>OZ018334.1:69553764-72461264 GCA_963969495.1 Ceratothoa steindachneri
AATCTGAGAGACAGTATATTTGAAGGAATCTTGGTTATATTAGGAATTTAGGCAAGTCAATCTCTCAAAAAAATATCAGGAGAGGAAAACATTAAAACAGGTCTTCAGGAATTGATAAATTTGTTTTGGAAGCAATGGAGTGACTCCTTTTGCAGTCACAAAATTATTCGCATATTCACGTCTTTGATGAAAGAGCAAGGAAAATTATCCTCCACCTTGACAAGGATACATGGAGCGAAAAGCTACACGTAAATTAAGAATGCAAACACTGCCTTAATTTCCCACAGATTTATTTCAAACCAAGTATGTATATGGGAGTGCTAGTTAAAAGTTGGCAGCTTTGCATTTGTGACATAAGAAGAGTATGATTGATTCTTTAACTTCAGAAAGCATTCAAAGAAAAGCATTGTAAACTCTAACTAGAAACCCTTCAAAAAATGTGGTCTCCTTTCTTTAGTTACATTTACAAAAATTATGTCTGCTACACTACTCTCTATTTCATAACTGCCCATCGGACACCCTGGATCAGAAACTCTTTTGAATTGGTTTAAATTCAATGTGAGAAGGTTAGAAATATTTTAATAAAGAAATACAGTGATATCTCCATTAAATAGACAAAAAACGGCCATAAATTTGCATAGTGGCATCACTGGCTTTAGGGGAAATTACTTAGGCTACGACAGATGGTGCACCACAGTGCATACAAGGGGGAGTTACCACAAGGCAGCTTTAATTTTGACTGTTATGGACAAAAATTATATTACATCACACAAGGAATTATGGTCTTTGCAGATTGTTTAGATGAAATTTTATAGTAAATTCTTAATTCATTGAGATTTATTTGTTTGGAAGGATATTGAAAACAATCTGTTTAATGTTGAAAAAAGATTAAATAAGTTTTAACAATTTTTTAAATAATCTAATCACAACCCCGCCAAAAAGGACATATGCATACGGTCAATACTTCTTTTTCTAGTTAGATCATATGTTTTTGCTGGAAAGGGTGCTAAGATTTTTCATAGGTCTAGTTGCTTGGGCACTAGAAACTAGAGATTAAACACTAGTCAAATCAAATAAATTCAAGCTGATGCATCTGTTAGAGGAATAAATGCCGAAACAGAAGAACCTCATAAAAAAGAAATACTAATTCATTAAAGAAATGCTTTGTTCCCAGCGTAAATGGCTCTGACTGGCAGATTCGGGGAACGGGCTTATTTACACATCGCAATGAAGAAGCACGTGTGGACTGTGTAACCGATTGCTACCATTCTCTTTTAATCAAATATTTAAAGAAATTGAAGAGGATCACCGGCCTACTTTCGCAATGGGCCTATGAAAAACATTCCAAGAGACGCAAAAAGATTTATATCAAATAAAAAAAAACAAATAAAACTTAAGTTTTCGTGTTACGAAATGATTAAAAGATAAATATGCAAAAAGGTTAGGGAGAAAGTTTAGACTGTGTTCGTAAAATTTGAGATCATGAATAACTTTGTCGATTCTCCCTCAATTGACCTCAAATCTGAAGAGCAAATGTTGGATCAGGTAAAATATTATAATTTTTTTAAAAACTTTTCTGGTATAAATATTCCCTTTACTGGAATATCAATTCTGTTTTCTATGTTAGAGTATATGCTTGATCTGGAAAAAATAGACTGAGCAGGGTGAATTTGTGGGAGAATTATCTCAAAACGGAACAACAGAAATGATGAAATGGGAAACATAAATATGGCTATGACATGTGCATAGAAAAAAAATCCATATACCTTTGAAATTCTGATTCCAACCTTGTAGATGCATAAGAACTCGGATCAATTCATTACGAGGCAAATTCAAGCATTGTGATTCATTTCCTGTAAAATGCATCTCAAAGATCTTGTGATTCCAAAATAACTATACGATCACCAGACGATGAAGTTTTAATTCTTTTCCTTAAGTTTGTACTAAAAAATATGTAAGTTTTGTTTAGTTGTGAAATCGGGAATAAAAGAAGACTTTTAGACATACAAAAGCTATATAAGAAGATATGACGTGTTCTGCTTGAGGTATCTACATTCAATGGCTGGGATACGAAGAATAAACTTATCTGAAATAAAAATATTAGCATCATTAAAACCCTGACCCATAGCTATGTGGCATATTTGAACAACTAGAAAGCACCCAAGAAATTACTAATTATATATTTTCTAGATTTAAATACTCTACATTCTTTTTTATCTTTCATTAAAGACCAACACATTTCTCACAGTTCTTACAAGTTAGAATGGAGGGGACAGATGAGCTCCAGCTACTCCGCAGGATTCCTTTAAAGGGAACATAAAAAAGGGCGAATTTTACAGCTCTAAGATTTAACCAGGCAAACACTGCATACAAAATATTCCGGCACAAGTAATTCATTTTTGAGAGGATGGAGAGGTAAGATTAAATGGACTGAATATGCGCTCATTTCGAAAGATCTAGTGGATGTGTTTCCTGATGATCCAGAGAAGAAAGATGACGCTGTCAGTTGTAAAAGGGACTGAACTTATTTTAGAGGAATAGTTTTTCAATTAAATACACATGTCGTAGGTCAAGATCAGATCGCTGACTTTCGCTCGCCTTGATCCGTAAGGATGAAGCGCGATAAACTTTGGGGGAAGTTGAAACCTCGAAGAGCGTGGATGTCAATAAAATTAAGTAAGGGTGTGGTTGACCAAATAAGTATATCTTCTTAGAGGTTCTGGGCAGAAAAACTGGTGAAACAAAATAAACTTTAGTATTTACAGCAAAATAACAAATATAATGGAATCGCAAAGTTACCCTTTCAAGTTCAGATAAGCTCGGGAGTTAAAGGGACAACGGAAGGCGGACGGCGCGCCTTCAAACCAACACACATAATTCAAAGGAAACAGGACACTGAATACATGATAGAGTTACTCGCGAAGCATATTTTTAGCGGTATACTCTTGAGAGTTGTCGGAGCAAGAGATTGCAAAATGGGAATTGCCTCACCAAATTAACAATGAGAGAAAGGATTGAGGCAGTAATACGCAGGACGGGAACGGAGCCGATTCCAGAATAATAGTCAATTGCCGATAGACTATCATTTAATCTGGAGAGAATTCTTGCCTTTGAACACTAGGGTTGGGGGAGCAGAATCAAGAGTTTACGCGTCGCGTTCAATGGCCTGGCGGATACTAAATTATTGAGGCCCTTATCTGATATTTTATACGGGGCTCACCGGAAATGAGTTGCCCCGAGGTTGGGGAAGGGATTCCGCCTTATCAGACGCGGCGCAGACGGGAGGGCACCTTAGCCTGGTTTACACGACTTTACGGAGCTTCCGCTGCTTAACTCGGTTTTCTCGGTCCATCCATCACTCATGTTATCGCCGGAAGTGGGTCGGCTTCTCAGAGCACTGCTCGAAGATTTCCGACCATTTCTAATGCTAACAATTGGCGTCAAAAACTTCTTGTATTTGTTGGTATTGCAACCTAGCACAGCCACCGCACGCCACTATACCATATGTTCTGAAAACAGTGACAACCAAAAATCGTCTAAAGTAAAACAAAATAATAACCAAGAATGCTATTGGTTAATCACAAAAAGAGGCATGCACAGATTACCTGCAGATATAACAATGCGTGCTATTTGGTAACTAGTTAGGTAAAAACTGTAGGGAATAGGCCAAATTGCACAGAATATATTAAAATTTCGCAAAGTTGAAATATATTTTCGGAAAGTGAATAACTACGTTATTATTATTGTGAGAATCCGGGTGTAAATCTATTAAACCATTTTCCGTATCGATTTGACCATCTTTCACTCTGCAATCTGTATGTAAATGACACTTTATCAATCTCCATGATTTATTTAATTGCTCAAACATAGTAACTAAAATTCGGATTTTTTCCCTCTGTGCTGCTGTAACTTCTTTAGTTTTATTCATATTACTTATTTATAATGGATACACAATTAAAGCTGAAACATAAAAAAATTTTGGTTACATCCGAATTTTACGCAGCATAAAATTTTATTAATTACACCCCATTTACTAAAATACTAAGTAATTGAAACATATTAACAAAATATTCCAACATTTGGAAAATACAAAATAGTATCATATATACAGTATTTATAAATAATAAATAAAAAATAAAACTTTGATTATATATTAATAAATCTATGAGGGGTAATTTCTAATTTTTCACAAGGGCGAATATATATATATATATATATATATATATCTATATATATATATATATATATATATATATATATATATATATATATATATATATATATATATATATATATATATATATATATTTTCTAATTAATTATTTTTCACATTTTCTCGCTCCATTTTATTTTCACAAAATTCCATTGATTTATTAATCTTTCTTCACTACTTCTTTCGCATTTTTAGAAATATAGTAATTTGGTATTGTAAAACTAAATCAGGACTAAAGCAAAGGAGTACAATACAGCGAAAACTACGCAAAGGAAAGCATCCAAAAGGAACAATGTCCAAAATGATAAACATGAGCCTCGGACTAATATTACTTTACCGGAATTTAAAGAAATTATGAAGATCTCGAGCTTGCGATCGCTCGAAAGCTCGAGCGCAAACCCTTATAGGTTCAAGGCCGACAACATGCCCGCACAATTAAACGTCTAACCCTGTATTGCAAATGTGGGGAGGAGACTTTTTAAAAATATCTGAAGTGAAATTTTTTTTTTTCTAACCTAGAGTAGTTTATGCTTAGGGGTATAAGTTGATCATCCATCCACCTCTCCCTAATTCCCTTTAGAGTTAGCTTTAGGGGAAAAGATGTTTAATCAAGGGTGCCACTCTAAATTTTCATTTTCCCTTACCAAGAAATTGCATTTTTCCCTACGTTCTCCAAACGTTTACTCTATTATATTCTATTATTTAAGCCACTGTAAAAATTCTTTATTGGCATATTAAAATAGATTCCTTTGTTATTTTAGCTAATCAATTGCTTATTCCACACAAAAACAAATAGTTTTTACGGCGTGAATAAATATATTCCTTTGACATCCTGTTTCATCAGTTTTGCTAATATTTACAGCTGTATTACTTTTTAACATTAAGTTTTAAATGTTGCAAAATTTGGGTTTTCCAATTTATTTACTTACTTGAGTGGGACTGGGTGAGTGTTACATATTTAAGATGGTGTATATATCAACATTTTGAAGCTAACTTAGTACATAGAACACATTTGTAGTCAACCTAGAAGAATTACATTTTATGACTAGTGAAGTTGTTTTCATATCTTCACTTTTCGTTAAAATGTATGGAATGAAGATAGGTAGTAAAGGTCTTCACTCTGGTACAACTTAAAGTACATGAGTATAAATTAAAATACATATATTACTGAAAGTCTTCAGCAAAGGTCTTCTCCATTTCTCAGTATTTCTTTATGTACGTCTTCCTTGCATTGTTATACATGCGTTGGAAAAAGTTTCTGCAATTTTTATGATGGCGTCCAGAGTGCGCACAGCGAAGGAATTCCTTAGTCTTGTTTTGTTTAAATTTTGTTGAAATTTAGCATAAAGTTGGTGAAATCCTCATAGTCAGGAAGTCTAAGAAGTTGAGTTAAATGTTTTTCTTGTAATCAGCGCTACTTGTGACAGTGAAAGATGTTATGAAGCGATTTTGCTGACATATCTTGGCTGGCTGCAAGCGTAGTGATGTTTTCGTGTATCTTATTAGCTCGGATTACCCCGAGATGAGATAATTATCGCAAAAGCAGCAATATGCCGATTCTGAATGCAATTTCAATACAGAAGCCATCCTTGTACTCAACTCTCATTCTCCCACTAATGTTGATTGACTGCAGTCTGCTAGATTCTTCCCTGTGCCAGAGTAACCTGTGAATTCGTTGCATTCTTAACATATATCAGGCAACCAAAAAAGCACTCATACACCACAAGAAATTTAACTATTGAAAAAATACAAGCCTAATACCACTAAGGGTACATATGTATATGCCAGGCAAGCACCAATCTCAAACCCAAATCAAAGCATCCACTCCTCTTTATATGTATGTTTCTATGCATTTACAGAAGAATATATCTTCCTCGAAATTTATTTAATTTCCTGGGTTCTGGGAATGGGGATGGCTGGGTATGGCCTCAAACGACAAAAGAGAATTTAATTATTGCGACTGAAAATCCGGATCGATACGTGTGAATAATCACGAGACGCTATGTTGTGAATTTCGCCAAAGTGCCATTAGGTAGCAGTGTAGGAGAGTATACAAAGTACATTCTGAGAGAATGGGAAACTTTCAGGATTATTATTGTTATTATTAATAGTAATAGTAGTAGTATATTCTTTCTTGTAAATATTAGTATATGTGCTTGAGAAACGGCGCAATTTATAAGGATTTTCTGGAGAAACAGCACCAATTCAGAAAATTCCCTGAGAAAGAGCATGAAAACCTTCAGTATCTTGTAAAAAACAAGAAAAAATCTGTAGAAATACAGGGAAAACTGTAGGTCTGGCAACTATGCTGACCACTGGCGCTTCTGGGTCTTCCTGCCCAGTACTTATTGAAAAATTTAGATTAAAGTTTAAAATACAAATTTCCCCATACATATTGTCATTTTACCCCCTAGCTTTCCATACATATTACCATTTTCCCCGTAGATATCCCCTACCCCCTATTATGGCTGAAATCTCCTACCGGTGGGGTTTTCCCCTACGAATCCCAGATGATGAAGTACTCAGTTTTTCAAAGAGAGATGGTATAGTGGAAGATATAGTAGGTGAAAATTAAAGAGGAAGGGGGGTATTTTGCCCTAGTAGGGAGGGCATCGCTTTATTTTTATTCTATTTCATTTTTCCTATATTTGGGTTGTTATTTTGTGTTTTTTAATGTCTATTTGTTTCTTCATGTGTTTGTAATGTTTTTCCTATTGTATTTTGTCTCTTCTTCTCTGTCTTTTGACTTTTAGTGTAATAGTGTTGTTTGTAGCATTCAAGCCTTTTATAGCTTTCTTGCCGACAATGCTATTTTAGTGTTGTCTGTAGTCTCATTTTTCGTGAGTATCTGTATGGAACTAGATGTGATGTGTTGTGATGCTTTTTATGTGTATATTGGAGTGATATTTTCTCGTGAACAGAGTTTTGTGCTCGGGAACCGGCTTCTGCGTGAGGCTTTCGCCCGTAGCCACGCGGGTATATTTACCTGCCGCCTGCTCCCTGCAGTTCTGGAATGACATCATCCGTTAGAGTGGACCAGATATTTTTGACCAGTGTCTGGGTGACGACATTGATCGGCTCCAAGCGTTTCCTCCGATGCAGGACGCTTTGCCTGATTCGGTCACGCCTTCTTGCTTTGTTGATAAGCAGAGAGGTAGTGTTCTGGATACGTTGGAGCGTTTTCATCGAGGTTTTATTAGCCGCTTGGGACACCACTGCGGGTAGATCAGCATAGCCCGGACATACATTATATATAATTTCCTGATGTTGGCCGAGCTAAGATCTCTAAGCCTGTAGAGCTTGGAGATTTCTCTCTTCGCCAGGTTCCACCTCTCGAGTATCCATGGTCGGTGATTTTAAGGCCCAGGACGGTGCCTTCAGCGAAGTAGCCGTATCTCCTCCCATCTATGATGATGGGCCATGTCAACTCGCGGTTCAACGGGACAATTTTTAACTTGTCCCTGTTGGTCCTGATTTTCCATCATCTCTCAAATCAGCTGATGTTGTTGATTTCCGCTATAGTGCGGGCCAGTCGCGCCCTTGGTTTACTCTCCAGGCACGGGACAATTTGTGTAACGTCATCTGCGTATTGCAGATACATCGTGTCCTTGTGCATCGGAGTTGGAAGGTCGATGGTGAAGACTAAGTAAAGCAGAGGACTCAGCCAGCTTCCCTGAGGGACGCCTGACTTTAATTCGAATTCGGGGCCTCTGTGCCCTTTAATCATGAGACACGCCCTTCTGTTCATGATTAAGTCACAGAGGATCCTTTCCAGGATTGGGTCTGCTGAAGGATCTTGTATTGAAGTTTTTCCAGCCAGACTTTATCGAAGGCCTTTTGCACGTCCCTCAACACAATGTCTACATAAAACCTGTTCGCTTGGTTGTATGATACTTTCTCAGTTAGGAGCGCCAGGGAGGTGTCTGTGCCCCTTTTTTGCGGAACCCGTGCTGTTGTAGGTTGTGTGCTCCTAACTCGCTCAGTTGAGCTTGTAGCCTATTCGCTAAAATCTTTTCAAAGATTTTACCCTGCATCTCAAAAAGAGAGATCGGGCGATAGTTTGCCACCTGGTCTGGGGGCTTGTTCTCCTTTGGGATAAAGATGATTTGGGCCATCTTGTATCCATCCTGGAAGTAGCCTGTATTCAGGGCGGCATTCATCGTGTTTGCCAATCCCTGAATAATTTGCCTTGACGCATTCACGAGGTTGTTTTTCGTAATCCCAGACCAGCCTGGAGCCCTCTGTTTGAAGGACCTTATGATGTTCAAGGTCTCTTCAACAGTTATCGGGCATCCGTGGTCAACCATCACTCTTTCCTGAGATACTTACGATGGGGGTGGGTTCTATGTATCATTGTGCCGAGGTCGTCGAGCAGTTGGTCTTCGAAGTCCTGGTCGAAGTCTTCATTCTCCTCCGGTGATATAGCGAAAATCTTTTGCCAGTGCGATCTAAATCTTCTTTCGAGAGTCTCTGAGTCCTCTATGATGTCGTCTCCTTCCTTAATTTGGGTCCTGGGTCTGGGAGGTAATTCCCTTATTCTCCGGATGTTATTATAGAATTTTACGGGATCACTCTCCCTGTCCAGTCTCCCAATGATGTCATTCCATATCATTCTTTGTTTTTCTATTATGATGTCTTTCATTTTCATGCCTAGATGCCTCATTCTAGCCGCCCTTTTTCTATTGGTACCTGTCCTGCCGATCTCATCATAGATTGTTCTATGTTCTCGGGCGATTTCTCTCATCTCATCCGTCCACTCAGGTTGTGGGAGCATTTTATAGGAGATTCTGGGAACACATCTCTCGTCGGCTTGAATGAGGAGATCGGTGATCTTGTTGATCTCCTCATGAATCTCATCAAGATTAGTGTTTCTGAGATCAGGTGGTTAATATGTACTGAGTATCTCTCTATATAGCTCCCAGTCAGCTTTCGCGTAACTTTTCCTAAGTGTAATGGGCTTGAGTATTGGCGCTAGCGAGATGGTAGTGAGAATCGGGATGTGATCGCTCGAAATCACTGGTCCGGGCTCATTGACAATGTTGAAGGGAAGTTTTTGGATGTCAACACAATGCCCGGCTTTGTTGCCGAACGTTGTGTTATTAAGGTCAGGAGATCTGGCCCGGCCCTCTGGAGTCTGCCTCTTACAAGTAGCATCTCCAGGTTTCTTCCCCTTTGATCGGTGCTTCCGTAGCCTGATTCACGGCATCTGGCATTAAGATCACCGCCAAGCAATGTCAATTTCCCACGCCCGAAGGGGTTGTAAAAGTTAGGGATCGGCCGGTAATCTCGTCGCGGTGGTTGATAGGCCGCCGCTACGGTCACGTCTCCCACTAGGGTAGGTATTGCTACTGCCACGAATGATTCATCTGGACCTGGAAGTGTTTTGTATGTTAGGTCGTTCCGGATCGCGATGGCAGCGCCATCGAACCGTTCTTGTGTATGGTCTTTGCTAATGATTGTGTAATTGGGTTTCATGTTTGTGTTAACGTCGTGTTCTGTGATAAGGATTAGGTCGGAATCTACTTTACGGAAAATGTTTACCTAAGGAATGTGTTTCCCTACCCATCCGTTGACGTTAATTGTTAAAATCTTTAGTGTGTTGTTGGTGTTTTCCATGTTTATGTTCTGTTGTGTATGTGTGTGTTGGTTTGTCCCGATTAGTGGTTTTCGCTGCGTGTGTTTCTCCCGTTCCAAATTCTTTTTAACTCCGTGTATATCTCAATCTTGGCCTCCATAAGCGCCGCTACTACCAGTGCTTCACGGTCTAGGGAAGCATAAGACCATTTCAATAGTCCCGTCTTCACTCCTTCAATGATTTTTTCCACCTTGGGGCTTTTAAGAAAGGAAGTTTCTTCCGTTCTGAAGAATTTGAAGTTGAGTTTTTCTCCATCAAATTCCCTTACTTTTTTCGGATTTCTACTTCTGCTCCTCTTATTAACGGGTTGAGAGATCTTCCGTTCGTCCTCGGATGATGAGGCCGAGCATAGGAGATTTCCATTAGCCTAATGAGACGTCTGGCTGCTCTCTTTGCGCTCTCTTCCCTCTTCTTCATAGCAGCTTTTCTTGGGTCCTTGTTAGGGGACCTCTGTTGGGTAGGCTTCTGCTTCATTTCTTTGGTGCTGCCCTCTCTCTCCTTGGTCTCTCGTGGTAAGGGGGTCACGGGCGCCTCTTTTTGTGTACCAAACTGTACCTGTAGGACATCTCCTGAGGGAAGTTCTCCAGGAACCACATCTCTGCGAGGCCATTGTTTTTCAGCATATTGTTGACCTCTCTGGCGAAGCAGCCTGGGCTGGTCAGATTCCTTACGTGCGCATATAGGATGCACGTAAGTATCTTTATGGCGTTTTTATCATCCTTGTCTACCTTGATGTAGGTTCTTAGTGCCTGGCTGTTCGAGGCACTTGCTGAGGGGGTTGTTTTAGCCACTTGGGCATAGGAGGTGTTTGCCCTCCTAATACCTTCCGCCCTCTTTGTTTCTGCCTTTTTTTCGGATTATGTCCTCCTTCTTTGGGCATGACTTCGCCATTGCCCCATGCTTTTGGCTACAGTTTGGACACTTTTCCTCCTTGGCCTGGCAATTGCGCCAGCTGTGTCCTTTTTGGCTGCATCTGAAACAGGTTGATGCTCCAGACGGTAGCAATTAAAGCAGATCTGCACGGGGGTCTATTTTTCGCGCTTGACCTGCTCAAAACAGATTTCTGCGTTGAAGAGAAGTAGCCCTCTCTCCTTCGCCTTGGACGCCATTTCCGTTTCTGTAAATACAACTTTGAATACGTGGGAGTACTCCGAGTTGTCTCTTTTGTTTCGGAACTTAATGACCTCGGCCACTTTCGCCCACTTCTGGTTCTCTTTTATTTCTTGCTTTATCTCATCCTTTGTGTGTTGGCGGACCCATGGGTCTAGCCTTCTGCACACGACGCTCCTGTGCGCCTGGATTTGAGGAGGCGTGGTTGGTTGGAGGTTTATCTCCTTAAGGTGCCTTACCCCTTCTTCTTTAGTGAGCGCCTCAATATCCTTTTCTCGTTCGCATACTGCGACGTAACCGAATGGAGTGTCGATTAGCCTAAGCACGCCCACGCTGAGCTTACCGAACAGAGTCTTATAGACAGTCCCCTTGTCCGGTTTCGCTTGTCCGCTGATATACCTAAGCGGGACCCTTGGGCCATCCTGGGCCGCCATTATTCCGGATGGGCTTCCCTTCGAAAAGGGAGCACACTTTTCCTTCAGTATTTGGTCTTTTTCTGGATTCGGGACTCACTATTATATGTTTTATCTTATGGTGGAATTGTGGTTATTTTTCCTAAAAAAAACGATTTGGTTTTTCCTTTTTGGGAGAAAAGGGCCTCCCTCGTTAAACCGCCGCCTGGATGTAAAAAGGGATTTGCCTTTGAGTGGATGATGAAAGATGGATGAGATGAATCCGGGTATGATCCTCTCGGGAGTGGGATTGTATGGCGGACTTATTGACAACGCCGCCCCCCCAAGGGTTTTGAATCGCGACCGCTCCCCAACATACCATAGAGACGGTTGTATGTCCCTCTATGGTCCTGGAAGGGGCCTTCGCCGTAATAGGCACCGAAGGTTGCAGTCCGTCCGTGGTCAGGAATATTTCTGATATTGTTCTCTACTGTCGGCTAATCCTCAAACCAGCTTCCTCCAATGCCCCCAATTGAGCCAATGCAACTGCTAGGAATAGTTAGGACGAAAGATGAATGGCAAACCCCTCTCACATCTGACGGCCGTTGACGCAGGGGGGCGGGGCCGGGGACTTAGGCAGCAATCTGCTTAAGTGGAGTCGCTAAAAAGAAAGATGAAGTTAGTATGATGGTGAGTGGTGATGAAAAATGAGTATTATCTCTCTTTGGAAGTTTTCGGAGGCGTTTGGTAAATTTTTTACCCAAAACTTTCCCTCCTTTGCCGGATCTGAGACGCTTTCGGAAAAGGTAATTTACCAAAAATTCTTCGCCGTCACGAGTCCCAGCCTTGTGTTCAATAAGAAAATTGAGAGTGAGGGCATTCAAGAGCCATCTGGTGGGAAAGATCTTAAAATGATCGGAAATTAAAAAGTGCCTCCACACACGGAAGAAAAAGACCCTATGTGTTTATCAAACAACGTAAACATTTAAATTATTTATGTAGGTTCTATGTAAATAAAATATAAATTACATACTCTACCATTATAAAAGAGAACAAAACCAAAATATACCTTTTGTGTAAATACTCGTTTAATTCCCACCTATGTTACGCAGAATATTTTCCGAAACTTTCCTCTGAAAGTGTGCAAGTTTCATTTTATAGAACAGCGGCTAAAAAAAGTTGACTAAAGTTATAAATGTTTGAATGAATGATGCGTTCAGAAGTGCTTGACGTTAAAAGACGTTCAGTTAATTTGCAAAGTTTCTTAATGCATATATGAGAGCACCTTCTTATGTGTAGTATAGATTGCTCCAGATGGTATTGCTAATTTATGAGAACAACTAGAGAAGTTTCGGTCAATTAATTATTGGGGAAAAAGTGTAATTAGACGTATATTAGAGATGCATGAGGACACTGCACCTACGAGTTGAAAAAATAAAATGTTCATCCTCAAAAATTTACTCGCAGGGAATATTTCACATTTCAACGGATGTCGATAAGGGACCAATTTGAGACAGCAGCCGATATTTCACTTTACGTAGCTGATATCAGGAACCTAAGTGTGTCACATAATTTGAGAAAGGTGGGTCACATAGCACCCTCTTCTGTTAATAAACTACTCATAAGTAAAAATAGTAAAGCGTTTAAGTTGTCCTTCGCTACTAAACATGTCCTTTCGGAGTGGTGAAAGTTGTGAATGTGTATTTCAGCGTTTAGATAAGCTATTTTATTAGTCTCTGGTTGAAAGCAACATTTATGGAGTCAGAATTGTAAATATTAATTTCATTTAAATTTATAAAGATGGTTTTATTTGAAGGTGCCATCGTTAAAGTTGGCGCTTTGTCTGTCCGATTGTACGTTTACGAGATATAAAAATAATGCGGTATAAAATAATCTGTTCTTGAAAAATATGATCCCTTCTCTTCGAATGTGATCCTATTTTACTGCAAAGATGGTAAAGCATTGTTGGCTGCAAAATATATAATCATGTGAACTGGCCTTTGATGAAGACCCAAAAGAAAACATATAAAATATACTCTTTCCGAGACTTCAAGCGCGAAACCATAAGAGTGTTGAGCATCTTTGGCACAAATTAGAAGAGGAATGGAAAAAATCACCTTTCAACAAACAGACATTTTGGTGAGGCCCTTCCGCCTAAGATATGCTCTAGTCATTCAGAAAAGGCCTGCATAATTCCTATTAATATTTTGTTAAATTCTCTCTTAGATATCTAGGTTGTTTTAGTTATGGCTTCATTTATTCACATTCTTCTCTAGTTTTGGACGTATCCTTTGTTCAAAAGCTAAATAGCTTTCACATAACTTTTTAATCTGCTCTTTAATGAAATGAAACTTGGCCTCTAATAGATGTGTAACAGAATAAGATCGAAGGGCGAGCACGTGCCCTTCTGTACCTGCGTGGTGCTGAGATCACTTCATGGAGCTTTGATAGCACGGCTACACCAGGGTGAGGGTGCAGCCTACGCCATTATCACACACAAGCTGTATTTCCTTAGGGAGCGAATTCACCATCTCCTAAGGCCAACTTTTAGCCAACATTCCTGCCTTCCGTCATAGGATCGAAGTCTGTTAAACATTCCACGCCAAAATTAACAGACTTCTCCCCCCCCCCACTCCGAAGGAGTCGCCAAACATTCCCCAAAATCTTACGTGTGTCTGGAGGAGGCCGCCAAAACCACCGAAAGCCACTTCACCAGGCGTCTATATAATCCTTCGAACCTGTTTAATTAGTAGCACTAATAGACTTGCCAGCTACTACCGCAAACCAGCTGAAGGACGCTCGTCTCCCCCCTCGTCGATTTCGATTCGAAAACGAAGGCTAAATTGACATCGGTGAACTCTCCCATATTCAATCAGCGAGTATCTGACGAGGATTCTCATATCCGAAGGTTATCTACGACTGCTCCCTTAACTGAAGCGAGATGTAACCCCGACTACCCCTTTCGCATTCATCGTATCCTAACTGGCCACTTTCCTGCAACGATCACGTAAGCATTTGTAACCGTTGCCGCCTACAGATTGATCTAAAATCTGGCTTACCAAATCAATCCATTCTTTGTGTGTGCGCCGCGGTTTAAAATCCTCCTTTAACACTAAAACGTCCAAGCGGTCAATTTGACCGCACTTTGATTTTTAAATGCATGTCCCTCATATATTTTTCCCTCAACAAAATTGATATTAACCGACTTTTTCTGGAAGATTTTCAAATACTCCTGTGCACGTAGGACCTTCGTCACTGGTTATCAATGTTTTGGGTGAGTAAAATATATTCTATTCAATAGCAGCTCACACATATACATAATGGAGGAGATATTATTTTGTCCGTTTGTCTGTCTCTCCGCTTTTTGCTATATATACAACTTGTAATATATAGGTACCTATATATACCAGTAGATCCGGTCATGCGTATACAGTATATCGGTATATATAATGTATATAATATATTTTACGGTACGTATATATTATATAATGGAGCATTACCCCCAAGAGAGTAGATCGGACCAGTAAGGATAGTAATAAACTTTATTTTATGAAAATAAGATTTATATGCTTGTTTCGATATTTTTTTCATATAAATTTCTAAAAACTTGATTTTTCATATATTTTACTGCTATTATTACAGCTTCTCTTTTACTATAATATAGAAATATTCTGCATTATAATTGTAGACTGATAGAATCATTCCCATGTTACTTTCAGAAAAGAGAATAAGATGTGGAACGAAGGAAATCATTCAACGTGCTGCAACAGTAGGATTAGGAGAAATTGGGACAGTTCTTACTGGCAAGGATGGTACAAAAAAAAATGGCACAGGGAGATTTTTGGCCTACACCATTTGCAAAACGACATATTATTGAAGGTAATGTTCGGAGTTCTTTTAGATTGATGATTTCATTATCAAACAGATACAAAACTAAACTGAAACTTAAGCTCGCAGACAATTGCAATGTGACTCTTGGACTATGTGAATAAGTTTATGCTACTATACGCATCAGATTACACGAGGAGTTCTTGCTAAAGGACAATTAGTGGAATATCTCTGGTCAAACCAATGGGGGGTTCCATACTTCAGCAAATCAATGACACGAATGTCTTTCAATCAAATCCTGAAATTCATCAGATTCTATATAAGATCAACACGATCTGCTCGATTAGAAACAGATAAATTTGCTATGTTATCCTAAGGTTGTGAAAGATTCATTGCTTACTATAAATGAAGCGGCAATATAGCAGTAGATGAGCAGTTGTTCCGATGTCAGACTAGGTGCCCATTTACACAATATATTGCCAGCAAGCCTGATAAGTTTGGTATCAATTTTGGTTTGCAGCCGATGTAAAGTCTTGATACTTGGTGAATGGATTCCCGTACATTGGAAAAGATCAAGCTTGTCCTCCAATTTAACCACTCTCTGAATACGTGGTTCCTCGTTTAGCAATGTAACGACTGATAAACTTTTCACGTCAGTAAAACTAGCTGAAAAACTGCAAGTGAAAAGTATGACTAATCGTAGGTTCAGTAAATCGTATTAGAAGAAAAATTCCAGAGCCCATTGGAAAAAATAGTGAAAACCGTTACCATTCACACATACTGGAGAACAATCAAAGCACACTTACAGTGTATCAAGGTAAACCTACCAAAAGTGTACTCTTACTGTGTTCCATTCATAAAAGTGTTTCAATTGGGGATGATAGAAAAAATTCGTGAAACTGTGAAGTTTTATAACTCTACAAAATATGGTGTTGATATAGTATATCAAATGGCTCAAGAGTAAGGCACAAAATGTGCTTGCGAAGATGGCCAGTGTAAGTTTTTTACAAAGTTTTGGATCTAGCTGGCATCGATGCAGTAATTCTGTACAGAGAAGTTACTAGGCCGAAAATTACCCGCCGCCGATTCCTCTTACAATTACCTGAAGAACTGTAGCAAAACTTCAAGAATAGCGATGCTGTAGATATTACGAATAGTAGTGATGATGATGAATCGTTAGAGACTTCTAGAAAGAGAAAACAATGCCCTGTAGGAAGCTGCAATAAAAATAAAACATCTGAAACTTGTTAGTGATGTAAGAGACCTGTATGTGGCAAATCTTCAAGCAAAGTGATCAATAAAGTACTTTGTATTATGGAAAAATTATTCTATTTGTAAGAATGTTTGAATCATAAAGTTATTTACCTACTGTTAATGAAAATGAATAGCATTTCTTGTAATTTAATTAATTGCATTTATTTTTTTATCAACATACATTTTCCTTACTTTATAATTATATCAATAATTTATGGAATGTATTATTAAAATTTGATTTAAAATATATTATTTTCTTATCCCATATAACTGCACCACCTAGAACGACCGAGCGGTCAAAATGACCGCTCGGTCGTTCTAGGTGTTGCAACTTTTCGGACTTTCTAGTGTTAAATCACCGACCTGAATCCGACCTCCTTAATTCCCTAATTAACCCACCTATATCTGGCGTAGACACTTAACTCCGTCTGTACGACCATTTCCTTTAGACCCAATATTTGTGTATATTTAAATATTATTTTGTTGCTAATAAAGATATATTTTCGTCATTGTCTTTCTTTTGCAATTTAAACGCGTACGAGTACCAGCTACCTACTAATCTTTGGCCAACTTGCACTCTGAAATATTTGTTTTAATAAGGACCCCGCAAAGTTAATAATAAACCATCCCCACCGGACTCATAACAATTTCTCCATTCACTTAGCGTCTTCGATCAACTTCGGCCCAAGGCCAGAAAAGTACCTACGTATATATATATATATATAAATATATGTACATATAGAGAGTCTGGCCATTCAATGATAAGATGCAAATTTTAAAACATATGCTGTGCAATTCTTATGGAAATTAAACGAATATTTTTAAATATGGAGATAGGGCATATTTTCTCTAGTTTTTGACGGTATAGTAATTTTTATCGCATTTGGCATCAGGGCGACCCTTAAATTCAGGGCTCCTTCTTAAAACGCATTTTGTTGGCTCATTTCGACTGTTGAGAGATTCGCTCTTCGGAGATAGGAGGATCTGAAATAATGCCTCCCCGATTCGAATCATCTTTCTTAAAATACACATTAGTTTCTCATAACCTTTCATATCCAGGGTTGCGTGAAATCAAACCTAACACTATCAGAGGCAAATTTCTAAAATTCTCATTTAAATTATACCAGTATATTTTAGGAAATTTAGATTTACTAATTTATCTATAATATAATGGCGTTTTAAGTATAATTGCCATGGAAAATTACTGCGAATGATGATGGCTGTTTTGCCTCGGCCAAATCTTCCCCGATCTGATGAGACGCAATACAGTTTACTGGAGATACATGGCATACGATCCCGACATAAAATTGCAAGGAATGATATGTAATGTGAGTAGTGAAGTTTGAGAGGATCGAAATGTAAGGAACATATTTAGGCGCGGATCTGCCAGCAGTTATTCGAGTGATGGTTAAAATGGACGTTTGGGAACTTGAAACCCTCCAGATGTCAGCTGCCTCAATATTTCCCACGCTACACATATAATCTCCTTGCTGATTGTCTGGGGGATAGAGCTAAGTTTTGATAGCAGATTTCAGAAATTATTGGAAGATTGAAAGGGACCAGACCATATAAAAAGTGACTGCTGAAGGTAAGGGTTTGTTGAGGGAGCACGGGTGACAGGATCTTGGGCAGAAGAGAAAATGGGTCTGGGATTTAAAAGAAACCTGGGGTGTACGGTATAAGATTTGGAATTGGGATGAGGCTAGAGATTTGGTTGATGGTTGTTTTGGAATAGGCAAAGAGTAGTTTGGATTGAGTGGAGGGGCCGAAAACAGTTGGAATTTGGGAAGCTTCAAGATTGATGGCAAGGAGAGGACTTTGGACTGTGTATTAGGAGGTTTTAGGCTAGCACATTTTGAAATAGGGATGGGGGAAATCAATTGGAGAGGTGCAACTAAAATTTGCCCCCAGTTCAGCTTCTGTAGGCAAAGATTATGGAATGAACTAGGGGCTCGCTCCGGTCTCTCAGTCTAAGCAGACAACCAAAGTCCCTCATCAGCTCGCTCATTCTCCGCCAACATGTAATATCTATTAACGAAGCAGATTTTAATTTCGAATTTCCGCCGGCTCGCACTCGGCATGGCTCAAACAAACTTTGGGGAATGAAGATAACAGCAACTCAACGGCGACTCAATCGCTCTCTGAACCCGGTCTGCTGCATATTCTTCTTTACAAAACATCTCAATATATGTTCAAGATGGCAAGCGGCAGGAGGGCGTCTTTGGCTAAACCAAACTTCAGTTAACATTTGGAGACCTGTTTGCTCTTCTGGGTCTAATCCATGCAGGACGATCAGCGTCTACATATATGTATTCTACATATTTTCACTATTTGCAGCATCATCATCTTTTTTACTGATATTTCGTTACAAACCTTCCATTAGATATGCTCGCGTTACTCTTTCGCTTTAAATTGAGGACAATCGTTAATTAGAATGATACACTTAAGAAAAATATTAGTAAATCTTTGATTTGTGACATTGAAGTTCTGAATGCTTATAATATCTCATTTAATTTAGAGTGTGGATTTACATAAGTGAAATCTTTAAATCACAAGCTGAATTGGAATTCTCAAATCTAGTCAAACTAGAGGAAATTTTGAGTTGTAAAATCGACAATGGAGAAATTGACAAATAATATTCTCTAGGCTCATGACGAAATATGAACTATTTCATTAGGATCCTTCAGGGACCTAAAATTTCTATTTTTATTAAATTTGAGGATCAAAAGAGTGAGAAAGGGCCTTTTCTGTTAAAAGGCACCACTGTACGCAAAGTAAAAGAGATATATTATCCTTGAAGTCAAATAGAATAATTTTAAATTGTAAAGGCTATCGGGAAACCCGGTTCACACAAGAAATCTATAAAATACCAGGGATCTAAAGACCTACCAGAAATTCCCTAGAATTTATCAGGACGGTGCTAAATTACGAGATATCCGCAAGGGGTTAAATGAATACACACTTAAAAGTATTTACAGTATTATTAACATAAAAATTAAAATGAAATAAATTGACTCCTAACAAATTATACAGGGGTATATATTTGGTTAGAACGACTTGTGGTTGACAATTCGTTCTAACCCAATAGATATTCGCGCATACAAAATTGGGTTCTATAAATAATTTGCTTAAAGCCGAAACGACATGCGCCGTTGAAGATGAAATAGGTTACGCGACTCTAGTGACAGGTTTTCCCGGAATAACCTCCCTGTCATACGTCCTTTACCCGAAGGCGTTACACGAATAAAACTAATTAATTTAAAAGGGGCGTATGAAGAAAGAGATACTCCAAAATACCTGATACCTGAGCAGTAAAGCAATAACTCACGTCAGAAACCCAGGCAAAAGAGGCTCGGTGACGCTGAGTGAATTTGACCCAAGTCCACAGGGGTAAATGCGATGACGATCTTCGACGAGGAGAAACGCACATACGGAGATATTGTGGCGAAAGGAATCGGAGCCACGGGCAACGATGATTCGAAGTCCCAACGATCAGAGAGAAGGAATTTGAGATGACAGAATTCTCCAAAGAGGAGATGGCGAGGTGACTAGGGGAAAACTTTCACGTGCCTGATATGAACCGCTTCCCAAAGGAGAACATTTGCAAACGTAACTAGAAGAGCCCAATTCGATGCAGCCGACAGTGGAGCAGCGAAAACGCTGGCAGGAATCAATGGTAGAAATTCCTCGCTGCACGAAGGAATCCAGTACGGGTCTCCAAAGTAAACAACTTCAAGGCAAGTGACGGAAAACGATTCAGTGGAGCAATCAAGGCAGAATCCTCGCAACAGAATGAATGAAAAGGCTTCACGACCCCATTTATATCCTTCAGTCCAAAGGGAGAGTAGGGAAGTAGGGCACAAGGGAGTGGGATGAGTCGCTTCCCCTACGCAAATTAGGCTGGTAAGTTACAGAAGTTTAGGCCAAAAAGGGTAGCCTCGAGGTGGGTCGACCTGCGGTAGACACCGTAAACTATGATGAGAAAATGAAAGCATGGGAATACGAGGGCTTCATGACGAAATATGAACTATTTCATTGGAAACCTAGAAAAATATAAATTATATCACAACAGAAAACATGACATGTAAACAGCAAAATTAAAAAATTACTAAAAAAGTCCCTTTTCTTAAATATGACGCTTAAAAAAAATGCTTAGTAATTTGTTATTAGATCAAAATCCTTTTCTGTTTGATGTCATACATTTACATGCCGCTTACTATTTATGAAATGCTAGAAAGTACAAATGCCGCCCACTGCTAGTAGATATAGCCCAGTGAAATTCGGTATTTATAAAAGCTTCAATTTAAGCGTTAATTTACTGATTGAAATATCTATAGAACCTCCCTTCCCAAAACTAATTGGATAGACATGATTGATATCTATCCTCTAAAATTTGTCTAAAAGTTCCGACTTATACTGTTTGAAGAGAGAAAAAAGAACCATACGACTGAACCACAGACTCAAGGTGCTGTCGCCACTCAGAGCTACACACTCTTCTCCTCCGAGATATCACTTTCCTGGAGGAACCTGTGAAGTTTCAGATAAGTTTGCATCGAACACCGTAACGCGTGGCAGTCTTCGTCACGTGCCCAGTACAACAACTACTGACGAGAGAGTGGGAAAATCAACGGTTGCTCTAGGTATCTATTATTGAAATGAGGTTTATCGATGTGCCTATTATTGAAATAGGGTTGCTCTATGTGCTTATTCTTAAAACAATTTTGCTCGTGGTGCCTATTCTTGAAATGAATTGCACGAGGTGTCTATACTTGAAATAGGTTTGCTCGAATTGTATTTTCCCGAAAATATTTTATACGAGGTACCTATTTTTTTTAAATGAGGTTGCTCGAGGTACCTATTATGGAAAAAAGGATGTTCGGTGACTATTCTTGAAATTATGTTGCTAGGGGAGCCTATTCTTAAATGAGGTTCCCTGAGGTGCTATTCTTATAATGAGGTTGCCAGAGGTGTCGATTCTTGAAATGAGGTTGCTCGAGGTACCGTTTATTGAAATGATGTTGCTCGAGGTGCCTCTTCTTGAAATCAGGTTGATAGTGAGGCCTATTCTTGAAGAGATTTTTTCTGAAGTACTTATTCTAGAAATACGGATTTCTTTAGGTATCTCGTCTTGAAGTTAGGTTGCTCGATGGGACTATTCTTAAAATGAGGTTACCTAAGGTTCTTATTTTTAAAATGAGGTTTCTTGAGTTATATATTCTTGAAAGTGTTTGGTCGATCTCGTTATTCTTGAAATGTGATTATTCAATATGCCTATCCTTGAAATAAGGTTGCTGGAGCTCAAGCCAAAGTATTTTCCTTCATAGAAGCAGAAATTAATTAACAGTCCTTCATGAGAGCATAGACACCAAAACTTGTACCAAACTCTCACGGGCTTTCCTATATGAATTGTTTAAATCCATGTCACCATAATAGGCTTCCAAGGCTTCATCAATAACCCATATCATGGAAAGTGGTTGAGCGATATCCACGAAGAGCTTCTCAAAATGTTCAAAAAGAGTGCGAATCTTAAAGTTCTTATCATCCGAAGGCGTGTTTGAGTTGTCCACAAAGTGCAGGCTTCGCACGATCTCATCAAATCGGTTAATTGTCATTCCACACTAAATTACAGCCAGATTTCAGGTGTCCACCTGCTTTCCTCCAAATAGCCGTCATTTGGTTCAAGGACGTTTCGGGGCAGCCGTTTTGTCGCGACAGTATTCTACGCGAGCGTTTTAGGGCAGACCCATTTTGGTGCAGACCCTTTTCGAGGAAGACCTTGGTAAATATTTTAAAACAAAATCTTGAAATGAAAGGTTAGTGTTAGAAATCTCTGACAAGGAAGTCGGAAATTATCTTATTGACGGGCTTCGTTCGTGTTCAAACTTACTCAAAAACTAGTAGATTGATTTCTACAAAATTTTGTCGAGAACTAATAGTTTTTTACCAAGATCCGGTTTTATCTGGTTGCTACTTTTTTCTTACTAATTTATTAACTAAAAATATATCTTTGAAGCTGCAAGTGTTAATGTTGAATTTCTAAATACCTTTTATTGCAAAGGTAACTTGATCAAAATATGGTTAGTATATCCGATTATATACGAATAAGTATTTCAAAATATAGTAAATTGGCTCCCTTTGCTGAAATTTGCTCTCTATTAGTGTTTTTGCTAAACTAAATTCTTTGGGAATGACGCAGAAATGGTTTAAAATTACTATTTCATTTTACCTAGAAGAACTATTTATCTCTTAGCACTGCGGGCCAAAGAATTAATACGAAAGTAAGATATGATTTGAGAGTGAAATGACAAATAAAACTTTAGGAAACAGTATTTTGGCCTTAGGATAATGGTTGACAGCTGAATATTTATGGGTATATTCTTTGAATACAATGTTATTAACAAAGATTTAAAAGAGATAAGAAAAGTGATTTTATTATAAATAGGAGTATATTTTTAAATAACACCCCCTCAAAGCCTTGTAAAATGGCATTATATTCATTATTTTGTCCTTAGAATAATGGTTGCCTCTTTATAAATATTTATGGGATATATGAATTATTTTAAACTGAAAAAATTAAGTCACTTTTTAATGGAGATCGCAAATAAACTACCTATGTTTATTGTACCATAAACACTGCCCAGGCCTGGTTTCAAACAAATTTTGCGACATATATTTCTAAAAAAATATGTAAGAGATTCTAGGGAATTTAACTAATTGCTTCTTCAACAAAGAATGTGAGATTATATTTTTACAGCAGTGAAGTGTATAAATAGAAAATGCTTTTGAATTTTAAATTCAGTTGTGTCTTAAAGTTATAAAAAGTTCAAATATTTCATTGATTGAACATTTCTTACACCCTAAATATAGCAGCGAATATAATATCAAAACGTGGAAAGACAAAATTTGAAACTGAAAGAAAAGGTTCCTGTAAATCAAGAATTCATGTTCAAAACGAAGAAATATCTCAATATATTAAGAATCAATCACACGCTCGATCCTTTTTCAACAAAAATTGAGAGACTGTATTTTAACGCAAATAAACACACGTACAAGCAATGCAGTTGAAGGGACTTCTATAGTTGTTCACGAATTCTTACATAATTTATCTCAAGCTTGCCAGGAGCTCTGAAAGATAATAGATCTTTAAAAAAAGATGGTCCGTCAACAAAAAAACATTGTAAGTTCATACCCCATGAGCTCAATCGATTTAGCCAGTCTTGTTATTCCAGAAGAATTTAAAACATATACTTTTGGTGGATAAAAAATGGAAGAAATTTTGCTTGCAGACAGTGGATATTCTGTACGTTCTTGTAATATTTGGACGTAAAAGTAACCTGTGATTATTATATGAGTGAAAATTCTTTGGTGATGGTACATTTAAAATCGCACCACGTCTTTTTCCCAGGTTTATGTAGACTCAGGCGACAAATATGGGGGTGTCTCTCCCTTGCTATACGCTTTGCTCCTTAATAATGTTTGTTGAACTTATGACAAATTATTCGTCACAATTTTAAAAAGTGAACCTAAATTCAATATCTCAATTATTAACTGTGACTATGAATTGGCAAATCTTAATAGATTATACATAAATTTACCTTCAGCAGATATCAGAGGTTGTTCTTTTTTATTTGTGTCTAAATATCAAAAAGCATGCTTGTAATATAGGAAGAACATTCTCTTTAATACTAAGATGAGCCAGAGTTTAACTTAAAATCCAAAATAATCTGTACTTTAGCTTTCATTCCTATAGAACACATAATTGAAGCCAAAATTTTTCGATTGGTTTGAAAACAATTACTTAGAAATAATGGAGGAAAACAACCAACAGGCGAGATCCTCGTTTTCCTCGTGCAATGTGTAATCTATATCAGCGAGTTCTGAACGAATAGGCAGTGCAAGCAATGATGCAGAAGTTGCAATCGGAACTTGAAATGCAGCATCCAATTACATAGAAATTATTGACTGTTTTCTTAAATTACAAATAGGAAGAGAGTCTTTCATTAAAAACTTGTTGCACCCTTGTTGTTCATTTGAAATTGAAGAAGTTCAGAGATACAAATTAGAGTGGTTCTTATTTTAATTTTTTTTCATTTTTACTGGTTTGACCAAGCCAAAGTGTTCCCTTTGGTTTAAAAGCACCAAATGCAAAGTTTTATTGAAATGTATTTATATTTAGAGATTGCTTAATGGATCCGATGCTCACCTGGGTGAGGTAAAGAATGGCGTAATTTCACCATGTTGCTTTAGCAACTTCACGTCATTCTTGGAGCATTCACCGAAATTATGGCTATTACCCAGGCTTCAACGTAGATACCTGAAAAGAAGATGCAGAGTTTTCGTAATCCAGACTTTTGTTATCTATCGGGTTTGGTGCATAATTCCTGTAGCTGCAAAGTAAATGCCTCGAGGACAGACAGCTCCTGGGAAGCTGATAGACAACTCAAGGAGCTTTCTGTAGGCATCTCTGGGCATAGTGACTTTAACTGCCAGCTTAAAGATCTGCACCATCTAATCCTTGAATGCAGCCACAGCATTTGCCGTGAAATCAGTTGTTTTTATATTTGGTCTTGTCAATATATTACCATCTTGTTTTGAAGTGCTTGAACAAGAGATTATCAAGAACAGATGAAATCCCCATGGCTTCAGAAAGGTTTGCTCCACCAATCAGCTCCAAAACATGATAACGATAACTAATGTGTAGAAGTTCACGACAAAGAAGCTGCTCTAAAGGAAAGCAAGTGCTTTTGTTTCAACCAGTATTAGAGCTGATTGTGTCGAAGCACATCCCTTCAACCTTTTCCTATAAATTCCAGTCTTTCAGAACAGAAGAGATGGGCTTAGCATGCGCTTTTCCTCTTCTCGATGGTAGCTTTGGGACTGCAAGAAGCTGTGATTGGACTTTTAATAACTTTCAGTAGCACAGGTAATCTGTCTAAAGTGCCAGTGCCAATGATATTTGAAATAAGCTTCCCATCCTAGTGCAAAATGAGTGGCAACTGTGGGTCGAACTTATATTTGATTATTTTTTAAGTAGATTTACAGTACTTTGCTTTTGTCATTGCTATCTGAGGAGAGGTTCACCTGGTATACTCATTATACGGGTGCCTGCAGCGTATTTATGTGTATATCGTATACCTTATCTGAGAAGAACTTCGGAACCATTGAGCCACCTCTAAATGTTAATATATCTCACTGAATTTTCCACATGGGTTTTTTTCAACCGAAAGGAACACCTTGGTGTGGTCAGACCAATGAAAATGAAATTCTTTATAAAATAAGGACCACACTAATGCAGATGAACGTATTCGCAGACTGTTGAGGAATTTTTAGAATATTACGTACACTGAATGTTTAAGAAAAATTTCTCACAAATATAAATAGTGTTCATATTAAAGTTCATGATTAAATTGAAATAAAAATGTTTACTGTTCTGTGATTTTTACTGTGACGTAGATATCTAATAATGCCCTAGTTTATTTGAGCTTATTATTATTATTAATAATTTTAATGAGCGTAATTTTATATTTGCAAATTTCTAGTTTAGTAATAATATTATTATTAATATCATTATTATTATATCTTATAATTATAATTATTATTATTATTAATGTATGCGTTTTAGCGTGATATATATATATATATATATATATATATATATATATATATATATATATATATATATATATATATATATATATATATATATATATGTATATATATATATATATATATATATATATATATATGGCCAAATTCATTTTTTGTATAGTTATTAGTGGTAATTTTACCTTTACATATTTCTAGTTTATTATTACTACTAATAATAATATAATATTTTTATAATTATTAATATTATTATTATTTTTTATAATATTTATTTTTATTAATGTATGTACTCTAGCGTGATATATGTATGCCAAAATTAAGTCTGTTATAGATATTAATTTTAATTTTACCTTTAAATATTTCTAGTTTTAAAAATTATAAAAATTTAGTTATTTATATAATTTCACGTATTAAGAAAGCTTAGCTTAGCAATATACTAATATGTGTTCATTTATATATCTAGGTATTAGTTTTTGTGCAATTTTGTAAACAAACAAATTAAAATCTGTTAGCGAGTATATAATCTTTACCAATTTAACTAGGCTAATGCTCTAGTGGTCTGCCAAATTTCATAGAATTCAGCTAGATCTGATTTATTTTTTTTAAAAAAGAAAGGTCTACGCCAAACAGAGTTTGATCACCTCAATCAATTTTTTGTCCTTAAAGTATCTGAATATATCATCAGATGTAAATCATTCATTCATCTGGCCATTTTTCTACAATAGATGATTTATGTACTTCATGCAAGCTTAGGGCATCACCTTCATCACAAATCTGAAATTCGCATTTCTTCGAGGGTTTTTGCTTCTTTTAACTCGGTGGGGCAAGGTCTGCTAAATGATCATCACACCAAAACTCCTCTTGCTCTTTAAAAATTGATTGTCCCCTTGCAGAACAAGGCTCAGTGCGACTGTTTTGGTTTATCAGATTTATGTATATGGGGGGTTGTGCCAGAAGTCTTGCTCTACGGCAGCTATATCCTCACTAGCGCCGTCTACATCAGATTATTCCTTCTTCTTCTGGAGCCTCCAAAGCAATTTCAATGCCTGTGTCATTTTCTTTGTTAGATAATTAAAACAGGTAGTTGACTGCCTCTTCATCATCAAAATTAATGACCTTTGTGGGTTTTTTTGGCGCGCGAAAATGTTCTCGTTGAAATACACGCGTATTCAATTGGTAAGTACTGGCCACAAATTACACTCCTACATTCTCATAGAGGACTTCCTACCACATAACTCATGTTAACTGTTAGTGGGCCCAGACAATCCTACAGTTTCTACATTTCCTGAGGGGTAAATGATAGTGTTAAATCTAATGCAACTAACAACATCTGGCCACCTCGGCATACTTAGCCTTGTGCTTTGAAATGAGATGCATTACTTTTTTGGCCCGTTCAAACAACATTAATCAGTCAGTTTCCCGCTGGAACCAATTGGCCTTAACGACTCGTGACCTCTCTAAGTGTATTTATTATCTGTGACTAAATATGAGTTAAAATTGAGAAAACAATTTACTGCAGCGCATAACAGGTGACCTTTCTTGATAACTGCACCTGATCAAGCTTAAATTGCTCAGGCACAACTCGTCTTAATCGTTTTTATGTCACTCCAAAGTAAGAATCAACAGTCGTTTGCGTCAGGTCTGGTAGGTCCAAACATTAGTTATTACTTGGCCACCTCTCTTTTTAGACCCATACAATCTCGTCTATAAAAATTACATTTAGGCTGTCCTTTGCTCATATTCAAGTTTATTTAATGAAGAGAGCCGATCTCTCATTCGTGATTATTATGTCTATGTACTTAAACATTACAAACCGTCTGGCAAACAGAATTAGCAAAATCCTACAAAAAACATAAACCTGTTCTTTGTCAGCCTTGAGATGCTGCGGTTTTTTACCTTTCTCCGACTTAACTGAGGCAGGTTTCCGCTGTTTTCTTTCCATTCATGTTACGTACATTTTGTAGGCGCTATGACTGTGGGTTATGTATTAGTTTGTGATACGTTACAATCCAAAAGTACATCGTTGAGTCATTAGACCCCTCCTTAACCCTTCCTCTAGTGCTTGCTCCTCCCTCGAAAGTTGGTCCAACAGAGTAACAATATGTTTTTCTAGCTCACATCGCTGAAATTAGCGCTGATTTTTATATATTTCTATCTTCCCTACTCTTCCTTAATCTACTGCTTTCTATCAATTTCTATACATGTATTATCTTTATGAATTCTCGAAGCAAATAAAAACTCAAATAGAATTATTTAGACACGTATATCGAGAAAGTTTTATCGATGTCAAGAAATGCACATTCCAGTATATTTAGAGACTTCCACACATGTTTTTTTCAAGAAATTTAAGAACTCACCAAAATTCGAGAAGAAATTTCATAAGTGGTTTCCGTTTAAAGTTAGAAAGCAAAATTAATCTCAGTGCGTAAATTTAAGCTTACGCGCCTCAACCCAACCCACCTCAACACTCCAACAGTACTCATTCACCCTTTGGAAGACACCTGACCTTGCTAACTGTAGACCTCTTTACGTGAATTTAATGTGAGTGAATAAATATATGTGTCAAGAAAATGAGATTAATATACCGTATTGCTTCAACTCCAAACAAGATAACATCGACTTGGGCAATAAGGAACGTTTGATTGTTGTCGTAAAATAGGCCGAGGGCAATGACCCCTATATGTGTGGAAGATTTAGCATACAAGCAGAGTGAGAATTAACTAAATGTTTGTATGCCAAACAGTCGACTATCATGGAGGTTCTGAAGCAATAAAAAAATGGGTACAAAAATAACTTTAATATTATGCAAATTAATATTCTTTTACAAGGCTAAAGTGGTTTTAAAAAAAGCAATTTACACATTAGACGTACACGATTCTCAGCGGCTAAAAGAGGGTGTGTGACTTGGCGGGGACGGCCGTGGTACAAACGAACGAACAATATTGACCGAGGGTCACTTGAATGACTTTGAGCGTATACCAAGCAGACAATGGAGGTCTACACAGGGGGAGGGGGGGATAGTAGTAGAGACAGCACTCACACAGGAGAGTTGCGCGTTGCTGTTTCCTCGGAAATTTTTCCTGAGAGAGTAACCCTCGCCTTGGCGCAAAGTTCAAATAATAGTCTCTTGACAATGACCATTACATGGGTCATTCGGATTAGAACACGAATCGATACTGCGCGCGTTGCGTTCGAGGAGCGGATAGAAAGAGTACGAGGTAGACTCACGCGAATTAATCGAGGCTACCTGGAGCTTAAGGGGTTCTACGAGAATTGTGCAGAGTCTAACGGGACGCGAATAGCGGGTACTGACAAGGGGTGGGCAGAGGATACTAACGGGGCTGGCAGACGGCGGATACTGCCTCCAACTGTAGCGCCGAAGGATTCATAGTGGAATCGAATGGCGGTTCCAAACTCCATTCGAAGGGGAGGGTTTTAGGGTCCCACGCCTTATTAGCATGATCGCGTGAAAGTTCCTAAGTCGGGGAGGCGAAACTTTGTCCGACTCCAGATGAAACCTTTTGGGCTCTCAAACTTGTCGCGGATTTCTGCGATGGCGGGCTTTCAGGCCAACACGTCTCACGATTTCGCCCTCCCATTAGCACAGACAAAAGGGGTCAAACAGGCTTCTGGTTTCTCTCTCTCCATTGATGGTGCGGTAGCGCGTATCTTTCTCTCTCTCTCTCTCTCTCTCATCTTTGGCACTTCTCTATCCCCAGATGGAACTTCATCGCTGTGTAAATTTTATTTATCGCCATCCGTATTCTAGAAATCCACAATGCCCGTGATCAAGTTTAAATGTTCGAGTTGTGGGGATTCCTTTAATAAGGAAATTTACGTTCCTTCTAGCATCAAACAATCTAGAATTTGCCGTTTCTGTATTTTAAACGATGCATTGGAGCGTAAGTTTGCTAACGCTATTAGCGAAATTAAAATGGAACTAAATACCGTCGCGAGGGACGTTATCTCGACCAACCGTAAAGTCGACAAATTAAATTCGAGTCTAAATTCTACGCTTCATGATATGCGTGGGGGGCAAAATAGAAATCGTGACAGCCGGCCTACTCGTATGAATCATCAGGCAATTGTTGACCAGCAACAAAGAATTTTTAACTCGTTTGGGCCCCAGGATTCACATTATAGACCCCAAGATTCACAATTTAGGACCGTTAGAAATGGGGCTAGACCATCGAGGGAACAGAATTTCACATTACCATGTTCGAACCCCTTCGCACTGCTAACTCCTATCGAAGGAGAAGAAGAAACGGTACCAATTGTGGATTCTTTAATTAGAAACCAAGAGCCGGAATTTACAGCGCGTAACCCGTCAAAACGAAAACGATTTTGCTTTCCTGGTGGCCGCATAGATAAAGTAGTAAGTGAAATTGAAAAATTGGACCAAACACATGACGGGCGTACGATCCTCACGCTGGTAGGGGAAAATGATGTGCACAGATACGACAGCACCCCAGAGGAAATAGTAAACCGCGCTAAGACACTGATTCATACTGCGAAAGTTAAAGCGGATAACGTAGAAATAATTGGTATTTTACCCCGACTAAAATTCACGTTGCGTCTGCAGTCCCGAGCTATATATACAAACGAGTACCTTAAGCGCTTGTGTCGCGATACTGGAGTTAGCTTCTTTAACGTTTGGGATACATTCCAAGACCAACCTTCACTTTATCAAACGGACGGAATACATTTAAGCGATGTGGGGAACAGTCGGATGGCTGAGATTTTAGACTAGTCAGTACGTAGCATGTTAAGTAGAAGAGTTGCGGGGCCAAGTGATGCCCATGCGCCGGACCAGTCCTCGCTTGAAGGGGCAATGAATATTAGAGAGCAGGGAAACGTAACCGATTCGCGTGTGATAGAAGAGTCCACCTAAAGCGCAAATTAAAATGTATATATTCAAATGTTTGTAGCTTAAAAAATAAACTTGCCGAAATAAAAGCCGTAATTCTAGAGGGAGACTACGATCTCGTATTCTTAAGTGAGACTTGGATAGATACACATTCGGGGATCAGTGTTTGCGAATTTGATATACCAGGTTATAAAATTCCTTATACAAGTAAACAAACTGGTAGAGGAGAAAGCGTATTAGTGTATATAAAAGATGACTTAAGCGCTATAACGCTCGACTCGTCTACGGCAGATATGAGAAGTGAGGCCTTATTAATCCAATTATGTTGTAATGCAAAAAATAAAATTAATTTAGCCCTAATATATCGTCTTCGATCTCAAATAGAAAGAGAAGATGCTGCACACTTTGATATGCTTTCATCTTGGGTTAGAAAAGGGACCACATTAGTCTGCGGCGATTTTAACTATCCAAACGTTAATTATAGTAACCTAACGTCAAATAAAGCTAGGGAGAGACTACTTAACTTTATTTTGGAAAATTTTCTCGTTCAAAAAGTGTAGGAACCAACTCGTGATAATAATATCCTCGATTTAATCATGGCGACTGACGAGTCATTGGTAGAAAATGTTTGTGTAGGAGAGCATTTAGCCTCGAGTGACCATAATGCGATCAGATTAGTTGTAAACACGTGTGTAGAAGTAAAAATTAGTACACAGCTCATCGAAAGTTTTGGTAGCTGTAATTTTGTTACTTTTCGCGAAAGGATTAAGGATGTAGACTGGGGAATGTGCTTCGAGAATAGATCAGTAGGAGAAATGTACACCGAGCTTCGGCATACACTCCTTAGTGTAAATTTCGACTTGGAAAAGTATGTGCGCCGTAAGAGAGGGAAGTCGATGAGAGCGCCATGGGTTAGCCCACTAATATTAAGCTTAATTAACAAACGAAATAGAAAATTTCAAATACATAAGAACAATGAGTCATTTATAAGTCGGCAAAATTACATAGATTCTCGAAGAGAAGTTAAACGGGCGGTTAGAGATGCGAAGCGGAAATATGAAATAAAACTGGCGAAGGATTCAGAGAAAGAACCGTAACGGTTTTACGGCTATGTAAACAGTAGGAAACCCTTAAAAGGTTCAATAGGGACAATTAAAGACAAGATGGTCGTTTGACGGAATTTTCGGTGGAAATGTCTAAAATTTTAAATGAACATTTCACAAGTTTCTTTACTGTTGAAGATTCGTCCGAATTAGGATCGTTAGTTGAAGAAGTAGATAATAGTGATATTTGCATATCCGATATAACAGTTAATGAAGAGGAAATTCTTAAATATATTAACCTGATGAAAAAGTAGAAATCACCCGGGCCCGATGGCGTTTACACCACTCATTTAAAGGAACTTAAGAATGAGCTTACGAAGCCGTTGCGTGCAATTTTCAATCGCTCATTAGAAGTTGGCGTAGTCCTTTTAGACTTCAAGCGTGCAAACGCTACACCAATATTTAAGAATGGGAATAGATACGAAGCAACGAATTTTCGTCCTATTAGTCTAACTTTGGTAGTTGGAAAGCTTTTAGAATCGGTAATTAGAGATAGAATAGTTAGCCACCTCGAGCTAAATAATCTGATTAAAGATTCCCAACATGGGTTTAGGCGGGTGAGATCGTGCTTGACAAATTTGCTATAATTCTTCCATAAAATGATTTGCATTTACGACGAAAGCAAAGCTCTAGACTTTAAAAAGGCGTTTGACACCATTCCGCACGAGAGTTATTAATGAAAGTTAAAGCAATCGGTGTGAAGGGTAAGATATTAAATTAGATTCCATTTTCTTTTCTGCCTATCCTATAAATAGTCTTACTATCCTAAAACTAGATTTTCACCACTAGCAGTCGAAGGCTGCGGAAGTTGAGAAGAAAAACTTTCTATCACCCCGCCACCCCTAGGTTGAAGTAGTTAATATGCATGACAATGTACACATGTAGATAAGTGTGTACAGTAGTTTATATTTTTAAAAAAATAAATAGAATGAAAGAAAAAAAAAAAAATATATAGCATGTTAGAGATACACTCGTAGAAAAGTGTGTATCGTAGTTATGTAAGTAGTGTAGCGGACTAGCCTCGAGCGGACCTCAGGGTCTTTGCTGGTCCTAGATTCTGTAGTTCTGTAGTTCATACGAAGAAGTGACATCGAAAAATGATTAATGTGTGAAGGGGGGTGATATAACTTTAATTTCACATGACATAGCAGATAAAGTTAAGAATAACTTGGCAAAATTTTCAAAATGGAGCCAAAGTACAAAATAAGGGGTGGCACCATAAATATACACAAGGTTATATAATGCTACGGCATGGTTGCCGAAGGATTTCTTTTCTATGATACCATTAATTGTGACTCACTGGCCCGAGGGTAAGTTTATCCTACGATTATACCAAACTTTAAAAAAATAAGGATATAAAAGGAATTCATTGTACACAGATAAACAAATATATATATATATATATATATATATATATATATATATATATATATATATATATATATATAAGGGATACGCGTTTCTTTATCATATGGTGGAATATACAAATTTATTTTATGAACTAAAATTAATACATTGTTCAATAAATAAAGAAAAAGGATCTAACGGGTTTTTAATTAAACTATTAGCCATACAGTTATCGGTGCCTTTTGAATACAAAATGCAGAATTGGAATTCCTGGAGGAACATGCTCTAACGCATCAACCGACTATTATTATTCTTGACATCACGTTGGTATGATAGCGGTTTGCGGTCCGTTTCCACTACAATTCCTTGCCTAATAAATCATTCGAAATTTAAACATTCCCAAATGATAGCGAGGGCCTTCTTTCAATTACCGAATAATTTTCTTGGACACGAGTAATTTCATGCTTGCGTAAGCGATGAGGAAATCTTCGCCGTTATTATCATACTGGAGGAGTACACATCATATACCGTCATTACTGGCTTCGGTGCGGAGGATAGGAGCAGATGCTAACTTTTCCTTGAGTTGGTTAAAGCTGTGAGTAGAATGTGGCATCCATTTGAGGCGTTTGGGGGCCTTCTTCTTCAATAGCTTACAGAGGGGGCGAAGATAGTTGCACAGTTGGGTATGAAGCGACGATAGAACGATGCAAAGCCTATGATGGATCACAGCTGTTTTTTGTTATGGGTAAAGGCATGACCACGATAGCCCGGATCTTTTCTTGCTGGGGGATTAATCGATTATTCCCGATATGGAAGCCGAGGTAATCGATAGTGCCAAAAGCGAAGTCGGCACTTGCAAGGGCCAATTCTCAAATTTTGTTCCTGGAGTCGATACAGAAGGGTTGGGTGGCCACATCAACATTATAAAAATAGAAGGTGTCGTTGATTAAGCCTTCTAAAATCCTTCTCCTCATTGGTTATAATTGCTGCCAGCCGTCACCAGATAATAGTCTTTGCCTAAATCTGATAATAGGCCTTGCATAAATCAAACTCGGAGATTAACTTGGCCTCCTCAAAAATGTGGAGGTTTTTATCTATGATGGGAATTGGTATGGCATCGAATACGGTAACCGAATTTAGCTTTCTATAATCGAGGCACATTCGATTAGAACCATTGACCTTCTTTATCATGACAACAGGGTAACGATAGCTCAACTCTAAAGGTTCGATGGTCAACAACCTTAGAAGTTTATTCACTTCGTTATTGAATGATTCTCTGAGGCGTATAGGCAGGGAGTATGGTTTGGAATGAATGAGTTCAAGGGTGGTTAGTTGGATATTGTGCTCAAAGTAGGTAGCACACCCGGGCATCTCGATGATAACGTCATCAATACTACTTAGGAGCGCTTGCAGTTGATCCTATGGAAGAGAGAATAGCTAGTCGCATATCTTAATTTCCTCAGGCGGGGAGTTATTAAAGTCGAGCAAGACATGCACCGGATATGCCTTGACTTGGTCCACGCAGGTGACTTGTATTACGCAAAAGGGGTCGAAGGGGGTAGCCATGCTCCATGGGTGATTCTTCGTCGATTGCAAATGGAAAAGCTTTCTTTCTGAGAGAGTTTCGATAAGAGTTTCATACCTCTATACAAGAGTTGAATAAAGATCATACCTGGAATACGCGATACAATTTTGATCACCGTATACACATCGATAAAATGGAAAGAATTCAAAGACGGGCAACTAGCCGAATTGCCTCGATTAGAAATCAGTCATATATCGAAAGACTAAATATATTAAAACTACCAACTCTTGAAACTAGGCGATTGCAAGGCGAACTTATCGAAGTATTCCAAATTATAAATATATTTGCAAACACAAATTATGAAAATTTTTTTCAGTACGACCATGGATGGTATCACACGTAACAACGGTTTTAAACTCAAAGGACGGAGGTTTCAAACCAACATAGCTGAAAATAATTTCACCTTTAAAATCATCGATAAATGGAACGCACTTCCCGCTGAGGTAGTAAATGCTAGTAGTGTGAATAGTTTTAAAAGCAATAAATTGACAGCCATTTTATGAATAATGATATTGTTTATATTTCGCAGGAGTGAGCATCGTGGTGACAGTGTCCCAAGGAGGGTTATTGGCATGTTAGTATAGAATGGAACTGGCATTTGAGTGGACTACGTAGTCCTTACTAGCTTCTTCTAACTATGTAACAATGAGTAAACGTATCACCGTGCGTGCCCGGCAGTTTACGCGCACGCGTGACTGACCGTTACTTATGAGCGAACTACGTTGTGGAAGCAGGAGCAGATCGAGCGTTTCAGAAATACAGAATAATCTAAAGTTGAAAGCGTTAGTGAATGAATTACATTTAGTGTTCAAATGTTTAAAATTTGAATGAGTTACCCTCCCTTATATTAATCAACTAGTGAGACATTTTTCCGATAAATTAATGATTTTGAGAATTTACTTTTACAAAGTTGATCTGATCTTGTATTTAACATCTCCAAGAACAACATAATTAATGTGCTTTTTTACAATTAAATGCAGCTAAATTGTAGCCAATTTTTGAATGCACGCTCGTGGACCACTCGCACACAAGGATATTGAGCTCACACACTCGAAAGATTTAACCTACGCTACTTTCGCACTCTTCATCGCTGAAATCTGAGAGAAGAGAAAAATTCAAAAATCAGTGAATTATATGGGCATTTTCGACCAATCTGCCGCATCGAAGAACTCTCTCTCTCTCTCTTAACCATTCCTATTTGCCCTTTGGGAAACTTAAGAAAGAGAATATTTTCCTTGACAGTCATAAACATATTTATGGCTGACTAAACTCATCAACCAACCCCCCCGCTCCCTCCTCCCAAGGCGTTGCCGTGTGTACTGCCGCTCATAACCTAGTTCGAACTATGTCCTTCATTAGACAAGGCATAATTTGAGGCGATTAGGAAAGCAGGTTTGTGGACTAGCCCCCTGCGGAACCTTCCCTCATAGTCACTCTGGACAAGAGGCAATGCTGCTACCGTTGGGAAAGAGTTCTTTCTATCCCTAGCAGCCCAGCCAGAACCATAGAGGGACATACAACCGTCACTATGTATGTCAGACGCAGCATCGATAACCAAACCCTAGGAGGGGAGCACCCCGAGTGGTGATAGTTGATTCACTCACTACCCATCATCAAGTCAGCCATGAGTCATCTGCCTGGAGGGCCTCCCCGGGTCCATCACTCCTTCGAGTCATTATTTCACCCAGGCAGTTACACCGGCCACGACAAAGATCATGGGAGCGGAGGGATCATTCTCATTTTCTCATTCATACAACAATAAAGTAAAACATTTTTTTACCTAGGAAAGCACTGGTAAGAAGACAAATAACAGGCCGCCAGAAAGAAGGCTACCCATGAGCACCTCCCCGGGAAGGAAAAACCCACGTGTGAAAGGACCCTGCAAACGATCTACGCTGAAATAGGAGTAATCCTACTCAGACTGAAAGATCAATACAACAGCTATGTGGCACTTTGTGACTGAGAAAGATCTGGATCTCCTCCAAGTGAAGACGAAGCGAAGAGACTAGAAAAAGTTAGTCTTGCCCCCAACAACAAAACGCTCCGTCATATGCCGAAAGCTCAATCCGTGGGTCGGCGCCCACTCAGCTACGGAAATAAAGGAGGAAATAGAAAAAGAGCAAACTTGGGCCAGAATTGAAGACATCGTGAAATTAAAAAACAGAACGGCGAAGAACATCAACACGTCTTAAAAATCGTCTTTTGGACAACAAAAATGTCAAAGAAAGCGGCAAAACATGGCCTGCTTGCCTTTTACACCAAGATCTCCCCAGACCAGATCGAAAGAGAGACGTTTATTTCGATTCAGGTTTGCTTCAAGTGCTACGCCTTGAACCAGCACGCAACCAAAGATGACCAATTCAACGGGGAAACTTGCTCAGAATGCTCGAGTAAAGACCACCGGTGGAACGACTGCAAAGCAGCCTGAACTGTGAAAACAGCCACAGAACACTTGCCATGTCTTTGCCATTAAAAACGCAATTAATAAAGAAAAGAAAGACAAACTATTAGAAGAAAAAGAAAGAAAAAGGAACACAACTACGCCACCTCAACGGCAGGAGTACCAACAAGAGTACCTACTCCACAAACCACCACCGTGAACATTCAGCGAAACATGCGGCCAGACCTCATCCTTTGCATTATCCACGGTCACTTCGTGAATATTCAAAACCTGGTTCATATGCTACCGAGCTAAACATGATGCTTGAAAAGAACGGCCTAAAGAAAATGTTGTTTCCCGAGTACACACCCTCAAGCAAAATCTACAACATAAATATAAGACCAAACGATCAAGAACAAAACATGGACAACTAAGAAGAAAATCCAATGGAGACCGACCAGAAAACCGATGTAGAAACCTCTGACGAAGAGATTGCAAAAGTAATCAAAGAGATTGAACTAAAACTGGACAAAGAGAAACAAAAACAAAAACATTAACTAATTACCAAGGAACTCAATATTAATATATACGGCACCCATGCAAACCCCCTGCCCAAAACCTGCAAATAAATAGAAATCGTAGAAGGATTAGTTAAAGGAAGATATACGAGGGGCGGTCAATAAGTTTTGTGAATCGGTAGGGAAAAACAGAGGAAGGGGGGTGGCTGTTCGTGGGGGTGTCAGGACAAGTTATGACAAGTCAAGACCTGCAGCCACACGCCTCTGCCTCGTATATTTAAGAAGCAGTAGCTAATCGCAGATCGTCAATCACAAATTTTTCAACAATGGAGAATGTTGAGCACCGCGCAGTGATCAAATCTTTCACCAAGGAAGGCAAGAATGCAAAAGAGATCCATGAACGCATGGTTGCAGTGTACACCGACACCGCCCCTTTCTATGTAACCATTGCTCGCTGGAATAGGGAGCTTCGCCATGGTCGTGAGTCCCTTAAAGATGACCCCTGTCCATGACGCCCGTCAGACGTGACCAACGAGGACAATGTGGCCCGTGTGGAGAGAATGATCCTCAAAATCGACGGGTGAAGGTCGAAGAAATTAAGCCAGAATTTTGAATAACACATGGAAGTGTTATCAACATCATCCTTAACAATTTGGCCATGACCAAGATCTCTGTCCGTTGGGTCTCTAGAAACCTCACACCCCATTATCGACTTCGATGTCTTAAAAGTCCACAAGGCCAGAGTTGCACAAGTTGCCCTGTGCGAGTGCGGATTCGTGGAGCTCAACCATCCCCCCTACAGTCCAGACCTGGACCCTAGCGACTACATTTTATACTGCAAGCTTAAGGCTGCACTGCGTGGATGCCAGTTTACGGACGATGAAGATGTCCAGCTCGCCGTCCAGGAGTGGATTAAACAGCAGTCGGGAGATTTCTGGTTGTCGGGAATTCGAAGCCTCAGGGACAAGTGGCGCGAGTGCATTGAAGTCGAGGGTAGTTATATTGAAAAATAATAAACCCCTTTTTCTCATATCTCGTTTCCTTATATCCAAATTACAAAAATTATTGACCGCCCCTCGTAAATGGGACTAGGAAGCAGACGCGGACGAGATAGAAGTCCACAATGCCCTAAATCAAGGAATAATCTTAATTGTCCCTGGATCATGCTATAATATCTCCAGCGAAAAATTTAAGAAAAAACGATCTGGCTGGACCCATTTTCCAGCAATAACCGAGAAAATTAAAGCAGGAATTCAATCAATCATGTTCACGTACCAATGCAAACTAAAAATATTTATGCTAAGCGTGAACGGCTAGATGACAAAGAGAATTATTTACTCAAATATAATTAGACAAGAAGACCCAGATATAGTCATATTAACCGAACATGGTAGCAATACCGAAGTTGAAACAATAAAAATACCAAATCATAGGATCATATCTGCCAATCACACCCAAAGCAGATTCGACGGTTTATCGATAGGGATAGAAAAAGGGGATTCCCTACACCGAAATAAAGGATCTAGATAAATCCTACCTGGCGGTAAAAATTAAAATGACTATAGGCGATCTGGTAATAGTCGGAGCTTATCAACCCCCAAGTGGCTCGTATTTACCCATTCCAAACTTGAATAAACTCTTTCGCCGGACAAGTTATATAATTCTGACAGTAGATCTTAACGCCAGATGCAGAGCAGCAGGCTACACAACCAATATGAACGGCACAGGCAGAATCCTAGAACTACTAGGGAAAAGAAATATAGTCCAAAGAAAAGGACCAGACTTTCCAACGTTCCTATCCTACAGATCCTCCAACACCCCAGATATAGTTCTTACCAACCCCAATTTTAACCTCAATCACCATACCGAGCCCGGGCCCGTAACCCCATCCGACCACCTTAGTATGGTCATACTATATCCACCTCTCTCATCCAAATTAAGATACCGCAAGGCAAATTACTCGGCAGAACAGACTGGGCCAATATAAAGATTCCTTAAGCATAATAGATACCAGAACCTTTAATAACCAAGAAACAAAACGTATAAAGGCCGAAATACCGAAGATTAGTGAAAAAATAATAGAAGCCGACGCAATGTATACATCTAAAATAGAATACACAACCCTCCATGTACCGAGATGGTACAGAGAAATAACGGAGCTGGGTAATAGAATGGGAGAATTAACAGACTAAAAACCATCAGAAGACAATTGAGGATAATGATAAAAGAAAAAGTAACTCAAGTATGGAATAATATCATCTGATAAATGAACACCAACCCAAAAAACTAATAAAGATAAAAGTGCAAGATAGGGAACTGCAGCAAGACGCAGAGCTTCAAGATCACTTCAGAAGGCACTGGGAACAAATTTTCTCGATTTTACCGCAAGAGAACCTTGACTTCGATAGAGATTACGAAGAAGAAAGAGCTGGAACAATTGAGAACCAACAAGAAAACATCGACCCATGCGCACAGATTGACGAGGAGGGACCCATCCACTCGGAAGAGGGATTGCCGCTCACAATGGCAGAGTACTTAACAGCAGTCAATTCCTTTAAACAAAGGGCCCCAGGATTAAGTGGCATAGCAAAGGCCCCCTGACTAATGCACCAAATAACGTGCACGAAGCAATTTTAAGGATCTTCAATGCCTCTCTGAATTCTGGATATTACCCCCAGGTTTTCATGATAGCAAAGATGATTTTCCTGCCGAAACCGGGTAAACCAAAACACCAAATTGAAAGCTACCACCCAATCTCACTACTAGAGTTTCTCGGAAAACTCCTCGAAAAGCTCCTCAATAAAAGGTAAAAAAAAACACCTATAAACAAATAATCTATATAACCCACAACAGCACGGGTTCAGGAGAAAAATAGGGACGGAAACTGCGCTGGCAGTAATAACTGAAAAAATTGCCATCGAAACAGCGTGGGGCAACAGAGTGCACGTCGTACTCCGCGACGTTGCCAAAGCTTTCGATAAGGTATGGATCCCTGTTTACAAGCAAATATCAGTGACCTCAACATGGAGACCAACTTAACAAAAATATTATGCCACTACCTATTTGGAAGAAAAGCCATCCTGCCATGAAATGGCCAAATGGGTGACGCATTTGCTCTACGGGCTGGGGTGCCACAAGGAGGGTGTCTCTCCTAAGCCATATATACTATATATACCCATGATCTACCCCAACCAACGGATGAGTGTGCGATGTACATCCAATTAGCGGATGTCATCACAAAAATTATCACAAGTAACAGACAAAACTCAAGAGATATCGCCCAAAGGACAGCAATGGAAATCAAAGACATAAACGATTTTGAAAAAGGAAACAAAATTGAAACCGATACAAACAAATTCCAATTAATCGAAGAAAAACAGACACAATTAGAGTCGAAGGGAAGGGATCCCATTACAACAAGGAAACGAGAGTCCTTGGATTCAAGCTAACAACGAATGGGTATGTCTCCCATCTGGCAAAAATGGTAAATCTGCTACGATTTCATAACCTTTCAAGCAACAATAAAAGAAAATTATACACAACCCTCGTCCGTTCTAAATTATTATATCCGACCAGACCTACCCACATTCTGAATAGAAATCAGCTCCGAAAGGCCCAAAGGGTACAAAACTGGGCAACGAGGTTCATTAAAAATAAAAAAAGACAGGACCAAATATCATCCGAGGAACTGCATAGAAAAACCGAACTTGAACCTTTCAACACTGTACTTAACGAACTAGTAAAAAAATGTGGGAAAAGTTAGATGAAACTTTACCCCAGGAAGAACGAAATAAAGTAATCGTTCCAAACGATGAAATCCGTCAGATAAAATACAGGATCAGATTTGACGGAAGCAAGAAAAATACAACGTTGAATTTAAAGCAAATCTATAAATAACAAAGTGACCTACCGAACAAAAAACCCCCAATAATGAAAACCAACGAAGTATGACACACTAAAGAGAATACGAATAGGAAAGAGTAATGAGAAATACAAAGAAGGAAATATAAACAGTATATAAATATAGGAGTACAAAACTACTGCACAGTGCCCCCTCCCAAAAATAAATAAATATAATAATAATAAAAAATATATATATAAAGAGCTCATATGAACAACTGATAACAAAGGCTCGAATGCTTAAATTACAATCCTTATATATAAAAAACGAAAGAGTTTGCCAGGAAACCTGGCACAATTCACTATATCATTATCATGTTCACTAAATCATCGCCATATATCACCTGACACTCATAACCATCTCATAAACACAGGCCACACAATATATCTACATTTCTATCTCTCTCCTACACCTTCACCTATTATATGATCCCAATCCCAATCCGAGCCAATTATCATTTTAGCGTTCAAGTTTGAGTCATTTAATTATAAAGGGAAACGTGAAAGCAAGTTTTAGAAAAAGTCTCAATGCCGTTTAAAGAGTTGTAGGTAAGATCAATTGTCAACATTCTCCTTAATTTATTAAAGTCATTGTTTATTATTTAATTAATTAAAGAAGCCTTATACAAAATAAAACATTTCATACTTTTGAAAACACGTAGGTACGAGTATAAAGATAAAAGAAGTTAGAGGTAGGAAAAACTAGTGAATAGTCAAAAGTTTAATTAACAAAAGCAAAAGTTTCTTTGAGAGCCATGAACCTAGGAAGCGTTCATTTATCTATTCCAAACGAACATTGGAATGCTATTAGAGACAATAACGGAAAAAGAAATACAAAGAAACCAGACTCACCTAAAATTAAAACAAAATACCAATTAAACTGATGTATGCAAGGAAGATAAGAGTGAAAACTGGGATTCATCCACCTCATATTCAACAAATCGCGGAAAGATCTTCGACAATTCGTCTCTTTTTTTCACAACCTAATCAAAACTTTTGAGTGCAAAAGAGCGAGACAGGTAATATTTTGGTGGTTTGTTAAGTGGACTTAATTCAATAAAAACTTGCATTCATCCACATTAATGATTTTTCTCCCTCTGCAAGAAATAAAAATTGACATGTACCACTAGCTTGTAAAAATAATAAAATTCACGTTTTGAACAATGCTGTCAATCACATTATCTCCACGAAGTAGCGCTTGTATCTTGCCAACCTATTGTGCTGTTATGAGTCAGAGCTAAGCCTTGTGCAGTAGACGAAATCAACACAGAGTTTTGTGTGACCATCTTATCTTTGCTCGTTTCTCCTATGAAGCCTCTCTACTCGCAATTTTTGGTACAGAATATTGTGTCTAGGTATAACATTACACAAAATAATAGCTAGATAGTGTCATTCAAAAAGTTGTCACAAAACACCTCATTTTGCGTCTTACTGTACGAAGGAATGAAAAAAAAAAGAAATCGTGAGGACTTCCATTCTATTGTTTACATACTTGTTGAGGGTAGGATTATCCACATGTTAGCTATAACGAACTATTTGTTTATTAGTGATTAATTCTGCCCATTATTCCTTTGTTGATTCAAATAGTTCTCCTTCCCTAATCTAACAATTTAGTGGTTCCTAGCCTTAAGTTTTCACATTGCTAGTTGAATAATTTCCTATTCGGATATTGTTATAATACGTGTTGTGTGAAAATTGGAATCAGTGAAATTAGGTATGCACATAGATAAAGTAGAAATATAATTATTTTTTATACATGTAAATATTTAAACAAAAAAATTAATGTTCGTACTTATTCCTTAACTAATATTTATCATCTATTATAGCATGAATAATTTGTGTAGTGTAAGAATTTTAATTCGTACTTTTGTGCCCAGATAACGGATTACAAAATCCAAGATGCTTTGGTTTAAAACTCGAGGCCGATGTATGGCTTTGATTACCCTATTCTTAAATTTATTTATTCCCTTGTTGCTGAAAAGGCTCTAGTCTTGGACAGATTATATACCCATATTGAGGAGTTAAAGTTTCATTTTAGTAAATTTCTATCATTAGAACTTATTTTGAAATAAACTGACGAAAAAGAACTAGAAAAGCAAATCATTAAATGTGGAAAATTAATAAATATTTGAAGTTAAATTGTAAGTTAGAATAAGAGAAATAGAAGGGAAATATATATCAGGGGAAACTGTTTCAAAGAGGTAAACGAGAATAAGCCTCTTAATGTTCTTAACCATTCGAGAAAAATTATCCTACTGAAAGCTAACTACTAATATTTCCTGGAGATATTCTTCAATAGTCAAATTTTCATGATTAATCCCCTAACATCATTCATAGTTGGGATATATCCAATTCTCATGATGTGTTTACGACATCTGTGAATTATATTATTATCAAAAGGCTTAAAAATTGCTAAACTTACACATTCTCTGAAAAAAAGTGAATCTTTCTAACCAAAATCCTTTAATTACGGTCTTAATTTAACCAAAGTGTAATTAAAAATCTCTTTCGATCTTTAACGGCTCTTATGAGTCTCATTTAAGGAGCTAAACTCTCTTGGTTTGAATATTGATGCTGCAGGTTTAAACAGAACAATATTATCAATCTGTGTCCCAGATACAAAGTAAACGGATATCAAACCTCTATATAGGAAACACTGGAAATAAGGTAATAATTAAATTTAGGGGCGCACGATAGGAGGTGCTGTTTCTGGGGTACAATCTAGGCCTTATGCCGTCAGACGGTATTTTCGCATGTAGCCAATCACGGCGTTGTATTTGTTTTGTTATTCTGTTTTTTCATTTCTTATTTAAGATTTAGTAAATGGCTGCACTTTAACTCAATTATATTATTTAATAATGCATTGAGTTTTTATAATTACTAATGTATTAAATTTTGTATGTTTCGTCTATCTATTTTCGTGAAACTAAAACATTATTTTCACACACTAGCAATCCTTAATTCAACGTTATTTCAAACATTGCCAACCCTGAAACCGAGTAGTTAAAAAGAGTTCGATTATTACGAATCCAGTTTGTTCGACTTCAATACGACTTGTGTTAATTCCTCGGTCAATTTTATAGACTTTTGTATAGATCGTGGCCTCATTTTAAAAGCAAAGATTGGCAACAGGTGTGGGTAAAAAGCGCGGCTCGATTATAATAGTGAAAGGTGGAGATAGTTCAGCTTTTGTCGAGAAGTGAGTATATTATTATGCAATTTAAGATGACGATATCGCTGCGGACATTTTTGCAATCGCCTGTTGCATTCAAAGCTAATATTATCCTTTCGAATTAGGAATATTACGATTTTTTATTAAGTTGCGGTGGGTGAGGGGGAAGGGGCAATCGCACACAATTAAGGGGAATATGGTGGCACTTCGCCCCCATTTTTGAAAATAACAAAAAAAAAAATCATTTTTGGCTGCAATAGCCTAAATTAAGCAGCGCTATCCTCTTTGTTCTCCTGATAAACATGCGATCGGCTCTGCACGTTTATCGAAATAATAAAGACGATAGCGCCGCCTATTTTAGGCTATTTCCGCCAAAAATTAACATTTTTAGTTACTTTCGAATTGAGTGGCTTCGCCTTATGACGTCTGACGTCAAAAGACCTTAATTGTAACCCAGATAAAGCGGCCCCTATGGTGCGGCCCTAAACTGAAGTATTCCCCAAAATAATATTAGACATATCAAGGCAAAAGTTCGCAGATTTGAAACAGTGGTAAAGAAGCCAGTTAACTAAAGAAGTTCAAGGAAAACATAAAATCGTTCGCTACAATGGATTTCATCCCCTTGCTTGTAAAAATACGGAGTGAAGTGACAAATTACAGACTAATATCTCCTACTGAATTCCCTTGGAAAAGTTTGGGGAAAATATATGGAAAGTTTTATTAGAATACAATACATAAAAGAAAATGGTCTATCCATTGAATAACAATTTACCTACGAAGGTTTCGAAAAACGGAGTGGCAATAGCATTGCTGACGGAGAGCTTGGCAAATGTAAAGATCTACGATTATAAGGTATAACAATCATCAATGGATGTAAAACAATCCTTTGACTAACCAAACAGTAGTTAAAATAACAAACCAACTAACAAACTCTAGTTAAAATTGAGTGTACAAGCCTACACTCAAAGAAGATTTAAGTGCAATATCTTTATTAATTAACTAAATTTAACTACAGTTTGTTAGTTGGTTTGTTTTTTAACTACTGTTTGGTTAGTTGGTGTTCCTCTCTACCAAGCGTCACTGTAACCTATAAATACTGTACCCTTGTTAAACCGACCACTCACCCTCTACTTTAGTAAGGACCAAAATTAACCGTTTTTATATTAAATGGTTTTAACTATTAGTGTTTACAAGATTAAAAACTAAGTTTAAGTTTTTATCTTTAACTATTGACAATTTCTCTTTTAGTTTTTAATTAATTTCTGAAATAAACTTTAAATTTATTAACTACTTTTTGAGTCAGTTTTAAGGCACATTTAACTATTGCCAAGTCATATTTTCAATTTTAAATTATAATACATTTTATTGATATTTTATAATTGGTCACTTTTTAAAATGATGTCTTGTTGGCCTTTGGCGGTTTCTTCAAATGTATGCTTGGGACAGATTCGTGCACACTGACTTGTGGACTTGTTGACTTCTTGGGGGAGGCCGGCCTTCTCCCTATTATTTAAGCAAGGTTTGTTTGTTTGTTTGTTTTTTGTTTTTTTTGTTGTTTTTTGGCATTTGTTTTGTTTTTTGTTTGTTTTTTTTCTTTAGTTGCACGCTCATGCGCCGGGGGGACCTCTCCCCGACGCACCAGCTTGCTTCCTTTCCCCCTTTTGGGGTGTTGTTGTTTTTTTCTCTCTTTAATTTCATTTTAAAGTAGCCTAGAACTAGGCCAGTTTTAATACGGCGACTAATGCCCAAGTAGGCAGTCGCCAGATGAGCTCTTAAAAAAAAAAAAAAAAATTCTTCAAATGTAGCAACTTTAGTAAACTTATTCTAGCGTGAAGATGAAAACTTGTCGTTTTCGAAACGTAGTAAGAAATTAAAAGTATTGCATCTGTTCCTGGTGGCTCTGAGATTTATCCTTAATATTAAATGCAGGCTTCATGGCCGAGTTCCACACACACACACACGCACATATATATATATATATATATATATATATATATATATATATATATATATATATATATATAGAAATACACATATATATATATATATATATATATATATATATATATATATATATATATATATATATATATATATATATAAAGGGTCTTTCAACAAGGACGCTCAAGCTTTGTCAGGCAATAGTGTCCATGTTGTTAAAGCGACATCTGGCAACCTCACTGTGAACTGTTCAGTAGTACTTGGCAAGTTACGATGAAAGGTTGTAGCGTTGAACAGCGTGTGCAAATCATCAAATGTTATTATCAAAATCAGTACTCCATTCGACAAACATTCCGCGCATTACGTGATTTCTATCCTCGCCACAGCGACGAGGCCCATTTTTGGATGAATGGATTTGTGAACAAGCAAAATTGTCGGATTCGGGACGAAAACAATTCACATGAGATACACCAGCACGAATTGCCTCCCAACAAAGTAAGTGTTGGTGTGGATTTTCGTCTAATGAAATCATCAGGCCGTATTTTTTTGAAAACGAAGATGGGATTGCCATAACCGTCAACGGCGAGACCTATCGATCGATAATGAGCAACTTCTTGTGGCCTAAATTGGATTATATGCCTGATATGGATACTGACGACATGTGGTTCCAACAGGACATCGCTACGTGTCACACTGCGCACGCCACGATAGACATTTTGCACCAGCGATTTCAGGGCAGGGTCATCTCGCGCGGCGGCGACGTCAACTGGCCACCGAGATCATGCGATTTAACGCCATTAGACTACTTTCTTTGGGGCTACCTTAAATCGCAGGTGTATGCGAATAATCCGCAAACAGTTGATGTCCTCAAAGTCAACATAACGAACACCATCCACCAAATTCAGCCAGATTTATGCGACAAAGTCATCGAAAATTGGGCCTTCCAAATACGTTACACCAAGCTAAGCCGCGGACTTCATATTCCATAATCAATGCCATAAAATATACTTTCAAATTTAAAATAAATTGAGTGCATATATCACACACAACTTGTTTTATTTACATTTAAAAATTGAGCAACCTTATTGAAAGAACCTTTATATTCAGCTTTTCTCAATTCACACACTGGTTGTATGTACACCCTCTGAAATATGTTCCGTCCAGTTTTACTTTTGTACATTTCATCGCAATTTTGTATACACCTACTTTACTAGAGGAAGGTTGTTATTCTACATTACTTCATTTTTGAAAGAGAATCACACACTTCTACTTTTTCTGACGAAAACGCAAACTCCTTCAACCACCTTCAAGCGGCAGGTTAAGGCAAATCATAAATCATAAATTTGACGGTTTCATTGAAGCTTTCGCGGATTTTTATTGGAGAATTACGTGTGAGAAACACCAAACTTCTACTCCTGGTCGATCTATCCCAGGAACAGGTGCTCATATCATAGAAAATTCCTTAATAAAAAGACAAAATATTTTCCTGTTTCTGTAGCAACAATGTGTGTGGTGCAGGGATCAAACCCCTGTCGCTTATTGAAAATTTTGGTGACATCCATTCGATAGTCTTTATCATCCCCGCATCACAAAATACATGAAGTAACATCCTATTGCCTAAACTCTTAAGAATATATCAAGTTAGTCAATTACTGTATATCACAAATCCTTTTCTGTGTCTCTTAGTATATCTAGGACCCTTCATTCTATGACGCTTCTTAATTGCTGATTATACCACCCTATATTAGTCGCCGATTTTTGACGACAATTTTCACTCATCGTTGATCTCGTTGTGGGAATAAGCTGACTAAATTCTATAATCTATTTATCTGCAGCTACTCCCTAAAGGAAACCTCTCGCATCCTTCCTCGACCTAAACTTTCCAAGTGTGTGTAGGCAACAAGTTAACACGCAACTAAACACTACATTCAAACAGATGTTTTCCCTGTTTTTTCCAGTCCTTTCAGCCTGCCATCGCATACTGTTAACAAACACGCACGACAAATGGGCCATCATGAATGAATGGTTTCCTCGTTATGGACGAGCTATTTTTGTAAATTCCGACAAACGTAGCACCGTTCTCTCCATACGTCTCTCACCACCGAAAAGGCAATTAGATTCAAAATATCTGGAAGCTGAAAATATACGGCAATATTTATATATATATAACATATATATATATATATATATATATATATATATATATATCCAGGAAAGAATCAACAGTGTTAGGATCAATTTATTTGTGAAATCAGGTTTCAACGGAGACCTCCGCCATCTTCAATCGCTGGTAAACTAATAAATACAGAGATGCTTAACTTAGGGGCACACAAATTTACACGTCGGAATTTGATTAGGGGGCGGTATGGGAAAGCTGCTGCATTTTTTTAGTAGAAGAAGGACAAATCTCAGGCTTTTCAAGGAATTAGTGTTGCTTTATATGAGTTGCTTCTAATTGACGCCTATGTATATAATTGTGAGAATTATATATTATTTTAGCATTATTAATGTCAATTGAATGGTTTTTATTTGACATGTGCATAAACAAACTAGAAGAAGCTTGTCGCATTTGTGTTCCTTCCTTCTATTCTAAAATTTGCTGCCTTAATTGTTCCAAAGCATATCGCAGGCGGCCTAGGGTAGGCTATCTGCCCATGTTTGTGTATGCGCACTTGCGCCGAGCGAGTCTTCACATGCAAACCTCGACATTCACTTTTATCGTAATGTACCAATATTTAACTAAAGTAATTCCGAGTAATCTTGGATAGTTTGTCTGATACAAAATCATTAACAGTATCTGCAGTTTGTTAGCTCCAATTAGCGTCAAAGGAATAGGACCTGGTAAAATTAACGAAAGTACCCCCAAATGGAAAATTCAAGAAATACTTTAAGCCAAGCAATTTAGATTAACCCCATTAAAAGTCTGAGGATAAAGGCTGAACAGAATCGATAATAATCGGGGAACAAAGAACTTTAAATACTCCTCATAACTCAGAATCGATTGTGACCTTCGACTAATGATTGGAGCAGTGGTCCGAGAATTTTCACTTGCTTAAAAGCGCAGGTTCGATGCTTTACTCTTTCTTAAGTGTAAACGTGTAGGTATACCATGGCCTTGGCCGCATATTAAAACGCCTCTCCTCACTAATACGCAATCTACTAAGCTTGTGGCAATGTTGCGACACATTTCCATGGGAAATAATGGAGTCATTAACAAGAGAGGCAACTTTCAAGGCGACCAAGATGAGAGTGTGCTCCTTTGATGGAATAACCTAGCCATAAAAAATTATAGGCCATCATGCTGGAGTAACGGGACAATTTACAGTTTCACTGAAAATAAAATATTTCGCTATAAGAGGTCAATTCTCAGCTAAGAAAATAATTAAAATTATAGGCGATTGCGCGAAAAAATAATGATAAATGTTATTCTAAATTCGAGAAGAAAAATTGGGAACTTTTTAACAATTTCTCACAAATTTCGTTTGTTTACCTTGTTTTGCACGCAGAGCTTTACCAATATATTATACTATTTCAAGTAAAGGTGATGGATGTCCTTTATATGATATTTAAAATCTCCTTTTAAAATAAAACATTTATTTTGAAAGAAAAAACTTCGAAATCAGGTGTGCGAAGGGGAGAAACAGTTGAGAGGCATAGAAATATAATATATAGTTTAGTTTTCAAGTTGAGATGAAAACGGCGACATCTCTACTGAAAAATTTATTCTTTGAAACACAAAAAAATAAAAAGTAGATACAAGATTTTATCTTTTGTTTTGTTTCACAAATTCTGTTTGATTTTGTTGAGAAATTTTAGAATTTTTAAAACTTTTCCTGCACCATTCACTTTGAAGTATGTTGGAACATGATTCCAGATACTCGTATATAGTGAAACACATGTCAAAATAGAAAAACAAGCGCGCATTTTGCCAAACCGTTTACCTCAATAATTACAAAGGCCAACAAATTTGAATTTTTTCTTAATCATCAGAGACCTGATCAAACCTTTCTCATGGCATTTTTCTCGCTGACTTCAAATCTGACTTTAGTCTTTCTTAGGCACATCAGGATTTCGCGATATTCGAAAATGCAATATGACCGCCTTCACTGATTAAATGTAGCGTTTCACTCTGATAAAATTGCTGAAACAGGTGATATATGGTTGAATAGCGCTATTGCTATAAAAAATTGCCTTCTGTATATCTCCATGTGCATTGAAAAGTTCAACTAACACTAAATGATGCATTTAACATATAGAAACTCTATAATTTATTATTCTCTTTAGGCGTAAACATATGATAAAGATAAATAGCCATGTTTTGTTTATTCCACAAGCATCATAGAGTTAATGGTACTTATATTGCATGTATAAGAATAGTAAACAATGATTAAAGGGCTAATAAGTTAAAACTCGAATTCATAAGCGTTGTGCATGTGATTTGCGTTGGAATTTTTTCTCAGGATTATCACGATATAACATTAACAATGATCCCCCATTATGCCTTCTTTTAGTTTTGCCACGCTCAGTTGTCGAAATATTTTGCACAGATATTGGAGCCCTTGAAAATTTTCCTTGGCCATTGCTTTCACGAAGTTTTTCCTTACACCTAGTTTCAAATGAAGAGGTGGCAGATATATTTTCTGAGGCTCTACCAGGGGGACAGACTTGTCATAATATTTTGCAGTGACACGGCTATCCCACAGTCAGATGAAGCAGCAGTACTTCGTGAATCCTCCTTACATACCCATTATTATGCCTATGACTTTTAGATCACCACAGATGTACCACTGATGGGCTTGGTAGTTTATGGCTTTAAGAAAAACATCCATATTGTCATATGTCTCCTTAGGGTGGACAGAATGGTCAATAAGAATGCAAGATTTTACATTGTCATTGTGCAAGAGGACAGCTTTCAGACTTGTCTTAGAAGCATCAATAAAGAGATGCTTCATATGTCTGTGACAAAGCTTCCAACAATCCATTTATTTCATGGCAGTAGCAGAGAGGTCCATTAACTGTGAAGAATGAAGTTAAATCACGATTACGCTTTCTAAAGTAACTTACATGCACATTTTTCTCGAGTAAGAATTTTTCCTTTAGTCTATATGCTAGAAGTTCTACTTTCCTCTTTGACATATCTCTCACAAGATCATTCAAATCTAATCTGTATGCGCCTTCAGTACTGATATCATCACTGATATCATCAGGTACGTGGCAATCATCAGGTGGAACTGGAATTGGCAAATATACATCATGTGGAACTGATCTGCAAGCCGAATCCATGGTTGGATAAACAATTTGGTGCTTGTTCTTTTCAGAAAACCTTTTTGTGGTCACACTGCAGAATTAGCAATCTTCGAGATGGTCTCTGGGCTCTCTGCATATCACAGGAACAACGAAGTGAATTGAAGCTTTCTTTATGTTAATACAGTCCCGAAATCCATTAACGCAGGAAGTACAAATTTGGTTTGGTGCTCATGCTTTATCTTGGTCACCCAGAGGGCAACTGAAGTAGAGTTTGTACATTTCCTTTATATCATTTGTGATAGTACGCTGCTGAGATTTTGTTATAAAATGCCCACATACTTAGCAAAATCTATCTGGATGATTTTTGCACTCTCTAAGCATTATTACTGCTTTGTAGAAATATTTGGGAGCCTCTTATGATCAACGCAGAAGGAGCAGCTTAGAAAATGCACATCACATGCGGAACTTCAAAGCATAAAACAGAATTAAAAATTTTTGCGCAAAATGTGCATGCGGGTTACAAATGTAAATGAATTCTTCTCTATACCCCTTTAACCAGCAAGAACTCACAAAACATCTAGTTTGCTCATCTTTGCAGTACAATAATAATGCATGCAATAGATCAATACCAGTAATATACTACATTTTATAATCGCAGGCGGCCATTTTTAATTTTTGTCATATCTTAAAGACGGTACGTGCTAGAGCAAAACGGAAGATAGATTCGGATTCAGCATGGAAAGGGTATTTAAAAAAGTATAGTAAGGTATCTGATGAAAAATGTGTGTTGCCTAGTGTCATTTTAAAACAAAATTAAAATGAAGTTTGGAGATACGAGTAAGATAAAACTTAGCTAACATGTGGTAAGTTTGGGCTGAGGAACATTATTGTGTTCAAATATGAATTTAAACAAAATAAAATACTGATTTTCTGAAAAGATAATAACTCCCAAACTTTTGCGGGACTGGTATTTGAAACTAGATGATAATGATTATAATAATAATAATAATAATAATAATAATAATAATAATAATAATAATAATAATAATAATAATAATGATAATAATAACAACCTCCTCATCATTATTATCTTCAAGAAGATTGAAATAAACTGTTCTTTGCGCATTGAGAAGTTAGTGATTTAGGTCTAAATTTACTACTTAAAAGTGGAAGTATTTTAATTAATCGTTGGGGAGAGAGGGGCGGTTTACAAAACAAAAAAAAATGAAATAGGTCATAAAATGAAATGCAAATAATTTTCCTTTTCTATAAATGGCAGAAAGCCTGGGTATACCCTCCTGTCGTCCAGAAATCAGGATCTTTTCGATGAGAGAAAATTCTTCCCAGGAGTCAATTGGCGCTGAAACCAGGCAACAACTCGACAATGATTTAAATACAAATAATATAAATCTAAATTATAAAATTAATGCATACCTGTGCCAGACAATCTTAAATAACGGAAAAGCTTAACTTACATACTCACTTTGGATCATGAATTGCTGAGAAAATATGAGAATATTATTTTTGAGCCAATGAAAAATAAGTTGAGAATCAAACAAATAAAACAGCAGAGCTTACGAGGACAACTTCTTAAAATGGAAGTATATATGCCAGATTATACGTTATGCCATATGTCTCGTGACTGCCTATATCCACTTTTTGTCTCCTGCTATACTTCCCGCTATCATATCCTGAACCATTCCTCTTTCGCTTCCTCAGACTCCTAAAACCTGTATCCAGTCTACTTGGAGGATACCGAGGCTCTGGACTGTAAGGGTGTGGATGAATACGAATATGTACGGAGCCTCAACAGCTTTCCACGCCCTGGCCAATCTTACGAGGATCATGGGGGAATGGGATTCGGACAATATGTTCTTTGTCTCCGAATTTAGTTTCCTTTAATTTCATTTGTATTCGGCAATGAATACACTTTCTTCCTGAATCAGTAGTTAATCTGGTATGTCTGAAAAGAAAAAGTCATTAAGAGTAGTGACTCCCGAAATTACCTTGAAAATTCAGGCTCTTGCTTTATATCAGGAGTAAAAGCTGTTTCAATGAACATAAAAAGAGAGTAAATAAAAAATACACTTTTGAACGTGAATTAGACAAGAATTATTAGGAGTGGCACTCAAACTGACGATAGGAGGCAAAATCTTCGAAATAATCTTCCAATAACCATTTTCCCTGAAAGTATGAAAAAAACCCTCAAAGATCAAATTAAAATAGCATTGTATGAACCCAATTATCTACAATAAATTTAAATAAGAGCTGCACGAAAAAGTGTTATAAAGTTTTTCAGTATTTATAAGTTAATTTGTACACAATGAGGCAAGGCGGAATGTAGGTAGCTCAAGCGAGATACAAACCATCCCTTTCACAAGTTGCTGAGGTAAATTGATCTTCTAGCTACCTTGAACGTGTGTTATGCATCACATTTAACTTTACATTACATCACAAAGAATCCGGAAGAGTTGCTCTCACGGTTTTGGAAGTTTCATGATCGAATGATTTACTACTCCTTTTTGTTTATTCTCACCTACATGAACATTTGCGTATTTTTATTGCAAAGTATGATGGGTGTCGTAGAATGCCCCCCTTTTTGTTCTAAGAGTGCTAATATTGATATCATAAAGAAGAGAGCCGTTGGAAACACGTAAGGATATAGAGAAACGCACAATAATTCCCAAAATAAACTTATATTTTAACTTTAACAATTGAATACACAAAGTTTAAACATTAACCACAGTAATACTCCGAAGATTATCATACACAAGAATTGATTCAATTAGTTTGACCCTCTAAAATTGGTTAATTTCGCCTCACACAGCAATATATAAGATTTAGGCTTACGGACTCTACTGGAGTTTAAATCCCTCACGAATGTTATTGTCTCATGACGCGTGCCGCCTGGCCAGATGTAGGTGGGCGGGATCACGAGGTCCTTTTGGCGAGGGTAGCCATTGGGAGGGTCCACACGGTATTCCGGGGGGGGTTCTTCAAGGACGAGAACTATTACGGTGCTTTATGTGGCACCAAGGTAGTTGTTATCTCTCTGGCAAGAGTGAGTCGAACTTGGTTCTTAAATCAAGTTAACTTGGAGTGCGGTGTGACCACCGAGTAACGAGCTCGAGGGGGAGCTTTTCTTCTTCGTTACTTAATTCCTCATGGGCCAGGACTAAACTCAGGAAGGGACTTCTTCAACGGCGAGGATAACGGGGGGGGCGTTCTCTGGCGAGAATAAGTTGAACTTGAAGGTCGGTTTGGTGACCAGAAACAAGCTCCAGGATGAGCTTCTTTTTAGTTCCAGTCTTCCTCAAGGTCGAAGATAACGGAGGGGATGTCTCTGACAAGAATAAGTTGAACTTGGTTCCTCAACTAGGTTAACTTATGAGATTGGTGTGGCCACCGAGTAACGGGCTTGAGGGGGAGCCTTATTCTTCTTCTTTCCTTAATTCCTCAACGACGAGGAATACCCCTTGGGTTTAAGATGCACCAGAATATGAGGAGTCTCTCTGACAAGAGTAAGTTGAACTTCACAAAGTTAACTTAACGTTTGCTTTGATAACCAGGGACGAATTCGAAAATGAGCTGCTTCTTAGCCCCTTAAGGTAGGTAGCCTTCCCTCTCTTGCAGGCTACTTCTTGATCTGGCGAGCCAAGTAATCTACCTGTCCAGTCTCGGTAGCCCGATCTTAATCCGTGAACTTCGTCACCTGGAGACTGACGTATTCTACCAATCCAGTTAGGTAGCCCGGTTTGAATCCGGGGACTTCATCACCTTGAGACTGACGTATTCTACCCCGATTTTCCTCAGTGTTCCTTATTTATACATCGTCACCCCACTGGGGGAGTGGTAAGAGGGGGGGCGCTTGAGGAAGGGCCCAGGAGGGTTCTTATGGCAAACGGGTTTTCTCATTAAGTCTTACATCGGCTCCTCGTTAGCCTTCGAGCTTGGAAGAAACACGTCTCTAATTTTTTCCTTAACGTGAAATTGAATCTCACTCTCCTGGGGGAGATCTTTCATTTTAACCTTTAGGTCTTTCATAGCGACGAGTGGTGCGGCGCTGCGGTTACGCGCTTGACCCGACGGTGCCTGGGGCCGGATGTCTTTGCGGTAATCGCCTAGTGACTCTACCGCGAGAAGAAGGGGGAGTGACGATTTCCCTACAATGGGCTTAACACTCTTTCGCACCTGCTAGGCTTTTGTGAACATTTTTTTTATAGTGATTATTTTGGTTTATTTAGTAAAGTTTCATAAGCAAGAAAGGAGTACCAATTTTACTCATTTTAAAGAGAAATATGGAACATTTGGTGAATTGGCCAATGTTTTTTTCCATTAGAGCGCTATTGAGTATTAACAAACTCCTTAAAGATATAAGGACTAGATAAACCTACAGAAAGTGGGAGATTAAGAATGAAAATAGTCTTGGTTTCGAAATCATAATATTCTCCTAGAGGTGTAGATGTTAAATTACGAGAGCTTAGGGGGGAGGATTGTATTATTGATCAGTTAGCTGAGCTTGAGTATCGTGCTGATCAACTGAACCTGTCCGAATAGGGAAAGTCGGCAAAACTCTTTCCTTAGGAATGGCAAAACAAAAATTGGATTCCGTTTATGCATTGCTGAGAAAAGTGAAACAAAAACAGCAATTCGGAAAGAGAGACTTTCAATTACTTTAGAATAGCTTAAATCAGAAGCAAAAAATAACCCAAAGCATTGGAGGAGGATGCTCAGTTGCTAAAAAATTTGGGTAGAGATGTTAAAATGGTGAATATGAAAAAATATTTTACTAAGGCGGCTGATCATTATTTGAATAGTTTTCCCGAATTGGAAGTTAGCGGCAGCTTTGTAATTGGGTTTAGTAACCGACTCGATAAAAATTCAAATAGTTTAGTATTTATTGAAGGGTGCTAAATTGGTTGAACATGTTAAACAATGTTGCTCATATATCTGAAGAGGTGAATATTAATGTGCAAAGATTTTCCATACTTACACAGTTTTTCACACATAAATAGACAATTAAGACCGTTTAACCACATGAGTTCCGTAGTTTCTTTCGCGAAAGATAAAAACATCTCAAACACTACACAGTAATAGATGGGATCGATAAAATGTTATATAAATACAGAATTATATTTTACATAGAATTAGCTTCCCTTGTTTTCATCTTTCAAAATTCTCTTCTCTGATTTACTTAGAAAGTCTTTTATTATAATGGGCGAATTAAAAGCTAAAAATAAAAATGTCTTTCCATTAATTCATGTTTATTTGGACAAAAAAGTCTTTTAATTCTTAAAGTCCATTCAGTTAGTTCTACTTAATTTAAAGAAATTTTTGCCCATTAGCTAAAATCTTTATAAAGAAGTATCTTTCATACCGAGAGGATTACCTTTAGGATAGAAGGTTTCTTTAATAATTGCTACTCTGCTATCTATTTGAACAAACATGGTTCTCCGGCCACTTATAGAGAAAAATGAAACAATTAATCCTAAATAAATATTGTAAAACATATGTGTAATTTTTGCACTGATAATTTTATTTTTAAAACGGATCGTTATCTTAATGATGGAGAAGTATTCTGACTGTTTTAGACGCTTCCTGACGGATTTTGACTGTGGCTTACCAAAAAAAGTCTGCACTGAACTTTTGAAGCATTAACTCATTAATTACTTAAACTGTTAATTTTTCTTTACTGTTCCAAGAATCAGAAAAAAATAACAATTTTTTTACCTATTCATTCGCAAATTAAATAGCTAAATACTGATAGAAGTCGATAAGTATGGAAATAAGTTTATCTATGATTCTAATGTTGCCCCAGCTCTTACATCCTGAATTGCTTACCTGAAAGTCCATAAGTGTGGCACTTCCATACGCGGCCTGACACACTTTACAAAATCACGCTTGAAAAAGATTGAAGAATAATATTATTAGAATAATGGTAGTATAAAATTATATATAAATAATTTTATATATATTTTCAGAATATATGTATATATATATATATATTTATATATATATATATATATATATATATATATATATATATATATATATATATATATATATATATGCTGATCCATTTGAAAGATCGAAATTGCCAATCATTTTGCGCCGCCCGGATCTTCTACCGTTAAATAACAATTCTGATTTATGAGCTTACGACCTTCAAAACATTTAATAATTCCTGGGCCAACCTTGGGAGGACCTTGTAAGGACCTTGAAACAGAATTTAAAACCACATAAGAGTTTCAAATTTTGTCAGAATAGGCTGAATAGTTATGATGTTATTGCCAAAACAAAAAAATTCCTTACCTAACAATCGAAGGATCTAGTCCATTATATCATTAGAAAGAGGATGTAAAACAATCTAAGCGTTTCAAATTTCGTTAGAAATGGCCGAACAGTTATGATGTTATTACCAAAACAAAATAATTCAAGGCTATCCTTGACAGGACTCTGGTAATTATATCATTTAAAATAGAATGTAAAACAACATAAGGGTTTTAAATTTCGCAGGAATCGGCTGAATAGTTATGATGTTATTGCAAACCCCCCCAAAAAAACCGGGAACGACCGACCGACCTAGGGAGATGTAGAGTCGCTCACGACTAGACTCGCACGTGACTAATAAACTGAAAATTCCTGCTCTGTAATAATACTGTGTAACAAAATTTTGTAAATTTGTAGACGAGCGGCCCGTCCCTCCAAATTTTTTGGTGTAAATATTATCGTTCACCCGTGTCGGAATATTCATGTGCGTTTGAGTCCTTTCCTAATTATAGCTGCCGCCATTTTTGTTAAAAAAAAATGCCCGAAAGTAAACAAACGGAAAACGCTGTTAACTTAGTACAAAAATGCCCGAAAAAAACAAACGAAACACGCTGTTTACGTACTTTATTGCGTAAGGAAAGCCTATTCAAAATATAGCTGATTAGTTTCTATAGAGAGCCGGGAGTTTGAAAAAAACGTGCCCTTTAAGGCTACTTTTTTTAAAATAATGGTGCTCACTTGAATTACGTTTTATTTTAGAGCATCTAAATTCAAAGTTAGGGGTCACATCTAATGTCCAGCCACAAATGTCGCATTCGCTTTTAATTCACACTAAATTATGAACATTTAAAGAGGTGAACAATCTATCTTTATCAGAAACTAGAGTTAATAATTCCGAAATGAAGGACGGACAAAGTGAACAATTCGATACCATTTTCACACTGCTTAAAAGAAGTCTGTTTGCACAATGCTAAAAAAAAGTAGTTCCTTTAAATGATCCAGCTAAATAGATTTAAATATATAAAAGAAGGTAATAAAAAAAGTAAAATGGGGACAAATATATTAACAAATAAAAATGACTGCAAAGGAGGATAATAAAAAGTTATTAAGTGAAAAAAAATTCAAATTAATCATTTCTGACGTCATACCCCACCCCTAACCCCTATTATAATTCGGAAAACGATTAAAGGCACTGACATGATGGAGTTAAAGCATTCATCTCCGTAAACTTCAGAATATTATAACAATTAGGATTATATACTGGGGGGGCTGTGCCCCCCAGCCCCCCCCCCGAGCCGTCCCCTTAAATGTAATCCAAAAATGTGAAACATTTTGGAACACGGATGAAATAGTACATCTTAGCAACTAAAAGGATTAGACTAACATTTTTTTAAATGTAGTTTTATGTATAGATTTCAAATATGGAAGTCATTTTTATCGAAATGACTCCAGTATTTTGTATGTTGCCAATTATTATTTTTGTAAAATTTTGAAGATTTTAACAAATTTAATTAATTAATAAAAGCAAGAATTTTAATTAAATTACAAAGAGGACAGTGTAAAAATAGTCTAGATAAATTCTGCTACATATGTGGTTCAGTAACATTTCAAAAAATCAAAGAAAAATTTCTTCTCTAGTGAAAAAACTATATAATTTGTATTTTGGATGTAAAATTGATGATCAAGATAAACCATGGTCACCACATATCTGTTGCCCGAAATTCTTTAATTTTTTATCAAAATAGTCTAAAGGGAAAATAAAAAGCATTTAATTTGGTGTTCCAATGGTATGGCGAGAGTATCAAGATCATGCCACTGATTGCTATTTCTGTTTGGTAGACATACCAAATTTGTAATTTTTTATTGTCCACTATACCTATATTTCAAAGTAGTATACTGTAATATTATTTTTTAAAAATATAAAATTAGTTTTGTTTAGAACCACTTTATTGTAATCACACATATGTACATAACTTTAAATTTTATGCATATAATTTAAATACTCTCAGGTAAAACAACGAAGTATGCCTTAGCTGTGGTATAGCCCAACCTTAGATCTGCAATTCCAGTACCTGAACCACCTGCAGAAATTGTTTTTCTAACTCTGACGAATCAGATATGAAATCATATGAACCATAAACTGAAATTTATGTTCCTGAAACTGTTCATACGCCCCTAAAACCTTTCTCACAACTTGATCTAGATGATCTTATAAGAGATCTAAACTCAATAAAGCAACACAGTGAATTACTGGCCTCGAGACTGAAAAAAAGAAATTTAGTAGCAGAAGGTGTTCGAATTACTAAGTTTTGCATTCGATTAAACAATATACAAGACACATTTTCATTTGACAACAATTTATGCTACTGTAATAATATTCCACGTCTCTTTGAAGAATTCGATATACATTATGAACCCAGTCAATTGAGACTTTTCATTGACGCTTCTTTATATAGTACTAAAGCCGTGCTTCTGCATAATGGAAATAAAATACCATCGATTCCAATAGCTCACTCTGTTGTTTTGAAAGAAACTTATGAGAATTTAGATTTCATTTTAAAAAGCATTAAATAGTTGATTTTTGCTGTCCTTAAGATAGTAGCCATTTTAAATGGCTTGGAGTCAGGCTACACAAAATTCATGTATTTTTTGTGCAGGTGGGACAGTAGAGCTCGGAGAGAACATTACATACGCTCTGAATGGACTTTAAGAGAAGAGACAAAAGTAGGTTGTCATAATTTTGCCACCACTTCACATAAAATTAGGTTTGATGAAACAATTTGTGAAAGACGTAAAGCATGACCAGCCATCCTTCTTATATTGAAAAATCAAATTTCCTAAGATTAGTGATGCTAAAATTAAAGAAGAAATCTTTGTTGGGCCTCACATTCGACAACTTTGGTAGATAGTGAGTTTGAGCAAAGTTGGCAAGCCAGAATTTGAGCCCTGGCATAGTTTCAAATGTGTATGTAATGGTCTCCTTGGAAGGCACAAATCAGAAAATTACCACATTCTTGTTCAGAATTTAATTAAGTCTTATAATGAGTTGAGATGAAGCATTTAACTAAAGGTGCATTTTTGGCATTCCGATCTGTCTTTCTATCCAGAGAATCCAGCAGACGTCAGCGATGTGCATGGTGAAAGATTCCACCAAGATATTGCTACTATATTTAATCCTTATTAAGGAAAATGGAGTCCTGCAATGCTTGCTGACTTCTTCTGGACCCTTCACAGAGACAGACAAGATGTTTTACATAAAAAGAAGCCTAAATATTTTAAAAATATATGACTATTGTCTAGATTTCAGCAATTTTGAAAAAATCTTAAATCTTCATTATGTTTTTAAATATATTTTTATAATAACACACCTCTAAAATGTATTAAAAGGACCTATTAATTTCTTTTAATGAATAAGATTTTTGTTTCCACTTATCTTTGTACTTTTTTTCAAATAAAATAAAAATATTAACAAATATTTCATATTTCTATATACTGAATAATCTAATATTAATAAAACATTGCAAAAAACTGAAGTCATTTCATAAAAAGTAAAGGTCATTTTCGTAATCTGCACAAAAAACTCCAATAAAAAACTACTTTCTCATTTCTGTAGCCAAAATCATTGTTGGACAATTTCAGGAATATTTTTGTAGAATCTGGAATAATTTATTATTATTGGTAAATGATTTTGATTTGGGGGTTATTTTTTCCAAATAAGGAGGAATCCGAAAGGGTAAAGTCTGAGGCAGTTATTGTTTTTTTTAGGCAATGAGATATAAGTATATGAGAGTGGAAGCCGACGAGAACAGGTAGGTTCTCTGATGATCTGGCCTATATCGGTAATATTTCCCGTATAATTTCACTACCACTAACTTTACCACTTAAAATACTTTATCTCAGAGATGTCCTCATTGATTTTTCTTCGATACAGAAATAGAACCTAATATCTTCTTTTTTTCACTCTTTACCACTTTATTTACACATCTTTCCTTACTAACTTTCTACGTGATTTGGCCTCGTTAATATTGCGCTTCATAGTAAACATTCGTAGGTAGACCATTTTGAATTAGAAAATTCTTCGACTCTGATCTATTTGGAGACATTGCCTCTGGTTAAGCTTCTTTTTTTCAACAGATAAAACAAAATTAGATCCGAATTATTGATACCCTATCAAATATGTCTTTATTAGATTTTTAGGGAAGTAAGTTACAAAAATGATGTTTGGGAGCCACCTGAACGGAGGGAACGGTAACGAAATCCGGGTGTGACTATTACTACATCTGGATTGACTCTAACTGCACGTGAGTCATTAATCAAGAAAATTGTTATGGCAGATCAAGATCACTTTTATCTCATAGCCGTCATCCCCTAAAGCAAAAGACTATGTCTTTTTTGTTGGATGTGAAATGAGTAAATCATTATGAGCTCCTGAATAATAAGCAAACAGTTAGTGCAGACGTGCATATATGTTTAACAATGGCAAGGGTTAAGTGAACCTCTTTAACAAATACGTCCTTCACTGGTCATGTAAAGGTGTGTCTTCCCTCATCCATGATAATGAATGCCAACACATGGCACGTTTGACCTAAGAAAAAATTATGACATTATTTTATGAAGTTTTTCTTATCACCCATTTGAGTAACATTTAATTGTCATTACAAGATCACATAAATGGCAATGTCGAGTGTGTAATCAAGGAAATGTAAAAATATCTGATCATATATTTCATCAAAACCACATCAATTAAAAAAAAGAAGTATCCATTGCTAAGTTAAAAGATGAGAGAGAATTTTGAATAAAGATAGATACTAAGTTGGCGAATAATTATAAATTTGGTATCTATCTAACATGAATTTAAGATAACCTTTTAAAATATCCAATGAAATTTAAGGGCTAATTATAATTATGCTAACATTTGATTTTGTTATACATATAAAACTAGACGAAATGTTGTGTGTAAACCTGCATATGTATTTTAAGTAATGTTGCATCAGACAAAGAAACAAAGAATGAATTTCATTTTCAGGCCTATTCATGTTTCGGCCATGTAAGTGGTAACAAAGAATTCTTAAGAATCCATCCTTTTTCGGTGTACATAAAGAAATCGAGGCTTTGATCAAATATTTACAGTATTACAAGGCAGGAAGTTGTTTCCTTTATAATTTGACAATAACTACTCTCAGGCATTTGGAGTACCTACTAATATATTCTGTAGTTGAATATCAAGTATAGCCAAGCAAATATCGTGGTGAATCCCTTTATTATCTCTAAACTTTAATAAACTGCCTCATTTTTTGCGGCTATATTATAAAAGAAAACCAAGAACAATTATCGTTAATTTTTTTGAGAGAGAGAAAGTTAAATAGTGCTACAAAGACTAATGTCCAAATGGTACAATGACAAAAATAAAAATAACAAGGATTGAGGAAGTAGATCGCTCACCAATTGTTAAGAACTGTCCCATGGCAACCCTTGTCATGTTCTCACCAATTATAACCAACCATCTCACATCACTCTCTACCATAAAAGTTGGACCTGTTAAACATAGGATCCGTTCTGAAGTTTAGGACCCCGCGACATATTAGATCATGAAAGACAGAAAGATAAATTTGGAGGAAAAAAGGAAATCGTGCATTTATGATTACTCCCTTGCTGGATGAATCTTCAATTATGCCTATTTTGAGATGCAATTTAAATGAGGTTGAACAAATACTTCTGTATCTCCTTTATGCTTATGAACATCTTGGTTATATCCTCAGAGGCAAGTACTGTATCTCTCAGACCTAGCCGATATTCACAAGCCTTAAATATAAAATGCTCCCCCCTTCATACTCCAAGGACACTATGCTACAACACGCAAGCCCTCTCCTCTCCCTTACTCGCTACTAAAGGGGAAATGGTACTAGTCTTTTCTCCATTTGGCATAAACTATCCTGGTGCTATCCAGATTAAGAGTTAGTCTTCGATGGTAATTTTTAAATTAAAGTCAAAGCCTTTTGGAAAATTTTCTCTAATTCCTCTATAATAAAACAATAATAACTATAAAGCCACTATATTCAGAGCGACCGCTATTTATCAAAATGCTAGCAACGATCTGAGACTTCCAGTGTATTAAATGGAGATTCAAGCCAGGCCAAATGCAATGGTATCGGGCCTTTGTGGTAATAATAGTGGGTCTTAACAAAGGCTTCTATGGCCCACGGTTCAGATGCCAGATATCTCATTTTGGATTATATAAATGTTTCTCTATAGCTCACAGTTCAGGAGGATGATGATGATGATGATCAGAAATATGTGATGCAATTTGCCTTCACGAGATGTCAGAGGAAGATAGAGAATACAGTTGGCGTTTTGATCAAATAAAGCATATTTTGAGAGGGAACGAAACTTACCATTAATGATAACGTCATCATCACGATGAGTTCAATAGAAAAATGCATAAAATTGGTTGAATCACGTAACCACGAACTGAAAATGGTGGAAGTGTATGATCGGTACAACTACGGGTTAATCTGGGGAGCCAGGATGTCCTTGAAATTACATTTTTTCTACTTCCTCAGATAAACTTGTAGAGAGTACTAATGAACACGGTGAAAGATTTCATCAAGAAATCGCCATAATGGAGAGCAGATATCAGGGATAATTCAGTCCTGACATGATGGGCGACTATTGCTGGAAGCTGCAACGAGAAGAAAGCAAGCTGTACAAACCAAAGGGCAAAGTTTAGAAGCACTTTTAGAACTTCATATTTTGTCAATTATAGATGATTTGAACTTTATGCTTTCCGGTACAATATCTTATGAGCTTACCTGTGACGTGGTTAATATCGTTATCTTGCGTAAGGCAATTACTTACTTTTACTTTTAAAGAATCTTGTCGGCTATGGACGCAGCTAAGGTGGACCTTCATCATATTTACTATGTTTCTGATTGTTTAAGAGAGTAGATCTGATAGTAGAATAAAACATATAAATCATATTCAACAATGTGAAATTAGTCATGTTAGCAAAGTCAAATAAGAACACGCTGGTATATTTTGGGTTAAATATCTCTTGCACAACATAATTGACGGAATATTGAATATTTGTACCTATTGAATTTTTTCCTAAAACCTAGTCTGAGATTCAAATTCAGTAATATGAAATTAGTTGTGTGAGCATAATTACAACATTTTGGCTGTTGACCAGTGTTATCAGAGGAACACATTCTTCTTGAACTGTTTTTGTATTCCTCGTTTTAGACTTGGAATTCAGGTCTGCATTCTATGCAATCTAGTTCATAAAAGTTGTCTAAGAAGCCTTGTACTGGCTTAGGCGTGTGGCAGTGGGCGTCATCCTGCATGAAATTTGCAGATGGTGCAAAACATGCTGTCTCAAAATATCATCTCCAAAAAATTTCCTTAGGGACTGGCATAAGTCCTTGTTTCTTTGGCCTTATTTTTTTCCTGGACTGATTCCTATCCCTTCCAAAGTTCAATAGCAACGGCACCGCGGACAAGCCTGGACACCCGAAAGCCTCTAGTCCATTATAGCGATGTCTTGATGAAATATTTCACTGTGTTCATCGCTAACGTCTACCAGTTTATCTGGGAAAGTGAAAAAAAATGTTATTTCAAGGACATCCTTGCTCCCAATGCATGATAATTCTGCAGCATGGTTGTAACGATTTATTTGTAGCTGTCAACACGATAGTTTGCAAGAAAAAGCTTTGAAACATTGACAAATGATTCCCATGAGTTTTTCTCCAGTGAGTTCAAGGCCTTGGTGAATTCACCATCATGAAATAGTAAGCAAATCTGTGGTCCCTTCAAGACACTTGTTTTAAACTTCACTTCAGGAAACATACCACCAAGTTTCTGACATACGTATCGAACCCAGCACCAGATTCATCCATAGCCTTGAGGAAATTTTTAGCCAAACCGAGCTTTAGATGCAGTGGAGACAAAAATATCATTTCTAGATCTATAAGAGGATTATAAACACAGTTGAGCCTTCGAGGCGCATCACTTGGTCTTGTCAGCCATTCCTTTCTTACATAGTGCTCTGCATCAGCTCTGCTGTCCAATGAATTTGAGATCCTCGCATATCTTCCACTAGTGCTTCTCGTACTCTATAGTGGCTAACAAATTCTTTATTGTTTCACAGCTCTCAGCCATCTTTGTTGCATGTGCTATTGAGACAGATGAAAACCAATTGCCATTGTGTAAAAGAACAGCTTTCAAAGTCATTTCCAGAGTCTATAAAAAGCCTCTAATCATCTGACTTGTATGGTTCAGACTTGCAGAATTGTTGCATGAGAGATACTGCGTCCTCACAGTAACAAAGTTTGTTTGGCATCTTGAAAAATGCAGACAGCTCTCTACGTCAGTAACGAACTGTAGTGATACGCAGTCCAGCTTCCAGCAGGTACGCTGATTAAGTTTTGGTCCCTGATGAAATCATGAAGCGCTTCTTGATTAAAGAGTATATGCCTGTTATTTTCATAGTCATCCTGGTAGTCGTCTTCATTTGAGGTAGAATTTGAATCGGAATCACTCATCAATTCTTGTTCAGTTGGTGGATTTTGGACTGAGAGTTCAGCGTTTTGTAAAATCGGTCAGATTGCATAAGCAATGTTGGGATACTGCACCTTGCCTCGTGTTTTGAGGGCTATTTCCTTGATAGTTGTGAGAGAGAAGTAGCAGTCACTCCTGTGGTCTTTGGGTTCACGGCATATCATTGATACAGCAAACGGCATTCCTGATCTTCGCATATCACAAATCCACTCGCTCAGGTGGTTGACAGAAGATTTCTAAGCTATACGAGCTGCCCATTTCTTATCTTGGTCACCCAAAGGCAATTTGAAGTAACTTTTGTACTTCAGTTAAACAACTTTTGTGATTGGTTTCTTGAAGCTACCAGAAGTAAGGGCGCCACCCCACAAATGTAACAAAAAAGTTCAGCATTGTTCACGCACTTGCCACGTTCCATGTTTTGTTAAGTTTAGAGTAATTAGAAATTAGGCAGTTGTAGATATGCACTATCATGAACCAGCAATCTGAAACCAACAAAAAAGCACAAATTAGGAAACAATTATTGCATAAGTGAAACCAATGAACATATAAATCAGTGTATGAATAACATAGTGCAACATATATATATCGATATGCTGGTTCTGAAAAACTGAGCCCGATACAGCTATACGAATGTCATTATTGAATTCAGCACATAAAATTACCTTAAAATCAGACTATTTTGATCTCGAGCCATGAGAAAAAAAATTTTGTTGACCAGTGTAGAATTATTTAATTGCTATATTGCAACAGAAATTTTATCATTTGGGATATTTTATTTTTTTCTCGAAATTGCTTGTCTGCTGATGACTTTCGTTCAATTATCAAAATTATTCATAACCTTTATTTATACGTAGTTACTAGTTAACACAGGTAGGTTATCGTACCCTAATTTTTGAAAAAATGGATTATTTCTGGCAAAATTTGGGAAGTTGTGATAAAAATACAGGCGTACTGATATGGTTGAACAGTAATTCACTTCTTAGATTACTTAAGAACATGACACAGCTCAAATATTATGATGAATCTTAATACCCAACTTTTTTTCTTATTTTCACTTATTTAATTCTGGTATGAATCCTCAGGGGACGAGATCACTAGACGCTGTAATAACGTCAAATATTGAGTATTTATTAAAAAAATGTTACAAACACTAATCTTACCAGTTGAATATTAATAGTTCTGGAATTCTAGTAGTGCCAGGACAGGGTAGGTATAAGTATGTTGTAAACATGTTATATTAATCACTTGTTAGACAAGGAAATTTCGGAATATTAAAGGTACAAACCTTGCCTCGGTTGGAGACTAGACTGCGCCTACTTTTAGTAACCAAGTACTTTGACATCCCGAGTTGTACTCATCTCTCCTCATCACTGCCAGTATTTTGTCCTAAATTATCCTAAGTGATGGGACCGAAAGCGTTAGGTCCTTAAGTTCTTTTGGTGCTGATCTGGTTAAAGTTGCAGAACTCGTTTTAAGATCAGTGAAAGATCGTTCCAAAAGCATCTTTAACAATGTCAAAGTTTCGGTACTAGCGACCACCACCCAATATTCCCTGCAGAGTCAAACAATTATTTTGCACTAATTAATCCTTTGTAGGTTCAGGTCAAATTTGACCCTCTCAACACCAGCCGAATTATTTATATTCTCTCTGGAGACCAGGAGGTGGAATTGTTCAATTGTGCATCACACTTTAGTGAATATAGCAAAATAAAATATAAATAAAGAGGTGCGTGCAGTAAAAAGATTCTACTAGTAATTATCTCAAGTTTATTTTGAATGTTGTTTATTTTTAGTCACACACGCATAGACAATCACAACGCATCTGTCTCTTCCTTCATGTTCTCTTCTTACACACAACATACTACACTTGCATCCAGTAACTTGCTGAGGGGATGCAACGCTCCTTCCTTCCCCGTTGGTGGTAAAACACTCTTCAATATCAACTTCCTCACAAAGAGTACAAGCCCATGATGTCATTGAACCTGCCAATTATTGTCATTCTAAAATAATATGACCTATCTTATCAGTTTAGTTGAGAAGGGTCCCGTCGATATCTTTTAAATTGTTCAAGATTTTTCTCCTTGAGCGCAGATAATTTGCTTTTATCTCATAATGCATCGTACATTTCAATATTTATCGTATAGTTACGATTTTTTTCCACTCTTTCATCATTTGTTCTGCCAAATATCTCCATTTCGAACATTTTGGCACTGAAACGACAGAGCATAAAAAAGAATAAATAATGGGTGAAAATGAATATAGAGTTCAGTAGATCGGAGTTAGGTATGAAGATCAAATGAAGATCATAATTTTAAATGACTAAATACATATTTGCGTAGACTCAAATTGGACAATGAAGAGATTACCGCATAGACCAACTATATTCAGTCGAAATACCTATTCTAAATCTAAGATAAAAGATCTTTTACATATTATTTCCTCATATCAACGAATAACGAGAACAAAGACTACATTTAAGTGTTCATGTAGTTTCTACATGGATCGAGAGGGATGACGCTCTTCGGAAACCTCTATGACAATAAATGCGCACTAAAAGGTACTGGAAATAAAATGAACGGAAGACCTACATCTTATTTTACTTCAATATTCTCACAAATTACATTTATTCAGGAATCAATGCCCCATCACATCCATTCACCTCTATCTAAACAATCCATTCTCCGCATCCTACTGTTCTGCGCTTTCAAACCAAACTACATTCGCGAATTTCAATGGCTACCGCCTCTAGTTCTAATGCATTCTATATATTCAGACTGAAAATACACACTAAAAATACGCAATAAATACACACCTGCGAGTATTTTGACGAATACCTCAAGCTTAAGTCGCATCTAAATGCATCTATGCAGTTCGTCAATAAAGCAAAACATTGAGATGAATGTTGTGTTGGGTGTATTTTTATTTATGCCGTTTTGCATAACATTCTAAGTTATAATATTAGGTATTTTAGTGTATTATTCCTTATAGTAATATTGTTCTTTAGTATATATATAAAAACACAATGTCTCCTTCAAGATTCTACGTGTTGAGCACGAAAGCCTGGCGTGTACACAATTCTCTAGAAGCTGCCCAATCTCCACAATTATTGTAAAATTTACTCTGTCCTGCAATATTTCGATGATCACTCTAATCAATTTACACAAAAATAAGTTTTTCTCGTGATTAAATGTATCTGCTCCTATGTGCGAAACTTCGTTATAATATTGAAGTTTAACAAAAAAACGAAATGATACAAAGAATCATAGACTGTCTGAGTAAATTATATTTTTACATTTTATAATCAAAATTGGGTTAACATACCCTTAAATAAACATAACTCTCTTTCGAAAATAGTTAATTCTCTATTAGTAATCTCTAGAAGATAACATGCAACCAGATCGTATAAATTAGGATAAAGTAACGTTAGATATAAAAATACTGAAGCAATGACCACCTTTTATTTGGAAAAGAATAAGCTGATAACAATAATTTAGGAAAAATATTTATTATTATTACGTATTTTACAGGCTAATCCCTATTTTAAGGAATAACTAATTTATTTGTGAATATAGTAACTTTTGATTTTACTCGTAGTAACGAATTCACTTTTCGTCGCACGTAAGGATTCAGGGTAATCTTTTACATTAGCGACTCGGGTGTCTTTGGTTGTCGTCCGTTATGTATTTTGTTATTCGTTTATGTGTTTGGTTACTATAACAGGTATATTTATTTGGTTATTCGTATATGTGATGGGTTACTGGAAGCCAGTTTCGAGCCGCACTATGGGTTACTATATGAGAGCGGAGCTTTGACCCCTACACCCACTCGCTTCGCTCGCCCTTAGAAACATGTAAATAAACGATATACTTTTGAACAGAGGACGAATCATAATGTGATAACAGGAAAAAAATCCCGAGTCGATAATGGAAAAGATCACCAGATTCTGTGCTCACGGCATTTCGAGTTAATAAAGATGAAGCAATTTTTACACGTTGTAAACTTTGTCTTTTAGGCAGTTAATGTGGCACCCAAACATTACTCTCTTGCGTAGAAAGACCTAAACATTACTAGATTAAAATGGTCTTTGCTTTAATTTAATATATACTCGTATAATGTGTACAAATTCATAGTTGTTTAAACAAATTTGTAGCAAATTTGGAACAATTCGAACAAATCTTACTCTTACCTACCGACTTGCCCTATCCACCTGAACTTCGGCAATCATGGAGCGCCACCTGACTCTGTTTCTTGTCAGCTGTAACATATATGCAGGCTTAATATGACCCCCTGCCACTCTCGTCACACCTTCCATATATTTCTCTCTCTGTCGTCCTCTTGTTATTCCAGTCAGCACCACGGCCTCCTCTCATTCATCTTCATCTCATGTCCAAAAAGCTCGTATGTCGTCTCCAATCCCAACTGCCTTAGCTCCTCCACATTAGTTCGTCTTGCTGTCCATGGTATCTTCAGAATTCTCCTCCATAACTACGTTTCACATCCATACAAAAATGTTAAACACACAATAGGTTTTGCTGCTTGCTTCCTAATTCCTCTAGACTACTTTCTATTTGGGAAATAATTCGCACTGGCTAGCGATGATCAATGCTTGAATCATTTGACTCAGGGGAGTGCTGAAGGGAGTTCACTTGGGGTCTTCCTCAAGCGAGCCCTCCAACGAGGGTGAGGACTATCTCGGTGGTTTAGGGATCCTCCAGGGAGGTTTCTCTGACGAGAGTTAGTTAAACTTGCTTCTTAAAACAAGTTAACTTAAAGTTCGGTGTGACCACCAGGAACTGGCTCTAGGATGAGCTTCTTCTTAGTTCCGGTATTCCTCAAGGGCGAGGACTATCTAGATGCTTTGGGATACAACAGGATGAGGGGTTGCGCTGACGAGAGTGAGTTGAACTTGAACAAATTAACTTAAAGTTCTGTGTGACCACCAGGAACTGACTCCGGATGAGCTTTTTCTTAGTCCCTTCTGTTGGTAGCCCGGCCTCTTGCCGGGGACTTCGTAGCCTTGCTGACTCACGTAATCTACCTCGTTTTTTCCTAAAAATATTTGCTTTAATACCTCACCACCTCACTGGGATAGGGGGAGTATGGGGGCGGGGACGGGCGGCGTGAAGGTCCTCCTCCAACGGTTTTTCTCAGAGCGTCGTACAGATGGCCCTGACGGACCTTCTGGCTTTAGGGCGACGCTACTCTAATTTCGCTTATGCGCTAAAATTAAATATCACCTCTTAGGAAAAATCTTGCTGTTCTTAACTGATGTTCGGGTCTCGGGACCGACCTGAGTTGAGTGGCGCATTTTGTGGTCTGGGCAAGCTGTTTAGATTTTTATCGAGACGAGGGTAGATAAGGAAGGAGGATAAGTAGGTGAGATACGGCGTCTACACTGCCAGGACGCTGTGAATAACGACCATCGTCTCACTCATGAGGCAGGGGGGAGCATCTATTCCCTCACATGGCGCAATAAATCTTTTGGTGCACCTCCTTTGCCTCTTCCTCATACAATATTTGTGTCGTAGAATGCCCCCCTTTTTGTTCTAAGAGTGCTAAGAGTGCTAATATATTAATATCTTAAAGAATAGAGCTGTTGGAAACACGTAAGGATATAGAGAAACGCACAATAATTTTCAAAATAAACTTATATTTTAACTTTAACAAATGAATACTCAAAATTTAAACATAAACCACATCAATTTTCCGAATATTATCATAAACAAGAATTAATTCAATTAGTTGGACCCTCTAAAATTAGTTAAACTGGCTACACATATCAAAATATAAGATTTTAAATCCCTAAGGAATGTTTTCGTCTCACGACGCGTGCCGCCTGGCCAGATGTAGGTAGGCAGGATCACGATGTCCTTTTGGTGAGGGTAGCAGCTGGGGGGTCCACACGGTATTCCGGGAGGAGGGGGTCTTCAAAGACGAGAACTATTACGGTGCTTTATGCAGGACCAAGGTAGTCGTGGTCTCTCTGGCGAGAGGGAGTCGATCTTGGTTCTTAAACCAAGTTAACTTGGAGTGCGGTGTGACCACCGAGTAACGAGCTCGAGGGGGAGCTTTTCTCCTTCGTTACTTAATTCCTCATGGACGAGGACAGAACTCGGGGAGGGTTTTCTTCAACGGCGAGGATCGATGAGGGGGGATTTCTCTAACGAGAATTAGTTACTTAAAGTTTGGTTTGGTAACCAGGAACTAGCTCGAGGATGAGCTTTTTCTTAGGTCCAGTCTTCTTCAAGGGCGAGTATAATAGAGGGGGGTTTCTCTAACGAGAACAAGTTGAACTTGGTTCCTCAACCAAGTAAATTTATGAGTTCGGTGTGGCCACCAAGCAACGGGCTGGAGGGGGAGCCTTTTCCTTCTTCTTTTCTTAATTCCTCAAGGACGAGGAATACCGCAAGTGTTCAAGATGCACCAGGATATGAGGAGTCTCTCTGGCGAGAGCAAGTTGAACTTAACAAAGTTAACTTAACGTTTGGTTTGATAATCAGGGACTAGCTCGAGGATGAGCTTCTTCTTAGCCCCTTAAGATAGGTAGCTCTGCCTCTCTTGCAGGGTACTTCTTGGTCTGGCGAGCGAAGTAACCTACCAATCCAGTCTGGGTAGCTCGGTTTTAATCCGAGGACTTCATCACCTGGAGACTGACGTATTCTACCACGATTTCCCTCAGTGTTCCTCATATATACCTTGTCACCCCACTGGCTGAGTGGTAAGGGTGGGAGGGGCTTGAGGAAGGCCTCAGGAGGGTTCTTATGCCAAACGGTTTTTCCCCACAAGTCTTAAATCGGCTCCTCGTTAGCCTTCGAGCTTGGGAGGAACACGTCTCCAATTTCTTATTTGACGTGAAATTGAATCTCACTCTCCTGGGGAAGATCTTGCATTTTAACCTTTAGGTCTTTCATAGCACCGAGTGGTGCGGCGCTGTGGTTACGCGCTTCCACTAGATTTCAGAGAGGTGCATCGTCCTTGAAATGTGACACTGGTTCTAATGACCAAAAGACAATCTTAATTCTGCCTCAAATGAGGGCTTTGAAGATTTGAAGAATGCCTCAATTTTAGAATGGATGGCACATTGAAATATGCTCCATTTATATGCTCTATTTTAAACGGGAAATTATTTCCTCGTGTTTTGCTTTTTTGCTTCACAAGACTGAAGCAACGAATGATAATTTTTTTCTAATGAACTAAAAAGATTGGTACCAAATATGTACACACAAGAAGCAATGATTGATTTTGAAAGAGAACTTTAAAATAGTCACTGGTGCTAACAGCGTGGGTTGTCTATTCCATTTTAGTCAAAATGTTTATAATTGAATATGTCAACTGGGATTTAAGGTCCAATTCAGTACTGATGGCAACTTTGTGACTAAGATAAAAATGTTCTGTGCTTTGGCATTTCTACCACCTGAAGATGTTATTCGTGCCTATGAAGATTTATACGAGGAAGAATTAGTGCTAATAGAATTACTAAGCAATTTTGCATTGATATATATATATATATATATATATATATATATATATATATATATATATATATATATATATATATATATATATATATATTGGCCCAAAACGAATAAGACGTGGTAGGCGAGAAGAGCCTTTATATCCATTAATATTTGAATGTCCACCATCGAGTGCTCCATGGATTGCCAAGATCTAATATATGGAAGATCATTGAGGCTCCTGGAAAGGAAGAACTTACGCAAACGAAAATTATTCACATTCAAAGAGGAGTTAATCCACAAAAGCAAAGGAAGTATGAGAAAATAGATGAAAAGTCGTTATAACTTTTACAATCTTACGAGAAAGATAACAAATTAGCATTTTTAAAATCAACTTCTTATAATCTTAAATAACAAGTATATTTTTCAAGTTCTGTATAATACAAAAAATTTTGAGACCGAATTTTTCAAGTCTAAAGTTTCTTATTTTTTCAAGTACTTCTTTTAAATAAAGCTTATGAGATAATTGTGTTTTAATTGTTCTTAATCTTTTAGTTTTGAGTTATTCTTTAACAATTATATTTTTTTTAGTGTTCTTAAATTTATAAGTTATTTTTTTCAAGTATTTTGGATATTAACTCCTTAAATTTCGTGACCGAAATTTCCGAGACCAAATTTTCCCAGACCAAATTTACCTTACCATATTTGTCTTTATTAGCCCTCGCATTAATACTTCTTTTTGTTATTTCCCTAATGAACTAAGATTTCTTTGTCTTATAAAATATCAATTTTCTGACGACGGGTATAGATGTAACACTGTGACCAAATGGCTTCTCTCTTCGAAGTAAATTAGAAGTGATTTTTTCACGGAGATGTGGGTTTAACAGATGAGATGATGCAATCGCATATATATCTGAATCTAGTGTGATCTTGTTAGAAAAGCAGAATGTTTATTTATGCAATTTGGTTAGGTTGGGAACAAGACTGAACCAAGCGGTGAAGGGATAATAATTAATTCGATTCTTTAATTCTTCCTGGCTTACATTGAAAGGGCGATGACTTGAAAATTATCTGCACAAAATTCTTTCTTGCTTCTTTTCTTGAATGATGATAATAATGTTAAACTTCAGACAAGAGACGATAAGAATAAAAAGAACAATTGAATGATTGCTGTATTGAAGATGAAGCGAACTAGCAGTCGGAGATGCGAGTTCAGGAAATAACTTAAGAGGGGATAAGAGGAGGGAAATAGGACGGTGGCAATACACCGGTGCGAAGTACAAGGGGCGGTCAATAAGTTTTGCAATTCGGATATGAGGAAACGAGATATGAGGAAAAGTGTTTTATTATTGTTCAATATAACTACCCTCGACTTTAATGCACTTGCGCCACTTGTCCCTGAGGTTTAGAATTCCTGACAACCAGAAGTCTCCCAACTGCTGTTTGATCCACTCCTGGACAGCGAGCTGGACATTTTCATCGTCCCTAAACCTGCGTCCAAGCATTGCAGCCTTGAGCTGGCGAAATAAAAAGTAGTTGCTAGGAGCTAGATCTGGACTGTAGGAGGGATGGTTGAGCTCCTCGAATCCGCACTCGCGCAGGGCAGCTTGTGCAACTCTGGCCTTGTGGACTTTGACGACGTTGAATTCGATCATGAGGCGTCAGGTTTCGTGAGGTTTCTAGGGACCCAAAAGGCAGAGACCTTGGTCATGACCAAATTATTGTGGATAATGTTTATAACACTTCCATGTTGTATTCCAAGTTCTCGTTAGATTTCTTTGGCCTTCAGTCGTCCATTTTCGAGGATCATCTTCTCCACACGGGCCACATTTTTCTCGTTGGTCATGTCTGACGGGCGTCCTGGACGGGAGACATCTTCAAGGGACTCACGAACATGGCGGAACTCCCTATTCCAGCAAGCAATGGTTGCATAGGAAGGGGCGCTATCGGTGTACACTGCAACCATGCGTTCATGGATCTCTTTTGCATTCTTGCCTTCCTTGGTCAAAGATTTGATCACTGCGCGGTGCTCAAATTTTTCCATTGTTGAAATATTTGTGACTGTCGATCTGCGATCAGTTACTGCTTCTTAAATAGACGAGGCAGGAGCGTGCGGCTGCAGGTTCTGACTTCTGATAACTTGTCCTAACACCCACACAAACAGCCACCTCCCTTTCTCTGTTTTGTCCTACCGATTCGCAAAGCTCATTGACCGCCCCTCGTATGTGTTCACGTGTAATTATAAAATTGAGGTGTTTGACTGGCAAGGCTGCCGGATCGGCTAGGAATGGCGGACGGACTCCTTGGCAGTTTTACGAGGCTTGACTAGATGAGCAAAACTTGGTGGCTTAGTGGCATGTATACTTCGGCGCGACGGTGTGCTTTCAGAATTGAGGAAACGTTACGTGACGCTGCCATTTTAGGTGTATATTAGTTTAGGTGGTTGCTGGTGAAGGTCTGCTAGCATTTGTGTACCCAAACAGCAGCGTATTGAATGTGGTGTACGTTGTTGTATAAAGGGGCTCTCCCGGGTTTTCCTAGTTGTCTCGTTAGCCGTGTGAACGTGTAGGTTTTTAGTTGGTCGAGTTTATTTGTGTCGTGTAATGTTGACATTCTCGTGCACGGAGAAGAGTGACAGGCGCGCTTCAGAACCGAGTTCTGAATGCGCTGTGATCTACTCTGCCTTGTTGGGCTTGTGGCCGTTAGTGCAATTGGTGCATATACATATAGTTGTTGGTCTGACGAGTGTTTTGTACAGGTGTACAACATTTTTTTACTGCTGTGGTAGAACCTTTTCAGTATGTTGCCTATACGTTTAGCTTTGGTTTGTGAGTTGTTTTGGTGTGCACAAAATCGTAAGTACTTGTAAAATAATTCCCCCAGTATAATTTTTGCGTGTTTGTATGTAGGTCTTGTGGGGGATGGGTATTGTGAGTTGTGTATCTGATTGTATGATGGGCTGTTCTGCCTGTAGTGGTTTTGCGCACCGTATCGTTTCACCTGTGTCTTCTAATGATTAATGGGTATAAGCCACATATCTTCATCCTCTGTCTTCTCGTTGAGTATTATTTGTGCACGGCGCGCGAGAATTTAAGGGCGCTGGCTATAGACAAGGATGGTCTCGTCGTTCGCATACGTTAGTGTGCGTGTATGTGTGCATTTTCGTTCTGGGCGTGCAAAGTCTGATGCCAGGAAGCTGCTCTGGATTACTCCAGCACGTGGCGTGAATGGGCGATATATTGTTGTTGTATCGTATGTAGCATTTTCTATCTGTAAGGTAGTGTGATAGGAGCCTTCTGGTGCAAAAAAGCAACTCCGTTTTGTTGGCATGTTTCTAACAGAGCAGAATCGTGGCATGGTATGGACCAGGTATCTTCCTGAAACGTAGAGGTTGAGGTTGCATGATGTGTGTGTGGTATTTGGTTCCCTAACTCTACCCAGTTCGTGTTAGTGTAGTCTTATAGAAGCGATGTAGGAATTAGCATTGGAGAGGTTGATAGTATGAGACAAATGGGAATGTGGTCAGATAGTACATGAGGACCGGGGACTACGACGTGCAGGGACGAGGTTCTGCCGCACGGGCCGATGTGCTAGCAGCAGAATCGTTGCAAAACACGGGCCAGGTATCTTCCCGTATCTCTTTTTGTGTTTAAGAAAAATGTAGGAAGATGTACCTTTAGGTCCCAAATAAATAACATTGGGAGATTTTAGTTTAGTTGTGTCTGGAGTGGAACATCTATGTCTAGTTGTAATTGGAGTGGTCTGTTGTGTCTGGCAACTAGGATTAAACGTGTAAGTTATACAGGCATGAGGAAATTGTCTCTTGTCTCTATAAGTGTATGGTGCATAAGCCATTTAACTAGGATTGCTGAGCCTAGCGGTTGCGCCTGTGGGGTTAGATATGCGTGGTAGGCTACAATGCGAAGCCTAGTATTTGGGGGAAGTAAGTTGTTACAGTTCAGGAGTATTATGTCAGGGTGTTGGGTGTTTAGTGCCTCTTTATAGAGGGTGTGACAAACACCTTCCCAACCGCGTATGTTTAGTTGCACTACGTTCGAGCGACCTATTATGGGCGAGAGCGCAGTGCGCTGCCTTACGGTTCCCAACCTCCTGACAGTCGGGCAAGATGGCAATGGGTGCCGAAATGAATTTTACGCGCTGTCTTTGGTGAGGACGGAAATGCCCGTTTCGTGAGTGTGGTGAGAGTGAAAGATGGTGCAGTCTTTGGAGTATGGAGAGATATGGGATGTGTTTTCCTGGAGGGGTTGGAGGAGTGGATATGGGAGATGCTAGAAGTAGGAGGTGGAATTGTTGTGGACGTAGGTGTGGGTGCGGAGGCAAATGTAGTTTAGGCTGTTGATTCAGTAGTGGAGGAAGGAATAGGAGTGAAAAGAGACTGAGTGGGGACACTAAGGCGGGGATAGAAGTCGGAACGGAGGTTGAAGTAGGAATAGGAGTGTGGAGAGTGGGGGAGTGGGATATGGGCCTGAACAGAGTTTGAATCAGGAATTGGGATGAGGACAGTGGGGCAGCGAGTTGGAGAGCGGTTTTGGATGGTGGAAGGAGCCGCAGAGGATCTGGAGAGGAAAGGGGAATAAGTGATCAGGGGACAGGCAGGTGCGGTGTGAGTGTATAGAGCCGGCTGTGTGTCTGTTGCTATCGCCAAGAGGGCTTGCCTTCTGTTTTTCTGGTCATGTATCAAGGAGAAAACCATCTCCGGGAGTAGGATCTGCCCGATTCCGTTCGCAGCGAAGAAATGCTTCAAAATTGTGGCGTATAGGCGTGGATCGCCTCCAGATATGTCTTGTGCCAGCCTCGGGGGTACATAGGTCAAGTGCACCTTGGAGTTTACTTGTTTTGTGAGTATAGGTAAAGGGAATGCGGGTGCATTGACACTGGGTGTGTTCGTGTGCGGTGTATATATATGTGTGTAGGAAGAATTGGTGTATGTACGGGCACTGTGTGTTCGGAATGTGTGTGTTTTCGGAGGGTGCGTGTTCGGCTAATGTGTGTGTAGTTTCGTGGTGGGGGGGGGAGTATAGGATTAGGCGTGTGTGCAGGGGGAGGGGACAGTGTGTTATGTGATCTCTGAAGCGCCGCAAGCGGTAGGGAAGGAGTTCATAGGGGAGGACAAGCATGGTTCGTGTATGTCTGGGGTGGGGTGGAGGTGTATTGTGGTCTCCGCATCTCTGAAAAGACCATTGTACGCTTTTCTGCGAGGTAGGGCCATTTCAGATTACCTCCACCAGTTTCGATGGTGGACGCGGTGTGAAAGTGGCTTTTAACACTGCATCTCGGGCAGATCTGCTCTTCTAGGCATGTATTTGCTGTGTACCCTACTTGTAGCAACGCAGACACTGCTGGGGGCGTAATCTTAAGAAAATTTCACACGCCTTTTTAAACAGATAGACGCTCACTCTGTGTTAAATTTTAACGTGTTTTTTTAATATACATAAGTATAATCAATAATTAGCTTGCCTTGTTAACATCATCAAATAATAAAACAAAAATAAATATACTTAATATTATCTTAATCATATTATATTAAGTCATATATATACTATATATATATATATATATATATATATATATGTCTATATATATATATATATATATATATATATATATATATATATATATATATATATATATGTCTATATATATATATATATATATATATATATATATATATATATATATATATATATATATATATATATATTTATATATATATATACGTGTAGGTTTCTTCTTCTAGCAAGTCGGATCTTCAGCCGGAGAAGGAGAGCAAGTACAGAATATAACCAATATTGCTAACGTTTCGGGCTCTCGACCCTTCGTCTAATCAGGCAATATATAACAGTGTGGAATAGTCCTTATTTAACTAAGGCTGATTGTATTTAATTAAAAGGGACTCAATTATCCAAAGGAATTAAACAGAATGCTGAGACACAATGAATTGGAATACATGCGGCTCTCGGATAATCTCTCTTCTGCAGAAGTCTTGAATGTGCAGTATAAACTACCAGCTTCTGAAAAGTTATGAGGGACCAAATCCTACAAGCAGCAGTCAGAGATAGCGGACAAACACAGGCACGGAAAGGGACCCGAGGCTTAAACCTAGATCACCCTAGGCAAATGAGAGTAGCATGGAAATTGAATCATCAACGACTTGTCAATAAAGAACAACTAAATACTATGCAAGTTGATGAGAACGATCAACCAGAGACGAAATGGAAAGTAGTGAAGATAGTTTTAAGTTTAAGCTGAAATTTTGTGCACTAGAAGATAGACCATTTCCGGTGAACAACGAAAAAGAAATCATACACGGTATTAGGAAAAGTTACTATAAATATGAATACGATAAACAGATAAAGAAGTGAGAAAGATCATAATGAGTAATAATCCGAACATACCCGAGTCAATTTGTTTCACAGTGACAAAAGATGAGGTAAAGAAAAAGAGATGCGGGAGAAATAGGTAGCCTTGTAAAACAGAAATAAACAAAATGTAACGGAAGGCAAACACGAGTACATAACTGTTCCAAATATGGACTAGATGAAAAGTTAAAGATAATTAGCCATAATGTAGTCGGGTGAAACGTAAAAAGGCACTCCCTTTGCAATGTTAATATGAAAGAAGATCCAGACATGATATTATTAAAATAAATAAACATAGACCATGAGATCAATCCAATAAAAATATTCAACTACAATATTATAGCGAAGACAGCGAGAAATATCAGCATTGATGAGGTAGCCTTGGCTATGAAGAAGAGAATAAAGTTTAGTAGACCCCAACATTTATAAGAGGCCTACCTAGCGGTTAAATTTGACACGATCACAGGCCCTATAACAGTATTAACAGGATATCAACCACCAAGGAGAGATTTCCTGCCATTTTTTAATTTCTTAAACGTCTTTGGTCAGAAGGATCAAGAAATATTTATGGGCGATCTAAATTCGCACTCCAGGTCGTCCGGATACACCAACTACTTTAATAACATAGGTAAAAACCTTGACACACTAATCAAAAGGAGAGAGTGGTTCCGGATTTCCCGCCAATTTTTGGACAAAGAAGGGCAACCAAACCCGATATTTTTCTAGTGTCTTTTGCATTCAGATTCTCCTACCTTGTATAAAAAAGGCGGCCGTCCAGCAGTGACAACGAGATGGTCATAATGACTATCTCGATATATCCGATACAGGTGAAATGTCCGTTGAAATAAAGCTAGAAAAACGCAAACTGGCATAGATACGCAGAACTTACTAATTACCAGCAGCTAGAATTAAGTGATGCAACAATGTAGGAGATTGAGGCAGCCACCGAAGGCCTACTTAAAGCGCTACTAAAAGCGGATAAAAACTGCGTGCAAAGAAAATCGTATACGACTATTCCATATCCTATGCGCACAGCCAAAATGCCTGCACTGGATAGGGAATACAAGCCACTCTGGGAAACACTGGAAGAGTATGGCCCCAGAAGGGGGGCGCAGGGCAAAGCTGCAAGAGATGAGAGACGAAATAATAATGACAACAGCTATAGAGAGGGAAGCAAGATGGGACCGGCTCGTGCAATCCATTGACACAGAATTGAGCCCAACCAAGTTTTTGCAAAAAAATTAACCTACGAGGGGCGGTCAATAAGTTTTGCAATTCGGATATAAGGAAACGAGATATGAGGAAAAGTGTTTTATTATTTTTCAATATAACTACCCTCAACTTCAATGCATTTGAGCCACTTGTCCATGAGGCTTAGAATTCCCGACAACCAGAAATCTTTCGACTGCTGTTCAATCCACTCCTGGACAGCGAGCTGGAAATCTTCATCGTCCACAAACCGGCGTCCACGCAGTGCAGCCTTGAGCTGGCGAAATAAAAAGTAGTCGTTAGGATCCAGATATGGACTGTAGGGGGATGGTTGAGCTCCTCGAATCCTCACTCGAGCAGGGTAGCTCGTGCAACTCTGGCCTTGTGGACAGGGGCATTGTCGTGGAGGAGCAGGACACCGCGTGTCAACTTGACGCGCTGTTTCTGACGGATGCACTTCTTCAACCCAGCCAGTTCCTCGGCGTAATATTGGACTGTGATGGTCCTTTCACGAGGCGCATAGTTCACCATCAACACTCCCTTAGAATCTCAGAAGATGGTGGCTATGTTCTTCCCGGCTGAGGGTTGGGTACAGAATTTAATGGGGGTTGGAATCCCCTGTGCTTCCAGGTCATGCTTACGAGCTTGGTCTTGGGATCCCAGTGGTATATCCACGATTCATCACCTGTCTCTATGCGTGACTCGAATCCCGCCGAGTCTTAGTTGTACAGGAGCAGTAGCTCATCCGAACTTTGACGACGTTGAAGTCGATCATGGGGCGTCAGGTTTCGTGAGTTTCTAAGGACCCAACGGGCGGAGACCTTAGTCATGGGCAAATTGTCGTGGATGATGTTGATAACACTTCCATGTGATATTCCAAGTTCTCGCTCGATTTCTTCAACCTTCACCCGTCGATTTTCGAAGATCATCCTCTCCTCACGGGCCACATTGTCCCTTTGGTCACGTCTGACGGGCGTCCTGGACGTTGGGCATCTTCAAGGGAATCACGACCATGGCGGAACTGCCTATTCCAGCGAGCATTCTTGCCTTCTTTGGTCAAAAATTTTATCACTGTGTGGTGCTCAACCTTCTCCATTGTTAAAAAATTTGTGACTGACGATCTGCAATCAGCTACTGCTTCTTAAATAGACGAGGCAGGAGCGTGCAGCCATAGGTCCTGACTCTTCATAAGTTGTACTAACACCTCCACCAGCCATCCCCATTCCTCTGTTTTGCCCTACCGATTCGCGAAACTTATTGCCCGCCCCTCGTAGCAAGAGGAATTTTAAGATAAAAAATTAAATTTGCCATCCATTACAATGGAAAAGAGACAAAAGAACCTCACATAATAGAGAACGCGTTCGGGGACCATTGGAGCAAGGTCTTCGATACTTCGCCCAATGTAAACGAAGATTTTAACAGGGAGAACAAAGAATGGGTGGTGTAGTAGTGAGAAGCGAAGAGACATGAAATAACATCTAATTATACAGCCTCAATAGTGTCCATGGAAGAACAAGGTGTCAAACCTGTAACACTACAGGAATTAAGGGCAACAATCTAAGCAATACAACAGGAAAAAGGTGGAAAATCAGGCCTGACAAGAGAAAATTTGTTAAAAGCACCAGCCGAATTCCTTAAGAAATTCGTAGACCTATGTAATGCAGCAATTAGTGCAGGAGGGTATTTTCCCGATGCCCTGAAGAGTGTAAAAATCATATTTCTGCCCAAACCAGGCAAATTACCAACTGAACAAGGTAAATTCAGACTGCTAACGCTGTTGCAAGTGGTAGTCAAAATATTAGAAAGATTAATAAACAGGAGACTAGTCCATCACCTGTAGGAAAACCAATTAATTCTAAAGTGCCACACGGATTTAGAAATGTTAGAGGTACGGAAACGGCGTTAGCCCTCCTCATTGAAAATCTGGCTAAAGCCAAATATGACAAGAATTGTTCGGACCATATACTAAGAGATGTGAAAAAGGCGTTCGACAAGGTGCGGAGGTTAGAATTGAAATTCAAAATAAAAAGGTTAGGGCTCCCGTCGATCTTGACCAAGTGTCTCTGTGACTACATCACGGACCGGGTGGCCTATAGAGAAATAGAAGACTACCAAGGAACGTAGTTTGGACTTAGACAAGATGTCCTACAAGGAGAATGCTTGAGTCCAACCCTTTATACAATTTATACGAGGGACCTACCAGATTCGGTTTTTGTATCAAACGACATATATACAGTTCACAGATGACATACCGTCATAACTAATAATGGCTAGAATATTTGCGAGGAAAATTAAAAAATATAAACTATTATGAGAAGAAATAGAAGATGCATACAAACACCGACAAATTTACCATTGTAATGATCAGAAAGCGGAGAACATCAAGAATGGTAGTCGACGAGGAGGTATAGAGGTACCACGCGGAGGGAAAAGTTCTCGGTATGAACGCAACAAAGAATGTCTACAACAAACATACGACCGAGAGAGTAGGTTTGCCCAAGTGCAAGCTTGGGCAAAATATACCAACTTAAAGACCTGTACAGGAGTAATAAAATTAAATTATACAATTCCCTCTGCCGATCAATCCTCTTGTAACCAACGATACCACTAGATAGGCTAAACAAATCAAATATTATTAAGGTGCAGAAAATTCACAATAGGGGAGTATTACTTATTACAAATACTAGAAGAAGAGAAAATCAAAGGGAGAGGGATTTACTTCAAGAAATAGATATGGATCCAATCAATGTAGTTCTTCATAAAAGAGCAAGAAAGGTGTGGGACAAATAGCAGAACAAAACTCCGAAGTGGAAAACCACTCGAAGAAATCGAACCTTTATTCAGATAGACCAAAAATTGTTGTACATGAAATAAAAAAATGAAACAATGCCGCATACAACTGCAGAAAGAACTAAATAGCAAACAACTATAAAACAAAGAATAATAGAAGCGTGAGAGCTTCCACCACTACATAAATAAAGAAGAGCAGAAGAACGTAAAGAAAATATTCAAGAGATAGCTGGTGACCCAGCAACTACAAATAACACTCAATATTTTCCTTTTCATCACTTTACCAAACAACTTTATTGGACATTGGACATAATATCCTCTGGACCTGCGTCTTCCGGAAACTGGTTTCCTTCGGCAGCATATACTGTGAGGTTTACCATCTCGAGTAGTACATCTACCTAGGGCCCCGATTCCTGTAAGACGAGAATCTACTCGGTCGACATGACTGCGAGGCCTTATTTGGGCGAGACAAATGCTACACCTTCTTAGGCCTCACAGCAATGGCTTCTGTCTTCTCAACTTGAGATTCTGTTTATGTACTTGTATGTGTATGTGAGTTTGTTTATGCGTTCTTTCTGGCAGCCATAACTTGGACTCGAGGATCCCGTGAAAGGACATTACTCGTGTCTGGAACTTTTTAGCCGCTCTTCTCGCCCTGAGGCTGCAGGTTCACCCTTAGTACCTCGTTCGATGGAGGGTTTTCCTAGGACCACATTTTTTCATGCCCTTATTCATGAGCATGGTGTTTAGTTCCTTTGCGAAGGTGCCAGGCTTGGTCAATTTTGCAATATGTGCAAAAAATATGCAACATATTATTTTTGTTGACTTTTCGTTTACGATTTGAAGGTACGTAGGTGTTATGGCCACACTATTCTCTGTGACTGTTGCCTTGGCAACCTTCGCCTAGGTGGCATTTCCTCTCCTCTCTTCCTCTTTTTGGCCCTTGTACTTTTTAATCCGTATTTGTTCCTTCTTTATAGGACATATTATCAGCATGGTTCTGTGTCGCCCACCACAATTGAGGCATTTCTGGAACGAACTTTTACATTCGCGCTAAGAATGGTCTTGTTCGGCGCACACAGAACAAACTGTAATTGTAAAGTTGGAGCAAGTGGCAGTGATGTGTTTGTTGTACTTGTAGCACTTGAAGCACATTTGCAGGTCAACAAACTCTTCACGTTCAATCTGCTCGGGGCAGATGTGGACATTAAAGAGGAGAAGGCCGTTTTTTTTGCTTTGATAGCCATTGTAAGCTCGGCTACTTAAACTCACTTGTGATTTCAAAGAATCTCGTTCGTTATCTGGTCAGTATAGTTACCTCCAACCCAGGGGTCGAGGCAGCGGCAGATTCCGCTCCTGTGTGATCGTTTTTTTTGGCGTTATTTGTAGTTTCAAGTCTATTTTTTGTAAGCAGTCTGCACAGATAGCTGCGTAGCCATTGGACAACTTTATTTGCCGTATGAGGGCTATGTTGAGCTCACCGTACATTCGTTGGAAGACCTTACTCCTGTCCGATTTTGGCCGGCCAGGCAAGGTCCTCAGGGCTATACGCCAAGTCTTCCTCATCTCTCCGTCATTTCACCCGAAAGCGTAATTTTGGAGGGAAACTCGAATATCTGAGTCTCTAGGTGTGTGTGTAACTGTTCGTATGTGTATGCAGTTTGGGGATTCGTTGTTAAAAATAAGAAAATGGTATGTGAAGAAGGTGGAAAAATTTGCAGGTTTAAGGGATCCTTTTTCTTTTGCCTCAACAACCATTCAACAAGGTCATTCAACGAGAAAATAGCCACTTTCGAACGTTTCACTGCTTGTATAAAATCCGGTCACGGACAACAAAGCGCTATATCCAATTAACCTCATTCGAATTAAAATCCAGTCAAATTTAAAAGGTTTTTAACTACCGATACAGGAGTATGAATGAGAATAATCCGAGAGACTCTTACTTTGTAATTTTTCTAATTTTATCAAGACGTAAAACGTAAGATAAGAATATTTTTTTTAACCAATCAAATTCAAGAAATGTTATAAAGTTTAAATAATGTTTAGATAGGCAAATAAATGCGAATACAAAAGTTAAATGATCAGCAAAGGAAGCAAGGTAAACGGAGGAGGGCTATGATGTAATGCGGCCGGTATTAAGACCTAGGGTGGTGGGAAAACTGGTTTCTGGATGGGGTTAAATGTTTATTTATGTTTTTCGCTTCCATATAGTGACGGCTTCAGCCATGCGTAGTAGTCGTCAATCAGACCCGTAGAATGATGGCTTTATTCCTATTTAACATTTCTTGGGTGAAGTTCGTTCCATGCTTTGCAGTGTGGTGGTTGATGCCTTCGTCTTTGAGATGTTGTAGAAGTCACACAATGTACGAGAAGTGTGATGGTAAAATCTTTAGCACACTCAAAAAAGATTTAGGTGGTTTAATTCAAAGTGATCTAAATATTTTGAACTAACTCACTGTAGCGTCATAAAAGGCAAATATCTTTCTATGATACATAGCTAGACATTTTACATATAAATCGAAAAGATCATATTCCACCTATACAGACCTAGTAATACATAATTTGCAGTTTTGTTAACATTCTAGACCCCATTTTGAACAGGTAATTTGGTATTGGAATGAATCGAGCGCCGAAAAAATTCATTTTTTTCCTGAACATAAAAATAGACCGTTTAATGTAATGCTGATGAACCTTAATTTACTTTTAATAAAGATCGGCATCAGCGGGTCCAACATATTGAAGTCTTTAAAATACTAAACTGGATTACTATTATAAGTTATGACTTATTATTTGAGGTACATAGCTAAGCGGCAAATCAAAATAAAAGTTTGAAACTAGTAAACAAAAGATTTAACACTGAGAAAGCAGAAAATATTCTTTTCTTGTAAAATAACACATAATTTTAATGTCTTGCCTGAGAATATCTCCGAAAGCAATGCAATAAATATACTAAAAATACAATTAATAAATATTACTTTAAAATTTGATCGTAATTCTGTAAGATTTTAAGAAACAGTTAGGTTCTACTCAAGTGATAAAGCATAGGTCAAGGCTTGCATTTCCTTGTTTGTGCATTTACTCCTATTTTTTGTTCGTCATCTTTGAATTACGATCAATCACATATCTTGTTGGAAGTCTGTGTGGATGATTTTGTAACCCGACTTTCGTATATTCCTTTACTTTTCCGTATATTTTTTACTCCCCTTTCCTTATTAGCTGGTTGTTCTGCTTGAAACAAATTCCCTGTTTCATCATTCAATAATCCTATTTAGGTTAATAAAGCGACAGTTTAACGTGTTTTTCTTTTCTTTGTTTTGTGAGATTTTCTTGCTTTGTTTTGTTTCTCTATTTTTATTTATCTTTAAGGCTATCCCTAATAAAGGAACTTCTTTATTCTAGTTTTACATATAAGGAGGCTAAAAGACGGAGACTCTTATAATACTTTGTTCCGATTAAATAAATTACTTCATGATTTTATGTAGGTTTAACGGAAATATGAGGAAATCAATCAGATTGATCAGTTATCCACAAAACAGCATAAAGATCAACTGTTGCTGCGAATAAACTACAACAGATCCAAGTGAGAAGCACGTAAGAGTTAAATAGATGAAGGGAAACCACTTGCAGAATGATTAAAAGATTACTATATTACCACAAAGGACGAAATAGAAAATAGGAAACTATTTAGATACAAGAACGTGGAAGACGAAAATTAAGAAGAATTCCCTCGAATTAGGCTGCAGCAGGAGAGAAAGATTAGATAAAAAAAGTTTTACATGGAAGTTTAAACATCTGCCAGTCTCAGTTGATTAAGATACAGACATATTCATAGAAAGGGAGGTAATAATTTCGTGCGTTGAGCAAAAGGTTACCTGCTGGTTTGAGTGAAAATGCGACTGATATTGGCAGACAAGAAGTACGAATTGGTTTCATCGTCGAAGTTTTACACTAGAAGATTGCTATGATGCCATTTTAATTACCACAAAACCCATGATTATCATGAAAGTGTGAAAGATAAAGATTAAGGAAAGACCGGATAAAAAGTGTTTCTTACAACGAATTGAATAAGAGCACGTTAAGATTTTGCCTTTCTTTCTCTCTTGTCAAGAAATTGTACCTTACTGCTTCTAGTCTAGCGGGACGAAGAGATAGCTTGCACCCCCCGGAGATAAAATTGTAATTGACATTTTAAGACTGAAAAACATGCACTGAAAACGATTAGCCATGTTTCCATTACGAAAAAGTGTCCCACGTACCATTTTTCGGCCCCCGAAGACCCCGAGGTGGGATGTTCGGAGCTTCAAAAAACTGATTTTCCAACATCACTGATTTTGCCAAGTGATGCATCATTTTAGTGGTTTTTGAAGGCGCTGAGTCCAAAAAATTGCTTATTTTTATGATTAGATCCTTATTTTACGTGATTATGGTAGCTGAAGGTCATTTTTAATAAAGTCTGCTTAAAAAATAACCAAAATTCAATAATTTATTGAGAAATTTGGTTAACACAGAAGTTTTATTTATAATAACTTTAAAATGATTAAAAAACATGATAGAAAACATTCTATGTATATGATCAAGAAGCAGAACAAGCACTAGAATTTTCTCAGAATTCATCATCGCTTTCAAAATAGGCATCAAAGTCTACATCCCTTTCTCCTTTTCTGCATCCCTTTCTCCACATCCTCCGATTAATGGTCATCTGCTGTTATAAGATCAATTAGTGACATTGGTAATTTAGGACTGCATGACCACAGAGGTTCCAGCACACCGTCAGCAGACATGATTTATCCTTGTCCATCGTCGTATGGTTTGGGCCTCTACAGAATTGCTTCATGGGCGCGCTTGTACAAGGCCACTCGGTGATTCACACGCTCGGTATGTGACTTCAGAGCAGAGTGACATGGAGGAAGGCAAGCCAAATCCACCTTTGACTTGGAAGTGAGATGCTTATCCTCTCCAACCATAGTGAGCAGCAGCTTGGCACGAACCACATTAACTGATTGTCGTAGAATGGCCCTCTGCTTTGATCACTATACTCTTTGACACCCTTTTAGTAGCGGTATGCTTCGTGGTGCGTGAGTTACTTCTATGATGAAGTAGGCTTTGTTCTTAGAGTGCTAATTCAGTAATTTTTTTTGTTCTTAAGGAAGAGATATTTTAAACACATAAGGATAAGAGGAAACACCAGATATATATCAAAATAAACATGTATTTTAAAGGAAACACTTAACTATTACAAATCAACAGTTAATACATTTCTATCTTTGGCTGCTAGAATTCTCGCACGGATATGATTACAAAAATAAACAAATAGGCTTCCCGTAAACATACCAATTGCCGATTAGTATTTTTATCGCGACTCTATTTGATTAGCGTTAAACATTAAATTAAAGTACGCTCGTCTACAAACACATATGACCTAGGTTAAAGAACAATGGTTTCTACTCCCCTTTAAAACGTGAGACGTACTAAACTTCTACTATCGCAATATGAATATAAATGTTCTTTCTAACTCACATGACAGAAGGTATTAGGGATTCCTGGATGTGGCTGGAGGACTTATCTCTCGCTTTGGAGTGTTGTGGCCGCTGGTTAAATTTTCGTCGAGGAGGGATAGCTTGTCGCCGGTGACGGGGGCTGATTCTTCAACGTAATTAAAGAACGGGAGCTCGTTGGGGCTGAGTTCTTCTCCTCTCACTATTACGGAGCTTAAGATGTGAGAGTCACTCACGAGTGAGTGGCTTTTCTTTTCTTCAGTAAGACTTCTTCGCAGTCTAAAGGATTCTTCGGTATGGCACCGATATAAAGCTTGACTATTTAGGTTCATACGGCCCGAAAAGGGGTGGATCGATTTTCTCAATCTGATCCTATTGTCTTTCACGGAAATAGTCTTGTATGGCGGAAGGATCGATCTTCACGAACTAACCCTTCTTCTGGCGTATCGACTTCTAATCTTTTTGTCTGGCTGAAAGATCGATCTTCACGAACTAATCTTTCTTCTGGCGTATCGACTCCTAATAATCTTCTTGTCTGGCCGAAGGATCGATCTTCACGAACTAATCCTACTCTGGCGTATCGACTTCTGATAATCTTCTTGTCTGGCCGAAGGATTGATCTTCACGAACTAATCCTACTCTGGCGTATCGACTTCTGATAATAATCTTCTTGTCTGGCCGAAGGATCGATCTTCACGAACTAATCCTACTCTGGCGTATAGACTTCTGAAAATAATCTTGTCTCTTTCTTTGCGGGGCTTATTTATAGGCGGATTGCCGCCGCATCTAAAGGAGGGAGTGATCAGACCACAGAGGCAAGGGAGGGGACGCGAATGGTGAGTTCACATCTGGGGAGAGCGAGAACTGCTGAGGGTGGCACTGGAGTGCCCAAGTCAGCTCGCTAATTAGAGGCTCGCAACCGCACCGCTACTTGGCGTGCCTTCTGACTCGCACCGCTTTTTTTTCCATAACCACGGGTTTATGGGTCTCGTAGGTAATTGGATCGTTAGAGCGTCGTTTAAGGACCTTCCGTGGTCGCCTTAAAACAGATGTTAGCTCCAACTGCCCACAGCGGCAAGGAGATCACACATGGTAAGCAGTTATGGCTATTCGCTGGCTACCTTTCCCACGCTTCTCCTCATGAAGGGGGGGGGCTTTAATGTACCTATTCTCCTCCAGGATGCTGAATGTAGCCATTTCTCTACACTGATGATTAATGGCTTTGTTGGTACATGAGACAGGTGAATTGTTCTAACTGCCTTAGCACCTCAGGTTTGACCTTTCAGTTGTCTCCGAGTTGTTTAAAGATCACATGAAACCTGGGGTTCTTCTCCAGCTTCTTCAGAGGCCCGATCTTTCCCTTCCCCTTGAAAGCGCTGGTACAGTGCTCTCCGGTGAAGACGTAGAACCCAAGAAGTGTAGCACAGTAATCTTCACCAAGGGACTGCAAGCTCAGAGAGGTTGGCAAGGTGTTGATGTTTTACTGATCCCGTATCAAGGTATACAGTTAGTTTTATTGCATGAGCGTATTAGAGAAGAATCATGAATATGTCTGTATCAGGGGTTCTAATCACAGCGTTCTTGTACCCAATTGCTACAGCATGGTGTAGATACAGTACAAACCTAGTATCCGTCTAATCCTGGTTGCTGTAGATATTGGGGAGATCTTAAACTTCAACCTGAAACACGACATTACTATAATAAAAAAAGAGAAAAGAAGAAGAAATAGAAAGAATTCAGCCTTTTCTAACGAACATGTGTGAAATTTTGATGGTGAAAGTATCATGTTCGATAAGGTTTGTGTGTGTGTATGTTCAATATCTGAAATACATTTATGCATTTATTTGAGATTTTTGTAATGTCTGTGTCATTATACAACATATTTATACAAATGTGTGTATATTTTTATCTGAATGTCTCCTGCTGTTTTTCCCTTTGACTCACTTGTCTATTTGAAGAAAGAAGTTGATGAGCCATACTTTCAACAATCAGCACTGCCATCTCGGTTCTCCCCAGCCTTGAAGCAGCCTGTTGACCACTCCACACTCACAGGGGAAGGTTGCAAAACTTCTTCTTGTTGTCATCGTTAGCCAGAAACAGCTTGAAATCACATGGTCTCTGAGTTGCTGGTCCATCCAGAATGATCTTCTCTGATCTGCCTCGTCTTAACCTCTTCTGGGCTTTAATAGACTGTGGATGATAACTGTCTGTCGAGAATAAGAAATTCTTCTTGGCTACCATTTGATCTAGCACCTGCAGACATATCTCACCAAATATCGGGGGAAGGTTGGTAAGGGTATAAAGCAGCGCCATGCTGTCCTGGATGAAGAGGGCTTCCTGTGGTGAAATCTTCCAAAATGTAGGGCAGCATTGTGGGTTGTAGTCTTTGAGAAAAAACCTTCTGGGGTACCGAGGCTGGGAGGCACCGGCATCAGGCTGAATGTCATCAGCTTGTCCAGATCCAACGGTTCATCTTGATTTTGTTACTTGACGAGAAGTGTAAACGCCAGGTTGCCTTGCGCATGATACTGGATGACCTGTGAGAACATAATCATATGGTGTTAATATTAATGTAACCAAGTTATATGTCATAACATGCTTATTTTAAATGAAAATAAGAAATTGTGTTTCACTATTTTCATCCCCAATATAGCATTTTATGTTTGCAATCGCCCTTACAGTTAGAGAATTTGATTGCTTTGGCTACTTGTTTTGATATTAACTTTGTTGGTTATGGTAAAATGCAGGAAACATATCAAATAAGAAGGTATTGTAATGTCAGTTTACCTTTCTCTGTGATAATATGAGGGTGACCTTCTGGTTGCACGCCTCCATAGTCTTTAGCTTTTGCCGTTTGATAGGGTCAAAGAATCTTCCTGCCTCTCCACTCTGCAGGTGGCAGATGAAGTCAGACTTGGTGACTTTGCCAAAAGCTTCTGCCTGGAAGACCTGTGCCTCAACGTCTGGTGAGACTTGGGCTCCAGATGCTAAGGAGTAGAGCCGGTCCTTGTCTGAGATTTTGAACGGGTTGGTAAACTTGTTGACTACAGAAATGAATCTCTGAACTGCCTTCTCTCCTTTCTTGATTTCTGCCTTCTCCAGCTCACGATGATTTCCGCTTTTTGGGGAGTCTGGATCGTCGATGATGCCCACCATCTCCAGAATCTTCTCATAGAACTAGGCTCGTGTGGATGTTGTACGACACCATCTCTGGTATGCCCCAAACTTGCTGTACAGTCTTATGAACCCACCTGCAAACATTGAAAAAAATTCTAGAAATTAGTTAAACCAAAAATTGTCTCCCATCATTTTAGTGAAGGGATGCAAGCTAGCTTTGTATATAATATTGTACCTTATTCAGTTATTGCTACTGTTACATGCTAACACCGGTGTAAATAGATTATATGTACCTGACGATTTCACAAAGCTCATGAACGTCTCTTCCAAGGTCTTGTCCACAGCACTGAGTGCCCCAGGAAGCATCGAGCAGGCCACAGCAATTGCACCTTTGGTTAGAAGATCATTTGCTCCTGGATGACTCTTTTCCAGGTTGGTTAGGTGTACCTCCAGCCATGTCAGGTATCTGCAAATAGAGGCATGATATTTCATAAAGCACATATGAATTCAAAAAGTATATGGTATTGTCATAATGATCAAGGTTACTGCTCCTTGTTTATCAATATTACTACCTATTATATTTATTAGACTCAATTGCAATCATTAGTGTGAATATGATCTAAATTATGATCAGATTTGACATTCAAATGTACAAATCTTGAGTAGTGGTGCCCATCAAAAGCAAAGAACAGGACTGCCATGTCTCCATTACATTTGTGGAACAATTGCAGGTTGTTTGTCTTGATAGAAAGACGCAAAATAAAGACGATATGACAATGATCCACAAAAGACATCCAAAAGGTAGCCGTTTTCCCCAGGTGACCCTTGTGCACCTTCTCCTCATAGGTGCAGTACGTCTCCATGAGGGTCAGTATGGAGGGGTCGTAAAAAGCTTCTTCCAGATGTTTTCGATCACATGACTGTATCAAGATGAGGAGTGCAGCAGGATCAGCTATAGGTACATTCTCTTTTTCAATGAAATGTTCCATCGGAAGCCTCTCCATTGCCTCACACACAGTTTTTAGACAAAAGAGGGACTTGGTATAGGATTTCCTACTCAGAGCACCTTTCAGTGAGCCGTTTTTCACCAGTTGAGCCTCTAACAGGATATCTGCGTACCCAGAGCCACGCATTTTGTGATTTGTAATCATCATTATATAATTCATTGACGTGTGAAGGGGCCCAATAGTGACCACATGATGGGCAAACTATTCTGGCCATCTCTAGATGATGGGCAGGGCTTTCATACATGCACCCAAGTCGAATGTATTAAGGACCCACTTTTGCCCCACTTCAACTGTGGCTGCTTCGGAGTGCTTTAGTAGCTCACGTACGACCGTATTGTCAGTGATTGGTTGATGTATGGGAGTAAAGTAATCCACTGTTGATTTCCTGTAAGGAACAGTTCCAATTGCTGAGACAAAGCCTCCCAGTCCTGGCACACATTGCGTGCCGCCCCTTCTGATGTATCTGCAGAAAAGCCACATGTAATACATTTTCATCTGAGAGGCATAGATTGCATCATTTTGAGCAGGGGGTGTGAAGAGTGCATTCTGTGGAAATGTCAGGCCAATGCGGGTGAGGTAGAGGGGTGGGATAGTTTCTGGTGTGTCAACGTGTATACTTCTATGCTTGGTCTTGTCGATAAGAGGCAGCGTTTGCATGTGTGTGTTTTCAAAATCAGGCTTGACCTCCTGCACCATTATGCCTCAGCACTGTTGACAATGTTACTGCCATGTACATTTGTTGTAGTTTTGTTCAAATTGTCCCATTCACAGTGAAACACAACGTTTCCATCTCCAGTCAAGATCTGCGGTGTGAGATGGGCTGAGACGTCATTCAGAGCTTTGGTCAAGGTAGTTTACATCTCTAAGCCAAAATTGTAGGTCTCTGAATGGCCAAGTCTGTTTAGAATCATGGCCAACTACTTGCATCGAAACAAGTGCCTGACAGTGACATAGAGGAGTATGTGTTTATGCAGCTTCCATTCTCCATCTAACACCACACGGCTGAGATCTTGATCGATGGAAACCACCAGCTGCTTAGTCTATTCACTTGTCTCTGTGTCCTCTTTGCCAGCCATGACAATGCTGAGGAAGCGGACGAGGTCTGGAGGTATGATTTATTCAGAACTTAGCTACATGTCATTGGCTGTTGGCGCGCCAGAGGATGTTCTTGGAATCTTTATATGCTCGTAGAATGAGGTCTCTAAGAAAAAATGCAACATCTTGATATATATCTGTGCTTCTGAGAGCATAGGCCTGGGCAAGAGCGTGTGCAACAGTGATATTTGAGCTGTTGACCAACCAAAATGAAACAGAACCACCTTTATCTCTGTCGAATTTTGTGAAGCTGAGGTGATTATTTATTGGATATTTCCGAAGACGATTCGGCAATTTCTCTGACCTGTAGTTTAAGTCATCATAACCACTTCGTCTCAGTTTGTCAACATATAGCAACCGCAGTGAAGACAACTGTAGCACATCATTTTTCTCGACAACCTGAGCCTTAACATGATCCACTATGGTGCCAATGGCCTTCTCATGGGCAGCTTTGTGAATCCCGCGCTCGTAGTTGTAGAATAATGAGCGAAACGATTTTAAACATGATGGATGATGCTTGGCCTCAACGGCAAATAGATCTTTGTCTTTCACTTGACGATTAACCTGAGTAAGACTCATTTTCTGCGTTCGCTGTTCGATTTCTTCCCATGCATTTCCTATCTTTCTGTAGGGGAGAAGGTTTCAGTTCTGTCAGTTTTCCGACCAACTTTGATTTCTAGCTTCTCACAAAAAAATACACTCTGGTGGAAATATGGGTCGATGGAAAGCTGCTGAAATCGATTTACAAGGGAAGAGATGTCGTTCTAATGTTGTTGCTACGTGTTGATTATCTTGAAAGCGCTTTAGATGTCTAGTAAAATGCTGGTAGCATCCCCGGTGATACCCAACATATTGCAGGTCAGTGGGAAGAGTAGTAGGAATCTGGTCACATACAGATTGCATGCGATCAGGAGAGTCGTGTAAGTGCTGGAGGCGAAGGTCACGAATCTTGTTTAATTCTTGTAGTCTGTCACTTGCATCACCTTTTACTGAGCTCAGTGGTGTAAAATTACTGGTGTGAAGAATGCATTTTGGGGAACGATTTTCAGGGGCTTCAGGATGAGCGCTGTTACTATATTTTCTTTTTGGCATAATGGGTTACCTCATTCGTTCCCGTTTATCTGAAATTGAAATAAATCACAATTAAATTGTGAAATTGGCATCTACACTGCAAAGTATATGATAATAAAATATTTAGACATAAAACAGAAAAAATACACTTCATTCCATCAAGAAATCCAATGAATGCAAGCAGAGATATTTTTAGATTCTAATTTAATCATAATTAAATATTTTGAGATTTTAATTTGATAATAATCTTACAGTGTAATCATAAAAGTTAGTCATTTTGGGGACTCAGCGCCTTCCAAAACCCCTAAAATGATGTGTCACTAGGCAAAATCAGTGATTTTGGATAATCACTGATTATCCGAACGTCCCAGCTGGGGGTCTTCGGGGGCCGAAAAAGGGTACGTAGGACACTTTTTCGTAATGAAAACATGGCTAATCGTTTTCAGTGCATATATTTCACTCTGGTAATGTCAATTAGAAGTTTATCTCCTAGGGTTGCAGTCTATCTCTTCTGGCTCCCTAACTACTTCTCTTAATATAAAATTGTCCCCTACTGCATCTTTTGGTAGGACATTCTCCCATTCTGCCTCTTTTCTTAGGACATTGTCCCCTAATGACTCTCTTGGTAAAAAGTTGCTTCCTTTCTCGTTAGGAAATTGTCCCTTACTGCCCCCATTTGATAAGAAATTGTCCCACAATGCCTCTCTTGTTCGGAAATTATCCTTTACCCCCTCTCTTGCTATGACCTTACTGCGCCTCTGGTAATGAAGTGGTCCCTTACTTACTATATCTCATATCAGTAAATTGTCCCTTATTTAAACTCTTGAGAGGAAATTGCCATTTACTGCGCCTATTGTAATGAAATTGTCCCTTGGTTACTACATCTCTTATCAGAAAATTTTCCCTTGTTGACTCTCTTGAGAGGAAATTGTCACTTACTTCCACTCTTGTTAGGATATTTTCCATTAGAAAATTGTCCCTTAAAAAATTGTCCATTACTGCCTCTCTTATTGGAAATTGTCCCTTACTGACTTCTTGTTAGAACATTGTCACTAATTGCCATTCTGTTTAGAAATTTTGCCTTACTTCTTCTTTTCTTATGATATTGTCGCTTACTATCTGTCAAGTTATGAAATTGTTTCTCAGTACCTCTCTTACTGCTTCTCTTCTTAGAAAATTGTCGAATGATTGTTTCTCTGAATAAAATATTAGCGAACATTGTCCCAAGGTGGCAAATGTGAGACTAGGGTACGTAAAGCCTGTCAGCCTACCATCAAGCGATACTGTGTCCATAAGCCTAATGGAATCATTAAATGGAAAGGAGCCAACTTGGTCATAGCCATTCAAAATCTAAAGTAAAAATGAAGAATATAACCAACAACAAAAAACAACAACAGCACAACTTAAAGAATATAAATATGTACAAGTTATGCGCAGGTCCTGGAATGAGGCGCGGTTTCCTCAGAAGGTTGTACGTGTCACAGTATAAGTTAGCATAATACCAATTCAATCGAACCACACTGCAGTTTGTAGGAGTTTCTCTTAAGGAAATGGTATGGGCAGGAGCAACCCAGCTTTTTAAGGATTTGATTGGTACCGGTCAAAAAGCTCCAACAGAATAAGAAATAAATTCAAAAGATACAATATTGAAAAGAGAAGAAAAAATCTTTGGAAAAGGGTTCATGGGTGTGCCACAATAGGTACGTTACATCATGCGAGTGGGTTTTTTTCGTTTCGGCCAAAAATTGGGTAATTGTTTACTTTAGTGGCGCACGATTTCGTTAGCATTGTCTCGAGGCAATGAGAGCTACTTTTTAAAGATAGATAAGTTAGAGTTTTTTAAGTTTATATGTTACTTATTAAGGTATAAAGATCTAACTTAGGTCTTTTTACGTTTAAAATTTACTTACTTCAGGCAACCACCATAACGATTTGTTAAACAGAAAAAAGACAGCTTGCGAAAAAACGAATTAATATACTTAATTATTAAGCGAATTATCACACAGGAAAAGATCTTTGAAAGCACTAAGTTCCGAATTACAGCTTGGGGACTCGCTATTGGTTTAAATTAACTGATAGGTGACTAAAATTGGGATGTTTTATCGTTGTCGGATCGTGAGCAGAAATCGAGCACACGTCACACGCACTTGCCATTTTGAAAAACACTGCATGAATAGACCTATCCGCTAGTATTTATACCACCCAGAAGTCAAAACAACAAGAAAGTGTGTTTTTCTATGTTAAGCATTTCGTAATAAGCCATCTTATAACGAATGGATATTTTGGCGACGATAATACGAAATAGTGCCGTAAAATATTGTTTCTATAAAGAAAAAAAGAAAAGAAAGTAACCTCAGAAAAAAAGAAAAAAAGAAGCTTTTTATCGCTCGATTTCGGCTTCACTCGGCGAACCCAAATTATAGAAAACAGAAAAAAATTATTTCATTTAAAAAATTGAAAACTAAAGCAAAAGAATAAATAGTGTCATGCATAGATTACAATGGTCAACAGCCAAAATGGTTAACAAATGAGATTATGCTCATACAACTAATTTCATAGTGCTGAATTTGAATCTGATATTTGTTTTGTTCTATCAGACTAGATTTTCTGAAAAAAAATCAATAGGTACAAATATTCAATATTCCCTCACTTGTGTCGTGCAACAGATATTTAACCCAAAACAGACCAGCTTGTCTCTTATGTGACTGTGCTTACATGACTAATTTCACATTGTAGAATATGATTTAGATGTTTTCTTCTACTATCAGATCTACTTAAACAATCAGAAAAAATAGTAAATATGATGACTGTCGTAGAATTAGGCAGTTATCGCTTATTTCTCGATTCCTTCATTTGGTCGGGTAAGAACTACGACAGCTCAAAATAATAATTGTGATTGAATTTCGTTGAGTACGCGGGGTTTTGTTATTCGAATACTTTAAATATGGTTGGTATGTTGGTTTTATTTAATTAGGCTTTGGTGGTTGGAGGACTTAAACAATAATTGCAAAAATAATCTTTAATTACACAACAAAACATATAATACAAATAATTACACTCTCTAGTTATTAATTAATTCAGCAATGGGAAAATTATCAACAATTACCAATAATTACTCATGCCGCAATGGCTCAATACTTCAGGTACTAACTCGATAGGGTTTATGAAGAAACTACGAATGGAATCCTAGCCTTATGGGCACGGTAATTCACTTTAGTTACCCGAGATAACTCAGGAGGAGACTACATGACAAGTTTTAGTCGGAGGGCGTCATACCGCGTGGACGAGAAAGGAAGGTGTAAATTCTTACTATTGAGGGGGGGGGGTTACCACAAGTAGACTCTCGGGGAAGATTCTCCTGTAGACGCAGAAGGGGGATAACTCCTATGGGTCTGAGACTGTGCGCTTCTTCTAGACGGCTCCTTCGATCCTGACGCCGTCGTTCCAAGTAAGATCCTAGCTGAGGGCCGGTATGATACCGTGTTCTATCGCTCGAGGTTATGCGCCGTCAGTGGATGATTCCACAGACGTCTTAAGAGAGGCCGCCGAATACCTTCTGTATTTTCCGGGCTTGGGAGCAACGTAGAGACAGCTCACCACCATGACCTAGGGTCTTCTCCAAGGGGGAAGGGGTACGTCTTCGGGACTCTTCCTTTGGCGAATTAAGACGGAATACTTCCACGATTAATTTTGTGACGGGGAATATATAAGCGTTCGTAGGAACTCCTCTATTTGCTAACGGAAGCAATTAAGCCCTGCCTCAGCGCTTCGAAGTTTATAGCTCGGCGGCGGCGTTTCGATGGTCCATCTGAACCGAAGAAATTCTCGGCTAATCTCGCCGGAAGTTTGCCGACAGGCGTAGGGCATTGCCCCTCCTAATAACTCGTTCCACACGACTCCTTTAAATAAAATCTTACTCGATCTCTCTTTCTTCGACACACTTTTATCTTCACGATGAAACGCACGGGGGAAGTGACATCACAACTAATAGTAATTAAATGTGTACACCGAGTAGACCCCCGAGAGTCCTGCTAATTACAAACAAAAGTAAAATTAATACATATATACTATGGTTTTATAATAATTACACATGTTCTCCCGTTACTATGATACCAAGGGTAATAAATAATTTAACCAAAGTATAGCTACGACTACCTATAAGCACTTTCACAAGGAAAAAATATTCATACTACCTAAAACTAAGGTTCTTGGTAGACATGGCCAACGTAAATTACTCAACAACTTAAATTTTTTTCAAGAAATTCAGCAGAGACACATCGGTCTTCGGTTATACCAGAGAGGGGCGTATATTTATATTTAGGAGATCGCATAAGGGGGCGTGAAAGCGAGGCATAGTGCGGAATAAATCTTCTGCAGAAGGAGGTAGAGCCCATAAATGACCTTAATTGCCGTTTGTTAATGGGTAGCGGCATTCTCGCGATGGCTTTAATTTTTTCTTCCTGCGGGGATAATTGTTAATGTCCTATGCGGAATTCAAAGTAGTTGATTATGTTGAAGGCAAAATGACACTTGTTTGGCAAGATAGTAAGGTTGTGGCTTATCAACCTTTGTAGTAGAGAATGAAGGGCAGTAAGGTGCGTTTTGCAATCGCTCATGGCAACATATGGGTTATCAAAATAGGGCACATTAGGAAATCCCTATAAAATCTGTCTTATCATCTGGTTGTAGTTGATACAAGCGGTAACGAGGCCAAACGAAAGCCTTCTAAACTGGATTAACCATTTTTTCGGTAGGAAATGCAGTAAATTTATTTACACTGTCCTCCAGTGGAATCTGATAGTACGCTTTGCATAAATCCAGTTCCAAAATATATTTCACCCGTTCAAACAAGTGCAACTTTGGTCAATTAGTGAAATAGGCTTCGCGTCAAACACAGTAACCGCATTCAATTTCTTAAACTCAATACAAATTATGTATGACTCAACCCTAAAGATACAACTCGCACGAGATCCCTGCCAGCCTCAAAGAGAGGGAAGATAACATGGAAAATAACTCTCCTTGAAATAGGAACAATTCCTTTACACCTGCAAGTTCGGAGTGTGACGCGATTGGAACCGAATATTCACGATGGAAGCGAGGCCGTGTTGACAAACTCTCAGAGTCGGTATCTCTAGGAAAGCGTATCTGGCCAAAACATATGCTCCAACGTCCCGAAAATGTTTCGTGGCAGGATCCCTCAAGTTCTTTGGGTATGATTGGCGTGTTTACTCGGCATAGCTGTTGTCAAAATTAGCTGAGAAGCTAAACCGAGCAGAGATTTAGTTTATTCCTATTAATTTTCAAGCAAATTAAGGGATAGGCTCTCTCCTTTGAACTCAGATAGGTAAAAGGTTCGTTCTTTCTTTTCCCCCAATAAATAGACGATCACCATAATTCCCTATAGACAGACAGTATCATTGACATTATATGAATCAAAAACACCTTTGCGTAATAATTTATGTGAAGAAATGCCTCACATATCACTCACGAGGCAAAGTAAAACGTAAGGCTCGGAGTGGTACTTAGGGAAGCTTCACGGAACAAATGAGTTATGACCTACTCAGCCAAAAGTTATCACTTCTGCACTTGTAAAACTGAATCTCCTTGTTATTCGTCAGGAATCAGGAAAGATACCTTCCGACCAACTCCTGATAAACATAACTAAGAGAAATGTCAAGCCTTGCACACTAATTTGGCCATATATGGCGCACGGTATATCGTCTAGATGAGGAACTGTATCAGAGATGAAGGGAGGTAAGCGTACTCGGAGACGAAATGGATTCTGCTCCTAGGCTGATGTAATTCACATAGGGTGTAATCAGCTAGACGGCGCATGTAATTCTTATAGACGAAACCTCTAACGGTTTAAGGAATATAATTCAGCTACGTGGCAATCACGGTACTGAAAAAAGGTAATCCTTTATGTATATTAACTGACATAAACACCTTTCTGAGATAAAGAACTCAATCATTTCCTTGAATAAGTGCTTGATCTAAGCAACGCGAAAGACATTTTTCAGGCTGCAGTGGCTCATTAAATGATATATAAAGGAAAAGGTTTTCCCTTCCATTAAGACCATCAAGTCCCGTTAACCTCAAATATGACTGTGCGTCTGGTGAGCATCAGGTCACGTGATTCAGGAAAACTAAAGAGTAAGGAAACCGTCCCCACTACTTCGACGAAGGGAGGTAGCTGATACCAAAAAAATGGAGACATCGCATCAGGTATAAATTTAAAAAAAACCTGACATGCGCACATTCCTTGTTGTTTGGGACACAAAGAACATATAACTCGTAATTTGGGCGGGAAAACTCACCTGATATGGTTTACTAGAGACAGACTGAAATCGTGTAATTGGATAAAACTTATACCAAATATCATGTACATTATGGCAAGTCCATTGCTGGAAAATGCCCTCCAGATCTACTGAAAAGGAAATTTAGAGGACTTTACTGCAGAGTACACCATCACTGTGAAGGCTATAGGCCACTCGGAGAGGAAACTATTAGAGCTTACATATAGCCGTGGAATACGCCGAGAAAGTTATTGACTTAAAAGGCTTAGTAGAGAAACCTGCTCTACACGCGAGTCTTATTCTTCTACTCCCTTGAATCCTTCTGCTAGCGTGCCCTATTTAACTTTGCGAAGCAGGCCGGGTCGGAGCTCCCTTTATACTGCCATCCTTTATTGGGCGATGACTTCTTTAAAGGTAGATAGTCTCACTTTCCTGTGCATTTTCTCTTGCGATTTAATTAGCCTCTTTCAGTAAATGTGGTCTTTTCGTCTTTTGCGAAGAAGTACCACAGGTAGATCTGACAGATGGGTTCCTCAATGGCACAGGAACTAACACACTCGTGGTCCCAGAAGGATCAGTAGCTGTCCAAGGCCTGACGGCTAGGACTCTCTTTTTAGTAAAATGTGATTTACAATGATTAGAGGAAGCCTGATGATTCAGATACAAGAAATATTTAGCGTGTGCGCCCCTAGCACAGTTTTATCAGTTGTCTTGACTAAAATTAGGAGGTCTATAGGATTTATTTTTATAGTTGAATTGGTTGAAATGATAAACTACTTATTTTTTAAACTTCCAAAAATAGCGCGAAGTCACTTGCAAATGTTCGCCATTGAGTTTCTTAAGATATCTTTATTTAGAACAGAAGGAAAGGTTTTTGCATAGATAGACAGTGTGTTTCTGAGCCATTTGTTCGAACTGGATGGCTCGAAGATCACCAGTAGCCTATTAACGAGCTTCCTTGTGGTATCCGATTACCCAATTTTTTATTTCACCATATTTTTCTTTATTGAGAGAACGGTCGTGTTCTTGTTCTATATTTGATCCTCTTATCCCTGCAGGCCCTTGGACAGATTGACTGACCTCAGTCTCAGCATGTTCATCTGAAGAAATGACCCGTCTTTAAGCAGAGTTTACCGGGAAGATTTACTGAATAAATGTGTTATGACCTCCTGGGAGTAGAGTTATAACTTCTGCCCTTGCAAAACGGAATCTCCTCGTTATTCGTCAGGAATCAGGGAAGACACCCTCTCTTCCTTGTATTGGCTTTTATTTTGGAGGTAATACACTGTCTTTGGTAGGGGACAACACAGAAACGGAATCTGACTTCGGTGTATCTCCAACCTAGTCGTATCTATACCCGGGGTTCAGTGAAATTAGTTCCATTTCCTGTCCCCTCTCACCTCCGGTTCATCTATGGAAATATTCCCTCTCAATTCGTGGAATGACTCGTTTAAGTTCGTTTGCACTTGCGAGTCCCACAATATTAACAAGTAAGGGTGTATTGTTGTAAAATCGTATCGTCCCTTTGTTTAGATTCATAGTTGTGTATGAAAACTTTTTCACAGCTGGGAGAATTTGTGAGAGGCCCCGGTGACGGAACAGATGGGACCACCTCCGCAAAGGAGAAAGAGAGGCGATTGTGGGTGGCTCTCCAGGAACAGTTGGTAATGAGGTATTCTTTACAAGAAAGTGGCGAGAGGGAGGACCCTTGGTCAGTTAGAGGTGCGAGTAGGTCCCATCGCTACACCTACCTACTTGTCTACGAGCTGGGAGAAAGCCGCGCTTGTAACCGGCTCTTTTAAATTTAGCCTCGCGTTGAAAAAAATAACCGCATTTCAAAGACTCGAAACACGTGAGAATAAGAAAGATAAATAGAGGTGAGTTATATCAGTAATGAACAAAAATTAAATCCGTGCCAATAAATTTGAAGTAATAAAGGTTACGGCAGAACAGATTGAGCAGTTTTGAGGAGTTATAAGAAAGTAAGTGGGGTATATAGAGAAGAATTTTTTTATGCTCGAAGTTAGCAGTACATACCATTTATAATCCATAGGTTCTAAAAATAATGTCATGAAGATGGCGGCCGTTAACAGCAACACACTATTGGAGTCTATCTCTAAAGTTTCGTACAGCACTTTCACACATACTGCGGGGTATGGCGTTAACTTCTTAGATAATCTGCTCCCTTAGCTATAGTTGGGTGTGATGTCGACGTTTAAGCACCTTTTCTTTCAGATATCCCGAAAGAAAGAAGTCACAAATGCTCAAATCAAATGACCGCGTAGGCCACTCTAAATCACCCCTCAGAGACACCAGACGTCCGGGAAACATTCGTCTCAAAACATTGAGTGTATTTCGGGTTATGTGAGCTGTAGCCCCATTCTGCTGGAACCACACGTTCCCCAATCCATCATCTTCAACAACCTCCTCCAATCTGGGCTGCAGAAAATTGTACAACATTGAGACATAACGTTCGGAATTCACGGTCACGGTCATTCCTTCCTCCTCAGAGAAGTACGGACCTATAACGCCAGATTGTGATATGGCACGCCACATTGTTAGTTTAGGGGAATATAGCAGTATTTCCTGGATAATTGAGGGCTATATTCAGCCCAATAATAGAAATTTTGCTTATTTATAGCCCCACAGAGGTGAAAATGTGCCTAGTCGCTACTGAAGAAAGCTGCCTCGGGAGCGATATGTGCATCATGTTTTCACACAGGTTTTGGCGGGTGGCAAAGTCTGCTTGATTCAATTCTTGAGCCATCATTATTTTGTAGGGATTGAATTTCAAATCCATATGAACAATCATCTTCAAACTGCAGTCGGTAATTCCCAAAGCAACACCATGCCTTCGAGCAGAACGTCTCAGCGACTGCATGATCGCTGCTCTCACCATCTCCACATTTTCTGGTGTTCCGATGGACCTGCGTCGGCCCTCTGTCTCTCTTCTTAGTGTGCTACCAGTTGCCTCTAACTTCCTAACCCAGGACCGAATTGTGTTCGCCTGAGGAACGGCATCTTTGCGCGTGATATTGAAAAGTCGCCGAAAAGCTCTTTGCGTCGCGAACACAGATTGATTGTTCTCAAAATACGCGTGCACTGCAAAGCCACGATGTGCTCTCGTCCACAACATGCTTGCTACTGAAATGGGGATGGCTACGGAGCAGAGCGAAATCACACGCATCTCCCTCCCCCGCCTCCCCCAGAGCAATGCCTCATCAAAACTGCTTAATCGGTTCTGCCGCACCCTGTATAATCTAATTAGCCACTTCTTTCATCCTTAAAGTACAAGAAGGACATAAAATCATTTTTAGTAGAGGCAAATTATATATTTAAGCAAAAAGCAGCGATGGAATCATGGGCCAAATATCTAGTGAATAGAGTGAAGCAGAAAGAGACTGATTAACCAAGAAAAAAGACTTTGGGGGTGCTAGTGAACTGGAGGAAACATGGCTCATCCACACATAGGTAATTCCTTAAAATGGCAACCTCTTAGTGATGGTTATTAGAGCAAAGACAATTAGAGCTCTTAAGTTATTCACATGAATTAATGACTTAGATTATAAAATGTAAAGTAAGATTACCATAAAGAAGTGGTAAAATTATTTGTATAAATAATTGTGATAATATGAAGTTAGTTGATGATATATAGCCAAAAAAGCCAAATCACGACGGCCAAAAAAGCTTCAATAAAGGACACATTAAAAAAGAAAAAAACGGTTTAATTTCATTCATTTTCGACGAATTATGAAAGCTTTTGAGATGCGCAATAAGGAAATTATTACATTATAATTAAAAATCAATTAGGCAAAAATAAAGGATATAAAGAAGGAAGGAACCTTTATAGAACAGCTAATTTCGCGTCTAAAAATTGGTTGTGGTCCTCATAGATTTATATACTGTCGGATAGAATCTCTCCCTGTTTTGCTAACTAAGTATCTCTCATTCCTTATTAAACAAGTAAATATTCCTAATTTTTTGTTAAAATTTATATTATAAGGTTGGTAGTAATGCGCTTAATGATAATATTTTTTATTTAATTTTTTTATTGTTTTCTTCTATTTGCTCTTTTTACCAGAATCAAATTTAATTCTTTTAAATCTCTCCCAAACATCTATTTGCGTGTTATATGGTTGGGATCTTGTGCTGGACTCAATAATGGCATATTGTTCCCAAAATATTTGACCACGAAAAATAACAGAAGTTTTATAAAACTAGAAACATAAAAAAAATTAAATATTGTATGGTTAATTGAAGTTAACAGTTATTTAAAGAAAGAATAACAACGACATCCACCTCAGAAAAAGAATGAAAAAGGCTGCTTGTCGAAGAATTCTTCCTTTTGCTAAAATATCTTCAATTTTTTCCGAACTGCGCATACGTATTCTTCCATTTTGCTTTTTTTCCGCCAGCCGGCTCTCTGTTCACACCTCCGCTTTTTGAATCGGCTTTTTGGATGAAATGGAAACACCGTGTCAAAGAGGTAAATGAGCAAGATAAGAAAAAGGAGAGGTTGGTGTCCGGAATACTTTATAGAGAAAAATATCCCAAAATTGAAATTAAAACTATTGTTTTGCTCTGCTCTTAATGATAAGATTACAATGCAAAGTATATATATAACTCATCACAATGAACTACTACTTGTGTAGGTAATTGGATATTAAACATTATAAGTAAACCTTTCCAAATATTTTGTACAAATCATATCGTGGCTACTCTCCATCCTTCAATTCTCGTAATTCATCGGGATTTTAATCATTTGAATAAGCTCGCACTCACAAATACATGTGCAGCTCCTGCCTTTTTGCATCATTTAATTCTAAAGATGAAAAGATAAAATCCTGGTTGAATATTGCGTTACTAGCGGTGTGACTCAAGGTTCTGTTTTGTTATCTGTGCTGGGACCGCTGTTGTTCCAAATATATATCAAATATATATATATATATATATATATATATCAAAGCTATGTTTCAAAGTTTACATTGGCACGAATTTGAGAGGGAAAGCCACAATCCCTCCAAGCAGACTTACAATCCAAAACGATCCGAACCCGGTTGTAGATTGGTCCGAAAAGTGGCAGTTTATAAATGCAAAGTATCATATTACATATCTGTCGAAGGAGTGAACGTATCAGTTATACAATGTCTGGGCGAACGTTGAATTGTGAAAACACTGAAAAGTGTTTACATTTTAGTAATTAAAGCTTGCAAAAGAGCTAAGAGTGTTCTCGCTACAAATCTTTAGATTGCCCTCTCCACGAATATTAGTTGCAGTTTTGGTGCCTTATTTATGCAAATAGATAAAAATGTTGCAAAGGGTGCGAACACTTGTGACTGTGATGATGCCAAGGTTACATAATGAACCGTACGAATGAGGGCTTTAAAGGTCTAAATCTCCCCTCAATTGAGACGGGAAGATTAAGCGGATAACTTACCAATTCTATCAGATACTGTATGGTTTTGATAAGGTGGAAGTGGATTGTTTCGTCGAGTTGAACGTGTGCGAAAGAACCAAAAGTCATGGTTATAATTTAAAGGAGATTTGAGATAAATATAACTAAGAGTTACTTTACGTATAAATTGGTTAATTTCTTGAATTCTTTGCCAATTGAAGTCGTAAAGACATCTATAAATATATTTAAAAATCACTTGGCCTCCCACTACAAACGCATAGGAATATACATATATTCTTCATAGAAGTGCAAGCCTGTGAAGGGAATGCAATGAAAATACTTCGCCACTCAGCATTATATAGTTAGGTAATGGGAAAGCTCAGTTCGATAATGATACTTGTGCTTATTATGAGCGAAAGAAAGATAGAGCGGAATTGTCTAAGATAGTTTAGTAATTAATGTATCTTGTATGGTGATGCCACTCTGATTCAAGAGAGTTATATTGGTGTTTTGGAAACTGCAACCAAACTCTGTTACAGGTGTAACTGCGGCTCTCCTGATGCATCTTTCAGTATTACTTGAAAATAATGGTGAAGGAATGGAACTCCTCCCAGTAAAATCGCACAGGTTTGAAATGTGTTTACTGCCATAAAATATTTGAGACCATAAAAAAGCTCAATGATGAATAAATATTTGAAAATTGAGAATCACTACCATGGAATCAATAACAAAGAGGGTTTTAATGATTTATGTGTAATTTTAAAGTTAAGTCATCTTTTAGACAATATTCAGTAATCTTTAAACATATTAATTTTATATTGTAATAATAATAATACTTTTTTTGCTAAGTACGAAATTAATCCTGATGAACTCTGGTAAAATGCATTTTCTTTCATACGAAGCCACAAGTTATAGTAACATTCTTTATCAGTTCCTCAGCAATTAAAAAATCTTCGGAACTTCGAAGGTTTCCTTCATTAGGATTATAATATGGAGAATCTCCAAAATTATTGCTTTATCTTTCGTATACCTCACTTATGAGATCATTGTTATAAAAAAAAATGGTGCTCGTTTTATTGTATAAAATGCCTTGATTAAAATTATAATATTAAATTCGGCCAAAATGAAAACTAATTAATACTAGTCATAATAATAATCTAAACGCAATAAAAACAGTATATGATAAAACTGTCGCTGTCTATTTACTTCTTACACATCTGTGTATGGAATAATTTTCTCACCTGTAGAAATAAACATGTAAATGTTAAACTATCTTCCTATTCAACAAGATCTGGTAAATAGCTCTATTTATGTGTTGGAATTATATATTCTCTTATAGCTGAAAAACATGCCCTAAATGGACAAATTAATCCTACTTGGCAATAGTTTAGAAGTACAGCTTTTATACTTCCAAACAACCAATAATTCAAAACACTGCATTCTGATGGATATTAATCGCAACCTAATACCTCAATTTCTCATTCAATATCACTCCAATATATTCACAATACTGTGTAACACGATTTTTGTCTTTGGGTAGCAACTGTTATTTTCTATTTGCTTGTGGCTAGAATAGATGAAAAATATTTATTTATTTCAAACTTTGCTTTTGTGTCCAGGATAATCATATTTATTCGAAATTTATCTATTCCCTATGAAAGGAAGTGGCGAATTTGAACTTACATTTGCATAAAGTAGAAGCAAAACGACATGATGCAAAAATAGCATTTATTTATTCTAGAATTATATAAGTGAGACAATTAAAAAATTAGAAATGAGTAGTTTTCCGTGATTTACGCTTATACTGTGAAATTATTTTCACGAATCAGCCCCCAAATATAGTCTTTCATCAGATTTTCATTATAAGATCCTTGATAGCGGCCTTCAAAGTCCAGCAGATACTGGTCAACGCGTTCTCTATGCTCCTCGGAGTACGCTCTCATGTTCTCCTTAAATTTATCAAGATGAGCCTCAATGATATGGACTTTCAGGGAGATCCTGCAACACATCTTGCTATAGTTTGTTACCAAGTTACCAAACTCTACATAGTTTTCGCCTTTGTGATTACCTAGGACGCCGAGAACCAGTGCAATAAAGCTGTCCCACGCTGCCCTTTCCGTCCTAGTAAGCTTATCGGGAAACTCCTTGCACTCCATGATCTTTTTTTTATTTGTGGACCGATGAAGATCCCGGCTTCTACCTTTACTGCAGATAGCTTAGGAAATAAATCTTGGAGATACCTGAAAGCTGCGGACTCCTTATCTATAGCTCTGACCAATTGTTTCATAAGGCGCAATTTTAAGTACAGAGGAAGAAACAGTATTTTTCGGGGGTCCAACAAAGGCTCCCATTTGATGGTGTTTCTCCCCAAACTAAACTCGGTCCGTTGTGGCCAACCTCGCTGATTTTAGCGTGCCACGGTGTCCCTGCTGTCCCAAAGGCAAAGATAACAAGAAAACTTGGTAAAGCCGCCTTGGAGACTCAACAAGAAGGCCACCATTTTGAATCCCCGATAACCTCCCAACCGTACTCTTCATATTTAAATGCATATAGCAAGATCTTGACACTGCTGTATTCCTATTTGAGCTGTACCGAGTGAAAAAGAGGAAGAGATGGATACGTGTTCCCGTTATGAAGCAGCATTGCTTTGAGGCTACTAGACGATCTGTTAATGAAGATGAGCCACTAGTTGCGGGTTACAGGCGATTCTGATTGTCTCAAACAGCTGCGTCACATTGTGACAATAGCAAATCTCATCTTAACGTGAAAAAAAGCTTTAGAAATACTGATGACGCTTTCTCTGACCTAATATTTGCACACTGTTATTTATAAGATCAAACTGCTTGAGTGTGGAAGTTAAAAACTCCGCACTGGTCTTTGTGCCACTAAGATCTCTGACAAGGTCGTTGAGATCTTTTTGGTTGGGGTAGTATGGGTTTCTCTCCTCAGTTGCCCATCTGTAATCTAGATTAATGACTTGATCCTCTTCTAAACTGCTTTTCCTTTCCAAAAACTGCTGCTCCCTTTTTGGAGGAGTTGGTACGGAGAGCTTCGAACTGTGTGGCACTGGCGCAATCAATGACTCAAGGTCTGGATACATGATATCAGGCGCATTTTTGCCTGCTTGACGTTTGGAAGGGTTCATCATGCAGAAGAAACAATTGCTTAAGTAGTCAGTTGGTTTCCTACAAATTCGTGGGATTGTGAAATTCATAGCTCTTTTCTTCTTTGCACCATCCTGTAAAAAAACAAAATTGAAACAAATATAAATATACAAGTACTTTCCACTTAGTGTTATTATAAATGTTAAAAGAATTAAAACATCCAGTATCAAAATAAAAAACATAATATTTATATATATATATATATATATATATATATATATATATATATATATATATATATATATATATATATATATGCAAGTTCTATTGAAGTCCACAGCTGTGGCAGCGTTATTATTTTTAACTTGTATCTTTTAATATTTCGTACAATTCTTTTAACTGGGTCTTTGAGGCGAGAATAAAACATCCGAGAATGACATCCTTCTTTCCTAGACGTCTTTCGAACATGTTAGGTCATCTTCAGGAAATGAACAGAAATGGAATTATAATAAGCTAAAAGAGACTAGATTAAAACAAACCATTAAAATTAATCTAAAACGCGAAAATTAAACATAAGTCAGTTAACAATTAATTACCATAATCGTAATACTCATAAGTGAACTATGAAAATAAAAATATTAGTACAACTAGTTAACAGATAAGATAATAATTTAACTCAAGAGTGTAAATAATAATAACATAAAGTGATACCAAAATAAAGTGTTAAACTAAATTAGATGAAATAATAGTTAGTGCTTTATCATTTTCTATGAGTTAATGTTACGTTTTCCTAAAAATAATGATCAGTTTGGGCTTAAGGATGTTTTTTTTTGGGGGGGGGGAAATTTATTTGGCACCTCTCATAGGCTAACTGGCAACCCTTTCACTTCCAAAATTCTGTTATTTTCTAAATTTTAAGTAATAAGTACATTTAGTATAACCTTTTCACAATTTACGTTCCATTATACATTACTCAAGAAAACTTATGAAACAATATCTGTTTTTAACACAAATATAGCAAAAATAATGAAATGTGGGTTTATGGATGGTTCTGGGACTCAGTGGGACTTTTTCTGGTTATATGAGAATATATATATATATATATATATATATATATATATATATATATATATATATATATATATATATATATATATATATATATGTATATATATTCTCATATAACCTTCCCGAGTTCGTTTGAAGAGCTCGCAGGTGAAATGAGGGGACCAAGGTGGCATGCCGAAATATGCCTTGTAGGCCTCGCACATTTTAGCAGATCTTTCTACCGAGTGCTTTTTCGCTCGTGTCTAAATAAATTCGCCACAGAGATATAAAAATGCGTCTTTCAGATGCTTACAACTCTTGATGCCATGTGTGACGAATTCTTCTATCAATGACGAGGGACGATGTCTGCGCTGTGACGGCTAGAGTTAAACTGATCTGTTGTGTAGACATTCTTTGTATCTATGCAGTCATCTACATTGCCAGAATGTTCTTAAAATTCTTCAAACATTTAAAAAATTCTTGAAAGTTCTAGAAAGCTATACAGTTTATTTTTCACCATATTTGTGTCGAATCTATGTGGGAAAAAAAACAAAATAAAATAGAAATAATAGCAATTACTACTGTAATATAGTTTCTATAAATATTTAGATACAGTATATCATCTTTATCTATAACAGCCAAAAATATAACCTTTGAAAGTTTTGTTATATTTAAAATTATTTTCATCAGAGTAATGTTATTTACCATAAATGGACTAATTAAAATTCCATGTCCTAGCCACAAAAGCAAAGTTTTGGGATTAAAATTGACTTTTTTTATTTAATAGACCTACAAACAATTGGAGAATAACACTTTTAACCTAAGGACAAGACAAAAGTGAAATTTCGTTACACAGTGTAATTTAATGCCCTGTGCTGCCAGAAAAACCCTAGAGTCTACCCCTCTCCCGTGATTCAAGAATTATGCTGTTTCCGAATCAATCAAATAAATTGGCAGACTCTTTAGATAAACCTAAATATGTAAGTAGATCGTTCAGTAGTGCACGATTTCAGTATTTTGTTCTTTGCTTTAGTACTTATGCAGTTATCAAATGAGTTATGAATGGCCTTTAATTTCTCTAACATTATCTTCAGTAGAAACATCGCTTTGAATAACTGTTGGTATCAGAGGGAAAATCGCGATAAAATTTGATGGTTGTTCTTCCGATTTACTCTTGAAATTCAGAATGTATATTTGATTTTAATAAAATGATTATGCAAGTTAATTCAATTTTAATGTTATAAACCTTTGTTTCTAAATTTATTCCTTTAAAATTAATTTAAATTTAACTACGCTTTAATTAATACAATTTCTATTTTTAATTATTTGGATATTTTCTATCCATTGATTCGGAAGCTTCACTCTTCGACATCTCCAGCTCCTCTTCAACTGTTTCAACATTCGCCCCTCTTGAGAGAAGTCATATCTTTGGAGCTTTCGTTCCCCCTCTCCCCCCTGCAGCTCAGCAGTTATGGGGAATCCGCCACTTTCCCCCCTCCAACATTCCTGGACATGACTACGACCCATGGCTACGTCGCCATTGGTTGGGTTCCCCCCCCCCCCCTCCTGCCTTGCGTCCGGCCTCGTCAACTTCGTCGGTGGAATTACTGGAAGATATCACTTCGTCGGTGGATGTACGAGAAGATTCTAGTGTGTGTAGTGATTGTGTCTCCTCCCCTGTGCTCGGGCGTTCTCACTTCCCCCGTGGTAGTGCATTGTCCCCTGTGTTTCACTCCAGAGGGCGTCGTAGCCTCCTCGGCACTTTCTTCGACACAGCTGCTTCTCAGCTTGGTGCCCTCCGCATTGAAGAACCCGCACCTTTGAGGGATTTCTTCACCTCTGCGGCTGAAGAACTGGGTGCCCTCAGAATCCGCTCACCATCCCCCCTTGGTATCATCAGTTGTATATCCCTCCCTGGACTGGCAGTTCCCTCTGTCATCAACCTGCCCCCTCCTTCACCCTCCGCCTGTTCCTCTGCCTCGGACGACGTTAGACCTCCTCCTAGTCCCGACTTCTTGCTGGATCCCGCGAGTGGCCCCCCCGACATTCTTAGGGGAGACAACGACGACAACCAAAGTGACAACGAGCGCCAGGAGAATAACAACAACAACAACCGCAACAACAACAACCCACAGGAGGGTAACGCCGACCAGGAGTGGATTAGCCCCTGTAATGATCCCCTTCAACAGGAAACCCCCAGGGTCGGTGGTGACACTCCTTTAGACGTGGAACCTCCGGGTTCCTTCGACTCCGCTGAGGCCTCCTCTCATCTCCTTAAGGCCAACATGAACCAAGGTATCAAGGTATTCCTCAATAAAGGATACAAGTGTTGGAAGACGTCGTCTCTCTCCTACAGGCCGTGGGTCAACCACTTATTGGAAATGGGCATCCTTGAATACGGCCACATCCGCTGTGCACACAGGATTTTTGGTGTTGCAAAGCCTAACGGATGTGCCAGGCTCATTTACGATATGTCCCCGGCCTCTTGGGCTTATGAGCCCCCCTCCTTCTCCCTCCCCTCCATTAAGAAGATTTTTGACAACACACAGGGCGTGTGGGCCGTCAAACTGGACTTGAAGGATGGATTTTACCATCTCCGCCTACACCCCGCGGCAAGACCATGGTTTGGAATCCGCCTTGGCCAGGAATCCTTCAGGTTCACCCGCCTTCCCATGGGCTTTAGTGGTTCCCCCTTTTTGATGCAGATGGTTACTTCAACTGTCATCAACCAATGGGCCCTTGCTGCTGGGGTTAAGGCTTTCACATATATGGACGACGTACTGGCAATAGGCACTAGAAAAGCCCTGCGGAAATTCCTGAAACTTGCCGAAACAAGTTCGGCAAACATCAACTGGCGCAAGTCAGTATCCGTCCCTAGCAGAAAATTAGGTTACCTTGGATGGAACATCGACCTTAAGTCGAAAAAAGTCCAGCTTACCTGCGCACTTAAGGAAAAGACTCAACGCGCCCTCCGCACCTTGTCATCCACCCCTGTCAGCAACAAATGCTGGCAGAGGTTGGCGGGCCTCCTCAACTTCGTGCTCCCCCCTCTTCGGCTGCCTCATTGTTGGATACAGCTTTGCCATTTCCCTCCCTTTCGCGAAAACCCCTCCACTTTAGTCTCCCTGGCCCCTTTCATCCACCAGAAATGGACCTCCCTTCGTTGCCCCAGAGCCAGTGGTCCGGGTATCTTCGTTGATGCGTCTACAACGGGCTTTGCATGGTGGTGTCAGGACGAAGCTGTAGCATGGGATGTGCGCTCTTGGGGCGCTTCCATTTTCGAGCTGGAATCCCTTGCTCTAACTACCGCCCTCATCGCCGCCCCTCGGGCCTTGCTCTTCGGAGATAACCAGGCTGCACTGTGGAACCTTAAGAGGGGAAAACTCCCCCCACGCTTCCTTGCGGCTTTCTCAACCCGCGCCCTGGTGGCCTTCACGGCATCCTTCAGACGAGCTTCGAGAAACCTAGCCTATGTTAGGTCCGCCCGTAATCCGGCGGATCGACCGTCCAGAAGCTTCGCAAATTTATAGGCGTGCTGTGGGCGCCCCCGCCTACGACTATTTAAGCGAGCGCGCCCAAGCATCTGGACGGTCGTTTTCTCTGGATCTTGGAAGAACAGGACGTTCTCCCACCCTCCCCGTTTTCCCCTTTTGTTTATTTTATCTTTGTATAGTTTTTCCCCCCTTTTTCTCTTGTTAAGACCCTGTCATTTGGGTCACCCATTTGTTTTTTCCTTTTTGTTAAGATCTCTTTAACAAGTGATCAAACCCCTTGTAAAAACCTTAAAAAATAAAAGAGAGGTCCTCTGACCTTTAGTCAGTGGACTAATAATACTGGTGCGAATTGGAACAAAAAATAGGATGTTCCTTTTTCTTTTACTAAGACTAAAATTATAAATAAACGTTTTGTCTTTCTAAATAGAGATTAGACTCAATCGTTTTAGAAGTAATCATAGTGAATATATATATATATATATATATGTATAACTTAATCACGAAAATAAGGAACGTGAGGAATTTATGAATAACGTTACAGCCACGAGGAAAATGAAACAACGGAGAACTGCGAGGCCTTTCGACTAATGGTCCTTTACTGCTCAGTAAAGGACCATTAGTCGAAAGGCCTCGCAGTTCTCCGTTGTTTCATTTTCCTCGTGGCTGTAACGTTATTCATATATATATATATATATATATATATATATATAGTTATCACTTATAGTAACTGACGGCTGTCATGGCATTGTTGTGTGGTTGAAACACAACTCCTTTTCTGTTGAGTATTTGTAGCCTTATCTTGTCGATATTTTTTTTTATTTCTCTACGTGATAACAGTAAAGATAACACAGGCCTGCGTTTGAAAAAATTCTGTTCCTGCGGTTCTCTTTAGTGATTCCTAACGAAATTGTTATTTTAAATTGAAATATGACATTCATTTTGCTCAATCAGGTCTGGTTTTTGAGAAACAGCGCACTTCTGTTTTTAGAAAAGGGCCATTTTTGAAAAAATCCCTTATTTATATAAAAGTTATTTGATAAATTACAATTACTTGTAATAAAAAAATACCGACTCAATTCGACTTTCTTTTAATTAATTTTAAACTTACAGACGACTTATGAGCTTACCCAGGAGTGCAAAGAAACTATTTTCCAAGAAAAGAAGTCCTTGATGACTTCCGCTTGTGAAGCGATGTTGGTTTGTCGCGTTTAAGACACTAGCAATAGTCAGCTAACATGTTGATGTCCCAGCGTCCTTGATATCTTGTCTCCATCGTCTTTATGTCTTGGTGAAATATTTCTCCTTGTTCCTTGCTATAATCTCCACAGTTTGCAAAAAAATAGTCAAGATGTGACTGGATAAAATGCATTTTTATCGACATGCGAGATCCCATTTTTTCGAAGCTTTTCATAATCTCATTTACATGTGAGATATATTCTGAGCTTCTTTTATTTCCCAGAAAACCGTCGATTACTTTACTAAACGCTTGCCATGCTTCTTGTTCACTGGCTTCCATATTGGTGTAAAAATGCTTGTCCTTTAACAGAGTTCTAATTTGGGGACCATCAAATATGCCTGCATGGAGCTTGGCATCACTGATCTGTGGGAATTTTTGCAGTAGATACTTAAAAGCTTGGCCTTCTTTATTTAGTGCTTTGACAAAGTTCTTCATTAGGCTAAGCTTTATATGAAGAAGAGGCAGTAAAAAAATTTGGGGAGAACCTAGAGGTTGAGCTACTACATTGTGGCAGCCAATTTGGAATGCCTTTCGAGATGGCCAGTCTTTTTGCTTATAGTGAAGACTATCCTCCCGGCTATCCCATAAGCACATGAAGCATGGATATTTTGTGTAGCCTCCTTGCATCCCAAGAAGAAGGCACACAACCTGAAAGAAAACATATTGATGCATATTGATGTACATGGTTTCTAAGAACTTCTATTTTTTGCATAGGCAATTTTCACTAAGTTTATTAGGGGTAGGGAGAAACTAATATGTGTATAATATCCTTCTGTCATTTGTATTTAGAAACAAACATTCCTTGAAATATTTAACAAGTTCAATAAAGTAAAATATATCTTACCTTGAGATCACCACATATTAACCAGTTCTGGTTAGAGTACTTGATTGTATTAATCAATACTTTCATATTTTCTTAGCGTTCTGTTAACTGAACTGAATGGCCAATAGGTACAGATGCCATTTTATTGCCAATATTAAAGAGTACTGCCTTCAAACTTCTGCTAGAAGAATCAATAAAGAGCCTCCATTCACTTGGTTGGTAAGGAACGCCAAGTGCCTCAATTAAACCTTTTACATAATTGCAATTCACAAAGAGCTGCAAGAATCAACTGCAAAGAACTTTCGAAACTCTTCGTCTCTATTTCTAAACCAAAAGTATGTAGTTTCTTGAGAGAGGAGGTTGCTCTCACTAAGACGGGATGCAAGAAAGACCAAGATCTCTAGTCAAGTCATTTAATTTACCTTGAGTGAGTGGTCTTGGCAAAGTCATTGTAGACGTAGGCTGATATGTCACTGAAGTGTCAGTGTCATTCACTTCTATATCTTCTATATTGTCTTGTAGCTCAATATTTTTAGGTGGAGAAGGAACTGGAACTCCTGGACCATGTGGTTGGGGTTTAATGGCAGAAGGAACATCAGGATAGACTACAGTGTGTTTGTTTTTCTTATTGACACCTGAAAAAAAGTTTCGCATACTTAATTTACATACTTTTAATTCACTCGACCCTCGTTTTCACATTTTTATACACATTTTTCATACCAGGTAAATTTACAATTTTTAAATACAATCAATTTTTATATACAATTTAACTACAATTTTCTACCAGCATAATACACTATTTTTATACACAATTACAATTTTAATAGGCTACCAAAATATTTATATAAACATTTCTAGATTTGTCAAGGACTATATTGTTAAAGTAATTATCTCACCTTTAAGATTTGTCATGCAAAAATAGCAGTCTGTAATGTGGTCCTTGCCTTCTCTCCACACTATAGATACACCAAATGACAACAGTTCGTTTTGCCCTCACTCCAGCGTCTTAAGGCTGGAGCAAAGTTTTTGTCTTAATCACCTATCTTTATTCCAAAATATGCATTGTAAAAGAACTTTACTAACGGCGTTATAGTGCATTGCTGGTCACTAAAAGTTACCTTTCCACAAACAAAACAAAATCTATCAGGACTGTTTTTACACTTTCTATTCATTTTTATGAAATATAAGGAGTTTTGCTAATGTATTTGCCTGCAAAAAATTCACAAAGATAAATAAAGTTTTAGAAATACACTTTAAAGACTGTTCATAGATGAGAAAAGTCATGGATTAAAAAACCAACACTTAGTTGGAGAGTGAGCAAGCAACACACAACCACTCGCGCTCGCGGTCAGCTAGAGACTGAGCTCTCTAACGCCATCTAGAGAGCTTGGTCTGTATCTTAAAAACTAAATCTGATTGAGCAATAGGAATGCTTGATCCGGATTTAGGAGACAAATTTCATTAAGAATCACCTATGAAACCCTCAGGAACATTTTTGACACAGACCAGTGTAATACTTTAATTTTATGGAAGACCTCATAATAAATTATGCCTGTGAAATCCCACTAGACACCAAATAATAACTAGTTTCATGAATACTCAAACAAACTCTATGATAGTTTTTGTTCCATTTTTTCGTAGATATTCCAATGTTTTTCTTCCGACTACAATCGCTTCACAAAGGTTGTTTCATTGCATTTTAAGAGCCTGTGCTTCTTGAATATTGGCCCAGCCCTTCTAAATTTTCCCCTAGTTTTACTAAGTGTTCATGTAAAGTACCTTTTGGAAATTCAAACATCTCTGCAAGCCCTCCAGTTGTGGTTTTGGGGTTGGCTTCAATGTTTACGTTCAAATCTACTTGAACAATTTACTTCAACCCTTAATTAACATACATACCACAAACGATAATCATTACAAATAGTTTTAGAAAATACTGAGCCATTTTGACGCTGACATATTGTTTATCTACTTTAGGAATCATAAGTGTTTCACAGAGAAAAGTGATTCTCTGTTATTTAATTGCAACTGTGTTTGGGTGTTTGGAGTTTTTGCATTTGAGTGTGCTCCTTCTGAACACGGTTCTTCCCCCAGACCGGGAGAAGAATCTTTCCTTTATTAATTTTTTTACGAAGATATAAGAACAATAGAGAAAATGGGAGCGGGAACTCTACACAAAAAAAGAGAGCAGGAAGCTCTAGAGGGAATGCAATAGATGCGAAGAAAGCCAGATAAAGTAACTCAGAGTCTGGGAAGGCGGAAACCCCACGGAGGCAGGCGGGAGGGCGAAGCGTTGGGAGATGTTGGTTCGGTGAGGTCCATAACGTCCATGACGCCTCGTCACCGGCGAACCTCCTTATATAGGAGATCCTGAGGAGGTCGCAGGCGTGGCTATATTATGTGAACACGGTTCTTCCCCCAGACCGGGAGAAGAATCTTTCCTTTATTAATTTTTTTACGAAGATATAAGAACAATAGAGAAAATGGGAGCGGGAACTCTACACAAAAAAAAGAGAGCAGGAAGCTCTAGAGGGAATGCAATAGATGCGAAGAAAGCCAGATAAAGTAACTCAGAGTCTGGGAAGGCGGAAACCCCACGGAGGCAGGCGGGAGGGCGAAGCGTTGGGAGATGTTGGTTCGGTGAGGTCCATAACGTCCATGACGCCTCGTCGCCGGCAAACCTCCTTATATAGGAGATCCTGAGGAGGTCGCAGGCGTGGCTATATTATGTTATCGAAGATTCACAAGGCGATATCAACAAGGTTTGAAGCGCTACGGACGTAAGTAAAGTTGAGCGAGATGGTTTTGAAGGAGGACGTAATGGCGCGGCTGGTGTCATCCGAGATCCATACCAGGACATCTCGAAGAACTTTTTCCTTTGCGGTGTTGAGGAGAGCTGGTATATGGTATATTATCGGATAATATCCTGGCACGTTGAAATCCCAGTATAGTGTACCACAAGGCAGCCGTTTCTTTCGAGATGTTGTCCAGTTCCATGATGTCCGTGGGAATAGCCACGGAGCCCGAGGGGAACGCTTCGCAGTGGACAATGAGGGGCGAGGCCAGAGGCCGTTTCCACCTGGACAATTCACGAGTAAGAAAAGGCAGGAGGTGGAAGAAGTCCTGGGGGCCGGGGAGAAAACACAATTGTACCCAGCAAAAGGGAAGTTTAATGACGAGCAATAAAATTAGGGAGCCTTGCCATGCGTAACCAGGCCTTGCGAGGGGCATGGTTCTCTTGGAGGAACTTAATGGCGTTCCTGGTTTTGTTACACACTTACTTATGAAGGCCACCAGTTTTTTACGTAAGTCTATATTTATACCTAGGTAAGTAAGCACTTTCACCGGGGTCAAGACACTTTTGGCACTATGAATATTAAGGGAACTAGTGCACATTGTCCTAACGCACTTCCTAACTGCACTTTTATTTCCAATGATAAGGACGTCATCCAGGTATGTATGAGTCCGGCATCCGTGTTCTTTGGCCCATGGGTTTACCACGGCGGAGAGGGGGGCTTGCATTATGTTAGGGCTGCCCGAGAATCACATGGGGATCCTAGTAAAGCAGAACCTCCTATGGCTATAAAGAAGACGATGTTATGATGGGCTTTAGGGTGCAACAGCAGATGGTAGAACCCGTCTTTGAGGTTCACCTTACATGCCTAGTCGTCGCGGCGGCCTGATCCAGGACCATGGTGATGGAAGGGAGCTGGAAGCTTGGTGGCGAGAATGCGTCAGTTGCGGGGCTCATGTCGTATTTGTGAACGTATATAGGAATCTTTGATGATAAAAAAAACTAATAGAAAGCACAGGCTTCAGAGGACTTAAAAATGGCTATTCTAGGTGAGAAATTGGTGTAAGTGAATTATAAACAAATATGAGTAAAGACAAAAGGCTAAAGAAATGTAGATTACTATTGTATAAATGGTGTGTGTTTCAACAACAAAATTTATATTCCAAAATATATTTCTGTGCCATGTAGTATTACTCTGATATTTCTGGTTGTAAGTAAAAAAAAACCTGCTTATTTCAAGAATATAGGGATATAATTGGAAATCTTGCCTTGAAAATGGTTAATCGAGGATTATATATTCATAGCAAACAACAAAATAGATTAAATTAATAGAAAATTGAATATAGAGAAGATATAAGCATATCTTATCTGGAATTTACATTTAAACGTAAGGTGGAGTTTTTTATTTTAGTAATTGTGAAAAAGAATTTACTCCAGAATATTTTGATAGAGAAATGATAAGAGTAGGTAAAAGGACATCTTAAATCCTGGCTGAATTCTGGAGAGGTTCAACTTGATGCTAAAAGAGATTATTGCATTTTAGAATATGATGTAACTTATAGAGAAATTCAAATAAAAGATTCAACCCTACACAGAATAAGGCTGTGTGTGGAAAACCAAAATTATTGTGAAAAGAATTAAAAGATTGATTCAAAAGTAGTAAATATTACACCAAACGCTGGAAAATGAAGTCTATGAAAAGTATATTATTTTTACTTATAAAATAATGGAATGTTACTAACTACGATCGTAAATCCATTAACATGAAGGAAGTAAAGAATGCGTAAAAGATAAAAAATGAAAATGTCTGATCCAAATAATAAGGATGAGGTTGAAAGTTCAACACGTTGCTTTTTGGGAGATAAGTTGAAGATTAGTCAAACGTAGTGATTATACATCTCAAAAAATTAAATGTTGGAAAGGAAAAATTTGAAAGTTGGATGTGAATTCTTTTGTTCCTGATGATATTTTAAAGATGATCTTAGTGATGATTTTCGATGTTTAGAGTAAAGTTTTTGTAAAAATCAGTGTGGACTTAAATGGTTTAACATAAATATTGGTCGAGGCCTTTAGTGAGTTCTGTTATCTCAGTTTTTAATAAATCATAGCGCCTTGTGGGTGAATCTTTTTAATTTGAATATTAAAAGCAGATTTTAAATGTTTCAATAAGCGAAAAGTGTAAGTGCGGATCTGAAAATGAATGCTAAATAGTAAGTTACTTTATATTAGTAAAGTAAGATGCAGGTATCAAAGAATAAGTATTCGTAGTAAATTTATGAGTGGCGTGGACCTTAAAGTTGTCCAATGGATTTAGAAAAATTTGACGCGTAGTGAATTGCAAAACATACTAATGAACCTGAATGAGGTTAGAAATCACAGAAGTGCAAGTAGAGAAAGAACAAAGAATTTTCTTGAAACTTTCCATCTCTATTTATCTTATAAAATTTTCAGCTCCACGTAATCAAGATCAGTCGTATATTTATAACCAGCCACGAATAATTTCAAACAAAGGTAAGGCTAGAGTCCAATCGATACAGCTGATAAATTCAACAGTTTTTCTACTATGAGAATGCGGAAGAATAAAGATGGAATATGTGAGAGAAATTTCAGCTGTTAAAAAACATATTGTGTAAGTTGCTCCAAAGCTGTACAAGATACGTTCTTATCCCGTATCCCCATTTGCCAATAGCCCTACTCTGCCTCATCGAAGAAATGTGGCACGTATTTACTTGGTTTTGGCACTTCACTGTGCTACCTGAGACTTCTTATGACTCAATTTTAATCAATGCCCCCATCTACTTCCGGCTCTTCTTGTCTTACGCTCACAGTCGCTACTGCATCCATTCAACACTCCTTCGGAATCTTTCTGCGGGTTATTATTTACCCACTGTGGCGATTCTCCCGTAGTGTAGGTGGCACAAAGGGTTCCCACCTCACTTCGGCTAAAACCAGACCCCCCTTTCCTCTCCGGCACAGCGACTCTATCCTGTAAGGTGAAACATCCGCTCTCTTCCATCGAATCGTTAAACTCAAAGGACGCAAGGGAATTAAGGGTATCGTGTGGTTGTCTTTCTGGCTAATAAAGCTTTACTCCAAAGTGAGGAGAGCACAAAAGAAGCTTCAGCTCCTACACCTCCAGCCATTCTCGTGAGAGTGTTGTCTTCGAAGAGGGACTCCATATCTCTGAGCTAGGTCTGGGAGAGTTATTGCTTCAATGAAAATGCTGACTACTCCAGGTCAACTGGTAGAGAGAGAAAAAGTCCATATCCTCCGGTTTCCTGTTAGCTCTATTTTGCACGTCATCATGCGTACCCCATCCCTACCCTTCTGGGTTATAAGAGTTTTGCGACCAATCTCACTAGGTGGGAACTTGGTGGGGGGGGATGCGCGATTTACACCAGTCGTGATGTTCCTGTTCTTCTACTTGTAATAATACGTCCTTTCAAGCATTGACAAAATAGATATATGCACGTTGATAGGAAGTATATTGTCAATTCCGAGTAATTTCCGACGTCACTGGACTTCGACGCGAGAGAAACATCCGCGGAGTGACACTGTTACTAAGGACCTTTTTTCTGCTTAAAGATTGAAACGCGAGACACCTACTCTGAGTGGAATACATGATCAATCCCAGGATTCAGTTGCTTGAAGACCCGATAGACCAGCATAAGGGTGGCTGAGCAGTCTGAGGAACTCCGAGTGGCGAGACTCTGTAAAGAGAATCCTAAGGAATTTTGGATATGTGAACAGCCGTAAACCAATCCTGAACGATTGGCCCTTTGAGAAATAAGGAGGGGGCATTAAAGCACTCAGATGCAGAAAATTCTAACCTCCTCAACGACTACCTCTCTTCAGTGTTTACTGAAGCGTGTGGTCTCATCCCCCAGCCAATGGATTCCTACTCGGGTGAAAAGCTGTAGGATATGGAATTCACCGAAAGCAAAAATAAAAAAGAAGATCAGTGACCTAATGCCGAATAAGTCACCTGGCCCGGATGGGTTTCTCCCTAAAATGTTGAAAGAAGTGCGCGATGAAGTGTCACGATACCTGAGCGCAATCTTCAACATGTCAATCCGGACCCAATGCGTTCCTAGAGACTAGCGTGAAGCGGAGGTGACTCCTATCTTCAAGAAAGGAGATCGTAGCCAACTGTCAAACTACCTACCTATCAGTCTGACTTCGATAGTCAGTAAACTCATGGAAAGCATGATGGTGGACAAAAGGACTTCGCATTTAAAGTCAAACCTGCTACTGAGGAGTTCCTAGCACGGCTTCTGAAGGCAACGGGCATGCCTGACGAACCATGTGGAATTCTTCCACTTCGTCTTCTGGGAGCACGATCGGGACAAGGCGGTGGATGTGGTCTACTTAGACTTTCAGAAAGCCTTTGATAAGGTACCACACCGCCGCCTTCTGCGGAAAGTGCGAGCGCTGGGCATAGACGGAAAAGTAGCTGGCTGGATCGAGAACTCGCTAAGTGGCAGACGGCAACGGGTGGTGGTGAATAGACAGGCTTGTGAGTGGGTGGCCGTTACTAGCGGGGTGCCTCAAAGTTCTATCCTGGGACCACTACTATTCATCATCTACGTCAACGACATGGACGGTGACATGGTTGCAAAGATTTCCAAATTTTCAGACGATACCAAGCTTGGTATGAACGTTGCAAACGATGGAAATACTGCCCGCCTGCAGGAAGATCTTGGAAAGATTGGGGAGTGGTCGGACACGTGGAAAATGCCTTTTAACGTGAACAAATGCAAAGTGATGCATATCAACCATAAAAACCCCCAATCTACCCATAATATCTTTAAGGGCACTGCTATTGAATCCACCGACACTGAGAAGGACTTGGGTGTAACAATCACAAGTGACCTCAAGTTCTCGAAACAGTGCATTGAGGCGGAGAAAACGGCCCAAAGGATGCTAGGCTATATAAAGCGCCAGTTTGGATATCGGAACAAGGAGATTGTACTGTGTTTGTACAACTCACTTGTCCGACCGCACCTGGAGTATGCCGTAAAATTTTGGAGTCCTCCATTTCCAAAGGACATCTCGAGGTTGGAACACGTACAATCCAGGGCAACCAAGCTGATTCCCTCTATCAGACATAAAAGTTATGAAGATAGATTAAGGGAATTAGATCTGTTCTCGTTAGAAACCCGTAGACTGCGTGGTCAGCTCATCGAAGTTTTCAACATACTTTGAGGGTTCGACAATGTTGACCACGGGGATATTTTCACAATTGTTGATAGCAGAACAAGAAATCACGGCTTTGAAATTGAACTGAAGCGTTACATCCGCGATCTGTGTGGAAAGTTTTTTACGACAGTATCTGCGGTAAGTGGAATGCACTTCCATTGGAAGTTGTCAACAGTGAATCTGTTGACCAGTTCAAGTCAAGACTAGACAGGGTCTTGAAAAATCGCTGTGAAAGGACGTAAAGCATTTGAGCAGAGATGTGCCCGCTCAACTGCTAGTCTAAAGGTATCCTCATTGAATGGACCACAAGGTCTTCTAGTTACTCTCTTCCTTTGTTACTCCTTGTTACTCCTTGTTTCTCTAAATAGGTGTCCTAATTGTAAATGAGCTTATGAATTATTGTCCGAGAACCGATCATTTTCCTGCCTCTGTTTGTCCTTATGCTCTCCTGATCTGCAAGTAATTTCGGCTGAAAGAAATTGGTAGTGACAAATTTCCTAATCAACTATCATTATCTGCGCCTCTGGTAGAGTGAGTAGCCAACCTGGTGGTGCTTGGAGAGCGCACTGTGGTCTGCATTTTAGGAAATGATAATATCTCTGTCCCAGTAGAGGAGTTCAGTTTGAAAAATGAGTCCGTTAAGTTCATTTTCTCCACCCTCATCGCCATTGCCCTAACTTCTATTCCTATAACTTCTGGTAATTTTACACGCCCCAAAGGGGCAGTTAGAGGGCGTCCCACAGAAAAGTTTCCTTAGTATCCCCTCGGTGCTACCAGATGTTCTCGATACGCCCTACGTAGACCTCCTTTCTATCTCATTTTGTGCAGGCAAGGGATTGAACAGCAGTTCTCGCTATGCCGAAGCGCGCATTGTCTTTGGCCAAGATTAATGTGAGTCCTTTCTGTTGCCATCCGCTGATCCATATTGATCCATATATTTTCCAAACGGGGCTAGAATCGAAGTAGTGGATTTGCGTCCTTTCCTTGGTCTCACCTAGGAGGCTCATATTTGCAGCTTTAGGGACTCTTGTAACCCTTATCTAGACTTTTTCATTGATGACGTTCAGCACTTCGAGTGGTGATATGGTTACATGACATAAATAAGGACAGCGCTCCGTAGTGCCTGGCAAAGAAAATGAGATACGGCCAATGAGACTTTAAAGTTGATTGTAATTGCGTTGCGACTGTTCTCTTGGACCTCTCTATCCGAATGCCGTGACGACTTCAAGTCGCTTTCTGGTGTCTTCTAATTTGGTAGGCTTGCGTGATTCACCGCCATTTTATAGAGAGCTCATCTGCTCCTAACTGCGAGTCCTGCGTTGTCCCACAATCTTTTCTTTCTAAAAGTCCAATTATTGTGGATCTTCTCGCACGTTATCCCTCCAGGTACAGAGGGGTGAGAAATTGTTCACAAAGTTTTGATTATTATTTGACTTGCTCCACGGCATGTTCCACGCCGAGCCTCTCTTCGGATCCGGAGCGTGCTTCTTCTGTTTGCGTTTTTTGTGTCTTGTTTTGTTTGTATTTGTTTTCTTTCCTTTGGTTTGGTTTGATTTAGGAGGGGTATACTTGTTCTTGAATGTATTTTAATCTAACCTAGCATAATTATATAAAATGATTACGGTGAATTATACTCTAGAATTAGTCGCCAGATGGAGCGAGAAAACAAAATCTGCGCACGCCATATGCTACACGTTTGTTTCGCATTCTTGCCTTAATTAGTTTCGAATTCAATCCTAAAATAAAGCCTCATCATCATCACTAAATCTATACTTAAAGAAGGGGATGTTTTTGAGTATTTGAATAATAATTTCATCTTAGTTTGGTTATGAATTATGTTTTTTATCAAAGTTATTTCAAATAATTCTTTTATGATATCAAGTTGAGAAATAAATATAAGTATGGAAATTTTGTGAATTTTTTAAAACCGAAAGAATTACAAATGGTTAAGTTCAGAAAATTAAAAAAAAATTAACCATGGCGGCTTTTTTTTAATTTTAAATTTTTATCTTTGTAGCGAAGCGCAAGCTCCCCCGGAAGGGGGCGGGGGGATTGGCGAGGCGATTGCGTTCTTGTCTAATATTATTTCAAATCTAATTTTGAAATCATTTACATGAAATGCTCGTGAATATCAATTGTTCTATAACTCTGAGTTTCTAGTGTTTTGTGTACAAATATCATAGTTTTGGTAGCTTTTAATTAGGTTTGGGATAATGCAAACCAACACCATATTATCCTATTGAAAGCAATCGAAGCCAGACAGCGGCTGCACCCAAGGTTTTGCTTTTTTTCAATGGCGCTTTACGGAATAGTGGTAATTTTCGGAAGCCATAGAGAGATTCTGGTCATACCAGTTTATCCACGGTAATTTATTCGTTGGGAGTGAGGACGATAGGGATATATGAGGTTAGGAAAGCAGGAGTAGGGTAGCGAAAACTTTCAGGTGAAGAAATTTGAAGATTGCTGTAATATGCGAAAAAGAAATATTAGGGACAGAAATGTTTGTAGGATAGGGACGAAAATGTGTAGGATGTAATTTGGAATGGATATTTGGTTGATCATTTTAGGAGTTATGAATGGGCGAAACAGTAAGAGAAACATAGATGTAATAACGCATATTATAGCATAGTGCAGACCCTAAAGTGACGAATAGTTTTCATCTATAAATCTCAGGTTCACACATTTAAAATTCAGAGAGTGGTTAGCACTTGGAAACTTAGGCAATTGGAAAAAGGTGAGGCTCCTAAAAGGTTGGGATAGGCTCGAATTGCTTCGATGATAGCCAAGAGAAAATTGCTTTGAACATTAACTGCCCCCAAGATTAAATCATTAGAAGAAACGAACTTTTGAGCTAATGTTTTACATTGAAAAGTATGTTTGCGAAAAAAATAGCCTTTTTATCTTAAATATATGTCATAAGTACCATAGATTGGAACAAAGAGGAAATGATGTAAGAGTATGAATGAATGGCCTAAATAGTACTCTTGTTTGGGAAAAAGAAGTGTTGGTGTAAAAATTTCTGTGCTTTGTGTTTGATTTGAAGGCTGTGTCATATATGAATATGGTTCTATCCGACTATATGGTTTTTTTTTTTAGCTTTAGATGAGGCGTAGCTAAATGGCGATTAAAAAAAATAAGAAACAAGTAAAATCCAAATGCTTTTTAATCAGAGAGAGAGAGAGAGAGAGAGAGAGAGAGTAGTGTAAGTTGAAAATATATGAGACACAAGCAAAGGAAGTATGAAAGAAAATAGTCGAAAGAAAATGTCCAACATTTTAAGGAAAATGCACAGCTCAATCAAGCTGTGCTAGAACTGAAAATGCTGAGTAGGCGAAAGGAGACGTAACGTACTATTGAATAGACCATCGAAAGCTTGATATTACAGATGATCATATGAACGAGTTATTAATAACGAATAGGGAGTGAAGAAAAGGAGTAGAAGAGCATCAGAGTAAGGTTTGGATTTATGGTGAACTATCATAGGTAACGGGCGTTGCTGAGGAGAGATAAAAGTCCTGTTGTAAATAAATACAGATGCATATTGTTTGTAATTCTTTTTTTCGTACAAAAATTTCTTTACTCTCTGAGTTTTATTATTATTTGGGGGATGAAGGAAGATTTAGGAGAGTTACGCACTCTTCTTCATCATATAATATAATTACCAGGTATTGTAAAAGGACTGTTACACTCGTTACGACGCTCTCAACAAAGGACACCATGATAGTTTTGATGCAGACACATTTTTATTGTTTTAAGATATAAATATGTGTTTATATTCTGATATTAATATATTTTGGCTCCCTTGACGGGGAGCGTGCGGTCCAGGCAAGACCTGAAAGTTGCTTACATGTCGCTAACGAAGTTTTTCTTCATGTTGGCCCACACGTGCCCGACGGAGGAGATCACCTTGTCGACGTTGGCGTGGCACAACCTGCAGGCCTTACCCTCAACATGCGCCCACTCTATCTAGTCATGGTCTGCCTGAACGAGGTCGATCTTTGTGGACTTCCACGCCACTCTGTGGACGATTATCCGTTTGATGTTGAGCCGCTTGGGTTATCGGATAATTGTTGTCCGCGCCCAGATATCTCGATTCTTTTCTCTCCCATCTCGAGACAGATGCAAACGATATAAAAGATGTTTTATTGGTGCGTGCTTAAAAATTAGATCTTTAAGTTTGCTCGGCGGAAATTCTTTTTATTACAGATGTAATCCTCTCGAATGTTTATAATCTGAGTGTAACAGAACTTTTGAAAAACCGGGTACAATGATTAAACGTTTCACTTCCCGCACCCAGCATTTTATAGCACGCGTAAATGAATGTTATTTATGAACTAACAATGTTATGGCAGCAAAAATAAATCAAGGTTCTTATAGGTAGTTCTAAATAAAATCGAGATGGGAACAAGATTTTTGGGAATGAAGAAAAAACCTGAGAAAGGCAGAAATGAATAGATTTGTATTTATCAATAATAAGAAAGGAAAAGTGTTTTGGATCATTGAGGAGTTTAAATATTGCTGCTGCTACAAATGTTATTATCTATGTGTTTTAGATGTAAAAGATGTAGTGAATATGATTGGCATCTTCCTAACAATCCCGCTGCTGTACCATGTTATGGAGCAGAAAGAAGGCAAATCTTTGTTAGTCCCTTTCTTGGTCATTGAAAATATAACTATTTAGACTAGTTGATACACTAAAATACGAAAAATAGTATAAAATGTTATTAAATGGCTCTGGTATTAGAATAATGAAGTATGTTACATGAGAAAAGAGAAGTGGCTAAGGACAAGACCAGTGCTGTGATAGTACTATTGTCGAAGAGAAAAATTAGGAAAGTCAACTTCTCTAAGACTTTGAGGCTCAAGTACAACTCTGTCGAGGGTGGTTCTCTCGTCCCACAATCTTGCTCCACGGACCTCACTGCCTGTCTATTAAAATTCGAATTACTCTTAAATTCCTCATTATCACAATTAAAATGATAAACAACACAACTCTCATTTACTTTTCCTCCACACTGGCTGTGCTTGGACAACAAAGAGCCTTTCGCTCTGGAAGTGCCTTGCTGCTTTTTTTTCTTCGCACTTTTCTCTGCTTCATGTTTGTATGGTTGTTCGTTATTTCTCTGTAGTTTCCCCTATGCTGTAGAATGGCTTGCCTGATAGCAAACGCTGTTCTTCGCTTGGCGCTTTCAAGCGTGCTCTGAAAACCAACTTCTTATATCAAGTCTTTTTCTAGTCGAAGGACAGGCGCCTTATAAAAGCTCTATGTATTTTTATTATTATTAATATATTATTCTTTCTAACAAATAATTATTCCACGGTGATGTATTGAATTTATTTCTCCTTTCTTTTCCTAGCTTTGCATCTTCACATCCATATAAAGAAATTTAATCTTACTTAGCGCCAACATGTAGTCAGAAAGGCCCTTACCTTTATCTCGCTTTGCTTTAACATGATTGTCTAGGAATAGGTCACCTCCCCAGGCAATACGTCTATATATACACATATGTATCTATTGGTTGGAAAGAAAGATATAAAAACCACGAGAATATGTATATATACAGTTATATATAGATATATCCTCCAATGTACGTACATATGCTTCGCTACGTACAAGTATGTTCACTTCTTAAGAGTAAACCGTTGATTACGCGATATTACGATAGCGTTTAATGAGTTTTCCAAGTTGCAGTTCAAAGATATAGTTAAAGAGTGAAAACCAAAAGTATTTTTTTAATAAGTCACAGGTTAACATATATATACATATATGTTATATAGGTAATGTAAATAAGGACAATTCTGACAAGATAGAGATTAATTGACAATTGGGTAACGTTTATTCCTTGTTAGTTAGCTTTTAAATGAGATACTTTAAATCAGTTATACAGAGTGAATATTTATATGTCGGAAAGTGGGTTGATTAACGGGAGATACAAGCAAGGGTTGTTTTACCTTAATTGGGTCACCTCGAGGAAAGGGAATCCTTTAGCGAGTTAGCGCGAGGAAATAGAGACAGGCAATGGACGTGATTCTAGGCCAAATATCCTGATGGTGACGAGGATCAAGGAAGGGAGGGATCAGAAGACGAGTTCACGATCCTCCTTGATAAGTGAAGATTGCACCTCTGCTCCATAGAAGCGCAACTTCCAACAATAGAGACTCTAAGGCGGCTTGGCGCGAAGTCTCACAGAGGGAACTAGAGATCCTTGATTGCAGATGAGACGAGAGGATTCCCGGCTAATCCTTTGGCAAGAAAACGAATCGAGGCTTGCTCTAAACAGAGTAAGCTTTCACAAAAGAGATAGATCTGCCTGGTGAGATACAACCTCGATGGTATAAGTGAATACCAGGGGAAACAGCCTCACGATCTGAACCGAAGGCGACGGGTTTTCAAATTCAATCTGCCGATATTCGAAAACCCAGGATACATATATATATATATATATATGACGTCCATTTTGGGGGTTTCTCCTCGTCGTCAGATTCAGGCTACTGGCTGACCACTTCCGATGGCCAGATGGATTAGTGTTTGTCGCCAGAACCAAATCTTACTGGCCTTTACGATGTGGGCGGAAAAGATTTGGGCTTGCAGTTTCCCATCTATGGAGATTAGCACTTCCTTGGTGAGGTAAAAGCTTCTAGCGCCAACTTAATTAACTGCACCTGTGAGGCGGCTGACGGATATTCAAATTCTTCCTTCTTTTCTTTTTCTTTTATGATTAAGAGATTACTCCACGTGGAGTTATACTTAGTAGACATAGGGAGGGAATGAATTCATGAGAAGAATTAAGGGGTATTCTTCTTGGCGTCCCTTTCTCTTACATGCCGACCTTCCAAAGATGGCGTTTTTCTTGACACGAAGGGGAAGAAAAAAGGGGATCTCGACCAAAACCCATCGGATATAAAATTTCAACTGACACTGCGGCCTTCAAGGTACAGGATTTTCTCCAATGATCCCAGGCGACGGATAAAACTTATACATAGATTTAGGTTAATGAGTAATTAATTACATAATTAAAATATATATAGTTTCATGCAAAAGCAATACCACAATTTGGAATAAGGAATCAACCAAGCGGAATGACAATCCAAGAAATAAAAAAAAAATCAATATTGACAACACGTACATATATACAAGCAATACACTAAAATATGGGCCTACGCACACAGGCACAAAAATAAATTTTACATGGTTGAGCAACGAGCTCGAATATATACATCAACTTATAGGATGTATGGAGTTCTACCTTGAGGGAGGAGGGTCCTCTACTAGATTCCTACTAAGACTGTCTGCTATACAGTTTTCACTACCTTTTAAATACGAAATTCGGAATTTATATTCCATTAATAGCAGACCCCAGCGCATAAGCCTTCCGTTTTGGCTTTTACAATTTCTTAAGTACATTTTAAACTTCCGGACACCAAAAACTATTGCCAGAGCCTCAAGTTCATTAATGCCTAGTTTCTCTCGCGCAGGAACAGCTTCCGGCCTGCATAAGCGATAGGTTAGCTATTCTAATCTTCTTCGTACTGCAGCAACACGCAACCGATGCCATCGTTGTTGGCATCCGTACGGATTCCAAACAATTTGTTCGGGTTCAGGAGCCGAAATATGGGGGCAGATATTAGCCTATCCGTCATCTGCTGGAAGTGGGAAATTGCTTTGAGGCTCTAAACGAGGTACTCTGTGCAGTGTATCTTAAGGAGAGAGTTCAGGGGGGACGCGAAGGTGGCAAAGTTGGAGAGGAAGCACAGGTAAAAGGAGGTTGAACCCAAGAAGTAACGTAGCTGCTTCTTAGTACGGGAAAGGGGCATATCTAAAATGGCCCTGATCTTTTCTTGCTGTGGCGTATTTCATTTTCCCCAATGTGAAATCCAAGGTACTTGATAGTGTCGTCAGAAAAATGACACGTGGAAGGACCCATGGTCAGACCATGCTCTCGTAGCCTCTTACAGAGGGAACGAAGGGAGATTAGATGTTTATCCAATTTGCGTGTAGCTACGTACACATTATCAAAGTAGAATGACACATTATTCAGACCATCTAAGATGCGGTGCATCATTCTGTTGTAATTACTACAAACAGCGACTAAACCGAATGGAAGGCCCTTAAATTGCATAAGCCCTTTTTCTGTAGGGAAAGCAGTGTATTTCCAAACACTATCCTTGAGGAAAATTTGATAGTATGCGTTACATAAATCTATCTCAGAAATAAATTCGTCCTTCTCAAACAAATGTAAGCTCTGGTTTATCAAGGAGATCGGTTCGGCATTAAGAAACGTCACGGGGTTAAGTTTTTGGAGGTCCACACATATTAAGAAGGACTGGTCTGGCTTCCGAACCATAAAAATAAGGGAACAGTAATCTGAAAAGGAGGGTTCGATTCTTTCTAATTTTAGTAAGTTTTCGACCTCCACATTGAACGCTAATCGCAAATGAATAGGCTAAGGGTACGGCTTGGATCAAATCGGTTCTTGCGTGGTCAATACTATGTCATTCTCAAATTGGTTCGAGCAACGAGGCTTCTCGAAAATGACCAACGGGCAGGCATTTAACTGGGCTTTCTGAGCGGGCCTCAGGTGTGGATTTAGATCGATTTCCTAGGTGGAATCTTTATACGTTCCGGGAAGCAACGGGAGTGAGTTGTCATTGTCAGCTTCTACGCAAACTGTCTGGACTAGATTAAGAGGTTTGGGGGATAAGAGGCTTCCCGCACGGCTGGTCGTCCAGGGTAACAATATTGTTGATGCAGGCGTGGCAGTGGTAAAGTTTGAGCATGTTGACGTGGAACAATTTGTTACCAGCGGGCATTTGGATGAGGTAGCCCACGGGGCCACGGGCTTCGAGGACTAAAAAGGGGCCTTCCCATTGGGAAAGAAGTTTATTTTTCTCCGTGGGCAGGAGAAGAAGGACCTCATCACCGGGCTTGAACCGTCTTTCTTTTGACTTAATGTCAAAATGGGTCCTGTAATAGGAGCGGGGGATACCTAGCGAGCGCGTAGGGGAGTGGTTAGGAAGAAGGAGGTGGAACGGAACAACAGTTTACCCTCAACGAGTTAGGAGACCTCCTTGTGACCACGACCGGATTCGCACTCGTTAGTCCTTGACTTTCCCACAATGGCTGTAGGGAAGGACACTCATTCTGTGGTTTTACAAAAGACTCATTGTTCAGAGTCTCGTACTCTGGGGGGAAGGGAGGTTCTAAAGTCACGGGGGTGCCGCGTTCTTTATGGCTTGGGCCCGCATGATGGCGGGCTGAACAACGGGACTAGGGGAGAGCTGCGGGCTCTGGTCGACTAATATGGGGCAGAATTTAATAGGGGCTGCTACGACGTCAGCGCAACCGGTGAAATATTGGCATTCGATGAAACAACGGATCACTGGGAAGTGGTTAGCTCTTCCCAAGTAGTCATGGGCTACTGCAAATTTATCCTGGTCGGGCTGACTGGTGGCAGCAACTTTACCGATAAGACGATGCACGTGCATCCTGTATCTCTGACCAGGGTTGAAACCAGGCACCCATTAACCGATCTGGTTTTTAATTCGAGCACACCGGGGGAGCTTTAGTTAAATAAAAAATTAACTTTGCTCTCTTTTAAATCATCAAAAACAATGGTTACTCAGTTAGGAGTAGTTAACGTCTCGTTTGTGTCTATACACAAAAACAGACACAAATAAGCACATTCTTAGTATTATTGAAGGTCTCAGTTCGAGTCTATACACACGAATTATATGTTTTAACCTACATAGACTCGAACTGAGACCTTCAATACTACTCGCGTTTTCCTATTAATCCCTTCCTAGGTTAAGTAAAACTTCATAATGCAAAAATAAAATAAAAGAAAGAATGTGTAGAATTCCTTCAAGTCTAGAATGTTAGATATCCATTTATATATTAGAAGATATATTAACAAAATTAAATTTATTTCTTCACTAGAGTAAATTCTGTTACCTTAATTCGGCCGATAACAGTACAGAATAATTCTCTGGATAAGTTCAGGTCTCTAAGACTGCTCAGCTCAAGGTAGTTTACGGTTGAGCACTCAAACACGATCTCTCAAATTCACCGACATCTTTTCTTATAAGTGTTAGATTCAGTATTAATAGACAAGAACTATCTCAACAACATCTATGACATCTTTTGTATATTGGCTGGAAGAATGAATGGTTTTCTCCTTTGAGTAAAGATCGGCCGTCTTTCTATCTCTCGATCAGGGTATGTCCAATTCTTTCTATTTTCCGATGAATTTAAATTTTAGAATCAAAATCATCAGAAAGAGCTAACTAAGCCTTCCGAATAATTCCAAATGTTGATATAACCGCATACCAAAAATCTTGAGATTTTATTGTTTCAGGTCGCACATTTGAGTGTTGAGCTTTTGGATTGTCAAGAAAAGAGAATTCAAGAACTAGGGAGAGCTTCACAAATGTGAAACGAAGAGGCTCCAAAGCACCGTTAAGAATGGTTGCGTAATTCCTTGTTTCATTTTTAACGTTCTAATGGTTCAGCACTAAAATAGAAACAGAAACTGGAGCATCACCTGAGTGTGCCTCGTTGAAGCGTGACTTAGTTGCGGTCACGGCAGGCATTCAAGCAGTAGGAAGTCGGCTTTGACTGAGGATGTTTCGACCAATGGATATGGTAAAACAGGAATGTTTTTTTTTCAGGTTTAATTATTACTTTACCTGAACTACTTCGACAAATTTTACAACTTTCGAAAGTCCGATATCAAAATAGTTGTAGGTCAGCCCTTGGAAAATTCTGAACTAAGCTACTGTTTACCCCCAAGTCCTAGGTATATATATATATATATAATAATTACCTGAAATAGGTGCAGCTAAATTAAATTTACCATTTTTATTACAAAAGGTATGTCTCTTTCCAGTGATACTTTGCCTTTACCCCGCATGCGCCAGGAGGGCTTTAAAGTGATAAACCAAATTAAAACATACTCGGGTGGTACACGGCCGTTTTTCATTATATGTGAGCCAATCGTTCTTGGAGGGTAAAGTAAGATAGGAAGATATTCGTTCATCTCATTTGGAAGAAAGGAGGGGAAAAGTAGTTGGATGTAATTTCTTAGCGAGCTGGATGGAGAAGAAGAATGAGGTGGTTAAACATCACAAAGAGACGTTCCTGACATGAAATCGATATCAATCTAAAGTGGATTCTTATTCATTAAGGGGAGAAGGGTAGAACATAACTTTGCTCGAAATTGTCAGAAAAGCTATATTGCTGCATGGTGATGTCAACTCGTACGATTTGGTCCCAAATTTCGCAGAATTAAAATTTAAACAATGGTTGCTTAATAAGCGTGAAGTATGTTCAGTGTGTGTCAAAGTTAACTATCTATCTTTAAAAGTTTTGTAATTAAAAAATGCCTTAAGACAAGAAAACTATCTTTGCCATCTATGTCCACAAAAAACTGATATACGCGAGCTGGGTAAAATGGGTAGATATAATGGGCATAATAACGGAATTGAAGAGGAAAATTAAAATTATGAATTTTAGGACATAGCCTGGAACCAGTTAACTGATGATGCAATCGAGAGAAGAATAGGAAAATTTACGCATTAAGAATGGGTGGAAGAGTTTATGGGGAAAATGATTCATATGTATGTAGAAATTACGTATTAAAACTAGAATATACGAATATTTTAATATAACTACTTAATAGTTAAGTATTAAGGGAAGAGCAGACTAACAAAAAGAAACAAAACCCAGGCAAAGGAAAGATACAAATATGCTATTAGAGAGGAAAAATGAAATAGAAGCAACTGTTTTCATGGAGATACATATAAATATAAAGTAAGATAGCAATTATTTTTGGAAACAAAGATTAATAACAGATTTTTTGATAATATAAAAACGAAGGGTGATTTACTCGATACAAAGACGTAAACAGAAGGCCTCCTTTAAAATAGAAACGACAAGGCTTCTTAGTGAGATATAAGCTCAAATCATATATCTAGATCAAGCGGAACTTGTCCTTTTTAGAAATAAGAAATGTAAACAAAAGAACAATTGTGAAGCTGAGAATAAGCAATTTAACGAACAAATATTGTTCAAAGTAGCGAGATACTCAGGCGAGGAAAAATCAAAACAAAGAATACGCGAATAAACCTGTCAGGCGAAAAAACTAATACAGAAGGAATATTCCTCGATTAAGAGAATATAATTGAATAAGAGACAATAAAACTGGACGATGAATTTATCGCGTAGGAAAGATTACTTAACTATAAAAAGTGGAAGAGATTTAAAAGTAATACGATAAGAACATGTAATTATTCCAGAAAACAATTTTTATAGTACGGTTTTACATTTCTCGCATGTACAGGAACAATAAGGACAAAAGATTCATTAACTGGAATAACAATAAACTATAACGAATGTGAGTTAATCCCAAATCATATAAGGACGAAGCATTGTTATCACGGAAAGCCGTATTACTTGCTTGCACGATCAGACAAAGTAGCCCTCTCATGTCTCTCGGAGCATGTCTTTTCAAAAGACGCTTGTTTGGGCTTTACCCACTTAGAGACCAATAAAACTTTGGGAGAGGCACAACTTTCAACGGTCCTTAACATAACTTAATTTGCTGAAGCGTAATTTATTTCACTCTCGTCTTTTAAATTCCAAATCTTTGGAACAGTCGTTTTTTGGCTTTCCATCCTTATAATAAGATTGAATTAAGAAGCCCCTTTCTGGCTCTCTTCCTTAAACTAATGTTCCTTGGAGTAGCCCTTTCTAGACTCTCTTACTTTAAACTAAGATTCCATAGACCAGCACTATTTTAACTCTTTTACGTTAAGCTAAAACCATTTCAGCAGAATCTCTTCGCTCTTCTTTAAATAAAATTCATTGGAGCAGCCCCTTTTTTGGATTTCATCAACTAGTTGATTACCAACCAACTTTATTGAACTGAACCTACAAGAAAATTGATGAGAAACAACCGATCCCGAAATAATGAAGAGCTGAAAGCTTCTATCAAAGCATCCTGGGCCACATTAAAAGTTTAGAGCTAAAAACAAAGTTAATGCATCCATAACATCACATTGATGAATTAATTTATGGAAATGAATCACAAATATGTTTGATTATATGTATAAACATATTCTTCCGAAATGAGAGTAATCAACATAACTTTCCACCAAGATTACTCACTACGAACGATAGAATGCACATGTAAGAGTGAGATGAAATGACGAGGAGTTCTTGAGGGGGAGAGTTACATAAGTTGAACTTCACCCATAGCTGAGAAGCTCTGAGGAAAGCGTCGCTGTTCAGGTGATGCTTAGCCGACCTCGTGTGGCAGCTATCCCCACTTATCCCTCCTTCAGTCAAGCAAGGAGGGCCCTAGTTTCAGGTTTTAACTTTCTATACGTTTAAGGTGTACAACTGGTTGTATGTACTCTTCAATATTTTCAATTAATGCAATTATAATTGGCACTGCATAATTATAACTTCAGATAAGTTAATTCTCAAAACTTCGTATACTGTCACTAGTATAGAGAGTTTAAAATCAATAGGAGGCGCTATTTAATTCGGTAATGATTGACTTTATTGTTGATAACAAGGTCAAAGTTGGAGATAAGCAAAGTAAATGGTACATTCTTATGATACTCGTAACTTGTCTATTTACTCGAACAATAAACCTTATTCAGTATTGATCTCTGGACACATGTTCGTCTTTACGTGCTTTGCAATTGCACATTTTCGAATTCGGTGCAATCTCAACCATAGTATTGGACAATCAGCCAAATTTAAAAAGTGTTTTAAACCATGTCTCCAAAATGCTAAAGATTGCTGAATTTCTGAACTTTTTGAAAGAGCATAATATCGAAAATTTTCGATTTATGCCTTATCGAGCTTCAGCCTCCTTTCTCGGTGGAGCTGTTGAGTCCTTGGTGGGACAAAAAAAAATATTTTGTACTCGTCGATAGGTAACAGAGTCGTTGAATTCGACGACTTGATTTTTGATGTGGCAGAAGCTAAAGTACTAGTTAATAAGAGACCAATTAGTTTTAAGCATTTCTTAAGCTAAAATGCTGTCGATCCGGACGTTCCGTTCGCGCTGACGCCAGAGATTCTTTTGCGAGGTCACCCTGTACCCGTTTTCAACGTTTTGCCTTTGCTTTCACCTGAAGAGATAGACGACCGCTCCTGGCAACCGAACGATGAAACTTTCTGTGATAGGTTTAAAGATTTAAATAAAATTCGAAACAATCTATTTACCACATATGAGAAAGAGTTTATCACGGAACTCGAAACAAAAGCAACCAACCGTCCGAACTGATATAAAAATCAATCTTGAAGTTAATTAAAAGTCAGAGATATCGCTGCCATTAAACAAAATATGATTAAACCTGTAAATTATCCTTATGGCATCGTCACCGATTAAGAAAGAAATAGCGCACATGAAATTAATGCAATAGTCATTAAAAAATCAAACCATGAGATCGTAAAGAAACATACATCTGATGTAATTACTATGCTATTTTGCGACAAAACAGAAAATTCATCAGTTTAAACTGACCTCCCTGTAAATTCGCTTCCCAATAATTCGAAACCGTCGCGAAAGGCAAAATCTCAGGCCCTAATTGCTGATAAGCAACTAGCATTTGTACTCAAATTGAAATTAACTTAGCCTCTTTGTTATTTTTTAGTTTGAGTTGGCTCAGACACCCTGTAACGAAGGATCGCTAGACGTTGACGCCTGCCTTTTCATTCCGCCATAGTTTAGCCACCGATTTATTTAAAGTAAATTTACCGCTTAGTGAATAAACTATTTTAATCGCCTAGAAACGATTTTGGATAGGAACAGCTTGATAATGGCGAAGGCTTGGAGGAATTTCCTTTTTCCCATCTTTCTCCGTTGCTTAAGAGGGAGAAAGATAAGGAAAGCGTCGCTGTTCGGGTGCTGCTCAGCAAAGCTTGTGTGGCAGCTATCCCCACTTTTCTCTCTTTCACTCAAGCAAGGAGGGCCCTAGTTTCAGGTTTTACCTTTGTATATGTTTAAGGTGTACAACAGGTTGTATGTACTCTTCAATATTTTAAATTAATACAATTAATCTGTAGTCTTTAAAATTAGGCACCAAATAATAAGCTGTTAGATTTCTTCGCCTTATATAATCATTTGCCGGGAGTGGATTGTCCCACTGGCATGCTTGCATGTAGTGTCAAGGAGACAAACAATTCGTAATTTAACCGAATTTCATTGTTGCGCCATTGTGGTTACTTTTATAAATTTAGCACGTGCCTCCACAATTGGATGAAAACGATCCAGAAGTCAATGTTGAAGAGATTGTTAGATTAGCCTTTGTCTTTTATTCTCATTTTTTATTTTCTGTGCATTTATCAAGATTTTCCTGATCTCTTTGTTACTCGTGTCTCTCTGTGCACTGAACGAAAATTCCTATTTTAATTGCGCTAAAGTTCTCTTTCTTTAACTTGAATAGTTGTTATTGACCAACACATTTCCTTTACAGCAAACCTTTCACTCTCACTCTAAATTTCTCAAAGGACTAAATGTATCAAACTACTCCAATTAAGAATAAATTCATCACTATATTATCTGCTTCTAATAACTTCTATAGACTCACCGTACTCAACCCCGACAATAAGTATATTTTAGAAAACGCTCAATGCAAATCGCTCGCGGAAACTAACGAATAAAATTCTGTTTCTAATTTCCATAATACTGTATATGTGTTGCTAAGACATGTCGGATTCTTAATAGGAGTTGTATTTAATTTTATCTGCTTGTTATCGTCGAAACCAGACCACACAATCCAACATCGGAAATGGCTGTCATTCCTAACATTGTATTTGGGCCTCAAACACTTCTCAATAATTTTCATTTTTCACCGGCATCTATTCGTGCTCATTTGATTTAATAAATATTAATAAATAGCACATGACTGTAGATTAACCCTTGTTTGTATATTATTATCATTATCATTTAACGTCTTGTTTTTAGTCCTATCCGTATACTATCTAAACATAAAGCTGAAAATTGTTCGTCAATTAGTTTCAAACTGGTATATTTTTTAGATAAACAAAGTATTAAATTGAATATTATTATGGTTAATAATATTATTATTTATATTATTGTTATTCCTCCGAAATTTCTTGTTGCAAATTCTCTTCATAAATTTTTCTTTCTTTATCATTATATTTTTCACTCAATTTCAGTAATTTACTCTCCAAACACCCCTCAAATAGCAGAATTCATCTCCTGCCGTTTTGAGGGAGGGATAGACATCATCATCCATCAATCTTGTATTACAGAATAAAACTTATGGGAGATGCGGTGTTTACAGATCCACAGAAAGCTATCAATTTTGCAGAAAGGTTTATCATGGATGTGTAACTTATTAAGAACCTTCTGCTGTGAATTTTTTAACTTTGGATTAAGGAAAAATCACTTTTCTCGATTAATAAGCTTTTAAAATTTGAGAAAATGCTTTACCGATGATATAATGATCTCTACCAACGAACTTCCCTTTTGATCTTTCGACCTAGATACTAGTATATTAAAATGTGTGAAAAGATGTGATTTAGGAGAGTTTATCGTATTAGGAGCTAAATTGATACAATTTTTAATGAAATGGCATTGTTTGTATCGCAAATCTTTGCCTCATTTTTTAAACCTAGTATTCTGATTCCCTTTTCCCAATGTAAAAAAGAGGAAATCTTTTGGTAAATATAGAGGAAAATTTAGAGGACAATAACAAAGACAAAAATGAAAACATAGATAAAGACTCTTTGAACTAATGTTTTGAAATTCATAACAAGTTCGAATTTAATCATTTAAAACAGGTTTATACCTTTGCAATCATTTCACGTGACTTTCTGCTGGAATGGTGAATAGAAGCCACTAAAAACCTAGTTCACAAAAAAGCCACCGGTAGATTATCTTGGTGAATTGCCCGCCGAGTATTACTCGATCACCAAACTCAAATCTCAATCAAAGAATCATCCAAAAAAGAATTTTTTTTATTTTCTTTTCAGCTAAATCAGAAATCATCTCATCTTTAAAACAATCACAAATTTACCTAATTTACCTAAATTCCGGTTGTAATCTACAATACTGCTAATCATAAAGGTAGAAATTAAATTAGAAATTTTATTCAATTAAAAAATAATCGGTCTTCAACATTTATGGTCAAATATGGAGATTGGCAAATTCTATTATATAAAGCAGAAGGAAAATTCTTACATTAAATCAATGACCTTAAGAAGTTATTTTACAAAGTTTCTCCATGTCTCGACATATCATGAATCAACATAATTAATGGTATTGGTTACAATATTATTTAGCTAAATTCCATCCCCCGACAAAGTTGTTTGCAAAATCTTTTATTTCTCTAGTGTAAATGAAATATAAACGCCAAATTCTATTGTATAATCATTTAAGAGAAAAGAGCTGCAGATTAATCTCATTTTTCCAAGTCTTATTTATTCTTAAAAACCTTATTATTAACTAATTACAGTCCAGCGTATGAAATTTTATACACTTTACTAACTTTTAGAAAATAAGGGACAAAATTAGCTTGATGCCAATCTTTCTCTATAAAGTGTTTTAAATTATTTAGATAGGATGGATCTAGCAAAATCTCGTAACTTATTCAATATACCAATCATTACTAAGATTCAAATTCCCTGATTCAGTGTCTTGCCTGATTAGGTGAGTAATTTTTTCTTTTTTTTTCAAATGTAACCTCAATCATTTTTAATTTTTATATTATAATTAATGTTGTAAATTGGATAATAAATGATAAAATATCGAAGTATTTAAAAACTTATTTAGGATTATTTCATGCGTATTCAAAATCATAGAGTGGGCATTGGTATTTACTTTATCAAACTATTTTTGTTTCATTTTTAATTCATAAGCATTTTTAATTACCTACTAAATTCATATTGATATTATATCTTGGAATATAAACTTATATATACATTATTTTTGCCTTTAAGCTTCAAGATGTCTAAAAGAAAATTCTATTGCAATGATGAAAGAGATGCAAAGAAATTATCAACTACTTAGAGCTCTTCGATGATTCTGAAGATTTAGCAAAGAAAATAAACTAAGGGAAGAAATAGACATTGCCTTCAGTTTTCCCAGTGATGGAGCTGACTGTGATTAAGATTATGTACCAAGTGATGAAGGAGAAAATATTACAAATATTAGATGTATAGGCAAGAGAGTCTTTTCAAAGCCAGCTGAGTTTAACTTGAATGATCAAAGATTTGATTTATTTGTAAAACCAGTGTCAAAAAAATCGTGTATAGATTCCCAAACCTGGTCTCCTATATACAGTATTGGCATGAAAACAACTAAAAAAATATCAAATGGTAGATGCCTTCAACAACAATTTTTAAAGAGAATTGAAGATGATGCTTTAAAGCCCATTGATACTTTTAAATTATTATTAGATGAGGAAATAATGTCTCATATCTGTAAAGAAACTGTGAAATATCATGCTCAAAAAAGTGTGCCTAATTTTACCTTATCAGTGGGGAAACCATATAAACATTTAGGCATTTTACTTCTCACAGTTATGTCAAACTGCCATATAGGAGGATGTACTGAGAGACCAGAATTGACTCAAACAATTATGTAGTTTCAAATGCAATTCGTACAAACAGATTCTAATAAATTTTTAGATTTTTTCACTTGAATGATAACATGAATATATATAGATTGCAACGACAAAATCTGTAAAGTTCTGACACTCATTTAGCATTTGAATAGGAAATTTTCTGACCTTATTGAGCCTATGGGAGAGCATTTTGCCCCTGATGAAGCTATGGAACCATATTATGGACACCATCCCATGAAGCTAATTTGATATGGATTAAAATTTCTGTGTCTTGCTTCAAGCAATGGCTACCTACTAGAATTATGGCCTTACACTGGAGAGACAAAATTCTTGGATCATCAGTGACTGAAAAACTTTGTCTAGGTGTTTTCCCCATTGGATCTTATATATACTCAGGTAACTATTTCACATCTCTCTCACTGATGGAAGCATTGTCGCAGAATAATATATCTTGCGTTGGCACCATAAGAAGCAATCGCTTAGAGAAGGCCCCTTTGTAAGATTTGAAGAATAAGGATGGAGCATCCCATGGAATTATAGATAAGAATGCTAGAACAACACTCATCAGATGAAATGACAATAGCCAAGTTACACAGGTCACATATTTGGAAAGTTAAGACCATTATGAAGTTGGTCATTGCAAACGTTGAAAGAAAATTGAGGGACAGAAAATTAGTGTTCCACAGCCCAAGTTGTTTAATAAGGGTTGTATCTTATTAGAATAAGGTGCAGGAAGTGGTATTTTCAAATACTTCGTTTCTTTTTAAACGGAAGTACATATTGTCCAACTGTGGCTTCTCTATCGATCATCTAAAAATATTTCACCTTTGGATTTCACTCAAAGAATAGTTCTGGAAATTTTTTCCTCTCCAAACTTGCAAAAAAATAGGACTACGTCCAAAACTAAAACAAGCATATTAGATCAAATGCGTTTTGACGGTAAGGATCATCCAGTGGATTCAAATTTGACCCAAAGGAGATATGGTGTTTTCATAAAATGTACAACATTTACGAGTATATGCATAAAATGCAATGTTGTACCGCATCCTGCTTCATGTTTTAAAATGTACAATCAAAAATAATCTGATCTTTTAAATAATAATCAATTATAAGATTAAAGGTGATTAGAATTTTACCAAAATAAATAGAAAATGATTAAGCTTTTTTAATTTTTTTCTCTCCTAAAAGTAACAAAATACTATTTTTCGCAAAATTTAACATTAATTCATTGATTTATAATATTTATACTTTAATTATGGTTTCGTTGAAATATTTAATTTTTTCTAATTTGGAGCTTTAATTGATTAATTAAAATAAAAAACAACCGGATATGAAGTAGATCATTTTGGTAGTCAATTTTGAAAACAGTTAGGTAGCTATATAGTGAAGTATGTAGATAGGGGAAGTGAAAATTAGTTTATATCCAGAACAGATAAAGGAGGCTCTAATTTTTGAGTCTGTGACCGGTATAAATGTTTTCTGTTCCGCAAGCATGACCCTTATTTCCATGAAGGATGGCTGAAGAAGATCCAATTAAGGATTCACTTGATTATTTTGAATTGGGTTAGTGGTGATGCTATTAGTGTTGAAGGTACAAAGACCATCAGCCCTCTTTATGACAACATTGTCTATCATGTACGTTTCTGTATTTCGCTCATTTGATGGCGATGACGTCATTACGAATTATTTGGGTATTGTCGGAAATATTCTTACTATTTAATTTCATCCTAAAATTTCTGACAGAAGCCCTGTATCGGACAGCTTCAGATTTATTTTGCTCAGTCGCTCATGAAGAAACTTGATTCTGTGAGGATGTTTCCCGTTTTCTTAGGAAAAATATTACTTCGATCATGAAATCCCCATTTTTTACTATTGTCTTTTGGCACGGCACGTTAAGAGCATTTTCCTCTTCGATCACCTTATCATTCATTTAATTTATCAATTTAATATTTCGTTGGCAGCAATTTCGCTCGCATTTGTTTGTAAGAAATAAAAAATGTATTGGTAATACTTCAGTTTGGGGCGCACGATAGGAGGCGCTATCTATCGGCTACAATAAATGGGCGTTTGGTGAAACTTTAGATAGCCTACGCCGTGTTTTTATAATAAAAAACAGTACTAATCGTGTTTGGAGGCATTCTAGTGATCATTTACGGCTTAGATTTGGCGCGGAAAGCACTTATTTTTAAGATACTATGTTAAAAATAAATGTTTTTCGCGCGAAAACGAACCCGTAATTGATGTCTAAAATGCCTAAAAACCTCATTAGAACTGTTTTTACGTACTTACTATTTATTTATAGATTATTCCTATATGCGATTGGTTACTGGAAGCCATTATCGAGCCGCGCACCAGGTTGTCATTATGCTGCCCCCTAACCCCTGCTCGCTTCGCTCGCGCCCTGGAACAAGTATGTACAACGAAACCTTATCTAAAAATCTGAGTAGTAATAATTTGAAAGCCTAGCATTAAGTTCGAATCCAAAGACAAAACAAACTTACTATTTAGTGATGGGAATATTATAATCAAGTCGTACCTGTCGCAACGCTTCGCTTTCAAAATGAGGATATAATTTCAACAAAAGTCTATTCAATTTACCCGGAAATTGTGAAAGGACTTATTAAAGATTAAAAATGTAAATACCCCCAAAACACATACCTGCATTAACAACGTTAAACAAACGGATTTGGGCGCTAAATGCGAAAGTGGCGCTCTTATAAAAACTTGTTTCCAGAGTTGCCAATGTGTGAATTAAGTGCGAATTAATAGCTGCCAGTGTGTGAAAATAATGGTTTATGGTCCCATTTACAGAAGGCAATGCTGACACTTTTGTATTCAAATGAAATGGGTAAACGAAACATTAAAAAATACTAAATAATATAAATGAGTAGAAGTGCAGGCATTTACTAAATAATCAAGAATAAATGCCAGAAAAAAATAAAAACAAATAAACGCCGTGATTGACCAAATCCAGATTAGGCTACTGTCTCAAATAATAAGGCCTAAATTTTAGCCCAGAAATAGCGCTCCCTATCGTACGTCCCATAAAATGAAGCATTACCAATGTATTTTGGTTTCACTTATAGGCCGGGGCAACGAATACATCTCCAGTTTGGAATCCAGTTTGAGTTTGTGGGTAACTTATCCGTGTATTGTCTCTTTTGCGCACTTAACTTTATTTACTATCCATATTTTCATTCACATTGAATTTCCTGCTAATTTAATTCATTTGTTTATGCATTTTAGGATATGATGTCTTAGTGTAGATAATCTTTAAGGCCCCATTGATCCTCCCAATATCAATTATCTTTTTTGCGAACCATTTAAAGCCCCTTTTGTAGCGTTCACCTACTGCTTGAGAGAAAAATTAACTTAATTTCCCCATTTATTTATTTATTTTATATAAAATTGAGTTGTGTATTCTTTGTTCCTAAACTATAGTGACTGCAGTATTCACCTCTTGCCAAACCGTGGTTTCACTACAGAGTGATATGCTGGTTGCTAAGAAGCCCCCTTTATTTTATACGTACACCAAGATATGTGGACAATGTTCAGACCCCTGATTTGTGTACTTAAAGGGAAAGTGTAGCTCCTCCCACCAGGAACAGGTAGGTGTCGTCGGTGACAGGATTAGGCCGCCATTAGAGTGCCTTTGGAGGGTTTCCGTTAGGTACTGCGATAAGGAAACACAAAGGAGATAAAAATTAGGGCATATGTCTTTCGAACATGATATTGCAGTCAAACTGGTTGGATGTGTCACTGACTTCCCGACATTGTTTTGTTGATGATGTTGGTTTAGAGTGTCCCCCCCCTCCATTTTCTCTCTTCCACACATTTTTTTGTTAACCACATTACTGTCCACCCCTTTTGTTGTGTTCTTCCATACTTTTTCTAACCTATTTTGTGTGCACACCTATTTGTGTCCACTTCCATTTGTGTGCCGCTTAGATTTTTGGGTGGAAACCATTTATGTGCATCCCAATTTTGTTTGAACCCACATTTTTATGCAGCCGATTTTGTGTCGTCCTTTGCTCACTTTGTTTCTTGTGTCATTCAATGTTGCTTTCCCTTTCATTTAAAAAACTCGTATTTTAATCTCATTGATCATTCTACTCAAATTCCTCTTTTTCTTTAATATATGATTAAATATTATTCAATACGCAGCCTTTGCATATTTATTGCTGTCTTCAAAAATGTTATCTGAAAGACAGGATTTAAATATGGCGGTGCCTTTCACCACCCGTAGAAATTGTATGTGCTCTTTACTTATACATACATATATATATATATATATATATATATATATATATATATATATATATTTATGGTGTGGAGGTAATCTGCTGCCTAACTTCAATATAAAAGATAATTCATTTATAAAAATATACGAGGCGCGGTCAATAAGTTTTGCAATTCGGATATAAGGAAACGAGATATAAGGAAAAGTGTTTTATTATTTTTCAAGATCACTACCCTCGACTTCAATGCACTTGCGCCCCTTGTCCCTGAGGCTTCCAATTTCCGACAACTAGAAATTTCCGGCTGCTGTTCAATCCGCTCCTGGACGGCGAGCTGGACATCTTCATCGTTCCCCAAACCAGCGTCTACGCAGTGCAGCTTTGAGCTGGCGGAATAAAAAGTAGTCGCTAGGGGCCAGATCTGGACTGTAGGGGGGATGGTTGAGCTCCTCGAATCCGCACTCGCGCAGTTGTCGAATATGAGGCCCAACAAAGATTCCTTCTTAAATTTTAGCATTACTAAAATTAGGAAATTTTGTTTTTAAATATAAGAAGGACGGCTGGTCACGCTTTAAAGATTTAAAAAATTGTTTAATCAAACCTAATTTTATGTGAAGTAGTGGCAAAATTATGACAACCTACTTTTGTCTCTTCTCTTAAAATCCATTCTGAGCGTATGTACTGTTCTTCCCGAGCTCTACTCTCCCACTGGCACAAAAACACATGAATTTTGTGTAGCGTGACTGCAAGCCATTTAAAATGGCTACTACTTTAAGGTCATCGCAAATTAACCATTTGTGTTCACTGTATTTAATACTTTTTACAATGAAATCCTAATTCTTTTACATTTCTTTCAAAACAACAGAGTGAGGTACTGGTATCGATGGTAGTTTAATTCCATTATGCAGAAGCACAGCTTTACTACTATATAAAGAATCGTCAAGTAAAAGTCTACATTGACTTGGTTCATAATGTATATCTAATTCTCTAAAGAGACGTGGAATATTATTACAGTAGCATAAATTGTTGTGAAAGGAAAATTTATCTTGTAAATTGTTTTATGGAATGCGAAAATTAGTAATTCGATCATCTTCTGCTACTAAATTTCTTTCTTTCCGTCTCGAGGCCAGTTTTTCACTGTGTTGCTTTATTGAGTTTAGATCTCTTATAAGATCATCTAGATCAAGTTGTTAGAAAGGTTTTGGAGTAGTATCAACAGTTCCATGGTCAGAAATTTCAGTTTCAAGTTCATCAGAGTTAGACAAAACAAATTCTGCAGGTCGTTTAAGTAATGGAATGTCTTTTGAGTGAGGTATAGGCCGAATAGCAGATCTAAGCTTGGGATATACCACAGCTGTAGCACCCTTTCCGCTTCTTTCGACTCTCACGTTACTAGATGTGGAGTTAGATTTTTAGAACGAAGTGAGGGAAGAAATTTACGGAGCAATCAAAGGGGATATTCCTCTTTGACTTCTATTTCCTTAAAATGTAAATTCGAAAATTTCTATTTCTAAAACTTATTATAGTTAAATTATTATTTATATATAATAATTAAATACATAGAAGCACAATATATATATATCTATATATATATATATATATAATATATATATATATATATATATATATATATATATATATATATATATATATATATATATATATATATATATATATATATATATATTATTTACATTGAATAGATTGTCCTTAAAATAACACAAAATATAAGCTTTTGAACCAAAAATGTTACCTTCTCACAAAGAATTTGATCATAGTTTTTGTGCTATATGTTTGATCCTCGCCTCCTTTTCCCTTTTGATTACTTTTGTATTGAATTCACTAGTGAAAATGCAATAAAGAAGAATTCTTTAATAGTTTTGCAGTAGTTTTGTGTTATTCAAAGTTATATATTTTGCCCTATCTCTCAATAACCAAATATATAGGAATAGATTTTTCCCTATTTATGTTTTGCCATTAGCCTTGGTGATTTTTGGAATCCCATTGGTCAGCTTGTCCTCATTAGCTGACTCGTCCGATTTGCTCCGCCTCGCGTTACTTCAAAGGTTTGATTTTACTTTAACTTCGCCGGGCGATTCTTAGTGGCACCTATGAAACAAGTTTGCATTGCCTCTCCCCTCCTTCTTTTTGATAATTTGTTTATTTTTTATTTCTCTTTAACACACACTAACGAATGAGAAATAGCTCACGTTCACAAAAATAGATTCACTTTGATAGTTGTTAAGCAGAAGATTGTAGGTGAAGTTCATTTAAATTGAGACAAAGGAAGAAGGCTGACCCTACTGGATAAAAATACAAATATTTACAGTAACTATGAATATATTTTAATATAAACTCTTGCCGTCTTCAAAATGCGATGATTTGTAACTTTGTCTTCAAAGTCCCTCAAGCTACCTATCTAACCAATGGTCCAGATTATACAGCCTCCTCCAGAGGTTGCCCGAGATAAGCTTTGAACAAATCAATCAAGGTTAGCTTTCATTTGAATTAAAAAAAAATATAAAATACATACACAGCATAATTATACATTCACAGCAACCCCGAATATACGTTGATATAACTATGTGATTTAAGCCTTGGTGTTTAAGGGATCTTCACTTTTCAATAAATAAATACCAAATGAACCACGGTTCATATCTCCGAACTGTTTACCATTTATGAGATTCTTATGTATTATTATCAGATTACTTATCCTCCTGCCTTTCTTTCTCTGTTCATATGAGGCTGCCTATACTGATGATCTGCTTACAGTATTTAGGAAGCGTTCTGTAGATCTACAGCAATTCTTCACTTTTGAAAACAACCTGACTTGTTGTAATGATATCAGAGGCCTATTCAATACGTCCTTTATTTGTGGAACTTGGATTTTAGCTCAATCTACTAGTAGTAAGGGGTGTGGAATGACAAACAGAATTGCTTACTGGCATAGATTTTAATCGTCTGAATTTCCAAAAATGCATTTAGTTTTTATCAAAAAACCTTTAACCAAACCGGTATTCGTTTGAATTTGTTTAAAGTTAATTTATTTTCCTCTCTTTTCAGTTAATGTGATGCCATCCTTCACTCGTCTGCTCAGCTATTTCTTTTATAAGTATGTTTCATCAAAGACCTTAGCAAACCTCGTTTTTATTCATTTCCTTTAGCAAATTATGATCCTTCTCATTACATTTGTAAATTTGTTATATTGGTTAAAGATTAGTAAGCCAAACATTATGAAGCTTAGTAAAATAAACTAGTGGTTCAGGAATCGTAAAATCTTAGGGCCTATCATTTGCAAGTGTCACAATTCTCGGAACAATGTCGTTTCAATTTGGATGGCAAGAGTGGTATCAAATTGTTCAACGGTTAACGGTTTATTGAAGTAATTAAATACAAAAAGGGGTAATTACATACATTACATGTAGTTATAATGATATAAAATAGTGGTGAAAATAGATTTTAGCAGAGGAGGTAAAAGCACTGAGTAGGAGTAGGAAAAGATAGCTTCCCGGAGACAGGGAAATCGTTATCAATTTACTTTTGGAGGTTAAATTTAAATACTATACAAAGATTAAGGATAATATACAATACATTCTTAAGATTACTGTTGTTATATATTTGTTATTGTTCATTTAATTATTGTTTATTATATTTCACTTTATATTTACAATTAAAATATTATAGAGAGGTTAAGGATAATTTACTATACAATCTTAAAGTTAGATTATTATATTTCACTACACTTTATATTCACGGTAGTTTTTAATGCTTATTAAGTCTGTTTTTGTAATTTTTTAATATGGTTTTACATTAAATCGATTAAAATTTGATTTATTATTATTGTATAAATTTATAATTTTTGCTTATTTATTTACTACATAATCTATTTTCACTAAATTAGTTTAGTAACACTTTAATTGTTCGTCACCTTGTATTTATTTTATTTATTTTACTATTTTCACTATATTACTTTTCATTGAATTAGATTTATTTCACTAATTTTATTAGTTAATTCGCTCACAGTTATTATTCACTTTGATTGCTCTTACCTCGGTATTCACTATTTAATTTGTGATGTTTTTTGACCACTCTTTATGGCTTTAAATGTTGTCATATTTGCGTTATGTACGTCTCTAGGGTTGATATACACTAGGTATTTTAAGAGTAAGGCCGACACTTCTTTTCTGGAGTATGGTCCCTCGTATGTCCATTTGTACTCACCCGCAGCTAGGCCGATGATGAGTAGTTCCAGGTCGTCTTTGGGGGCCGAGGACAGGGGGAAGCCGAAGACACGTAGACCCACGTCTTTGCCGTCGAAAAACAGACCTCTTTGGAGGATTTCTTTTTTCTCGGTGAGGGGAACCCTTCATGCCTTTCGTCCTCCTCCTCTTCCTCGTCCGAAGTATATTGTTGCTTCTGCGGTGTTTTCTCTGGAGTCTTCTTATTCTTTTTCTTTTTTGCGCCTTTTTCTCTTCTTCTTCTTCCGAAGGCGTTTGTATTTTCCTTTATTATTCTTTTCCAGTTTCCTTTTTTAACCCTATTACTTGGTGGTGTCTTCTTTTCTTCTTCAAAGAAACTCGAGGTTGAAAAGGCCCGCCGAGTCTGGGTTTTCGGGAAACCATTACCATTATGTTTAATAGACATAACAATCTTTATAAAAAACCTCCCTCGCATACAATATTTTTGGTAGACACACACCTCTTCTTATTTTGGTTATACCAATCTATTATCCTTGTGCAATATAATACTCATTATTTGCTGGTCTCATAACACTTTCTATGCCTTATTTGGCAGTTCATTCTGTTCTATTGCCTTTCCTTCTTCAGACTGCTAGTATTACTTCTCCTCTCTCTAATTCTTCCTGCTCATTTGGTGCACCATAATTTTGTCTGTTTCGTGAGTTTTCAACATTTTTTATAGTATGAAAGTATGTATTTCGCATTCATTTTTTCTAGAACCTAATAAGTTACCTCCGTGTATTATATTAGTTTTGTCATTCCCGTTCCCTCCATGTCCACCTTTGTCTCTTCCAATTTTTAGACGTCCATCGTAGGCCGCTGCTCTTTCCTGATTCTCCAAGGTAAGCTAATATTTTTCTTTTGCTGTACATCTGTTTAGGATAAACAAATTCTGAAAGTATTTACCACATGTTCTGCAAATTTTACTTTCACCTGACAATTGTATCGTTTATTTGTTTTGCTCCCAGTAACACTTTCTTAATTTCACATCAGTATTATTCCCAAACAATTGCAGCTTCTAGTTGTAGCCAACAAGATTATTCTATGCTCCTCATCTATCTTATTTAGCAAATTACACATTTCTTTTCGTCTGCTGCACACACAGTATCTACAATCTTCTCTTGGTCGTCAACGCCACCTGCTACCTCGTAGATTGCGTCAAACTACCAAAGTTAAGTGTCACATTTCTTATTTTTAATTTTAAACTCTTCTCTTTCCTGGTTCGGGAGCCCTTGAATTTTTCTCGCAGACTTAAAATAGTTTATCTTCGTGTCGTTCGTTGATGGGGAAAGTCTTAGACGTCATCGCTTTTCACTGAATTTACCCATCGGGATAGATTTTGGCAGAGGTGAGTCCTTTTTAAACACCCATTTTTATGTGATCTTTATCTCTTTTATTTCTAGTAGCCCTTATATTGTCATGCTTCATTGCAAAGCAAGTATTTCCACCCCCTTTTGACCAACCTTTTTCTTATCAACTATCATGTAGGTGCTTATATTACAATCGTAGACATAGTTCTCTTCTTCTTCAAATCTTTTCTTTCATAAGCGGTTATGAGTAATTTCACAATTATTACTCCTGTATTCCAATGCCCATTTCTCTTCCTTTGGGATATATCCCGCCGCAATTTTATTTGATGTTTGTCTAAATCACAAACATTTTAGACACCATTCTGATCATGACAAACCTCTTCCGAAAGGATTTTTCCTTAAAACATTTAAAAGATAAGCCTTAACTTTTCTACGCCAATCTTCTTAACAATAGTCATCATGTTCGTTATTTTTCGATATTTTATGGCGTACTTTCAAGTATATGTAAAAAGTTAATATCACGCCGTACGTTTTATGGATCTAAAGTGAGAAATTTTGCTGCGTGAATTAGGAAGCTTCTATGAATGGTGTTTTTCTCTTTCACTTTTTGCACAGAGTGCCCCTTTTCTTCCTCCTGTCAAAGGTTTGTTTATTCACCAATTGTATTTTTCTAGTCGCTATAATACTTTAGGAAGACAATTCCATGGAGCAGGAAAATATTGGCAAGAAAGGAAGAACATAATATAATAGAGAAAGGATTGATAATAGATACTGGAGAGATTTTCCAGGGATTTGAAGTGTTAAATTGAGGAGAGATTCTTTTATGGAGAACCTAATTTAGTTCTGAAACGGAGTCGGATGACTTATGTGTGCGGGAGGAAAAGAAAATGATCGCAATATTCTAAAAAGGTCGAATATAAATGATAGTTTCCTCTTTGCTAAACATCAAGAAATTGTTGAAAGAATTAGAGAACAGCAAGTTAGTGAGAAAAGACGCTCTTAAATCCTTTTATATTGGAACATCTACCCTATTTAATTTATGACTTGCCTATCAATAATTGTTGGTTTATTTTTTACCTTATAGATATGTTTGTTTGTTCAGTTGGACTAGAATTTAATACCATTATATTCTATACTCTATATTTGAAACTTAAATAGAAATTAGCATAAATTCAGCTATTATTTATTGAAGTTATTCCAGATTGTGGGGGTATGACCGATGTACGCCGTTGTACGCACACAGGCCTACTGGCTGACCAAAATTAAGGCTCCATCTGGTGATGGATCTCTGAGTGATTTACATAGACAGTTGGTAGGCCAAGGAATAGTCAAACACGGCTACAAAAATATACTTTAATAGGACTAAAGTTTACATATACATATAGGGCAAGTTAAATGGCAATGCAATTAAATATTGTCGGTTCACTGCTAAGATGATTAACACTATCAATTAAGTTTGAACCGAGGGATAATTAATTAAGTAAGGATTCTACAATCAAGCAAGTTATAAAGCAAAGAGCATCCTTGAGGTTCGAGGCAGTAAAGGTGGGAGGAGCGTGATGAGGCGGGGGTCAAGTCCCTTTTACTTTGATGTGCGGCAAGTAGGACCAGGTAGGTAAGTTCGGCCTTGAACTTGTGAGTGTCTTACGGGACGCTCAATTTCACTTCGGGAAACTGAAGTTTAGGGGGGGGCTCTTATCCTTAACAGGCAAACGGAGGATGCTTCGGGAATGACTTTTCCGATCCTTAAAATCCGAAGACGTGGTGAGAAGGGTTGAAGCGCGCCTAACGATTTCCACGAACAACACCGAGTGATGACTACCGCTTCCTTGACTCTTCGACAATCACTCAATTCTTTTCTGGACTACAATGTAGTCCATTTCCTCTCGACTAACGAATACGCTACACCTAACGTACTGGACGGTGGCTTCAGACACAATCTGCATGTGAATTCTGAACTGTCGAATATATACCCTGAAATTATCTAGACGGGGAAAGAGATTCATCGCCCACAAACTTCCTCAATTGCCTTGGGTTGTGATAAGGTTCTATAGTGCGAAGTCGCGAAACTCACCTAATGGTCTTTCCATTGTTCTAATTTTTGAAGTATATAGGGCAGACGAATTTAAAGCATTCAACGGTGAACTGCTGAAGAAAATGGGCGGGAGGGATGTCCTTCTCTTTCTCATTCTTCCACACAGATAACAACATGAAAACAATTCCTTTAACTTCTCATTTATATCTGATATTACATTACATCAAGTGTTTTGTTTCTCATAACATCTCTGATCAAACAAAATCTTTCCTCTTAAGGGAGAAACCTCCTCCTCGTAGACAGTTCATATCTATGCAAATTTATGGTTACCGCTTTTTATAATAAATTGAATCTTGCCCCAATAAGAGTAACAAACAGATTTAATTTTTAATTTCTCATCTAAATGTGCTACTAAACACACAAAATTCATCAATCTTTAAGTATGAAATTTGTATGCGATTCTTGATTTGGCTGCCTAGGAAGCTTGTTTGTAGCATTTGATGCTGCTTCTAGAGTCTGACTCCAATTGTTCTTGAATATCCAAATTATGACCGAAATCCCAGTCAGTTGATCTTATTATGAATAAAGACAAGAAAAGTGTGCTTTCCTTCCTCATTCGATAGGAAAAAGCGTGGAAAATGATGACTATTTTGGTCAAATTTCATTAGAATGCCATTTACTAGCCTTCCATAATCATTAAAAAACACAACACTAGACAGTTCTCAAGCGCCAATTGACGTAATTAGTCCCTTTGAATGGTTATACTCCATAAGCACCGAATATTATTGTTTCATGACAAACGACTCTTCATATATGTCAGGCATCCGTATACATTTATATTCACGTGTATATTGCAATAAGTGAAAAAATGTTAAAGAACGTACAACCTATAGCCCCCATTTAATTAGGAGCATATGTACACAGTGATAACTTTGGGTGGATGACGTTAACAACATATAACAGAAGCACTGGGACTAAATATACTTAACCCCAGACAAAAATTTGCTTTCCAAAAAAGATCTTTGGAAGCTATATCCCTTGAGGACTTAAACAAATAAAGCTTGTTTTTGCAAAGCGATCATTAAAGTTCAAGTATCGTCTTACCAAAACTCGCTTCCGAGAAGCCTTAAGCTCTCAGGGTTGCTCTTCCCCTTAACTAACTGCATACAAACTCTCATCAATCATACGATAATATATTTCACTTATACCGAAATAAGGACGAACTTTTTATTTCCAGCATCTGCAATACATAATGTCTGCTGTTCCCTTCTAATTGTACGAAAATCTTTGCGTCCTTATAAACTGTGACACTTGTTGACTACCAGACTCAATCATTTAGTTTGTATTTACAGCACTACTCTCTATAGCTAAAAAAATAACTCTCCTTCACTCCTGATAATATCCTATTTTAGAACAGCAGTAATGTAGAAGTTAATGAACTTGACCACATTGCAAGGCATCCTTCAGCAAAAGCAGGTAGCAAAAGCAAAAATAGAGAAAGGTGAAAGATGAAACAGAAACTTAGGCAATTACGTAATCAAAAATAGTAAGAAATAGTGTAACATAAGTGCCCCAGGTACAAATTCCTAGAAAGAGATTTGAAAGTATGAATATAAGATGTGATGATTAAAAAGAAAAAGAGGAAGATAGAAAGAAATAATTGGACGCAGTTTAAATCCTAAAAAGGCGAAGAGAATCAATAGGTTAAATAGACAAGGAACAGGCTTAAAAAATGATTAAATAAGGAAAATAATGAAGAATAAAGTACTGGCGGAATTATTATGGATTTTTTAAAATTAAAGGTTTTCTACAAAAATGCTAATAAAACTAATTTGATTGATTGCAAATAGATTTATTTTAACAGATTAGCACAGTGTTAAGTTTTGTACATTTAATAATAAGCAGTTTGGCTACCCTTAGCATTCATGAGTGCTTTAAGACATCTTGGCATTGCATTGATCAATGTTTTGCACATTTTTTGGATTTACTTAGATCTGAACCAAACTTCAATGATACGGTATATGAGTTGCTGTTTGGTGGCAATGGGATCTGTGTGTATTTTATCTTTCAAAACACATCATAAACTTTCATGTTCCGGAATTTTGGGGCATGGAAGCAGCTGAACTTTATTCTGTGCACACCATGCCTTACTGATTTTGTTGTATAACTTGGGGCGTGTTGGAATATTAAGGTTCTGCGGCCATATCATTTCCTTATTTGAGGCAGTAAACCAGCTTTAAAAACTTCTTTATACTTTACATGGTTCATAGTTTTCTCAACAATGTGCTGACCACTTGTTCCATGACCCCAAATGGCTCATCACACCATGATGTTCGTTGGGCCTTTGCTGTTTTTCTCAGACATTCAGCCATAAATTCTTCTCTAGGTTGCCTTCTGACACTCTTCACGCAGTCATCTAGCACTGCAATGGTTGTTTCATCAGAGAAAACTACCTGCAATAATAGAAAATTCAACATAAGTGGTTGAACAGCCATAGTAGTATTGGAAAAGCCAGTGAAGTATGAATCATCAAATAAACTTAAGGTTCGAAAAGATTGGAGCTATTATCAAAATGCGGTTCTGTTAAAATTAGTAGTATTAATGCCTTTTTAGGAGTTTCAGGTAACTGGTTAGCTAGATGTCTCATTTTTACCTTTCCCCATTATTCCTAAGTCCACTCAAGGTGATTCTTTGCCCAGAAATAGAGTGCCTTCATCATTATTTACATGAGTAGAGGCTTATTTTTGGGCGATATGATTTCAATCCAGCTTGCAAAGGCCTGTCTTTCATTGTACTTTGGGCAAGGCTAACACGCTCTCCTGGAAACTCAATAGAATTCTTTCTGCAAGATGTTCTTCTGTTCTTAAGATCATGTCGTATTAATTTTATGTTATTGGAGTATATTTTGGCTTTTGACCACATTTTTCACTTTAAATCTTGTCCAGTATCATGTTTTTTTAATAACATTGACTGTTTCAGTTGAAAAACGTAGTTTGTTGACCATTTCTTTTCTTTTTTTTCAGTTTCTTCCAGTAAAACTTTTATTTGACCAATTTTTCAATGACTCAAATCACTGTTTACCCATTTTAGTCGAATTCATTTATAGCTAAAATCTATCTGAAAAACACAAAATCAAACTATGTAAATAACTAATAAACTATCTGAACACACATAAACACTATTCTTAACAACCACGGGTTAATATAAATGCATCCTATTCCCAATTGAAAACCAAGACATCAACTGACACACAACTGGCTTTTGCATCATTGAAATGGTCGAATGCAGTGTTGTTCCATCAATGTTACCAATTATACTTACAAAGTAACTTGAGGCTCTATAAAATAAAAGGTAAATAGTTGCTCGGTGTTGGTGCATAAAATAAATCCATTAGCAATCAATAAAATTGGTTTCACTGGCTTTTTAGTAGAAAAAAGCCAAATTTTGGAAAAATCAATAATAATTCCGCCAGTACTTTATACAAAGAAACATCTATATTCTTAATGTGTTTTAATTTACCAAGATATAATCTTCTAAACTAATTAGTTGTTCTTACCTAATGTTTCTTTTTCAAAGGGCTAATTCTATCAGTAACTTCTAGGAGTCTCTAGATCCAAATTTGGGGAACAGAAAGTAGGATTACTTAAACCTATTAAGCAATTAAAAGAAACATTTTTTATGACAATTAGTCGCACGAGTGTTACACAGGAGTGTAAAATAATGGAAAAGATTGATTGAACAACTGTTACATGAATAATTTTCTCTATTTACGATTTTCTGTCGGAATTCCTGAGATAAAATTAAACTTTTTCATTGAGAAAATAATATCGCTCTTTATTTTGCTGATTATATTATAAATTAATTTAATCATTAAGAATGATACCCTTGATAAGGACGAAAAGGAAACTTGTAGAATATATATGTGAAGCAGGATTATGGCTATGGAAGTAAGTGAGACAGAAGGCAATTATTGGGAGAGACTTTACGATTATGTTATTGCGGTCTCTGGGAAAAGGCCCAGTTTTTTATTGCCGCAAATTTTTATTCTCTGCGTAGAGGGAATTTTTCGTTGGAATTAATACTTCTGCAAAAATAGAAATGATAAAATCACTTGCCTTCAGATTTTTCCTTAGTCCTGCCATTCTCTTTAAGATTGTAGAGTGTCAGTTAACTTAAAGGCCCTCCCTAATTGAACGTCTGCAAGACAATCGTTAACCAAAGTTCTGTGCCTGATTTCTAATCGCTGTACGTAGTTATGTGAACGTATGGCTCATGCTCCACTCCCACAAGTTCCACAACCATTTCCAACCATTGAAACGGAAATATGCTTTAAGGAAACTTCAATATCAGAGCATAAAGACTTTCAACGTCTTGATTAAATACTCTGATTAAAAGCTACGCATGGCATCAGGTGAATTGGACGAGTCTAATTACTTCATTAAAGGTTAATTAGTTTCTGTAAGGACGAATAAAGGCAGGAAAGGGATTCCAAGGTTTATATATGGCAGGCAAAAGAACGGCAGTATATTGCCACCTACTTAGCTCTCAGCATTGAAAGTTTATATCAGAATCGTCCTTGTTCGTTTCTTGTTTATTTTTATTTTGTACTCACTTAGCTCTCGTTTGTTGCTCCTTACAGAAATACGAGTCTATTTTAGCTGCTTCTGAAACCGTGCAAGCAGGCCGTTCTATGATTGGTGCCATGAGGTGTTTTGTATGCGAGCAATTACTTGCTCACAATTGACGAAAATTAATATTAACGATTTTAAATTAAATTATTTATTTTATGACGAACATTCTCTCAACTTATTTTCAGATATTTCTACTTTAATAAATACTGCAAGGGGATTTTGTAAAACCAAGGATAAATTTGGCTCCCTAAAACCTAATTTCCTGAAATAGTATTAGAAGCTAATCGAATTTGCATCACTAAAGTCACTAAAAGCACTCTTATGTTTTAGAGGTGAGGAAATATCTTGAATTTACTTAAAGGCTCTTTCACCCTCTTGAATTTTTTGTGAAAATTTAGGAAATCTATCCAAATTGTTGGTGAACGCAAAGTTTCGGGCTCTGAATTCTTTTTATCTTTTTGGCAGATCGATGTATAAATTTTGGGATAAGTCTTTTCTAATTCTTCGCGCACTTCAATCACATTTAATAAAAACTTTGTTCATCTCCAATGGTGGAAAGAAGAGAATAGGAGGAATGAAAAGAAATCAGCATTATTGGTGGGCACGCAAAAATATCTTGAAATTTGTGATATTTGTTATTTAAAACGACCAAAGTTGAAACAATAGATTATAAAAAACATAAAAAATGTTTAATTCTAGTATTTTTAGAAAACATTGAAGGCTCCATCTTTGTCTTTCAAAGAGAGCTCAATTTAAACTTCTGTATCTTTCATGCTAATCCGCCAGTACACTTTTATTATATACATTAGAACATAGGTTCGAGAGCTTCTTTTTCTTGGCTAAGAATACAAATTTAATGCTTATTGTTTAGTTCGTTTTGCATTTTCCTCGCTCTTTTAGAAGACTCCATGTGAACAAGAACCGAATACATTTATGTTATCTCTTGTCTTTTTTAACATTACCTACACAATTTTGAGTTTAATTTTAAATTAATTATTTTCTAATCCTCTTTATAATTGACATTTAACAGATCGAATTGTGAACGAAGCCTTAAAACTTTAAAAGTAAGGATGTACGTCCTTTTGGTCCATAGTACGTACTCTAATATAACTTAACATGACATTTTCATTAAGAGGTTCTTAATTTTAGCTTTATTAAACAGTGAATCGTTTGGGTACTGAGGCAAATCTTTTTTTCAAGACGGTTTACAATCTACTATTCTTTCTCCAGAGATTAACTTCATTTTTCCTTCCTAAATTCATTCACGTAAGAAAAGAAGGATTCTGCAAAAGTGACTTTGTAACTCTTGGAGTTTGGAAAAAGAAGCTCATGTTCCCATTCCCAAGTTCAGTTCGTATTTTGCATTTATTTTTCTTCTATTTTTTAATTTCAAGGGCTTCAATATCTTCCATCTTCCACGCAATAGAGAAAGAATTCTTTCTTCTGTAGTAATTTATACTGATAGCAGCAAGTATGAGAATCTTTCTATTGCAATCATTTTCAGTAAGTCACAATTGTAGGAATAAATGGAGATTTATGTACTTAAAAATGGTTAAGATGCTCAGTCGTAAATCCTGCCTTGTACTTTAAGTTCTTGAGCAAAGGAAATGATCATGTAATCGTGCTGGAAAAAAAGATGAAGAAAGGTAGAATTTCGATTGGTAAAATATTGTAATTAACCTGGTGAAATGAATATTCGCCTCGAAGTCCTTTATTTATACCACCTCCTTTGGATAAAATCAATACTCCTCCCTTTCCATTTATAAATAATTGAAATGAAGTAAATGCATAAAAATAACTCCAGAAGCTCTTTTATTAAAAGAAAATAAAGATGAAACACTCACACAATTTAGTTAATTCCACAAAACTGCATTTTCAGACTAGCTTGTTTTAATTTCCTCGAGACAGAATTCACATTTTTCTTCAGTTCTACCTAAAAGATACTTTCAATATTTTAATTTTTCCCACAAATAATGACACGTTTGAGGCTTCGTACCGCCTCTCCATGAGGACGCCTCGATCATCCGTGTTAGCAACGAAGCCCTGCTTAATTTGCCGTCAGTGGAGGCAACTCTTCACTCTGTGTGGTTTGGGAAGTCTCTTGGCGCTCCACAAGCAAGCACTTTTTATCATTTTTTTAATGTAAAAAGAATATTTGTAGAAAATACGCCTAGGTCTCTTAACTACAAACATAAATGGTTTGTTACAAGAATTGTAAATTTAAGGGAATGGAAACTGTTTAAGGTATCAAACATGGGGTAAACAAAGTAGTAGATTACTTGGGTAAGCAAAGTTCGGCATAGCCAGACTCCATCAAAGGGCAAACATTCCAACTCTCCAAAATATCTTTCTTATTATACGTTTAATATATTAGTAACCCAAAGTTATAGGGATGCGTTGCAAAAAAAGTGTCATTTGCCCAGGTTTGGGTGAAGCAAGCAGTTTTTAGTGCCACGTTTACAATGGCATTCCTAAGTAGAGGTGAACTATGCCTTCTCACTTTAGTTGCTCAGAACGACAAAAAGAATCTGGAAAAATCCTTTGCCTCGCTCCAATGGTTAAAAACCATTAACTTGGCGCATCCAAACGTTTAGATTTCCAGCTAGAGACTTCTAACCACATCTACAGCATATTTACTTCGTCAATTATCCTTAGTACGCTGACCGCTTATGTACACCATAAGTGCATGCGCTAAAGGTAATGTGGGTTAGGAGACATAAAACTTTCAGAACAATCTATATCATAGCTAGAAAGTTATATATTCAAAAATCAGGGCCTGCGCTGTGACGTTCAGAAGAGGCTGGTATTTGATGGAAGCGGCAGAATTTGATTTCCATCGAAGTTTACCTAAGGGTATTACCACATCATAGTAGCTTGAACCCTAGCTGTTTATTGAGCCAAAGGTAGGAGTTTACAGAAAGTATTTTTGCTGCTGAACTTCTTATATATAGATCCTTTGACTATCCGCCAGCAACAGACGTGTTCTACAGCAGTTGCCAGCTAAACATCTCTCATATTGGCTACATACACTGGATCGAATCACCTCGGAGATGATGCCAGCGGTGTAATGAAGTCTAGAAGTACGTGTAGAGAAGCACACACTTGTGCGTTCCTTCAACTGATCAGCAAAGAAGTTCCGAATAAATGATTGCTCTTGAAGAAGCATTAAGCCAACTTTTAGTTAAATTAAATTACTCCTATTCCTAGAGCTTCGAAATTCATTTTCACCTAGATTTTCACGATACTTTTAGGGGTTTCTTTACATGTATGAATTTTAAACTTTGTTGGTAGAATATCTTTGATTTTAACATACCATTTTGGTTTTACAAAATTCCCTTGCAGTATTTATTAAAGTATAAATATCTGAAAAGTATTTGAGGGAATGTTCGTCATAAAATAAATAATTTCATTTAAATTCGTTAATATTAATTTTAGGCAATTGTGAGCAAGTAATTGCTCACATACGAAACATTTCATGGCACTTATCATAGAATGGCCTGCTTGCACGGTTTAAAAAGCAGCTAAAATGGATATGGAGGGCCACAGTCTCGGTTCCTTTGGTAGGGGCCCGTCCTTGTTCCTTTTAGGCCTGACAAATGCCTAAAAGAATGAAATATTTGTTTTCCCGTTCAAACTCGTTTTAGGCACCCTACTTTGCATACCAGGTGACTTCATTATAAGTGGCACTCGTTTAGGTTCTTCATTGGAATCATTAGTCGCCCTCCGACGTAATGCAGGGCAACTCAAGCCGATGCCAACCTTGCACAAAGAGAAGCAACTTCAATTTCCAGGAAATTTCACACCGCACCCTCATTTTGTATGCTCGTTGACAGTCCTAAAACGCCCCTAGAGTAGACCAATGATAGCCTTTCTCCTCTTGTCAGACGAGCACAGAGGTGATTTTTTTTACTTAAGAACGGAAAGAAGGACACAGTTCCTATTGGTCGTCTCATGTACTCGCACATTAAGTAGCCGATTCCCACAAGCATAAAATCTATGTGACATGGCAGGCATGAAATCGCGCAACCTAACAGAGATGCAAGTCTCTTCGTCCGTAAAATCCCAGTTTCCTTCCTCTCTTCAAGAATATCTCTGTTTCGGAGACTAATTATATGATCAACGGCCCTCAAATAGACATGGCTTCACGAAAGTAGAGCTTCCACGACCTAGTCCAGAATTTCACTACAATCGCGTATCTGCATGGCTTTGAGCTAAGCACTCGGCTTGTGGGAAACATACTTGATCCATGAGCTCTTGGCAATCTCAAGGTGGAACCAAAGGGAAATATTCGAATGGGCAAACATAACGTGTGAGTGGGAGGCTATAGATATTCATTAATCAATAGATCTATAGACTACATCACTCGTATCAGTCTTCTTTGTAAGTTCACTTTACCATCGCTTCACGTATTCCTTATTATTAGGAGACTAATTATATGATCAACGGCCCTCAAATAGACATGGCTTCACGAAAGTAGAGCTTCCACGACCTAGTCCAGAATTTCACTACAATCGCGTATCTGCATGGCTTTGAGCTAAGCACTCGGCTTGTGGGAAACATACTTGATCCATGAGCTCTTGGCAATCTCAAGGTGGAACCAAAGGGAAATATTCGAATGGGCAAACATAACGTGTGAGTGGGAGGCTATAGATATTCATTAATCAATAGATCTATAGACTACATCACTCGTATCAGTCTTCTTTGTAAGTTCACTTTACCATCGCTTCACGTATTCCTTATTATTCGTGTTCTCTCTCAAAGGAAATATAATCCGGTAAAGAGCAGTGCTAAATGAAACATTTAGCTATCATTCTAATGCAAATGAATTGGGTTAATTACTCCTAATTCAAAATTTAGATTTCTAAATTTATCTAACTACTTATAACGCCTTTTAATATTTACTTCTCTATAAAAGTTTGTCTCGTCATTAATCCCACCAAGGTTTATAATTTACTTTGTACCAAATAGAGATTTAAAACATTTTGCTCTCCTAATTACAATTCTAGTATACAGAATTGCAAAATTCCATTTATGCCTAGAAACTACGCAATCCTGAGTCTGCCCTAATCCACTGAATTCGGAGACAAATATTACCCTCAAGAAAACGTAGAAAGCTTTTTCCTATTATATGGTGCTCCTGAAATTTACTAAAATACAATGAATTAAGTCTGATCCCTATAACTTTCCTCTCATTATAATTTTTTTGGTCGTTGGGAACTATTGTAGTCCATTGATAGATACAAGATCGTACATTATCATGATGTAATTACCTTGAAAAATAAGTTGCTTATTGGATTTCAACGTGTTCTTTCATATATCAGTTATTTACTCAATTTCTTTGATAATTTACCATAAAATGGCTTTAGGCACCTTCCTCATAAAGATCTGGATAAAGTGTAATAAAATGCATTGAAGATTGGCTGGAAAACCGGAAGCAGAGAGTTGTTGTCGATGGAAATAGTTTTTCACGGGCATCACCAATAGTGGCCTACATCAGGGATCCCTTCTTACCCCCGTTCTATTTTCTTACATATAATCGACAATGACATAAATCTATTATATAAATTTAAAAATATGCAGATATCATGCAATTTGTCACTAGGCAAAAATGTCATACAGACTGGGAAAGTGCAAATAGAATTGGAAAAATTATTCCATTACTATAAAATATGACATTAAATTTAACGTAAACAAATGTAAGGTAAATATATCACATACATCGTGAGAGTTACCAAAGAAACTCAATATGTTGAGTAAAATTTTAAAGAAAGCTTACACATAAAGGATTTAGATCTTAAATTTGATTTATCTAATTTTTTCAAGACAATTCTAGTGCGCTTCCCGAAAAGTAAATGGAGTTCTAGCCTAAATCTCTTCTATGATCTCATTTGTTCAGCGTTTAGCTAGAAAATTATTTCATTAACTTATAAAATAATCTTACAAATAGAGACTAAAGTATCTAACTTTCTTTCAGTGCGAGATTAGTATTTTCACCGCAAACTTATTAAAATTTATAAACTAGTAAATCGCTCCACTAACATTAAATTTAACTAAAAATTTTAACAAAAGAACCAAGCGGTCACTATTACTAACGGGTTCAAGATATTAAACAAAAGCTTTAACACTGATATAGTACAAAATTTGTTCTTTAAAAATTTAAACTTGATAAATATTAGTTGAAAATATAATTTTACAGAACTTAGAACCTTTAAATTATTTTTTTATTCCCATTCATTCTTCATTTTACCATACAATCACCTATGACTTCCTTCTTTCCTTTCTCTCGTGAACTACCAAAGAGTTTGTTCTATGGAATTTTCAGACTCGTATTTCTGAAGGAGCAACAAACGAGAGCTGAGTGAGCAAAGAATAAAAATAAACAAAAAACGAACAAGGACGACTCTGATATAAACTTTCATTGCTGAGAGCTAAGTAGGTGGCAATATACTGCCGTTCTTTTGCCTGCCATATATAAACCTTGGAATCCCCTTCCTGCCTTTATTCGTCCTTACAGAAACTAATTAACCTTTAATAAAGTAATTAGGCTCGTCCAATTCACCTGATGCTATGCGTAGCTGTTTGTCAGCGTATTTAATCAAGACGTTGAAAGTCTTCATGCTCTGATATTGAAGTTTCCTTAGAGCATATTTCCGTTTCAATGGTTGGAAATGGTTGTGGAACTTGTGGGAGTGGAGCATGAGCCATACGTTTACATAACTACGTAGAGCGATTAGAAATCAGGCACAGAACTTTGGTTAACGATTGTCTTGCAGACGTTCAATTAGGGAGGCCCTTTAAGTTAACTGACACCCTACAATCTTAAAGAGAATGGCAGGACTAAGGAAAAGTCTGAAGGCAAGCGCTTTTATCATTTTTATTTTTGCAGAAGTGTAAATTCCACCGAAAAATTCCCTCTAAGCAAAGAATAAAAATTTCCGGCAATAAAAAACCGAGCCTCCCCCAGAGACCGCAATAACATAATCGTAAGATCTCTCCCAATAATCGCCTTCTGTCTCACTTAATTCCATAGCCATAATCCTGCTTCACACAGATATTCTACAAGTCTCCTCTTCGTCCTCATCAAGGGTATTATTCTCAATGATTAAATTAATTTATAATATAATCAGCAAAATAAAGAGCTATATTATTTTTTTTAGGAAAAAGTTGAATTTTATTGCAGTAATTTCGACAGAAAATCGTAAATAGAGAAAAATATTCACGTAAAAGTTCTTCAATTAATCTTTCCCCATTATTCTTCAGTTCTGTGTAATACTTGTGCGACTATTGTCATAAAAAATGTTTCTTTTAATTGTTTAATAGCTTGAAGTAAATCTAATATCTGTTCCTAAATATAAACCTAGAGACTGTCGGGGTGCGAAATGCATGAGAGAAATTCCTTCGAACGCGATAATATAAATGGCCGGAAAACTTATCGTAAAATAGAACGGACTAAGCCAGTCCTGTGGCTAGCGTATCGGATACGAAATCCAGAGGTACCTTGTTTGAAACTCAAGAGTCCCAAGACTTTTATGAAATCGCACAAGAAAGAAAACGAAGATGAAGAACCAGCTCAACAAGAATACGGAAGACAAGAAAAACGGAAGAAAACGCTTAAAGGACCAGCTAAAGAAGAAGAAGAAGAAGGAGAAGAAGCCAAGGAATTGGAAGAAAACGTTTGAAGGTCCAACTTAAAGTAAAAGGAAATTCATTCCTAACAAGAAGATACGATAACAAGCAAGAAAAGAAAAATCAAGATGAACAATTAACGATATAATAAAAAGGGCACCCTCCCATATCCTCGAATTTTCTTCTTCTTCTTTACTTGCTCCTTTTAAGCGTATTCTTCGACTTTTTTTTTGCTTCTGTATGCTTGTTGAGTTGGTCCTTCATTTTCGTTTTCTTTCTTGTGCGATTTCATAAAAGTTTTGGGACTCTTGAGTTTCGAACGAGGTACCTTTGGATTTTGTATCCGATACGCTAACCACACGACTGGCTTAGTCCGTTCTATTGTATGGTAAGTTTTTCCGCCTTTTATATTATCGCGTTCGAAGGAATTTCTCTCATGCATTTCGCACCCCTACAATCTACTTAAAAGCTCAGCCTCTAAGTTGTCCTTTCCAGTGATGTGGACAACCCTAAACTTATAGGCCTGTAGGGCTAGAGCCCACCAAAGTAGTCTATCGTTCATGCCCTTGACATATAGAGGAGAGGCTTGTGGTCGACCTCCAAAACAAACTATCGGATTTTCTGCTGTGAGAGAAGGAGGAACGCTGGATGATCCCTTGCTGGAAGAGGGTATCTACCCCCTTCTCAAAGGCAGGCCTAAGGTGAATAGGTACTAGATACCTTTATGCCTGTATACGAACGGTGGTCGTCAAATTAATATCATGAGAGAGGGTAGAGTTACAACTGGGTTCAATAGAGAGAACAACCCGGTACCTACCCATGAGTTCTTGGAGTTGAGATAGCTGATCCTGTTGCAGTGTTCCAAACTCGAGGTCTTCAGACAAAGAAGAATCAACAATACCATTAGGTGTCCAAGGCAGAAAGAAGTTGTCCGAGTCTCCCGCCTCGGTGATGCTTAGTCCTTCCTTTCCAGGAGCTATAAGTTCCTCCAGGGTGGAAGTTTCTTCTAGAACTTAAAATCGCTGCACCTGGGCCCTGCAATGATATTTTTTTAAAAGGTTAGCATGATAGAGACGGGGTCCACGAGGAATCTCGATGAGATGATCTACTTTAGCCGCCTCTCAAGTACCTAATACGGGCCATTTCAGGCTACGAGAAGAAGTTTACTGGTGCCACCGGGCAGGAGCACTAAAACTTTATCACCCGGTATGAATTGCTGGTCCTGTGACTTAAGGTCGAAATAAGTCTTGTACCGGTAGCTGCTGACTTCAGCATGTTGGGCAGCAATTTTAGAACATTCGGCCAACTTTTTCTGCAGCTCGATGACGTACTAAACGCTACTCCGGTCGTCGTCCTGGAGGGTTCGATTTTTCCACAAATCTCGGAGAACGGTTAGTGGGCCACGGACTGAGCGGCCATATAACAACTCAAAGGCCGAAAACTTAGTTCGGTGACTTAGAAGTTCCCTGAGGGCAAATAGGGTTGGAATGAGGAACCTGTGTCACTCTCGAGGTTTCTTCCGAACAAAACTTAAGGAGAATAGCCTTCAAAAGGGCATGAAGTCTCTCGGTCCTTCCGCTTCCACTGGGGTGAAAAGGTATTATGAAGATAGGTTTGACACCAAGCAGCCTGTGAAGTTCTTTCATAAGGTTGGAAGTAAATTGGGTCCCACGGTCTGATAGAATTTTCCGAGGGATTCCCACTCGAGGAAAGATGGTAAGTAAGGCTTCAGCTACGGACTAAGAATCAATATCCTTCAAGGGCACAGCCTCTGGAAACCCTGTGGCAAAATCAATTAGGGTAAGGATGAACTTGTGATCATCAGAAGATGGGGGAGAAAGAGGTCCTACCAAATCAATGGCGATTCGGGCGAAAGGCCCAGTCACGATGGGCATTGGCTGAAGAGGCACCGGTCGCACACGTCTTTTGGTCGAGAAGCATTGGCACTTATCACAGTAACAGCAGAAAGCACGAATGTTAGACTCCATTCCGGGCAAATAGAATTGATCTGTGGCCTTCAATTCGGTTTTCCTGTGGGAAAAATGGCCATCCAACAGGCTCTCATGAGCAACTAAAAGGGTGACCGGGTGACACTCACGGGAAGCAACCAAAGTTAACTTGCCTACCTTATGGGGATGGACAGATATTAAGCATTTCTGATAGAGAAGGCCGTCAACCTTGAAGAACTGATAACTAGCCCTGTTTCTAACTCGCTTGATCATCCCTGAGATGGCTTCAGCTCGAGCAGCAGTGAGGGTTCCACAAGAAGTCTGCAGGCAACAGAAGTCGTCAGGCGTCACATAAAGGGGCTGGAGAGCAGGCAGAGCTTAGGGGTGAATTCATTTCATCTTTCCTGCCCTGGTCTGGACAGCACGAACGTGGTTGAGTTTAGGTGCTGAGGGAGTTCTGGTGATTGTGGAAGAAGGTTGTAGTGGAGTAAGGATTGCAGCTTAATGAGGTAAAGCTGGGGAAGGTAAAGCGTTAGAAGCATCAAGGTCTCTAACTCCCGAAATTTTTCCAACCGGTACACTAGCGAATTTAATTGGTGGTCTCGCGGTTCTTTGAATCCAAAGGCCAGCACTCTGCCGTCACGCTACGGCGAATCCGTCTTGGGTTGGTAATTTAATGGGCTATTTATATTATCGACTTGGAAGGAATTTTTCTCTGATACATCTTCTCACCCCTACACAGATCCCTTTCTAGAACGCGGAGCGAATTTGAGGAATGGGGAGGATTACTAGTAGCTCTCCCTCCTACGACCTCCGAGTCTGGGGGATGAGTGGAGTTAATTGAGTGGGATTGAGGAGAGCGAACAAAGTCTCTTAATCAATGAGTAATATTGCATCTTCTTCCCGGATCTCCTGAAGTTCACAGCAGCACCTTTTCTTAATCTCTAGTAGGAGAGCAGGTTCAGTTGTAACGAAGATCAGTAGATTGTTCGGCCTTCGACGGTCACCGGTTATAGGGGGGGGGGGCCTCTGTCCTAATATAACTTTTCTTATTTATCATTTACCAATATCATTCTTCATCATGAGTTGCCCATTGAAAAATTTCTTCCAGTAATCTGACTCCATATTCTAGTTGGCTGAGATTCCCTCTTCATTAAGTTGGCTGGGTTATTTCTTGATCTTCGATTTTCTTTTCTGTCTTGATGTATCTTCATATTAACTTGCATTTATCTTGATGTGATGATTCCTTCTAAATTCTTGATGACGTAATGATTTCTTGTTGATTTGATGAGTTAGCTCTCGAAGTCGTTTTTTTCCGTTTTTCTTTTCTGAGGTGATCCATTTGATCTTGAGTCTTCTTCGTGCATCTTCTTCGTAAAAATTGTGGACTGAGGATCGATCGCGGGTCTTTGAATCAAAAGGCCAGCACTCTGCCGCCACGCTACGGCGAGTCCGTCTTGAGTTGTTAATTTAGTGAGCTATTTATATTATCGACTTGGAAGGAATTTTTCTCTGATACATCTTCGCACCCCTAAATACACGCACAAAATTTATAGGAGACTATTGAACTAAAGGTCTACCAGAGATTCATCCAAATTAATCAGGACGGTGCTAAATTATGAGATATCCACAAGGGGTTAAATAAATACACACACAAAAAGTATTTACAGTATTATTGACAACAAAATTAAATGAAATAAATTAACTGTTAACAAATTATACGGGGGTCATCAAACAATAAGAAAAGTCACAAATGCTTAACACCATCGAACGACCACAATTCTTTTTACCTAAAAAGATATTCGCACATACAAAAATGGGTTCTATGGATAAATTGTTAAAAGCCGAAACGACACGCGCCGTTGAAGATGAAAATAGGCTTTGCTACTCTATGACAGGTGTTCTTGGGATAACCTCCCTGTCTTACGTCCCTTACCCGAAGGCCCAAAGTTACATGAATAACACTTATAACACCTAATTAATTTAAAGCGGACGTAAGAAGGAAGAGATACTCTAAAATACCTGATATCAGAGCAATGAATCAATATCCCATGTCGAGAATCCAGGCGAAAGAGGCTCGGCGACGATGAGAGAATTCGACCCAAGTCCACAGGGGTGAATGCGATGGCGGTCTTTGGCGAGAAGAAACCCACAGACAGCGATATCGTGGTGAAAAGCGTCGGGACCACGGGGAACGAAGATTCGAAGTTCCAACGATCCGTGAGAAGGAATTCGAGATGACAGAATTCCCCAAAGAAGAGATGGCGAGGTGACTAGGGGAGAACTTTCACGTGCCAAGTGTGAGCGGCTTCCCAAGGAGAACTCTTGTAAACGTAACTGGAAATGCACAATCCAATGCAGCCGACAGAGGGGCAGAGACAATGCTGGCAGGAATCAATGGCAGAAAATCTTTGCTGCACGAAGGAATCCAGTTAAGGTCTCCAAAAATTAATGACGTCAAGGTAAGTGACGGACAAGGATTCAGCGCAGCAATCAGGCCGAATTCTCGCAACAGAATAACTTTAAAGGGCTCACGGCCCCATTTATATCATTCAGTCCGAAGGGGAAGAAGGAAAGTGGGGCACAAAGCGGGGGGGGGATGAGTCACTTCCCCTACGCAAATTAGACTGGTAGGTTGCAGAAGTTTAGGCCAAAAACGGTACCCTCGAAGCGGGTCGACCTGCGAAATACACCATAAACTATGATGAGAAAGGGAAAGCATGGGAATTTGAGGGCCTACCCTTTACAGGTATATTCTCTATGTCATCATCTTCGGAATCTTCTTCATCCCGTTTCGCAATTTTTTTTTACTCAGGATTTCCAAAGATATAAATCCAAGATAATTTAACTTTATTAACTCTAGCTTATCCTGTTCCGAAAACCTAATTTCACCTCATTTTGATGGGCAATGATGCCACCCAGCGAGACCATATATGCAATAGTGACTCAGACACAGTACACTGACAAATGTACCGTTCACGAAGCTCAGCCCGATCATGGCATTCAACCAGAAAGTGTCTTGCCGCTCAGGACAAAATGCAATCTTGAGATAAGAATTCCATAGACCGCTCATTACAATTGACTACTTCCCGAAATTGTACAAGATTCGGAGCAAAAAAATGACTTGTTGGCGAATTGGAATTATGAAATATATCGAGGTAAATATTCGGGAAACTATGCCATGCAGTATTTTGCTCCTTGGTTCCTTTTTTCTCGTCCAGCTCATACAGCTAATTTGATCCTTACCATTTAGTCATTATTGGATAACAATCTTTCCTCATCATAAACTTTCTCGTTCTCAACCACTAATTTATGTACAGACCGCATAATATATAATCTAGAATTCCGATCGACTTTCAATAACCGTCTCATCGTGGATAATGTGAACAAGTGGTTGCATAAATTCCAATGCTACAAGATATCTCAGCACGCTATGAGTCGTTTTGGATTGAAAAGGGGGAACAATATTGAGCAGTGCACTTAATTTATCCTGACGAGTAATATATTTCGACTAGCTCTCTCATGAAGAAGGATACACGTCAGCAAGAACCAAACAGGCATGAAGCAGATGAAGGATAGGGCGTTAAAACTAAAGCTTTCCATGAATTAGCGGCATTTTTGTACCCTGACACTGATCCAAGTATAATAAAAAGCTTGGTCAAAGAAGTACTAACTATACTCATAAGGCTTCAAAAGAATTGCAAGTCAAGGGTGACAAACATTAAAATATGCTATCCTGTAGGCGTTTAGGGTATTCTCAATGGTGGAACCATACTCGCCACTAGAATGTGAGTTACGATAAATTCTCTAAAGCGTTTACTAGCTCTGAACAAGAAAGGCTTAGTGCATGATTTTCCTCTCTCTTTGGGATAAGATACATATAATTTGGCTTAGCAAAATTAGAGCCGTTGGCGATAGGCCAGGAAGTGGAAATCGCGTGTAAAAGCACATCATTATTTGTGCATGAATTACATAAAGCTATTGGCATTTCTAAAGTGTGGACCATTAAGCTCTTTTTAGAGGAAGTGAGGAAGCTAGCAACTTGGTTCTGCAAAATTAGAACTCACATCCTTAGTCGATCTTGAAGCGACCATAGGAAATATAAAAGAAAATTGGGAGAATTATGCATTACCGTTATCTTGGCCAAAAGCATATGAAATCTCTACTTTTCTACATGATGGAGGAAGTTCAGTACCTCTTAGGGACTGCACTTCATGGTAGTCATCCAAAGCATGCGTGCACACATCCGTGCTCGAAGTCTTCCTCATGCCCTAAAGAATCTGAGTTTGTTCTTTCCACCGATACCCAGAAACTACAATCTTGTACAATCTCAGAAGATAAATGGTGGAGAGTACCCTAGCCCCCGGCATTTGTAAGTTCTTTATTAAACGTATCTCTTTGTGGCATCATTAACATTATTCAAATCAAAGAATACTGTGGCGAAACGATGCTTGTAAATTTATACCTCAAAGACCCTTCACTCGAAGCAGAGCATCCCACGTTTATTGGAACTTACTACCCACTGTTTTAAGAGGCGAGTAGTCTCTGATGTCCACAATATAAGCTAACCTAACATTTACCAATTTTTCCATCAACTTCTACAAGTAGGACCTTAGATAAATTCTTTAGAATACGGCTGGAGGTGAGTGATCGATCCCGGCTTGCAAAAATCAAGCAAGCTAGTAATTGACCAAATATCAGGGAGGATAACCTGTGACTAGTTATTTTTTAACAATCTAACTAGAGTGCTAAACTCGCTTAAATATATGTAGAAGAAAGGCTTAAGGAATATTTTCGTGTCAAGTTGCGGTATCCACGCAAGAGGTGAGAAAGAAAAACAATTTAAAGATCTAAATTTAATTGATGGCTTCCTCCTGTGAATACGAATGCCGGTAGGGGTCCTTAGTGACTGAAGGACTTGCTTTTATGATAATGGAGCAGTATCTTATATAGAGATTGCAGTACAATGACGCGGGTTTCCAATTGGTAGTTCCCTCTATTTGGAGCACTTGAGAGTGGTACTAAGAGAACCCACGCCGAACCTGTTTCAATCGGTCATATTGCCCTACTTAGTGTTATCAATGATGTCCGTTTTGCCCTCAACCAACCAGCAAAGAAAAGCAAAGAGGGAAAATTCACAGAACGTTCGATGAATGGAAAACAGAGCAACTGCGATTAGCTGCCAGGAAATAAATTAACAGAGTTCAACTGGTAAAGTGAAATATCATTGAAGGTCCTTTTCTCGAATAAATAATCCTCGAACTAAGCTTTACTTAGCTATTTTATGAATGGTAGTTAGTGGCCAACCAAAAGATATTTAGGTTGTAAAGTAATCGATATTATGAATGCTGTCAAGTACGCTCTCTCTAAATTACGAGTCTTCATTCGAAGGTCCCATGAAATGTTCAAGGAAGGTAAGCGAAACAGTTCGTGTATATTAATGAGTAAATTGTTCATTATTAGAGAGAATGATTTCCAAACATTTTTCTAATTAACAAGAGTTTGGGAACCAAAATTAGCTGTATATTCAGCCGATTAGGGGAGTGTTACTTTCATGTCACCAAAGAAGACTAAAGTTAGTCACCAACCACAATACAATTTAGGATCACTTTGTTTTATCGACGCCTGTGAACGAAGGAATGTATATAGAGTGAGTCAAGATAATACGAATACCTCGTATCTAGTCGGAACTGGACTGCTACAGTCCGAAGAGATTTAAATGGAGATCCAAAGAAAGAATGAGACATTACTTTGTGTATGAACTATGCATACACATGCCTGAAACTCATCATATATTGCCAAGCTATCGAAACCGGGATGTCAAGAATTGGGGATAGAATTCCTTCTCCTGTTTCAAATCATTCAACAGGTGAACCTAAGAGAGGTAGAATACAAGAAGTTTCTTTATGGTCGCGTGATCTACCGCGACCATAAGATAGTAAAGTGGCAGATCGAGCATATCACGACAGGGCTAAATTCAATCTACAGCCACACGGCCAGATTATTATTTTCAAATAAAAATCAATCATAATAATTAGAGGCAGCAGGTAGAGATCAGAGCCAATTCACCAAGTTGGAAATAAAAGCCCCTTTTTCCCCTATACAGCCTTCACAAAATTTAGACGGATTTGGATTTTACGCGCCCAAGCATATCTAAAGGAATTATTGGTATGGTATTGGCTGTATTAATGAAAACATCTTTTAGATACGAGGGGCGGTCAATAAGTTTTGCAATTTGGATATAAGGAAACGAGATATGAGGAAAAGTATTTTATTATTTTTCAATGCACTTGCGCCACTGGTCCTTGAGGCTTCGAATTCCTGACAACCAGAAATCTCCCGACTGCTGTTCAATCCACTCCTGGACGCCGAGCTAGACATCTTCATCGTCCCCAAACTTGCGCCTACGCAGTGCTGCCTTGAGCTGGCAGAATTAAAAGTAGTCGCTAGGGGCAAGATCTGGACTGTAGGAAGGATGATTGAGCTCTTTGTATCCGCACTCGCGCAGGGAAGCTTGTGCAACTCTAGCCTTGTGGACTTTGACGACGTTGAAGTCGATCATAGGGCGTGATGTTTCTAGGGACCCAAAGAGCAGAGACCTTGGTCATTGCAAAATTGTCGTAAATGATGTTGATATTCCAAGTTCTCGCTCGATTTTGTCGACCTTCACTCGTCGATTTTTGAAGATCATCCTCTCCACACGGGCCACATTGTCCTCGTTGGTCACGTCTGACGGATTTCCTGGACGATGGCCATCTTCAAGGGACTCACGACCTTGGCGGAACTCCCTATTCCAGTAAGCAATGGTTGCATAGGAAAGGGCGGTATCGGTGTACACTACAACCATGCGTTCATGGATTTCTTTTGCAATATTTCCTTCCTTGGTCAAAAGTTTGATCACTGCGCGGCGCCCAACCTTCTCCATTGTTGAAAAAATTGTGACTGACGATCTGCGATCAGCTACACTTCTTAAATAGACGAGGCAGGAGCGCGCGGCTGCAGGTCCTGACTTTTCATAACTTGTCCTAACACCCCTACAAACAGCCATCCCCCTTCCTCTGTTTTGCCCTACCCATTCGCAAAACTTATTGACCACCCCTCGTAACTTCAAGACTACCTTGAATCGATTTGCAAATTCAACCAGGACATAACGACTTAGGGAGATTAACTAGATCGCAAATTTCGAACAGTGTTGGGAAGGATGTAGAGACCCCTAACCAATCGATCAACAGTATCCCAACACTGATCACAAACTGGTCAGTCAGCTTTTCAGTAATATCTTCAAAGGAATAGCTTACCAGTTCCATGGCATACATACCCATATTGAATATTTAATGACAGACTACAGGCGACGGTCACAATGGGGTATTCAATGTTTAAAGACAACATAAGTTTAGCAGGCTGGGAGCATTTGACAATATTTACCAAGAAGTCACTTTCTGAGTAACGCAAGAGGATTAGCTCTTGCGTTGATAGAACTTGTATCCTTCAGTTAACTTTGTTCGATCTTTCGCGCGAATTACCAGTAAACAATTAGAGCTAGCGGTTTAAAAACGCCAGACAAAATTCTAGAGTCTCCCATCATTTTGCTTTATTTAGAGAATTCGTATCTTTTTTTTCTTTTAACTCAAGGTTTCAATGCTAACTCAAGGCTAGAGGGTCAAAATAAACCCTATTTACCTACATATATTCGAACGACCTGCCAATATCAGTTGCACCGCCAGAGAGACGATTAGCCTTATTATAGTTTTTTGGCTGAGAGCAGGATAGGGCTCAGTCCTTTGCTACGCCTCAACCGAGCTCGTATTTATTTCTTTGGTGGCTCTTAATTACCTGACATTCTCTAAAACAGAGTGTCATGGGACCTGAGTGCTGTAAATAAACCAAAATACTCTCTAACGAAAAAACCCATTTTGGGGATGTCAAATCTCCGGATTTTCTCAATTGCCGACAACTTAGAAAGAAATTCTTTTGAAAGAGCCCCATTTAAGAAACATGAGCTCTTTTAAAAGGGAAACATGTCCACCCTTTTATTTTGCATAAATTTGGGAGAAGAAGAGTGGAATCATCCGCCATTTCTGGAAATTTTGGTTGCACAACATTGCAAAGTTTAAATGATTTTCATTACAAATCCAATCAAAATAGCTTAAATGGCTGCTAATTAAACAATTGATTTTTTGATAAACAGGTAAATATCATGCGGTCTCTTGGTAAAGGATTTCTCTTGTAAACTCAATTCCTCAGTCAATGGTCATTACGAGATTTACCTAACATAACATATGTAGCTATGAAATGGATGGGCATTGGCTGGATTCAGTTGAGGATGAGAAGGAATTAGGCGTATGTCAGGCCACATTTAGAGTACTGTATACAGGTATTGTCACCACATTTTAGACATGATATCAACCTACTAGAGTCAATACAAAGGCGGGCAACAAGAATAATAGCTTTTCTTAAGTACCTTGAATATGAAGATAGACTATGGGTACTAAATATGTTCTCATTTGAGAGAAGATGTTTAAGGGGAGTATGATTGAGATTTTTAAAATCTCTTTTGGGATAGATAAGTTGGATTTTAGCAGGTTATTTGAGTTAGAAATTAGTTATAGGCCTAGAAATCCCCGCTTAAAAATTAACAAACAAAGGTGAAGGTTGGATGTTAGAAAATACTTTTCACGAATAGAGTGGTCGAATACTGGAATAGTTTGCCACCTGAGAAAGTAGACAGTCCAAACTAGAATCTTTTCAAACGCAGGTTAAATGATTATATAGGGAGGGATGGTTAATTTTATTGGGTGGGTGGGTATTCTGGTCTCATATCTGTGGATGCAGTTTTTTTATTATTTTATGGGTGATTTGGATTTTTATGAGCCTTGATGACGATACTTTTTTGTTTTTGATGCAACCCTGGGAATGGTTCGAATTGTATATTGTAGATGCATAATCTGAAACAATCCTAAGGATTGTTTAAATTGTTTATTGTAGATGCATGATCTCTCACAATACTATTGATGCATTTTGTGGGTGGGTTTTGACAGATGCGGATGACCTTTGATAGGCCCTTGTGGCTTTTATCATCCGTCAAATTATGTTATGTTATATTATGATGTGTACCCTTTCCCTCTGTCATTATTAAGCTTAAACTAATGACAATATTTATGTTACTCTTTGAAAGTATTTTTCGTTATACAAAATATTTTAGTTTATCAATTATGATAACTGAATCTTTCGATTATATTAATTTTAAATTACTCTTTCTTTTTAGAAAACAATTTTAAATATATTTAGAAGTAAGTTATAAGTAGGTTATAGTTAAATGAGACACTTCTTTTGCTGTGATATAATATTTGAAGGCCGCTCGGTCCTAGAAGTTTGGTAGTTGGTAAATATTTCTTTCCCAATACCTTAGCTTTAGCCAATTAAATTATTTACATTTATTGTTTTAAATTTAGAATTATAAATATTTAAATACGTCATGAAGAAAGGGAAATTCCCTCATTTTTATCTGAGAATTTAATCTCCATTACACTTGATGCGTATATTAATTGAAATTGTTTTACACCGATTATTTAAAATTATAGATGGCTCAACCGTGGTTTGCAGCCAAGCTCTAGGAAAATATTTTACAAAAACTACACAAACAGCCAGTTTTGTAGAAGCGAATTTGGAAATGCATTTTCCATTGATTTTCCAATGAGAAATAATTGCGTTCGCCTAGGCAAAAAAAGATAATTTGGGGCCCCCCATTTAAAACAAAAGTTCCATTAGCGTGGAAGGAGCATATTATGAAAAGAAAACTATTGAAACTTTTAAATAAATATGAATTATTTATCTTTTATTACTCATGATTATTTTATCTTCACAATTACACATCTTTCTTTGTGGTCCAGTCATAAATTAGCGATGAGTCTTTGTGTATTTCTTTTAATACTCTAATCGTCCAATAAAAACTAATTAAGTTTTTAACTCATTAAACGACATTTGTCAGCATTGTTGTCTTTAATAAAATTACAAGCATAAAACTGAGTTTGAATTAAAACTGCCTGATTCATTTGTATATTATATTTTTTCACCAAAATATAGTAAAGATTTAAAAATTAACTAACTTCTTCCCTCAATGACTAAGATTCAATGAAATGAATATATATGGAGAGTTAGTAAATTAATTATATACATGTTACTCCAGGTTGATTCCGAAAAACATTTTTCATATTTTAGCAGTTTTTAAATATAAATGTAAAGGCAAAAGAAAAAATAGGTAAAGAGGAGAAAGAGGAGAGAATAGGGGAAAAATAATATCTTGTGAAAAAATAGTCTTTGTTTAAACCTTTTCTGATGTCCGTCAGTCCGACTTCCGCTGCTTTGATTTCATCTCATGTATGACTTTAACTTTGTAGCGCTTTGTCCAGCTTCAACGACATAATGATCTCACTTAAACAGTTGTAACATTGGAAGGAGCCAGCCCTGCCTGATCTCTATAAGCAAATTAATGCAAATTTACAAATTATAAAACAAGAAAAGAATTGAGCAAGACATATTTAATCATAAGCGAAGTTCGTTATTTGCTCTATAACTTTCATATTTTGTCATGTTAAGTAAGGCTGAGAAGATGAAAGTTAATTACTAGGAGATTTAAGTGTATCATGAAGCTTACCATAGAAGCGAGAAGGATATTTATTAAAAACTTGTATGTATATGTAATCCGAATACTAAATATTAATTTAAATATATCGGTTGCCCCCAAAGTGGTACGAATATTAAATTCAATTATCTGGACATGTTTTACTGCAACGAACTTAAAACAAATTTTAAAGCAAAAGGTAACTTGTTTCTTTAAAAAAATGTTTTACTATAAGCGACTAAATAATTTTATATATGCTGCAATTCAGTTTGAATAATTTATTGCTAAAATAATTGGGTTTTGTTAATTAAACACAACTCTTTTCCTTTATTAGATTGAAAAAGATGAGTTTGGGGAAAAGCAATGTGCCCATCATCAAGCGCCTACGAGAAGAGAAGCAAATACCTTAAACATATTCTGAAAAACTAGGTTCATTTCCCTTGGGAAAAATACTGCTGCGGTAATTATGAGAGACGTTGCTCTTCAAGTAGGTGGCTTAAGTCAACAATGCGCAAAATACTGCCATCGCTAAAGAGGTTCTAAGTGTGGCCCTCACAGCTTTATCTCATCCTGAAAATATGAAAGCGGTCATAGGAAAGATATTTATATAAGTTTTCAATTATGTAAAACCGTTGAAATACTTTTTCTCGGATAAATACAGTATACGCCTTTTGAAAAGACTAACAAATTTCAAAAGATTGGTGCTCGTCTGCAAAATCTAAAAATTAGGAATCGACTCATATCGACTCTTGTAAAAAAGAGCTCACTTTTCTAAGTCTGTCATGGTTTTATTGGATCACACATCTAAGAATAAAACCACTAATTTTTACCAATCCTAATATTTACATTGATCTATTCTGTTTCCAACAGGGCCCAAATGCTACCTAGAATAGAAAAAATATAAATAATAATGTGTTTAAACTTGACCGTGTCTTTTTTCACACTGTTCAATACAAAGTAATCTACCTCAGAGAATCTAAAATTACCTCTATTAATCAAGTGAATAACTAGTTTCCAAGTAGTAGTGATTTTATTTGCATCTACCTTTTCGTGTGGAGAAAACTAAATGTAAGTCATTTTCCATCTAAAAGTTCTTAGACCTTGCGAAGTCTTCCCCAATAATATATTTCAATGACTATTTCTAACGTGAGATCCTAACACCAAGTTGCTCTGAATCAGAATCCAGATAATGGTGAAACCTGAACTTTTATTATAATATTTGCGTCAAAGGCTTTTTTTAACGAATAGATACCAAGCTCAAATAAATATACATACCTACACTATAGCAGTATAGTAAGGCAATAGTAAAAGAGGACCAAGATTTAATTGCAAAGATGTTTGCACTTGTAGTTAATATGAAATAATAATCAATGGCTGGGGAGTAAATATCGATAGCTCATTACATTTTAAGAGTGACGTAACAAAAACTTATTCCAACATATTTCGGCAAAATTAAACAAGATTTGAGAGGTATATTATACCTAAATTCGCTTCAATGTCGAAAATTCACTTTATATTTAAATCGATTTACTTTTTGTAATATTTTTTTACTTGATTATAAAGGAAATGGTAAAATGGCTCCTTTTGATATTTGTCCCTTGTATATTAGCTGACGATAAAATCTCTCTTGCTGAGAAAAGAGTTTACACTATTAAATGCTGATGAAGTGCCATTATTCTACTTAAAATAAATTGTTCCATGATTGGTACGAATTGTGTAAGAAACTATGTCTAATAAATATTTAACTACTAGTTGTTCAATATAATTATCTAATTTTTGGAAAACTATACATTAATTCATATTTCTGAAACATCCGAATCACTGAACCGTCTAAATCATCATTAATGTTGCAATGGAAATAAAGAAAAGCCAAAACTGAATAACTAAACTTCCAAGTTACACTCCTATATCAGATAGAGGTGCAAGTAAATTTAATGTATTTGCAGACATTTATTTTAATAATACTTTTCTCTTTCTATTATTTTCTCTACATTTTTCTTGCAAAACATTCATCGGTCAATATTTGAACTCAAGAACATATTTTAGTCTTTTAATTTTAAAACCTACATATTTTATGTTCGTTTTTTAATTAACGCTTTTTAAATAGTCCTACACATTTTATTCTTCTGTTACTCTATTTTTAGTTGAAATCTGATCTTTTCTTCAATATACTCCAGTTGTAGTTTTACTTTGTGGAATAAAGCACTAGCAAAACTAAATTGGATGAAAAAGAAAAAAAGCCACCCCAGGAACGAAAACAATCTCAGTTTTTTCTAATTTGGGGTAAACAACATTTTATTGGGCGAGGTTATACCAGATCAAACCTTTTCGTATGGCTTCCAATTTTATAGGGGCAAGGAAAATTAATAGAATTTTTTGCGACTAAAAAGAGTACTACATGTAAGTTAGGGAGTAAATTATTTTTGTTGTTGTTATTGATTGGTTTTAGTTCTAAAGTTATGACCCGAAAATAAAAGAAGCAAGGCAAAGAGTACTGAAATTCCGAACCTAACTTATGAGCAATTAGTCCAATATTAAATATATTAATATTTTTTTCTGCTTTTGGGGTAGACAAAACAAAAAATTCTTATTACGCAATTGTTTACTATTAGAATTTCAATTAATTTTCGATATTATAGTCAATATGTATGATATTTTAGTCGCGTGCTACTGTATATCACTATATCCGACGGTCGATCGGTCCCCGTTTTGCTTTTTTTTGTGTTTGTAATAACATTTTAAATATTTGTCCAATTCTAACGAAATGTGAAAATTTTTATGTTGTTTTACATTCTCTTTCAAATGATATAACTACCATGGTCATCCCAAGGTTACCCCAGGTTATATATTGTTTTAGCAATAATATCATAACTCTTCGGCTGATTCTAACGAAATTTGAAATCTTTATGTTTTTTCCTTTTTTTCGAATGATTTAATTGCCAAAGTCCTCCCAAGGTTAGCCTGGGAATAATTTGTTTCGGCAATAACATCATAACTATTTGGCTGATTCTAACGAAATATGAAACCTTAATGTTGTTTGCATTCTCTTTCGAATGATATAATTGACAAAGTCCTCCCTATGTTCGTCGGCAAATTATTTGGCACTACCATCATTACTATTCATCCGATTCTATTGATATTTCAAACTCCTATGTTTTTGCATTCTCTTTCGAATGAGATAATTGCCAAGGTCCTTCCAAGGTTAGTCCGGAAAATATTGAAAGTTTTGAAGGCCGTAAGGTCATAACCATAATAAGTGAGAGCAGACCTTGTTTCTTTTAGAGCCAGTGCTTCTTCTACTGGTAAATATTTTAGGATTTATTTTTCTCTACACACTCGTTATGTATTTATACTTCCCAATTCTTTCACATTTTATACAAATGTATTATGTACATTAGGATTTGCTATCAAACATTGATAGGTCACAAAACACAAACCTATAGTGTCATATACTTTTCTAGTCAAACCCATGTAAATAACCAAAAGACGGCTATTAAATATTCAATAGAAAAGTGAGCTCCTCTCAGAACTGTTTAGCCAAGAGCCCTCCAACCTCAAAAATAAAAATAATGGTTAAGTTCAAAATTATGAGATTTTTTAGCTCTTTCTATCTTGTCGAGAAAGGATAATTGAGTGGTTTAATCGACATTTTTTCATTTTACATCATTATTCTTTGACTATTCCGGAATTGAATGGGAGAAAATAAGCGAAACCAATGAATCCAAGATTTTATATATATATATATATATATATATATATATATATATATATATATATATATATATATATATATATATATATATATATAAAATCATACTTAGATATTATTTTTTGCTCCAGAAAAAAAAATTGGGATGACGCAATATATATATATATATATATATATATATATATATATATACACTCATATAAGCCGAAATAGTCTTAATTTTTATGAGGTAAAACCAACTTAAGACCCACGCATGCATCTCTGTCCTCGTTTCAATTGAATGGGGATAAGCAGTAATCTTCTATAAAAAAGAAGATCTATAAGGTATATTTACTTTATTTCTTTCCAGTAATATGATCAATGGTTCATATTATATTGAAATGTAATTTCGTTATAAATTGTAAAATATTAATAAGGTTATGCCTTTTTTTCATGCTATACATATATGAATTTTTTTTTTCGTAAATCAACCGATAGGTCCATATTTTACACAAACCGCGATAAAACTCCAATATAGACCGGAAAACCTGTTAATAATTTGCGTTCTGCATTTTTCCAATAATTATTAAAAGTAACTTTATAATTCTCAACCATAATAATATAATTTAACACATTAAATTTCTTATAAAATAGACACAACCTAAAATCTACGCATGAATCGTTTCTCCCGTTACAATCCAATGAAGATAAGGAGTAACCTTCTCAAATAATACTCAACATTGTAAGGTATGTTTATTTATTTATTTCAAGAAATGTGATACGGGGTCTATATTATATTATGGTGTAATAATACATTAATATTAAAAGAGTTATACTGTTTTTTCTTTGTATTTAATTATGATTTTATTTTCATAAATCCACCGATTAACCCTTACTTTACACAAACTGCATTAAAACTGAATTATAGAGATGGAACTTGTTAATTAATTTGGTTTCACATTATTCCCATAATTAGCATAAGTATTTTTATAATTCTCAACCATAAAAAAAAAATTAAAAGGCCTTAGATCTCTTATATGTAGAATAAAGATTCAGGCCAAATCTTAAGGCCCATAAACATAGAAAATCGCTGGAGGCTAATTTATTTATTTTATTGATGTGTGAAAATCATGGAAGAAATCGAAACATTGTTAGTAATGAATGAGCTTTCTTTTTTAAAAGTGAAAACAAGATTTTATATATATATTTTCTAAACTGATGCCTTTTTAATTGCGAAACATATTTTGGTATATATTAATTGATTTTTTTCTGCTTTGACACCCCCCCCCATTTCTGAAGCCTTTTTCTAGTCGATAGATGGCGCTTAATATCGGTTTGGGCCTTAAAGAGTGCCATATAAAAACATAAAAATAATAATAAGAATAAGAAGAAGAGGAAGAATAATAATAATAATAGTAAGAATAATAAAAGAATAAGAATGTGAATAAGAAAAAGAATAGGAATAAGAATAAGAATAATAATAATCATAAGAAGAAGAATAGGAATAAGAATAAGAATATCTCCGGAACTTGAATAGATAGAATATAGGGGTTAACGGTATCGATTTGGCATCTTCAAGTACTACCTACCTTTTTCTATAAGGTAGGTCACTCGTGTCCTACAAACACTTTATGTAATTAATTTTACCCATTCATGGTTAAATAAACCATATTTGTGATGCGAAAACATTGAAAGCCATTCGAAGAGTTGCTGATATGTATTTTTTTAAGTTTAGATTTATGCTTTTGCAGGTTTTACTTTTCCCGTCTTAATCGTCGATTTTAAATTGGCATTTTGTTTTATTTAATCGCTGAAGTTTATGATAATCAAGGCATTTATGTAGTTTTGGATGCCCTTTCGAATGATATAGGTTTTGACTCAGTAAGGCCCATAGTTATCGATTTATTAGCGATTTGGGGAGTTACCCCCCCAAAAAACCTTGAACCTAGGGGTCCTAGCGCTTTGGGACTACCCCAAGGTTCACAAATTATTAATATGTACTAATCTACAATTTTTTATCTTTTTTATATATGTATTTGTACTGTACATTGCACTCTCTTTCGAATGAAGTTTGTTTTGTCCAAATCAGTACAGTAATTGACGAGATATTTGCAAATGATTCAATTACGGGGTTCAAAGTACTACTGTAGAGCATGAGGTAAATAAAAAATTACAATTTTTATCCTTTTGCAACTACTGTGCTGATTTTGAAAAGACTAACGTTATTCAAAAGATGAGTATATCCTCTATCCGTCTTTCTATTTCTTATTGCGCTCGCCTCCCACCTAGAGGTTGCATCAGTGCTTTGGTTCCATGGTTTGCTTTTTTAGGCTATTTTTTCATCTTTATCGCTCTCAATTTTGGAAAAATCTCTATTTAAGCCGTGAACCTTAGTATATATATATATATATATATATATATATATATATATATATATATAATAGTTTGCAAGATATCCTAGAGAAAACATCAAAACCATATAACCATGAATAAAAGCCACGTTACTGGAAAATTAATATGTTATAGATAAATGTTCTCCCTCTCCAAACATATTTGTTTGGTTAAAATTGGTGCCGTAATTACCGAGACCTACACTTTTGAAATCGCACAAAGTCCTTTACCTCCTTTATAAATCTATTTATACAGAATTTAGCTTTTCCAGATTCAGGATTTGACGTTCTTTCCCATGGTGAAGTTCCCTTCCTTGTAGAAACAATAATTCTCGAGATATCGAGGGAAAACTATAACAAATCCAAAACCCAAGAATAAAAACCACGAATTTTTTAACATTTTAAAGACCAACAGATTAACTTTATAGGAAATCTCCTCCCCTTTTGAATGACGGTAGATTCATCAAAACTGGCCGAGTGGTTCTCAAGATATTCGCAAAAATGAAAATGTGGTTTGAAAATCAACTTTCTGGACAGACTGGAGAAGCAAAATGCAGTCACTCGTATATATTAGAGAATATCTCAGAAACTACCTTGCGTACAAGTTTAAAGCAAACTCAATGTTAAAACATCTTATCACTTGTTTAAAAAACTAATAAACTTAAATAAAATACTTACTGGTTTAGAGTCTGCTATTAGTTAGCGTGAGTTTAATGGATGTTTAATAAATATTATTAAATACCCTTCCAATCCCGCAGAATCATATAACGCAAACTACCAAAGATTAATTTTTTTCTTACTTCATTTTATTTATAAACTAGCAGAAATCGCGACGTTGCACGGGTAAAATATGCGTTCGTAAATAAACTAAGATGGATTTTAACTTTTTCAACTCTTCGCAAAACATATTCTCATTCTTTGGACCTATAAACTAAGATTAAGCTTAGTCTACAACGCTACAGAACTTCTTGGTACGCAATATACTAATTATTTCTTGTGGTGTATATAGAAAAAGATTACTATTGCGTTCCTTGGAGTGCAGGGAAAACAGCTTGCTTTTGCTTACCCGTAACGTGATTAATAAAGTAAGGAAAAATTAACCGCTGTCTAGAGGGCTCAAAGGCTCGTCTCCTCCCGTTCACCGTTAGCTATCTTTTTGCAGGAGACTATCTTTGCTGCGTTCTCCTTGCCCACCCTTCCGGGGTATAAAGGCTTTGCGACTCGACCCCCACGGGATGAGGGCCGGGCAGGGGGATGCGCAAATTTCCCCCGGCATGATGTCTCCATTCTTCGGTTTGCTTTGGATACTTCCTTTCAGGCAGTAGCTGTGCAGCTGCACCTGAATAGCAAGAGATACGAGTATACTGTTATTTTCGCGTACATTCCACTGTCAGCCGGCTTTGACGCGGGGGAATTCTACTGCAGTGTGGAACGGTTGCTTCGTTTCCCTGTCTCAATCTATCTTGATTGAGGGGTGGTCGATGACCTCCATGGTTGTGATCACTTTCCTATTAAAATATCATTTTGTGGGCCGATGCCGCCAGAGAGCCTTCCCAGGTGGTGCTTGGCGCGAGCGCATTGGTCTGCATTTTAGGAAATGACTGAATTCTCTATCTCATTCGAAGAGTTTAGGTCGGTTAATGAGGCCGTTGAGTTCTCCTCCGGAAACCTCATCGCCGCGGGCCAAACTATTATCCTAGAAGGTCTAGCCGTTTTACACGCCGACCACTCCCGTGGTGGTCGGCCGAGTGTGAGGCTTCCTTCAAACAGAAGCATTAAGCCTACATGCGCTATAAGCACCGTCTGAAAGATTTCACTATCAGTAAAATCCGCGGGCTAGGGCTAGGTTCCAGTATACTTCGAAGCACGCCTGCTGCTCTTCTTAGCAGGCATACTTGTCTTTACTTAATGGGAAGACCCCTCTAGCAGAAGTGTAGAGGCGAGTCAAAAAGATTGGGGGCAAGTTTTTGCAGGACCCACCACCTGTTATCCAGGAGAATGGGACCGCAATCTCGGACCCTGATTCCGAGCGGAATCCTTCGTAACGGCTTACTCCGCATCCTCTAGCTGGACTGCTGCTACGCCAGCATTTAATGTACGTCTTGATGTCACGGAAAGCCCCAGACTGGAGTTTCCCTCACGATGCGGAGAACCCTTCAACGACAGGTTTACTCTGAGCGAGTTGCGTTCCGCTCTCGTTCCGTGTGCAGACACCGCCCCTGATCAGGACGATGTCCCGTACGAAATGCTTCGAAACCTTGGTAAGCGATGCATGGCCTTCCTGTTAGATTTGTTCAACAGGATCTGGGTATAGGGTAACCTCGCAGATTCATGGCGAATCGCTACTATTTTAGTGTTTCGCAAACTGAAGAGAGATCACTCTACCCCGGCCGGTTTCCGCCCAATCTCACTAACCTCCTGAGTGTTAAGTTGATGGAGAAATTGGTAAATGTTAGATTCGCCTTTTTACTGGACAGCGGTGGTCATTAGTCTTCTGTACAGTGCAGCATCTGCAAGTTTCACTCCACGGCAGATGCTCTGCTCCGAAGCGAAAATGCCGCCTGCGAGGCCTTCCATCTTAGACAACACTTCGCCACGCAGTGTTTTTCAATCTGGAGAGGCCCATGATGCTGTATGGTGATAGGGTATCATGGGGGCCAGGAGACGCCTCCAAATCTTTACATCTGAATTTTGGCGAGATCGTCGATTCCGCGTACTGTTGGAGCGAGCCCTTTCAAGCCCAATATAGCAGGAAGAGGGTGTATGGCACTCTTTCCCCTGAGAATCAACGTTATCACGTTTCTGCTGCCGGAAGATGTTCTCACTACGCTCTACATCGACGACTTTTCGATTTCTTTTGGTGCGGCCCAGATACCAACTCTGGAGCGTCGACTCTAAAAGGCATTAAACCGCGTCTCTCGCTATGCTGAAGGGCACAGATTTCGGTTTTGCTTGGCTGAGACTAAGTTTTGCACTTCTGCCGCCATCCACGGCTCCACTCTGATTTGTTTCTCAATGGGGTACACTTGGTTGAATCGCACTGTTTCCTTGGTCATGTATTTGACAACGCCTCACCTAAGAGGACCATATTGGCAGCCTTAGGATCTCTTGTACCTGCACCATGAATATTCTTCGTTCCGCGACGTTCAGCGCCTGAGGCGCTGATAGGGCTACTACTGTCTTACTTTTTATCGATCCTTTATTTGTTTGAAGCTCGACTACGGATGTGAGTTTTATGCATCCGCATCCGAGCGTCGATTGCAAAAGGTTGACTCAATCGACCACACCGGCCTTCACCTGGCGACCGATGTCTTTTGCACTTCCCACATTGAGAGCCTACTTACCGATGCTAAGAGAGATGCCACTCGCTTTTCGCTGTGCAGCTGAATTTGACGGTGTCTATGCCGCCGAAGAACGCCCGTCATACTTTGAGCCCTTTGGGTTTAGGGCTAGAAAACTCCTTCGAGAGCTAGGTATAGCTATCGGGCCGGTGGGGCCCAGGAGGCCACCCTGGAAGGTACCACCTTCGGCTATTTGTCGCCACGCCTCTGCTGCCAAAGTTTTTACAGCGACGGCAGTATTGCGTTTGGCCTATTTGGAGCACACCTCGTGTCACGCTGGAACCATGCCAATGTATACGGATGGCTCAAAGTCTCAAGGGAAGGTCGGGTTCCACGCTGACCACAGGCGGGGAATAAGGGCGCGTCCGCGATGACTGGGCAACCGGACCAGCGTTTCGCTCTTCTTCGCACCGACTACATGACAGGAATAAGGACAACTCTCCAGGCTGCTTGACAAAAAAGATGGGAGACGGTCGAGCGGAACTAAAGGTTGCGTGCCATTTCGCCGCAACTGTTCTCGTGGACTTACCCCCAATGACGGGTCAGCTTCAGGTTGCTTTCTGTCATCTCTGAATTATAGACACTCACGCGACGCACCACCATTTGATGGAGCGCTCGCCTGCGCCCTACTGTGAAGGCTGCGTTGTCCTCCAGACTGTTCGGCACGTTCTTAGTGAATGTCCCAGTCTACGCGATCTTTGAGCACGTTATCTGTCCAGGTACAGGGATGATAGAGGTCGCAACCGATAAGCGTCGCTACTCGGGACTGGTTTGTGCAAATTGACTTGTGGACTTTGACTTTTTCGAGAGGGGCGGCCTTCTCCTCTTTATTTAACTAGTTTTTGTTGTTGTTATTCTTTTAATAGTAGTTTGCACGTTCCTGCGCCAGGGGGAGGTCCTATCCTCCTGCTTGTTCCCCTTTTCTTTTTTCCTTTTAATTATTGTTGTATTTTTTTGCATATAGTTGTTTTAAAGTAGCCTAGTACTAGGTTGTCGTGATTACGGCGACTTATGCCCAAGTAGGCAGTCGCTATGTGAGCTCCTAAAATAAAATAAAAATAAAAATGGACTATCATGTGCGGACTTGAAGCAACTTACATAGACTTCGAATAACTTAGACTTTGTATGTCTACATGAGCAATTTGTATGGCCGAAGCTGGCAATAGTAGCACCTCTGTGGCAGTGGCCGGAATTACTTCACCCGCTATCATTACCAGCCACCCCACCCCGACTCAGTGAACTGGGCCCTACTATTCATATTCTCTTGTCATCTATCTTTTTTTCTACACTCAAATCATAATACTAGTTACTATAGAGAGGATCCTATATCATCGCGCTACCAAAATTATCTCCCTCGAACGGGAGCAAAAACTCTTGTCCTTGGAGACGAGACACTAACAATACTCCTAATTGTGACGGAATTTATGGGTAAACATGGATTTAGACGTTTTTTATTATAGGAAGACCCAGAAGTAGAAAGAGGTTTCTCCCTAAGTATGTAAATATTCTCGTTCTCATTATCATTCTCGTTTTTATTCTCATACTCATACTCGTTCTTATTCTTATTTTATTTCTTATTGATATTCGTTATTCTTATTTTTTATATTTTGCCCGTAAGTAGCATGGTGATTTGCTCTCCTGGCAGCCGTGATAAAGGGTCTCACCGCCCAGTCCGGCCACAGCTTGGCATTCTTTTTCTTCTTCTGCTAACCTCTACTTCGTATTTTGTACTAATTCTCTTACACCCAGCATCCATCTACGTTTATTTGGCCGTCAGGAGGCGCGACCCCATGGCTGGGTCCTGCCTGTGTTAGTTGGTGGATGCCTGAGCCGGAGTGGCGCTCTTGGGGGTCTTTGCTTTCCCAACCGGTAAATTTCTGAGGCTGGCCGGCCATTTTTAAAACTATGGTTGGGTCAGGGGTCGACGGGCTTACCCTCTTAGTTGGGCTGGCGCTCTGAGTAGGTGTCTCGACGGTAGACAATGACTGCGCTGCGCGAGTTCAACCCTCCTCATTTATACTCTACTTTATATGGGTAATAATAAAAAAATATATCTCTCTCAGAAGTCTCGGTTCTCGTAATACACCTGTCAATAAGTCCTCTTTTCCGCGCTTGTTAGATCGCTTCGCAGAGCAGAAGAGTTAGATCCTGATTTGGATTATCCTTGTTTTTCGGTGATGAATTCCAGTTCAGGGTCTCTGCTTTCTAAATTCGACGTGTTTGATTTGAATGAGAAGTTTGAGTTCCGCTGTGGTTTGTCCTGGCGTATGTAGCACCGTGGTTGTTGCGATTTAGTGGCTGAGGTGTGTTCACGAGAGCAGTGTGGCGCCGTGCGGAATTTGTCCTCCCTTTCGGAGGTCACGGTTTCTGTTGTGCCCCACCCTCACCTTAATATTGTTAAGGGAGTGATTCGCTCCAACGAATTATTGCAATATGGTGTCTCAGACTAAAGGATAAACTTTTGTCCCAGAGGGTTAAGGACGTTTATATGGTTTCTAAGTCTGTTGGTCCCGCTAGGGTTCCTACTAGTACACTTATCGTCACCTTTGAGCATCAGGATCTGCCCCAGTTTGTTCGTGCTGGGAATCTTCGTGTCCCTTTGTCCCGTTATGTCGAGATCCCCAGATGTTGTTTTAATTAGCATCAGTTTGGCCATATGATCAGCAATTGTATGCAGGCTCGTCGCTGTGTGGCCTGTGCGTTGGTGTACCATGGCTTGTCTTGTGGAAATCATAAATGTTGCGCCAATTGAGGAGGTTGCCCTAACGGGCTTGACGCTCCTGTCTCATATTCCTTTTTGAAAAGGAGGTACTGGCTCTTCGGGACTCCCTCAGACTGGACTTCCGTGAAACCCGTCGAAGGGTGTGGGGGCCGCTCAACCCACTCGGCTGCATCTTCTCTGACGTTCTCCGGGAGGCGATTTCCCGCTGTCCTCCTTCCGGTCGTCTCACTCCTTTTTTATTATCTCCGGTACCTCCGTTGGGCCCTCTCCTTTGCCTTTGGTCTCTTCTCATACTCATACCGTGAGATCGAGCGAGCTGAGACGCTGAAGGATATCCCAGAGTTCCTCCTGGCGTCTGCCTCTGCTGTTCCTCCCGTTCCTTTGCCCCATCGCGAACCAAAGGGTTCCTCCTCATCCCGTTCGGAGTTTAAGCGCACTGCCTCTGATGAGGCTGGTTTGGTCCCCGAGTTGGTTGTTGGGGTGCCTTCCATTTTGATGCCTTTTCCTCCCCGGTCTTCGCTGCCCCCCCTTCCCGTTTGGCATAACCGATGTTATTGTGAGGGCGGAGATTCATCGGGTTCCGTTTTCCTTCCATCCTACCCTGGTTCCTTCTTCCCAGCCCCTTACCACTATTCAGTCTCCGATGTCTCCTACGTCAATTCCATCTCCCTTGCCTCTCACCACTGTTCATTCATCTACTTCTGACCCTGTTACCTTTTCACCCTCTGACCCAGTACCTTCCTTTCCATCGGATCCAATTCCCTCCTTATCCTATGATCTTGTTCCCTTCTCACCTTATGTCCATGTCCCGTCTCCTATTCCATCTTCTTCGCATCTTAGTACTCGCTCGTCTTTGGTCGATCTTCCTTTCCATCCGGGCCATAAGCCTTCCACGTTGGGGGCTCAGTCTGGCTCTCAGCTGTCGCCTCTCACTTTTCACGTTGCTAAGTCCGTGCCGGGTGCCTCCCAGGCTCATCGTGATTTGTCCCTTCTCCACTCTGGGTTTTTTAGTCGTCAGGATCCTTCAATGGCTTCCGTCACTAGAATCCCGACGTTGTTGTCGAGACGACAGTAATGTCTGTCCTCATAGAGTGAAATTGTCAAGGAGTTCTCCCCAAGTAGGAGGAACTCCAGCTCTTGCTTTCTAGCGTTTTGCACTTGGTTGTCTGTTTGCATGAAAATAAGCTTTAGACTGACTCTTTCCCGGTGCTTTCGCACTTGCAGATCTTTAATTCCACCCCTACCCCCCGCTGTGGGCGTGTCCCATGTTGGACCTTCTCTTTTAACTTCCTCTTCGCTATTTTCTGCGCAACTTTCCCTCCGTAATACCTTTCAGGCTGATGCTACGAGGGTTTTTATTTCCAAGCTTTTAATTGTTCTTTGTAAATCCCCCCCAGATTTTAATTTGAGTTAATCTGACCTTTTATAGCTCAAAAGTCAGTTACCTACTCCGTTTTTATTACTTGGTGATGTTAATGCTTGTCATCCATCTTGGGGTGATACTGCCCGTATTCCCCGAGGCGCAGTGGTTGAGTCCCTCTTATTATCTGATTCTCTTTGTATTTTAAATTCTGGCGATTTTACTTCTTCCCATGTTCAAACGGATTATGTTAGTGCTGTAGACTTGTCCTTATTTCGCCAGACTGTTTCCTCGATTTCCTGTGGTCGATACGGGACGACCTTTCCTGAAGTGGTCACTTTCCGATCGTCCTGTCGACCGCCCTTCTTGTCCCGTGCCTTTCGCTCCCTCCTCGTTGGGATCTACGGCAAACAAATTGGGTTGTGTTTCGGGAGGGTTCCTTTACCGATGCCGCCCTGGATTCCTTCGATACCGTTGATTCAGCGTCTCATATATTCGAGGCTGCTGAGCGCTTTGTTTCGCGGAGGTGTCCTGTTGCAGGGCGGTCCATTGTTCTCTGGTGGTCGAGAGATTGCGCGTCGGCCATTTCTGCCTAGCAGTTGGCCCATACCCAATATAGGCGGAACCCGACCGTCTCGAATAGGATCGATCGAGACTGGGCTCATGCCATTCGCCAGAGGACCCAAAGTCGCGTCCGCCGTGAGTCTTGCCGCCAGTACGTATCTTCCATCTCTTCGTCTTCGTCGGTGAATCGTGTTTGGAAGCGAGTCAATAATATCCGTGGTTGCTACGCTGGTCGTGCCATCCCTACTCTGGATATTGGAGGCTCGCCTGTGTCAGACTGGCCATTTTGATTCAGTGAGTAGCACTGATAGCTATCCTCGAAGGTTTCTCGATCATAAAGACGCTATAGAGTCTTGTCTTTCAGATTTTACCACGTGCGTTAGCTTCACTTATAATGATTTTTTTCCGTCTATGAGCTTCGGGATGCTTTGTCTCACTGTGGTTTCAATTGTCCGGGTTAAGATTGCATCCACTACGACTTTCTCTGCCATCTCTATCCACACTATGAGTTATTTTTAGTTGAATTTTACAACCTGCTTTGGATCAAAGGGACTTACTCATCCGTTCTCCTGTCGTGTGGAGGTTGTTCTACACTTTCTCAGACCGGGCATGGACGGTTTGGACCCCAGTCATTATCGCCGGATTGCTCTTACGAGCTGCCTCAGGAAGTTATTCGAGAGGATGGTTCAAGTTTGCCTCACTTAGTTTATGGAGTTCAACTCGCTCCTCTCTCTATTTCAGTGTGGTTTTCGCAGCGGTCGTAGTACTCTTAACCACATCATCCTATTGGAAGATTTAGTTTTACGTGCATCTTCTTCCAGGCATCAGGTGTTAGCGGTGTTCTTCGACATCCAGAAGGCCTATGACACCACCTGAAGATATGATACATTAGGTCAATTATATGATTGAGGTATAAGGGTCTTTTTACCGGTTTTTATTGAAGATTTTTATCATCCCGAAATTTTAAGGTCCATATTGGGGATGCTTGCGGGTTTAAGAAGAGGATGTGTCTTAAGTGTGACGTGTTTCACCGTTGCCATCACTAGCCTGGTGTCCACTCTTTCGGAGGGGGTATTGGCTCCTCTCTTCGTGGAAGACTTGGCGTTGTTCTGTTCATCTTCCCGCTTGCCTTCTACTGCCCGTCGATTACAGCTGGCAATTGATGCCGTGCCGGGTCATGGTGTCCTTGGTCCCCGTTCTCCTCTTCTTGGATGTTAGGACGATTGAGTTATCCCCTTTTTTTAAGTTTCTGAGTTTAACGCTTAAGAGCTTCCTGGATTTGCTTCGGGTTTTATCCCACACCACTTAGGGCGGTGATAGGCGCACCTTGTAGTCGCTTTATTCTATGCTGGTTTAATCCTGGCTAGACTATGGTTGCCAGGCGTACTCTTCAGCGTCTCCTTCGGCATTAGATTTACTTGACTCTCTTTGTTTGCTTGGGGTCCGTCTTAGTAGTAGACCCTTTCGCGCCTCACCTATCTCTAGCCTTTTTATGGAGGGTAGCGTGCTTACCTTGCGATATCACCGGCTGTAGGTGTCCATATGATGGCTGCTTCGTGTTCAGCAGTACCCTTCATCCCGACTCCATGAGTGCCTCTTTGCCTCGTCCTCTCCAGCATCTATTGATCGGCGTCGATTTTCGCCCGGCCTCTGGTGCTCTGGGTTGGGGACCATCTTGCCTCCCTGCATGTTCCTGAGGTGTTAGCTCTCCCATTCCAGCAGTTTCCGTGTTGGAACCTTCGCCCTCCTGAGGTATGTACTGATTTTTGTTATTTCGATAAAGGGTCTACAAAACCCCGTCTATTAAAGCGCCTGTTTCTTCACACATGCGTCTTCTCATCTTTTTAATGACGTTAGTCTCGTAAAAATCAGCACAGAAATTTGTAAAGAATAAAAATTCTCATTTTTCATTTACCTGATCCTTTACCTTAGAAAATTAAACCTCGAAATTAGATTATTTACGAATATCTCAGTAATTACTGGAACAAATTTCGACGAAGCAAACATCATTCGAAATAAGTTGCAATGTCCAGTAGGAATACATATATAAAAAAGTGTAAAAACTAGTAGATTAGTAGATATTCAAAATCAGTGAACCTCGGAATTCCAGTTAGTTATAGTTGAAACGAACGCCATTCAAAGGAAGGTGTAATTTCCAGTACGGATACAAACATAAACAGTGTTAAAAATAGTAGATAAATAGATATTAATAATCAGTGAACCATGGGACTGCCAGTTAGTTCAATTTGTAAAGTCTAAAAACACCAGAGTTAAATTATTTGAGAATATCTCGGCAAGTATTAGGCCGATTTGACGAAATATACCTCATTAAATGAGGGTTCAATGTACACTACAAATATATATATATATATATATATATATATATATATATATATATATATATATATATATATATATATATATATATATATATATATATATATATATATATATATATATATATATATATATATATATATATATATATATATATATATATTATAGTGTAAAGTAGTAGATATTTAAAATCAGGGAAGCATGGTAGTTACCATTATGTTCTATTTTAAACGCTTCTAAAAAACCTATACCATTGGCAATCTTTATCGATTTTAATTCAAATGTACTCTCAAATTATCTCTACATGATTAAAAAATTAACCTATAAGTTCCCATTTAAGTCTTTTTATAGCATAAATCTGGGTTCTGAATTTTTTCCATAATTAGAAAAACTATTGTAACAGGAGAAATGATCCATGCGTTGGTCTTAGGTTGGTTTTATCTCATAAGAAAAGGTCCGCTCGAGGCTAGTCCGCTACACTACATCCATAACTACGATACACACTTATCTACGAGTGTATCTCTAACATGCTATATATTTATTTTTTATTTATTATTTTTTATTATTTTATTTATTTATTTTTTTTTTATATATGATCTACTGTACACACTTATCTACATGTGTACAATATCATGCATATTAACTACTTCAACCTAGGGGTGGGGGGGGTCATAGAAAGTTTTTCTTCTCGACTTTCGCAGCCCTCGACTGCTAGGGGTGAAAATCTAATTTTAGGATAGTAAGACTATTTATAGGATAGGCGGAAAGGAAAATGGATATCTAAACTACACATGCAAGAATCTAATCGCATTATGGTCACTCGAGGCTAAATGCTCTCCTACACAAACATTTCTACCAATGACTCGTTAGTCGCGATGATTTAATCGAGGATATTATTATAACGCGTTGGTCCCTCCACTTTTTGTACGAGAAAGTTCTCCAGAATAAAGTTTAGTAGTCTCTCCCCAGCTTTATTTGACGTTAGGTTACTATAGTTAACGTTTGGATGGTTAAAATCGCCGCGACTAATATGGTCCCTTTTCTAAGCCGAGATGAAATCATATCAAAGAGTGCAGCATCTTCTCTTTCCATTTGAGATCGTGGACGATATATGATGGCTAAATTAATTTTATTTTTTGCATTACAACATAATTGGATTAATAAGGCCTCACTTCTCATATCTGCCTTAGACGATTCGATCGCTATAGCGGTTAAGTCATCTTTTATATAAACTAATACGCCCCCTTCCTCTACCATTTTGTCTATTTTTATAATGAATTTTATAACCTGTTATATCAAATTCGCAAACACTGATGCCCGAATGTGTATCTATCCAAGTCTCACTTATGAATACGAGATCGTAGTCTCCCTCTAGAATTACGGCTTTTATTTCGGCAAGTTTATTTTTTAAGCTACGAACATTTGAATATATACATTTCAATTTGCGCTTTAGGTGGACTCTTCTATCACACGCGAATCGGTTCCGTTTTCCTGCTTCCCAATACTCATTACCCCTTTAAGCGAGGACCGGTCCGACGCATGGGCATCAAGTGGCCCCGCAACTCTCCTACTTAACATGCTACGTACTGCCTGGTCTAAAATCCTACTTAGCCGACTGTTCCCCACATCGCTTAAACGGATCCCGTCCGTTTGATAAAGTGAAGGTTGGTCTTGAAATGTATCCCAAATGTTAAAGAAGCTAACTCCAGTATCGCGACACAAGCGCTTAAGGCACTCGTTTGTATAAATAGCTAGGGACTGCAGACGCAACGTGGATTTTAGTCGGGGGAAAATACCAATTATTCCTACGTTATCCGCTTTAACTTTCGCAGTATCAATCATAGTCTTAGCGTGGTTTACTATTCCCTCTGGGGTGCTGTCGTATCTGTGGATATCATTTCCCCCTACCAACGTGAGGATCGTACGCCCGCCGCGTGTTGACGGGTTACGCGCTGTGAATTCCGGATCTTGGTTTCTAATTAAAGAATCCCAAATTAATACCGTTTTTTCTTTCCCCTCGATAGGAGTTAGCAGTGCGAAGGTGTTCATACATGGTAATCTGAAGTGCTGTTCCCTCGATGGTCTAGCCCCATTTCTAACGGTCCTAAATTGCGAATCTTGGAGTCTATATTGCGAATCCTGGAGTCCAAACGAGTTTAAAATCTTTTGTTGCTGGTTAACAATTGCCTGATGATTCGTACGAGTAGGTCAGAAGGAGAAGAAGAAGGAAAATCATAAGAAGAATGCGAAGAAGAATTAGAAGAATGAGGAGAAGAAGAAGAATGATAAGAAGAAGATGAAGAATATGGAGAAGAAGGAGAAGAATGAAGAGAAGGTAAAGAATGAGGAGAATGAGAAAAATGAGGAGAAGAATGAGAATGAGAATAATATAAGAAGAAGCACAACTACTGAATCATGGACCATCGAAGTCCCTAAGGCCGCTAAAGGCCAGTCCGCTTACAGAAGATGTTAACTACCACATTCTAACGTTAGTGTATAATGCTTTTTCTGTTTTTTACATGCTGTTTTTTAACTATTTCAATTCTACGGTACGCGCTTATCTACATGTGTACCCTTTATATATATTTTTTACATGATTCTTTTTTAATATTTATATTCTACATATGTACAATTTGGCCTTTGTTTAAATGTCTTTTCTAACTATTTCACTTCTACGGTACACATTTATCTACATGTGTCCCCTTGACATGCAGGTTCAGCTATCCCTCAAATACACGAATAGACTTCATCCAACCAGGGTGGTGGTAGTGATAAGACAGTAGTCTCTTCTCTCGCAGGCTTCGCCTGATAGTAATAAAAATAATATACCAAAAGGACAGGTAGAAAAAAAGGGAATTTACATTCAGGGGAGCGTCTGGAATCTTTTCATTGCAGGATTATAGTTTGTATGACGTTTTCTTTTATTCTCCTACTACCTTATATTTAGACTATTGAAGTATTCATTAAGTCGGTTTTCCAACATATTAACTAACATGCTTTCTACACACGGTTGGGCAGGCTATTCCATGTTTGCGTGATTTTAAAAGTGAAATAATTTTGAGCTATAGTAGAGTTAAATCGCTTGTTCACTAATTTTAAACCCTTTTGGCGTGTGTTGGCCCTTTTGTCCATTTCGAACAATAATCTGTAATCAATATTAGTAAATCTTTTAAAGATTTTGAATACCTAGATCAATTGTCCACGTAATCGTCTAATTTCAAGGGATAGTATGTTTAATGAGCGTAGTGTATCTTCGTACGGTTTGTTTCGGATTCCAGGAACTAATTTAGTAGCCCGACGTTGCACTTTTTCTAACTCCGCTATATCCTTGTTTAGGAAGGAACCCAAAATTGAACCGCATATTCGAGGTGTGGGCGCACGAGCGCTTTGTATAGTGTCAGGATTTGAAGGGAAAATTCCGAGCAATATATCCTAGTACTCGGTTTGCTTTTTTACAAGCTTCTGCGCATTATGTTGATAATTTAAGGTGCTCTGAGATTAAAATCCCCAGGTCTTTTTCTAAGTTAACAGATTCGAGGATTTGGCCTTTCATATGGTATTCTACTTTTAAGTTATGACATCCAAAATGCATGGCATTGCATGTACTTATGTTGACGCCCGTTTGCCATTTATCTGCCTATTCGATAATTTTATTAAGATCTCTTTGCATTTGCTCTACATCGTGTCTCCAAAGGTCTCGGCTACCCAGCTTTGTGTCATCTTCAAATTTAGACATTCTACTAAACACTCTTTTATCCAAGTAATTAATGTAAACAATAAATAATAATGGTACCTGGCGGGTGACTGGGGCCACTCTGAACACACTCCATCTACCAAAACTCACTGTCAACGATTTGATAGCCAGTTTTTAATCCATTTAAGTATGTTACCCCTCAGTCCAATTGCTCTAATTTTGATCAATGGCCTTTCATGCGGGACTGTATCAAAGGCCTTTTTAAAGTCAAACTAAATTATATCCGCCGCTTTAGTTTCATCGTAGATGCAACCAAGTTATGAAAAAATTCGAGTAAATTTGTTAGGCACGAATCCATGTTGGGAGTCTGCAATTAAATTATTAGCCTCACAATGGCTCACCAACCTATCACTAATTATCGATTCCAAGAGTTTTCAAATTACAGAAGTTAAGCTGATGGGACGGAAATTAGTAGTTTCAGATTTATCCCCTTTTTGAATATCGGCGTAACCTTTGCACGCTTGAACTCTATTGGAACTAGGCCTTTCTCTATTGATTGATTGAAAATGGTGCAGAGCGGTCTTGCTAATTCATTTTTTAGTTTTTAAGATATGTTGGGTACACTCCATCGGCCCCGGGTGACTTCGATTATTTTCATTTTATTAATATATGTGAGAATCTCCCCTTCATTTATACCTATTTTGGATAGGATACTTTGTCTTTCAAGACTTATGTCCTCGCCTAGTGTTTCTAATTGTGTCACGTTCTCAATAGTAAAAACACTCGATAAGTGCTCATTTGATATTTTAGTAAGTGTTCTGGGACGTCCGCCATAACGCCCTATTGAACCCTTTATGGGCTTTCTACTGTTAACGTAACTATAAAACCGTTTCAGTTCGTGCTTTAAATTTATAGCAAGTTTTTTTTCATATATCAGCTTAGCTTCTCTAACGTCCCGCTTTACCAGCCTTCGAGTGTCTACGTATTTTTCCCGATTTGTTATCGTTTCGCTTTTTCTAAAACTTTGATAGTCTTTCGGCGTACGTACTTAACTAACTCAGAAACCACCGTGAGCACATTTGGCTGTAGTTCCTAGTACATTTCGTGTACAACTGTCTTATTATGTAAACATCTTTCCCAGTTTATCCTTTTAATTCGGTCAAGGAAGGTTTCAAAATTACAACTCCCAAATCGTGGGATTAGTTGTGAACTCTCTTTTATCTCTACGCTCGTATTAATTACAAACTTAAATACATTATGGTCACTCGTCGCCAAATGCTCATCCACGCAAACGTTTTGTACCAGTCTCCTCTGTTGAGATAATCAAATCCAGTATATTTTCATCACGCTTAGGTTCCTCTACTTTTTAAAAAAAGAAAATTATCCTAAATGAAATTAACTAATCTGCCCCCAACTTTATCCGAAGTGTAGTTTGTATAGTTAACGTTAGGGTAATTGAAATATCCACAAATTATTGTTTTTGCTTTTGTCACCATAGGTGAAAGGCATTCAAAGAGTAGTACCTCCTCTGATTCTATTTGAGATGGGGGCGATATGTAACGGCTAATTCAATTTTATTATTTTTAGCACACTTGAGCTCAATTAACAGAACCTCTCTCTTCATATTTACGAGCCTTCGGTGCGGCCATCATTATTGCATTTATTCTCTCTTTTACGTAGGCTAACAGTCCACCGCCTCTCCCAATTAGGCCGTCCTTGTGATGGATTTTCTACCCTTCTATATTATATTTCGCAATAAGGTGTCTAGAAGCTGTATCTTACCACGTCTCGCTAATACATACGATATCGTAATCGCCCTTTTGATTCATGGCTTTAAATTCGGGCAGTTTGTTTCTTAAAATCCGAACATTTGCGTAAATGCATTTTAATTTTCCCTTTAAATAACAGCGTCCCTCTCTCGTATGCCTGGAGAAGAATAAGAAGAAAGATAAGAATAAGAAGGAGAAAAATAAGAATAAGTAGAAGAATAACAATAGGAAGGATAAAAATAAGAATGAGAAGAATAAGAATAAGGAGAATAAAGAAGAATAATAAATAAAATAAGAATAGAAATTTCAACGTTCAAAAGAGAGTTGAATTCTGCATCGAATGTCACTATCATTTTAAAATGTAAAGGAAAGACAGAAGATTAAAATATTCAGTACATAAAGGTTATAATCCGATTGAGCTGGAATACCCAGAATCGCGTCTCCAAAATTTCTTGAAAATCAGCCAACCCAGATTCTCGACCATTTTGTTTTTTCGCCAATTACTGCTTGACTAACCATGGTAGCACATCGTAGCCTATATTTATGAAAAGGGAATTCTAAACTATATACCATACTGTTCCAGACTAGAAAAGGAATCCTTCCTTATCGCTTCTCTGACAATTACACCTCGATCGGCTTCAAATCTTTTTAATGAATATTTCTTGTTATGTCCTTCTTAACCTCCTTTATATATTCCTTTGTAAATATTAAGCTTGCTAGATTGAGAATTTGACGCTCCTTTTAATTCAGAAGATCCCATCGCTCTAAAAACTATACATCTCGAGATATCGACGGACAACTATAACAAACGAAAAAAAAATAAAAATAAAATCAGGTATTTATTAATATTTTAAAGAACAGTTAATGATATTATAGTAAATTTCTCCTTTGAATGACGTTTGATTCATCAAAATCTGCCCAATAGTTCTCGAGATATTTGCAAAAATGAAAAAGTGTTTCAAAAACCAACTTCCAGGAAAAGGTACAGAACAGACAGGAGAAGTAAAAAGTAGCCACTAGTATATTTTATCGAATACCTAGGGAACGTTTGCCTATACAGGTTAAAAGCGAACAACAATATTAAAACATCTAATCACTTGTTAAAAAAATAATAACCTTAAATAAAATTCTTAGAAGTTTACAGTCTTCTAGGAGTTAATGTGGGTTTAATGAATGTTTTATTAATGTTATTATAAACCATCGCAAGTCCCGCAAATTCATATAAGGAAAAATAGCTAAGATATAATAATAATAATATTTATAATAATAAGAACTGAGCTATTATTATTATTAAGCAAACAGTATAGCTTTTTTAGAAATAAAACCAATCTAAGACCCAAGTATGTATCTTTTCTCCCATTACAATCTAATGAAGATAAAAAGTAATCTTCTTAAAAAAACAAAACGATAAGGTATATTTATATATTTATTTAAAGAAATATTGTAAAGGGTACCCTATTATATTCAAGTGTATTTTAATTATTAATACATCTATATTAAAAAAAGTTATAACGTTTTTTCTTTGTATAGATTTATGGAATTTTTACTTTCATGATTCCAACCCTTATAACTAGAGAGTGTAAGCGAGGTGATCTATGGAGACTCTTGTATGTTGATCACTTAGTTTTAACAGCAGAGACTAAAGTTAAAGTGGAACGAATGTTATTTGAATGGAAGCAGGCAATGGAGGGAGAAAGATTAAGAGTTAACATCGGTAAGAATAAGATAATGATACCTGGAAAAGCAGGTGAGGTGGTGTAATCTGGGAGATACCCTTGTGCAGTTTGTGAAAAAGGAGTTGAAGTTTACTACATTATGTAAACTGAATGTTTCAAGCAGATGTATAGGAGGTGTTCAGGCCTGAGGAACATTAATCAAGCTCAAATTTTGTTTGTTCAAAGTGCGTAAGGAGGAGAAACTCTGTCCTCAGAGTAGCCAACACCATTGTTGTTGATGGACAGGTGGTGTAGAAAGTTGAACATTTTTGTTATTTATAAGATGTACTGGATGGTAAGTTAGGTGTGGAGAGAGCAGTTAGTGGCAGAGTGTCAGCAGCGTGTAGGAGATGAAGGAAGATGGCTGAATTACTTATCAACAGGGAGATTCCACTTAGGAACCTTGAAAGGGTTTATGATGCATGTGTCAGACCAGTATTACTTTATGGATCAGAGACTTGGTGAGCCACACAGAGGTTGGAAGAAGTGCTGATGAGCTTGTGTACATGGCTGGTGTAACATGGAGGGATAAATTTCGGAGTGAATATGTAGCTACAAGGTGTGGTGTTGATAAGCTGGACGTAGTTCCGAGGAGAAGAAGATTGAGATGGTTTGGAGGTGTGAAGCGAAGAGATGAAGAAGAGACACTTGGTAGGGTGAGAGAGTTGGAGGTGGATAGAAAAAGGCTAAGAGCTAGACACAAGAAAACATGGAAGAAAAATATAGAGGAAAACATAGCAATGTTTGGAGTGGAAAAAAACAAAGCGTATAATAGAGAAAGATGGGAGCAAATCATCAAACGTCTAACCTCAAGAAATCAAAATTGAGAAAGTCTGATGAAAAAAGGATTAAATCAGTATTCCACCCCTTAGCCCTTATTTTACACATACTGCAATAAAACTGAAATATAAAACTGTAGTCTGACAATTATTTGGGTTCTGCATTTTTCCCATAATTAGCGAAACTATTTTTATAATTCTAAACCATAATAATATAATTTAACAACTTATCTTTGGTAAATAAACTAATACGGATTAAAAAGAATAATAATAATAAGGACAAGAAGGAGAATAAGAAGGAAAAGAAGAAGAAGAAGGAGAACTACAGAACTACAGAATTACAGAATCTAGGACCAGCAAAGACCCTAAGGTCCGCTCGAGGCTTGTCCGCTACACTACATCCATAACTACGATACACACTTATCTACGAGTGTATCTCTAACATGCTATATATTTTTTTTTTCATTTTAATATATAAACTACTGTACACACTTATCTACATGTGTACATTGTCATGCATATTAACTACTTCAACCTATGGGTGGGGGGGTGATAGAAAGTTTTTCTTCTCAACGTCCGCAGCCCTCGACTGCTAGTAGGGAAAATCTAATTTTAGGATAGTAAGACTATTTATAGGGTAGGCGGAAAAGAAAATGGATATCTAAACTACACATGCAAGAGAAATCGCTGGCATCATTTTTAGTCATCATTTTACTCTCGTTGTTCCTCCGCTCCAAACTCCTTTTGCAACACGTTTTTATTTACTGTGCTCAGACTACGTTATATTTATACTATTTAAGTGCACGTCGAGACGGTTTTAAACATATTTACCGACGTACTATCTACTACGTGGATTGGTAGCCTATTCCAAATTTGAGTAATTTTAAACGTAAAATAGTTTTGGGCTATACTAGTGTTAAATCACTTGTTCACTAATTTTAATCCGTGTTGCCGAGTATTTACCCTATGATATAATTCGAACAGATTCCTATAATCAACGTTTGAAAATCCTTTCAATATTTTAAATACTTCTATTAGATGGCCACGTAATCTTCTGCCTTCGAGAGATGGCAAATCTAATGCCCTGAGTCTTTCCTCGTAGGGCCTGTTTCTCAGCTCGGGAATTAATTTTGTAGCCCTACGCTGCACTCTTTCTAATTGCGCGATATCTTTGTTTAAGTATGGAGCCCGAAATTGAACCGCATATTCGAGCAGTGGACACACAAGTGATTTATATAACGGTAAAAATATATCTTTGGATTTGAACGTGAAATTACGCGCGATATAACCCAGCACACGATTTGCTTTTTTACATGCATCCGCGCATTGTTTCGTGACTTTGAAGTCATCCGAGCCTAAAACTCCTAGGTCTTTTTTCAATTTAACTACGTCGAAGACCTGGCCTTTCATGGTATACTCTACCCTCAAATTATGGCAACCCAAATGCATCACCTTGCATTTATTTAAATTAAACTGCATTTGCCACTTATCCGCCAATCTGACAATCAAGCTTAGGTCCTTTTGTAATTTATCTACATCTGATCTTACATATGCATGGTTGCCCAGCTTCGTGTCGTCAGCAAATTTAGAAATCGTACTAAATACGCCATTATCCAAATCGTTTATATATATTAGAAACAATAATTGGCCAAGAACTGAGCCTTGTGGCACTCCACTACTGACGTTGACCCAATCAGAACATTCACCATTTATAACTGCTTGCTGCGAACGATCCTTCAGCCAATTTCTAATCCAATTTAATATCTTACCCTTCACACCGATTGCTTAAACTTTCATTAATAATCTCTCGTGCGGAACGGTGTCAAACGCCTTTTTAAAGTCTAGATAGATTATATCTACAGCTTTGCTTTCGTCGTAAACGCAAATCATTTTATGGAAGAATTCGAGCAAATTTGTCAAGCACGATCTCGTCCGCCTAAACCCATGTTGGGAATCTTTAATCACATTATTTAGCTCGAGGTAGCTCACTATTCTATCTCTAATAACCGATTCTAAAAGCTTTCCAACTACCGAAGTTAGACTAGTAGGACGAAAATTCATTGTTTTGTATCTATTCCCATTCTTAAATATGGGTATAACGTTTGCACGCTTGAAGTCTAAAGGGACTATGCCATCTTCTAATGAGCGATTGAAAATTGCACGCAACGGCTTCGCAAGCTCATTCTTAAGTTTCTTTAAATGAGTGGGGTAAACGCCATCGGGCCTGGGTGATTTCGACTTTTTCATCAGGTTAATATATTTAAGAATTTTCACTTCATTAACTGTTATATCGGATATGCAAATATCACTATTATCTACTTCTTCAACTAACGATCCTAATTCGGACGAATCTTCAACATAAAGACGCTTGTGAAATGTTCATTTAAAATTTTAGACATTTCCGCCGGAAATTCCGTCAAGCGACCATCTTTGTCTTTAATCGGCCCTATTGAACCTTTTAAGGGTTTCCTACTGTTTACATAGCCGTAAAACCGTTTCGGTTCCTTCTTTGAATCCTTCGCCAGTTTTATTTCATATTTCCGCTTCGCATCTCTAACCGCCCGTTTAACTTCTCTTCGAGAAGCTATGTAATTTTGCCGCCTTTTCAATGACTCATTGTTCTTATGTATTTGAAATTTTCTATTTCGGTCCTTAATTAAGCTGAATATTAGTGGGCTAACCCACGGCGCTCTCATCGACTTCCCGCTCTTACGGCGCACATACTTTACTAAATCGAGATTTACACTAAGGAGTGTACGCCGAAGCTTAGTGTACATTTCTCCTACCGACCTATTCTCGAAGCGCATTCCCCAGTCTACATCCTTAATCCTTTAGCGAAAAGTATCAAAATTACAGCTACCAAAACGTAGCATGAGCTGTGTACTAATTTTTACTTCTACACACGTGTTTACTACGAATCTAATCGCATTATGGTCACTTGAGGCTAAATGCTCTCCTACACAAACATTTTCTACCAATGACTCGTCAGTCGCCATGATTAAATCGAGGATATTATTATCACGAGTTGGTTCCTCCACTTTTTTAACGAGAAAATTCTCCAGAATAAAGTTTAGTAGTCTCTCCCCAGCTTTATCTGACGTTAGGATACTATAATTAACGTTTGGATAGATAAAATCGCCGCCGACTAATGTGGTCCCTTTTCTAACCCAAGATGAAAGCATATCAAAAAGTGCATCATTTCTTCTTTTTATTTGCGATGGAAGACGATATATGACGGCTAAATTAATTTTATTCTTTGCATTACAACATAATTGGATTAATAAGGCCTTACTTCTCATATCTGCCGTAGACGAGTCGATCGTTATAGCGTTTAAGTCATCTTTTATATACACTAATACGCCCCCTCCTCTACCAGTTTGTCTATTTGTATAATGAATTTTATAACCTGGTATATCAAATTCGCAAACACTCATGCCCGAATGTGTATCTATCCAAGTCTTACTCACGAATACGAGATCGTAGTCTTTCTCTAGAATTACGGCTTTTATTTCGCGAAGTTTATTTTTTAAGCTACGAACATTTGAATATATACATTTGAATTTGCGCTTTAGGTGGACTCCTCTATCACACGCAAATCGGTTTTGTTTCCCTGCTCCCCAATACTCATTGCCCCTTTAAGCGAGGACCGGTCCGACGCATGGGCATCAAGTGGCCCCGCAACTCTCCTACTTAACATGCTACGTACTGACTGGTCTAAAATCCTACCCAGCCGACTGTTCCCCACATCGCTTTAATGGATTCCGTCCGTTTAATAAAGTGAAGGTTGGTCTTGGAATGTATCCCAAACGTTAAAGAAGCTAACTCCAGTATCGCGACACAAGCGCTTAAGGCACTCGTTTGTATATATAGCTCGGGACTGCAGACGCAACGTGGATTTTAGTCGGGGTAAAATACTAATTATTCCTACGTTATCCGCTTTAATTTTCGCAGTATGAATCAGTCTTAGCGCGGTTTACTACTCCATCTGGGGTGCTGTCGTATCTGTGCACATCATTCCCCCCTACCAGCGTGAGGATCATACGCCCGTCACGTGTTTGGTCCAATTTTTCAATTTCACTAACTACTTTATCTATGCGGCCACCAGGAAAGCCAAATCGTTTTTGTTTTGACGGGTTTCGCGCTGTGAATTCCGGCTCTTGGTTTCTAATTAAAGAATCCCCAATTAGTACAGTTTCTTCTTCCCCTTCGATAGGAGTTAGCAGTGCGAAGGGGTTCGAACATGGTAATGTAAAATGCTGTTCCCTCGATGGTCTAGCCCCATTTCTAACGCGCCTAAATTGCGAATCTTGGGGTCTTTATTGTGAATCCTGGGGTCCAAACGAGTTCAAAATCCTTTGTTGCTGGTCAACAATTGCCTGATGATTCATACGAGTAGGCCGGTTGTCGCGATTTCTATTTTCCCTCCCACGCATATCATGAATAGTAGAATTTAGACTCGAATTTAATTCGTCGACTTTACGGTTGGTCGAGATAACGTCCCTCGCGACGGAATTTAGTTCTAATTTAAGTTCGCTAATAGCGTTTTGCAAACTTACGCTCCAATGCATCGTTTAAAATACAGAAACGGCAAATTCTATTTTGTTCGATGTTAGAAGGAACGTAAATTTCCTTATTAAAGGAAGCCCCACAACTCGAACATTCAAACTTGATTACGGGCATTGTCGATTTCTAGAATACGGATGAAGATAAATAAAATTAACACAGTGAATAAGACGGCCAATCTTTTCAATACAGCGACTAATATTATATGAGCGCAGGATGTATCTAGAATTATTAAGTTACTCAGAAAACGAAATTTATGGGCACAGATGAATTAAGCAGGAGCACAGAGATAACACGTCTTTTCAGTCAGGACTCGGCGGGCGGGAGAAGAAGAAGAAGAATGAGAAGAAGAAGAAAATGGAGAAGAAAGAGAAGATAAATGAGATGAAGAAGAAGTATAATAACAATAATGATTTTAAGGCCGCTCAAGGCCAGACAACTTACAAAATATGTTAACTACCAATTTCTAACTTCAGTGTATCATGCTTTTTCTTTTGTTCTACATGCTGTTTTTTTTAACTATTTCAATTCTACGGTACGCACTTATCTACATGCGCACCCTTTATATATATTCTTTACAAGATTCTTTTTTAATATTTATATTCTACATATGTACAATTTGGCCTTTCCTTAAATGTCTTTTCTAACTATTTCACTTCACGGGACACATTTATCTACATGTGTACCCTCGACATGCAGGTTCAGCTATCCCTCAAATACACGAATAGGCTTCATCAAACCAGGGTGGTGGTGGTGATAAGACAGTAGTCTCTTCTCTCGCAGGCTTCGCCTGCTAGTGATGAAAATACTATACTTATAGGACAGGTAGAAAAAAAGGGAATTCACATTCAGGGGAGCGTCTGGAATCTTTTTATTGCAGGATTATAGTTCGCATGACGTTTTCTTCTATTCTCCTACTACCTCATATTTAGACTATTGAAGTACTCATTAAGTCGGTTTTCGAACATGTTACCTTACGCGCTTTCCACTACATGGTAGGGCATGCTATTCCACGTTTGTGTGATTTTAAACTTAAAGAATCTGATAGAGAATCTTCTCATCTTTTAAATGACGTTAGTCTCATGAAAATCTACCCAGTAGTTCTCTAGAAATCTGCCAAAGAATAATTATTGTCATTTTTCATTTACATTATCCGTTATAGTAGTAATTTGAACCCCGTAATTAAATTATTTACAAATATCTCGGCAATTACTGGACTGATTTGGACGAATCAAATGTCATTCGAAAGAAGGCACAATATACAGTACAAATACATATATAAATAAGTGTAAAAAATAGAACATTAGTAGATATTAATAATCATTAAACCACAGGGATTGCAAGTTAGTTCTAGCTGAAACAACTAAAAAATAGCCCTAAATAAATTATTTGCAGATATCTCGTCAATTACCTAACCGATTTGCACGAGAAACGTCATTCGAAAGAGGGTGCAATGTTCAGTACGAATACATATATTAAGTTAAAGTACAAACAATAGTAGATTTGTAAATATTAAAAATCATTGAACTCTGGGATTGCCAGTTAGTTTTATTTTCCACTTCTAAAAACACCAGATTTCAATTATTTGCGAATACCTCGGCAAGCACTAGGCCGATTTGGACGAAACATACGTCATTAGAAGGGATGTTCAATGTACAATATATACATATATATATATATATATATATATATATATATATATATATATATATATATATATAAATATAAATATATATATATATATATTTACATTTAAAAAATAGAAATCAGGGGAGCCTGATGATTGCCAGTTCGTTGTATTTCCAACGCCTCTTAAAAACCTATGTCATTTGCAAGCTTTATTGATTTTTTATTATTTATATTATTATTATTATTATTATTACTCCTAGTATTTTTCGTATTATTTTTAATCCTATTATCCATATTATTGTTATTTCATCATTATTATTATTTTTTATTATTATTATTCCTATTATTATTATTATTTTCTTCCTATTGTTATTTTGTATTGTTATTATGATTCTCATTTTATTCAGATTCTTATTCTTAATATTTTTCCTCTTCTTATTCTTATTTATATTCTTCTTACCTTCATTAGATTGTAACGGGAGAAAAGATCCCTGTGGTGGCACTTAAGTTGGCTATATCTCATAAAAAGTGGGACTTTTCCGGGTTATATGTGTATTTTTCCTTCTCATATAACCCGAAATAGTTTTTTTAATGAGACTACAACATACTAAGACCCACGCATGGGACTTTTATGGGTATATGAAAAAGAATTTATTCTCATATAACCCGAAATAGTCCCTTTTTATGAGACAACACCAGACTAAGACCCACGCCTGGGACTTTGTCAGGTTATATGAATTTATATTTTCACATAACCCGAAAAAGCTATTTTTATGTAATAAAACCAGACTTAGACCCACGCAGGGATCTTTTCTCCTGTTACAATCTATTGAAGAAAATATAAATGTAAAAAAAAACAAGAAAAGTATTAATAATATTGTGATAGCGGATTTTCCTATATTTTCAATGACATTAGTCTCGTCAAAACCTAGTAGTTCTCGTGATTTTCTTTGCCAAAGAATAAATATTGTCATTTTCATGATTCTCATCTGTTTTAGTGGTAATTTGAACTCCGCAATTAATTTATTTACTTATTACTTATTTGGGTTATATGAGAATATATATATATAAATAAGTGAAAAATAGTATATATAGTAATAATAAAAAGAATATAATAATATGATAAACAAGAATAATATAAGACGGAATAATAAGAATAATATTATTAGGATAATAATAAAAATAATAATATTAAGTAAAATGTTACCTCTTATTATTATTATTATTATTATTATTATTATTATTATTATTATTAATATTATTATTATTAATATTATTATTATAATACCATTTTATTCCTATTATAATTATTACTCTTATTATTATTATTATTATTATTACTATTATTGTTTTAATTCTTTTTAATATTATTCTTATTTTTCCTATTATTATTATTCCTATTATTCCTACTATTGTTATCATTATGTCTTCTAAACCTGAGTTAGAAGCTAGATTCAATGCAATGGTTAGGCTGCTCTTACTAAACATAACATTATTTCACGGATGATAAAAGCCACAAAAGCCTATCAAAGGTCATCCACATCTGTCAGGCATGTGTCAAAATTTAACCATTATTTCACGGATGATAAAAGCCACAAAAGCCTATCAAAGGTCATCCACATCTGTCAAAACCCACCCATAAAATGCTTCCATAGGATTTGTCAGATCATGCATCTACAATTAGAACCATGCACAGGCATGTGTCAAAAAAAAAAGCATCATCATCAAGACTCGTCAAAATGTAAATGAATCGTAATATATAATAATAAAAAAAATGCATCCCCAGGAATGAGCTCAGAATATCTCCCAAATTTAACCATCCCTTCCCATACAATCATCTATCCTTCATTTGAATACATTCAAGTTTGGACTGACTACCGTCTTATATGGCAAACTATTCCAGTAATCTACCACTCTATTGGTGAAAAAATATTTTCTAACATCCAACCTGCAACTCTGTTTTTTAATTTTTAATTTTTAATTGTTAAAATGAAACTTTTCCATCACAGAACAGATTTTTAAAAGCTCACTCATATCTCACCTCGACACATCTTCTCTTAAATGAGAACATATTTAGTATTCTCAGTCTATCTTCATATTCAAGGTGGTTCAGGGAAGGTATTATTTATGTTGCCCTCCATTGCACTGCCTCTAGCAGCTTGATGTCATATCTAAAATATAGTGACTATGCTTGTATACCGTACTCTAAATATGGTCTAACATACAAGTTGTAGAGTTTAAGGATACCCTATTTACTCTTGTAGCTAACATTCTTCTTAATGTATCCTAGCACCCTATTTGCTCTATTCTTTGCCTCAATACCTTGCTTTGAAACTTAAGCGACTTATCTACTACTACGCCTAAGTCCTTCTCATTCTCAACTGAATTCAGCCAATGCCCATCCATTTCATAGCTAAATACCCTATTATCCCTTCCCATGTTAAGAACTTCGCCTTTTTTAAGGTTAAAAGTTATCCCCTACTTCTGAGCCCAAGCTAATAACATATTTAAGTCACTCTGTACATTAAAGATGCCCTCAACTTATTTGCCTACAGCTGCAAATTTAGTGTCATCCGCAAAAATTGACACTTTGCTATTTACAGCCTCTCCAAGATCATTTATATAAACTATGAATAATAAAAGGCCTAGAACGGATCCCTGAGGAACGCCATAATACGTCCCTCCAATGTAACTTCACCCCATTCAGCACAACTCTCTGTTTCCGCTCTTTCAGCCATCCAGTTACCAATTTCGAAACTTTACCACATATCCCATGCATTTTTAATTTGTGAACTAGTCTCCTATGTGGAACCTTTTTAAATGCTTTGCTAAAATCTAAGTAAATTACATTAATATTCTATCCCTTATCTAATTGTTTAGTAACATAATCCATAAAATCCAGTAAATTTGTTAAACACGATCTACCTCTTCTAAACCCATGCTGAGCATCATTTATTAACATACCACATTCTACGAGAATTTTACAAACTATAGAAGTTAAGCTTACCGGCCTAAAGTTATTTGGGTCCTCTTTGCTTACCTTGGTATTTCTCCAAACTCTAGTGATCTAGTATATATCTTCTCAAGAGCTATTGCCATACTATCTACACTTTTGAGTAACCTAGAATGAATGTTGTCTGGGCCAGATGACTTACTAGTATTTCACTCTAATATAAGCCCTTTAATTATTTCCCTGTTCACATTAATGATATTCAACACTACTTCCCTTGATCTACTAGAATTATCATGAATTAATCTATCTTGATTCTCTTGTGTAAATACTGAAGAAAAATGATCTTCATCAGAGTCTTTTAAAACCTCTTAATATCTAATAGGCCCTATTTGATCACTGTTAGATTTGTTATTAATTCTATAACAGCTAAAGAATTTTCTTGGATCTTTATTATTACTTTGAGCTTAATTGATTTCTGCCGCACTTTTACTCTTCTTAATAATCTTATTTCGCTCATTTCTGGTCGACCTATAATGATTTAAATTGTCAAAAGTACTTTCTCTCTGTAATCTATGGTATGCCCCTTTCTTCTCAGAAACTTTCCTAGCTATCTCGTGATTCCACCACAACGGCTTTATACATTTCTTCCTAATAGCTTTAAATGGAATAAACTGCTCCTGGACTATGTTTAATATAGTCTTGAAAGTGTCCCACATCATTAGTATTCTTTCCCCTGAATTCTATACCCCACCTAATCTGCTTTAGCAATTTTTAGCAATTACTGCAATCTTCCCTCTAAAAATATTGAGTTTTTGTGGAGTTTGTTGATATTCTACCTTTCACTTTCTGATAGAGAATTCCAGAAGTTAATACTTTTAAAACTAAAATATCTTCATCTACAATCGGTAGCATACCAATTTCAATCCATGACACTGAGTATAGTGTTTAAGGGGTTAAAAAACCAGTGGGCGCAAATGAGGCCGAAAATTATGAGTCAGACCAGCAGACAGCGAAGGAGATCGCCAAAACCATTGGAGTCACGGAAAGAATTGAAATAAAAACCATGGTGCGACTGAAAAAGAAACAAGGAGCCAGGAGAGATACCCTTAGGCTACAAAGAATGGTATTTAAACATGAGGGAACCAAATGGGATATCATCGTAGCAAGCTCCGACCTAAAAAACCCACAAGACCAGAGCAATACTTTAAATCCTACCCGACTGAACCCTCAAGGACAAGAAAGCCCATGCCGACCTGGCCAAACTCAGAGATAAAAAAAACGATGGAGAACGGAGGATCGAAGGGAAGAAGTGGGTAATACGGCACGGGGGGCTAATAGGAGAAAATCGGATACAGATACCTCAAAGAGGAGGGTACTAACCCATCTGAAGTGTATGTACACCAACATAAATGATATAAATAGTAACAATAAGAGAGACCAACTGGCCTCATTAGTGGAAATAGAAGAAGCATATATTATTTTTATAACAGAGAACAAGTTAAGTGCAAATGATGTGTCAGCCAACTACTTCAACATTGACAAGTACGACATCTTCAGGAAAGACAGAGAGACAATGGCAGGTGGAGTCGCAGTCTTGGTTCACAAGTCTCTTGTGGCTGAAAAATTAGAAAACGATGCTTGGACGGATGTTGAAGCACTGGCCACTGCTGCACATATGGGTAAGAACAAAAAATTTTTAGTATGTATATACAGACCACCGAGATCAACTCCTCAGTACAACTATATTATAAGGAACGCAATTTCAGAAATATGCAATTATGCTAGCAATCAATTGTTGCTGTGTGGATACTTAAACTCTAGGGAAATCAGGTGGATGGAGCATGTTATATCTGGAGGACCTGCTCAATCCGTCTAGATTCGTATATAGGCACCTAAGTGTCTGGGTTTGGTGTGAGCGGTTTCCTGGCCTCTTATCTGTACTTTCGCACACAAAAGGGCCCCGGTTTCTGTTCATACTGCTTTTTTCGAAACACTTTTTTAGTATTGAAGTCAACATGCCACTTATAATCCTTGTTCTGTTCTTCTGCATTCTTATTTTGAGCTTTCTTTAAGAGTTCTTTTCTTTCCTCCCTTTCTTTCTTTGACCTGTCCCTAAAGATTCTTACGTTCCTTGTCATTGGTTCATCAGCTCTTTCCAATTCAGGTAAGGCTCTTGCCACTATGCCCACCATGTCTGCCGGCTCAAATCTTACCTTCAGCAGCCTATACTTGGTTTACCCGCCGGTGCGTGCTTCTCCCTGTAGAGTCTAGACGTGTTTACGATCTTGTAGCTCTCCAAACTTAACTTCATAAAACCAAAGAGCCAGATGACAGACATTAAGTCAGCTGCATTGCCTTCATCAAGGTGATCGGTTTCTGGCTCTGAGACACCAGCTATATGCAAATTTCTTGCTCTGTATATTTTATCTTTCTCATCTTCTAGCACTCCCTGCACCTCCACTTTCACTTGATCCTTCTCTACTGCTACCTCAATTAAAGCTTACTTCTGGCCTTGCAGCACTTATTTTGTCCTTTTCACTTTCGATAGTTTCGCTTACTTTACTAATTTCCCTATTTACCTCGGCTTCAGTGTCCTGTCATTGAGTTTGAAGTTTCTTCTCTTCATCTATAATCCTACGTGAGTTACTGTCCACCTGTTCGTGAATAGCTAATAAATAATTAGCATGGCCTCAAAAGTGGCAGATAACTATTAACCTTAAAAAATGCAAAGTTCTTAACATGGGAAGGGATAATAGGGAGTTTAACTATAAAATGGATGGGCATTAGCTGAATTCATTTAAGGCTAAGGAATTAGGTATAATAGTAAATAGGTCACTGGAGTTTTAAAAGCAGTGTATTGAGGCAAACAATGAACAAATAGGGTGCTAGGATATATTAAAAAGAATATTAGCTACAAGAGTAAGGTGGTTATTCTTAAACTATACAACTCTTATGTCAGGCCACATTTAGAGTACTGTATACAAGCATGGTCACCACATTTTAGACATGACATCAACCTGCTTGTTAGTACAAAGGAGGGCAACTAAAATAATACCTTCCCTAAACCACCTTGAATGTGAAGATAGACTGAGGGTATTAAATATGTTCTCATTTGAAAGATGATATGTGAGGGGAGATATGATTGAGCTTTTTAAAATCTATTCTGGGAGGGAAAAGTTGCATTTTAGCAAGTTATTTGACTTGGAAGGTTGTAGTAGGACCAGGGGGTCACCACTTAAAAATTCTAAAACAGAGGTGTAGGCTGGATGTTAGAAAATATTTTTTCACCAATAGAGTGGTAGATTATTGGGATAGTTTGCCACCCAAGACAGTCCAAACTTAAATATTTTCAAACACAGATTAGATGATTATATGAGGAAGGAAGATCACCCTCTTACTTTTTGGTGTCAGGATGGGTTCTTGGACTCATTCCTGTGGATGCAGTTTCTTTTGTATATTATGGATTTAAATTATATATTGTAGATGCATGGTCTGACACAATCCTCTGGATGCATATTGTGGGGTTTTGACAGGTACGGATGACCTTTGATAGGCCTTTTTGGCAGCTCTGAAATTGTTATGAAGTTATGTTAAATCTCAATACTGCTCATTTACTATGGTTAAAGTTCAAGCTTCAAAATCTAGCCACGCTATACACAAGGCCTATATTTATCTGACAAAGGCTTACATCTTGAGGAAAGCTCAAAGTGGAGTTGCAGCGTATCCTCGCATATAGTTTGAGATCATGGGCGAAACTCTTTCATTTATTTCTAATATATGTAGGTAGGTTATATATATAAATTAGGAAGAGACGAGTACTTACAGAGCCGTGAGGGACACCGCTAAGCACTGGTCTTTCAAAACTGCTAACTCCAGCCACTGTTACTTTCAAGCCTTGCTAAAGTCGAACAACTTCACATCTACTACAAAACCACTGTCTAGCCACATAATTACATCATTGTACATTAGCAGAAGTTCGTCATCGACTGCTCTGCTCTGTCTAAATCCGTATTGGTCATCTGACATAATATGGTCAATATTTAGGTATTCATCCAAAGCTGATGCTATAATCCTTTGCAAAGTTTTACGGCAGACCGAGGTAAGGGTGATCGGTTTTTAGTTTAGGGAAATATGACAGGATCCTTTTTTAAATATGAGAATTATGTTGGACTTTTTCCAGTCCTTGGGGAGCTTGCCCTGAGCTAAGGACTTCTGGGAAATTTTATGAAGGGATACAGCCAGGCTAGGACATGAGACAAGGGTGAATTCAATCAGGACCTATGCTCGAGTTAGTGTCGAGGAAAACCAACCTCTTTCTAACATTTTCAAGAGTGACAGTTACCCGACTAATGTTGCTATTAGACTGTTGGTGAGGGGAAGAAAAATTTAATTGATCTATAGTGTGCACTGAACAGAAATTTACAGCCAGCAACTCAGCCATTTGCCTGCATTCGGCAGGGAAGTTTTCATTATCCAGTCTGAGAGGGTTGACGGATGGTGCGCCAACCTTTTTATTTCTGTATTGGTTGCATGTCGTTGAATGTCTCCAGAGCTCTGAGGGCCTGTTGGGAGTATCTTCCATAGTTACTTTGATTATGTTTATATAGAGATCTGTCATAATCGATTGGTACATGTTAATGTAATCAGGAGGGTCAAGATAGATCTTAGTCTGTAAAACGTGACATCAACAGAAAAGTAGCAAAGCTCGAAGTCCAACTCTATATCTGAGAGTAGCATATTCATACTATTGCATTTGCCTCTATGTCAGGAATATTGGGCCATATGATTGAAAGATACTTAGCACCAAACTAGAAATGATATGGAATATTATAGGACAGTGGCTAGAGTTACGGAAGTTAGCTATAACTTCAGTCTCCCACCCTATCATTATCAGTATCAGAGGTAAGAATAAACTCCAGGTTATTACCCGAGGTTACAAATGTTGCAGTGGATTCCCAGTGGTGGAGTCCCAAGGAAACAAAATAGTCTAAATATAACTGATAAAGGGGAGGGTAGCTTACAGACAGATACTTGACGTGATGCCAGTCTAGCTGAGGTAGGTTCAAATTGCCCATTATCAGCACTTCATTTAGGGGTAGAGTCTTGAGAGGAAATCTACTAACTTTGAGTTCTCTAATTGATAACACAGGCCTGCGTTTGAAATTTTTTGTTAAGTTCCCCAGGATTTTTTTGTGGTTTCTTAATGAATCCAACCTCCTAAGCTCAAAAATAAATGTATATTTGTTTAATCAGTTCAGATTTTAACAGTACAGCATAAACCATTTTGATTGAGATTACCTCATTTTTTCTGAATTTAAAAAAAAAAAACTTTCTCTATCTAATAATGCATTATTACTGTCATATCATATAAACAGCAATACACGTATGTAAACTATAATTATTTTAATAAACAAAAAATAAAAGAATGCAACATAATAAATAAATTAATTATAATTTCGAAGAACAGACACCCTTGACGATTTTCGTTTGTGACTGTCATCTGGTGCATCACGCTTCAAACACCAACAGTAGTCAGCAAGCATGTTTCCGTTCCTTTTACACTGGTACCTGGATTCCATTGTTTATATGTCCTGGTGGAATCTTTGCCCCTGTTCTTTACTGTAATCCCCGCAGTTGTCGGGAAAAAATCCAGATGGGACTGTAAAAAGTGTATCTTTATAGACATTTAAGCTCCCAAATGTTTCAGACTTGTTAAGAGCTGATTGACCAGGGCAAGATATTCTTCTAGGCTTCTTTCGATGCCTAGAAAATTGTTAACTAGAGCTTTGAAAGCTTTCCAGGCATCTTTTTCTATGTCCTTCATTGATGCATCAAATTGCTGATCAAGTTCCTGATTTGAAGTCCATCAAAATTCCCCCATGGAGCTTAGCGTCACTGATTTGTGGAAATTTTTGAAGAAGAAATTTAAAAGCTTGGCCTACTTTATTAAGGGTTTTGACATAATTTTTCATTATGCCAAGCTATATATGCAGTGGAGAGAGGAGTATTTTTTGATGAGGCACTAAAGGTTCAGCTATCACATTGTTTGATCTAATTCTAAATGCTTCTCGTGGAGGCCAAACCTTCTTCTCATAGTGCATACTATCTGCACGACTGTCCCATAAACATAGGAACAGGGATGCTTCGTGTAGCCTGTTTGCGTCCCAAGCGTAAGAGACACTACCTGAAAAAAATTTAGCACGGTATGTAAATTCAGTGTAATATTTCTAAAAACAAATTCAAAGTAATATTTCTTAAAACAATAAGGATATGAATATGTACTGAAAAATCCTGTATGCCGATGCATTAAATCATTGTATTGGAACTAATTGGATATATGTACATCTTATTTTGAGTTTATTGAGTTGTGTTGTATACCTTCTCAATTAGAATAAGTTCCCCATTAACCCAATAGGATGCATTAACCTATAGGGACACACTTCAACAAAAAATATAACTAAAAATTGACTCATGATTTCCAGATTTGCATTCTTGTAAAATGTAAGTTGACCAAAAAGTGTATAAAAGTATTAACAATTAAAAATAAAAATGTCAATATCAAAAAGCTTATAAATGCCAAGTGTAAAATGATCTTACCTTTAAGTCACCACATATCCTCCACTTATAGCTAGAGTAATTTATTGCATCCAGCAATTTTTTCATATTTTCATAACTTTCAGTAAGTTGGATTGAATGGTCTATAGGAACGGAAGCTATCTTGTTACCAATACTCAGTAACACAGCTTTTAAACTTCTACTGGAGGAATCTATAAACAGTCTCCATTCTAATGGGTTGTAGGGAATTCCAAGGGCCTCAACAAGTCCTTTAATATTGGCGCAGTATACTAAAGAGCTGGAAGAATGCTGTAAAAAATAGCTTCGAAACTCTTGTTCTCTATTTCTGTACCCCCCTAAATGTTGTTTCTTAAGCGAGAAGATTACTTTCACGAAGTCGAGAGCCAAGAAGTTGTGTATTCGTTTTTGAAACCCCCAGATCCTTGGTCAGGTCATTTAACTTAACTTGAGTGAATGGTTTTGCGACCATATCATGTGTGGAAACCTGATAAGACTCAGATGTGTCATAATCTTGGTCAACTTCAATATTAATCTCTTCATGTACCTCTATATGTTCAGGAAGAGAAGGTATAGGAATTCCTGGGCCATGGGGCAAAGGTTTGATGGCAGAAGGAACATCCGGATATGCCACACTATGTTTATTCTTCTTATTTATACCTGTGGAAAATATAATTGCATATTACATAAAGGAATTGATTTGGAGTTGCAGATAGTACATAAATGTTTAGTGAAGGATATGTTCATGCTGAAGTGAACTATGTTAGTTTTTAATTTTATGCTAAGTTTTTGCATAATAAAGACATTTTCAGGAGCCAGTATAATACAGAAAGCTTAAATACTTGATACAATGCTCACCTTTAAGATTTGTTATGCAAAAATAGCAGTCCGTAGTGTGGTCCTTGCCATCTCTCCACACCATGGGAACACCAAAAGAGAGGGACTTCTGTTCGCCCTGACTCCAGCGTCTTAAACTTATGTAGCATCCCTTGCAGCAGATATGTGGTGCAAAACTTTTATCTTGATCTCTTAGCTTTACTCCAAAATATGCATGATACAAAGATTTAATTACAGGAGGGATTGTACTTTGCTGCTCGGGGTATAGTCACTTTGCCGCAAACATAGCAAAATCTGTCGGAGCTATTCTTACATTTTCTGTTCATTTTTAACTCAACCACTATTATTATTATTATTCTTATTATTATAATGCTAAGCAATTTTTAACCTGCAAAATATAAACCTATTTGCATAATTACTGAAAATGTACACAAAATTTACTGCGAATAGAGCAGTGCAAAAACTATTGAAATTTGATGTAATATAGGAGATGTATAAACTATAAAATTATTATCACCCCCTGTATCGCAAAAACTGGAGGTGATAGAGAAAAACGGATGACAGATTCGGATTTAAGAGGTCAATTTTATTAAGAAACACTATAGAAAACCTAAGGTACATTTTTGACGCAGACCAGTGTTATAGGAAGGAGGGTGCTAGATTACAACGACATAAAAGTTGAAATCTATTACCTAAATGAAGAACACACGCATTACTGCAGTTGACCGGGATTTACAACATTTGTTACATTCTTGAGATAAACACAAAAACCATGTTTAGGCATATTACCTCGACTATCAGTTAGGGCTATTTGGTAGTTGCTAATGGAAACAAAGAAGTCGGGCTACATCGTCTAAAAACATGTTTCTGAAACTCCAAATATACGCAAGTTGCTCATTAACAATTCTATTAACATTACAAAATCCAATTCATAAGTTAAAAAATGTGCGAGTGGCTTAAGAGGAGGGCTGAATTACTCGTTTAAATTATCCATTGTGAGGACCTGAGCAGAGGAGTTTGCCCTATCTGATGCTGCTGCAGTACTACTGGACTCTTGAGCACGTTTAATTGCATTGGCACCATCAGCATATCCATTTGTGAGGGACGCTATGTTGCGTGACTGCTCAGAATACCTGGCTCTAAGCTCTCTCCTGTTAAAATGTCAGGTCACAGTTAATATAAACATCCTATTATGCAGATTCTTAGCAATGAGTAGCAATTATTTCCTAGTTTCATTGTCCTTAATTTTGACATGGAATAGTCCCTTCTCCTGACTAGTGCAGAAAATACTGGAGAGGGCTGCGTTTGAGCCTATAAGAAAATTTGAAATCCTTTCAAATTCAGGACCAAAAGAGTCAACTGAGTGAGTTTGTATACTTCTTACGATAATAAACTGTTTTGTCCTCTGTCTATCCTGCATTGGAGACGGTCCTGGATGCACAGGGAATCCTGTGTTGAATGGGAGTGATCGTTGTTACCTGCATCCGAGAGTGAAGCAACTTAGGGAGTAAGAGACTGTACTGTCTCACACAATTTTTTTAACCATGTGTAAGATTTAAATAAAGGCTGCATCAGACACATTGCCACCTTTATCATTGTTAGTTATGCATGCAGAATAACAAAATTTCACTATCCCCATAATCTGAATACCAACGATCAAGGTTGCAGAAATGCACATGGATGAGGGATGAAACCACTTACTAAATCTATCACACCACACTGTATCCGACATTGTAACACTGTTGCAAGTACTATATACCTAGATCATCTGGGTCAACATGCGAGGCATTGGAGTTTACATTAGCATGGACTTGGGAGCCTTGGAGAGGGTTGTTCATATTTGGAGCCGTCATGTTGGTGGGACTTTGATAACGACCACCATTTCTTGCACCCTCACGCATATACCACCACATCCCCTTCCCGAACCTTTGGAGCCAGCCATGACTATAGTTAGTTTTTTATTTCAATTTTAAGTATTTATAATTGCACAATTATAAATTGAAATCAATTAAATTAAACACGAAATAATGAAAACATCATTAATGAAAACAGCAGTTGCTGGGAAGTCACAGTATTGCTAGGACATGGAGGTACCTCTTGAATGTATGGTCGCTGTAACTTTTCTACTTTTCCTCTCAAGTCAATATATCCCACACATCACTTACCTAGTTGGCTACCCACAGGCCAACTAAGTCACTACACTTTTCGTGGACATACATTTTATAAGTGTTCAAGTTTGAACTAGCAACAACATACGAGGGGCGGTCAATAAGTTTTGCGAATCGGTAGGGCAAAACAGAGGAAGGGGGATGGCTGTTTGTGGGGGTGTTAGGACAAGTTATGACAAGTAAGGACCTGCAGCCGCACGCTCCTGCCTCGTCTATTTAAGAAGCAGTAGCTGATCGCAGATCGTCAGTCACAAATTATTCAACAATGGAGAAGGTTGAGCACTGCGCAGTGATCAAGTTTTGACCAAGGAAGGCAAGAATGCAAAAGAGATCCATGAACGCATGGTTGCAGTGTACACAGACACCGCCCTTTCCTATGCAACCATTGCTCGCTGGAATAGGGAGTCCCGCCATGGTCGTGAGTCTCTTGAAGATTACGCCCGTCCAGGACGCCCGTCAGACGTGACCAACGAGGGCAATGTGTCCCGTGTGGAGAAGATGATCCTCGAAAATCGACGGGTTAAGATCGAAGAAATCAAGTGAGAACTTGGAATATCACATGGAAGTGTTATCAAGATCATCCACGACAATTTGGCCATGATCAAGGTATCTGCCCGTTGGGTCCTTAGAAACCTCACTAAACCTCACACCCCATGATCGACTTCAACGTCGTCAAATTTCGGAGGAGCTGCTGCTCCTGTACAACCAAGACCCGGCGGGATTCGAGTCACGCATAGTGACAGATGATGAAACGTGGGTCCACCACTTGGATCCCGAGACCAAGCTCGAAAGCATGGCCTGGAAGCACAGGGGCTCTTCGACCCCCATCAAGTTCTGGACCCAACCCTCAGCCGGGAAGATCGTGGCTACCATCTTCTTGGATTCTGAGGGAGTGTTGATGGTGGACTATGCGCTTCGTGGAACGACCATCACAGGCCAATATTACCTGCACAAAGTGAACCTCAAAATATCGAAAGCAAGATTAACTGCTCTATTAGTAATATTCTGATAGAAATTTAGAGAAGTATCTATTATGATACCTAAGTCGACATGAGCCTCAATTATTTGATTGGAACATTGTCAAGATAATATTTAGAGAATGATCCAAGAAAGTTCAAATCTACTTGGTTTCCCCTTTGAAACCTCATTACAACAGAGTTGCTGGCATTCATAGATTGACTCCAAGACTTTGCTGTATCTTTTATCAGTGAGATATCATCTTGAGCAAGAGAAAGATCCACAAGAGTATCAAACAAGACCCTTTTCCATACGCTTTACATTTTGTTTCTTTCCCATTAAACTTGCTTCTCTCACTTAGGTTTATTATGTTAGGGGAGCAATTGTATAATATCAACAATGCTGGTTTGTTATCATATATCTTACCGTGCACAACAAATTATTGCTTCCAAAGTTTATCTTTATTTCACTGAAATCAACACTCACAGAATTTAAGTACATATACAAATAAAATAATATATTTAATGGAAATACTCTCACATAAGCACACACAAATATATGCATATGTACATTTTGCAAATAAACAATGAATGTAAGAATAGGTGGCATAATGTTTGTTTCACCAACCTAGGAGTCCAGTTATTAGAGGAACTGCTAGAACTTAATCTCCATTATTTATGTACATTATCTGTTTCAATTATATTTAAAATTCAAACTTAAAGAAAGAAACAAAGCTTAGTTACAAACATAATTAATTATTACTTAAATTGATACACTCACTCTCTATCTGATCTTATTCCCTTCCATACTCATACATTCTTCCCCCTGGCCAGTCATTCTAGTCCTCTTTTTTATCCCTTTTAACCATTTACTTTTACCTTGTTCGTTTATTTTTTCCATTACTCTCTTTTCTCTTTAACAAAAGGAATAATAAAAGGAATAATAATATGAATAATAATATTAATAGGAATAATAAAAATAGTAATAATAAAAAGAATAATATGAATACTACTACTACTACTAATAATAATAATATTTAAGCCATAATTACATCCTCAGGTATAAGCCTCACTATGATAATTATGATAAGCACTCCCAAGTCCCGCAGATTCATATAGTGTAAACTGCCTAATATTTAATTGTGTTTAGTTTCTTCCTTTTATAAAATAGTATCCTTTATTGAATAATACAAGAAAAATACCATCATAAATGCTTAAAGTGCACATGAATGCTAAAACATTCTAATAAATGTTAAAAAAATAATAACATTAAATAAAATAGTCACTGCTTTACGATTTTGTATGAGTTAGTGTAACGTTTACATAAAATTTTTCGATCTGCGTGGGCTTAAGGGTGGTTTTTATGGTAAATTAATTGGCAGCTCTCACAGCCTAACTGGCAACTCTTCGCTTCCAAAAATCTTTAGTTTCCTAAATTATAAGCAATTAAATCCATTTAGTATAAACTTTACACAATTTACGTTATATTTTACATTACTCAAGAAAAATTATGAAACAATATATTTTTTTAACACAAATATAGCAAAAATAATTAAATATGGTTATACGGATGACTCTAGGACCCTGTGGACCTAATATTGAAGAACTCTTCATAATTTCTGACCGTGAAGAATTTTGGTACTACTGTACTTCCTCCCTTACCTAATTCTCGCAATATCTATATTTTTAAAATATCTCTTCCAAAATCTTCCTCCCATTCTTCCCAAACCCACTTTCAAAGTTTGGCATAGAAGTAGCTACAATCAGATGATAAGTTGGTGTAGGTAAAAGAAATTTGAGATTCCTAGCCTGGAATCCCTATCTAGACTTTGTGCTGTTTCAAAGGTGTAGGTCTCGGTAATTACGGCACCAATTTTGACCAAACAAACGTCTTTAGAAAGGAAAAACATTCATCTATAACATATTAACTGTCCATTAGCATGTTTAAATAACCGTGGATTTTATTAATGGTTATATAGTTTTGATGGTTTATCCATACTTTTGTGAATAAAGGACTGTATATACAATCTGTTTCATTTCTCCTTTGATTTCTCACGTTCGCCTTAGTGTAGGAAGCTGGTTGGATAGATTGGGGTTGAAGTGTAGGTTCGCAGCCCGCCACATTTAGCACCCAAAAATGACTTGGATCTCGAAACCGGGAGCGTGACAGGATTAGATTGCACTCCGTCATTGGATTGGACTTAGTAAAGGATTTAGGCTGCACGATTAGTTTGAGTTTTTTCCCTTCTTCTGTCCTTTCATAATAAACTGGGAGGATGGCCTTTGTGGAGCAAGGCCTCCATGATGAGATTGTGCGACTGAGGCTGGAATTGAGACAGAAAGAGAAAGAATGTACAATGTTGAGGACAGGGATTGAGGGACTGAAAGGTGATATAGTGGGTATGAATGAAAAGACTGATCGGATGAAGGTGGAGATGGATGAGAGGCAAAAGAAGGTTGTAGATATTAATAATCAATGAACTCCGGGATGATAGTTCGTTCTATTTTTCACCTCTAAAACACTAGAATTAAATAATTTGCGAATATCTCGGCAAGTACTAGGCCGATTAGAACGAAACATACGTCATGCGAAAGGGGGTTCAATAATAAAGATAATATTAAAAGGAATAATAAGAATAAAATAATATAATGAATAAGAATAATATAATAGGCAATAATAAGAATAATATTAATAGAAATAATAAAAAAAATATAACATTAAATAAAATAGTTACTGCTTTACCATTTTGTATGAGTTAATGTTACGTTTTCCTAAAAAAAATGATCAGCTTGAGGTTAAGGATGTTTTTAGGGGGAGGAAATTAATTGGCACCTCTCACAGGCTAACTGGTAACCCTTTCACTTCCAAAATTCTGTTATTTCCTAAATTATAAGTATTTAGTACATTTAGTATAACCTTTTCACAATTTACGTTCCATTATACATTACTCAAGAAAACTTATGAAACAATATCTTTTTTTAACACAATATAGCAAAAATAACGAAATATACATATATATATATATATATATATATATATATATATATATATATATATATATATGTATATGTATAACTGAATCACGAAAATAAGGAACGTGAGGAATTTATGAATAACGTTACAGCCACGAGGAAAATGAAACAACGGAGAACTGCGAGGCCTTTCGACTAATGGTCCTTTACTAAGCAGACTAAAAGACAGGAAAAAAGAGAAAGATATTTATACACCTGATTAAAGAAAATATGGGATATAAAGATTAAAAGAGGTGGGATTAGCAAATACCTGGAAAAATCCTATTAACGAGATGAGCCGTAAAGGAAAAAAAAACAACTTTTTTTTTGGCTTTATTATCCAGAAAATAGACTTGATATTTGTTATAATAAAGCCAAAAAAAAGTTTTATAACGAAAGTACTATTGAGAAAGAAGCGCCCAAGAATATCCTCATTTTACCTTATTTTAATGGCTTTTAAACCGTAAAAACATTGTTAAAAACACTAAATGTAAATCTTGTTTTCTCTTATACTAATACTTTAAAAAGAATGTTAATAAAAAATTGCCCTAATGAAACAAATAACGTAATTTATAAAATCCCTTGTTTGGATTGCCCTTCATTTTATATTAGGCAAACTAGCAAGGATCTGAATGTGCGTATTAAGGAACATAAGTACTCTGTAAACACTGGGCAAACATCAAATGCCATTTTTATCCATTTGAGTGAAAATTCCCATCGTATTAATTAGAAGGAGAGTTCTGTGATTGCCAAATCAAATGACTTTTTTTCACGAAATCTTTTAGAATCGAGATTTATACAACTGACTTCGAATTTTAATCTCAGCCCTGGAATGTATTTTTTGGACCCTTGTATCAAAAGAATGTTTAAGAATGATTTTGAAGATAAAATTTCTGAATTAATGATTACCACCTAGAAGTTATTTTAGCTTATTTATATAAAAAAAACCTTTCCTCATATTTTTCTTTTCTCAGATTTTCTAGTTATCATGTGTAAACATTTTTTGTTTTCATATTGCATATGTGATTCCTAAACATTGCCCCGTCCCCTTTCTTTTGTAACCCGTAAACTTTTTTTTTTTTATTTGCTAATCCCACCCCTTTTAATCTTTATATCCCATATTTTCATTAATCAGGTGTATAAATATCTTTCTCTTTTTCCCTGTCCTTTAGTCTGCTTAGTAAAGGACCATTAGTCGAAAGGCCTTGCAGTTCTCCGTTGTTTCATTTTCCTCGTGGCTGTAACGTTATTCATATATATATATATATATATATATATATATATATATATATATATATATATATACTGATACGCACTAACGATTTTGAACCTCAATGTTGACTGGTATATAGTTTTGGTTCTGTTGTGGGTGGTTCTTGAATTGCTGTGGCGCACTATAGAGGAGGAGGAGGGTTGACTTTGACTTAGATGTGTCTGGTGAGCATATCATTGTCAAATCTTTTCAATGGAGGAGCAGATGTGTTTCCTTCGAAATTGATGTTGAGGTGTGGAAACTACAGTTTGTTTAATAGTGTACCTAAACGCAGGATCTAGGACGTTTCGGCTCAAACCTTTTCCGGTGCAGACCCTTTTCAGCGCGGAACATTTTGGGCGCCGACCTTATTCGGCCCAGATCCTGTTCAGCGCAACTATTGTTAAAAGTAATAAGGTTATTTAGATTAACTTTTTGTTTAATCTTGAAAAGAAATGTTAGTGTTAAATATTTTTGACACAAGTCGAAATTATGTGATCTACGGCATTTATTCCTGTTCAAATTTACTCAAAAACAATTAATTGATTTCCTACAAAATTTGTTAGAGCATTAGAGCCTTGGCCTAGATGCAAACTATAAGTTTTTTTTACCAATATTTTGTTTTATAAGCTAAAAAAAATTTATTTACTAATATATTAACTAAAGATTGTATCTAGTTGCATGAAAGAGCTTTAACCCTAGAAGGAAACAATTTATTTTTATAAGTCTTGGTATTATCCGGTTACAAATATCCGATTAATTATTTTTTCATTACTAAATTTTTGACAAAAGTTATATTGCAGAGAGTATATGTTCTGAAAGTTCTTGTAAAATTTAAATTTTTGGTTGTAAAATTAACCCGAGGTTATTAAATGAGTGGAAAAAATCTTGTTGATAGTACTTTAAAATCGCAGCACCTCTTTTTTCAAATGTGAATCTAATTTCAGGTGACAAATTTTTAGCACTTACAACAAATTATTCGACATTTTTTAAAAAATTGAACCTAGTTTTAGTGTAGAGATTATCAACTGTGACAATAAATGACAATTTTTAAAAGCTTAGAAGTGTATTTCAATTCAGCAGATTTTTTTTTCAGTTGGTCAAAATATGAAAAACTGCGCTGAAACGGGTCTGCGCCGAACTGGGCCATTCCCCTAAAAGCACCATGAATGATTTGTAAGTTTGAAGTTTATGGTCCGCTTGGTTTTTATGTTCTTGAGAATGAACAAGAATTTGATGTTTTAGCAATGACTACGGATTGAATATTGAAGTCTGTACTCGTCTCTTCGAAACTTCCGTGGTGTTTTCGAAGATAGCTATATAACAAGAACCGGTGTTAGACGAAATCTCGAAAGCCAAAATCCCGAAGGTCAAAATCCTGAAAATACAATATCCCGAAATTCTAAAATCCCGAAAGCCGAATTCCCGAAATTCCCAAATCCCTAAAAGTTTAAATAACCTCGTTGTATCTTTATGCGTTGCTAAAGGGCGCTCACGTATATATCAGATCAAAATGAACCAATCACCCAACGGACTCTTAAAATACAAACAGATTAAACATCAGGCCGAACCTTTCATTTCAATGACGCCATCAAAATGATAGAGGAAATTAGTGAATTTTTTTCTTCTCAAAAGGACGTGATAAATTGAACGCAAACGGCTATTTATTGGTGAAAGATAAATCTGTGAACTTCCGTTACTATTGATGCTGCGATAGTCGAAAATCGCTTACTTGTAGAGGAAGAGCAACAACTGTATTTTCAAATAGACATGATTGGCTTGAAAATATTGTTCACTATAATCACGCCCCCAATGCATATGCGTCGCAGATTTCGAAAATCGTTGTCGAACTCAGGGCGCAGGTAAGTACTTCCTGTACAACGTCAACTCCTCAAGAAATTGTCCCGTCTTTTCCTTCAAATAGCGTACTTCGCAAGAAAATTATCAGAGTTCGACACACTCAACGACCAAATGAACCAAGGACGCTAAGTGATATAGATTTTCCTCTAGAATTTCTAAAGATATTAAATGGTGAATTATTTTTGGTTAGGGATTCCACCGTCAAAGAGCAAAGATTTCTTCTATTCACTACTAAATCTAAAATGCTTGGATAATGAATGGCATATACAAAGCAGTTCCTACAATATTTTATCAGCTTTATATAATCCATGTGCCAGTTGACTCAAATAAAATATTTGGTAGACTTTGCAAAATAGAATGGAATCGAACTAAATTCTTAAAATATAAAAACAGATTTGGAATTGCCTGCGATAAATGCGTCGAAAAGTGAATTTTCCGATGTTACCCAGAGAGTATGTTTTTTCACCTAGGACAATGTGTCTGGAAAAAATTCAAGCTACTGGATTAGCAAAAAAATACGGCGATACGAACTTTTCAGTTTGCAAATTCGTAATTTAACAGCATTGGCATTTCTTCCTTCAAATGAGATTCTTCAAAGTTTTAAGGAATTAAAGCTACATTTTCTTGGTATGACCAGCTGTACGTGGTTATACGAACACTGGCCCACTAGCCGACCGAAATTAAGGCTCCACTTGGGGATGGTTTTATGAGTGCTTTAAATACACAGTTGATATGCCAAGGAATATTCAAAAAAGACTAAAAATATTTATTTCAATAGGACTAAAAAATACATATACATATAGGGCAAGTTAAATGACAATGCAATTAAATATTGACGGTTCACTGCTAAGATGATTAACACTATTAATTAAGTTTGAACCAAGGGATGATTAATTAAGTAATGATTTTACAATCATGCAAGTTCTAGAGCAAAGGGGATCCTTGAGGTTCATCGCCATAAAAGTGTAAGGAGCGTGACGAAGCTGTGGTTAAATCCCTTTTACCTTGTGTGCGGCGAGTAGGACCAGGTAGGTAAGTTCGACATTGAACTTGTGAGCGTCTCACGGGTCACTCAATTCAACTTCGGGAAACCAAAGTTGAGCACCTCTTATCCTTAAGTGGCAAACGGAGGGTGCTTGGGAGATGGCTTTTCTGATCCTTAAAATCCGAAGACGTGGTGAGAAGAGTTGAAGCGTGCCTAACTATCTCCAGGAACAACACTGAGTGAGACTAGCTCTTCGACAATCACTCAATTCTTCTCTGGAAGAGAATGTAGTCGATTCCCTCTCGACTAACGAAGATGTTACAGCCAACGTACTGGAGGGCGGCTCCAGACACAATCAACCTGTGAACTCTGGAGAGTCGTATGTATACTCCGAAATTATTTAGATGGCCAGAGAGATTCATCGCCAACAGACTTCCTTAATTGCCTTGGGTCACGATAAGGGCTCATAGCAAGAAGTCGGGATCCCTCCTTAATGGTCTTTCTATTGTTCTAATTTTCGCAGTATATAGGGCAAACGAATTTAGAGTGGTTAACGGTGAACTGGGGCAGTAGGGGGGAGGGAAAGATTCCTTCTTTCTCACCTTATTCCTCCACACACATCTACCCGAAAAAGAAGCTGAACTTGTGCACTGGTTCGAAACTTATTATGTACATGGTAGGGTCAGAATACGACTACGCAATGGTTTATGCGGTCGATCCGAAGCATTATTTTACCCCAAATTGTGGTCAGTATATTAATCGTTCCAAAAAGAAGTCTCCCCCCCTGAACTCAAAACCTCCTAGAGGTGTGTTATCGAAGATGGGAAAATTTTGTTGGAAGTGCACATATCGTCATGTATCAAATAATAGAAGAATTTCAAAAAGAACATTGTCCGGTGGAAAATACGGTTAAACTGTGAAAAACGACGCAAGACTTCAAGCTGTTGTCAGAGACCGTGAAACTCGAACAGTTTGGGAATATCTTCGGGCAATTGCGTATAATCTCGCTCTCGAATAAACTTTTGCGATCTGTGTTTTTCGATTTTTTAACATTTTATAATTTTACATAAATAAAGGCAATGTCTTTACTTTTTTTAATTTCAGACCCAGGTTTTTTAACAGTTATAATTGTTCGAAGTATTTATCGAGTTTAGATAAACATAACTATCGTTACTCCCAGGTGCTTATTTTGGCTTTCAGGATTTCGGCTTTCGTAATTTTTAAATTTCGGGAATTCGGCTTTTGTGATATTGGATTTTCGGGAATGCCGCTTTCGGGATATTAGCTTTTTGTATGCTGCTTTCGGGATATTGGATTTTCAGATTTTGGCCTTCGAGATTTTGGCATTCGGGATTTCAGCCTTCTGGATAATGACACAAACCCCTGAAGAACATTTAAAGACTCCCATGGCTGCCCTCAAACCTTAATGATGAAGTTGATCTATATTTTTAATACACTGTCAATAGCTTTTGTATCGAGGTGGCTTTCGTTATTTATTTAAAAAAAGTAGTAACCCTTGGTCGATATATTGTAGTGTTTTGTTTTCTGCCCCCATTCTGCTGGCGAGATGATTTTGGTCGGTGGGAATTATGGGAATTGGTCATCTTTTCTTGCAAGTAACATGTTCGCTTTTTCTTAAATGATGATGAAACTGTTTTGGTTTATATGGTTTAATAATAAATCGAACGTACGTTGTAAGTGTTAAGTGGCCCTTTCCTGTTCTGTCTCTCTTATCTATATGGAAAATCCTCCACGTAGAGAAAATACTATATTTCTAAGATAAGAGGGAAGTGCATATAATGCCGTCGTTCTATGGGGGAATATCAGTACAAGCTCCTTGGAAGTCAACGGAAAAGGATTTTTAGAAGAGAAAATTTTAATAAACTTGGGCACTAGTCTTCGGAATACACTTTTGTTAACTTGTGGAGGATTAAGGCCCACCAGAGGATAGCTTGGGCTGTTTATAGTTAATTCAATAAAGATCGCCGTAAAGAAGGTGCCATCGATAAAGGAACTGCCGTGGTCAGGTTACAGGTTACTCAGCGGCCCTAGCTGCCATTTAAGCCATTCACTTACCATTCGCTTGAGTAGCTTGCATATGAAGGATGTAACTCGGCCATTTAAGGGCCAAGTAAATCCGTATTCTCCGCGTGTAAGGTCGAGACAATTGGTGAGCGAAGGTATGAGTTCTAGCATGGAAAAAAGTGTTGCCTGCTAGTTTAGCTGTTATTGTGAAATCTATTTCAGTTCATTCTGCATATGTTTGATATCTTTGAAGATTGGATTTCAAGAGCCGTTTTTAGATATAGATTAAAGAATTTCCAATGTCAGATGCAACATCTTTCTATTCACTGATTATATTGCAATTTGTTTTTAGAATTATTTTTTTATGTATGTTGGTGAGTTCTTCGATCATTTTTCAAATTCGCTAGAAGACTTTCCAATGAGAGTAGTTGTGGTTATAGTTAATACATAGTTTTACTATTATTCACACCGTGCCTTTTGAAATACTTGTTTGGCCACTGCCCACAGTCTTTTATATTTGATGAAGTTGTTGTCGGATCTTGAAACTTGGAAAATTCGTTGTACTCTGATTCATTCCAGCTTGGCTATTTTTCAGTTATTGCTCAAAGTAGGGATGGAGAAGCCATTGTTCATTGAAGAAGTCTGGAAAATATGTTTAAGAATGATCCATATCAAGAATTGGATGAAAAGTTCGACGTAGTAGGCTGATCATAAGTCGTTGATAAAGCGACGACATACCTCCTGGTGTTGTTCTCGCACAAAAACGGTTATCAAAGTTTGTCCACCCACATCAAACTCTTCTTACCCTCCTCCTTGACTCCTTGAGGGCCGTCTACACGCTGGTCACCGGGATATTCTTCCTTTTCGCGAGTGCAGTCATTTTGTGCTTAAGAACATTTTCGAATTTCTTTCTCTAAAGCAAAGGATTAACAACTTGAGGTTCGCCTGAACGAGGTCCATCTTTGAGCTCTTCGTCCGATTTTTCTTTTCTCTTCAACGTTTAGGTAAGGTTTCTTATTTAAGTGTGAAATATCTTAAACTCAAGAAATGGCCGTCTTCACGCACACATAGTGGTAGGTGCAATTGTACGATGCATTTAGAAACACCACGATGAAACAGGCTGCAACACAAAACCCATGCCATCTCCCGGATATAGGGTCTAAGAAAGCTAGAAGAATAAACCTTTATTTACAGACGAGCCCAACTAAATATCTCCCCAAATACTGGCAACCTTTGGTAGTTCGCTAAGCATTGTAACTGAAGGGAAGGTACATCTGCAGGCCAAAATTGGTGCAGAGAAGGCCTAGTCACTGAGCAAACTTTCGCTTTTGGCCCAGCCTTGGGAAACTGGTGTGTTCTTGCTGTCCTTTAAGTACCCTTTCCACTAAAACTATCCTTTACTATATCCTTTCGTTGGCTTTTCTTCTACTACATATGGACTCACTCGATCCCGCCCAGGCACACCAAAGCAACTACAGATATTTTGTTTGCTTTTCAGATCCTGGGTTCTGCGTTGTCACCCTAATCTTTCTTAAGCCAATCACTAAGCTGCATTTGTCTGACGACCTTCATACTTTGCTCTGTGTAGATCTGGTTATAGGTTCGCGCAGAGTGATGGGGAAAGCGTATTCCACATGTCCTTTTGAAAGTATGCGGGGCCAATAATAATGCGCCCAGTTTTGCCTTTCCCTTGTTTGGTTTAGTGTGCACCACCACGGCAATGGATGTATGTGTGTGATAGGAGGGAATTTGAAGTATCTGACCTTTAGATGCTTCCAACTCAAACTCCTAAAAAGCAAACGCACACATAATTAAATTACACGACTTATAAAAAACTATGTGGACTCACCTGCTTGTCACGCTAGTTCACAATTTAAACAAATAAAGAAAGATTTTGTGCCCTGGATCTGAGAAAACGAGTAGAGAATGTATAGGTCGCCAAATATGTGGTCGCCAGTTATAGGTTTGGCGTAATTAGGCCTTGTTTTGATTGCAAGGCGATCCTATAAGTGTTTGGGAAAGTTGCTTGCTTACAGGTTTCTTGAAGTACGGTCCGAGGGGTATTAACTGATCAAGATTTGTAAGTAAAAGGCTCCTTTGTGCAAAAAATTAAACACTTGTATTTTTATACCACTTTGAAATGCTTACACTCACGGTAAAGATTTAATTTGCGCAACAGAATATTCTAAAGCAGGTTATAATGGCAAGAGCAAGAATAATGGAGGTTCGCAGAGTGGTGAATTAAGAGTCTATAATGTTAGTCTAGTTATAATAATCTATAATAATAATAATAATGATGATAATCATAATAATTATAATAAAATAATTGTCGTTGGGTTTCCAACCAGACGTTCAAATCAGATTCCGCTGATTCACAAACTGTTTCCAAACGACCTTATTTCATTGCTCCTACCATTCCATCTTGGATACTTCAAACTGGTAAAATGTTTCTTTGTCCTTCTCTCTCTCCCCCTCTTTCTTTCTGAGTGCAGTTATTGTGCACTACAAATGTCACTGTGACCAAACACAGGAGATAAAAAAGCCAGAACTGAAGCTAATTTTAAAAATCTATTATCACTAAAGACCTTAAAGTGAGCATAAACTAGACACAACAGATAAAAACTGCTGCAACATGAAGGTAGGAACCACACCCCACAGCTGTTTAAATTATTTCATTTGTTGTGGAATCAAAATGTTATCAGAAGATGACGGCTGTAATATGGAAAGCGTCACCCTAAATGATATCAATGGACCAAATAACACAACGCCTTCAAATTCGTTTCATTCGTATTTAAGCAACCAATTCTACCACAAAGCATCAGATTCGCACGGATCATAATTCTAATAAGAGAAGAACATCTAAACTCATTTAGGGTGGCAGAAATGTTTTCTCTTTGGACATCCAAGTATTATTGCAAATCAGAATGACAACTATGCTTTAGTTGTAGCTTAAACAACCACAAAAATGAAGCCTGCATCCAACAGGAAATATGCCTCAACTGTGGAAAGAAAATCACCACTCTAATCGACACGCAAACGGACCCGTAGAAAAGCAATCAGAAACATTTATATATTTCTCAAACAAGAGTTTTACGCCAAATAAATTTAACACCCGTGTATAGCCCTAAAAGCGCAGACACACATGGGAGAATGGAGCAACCTAATATCGCCGGGGTTCATACGGAAGAAAACATTCAACCTATACCATTTCTTATAATAAAATTGCAGCGGTTCCTATTACTCAATAATTACGTAGCCACAAAAGAATCGATCTCCAAAACTAGCAGCAGCTATTACATCATTTTTTTCAAAACTAAAAACACTAAAAGGAATTATAAAATGTAGCATCTACGCACAATCCTAGGTGATAAACATCAACAAATATAATTTAATGTTAACCAAATTAATCTATCGGCACGTTTACTACAATTGAATAGTCGCGTCCTCAGGCTGAACTATGGAAATCCTCAAGGATTAAGAAGAGAATATAACCCTTTCTGCCTCCTTCTCAGCAAAACAATGCAAAATATCCACAGTTCTTTTTCTAATAATAGATAAAAGTGCATTACCGAACAAGACAACAGGTGAGGCAACGTAATATTTCTAGATAAAAACACTACATTACCCCTACTCCAAATTAAACACAATAGCAGCAAGCTATTGTGTATATATGTATTTTCACTTCTAAAATCACCTAATCGTTTCCAAATCTATCAATGATTACCTGGCAAATTCTCTCTTGTGCGAGAAGTTCAGGCGAGCGTCTTAAATGCTTTGCTTGAATGAGCCTTTTAGGGGGCTCAGGATGGCCGAGTTGTTTAAGATTCTCGCTAATGGGAGTCTAGTGACGCGGGAAGCACGTTCGGAACTCGTTTTGCTACTTTTCTTTCTTTATTTTTCTTTGCGCTCCTTCCCTACTCGAAGCTATCTACAAATATTTTAAGTATTCAAAATATATTAAACAATCATGTGAGGATTAATAAAAGGGCGAAAATTACTTGCCAATTCGGAAAAACCTTTCGCTTAAAAATAAAACTTTTATCTGAGGGTAACACAGAGAATTTAAAATGTATTTTCGCTTTTATGTGAATAACACTTCTAAATTATATATTTGTAAAATAGGCAATTCTCAACTATGAGAATCATGAGTGTCTAGTTTCCTTTAGAAAAGACTTATTCATTACCAGTTTTGAATTATTATCAAAGTACACTATCCTCGAAAGTGGTAGTAACTGTTTCTACAAAATGCATAGAAATGCTAATTCGTTCGCTTGATCGTGTGAATTTCTTTTGTCGCTTTGCTAGTTCCTCGCCCTTGATAGTATTCGCATACTTGAAATAACTTCGTCAACCAATTTAGATTCCCTCAACTTTGAGAAAACGCGAACCCAAGCAGAGTTTTCCCTTAATTCCGAGTTCGATAATTTCCCTCACCCCTCCCAAAATCTAAAAGTATGAAGGGTTTCCTCTCGCCTCCTTGACTTATACGACTGTACTTTGTGAATTTAGGAGATTATATTTTGGTTACCTGTGTATGGAAAGAGAGAAAAAGTGGAGAGTTTCAAGTTGAAATATTTTTCCAAATATTTTCCTGAGAGATTTAGCTAGGAAAGAAAATAAGACTATTTCTGCATCGCTGCAGCCATCCTGGAATGTAGAAGAAGTAGAGATTAATACAAGACACGAAATCAGTGCAATCAATGGACCAAAATTATTGCTTTCTTAAATGACCAAAGGAGAGAGGGAATCTGCAAAAGTTTTATGTAAGAGGTAAAGTAAAATACAGACATAATACCTGTAGGTTTTACGTACCTGGGCGACACGAACATCCCAGAGGACTGCCCCTTTTCCCAGAACAAATAGCCGGTATTCTAGCCAGACTAGTAAACCAAACGTTATTTATTTGTGTTCTAATCTTCGTACACTCTATGGCCGTTTTGGATTGTATCCATGTTAATTATAAAACTTTTAAACCAAAAGCAGATATGCACATTAATTCTTTCATCTTTTATTCTTTTTTATTAACCCATTAATGCCGACAATTTATTTTTTAAGTTATTGATATTATATTTTGGAAACTTCATTTTAGCGTAATAAATAAAGCATATAGTTCTTTAGAATTTTTTTTTATTTACAGGGGTGGCAACCAGAGTTTGCCACTCCTCAGCATTCAAAGCATAACACTTTGCGATGAGAAAATGAAAATAGTTTAATTCTTTTTTTTCATTATGAAAACACGCTGACAAATAATATATTAAGTTGTACTCATACTTCGTTCTCCCTGCGCAATACATCTTGAGTATTTAGAGGGTAGAAGGTCCTGGCCAGTGATCAAAATGATCTTTCCTTACTTCGTCTCCGGCAACTCCCCGTATCCTATTACTGGATGGTCCAGGTCTTTGTTTTGTTTGAAGCACGATTTGTCTTAAAAATTTTCGAAGTGAAATGTGATTTCCAAATTTTCTAGACAAAAGCCAAGCGTTAACAGAAGAACAAAAGATATTCCATGAAAATAAAGGCCACCACCATTTGCGAGATCGAATTCGGATGCGGTAATTCGCAACAAATTGATCAGTTAAATCAACTCCACCCATATGCTTATTATAAGCTTCAATGGCATTATGTATAGGGACTACAATTACTTTTTTATCAACTCCCGACCATCGGGAGCACTTTGATTTAGGATCATCACCAAATTTATTTGAAGCAACTGTCACCACCTTATTGTCTTTCCACTTCAGTAAAGTTTGATCATTAGTACACACCGAGTCAACATAACCTCTTTCCCTTTTTTCTAGCATTTTGAAAGCTTGTAATGGTACATTTCCAAATTTTCCTTCTCCTATAGTACCAGTTCCAGCAATACTACTGATTGAAAGTTCATTCAAAAGAGGAAAGGAAGTAAACAAGTTATCAAACTATAAACACTGTCCAGCCCTTATCTTTGCGCTTTTAACTAAACCCAACACAACATCTCCCCCTTGACATAACACAGTTAAAGGAAGTTTTGTCATGCTACCATAATAAGGTTCTGCATGAAATATGTATCCATCCAAACCAGATAGAACCACAGTTTACATCCAAACCATATTGGCTTTTCCCTGATAAACTGCTTCGTGATGTGAGGATCATAATATGGCACAATTGCTTCATCAACACAAACATCTTTAGGCAGATCAGCAATTTTGAATGATTATTTAAACTTTCACAAAAGGTCTAACTTTATATTAGCGATCATCATTTATATGCTGGTTATCAGCAAAATCAAGAATCCACATTATACTTTCAAATGTGTATCGCCGCATGTTTTCACTAACTAAAATGTTATACACACCAGGATCTGTATCCCAAAAACCAGAGAGTATTAAAATAGCAATGAATGACAATATGTTGTCTCGATTTACGGCAGATGAATCTAAATGTTTTTGTGTTGCGTATTTTTTATGTTCCCTTCTGTTTCATCGTCACTTTTATCAGAGTCAATATCTGAACCTGCTAAAGCCTTGTCTTTAGGGGGCAGGAAAGTTACCCCGACACCACGTTGTTCTTAATCTTCAAGGAGTTCAAAAATGTCATTGACGTTCAGCCTAGAGATATAAAGATACATACTGTAGTATATAATACATATACATTCTACATGAATAGGTATATATATATATATATATATATATATATATAAGGATAAATATTGGTTAGGAAATCACCTATGGAGCTTCAATTTAATTTGAAGGATGAACGAAAGGACGTATAAAGGGAAATTCATTTCATTTTCTTGATAGATAGAACGTTTCGGGTAAACTTTTCACCCATCTTCGGATACTGGAAAATACAATTCGTGGAGTAGACAAACAATTTAAGTTAGATATTAACAGGCAATCGAAATGATGAATTTATGGAAAGTATTTAATATTTATTGTGGGATAATAGTGAAAATTTACAGGTAATTGATATTTCTGGATTATTATGTTGCGAGTTAAAAAATTAACGATTGAGGAAACACTGGAAACACATCGAGATAAATTAACGCTAAACAATCAAACTTTAGAGGATAACTGGGGAAAAAGGGCAAGGAGCGTAAGAAGAAAGAGGATGTTAGGAGGTTGGTAATACTTTTGTTTAGAGTAAAAGTAGTGGGTGAGAAGAAGAATCGGAATTTAAGGAAGGAGAAAGGTATTTAATAGACATAGATTCAAGAATCCTTAATGATATGGGATCAGGGGTGGTTTTTGAGATTTTAAAATCATCCATTGTGATATTAGTTTTACAATTAATAGAGTGAAGCCTAACAGGTGAGAATTCTTTCGTAGAGAGAACCTTCCTCGTCCTGTGGCTAACACCTAAATGGGAACAGAACCTCGCTCTCAACGAGCGCACCGCACTGCTTATGTACGAGTATCTCTATAGTTTCAAATTGAGGCAAGTAAACTCATAAATAACGGAGCACTTCGCTTCAGGCAGGATTCTGTCCTTACAATTAAATTATAATCTTACGAGGGGCTGTCAATAGGTTTTGCGAATCGGTAGGGCAAAACAGAGGAAGGGGGTTAGCTGTTTGTGAGAGTGTTAGGACAAGTTATGACAAGTCAGGGCCTGCAGCCGCATGCTCTTACCTCGTATGTTTAAGAAGCAATAGCTGATCGCAGATCGTCAGTCACAAATTTTTCAACAATGGAGAAGGTTGAGCACCGCGCAGTGATCAAACTTTTGACCAAGGAAGACAAGAATGCAAAAGAGATACATGAACGCATGGTTGCAGTGTACAACGCCACTGCCCCTTTCTATGCAACCATTGCTCAATGGAATAGGGAGTTCCGGCGTGGTCGTAAGTCCCTTGAAGATGATTCCCGTCCAGGACGCCCGTCGACGTGATCAACGAGGACAATGTGGGCAGGATTCGAGTTACGCATAGTGACAGCGGATGAAACTGGGTCCATCACTGGGATCCCGAGACCAAGCTCGAAAGCATAGCCTGGAAGTACAGGGGCTCTCCAACCGCCATCCAGTTTCGGACCCAACCCTCAGCCGGAAAGATCATGGCCACCATCTTTTTGGATTCTGAGGGAGTGTTGATGGTGGACTATGCGCATCGTGGAAGGATAATCACAGGCCAATATTACCCTGAGGAACTGGCTGGGTTGAAGAAGTGCATCCGTCAGAAGCGGCGTGGCAACTTGACACGTGGTGTCCTGCTCCTTTACGACAATGCCCCTGTCTATATGGGCAGAATTACCCAAGCTTTCCTGCGCGAGCGCGGATTCGATGAGCTCAACCATCCCCCCTACAGCCTAGATCTGGCCCCTAGCGACTACTTTATATTCCGCCAGCTCAATGCTGCACTGCGTGGACGCCAGTTTGGGGATGATGAAGATGTCCAGCACGCCGTCCAGGAGCGGATTGAACAGCAGTCGGCAGATTTCTGGTTGTCAGAAATTCGAAGCCTCAGGGACAAGTGGCGCAAGTGCATCGAAGTCAAGGGTAGTTATATTAAAAAATAATAAAACACTATTCCTCATATCTCGTTTCCTTATATGCGCATTGCAAAACTTATTGACCACCACCCCTCATATGTGGTGTCTATTCATGAAAATAAACTTAAAATTGGTATGAAAAAAGAATTTATTTAATAGAGATGTAATTTCTTTTGAAAAAATTTATTTAAAAAACCCAGATCCGCAAAGATTATGTAACGGTTATCTTGACAAACAGTAAGGAATTTAAATTTGGAATGGTAAATATTTTTTAAAAATTGGGCCGGAATCTTTTCATTCAGAAACACAGGGAAACCGTTTCGTTTGAAATAGTTTGAAATCTGGAGTAGGATGAACAAATATTAAAAGCCCAGAATATTACTGTTTTGATGGCACTTATTTTGAAAGAAAAGTCACAAAAACTAAAAAATTTTTCGCCTTGACCAGTAAAGGTTGGCTTACGAACCACTTTGGTTACAAATCCAGTTGGGAAACGGGAAATGTGGATATCCAAAAATGAGGTGGAGGAATTGAACTCCTTTTCGCAAGTAAAATTAATATTAGGATGGCTTATTGCAAGAATTTATCGCAGGACTCTTCTGTATTGAACAGAATGTAGGTATCATCGACAAAGCGTATGTAAAGTAAGGGTTCAATGATTCCAAGTTCCAGGTGAAGTAATTGTCCTTAACGGATAGATTCAGCGTTTCTTTTAAAAGTGGAGGGATAAATCCATGAAAATTGGATTTGTTAAGGAGAAATGCACGTCATACAATTATGTCAATGGTTTGGTCAAGAGGAACATTTTCATGGATTTACCCTGTTCTATGATCCTTGAAGCCATTTCGGTAGATTCACAAATGACCTTGAAAACGTGAGTGTGATCTTTAAAATTTGACGACCTCTGCTATTTTGAGCCATTTATCTCTCTCCTAAAGTTCTTCCCTTATTTCTTGGCATGAGTGCTCTCCTACCCAGGACTCGACTTTTCGGCAGATGAAACTTCTGTTAGCCGTGATCTGTACTGGTACTCTAGCTTTCAAGTCCAACTTCCTTAGCGTGATGCTCCCAGCAGATGAAAGTAGCTGTTCTACGTCTCTATTTTCTGGGAAAATAACCGTGAATCCAGATGGTGTCTCAATGCATTTGATTAGTGGTATCCCCTAGCTCTATAAATATGCATTGCACTAGTTCTTGTGGTGATCCTTTCCTTCCGTTGAGTATGAGTTTAAGGAAAAGCCTTTTAAAGTCCGGTGGGTCCATCTTTCCGGGAGTCGTCTCCTCTCCGAGGAGAGGGGTTCTCCTGTCGATCTTTATCTGTGGAGTCTTATCCAGTCTCCACTAATGGGAGGAGTCCCTCTAGCTGCCCTAGTACTATCTCGCTTACTTCCCAATTTTCGCACTCTCCATGGTCAACCCTACCTATCTGGGCCTAGCCCTAACAGCGGTTCAGAGTTGGGTTCTGGCTCGTGACCGAGAATCTGCTTCCCTTTTCTGACCCCCTAAGAGGGTGTCCTGCAGGGGTTCACTATACCTTACTACTAACTGCATCTCTTAGACCTTGCCGGTGACCAAGTTATTTAATGCTAGTGAGAAGTAATTTTGAGGTAAAAAGTATGAAAAAAGAGCCAAGAATTCAGAATAACGAAGAGCAACCCCTTGGGGGGGGGGCTACTTCGATTAAGAGGAACAGGAGGAATTACCAATCAGTCCCTGGCTAGGTCGACTCTCAAACAGACCTCGACTAAAACCCCCACACGGCATATATAAAATCCGGCCATTCCACGACATACACAATCTCGTATTTAGCAGTCACTTAAGGTAGATAAATAGGTAGTATTTTGCCTGCAATATAAGACCAAAAACATTATAAAGGCAAAGGTCTATTATACTCTATTAACTTTCGAGGAAACGGCAAATTTTACTTGAATCCTTTACCTTATTTTGCGACTTCCTGAGCTATATAACTTTCAACTTCAGGTCTTAACCTCTAAATCTAAAGTAATTACGAGGTGTTAAATGTATATTTAAAACGAAGAAAATACAAGTGTCAGGACATGGATTTTCTACTTGTAATTCCTGCCTAACATGTGTGAATACCATTCACCTAAAGGAGATTTGCACAGCAGAAATCATGTATCTGTAAACAACACAAAATTCAGCGTACATCTGTTTAATAATTTACTGTTTGTGGCTATTTGAACAGAGTCCTAAATGGTGGATTTATATTTTGGAGAGAGTAACCAAAATAAATCCAAACGAAACAAATCCAAATTGTTAAAAAAATATTTTTCTGTATTAACATAAAATAAAAGTGTTAGGATAATGACTTTTAGAAACTAATTCTTGAGTGAATCAGGAAAATTGACATAACTATAATAAATTGCCTTCTGTACTAAATTAAGGAAGCAGAAATGATTTGATGAAAAGCAGAAATTATAGATTCGGATTAGGAACACAAACTTTATGTCACCATGATATTATAGTACTAAAATTATATGGCCTTTTTCGCTCTGTCCCTGAATCTGTAGTTTCCTTTCTTTCATGTATACACTAATTCAACGAAACACAATAAAACCCTCATAAACATCATGCGCATAACAAAATATGTTGAAAGCTTAAGTGAATTTCTGTTGGACGTAATTATTATTCAAAAAGCAAAAGAATTGTAGAATCTAGGTAGTTTTGAATATTAAAGGAGAGCCAATTGTACCAAAGTAGCTCAGCTTATGGAACCTTAATCCCATCCCTCCATTTCTTTGAAGCAACTCAAAGCTTGAAATCAAATCCATTGCCATTGTTTTTGATGGATTTGTTAAGCAAATCTTAATATTCATTGCAACAACCTTAGCGAGTTAGCATTACTTGGCCACAGTGCGATGATTATAATGCTATAAAATATGATAGTTATTATTGATGAAAAATCAATAGCAAACAGCAGCTTTGCTTGCACTGGTCCCAGTACAAATTTTAAAGGACAGAGTGGAACATATAAGTAAAGGTGGAGGGCAAATTCAAGCCGTCGGCCAATATAACATGACAACAATGATAGTGATAAATTAATATTTGAGATGAATTTGTGGGAAAATGAACTAATGAAGAAGGGGATTTGGAAGAACAATTCGGATTAACGTCGAAATAGGAAAAATAGATAATAAAACGAGGGAATTATTATTGACTAAGAGAAATAAAATTGGAAAGCAATACACAAGACCTTAGTAAATGATTTGGAGAAGAGAAATGCTAAAAATGTGTTTAGGGTCAAAATCAGCTCTCGAAATACTTGAGAGTGAAGCAACGACGAAGACCGACCACGGTATATATTGTAGTACCTTTAGAACCTTTAAACTGGAGTCCTAAATTCATTATAGAAGCCAAGTAAAAAGTAACTAGGAAAAAAAATGCCAAATCTATGCAAACTGTAAATATGGAAATTTTTTACATTCTTTACCTTTGAGTGGCAACGCTATTTACACTTCCTTTGCCCCCATTTATCTAGTCTCCCTAAAAGTGAGGATATAATGAAAAATGATATTTAAGAATGAATAAAAAGGAATAAAGTTTAAAATAAAAGAGTATCGAAAGTAATAGGGAATAAAAAAGTGCTACATCTAATTAACTCAATCCGCAGGGTTCACCAAAAATAGGTTTATAAAGCCTTGGGTAAAGATTCGTATAATGACACCTCCTAGACAAGTCATTGTGCTTTAATGTGGATTATAAAAGAAAATTATCATTAAAATAAAAGGTGTCTTTTTAGAATGCCTAAAAAATGTTTCTTTGAATTGATTAAATTATTTCAAATTTGGCTAAAGCGGTATAAATATATATGTAGTAATGCCAAGGCCTATTTAAACAAGCAATTCCTAGGCATCTTTAAGCTAATAATGCCTAGACCATTTTAAAAAGTTTTAAACTACATTTTGTTAAATCCCTTTAGTAGTGGCGGCGGCAAATTAAAGTATCCTAAGAGAGATCATGCTCTATGAATATAGAAAAGGAAAAAGGGCCATATTAGAAGTAAAAAAATATTACAGTTGTGTCTGAAAATGTGATGAATATTTGTAAATGTCAAAAAATTCGTTCAGGCTATCACGGACTAAAATGTCCATGGCTAGAAATCGCGAGGGTGCAATCGACATCAGTTTTTAATGCCATTATATAGCCTTAGACTCCTAAGGAATCAAGTGGAATGGCTTGAATTTTATAGGTTATTCATGCAACGGCGTAAACATTTTCTAAACAAAAATTTTTTAAAAATCTCTTGAAGCATTTCTTGCCAGAATATGCCTCGATGATGAAAATTAGTTCTTTATTTACTGCAATCTCAAGGTAAACAATTATTTATTTAATGGCTTGATTGCAACAAAAATCCATTTCTGCTCTTATTCGTCGGCTCCAACAGCAGAAGGTTAAGCTTTGCATTTGAAACTGCATTAGTAAATTTGTAATGATATCATGATTAATATTTCTCCATTTTTGTTTAATAAGCATCCGCATATGCTAAATGCTTAAAATTAGAAGGATTTTATTCATTAACCACCACTTTGATTATCTCCCAGAAATTCTGCATTGCGTTCAACCCAGCGAATTCCAGGACCAAATTGGCCAAAAGTTCAATGGTATTTTAGGCCAAGGACTTTGTCTTTTGCTTTGAGAAAAGTTTTCCCATCATGCTGAAAAATATACTGATGAACCTTAAATTGGTCATAAACTCTTTCGTGGCAATTTGAGTTCAAAGTAGTAAATGGAGGAAAATTGTTTGTGCTCCATTTTCCTTAGAAGAGAAGCAGCCCCAAAGATGGAGGATGTCTAGAGGCTTCATGAATGGGTGGGGACGACATAAGATTCGTGAGAGTACTCCAATTTCTCCTCCTAACGAGGGATCTCCCAGAATCTCAGAAACAAGTGGAAGTAAGCTTCATCAGAGAATATCCCTTTTTTATATTTACCCTAAAAAGGAGCCTATCCGTAAAGATCCTCTTGGTGATATGAAGCTTTTTCCCAAACCTTTTTGGAAAGAGATCGTTGTCAAAACGTTCAACTCACTTTGCTGGCTGAGGCTTTCAAACCTGCTTCCTTCAAATCGTGAGCAAACTTGGAACTTGGCAAGGAGACAACCTGATCCTTGAGCTTGGGCCCTTACCAAGAAGCAATCTTCGAGTTCATTTGAAACAATTGAGCATCTGGAGACATTCTTAATAGTTGTGGATTCAGTCTTTTTAAAGTCATTAATGTTCCTAATGATAGTGTTCCTTAATTAGATACTCTTAGCCTCTGTCTCCTTGCATTCCAGGCCACTTTGCGGCAAAGCAAATATTGTTTTAAGCTTTTCATTGGAAAGAACTATTTATAGAATTGAAGATGCTTTAAACATTTATTTTTCCAGAGAAAATATTATGAAATAAATCATCATTAGAAAACATAATTCATTTTATCCATATTTTCTATCCTTTTCCCATTTAGTCGATTAGCAAAGCTCCAAGGACTGAAATACACTTTCTAAAGGAAGAGAATGAGAGCGCGATTTTGGATTCAGTGGAGTGCATTGTTTTTCTTATTATTTTCGAAATGCTGACTTTTTAATAAACTTAAAATAATTTTAAAAATTATCTTTATTACGTTAGTTTAAAAAACAAAGGAAATTAATAAATTATATATTACTCTTCAAAATTTTTTCCATATATATATATATATGCGGTTTGGTAAAAGGAAAAAGTTAGAATTCTTAGATAACGAGAAAAGTCTCTCGAAGTCCCTGAACCCTCTTTAGGAGTGCCATTATTACAACTAGGCAACAAACAATGTATTTCTCTTTAAAGAGAAATTTGATGGAGTCTTTTGCACGAATTGGCATTTGAATGAACAAAAAACGCGAATGTGATTATTCTTGTGGCTGGATATATTCCGGAAAATAATTCGGGTTTATTTCTTGTGTTAATAATACCAACCTTGGTTCTTTTCACCGGGGAAATCATAGTGAAATTAGACATTCTACCATGCCATTTGGTCTAAAAGCTTATTGCAAGGCATTTCTTGCGTAGTAGTAAGACCCGTTTTTTTTTATATTTCAGAAATCACAAAACATGAATTAAACGGGCTATTTAACACTGAAAAGCTGAGTGATAAAACTGTTGTTGACTGCAATTAGAATAATGAGAATGAATCAATTGGATTATACAGCGTATTTTTTCCTCTCTAAGGCAGATTTAAAGAACTCGGTGATTATCGGCACCATTGAATGAGAGTTTTAAATCAGCGTTATATATCTAAAACGATAATTCCTAATTTTTGCTTAAAAGCTTATTTGTATACAAAAAACGAAAATTAATGGTAAATTATTTGACGAGCATTCGTAGTGAGAATATTAGAGTTAGGGAAAAATATGTTTTGCATAAGCTACAATGATAGAGTAGGCAACTAAGGCAAAATAGTAAAGGATAAGGAAAATTTAAAAAGCATTTGACTACAATGACGTTGCTTAGAGACCAAGGGTATTGGGTTTCGACTGACTTCGATTGTGTAAGTATAGGATAGTCTTCTTCAATAAATAAATTGCTTAGGCATGAGGGGCCTTCTGAGTCTGAGAGGTCAAAGAAGAAAAGTGTATCTAGAGTCACGGGCAGTGGATCGTAATAAATCAATTTTCTCCACTCGAGTTATCCACATTTCGTTTTAACCAATGGTAAAAAGATAAATGTGGCTGATTCATTGTCTGCCTAATTATTGAAAGGTAGAGTAGACAATGTTGAGATTTTTTTCGTGATTGGAAAATTAACTCAATATATTTTTAAACAAAATGTTGCGAATTATTATGGGTTAGCTTGGGGCTACATATGATTGAAAATGCTAGAAAAAGTTTGAAACACCTATACTTAAGCGTAAGAAAAAAAACAAATACAAAACTTGTAATTCGACATTCTCTGACAGAAATTCATAAATTAAAATTACTTCCACTTGAGTTCTTGAGTATGTTAATGCATGCTTATGTACTTAAATATCAACGAAAGATATATGAAAATATAAACTCGGGTTGTTGGAAATTCGGTTGGTTACGAGAGTCATAAAGTAACGAAGATGGAGTTGTTACTATTATCTGAAGAGCCTAGTCCTTTCCTAACTTTACTTAATATTAATTATTAATTATACGAGAGCCATGCCACTTTGAATCCAGTCGCAAATTACAAATATTTGTCAGTTTATTTTTGCGTGAAATCTCTAAACGTGACTTCGAGCGCATCTAAGACAATAACAATCAATGTTAAGTGTGAAATTTGATGTTAATTTGAAAAGTAATTGATATGAATTCGTTGCATTGGTAACAAATGTTTACTTATTAGCTGTAAACGTGAGACTACTTTTGACGGTAAGTAACAACGAAGGAGAAGGAAAAGTTAAGAAAGAATCAACAAAACATTTATGTACATCTAATATACATTTAAAAAATTAAACGTGAAACAATAAAGACAAAAAATCCACTTCCAGTTACTTCTAAATGTTTTTTATGAAACACCTATTTTAGTAAATACTACATTCATAATAATAAAGTTACACCTAATTCCTATAAATACACCGATTAGGAAAAAGGTGTACATCAATTGTGCATCATTCGAACACTAGAATACAAAATTATGGATTTTGTATTCCTTTATGGAATTTAATATCATTTGCTTTAAAAAGTGGTATCTGTTTTGAGACTATTCACCTCTTTTTGTTTACATGTTTCTGCAGACACAAAAATGATTACAATAAGATAACTATTAAAAGACCAATAACGTGACAAACGTTTTAGTTGAATTGATTGTGAGTAGCAGTGGTGTCTCAAGCTTAATTATATAATAATTTTCCTTGAATAATTTCCTGAATAAATGGATAAATAAATACAAGGTTCTGTCAGTTACTCTGTGGATTTTGATATAGACAGCTTACGAAGCAAGGGAAAAAGACCCGTTGAGAAATTGACTATGTATGGTACACTTCTTGCATTTTCAGATATATACTCAAGTTTTAACTTTGTTGCATTAGCCAAATGATTAAAATAATCAGTCCCTTTTGTAGTAACATTGCTCATAGTGGTTGGTATTGGCCCTATGACTCAATCCTATGATAATATGTATATATATATATATATATATATATATATATATATATATATATATATATATATATATATAGGTAGGCTTTAATTCCTACTGAACGTGCGAAAGTGGTTAGAGGCGTGTTGTGCCGTAGCCAAGAACAATTTGAGACAGCGACCAAGTTGACTCAACGACGCGTTGGTAGTCGATACGTTACGGCAACGAATCTCGTTCAACATGAGGATTATGCGAGTAGATTTGGGACACTGCTCCTCAAAGGTAAACGGCAAGGTTATTTATATCGCGGATTGTGGGAAATCGAGAAAGAGATCCCATTCACGACAATTCGCTTATCGCAGCGCCTTCCGGACAATCTCCATGCTATCATAAAGAAGGCAAATAAGATTTAGGCTTCTTTGAGAGATAGGTGTTCTTTCGTCCGACTTTCTGTTGCCATTTGGGGAAAGGGTGGGAGGAGAGAAAGAGGAGAAGAAGGTAAACTCAAACGACAAATTTCTTTCGTTCCCACGATTGTCTGGCGGCATGTGAGTATGTACGTTCCATACCCTCACACACCTACCTATTCGAGGAACATTATTCTGCCATGAAATAAGGAATATTGTGAAAATTAACTTCACCAGGGAAATTTGTCATTATCTTCCTCGATTCGAACAATTGAGTCGATAATTTTATCAAAACCGTTAGGAATTTACCTTATTTCTCTAATGGCTACAAAATACTACTGCTACGTCAGTTTCTCTAATTTACATATACAAAACAAAACAAAACACATACGGAATACAGGCAAAAAATAATTATTTATACAAAGAGATACACACAAAAAAATAAATAATTGACTATTAATTGCTATCTGAAATTGGGTTTCTCGAAAGGCTATCTGCGAGTACATTGTCAGACCCTTTTAGATACCTGATTTCATAACGGTACTCCGTTATCAATAATGGCAAGTGCATTAGCCTGCCGTTTCGGTTTTTATAAGTTTTTAAGTAGGCTAACGGTCTATTATCAGTCTCTATGAGGAATGGACGACCTACCAGATACATACTAAATTTAGTAATCCCTAAAACAATCGCTAGAGCTTCTAATTCTACCGTAGCGTATGTCCTTTCGTGAGCCGTCAGTCGGCGACTCGCATAGCTTATAGGAGCGGGTTCTTGGTCCTCGTCGTATTGGAGTAATACGCAGCCAATACCCAGTTGGGAGGCATCTGTCCTTACGCCAAATTTCTTGTGTGGGTTCAGCAATTTTAAGATTGGGGCGGAGACTAGCTTCTCTTTGAGTTCTTCAAAGTGTGCTTACGCGTCGGGGCTCTACTGGAAGCGGTCCGAGAGTTTCTTTTTTAGCAGATCATTCAGGGGAGCTGCTACAGAAGCGAATTGGGGTACGAAGCGGTGGTAAAATGACGCAGCACCAAGGAATGACCGTAATTGCTTCTGGTGCGCGATAGGGGTATATTTACAATAGCCTTTACCTTCACTTTATGTGGGGCCAGATGACTTTCGCCTATTTTAAATCCAAGGTATTCTATGGATTTATAAGAAAAATGGCATTTTGAGGGTTTAATAGTTAAGCCATGATGTTTTAAGCGTTCTAAAAGCGGGCGGAGGGACAAGATATGGTCGTTCCATGAACGTGTAGACACATACACGTTATCAAAATAAAAAGAAACGTTTTTTAAACCGTCTATTACACGGCGCATTATGCGGTTGTAGCTACTGCAGGCAGTGACTAGGTCGAAGGGAAGACAAGTGAATTCCATTAAACCTTTGTCTGTAGGAAAGGCTGTTAGTTTCCTGGCTGATGCCTTTAGGGGGATCTGATAATAGGCCTTACATAGGTCTATCTCAGTGATGTAGGCGGCTCCTTCGAAGAGATGTATATTTTGGTCAATTGAGGGGGAGGCTCGGCGTCGAACACGGTGACGGTATTTAACTTCCGAAAATCGACGCACATCCTAAAGGACTGGTCTGGCTTGCGGAAAATTACTATTGGGGAACAGTAGTCGGACGTAGATGGCTCAATAATCCCTAATTGCAAAAGATTGTCGACTTCCTCATTGAAAGCGTCTCTTAGGTGCACCGGTACGTGATAGGGCTTACATCGCACAGGTTTGAGCGTAGTGAGGGTGATATCATGTTCGAACTGAGTCGAGCATCCTGGAGACTCGGAAATGACGTCACTAAATTCTTTCAAAAGCGCCATCATTTGGTTCCTTTGGGCAGTGGTGAGGTCGGAGTTTACATCTAACTCGGGGAAAGGTTCTTTTATGGGCGGCAGCTTGGACGGGAGGACGAGGAGGGGAAAATCTTCGCTTGACTCTACACAAATCAAATTTACAATATTTAGGGGGTTGTTTGGGTGGACGGCGTCAATTACCCTTTCTTCGTCGAAGGCGACTATATTGTTTATACAGGCCCGTTTATGATACTTTTTTAGCATGTTTATGTGATATAACTTATCACCTGTGGGTGTCTGTATAACGCAATCGACCGATCCGTGGGTTTTCTGAACGGGGTAGATACCTTTCCATTGGGAGAGAAGTTTATGGGAATCCGAGGGGAGTAAGAGTAGAACTTCATCTCCGGGCTTCAGTTTTCTGTGTTTGGCCTTTAGATCAAAGTATGTCCGATACTTTTCCATATTAATTTTGGAATTTCTGAATGCTATGTCAGAACACCTTTTTAATCTTTCCCTTAGTTCGAGGACGAAGTAATAAGTGTTCCCTAATTCTGGACACAAACGGGAATTTGTCCATAACTCCTTCAAAATACTGAGGGGCTCCCGCACGTTTCCCCCGTACAGGAGCTCAACTGAGGAAAATCCGATGGTCCTATGGGGAATTTCACGGCATGCGAATAACCCAACTGGCAAATATCGGTGCTATTCTTGGGGTTGTTCCATTCAAAGCTTCTTAAGGACGCTTTTCAAGGTCGCATTGAACTTTTCACACATGCCGTTTGCCTTCGGATTGAAGGGGGTGGTAAAAATAGGTTTTATTTGGAGCAGGGTGTTCACGTGTTCCATGAGCTCAGAGGTAAACTGGCGGCCTCTATCTGACAAGATTTCTTTGGGCAATCCTACTCTAGAAAAAATAGAAATAAGGGCTTCAGAGCAAGAGATACTATCGATCCTTTTTAGAGCGACAGCGTCTGGGAATCAGGTAGCGCAGTCTATCAGGGTTAGTACATGCGTATGACCTTCGGCGGAAGGGGGGTGGATTGGTCCGATGAGGTCGATGGTGACTCTCAAGAAGAGCTTTGAAATGACTGGGGTTCTTTGCAGGGGAGCTGGCGCTATTCGACCTTTTGCAGTGGTTTTCTGGCACAAGTAGCACGTTTTGCCGAATTCTACAATATCTTTGTCTGCACCGGGCCAAATAGTGTATTTAAATACTCGCTGAGAAGTCTTGTTATGTCCGAAATGACTGGCCATCGGACTTTCATGTGCTACTCGCATGATTTGGCCTACATGTGTTCGCGGAATACACATGATCTTGCAAGGGGGGTCCGAAATAGAAGGGAGTGGTTAATGATGTACCTTATTGGTTGGTTCACTCGAACGATCACCTCTTCGTTCTTTCGGTCCTTTTCCCAAAGGAAATAAAGTAAAGGGTGGCTCTGCTGAGCTATGAGGAATTGTGCATTACTCGTTTGGACCTCTAAAGGAGCCTCTGGGGTGAAAAAGCGTGTTGGGTGAGAGGCCTCACGGCTAGCTTGTGCTCGAGTGACGACAGCTTGAGTCACTTCACTCGGGAAGAGTAGTGCGCTCTGGCCAATGAGTACTGAGCAAAATTTGATGGGGGCTACCACTACATCGGCCCAACCAGTGAAATATTTACACTGTACATGGGAGCGGATTACCGGGAACCTATTTTCTCGACCCAAGAAGTCGTGTACAATTGCGTACTTCTTATGTTGGGGGTCGACAGGGGGGAGCAATTTGTCCGACACCACAATGCATGTGCACCCTGTGTCTCTGACGAGGGTGGACACTTTACAGCCATTGATCGAGCCGGTTTTAAAATTCAGTCCTCCGGGGATACTCTTGTTGAACAGGAAGTTCACTTGAAATTCCTGTGGGGATAGAGACGAGGGGGATGACGTAAGCGCGGCCGGCTGTTCCGGGGGAAGGGTAGCAGTTACTTGGTGGACTTGTTGGCTGTGGGTAAGACGTAGGCTAGAATTCTGTACGCATTGGGACTTATAATGGCCGGGGGAACCGCAGGAGTAGCATATAACCTGCTTATTCTGGTGCTGGTTATTGTAGGAAGTATTGAAGACTGGGGGTTTTCTGTCTTCGTGGGCTACAAAAGGCTTATTCTTTGGCCTAAACGGGGCTGTAGTCTTTATCAATGGAGGGGGTTTCCTTTGTTGGGACTTCCATTGACTAAATTTATTCTTCGGGGACGGGGGACTATTCTTCTGGGTATCCTGTGGGTATAGGCGATGATTTGTCGCATGGAGATCCGCTTCCTCGAGGCATTCTTGAAAGGTAGACGCTCGGCGGTCTTGCACGAATGCTCGGATCTCCTGGGAAAGGGTGGACAATAGCTGGTCTTTTAACATAAAGTCAATCAGGGCCTCATACTCCGATTCAACCTTGAAGGATTCTAACCAGAACTGGAGGTTTCGCTTCAGGATATATCCAAAATGTCGGTAAGTTTAACCAAGCTGGATTTTAGCCGATCTAAACTTAGCGCAGGAAAACTGAGGGTTCAAATGAAGGCGGATAGCAATTCGGCCTTCAAGGTTCTATAGTCTATTGTAGCTTCGTGTGGTAACGAGATGAAAATTTCACTTAAGCGCGGACTGAGCAATGGAAGCAATCTACTCACTCCTTCGGATTCGACGGCCCATCCGTTTACTTCGAAGATCTTTTCAAAATGTGTCAAGTATGAGCACAAATCTTCTTTGTCTTTATATTGGGGAAGTTTCATAGCGGGGGCCTGGGGTTGATGATCACGGGATCCAACAGAACTCACTTCAATTTGGTCTCTGCTTAATTCCCTTTCATTTTTTTTTAATCCTTTCTCTTTCTTCAAATTCTAACTCTTCTTTTCTTCTCCTTTCTTCCATTTCTAACACTTCTTTTCTTCTCCTTTCTGTAATTCTAACTCTTCCTTTCTTACTCCCAATTCTATCTCTTCTTTTCTTTTCCTTTCTTCCAATTCTTCTTTTCTTTCTTCCACTTCACATGCTCTTTCCTCTCGCTGTTTGCTTTGGACGAATTGTTTTAGTTCCTGTCCTGTGATACCGAGAGCTTGTCCTTGCTTGACGTAAACTTCTAACGATTGTGAAGCCATTGCTGCTCTTGCTGTCGCAACTGGTGACTCACGAAAAAATTTACGCACCTGGTAAGAGAATTAGAAGCAGCGATTGTTCCTAACCGATACAATCTAATAATTAACCCCCAAAATAATTAATATTTTCCTAGCTTTGCTTTTGCTATCTAGAAAGGGTTATTAATGGTTATTATTTATATTCCTTCGGGGAATAGACTCTTAATATTCCAATTTTTGTTAGTTTATTTGGGCTTCCCTGGACGTTGGCAAAAAAATACAAAAACATTACAAATTTATACGTCTATTTCGCTACCGGGCCTGTTTCGAAAAAGACCGGAAATCTAACCTGACTTTGTCAATAAATTATATAAACTGTGAGCGTGTTTTTATAACCAACCACTCAATTGGTGATCCCGGAAAGGCTACATGAGTAACCCCAAACTGAACAAGTTATACTCTCTCAGGCCAGCATCAAGTAACATCATCGCTCAACAAAAGTTTAGACCCACTCGTCAATTAGGGTGAGTCAAAAAAATCAAGTGAGTTTGGACTATAACGCGCAATCCGGCAGTTTATGCGTCTTGATGAGGAAACAGTACAAAGAAAATCTAAGTCTTGTAGCATGACCTCTTCATGTCGCGCGGACGATGTGAAGTTCGTCCCTATTGCACCACCATATGCAAGGAAGCATGGTCCCGCCTCGTAAGGTTTTGCAGTGCAAAAAGTGGTTTGAGTATTGTTTTATGTTATAGAGAGATCTCCTTCTTATTCTCCTGTTTATTGACTTGTGTTGTTCCTTTTACATATGTCTTCCTCGAGGTCAGTTGAGAAGTTATGACTCCTAGGAGCCCTAGCAACTCAACAGCTCTCATCGAGTATTCTCCCGAACCGTAAAGGAGTCATGTATGTTTTGCAGTACCATCCAAAGCTAAACCCGCGTGAGCTGACGTTCTTAGTTCGGCAGATGGCACTCAAAGTTCAACATCAGTACTCCAAGGCGAATATTTCGACCATTGATCCGTTTGGTATCTTTTAGTGTACAATAAATGCACGAACACACAAAGAAGGAGAGAGAGATAGAGAAAGAAAGGCAAAGAAACATTTTGCCAGGTTGAAGTACCGAAGATGGAATGGTAGGAGCAATAAAATAAGGTCATTTGGAGAGAGTTTGTGAATCAGCGGAATCAGATTAGAACTTCTGGTTGGAAACCCGACCACAATGTAAGGCGATCGCACCCAAGTTTGAAAGCAGGTAGGCAAACAGAGAAATTAGAGCTGTCTGGAATCGGGACAAAACCGGCAACAAAAGATGTCTCGCTTTAATGTCAAATTTCATAAAGGGCATTGTGATAGAACGGTGTGAGGCAGCTTTAATTCAGCCTCTATCACATGTTAACCATGCTTACCCACATGCTTACCCACGTGCATACTGCCTGCGAGAGGAAGCAGAAGCGCGTTATCTCTCATCATAGCCAATGTTTAGTCAAGGAGGTTCACTCACCCGTTTCGTCTCCATACGTCGATCTCGTCAAATTGAATTAGGCTTATGGGCAGATAAGGTATTTTCCCAGGCGCCACCGGGACATTCCCCCGAAGTCCCCCACTCAATTATCCCCTACGCCACAGAGATGGCTCTGGGTATTTATACAATAGCTTTTCCCAATTGAAGCAGATCCAGATTATCTTCGCGAGGCATCAAGCTGATCCGGTCTTCCTTATGCACCTAGGAACTCTGCCGAGAAACCCCTTATTGTCCAAAAGAGGACAAAATTCCTTGAGTGCCAAGGTTCTTGCCTTCGAGACGCCAAGTCAACAAGGCCTCCCTGTTGTTCAGAAAGAGAACAACGTTAGAACAGCTATTGTTCTTTGAGCCCGTTTGACAAGAGACGGTTCTCACCTACCCCTGTTGTTCAGAAAGAGAACAGCGTTAGAACAGCCATTGTTCTTCAAGCCCGTTCGTCAAGAAACGGTTCTCGTTCACAAGTCATCACGTCCGGATGATTTAATTTTCCCCCTTTTTAACGTTCTTCAATAGAACGCTTGGTTTCAACAATAACCTCTATTGTTCATCTAGGAACATCTCCGATTTACTGTCACAAAGATCGCTCGTACTTCCAAGCCCCACTTCGCTCTCACTCCTCGAAGACAGTCCTTCCCCCTTGTTAAGGACAACACCCCAAAGAACCCTCCTGCTGGAAATTTCTAGTTGGCCTGAAGATTCCTTCACATCGTCTTCCTCTGCACAACTTTGTGATTACGTAAGCTGAGAATTACCTTTGATCATTTAACCTTTTGTCAACGCAACCCTGTGCTTTAAATAGTTTAGCGAACCATTCCCCCTTTTAATTTTTATTTGTTTACCTTTTTAAATTTCTCCAAATCTTAATCCTCGGATTAGTCAGATATTCCCACGACCCTTTTTATTCTCCGTTTATGTAAACATTTTTTTGTGTGTTGTTGATAGTTTAATAAATAAAACTCTATTTTATTAATGGTAGCCATATTATTTATCCTTGTGCCCCGTTCCCCCTCTTCAGCATATTGAAGATAAATAAGCCTCTCCAGGCCCCCCCCCATCCTTTTGGACTAACCTCGGTCAATCAGATTACCATGCACTCGAAATATTAGAATAATTCCCTCAACGAATAGTTATATATGGTATATTGTCGAGAGCCTATTCTACGACAGGCTTCTTATTTTTAAAGCAAACGGAGTCTCTATGATAAATTCGCAGGGAAGAGAACCCTAAATTAAGATACCAAGTGGAGAATTTCAGCCAATCACAGGCTGCGCTGGGCTGGTAGTTAGCTAAGCACCGCCTCAACGATTCCGGGTATACATAAGAGAACATTTCATTCAAAGTTCATTATTATTATCATCATAATTATTATTATTATCATTATTAGGATTATCATCATTATTATTTTTATAGATTATTATAACTAGACTAACATTATAGACTCTTAATTCACCGCTGTGGGAATGTCCATTATTCTTGCTCTCGCCATTATAACCCGATTCAGAATATTCCGCTGCGCAGATTAAAACTTTACCGTGAGTGTAGTAAGCATTTTAAAGTGGTATAAAATACAAGGGTTAAATTACTTGCACAAAGGAGCCTTTTACTTACAAACCTTGATCGGTTAATACCCCTCTGACCGTACGTTAAGAAACGTGTAAGTAAGCCAATTTACCAAACCCTCTTGGATCGCCTTGCAATCCAAACAAGGCCTACTTACGCCAAACCTATTACTGGCGATCCCATATTTGGCGACCTATTGTTGGCGACATTTTCCCTTTGAACTTCAATAACTGGCTAGTAAACTTAGTCGCAAAAACCCAACAAAGAAAAATGAAGAGCAAACAAATGAGAAAGAAGCAAGGTAAGAAGGAGATTTCGCGAATGCGGTTAGCATAAATCCACCTATGTTTAACAAATCAGCGGTCACTGGCTGGTTCCGTTTAATTGAAGCTCAGTTCCACAACTCCAGAATAAAAAAGAACGAGGCAAAATTTTATCAAGGCTTAGCCTCACTGCCCCCGGAGATTGCCAAAAGACTGCCAGAGGATAACTTTGAAGGCCAAAACTACAACAACCTGGAGACGGAAGTCATTGGGATTTTCGCACAGAGAAAGCCCGAACTTTTTGATAAACCCAGACGGTCTTCCTCACTTACTGCCGGCCCTAAGTGAATTTGGAAGAACTAAGGAGGACAACACTTTAGGTAGGAGTCAGTGAAGATTTAGTGTGACATAAATTTGTTCAGTCCTTGCCGCCGAGGATAGCGCCTGTAATCGTATCGCAAAAGGACCTATCCGTGGCCCAGGTAGGTATATTAACGGAGGAACTGATTATGCTCGACAAAGCGCAATGCCTGAGTGTAAACGCGAGCGGGCATTTAAGGGAATGCAGTGTAGTGTCCGCATCTGATTCATCTCTGCCAATTAATAGTGCCTATAATAATAGTAATTTTAATAATAGTGCATTTAGTAATCGTAAATCTAATAATTAAGAATTTAATGATAGTCCAGTTATTAATTGTGGATAAGAGAAAGTGTGAATAACGCCGCGAATTCGTCGTGGTAAGGGCATAATAACAGTAGCTATAAGCATAATATCCCGGTGGTCTTACGGCCATTAAGAATTGAGCAAAAACCTATGTTGTGCCGCGCTCATATTTATTTTGCTGAAAAGGCGAAAACCTTGTAAACCCTGGTGAACGTGGCCAAAGAGAGGTGAGACTTTGCAAATGCAGCCTTCCTCTAGGCCATCTTTGCCGCCTCCGGCGGAAAAACTTACCATGCATGCCATAGCTAGCGCGGCAGCTGGCGTGCCATCTGTTTACACGATCGCCGCAAAAATATACAATAAAAATTGCGAATTTTTAATAGATAATAGATACGAAGGGAGTGTATCTATCATACCGGCTAAACTGGTGCGATTAGGTGAAGTGCATGAATCGGGAGTCAACATTTCCACGGCAAATGGCGGGGAAATTAAGTTGTACGACGAAGTGCACGCGGATATTAAAATCTCAAGTCAGTCCTTTTACTAACAAACTTTGATCGATTAATACCCCTCAGATCATACATCAAGAAACCTGTAAGCAAGCAAATTTATCAAACCTCTATTGGATCTCCTTGCAATCAAAACAAGGTCTACTTACGCCAAACCTATAACTGGCAACCCCATATTTGGCGACCTATATCCTCAACAAAGTACAGCGTCTGCACGAAGAGTACAAGGAGTTGAAGGAATCAAAATCCAGGGCAACAGGGCAAGATGAAGAAAACTGATCCAATTTCGCTGCTTTCCTAAAAGATTTGTGCGATTTAGCGCATCCCGACGCTATGTACTTTATCAAGATCAAGGAGGACTGCGAGTTCCTCGAAGCTTAGAGGAAGCCGGGTGGGCAGGAAAAATGCTCTGTGTGGATCCAGCGTGGGTGGAAAAAGAGAAACGGATGCAGCAGCGGGGGGATAATGAAAGAAGTCGAGCTGAAAAAGAAAGTCAAGCGCCCGCAGAAAGTCAGGCCACCGTTGAACTCAAGTTTTCAATCTTGCCCGCTTAGTCAGGAGAGGAAGGCGTGATAGTAACTCCTCCACCAAAACGATCCCGTCATGCACCTTCGCAGAAGAAAATCATCTCCCCGCAAGTTTCTGCTGCTCTGGACCAGACTAACATAAGTGACCGTCAAACAGGAGCAAGACCAATCGGCACCGAAGACTTCATCACCAGGAGAAGGCTGCACAACTGAAAGAAAACTTTGCTCCTGATGTACCGCTCACAGTCCACTGGGATGGAAAACATATGCCCTCCCTCGCAAACGAAGGTGTTGTGGACAGAGTGCCAATCCTTGTTTCTGGAGAAGACGTGGAGAAGATCCTCGCAGTTCCCTCTACCGATGGCAAAGTGGAACCTTGCGTAAACACCATCCATTCCATTATATCTGAGTGGGTTATTTCTGATAGAATTCGAGGGCTGAAATACGACACAACGTCGCCGAATACAGGGTCTATGAGTGGACTGTGCGTTCAACTGAAACAAATTTTTGGTCGATATCTGCTGCATCTGGCCTGTCGCTATCATTTGTGGAAATTCTGCTGGAAGCTGTTTTCTCAACCCTCATCCCAGAAGCATCTCAAAGTCCAGATATTGCTGCCTTTCTCCGTTTGCGAGAGTTATGGCAGTTTGTTGATCAAAACCACTACAGGACAGCAAACGAAGAGCTCAAGGACGACTGTGTCGACGACGTCCTCAAACTCTGTCAAGGCTACCTGCGACAGTACCACCCACATGATGACTACCGCGAACTGCTATAACTAGCCGTTGTGTTCATTGGTGTAATACTTCATGAAAGCAAGAAAATTTCTTTCCACAAGCCGGGAGCATTTCATCGAGCTCTATGGATGGCAAGAGCGATTTAGGCTCCAAAAATGTGGATCTACATGCCTTCATTCGCAGAATACAACACACAGTGTCCACCACCTTACGTGCAGTCAAGGCCGCAGTTTTCTCCAAAGCTGGGCGAGTTTTGTGTCTTCATCGTACGCTACTACATTCGAGGGTAGTTCTCAGCTGCGTGCTCAGAAAATGCCCCAAGAAACGACCTTGACTTTTACAAAGCCCTCGCGAAAAAGACGAAGAAGGCGAACAGAGAGTCAGGTACCACATCACATGTGGTACCTGTCAGAAGTGACAGTTTGTCTTGCACTTTTTTTCGATGAGCTGTCCTTAGAGAAGAAGTGGAATGTTGTTGCCAACCTCCGAAGAGTGTAGGCATCAGAGTAACCTCCATCCAAGGTTTGCGTCTAGGAGTCTGACTTAGAAAACGAGTCATTTGCCTTCTTCGTCACAAAAAACACTGAGAAATTCCTGGATCTGCTGAAAATCGACAAAAGGTTTATTGACGTCGATCCTGTCCTGTAGGGAAAAACCAAATATACTACTCGCTGGGGCCAGGCGAGTAATTGACCTTTTCGTCACCAACGACGCGGCGGAGCAATAGGTCGCTCTGGTGCAGAATTTCACTAGACCCCTGCACGAAGTCGGAGGACCAGTGGCAATGCTAACGGAAAATGTAGCCGACGGCCAAGAAATGAAGCCTGATAAGGTCAAGGCACTGATTACTGATTTGTGTAATATGACGCAATTTATCCCATCCATAAAGAAAAGTATGGTGACTGCGTGACATGAAGATATCGTCAAATAAAAAGAAAATTCATCTCTTTTTGTTTCCGTTGGAAAAGAAAAAGAATAAAGAGTTCTGCATTAACATAATTTTATTTTGAAATTCCACCCTTATTGAAGTGACGCACGCTACTTGTCATGGCTTTTCAACAAGAAAACCAAGAGCCTTCCTGTACCACAGCTACAAGCTAGGCTGCAGCGATTCAAGTACCTTAATATTTGCCCGGTAGATCAAAACACTGGCTCCCTCTCCGTCAGCTGGCATTTGAAGCACAAAATGTCTCGTCCATAATACAAAATCCTGCCTGTTCTTTTGTCATTTAGAAGCATACTTCATAGAAGCAGAAGAATCGTTATTAGATTTGCTCCCAGAGCCGAGGATCAAAAAGCTCTCTGCCAAGGTTTTCGGCACCACGATTCCTCAGATCAGAAAAGTTGGCAAACCCAAGACGCCGTCGCTACAGGGACAGTGTTAGATAGAAAGAGAAGTATGCGAAGAAGAACATCTGCGGGGAAAAAATCGGTTGCGTAAGAGAAACTTTTTCTCGCCCATCCGTACTGCTGAGAGATAGTTAGACCTACCACGTTTAACAGTACTTAAGGCCCTACACAAGAACTGTACGCTTACAAAGTGTAACTCCTACAGGCAATGACGAAAGGAGTTTGCAGTTAACATGCTGCACAATGATTAGCCATTTCTCATGTGAGTTTGTTATAGTAATGAGGCAACCTTTTATGTTTCAAGAAAACTGAACACACAAAATGTGAGAATCTGGGGATCAGAACACCCCAACGTGACTAGACAAGTTCAGTGTGATAGTCCTGATAGTTCCAAGTGAATGTCTGGTGTAGGATTATGTGCAATCGAATTATTTGTCCACTTTTCTTACACGAAAGTTCAATTACTGCAAATGTGTACCTTGAAGTTTTGAATAAATATGTAGCACCACAACTACCGGACCTTCAACAAACCATAATTTCCCAGCAAGATGGTGCCCCACCACATTGGGGACTGCATGTACGTGAGTTCCTCGTTCAAACATTTCCTGCCCGATAAATTGGACGGGATGGACCAATTCCGTGGCTACCGCGTTCATCAGATATTGCACCTCTAGATTTATTTCTATGTGGAATATTAAAGATGTGTGTCGAACGAAGATACGAGACATTACTGAACTAAAGCAAAAGATAAAATACAATGGCACTCATTGATTTGGCTATGCTACAGCGAACATGGGAAGAAATCAAGTACTGTCTTGATTTGATTTGTGCGACTAATTGTGCCCATATAAAGGTGTATTAAATGAAGTAAAAAAAACTTTCAAACACAATAGAACAAGTCTGATTAAAATATCTTATCAATTGCCTTTGTAATAAATATTTTAAATTGTAAAGAGACTTTATGGACACGCGCTATATATATATATATATATATATGCAAAGAGAGGGTAAAAAAACCCACATGTGTTACAGGTTGTTCTGCACTGACGTTTTAGATTCTCTTTATCTTACTCATAGTAACAAGAAACCAAACCAAGACAGTTTTTTTTACTCTGAGGAATCTTCAGATTTGTAAAACCTCAGTAGAGGAGAAACTTGAGTACCACCTGTCTTTTCTCTTATCCTCATTCTCCATTTGCTGTTAAAGAGTTTTCAACAACGACCAATTACCCACCGCCTGTTTATATATATATATATATATATATATATATATATATATATATATATATATATATATATATATATGGCTTCCACCATATTTATTTTCTGCCTTTCAAAACAATTTTGAAGACAAAAAGAAAGATGAAGAAACCTTGTATTGCAGACTATATAATAATATAGTACAAGGGAAAGAGAAAATTGGATGCGAATGAGCAGTGAGTCAAGAAACACGAGTTTTTTAGAGGGAAGAGAAAGGGACATTAGAAGAACATTAGAATCAAAGAGAGCAGAGGGAGGCACAATGAAGGCAATCCTTTACCGAGAAAACAGAAATAACTCAAGGAGAAAAACGTTTGAAATTCCTGGCTGGGACTCGTACCCGGGTCTACTGATTAATAATCTGAGTGAAGAAAAGGCTGAGTTACTTGCTTCCATATTACCATTAAGAAATCTTCTCCTTCCAGATGTCAGGGTATCTTTCTTCGCAGATCGTCACCATAAGTTATCAATATTTTGTTCACAAGAAAATACTGCATTTTGCTGCAACAATATTAGTGACTTGATGCAGGAAATCAGCTGTAACTATGATCCTAATGAGTGGAAACCTTTCATTGACTCTAGTAAGGTAGTGTTAAAGTTGTTCTGCTGCACAATGGGAATGAAAAAGCTGCAATTCCTGTAGCCCACGCTACAGGTCTTTAAGAAACATTCATCAATGCAACTATTGCTGAAACTTATTCAGTACAAAGAGCATCATTTGAAAAACAAATTCAAAGGATCATTAACTGATGCAAAAATAGGAAGAAGCTAAAGTTTTCACTGATCACAATGGAAAGTAACGCAAAGCATGGTCATCCTTTGTGGAAGTCACTGAAAACTTCAAATTTTTAAATTTTAAATTTACCAGCGACCTAAAATTAGTCGAAAATTGCTACTCTGATCTCCGAAGCATCTTGGTTGTTGACGAGTGTAATTCTTCAATGTTGAAAATTCTGAATTCCACGCATGCGTGCTGTCTGACTTTGGGTCTCTCTTTTAATCATGGTAGACTCATATGTGAGAGGTCAGTGAAAGAAACAATGCCATTTCTAAACTAAATCCTGCCCAAAATTGAAAAATAGCTGTGCTTCTTGTTCTTCAAACTGGGACCTCCAATGCGAATATCTCTGACTCTTTCAATGTTAATCTAAAGAAGGTTTAAAGGATCTGGAGCTGAATTAATACGGCTCTGCTAAGGAGAGTACGGTGGCTCGGAAACCTTACTCTAAGCGTTCTGATGCGAAAAGAAGGCTCGAATTTGTCACAATGGTCGAGGCTATATTTCTGTTGTATTAGCTCAAAGACAATCAGAAGAATCGTGTTGCGAAGCTTGTGAACGAACTGAAGCATCCCCCTCAATCCTGAAATGCTTTGGTTCTTCTCAGCCGAAAAGAATTTCTGCCATACCAGGTCACAAGATTGAGTTCCAGGTGTTCAGTAGCATGAGCCAAATTATGTCCCCGTTTATTTTATTGGAGGGTTCACCCTCAATTTTAGTATAACACAGGTGTATGGAGGTGTTCCCTTTGCCCTGGATCAATGAGTTACAACACAAGCAAGAGGATCTACTCTGGCATTCACTCAATTACTTTAACCACCTAACTTCCAAACTCCCCAGAGTGCAATCTTCAATACTATTTTGTGGGAGGCGTGGTTGTGAGAGACCAGCAATTTCCCTTGCACCAGCAACGTCAAATCAGTTTTTGCTCAGTTCAACAAGAAGAGCTTCGAAAAGGCCTGCAACAGGTTTCGAGACCGCCTGGAATGCCATAATTGACACCGAGGTGATTTTATTGAATATAACAAATAATACGATCTTACTTCTGCTTATTGTAGTCTGCGTTCTACAATGAAAATGTTATAAAAGGATTAGGATTAATCTCTTAATTAGACGTATCGCTAATGTCAGGTCAGGAGCTGAATACGGTTCTGTGAACACTACTCATGGTAATTGTGTACCTATACACAAATAACAAAGGATAGCTCTGCGTTAGTAAAAGATTTTAAGGTTTGTCGAGTGAATAAAATACTTTTGGAAGAGTAAAAACAGGAGCAAATTACAAAGTCAGAGCCCCTAAAATAATAGTATTTTATTGTTTTATTAGAAGCCAGCAAGGCAAAAGTCTTGAGTGGTTGGGTGTTTTTTAGATTACGAACATACGTTTTCATCTTCTACCAGAATAATTAATAAATTTACCCGAAAACAAGTCTCATGCGGGAAGCAATGTAAATTATTTTAATTATTGTTTAGAAAGTTAATTAAAAGCTGATGCACGTTAGTAACATGGGAAAAGTAAGTAAATTCTATAATTAGAAATTTATTTGTTGATTTTTTTTCATTAAGGAGAATCATTGAGGGTACATGAAGGCTAGGAATCATCAATAATTTATTCGTCATTCTTTAATTTGTATAATACATTGCTATTTTTTTTTCTCCCTTCATGATTGCAAGGCTTATATTTTAGCGTGTAATTCGAAGTGAGTTAAAATATACTACTCTCTTTGTTTACTTTACCTCATATTCTGACTCGAGACATGTGAACAGTGAGAGTTAGGAAGTGGGAAAGTGTATAAATACTTCTAAATATGCCTGTGAATTGGAAGCATTTTGTCAATAGGGGATTAATTCCTGCAGATTTGGTGTTGAGGACTGTTGAAAAGATTGGGGTGGTAAATACTTTTCTTTAATATGCCTTTTTGGAGCTAAGTCTTAGTAATAAAAATAACAATTAAAATATAAATGAGTAACCTTTTAAATGATAATATAATCGCAATATCGGATAAATTAATATAAAAACCCTTTTTTAAATCAAACTCCACCAGCAAATCGATCTTATTGGCAAACGAGCGGAAGATTTTAAAACCTTAATAAGAAAGACCTTTAGTCTTTAACAATTAGGCCTCTTACTGTGAAGAATAATTGAAGTGCATCGCAGCATAATTTTTGAATGATCTGAGTCATAGCAAAGGAAAAAGAAAGATAGGCTTTAGAGTATGATCATTGATATAGTATGAAGGTAAATGATGAAGGAAAGGATAATGAAGGAGAATTAGCGTGGCGCCTTACGTCAAGGAACGTCATAAATGCTTAAATTTTAATCAAACAAATATACCGATTTCCGACATGATTATTGAAGAAAACGGAATTAGTGATTCATAAAAAATTAGGAAGGTGAAAACAAAGAGAGAAACAAAAGAAAAATTCTAAGAAAAACTCGAATGCATGGAGAGGTGATGAGAAATATTAAATTAACTAAGTACATAAACTCAGCGGTGTTGGGTCCAAGTTGGTGTACTTGACGAAAGAAAGAGCAACTAGACTGAAAAATTCTTCGCAATGGCACTCAATTTGAACACTTGAGTTTCTGTACCTTTTGTATCAATTAGATTCACGGAATTAACAAAATGACAAGGTTGTCCTTTGCCCTCCTTTTTCACCCATGGGCTCTATCACTAATCCTCCCTACTCATTCAACATCTAGGATACCAATCTTTCAGGTCATTTTTAATACTGACCAAGTATTCCCGCTTTGCTGTTTTCCTTATTTAGGTCATAAATAAACGTAATAGAGACTGAAATATGCCACATTTCAAATGAAGCTTGAGAAATGTTTAAGGTGGAGAACACTTGCATTATAACTATAAACGCTGAGGCACATTTATAGAAGCGTCTGCAATTATCTCCTTATATGCAACCCTAAGATTAGTTAAACTCACTGGAAATAAATATTTAAGCGATTCTAGAATTTATTATCAATTTACGCTTGATTTCAAGAGCTTTTTCCTTGTGTGTGTATGAGTACGTATGAAGGAAACATTGTAGATACGTTAAAGGAAATGTGCGCATTAGAGTAAATATTATATGTACGTGTAATTTTCGTTAAAAACATTGCAGTTTATGAAAGCCATTTCAAACTTAACCAGAATCGCGAGTCCATCCAGTGACTAGATATAAATAATGAAGCGGAAGAATGTTTTAATAGAGGAAAGAATTTGACCACTCGGTCAATCTGTGGCCTCAAGTAAAATACATTGTCAGGTAGTAATAATCTGCTCTTGGCAAAGTAGAATTGTATTAAATACTGATTTAAAGTATTTAAAGTATTGGAGATAAAAATAAAGAATAAATAGAGAGATAATGAAATATTTGCTAAAAAAGGTTTGTACATTTGATTAAAAAGGAGTAGCAAAATAGTGTTTGTTGTTTTTTATTTAAATTTGCAATAAAATATCAGTGACTTTAAAATTTACATAAAGTGAACCCTCGCGTAATAAATAGATATGACTTATACTTAAAGCAGTTTTTCTTTCATTAGATAGAACCCAAATCCTCTCAGCAGAGAGAATCAGTAATCAGACTTTAAATGATCATTTGCCTGCTCTATCCCGTGAAAATATAGTCCTGACTCTTTGGAACGATCGCGTTATTTGGACGGAAGAATAAATTCATTCTAAGGTAAAATATGATTCGACTCACGACGCCTTGATGGAGAGTGATAATTAAGGACCATTCCCTCGAGGAAAGGAGGTTCACATACGTTCCTGCCCCCGACCACTCAATAACTCTCTCGCTGAGCAGACACACATACGCTCTTTCAATATTACATAGATTACCAGTTGAGAGCACCTTAGCCAGTTAATGATAGAATAGTTATTAAAATTGTATATAGCTCTGGTGTGTCTCATTTGCATAATTTCTGCCCTCACCCTTGTTGGCCCTGTCACTACGTAAATCTCAGTACATTAATATAATCGAAACAATTCACTGATAATAACTGGATCTTGTTTGCGATTATCTCTGAAAACTCTGTCCATCTACTTACCAAACATTCAAGTGAGTTCAAATAAACACATCAGGAACTCTAATCAGCATTACCTCAGACTGCATGTCGAGGTATGCCTGTGAAGACCCACTCAAAGCAATGGCGCCTACATAAGCACGGGCAGATAGCCAACTCTAGGCCGTCTGCGATATGCTTTGGAGCATATAAAGGGGTGGAATGCCGCCTCCTTGATTTTTAGAGTACGTTTACGATTGACCGGATTTATCTAATGACTTGCTAAGTTTCAGTTCAAGGATATATAAATATCAAGACCACAAAATATGATTTTAATATATATATATATATATATATATATATATATATATATATATATATATATATAATAAACAGAGCAATATATATATATATATATATATATATATATATATATATATATACAAAAAGGGGAACAAATTGGTCTATAAGGATAGTTAATTGGATCGTGACAGTTTATAATATGAAAAAGCTAAACTCGAAGTGCAAAATTATCTTTAACTCGAATAATGGATATTATTTAAGATTGAGCGGGAAGTAAATTGAAAAGGGGATTCAGGTGACAATTTACAGGGGGTGTAATCAGGGGATTACAACGCAACGTCGCTTTACCTTGAAGCTTAGTGGTGCTTGGAGTGAAAAGACCAACTGCACATGTCTTCGAGGAGATACTTCTGTTAGTCATTGTCGTAGAATGACCCTTGGTTTTGATCCCTCTACTCTTTGACACCCTTTTAGTAGCGGTATGCTTTAAGGGGCGTGAGTTACTTCTATGATGAAGTAGGCTTTGTTCTAAGAGTGCTATTTTAGTGGTTTAGTCCTTAAGGAAGAGCTATTTTTAAAGACATAAGGATAAGAGGAAACACCAGAATCTACCAAAATAAACATGTATTTTAAATTAAATATTACGAACCAACAGTAAACACATTTCTATATTTGGCCTCAAAGATTTTTCAATGACAAAACATAAACAAGTAGGCTTCCAGAAAAAATACCAATTGCCAATTAGTATTTTTATCACGACCCTATTTGATTAGCATAAAACATTAAATTAACGTACTGTCATCTACAAACACATATGACCTAGGTTCAAGAATAATGGTTTCTACTCTCCTTTAAAACGTGGGACGTACTAAACTTCTACTATCGCAATAGATATATAAATGTTATTGTTAACTTACAGGTAGGTATTAGGGATTGCCGGATGTCGCTGAAGGACTTATCTCTCACTTTGAAGTGGTGTGGCCGCTGGTTGAAATTTTCGAGGAGGGATTGCTTGTCGCCTGTGACGGGGGCTGATTCTTCAACGTAATTAAAGAACGGGAGCTCGTTGGGGCAGGGTTCTTCTCCTCTCACTCTTACGGTGCTTGAGATGTGAGAATCACTCGAGTGTGAGCGGCTTTACTTTTCTTTAGTCGGACTTCTTTGCAGACGGAAAAGGCTTCTTCGGTATGGCACCGATATAAAACTTGACTATTTAGGTTAATACCGCCCTGAAAGGGGGGATCGATTTTCTCAATCTGATCTTATCGTTTCTCACGGAAATAGTCTTGTATGGCTGAAGGATCGATCTTTACGAACTAATCTTTCTTCTGGCAAATCGACTTCTACTAATCTTCTTGTCTGGCCGATGGATCGATCTTCACGACCTAATCCTATTCTGGCGTATCGACTTCAGATAATCCCCTTCTCTTTCTTTGCGGGGCTTATTTATAGGCGGATTGCCGCCCCATCTAAAGGGAGAAGTGACCAGGCCACAGATGCAAAAGGGGGGGGGGAGCGAATGGTGAGTTAGCATCTGGGGAGAGCGAGAATTCCTGAGGTGGCACTGGGGTGCCCAAGTCAGCTCGCAAATTATAGGCTCGCCACCGCACCGCTACTTGGCGTGCCTTCTGACTCGCACCGCTTTTTTTTCCCTAACCACGGGTTTATGGGTCTCGTAGGTAATTCGATCGTTAGAGCGTCGTTTAAGGACCTTAGGTGGTCGCCTTCAAACATATGTTAGCTCCAACTGCCCACAGCGGCGGGGAGATCACACATGGTAAGCATTTTCGCCGGCTACCTTTCCCACGCTTCTCCTCATGAAGGGGGGGGGGGCTTGAATGTACCTATACTCCTCCAGGATGCTTAATGTAGCCATTTCTCCACAGTCATGATGATGATGACTCTTAGATCGGGGTTTGAGTACTTCGTGTTGAAGAACGAGATTTTCTCTGCTCAAGAGAGATGGAATCCCAAACACGAGACGGTTTTGCGGCTCAGAAAGGAGTTTCCGACATGAGGTACGGGAGTCTTGAAGGAGTGCGAGATGAGGAGGGCCGCGCAGTTCTCCGGGAAGAAGGTGGTTCGATAACCTTTCCTCTGAACAGGGGCCAAAGCTTCACGAAGGGTGATCTGATACTGAGATCTTAACGTTGAGGAACAACTCGAACAGAGGTTGCAAAACTTGGCAGGGGAACAGACAAACGTTCTGAACGGAGACTGGTAGACTCTTAATGTCCTCAAGGAATGGCGGACGCAGAGTTAAATAGCCAGGTGGCTGGTCCGTTAGATAACCCCAGGGCATGGCTGTCCCCACAGGATTCTCGACGTCAGTCTATGCAAACTTACTTCGAGATAACGAGTTGGCTCAGACAGCGAAGTCTGCCTCATGATATAGAGTTGGGGTTGAACCACCGCGCTCTCTGGGAAAGGACATGCCTGTAAGGCATGAGGGCGAGAATTTGGCGTTATTACGGGGGAAGGAGAGCGAGGTGCGTCATGCATAAGAAAATTCAGCCAGGTCAAGCGACTCAACGCGGGACTACTTCCTTCTCGATTATTCTAAAATTCCCACTCCAAGTAGCACGTGGTTTGGAGCGAAAGACCTGAATGGAGTATTCAGTAGGTCTTTCTCTCACACTAGTCCTTCGAAGGGCATCACCTCACATTGCAATAGACGATAAAAATCGCAAGTAGCACCCTTATTAAACCACAAAGTCAGGTTAGTCTACCATTTCATGTTCTGCTTTTACGCTCATAACACTAAGACCATGTGAATATCGTTCGCTATTTCATAGGAAACGGTACATATGCATACACTTGCAAGTGGCATCAACATGCGGTGGCCAAAGACGAGAACCCTAACCCAAATCTCCCGCCTATCTTGTAGGGGTGCGAAATGTATGAGAGAAATTCCTTCCAACCTGAAAATATAAATGGACATAACCTTAGCATACAAGAGAACGGACTGCTAGTCGTGTGGCATGAACATCGGAAACGAAATCAAGAGGTACCTCGTTCGAAACTTCGAAACTCCAGAGTCCAAATAAATTTTATGAAAATATCTCAAGGAAGAAAACGAAGTCGCTTTGAAGGACTAACTCAACAAGAATACAGAAGCAAAAAGAAAACGGAAGAAAACGCTTGAAGGACTAACTCAAAAAGAATCAAGAAGCACCAAGAAATCAAAAGAAAATATTTAAAGGAGCGACGAAAGAAAAAATCAGAAACAAGCACAACAAGAAGTAGACGTCTGAAGGGCCAAGTCAAAGAAAAAGGAAAAATTCAGTCAAGAAAAAAGAAGATTCGATAAAAACCAGCCTGCAGAAAAGAAAAGGCAAGATGAGTCATAAATAAATAAATAAAAATTATAATAAAGAAGGCCCTCCCCCCATAACTTGTCCAATGGAGAAACTACAAATTGCAAAAGCATCTTTTGAGACTGTTGAAAGAAGGTGTGGTGCAGCCGTCAACATATTCATGGTCTTCATCCATTCACATGGTTGAGAAGAAGACCACAGGCGAGTATCGAGTTGTAAGTAACTTTCGATCCCTAAATAGGATAACCAAAGTGGACAGATATTCCCGGCCAAGGATTCAAAGCATGGTAGAACATCTTCATGGCAAGAAAGTTTTTTCTCGCCTGGATTTAGTACGAACATACCACCAGATTCCAATGAATCCAGCGGAGATTAAGAAGACTGCTGTCTCAACTCCCTTTGGGTTGTGGGAATTTTTAAAGCTACGTAGTGTTTGGGCTAAAAAGAATGCTAGTTGCACCTTCCAACGCCACACAGACAATTTATTTCGAGGCTTAGCGTTTGTTTTTGTGTATGTAGACGATATTTTAATATTTTCGGAAAATATAACGACCATGTGGAGCATATAGATCAAGTTTTCAAAATATTGGCAGAAAACAACCTTCGAATTTCTATGGAAAAGTGCGAGTTCATGAAGGAAGAAATCAATTACCTTGGCCACTATGTCTCAGCTACAGGACTGAGCCCTCAGCTAGGAAGGTCTCCGAGCGAGATCACCGAAATGCCCTTAACAACTGATTCCAAAGAACCTCGTCAATATTTGAGGATGTTAGGTTTTTAGAGACGTATGATGCCTAACTCGGCCTCAATTGCTGCACCTCTAACTGAACTAGCACGGCTTCAACCTAAGGCTCGGCAACTTGTTTGGAATTATGCTGCACGGAAAGGATTAAAGATACTAAGGAGGCCCTGGCAAACTCCGTTAAGTTACGCCACCCATTTTACAATGACACTCCGTACCAATTGGCGACGAACAGCTCCCAATTCGCAGTTAGTGCTGCGCTCCAGAAGATGGTGGATGGGTTTTCCCAGCCAGTGGCATTCTTCTCCGGGAATTTGAGTAAAACACAGCAAACGTACTCTACTTATGAAAGGGAACTCCTGGCTGCATATCTTGAGGTGATTCACTTCCGGCATATGATCGAGGGTTGCCAAGTGACTTTATGCACGGACCACAAACCACTTATCTCTGCCTTCTCCTCAGCACTCAGTGCAAAAACGGATAGGCAACAACGGAACTGGACCGCAATCTTGGAGTATGCAATGACATAGCTTATGCACGGGGTGAGGACAACGTGGTTGTTAACTGCCTATCTCGGAATGTCAATTCTGTCCAAGTGGACTCATTTGATCTCCGTTCTTTGGCAGCAGCACAAGAGCAAGACCAGGAAATGAAGTCGTCTCGATCTGGACTGAAGGCATTTCCTTTTCCCGGTAATTCCCAACTCTGGTGTGGGAATCATCAGGGTTAAAGGCATCGCTTCCAGGGATTAAGGCATCGCTTTGGTTTGTAAAAGCGAGGTATTTCTGGACCAATATGGACAAAGATATACGTCCGTGGAATCGTGAATGCTTCTTCTGCCAATCTGCTAAAGTAAATCTCCACCCTATGTCCCCAGTCATTCCTATTAGTATGCCCACTTCGAGATTTGAGACAGTTCACATCAATATAGTTGGTTCACTCCCACCGTGTTATCTTCCTGGGCAGACATATCCCTCTCATAACCGGTACCTGCTGTCATGTATAGACAGAGCCACCAAGTGGATTGAAGCAATACCGATTCCAGACATCAGTGCTGCAACGGTTGCTTTAGCTTTCTTGGGCGGCTGGATATCTAGGTTTAGCGTTCCCTTATACGTGATCACCGACAGAGGAGCGCAATTTGAGTCCTAACTCTTCAAAGAATTATCGGCCCTCGTTGATTTCCATCGCTTGCGTACCACGGCGTACAGACCTACCACTAACAGGATCGTGGAGAGGTCGCATCAGACTTTGAAATGTTCTATAATGGCTCGCCGACAAGGTTGGTTGATGGCCATACTAATGGTTCTTCTGGGCATCCGGTCCTTACCTAATGATTTGGGTTTTTCACCCTTTACAGCGGTCACAGGGACGACCCCTATTTGCCCAAAGCCCTTAATCGCCTCTTCTTCATCCAAAGCCGATTCGAAATTCATCTCTGAACTAGTAAAGACTATGTCGCAGATAGATTTCACACAAACCTCTGAAGGCCACCTGCACTCGGTACCAAAAACGTTTGTACCCAAGAAACTAAGTGACGCCACGCATGTGTGGGTCCGTGTTGATCGTGTTCCGAAGCCACTAGAAGCGCCTTATCCAGACCCGTTCCGTGTTGCCGAACGCGACGACAAAGATTTAAGTTAGAATTCCTGGATGGCCATCAGAACACGGTCTCTATAGATAGAGTGAAACCAGCTGTATTGCCTAATGTAGATAATGAGAGAAATATAAACTGTTCGCGATCATCAAACAATAAACCCGTTGTAAATAATCCTTTAGAATTAGATCCCCCCGCAGAAAAATGAGGAAGTATCATCAGAAGGTAGTGGCAGAAGTTACAGTTACGTGGAATCTGTTCCAAATAGCCAGGATAATGGTAGTGAATCGAGCGTTTATACTCGTTCCAGTAGACGCATAAAATTTGTGAGAAATCCCTCTAACCATTATTTTTGAGTACGTCATAGCATATTAAAATATGTTTATATATTTATATGCTTATAATTGTGAGACCTAGATATTATTTATGTATTAAACCTACTCCCCGGTCTCGCAATGAATTCCTGTGGTGCTGGAACTATATTATAGAATCGAATATGACTCAAAAATACCTCAACGTTGAGCATTTTGAAGTCTTAGGAAATTCTACACTTGGTTTACAGTAAACTAGAGCATATTAAAATATATTTGTATATATATTTGTTTATAATTGTAAGACGTAGATACTAATTATGTATTAAACACTCCGTTTTCTCGGGCCGTAGTACTGTGGGGTTCAAACCTAGTAAAGATTTGTTTGAAAATTTTAAACAGGTCACACATTGAACCTTATAAATAGAAAGATAAACTTCCCACTTTTAGTATCTCTCTTTTGTAAATAGGAAGAGAAAATTCCCGCTTTTAATATCTCTTTTTTTGAAAATAGGAAGATAAACTACCCGCTTTAGTATCTCTCTTTTGTAAATAGGAATATAAACTTCCTGCTATGTAGTATTTCTCTTTCGTAAACAGGAAGCTAAACTACCCAGTATGCAGTACGATATTATAGGTCGGGCATACGTGGCTCCGTACAAAATAGATCTTGTTCTTGATGTCCCCGTGGAAAAAAGGTAAAAATTGATGGCGTTTTCTTCAGGTGACTTGCCCTCGATTTTTTTTCCTCTTTTGCCGGCTGTGAACTTTTCGGTGAGCTCAATTTTCTTGTAGATTTCTTCCAAGTCTAAAAATTTGAAAAAAAGATTCAAGGATCATAAAAGATAGGAAAAGGGGTGTGATAGTAAGACTTATAAAAGATAGAAAAAGTGGTATTTTAGTAAGAGAATGTTGTGCCAGTATGTCTGGCTATGGCTTTCCATGCACTTGTATGATGCTTCCGTGCATGTTGTCTGTTGTATCCGTCTCTTATTTCAAGAAGGTTCTTTAGCCTGTCGTTCAGAAGTTTTTCCAAAAGTTTCCCAATAAATTCTAGAAGGAAAATGGGCCTGTAACTTTTGACTTCCTTTTTTGGCTTCCCTGGTTTCAAGATAAAGATCATTTTGGCCCTTTTGAGTAGATCTGGGAAGTAGCCAACGTTTAAGCAGGAAATGAAGAGACTTAGTATGGCTTAATTGATGTTTAGAGGGGGCATTCACTAGGTGCGCCTTGGTAATACCGGATACGCCAGGGCCCTCGGCTTAAAGTTCTTTAAAGCTGTTTCGAATTCTTTATGAGTGAATGGTTCTCCTTTGGCTTCTGCTCATCGGGTGTGATCGACAAAGTGGTATGGCGTTATGGTTAGTCCTCGCTCTTTCAGGTTTGACAAAACTCTTTCCTCATACTCTCAGTCAAAATCGTCATTTTCTTCCTCCGTTATGTCAAATATACTCTTCCAGTGCTTTCTGAAGTGAAATTCTATCTCTTGGTCGTCGGTGATCGTTCTACCCTCAGCTGTGATGGTAATATTGGTCTTACTTTGCTGAGTGCCACTTAACCTTCTAATCTGAGACCAAATTTCCTGGGGTCGGTTTCGACGTCCATCTTATTAATCATGCCATCCCAGATTGTCTTAGACTCTCCGCTGATGAGATACTTGATTTCCATGCGCAGGTTCCTAAGTTCACGGTATCGTACCGCCGTGTTTCCATTTTCGTTTATTTCTGCAATAAGTTCCTCCAGTCTCTCTTTCCTTGACGTAATCCTCTCATTCTATCGTGGAGCAGCAAGAGTTTTATATTTATCCCTCGGGATAGCTACTCTATCTGCTTTCTTGTTCTTGGTGGTGAGGTCTTCAAAGTGCCGAACTATGTCTTCGAGCGTAGACCCGTCCAACGGTTCAATCCGATAATCTTGGAGAACTCTTATATTCGAGCCAGTTATTCTTGAGGAAGCATTTACGGGAGGGGATTTTGACCTGAATAGGTGAGATCGAGATTGTAGTGATCATGCTAAGTTGATCAGACGGAGAATAAGGGCCAGGGACGGTATTTTGGTTTAGCGCGAAACCGTCATTCGTTAGTACGATGTCGGGAGTAGTTGAGGATCTCCTGGTTAAGTACGTAGCGAAATCTGGATCTGCTCTATTTACCACGTCGCGTTCCATAAGAAGCCTCAGGGAGTTACCTGCCCACATGGTATGCCGTGGTGTAGCCTGTTTCCCTGCAGCGAGCATTTAGGTCGCCGATGAGAATGAATCACTGAGCAGTTCCTTCTAAAAAGGCGGAGGAAATTAGGTACAGGCAAATACGATCTCCTTAGTGGCTGGTACTCTACTGCAATAACAAAATCGTCGATTATCGTACTAATTTTTACCGCTAGATACGATTCTTCTAAGTTGCTTAGCTCTTTGAATTTGATGCCCTTCCGCAACGCAAAGGTGACGCCATCATATCTCTCGTTAGTGTGACTAGTCGTGATGGTGGTATAGTTATAGAGTTTTATAGGGTCAGGTTTTGGGTTAAGTCCGTGTTCAGATATAAGGACGATAACCGGGTCTACCTCACGGATTATATTGTAGTAGACGATTTTTTTTCCTATTCAGCCATTAACGTTAAGAGAAAAGATCTTTAGTTTGTTGATATATATAGTCGCGTTGTCCATATTATTTCCTGTGAAGATTTGCCACTTTAGCTGGCTTCGCCTGTGCGGGCGACCTCACTCTGGCAGATCTCTTCTTTTTTAATTGATCGTGGGAAAGGTTGAGACATGATTCGGCACAGATCTCGATTCTGCCTTGCCTGAGTGCCGAATTCATCTCTTCCTCAGTGATATCAAAATCATAGTCTCCTTTGTACTTCCCTTTGATCATCCGATCAACGACATCTTTGATCTTGGCCAATCTCGGCAGAGGGGCCGATGTGGAGCCATATACACGTAGGTTTATTTCGGTAGATTTGTGGACTAGGGAGGGTTGTTTGGTCTTCTTAGGGCTCTTAGCTCTTTGGGACGCCTTCTGGGAATCAGTATCCTCTCTTGCAGCTTGGTCGGTCTACATTATTGTAGGGGTGCCAGATGTGCTAGGCTTGTTAAGTCTCGGATCCCAAGATTTTGAACGTCTTTTTGTCTCAGCCGTAGGCCTACTTCCTGTTTGGGTCTGGTATAGCTCAGTTGAGGGGAGATTGTCCGGAAACCACATTGGTTTCGTCCCATTCTGAGTCAACATGCTGTTTAATTCGGTAGCATAACTTCCCTGTTGTGCCATGTTCACAAAGTGAGCGTGTATAACACACACCACAAGGTCCAGATTCATCAAGGGATCTATTTGTAGGAGTGTCTTCTCCTTCTCCTGGCTCTGGGCTGCATGTGCGTAGGAAGTCGTTGGACTGCGGTGCTTCTCCTCTTGAATATTCTTCTTTTTGTAAGTGACCAGTGTCTTTTTTAAAGGACACGACATCGATAGGGTACGGTGAATGCCGCTGAAATTTAGGCATTTCTTCATAGACCCGCTCGTACACTCACGCCAGGTGTTGTCTATCTCCGGCGCATTCGCTGCAAACCTTTCCACGAAAAGTACAGTATTTAGTTGCGTGCTGCTCTAGGGCATAGCACGAGAAGCACACTTGGACCGACACGAAGGTTTCTATCTTGATGCATGACGCAGAAATTTTTGTATAGAACAAGACGAGACGAGCTTCAGCTGCCTTAGCGGCCATCTCAGTGGTTTGGAAGGTAGTTTTAAACAGATGGGAATACTCGCCTCCTCCGCGATTTTTAAATTTATACACCTCTTCGACTTTCGCCCAGGTTTGTCTTGTCTCTCTTTCATTCTTAATCTTTTCAATGCTGTGGGAGCCAACCCATGAGTCAAAGCGGCGACAGATAATGGATCTCTGAGCAGAGACATGGGGATGGATATCTTCGGGGTCATGTTGAGTTCGTTGAGCTTCGCTCGTGCATCGACACTGAGAAGCTTGTCAACGTCGTAGTCTGTGTTTCAGATTGATAGATAGCCATAAGTTTGATCCTATAGACGGCATAGTGCAACCTCGATCGAGCTGAATATGGTTGAGAACACTGTATCCCTCTTAGGTTTTGGGCAATTTTCTTTAAACCAGAGGGCGGATTCTTCTCTGTCCCCTGGGGTCGTCCATGACGGCCCCCTAGGGGGCTCTCACCTGGGATAAATCAGGTTCTTATTAAGTTGTGTCCCTATTATAGAGCTCGGACCACCTTCTCTGCACTACCTATAATAATTTGTCTAACAGGACTCACCTGCCGGTACTGACAACTCCGCCCTCTTTTGGGGCCCCCTTTTTCGCACCCCGTGTGGGGCTTCCTTCCATAGTTCGGACACGTCAGATACCGGTGGTCACTACAGGTCTTAAGTGGCAGAGAAGTTATAAGGACTCGAGATGTGCTGCTGGTCTTAAGGGAGGAACAAACGCTGGTCCAAAAATGGCGTTTGGTGCAGGGCTTCCCCCGTTAACACGCACACGCACCCGCAACTTCTTCAGTAGGCCAGGGACGTTAGCCGTCAGCGGTCTTGAAAAGCGCGAAAGATTCTTCACCTACTATCTCTCGTGAAAATATAGATGATAAATCAAGTAGGACTTTATTCTTTGTTCAGATGAGTGTTGTAAAGCTCTTTGAAGCGAACCGCATTCATTCGGAAAAATGATTTCGGCCGTGTTTATGTGCAAACGGTTGGAACGTTAGTAACATTTTAAATCTATTATGGCGCCTGATTGGTTGGAAAGTTATAGTGTAAAGTGTAGATGAAATAACAATTTACTAGTATATAGGTGTATTTCTGTGTAAGCTTGTGTGTAAAAGTTAGTCAGAAGCTGGGCAAATATTCGACTGCGTAGCATTGCCTTACTACCTTCTGAAGAGCGTTTTTTTTGTCGTTCTTAATTACGGACTTTTGAGCCTTGCCACCTAAGAACGCGACTGTCCTGGAAGTCATTAGGATCTCAGTTTATTCTGCCAAGATTTAAGATATCTTTTCGCTGCGAGTGAAGGAATAAAATGAGGGCTTAAGCACCTCATTGCTCCCATCCACCGCCCTGGGTGGAAACCTACTCGGATGACTGCCCTTCATTAATTTCGTCTTAACTATGTTGGCCACTTGGACTGGCATAATTAAGGGCTTGCGTTGAAACTGGTTTGAGGACTAGCCCACAGCCGAAGCAAAAGTCAGAAATTTTCTCGAATCTGGGGCAAAACTTCGAGTGCCGGGCGGAGGAGAAATCTTCAACGCCCGGGGCACCCGGCCAGAATCATAGAGGGAAATACACTCGTCTCTATGCAGTTTTGTCGTACGTACCCGTGAGGAGGTGGCAAAAACTTAGCGGTCGTTGATTCGGCCGCTATGCATCAAGTCCATTAAACTCAACCCTCTGAAGTCCCCACTCGAGAATCACCCCCCATCAATTATCACCCATCATACCGGCACCATCCGAGCGGGAAAACAACGGGAAATTAGACGGGAGCGTTTTTCTCACATCGACTCTCTAAATTCACCCTCGACTCTGCCTCCTTTACCACTTTTGACCTCACTTTTTCTCACCCATAACATATTAACTACACATTTCTTACAGAGAGGAAGAAAATAAACAAGAAAGAAAAGAGAAGACGCCCACGACGATGGAGGCCCTCCCTAAGAGGGTACCCCTATGGACCATACCAGGAAAAAAGACACCGAAGAAAGAGACAGTATGCCAATCCCTATTCGCGAACCTAAGGATCGCACTTATCAAATTAATTGATATCCCAAACGGATTCATCGCGATATGCGGTGAAAACAAAGATATAGACCGGCTCCTACCCGAAGAGGGGTACGAAGTCCTAAAGACTCTGAACATGGAAGCCAAGACCCCACAAGCAATCTCGGCCAACAGAAGTATCATCTGCCGACAATGAAGAGACCACCTACGCGAGCACTGTGAAGAAAGGTGAAGGGATGGACTCAGCAATGGCAACCCCCTCACAGATAGTCTTCACAAATGACCTAAGTGCCAAAATATTAATTTGCATTACACTTGCAAACGTGGCAAATGCGGTACAACCTGGATGCTACAACCAGGTTCTAAACGTACTACCTAAATTAAACAACTTGCCATCCATCATGGTAGAGAGCTGGGTAGGAGAAAACTCCCCCGCTGACATCGAAAGCGAAATTGAGAAGAACCACACATGGGCAAAGATCAGGGAAGTAATCAAATTCCATGACCACACCCATGTCTTTGAGGTAACTTTTCAGACCACCGAAATGGCCCACAAAGCGACAACGGAGGGACTCTTCGTTTTTAACATGAGGATCCCAGGCTGTAATATCGAACATGAGAGATATCATAGCATCCAGATGTGCTTCGTTTGCTATGCGTTTAAAGCACACACCACCGCTAATCGCCCCCCAAATGGAACGACATGGTGCAGCGAATGCGCCACAGAGGGTCACAGGTACGACTCGTGTAAAAGCACAGAAAATTGCATCAACTGTAAGGGACCCCATCGACCGATGGCCCTTAACTGCCTTAAAAGGAAGGAAATAATCAAGAAAATGGAGGAAGAAGAGAAAAAAGAACACAATCGACCACCTACGAGAGCACTGTGAAGAAAAGTGAAGGGATGGACTCAGCAATGGCAACCCCCTCACAGATAGTCTTCACAAATGACCTAAGTGCCAAAATATTAATTTGCATTACACTTGCAAACGTGGCAAATGCGGTACAACCTGGATGCTACAACCAGGTTCTAAACGTACTACTTAAATTAAACAACTTGCCATCCATCATGGTACCCGCTGACCTCGAATGCTCCAAGGCATTAAAGGATAGTGTGATTAGAAATAATCAAGAAAAAGCCACCGAACTAAAAGAGGTAATTGAATCTCTCTCATCGGAGGAATTCGAAAAGGAAGACGATGAAGTAAACGAAGATAAAGAAGAAGAAGAAACCATATCTTCAGACAGTGACGAGGGCCCATGCACTCACACTAGAGTGACGAAGAGTAAATCAAAAAACTCCTACTCCTCGCCCGAAGAGCGAAAAGCCTGGGCACGCCAAACCCGCCCCAAGGGCCAAAAAGAACAAGAAAACCAAGAAGAAACACAGGTAAATACATCTCACGATGGAACGGAACGCACTAAGAATTCTGGAAGTCAACATCAATGGCTGGACAGCGAAAAGAACTCTCTACGGAAATTTGTTCAGGGAGATTGATGCAGTTGTTATCTTAATTTCTGAGCATGGAATTGACACTCGTAGCTCAGAAATCAAGATCTGGAACTACGACGTGCTAATCACAAATTACTCTCAAGAGCGGTACGACAGTGCCGCCATGGCCATCAAAGGAGGGAACAAGTACAAGCTAGATGTTGGGAATCCGGCTACAGGTCCTTCAACGGAACTGAAAGGTGCCTGGAGACTATCATGGACCGAAATATTGTCCAGAGAATAGGCCGGACTTCCCAACCTATATCCGAGGAAGAAGTGCCACAAAACCAGACATTTGTCCGGCTACTCATCAGCTGCCGTTCAATTACTACATTCAACCAGTCCAGTTACCATGTAGTGATTATATAGGGATCTCACTTACCATCAACAGGAACTATATACAAGTCACAGCTCAAGTCAGAAAAGATTACAGGTGAGCAGACTGGGCACGGTATGCTTGTCTTCTCGAAGCTTACCGCCCACCAAATCTGGACGAGGAAATTCTTGAGGAGATAAATGAGGCACTCAACGACCTCAAAGAACAACTTATAAATGCAGATAGGGCTTGCATCTCCAAACCCAGTACAAAACCATCTCAACATACAGATGGACTGGGTATATGAAAGAACTCTATAGAGAATTGAGAGTAATGTATGAAATGAATATCAGAAACGCATCAGTCGACTCACTACAACGAAGTAGAGAGATTAAGGAAGAGCTCAACCAGTTGATCCCCGAACAACAACAGAGAAGATGGGACGATGCGATCGAGATACATCCCCCAATGACTTTTGGAAGAAATTCAGAAGTCTCAGAGGCTCATCTGAAAAAAAGAAGAAAATGGAAATCCAAAAAGAAGATGGATCCAGTGAAACAGATGACAGAAACATCGAGATAATATTCCGGCGTTATTGAGAAAGAATCTTCAGTATACCCGAAGAAGAAAACGAAGATTTTGACATAGAGTTTGAAAATAGCATCGTAGACGAGCTTAACAGGGAAATACATAGAACGTATCCTCATAACCAGGTAGACAGAGTGCGTGACGGAGACGCCGAGATCACCGAAGAAGAGATTCTTGGCACACTCCGTTCATTCCGCCAAAAAGCCCCAGGCCAACCGGGCTTACGAAGCTAAACTTCGAAAAGGCGCCAGCCAACATCATTAAAGGAATGATACGTATATTCAACGCATGTCTGAATAAGGGGTACTTTCCAGATGCTTACAAGAGGGCAAAGATGATCTCCTTGCCCAAGCTTTGAAAGGACCCAACGTTGAGAGAGCAATACCGCCCAATTTCACTTCTGGAATTTGGCGGGAAACTCTTTGTGAAGATCCTCAACAGTAGGTTGGTGTTTTCCCTGGAAGAGAACTCCCTCTACAACCCTTGCCAATACGGGTTTAGAAAGAAGCTATGTACGGAAATGGCAATCAATGGCATTACGGAAAAGCTTGCCTAAGCCAAACGGGAAAAGAGTTACGTGGATATCGTTTGTCGGGATGTATCAAAGGCGTTTGATAAGGTGTGGCAGCGGGGCATGCAGTATAAGATCTTACGGCTGAGGCTAAGTGAAAACTTGGAAAGAACTCTCTGTGACTACGCCATGGAAAGAGCGGCGTATGTCAGTCTAGGGTGAACGGACGGACCAAAGTTTCTGTCCCCCACCCTTTACTTGATATTCACCGCGGATGTCGCAGCCCCTATGTACCCCTCTTCCCTCTTCCCTCAATACGCCAATGATTTCAGCCAGATAATTATATCTCTATAGAGGAATGCACCGTGGCAAGCTCGCATGACAGCAATAGAAATCGAAAATTTGAACAACTACGAGGCTCATTGGAAATTAGAACAAACCAAGAGAAGTTCAAGGTGGTCCCCATCGGACGCACCCAAAGAGCAGACGTGCGAATGGGGGATACTCGATATCCCTACACCAACGAATGCAATGTACTTGGTATGAAAATCACCTCTACCAGGTACACGAGGCACGTCAAAGAAAGAATTTCTCGAGCCTCGGTCGCTGTCAGAACTCTATATACATTCATAAATCTACGTGAAAGCAACAAGAAGAAGATCTACAATGCCCTTGTTAGATTAACGTTGCTTTACCCCGCCTCCACCGTATCTTGTGTCTCGAAAACACCAAAGAGGTGACTTCAAGTAATGCAAAATAAATGCATGTACCTAATCACAGGTACACCCAGGCAAGAAGACTTGCACAGAGAGGCGGGGATAATTAACATTAATAAAGTCATCGAAGAACGGACCCAGAAGATGTAGGATCTGGTTAATCAAGAACTGAGTGAAGAAATTAGTCAGATGATTAACCAGAACAGAAGAGCAGAATGTCGTGCCAGATTTCCAAGCTCCGCCAACCGAGTGGCTGGCGGCGGGGACGAAGTGCCGTTCTACGCAAGATGAGATGTAGTATCTAACCTAACCAAAGGAACCAACCGAATCAAAACCAAACTTACAATTAAAACAAATAATCACCGATGAAGACAACGATAAACCAAGAAAGAAGAAAACCCCGAATACGACGAGAACTTTACCGACTAAGAATAAAAAAAACTAAAACACACACAAATACAAAGAATACCAAAACATTAATCACGCACTTAAAAGTATCAAAAACCATAAACAAATAAGCAATGCATAATTCACACCAAGCTAAACTAAAGTAATTAAGAAAAATGGCTTGAACGCCATAAAAAATAAAACAATCAACAGAAACAACACAGAATACACGCTACAAAGAAATAATGAAAGTGATAGGCCTGATCACCAGGCACTAGCATCTCTTTGCACCCTACCACACTTCTTTTTCCTTTCACCGCTTGTCTATTTTCTCTATCTAGCCACAAACCATATTGTCTTTCCCCACACGCACCCACACTTTAAATTAATTGTAATTGTAGTTAGTCAGAAGAGTCAGAAAATTATTATTGTTTAAGAAGCAAAAGTTATATTTTCTGTTCGCCATATTCGAAGCTTATTCAAGCCATATACCCAGGAATAAAGAATACATATATAACTATATATATATATATATATATATTTCCTCCATCCCATAAGGAAGCGGTTTATCACTTAACCCAGCCTGCAAACTACAAGAGAGAGAATACCATACCTTACTCGATACGGAAAACACAATTACTTCGTCCCTACTTCTACCATCTTAGTGTGGACAGTGCAAAGTTCATCTCTTTGCCTATTTGTCTATTATCCCACCCCTAAATTAGACTGTGCGGATGACAGTGTTTAGATACTATCTATCATCCTAGCGTATAAAAGTGACGGTAGAAGACCTAGAATAGATTGATATCTTCGGAACGTATTAAGACAGCAATTTCTATCTATCACAAATAATCTTTATACTCACTCCTTATATCCCGGCCGTAACCCCTTCCCTTACTATTTCTACTTGCTGATGACAGTTACCATATACATCTTAATGGACAGTTAAAAAAATTTCCACAGCCATGATCTGAAAGAATGTGCTGTCAAAGACTCGGTTTCCGGATGCTTGTTTCACTGCAATCCACCTTTCTATGCCCCGCTTGTATTAAAGTTCCATAGTTATTCATTCTACTCCGCAACCCATTATTCAACCCAGTACAAACCTCTTCGCCTCCTTTTCTTTGCCTAAACTTTGCCCAAGGTGTGTGGTTAAAGAGTTCAATGAACATCAAATAAATAACTACAAATATCTGGTCTACCTTTCTACTCCCATCTTGTCATCTGTCACCTGCAAAACTAAGGCCACTAAAGAGGAATTTGCGGATGTAGAAAAATAAGATACTAGGCAACCTAGCTCTACTGGGACGTCATCCATCATCCTAGTTTCAAAGAAAGATGGTACCTAAGGTAGGGTGACTCACAAGACACTGAGGATTCACACTTAAGAGCAAGTAAATCTAGGAGACGAGGCTGACATTTGCTGCTACCTCGTGCCTCTCAAGAACTCTCTAGATAAGAATGCACACACCAACTCTATCTCTCTCCCAAACCCAGAATAATAGTCGATGACAAATAAGTAACCTAGCATTACAACTCGTATAGTTATTGAAGTTGTATATAGCTGGGACTCCTAGATATATTGAAATGAATAAAATAACTATGCCTTTTCATGGAATAAAGGTGAGTTCAGTCATTTTGTTTTAAGATCATACATTACACCATAGTTTTTGATACAATCAAAACATGGTTAAGATGTCGAAACTCAAACTGGTTTTTAAATATCTTGCGAATAATGATTTGAGAGGAGAGAATTAAATGTTCGGTTGATAAGCTTCAATATAGGATTACGGTTTCGTACATATGCTGGTGTTTGATTATGTCAAGCTATTACTCACTCCTCGAAGTAAGAGTGTATTTAAAAGATATAATTTTAGGTTTTGTCATGACACAGGGAAGGTTGACCCTTGAAGAGATCCATAGTGTCCTATTTGACGATGCCGATTACCAAAGTGACACTGAGATTTCCTATGGCTCTACCTTCAACGTTTACGACTCCACCTTCTCCAGTGTCCTGGACCCGGAATTGCTCCAATGCGAATAAACCTGCAAAGTGAGTATCTCCCTATTCTTTATTGTTATTGTTATATGATTTATATATATATATATATATATATATATATATATATATATATATATATATATATATATATATATACAGTATATATAATATCATAACTAATATTTCCAATTTTTCTTTTCTTTTCTTTTTTTTCCAGATATGAAATCAAACTGGTTATGGTGTGTGATGCCGACATCTACTATTATATTGGTGCCCTTACCTGAGTAAGGGCAGCACTGACTAGGACGGAGGTGTCTTGTTGGATGAATACCTTACTCTGTAACTCGTGGCACCCTTCAATCGTGCAGGAAGTACTGTGACCTCTGATAACTTCTTCACCTCCCTGCCCTTAGCCAAATCCCCCAGGGAGGATGGCATGCACCTGGTTGCCACCATATCTCCTTAGCCGTACCTCTTGTCTGACCTCCTCAACCACAGACTGGAACTTGGTAAGTCTTTGACAGTGTATAATTATGCAGAAAAGACTACTCTCCTCGACCAGAAGGTTAGCTCCACAAAGAGGATCAAGATTTTGTCAATGATCCACCAAAAGCCGAGTGTTGTAGAGAAAAAGAAGACAGAGCTTCATATGTTTTACAACGCGATAAAGAGAGGGGTCGATACTTTTGACTAGCAGTGTTCTCTGATGTCGTGTAGCCGAAGGACAAGAAGGTGGCCCTTGTGTGTTTTTTTATGGAATTATTAATATTGTTGTGAATAGCTCTCACATTGTGTATGCCCACCGGCATGAAAATAAGGACAAATCTAGGAGGAAGTATGCACTGGATTTCGCATTGGAGCTCTGTCGACCATATGCTAACCTTTGGTTAGGCCAGACGAGATACCTTTCAAGAAAGGTGGTCTCTATTATTCGCAGTATCTTTGACATCCCAGAAGATAAGCGGCAGAGGTGCTATCTATGCCCAACTAGTGGCACTTCAAGGACCAAGGTGTTCTGCTTCAAGTGCCAAAATCTATCTGTGTGAACCACACCAGACAAGTCTGAAGCTCATGCTATAGATATGAATAGTAGGTTTATCCTTTTTCACTATTTGTTCATCATACTTTCATACGAAAATGTCAATAGATCACGAATTTGGATGGTTCTTTTTTACATTGCAAGCACTCTTGGGTGCCACCAGTAAAGTGCCATTTTATATTGTATTTTTCTTTCTTTTTAAACAATTTTTTATTGTTTTTAGGATAAACTTCTAGCCAAACTAATGATTTTTTGATATTTTTTCACGAAAGTTTCAGGATGAAATTTTGGCAATTTTGGAGCCATCAGTAAAGTGCCGTTTTAACTTATTTTTAAATAACTTACTTTTTGTTGTGTTTAGGATAAATTTTGCGCCAAACAAATGATTTCTCCACATTTTCTTAAGAAAGTTTTAGAAATAATTGGCACTTTTGAGTGTCATCAGTAAAGTGCCTTAATTTTTATTTTTTGGATTTTCAAATACTTTTTTTTGAGATTTTAATAAACTTTAATCCTTGAAGAAAGTTTGTGGTGAGTTTCATTGAAATCTATAATATGCTAGTATTTTTAATGAATTTTTGTTTTCCCCCAAAAATTCGCACAATATTTTCCGCTTTACAACTTTTTTTCTTTTCAATAGATTTTGATGATTGAGGGCTAAAATTCAAGGCCAAGGACTACCCTTTAAGACTAGTCCATCAAATTTGCTCAATTCCCTCCATGTAGACATGCCAGCGTATGAAATTTGAGTATTTTTACAAATCTATACATATTTTTGTATTAAATTGTAAGTAAATTTATCATTTTTATTCTTTTTTAACCTTTCCATTGTAGTCTTAAATAAATGCTAAACAGCTTGAAATAAAAAGATTTATGACCAATAGGACCCGAGTTATTCAAAGTTAAATTCAGTGTAGCATATCTGCAACCACGTTACCTAAATCTTCACGCCAATTTAATGTTACCTTGCCAGGGTTAAAAGGGAATTAGGCTTGTGCCGTCCTATCTATCATCTATCTAGCATTTCGATCCATTTTATGATATGTTAATTAATAAATTTAAAAGAATTATTAGGGTGATATATGTTCTCTAACTACTTATTTCTGTATATATAATATTTTTAAGATTATGTCCATCTGAGTGCCCACCAGATATCTGAAAAAGGAATCATTGAGTTATATAAATACATACATCTTCCATACTTTGATCCAGAAAAGTTAATTGTGTATGTTTTTGTCTCTTGGGCCTAGTATAAAAAAGGAGCGATTGATACCCTCACATACATTCTTTTTAAATATTGAATTTTTCATTTTCGTCTATTATAAGCACGAGAAATGGGGTTACTGGAAGGAGTACTAATGCATTTATTTCATGAATCTTTTTATTTTCCTTTTACTGGTCTGAATTAAGTTACGTAAAATGAACAACATAAACGTACAGAAAATAATTCATAAACATCATAGTAAGCTAAAGAACTAAAATAACTCTACTAATCCTCATAAAAGAATAGCTAACTCATAAGCTTGCAATAAGACCAACAAACTGAAAATAAACTTAATATAGCAAACACTTGAGTACCATAAAATGAAACGAGAAATCTGAAAATACTGACCTAACCTTCTTCATACGTAAAACAGATAAAAATCATAAAATAAAACTAAAAACCTCAAAACCTTACCTACACTTTGTCACAAGTCAAATAGTTCAGATAAAATAAAAAAACCCAAGGATCATCACCTTACCTCTGTCTCACTTTTAACGCTTATTATCCTCAAATAAAACCAGGACCCATAAATACACTAACATAACATGTGCACTTCAAGTAGTCTCAATTTAACTCGAGCAATGCAGAGTATCCTTCGATCTTAACAGAATCGAGGTTGAGACAACCAGACATGAATTATATTATTCGAATTTAGTTAAATATGTTGCCCAAAATGGATAAAGATAACTATGGAAGAAAACTAAATGATCTCTTTAGTGAGGAAAGGGGATATGAAATATTAACTTATTGTGCTTCAACCTAAATCTGAATAACGTTACAAGGATATTAAATAAAATCTTGAAATATGACTGATTGAATTAAGGTTTTATTCATCAACCCTATTTTTCTATATATGTATGGTATCCCTAAGACCAAGAAAGACCAGTGTGTCCTTGCCCCATTATCTCTCCGATATAGATATAGAGGAGTAGGAAAAGGGGCAAAGAAAAAATAAATGAGCTAACTAGAGTAGGCGAGTAAAGAAACAGCTTCATAAGTCGCTGAACCACTGTTATCGAGCGGTGAATCCTCACTGTCATCCTGAGTCTCTGGGAAGACTCATTCAAGCGAAGCTTTTAAACTCCTCCTTTGGACTTCTCGGCACGCTACAAAAGTTATCTCCCCACCGAACAAATTAGATCAACAGCTTGCAACCTATTTATCACCCATTTTTGTCAATATTTTCGGAACAATTATGAAAATAATGAAGGGTTCATCTTAAAAGTGTAGGCCATGAATGGTCTTTTGCAGTTTCCTTTTTTTCTTATGTTCTTATGTTAATAGTAGTAAATACCAGCTTCTATACCTGGTGGCTGAGTCGTTTTTTACTAAATTACCTGTAAAAAGAAACACTTTTAAAATGAAAATTACCTCTTGTTGATATCACCCTTCCTCTCCTTACGGCTATTCATTAAATTAATTTACGCCGTTGTTTCCAATAACATTTTTTTGTGTGAAATAGAACTTTGTAGGCAGAAATGTGGTTCTCAGTGCCCTTTGTTACATGTTTTTTGTTTCCTTCATGCAAAGCTAAGAATCCGGACTAACGCCCAAAAGATATTTTATAAATTAAATAGGACTTCTGGCTAGTTTTACTATAGCCACAAAATTACAAATTTAAAAACCTTCTAAGCACGAACATTTTACATTTCATTATTATTATAGCAGTCTTTTGAAATTTCAAGTGGCATTATTTACTTGTTTTGGACACCTTTTCTAAATAACATATTTTATATAAATCCAACGGAATAATTTTCCTTGGAAAATAGTTATTTCCTACTTCGAAAAAATGCGAGCTAGGGTGGGATTCGAACCGTGCAAAATGAGGCAACGAGCAACCGCTTTCATCCTAATTAAACCGCCCCTTAGGCCACTCGGCTACGCGCTAATGAAAGATATGCACTTTATATACTCTATATATTTTTTACATATTTTATATACTTACCATAAGTTATTACGTTCCTTTAAAATCTAAGATTTCGGTTCTTTTCGCCTGACGTCATTACCAAATAAACATTCTCTTTGCTACGCGGACTCAATAAGCGCCATATTTACATAACTTCTGTTTCTCTTTCCCCTCTTTTCTCTTCTTGCTTCATGGATTTTTATCTAGTAGGCCCTTGTCGGTGGCCATCACGATACATCTTGAAAGCTAATATAAATTTACGAAAGTATGTTTATATGTATCTATCTTACCGCTATAGAAGGCTATTTAGAGTAACTTTGAAGGCCAATAAAGGTCACCATTGGAAGTAACTTGACCCAGGGAGTAACATAGGCTACTCAGATTTGGCAAATGTGGCACCACCTGGTTGTTTGTTTAGGTTAGATTCAAATTTTACCCTTTCTAGTTTTGGGGGACATATAATCACGACTATGAGTTGCTATTAAAACAACAACCTTCCCCATTAAAAAAAAAGGTTTGCCACATTAATTATGTGACTGCAATGTTTAAAATACGAGATAATACCTATTATCAGCATGCCCGAGATCCTAATAATTAAAGGCGCTCTTTAGGCGAACTTTAAAGTCTGTATCTGCCACCCGCGTATCACGCTTGTCCACCCACCCGCTTGCTCGCCCTGCCCAATTACTGTAAGGTTAAAATCGTTCTCAATTAGTTTTTCATGGTACACTAATCCTTTACTTAAAAATAAAATAAACCAGCTTATACTTGCTCAATTTAACTCAAGCAAAAAATTTAATTTGTTCAAGGTAGTTTTGTTATGACCAGACCAGACAACGCCTGGTATCTTTTATACTTGAAAATAAAAAGTAATCATGCATTTCGCTCTTTTCCTCACACACTTATTCCTCATTTTAAAAGTGCGATCAACATATTTTTCATTTTCCCATTTAATAAAATGAAACCTAAATTGTAATTATTTATAGTTTTTGCAGATGAGTGAAGAAAGAAAAAAGTGGGTGAGTAGAACGATCTACGTAGTGCAAAACCGTTAGGACGAAGACTTTCGAGTGCTGAAAAGAGTCAGATACACCACCTCTCTCTAACCAAGGGGTCCTTGAAAAAGGGTAGCTTCTACAACTTTATTGCACATCACTATTGAATAAATAGAAACATGCCATTACTAAGTTTACTTATTTTTACCATGTCTAAAGAATGAAGATATTAATAATTTCCTAATCCTTCTCAATTACTTTCACTCCTCCATTAAATTTAAATTTAAATTGGAATGAAACTTGCCTCTCACCTTCCTCGAGGAAATCATCTACGGCGATATGGATTCAAACTGTCTTTAATTTACCGTTGATTTTAAACCTACACATTTCAATAGTTACATAATTTTCACTAGTACATATTCCTCCGTTCGTACAAAGTATGTGATTGTTAATTAATCGAAAATGATATCAACAATATTCAGAACAACTTTTATTCCTCTCGTAACGCAAGATTTTTATTATTAATGAAACATATTCCTTTTTACAACCGTTCTTTTAATTTATTAATAGTAATTTTAAAAATTTTAATCTTAAAAGAGTCTTTAGCTTCCCAAAATCTATTAAAAAGAACTAAACTTGACTAAGTCACCTTATTCTAAGAATGTCTGTATGATAATTGTCCACGTAAAATTGTTAGGAATTGATGCTTACTTCTTAATGCTTGCACAGAGGACAAAAGGGACGTACCCTATCTCGGAGGATTTAGGAATGCGAATATTCTATTTGCACAGATAAAGAGTCTAATGTTTTATTTAAACAAATGATTTCCACTTATCATAGCGCCAATTGGGAAAGGGCATAATTGATTTATATCTCGAATGACCGACTGTCTCTAGCAACAAAGAGGTGAGGCAGCTTTAATTGATTCCCTCTCAAATTTTAATCTCGAAAGGGAAACTTCCTTTTCACACCGGTTATCAGATTAATTATTCATCACCTCTCATGGCATAATTAGTCTTGCGTACCATTTAGAATGCGCTCATAAACATCTCGCTTAGATGAAGAAAATTACGCTTTGATAGTCGTGTGATTTTCTAACCATTCCTAGTATAAAGGTGTCTTTATTATGTTCAAATAAAGTTAATACTTGTTCAAATATACTTTGTTGCAAGTCTTTAATTCTTGTGGGTGCATAAATAACAAGCAGAAAGGCCCAAACATTGTTTTACCACTAAATTCGCTAAATTTTACTCTAGATTCTTAATAAGTACTTTCCTCAATACCAGTTCTTTCCTCTTTCTATCAATTCTTTCTTTCGACAAACTGAATCACTACCTTTATGCTTGCAATCCTCTATTATTTATAAATTTACGTGTGCAACCTGCAAAAGTCGATATGTAGGCCAAACAAGTCTATAATTAAAATATAGGATTGAAAGGGTAATATGCATATAACTCACATTCCTATCTCTAAACATTAACAATCATCTATAAGACAACAATTACAAAACTTAACCACTCGCTTGAGCCTGATTCTTTCAGTTTATTATCTTTTGCTTCCTCTTCTCTGGAATTAGAAGTTCCGGAATCAATTTTCTTAAAACAAATATACCCAGAACTTAATGATTATTTATCCTTCCTCAAATTGGCTCGTTCCAAACAGAGTAATCAGTTTATATTATCAGCTTCAATGAAATAAGGTTAGTTTCTGTTTAATTTTTTCAGTTTTGTTTTTTTTCTTTGTCTGTATTTAAAAAAAAATTGTCATCTTTGAATCCAAATGATTCTATATATGAAAGATTTTTTCCTCTTAGTTTCATGTTTATCATTAAGTTTTAAACTTTTATTTCTTAGTTTACTTGTATTTATTGATCGCTTTAATCACCTTTCCCACCAATATTAATTTGTTTTTGACCTATAATTTTTTCACAAATCATATATTTCTATTTTTAACTTATATTCAAGTGCTTGCTTTGTTTTGTTTTGTTTTCGTTTCTGATTCTTGGCCTTTTGATTTTACTTACGTTTCCTTGTTCGCCCTCTTTTAAATTTTGTCGTGTAACACTTTAGATAAAATTTCTTATATTCCTATTAGAGTTTAATCCATATTTATTATTCATATTTGTAACTCCCGGGAATATTGTTTAATTAAGTTTTAAATTTTCGTTTCTTGGTCAAACTCGTATTTATCGATTGCTTTACCCCTTGTATTCAACTGTTTTTTCTAGAAATTTTCATTATCATATATTCTCAAATGAACGAAAAAATTTAACTGTTTGCTTTTCTTTCTAGTTCCCTTTCTGATTCCTGTTGATTTCGGCTTACTTTTCATATTTAACTGATATAGAATTTTTGCCCTGTTTTTTTAAATTTTCTCATGTAATTCTTAAAAATTTCTTGTATTCCTATGAGAGTTCATTTCGCTGAAGATGGTCGTTGTTAATGACCAAAACGACCGGAAATCAACTATCACATGGATTTTCATATCTTTACACTCTACATATACATATGTATATATAAATATTTATTAAAATGTATAAAAAAGATTATAAGCAAGTAAATGAAATTTCCATGGTAGATAAAAGGCATACATTTAATAATATATTTTATGAAGATTTCATATGATATAAATAGTATATTCATGGAATTATACTAAATAAACTAACAAAATAAAATATTGACACGTGCAAAATAAGAAAACGATCATTCACAGAAGTGCTGACAAGCAAATATACTAGGAACAAAGCAAGATTTGACAACAATGAAACTAGAAATTCCCAATATGAAGTATTGAACCCTTTGTTTAGTATTACTTCAGCGCAACAACAACCACAGGACCCCGCCAGCTTTTTGAAATATTCTAGTGTTATTTTGTGAAATTTTCTTTCAATGTTCGTCCAAAAATCAGTCCCAGTTGATGGCTGCTGATCCCAAACTTTTTCTCCAATGATCTTTCAGGGGTTAGTTAGCAATTTGGTTAAGCTTCGGGTTCTGAGCAGGCTACTTCACTTTATAGATTTACGCTTAAATCTCTTATCAGCGGTGCGTCTAACAAAGTGTCTGCTATCATCTTCAACAAAAATAACATATTTTGTAAAAGTTCTGTTACATTAGGGCGGTTTTATCTTTAGATGTTTCCGTGAGTGATAGAAAAAGTTTCGTCAAGCAAACTTAAAGTTCAACTTTTCCAAGCACGTGTGATTAAATCGTCTTTTACAATGTGTCCAGGTGTTTCGAGATGGAAATGAAAATGTTCGATATCTCTGGTGGCCAGCACGTTGACCACAGCAAATCCGACATCGCGAGGGGCTCAAAATTAGGCGGATGAGTTCTATAACTTCGCGAAACACATTTTGTTAAAAATTTGGCTGTGTAAAAGGCCTTCAAAAGAACTTCAAAGCTAAAACATGACTGCACTCGTAGACAAGAGCATTTCGGTGGCCACGGAGGCAAAGGCCATCATGGAGGAATGTGTGCGATAAAAACTTTAGGAGCGCTTTGGTCGCCTTCTCAACTTGGGATAACAAGTGTTATCACAATTGAATTCTCGTTTCTTTCTGATAAAAAGATCCATGGTGAATCCAGTCATCAACAAGCAGAACGCACCCTTGGTAAGCTTCGGCCAAGATTTCTTTCAGGTCTGCTAGTTGTCCATGACCAAGCAACCGGCCTCCGTGATGATGCTCGGCGTCAAGGCTTCGAATAGCGAGAAGTACCGCCAATGTGGTTCCCACCCCGGTGCTCCGGCCCACACCGTCTCTACCGTGGAAGAGTGTTTAGGGGCGAACATTAACTTCCGGTCAAAAGATCTTTGGCCGCCACAGTTGCCTGACCTCAATCCCATCAACTAGAGCGTGTGGGGGCTTGTAGTCAAGCCTACACGCTCTAGTTGAGATCAAACAAAACCTGCAAGGTCCGCTACATCAAAGTCAACGAGATGAACTCTTCCGTCAATCGCGTGTGGGCCAACATAAGGAACGACTTAGTTTTCAACGTGTGCGCAGCCTTCAGGTCTCGCCTCGTGAGCGTTCTCGCCACAGAGGTCGGCTGCATTGATTAATATTCCAATTTAAACGCATATTTATATGTTAAAACAATAAAAAAATGTGCCTTAATGCATTAAAATTTTCAATGTGTGATTGTTGAAAGCCTTGTAACGAATGTAACAGCATATTTTAGTTTCGCTTTCTAGTTTTTCTTAAAGATGATTAGTTTGATTATGCGGAGTCGGCTGACTTTTCAGGAGATCTATAATGTTTGGATTTTTACCTGCGGCGAAGCGCCAGGTCAAGGCGTCGCTTTTTTCAAAAGGAGTAAAGTTCAATTGTACACATTTAGAACCAAGAACTGACTCATATAACCATGAGACATATGGTTATTCACCCTGGAGATTTCAAATCTGCCCTCAGCTTTGACGCTGGGTGGGGCCATCTACTGTAAGATGTCTGATTTAGTCATTCAAAGGCACTTGTAAGGGATTTGAACCATGTAAAACCATCAATGCAATAACCATTTATCATCTTATCACAAAACGACGCAGGTCATTGGAGAGACTTTCTCTTTTGTTTTTTTATAACTTCGAAATGTGCGAAATCACATTCTTGGACGATCCTTTCTCCATTTATAATCGCAGAAAATGTACTCAAAGTTTTTAAGAGAACATTTCTCTGAAAGAGCTCCGGAGTCACTCACGTGTGTTGGCCGTTTTACAGTGAGTACGACAACAATGGCAGTTTTCCAGTTCTTACCAACTGAGCAGAAATTATGCTAGTTCATTTTAAAAATCTTCTAAAATGTTTCCTAAAATAATCGTTTCTCAGTATAATTTCTCGAATAACCTATTATATCACCTTAAATCGTCATAAAATATAAAATATATTCAATGCATACCATTATTTACTATGTAAACTTCATTTACCTACTCATAATTTTAATATAGGTAAATCTTTCCTTTATTTTTCTCGGTAGTATATATATATATATATATATATATATATATATATATATATGTATATTTATATAGATCTTTTTCTATATCTCCCTCTATCTCGCTTTGATCAGAAAGAAGCCTGGAGAGTGGTGCAGTTAGCAGCCAATGCCCGACCAGGGTTACCGACCCGGAAGAAAAGACAAAGTCTCGAGGCAGGGACACAAAGATTGGAGCAATAGCCAGTGAAAATGATCTATTCATGCATAACCGAAGTGTAGGAAACACTAAATATGTCACTTGGTGACCTTATTTTCCTGGCTGAAGAGGTGAAACAAAAAACAGACAAGTGATTAATTATCAGAATTATTCCCCTTCCAAAATGCGGAGAGTTCGTAAACATTAAGGGGATAAGTATTAACTGGAGGCTGGAAAGCTATCCTGCAAAGCACATAATTGGCATCGTAAGCCCCTATGAAGTGTTATACAGTAACTTTGGTTACTATGCAGTAGAAGTGACCCATCTACTGAATAGACGTCGGTTGGTACTGAATGAGAATATTGTCAAAGTAATATTGTATTAATAACAAGCACTTTGCTCGTACGCACATTCAAGAAATCAGTCCAAGGATGGTCCATGGCACGGCAAAATTATATCTCGAAGGAAAAGTGGCAGCCAGTACAGTGGTATATGACCCAAGTTCGGGCGCAATTTAAAATCGCGAAGATAAGCTAGAAATCGGGATTCCATTCAGCAGTCAAGAAACCAACATAAAACAGCGCCGTAATTGCTAACTTGCGGCGGCCCCTAAAGGTGTTTTTTTTCGATGCTCGCTCAATCCTTAGGAAGATTGGCTGAACTTCGGGTACTGATGGCATCCAAATACGTTGATGTAGTACACATCACGGAATCATGGATCAGCTCTGACTTACCTGACCTTAAGGGTGAATTTAACCTTACGGGATAAGTATTAATCCACAAGATTTAATTTGGCTGAGTTTGGCTGGTGGTAGCCGACCGACTTGAGGCGTTGTTTACTTCCATCTGTGACATAGACAGCAAGTATTAAAGGTTAGGTCTAAAGATAAAGATTTGCACTAGCACATACTGAATCATTATATTGTAGCGCCCTTTACTTTGCACAAAATTGGTAGATACAGAACTTTACGACCCACTGTCCGAATTTGAAAATGCTCTCAGCCCCCACTACCAATCATCGAAATGATTGACTTTAGCAGACAGGTGAAGCAACTGTGAAGTAGCTTTTACACTTTGCTGATGATAACTACCGAAGTCCGTGTGATCATATCTGCGATGTAACTGTAGATGAGTCTTTTATAATTCCTATTATCCTTTCACCGTATCTTAGACCTTGTGCAGCTATCACAATTATAGGCTGTTTCTGTAATAGTTTGGTAGTTTTAAGCTTTCTAATCTTCTTCCTACAATATTTATGTTATCTAGTACTAAGTAATTAGAATGAAGAATTCTTCTCTTTAACTTGCAAATTAAATAACTTAATTTGCTTTTCTTCCATAGCTCTTTTTGGGGTTATTTTTTCGTATTTACAGAAGTTTTTTATTTCTAACATAAAGAGAGACAGAGAGAGAAGTGATAACTACCAGGCTCGTTTTGCTTACGATTATTTCGATGGGTTGTCGAGCCATTATAGGGCATGGGTGAATCGTCGCTAGTTGGTAGTCGAGCTACTGGCCCTGCAGGAAATGTCAGGCCTCTGTTTTGAGCTAGGAACTTTGAAACAGCAATAAAGGAGGAGAGTGCTCTCCAGCTTCATGAAGGAAGCAGCATGAACCATCGTACTTTCCCACCGCAATTGCCTGCCTGCAGAGACCACCCACCAGGACAACCGGTCAACTGAAACTTCCGCTACCGGGGGCTTCTTACATGTCCGCCGAGGAATTGCGCCCAGAACGCTAATGGGAAAACTTCCAATAGTCACCAATAACATACTGTATGATTTATACTCGTCCCACGAAGAAGACGTACCACGAATACTCCTAGAAGGTGACTCTCTCGTGAGGGGTCATCTGGATGAATTTTGCAGTAGGGAGCGAACAGGCATCAGAGGGGCGATGCGTTAGTTGCGTTGTACCTTAGGTTCTGTACTAGGACCACTGTCATTCATGAATTATATCAATTCCTTCTACCTAGTCTCAAAACTAAACCTATAGTTTAAGGTTTGCTGACGGCACGAAGTTGGGAGGAAAAGCTACAACACCCTCAGAGAAGCTCAAATCCCAAAACCACCCGAAGGCCTGAGGCTGTCAGCTTCCACTGAACTGGATCTTGCCGTGATCGTATTCAACGACTAAAAAGTTGCTAAGCAATGAGTTGAAGCCTGCAAAAGAGCTATCAGGATCCTCGGATTTATATTTAGGAAATGCGAAAATAAATAAAAGATTATTGTAACCTCACTCTACAAACATTTTTTTCGACTCATCAACTAGAAATATATTTAAAATTCAATTAACCTCCCACTTCTTTTTTATTTCGTTTTACTAAACTTTGTAAATTTGCTTTGGAGATATGCAAAGTATGGTTGATCATGCTTCAAGGCTTACACAAACTTTTTCTTTGAGTCCTAATTTTATAGGATTATGAGGCAAAATTATTTTTATTTATAAACACTTTTATCAGGAACTCAGTGAGCTAATTATTGCCTCATTCAGATTAAACCATTGAGAGGGTGTAATGTTCTGCTCAAGCACGACTTTCCCATCTTATACAGTACACGTTAATTTTACGGAATTCCTCATTGAAAATACATAGCTACGCGATATGAAATTAAATGCATTTCCAACGCTATAGTTTGAAGATGGAAACGAAAAGATGAGTACCTGAGAGCTCTTTGTTTGATCAGACAACGGAGAGCGTGTATTGAGTTATGTGGTGCTCTGCTCCATTCCCTAGAGTAGGAGTATTTACGTTTTAGCCTCTCTGTTTAACCCGTATTTTAATAATTATTCCGCATAGCTTCATGACAAGGGAGGAAAAGCAAGAATCTTGTTATGGAGAAAATAATCGAGTCGCGAGAAAAATCAGAAGGTAAATAGTTCATAGGTAAATTTAATTTTAATGTATATAAATAAGTAGAGTAGGCGGTGTCTTCTTGTGTATGAGAGACAATTTAAATGGAATAGGGATTATTTGTATAGATGCCTAAATTGAAAACGAATTATTTGATTATTTAGAGCAGTGGTTTCCGAACCGATAGTCAGGGGAAAAAAGTTTTTGAAAATTCCTGGCCGGGAATCGAACCCGGGTCTGCTGATTGCCGGTAAGATGCTTTACCGCTAAGCTACCAGGCAAGTATCTTTCTTCTCAGTAAAGGATCGCCTTAACTGTGCCGCCCTCTGCTCTCTTTGATTCTGGGTTCTTCTAATGTCCTTTAAAAAACTCCGGTTTCTTGTCTCATTCGTGTCCAATTCTTATTTCTCTTGTACTATATATATATATATATATATGGTAATACTTTATTTTAGGGGCAGACGATAGGGGTGCTGTTTCTGTGCTACATTTTTACGCAACAATTTATGCCTTATGACGTCAGATGACATAAGATGAATTCTTATTGAAGTCGAACAAAACAAGTTCATAAGAATCCCGCTCTTTTACCTGTTCGGTTTCAGAGTTGCCATTGTTTGAAATAAGGATTATTTAAGAGTTACCGGTGGGAGAAAATAGTTGTTTAGTTTCACACAAATAGGTAAAATAAAATTTAATACAATAGTAATTATAAAAAAATCAATCCATCACTAAATACAATAATTGAGGAGAAGTGCAGGCATTTAATATATAATAAAGAGGAAAGCAAAATACAAAATAACAAAACAAATACAAAGCCGTGATTGGCGATGCGAAGATATCGTCCGACGTCATTAGGCCTTGATTTTATCCCAGAAACAGCGCCCCCTACCGTGCGCCCCTAAACTAAAGTATTACCACACACACACACATATATATATATATATATATATATATATATATATATATATATATATATATATATATATATATATATATATATATATATATTTATATATATATTATATATATATATATATATATATATATATATATATATATATATATATATATATATATATATATATATATATATATATATAGAAATATATAGAAATGCAATGTCCCGCAGGAAAGATGAAAAGAAATAAAATAATGTTAATACAAAATTAATGCAAATAATGAAATTGTCAAATCGGGTTCCTATAAAAATCAAAATTGAAAAAAATTAGTAACATAAATCAAAGCTAAGTTAACGGCTGAGTATGTGAGAGGAAGAATCGTGAGGTAATGTACATGAAAAGGTAATGGTTAGAAATAGATTGTGTTGGGAATATAGTAGAGTGAGTGTCTCGGGGTAGGGGGGATACTGGTTGAAAGACCAACACAGCCACAAAACAACAGCATCACCTTCGGAAACAAAGAAGCCACAACACGGATAGAAAATTGAAGAACACTTCAACCAACAATTCACAAACAAAACCATACAACAAACTAAAAATGAAAATAGGAAAATAGATAAACTTACAAAAAATCTCCCCAAAACACAATTCAGAACCACAACAGAACAGCCCATCAAAGCCATAAAACAAGCAAGAGACAACAACTCCACCGGCCCTGATGACATAAACATCAAACACCTAGATGGAAACGCCATAAACCTCCTCACGGACAATTACAACCTCACTATAAACGCAAACAGCATACCTAGACAATCGAAAGTAGCAAAAGTAATTCCAATACCCAAATCAAACAAAAGAGACTCCTACAGACCAATAGCACTGCTTTCCACCATAGCCAAAACACTAGAAAAATATGCCTACCCTCCATCACATCCAACACCCCAAAACCCATGCACTCAACCACCACAACATTACACACATAAACAACATAATCACAAATGGATTCAACAAAAGAAGTCCACCACATAGAACCATAGCAGTCGCTCTTGAAATGTCCGAAGCATTCAACAAAGTAAACCTGCACAAACTAATCAACCGGATACACAATACCCACCACCTTCATCAAGAAAATAGCAAAGTACGTCAAGAGACGACTCCAATACACCCAAATACAAAACACAAAATCTAAACACAGACACACAAAATCCGGAGTTTCCCAAAGAGGAGTACTTTCCCCAGCACTTTTCAACATCTACAGCTCAGATATACCAACTCCCCCCCAAAACAGTAGAAGTTGCCACCTACGCAGACGGCATCACAAAACTCTCATTCCACAGCAAACAAGAATTCACTGCACAAGAGATACAACCTTGCCTCCACCAAATGCACACATGGGCAATAGAAAACTTACTAAAGCTAAACCCCACCAAAACAATGACAACTCTTTTCACACTAGAACCTGCAGAATACAACACAACCCTAACTCTAAACACAGAAAACATACCACTCTCCACGACAAAAGAACCGAAGTTCCTTGGCCTCACTTTTGAACCCAAACTCAAATACTCAAACACATACAAAACACAATAATAAAGGCACAAAAACACTCAAAGTCATCAATGCACTCACAAATACACACTGGGGAAAAGCAAAGACACGCTTATTAATACATAAAAGAGAATCACAAGACCAGCACTAGAATACGACAACACAATCTGGTCCCCAATCATGTCAAAAACCAACACTACCACAGGATGCACTCTTGACACAAACACTCAACATCTACACGATGAGACGAACATAACAGCAATAAAAAATTACCTAAAATTACATGCATCACAACTAAGGCAGAAAACACAGAATCCAAATCATCCTCTTCACCACATCACCAGACAACCTCCCAATCACCGACAAAAAATCAGACCACTTTTCATAACAACAAAAACTACACCACCAACTTAGGCACATACTCTTACACAACAACAGAATACACAATCAAGCAAAACATGAAAACAATCCACTTTCAGTGCAGAGGAATTGTAACATAAAGCCTCTCGGAAGGCCAGGAGGAATTATGCATTAAAGTTCCCCTCACCCTTTGAGGAGAAAGCAGGAGAATAGAGCCACATGAGGAGAGTTGTGGGAACGTTAGCCGGCGAATAACAGTCTAACTGCCTACCCTGTTTGATCTCACCGCCGAATAGGTAGTCAGAACGAGCCGCTGTTGCTAAAGTGACCACCAAAGTCCTTTAAACGGTGCTCAAAAGATCCAATTACCTACGAGGTCCGTAGGCCCATGGTTATATCACCAAAAATCGGTGCCAGTCAAAAGGTACACCAAGGATAGTGACAGTTGGTGGTTTCAATAATTAACAAGCCGACTTGGGCATCGCATTGCCAACCTCCTTACCCTTCGCTCTCCCCGATGCGGCCTCGCCCCTAGCTCTCCCATCTGTGACCTCACCCCTTCTTCCTTAGATGGGGCGGTCGCCCGCCTATAAATAAGCCCCTGAAGGAAAGAGAAAAGATTATTATTCGATGAGAGACGATAGAGGACCAGTTGGAGGAGATCGGTCCTTCGCCCACTATCCAAATAACTAGAAGATGATTCGGTGAGAAGCGATAGAGGATCAGTTCAAAAAGATCGATCCTTCAGCAAGTCAAGATTATTCAAGGAGAGAACTACAGAACTACAGAACTACAGAATCTAGGACCAACAAAGACCCTAAGGTCCGCTCGAGGCTAGTCCGCTACACTACATCCGAAACTACGATACACACTTATCTACGAGTGTATCTCTAACATGCTATTTTTTTATTTTTTTATTTTTTTTAAATATATAATCTACTGTACACACTTATCTACATGTGTACAATGTCAGGCATATTAACTACTTCAACCTAAGGGGGGGTGATAGAAAGTTTTTCTTCTCAACTTCCGCAGCCCTCGACTGCTAGTGGTGAAAATCTAGTTATAGGATAGGCGGAAAAGAAAATGGATATCTAAACTACACATGCAAGAGAAATCGCTGGCATCATTTTTAGTCATCATTTTTACTCTCGTTGTTCCTCCGCTCCAAACTCCTTTTGCAAAGACGTTATTATTTACTGTGCTCAGACTACGTTATATTTATACTATTTAAGTGCGCGTCGAGACGGTTTTTAAACATATTTACCGACCTACTATCCACTACGTGGGTGGGTAGCCTATTCCAAATTTGAGTAATTTTAAACGTAAAATAGTTTTGGGCTATACTAGTGTTAAATCGCTTGTTGACTAATTTTAATCCGTGTTGCCGAGTATTTCCCCTATGATCCAATTCGAACAAATTCCTATAATCAACGTTTGAAAATCCTTTCAATATTTTAAATACTTCAATTAGCTGGCCACGTAATCTTCTGCCTTCGAGAGATGGCAAATCTAATGCCCTGAGTCTTTCCTCATAGGGCCTGTTTCTCAGCTCGAGAATTAATTTTGTAGCCCTACGCTGCACTCTTTCTAATTGCGCGATATCTTTGTTTAAGTATGGAGCCCAAAATTGAACCGCATATTCGAGCAGTGGACGCACAAGTGATTTATACAATGGTAAAATTATCTCTTTGGATTTGAACGTGAAATTACGCGCGATATAACCCAGCACACGATTTGCTTTTTTACATGCATCCGCGCATTGTTTCGTGACTTTGAAGTCATCCGAGACTAAAACTCCCAGGTCTTTTTCCAATTTAACTACGTCGAGGACCTGGCCTTTCATGGTATACTCTACCCTCAAATTATGGCAACCCAAATGCATCACCTTACATTTACTTAAATTAAACTGCATTTGCCACTTATCCGCCCATCTGACAATCAAGTTTAGGTCCTTTTGTAATTTTTCTACATCCGATCTTACATAGGCACGGTTGCCCAGCTTCGTGTCGTCAGCAAATTTAGAAATCGTACTAAATACGCCATTATCCAAATCGTTTATATATATTAGAAACAATAATGGGCCAAGAACGGAGCCTTGTGGCACTCCACTACTGACGTTGACCCAATCTGAACATTCACCATTTATAACTACTCGCTGCGAACGATCCTTCAGCCAATTTCTAATCCAATTTAATATCTTACCCTTCACACCGACTGCTTTAACTTTCATTAATAATCTCTCGTGCGAAACGGTGTCAAACGCCTTTTTAAAGTCTAGATAGATTACATCTACAGCTTTGCTTTCGTCGTAAACGCAAATCATTTTATGGAAGAATTCGAGCAAATTTGTCAAGCACGATCTCGCCCGCCTAAACCCATGTTGGGAATCTTTAATCAGATTATTTACCTCGAGGTGGCACACTATTCTATCTCTAATTACCGATTCTAAAAGCTTTCCAACTACCGAAGTTAGACTAATAGGACGAAAATTCGTTGCTTCGTATCTATTCCCATTCTTAAATATTGGTGTAACGTTTGCACGCTTGAAGTCTACAGGGACTACGCCATCTTCTAATGAGCGATTGAAAATTGCACGCAACGGCTTCGCAAGCTCATTCTTAAGTTCCTTTAAATGAGTGGGGTAAACGCCATCGGGCCCGGGTGATTTCGACTTTTTCATCAGGTTAATATATTTAAGAATTTCCACTTCATTAACCGTTATATCGGATATGCAAATATCACTATTATCTACTTCTTCAACTAACGATCCTAATTGGGACGAATCTTCAATAGTAAAGACGCTTGTGAAATGTTCATTTAAAATTTTGGACATTTCCGCCGGAATTTCCGTCAAACGACCATCTTTGTCTTTAATCGGCCCTATTGAACCTTTTAAGGGTTTCCTACTGTTTACATAGCCGTAAAACCGTTTCGGTTCCTTCTTTGAATCCTTCGCCAGTTTTATTTCATATTTCCGCTTCGCATCTCTAACCGCCCGTTTAACTTCTCTTCGAGAATCTATGTAATTTTGCCGACTTATAAATGACTCGTTGTTCTTATGTATTTGAAATTTTCTATTTCGGTCCTTAATTAAGCTTAATATTAGTGGGCTAACCCACGGCGCTCTCATCGACTTCCCGCTCTTACGGCGCACATACTTTACTAAGTCGAAATTTACACTAAGGAGTGTACGCCGAAGCTCAGTGTACATTTCTCCTACCGACCTATTCTCGAAGCGCATTCCCCAGTCTACATCCTTAATCCTTTCGCGAAAAGTATCAAAATCACAGCTACCAAAACGTGGCATGAGCTGTGTACTAATTTTTACATCTACACACGTGTTAACCACGAATCTAATCACATTATGGTCACTCGAGGCTAAATGCTCTCCTACACAAACATTTTCTACCAGTGACTCGTCAGTCGCCATGATTAAATCGAGGATATTATTATCACGAGTTGGTTCCTCCACTTTTTGAACGAGAAAATTCTCCAGAATAAAGTTTAGTAGTCTCTCCCCAGCTTTATTTGACGTTAGGTTACTATAATTAACGTTTGGATAGTTAAAATCGCCGCAGACTAATGTGGTTCCTTTTCTAACCCAAGATGAAAGCATATCAAAGAGTGCAGCATCTTCTCTTTCTATTTGCGATGGAGGACGATATATGACGGCTAAATTAATTTTATATTTTGCATTACAACATAATTGGATTAATAAGGCCTCACTTCTCATATCTGCCGTAGACGAGTCGATCGTTATAGCGTTTAAGTCATCTTTTATATACACTAATACGCCCCCTCCTCTACCAGTTTGTCTATTTGTATAATGAATTTTATAACCTGGTATATCAAATTCGCAAACACTGATCCCCGAATGTGTATCTATCCAAGTCTCGCTTAAGAATACGAGATCGTAGTCTCCCTCTAGAATTACGGCTTTTATTTCGGCAAGTTTATTTTTTAAGCTACGAACATTTGAATATATACATTTCAATTTGCGCTTTAGGTGGACTCCTCTATCACACGCGAATCTGTTCCGTTTCCCTGCTCCCCAATACTCATTGCCCCTTCAAGCGAGGAACGGTCTGGCGCATGGGCATCACGTGGCCCCGCAACTCTCCTACTTAATATGCTACGTACTGACTGGTCTAAAATCCTACCCAGCCGACTGTTTCCCACATCGCTTAAATGAATTCCGTCCGTTTGATAAAGTGAAGGTTGGTCTTGAAATTTATCCCAAACGTTAAAGAAGCTAACTCCAGTATCGCGACACAAGCGCTTAAGGCACTCGTTTGTATATATAGCACGGGACTGCAGACGCAACGTGGATTTTAGTCGGGGTAAAATGCCAATTATTCCTACGTTATCCGCTTTAACTTTCGCAGTATGAATCAGAGTCTTAGCGCGGTTTACTATTCCTTCTGGGGTGCTGTCGTATCTGTGCACATCATTCCCCCCTACGAGCGTGAGGATCGTACGCCCGTCACGTGTTTGGTCCAATTTTTCAATTTCACTAACTACTTTATCTATGCGGCCACCAGGAAAGCAAAATCGTTTTCGTTTTGACGGGTTTCGCGCTGTGAATTCCGGCTCTTGGTTTTTAATTAGAGAATCCCCAATTAGTACAGTTTCTTCTTCCCCTTCGATAGGAGTTAGCAGTGCGAAGGGGTTTGAGCATGGTAATGTGAAATGTTGTTCCCTCGATGGTCTAGCCCCATTTCTAACGGGCCTAAATTGCGAATCTTGGGGTCTATATTGTGAATCCTGGGATCCAAACGAGTTCAAAATCCTTTGTTGCTGGTCAACAATTGTCTGATGATTCATACGAGTAGGCCGATTGTCGCGATTTCTATTTTCCCTCCCACGCATGTCATGAATGGTAGAATTTAGACTCGAATTTAATTCGTCGACTTTACGGTTAGTCGATATAACGTCCCTCGCGACGGAATTTAGTTCTAATTTAATTTCGCTAATCGCGTTAGCAAACTTACGCTCCAACGCATCGTTTAACATACAAAAACGGCAAATTCTAGTTTGTTCCATGTTAGAAGGAACGTAAATTTCCTTATTAAAGGAAGCCCCACAACTCGAACATTCAAACTTGATCACGGGCATTGTCGATTTCTAGAATACGTATGAAGATAAATAAAATTTAAAATTAACACAGCGAATAAGACGGCCAATCTTTTTAATACAGCGACTAATATTATATGAGCGCAGGAAGTATCTATAATTATTAAGTTACTCAGAAAACGAAATTTATGGGCACAGATGAATTAAGCAGGAGCACAGAGATAACACGTCTTTTCAGTGAGGACTCAGCGGGCGGAATGAAGTGAGGACTCAGCGGGCGGAAGATAAAGGATCAGTTCGAGAAGATCGATCCTTCAGCCAGTAAAGATTAATTCGAGGACAAACGCTAAAGGATTAGTTCGAGAAGATCGATCCTTCCCCCACTGGCGAATTAACATAAAACGTTAAGTTTTGTATCGGTGCCATACCGAAGAATCATTTAAAGACTTAGAAGAAGTCTGACTAGAGAAAAGAAAACCAGCGCAACCTCCGTAAGTGTGAGAGGAGAAAAACCAATCCTTAACGAGGTTCCATTTGTTAATTACAGTAGAAATCCCGTTTTTAAAATTCACTCAAAGTTGGGGGTGAATCAAGCCAATAGGTTAGTGACGTGGAGCCTACAAATAAAATTACTTCCTAGAAGTTGTCACATTTGGTGCCCTAAATCCTACACAAAGGGCTCTTCTTCGAATTTAGACCATCTTTTGTTTCCCCTTTGTTTGCCATCGTCCCTAAGGTGTCTGCTTTAAACTGGGAACTCAAAATTTAGTATAGTAGTTTCAACTCCTTCGAATTGGTTATTGCTAAGGGAATCCTGAGTTATGGTTATTTTATCTTCATCTAACAGAATTCAAATTAAAAATATATTTTCTTTCCTCTGTAAGTATCAATATCATCGTAACTCTTAACTCTATCCATTCTGCAGCTTTCAGACAAAAACTACCTAATATAACTGCAGCGGTAAATTCTAAAACAAGGTCTGCTGAACAAGGTCGCGTGCTCTCAATTATTCTGATTTATGACCTTACGAGCTTTAAAAATTTCAATAATTCCCAGACTAACCTCGTCAGGACCTTGGAAATTATACCATTCAAAATAATATGTAAAAGAACATGAGGGTTTCAAATTTCGTTAGAATAGGCCGAATAGTTATGAGGTTATTAGCAAATAATTCCCCGGCTAACCTGGGGAGGACTTTGTTAATTATATCATTCGAAAGAGAATGTAAAACAATATCGTAAGATAGAGAGTCGCACGCGACTAAAAATGGCTTCACAGAAAATCAATAAATTAGAGATCAAACGCAAAACGCAATTATAATTTTGAGGAAATTTTCTTTGGGAACGGCCTAAGAAATTTAATTTATTATGAAACTTTTCATGTCAAACCGAGAGAAAGTAAATCTATTTCCAAAGCTCACTCAGTCTAATAAACAAAACAAAGTAGAAGAAGAGCATTTTATGGAAATTAATGACTTTCAAACAGATAATTAAAATTATGAGAGAAGTTACTTTAGTAGTTTTTTAAGTTTTTGTTTTCTTAAAATTTTATGTTAGAGTTCCAAAGCAGTTGAAAAAGATTCAGAATCGTTAAAACCAGCGAACTTTATGTAGATGGAATTATTCTTTTGTAGTACATAAGATATGTCAATTTGCCTATGCACTTAATTTCATATTCCATTTTGTCGTAAATCTCCTAATTTTTCTTTAAAGTTTGAGGTAAAGTAATTCCAGCTTAAATGGAAAATTAAAAGCCAGCACTGCTTGTCTCGTATCACTGCACCATTGAATAATTGGAAAGTCACGAACAGTTGCATATTCTACTGAATCTCAAATCCTGAAAATCTTCTTTCATTAACCTTCAAGAATTACCTCCTAAGCTAAGCTATTTAGTACACTTTCCATCGACACACTCCTTCTTCCTTATTATTTGGCTGAAGTCTTCTAATTTTATTCCTTCTTCTTCACAAACTAATTTTATTCCGTCTTCTTCAATACTTCCGACGGCCAATTTAATACTAATACCTTGATAAGCAAGAAATTCATATTTCCGCTTCTCAAAAATGCCGCTACAGTGATGCATCATCCACCTTAGCCCCACTGAATCGTGTGTTTGTACGTTAAGCAACTTCTGTATTTCACTTGTCCACCAGCGACTGACCATGGCGGATGTTTCCGTCGAAACCTAGTTTTGCATATAAAATTAGTCCTATTACTGTGGTTTTATCTCTATAGTTACACGTACGCTACTGTACTTTTTTGGATATATTTTTCAACCACGATGGATCATAAAAGAGATTTAAGGATACTTACCTCGAAATATTCGAAGGTGCTTACGCGACTACACAAATCCAAGCTTAGAATCGACTTCCTCAAAGCGTGTTTGCGTGACACAATTTCGCCAAACTCCCTCTTCCACAAGAAATTCCACTTGTCCAAAGAAACTTCCTTTCCTAAAATTGAAGAAATCACTCTACAGGAACGAATACAATTAGCCAAAAGAGAATGTGACCAGAATTTGCTCTTCCAACGAGATGCTTTTCACAGCTTACGCGACATTACTACACCGGCGGAACTCCGACATATCCTCCACATGAGTCAAATCAACCTGGAAAATGTACGACTTAAGACTATAACGCTCATAAGAGGAAACTAAACCGCCTATTGTTAAAAAGGCTGTGGTGTCGTGCATCTAACCCGAATAAATATATTGTTAATCTTTCGAAATTCCAATTAACACATGATACAAAAATCATCCTTGGTTTTAGCCTGTTATTTTCATATAAATTTAGTAACCATCTTGACGTCCAATATTTAGTATAAATTGAGAAATCTAAAAATAGATCCGATATTAATAGTGATTTCACCAGTGATTATTTACTTGGTGCCTTAAATTTCAATCATAGTTTTGCGTCCATCCCATTCCGATTACAAAGTGCTTTGAAAGAACTTAAACGAACCAAGAATATAGTGATTACTAAATCTGAGAAAAATAATCAGCCAGTGATTATAGATAGCGAGCAGTATTCTGATAAATTGAACGAGTTGCTAAATGACAGGAACACGTACGAAAAACTAAATAATGATCCTGTGTCAAACAAAACAAAATCTTTTATAGCTCACTCAAAAATATTCTCAAAGGCCATTCTGATCGTATTCAACAATTCAAAGTGTACAATCCCTCACTACCGTACATGTATAGTCTACCAAAAACACCCAAAGATGGTACTTCCTTTAGGCTAAAAATTTCAAGCGTAGGATCCCATGCGTACAAACTCTCTCAATGGCTAGCGAAAATCCTATCTAAATAAATTGGAAGCATTTCTGATGCTCACATTTTCCATTCTAGTAATTTTGCGAATAAAATTAAAGAGGTTGATGTAAATAGCCTTTTCACAAAAGTTCCCGTTGATGAAGCTCTGGATGTAATTATGAAAACCTTGCCTCTGTCTAACCTAACATTTCCCCTACAATGTAATAAAATTGTGAAGTTGGTTCGTTTGTGTGTGACGGACAATGTGTTCAGAGTTGAAGATTGTTTTTACGGCATAAATATGGCATAAGTATGGGTAATCCCCTTTCCTCGATATTATGCAATCTGTTTATGGAGGATTTTGAAAAGCACCTACTTGCCCCCATTTTACCCAATCCCATAACGTGGTTCCGCTATGTAGGTGATATATGTACCACATTGTCTATCAATGATAGCAGATTTGATTCTTTCTTTGAAAAATTGAATAAGATCCACCCAACTATTACATTAAAAGTAGAATGGGAACTGAACAACTCATTGCCGTTTCTGGATGTAAAAATAGATAAAATAAACGACAAAGCATATTGTTCCGTCTACCGGAATCCAACTAATTCTAATGGCTATATTCCTTATTTCCCATGTCACGATGTATACGTTAAAAAGTCTGTAGTTTCTTCAATGTTCCTGCGAGCATATCGCATTTGTGATCTTTGTTTCTTGCAAGACGAAATTAATAGAATCATCCAAACATTCATTAAGCTGCCATAGCCCCTTTGGTTCATAAAAAAGTGTCACTATAAAGCCAAACCATCAATACTCCCCAGCTAATTATAAGGAAAACAGATGTGACAAATATTATGTTACCTTCACATACTCCTCCCAGTTAATCCATTTCAAAAAGTTGGCACGGACCAACAACATCAATGTTGCCTTTTAGTACGAGAATACGATCAGAAATAGCTTATCCGAGAATAGATCGATCGATAAAAAACAGGGAGTTTATTTTGTTCCCTGCAAATCATGTAATGAAGTATATATCGGTGAAAGCAGCCAATTTTAAAAGAGAATGAATGAACATAAATGCGATAGGCGACGTGGTGGCTTTTCCTTGAGTTTATTTCTACATATGTCCAATGAAAATCATCAAATTGATATTGATAATGCTAAAATAGTTTATAAGTCTCACATTTATATACATCGACAATTAATTAAATCGGCACTTCTAAAATAATTCCACATTTAAAATACTTTAGGACGGCTAATTTAATACTAATAACTTTATAAGCAAGGAATTCATACTTCCGTTTCTCGAAAATGCCTCTACAGTGCGCAATCATCCACTTTAGCCCACTTATTCGTATGTTTCTACGTTAAGCAACTTCCGTATTTTACTTTTCTACCAGCGACTGACGATGACGGATGTTTCCTTCGAAATCTAGTTTCGCAAATAAAATTAGTCCTATTACTGTGGTTTTAGCCATATATATATATATATATATATATATATATATATATATATATATATATATATATATATATATATATATATATGTATATATATATATATATATATATATATATATAAATATATATATATATATATATATATATATATATATATATATATATATATATATATATATATATATATATATTGATAATTTCCAAGTATTAGTCTTTAACAACAAGAAACATTGCCTAAGAACCCTCGAATCTTTATATATCAAACACTACCCACCTACAATCAATGAAGATTTAAGTGCAATATCATTATTAATTAACTAATTTTGACTACAGTTTGTTAGTTGGTTTGCTTTTTAACAAACCAAGCGTCACTGTAGCCTATAAATACTAGCTCCTTGTTAGACCCACCATTCACTCTCTAGTAAGTACCCAAATTTACCGTTTTTATATTAAATGTTTTTAACTCTTACAGTCTTTACAAAATTAAAAACAAAGTTTAAATTACTATCTTTAAATAATGCCAGGTCAATTTATTCTATAGTTTTTAATTAATTTCTGCAATAAACCTTAAATTTATTAACTAATTTTTGAGTAAGTTTTAAAGCAAATTTAACTGTTGCCAAGTCATATTTAATAACCAAAAAAATTAACTTATAGTTCATTTTACTGATATTTTATAATTGGTCACCTTTTAAAATAATGTCCTGTTAGCCTTTTTAAGTTTTCTTCTTATGTATTAGCAATTTTTTGAGTCAGTTTTAAAGCAAATCTAACTGTTGCTAAGTCATATTTAAAAATTTTAACTTATAGTACATCTTACTGATATTTTATAATTGGTCACTCTTAAAAATAATGTCTTGTTGCCCTTTCAAGTTTTCTTCATACATATTAACTTTGTAAACTTATTCTAGCCTGAAGATGAAAACTTGTAGTTTCGAAACGTTGTGAAAAATTAAAAGATGCTACATCCGTTTCTCGTGTTTCTGGGATTTATCCTTAATATTAAATGCAGGCTCCACAGTCGAGCTCTATATATATATATATATATATATATATATATATATATATATATATATATATATCAGCTTATTTTTATTTCAGCTGATCATTACAAGCTAAGTCCGGGACTGCTGATTTTTACAAGATCCATTTAATTTTCTCAATAATTTTGCCTACATTTATTATTTTTCTATATTTTTCCTACTCTATCTCATTCACTTCTTCCACCTGTCCCTCGTAAGGCTAAAAAATTCCAGGTGAACTCATGACTTTAGCATTTAAAAAATAATTATCTGTATATATGTGACAATATCTAACCAAGCATACTAGTGATTAGATTCCTTTCTCATCATATGTATGGCTGCTTCAATCAAGAAAATCAACATTTTCAAAATGTTTCGGACAAAACCTAAATTAATAAACAATGACTGAATTATTTATACTCGTATGTTTAATAGTTCCTCGAATGGCTTCGCATTGTGTTGCTCTCCTGCGTTGCATACTGGTATCAAATTTAGTCTGGCATTAGGTTGGGAAATAAATTATATCGCTAAATATAAAAAAAATACGTGTTAATCGAATATTTTATTGTCATCAATGATTAAAAATTTAATAAATATTTAAACAATTATATAAAGATAATAAGCTGGAAAAATTTGATAGCCTGATATGAAACAATTCCAAGGCTAAAATAAGAATACCTTAAAAGATATTCACTTATTTTATTTTTATTGGCAAATATCTTCTCTACTATATTTATAACTAAATACAGGTTAAACACTACATCTCTCATCATTATATTAAATTGTCACTTTTTGATTGCGTAAATTGTTGTGACATGATTATTTGGAGTAACTTGTAACTCTCAGCTTTGGATGCATTATATTTTCGTCAAGATTCATTATAAATTTCACAGAGTCTATTCGAAAACAAAAATTGGGAAACATATAAATGGATAAAATAGTTTCAAAGAAAGGGAGCATATTCAAATCCGCCATGTCTCTTCCGATAGTAATTACTACCTTCCTAGACCTTTATTTTTAACGGTAGATGAGTAGTCTCAGTGCTTTCTTAGTCCCTACCTATTCGTCTCGATGTGGTTGACTTATATATCAGCTTCAAGGCGGAAATCAAACTCGAAAACTTTTAAAGAGTTATTATGCGAAAATGCGCCTAGATATTCAGACGATGTCTGTGTTTAATTTTTAGTCTCTCATTATGAATTAGTCGTTATTTTTTCATATTTTCTAAATATATTTATACACAAAAATTATTCCAACGTTAAATCTTTTGCTTTATCCTAAACTATTTAAAGTTAAATGCTATTAAGAGTGAGATAGAATACTGACCTAAATGGTAATTCGTTGCCATAGTTTCAGACACTCGTAATAAATAAAATGATGAGGTGGCCTCGCTATGCACCAGCCTTTTCCTTGGATTAGTCCTTATTTTTTCCTAACTTCTGAATATATTTATACAAAATAATAAATATCAGATGATTGGAAGTCAACCCCCTATCATTAAAAACAACAAGGTTATAATTAAATCTTTAGCCTTATCCTAAACTATTGTTAGAGCTAAATATTTTCAATTGTGAAGTGGACTAGTGAGTTAAATGGTAATTCGATCCAAAATTACAGTCTTAAATTAAAGCTAATGATGAGGTGGCCTCGATAGACACCAGCTCTATCGCTATTGAAGATTGTGAGTGGCAAAGTCCACTCGCTAAAAGTGTGAGTAAAAGATTTATTTCCTGATTCTCCCCATCGCAGCTTCGATTTTCAACAGTTAGCTTTCCTCTTTAACTGTATCGCTTGAAATATACACAAAGCTGAATCTTTGATATTATCTCAAATAGTCCACAGATTTTTATTTATATTATACTCCCTCTCGGAGTGAGTATTTAGAAGTAGCCCAGCCCCAATTACTGCCATCGCTATTTTACCTTTGCGGAACACTGCAATCACTCAAGCAAATGATATTCCTTACTATCATTTACTATTTATTTCATTAATCTAAATATTTTGTTCTTCGCGAGAAACCAGCCTTATTGGCCTCCACCTTAATATTTGACTATCAATTAAATTGCTTATTCATTTATTCTTTATCAAATTTACATTTTCGTCCATACTTAACAATAATCAAGCCACAAATTTTATAACAATGACCACTTATTATAGAATTCAACATTTTTCATTTAATAATTTTTAGGCTGTTAATTTTCAATTTGCATAGTTAGTAAAACGTTTCCAATGCAATGCGGTTATTTATTTGAATTAAAACTTAGAAAAATGTTGATATATAAATATAGATAATTATTTTGGACTGTTTAATGTATTGCTTGAATATAAGAACATAAAGCGTAATTTTACTAGTTTGCCACTGCAACAACCACTAGTACTACTAAAACTATTAATTCATCATATGTAGGAAACTGTGTTCCAGAATTTTTGTAAATTTATGCTGCCAATTTTCTTCCAAATATTTTATTCTAAATGTATAAACTATTGATAAGTCTTACCTAAACTCAAACAAATGCGGTACTTTCCTCTTTGATATAATTTGTGGTTTAAGATATAATTGAAATTTGAATTTTTACAATAACTATCCAATTGTATTTATCACTAAGTTCAGTACGGCATTAAAGGCTTGGTAGTGTTTAAAAAAGACTTCTTATGTTTTTATTTACCAGTAACTATCTTGGCACTTGTATTAATTAGTTTTGCGTCTTTGTTTCAACTTAAAATTATCTCCAATAGGAGAAAATTTAAAAAGTTTGGCCGATATGTTGGATATTGTCTCGAGCTCTAAGGTGTTGAGTTTTTGCTTTCATTAATGTTAATATTAATAGCTCTGTGATTTTCATTTCATTACTATTACGGCTTATCATTATAGTATTAACTTTAAATTCCAAATCGAGTAGTAGGAATTAGTATTTTAAGATTTTCTACTTTTTTTACCTGGTTTTGAACAAAATAATTTAGGAAGGCTTTTTCTCTATCAGAATTATTTTCTTGCATTTGTCTCCCAAAACAATAGATGGCTCTTTGTCACACGTAAGGAGGTTTCCAGAGTCATGCAGACGAAATTTTCACTGACAATCATGGTATTAGTCAGCGCCAATCCTTCTATGATAATGGGAGGATCCCCGACCGGATAATGAAATCTACATAAATGTCAGTATGACAATCACTGGTTGGCCCGAGGGCCCCAGGAGCCGGTTCTCTTTTGGGAAGAGGTGCCAGGAAGTACTATGTTTTGACACCAAACAGCGTTCAGGTGGAAGCCTTCGTAACCTCGGGGGAGAGAGACCTGTTCCGCGTCAGAGGTATGTGGCTATAGATACCCATCGGCAGGATTCCTTGAAACAGAGTGTGTATGTGCTGTGTTGTGAAGGCGGGAGAGGAAAGAAAGCAGTGTTAAATTGGCTATGTGAAGGTGACATCATGCCATCCCACTGCTTTCCTGAGGGTCTCAGGCCGAACGCTAACGGCCACATCATAGTTCTGAGCAGAATAGTGAGGCCCTCTATCGATCGAGTAGAAGCAGGGATGCATTACATATGTCAGTAAGACTGTGTCCTGCCACTCTTCCTGGAAGATCCAGGGTTGGATATAGGAGAACTTCTTCTATCACACAGCACCTGAAATTTTTCCTGCCAACTCACTTAACTGTAACCCTTTCGACATCTTTGTTTGTGGCGCGGTGGAACGAGAGAATAATAAATGTGGGTTGCAACACGAAGAGAGAGTTGGGGACAAAAATTAACGGGGCCTTCAGGCCGCTAAAACTGGGGATATTGCCAATTGGCTGTAGACGCTTCCGATGTGGCCTGACACTGTCATTAAGGCCACATGAGGATCATCCAGTGAGATTAAAATACATGTGATGAAAACAAACTAATCCAAATTTGCCAAATAAATCTCCAAAACTAAAAACAATTTTATTTTTCCTAAGAGTATCATCATGCGAAATAATACTGTCCTCACCTTGTACTACTAGTAAATAAATAAACAATGAATCAGGTGGATCTCGGAGCAGCAAGAGGCCCGGTAGGTGCTGTACCTTGGATAACAGCGTGTGGACAGGCCCTGATTCCTAACCAATTCATGACCGACTGTCTTGTGGATGTTTTTGACTGGACAAAGACTACGGGAGTAAACCCCTAATTTAAAATCTGCAGTGGCGGCCCGCACTAGGTCAGCGTTATTAGACCGACGCCTTGGCAGTTTCCTGCAACACTCCACAATTGCTCGTTGTCTTGGACCACGTTGCCACCAGCCCAACTATGGAGTGCCAAGATAGTGGGCTGAGGAATGCACACTTCTTCCCAGTTTAAGCATCTTTTGTGCCTAACTTATTCTCTACGCCTAACTTATTCTTTTTACGGGCATGAAGTTACGTCACCGCCGAAATCAACGGACAACTAACTACTACTACTCATTTAAATTAAAAAGTATTTTTTTCTGTTATTCCCTGTTATACTTGTGGCTATTTAATTTTTCATTTGTCATTGCCTCTGCTAATACATAATCTCCAAATAAGTCAACCAGTTTTGTGAGTGGAGTTAGTATCGAAGCTTTGGAGATTGTTCTTGTGTATCAAGTTGCTGATTTTTTCTATTGGGCTATTTTTCAGCATTTGTTTCTGTTAATTTGTCTTTACCTGTCTAGTTAGTTGTTCCTCTCCAAAAAGCCAACTACTCTTGTGATTGGAGTTAGTATCGGAAGCTGTGGGGCTTGTTCTTGTGCTATCAAGTTGCTGATTTGATCTAGTGGGCTATTTAAGCATTTCTTTCCGTCAATATGTCTTTGTCTGTATAGTTAGTTGCTCCATGTTGGCCCTACTAATTTTACGCTATATAGTAGCTGCAATATAAACTGGTTAATGTTACATAGAATGGAGACTGTGCTATGAGACTAGTAAAAGCATGATTGATTAGCTTGGAGAATTGTGTGCTATAAAAGCAATGAGAAGCTTTGAAAATGTCATGTTACATCACATGGTTGTTAATATAAGTTCAGTCTGGATGTAGTATTAGTGGTAGGTTGCAATTCACCGGCGCCCAGGGTAGATAGAAATTTGACATAATGAATATCACGACGCAGCCTTGTTCTTTAGCTAGGAAATTGATGGGAATATAAATATTTACTGTAATCATCCCAGTGTATTCCTCGCACACTTTTTAATTATATGCCAATAAAGTACAACAGTGCCCAATCATTTTTAATCAAGATCTTGATGAAAATGATAATGCAAATGATATATATATATATATATATATATATATATATATATATATATATATATAAATTACTCTCGTTTTCACTTTTTTAGATAATAAAGCCGTTTTCCCCCAATGACAATCATTCCATTTGCCACGCACCTTGAACAATTCTCAAATACTCTTATATATTTACATTAATCTCTTGTAGAGAGGATCAATAAAAGCAATAATAAAACAATAAAGAATTTTCTATTTTACTTTTGATTAAAATTGCGCTTAAATCTCTTCCCCCTTTTAAGTCGCGGGCGAGTCTACATCTCACTATTTCGTTCGGTCGGTTCCCCTTTTGCTTTTTTTTTGTAATGACATTGTATCTATCCTGCCGACTCAAACGAAATTTGAACTACTTATTTTGTTTTATATTTTATTTCTAATGCTAAATTGTCAAAGTCATCCCAAGGTTATCCTGGGAATCATTTGGCAATAACCTCATAACTATTCGGCTGGTACTAACTAAATTTTAAATCCTTATGTTGTTTTACATTCTCTTTCGAAACATATAATTGCCAAAGACCTATCAAGGTTATTCCTTGAATTATTGAAAGTTTTGAAGGTCATAAGGTCATAAATCAGTATAAGTGAGAGCACGCGACTTTTAAGTCAGCAGCCTTTGTTTTCTTTCGCTCTAATAAAAAAAGATAAACGTGAGAAAATTTTTGCATTTGTTATAATGGGAAAAAAGCCATTTGCCAGATCTTCCTCTGTTTTATTTCGTATTTGACGATGATGGAAGCGATAAGCTCAATGTTGTTCTCTAGAATCTTGATTCTTATCTTTGATCTCGGTTTATTGTTGGCACAAATCCTGCTATTGAAACTTTTCAATTGGGAGACAACGCAGTTCAAGGTGAAGGATTATCGGATTTTTCTCGCTTCATTTTCTACTCTTCCTCCAGTCGAGAGATTGAAGCAGATTAAATTTGCTCTCAGGAGCAGTGATTGAAGCTCCATTTCGTCTCAATAAATTCAAATTACTTGATTTTTTATTTGCTATTTAATTTCTACTGTAACATTTACATTCAACACGTTTATACGGAAAGGCAAGAGCCTAATTATTAATGTAGGAAGATTAGGAGAGTTGTTGTACCATCCTTGGCCATTTTTTTTTATTGCGTGTTTTTGGATCTACACTAATTACCATTATTCACAAACTTACCCTTTCCAAACGAGCCTCTTTCCCCACCAATTTAGACGGAAAAGACCAGATTGATTCCGCTCTTTGACCTTTCAATAAGTGAAGGAATATAAATGACTCGATTAATGCTGAGTATTGGAATCTATGTGTAATAGGAGAATTATTCATTAAATTTATTTTCCCAACTAATTGTTATTCTAAATAAATGCTTTAAGTGGTAGCAATTATCAGTTCTTAATACAGGACCCATATTTGTGAGGAAGGGGACCGATTTACATAATTTATGCGGATTCCATTTAGAAAGTGACCCAACCTTTCTCATATTCCTTAGCAGAGCAGTTCAATTTGCTAAGATTCATTCTATTCACCAATATCTAATGACTTGCTAAGTTGGAGTTCAAAGACCACAAAATATAATTTTAATATAAATAATAAACGGAAATATATATGTATATACAAAAAGGGGAACAAATTGCTCAATAAGGATAGTTACTCCGAACGTCCCAGTTTACAATAGGACAGAGCTAAGCGGGAAGTGCAAAATTATCGTTAACTCAAACAATGGATATTACTTAAGTTTGGGCAGGAAGTCAATTCAAAAGGGATGCAGGTGACGATTGACGGTAAAAGTAATCATTTGATTACAACGCAAAATTGCTTTACCTTGAAGATTAGCGGTGATCGGAGGAGGAAGACAAACGGCACAGGTATTCGAAGAGATACTTCTGTGAGTCTTAACGAGGAAGACTCGTAGATGGGAGTTTTGATGACTTCTTGTTGAAGAACCAGATTTTTTTTCTCTAGAGAGATGGAATCTCAAACACGAGAAACGGGTGTCCTGAAAGGGGGTGCAATATGAGGGGGCCGCACAGTTCTCCGTGAAGAAGGTGGGTCGATAGCTTTCCTCTGAACAAGGGCCAAAGCTTGACAAAGGGCGATCAGCTGGCGAGATCTTAACGACTAGGTACGACTGAAACAGAGTTTGCGAGACGCATGGTTAAATAGGCAGGTGGCTGGTCCGTTAGATATCCCCAGGGCATGGCCGTCCCCAGAGGTTCTCGACGTCAGTCTATGCAAACTTACTTTGAGATTACGAGTTAGATCGGACAGCGAAGTTTGCCTTAGGATATGGGGATGTGTTAGTACGGCCGTGCTCGTCGGGGAACAGACAGGCCTCTGAGCCATGGAGCGAGAATGCTGCGTTATTGCGGGGAAAGAGAGCGAGGTGCGTCCTGAATAAGCAAATATAGCTGGGTCAAGTGACTTAGCGCGGGACTGCTTCGTTCTCGATGATTCTAAAATTCCCACGCCAACGAGCACGTGGCTTGGAGCGAAGGGGCTGAAATGGGTTTTCCTGGGGGGGCTTCCTCCCACGTTAATCATTCGAGGGGCATCTCCTCACACGCCTCCTTTGCTGAACATGACATTTTAATGATACGTAGAGGAGGGAAAAGGGCATATCAAACATTGGACGGGTCGTGTATAAGAGCTGACGTCAGGTTTTCCTTCAGCTGATAAGAAGGGGACGGTCGATTTTGGGTTCTAGACTAGGCTGTCTGGGAAATGTTTTTTTAGCAAAGCGATAAGGGAGGACGCTAGAGACGCGAAATTCGGGGATAAGCGCCTGTAAAAGGACGTGGATCTGAGAAAGGAGCGTAATTGTTTCTTAGTACGCGGAAGGGGCATGTCAGCGATGCCATTCACCATTACTTGCTGGGGTGCCATTTGATTTTGACCAATGGGGAAACCAAGATATTTAATAGTGCCATAGGCAAAATGGCACTTGCCAAGTTGGCGATGAATAAAAATTGGTGGTAGGTCTTGCCAGGAAGTATCCTCGCCTAGCGGAACTTTGCCCTATAGAAATCAGGATTCATATTAATTGCCAATATTAGTCCCGACTCCAGGATGGAGTAGTTGACGGTGGCTTCATCGGGGAGCGAAATGAAAATTTCACGAAGGCGAGTATTGACTCCATCGGCTTCAATGTCCCACGGGTTCACTTCGAAAATTTTCTTAAAGTGAGTTAAGTAGGCGCTGAAATCCTTGCCTCTCTTAAACACTGGCAACTTTACTGATGTAGGTTGGGGGGGATTCATTCATCGAGCTATTGCAGAGGGTTTCCAATTGGTTTTTGTGTCTAGCTCAGGCTTATGGTGACGAATTCTTTCTCTTTTTTCCAACTTTCTCTTCTCTCTATACCTTCTCTCATCTCTCCTTCTCTTTTTTCTTAACTTTTCTTTGCTTTCTAATTTCTACACTTCCGTTTCTTTCTTCTTCTTGAACATAGGCAATTAGATCCCTGCCGCACAACCCAACAATCTCTCCTTGCTGCAGGAAATGCTGGTGTAAATGCGGTGCCAAGGAACTCACTGAAAAGATTATGAGGCTCTTACGATCGTACCAAAAATCCTAACGAAGATTTACTCACACAATAATTGTACGCAATCAATAAAGAAAATAAAATCAGTTCTATTTAAAAACTTATCTCTATTTGACCAGTAATTATAGGGCTTTTTAATCCTGCACGCGGATTAGTTGGGGGTTTAAGGAGAGATCGTCTCCCCCTCAAAAACACACACAACGAAAATAAACTTGCAAAAAATGGACACCACAAAAAAAATGATCAATCAAAGAAAAAAATAATTAGTTCCACTATCTATGGATATGCCTGAACGAACTTGGCAAACTGGTTACTGAACAAGTTAAATGGGAAAGGGTTTGTTCAATATAAACTAAACCAACTTTATCTGAGGCCAGATATAATGATATGATTTATACATATATATATATATATATATATATATATATATATATATATATATATATAGTTATATATAAATATATGTCGAGGTATGCCTGTGAAGACCCGCTCGGAGCAAGGGATTAAAACGCAAAACTGCTTTACCTTGTAGCTTAGTGGTGTTCGGAGGGGGAAGACCAATAGCACTGGTCTTCGAAGTGATTCTTCTGTGAGTCCTAACGAGGAAGACTCGTAGATGGGGTTTTGAGCACTTCTTGTTTAAGAACGAGATTTTCTCTGTTCTAGAGAGATAGAATCTCAAATACGTGGTGGTTCTACGGCTTGGCAGGGAATCTCAGACACAAGGAACGGGAGTCTTGAAGGAGAGCGCGAGATGAGGGGGGCCGCACAGTTCTCCGGAAAGAAAGTGACTCAATAGCTTTCCTTTAAACAGGAGCCAAAGCTTCACGAATGGCGATCTGCTGGTGAGATCTTAATGACAAGTGCGATTCGAACAGGGGTTGCGAGAATTTGCGGGGGAATAGACAAAGCGGTCTGAACGAAAGGACTAGCAAATTCTCAATCTCATTGAGGAATGGAGGACGCAGGGTTAAATAGCAGGTGGCTGGTCCGTTAGATAGCCTCTGGGCAAGGCCGTCCCCAGAGGATTCTCCACGTCAGGCTAAGCAAAGCTACTTAGAGATAACGATCCGATTGAACATCGAAGTTTGCCTCAGAATATGGGGGTGGGTTACTACGGCTGACCTCTCACGAACTTCGAGCCTTGGAACAGGTGTCCATCTTCGTCGCCTTCATTTACGCCATTTCGTGGAACGAGACCATGGTTACTTCCCATGCTCCCTACAATGATCTTCTCTTCATGATTGAAATTTGAAGAGAAATCCCTAATAATTGCGTTGCTGAAGCTTCCCTAAAGGCACTCAAGCGCCATGTCTGGTACGTGGAAGAAGATTTGATGCTTCTCTCTCCTCGTAAAAAAGATTTAAAAGGAAGAGAAGGCCTTCATGGTCCAGAAAATGAAGACGGGGTGGATGGGTTGAAATATTTAGAGGGAAAGCCAAACAAGCCTCTTTCAGGCTTCTTCAGTTCCCGGTCGAGAAAGGCGCTGGATCTCATGCTCTAGGGACAAAGAGAGGAACTGGACACACACTTGGCTAACAGCCTCGCCAGTTGCGAGGAAGATCCTCTATTCTGCAAGATAAAGAGGGCGATTGACCAGGTAAAGGTGATCAAGGATGTTGCCGAACGGGAAGTGGCCCTGATGATTACCTTCAACGCGGCCATCACCAGAGAAGAAGTTCAGAAGCAGTTCCTTCTGAAGGTCGTGGCTAAGGACAGGAAAGAGTGCTCAACAAACTCCAAGGCAGCTCTACTGAAGCCGGAGCAATTGTAGTGTGAATAAAGCAAGGAGGTACTTTTGGAACTGTTTTTTGTCTTGTTTCAGTTATCAGTAATTATATTTTTACTTCTCTGCGTGCGAAAGGAAATATATTAGAACTTCTTTTTTAATATTTGCTAACTTTTTGTTTGTTTTAGAAAAATTGTTGCTTTGTGGGGGACTCCTAACCAATGTCCGATTACAGTAAAATTTAGGAAAAATCCTTTACTTTTTAGTGGAACAATGTCATGTGGCCCAAAGGTATTTGCAACATGCAACATTTTGAACAGATCTACTGTACTTTTACCAGGTTTGTTACAAAAGAGCTAACTATGCCTAATTTTCTTTTCATCTGTTTGCATTTTTATTTTCTATATATTCTATACCTAAGTTAATATTATCGATGTCTTTTTTATCTTTTTCTACTGCAAAAAGACGTCATTTGATAGCTTGCACAATAAAATTGATGGTAGATTAAGATGTTGTGTGACTTATCTGGTGGAATGAGAACAATGATTTGTAGCGTTAATCCAATGACAGATTTTTCTAGAGGTAAATTCTTGTTAAAATGTAATGGGTTTCAACTTTCAGGAGATATCTTTTGTTTATTTACTGCGTCTAAAGCCTGGTTCATTATCCAATTAGAGGTTATTTCTTTCGTTGTAGAGAGCATGTGTCTAATATATCTTCAGCTTAAACCCATTACACCTTTTCCCAGTGTGCCACACGCCCATTTAAGCAGGAGGAGTGAGTTTCACGGTATTGTATGACCCAATTAAAGAAGAATTTCATGACTTCTCATACAATTATCATATATTAAACAAGAAGTACTTATTACTAATGTTTTTGTATATTATTTGCTAAAATATGTTGAATGGTGTAAAGTTATAATTGATTTTCTTTCCCTTACTCAGAACAATTTAACTATCAAAACTTTGTCACCACTATGTATAATTCGTGATACCTCTCAAAAAGCACTCTTTCCCTACGCATAGCCTATCTTTTTCTCAACTGTAGACATCAGCTAATTTTAAAATGTCTTGGCCAATTCATGTGGTAAGAGTCAGCAAACATTTATGGTTTGTGACGAGAAGCAAGCCTTAGATTAACAGTGTTTACTTTCTAAAAAAGTGTTACCTACTTCCTGAGATTCGACAGGTCTTTTCTTAGAGGTCTTAAGTAAAGAGAGTTCAGGTTTCTTTTGAATTTACTCCAAAGTGGCTCAGTGGTTAACTCCCGCACTTCGCAAGTTTTAGCTTGCTTGTTCAAATCCCTGTGAAGATAGGGATTTTTTCGTCCCTAAATCCGTCATAGTGGAAGGCCGCTGATCTTGAACTTTGCTATAATTATCTTCCAGAAGTTCTCAATTGGAACCATGTCTGGACTCGTAAGAAACTAATTCATTACTTAGATATCCTCTTGTTAGAAATAATATTTTACCCTCTTCGTAGTATAGTATGTCGCATTCTTCTGAATAAATAGTGTTTGTTCGTTCAGAGATGCTCGTAATGAAAAAATAACATGTTGTAAAAATACCCCTCTACCATGATGCTTCCTCCTCCATGATTGGCGGCCATTTTTAACACATATAAGATGAAGTTTGGGACCTGTAGTGCATCTAAAAAAAGCGTCTGCCATCAGATCAGATTAAAATGGATTTGCTTTGGTCTCTGAAATCAGGTCTCTCCAAATCTTTTTTTTTCCAAAAGTATGAGCTTTAGCAAAGACGAGTATCGACTTCAGGTTCTTCTTAATCAGGCTTGGTTTCTTTACTAGGGAAGGAGCTTTTGAGCGAGATTCATTGAGTTTTCGGAAAAGTGTGAAACCGCTCACCTCTTTGTCAATATTAGTCTTAATTTCTCGATAAATTCCTGATGCAGTCTCGAAAACATCCTTCGTAGAGAAGCGCCGAATAGCTCTGTCTTCTCGAACGGTTATTATACGGAGTTAAGCAAAGTTTTCAAGAGATTTTTTTGCTTTATTTTCATTGTATAACTGCAAAACGTTCAAAGTAACACTCCTGTTGCTTCCTATGTCTTTTGAAGTATCAGGAAAAGTTATCCCCGTCGTTTTTAAACAAATATTCATGGCTAAAATTTGCGTATCCATCTGCTTTTTTAATTGTTATCCCTCATTTTGATGAGAATAGAAAATTTACTTTATATATTTTGGCTCAGTCATTTAAATAGAAAATTATTTGCAATGGCGCAGGGATAACAATTAAAAAAACTGATTAATACGCAAATTTTATCCATAAATGATATTTATCCAGAAATGTACTTAACTCATATATTGCAAAGAAATATATATTTTTTATTTTGTTTTTTTCACAGGTCTGTGCCATATTATGTAGTAATTATAGCTAATAATAGTTAATGAGTTGATTGAGGTTAAGCCAGAGCAAATTGTAAATGACCATTAAAAGTTTTACTCACAAAGACAGATAACTCAGAAGATGAGATATTCTCGGCGGGCAGACCAGACAAGTCTCAGGCGCTTCAGGAAGACTAGAGTTGTCAATTGAAAGCCAAGAACTGGCAGGAAAAGGGCCACATCTCCTCGTGAAGACAGATATCTAATCTTTAAGTCTCTTAAAAATAGGAAAAAAATATCTTCAGAGCTCTGTGCCGACTTCAATGAGGTGAATACCTCAAAAATCTTGACTAAAACTGTAAGAACGAGGCTTATAGGCTATGGCTTTAAAAGCTGCAGAGCCAGTAAGAAGCCATGGATCTCTGATACAAAAAAGATAAATGTCTTGAATGGGCAAAATTTAATTTCAAATGGAATACTGAGCAGTATCAAAGGTCGTATGGTCTGATGATATTAACTATGAGGCAAGATAGTATAAGGTTGGAACTACCATATTAGCCCATAATATTTTGATTGAAGTAAAAAGCTATGAGACATATACATAATAATGCATTGTATTATATTTCATATTATTCGCATCAGGATTTCGGCACACCTGATGGCACTTTCGTCCGTCGAAGTGTTGGCAAAGCTTTTCATCCTTAATGTCTCGTCAGAACAGAAAAACATGGAGGCGTTTCCTTAATAAAATGGGCTTGTATCTCTGCCACTGGGCTTGGAGAGATGTTTTTATTCCAAGGCAGAATAATTTCGGCTGCATATGTTTCTATATTAAATACATCCAGGCGTGTCAAAAGCTAATGTTAACTTTCAACAGGATAATGCCCCGTGACATATAGCCAAGAATGATTTCAATTGGTTTAAAACACCTGAGGTTTGCAAGAAATTGGTTCACTCGATACTTAGGCGTATTGCAGCAGTAATTAAAGCTAATATGCACACGTTTTATTAAAATTCTGAGGGCTGAATAAAAAAATGAGAGGTAGTCTAATACTGTTTGTTCTTTGAATTCGCAATTAATCTCTTTCTTTTTCAGTCTTTTAGATCGACCTAGCGAAGCATGCCTTAAAAGCTTGGCTATTCGAGAGAATTCTATTTTCCCGCGTAGACGAGCGATCTAAGGTCTTCTTGTAATTGAGATCAAAGCGGTTTCTGTCTGCATGAAGCGACCATCACTTACTCTACCACACAGGAAAAGAAAAGCAAATGCATTAGTGAGTTGGGGTCCTGAATCCTGATACATAGACAGCTCAAAGAAATAATAATACATTTTTACGCTATATCGGAAAGAGTAGTTTCCGTAAACATTAGAGTCTCTAAGAAATATAACATCAAACAATCTCAAAATAGTCCAAGTGTATGCACACAAAAGTGGAGTATCTGCTAGTACATTAGAAGAATGGGTAAGTGCTCTAATGACATCTTGACAAGCCTAAACAAAAAATTTTACATCGATATGAGAAACTCTAATGCAAAAGTCGGGCAAGGTTATTTATGAATGAGGCATTCATTAGAAAGCTCTTATTTGGAGAAAGAAATGAAAGTAGACAAAATCTGGTTGACTTTACACTCTCCTAAAATGTCAAAATTGCCAACACTTTGTTAAAAAGGCAGGAACAAGAATAGTGGATTTGGAGAAGTCCAAACATTGAACATAAAATAAAAATGATTCATGAATCAAATCAAAATTAGTGACCATAGGATGATTACACGTTGGATAAAAATTAACATTCAGAAAAAAGAGAAGAAAGCTATTTCATTTAAAAATAATGCGTTTTAGAATTCTAGTGCCATTTTCAGAGAGATTAGCAAGAAAATTCAATTGATCTTAGTAGTTCAATTGATCTTAGTAGACCTCATGAAACACATAATGAACACTGCTAAATAATACAAGGAAATATATAATAATAACAAAAACAAATGCTCAGAAGAAACTTTAAACCTAAATTAGAAGTACAAGTGTAGATGTCATTGTAATCAAACTAGTTTGTCTCTTCACTGAATGTCTAAAACAACGCAAGATTACGGAGGACTGGAAGAATGCCATTATAATCCTTTTACAAAACTAAGTGATCAGACAGATCTTAAAACTACAACCAATCAGCCCTATTTCTTGGTTCTATATACGCTTCATAGGAGTCATTACCAAGAGATTGCAAAATCAACTCGATGACCAACTACTGAGAGAAAAAACTGGCTCAACGATTGAGCACCAAATACCCTCAACCAACTATTTATAAAAACTTCTGGGTACAATATACCTCTATATTTAGTGTTTAAAGACTGCCATATAGCTTTTGCTTCAATAGAATTAAGGTATATGTCCAGTTTACATAAATATCATAGAAACATTTAAAAATTGTAGATCCTATCATACATTAAATTGCATAACAATACCCATGTGAGTGAAAAAACATTATACAACCAATGAATAATCCCAAGCATGACATATGGAGCTGAAACTTGGAACCTAACCATAAAACTTCAAAAACACAAGGAGCCAATGAACGCATCATGATGGGATAAATTGGCCTGGCAGAAAGTCACGCCAATTTAGATACGGTCATAAATCCAACTTCAGGATATTGTAGAAAGTATAAGGAACATGAAATGAAGTACGGCAGGTCATGTGGCAAGATTCCAAGACAATACATGGAAAGAAAATTATCGTTTGTAGTACACTTGATAAAAGATGATCGAAAATATGACTGAAAAACAAGATGGAAAGTTTTATCTTAAAAGAAATATGCTAAAAATTGGAAACATTGCACAAGACAAACGAAATTCAGAAAGAGCTTCCCACACCAGCGGGAGGCAAATGTCTGAAATGATATATATATTGTTATTTAGCCTAAAATTTACAGCTAAATAAAAGTGAAAGTTTAGAATTATCTAATAGTTGGAAATTTCTTATATATGTATGATTCAAGAAAAACACCAAACCTGAAAAATGAGAATGGAAGAATCGCAATTTCTTTGCTGTCCATTTTCGTTTTAAGGAATCTTTCTCGTTTCTGACGACCTCAGGTTAACAGGAAATGAATTGAAAGATGAAAAGTATTCTCTAGGAGAGATTGCAATCGAACTATCTTTACGCTTTCAACAAAGTCTTAAGGAACTTTTATCACTAATATTTGAAAAAAATTAATCTTCGGAAAATGATTCCGGCATTTGAGATCACACACACACAAATTAAAGCTAAACAAAACCGGTCTTTCATCGCATTTTTAAGGCGATGACCCTTCATAGAGTGGCGTTTGTCTACCAACTAAGAAAAGGTTTAAGAGAGGTTTGGGAATCTTTAAGGCTCGCGTGAAAGAACCACTAGGTGGGATGGGGGTGTAGCATCTGATAGATTACTTCACAATATTGGAGCGAATATTGAGGAAACAGAATCGCCATGGTAACGCAGAAGATTGCAAGGAAGAGGGAGTAAAGGGGCAAAGCCGGAAAGGAGTCTTTATTACTTAACTGATCACCAAGGAGAGGCTGGGTTTGAGGTCGTATATGAAAGGTGAAGGTACCTGAAGGTGATTCCAGATAGAATGAACTTCAAAATAGAGACATGAGTGGCGGGTTGCATGAGAGAAACGGCGCCAAAGGAGAAGAACTCGTGCGTTGCTTTGTTACTTCATTGAGCTTGGACAATTATTTTTTCCTAAATACTAGCAAGTCTACCTCTTTTATTTCATACTGTCACGAATTTTTGATAAATTATAATTAGTTATGCATACGATGAGGTAGACTAATTTTTCTTTCAAGGGAGATTCCAAACCCTTTTAATTTAAGACCTCACACGATTTTCACTCAATATTGACTTAAAGAAAAACCTATGGTCAGGCGCCCCATTCGCAAAAGAAGCAACAGTGATTCGTATATGCAGCTTTTAATTCAAGTAAAATATCTATAACTTTAGGTCTAGCTTATGTAAATTATTCTCATGTAAATCTAGCTTAGGAAAATTTTTCACGCTGTTCCATGCAACTTGTTCTACAATCATATTCATACCTTGCGCCGATTTCGTGATACGAACACACGAGACCTTTCAGCTCAAGTAAAATATATCTTTTCAGCTGTGATCCAAAAGGATCGGTCTCATTTATTTGATCGTGAAGATTCAGAATCAAGTGAGTCTACTCACTTTTTGCAATAATATAAGCTTTAGTTATATTATATGTAGGTTACATAATGATGAAGGTTGTTGATCTGTTGAAGGGTTTGCATCGGTCATTTGTCGTTTCAACATTCTACTCTAAATTATACTTACCTCTTGGCTGTGAAATACTAAACTGATATACACTTAGTATTGGTCTAATTGTCGAGGGAATAATGGGATATATGACTTTTGGAATCTTTTTACGGTTTGCACCAGGGCATCACCTTTAGACACCATCAAATAAAGTGAAAGCTTTCAAATAGTTAGTCAGCTCTCTTTAGATCTATATACCAAAAAGGATGAATTTTTACCTTTCTATCTAGCTCCTTCCGAAAATTTGAAGCAGAAAATTGCCACATATCCAACTCCCATACCATCTTGAGCTTATGAATGATCGTCTGTTTCTCTGACCCAAATGTGATAGGAATAAATGTATAGTTTAGAATAAGGCCATGTTGAATCATTGATTCATTAAATTTAACAGCCAGGGAAGCTTTGATGAGTATCTTGTTTCCCCTTTCAAGGACTCGGAACATAACTGTGCGGTGCTTCCAGTTATTTAACAGAGCGCTTAAATTCACTTTCTTTAATGGATTTAAGCGCTCTCTTGAATAAGCTGGAAACATCGCACACGGTTCTGTTCTGACTCTTGAAAGGAAAAACAAAAAAACACAACAATGCTTCACTGGCTGTTGAATGTAATAAATCATAAAAATATATAAGCATAGTTGTCAAAATTCCAAATATATGTTAATGTAAATTTCAATTCTAAGAAATTAAATATACGAAAATAGATTGGTCAACTTTAATGATCGATTCAGATGGCTGCCAACGAGGGAACAGCCGATTAAGAAACACCAGTTAATTATTCTTAATGCACATATTATCTATCTTACACAATTAAACAATATACCATATCAGAGAAACCGTAACATATTGGACCCTATAAATATTTATGTAAGTATTTTATCACAGATTCATTTTTATTGTTAATTTGTGTTTACTTCTTGTCATTTCACACTGAAGAATGGTAACATTTAATATACAGTAGCTTTCATTAATAAATTTGAATTTACGATACAGCCATGTCATAATTAACAGAGATTTAATAAGTGGTCATTGTTTAAGAAATTATCCTAATTCTTGGCAAAGGTAATTGATAGGATTAGGATAGCTTAGTTTTTTTGGAATTATTTATGCAATTTCTTCTGTTTATGCTTAATTTGTATTTCAGAGATTGGAATGGTTTCTGCTGCACCACGAATCCGGTCACTCTTCAAAGAGGGTGAACAAATGATTTTAGTTGAGAGTATTCAGGTATATTTCACATTTGGTCATTTTCTTCTTTGTTTTTATCATGCAGTTTTAAACTAAAAAAAGAAAAATGGGAGGATTTTTCACTTTCTATGGTATTTTTCTTCTGGTTCCCACCATCTGCTTTATGTATTGAAAATTACTTTCAAGGTCTTTATTTCTCAACCAGCTTTTAATTATTTTATGAATACATTAAGTAACTTGATAGGTTTTGATTATAGTTATTTTCTAGGCTTTAGTTTGGTCTATTAACACTGATTCTATATATATATATATATATATATATATATATATATATATATATATATATATATTTTCTATATATGATAAATAACACCCACAAGGAAAATAGAAAAACAATTCCGAGTGCTTTCGTCTTGTGGGTGTTATTTATCATAACACCCATATATATATATATATATATATATATATATAATTATATATATATATATATATATATATATATATGTATATATATATATATATATATATATATATATATATATATATATATTTATTTATTTATCCACTTATTTATTGACCATATTCTACTTTCAGAGAATATCAAGGCAGCTTCTCCAGTGTTGGTTAAAGATGATGGAGGGTCGTAATTATATATTAATGGGGAGCCAATTCTCATAAGAAAAACCGTAAAATTCCCCATAGCTTTTGAAGCTCTCCTCCATTCATATTGAGTATTTGGAATTGAATACCCAAATGAACTTATGAGAACAATGGTATTTTTTTAAAAATATCTTTTTAACCAAGTATAAACAATTCCAAGACTCGTATCATCAAGGGGCAAAGAGCCTGGGATTGCCTAGGTTAGGTTAGGTTAGGTTAGGCTGAAAAGGTATTTATCTGCAATAGATTTTGTATTATAATAACTACTGCTTTCCCTTTACCTATTTCTTTAATCTTTTTTTATTCAATTGACGATTTTAGGTAATCATTAATATTTTCTAGATGACAATCAAGAATTTCCTTGTATTCTTTTTTTTTGGATTGTTTTTTTTTAGATTTTATTGTTTGATATTTTTTCTGGATACAAATAGTTATATTTGTCTTTTTATTTAGTCATTCTGAATATTTGTAATAAATCTGGTAGAAAATTTGTATACATTGGTTGTTTCCTTTTACTTGGCAATGGTATACTTTTATGCTGGGAAAACAAAGTGACTTAATAAAGGTAAAGGAAAGAGGAAAATATGAGCTGTGCCTTCACTCTATGAAAATAGAGCAAAATACAGTCTAATTTTCCCATATTGGAAAAAAGCAAATCGCGATCTCATTTATTCTTAAAAGGGTAAGCTATTCGGGAGGCTAAGGTTACCCCCTTCTTACCCTTATCTTACCCATTATTTCTTAAAGTGTATGCTTTTTTTAAAAAAAAGACTTGGTTTCCTATTTTTTTAAACAATAAAATAGGAAAACCTTAACGAAGAAAATCGTTGTTATATAATTGATTACATTTTTCCAGAACTGGACGATCTTTTCGGATTAAATAAGGTTACCCCTCATCTATACTCTCAAACACTTACAAATTTCTCGTCTCCACATTCTCTTTCAAGGCTTCTACTCAAATTCTGCCAAAGGGTTGAATAATCATATCAAGATAATAAAAGCCAGCCAGTAATTGCCTCTCATCAGAAAACATCAACAGTCAAAGCTTTTATCAATCATGATATTATCTCATCTTAAACCCAAGTCGTTCAGCCCAACTACTTACTTCTAGCTATCAAACCTTAATTTTCCATTGCTCTCATTTTATTTGTAAAATTAACTCAAGTATAATAGTTTTGTTTGCTTGTATTTTCTAAAATAAAGTATAAGTAAAGTATAAGAAGAAAAAATTCGATCTAAATAAAAAAACAATCAAAAGAGACAAATAATGTGTTGAATTCTTCGCCTATGTTTGGATTTTTTCTTCATCCATTGTTGAGTTATAATTGTATCTCTCGGCCTCTCCTACTCCTTACTTCTACACTGCTGCTGATAATGTACGCCCGTGAGACTCACACGCATCATGTCCTTTCAGAAAACAAAATAAAAGCCTAGTTTATTAAACAATTACCTTAAATCTAGATTAGCATTTCAAATTAACTTAGTCGTCATTTTTCTGGGATATTACTTTTGTATTATTATGGAAGTTTCAAAGTTACCCATTTGTAACGTTACAATTCAGAGTTTCCTAAAAATCAACAATATTAAACTAAGAGCAGTAATTATGTGCCATTTAAATGGTGAAGGTACAAATAGTTTGAACAAGTGCCAAACAATTGACTGAAAACCGCGTATGGTCATTTAGAGGAGCTAGGCAAGCGTTTACACCTTTGCAATGGCTTTCTCACTATTGTCAGAGGTACACTTTCAAAAGAGAATCAACATTTGTTCATATAACATTTCACCACTAAAACCTAAAGCAATTTTTGAGTGGAATTATTACAGAAGACGAAAAGTGGTCCATGTACACTAATAGTAAATGTTTTAGACAATGGATTAGTCCTGACGAAAATTCATTACCCAGGGCGGAACAGTGGCCTCATCCACTAAAGAATATCATGTGCGTTTGATGGGATATGAATGACATAATCCATTTTACCATTCTTAATCCAAATAAGGCTAACACGAAAGAGGTTTAGTGTGACTAGTTTAACCATATCGCAATAGATACAATTTTAATTAGAAACCACTAAGTCATCCCTCGCATCACCCGACTTAGCTCAATCCTCTCAATAGAAATTTAACGAATTTACCTAAGAGAATGAAGATGTTAACAATAGAAAAGGTCTAAGCTGCCTTAATGAATTTTTAAAAATTAAAGTCAAACGAGTTTTACAAAGTTGGTAATGAAAATTTAATAAAAGATGGAGAATAGTGTAAGTTATTTTACGTATTAAATTGATACTTCTTAGACATGTGTAGATATATTTGAAGAGTTGTTTGATTGCTATAGGTCATCTTTTAAGCAATTTATTATTGTCTTGCTATTTTCAAATTCGGCAGCGAAAAACCGTTTAGGCAAAATATTTGTAATTTTTCTCAACAGCGCGTATATTCACTACAATGCGTACTGGAATTTAAAATAAAGGCAAAAGAAATCAAATATGCAACATAAAAATATTTATTACGAGTATAAAACTTGCAGTGCACCAAAAAAGATTGTAATAATGCAAGAGAAAACACTCGAGGCAGGCTGCACTTAGAACCTTTCCAAAACAATCTCCATTCGGTAGGGTTATACGAGGCAACATTTACCTGTCGTAGAGAATTGACCAATCATGGCTCCGCTTCTCGTTAGGAAAGTGACAAATCATTTGCAAAGTTGTTTGGTTCTCGCTTAAAATGACGCTGATGATCTGTTGACTGTTTAGCATTAGCTGAGCAGTCTTCTGATTCTGAGGCCATGTTTTGAAACTTTTGATCGTCTTATATGTATTTTCTATTCAGAGAAGCCTTAACCATTTAGAACTGGACCTGAAATTTCTTCACAATGTGGAGTCGGTCGAAATGAAGAGAGAATACTGGGATAGGATACATTTTTCAGGGCTTCCCTCCATTCCATTAGCGTTCACCAGGCATTAATAGCAGTCAGTTATGTGGTCCTTTGGTTTCCCCACACCCATAAGGACTCTAAAAGCTAGAAAATTTCATTTTTATTTTGTCTTATCAGGAAGACTTTGCTCGAAATTATGACACACAGCGTATGGAGGTCACTTCTTGTTTTGATCACAAAAGGGACCATTAAAATAGGCATTATAGACACGAAACACAAAACTTGTTATATTACGCCTTTACCTACGAAGTATGTAACAGGCACAGATGTAAACAGAGTGCAATATAATCATTTATGTCTGTGATAGAACGGGTTGAGGCAGCGTTAGTTTCAACTCCTATCACATATTATTTAAAACCACCGGATGTCAATGTTTAAACAAGCAGGTTATCGTCCCCTCCGTTCGCCCTATACGCCAACCTTGCCAGATTGAGTTAGGCTTATGGGAAGATAAGGCATTGTTCCAAGCCTCGGCTGTGCATTCCCTCGAAGTTCCCACTCCATTGTCCCCCACGCCAAGGGAGTGTCTCGACTATTTAGATGGAAACTTTACCACTAAGATCAGATTGGAGATCCAGATTTTCGTCGCGAAACATCACCACGACCCTCTCTCCCTTTGAACGCCAAGGGACCTCGACCTCGAGATTCACCATCACTTGTCCAGAAGGAGGACAATATCCCTTGAGTGCCAAAGGTTCGAGCCTTTCGTGACGCCAAGTCCTTAAGGCTTCCCCCTCGTTGTTCAGAAAGAGAACAACGTTAAAACAGCCATTGTTCTTGAGCCCGTAGACAAGAGACGGTTCTCACCCCCCCTTGTTGTTCAGAAGAGAACAACGTAGAACAGCCATTGATCTTTTGAGCCCTTCGCCAAGAAACAGTTCTCACCCTTCCCCCTTGTTGTTCAGAGGAGAACAACATTAGAACAGCTATTGTTCTGGAGCCCGTAGACAAGAGACGGTTCTCACATCCCCCCGGTTGCTCAGAAGAGAACAACGTAGAACAGCCTTTGTTCTCCAAGCCGTTCGTCGAGAAACGGTTCTCATTCCCTAGACTCCACGTCAGGATCATCTTATTCCCCCCCCTTCAGCTGGAACTCGCCAGCGGACCGAAAATTCCTTCATGTCGCCTTCCACTGCACCATTCGTATAAAGTTACGTAAGCCAAACGTTACCTTTGAGTATTGAACTCTTTTGTCAATTCTATCCTATGCTTTAAATGGTTTAGCGAACCATCCCATCTCTTTAACTCTATATTTATTTTACCTTTTTAAATCCTTTAATCCTCGGATTAGCCCGAGCCCCCACGACCCTTTCCATTCTCTGTTTATGTCAATATTTTCCGTTTTGTGTTTGTTGATAGTTATTATTAATAAAACTCTATTTTATTAATGATAGCAATATTATTATCATTGAGCTCAGTTCCACTTCTTAAGCAAATCGAAGATACATAATATCGGCCGCCAGACATTAACGCACTCTAAAAATAATTAAAGAAGTTCCCTCAACCAATTGTTATATATGGTATATCGTCGAGAGTCCATTCTACGACATATATATATATACTATTTAAATTTGGTATCAGGTGTGTAAGGTTTAACGCATTATCTTTGCAAACACTGGTCTCAGTCGAGTAAAACATAGTGTCATTCGTTACAATAATAGAGTATAGTAGTTCCCTTTTGTTTTAACGATTGCTATCCCCCTTTTTTTTAAACTTAAGAAGCTGGAGTAGCTCAAGGAACTGTTATAATAATTTGGTTGTGTTTTTTTAGTGATTTTAGTCAGTGGTTATTTAGATCGAGAAACCAAGTACGAATAGGTCAGTGCCCATATTTAGGTAGGCTAATTTCTCTAGAGGCATAATTCTTGTTGCAAGGAATTTTAGTTGGTTGACTATTGCACCCCCCAAGTGCAAAGATGACTCAGTTCGAAATCTTTAAAGCGCAAGGAGAGTCCTTGTGACTTTCCGAAAAGAACTAATTGAGTACTTACAAGAGGAGCAAAGAAAAGAGGAAGAAAGAGAAATCCAAAGAGAAGAAAGAGAAAGGGAAAAAGAAATCCAACGAGAAGAAATAGAAAGAGAGGAACGGATAAGACAAGCTGAGCTTTACCATCAGATTGAATTAGCTCGTGTTGAAGCAGAGATACAGTCCGCCAGTTCTCGTTCCGAAGCCCCCCCCCCCAATCTCTCACTAAAGCTTCCCAATTTCAAGGATGGAGAGGATTTCGGAGCATTTTTAGCCCACTTCGAAAAGATCCTCGAAATCAATAACATGGATCTGGAGGCTAAAGGTGTAGCCAGATTACTTCCCCTGTTAAATTGTAAATTGCGCGAAATTTTTATATCTTTACAATCTGAGTGTACAATTAACTACAGCACCTTAAATGTTAGGTTATTCGCCGCTCATAATATCACTCCCGATTTCTACCGTCAAGAATTTCAAAGATGTCGTATTAAACCCAGACAGACGTTCCGTCAATTCGGATACATTCTTCAGAGGAATTTTAAATTTTGGTTAGAATTCTCAAAGGTTGATCTGAACTACGAGTCCTTAACAGACTTCGTGTTGCGAGATCAATTTTGGCGTCTCTCCCGACGGAGATCCGCGCGTTCGTCAAGGATCGTCGGTGCCAGACCTTTAAAGAATGTACCGAAGAAGCGGATGTCTATGCCGCAAGCCATAATTTATACCCAAAGGAGAATCGAACTTCTCACCAATCCACCTACAAGGAAAGCAGGAAGGATTCCCGCCCCTTCACAGGACAGCCGACGAAGTTTCCGAGCCCCGTAAAACCTCAAAACTTCTTTCCCCAAAATCAACAACGGGACTCCAAACCTCCCGTTAAGAGTTCTCCTCCATCTCTCTTCCCAGAGCGACCAATCATATGCTTCACCTGTGGGGTAGAAAACCACATGAGCTGGAATTGCCCCCAAAATTCTAGGCTTAAAAGCGGACCAGCCCACCAAGTTCACCAGATTAATGCAACCCCAGTCCCCCGGTGCAGACCCAAGCAGAAACTTCTTCCCCCACGTCAGGCCACCAGGTAAATTTTATTTTTGATAAAAGTTCATCGGGAACTTTGAAATTTGAGGAGGGCAGCGTGAACGGCTGTCGAGTATCGACTCTCGTCAGGGACACAGGTTGTACGTGTTTCATCGTGTCCGACGAACTCCCCCCAGTGGACCCTACGACGAAAAATTTGCGGTGGTACATGAATACCTTGGGCGGGCGAACAGATTCCTCGTCGTTAGATGTTACCTGCAGTGTCAATATTATGATGGCTGGGCTGAAGTCATTTCAGCACCCATACAATTCTGTTCCGTACTTATAGGACAGAGCCCCCAAGTAAGTTCCGACCCTGTGTCTCAGGCCGCCCTTCCTGGAGGCCAAGCTAAGAAAGAAGCCCAGGAGCTCGTCTTCATCAGAACCCCGATACCGTCCGATTTCTCGGAGACCCCTAACCAGGACTTTAGGACGACACAAAAGGAGTGTGAATTACTAACACCCTTAGGCGATAAGGCCCAAGACAAGGACACGGAGACTGTCCGTGTACCCCAAGAAAAAAGAACCCCCAACGCGCCCATGGAGATACCTTCGTAGAACTGGACGAAACATCGGCGCTTGAAGAAGATTACCCCGCGGAGTCCCTTAATGTAATACAGATAGTGTGCACCCAACCTGATGCCGATTACCCTCCTCCCTCCCTACCAGGCGAGTCTTTGGAACCCTCTGACCTGGATATTGACGCACAGCAGACACCACATCAAAAGAGTCAGCTACAAGAACTATTTAAATGGAGTCACCATTTAACCACCCTATTAGCTCTTTTCGAGCGACTGCGTGAAAATGGCCTCACCATTGGCCCCAGCAAATGCCATTTTGCCCACGAAACCATCAAATATTTGGGTTTCAAAATAGGAGAAAGCCAGTTGGGCCCCCAAGAGGATAAGATTAAGGCAATCGCCGACATGCCCCTCCCGATTACAAAGAAGCAAGTAAAATCGTTCCTAGGATCAGCTTCGTACTATCGGCGATTCATTCCGACTTTCCCTGCAATTTCGGCGCCCCTCAGTTCCCTTTTAAAAAAGAATTCACCCAATCGTCTACGTTGGAATGATGTCACTATTTCCCATTTTAATCAGCTCAAGAGTAAGCTCATTATAGCCCCCATTTTAAAGTTGCCCAACCCGGAAAAATCCTTTGGGATTAAGCTCGACGCGTCCAACGAGGGCATTGGAGGTGTACTCCTTCAATACATGGATGTCGGAAAGGAGTCATCCAGTTGCATATGCTAGTCATCAATTATTACCGCGTGAAAAGAGATATGCCACTATAGAAAAGGAAGCTCTATCAATTATCTGGGTCATAGACAAATTCAAGATGTACTTGATAGGTAAAGAATTTCAGATAGGAACCGACCACCGTCCGTTAGCCTATATTAGGAATGTGCGACACTCCAACGGCCGCATCATGCGCTGGAGTTGACTCTTGCAAGAGTATCAATTTAAAATAAATTATATAAAAGGTTCCGATAACCAGGTCGCTGAGGCACTCAGTAGGAATGCGTTACCGAATAGCGTAGATTAAGTGTATTCATAGGATTAGTATCTCCATGTAGGTATATACCGTCTTATACGACTTGAATTAAGATTCTTTTGTAATATAATTAGTTAATGTATATGTCTGAATTTTGTAACGCTCAATGTCTATTTTTTTTGTATGTATATATATTTGTACCCATTAATTTACGTATAAATTATTTTGTCCCGTATGTACTAATTTTGTATCATTTCATTGTTCCATGCCCCTTTTTTTTATTAATTGTATTAAAGGATATTTTCCCCTGTAATCTAAAGATCAAAATAATCATATGTATTGAGGTAATGCTAGTTAGGTGCAGGAAGGTACGGTTGGTACAAGAAAACGAGTTCCCCACAACGGAGCTCTATCGTTGTCCCTTCTCTCTTTTTTTTTGAAGTGAAAACTTCCCCCGGAATGGAGGAGTGTGATAGAACGGGTTGAGGCAGCGTTAGTTTCAACTCCTATCACATATTGTTTAAAACTACGATGCTCCCACGTTTAAACAAGGAGGTTATCGTCCCCCCCCCTTTCGCGCCATACCCCGACCTCGCCAGATTGAGTTAGGCTTATGGGCAGATAAGGCATTGTTCCAAGCCTCGGCTGTGCATTCCCTCGAAGTTCCCACTCCATTGTCCCCCACGCCAAGGGAGTGTCTCGACTATTTAGATGGAAACTTTACCACTAAGATAAGATTGGAGATCCAGATTTTCGTCGCGAAACATCACCACGACTCTCTCTCCCTTTAGGCGCCAAGAGACCTCGACCTCGAGATTCACCATCACTTGTCCAGAAGGAGGACAATATCCCTTGAGTGCCAAAGGTTCGAGCCTTTCGTGACGCAAAGTCCTCAAGGCTTCCCCCGGGTGGTTCAGAAAGAGAACAACGTTAGAACAGCCATTGTTCTTGAGCCCGTAGACAAAAGACGGTTCTCACCCCCCCCCTGTTGTTCAGAAGAGAACAACGTAGAACAGCCATTGTTCTTTTGAGGCCTTCGCCAAGAAACGGTTCTCATCCTTCCCCCTTGTTGTTCAGAGGAGAACAACATTAGAACAGCTATTGTTCTTGAGCCCGTAGACAAGAGAGGGTTCTCACATCCCCCCTGTTGTTCAGAAGAGAACAACGTAGAACAGCCATTGTTCTTTTGAGCTCTTCGCCAAGAAACGGTTCTCACCCTTCCCCCTTGTTGTTCAGAGGAGAACAACATTAGAACAGCTATTGTTCTTGAGCCCGTAGACAAGAGAGGGTTCTCACATCCCCCCTGTTGTTCAGAAGAGAACAACGTAGAACAGCCTTTGTTCTTCAAGCCATTCGTCGAGAAACGGTTCTCATTCCCTAGACGCCACGTCAGGATCATCTTATTCCTACCCCTTCAGCTGAAACTCGCCAGCAGACCAAAAATTCCTTCACGTCGCCTTCCACTGCACCACTCGTATAAAGTTACGTAAGCCAAACGTTACCTTTGATTATTGAACCCTTTTGTCAATTCTATCCTGTGCTTTAAAGGGTTTAGCGAACCATCCCATCTCTTTAACTCTCTTTTTGTTTTACCTTTTTAAATCCTTTAATCCTCGGATTAGCCCGAGCCCCCACGACCCTTTCCATTCTCTGTTTATGTCAATATTTTCCGTTTTGTGTTTGTTGATAGTTTTTATTAATAAAACTCTATTTTATTAAAGATAGCAATATTATTATCCTTGAGCTCAGTTCCACTTCTTAAGCATATCGAAGATACATAATATTGGCCACCAGACATTAACGCACTCTAAAAATAATTAAAGAAGTTCCCTCAACGAATAGTTATATATGGTATATCGTCGAGAGTCCATTCTACGACAATGTCTTTATTCCCATTTTAAGAAGCCATCATTTGTGCTATATATTATAAGTGTATCCTGAAGCTCTAGTTCTTTTATTTAGGTTTCTACCTTTATGCTGGTATTGAGTAGCAAATAGTTAAAGGCATACATTTAGTTTCAATTTTTCCCACTAGTTATTTGTGATTCTTATAATCGAGACAACAGAACAACAGACATGCTCATGGCTAATAGGCATCACGTGATGTGACATCTATAGCCGGTGAAAGAATGTATCTTTCTTGATTTTAATTTTTTTACATTCCATTAAGCTTTTTCAATTTACAAGTAATACACTAATTATTATTGGGTACGAATATAAATTAAGAGTATCTACATATTTACATAGTATACTTTGTAGAACTGTGCACACTACGCCTGGGATTATGAGGTTAAAGTATTCTGTGGTGGCCTGGTCCCGCGGTTACCTTCCACAATGTTGTTAACCTTTGAGTCATCACTGTTGGAGTATTCGGATAATGGAAGATAACTTTGGGCCGACTCTAATTGTGGGAAAATACTCCTCTTGCCTAGTCTTAGTGTAGTAGGCTGGATAAGATGATCGAATGGATTCTTCTTACTATAAGTACCCACGAAAACAGATTCAAAACTTTTTATTGTGTGGAGGGCATGGTATGTATAAACAGAAAGAATTTAATAGAATTTGTGATAGATATTTGTGGCAGGCATACTAACGTACTTAGAAGCCTATTTTGATTAGCTTTTCTGAATACAGCACCGTCTACCCCAACCGACTTGCTTGGCGCCCCTGTACTCTCTCTGGATGACAGAGCGAATGACTAATCACTCTGTCATAAACGGTTTACGGTTTCTTAAGAATTAAATACAAAGAGAGATTACATAAATATAAATATAAAGCGGACAGTATTGAAAATAGAATTTAGCAGAGAAGAGATAGTTATAAGTATAAGTAGGAAGATAAAGGTTCCCGGAGACGTGGAAATCAAATTTTTTAGCTCTATTCAATACAAATTTCACATTTACTCATAAGAGTTAATAGTTGATAGTTATAAAAAAATTATTCCTAAAAACTTACATATATATTTACACATAATATATATTTTTAATTTTAACGAAAAAATATTTTAATTAATTTACATTATTTCTACGTGTTTGTTGTAAAAATCTTTTTACTACTCTATTTCAGTCCACCTGATGATTTTTATCAAATTTTAAGTCACATCCTTGATTAATTCACAATAGATAAGTTGATACTAGATATATTTCGTAAATTAATAAACATACACTTTAGATGTAAACTTTTCCAAATCACTGATATTATCAATTATTATAATTATTTATTTAATTCACTTTTGGGCTCATCGTTATATTTTATACACTTGAATTTTGCACTTTCACTTTATTTCGGACGTTTTTGTCCCCTTTTTATAGCTTTGAATGTTGACATTTTAACGGCGTGCACGTCCGATGGTGGGATGAACACCGTCTCCTTCAACATCAATGTTGCAATTTCGTCCGGTGAAAAAGGTCCCTCGAAGCTCCACTTGAATTTCCCCTTGGCAATGTCCAGTAGGAGAAATTTTGTGTCGTTTCTTGGGGTGGGCACAGGGGAGAGCCAAACATATTGAGGCCCACATCCTTGCCGTTGAAGAAGTAACCGTTCTCGAGGACTTCATTTTTGCGTTCTTGTCGGTGAGGGGGGCTTCCGTGTATTCCTCTTCGTGCGCTTCTTCTTCGTCCGACGAATTTTGTTGGTTTGTCTTTTCCTCTGTTTTTTTTTCTTCTTCTTCCTTTTATTCTTTTCGTTTTTGCGCCTTTTATCGTTACTCCCTCTTCTTCCGAAGTTTCTTCCGTTATGTTCCCGTTAGGATTTGTCGGTAAACTGGATATTAAGTATTCCCGCTGAGTCTGGATTTTCGGGGAACCAGAGTTTTTTGGTAACTCCGTTTTTCTCCAGAAGACGGTTAAGTTCTTTGGAAAAGGAGCCGGGGTGAGCCAGGTCAGCCATGTGAGCAAATATGATCATTGTCATGATATCTTTACCCCCCTCTGGCATCACGAGCTTCGGGGCACTCGTTGTGAGGAGGAAGTTCTTCGGGGTTGCCGCTTGAGCGTAGTTGTTCTTGGTTCTTGCCTCTTTTTTCGTTTACGCACTTTTGCTTCCCTTCCGTGCAATCTTTCCAACCGTGCCCGTTTTAGGCGCAGTTAGAGCATGCAACTACTGTCGCCATGCAGTTCTTTGTTAAATGCTTTTCGACTGCATATCATTTGTAGCAGCAGTAAATCGGTATGTAGTCTTCTGTTTAGATTTGCTCAATTAAAACCTTTAGGGAAAACGCAAGTAGCCCATCTTCCTGCGCTCTTCTCACCAAGATGATCTTCACTATACTATTTCTTTTGCCAAATTTTTTCACCTTTGAAATATTGGCCCATGTTTGCTTCGCTGACAGCTCTGCCTTAATTTTTTCACAGGTGTTGTCAGTGAAGAGTGGGTCCAACCGCCGAAGAATAACAGTACGTTGCACTAATATTTCTTGTGGGATGTTTGCCTTTAGTCCAATATTTTGGAAGTGGACCTTGATTTCGTTTAAGACCAGCCGTTCTACATCCTCAAAGGTGAGACAAATTGACACGTAGAGAGTCAAGGTGTCAATTAACCTGTGGGGCACACATGTATTCACCTTAAGGGTGGACATTGTGGATACCCTACACAACGGGACCAACGGCTGGAATGTCGAGTCAAGGGTTCGATTTTCTCAGTGCAATAAAATGATAGTTTCCGTATCTAGGTTTAAGCCAGACAGGCGACAGAGAATATATAGTGGGAAACTGAAAATGTTTGGAGGTAATAAAAGGGCATGTGATCAAAGCATTTCACTACTCTGTAACTAAGATTGCCGGAGATTAAAACATTATATGTCTCATAATAAAGCTCTGCCTTCTAGAAATATTGGCCAATAAGGGGGTACGGCAGTTTGCCGCCATCCAATCAAAATTAAATAAAAGATTAATTTAAGCCAATTAGGAGGCGAGCTAGGGCAATGGGCAGCCAATCACATGCGCCAACGTGATTTGTAGGCTGACTCGAAATGAACTTCGCTCCCCTTTATAAATGGGTGCTGAGAGAGAATCAGTATTGCTATTATTATAATTATTAATGTTATTATTTTACGCGTTCATTAATTCACTAAATCGATCTTTATAATCGTCTGGTCGCTGTACAATATTTAACTGGTTTCGGGTGGAACCTGCTCTAGCTCATTCGTAGACGCTTTTTAGAGTGAATATATCCTCTAGTTTTTGCTACAATGTACATAAAAAAGACTTGATTATGGAAAGATCTGTGAGTTATGGAGACCAATATGTATTCAACGTCATTATCAGGCATTTTAAACAAGTTTTAAAATCTTTTTTGGTGCGAATGGGTGCATTAGTTAATGTTTCCATTATTTTGTCCAGCCCGTGAAAGTGTCTTGATGGTCATGGCGTTCACAACCTCCGTCTATCCTTGTCATGCTTGTTGCTTGTCTAACGCGTTCATTATTATTCTTATGTTACCCTCATTTTCCTGTCGAGGGATCCCCCCCCCCCCCCCGCCATCCAATTTGTCAGCGCTTGAAGGGAAAGCGATCGTGTATGGTCATCCCCAGATTACCTCATTAATCTTCAATTAATTCATTTCCCTACCATAAGTAATTTGTTCCCCCTTTTATATATATATATATATATATATATATATATATATATATTGCCCTCTTTTTAATATATCTTAAAATTATATTTTGGGGTATTATCTTTATATATCCTTAGAACTGCAACTTGGCCAGGCATTAATCTAAACCCAGTCAACCGTAGTTCGCACTCTTTATTAATTGCCCATACATAACTCCAGCAGCCTGTGGTCAGCTGTCTGCCGGTGCTTGTGTAAGACTGAGCGCCAAGCTAGTCTACACAAGTATACCTCGACAATCCAAAACCATGAGATACCACACCCACTTGAATACTGCAGACATACGTACACACTGTCATACGCCAATGAAGATACTAATCTCGAAGGCGGCCAGGCTCAAAGCTATGAATATCCAGTTGACACAGGAAAAAGTTTGTTTAAAATGTAGATAAAGAAATGCGCAATTATTACTTTCTCATTTTTTCTGCACCTATTACGGCTACAAACCTAATTTTATATGAACGTAATTTATTTATTTCTCTCTTTAGTTCATCACTTTTACATAATTATTATGAGTTCATTCATTTTTAGTACATTTACATTCATGTTATTTCGGTTTTCATTATTTAAATTCTTACTATTCTTGTAAAAACCGTTGTTATCATGCAGTAGCGTACTAATCCTTATTACCCCACCTTTCGGAGTGAATATCCCTGTTTTGTTTGCTTTACTTAGCAAATTGCAAATTATAAAAACATTCAGATGTAAATTAAAAAGGTGAAACAGAGGGAGCAGTGTTAGAATACCGATAAGGATTTCCAATCCTCATCCTACAATGGCAGGCGACGTGAAGGAATTTTCATGTCCGCGATTACTTGGTCAACCAGTGTAGGAAAAATTGTATGATGAGGTCTTGTTTACCACTCTTAGACCTGACGTACTTACACTTGCGATAAACGACCGATATCGCTAGTGGCTTTGAAGCCAACCTTGTAGGTAGCAATACTAAAATATATTATTACTAAAAGAGCCATAAGATATTGAACCTAGACACAATTTACTAATTTTGTACACCTTTCTGTGCGTGCAATCAATAACAGGATACATTAATATTGATGTGTGTACGTGTTATTTAGGACCCATATGAGCATATACCTAACAACCAATCTTAAACGTAAACTGATCTGGCTAATTTGAGAGCTAATTACGAATGAAATTGAAAAAGAGATAATATAGACTCCTTTAGTTAGCTGAACAAGTAAGGCAGAATAGGAGGGGAAGCAATGAGAATGAAAAGACTTAGGAAGAAGTCAAGAATTTAAATCCGCGTATTACGCTACAAAATAAGCCATGACATTGGGACATTTTTCAGTACAATATATGTAGTATCCAAGAGATAAATTCGATACCATCAAATTATTATCACCCTCAAAATACTTGAATTTTACATGTGAATAGTATATTCAATAAAGATACCATCAAAAATATTTTGCATATCCATATAATGTTTAAAAATGGTTGTTTCATTGGAAATGCAAAATATTTTTGATGCTTTTGCAATTGTGTATGTGCAGTTAATAAGCATGAATGAGCATCTTTATTGTGTATATTATGCATATATAAAATGGAAGTATTTGGGGGGGGCTATAATAATTTCATGCCCGCAGAAAAATCCTGGGTTCAAAGCGGGTCATGAGTTAAAAGAGGTTGGGAAAACCCTGCTTTACATTAGTCTCTTCGTGTTCCGACGCAGTACCTTCACTTGTATATTTGCTATCTATGTACATTTTCCGCCAGGGATCTTGTCGTGATTCAACTTGTGTTGGTTAGTGTAAGTTTTAGGTGATTTCTTTCTGCCTTAGGCCTTTGGAAAACTTGTTGCGTTGCATATTTTTTATTTATGGCTAGTCTTCACATCGCGTTTTCTTTCTTCTTAAGTTTTGTTGCTTGGTGTATATTATTTTTTCTTGCGTCTCAGTTTGTTTTGTTTTTCTCTTCGATATCGTTTTCTGTTTCTTTTTTAGTTTGGTGATGGAAACAAAGAAGACAATAACTCAATCCGCTTTCAAGATGTGCCAATAACTCACACGCCTGACAGTTTCTTCACATCTATTTACCGTAAACCAACGTATCCAGACTCCTCTCATCTTCTTAGTTAGTGTGCCACAAAGTTTATGATAAATTCTATTATTAATTTACTTCGCAGCGCATTCATTTTCGCCTTCACAATGAAGTTATCTTTTTTGACATAACTCTTTTTACTTTCTCACTATTATATTTAACCCAAAGGATCCCTACTACAACGTCGATGTCTTGAATAGGACCCGTACCTATTTTCTCTCCTAATAACTGGCCTCTATTATAGACACGCTTTTTTACAAGCTTCTTCTCACATATTTTCTTAGTCGGGGACTAATTTCACAGGTTAGTCGCCGACTAGTTTTCTTCTATTCATGTGTGGTCGTCACAAGAGTGGTGGAGTCAATCTTTGCTCTTGATACAGTTTGGAATGATTTTAACTTCCCTGCACCCCCCTCTTTATTCTTTCAACTTCCACCATCTTTTTTTTTATCCTTTTATTTTCACTCTTTATAACTCAACTACATTCCTTACAGATGTCCTCTTACAGACCCTTCCTCGTTCTTGTCTCTCTAAAGTTCGAGATAAAAAAAGCTTGGTGCACTTCATTTACGTACTTATCTTTTAGCATAAGTATTCCAATGCTTTCTTTTCTGTTCATAATCCGCAATTTTACCTTTTTCATCAGTATCGTTTGCTGAAACTCTTAGGAATTTTTGGTCCGCGTGCAAGATAAATATTGAATGGCTCTGTGACAAATTTCTTAAACTCATTCATGACAATAAAAAAGTGCCGCTGTTGATTCAATTCTCAATTATTTTCGAATATAACTGATTGTGGTGTAATTTCAGGTTTATTAAGGATCGACACAGCGCAATTTAAATCGACGTATTGCCGCTGACCTTGGAATTATCAATAGAACTAAAATCCCTATTTCTAAACCTAAAGAATTCCCTATCAGATTACCCTAGCAAATTCACCACCCTAACTTTACACCGTCCTTCGATGAACTTTCATTTAAAAACAGCTAACACATAAGGTCAATTAAGAACACTGGAAACTCCATATATTATATTAACAATTTTGAATCTAAGCATCATCCTTTATTGCTACATATATAAACAAGGATGGTGTCTCCTTATCAAACATTTTGCATTCAAAAACAGTAATAGCCTTTAAAAACTTTCACCTCCGCCTTTCTATACATGGAAAAGGCAAGCAACAAGTTAGTCTCATAATATCTTAAGAATTATAATAAATATTAAATCCCTCTACAGTTAATACGCCCTAATTTTCGTTATTTTACATTTTACTTTTTTCTATTTCTACAAGTTCTCTATAGATTCATTTAAAAATACCCATTTTTCTCTGCCTACTAGATTCAATATGTTATCACATTTTTATGTATTTAAGGTCGTTGAGAATGAATTCAAAACTAAAACGTACGTGCCAAGAAAATAAACATCCAGGATGCAAATTAAATCATAAATGCAGCCTTACTGATATATATATATATATATATATATATATATATATATATATATATATATATATATATATATATATATATATATAAATAAATACACCTAGCTTACCACAAAGACCCCAAAACCTTTAGAATAGACAAGTTTTTAAGGCACAAAGGATAAATTGAGGTAAATCCACAGCGAATATACAATGTATATCTTTCATTTGCACGAAAGAATGCTGAAATAAATCCAGCATACCGCTTTTAAGAAGGCTTATTTCCTTAACCTATATATATAAATATATATATATATATATATATATATATATATATATATATATATATATATATATATATATATATATATATATATATATACACCCAGCTTACCACAAAAAACAGAAAAACAGTATAATTTTCTTTTTCGGAAAAAGTTATTTCAGATTTTTAAAAATTCCATACTGAGGTGGGTTCGAACTAAGCACACTGAGGCAGCGAGCAACCATTTTGATCTCAATTTTCCTTAGCCGTAGACCACTCGGCTACGCGAAAGACCCCAAAACCTTTAGAATATACAAGTTTTTAAGGCACAAAGGATAAATTGAGGTAAATCCACAGCGAATATACACTGTATATCTTTCATTTGCACGAAAGAATGCTGAAATAAATCCAGCATACCGCATTAAACAGAAAAACAGGATAATTTTTCTCGGAAAAAGTCATATGCTAATTCGAAAAATTCGTACAGGGGTGAGATTCGAACCAAGCACACTAAAGCCTAGAGCAACCGCTTTATGGACATTTCCTCTCCTACTCGTCATATATTTTAATAAGAGAAAAGAAAATCCTTCGCCTATTTATAGAAATATATATATATATATATATATATATATATATATATATATATATATATATATATATATATATTTATATATATATAATATCCATATGGAGCTCGGCCGTGAAGCCTGCATTTAATATTGAGGATAAATCCCAGAGCCACGAGAAACGGATGTAGCATCTTATAATTTTTCACTACGTTTCGAAAACTACAAGTTTTCATCTTCAGGCTAGAATAAGTTTACAAAGTTAATATATATGAAGAAAACTTGAAAAGGCCAACAAGACATTATTTAGAATAGTGATCAATTATAAAATATAAGTAAAATGTACTATAAGTTAAAGTTTTTTTAAATATGACTTAGCAACTGTTAGATTTACTTTAAAATCGACTTAAAAATTGCTAATATATACGAAGAAAACTTAAAAAAGCCAACAAGACATTATTTTAAAAGGTGAACAATTATAAAATATCAGTAAAAAGTACTATAAGTTAAATTTTTTGTTATTAAATATGAATTGGCAACAGAAAAATTTGCTTTAAGACTGACTCAAAAATTAGTTAATAAATATAAGGATTATTGCAGAAATTAATTACAAACTATAAGAGAAATTGACCTGGCATTATTTAAAGATAGTAAATTTAAACTTTGTTTTTAATTTTGCAAAGACTGTAAGAGTTAAAAAACATTTAATATAAAAACGGTAAATTTTGGTACTTACTAGAGCGGATCCATCATAGAAAGTAAATGGTGGGTTTAACAAGGGGCTAGTATTTATAGGTTACAGTGACGCTTGGTTTGATAAAAGGCAAACCAACTAACAAACTGTAGTTAAAATTAGTTAATTAATAATGATATTGCATTTAGATCTTCATTGAGTGTAGGTTTGTAGTATTGTATATATATATATATAGATTCGAGGGTTCTTAGGCAATGTTTGTTGTTGTTAAAGGCTAATAATTTAAAATTCTCAATAGAAATGTCAGTTTTACAGCTTATGGTGTGTTCCCTAATAGAGGACTTTTCCTTTGTATTTAATATTTTGTTTGTGTGCCAACTAATCCCCATATGAGCAGAGAACCTAACTCCAAGAGACCTAACAGTGCTGCCAATGTAAGAGGCTCCAGTACAACTGGGACATTTAAATAAATAAACATTATCACTGCGGAACTCCAAAGAGATGGGATCTTTATTGTTAAACAAATTATCGATAGGAAGTTTCTTTAATAATAAAGATCCTATCTCTTTGGAGTTCCGCGGTGATAATGGCTATTTATTTAAATGTCCCAGTTGTACTGAAGCCTCTCTCTCTCTCTCTCTCTCTCTCTATATATATATATATATATATATATATATATATATATATATATATATATTAATAAATAATGGGAGGACAAAAATAGAAAATAATTTAGTAGGAGGCTTGTAGAAATGCACAGTTTAATTTCATATACGTCTAAATCAATGTCTAGAGACATAAAAAATTTATAATTTAAAAGATGGTAACCCACAAATAATGGATGAATAAAGGTGCTTTTCTATGTCTTAAAGAGTGTTTGAAAAATTATCATTTAATAGTCGCTCCTTCATCTGATAGTGATTTTATAGTAGTGAATACATATAGAATTGATAATTTTTATTTATTATTTAAGAAAAACAGAAATGAATTCATCTTCGTGGAAAGAACCACGTATGAAAAAGAGGCCCTGAAAATTAATGAGCCAGAGTCTTTTTCTTTAGTGGAGCCGCTCTGAACTAAATGGCTTCTTAGAAAGGAAAAAATAATCGCTCTGTCACGTCGTGAATATTGAATGTTTAAAAAGAGAAGAATCAGAAAAAGAAGTATTATACTCCAAAACTCTGTTCAAGGCCAGAGCAGAGAAACAAAGGTTGCAAAGAGTACGCTTAAGAGTATTTAGAGGTAGAAACATAGAAAGTGCTGGTTGTTGATGATAGAGACACCTTCATTAAGAAAAACAAATGGAAGTGAAAAGAAAAAGAGTAAAATGTACCAGGATTGTTAGTAAACACCTCTAGTTAATATCATCCTTACAAAAGCAGATTAATAGATAAAAAAAGAAAAATATTGTATTAATATATATCAGACATCATAAACGTGTAAATATAGTTAAGCATATATTTTCAAATAAAATACATATATATGTAAATGTGTAATACAAGTTTTTTGTTTTATTAATCTTTTCGAAAATCTTTCTCTTTATTGTCCTTTTCTGAATGTCTTTTTCTCATTTTGTCTGATTAGTAGTGGATATCTTCATGCACTAACTGCCAAATGATAGACTGACACTCCTTTCTCCCTGGCTACGGACCTCATTGACTTGCTGGGATCCTTGTCAATCATAGCCTGAATCTCTGGGACAAATTTGGGGTTCTTTTGTTTCAAAACACTAAGAGTGATGTTTCCAAGTCGCAGCCCCTCGCAATCACAACCTGACAGATCCAAATCTTGGCTGATCCTCTCCACTCTCCTCAGATTGACACCCAGCCACTCAAAGATTTTCACCTTCGAGCTCCTGCCGTGAATACAGAGCAGCACAGCTTGCCTTCTCCAAATTTTTGGAAAATTTATTCAGCCAGTGTATTGCTTCCTTGGCGCAAGATGCACAACAGTCTACAATGATAAGAAGTAGAGAGAATCGACACCAGACACCAGAGATGCTAACAGCGATAAATTACCAACGGAACCTTTTATTTTTGTTTAAATTTCAATACATTCTACTATTAACGATCATGTTAAAAACCTTCGGCAGATTATCATTGCTTAGTTTCAATTTAGAACTCTTTTCAGAAATCTTTCCTTATAATAAAAAATTCTATGTAATAGAAACCACCGGTTTGTTTTTATTTTTTCTGAAGCAAAATCCTTTTCATCTTCTTGCATGAAGAATTGAAACCTCTAGGGCTTATTCACAGTTTCTAACAAGGAGCTTTCTTCTTTTTGCTTTCTCCTAGGTGATATCATGTGCGCTCTTTCATTTACAAATTTTTCTATTCTATTCTCCTGTTTTCTATTTCCACCTTATACATTCTGCAGTTATATATCAAGAATATGCATAGATGTATGTCTTAATCTGTCTGATTTAACTGTCTTTACTCTTTGTTTTACTTAAACAGCCAAGCAATTGTGGGTGCCTTTCCCTTCTAATTTTCGTTCCTTCTTGATTACACAATTTATTTAAGTCAAAATACCCCCCGATGACCAAGAAACTTCAACCACGCATGATCCTGCCTCTCGAGAATACCTGCCAGTCATGTATTTTGCAGCCGAGGATGACGCCTTGACTTAAGTTTGCCGGAGATCTCCAGCGAAATAGCCAAAGGCAAATAATAATGAGTAATAGGTTTTTACTAATAAGTATGAGATTATTTCGATGTTCGTCTTGTAGGGGATTCAATTATTAGGGCCCAAATAGAAGAATTCTGCGTTTGAAGAGCAATGCAATGGAGAAGATACTGATATAGGAGAGCCAGTTGACGATTTGGTGGATTTAATGAACGGTTTCAGGAGCGCCTCTATCATAGACACCCTTTATCTTAAGTAATAATGATATATTTTCTACAAGATCCCTAAGACATTTTTCTCGGAACTATTAAATGGTGAAAGGGATGAATGAAAAGAGTAGGAACGTCTCGTTCACGGGTATTCTTGGGAGGATAGTTGGCGGTGAATGTTTTCTATGCAAAGGCTTCATACATTAACACCTCACTTACCCTTCTCTGGCAGACAGGAATGTTTCAATTTATTAATCTTCCTATATGACCGAAATTTAAGAGTGTAGAGAGCAATTCGTGAGACACAGGATGTACCTCAATGGTACAGATGCTGCCTAGAATGACTCAATAGTCCTGCACACAACCGAAGCTATAATAAAATAACACGAAATTTGTCATGTTATTTGATTTAAACGCGCACGTTGAGAAACAATATTGTTCAATTGCGGGGCTTAATTGCGTGTGAGAGCAGATTTTAATATTATCGCAGTTACGGCGAAATGGAAAGAAAGTGCTACAAGAGAATTTGTATGAGAATGTAACCTACCTGGGCAAATTTTATAAATAAGATAAGGTCAAGAGGAAGAGGTGGAGCCGTTATTTTATAGATAAAAACTATATTTGCAATAGTAAAACATCCTCATAAAAATTACGCCTAAAATTTTAGTTAGCGAATTGGGATGGATAGTAATTAATTTAATTTTCTCGTAGTATTTATGGCACTTAGGTACATAGTATATACTACGATATTATTCTTTTTGTAATGCTTTCGGCTTTAATTGGACAAAAACTAACAGTTGTAAGTAGTTGTGAGGGAACTTCACGTGGACTCTCTTGAGCAGAACGGAACTTCCATGCGCTGCCGAAGGCCCGGTAAGGCCTAAATTGGTAAGCCTAATATCCCCCCCCCCTTGCACAAGCGGTAGCCTCGAACCGTGTCCACAACGATTCACTTTTACACGGGAAGAATAGCCTCTGCAAGAAGATTCGAGGCCATTCGAGAGTAGAGCTCGACTCCCCTGAAGAGACACAGAGTTAAGAAGTCTCGCGCGGACCACAGAAGATTCCCCATAGTTCCAAGTCAGGTGCTAACAACAAAGCAAAGTGACAGCTGAACTATTTTGTGTATTTGGAATCAGCCCCAGCCAGTGGGGTAATTCCACATATCGATCGCCACCGAGTGATTTTTCCGGCTTCTCTCGTCAACTCCTGTCGAAGCCCTCCTTTGTTCGCCCCTTATTTCGGGTGACCGAAATACTCTCCCCTGGACCGGAAGTTACCCAGCCCCCTGTTTTGGGAGAACCGTCATCACTTCAAGTTCCCGCTCCGAAGTTCCGAGTGGCCTCATCCCACGTGCAGAAGACATCCGTAAGCCAACCCCCCTCCCCCCTTCAGTAAGCCAATTGAGTTAATTCCTCCCCTTAAGTTCCAACTTCATAGTATCATTTATAACTACAATTCCCCCCTCCGTTACTGATGTGATTTTGCCCGTTAATTCTCTCAGGTAATTTTACCCATCAATTCTCTCATTATTTTTATGTAAATAAAATTATATTTTTGTACATGCCTCTTTAAATAACCTTGAGCTTGGCCATTGCCCATTTGTTACCTGACCTCGTTGCACTCTCATCTTACATTTCAGCCCGTCTAAACTAGCGGTGTTCCGTCCCTTCGTCGGTTCACCTGTAAGTTATCGGTCCCTCCCCCATAGGATGAATTGAGGCATGTTTGAAGAAAGAGGTAACCACCCCTGTGGCAAAGGAAGTGTTAATAAGCTGAAGAATCAGTGGGAGGAGAGCAGGGAGAATTTGTAGGAGGAGCTTAGGTGTAAAGACGTCATTAGGAGATCCAGATTTGTAAGGTGTGATATCAGGGCAGTTACTTCCTTAGAGGACGCCAGAGTGAGGACTTTCTCTCTCATTTCACCAGAGAGAACACCATGATTGTTCAGTCGTCTGAGGTAGAAACAGTAAAGGGATTGATATGGGGAGAGGTGAGGGAAATGGGGCTAGGCGAGGAAAGATGTGAGAGGAGACGAAAGATAGTCCGAGAGTCATTCTTGCTCTCAGACAAAAGTTTGCGTAAATGAGCCTCACGCGCTGATTTTAATTTAGAAGAATAAGTCGAAGTAGCAAGGCAATAGGCAACCCTTCCTCAGGCTCCCCGAACTTCATCGGGCCACTACGTTTTATCAATTTCCTATATTACAACTACCGCAAAGATCTCAATGAGATTAACAAGATTAGGGGCTGTTATGCCTGCCATAATACTCCCACACTGAAATCAAAAGTCAGTGATTTAGACAAATGAAGATCTTTTTGCAGGAATGGAACATAAAAACATTTAAGTGAAAGAAGCTCAACTACGCATAATTCAAGTTTTTCACGTTAAGAAGCAAGTAATAATTTGGAAAAAAATATATATTCAGCTGAAAAAACGACTCAAAAAACTAAGAAATTAATAAATGAGCAAGCCTCAGGAGGTCGAGTAAAGAGGAAAACCTATGAAAACAGCGTATTCCTTAACATTGTCATTTATTCCCCAACCTTGTTATATATTACAATGGTTAGTACAACCTTCCCTCCTTTAAGAGAATCATGATGTAAATCTAAACTAGATATCTTTAGTGTACCGCCTACTCAGATGTGCATTGAAGACTGATTTCACATCCATTAGACATAAGAATATTTCAGTTCTGATTTCCGTTCAACTGCACTATGACTCGCTTAATATCTTTCTATATCTTAAGGAACAGATTTTTAGGTGTATTGGAACAATTCATGAGGAAGATTCCCAGCAGTTTGCGAAAAGAATAGCCACCATTTTCAAAGAATGCATCATATATTTAAAGGACTTGAATGCCTCCTCTTACCTCTGGTAACCTTACGTGTTGGAGACCTTCCTAGCTGGCAGGCACCGGGATGGAAGAGTAAATTATCATTTGTCATACACGCACACACACTCTGCCACACTGACTCCACGGTAAGTGCCAGACCTCACATCAAACTCCAAGAAGCTTTCCATGACCAAGAGCTGCAAGCCCTCTGACTTGAGGTGACAAGAAGAACTCCAAATTGACCTTGTCAATAAATTAATATAACTGTGAGCGTGTATATATACCCAACTTCTCCTTTGAGACCACATAAACATCATGTCTCTTCAACAGAGCAACCGGCAGGATTGTATCATGGAAACAGAATTCTTTTCGGCGATTCAAGTGCATTAATATTTGACAGGTAGGGGCAACTTGCTCTTGCTCATTAACAAGTATATGCTCTTGCTTTTCTAGCTGGTATTTGTAGGACAAAATATTTTGTCTTCAAAGACCAAAATGCAGCTGTCCTCTTGCCATTTACTAACATACTTCATAGAAGCATTGGACTCATTTTTGTAGTTGCCAGCAGAGCATACTACTTATATGGTTGTCAAAGCTATAGTTCTGCGGCAACATGAGTCCTCTGAATAACAACAAGAGTAAAAACCTTTCTAGGTGCGCTCGCGGTTAACGCCGCAGGTGCACTTTTATACCAAAAGGAAAATGAGATTTATTTTAAAGGACAATCGTTCATAAAACGAGAAATTACCGCCAAAAATTTATTTCTCCCCCTATCAGATTGGCACCTTTGCCGTCTGGGAGAAATGAAATATGCCGGGGCATCCTCACGCAGTGCGAGGTCTATATATTTAGCAGGCAATGGAACTGCAGAATCATTTATCAATTCTTCATACACACACACACACGTTGCCACTCTCGCTCAACGACAAGTTTGTTTTGGTCTGTTAAAAATCCCTGATAAGGGTGTGTGACGCTCAAATTATTTTGCTTCTTAAACCAAGAATTCAAAAGATTCTCTAAATCTTTCTTTTTCGCTCTTTATAATAAAGTAAAAATCACAATTCGTCTAAACGATATGTGCGAACAGTAATCTTGCTCTTGTATGTCCTTCGTCCTCCACAAAACAACCATCTATAGCTCTGCATGGCACTCTCGATGGAGAAAAGGCCATGTTCTTCAAACTTATTTCGGGACAACTATTGGACCTCGGTCCGGTGAGATCTTTCCTACCTCCAGGTACGAGGTGTAATATTTGACACTGGTATCCCTGTTTGGTAGGATTGGAAAGAAATAGGAATTCCAACAGATGATGGAGGCAGAATATGCGAATTAAAGAATAGGTGCTGGGAAGAGAGATATGATAAATACACAGTTTGATACACCTGGCGAGAGTCGTTCAATAGGCAAAGCTGTGTTTTTTAAACTCTAACTACCTTACAGAGCAGGAAAAATAGAGTTCGAAAGTGGCAACGTCATTTACAAATGGATATGACACGACTATCCCAGCTCGAGGCCATCCAGGTGTGGGATCGAGCTACGTGAATTATTCCAAGTGAGGTCAAGCTGTAATTGAACTCTTATTTCCTAAATGGGCATGGACCGCTAGCTGGTAGCGTCGGTTTCTATGAAATTCTACTCCAATTCTACTCTAAGCTGCTGCCTCAGGACAGTGTCCAAGAATGTTTGGCCCCCTTATAATTGTCGCTACGTTGAAGGCGCCTAAATATACATTAGTTGATCATAGGAGAGAGGGCTAAGTAAATAGTTTTTAGGCAAAATGGAGAGGATGAGAAGAAGTAAAAAGGTGTAGAAGATATAATATATAGCTGAAGATATATATGTGCCTAATAGATCTTCCACTTTTTTTTAGTTTCCTCTCATCATCACGTTGTTGTATAAATCTCTCATATCACAAATTGTATGGCTAAGATATGAATATAAAATAGGGAAGGATATAAGCTAATTGGAATTAATATAACGAATAAAAATGACGGTGATGCAACCCAAATAAGTGCTGAATCAAAGGCTAGAACTGAGTGATCACAGCGCAGCAACAATTTAGTGAATATTATATTTTTGTAAATCATGAACGGTTGTCATCGCGGCCGCCGACGCTAAAAATAATAAAAACACTAAAAATATTTAGTTTTTAGCACCTGCATAGCAGTAGTTAATTTTTCGTTTTCTTTATAAAAAGTAGTTAATTAATGTCGAATAAAGAATTTAATAGCAATTCCTAAGTAATTTAGCAATAGGAAATTTTTAAAAATAGAAATTCGTAATATTTGCGGGAGTAATAAATTTCAAGCATTAGGAAATAGTTTTATTAAGACATTATCTGATAACTGATCAGGAAACTATATTTAAATTTAATATATAAAATAAATTATTTATGTTTAGCACAATAATATAAAAATAAATAATGTTATTTCTATATATTAATGAGAAGTATTTTGCAATTAAAATATATTTTCTTCATATGGCAAACCCCAGAGTTAATGGAATAAACATAAAGTCCATTTAGTTTCCTTGAAACTTCATACAAGTACATTTACTTCATACGAGAGAAAAGTTAACGGGCTTTTATTTTGATCAAGAAGAAAGATTTTACAGCAGGTTTACGTGAGTATGTAAGATAATTAGACTGAATTTTGTAGGAAATTTGATTGCTAGGTGTGTATAAGAAGGTAGGAATGCAAGCGATATGTTCATCTCAGGGTTTATAGCTAGTTTGAAAAATTTCGAATTTATTGTTTGATGAATTAGATTATATCTTATTCTTAGTGCTTCCCCTTTCCGAGAAGCTAAAAAAAATTAGTAATAACATATATATATATTTGATAGGTAATTGAACTTTTCTTTACAAATACTTAAATATTTGTATCTAAGTCTGATGGGATGTAGGTTATATGCGAGGCAAAAGGACGGGTAGCTATGTTGCTTATTGTCTTCATACGCTCCTTTATCATCTGGAAAAATTAGCTAGAGGGAGGGTAGAAGATTTTTATACCCTCATTAATACGCCTGAAAGCCTAAATATCAAACGCAGGCCAGTTCGGCTGATGATATATTTCCGTAAGTTGTTTCCTGCTATAAGAATAAGAGTATGGCGAGAAGAAGGTTGGTAGGTTATCCTTTTGCTTTTTCTTCGTTGATGGCTGGTTGCTTTAGAATCCTATTATTTACTTCAATTTTGAATGCGGATTATACAGAATTCTATAAAAATTTATAATAGCAAGAAATTTTAAGAAATAACAGAAAGAATTCTATTTTTAAAAGCCTCCCTTGACCGAAACATTACTAACTGGAGTGTCAAATCGAGATATCCACCTCTAAATAATGCACAAAATGACTCAAAGAGTCGAACAAACTTTTAAAGTTATGACTTCACCCACCTTGAGTTCTATCAACCAATACTAAGATAAGCACTCGTTATCTTATTGCACACGGCCTTGGCTTTTTAGCGTCGAGTTACCTGCTTCAATGGCAAGCGAGAAATGAAAAATCATGAGCACACTTAGAGGTCTTGCCAATGTTGATGGAGCACTGTGATTACCTGCGCGTGTGAAATAAATCATACCCAGATAATCACATTCCTGGTCAACCTCACCATTGCTGTCTTTTCTATCTCAACTTCACAGAACATTACACACACTTTTCTATATTCTAAGGAATCTGTTGGATGAGTAGTTGTATTTGCGTACTTCTGACGTGAAACGGTTCCCCTTCACTCCAGGTGTTGTTAAAAAAAATACGAATACTTCTAGACAGATGGTGCCTCCGGCTTTCCGGTGATTTTCATGCTGATCTTTATTGGGTTTCATTTTCTGGTCAGGAAGGATTGTCATGGCTATGAAATGTATGACCTACTTTATCTCTCTACCAATATTTGGATATATTTAAAGTCATCACATTCGAGATTTCTACAAATCTCGAATCTGGCAACTGTGTTAACCACCTATTTCTAGAATGCCTTATGTTTAGGACAAACCACATGAAGTGAGAAGAGATTAAGCGAGTTGTACTTTATCTGCCAATTGAGAAAGGGTTTAATTATTTTAAAGAAATTTATACGAAAATTCAATTCAAGTGGATCTATCTTTTCTTAAGACGTGTTAATCATGAAATATATAAATTTGTTAGGGAAAGTTTGCAATTATGAACGAATTGGAAGAGTCTAAGAGACGCTTAATTTTATAAGATTTGGTTTCCTTTGAAAAATGTGTTCATAGTCGAGCTTAGGTAACAAGTGATAAATAGATGTGAGGGCGAGGTCCTTAATTTTGGTTTCAAAGGGTTTTAAAATGACGATTAGGGTGCTGTTGTGTGATTGTGATGGTAAGGAATTAGTAGAAGACAAATCTCGTCAAATTTTTCCCGTTATTTGACTATTTAATGTGTATATAATGTTGTTATTTTTAGGTTAGGACAAAGGTTGAAGCGATGATTTTCTGCTTAGAAGACTGATTAAACCGCTGCATTTTCGAAACAGACGTCTCTATAGTATCCATAGCGAATTCTTACAAGAAATATAAATGGCGATAATTATAAGGAGAGTTGATCTATACAAATTTTAAATTACAACTCTTGTAAAATTGGTAGAAAATGATTTTTTGCTAGATACCTTGCAAGCAAATAAATAGAGAAGGTTTATTACCTGGACTGTATATATTAGAATTTAACAGCAAATGAGGCAAGTGACCATGCATTGGTTTTATAATTTACTTTTATAATAAAGAACTGCATGCATATAAGAAAGCGTTGTAAGTAAAAGTTATTGGTCAAGTGACCTCGAATGGCATAAGAGAATATCGGTTAAAAGTAATTTGCATTTGCCTTCAGCTTTTGGAGCGTCTTTCCGCGAAAAAAGTGGAATACGTGATTTTTCCCATCTGCTTTGAGAAGAGAAGTGACATGTGTAATAATTAAAAAGTCGCAGGAATCCCACGTAACTGCCTATAAGTTTTAATAAGGGGAAGGAAGTTCGCGACCGCCTTGACCTTTGATAGTTTGTATAATATAACTCCTTTCTAAATGATATATCACAAATTATTTACTTCGGCCATCGCGGAACTGATGTTTCTGTATTTATTTATATGTTCTATTGACAATAAATGCATTGCTATTTTTAGGATTTAATGGTATGCTTGATTAAAATCAATTTCAAGAAGTATATTTGACTCAGAGTTTTATGAGGTAAATTTAAATATATAAAACAAGGGAAAGCTTTTGAGTTTTACGACCCTAGTTAGCCTTCTGAATTTAAAGGATAACTTAGGTGCCATCTCTTTTGTTCACCAAATTTACAGTGGTATACCATGGAGAAGAAAAAAGTCTAATTAATCCCTTTTTTACAATTAACGTTAAAGCTTACTTTACAGCGTTTAGCTTAGCTCACAGTAAATGACGAGGTTTATAGTGTTTCCGGTTGCTGAGCTTTCTATACTAAGAATTACTAAGTTAAAATTAAGTATATTGGTCTCCCTGTAGCTATAGTGTAAAGTAAGCAAAGAAAGTATGTGAAGATAAAGTCAGAAGTTATTCTCAGTGATTTTAGTTTTAGAGAAAGAGGTGGGTGCATTTATTTCTTACAGATAGTAGAATATAATAAAAGAGATAGAAATAAAGAATCGGCTATGCCAAATATAGAATATTCCGTTATTTTATTGGTAATAAATAAATTCTTAAAGACAAGCATAAGAGACTTATGTGAAATAATATACCCGACGAGAATTTGAAACGAATATCGGCCACAAGAAAGGGCCCAGTAAATAAACGAAAGGGGTAAAATAAACATTTTAGACATCAACTTGAGAAAAGGTACTTAAATGATTCTGAGTGGAGTAAAATGGAAAGAAATGAGGGTTTATCCTCCTCTGAAGGAGTATTGAGATCGCGAACTACTCTACTAAGAATACGCTGTCTGTCCAAAGGGTCCTGACCGACCAAGAAAATCCTAGGTAGACTATATGACGGCATCAGTGAAGGGAATAGGCATGGTAATAGGTCATGTCAGTACACTCTTATTTGTCCTGTCTGTTCTGAGAGCAGCATTTCTGACGTTGGTTTGGTTAGTTGCTTGTCCTTTGTGGCTAGTTAATTAGGGAAACGGATGTAACAAACAGAAACACCGGCAGGTACTTCTTCATCTCGACATGAAGCTATAGCCATGTTCATTGGTTGTATGGATGAGGTCCTTAGTATTTTATTTCACAATTTTTAAATGTCGAAATTACATTGGGGTTGCTTCTGTGGCTTCTCTTAATGTAGATGTTTGGAAGTCCCAAACTCCAACCGATATTGCAGACCCAATTAGGGAATAAAGAGGAATATATCTCTCGCCACCAAACGATCTACGGAGTTTCCTCCATCAAGTTAATGACTTGTACATCCACGAAGGCTTCTTTTATATGTATGGCTTATAATGGCGAGCTGCTGCGAAAGATTGTCTGATTAGCACATGTAGAAATTCAGTTCCTATTTCTCGTGAATTTGAGAATAGATGATGTGATCACAGAGGCGGGGATGTTTTAATAGGTGGAATATGAGTGCACCATCTGCCCTGTTTTCTTCTGGTCCGCAAAATTGGACATCCTTTATGACCATAAGTTCCCCCCGCATTTTCTTTTAGACCTTACGGAATTTAACTCCATGGGATACGACCTGATACGCCTAAAAATTGAGGTAAAACAAGTACAACCAGTATAACATTTTATCTTCCATCATTGATGCAAACGCGAGAGAAGAAATAGTTCGGGATTACAGGTTTGTAACGTTAGCTGAGTTTTGCGTCGTAGTATTAAGAAGCTTGTGAATCGCTACTCATTTTGGATATTCTGACGGTTAAAAATGCTAAGGGCAAATAAGATCCCTATTGATAGTGTGAGGCTGATAAAGGAGATGCGACGTTAGACTTGAAAGGTTGAGGTCTCAGAGCAAAACAAGTACTGGATCGTCTGGGGACCTGAGGCTTAATGAGTGGTAAAATGGCCCCTGGAAATAGGGGTACTTATTTAATTTATTGTAAGTAGCCTTTGATTTTGGACTAGCTGAATGACATATATGTGCATAGCTGCCCTCTAGTCTAACACTAAATCATTAATCAAATAACTAACTATTAGTAATAATTGATGCCAACAACAATCAACAAACCAAAAAATTAATTTTAACAAGCAAAAATTAATATGTAACTTTAGTTAAAAATTTTGAAATACTGAGTACAGGACGCTTATAGTATTCATTAGACAAAAGAATCTAGTTATTACCCCATCAAGACTGACAATGGAACTCGAATACTTCAGCAGCTAGTCTCACTAGTTAGAGGAAAACTACTCTAGTTTTGAGCCCTTTTCTCATAAAATAAAAATTCCTCTCAGTCACCTTCAAAAAAGAAAATTAAATCCCAAGTTTGCGAATTATAATCGTTTTTCTTCTTTAATAATTTCTCAAACTGTATTCGAATCTCTTTAATCATCTACTACTCCCTTTAATAGTTCTCTGTCAATGTTTTTCATATTTTATGCTTATAATGATTTATTTAAGTGTAAATTATTTATCTCACGTTGAATTTTATTTTACTAATTCATGTTTGCTCACAGAATCATCACATTTCTCATTCTTATATTCACTTCCAATCCATGTCAGTTTAAACTGAATTTAACTCCTTAGAACATTATTAAACTACTAATAAAAACCCTTCATCAAATGACGAGTGGTTTTAGTTTTCTTCAAAAAACTACAAAGAACTTTCGAAAAAATATAATATTTGGGCTAATATTTTAATAAAAACCGTAGATTTAAACAACGAAACACTTTAACAGGAAGTAAATACCTTCTCATTTTCTACTAAAGACTTTGAAAGACTACAGATATTTACAATGGAAAAAAATATTTGATAAAGAAAACTAAGTAGCTTTAATAGCATTCAATATATAAAAAAACTACATGCATTCTAAATTTATGGAGTTAACCCAATCGATTACATTCTCACTTAGAGGGTGGAAATGGTGTAGCAGTGGTAATAGCATTGTTACAACTTGGACTTGAATGAGAAGAAAACCATCCCGACACCAGTGCCCCAATGAAAACTTTGAATTCAAATCCTGCGACGCATGATTTTCGCATAGCGATGCAAGTCTCTGTTTAAGTCAACATGTGAGGTGAGGAGAGGGAATACCAACCGAATGCCCTGGTACGATAACTATTTCAAATTGCCAGACGCCACTCACCACCAACACAGCACCCATCCTCAGTGAACAATAAGTGAACAACAGGTTTTCGCTATCACGACGTCTGTGTTTACCAAGGAATAAAATTGATTTTTCGGATGTATGTTGTTATTTTTCACAGTTCTCTTATAGTGTCTCACGTCGGTGAATATGGCGTGATTATTTTGAATTAAGATTTATCACGACATTTAGCCATAGTCACATGTTATCGAGTTAAATGAAGTGCGTCCTTTCGACTTGGCCACCAAGTGATTGTTGTGAAAAAAAAATGGTGGTGCGGGAGAACATCGACCACCAACATGTGGGGAAACACTGATGCGAGAAATTTTGAAAATTTGATATACTTTGAAATACTTGGAAAAACATAGCAAAAAGTGACTGATTATGAAAATAAACAAGTGAAACAGTGGTTTCTTTTTAGGTAAAGTTGAGGGTGATTTTTAGTGAATTATCATGCGATATCAGTGTCATTATGCTATAGGCACATGAAATAACTATTATATAAGTGACATAGGTTATTAAAAGGACTCTATGATTAATATTCAATTTGCAAAAAATAATTTTTTTTCACCGGATCTATTAGAGGCATGGCGGTTGGTGTACCCACACATCACTTTGATTTTTGAAAAAAAATAGAGTAATAATAAGGGTTTAAATACTGACAAAAAATTGTATTATATAGCTAATTGTTAATATGAAATACACAAGAGTAATAATTCTTAAATTAAAAACAGGAAATTTGTTTTGGGGGGGTTCAACTTTACCTATTCATATGTCTGAAGTCATTAACTCTTTCAGATCAAGCCAACTGCCTTCTTGGAAGCTTAATCATCATGTCTCGCAAGTGTGTCACGAAAAGTGACAAGCAGCTCGACCGCGCCAGCCTGGAGGATACATTAAAGCACCGGGTTGCAACCTATTGCAGCATCAAAAAGGCCACTGAGGAATTCGGGATCAAGGAAACAACTCTTGTGGTAAGTTTAAAAATTCATTCATCCAATTAATGCTATACATCAAAGGTCTGGAATTAACTTCCTCAGTCTGTGTTTTCAGACTGGATTAACATTTCCTCTTTTCGAGGGCAAGTCTGCCAGCATTTTCTGAACCATATTTCATTTTTTACTTTATTTTGTAGCCTTGATTTATATATTTTATTTTTTTCATTTTTTTAGCAAGGGCTTTTTAAATCTCAATTCATTTCTTTTATTAAAGGATGCTCAAAATCTGTCCAAGAAGTTATCTGACGGGGTCACTTATGTGCCTGTGCAGCCCCATACTACTAGGGTTTTCTCCCCACAACATGAGCCGCACATATTGCAATATATCATCCAGGCTACCAAAATGTTCTATGGCCTGTCCATGAACGAGGTGCGAAGGATGGTTTACCAGCATGCCAAAGCTTGTGGGAGCCAGACCATCCCTGATGCCTGGGAGAAGGACAGAATGGCAACGCGAGACTGCTACTACTCGTTCATGGACCGTCATCCAAACCTTGAGTTAAAGGTTTCGGAAGGCATGTCAATTGCCAGGATTATTGCCTTCAACAAAGTTAATGTGGAAACCTTCTTTAATGATTACATATTAGCTCTGGAGAAGTACGAATTCATTCCGGACCTGATATACAATTTGGATGAGAGTTCTTTGTCCACAGTTATGAAGCCAATTAAGGTTGTTTGTGCGAGGGGTCAGCCAGTAGCCACCCAGGTAAGTCGGGAAAGAGGGGACACCATGAATTTTGTGGGTATTATAAATGCTGTGGGGCAGTCCATCCCTCCAGTATTTATAATTCCAAGATGCAGATGGAACCCAGCTTCTATGGGGAACACGATATTCGGTTCTAAAGGCATATTGGATAAACGGAGAATGCTTCATGCAGACACTTCAGAATCTTCATGAGAAGTATGGTTCTTCTTTAGTGAACAAGATTCTTCTTATCATGGACAATGCTGAATGTCACATGAACATTCATGTTGTGGAGTTTTCTATCAAGCATGGTATCGTGATTGTTACCTTGCCTCCGCATGCGAGAGACAAACTTCAGCCATTGGATGTGAGTGTGTTGGTCCCTTCAAGACGTTTCTACGTGGTCTACTGAATGACTACTCTTTCATGCACCCTAAGGAGCACATATTAGTGCATCAGTTGCCTGAGTTTGCTTCTGAGGCTTGGATTAAAGCCAGTACCCCCTCTAACATTCTTGGTGGTTTCAGTGGACTGGTATCTGGCCTATCAATCACAACATCTTCCCAGATGATGCGTTTGTAGGAGCACAGGTAACAAAACGAACGGCACCACCTGTAAACTTTGCAAAAGTTACTCCAACTTCTTTTGATAGAGAGGAACAACTAGCTGTAGGCCATAACTCAAAATTAGACCCTCCTGATCCGTCTCTCATGCATCCAAATAATAAACTGTCCTCTGCTGATGTGATGGTGAAACCCTGCTCCTATGGGGACCCTGGTACCTCTAGTGACTCTGCCACCCAAGGCCCTAGCACTACTGACCCTGCCATCCCAGGCTCTAGCACTACTAACCCTGCCATCTTCGGCCCAAGCACTGCTGACCCTGCCACCCCAGGTCCTAGCACTGCTGACCCTTCCATTCCGGGACCTAGCCCTGCTGACCCTGCTACCCCAGACCCTAGCACTGCTGACCCTGCCATCCCGGGCCCTAGCACTGCTGACTCTGCCACCCAAGGCCCTAGCACTGCTGACCCTACCATCCCAGGCCCTTGCAGCTCAAACTTTGTTTCCCCAGAGATCACCCGACAATGTCAAGCCGCTCCCCAAGGCTGCTCCTCGTCCTTATGAAAGGGAACGTAAGAGAGTACAGGCCTGCATTCTGACTGAGAATGAGGAGGCCATCGCAGATAGATATGAGGATGAAGGCATATAAGAGGAAAAAGATAGAGGAGAAAAAAAAGGCAGCGGCCGCAAAGAAGGCATTAGAAAAGAAGAAAAAGTGTGTAAGTTGCAGGAATTCTGTCCCTGTAGAGCAAGATAGTAAGGAGGAAGACGTTGATGATGTTCCTATGCAGCTCGATGACTCCTGAGAGTATTAAGATGAGGTGGAGGACGAGGACAATTGGAGAGAATTATCATACCCTTTTGCTGAGAAGGCACCAGACGTCAAGGACTTTATATTTTTGCAGCCAAAATTCATCAATTATCATAATTCATTATCAGGACTAGTCTAATTTGGCATATATATTTATTTTTTGTTTTGTTTTATCTCAGTTTTTAATTCTCTTTCGGGTAGGGGACTTTGTTTTTGTTAAACTGAAGCTGGAAGAGGGAAGGAACGTGGGCACATTGGTGCGCTATGTTGCCCAGGTCCTTGCCATCATGGAGGATAGGAAGTTTAATCTTTCTTTCCTCCGCATGCAGTCAGCTTTCTTCAAGGAACGTTTACCTTCCTTACTATCTTGGACGAAGTGTCTGTCGAGCCAGGACAGTGTAAGGGCGTCTTGGTAACTAACAAGGGTGTTACTAAGTGGCAGGCTGACCTGGTTAAAGTGTCCCCTTCTCTGATTGCCTTCAACATGCGCTTCTGAGCGTGTAGTAGCTTACAGGCTAAGGTATTTATTTGTATAAAGTTTTATCTCTTGAATTCCCTCTATTTGTATGCAATCAGGCTATAGGTTGCTCAAATATACTTTAAGGTGTGTTAACTTTCCTCTCTGGCTTGAATAGTTGTTAATAATTCATAATATTTCATAAAAATTCAAAGAATGATGTTTGTCTGCCAGGGTTAATTTTGTTTTGTCAAATATACGTTAATTTTTTATGTGCTTATCTTTCATTTCATCACTTAATAATGATGGGGAAGGTGGCTAGGGTTATCATATATGTTAACTTCAGGCTTCAAAATAAGGGTCGATGTTTCCCAACACCCCGGTCGATCTTCCCCTGCGGTAGGGAAACACCGACCGATCCCACAAATTTTGAAGTGAAATAAATGACACTTATTTTCTGAGTTGAGGATTTATGAGTATACCATATGTGAGCCATGTTGTGAATTTTGTTTAGGGCACATTTTGCACTCACTCAGGTACAAAATGGAATTTTTATGCAGGTTTTTGTACTAATAGGTGGGTTTTGCCCCACCACACCCTACCATCAAAACAGTCCGACCAAAGGACTCATTTCGGTCTATCTGATCTATACTCATTTCCTCCTTCCCATTATGAAGGGCAACAGATTGATATGAAAAATGTACTTGCAGGCGACCAATAGCCTTAACAACGAATTAATAAAATCGGCAGATATCCTGATAGCAGTTTACTTTCAAAATAAATTTATATCTATATGGAGTCAGGGTAGCTATTAGAGTATAGATAGAGATTTCCAACCGATACATTTTGTTTAACTTTGCCATAAAATTGACACCATGCATGCCTTGTGTTTTGCTTGACTTTTTTATGTTTCTGATTTTCAAACAGCGAAAATATACTATTTTTCTTAACTCTGCACAAGCCTGTTTTATAATTATTGTGATACTTCATTAACCATATCTATTCTCTATTATCTTACTAAGTGAAAAGTGGCTCTGTAATTCTCCATGGCCAAACGGTATCAGGAGAGAGATAACAATCGTTCAATATCCATCCTATGCGATTATCTTTCAAAGGAAAAGTTCTAATTGATATAAATAACATAATCAAATAATAAATATTTCTTTAGTTAATTTACCTTTTTAGTATTATTATAAAAACAGCCACAACCGTATTCTAGTGTTCTTTCTTTGAGCGTTCACATCGTCAGGTGGTGGTAATGGCTTGGCTACAACTGAAATCTGGGGGAGCGACAGTACTTTCCGAACCCAGGGTCACAAGAGAAGCTGGATTTTTTTTAAGCTCTCAAATTGCGATTATGTATTCCATGGCTGCATGCACCCATCATAGGTTGAAAGGGAATGTTAATGGTTGTAAAATAAATTAAATCTGAGCGTTGATAAATAAAAGATATCTTAATCACCTGTGGATACTATATCATGATCTCTTTTGGATATCAAGTTACCAATGTAGGAGTTTTTCATATACAGACAAATTCTTATTGGCGTTTTGCCCTTGGTTACCTTATAAAGGTAATTTTGAATTACATATTACTCACCTCTAGCTATGAATGTTATTGGAAAACTATGTATTCTTTTGGAGAGTAAATGATCATTTTTTTTATTAGCTCAGATACCTTTACATTTTAAACAGGTTATTCATCACATGTATTGAATTATTTTTTTCCTGTTTGATCTTCCAATTTTATTCCTTTCATTTAGATTCCCTCTTTTTTCCAATAAATCTATACGATTTAACCCTCCGCCCCAACAAAAATTTATTGAAGTCCGATATAGTAGTTTAATAGTCAATTAAATTGGAACGATACCGCGCAAGCTGCGATCAGATAATATAACTATCTGAAGTCTATAGACCCCAGGGTTTAATAACATTGACCTCAAGGGCGGATCAGGTGGATGCGTTATATCAACAAAACGGTTGTGAAGGCAGACGAAACCTGCAGCAAGTTGCTCGGTTCGTGTTTGTTTTATAGTCACTGTAATCAGCTAGCTGATTTGCACAGCACAGTGTGCTTCTTGGAGTTTAACATCGAGTACCCTCCCCCCCAAAAACAACCACACGTACAACTGCAAATTCGTTCATCATCGAAAGGAAGAGCATCATCTTCCAATTCAAGAGATAGCCACGATGAATACCAGATTATAATTGATTCCACTTAAAAAATCAATCATTTCATTCTTCGTGATCAGCTCCATTCAAACATGAATTTTGTCAGCATATAGAAGTTAATGAAAGAACCATATTTTGAACTATATTTTTATGATCTTTGCAACTTTTACGCCTTCGCTTTGCAAGCTCTCATACATTAATTTATTAATTAAGAGCTTCTATGAAACTGAGGAGACATGCTGAAACAGAATAATCAAACCTAAAAGGTGCATGTTTTAAAGATCCTGAACTACAATAATGTGGTTAAACTATTTATTTTTGCAGTTGAGTAAAGATTCATGGAGTATTTTAAGTCATGATCTTTCCCATTGGCAAGCTGGTTTATTATTTATTGGATATTTTCCTTTATTTATCCTGTCTATCAATAAGAGAGAGAAATACTGACTTACTTAGATAAAATGTTTCCATAAATTAGTTATAAAATAGTAATATATTTATTGAGACCTCATTGTATTGATTTCACTGTTTATATTCTATGATCTAAATATATTTGAGATTTAGTTGTATCAACATTGCGTGCCTCCATGTTAACAATACAAAGTTTATAAAGTGCATCTCGAGATTAAATTCAATAACTCTTTACAGATTCATCCTTTTCCTCAGAAGTTTATATCCTTTTTGTTCTCATACGGATAGTAATGCAATTTGTAAAATTAGAGTTAATTCCACACTATTATATCAGGTGTTACAAAGTTTCTAGTCTATTTTCTGGAATTAAATACAACAGCCCTTTAGACAACACCTGTAACAAGCCTTTATTGATAAAATGTCCAGGGAAAAGGAAATTACCAATAAAGATTTCTAAAGTTAATATTATAACAAAACTGCTTTACCTAACTGAAATATACAAAAACTGATAATTATGGGCCTTGACTCTAGCCAAGTTAACTTCACAGAGCATCAACAGTAACTTTCGTTCGGAAGGATGATTTGGCATAAGGTTTAGTAGAGAATGGAGCTTATTTGAATCAATTTATCAAGCAACAATACTGAGGAGAAAGATTCATGATTTTGTTTGCAATTCTTGCTGACAATCTAGTAGGACATTTCTAAGTCTATGATAGGGTCAAATTTCGATTCTAAGGCGTATTATGAGTTCCTGTAGAAAAACCTCTTACATTGGTTTAAGATACATCCAGTGATGACTAGGAAGTCACCCATCTTTATGCAGGATAATGCTTCTAGTCATGACTATAACATCTCTAAGAACTAGTTTGAGTCAAAATGATTCGTATAAGACTCAATCATAGAATAGCTTGCCAACACCTGCGACGTTAATCCAATATAACCGTTGTGGCGCATCCTGAACAGAGATGTTTACGCCAATGTCAGGAAATTTAACAACGAAAATGATCTTTTGGAAGTCATCCAAGATGTTATAATAAATGGTTTTGCTGATTAAAACAAATGGTGAACTTTATCAGTAGGTAAGAGACTGCTAACTTTACTCAGAAGAAGGATGCCTTTTTCTAGTAGCTTTTTGGAAAATTCTTTTAAAATTTGGTTTTATCTATTTTCCTTTCAATTTATTTTATAATATGACTTAATATGAGCTGTTTGAACTTGTTATAATTTGTTATTATATGATATTTTATATATTTAGCATTTAACTCTTGTATTCCTATTAATTTGAAATTTGCAAATCATATCTGACAGTAAGAAAAATCGACCCCAAAAAATTTATAATATTTTAATCTCATACTCATATCGTATTTAGATTCCATAATCTTATTACATTTTTTTCTAATGACTGTGTTAACTTGATGTAAAACTTTAAACAAAAATTCACCTATTTTAAGAGACCCTTCACCATTTCCACTATTTACATGTAATCTCCAGAAACTTTTTATATAATTTGATGTGTTAATCTCATTACCAGTAGATAACTAAATATGTTAGTCAATTTCAAATTACAGTTGCAAATTTTGAAGAAAATTTCAATGCAATTTTAGTACCATCCTGATTTTTAGTTCCTTGGAAAGTAATCATCACTAGGATATGAACTTCTGGCAAGATTAGAGTCCTAAATCTACATAAGGTGGCCAAACCAAACCCTGGTTTATATCGATATGTAGAATCATACCCATAAACAAGTTAGTGAATCAAAATCTATATAGAATGAGGGAAAGCTCGAGATCTCTTCTTATTTAATAATTCTATTAATTTATTTCGAAGATAATACAATAAACAAATGCGAAATTTTGAATTAATATTCTTCCAGTTTTTAGACCAGGTCCGTTTTTTTACGTTTAAACTCCCATCTGACGGCTGTCGAAATGGCCGTGGCTGCTCGAAAAACAGATAAGTTAAAAATATTAGTAAAATCTGTAACAAATAAATAAAATATAAATAAAACAAAGACAACAAGAAAGAAGAGACATTTTACGGTGTCTGAGTGGACGCTTGCCTCTCACATGGTGGGAAACAAGCCAACAATAACAAAGTACCCCACCCCTTTTAAAAACTTCATCTCATCAAAGTCCAAATCAAACCAAACAAAGAGAAAAAAAATATAGAACTGACGAAAAAAACAAACAAAACAAAACACAAAACAAAATCAAAAAGAGAAACAGAACAGTGGCAAGAAGAGAAAGGAAACACGTTCCATCTTGAGGATAAGGCCCGCCTCCCCTTACAGACGATCATGTAACCAAGACTAAAGATAGTCAAATAAAATGGACATGGAAGATAGCACCCTCCTCTAAAAAGACAGACAGTACATAAGTCTATGAGTTCAAACACGTCCCAAGTACGAGCAACAAGCCGTAGCGATCCCACTCCTTCCGGTAACAGTTCCCACAGTAAGGTGCAGTGAAACGCTACATCAAATGGCGGTGAATCTCGTGAGTGTACCTAGTTCGAAAACGAGAGTAAGCTATGTGAAACACTTAAGACATTGGAAGCTAGCTTCATGGGAAAAATTTTGGCGCAATGGCATACAAATTTGGTTCTCTATGGCTTCACCAGTATTCTTTGTCAGGGAGGCCGTAGAAGGGCCTTGATACCTGCTATGTAGTCAGTGTAAGGAAGATCGAAAGCTGGACTGGTCGCCAAGTCTTCGCGATCTCTACGGCTCACTTGACGACGCACTCATTCTCCGCAGTTCATACATGTCCAAGGAGCCAGGAAAGATTAATCTCGACATCCACCCGGCTTGCGGCAGCCGTGGTGTAACGAATACCTAGAATCTGAGAGTGGTGGGGATTCCAAATTGCCAGCTAGCACTTAGAGCGTTTTGCCATTCGCTAAAGATCACAATCCGTTATCCGAACTAGGTAAGACATGTTATCTCCTGTATCAAACGGGGTATTGCTAGCAGTACAGATCTGAATACAGACGCAGCACCTGATAGATCACCGTTCAATTTAAAGCAAGAATCGGCCTCACCGGATTGGATCCATCCGTGCACCCTTGTGGGATCGAGCGTAGTACTGTTTCATTCATAAATGGCAAAGGCAAAATTCTCCACGCTTAAAAGCATTCGGAGAAGAGGTGTGGGGATAAATAGTCAATAAGGTGGCATCCCGCAGAGAGCTACACCGAGTCCTTGAAGGAGTTTCCAACCCCAAATTTCAAAGGGCTTAGCATATGATTGACCTCTCTTGGCATCTCCCTGGCATCAACAAGTAGGCTCTCAATGGATGAAGTTCAGAAGGCACCGATCGCTAGGTGGAAACCAGTATGGTGGATCTATTCCTACCTCTGCACTACACGTTCAAATTCCGATGCGCCGAACTTCCATCCGTTGTCAAACTTTGAAATAACAAATGGGTCTGTATAAAAGTAAGGCAGTAAACTTATAAGTCATCATATTGCTGAATATCATAAAACAAATAATCTCGATGGCTCGGGTACAACAGCCCTTAAGACTGCGAATATTAGCCTTCCATGTGAAGCGTCGGTCTAAAACAAGAACACGGGATCGGTGCCAAAGCACTAATTGAATCGAATCCAGTTTAGGAACAAGTTCCTGAATCGAAAGAACCTAGGATGTTGGTAGAATTGCACCATTTTAGTGTTGGCAAGGAAAATCGAAACATATGCAGTTCGATTTAGCAAAACATGCGGTTTAATGCTTGTTGGAGTCAACGCTTTAGAGTTGGCATTGGTCTGGGCCGAACCAAAAGAGATGGAAAGATCATCTACATAGATCCTAGTTAGAATATCTTCATTTTGTTGCAGAGTGCTACATCTCACATCTACTGAAGAGTTTCTATGATACCGTATTGCCATGCGGTATTATAAGCATTCTCTAGACCGTAAAAAACCTTCAGTATTGCTGTTTATGAAGGAATTCTTCACAGACAGCATTTTTCTATCGGATAAGGGCCTTCGACAATAGTAGATTTGCGGAAGCTTCACTGTGCAGAAGATAAGTAGCCTTCCCTATCCAGCAAATGGCTACTTTCTTATACATATACCAAATTCTCAATGAAATAGAACTCACAGAAGGTTAAAGAAATTAGGTAGAACACGTCAGGCTAAAGTGATCTTTTCCTAGTTTGGAAAAAGTGAGCATATTCGCCATTCACAGGAGTCTGGAAGGATACCCTCTGCCCAGATCATTTTGACGAAATCTAATAGAAAGGCGATTCATAGCTTACCTATGTGCCGAAGAATGGAATATGGGACATCATCTGTACTAGGGGCGGTGCTCGCAAATGGAACGAGACGGAAAGCAACTCGCTTAATTTAAACCTGTCATTGAAGGAATCTCCGCCGCGGGAGGTAAAATTCAATCAGCGGCCTTCAACCACATCACAACCAAGAACTGCATTGAATGCTGGTGGACCAGAATCCCGGGTGGAGAATGTGAAGAAAGACGTTGCGAATTACTTACCCCACCACACATTATCTGGGTGCGAGATTGTAACAGGAAGAGTGGCGGGCAGGCGTCAGAGCATATGGAACCTAGCCCTTACTCGAGGAAATTTACCTTCAGTGAATTCGGATGAGCTCATGTAGGCATAACGCTTCTGCCTGAGGGCCGTTTCATACTCCGCTGACCAATAAAGAAGCAGTCGGCGATCAAAATGGTAAGATATTTAGAAAGAGTAGATAGGTACCCTTCGATAAGGTTGCTGGAGAAGAACTCAGCGTCATCCACCGACCTATGTAAACTCGATTGGGACAGAAAAATGACTCATTTTCTAAAAGGCGGACCACCGTGCACGTTCTTAACAACATTCCGGCAACAGAGGCACATAAAATGACATTTGAATGGGAAAGTGATCACTACCATCTAGCTCATCAACCATCACCTAACCAAAATTAAACTATGCATCCAAAGAGCATAGGCATAGATCAAAGCAGAATAAAGAAACGGTTAGAGCACAGTGATCGGTAAATTGATCCACATTAATTATATTTATCTCCAGATCGTCAACCAGGTCGACAGAGGCCTTTCCCTAAGATTGATTGTGTAGTCCCTCAAATGGGTGAATACTGTTAAAATGCCGAGTCGAACAAAGAGTTTCGGCCCCCGTTGCACAACGCCGCGTCGAAATAACATTATACCTAATACCAACCTATAGCTGTAACTCAACTGCCAGAATGGAGGCAGTTAGAAAATATAGAAGAACGTAAACATCATGATGGTGTAAGTCGAGCATGTTCCTAAACAGCACCCCTCCCTTTGTGGCGTGGTTGCAATCCTCTCATACCTTGTTAGATTAGGCAGAAGTCACTTACCTAGCATGGTCTCCTGAAAAATTATAGCTTACGGAATCATTATGCCCTCCAAGCCTAGCTCGGTGAGATGCGAAGGCCCTCCAGGAGGCTGGAGGCAGATCTCCCAGCGCTATTGGTGCTGAAGGTGTTATTACTTTCACGTGTGTTCCTTTCTATGCCTCTAGATACTCGTTGAAGGGGCTTGTCCACTTCGCCTTGGTGTTAGCCAAGGAAGGTAGTCCGCCCTTTGCCCCGCAAGCTCTATCAAGAGAGCGTCCGTGGTGAGTAAACCCACTCAAGAGTTCCGTGCTCGTAGGCCTGGGTTAGCCAGGATCAGAGGCCCCCTTTTGAAAATTGAGTCATACGACGTCCCAGGCAGCACCTGGCGCGCCAGGACTAGTTCTTCGCCTCGCCAATGAGAGATGATCCACAAACTGAACAGCACGGATTTCCTTCTCCAGAAGATGCGTACCACATTGCTTCGAAGAAGCAGGGTGCGGCTCTACGCAATTGGTAAACTTGTCCATACACAAGTTTATTGTGTAGAGTGCGGCATCACACTCACTGGCGAGTATTGAAGTGTCCGAAGGGCACTAATTATGGACGTATCAGAAGAGTCGGCGATTTCTTTAGAAGACTACTTTCCAAGAGCCGGGTCACCTTCGTTTCTTTACCAGTCAAGCTAGCAAATGCTTTCTTGTGATGAATAATGCTGCTTTTGTCTAACATGCTGCCATCAATGGAGCAAATAAGCCGAATGCGTTTGATGCCAGCAGATGCCCTATAAACCTCCTCCAGCATTATGTTCAGCTCAGTGCGGATCGTTTAAGTGGTTATCTACTCCAAAGATTTCAAGAATCACAATCATTGGTTCTCCAATATTGTCTTCTGTACTCTCTTGGGCAGGTAAAGGGACCTCCTCTCGTGAAAGAGAGGCGGACGTCAACGGTGGCCCCTAAAAAGTTTCAAACGCCTGCACCGCAGTAGAGGGCATGACCTGGCTGGCCCCCCTATCCCTTTCCACTTTGAAGGGTTTAGTCATATCCAGCCGCGCCCCACTTTTAGCGGTCGATTGTGGGCATTGGGAAAGAAAAGGAGAGATCGCCACTGGTGCAGTGATGAAGTCGTACAAGACTGAAACTAATAAGGTGCTGGGCGAAAACCACCTCACCTGTAGAGTTAGGAATGGAGCAAACCTGCTCTCTGCTAAAAGAAAGTTTGAGAGGGGTACTGAAAAGACTTTGGTAGGGTAATTCCTTTTCTGTGGTCGAACTTTCCAGGAGCAGCTGCAAAGATGACAAAAAGAAAGCTTATTCCGCATGGTGATGGTAAGAGGGGAGTCCGTGTTTCCTTGTCCTTCCAGAAACCTAAAGAGGACCAAAGTAGGCCAATCAGCTACTACTTCTGTGAGTAGAAGAGCAAGTTTGCAAGGGGCCATGCAGGTATGTAAGAAATTAAAGTATAAATATGTGGGTCCACTAACGAGTAGGTTGGGTGATCAACTCTTATTAACATACCACGGCGCTTTTTGATCCTGGAGTTGCGTATAGTCTACCCAGGCATCATGTCTAGCGAGCCTAAATCTGTTTCCTTCTGTTATAAAGTGCGGCTAGAACTAATGTTGAGGGGATAGTCGTAAAAAATAATAAATATTAGGTTGAGGAATAAGTTTTTTTTAATGTTGTGTTGTTGTAAATTTTGTTGACATGATTTGTGCACATATTAAGAAACAATAATAAATAATGAGAGCAAAATTTGCAAAGGTTAGGCTACGTCTCTTAACAGCGTAGACTATTAGACTTTTACTTAGGCTTCTTCTTAAAGTTGAGTAATAAGTCATTACGGTTTATTTATAAGTTGTTAATTTAATTTTTGTTCTGTACCCTCAAAATGGAATGTCAAGTTGAAGGAAAGGCGCATTTTCAACACTTGTTGTTATTCATTTTCAATCGAAACGGGAACAATGCAAACAGCGAAAGCTAGTCGCGATATTTTTGTTGTGTAAGGAGAAAATGCTTTATCAGAAAGGACAGCTCAATGGTGGTTTTCACGTTCCCAAACGGTCATTTCAAACTTAATGAGGAAGAACGTTCTGGTCGCCCCATTAAGTTGGATAAAGGTCGATTAAACGACTTTCTTCATGAAAATCCTCGTCAATCGACTGGCTGTACAATTGGCGTGAGATCTGAAAACTGTAGTGAATCACTTTTATTCCATGTGGAAAGTTCAAACTTTAACGCTTTATGATTGCCGCAGGTTCGCTTGCTCGTCACACGGCTACTCGTGGAGATAAGGACAAATTCCTTCACCGCATCATCATTGGCGACGAAAAGTGGTGTGTTTATGTCAACATGAACCATCGAAAACAATGGCTTAGCCCCAATAAAAAACCACTTCTGCGATTAAAGTAAGGACGATGCTGTGTGTGTGGTGGGATTGTGAAGGCATCATTCTTTATGAGCTCCTTGCGAAAAACGAGATTGTCAATGCAGAACTCTACGTTCAACAAATGTATCAACTCGCCGAAAGTATTCGTGAAAAGATACCTCATCGACGTTATGGAGTCCTTCTGCAACACGACAATGCTCGTCCTCACATTGCCAATATGACAAAAGACGCCATCCAAAAGCGTAATTATGAAATCCTGCCGCATCCTCCATTTTCGTCAGACTTGGCTGCATCGGATTTCCATCTGTTCCGATCGCTCTCCAACAATTTGCGCGGCGTTTTGTTCAATACTGATGTTGAATTAAGAATCTGGTTAGACGAATTCTTTAAGTGTAAACCCAGAGATTTCTATTGCAGAGGCATCGAAAAACTAGTTGAACGTTGGGAAGAAGTCATAAATAACAACAGAGAATACATTATTGATTCAATTGCATATTGTTATCAATTAAAAGTGAAGTTTTTCTAAAATTGTTAATGGTAATGAATAAATTTGATAAAACCGCAAGAACTTATTCCTCAACCCAATAAATAAAGATAAATTATCATTGAGAGGAACAAGGGGCAAGCGCACCAAAACCTTCCCAGGCTCCATCAGAGAGATTATTTTAACCTTCCTAATTTGCACTCAGGCCGGGAGAATCTGCACCTCCTGCGGGTACCAAGTGCAACAGTCCACTCAGGGTACCCACCTGTGGGGGACCTTGAACAAATCCAGTTGTAATAGGTTAAGGAAATTGGCGGAATATTTTATCCTCGGTTTGCCCCACAAAATATAGTAGCTATTTGCCTGGAATCTATTAATATACGCTAAGACAGAAAACAGAAAGGCAAATCATCCTTCTCCTCTGAAGAATCATGGCGTAAGGGAAATATTTCCTTACAATTCTGGTATCCGCAAAGGAGGCGAGGAATGATCACAACTATTGGAAGGTTTTCCTCCCCCAAAACTAGAGTCAGGTGCCGTTATTCAGCAACAAGGAGCGTGGATGGAATGCTGCCCTCGATGGATCTTTGTGAATAATGTGAAAAAAGATTTCTAAGGGATTCCGGCGCTAACGTGATGCCCTCGATGGTGATGTCGACTTCAGAGAGAACCGGAGGGGCATTCCATGACAATTTACACTGATCACATTTGACAAACTTGTAAGGTTGGTCCACGTCCTCTAAATTTTAGTTAGATATAAATCTTCCTGCGGTGCCTGTAATGTTGATATGCATATCAGTTCTTCCTGCTGTCCCTCTGAGACAGCCAACCATCCTTAAAACTAAAGGCGAGTGGAAATCGGCAGACATCAAAGGAATAAACTTTAGGTTCAGAGAGATGATGGTGCTGAAGAATAAATAATAGCCTCATCCAACTACATAAATATATTCCTCAAATGAGATATTAAATTCTGTCTGTTCCTCGAATGCTTTCCGCCGTGGTAGTAATACCGCTTAGGTAGCTGCTTAATCGGGCCTGCCTGCCCAAAGATATTTTAAGGGAAAAGTAATCGCTGATATAAAGATCTTTAAAACCTGTCCCTATTCACTTTCGGTCGCAATCCTCTTTCTAGATATGTGAATGAATTGGCAAAAATTTTGCCACGAAATCCGAAGAAGTGCAGCACAAATATTAAAAAAGTGACCTCAATACTTTTGACAGAGGAAAAAACACCTACTTGGATATTCCAGAACGTTATTAATTCCCCTGTTTTTCTTACAATTATGTAAAATTTTAAAAGTTATAGGCGGTATTTATCTCTAGCCTTAGTTATTTTTAAGAATTACCCTTAACGCCAGATCATAAATAAATAGTTGACTAATGAGCTACTGCATCAAGTATGTCACTTTGCTTGTTTTCAGTAAACATTGAAAAGAGAAACTAATTATTCAAACGAATTTGTCTGGAGAAATACATATGTACGTAAATTCGAAATTATGAAGATCGAATATTTAGGGTAAAAATTACTTAAGAATCATTGGACCGAATATACAAATTTATTTCCAAAATCGTGGTAGTATAAAAAGGAAACAACTTAGTTCATTGCGTGCAAGACATAAAGCTATGTATTCGGATTGTAACATATGTAATCACTCTCTAAAAGACAAAGGGGACCCGTTTCATTTTAAGGATACAGTGTAATCACAAATGGGAGAGACAAACCATCGTTAATTTTCTATGATTGATAATAGGCAGCACAAAATAAGGGCATAATTTTAAAAGTAAGAGCGATATACATCATTAAATTCCTGTGGTGATTTTTTAAAAAAATATTTCAAATAAGTAGAATCAACGAGTGTTTCCTTTTTTTGCTTAAATGGATTGCACATTCTTTGAAGATTTTTTGCTGAACAGGTATAAAACACTTCGAAAGTGACTGGACCGTTTCTACATTTACTCTTATACATTTTAGAAATTATTAAAAAAAAATTTGACAATGGAGGAAAAATGTTTTTTAAACTTCCAAGGAAGGTAGAATGAAAACGTAAATATATTCTCAACTATTTTACTCATTTAATATTACTTACTTTTCTTTCCACCAAGGCATAATCTTAGAAAAAAAAATAAAGTATTTTCGTTGTCTGATCTATTGCTTCTAAAATTTGCATATTTTCATTTAAAATGAAGGTCTTTGAAGTCAGTTGAAAGCACTTTTATATGCATTCGAGAGTGGAGTTTCGTTGTTCGCTTTTGTAAAGGTCTGAAATTCCTCCTCTAATACATTCCTATTTCTATATAGTATTCTCGGATAAATATATATACTATCGTTAGATAAGGGAAAATAATAGTATAATATTATGGAGTTTTCAAGGTCAGTTTCCTTTAAACAGAGCCTGTGCACCAATGAAGGAATGGTTGGCTAAAGTTAATTTAAAACACACTTAAAAGCCAAATAGCGGAGAAGCAACAGAGAAATGTAAGGTAGTCAGTCCACAATGTAGAAGTAATTATCATGAAAGCGTGATAATCAATATGACTTCGAAGTACACATGAGGGAAGTTAGAGAACGTGAGTCAGGAAAGGTTAAATGCGAAAGAAAGGATTGTGCTGTTAAGCACAATCCGTGCCTCCTAAGATGGAACATTTGGCATCTCAGCTGAGCATTTTCTGAATAAGTTAGAGCATGAGTCGGCATCCGCCAATCATTCAAAAATCGGTTGAGATGTTCTCCATAGTTCTGTTTACTATTTTTTAGCCATAGTTGCCAGACAAGGGTGAACTCCATTACAAGGAACCCCTTCCAACGAATTAGTGTAAAGATGGAGGCAAGCACTAGTCTCCATTAAAGAGAAAGTTGCGACCTTATCAGGAATGCTGCGACTCTTGAGAAATAGACACCTGACTTCAGAAGACGCTCAACATTCATTTCATAAACTTTCCCACTGGATCGCACGACTCTCTCGTTCTCAAAGAAGGCGTCTGTTGGTACCACTGACATTTGTAAGACCAGACACACCAGTCGTTGCCGGGCTACAATGGTAATGAGATCCCCCAGAAACTTTGTAAGCGGACAGAATAAATGAAATTTCATCCCTGCCTCTCCATATCCCCTGCCTTTATGTGATCAACTCCATCAAAAGAAGATGATTCTAGATGCCATGGACGAGGGCCTACAAGAAGAGAAAAGCGACATTTTCCTTTAGACTGCTAGTGGTTCCCCAATATAAATTATTGACCAACGAATGCACAATCCATGGTTAAATTAAAGATGAGATTTCCCATGTAAGATTTATTGTACACTATTTAAAGTTCAAGCCATCGCAGCAGATTTCTAACGAAATTAAAAACTTTAATTACCTAAAAATTAAGTTTTCAAGACGGCACTATCAATACCGCGTTTTGCAGAAATCCTGTTACACTATATTTTTTTATATTTCAAGAGGTTGTTTACATGTCTAATAGAAAAAGTTCACTCGAACAAACTTAAAGTTCGACTTTTCTAGCACTTTTTCCTTGTTTGCTGGTGTGACGATATGGAAGTGAAAAGAATCGAGATCTCTGCTCTCCAGTGCAGGGTATAACAAGTCTGACATCGCCAAGCTGCTCAACATCCGCCGGATGTCCGTCCACAAAATCGTGGAAAACCTCAAGAACGGGGAAGACTTCAACCATTGACATTCTTCATGTAGACCTCAAGTTGTCAACCGCTTGGCTGTAAAAAAATGCCTTAGTAAGAGATCCAAAGCTCCACATGACTACAATCGCGTAAGAGAGGAACATCTTGGTGTGCAATGTGGTTACCACCATCAAGAAGGAAAAGAGAAAGAGATTGACGTGGGTAAAAGGTCTCTGCTTACCGACTGCATGCATAAACAACGTCAAGAGCGCTGTAGTTGCCTTCTTAACTAATTCAAGCGTCATTGCAAACGAGTTCTAATATTCTTTTATGATAAAGTCTTTATGGCTGACCCAGTCATTAACACGCAGAAGGACTACATGGTAAACTTCGGCCAGATCGTCTCCGAGATGCATTAGGTGACACGACCAATCGCCCAGACTCCGTGATGATGCTCGGCGTCGTGGCTTCGAGTAGCGAGAAGATACCGCTGATTACTGGGATATCTTGGCTAAGAAAGTCCTGCCCTGGGTAAGAAAGATTAAGAAAAAGGCGGACTACGTCTTTCAGTAGGACGGTGTCCTGGCTCATACGACCAAGACCGTGCATGAGTGTTTGGGGTCAAACATGAACTTCTGGCCAAAGGAACTTTTACCGCCGCAATTGCCCGACCTCAATCACCTCTACTATACTATGTGGGTGTATGTTGAAGTCAAGGCCTGCAAGGTCCGCCACAGCAACGTCGACCAGCTGAATTACTCTTTAGACCGCTTGTGGGTAAACATGAGTAAGGTCTTGGTCCACAACGCGTGGATGGCCCTCAAATCTCGCCTGGAAAGCTTGCTTCCTACTGAGGGCGGCCACATTGATCAATATTACAATACAAACAGATATTTATATATTAGAACAATAAAGTTGTGTCTAGCTGCATCAAAACTATCATTTTCTACTTTATTGACAGCGTCGCACGAGTATAATATGACTTTAGCAATACCCAGTATATTTATAGGGATTATTACTGTACGCGAATTTCCTCCTTCGCCTTATTTTTATCTTAAATAACTCTCCAGTTCTTGACCTCCTTAGCAATCATAATGATTTTAACGAGCCCAATAACAAAAGCAACATTGATAAAAGTGTCACTACTGTTCCCCCATATTACAGAAGCTCCCTCCGTTGTCGACCGGCATCGAAGTTTATCCGCAAATTTTTAAATGTAGGCAGCAATAACATACAAACTCTTTAGAGAAAAGGCAAAATACGTAGGAAAAATCTGTCAAAACTTTCCTTGCACTTCATGTCCGAGTGGTAGCAAAGGTCTTCATTCGAAGTCATTTCTTTCACTAAAGTCCGGATTCCCTTCCTCAGGTCTTCCGTCACCTTGTCCTGCAGATGATGGAGGAATTCCGACATGCGGCTGCAGTCAGAACACCTGATCTGTTCCTTTCTGCTGGACACCCTTTCGTAAAATCTGTTGCAGCTGTTTGCATTTTCATACCAAGCGTGAATCATAATGATGCCGTTAACTCTTTTCCAATATCCAGATAGCTCCCATTGATCCAAGTCAGCCAACATATTTTTTAATTAAATCTATACTCTAAATATATGCTATCTAATGCCGTTGATTCTTCACCGATACATTAAAACGTTCCGGAGAAGAAGACATTAAAAAACGTTAAATTTTGCCCGAATACCCGGGACATATTTATCCTTTGTTGCTTTTCTTGAATAAATATAAAATTTTTCCCCATAATTTCTAGTTAAGGCAAAGTCCCTGTTTTTCTAGTGTGTACTTTTGAAGCTAAGTTATATAGGTGGTATTTTATTCTCCTAGAGAGTGTTCTTTCTGTTATTCCAATGTATAAATGGGATAACTGCTCACATTCTCCTGATTTACATGTGTATTCAGATATGCGATAGGGTCCTTTGTTTGGGTTCAGGTGTGGGTCTTGGGTTAATCTTCAGAATAAGGTTGGAAGAACATCTAGTTTGGTAATATACAGTTAAATTGACCTTTTGTTCAGCGCTTGTTGGTAGTTTTACTCTGTTAGTTAGTTTCCTTATTATTCTATCAATAGTTCCTTATTCTGTAATCATGGTGTTTAGTAGATGAGTTTTACAGTGATTTCTTTCTCTATATTTCTATTATTCGGAGACTCTAAGGAACCATCGGTAGACTTTATTTCTGATGACTGTCTATACTTCGTAGTAACCATGAGTGATCTGAGGTGAAAAAGTTTTTTTAGCTAGGGGTAGAAAGATAGAATGGAATATTTCCATTTTGTTTGAGCATTATGGTCACTTTATATGTCATATCTGAGTCGTCACTTTTGGACTGACCAATCTTGTGAGTCTTGCTGTGTACTGGCTTACGACTCTTTGTCTAGCGTCGCCTGGGAACTGAATCTTGAGGCATTCTGGCATAAAGAATTTGGCAAGTGCGCTGTATGAATCGAATACGGCGTGGGAGTTTAGCTTTCAATTCGAAATTTGGTCTTCTGTTTTCATTAACTACCCAATAAGAGCGAATTTCTTTTTTTAGCTAAACTTGTATCTGCTATTTAGAAAAAGTTATGTAATAACATAGAATATATATATATATATATATATATATATATATATATATATATTAGTGTAGTTGGGTAGCAGTCTTTCTTGTGTATTTCGCCTTAATTAATTTCCATTGGCAACTTTCTCTTCTTCTAACTATCTTTTTTATTCCATCTTGTAGATAGTGGATCACTTGTCCTGTATTAATCTCTCTTTAAAATTGCTAAGCTTTGGATCTTATTCGATCATCTTCGGATAGTTTTGATATGTTCTTGACTCATTTACCGATGTAATGAGTGGAGTAAGGAACTGAAAGAATGAAAGAAAACGATTTTTATTGGGTATTTATTCCCTATAGGTTGAGCATAACGTTAGAGGAAACTGGCCAGTCCGGTGAGTGGAATTTTAAAATAATTTAAATCTGCGATTTCAGCTTGTCGCTGAACTGTTGATGGCCGGCTTATCTTCGTTTATTAATATGGATTTTAAGATGTTCAGCCTAGCTTTATTAACCTCTTTCCTTTTAATAACGTTGTTATCAACTAGCATATCTCTTGTTAGGTTAATGTTATGAGCACTCTCCATATGATTTTGAAGCCCTCCGTTTTGCAGATGCATAGTTAAACGTCTCGAAATTGTAGTAGTTGTCATATCAATATATTTTAAGGCCTTATAAAGCTTATAGTCTTTATCGGGGAAGATGAACTCGTAAACTATATTGGTTGACTTGAGATTCGAGGAGTTTAGGCAGCTGTTGTTTTTCATCAGGAGACTGCTGGCTTTTGTTGTTTTATAATAAATGATGAGGTGAATTTTATCCATTTGATTTTTAACCTTGATATTACGGTTAATAGGCCCCTTGGTGTTTTTTTTCATCTATTTTATAGGCCGTGGACATCTAATTTCTGTAGAAGTCAACAAGTTCACAGTGTATTCTTTTCGGGACATATACTATATCTTTTGTTGCGGAATTTTTTGAAGATACTTCCGATCAAATTCAGAAATGATATATGTACAGTAGTAGCCACAATGATTCGCATGCACACTTATGTTTCTATCACAAAAACCTACAGTAACTTAAAATCAAATAATAGTAAGGAATGAATGATAAATTACAGATAGAAATTAAGCATAACTATAAGTTGTACATGCGAAAATTTGCAGGCAAAAGGATAAGGAACGATAAGACATGAGGCGTAGATGAGAAGGTACAAAATGCAATAAATTACCCAACAAATAATCATCGGTTGTTACAATATATTAATATTTAGTATGTAGACCTTTACTATCAAATATGCACATACATCTTCTGCCATATGAGCACACTAACCAAAGTCATTCTTTTGGTATTATTTTTCTCCATTCCTCGTGTAATATTTTCCAAAGATTTTCGAGGGTGTATAGGTTTCTCTCCTTATTTTTCCTTCCGATTTTCCTCCAAACATTCTTTATCGGATTGAAGTTTGGGCTCTGAGCTGGCCAGTCTATGGCACTTACTTTCTCATGATGCAGAAAATACTTCACCAAATTTACCATGTGGCAAGGTGCATTAACCTGCATAAAATGGCAGGTTGGGCTGAGGCTGCTCTTATATGGGCCATAACATTTATTAGTTTGCAAAAGTTCTTTATACACTTAAGCATTCACTCTGCCCTGCAAGTGGAAAAATGGGTCAGTAACATCCACTGAATTTATACTTAACCCTATAACGCTTCTTTCACCAATCATGACGCTGTTCGTAATGCAGCTCACGGATAATCTTGCCCCAAGTCTTCGATAGACGAACCTCCTGTCACCTGAACCAAAGTTTACTTAGGAACAATAGTCTTCTGTACATAGAACGTGCTGAGTGTTGAAGGATAATTGAGCTCTCTTGTTCTTAGTGCTGAACAATGGTTTGATTGCTGGTTTGCGAGATTTTAAAAATCTTTTCGTCAAGTGGCGTGTTATTGTCTTCCTGGAGACACTAATGCATATAGTTTCATTTACTTCTCGAGAAATCCTGGCTGCTGCCTTGTATCGCTCTTTTTTGGAGATTCGGAAGATGGCTTGGTCTTTTTCTTTAAGATTATCCTATTCTGGGCATTCAATGCATTGAATGCAGAAAGTGAATGCTCAGAACGATACAAGAAAAGTGTAATTAACGCATCTATCAACAGTGCCTTCACCCACTGTCAAACTTGGAAAGATACACACACTGAAATCGAGAGGGAAACCATAGTACTCGTCAATAATGTATTCAACAACCACGATATACAGGTAGCCATCAATAAGAAAATGGACCAACTTTACTTCAAATTTCAACAAAGCAATGGAAATAATAACAAAGAAAATGACATAAAAAACTCTTCTACAAAAACACGATGAACACTGCATACCAATCAGACGAATTGATAATTAAGGAAATTATCAACCGATCTATAAAGCCTACCAGTAGAGAACAAAAAATATCGTTAAATTATCAAACTTGACGCACCGCCAGGCTAATCATGAAAAACAATCAGAAGCTCATACCCGAACCTATCCAAAGGACTCATCTGATATATGAGTACAAATGGAACCTAGGAGGCTGTTAGCTCCTTCCTTAGTCATATATTGGCAGGATGGAAACCAAACTGTCAAGGAGAATTACATGACACCTAAGTAACGGAGATCCCCAAAACTAGACAAGTCAAAACCATGGAACCATTCTAAACAGAATAATGTTAGAAGAAAACACGAAAATTATTGATTTGTACAAAATTGCCGAAAAATACTTTTCCTGGAAGCCATCCATATACATGAAAATCAACCAAAGTTTAAGATTCAAATAATTCGAGCGGAATATTTCTAAGCAGTAGAATTATGTACCGAACTATAAAGGATGCTTAATCTCCAACCTCCTTAAGGACCCAGCACCTCTTGGGACGTGATCAAGAAATAGACCTTTGTGCCTAAGCCTACTCCATTTCTACCTTGTCTTAACATGCTTACAAGTTTGTCAGTAGGTTTGCACTTGCTCGCCTCTTTGTTTGTTTGTATATAAGTGTTCATCCATTAACATATAAACCAGTGTTCTTTTCTTTTTATCTGTATTTTTATTTTATCTCTGAAGATGATGCAAATGTATCGAAACGCGTCAGATAAATGAAATGTTTTTCTAAATGATTTTTCTCCCATTCTCTCACGGCATCAACCCAGACGTAAAAGATGTGATAAGATAATCCTAAATACGAAATTAGCCATCGTTTCTAACAAAGCCTGTTACGACACACACACACATATATATATATATATATATATATATATATATATATATATATATATATATATATATATATATAAAAATATATATATATATATATATATATATATATATATATATATATATATATATATATATATATATAAACGACAGTTTAGTAGAATCAGGGGCAGATGAGGAAAGGGGCACAAAGAAGGAAAGAGGGTGAGAACAAAGGGAAACTTAGATTGAGGAACAAGTAAACTTGTGACGATTTTCGAAGGAAGTTTTGTGTTAAGAGAATTTGTAAGGATTTTTTTAATTTAAAAGAGCTCCATTAAAATACATCGGCTTTTATAATTAGTATTAGGTTGAGGAATAAGTTCTTGCGTTTTTCTTAATGTTGTGTTGATTTAAGTTTTGTTGACGTGATTTGTGCACATATTAAGAAGCAATAATAAATAATGTGAGCAAAATTTGTAAAGGTTAAACTACGTCTCTTAACAGCGTAGACTATTAGGCTTTTGCTTAGGCTACTTCTTGAAGTTGAGTAATAAATCATTGCGGTTTATTTATAAGTTGTGTAAATTTAATTTTTGTTCGGTACCCTCAAAATGGATTATCAAGTTGAAAAAAGGCGCATTTTCGACACTTTTTATTCATTTTCAATCGAGACGGGAACAATGCAAACACAACCAAAACCTGTTGCGATATTTGTGATGTGTACGGAGAAAATGCTTTATCAGAAAGGACAACTCAATGGTGGTTTTCAGGTTTCAAAAACGGTCATTTCAATCTTGATGGGGAAGAACGTTCTAGTCGCCCCATTAAGTTTGATTAAGATCGATTGAACGACCTTATTCATAAAAATCATCGTCAATGGACTAGGCGTGGGATCAAAAAACTGCAGTGAATCACCATCATTCGATGGGAAAAGCTTAAAAATCAGTGCATGGGTTCCGCCCGCTTTGAGCGAGAGCAACAAACTTCAACGCTCCACGATTGCCGCAGTTTTGATTGCTTGTCACAAGGATACTCGTAGACATAGGGACATATTTGTTCCCTGGATCATTACTGGCGACGAAATGTGGTGTGTTTATGTCAACATCAACCATCGAAAACAATGGCTTAGCCCCAATAAAAAAAAACACTTCATGCACGAAAGACGATGCTGTGTGTGTGGAGGTATTGTAAAGGCATCATTATTTATGAGCTCCTGGCAAACAACGAGATTGTCAATGCAGATCTCTACGTTCAACAGATGTATCGACTCGCCGAAGCTATTTTTGAAAAGCGACCTCATCGACGTTATGGGGTCCTTCTGCAACACGACAATGCTCGTCCTCACATTGCTAATATAGCAAAAGACGCTTAATTGGGAAATCCTTCCGCATCCTCCATATTCTCCAGACATAGGAGAAGTCGGATTTCCATCTGTTCCGATCGCTCTCCAACAATTTGCGCGGTGTTTCTTTCAATGGCAATGTGGAATTAAGAACCTGGTTAGATGAATTCTTCGTGTCAAAGTCCAGAGATTTTTATTGCAGAGGCATCGAAAACTAGTTGAACGTTGGTAAGAAGTCGTAACTAACAACGGAGAATACATTACTGATTAAATTGCATATTGATATCAATTAAAAATGAAGATTTTCTAAAATTGTTAATGGTAATGAATAAATTTGATCAAACCACAAGAACTTATTCCTCAACCCAATAGAAATGACGCATCCTTTCTCATTTATTGCAAAGAAATTCTTTTGAGATTTTTAATCAACCTCATCTGAGAAAATAAATGTTCAGATGAACAATTTGCAAAAATCAATCTCTAGAATTAAAAGACACTCAATATTGTCTCCTACAATTATGCCAAACATGAGAGTGGCACTGCTAAAGGTAAGTTCATAAATTAGTGTTCATGTCGTCTTGATAGACATCAGCAATAATTTTACAATAGAGAATAGCTTTCACTTTGTATGTTTACTTTTCTTTTTATCTAAGTTTCATGTTTGTAAACAGGTGTGTAAGAGGTGGACATAACTAATTTATATTTGGTATTCAGATATACCTCTAGTGAATCTTCATTATTGATTTCCATATTTCTTACACGTTTGCACTTTTGAACTGCCTTGAAATGGAACAATTTTACTTTAAATATCAGCATTTATTTGCTTCAAATCTTTTAAATTAATCTTATGTTCGCAGTTGGTAAGCATACAGATTTTCACGTTTTTAAGTTCATATCTTTATTATGAAGGAATAAGATACTTCCTTTAGCACTTGCAACGTATTTCTAGGATACCCCGTTTTAAATTATTCTGATTTATAGCCTTACAATCTTCAAAACTTTCAATAAATCCAGATTAACCTTAATAGAACCTTGGCAATTACATTATTCAAAAGAGAATGTAAAAGAAAATAAGGGTTTCAAATTTTGTTAGAATCAACTAAGTAGTTATGAATTTTTTATCAAATAATTCCCCAGCTAACGGCAGATGAACTTTAGCATTATATCTTTCAAAGGAGAATGTAAAATAACATAAATGTTTCAAATCATGTTATAATCGGCTGAATAGTTATGATGTCGTTGCCAAAAGAAAATAATACCCCAGCTAACTTTAGGAGGACCTTGGAAATTATATCACTCTAAAGAGAATTTCAACCAACATATGTACGAGATTCAAATTTCGTTAGAATATAATTAGGAGGACATTGGAAATTATACCATTCGAAAAAAGTAAATAACAACATAAGGGTTTTAAATTTCGTTAGAATTGGCCGAATAGTTATGATGTTATCGCCCAAACCAAATCCCAGGCTAACTTTGGGAGGACTTAGACAATTATATCATTCGAAAGAGAATATAAAACAACATAGGGCTTTAAATTATCGTCAGAAAAGGCCGAATATTATGATGTTATTGCTAAATAATTCTCCGGCAACCTTAGGAGGACTTTGACACTTAGATGATTCAAAAGAGAATTGAAACAACATAAGGGTTTCAGATTTCGTTATAATAGGCTTAATAGTTATGACGCTATTATTAAATAATTCCCCGGCTAATCTTGAGAAGACTTTGGTAATCATATCATTCAAAGGGGAATGTAAAACAACATAAGTGTTTCAAATGATGTTAGAATCGGCTCAATAGTTATGATGTTATTGCTAAAAAAAAATAATACCCTACCTAACGTTAGTAGGATCTTAAAAATTGTATCATTCTATAGAGAATGTAAAACAACATAGGAGGATCTTGGCTATAATATCATTCGAAATAGAATGTAAAACATAAGGGTTTGAAATTTCGTTAGAATCGGCGGAATAGTTACAATGTTATTACCAAAACAAAAAAAAGCAAAACAGACACCGAGTGCCCGACCGACATTGTGAGATGTAAAGTCATTCACGACTAAAGAGGCTGAATTCACTTATAATGCCTAAACATATTAACAGCGTTTTGGTTACCTATATAGTAACTTATTTCAGAAAGATTTTCAAGGTCTGCTTAGCAAATGTCACGTGCTCTCACTCATTCTGATTTATGACCTTACGACCTTCCAGACTCTCAATAACACCCGGACTAACCTTAAGAGTAACTTGGTAATTTTATCATTCGAAAGAGAATGTGAAAGAAAGTAGGGGTTTCAAAAGTTAGTTAGAATCGGCTAAATAATTATGATGTTATTGGAAAATAATTTCCCGGCTAACTTGGAATGACTTTGACCATCATATCATTTGAAAAGAATGTAAAACAACATAGGGCTTTCAAATTTAGTTAGAATCGGCCGAATAGTTATTATGTTATTGACAAATAATTCCCCGGCTAACCTTGATAATTATATCATTCAGGAGACAATGTAAAACAACATAAGGCTTTAAAATTTCGTCAGAATCGGCCGAATAGTTAGGAGGTTATTGGTAAATAATTCGTTAGCAACCTTGGAACGTCTTTGGCACTTGCATCATTGGAATTAGGATGTAAAACAACATGAGAGTAAAAAAATTCGTTGGAATCGGCGAATAGTTATGATGTTATTAATAAATAAGTCCCCGGCAACCTTGGAAGGACATTGGTACTTAAATCATTCGAAAGGGCATGTAAAACAACCTAAGGGTTTCATATTTCGTTAGAATCGGCCAAATAGTTTCATATTATTGCCAAAACAAAATAACTCCCGGGCTCTAAACTTAGGAAAACTTAGGTAAATATATCATTTAAAAGAGAATGTGAAACAACTTAAAGGTTTCAAATTTCGTTGGAATCGGACGAAAAGTTATGTTATTGACAAAACCAAATAATTCCAGGGCAATCCTTAGGAAGACCTTTGCAATTATATCATTTGAAAGAGAATGTAAAACAACATAAGGGTTTCAACTTTCGTTAGAATCGCCCGAATAGCTACAATGTTATTTCCAAAGCAACAAAAGGAAAACAGGGACCAATTGACTGACCGACATATTGAGATATAGAGTTACACGCGAATAAAAAGCGTTAAATACGCTGTCTATCATTCAGTACCTTTGTTAGTATAACAGAAGTGGATGATAGGCGATAGATCTGTTTTGGGATCAACTGACAAACTGAAATTAATTGAAGTTTTACTTCTGCAAAAATGAGCGCGTGGTCTTTTAAAGCCATTATTTGGACAAGTTTCTGAAAAATTTCTTTGGATAGGTAAGTATGATTTCATTAACCCGAATTTCCATATTTAGAAATGTGACCTTTTAAGAATGGTTCGTACTGCCTTATAAACTCATTTATCGTTAAAAACGATATCATTTTGTAACAATGAAAATAATTTTGGGGGGGCTTGAAAAACCAGGTGACGTTCAGCTAACGAACGAATAACAACTCATACACGCCTCAAGACAAGTCCTAAGCGATCACACTCTTCCTAACTTTCTTCATACAACTGCTGTCCCAATCTCGCACTTTTTATACGAGTTAACTCTTTTAAAATATAGTAAATTGAAATTATAGTCTTTTCATAATAATCTATTACAATATTATTTTGCAAGTCACTGAACTCTTCTCTTATAATAAAATAGGAGAAATATTTAGTAACAAACATCTTACAAACAAAAGGGTCAACTGATCATTTTGATGGTGAAGGCAATAAACACACTTTATTGCGTTGGTTTGCCAAGACTGTATGCCAATATGACTTTCTAAGTGGCCCATTGTAGTGTTGAGAGTCACTAGGTGCACAAGCAATTTTACATGATCATGAGAGAAATCATGTTTAACTTCTGGATTTTTTTCAATATTTACTTCATACTTTTCACTAAATCATTCTTTGAACATTAATCACCCGGGTTCACTATACTTTCATTTTCACCAATCATATCAATCTCCAAAAGTCTGGTAAAGCAATTGAATCGACAATTGCAGTGAAGGTATCAATCAGGAGGCTTTAGAGGCAAAGTGAGATCACTACTGAGACATGTGCTAGATGAACCCTCTTGTGCCTATCTCTAATTTCAACCTCATCATATTTTGATTTGAAATGATAAAAGTGGTATTTATGATGAATTCTCGAACGGAGATTGATTTTGTTCCGCAATCCGTATTTCACGTTGTGTAACTTGTGTGCAGAAATCAGTCAGTTTTGCAGTCTTTGAATCTAAATACAAACATTTCTCTTGGTGGTTTGTTATAGTTTTTGCTTTTGTGCACAGCTTAATTGAACTCGTTTCATTGTGAAATCGGTAAAATACAGAAAGGAAAAGAATAATTTCCACATTGTGACAATCCAAAAATTTACATATATCAGTCGAAAAATTTAACTTCCGTGTTACAATCTACACTGATTTTGTCTGAGAATTTATAAACTGAAAATGGGATTTTCTCAGAACGCTGCATAAATCAGTAGCGTCACCGAAACCTGAACATGCTAAGTTACACTGCAAGGAGACTGAGAGCCTTTCCTTGTGATTTTTTATTTCAGTCGTCGGAAAAAGAATGTAAGTGTACCATGTGGCTCTTGAGTGCCTTCCAACCATTGCAGGATTATATTTAATTTTGTTTTTCTTTATTTAAATCAAAATCTTAAGCCTAAAACAGTGCAATTTTTAGTATGCAACAGCTTCAATTTTGTAGACACACGCACATAAAGGCATACACTCATACTGTTCCTTGTCAAAAAGTTTTAGGGTGTTTTCTTCAACAATATTTCGGTTGTATAGAGACTCTCTGAAGAACACTATGAGTACAGAAAAGATTTTTAAAATGTATTTAGTATTTAAATACTAAATACATTAAATGTTTTTAGATACATTTTTTAAATACATTGCAAATACATGATATATAATGAAAATCGATAAGGACCATTGGTATCACAACAAAAAAATATCCATTAAAATGAAATTGTATATTATAATTACTAATGTAGGATTTGATGACAATTTGGACTTAGGTGCTACAAAAAAATAGAAAGTTCCATAGAATGAAATTTCAGTTAGCTATTTATATCAGCATCACATTTAAGTAATATCAGTTGCTAAAATCTTTCGTCAGATAAAGAACTCTGTTTTGGAGATAAGGTCAATCCTCCTAAAGAAAAGAGCCGTTCCACAGAAGCTGACAACGGAAGGGTGGTGTTGTATTTAATAAATAATTTTTTTAGGTTTGGATATCTTATCTATACTTTTAAGTGTTTTATTTGAATCCTGAAGGTAACTGAACAATTATAAATCTGCGTTTGATCTTGTTTGAGTAGGTTTTGTAAATCCAAAATAATCGTCACTGTCCGATACACCACTGGAAGATTCAGCTTCGAGTCCCTCTACTAAATTCTCAATCACTTGAATCCTAATATTTTTATAAGAGTCTTGGCTTGCTTGAACTGTCCCATGAAATACTAATATCTAACCAGCGTAGTTTAAAATATAGATAGTTTTTTGATGCAATAATGGAATCAAATATGGTAGGGAGCAATTCTCCATAAAAAAACAGTTTTGTTCTCCCTGTAGGTGAGCAAATGTTACTGCAATAGGAGCCAAAACTGAGACATACTCCCCGAGAAATTCAATTTTGTGACTTCTAAACACTGGAAGTTCAAGGGACGTCATGAGTTGATGTAATTTGTCCTTGTGTTTTAAAAGTAATGGCAATGCATCAAACAAAGAGTTCCACCTTGTAATGCAAGGCACCTTTAATGAGCATCTTTAACAATTTTAATAATCTTTTCTGATTTTGGAAGACGGCTTTTGTTCCATAATACTGAGCTTTTCCCCTTTGCAGCATGATTGATATTTGCAAAAGAAGATATTTTCAGTGCCTGCTTTGCACCAGTTGTTGCGACAAGACTAAGTGCGTGTGAAGTAGAGCGCACATGCTCAGGTAGGCTGAAGCTGCATGAGTCAGACGAAAGGTCTTCTTCCTGATCTAAGTTATTTCTCATTAAAAAGCTATCCTCCAGCTCGTGCTCACCCTGATCTTCTTCACCTACCTGGATTCCATCTTCTGTATCTGTGGACACGTTTGCAGCAGTGACTGCACATTCCTAAAGGCTTTAACAAAATTAGAGCCGTTATCAGTGACGGTGATCATGATTTTCTGCAGAAGGATATCGTATTGATTGATAATATTCTCCATATGGTCAGATGTAGTTATGTTTTCCTTTGAAGCGACAAGAGCCGCTTCCTCAATCTGAAAAAAATGAAATAACAGTCCAATGTTTGTCTCATAAATGTTTCCATAAATTTTACATATCAATATAATCGAGATAAATACTACCACCAAATAGTTCTGCTTTCAGCCAAGAGCTGATAACTCCCTAATTGCAAAGACATTTTCAATTTCATATTTCATAAAGAGCAAAATCTTAACATACTCAATTAACTGTAACGCCAAAAAAACTACGGTGACTAATTGACCAAATATTTGCAGTAAGTCATAAATAAGAGGGGCTGTCTGGTTTATTTTTCAGTAGAGCTCTTGTCACTTTCTCTTCTTCTATAAAATTTCGGCCTAGCGTCCGACTTGAAATGTAGTTAACTGAACAATTTAGACCGGCAGTTGTGGAATATGTGATTATTGTGAGTGAAATTGGTTTTCACAGTAAAATGAGAATATATGGTATGCATATAAAATTTTATATATAAAATGTAGCTATATGAATGTCCTATATCTATATAGGACTGGTACATTAATTCATAAATATATTATTAGTCGTTCATATTCAAAATTACATAGTAAAAGATTGACTTTTAGTATTGTTAAGAATATCTACATTATCAAGCTTTATTTCCTACATTTATAACTGACGGGCATGCTAGTTTGGACATAATGATATACAGGTATTGCTACTATAAAGAAATATATCGTTATAGGAATTCATCTAATAACTACATATAATCGATCAATAATTGTACTAATTATTTCTAAAAAAAATTATACAGTAATATCTTCAAGTAAATGATAGCGCGCTTTAAGAATATATTTATGTAGATTCTCATGAAATGTTTTGCAAATTATCAACCTCTGTTGTTTGTATATGTATTCCTTTATTTAACTTCTTTATATAGCCTACCTTATATAGTCGTTATTAGAGCTTAACCTGTACTACTAATACTATAATTGTAAACAACATTTTTAACTCAGAACTCACCTTTAATTATTCTCACAAAAGCTGGTTGCTCCATGGTTAATAGGGGATGCACACCTTGTATGATAAAATCTTAAATCAGCCTATTGTTTAACCTTCTTATTATTCACCGCAAAACACTCCAGTAATGTCTTAACTTCAACAGCGCTGCTTGAAGGACCATCGTCTAATACTGAACATTTTCTTTTTAGATCTTTTCTTTGAGCTGTCACGTAGTTATACGATTTTTGCACCAAATCAGGATGCTTTTTCTGTTGATAAATGTATATGATTAGATAATTGAAGGACATTTGTTTTACGTTGCTATAATTTACGTTAAATTCGATCAGCATTTAATATAAATAAAGGTATTGCAAAACGAAACAGGTAGGTTCGTGCATGGTCAACCTACAGTACTTAACATTTTCGTTTGCAACTAGCAATTTTCCTATTTTAAAAAATAAGAAATAGTGAAACTTTCCAATTGAATTAAGTATCATATAATGAGCTTTAATATATTCTTACGTTCAAATGAATGCATAGAATGGAAGTAGCATTGCTCGCCGCAGAGATTTCGCCATTGCATGATGTACATACACACTTCACTTTTTTTCTGTCGGAAGATTTTATTCTACAAAATTACCATCCACTAAAGGATGAGAATAATTACATGATTCTTTATCTTCCTCGTCTTTATTATTGTCTAATCTTTCTATTCCACACTCTTTCGAAAAAGCTGAAGTTGCCATGCAGCAGTTGAAATAATGCTGACTGCTCTTCTATGCAACCGAACAAAACTGTAACCATCAATTAACTGAATTTGAACTGATGCTAGCAATCTTCCCCTAACGGATCACGCAGTCAACCGTTTGTGTCATACAAGCTGAGACAAGTTAAAACATGCATTACACGATCATGAAAGCTATATAAACCTATTATCAGTAAAGTATTTGCAAAAGGTATTTAAATACATGTTTTCAAATGTATTTACAAATACAATTTTCAATACATAAATGTATTTAAATACTGCACACCTCTGATTATACGCTTGCAAGTTTTAGTTGGTTAGTAAGTCTGTAACCACATATTGTAGTATATAAAACAATTTCTTGTAACATTTGTCCACTTTGTCTCTGAAGATGATAGGTGCCGTTTCGAAACTTCCTATCTTGTCTTTACTACCAGATTAACGATTATTTAATAAAGGTATTTCCTTCTTTCTTTTGTCAAACGAAGCAGGCGCCTTTTCTTCCAGGTGTAGAAATTTGAAAACTGTAAAGCCCTGTGAATTTGAAGGAGATTTGAATTCTCGAGCCCTCTCCAACTCACAAAATTCCAAGAAATTCAGATTCTCTCTATTCCTACTCAGCAGTCATGTCATTAACGATAATTATTTTGCTTTCTTTGTCATTAAACGCCTTTAATTATAATGTCGTGGTATACGGCCGAGTATGTATGTACGTTTGTTCCGTACATGAATAACTCCATCCATTTTTCTCTAAGAGTCCTATACTTTTTGAACTTTTTATTCTTTAACCAGGGAGGATTCGTAATATTATATATCTATTGCCATAAAAAGCGTTTCGAGGATTTGATTAAACATCTAGGGCCAAAAATATACTTTAAATTACATAGAAAAATGAAATATTAAAACTTTAAATATACTAAAGCTATAATAAGATGATCTAAATAAAAATTAATACTACTAATGAGTACTACGCGATGGTTGACGCAAAAATTCCCTTTAGTACATAATAGTAACTAAACAACATATCTAAGTTGGATTCCTTTTAGCTTTAACTAAGAGGAAGTCTGGCGTGGGATTACCTTGAACGATAAGCTCGTTGATACGATGATTGGAGGCGTGAGGCTGAATCGGATACACAGCTATCCCTCTCGCTGCGCGAAGGATAACGTTGGTGGAGGTTATTCGGGAATAACAGCTGACCCCGAAAAAGGTGTAGAGCGCGTGGCGATGATTCTTGACTTGAAGATATAAGCAAGGGAATTGTGGATGTACGATTATTCCAATCCTTGGGTTACACTTGTGGGCTTATCGATGATGAGACTTGACGGTATAAGCGAGGGAAATGTAGATGTACGATTATTCCAATCCTTGGATTACACTTGCGGGCTTCTTGATGATGAGACTTGGCGATATAAGCAAGGGGATTGTGGATGGACGATTATTAGGAATCCCTGGGTTAGACTTGCAGGCTTCTCGATGATGAGAATTGACCAAGAGGGAAATCTTTTCTCGAGTGGAACTTCACATTGGTATTCCTCAATGGTTAGGGATATCTCTGTTTCTATTCGGGGAAACTGAGATAGGGAGTTTCTCTGAACGAGATTAATATGGGAGTAATTTTCTGTTACTGATTGTATACTATTCGATTTGACCATAGGAACAGCCTCGGGAAGAAAACTATTGCTCGGTTCCACTTGTTCTTGATTCCCTGTTTTACTCAGGGACTACTCTTCTCTCGATTGTTACCTCGATTCTCCTCTTCATTTCTCCAGATCGAATTATATATATGTCGATTATTCCCTAGTTGGAGGGGAGGGTGGATGAGGGCCCACTCTTAAGCCTATTTCCTAGGGCATGACAATAAAAGGGGACAGTGAGCCTGTTCATAGATTTTTATTCTAAAGGCTATCCCACACTCCTTTGTTTATATTAACAGACTACGAAACCTGCTGATGGTAATCCTTCTTTGCGAGCGATCTCAAGGATTTTTGTGACAGTGGGGCAAAGGAGAGAGGGGGAAGTAAAGTATCGGACCATATGGAACATAACTGTTGACGCTGTGTAACTAAACTAGCGTATGTTTGTCCTCGCGATATTGATTTCCCCACAAAGGACTTTTTAGTTTTGTACGCCGACACATATTAAACGAAAAAATAGCACACGGATTACTATGTTATGTTAAAAATGTTGGTTTAAATAAATTTCTGCAAGGACTTACAATTCAAAGCAGGATTAAATTGGAATCTAATAGCTACATTTCCTCAGCAGATTGTTCATTCCATTGTTTAAAACCCAGACATATCACGTGATAAATCTATAAGTAGAAGAAAACTTTTCACGCATAACTTTTTGATGAAATCTGAGAACACAGCCGATGACATCTATCAAAGAGTAAAGCAAACATTAATTGAAAAGTTAAAGATAATTTAAATAACATTTAGATATGAATGATGAGCAAGGGATAAAACGTTTGATTTTATCTTTAGTTCAGCTTATAATTCCAAGTATGACATGCCTAATGCCTTACACTCATAATCCTCCTTTAGTGCCATCAGCATCCTTTAAAGACCCAAGACTCCTAATATCGTAAGAGAAAATTTCCTCATTATTATTAATGTAATGTCTATTATTTTTCTCTGAATCTTAAAAGCCAAAACCATTCTTGGACGGTGCTTTTTATATTATTGCTTGGCTGATGCTTTTAATCTATTATGTAATGGTTGAGTTTTTACTAGCGATCTACACTCACTTAAGCCTCCTTTATTTCTCAGTGGGGACCTACTGATTAATGAGGTATTCGAACCACGGGTATCTATAGCTTATGGCTATCGCGGTGAAGACTTTACCACTCTGTATACCATCATTTCATTAACCACACTCGATGTCGCTTAACTTCGCTGAAATCGGAAGCAGCGTTAGTGCTTTTAAAATTCATATACTCTCTTAAAATTTATTGACAAAACTTGTTTAATGGATATTTTGCAGTATGCATTTTTATGAACTGCTTTTAAACCACTGCTTATAAGGTATTTATTCCTTTTCAATATGATTGAGCGCTAAATCAAATAAACTACAGAAGGAAAGATTTCATTGCTTTAAATCATTCCCAAAGAAGTCAAACCATAATTGTTGCCTTGAAATTCTTACTCTAAAAGGAACAAAATGAACTAGGTGAGAAAAACTTGTGTCTCCATTGGTGATGGATTTGCGTAGTTTTCCAAATATTTCAACAACTTTTAACTTGCTGCTTATTTTGTAGCTCAAAGAAATTATTTACCTTTTTCTCAAAGACTCATTTTTAATTGTTAACTTTTCAAGGCAGTTTTATGTGACTACTTTATAATTTACCACTATTGTGTCTCGGTAAATGAATTTGTTTTTTTTTTACCAAGAGGAAAATTTATCCTTAAATTTTCTGGAAGATCGGAATTATAAACTTGTGACCGCATCTCGAAGGAAGTGAAGCTAACGCCACCAAGAATGTTTTGACTCGGTTAAATTCTCTACGGTTTATCTTTAATTGTAGGCGTTGGAATTCTTATCTTGACGTGTTTAATTTTCGGACGAATGAACCTAATTGTTCTTCCTTGCCAGTGCTCATATTTATGTTTATTTTAGTAATTAAGTGAAGCTTTATCTTTAATAATGATCTCTATATATGCTTATCTTAACGTAGTTGATTTATACAGTACACAGCATTACTAGGTATCATTAATAGCGTTTATTTTAACTCGCTTGATTTTGGTGGCGCTAAATGACATAAAGTATCCATAGAAGAATTTCTATTATAATAAAACAATTCATCCAGATAGTTGAACTCAATTTTAGCCAGCTTTGTTTGGAACCTTTTCTGCTCTTGAAAAAGTAATGATTGCTCTCAGAGGCACAACACCAGTTGAGGAAAGAACTTGATCTGTCGAAAAATAGATCGAGAATAATTTTGCTGCTACATACCTAGATAAAATTAAATGGTGCCGTCCAGAAGGCCTTTCTACTACCATCCACCTCAACAACCTTAATTGCTGCTATCCAAAACACCCGTTTTATTCTTAATCAAGGGGTCTCTGAAAGATTCTTGGGATTACTCATATTTCAAAAATAAATACATGGCAATGGGTAAAAAGCACCTTAAATAGGCATTTTATCTTAATATTACTATAAATCTCGCTATGATATGACCTCTCTATAACTATCGTAAACAGCCAAACAACCTTAAATTACCTAATTTCTTGTCATAAATTAAGATTTTATATGAAAAGCACACCTGGAATATTTAAAAGAAGTTAAACTAATAAAGGTGAACATAGTGAAAGAGAAAATATGTTATAGTTGCAAAGATTCCTTAGTATTCCTTATGAAGCTGGAATCATTCAATAATAAAAATTCTAATAAGAGAATGGCCCTTAATAGTCTTAACTTCGTAAATTTGAACCTCACGATCGCTCCGTGTACATTTATTTTCTCCAATCATTTATTCCCAAGCCTATATAGAACCAATTAAGGGTCAAAAAGGACATCAAGTGCATTGAAGTAGCCTTTTCCACTTCTATTTCCTTAGTCGACTTTTTATTCCGTGTCTTAATCCGGTTTTGACCATGATTATTCAATCCTTCATCCAAATTAGTGAGAAATTATTTGTACCATTTTTGCATATATTTTCTAAAATTCGTATGAAAGAAAGCAAAATAAATTGTACATAGGCTTTGTTAATCGGTAAAATAGGGAGAGATAAATGTCCTGATGGTAAAGTTGTAATTACCACGTCAATAACTTAAACATAAATTTTAACATTCATTTTCTTTTTTTACTGGAAATCAAAATGAGGATCCGTTTATGGCCTCAATGGATATATGCAAATAGGTTTTGAAATTCGGCAGCAAATTTGCGATCAGGTCTTCGGAATGTTGCTATGGTTCAGGGAAAGTTCATTCAGAAATTTTCCTTCTATTTTTTATAAGAATTTCATTTGCAGTTTGGGGATCTTGTCCACGATTGACAAGAAACGGATTACATCAGGAAACGATTCCATGTTTTCCATATACTAGAATTGCATTCAAAATCAATAGATAAATAGGGTTAAATATAATTTCAATAAAAAATACTTTCCCTCCCTGGATTTATTTATATCTTTTAGAAATATTCTACCAATATTTTAAAGGGTATTCTTTGATCAAGTCCTAACAAACTGTTTCTTTCCTGTATGAAGTTGAGAATCAAAAATTTTCCACAAATTTGGTCAATATTATCCGATATTTTGGAATAACTTTTCAAATAATCTTGCAAAATATTTTTTGACCAATCTTTACTTCTTTTTATTATAGCAACTCACTAATTTGAATTTTCTTTTCTATTGGGAAATAAGATGCCAACTAGTATCTGGAATAGATACAATCCTAAATATAAATATATTTATTTACTTTTATTTAAAGAAAAATCAGCGAATTCCACATAAGTAAAGAGCATTGTGATACACATGTCTAAATCTTGTAGGAGGGGTGATTGATGAGAATATAAACAACTAAAGAATTCTCTGGGCTCTCAACACTAATCATTCTTAGCTCTCAAAACTTGTGTTGTGAGAGATATCTGTTATTCATTGTTATCAGAGTAATTATATGGAACCTATTTTACCTGAATTATAATTGTAAAGGAATAATAAGAGTTTAGTATATATATATATATATATATATATATATATATATATATATATATATATAAATATATATATATATATATATATATATATATATATATATATATATATATATATATATATATATATATATATGTATATATATTTATCGAGGCCAAGGAAATAATAACAGAGACATCTAGGTTTAGCTTTGCCCCTCCGATGTTCTCTGCTAACATAGGAGAACGGGCAAAAGGATAAATTATACGAGACAGATTCCTGACCTCAGGAATCTGTCAAAAGTGCAAAAGTGCAAACTAGCGATCTCGTTTTACTCTCTCTCCGAGCTACAAGACACCAAGCGCAGGAGACCAGCCTGAGGTCTCACTGTGCGAGTCTCCCCCTCCACCTCCACATTACCATGCGGGAGTAATTTGTGTATATAACAGGTAGACCCGAGGAATCGAGGCTTTTTGTTAGTTCTAACGGAAGAGACAAGTAAGTCTTCGGTTGAGAGATTTTTCGAGTAGGATAAGGAAACTGAAAAATCACTGATAGAAAGTTTTCTGCAAGTTAAGGAGAACTTTGCAGTCCTTGTACGAAACCAGATCGTACCAAGGGAACTCGGCACCGTTTGAGCCCATAAGATAGTGAGTATCAAGCTAACCAGTTTGAGGACTCTAAATCTTACTCTATCTGAGTTGGAGAAACACCAACTAGATAGAAAAAAATAAAAACAAGACAAAGATTTCATCTCGTCCGTAAGCAAAGTAGAGGGGCTAAGTGTTAGCTTGAAGTTGCCTCCACCTCCAAATCCCTCGTGACGTCACTCATCAACTCGACAAGCATGTCGACGAACGCCATCTAGGGAGCAAACAACAAACAACTCGATCAACGCCTCGCCGGATCAAAAATCTCCCGGAATAGTCTAACTGGTGGCGAGTATTTAATCTCCATTACCTTATGTGAGTAAAGAATGATCTTATTGTTTATGTCCCCGTGCATAATAACTAGTTTATTAGATGTCTGGCTAAAGAAAAAGATATAAATTAAAATTGTTCCCCCCCGTAAAATAATATCATTAAAGTCTATTTTTTTAGTAAAAGCACTGTTTTAATTATCCTCGAACGAGTTAAAGTGGCAATAATTGATAGAGTTAAGAAAGAAACCTCTTTTATAAATTCTCTAGAATAAAAATACAGATTACCACTCTTAGAGCACGATCCTCAAGCGCTCACCGAGGCATGAACCTACGCCTCATGTCAAAGTTTATTTGGTTTATTAACAATTAATAAAACAAATAAATATATATATATATATAAGCTCGGCTAACTTACGAGAATAATCATTTTATTCATAGTAAATATACAAATAGTAAATTAATTAAAATTAGACATTATATTTATTAACTTCAATTATTTTCATTCTATTGTTAGTAAATTCATTGAAAAATGAAAATATATCATTTTACGGAAATTCTATATTAAACGTTGTAATGAAACAGATAGATAGTATTTTCGATATTTCTTTGTTTCATACCTCTTCAATATTAGCATAGAAGAAATATAATTATTAAGTGTTTAAGAAAGGGGTAGGTTTCTTTACACGAATTTCATACCATAAAAGTTTACACAATTTTCCTCCTTTCTGACGATTTCTTTTCTTTTTATAAACACTAACAATTTTTGCTTTATATTTTGCAGAATAAATGTTTTAGAAAAATTATGAATCCCCAATTTATAGAAGAGGCATGAATTCCTTGCAATCCGCGCCGGAAGGACAAAAATAAAGATTTAGGACTTCCTCAACTTAAGCACAAGGATGGTGGAAAACAACAGAAAGGATCGACTAAGAGGCAACAACACAGTGGAAAACCCATGATCAACGATCTGACGTAACCAGAACGCCTAGTTTTGTCGCTGATATCAAGCCGATCGCCAACAATGATCATAGAATGATCATAGAGAGTCAATTGCAAGAGAGAAAGATGTGGATGAAAAGCTGTTCCTGGTTGTTCATAAGGACATATGCTAGTTTTCATACAAAATGAAGAATGGATAATTTCGGTTTAAGGTGATTCTGAAAAAGCCAGAAGCTGATCAACAGGTTGAAACGTTCGTTTTTCTCCGTAGTTCTTGGTGCCTGAGTTTCTTCTCTTATGATTACAATTTCTACCAAGACCATAAAATCAATTTGTACATTGCGTATACGCAATCAAAGAAATGCTTCCAAATTTAGAAGTAAAATTAAAACTTGCCCAAGCACAAATCAAATACTTCACCTTGAAGGAAAGATTGATTAACTCTCAATTTGTACATTTATCAAAGTATTAAATGAAATTCTAAAAGGCTAAGAGTTTTATTTAGAGGCGCTCGTAGCTGGCGATTCGCCACCTGCGAAGTTGAAAAAAAATGCCGGCCAACGATGAAAATATCCTCACATTATTTCAAAATTTTGCTCAAAGAACTCTAATTGAATATCTACGTTGTATTTACTACAATTTAAAAGAACTATTTTCCTTCTTTATCATTTATTTTTTTACTATTTCAATTAAAAGCGGTTGTTTAAATTTACATTTTCAGTTTGTATTTTTATTTTTCACTCTTTAGTATAAAATTGATTAGAGACATTATTCTTATGTTAAGATCTGGATTTCAATTTTAAGCGTAGGTTTTTAATTAAGCCGCGAAGCGATGTGTCGGTCTAGCGATGAATTGGGTCGGCGTTGAGTTAACGGCAAGGAATTTCCCTAGAGGCCTGTTATCGCTTCTTCTTACATTAGAAATTATGGCATATGAGAAATGATAATTTATAACTAAACTGACTTTACTCAGTTCATGATTACCTTATTTTCAAAAAATTCTAATCAAATATAAACATGAAGGAATATTTCGACATAATTTATTTGATATTTGATGGACTCTGTGTTGGCGGATTTAAATTATGATGCAGCTCTTAAAATATCCAAATTAATAGCGTTTTATTATTTACCTCCGCCTAAAGATTTAAAGGAGGTATATGAAATCCCTACTGTATGTTTTTTGTGTTTTATTGTTTTTAAGTTATCTCAAAAGGCCATTGACGAGTATTTACGAATTTTAGAGGATGGTTAGGCTGTTGCTCAGCCATCCCAAATCTAATCTGGGCTCTTGCTCCTCGAAAGAGTCGAATAGATGTGGGAGTAATATTTGCCGGAGGCGTCAAATCTATGAATGCCTTTTGGTTCTATTATATTCTCCACAAATTTAGCTATTCTACATCGTCAACATATTTTGATATCATTTTTAAATATAACATAGATATATTTATATAGTCTTAAACTTAATTCGTAAGCCATTGCGACACTCCTGGTAATCAAAGTCGATTCAAAGTGCTGCAGATGGATTCCCTCTCTTTAACCAATGGTTAATTAATTTGTAATCCTTTCTTCTAATCTAAAACTACGTTTACTATTTTAATCAAGTATTTGTCTTCCAAGTATTTGAGATGTTTTTTATTTATTAACGACTATTTATAACATCAGCAGAGCTTAAGGTAAGGGTTTCCTTGGTATTTTGTGGTCCCGAATTTACTATCGGTGTTAGGTTGCCTAATCTAAAGTAATATAAAACGAGAGCTGAATTAGAATTTTGGCTGTAAGTATTAAAGGTGAGGGAGATTAATAATAAAAAATGAGACAGAGCAGTATCGTAAGCTTCATTTTATCTACTTATAAACAGCTTCATGTAACCCTCCGTTATTACTTCTTCTTCAAAAGGTAGCGTTGGTTTAAAACTTTCATCATCCACAATCAGAACACAGGATAAATTTTTGTAATAAAATTGAGTATTTTCTATATTCAGAATTCATTTGCTATCGACATCAGATATTCTTCATTAGGATTTCTTCTACCTTTTTATTGAATCTGAGAAGCGTTAAAGCCTTATGAGAGCTAGTTTATATGTTTACTATTTATTATCTTTACAATTTATTTAACGGCTTATAAAAGTTAATGAAATAAAATACGGAAATACACAAGCCAAGCGTTGATTTTCAATATCTATAAGTATATTTATATTACTATGGCCTAAAATTCTATTTCCGCAAACGCATAGATGAAATTTTACTTTATTACCAATAAATCGCTGCAAGGCTACAAAAATCGAGTTTGGTGTACATGTGGCGTTTTTCCTCAAACGGTTGTTAGCCTATAGTTTTCTCACCTCTCGAAAGCGGAAAAAGGCAATTAACATATTGTAGATATATGATGGTAGGTTTTATTGGATTTTCAGATGACTAGGAACCAATTTAAGAAAAATTAAAGCGAATAATCATTCTACGGCATAAGTTAAGTCAGGCAAGCGTAAGTAGGACAAAAACAAACAAAAATGTCTCAACAGATAAAAGAAAACGAAATGTATTACCAAATTATAGTCTTAACATATTAAGGATAGATAAAATTGTTACGAACTCTTCTAAGAAGAATGTATATCAAGGTATTTTTTGTTATCTCGACTGTCAATGAGCTCTTACCATAAAATGATCTATATTACTACCGGGCCAGAAGTAGCTATTACTTGGTAAAACTCACATTTGTCGAGGAGTACCTTCAACGTGCATGAACCTATTGAAAGCAACTTTAATCATATAAAGAGATGGGAAAAAGTAAATTATTTGGCCAGTGAAGTTTTTCTTCCAAATAACACCGAACAAACTTGAAAGCACGAAGTGGGACTTTTTTCATGGGCATAGTTCGCCGTAAAGGAAATACTCATCCTATTATCTAGTAAATATTAAAATAAAAGTACTGAAAAAATAGAGTAACACAAAGAACTACAATACCAAAGCCAAACAAAAACAGCCAAATATAAAAAATCAAGACATATAAGAAAAGAAATAAACGAACGCTCAGGTGCCTTAGCTAGGTCCCCCCCTCCAGGGCCAGTGTTTGTATCCAACACCAAATATACTAAAAGTGGTGGAGAACTGCCTCGTCCAAAAGGTAATATAGTTTTCAAGTCTGTGTGCATGAACCGTCCTAATTAGAAAAGACAAGCGGTAGCGACAAAGTTCAGCACGCTACCAAGATAGGTAACGAGCGCGAAGATCTATCAAATTGGGAGACTCAATCAAAATGAGCTGTACAGTGTGGAGGACCAGGCAGTATACTCAGTAAAGTGCAAGGCAACGTTAAGTTCTCATCTGTCGTCTCCCAATATGTTTGCTAGGCAATTCGTATGGCTGACCTTATTTCTGCCATGTATTTAGCGTAAGAAAAAGTGAAACTATGGTCTGTTCGATCAGTTCTCAAGGTATTTTTAGCACTCTCATCTTCGTGCTCAGTCCTCGCAATCTTTACTTGTCCAAGAACGCAGCATAAGGTCATCTTGAGTTTCGCTCAACTTGTGGCAACCGTATATTTAAGGGAACAGTGAATCAGTCAAAGGGGAGAATTCAATGCTATTAGAACACTAATGACGCTTTGAGAGTAGATAAAGAACCTAATCAAGTCTAAAAGCAATCAAGACAACCTTTTTTCTCAACCTGTGGATCTACTCCAACTTACATTTAATCTCGGCTGCTGATGCAAATGTCCTTTGTTGTTATACACGAGACACTAAGTCAGAGACATGGACCTCCTAGGAGAAGAAATGGTTGAGATAAAATTTCCCGAAACGGAACAAATGTAGCACTTTCAGGCGAACCCCGTTCAAATACAAGCTTTGGACACCAAAGCAATATATCATAAGATCGTATAAATATGGTGTAAGGAAAATATTTTCCCAAGGAGATTTCTTTGATGCTAAAGGCCTGATTGCCTTTTTTGGGGTCACTTTTTGGCTGGGTACCATCTTACTCTCCTATTCCGTGCGCGGAATAAAAAATCTCATAAGAACTCAGATATGAAGATTGGTCTCAGTCAAGTAAAGCATAGTGTTATTCGTTATAATAATAGAGTATATTAGTTCCCTTTTTTTTAACGATTGCTATCCCCTTTTTTGAAACTTAAGAAGCTGGAGTAGCTCAAGCACCTGTTATAATAATTTGTTTGTGTTTTTTTTGTGACTTTAGTTAGTGGTTATTTAGATCGAGAAACCAAGTACGAATAGGTCAGTGCCCATATTTAGGTAGGCTAATTTCTCTAGAGGCATAATTCTTGTTGCAAGAATTTTAGTTGGCTGACTATTGCAACCCCAAGTGCAAAGATGACTCAGTTCGAAATCTTTAAAGCGCAAGGAGAGTCATTGGGACTTTTTAGAAAAGAATTAATTGAGTACGTTCAAGAGGAGCAAAGAACAAAAAGAGAAAGAGAAATCCAACGAGAAGAGAAAGAAAGAGAAAGAGAAATCCAACGAGAAGAAAGAGAAAGAGAGGAACGTGGAAGACAAGCTGAGCTTCACCATCATATTAAATTAGCTCGTGTTGAAGCAGAAATAAAGTCATCCAGTTCACGTTCTGAAGCCCCCGTCAATCTCCCACTAAAACTCCCCAATTTCAAGGACGGAGAGGATTTCGGAGCATTTTTAGCCCACTTCGTAACGATCCTCGAAATCAATAACATGGATCTGGAGGCTGAAGGTGTAGTCAGATGACTTCCCTTGTTAAATTGTAAATTGCGCGAAATTTTTATATCTTCACCATCTGAATGTACAATTAACTACAGCACCTTAAAAGCTGAGTTATTGGCCACTCATAATATGACTCCCGATTTCTACCACCAAAAATTTCGAGGAGGTCGTATTAAACCCGGACAGACGTTCCGTCAATTCGGATACATTCTTAAGAGGAATTTTAAATTTTGGTTAGAATCATCAAAGGTTGATCCGATCTACGAGTCCTTAACAGACTTCGTGTTGCGGGATAAATTTTTGGCGTCTCTTCCGACGGAGATCCGCGCGTTCATCAAGGATCGTCGGTGCCAGACCTTTAAAGAATGTACCGAAGAAGCGGATGTCTATGCCGCCAGCCATAATTTATACCCAAAGGAGAATCGAACTTCTCACCAACCCCCAAACCAGGAAAGAAGGAAGGATTCACGCCCCTTCCCAGGAAAGCTGACGAAGTCTTCGGGCCCCGGAAAACCCCCAAACTTTATTCCCCAAAACCAAAAACGTGACTCCAAACCTCCCGTTAAGATTTCTCCTCCATCTCTTTTCCCGAAGCGACCCATCATATGCTTCACCTGTGGTGTAGAAAACCATATGAGCTGGTATTGCCCCCAAAATTCTAGACTTAAAAGCGGACCAGCCCACCAAGTTCAACAAATTAATGCCACCCCGGCTTCCCCGGTGGTGCAGACCCAAGCAGCAATTTCTCCCCCTTCGTCAGGCCACCAGGTAAATTTTTTCTTTGATAAAAGTTCACCGGGAACTTTGAAATTTGAGGAGGGCAGCGTGAACGGCTGCCGAGTATCGACTCTCGTCAGGGACACAGGATGTACGTGTTTCATCGTGTCCGATGAACTCCTCCTCCAGTGGACCCTAACCACGAGAAATTTGCGGTGGTACATGACTACCTTGGGCGGGCAAACCGATTTCCCGTAGTTAGATGTTACCTGCAGTGTCAATATTATGATGGCTGGGCTGAAGTCATTTCAGCACCCATAAAATTCTGTTCTGTACTTATAGGACAGAGCCCTCAAGTAAGCTCCGACCCTGTGTCCCAAGTCGCCCTTACTCGAGGTCGAGCTAAGAAGGAAGCCCAGGAGTCCGTCCCCCTCATAACCCCGATACCGTCCGAATTCTCGTAGATCCTTAACCAGGACTTTAGGACGGCACAAAAGGAGTGTGAAGCACTAACACCTTATGGGATAAGGCCCAAAACCAGGACACGGAGACTGTCCTTGGACCCAAAGTCATCAGGTACCTGGAGGAAGGTGGCTTACTTTATCGATCCACCGAGGACAGTAATAACGCTGTTACTACTGTCCTATGCTTTCCACGATCCCATGTTCCTATAGTGCTCAAAGTGGCTCATGACAGCATTTTTTCCGGTCATTTTAGTCACACTAAAACAGGCCAGTGCATTTTTAAATATTTTTATTGGACGGGTGCTGCAGCTGACATCTTAAAGCATTGTCGATCGTACGATGTGTGTCAGAAGACGTCCGCTAAGGGGCGGGTCAAACCTGCTCCCTTACAGAGGGGACCAGTCATTACTGAACCCTTCTCCAGAGTGGCCATCGACCTGGTTGGCCCTATCCACCCCTTTTCGAGCGAAGGGCACAGCTACATTTTCACCTTGGTAGACTTTGCTACCCGTTTTCCTGAGGCTGTCCCCCTTCGCCGAATCGACAGTATTTCTTGCGCCGAGGCCCTCATTTTCATCTTTTCAAGGGTAGGCGTCCTCAAGGAAATACTCTCCGATATAGGCCGACAATTCACCTCTGAGTTGATGGAGTACGTAGGGAAGCTGCTCATGGTAAAGCCCCTTTTTACCACCCCCTTCTGGCCACAGACAAACGGGCTGTGCGAGAAATTAAATGGAAATTTAAAATCGATTATTAAGAAGATCTGTGCCGAGCAGCCCCACGAATGGCACCGATATCTCCCGGTCGCCCTATTCGCCTATCGGGAAATTCCCCACCGTACATTAGGATTCGCCCCGTTCGAGCTCCTTTATGGACGTAATGTACGCGGGCCACTCAGTATTTTAGAGAAGTTGTTAATCAAGCCCCAACTGGATCAAGAACTCCAGTCATCTTACGCCTATACTTTGGACATACGCCAGAGGCTCGAGAAATGCGCAAACATCGCCTATGAAAATGCCGATGTCAATTTAGAGAAATACAAAACCTATTTTGATGTCAGGTCCGAAGATCGTAAATTTAAGCCTGGTGATGAAGTACTCCTGCTCCTTCCCACAGCCAGTAATAAATTACTGAGCCAATGGAAAGGTTTGTACTCGGTCCGCGAGGTACGAGGACCAGTAGATTACCTCATTGGTACCCCAGCAGGCGATAAGCTCAAACACGTCAACTTATTGAAAAAGTACCACCGGCGCGCCCATGGAGATACCTTCGTAGCACTGGACGAAACATCGGCGCTTGAAGAGGCTCACCCCGCGGAGTCCCTTAATGTAATCCAGACAGTGTGCATCCAACCTGATGCCGATTACCCTCTTACTTCCCTACCAGGCGAGCCTTTTGAACACTCTGACCTTGATATCGACGCGCAGCTGACACCATATCAAAAGAGTCATCTACAAGAACTATTATGTCAGTTCGACGACGTTATTTCAGACAAGCCTGGGTGCGCTACTAGTTTCGAGCATGATATCAAATTAACAACCTTAGAACCCGTCCGTTCAAAACCCTATCCCATGCCGATTCATTTACGCCAAGCCTTTAACGCCAAAGTTGATAATTTAATTAGTTTAGACATAATAGAACCTTCCACCTCTAGTTATTGTTCCCAAATCGTCATGGTCAAGAAACCTGATGGCTCTTATCGGATGTGCATCGACTTCCGGAAGTTAAATTCGGTAACTGTGTTTGACGCCGAGCCCCTCCCGTTGGTAGACCAAAACCTCCACCTTTTTGAAAACGCCAAGTTCATCTCAGAACTCGATTTGTGCAAGGCGTATTATCAAATCCCTCTCCGGCCCGAGGTGAAAGCATATACCGCCTTTGCAACGGAGAAAGGCCTTATGCAATTCAAGCGCCTTCTTTTTGGACTCGTCACTGCTTGTAGCAACTATAACCGTCTCATGAGAAGGTTGTTAGATGGACTTCCGAATGTATCCTTTTACTTCGATAATGTCTACGTCGCTACTCGAGAATGGAGTCACCATTTAACCACCCTATTAGCTCTCTTCGAGCGACTGCGCAAAAATAGCCTCACCATTGGCCCCAGCAAATGCCATTTTGCCCACGAAACCATAAAATATTTTGGTTTCAAAATAGGAGAAAGCCAGTTGGGCCCCCAAGAGGATAAGATTAAGGCAATCGCCGACATGCCCCTCCCGATTACAAAGAAGCAAGTAAAATCGTTCCTAGGATCAGCTTCGTACTATCGGCGATTCATTCCGACTTTCCCTGCAATTTCAGCGCCCCTCAGTTCCCTTTTAAAAAAGAATTCACCCGATCGTCTACGTTGGAATGATGTCGCTATTTCCCATTTTAATCAGCTCAAGAGTAAGCTCATTATAGCCCCCATTTTAAAGTTGCCCAACCCGGAAAAATCCTTTGGGATTAAGCTCGACGCGTCCAACGAGGGCATTGGAGGTGTACTCCTTCAATACGAGGATGACGGAACGAGTCATCCAGTTGCATATGCTAGTCGCCAATTATTACCACGCGAAAAGAGATATGCCACTATAGAGAAGGAAGCTCTATCAATTATCTGGGTTATAGACAAATTCAAAATGTACTTGATAGGAAAAGAATTTCAGATAGGAACCGACCACCGTCCGTTAGCCTATATTAGGAATGTGCGACACTCCAACGGCCGAATCATGCGCTGGAGTTTACTCTTGCAAGAGTATCAGTTTAAAATAAATTAGATAAAAGGTTCCGATAACCAGGTCGCTGACGCCCTCAGTAGAAATGCGTAACCGAATAACGTAGAGTAATTGTATTCGTAGGAGTAGGATCTCCCTGTATGTATATACCGTCTTGTACGACTTGAATTAGATTCTCTTGTAATATAATTAGTTAATGTATATGTCTGAATTTTGTAACGCTCAATGCCTATTTATTTGTATGTATATATATTTGTACCCATTAAATTACGTATAAATTATTTTGTCCCATATGTACTAATTTTATATCATTTCATTGTTTCATGCCCCTTTTTTTTATTAAGTTTGTATCAAAGGATTATTTTCCCCTGTAATCAAAAGATCAAAATAATCATATGTATTGAGGTAATACTAGTTAGGTGCATGAAGGTACGGTTGTTACAAAAAAACAAGTTCCCCACAACGGAGCTCTATCGTTGTCCCTTCTCTCTTTTTTTCGAAGTGACAACTTTTCCCCGGAATGGAGGGGTGTGATAGAACGGGTTGAGGCCGCTTAATTTTCAACCACAATCCCATGTTATTTAAAACCACGATGCTACCCACGTGCATCTTCGCTTTTAAGCCTGGGGCCTTATCGCAGCCACCTAAGTCACTGTTTAAACAAGGGGGTTTATCTTCCCCTGTTCGCCCCATGCACCGACCTCGCCCGATTGAGTTAGGCTTATGGGCAGATAAGGCATTGTTCCCAGGCTCGGCTGTGCATTCCCTCGAAGCTCCCACTCCATTATCCCCCACGCCAAGGGGATGTCCTGACTATTTATTTGGAAACTTTACCACTAAGATCAGATTGGAGATCCAGATTTTCGTCGCGAAACATCACTACGACCCACTCTCACCTTGTGCGCCAAGGGGACCTCGACCTCGAGATTCACCATCAATTATCCAGAAGAAGGACAATATACCTTGAGTGCCAAGGTTTGAGCCTTCGTGATGCCAAGTCCACAAGGCTTCCCTTGTTGTTCAGAAAGAGAACAACGTTAGAACAGCTATTGTTCGTTCAAGCCCGTTGACAAGAAACGGTTCTCAACCCCCCTACCTGTTGTTCAGAAGAGAACAACGTAGAACAGCCATTGTTCGTTAGAGACCTTTCGCCAAGAAACGGTTCTCACCCTTCCCAATCGTTGTTGAGAAGAGAACAACATTAGAACAGCCATTTTTCTTGAGCCCGTAGACAAGAGACGGTTCTCACCTCCCCCCTGTTGTTCAGAAGAGAACAACGTAGAACAGCCATTGTTCTTCAAGCCGTTGGTCAAGAAACAGTTCTCATTCCCAAGACGCCACGTCAGGATCATTTAATTCCCCCCCTTCGGCTGGAACTCGCCAGCAGACCGAAAATTCCTTCACGTCGCCTTCCTCTGCACAACAAGTATAATTACGTAAGCCGAACGTCACCTTTGAGTATTTAACCCTTTTGTCAATTCTATCCTGTCCTTTAAATGGTTTAGCAAACCATTCACTCCCTTTAACTTTATATTTGTTTTACCTTTTTAAATCTTTTAATCCTCGGATTAGCTCGATTCCCCACGACCTTTTCCATTCTCTGTTTATGTCAATATTTTCCGTTTTGTGTGTTGTTGATAGTTATTATTAATAAAACTCTATTTTATTAATGATAGCAATATTATTATCCTTGAGTTCAGTTCCACTTCTTAAGCATATCGAAGATACATAATATCGGCCAGCCTAGGCATCCACGCACTCTAAAGATAATTAAAGACGTTCCCTCAACAAATAGTTATATATGGTATATCGTCGAGAGTCCATTCTACGACAATATTCCCTATCCGTGCACAGAATCAACAATCTCATAAGAACTCAGATATGAAGATTGGGTTACGTCCCTTCGCCCCCTTATTTTGAAGGGTTCACATGCTAACTTATCGATATACAATAACATATGCTTATCCTGATTGATAAATACATTTGATTAGCGCTCTATAGGAAGGAATGCATAAGAGTAATTTGGTCGGTAAATCCTTTATAATGGCGAGGGTACGCAAGTGACACGCGTACAGGATGGTCACTTGGAGACAGATAGGTAATAGGGAATGGGAGGAGACTAGCCTTCTCAACTCCTTATCGTTGCCTCGTAGTCCAAGTAAGTGATGCAGTGGCCCACTTTGTAGTGATTACCCTTATTGTAATGGCCTTAACCTTTCCATAGAACAAACTCGAGAAGCTCTTAACTGTAAAAGGCGCTGAAGGCAAATTCGCTTTCGAAGATTTACTGATGGAGGTTGGCTGGTCATGCGAATCTTTTCCTCCGTTCCAATCAAAGGGAAGGGACTTTCGTCTTTGGAGGCTCCCTACTATCTGATTCGCCCCTTCCAAATTTTGACTTGGGCGTGGGAGACGAGCCTACCTTGATTTTGTACTCGTTTCAGAGGACAAACGTTCAAATCCCCGAAGACGGTCTTTCCACCTCTTCTAACGACTTGTTCTATGCGCGTGCCGGCTACGCATAACAACAAACGGTTACACGAGGGAGGCAGGGATCCCTGGATTTAACGGAGTTGGGACATGAAACTTTAGAGAGGCCAACTCTACCATGGAAGTGCCCAGAGGGAGGCTTTATAATGGGTCTCAAATCTGCATGCTAAATGCCTTGCTCATAGGGATGGATAGCACAGTGTAGGGGGTTGTATAATACACAACATGACCAATTGTATGGCCTCTTTTGAAGAGAGTAGCTGCTCAGCTTGAAACTACCAGGACCTCTTTGTCAAAATGATTCAAGCATGGCATTGCATAATATGGATTTAACATGCAACCCCTTTTAACAGTTGGTTCAGATTTTGGTTTGATTCGAGTTCGCACCTATGCAAGTTCGATTTGTATGGCCGACCGGTGGTATTCGTGACACCACAGTGGCAGTGTCATGAATGTCATGACAGGGAATAAATAACAACAAACTCCAACCAACTAGGAAAGCTTGTCATGATCCAACGTGAAGAAGAATGCAGTGTTATACTCTTGATTGCTCGGCAAGCTCTTCTCTGAATTCTTCTAAGAGATATTCCACGAGTTATTTTGAATGAACCACTATTTTTACAAATTCTATGATGGAGTGCAGTAGTCTTTGCACAGGCGAAACATTGTGTTTTCTAAGGAGGAAACTCTTTTTCTTTTAGGCAGTAAGGCATGTGTTTTAATATTCATCGCCAATATAAGCAATACTAAAATTCAGGAAGGCTTCGTTTATAGGAATTTTGCTATGAACAAGCCGAAGCAAGCAAAATACTCCGCCTCTTCGCCCCTGCCTATCCACTCTCGGGTTTTCGGCTTTTTCTGGTCTCTTGCCCTGAGTAAGTTTAATTATGACGCTTGCACTAATGCACCAGAGAAACCGACCAGAAGCTAATCCTGCCATCGAGGCAGGGTTAAATAAAAATAATCGTCGACAAGAGGGCCAGGATGTGAAGATCTGTTGTGTACAATCTAGAGATAGGATTCAAGACTTATAGTTGGCCTGTTTAGCAACAAGGCACTAAGGCCCTCCCGCTATAATCAGCACCACCTTTTACAACCAAAAACGTTGACAAGAAAGTAGTGCTCACTTCATATTAGGAGCATGTAAATCGGTTATTGTGGCAAAATCTAATCACTCAGGGACTCTAATCCACTGCGGGCGATAACGACCATTGTTTATAGTTGTTCACAAGAAAATTCTTAGTGTTTAGTAAAACAAGGAGGAGGTGGACCGGCTTCTCCTCCTTGTCAGAGAGTTCAATTCAACCAAGTAAGATGGACTTCTCTCTCCACATCGTACCAGGACAGTTTGCTTCTCCTCCTGGTACCACCTGCTTCAGTCTAAATCGGGGGATCGGACGAAGCAGCAAAATCATATGGGATTCATTTGATTAAATTCGGCTTGTACTGGCTTTTAATTTATTTTAATAAAATCACAAGTACACATCATTTTCCTTGTCTTGACATTCAATCTTTCTCCCACATATTTTCACCTAACCTGACCTCCTTCTTATTCTACGACAGGGCAGTATGTTGACCATGGATCTAAACGTCACAGTAATGTGGCTCTTTAAGCAACACCATAGATATTGAGGGTATTCGTTAATATCTGCAGTTTATGCTACTTCCGGATGATATCGTATCTAAAACCCTTAATGGTCAGGAAGATTAAAGGATAAACGTTTTGACAGTTTGCATAAGGAATTTATTCTCGAAATAAGGAGTACTTTATTACTTTTCTTCTTCTTTTCACTTTTTTTCCTTTTCTTTAAACTTTACTCAACTACTACTCTACTTTGTTATATCTTTCTTTGTTATTTATAATACAAATTATGAATGCCTTTAATTATTTAAGACCTCTATCGATTTTTCATCTTAGTACATACGAGGGGCGGTCAACAAGTTTTGCAATTCGGATATAAGGAAACGAGATATAAGGGAAAGTGTTTTATTATTTTTCAATATAACTACCCTCAACTTCAATGGACTTGCGCCACTTGTCCCTGAGGCTTCGAATTCCCGACAACCAGAAATCTCCCGACTGCTGTTCAATCCACTCCTGGACGGCGAGCTGGACATCTTCATCGTCCCCAAACCGGCGTCCCCGCAGTGCAGCCTTGAGCTGGCGAAATAAAAAGTAGTCGCTAAGGGCCAGATCTGGACTGTAGGGCGGATTGTTGAGCTTCTCAAATCCGCACACGAGCAAGGCAGCTTTTGCAACTCTGGCCTTATGGGCTTTGACGAAGTTGAATTCGATCAAGGGGCATGAGTTTTCTAGGGACCCAACGGGCAGAGAACTTGGTCATGGCCAAATTGTCGTGGATGATGTTGATAACACTTCCATGTGATATTCCAAGTTCTCGCTCGATTTCCTCGACCTTCACCCGTCGATTTTTAAGGATCATCCTCTCCACACGGGCCACATTGTCCTCGTTGGTCACGTCTGACGCGATCCTGTACGGGGGTCTTCTTCAAGGAAATCACAACCATGGCGGAACTTCCTATTCTAGCGATCAATGGTTGCATAAGAAGGGTTGGTGTCGGTGAACACTGCACCCATGCCTTCATGGATCTCTCTTGCATTCTTGCCTTCCTTGGTAAAAAATTTAATCATTGCGCGGTGCTCAATCTTCTCCATTGTTGAAAATTTTGTGACTAACGATCTGCGATTAGCTACTGCTTCTTAAATAGACAAGGCAGGAGCGTGCGGCTGCAGATCCTGACTTGTCATAACTTGTGCTGACACTCCCACAAACAGCCATCCCCCTTTCTCTGTTTTGCCCTTTTGATTCGCAAAACTTATTGAACGCCCCTCGTATGTAAAACCACATCTGTGCCAAGCTTCTTTGGAAACGAACGTTCTAGATATATTTACTATAAGTGGATTCTTTGGTTTATCAGATTACATCCTCTAGAAACCATAAAAGGATGTGTTTCAATCCTCGTTTTATACTGAAATCCAAAAGTTTTTTTTCAATAGACAAATGAACTCTAGCTTTTCAATACCTCTCACTTCAATGTTGATCTTTCTCTTTTTAATATCCTCCCAAAATGTTCTATAAATTAGATATTTGGTTAGAAAGGTTAAATTATAAGAAATTGGTGGTGATATTCATGTGAAAATTTGGTTTCCCTATAATAAATTTTTTAGGGGATTTGAGGCATATATTAAATGGATGACGTACTCCTTAAATGTCTATTTTAATACCTTAAAAGCATTGGCACAAATAGACATAATTTCATATTCAACTTTGATAAGAAGAGGTGAAACATCAAAGTGACAGAATGCAAATGCATGCCACATAAGATGTATTTCATGTTGAAAGAAAAGCCAAAAGATCAAACACTAGTTTTTTTAATACTATATAATGGGATAAAATTCTGCTTTAAATTTCTTATAACTATGTTGAGTGTACCAGCGTAACATGTAAATCCATCCTTACGGTTGGATATGGCCATTTTAACACATAACATCATATATACATGAGTATAGGCAGGAAGTTCAAGATTTTAAAGAGAATCATGTTGCAGTCCAAAAAGTATTAAAAATTCAATCGTTTTGCTTCCTCTCCCTCGCTATATGTATAAATATATATATATTTATATATATATATATATATATATATATATATATATATATATATATATATATATATATATATATATACTGTATATTGAAACATCCTTCTAATGACATATGTTTCGTCCTAGTACCAGCAGAGATATTTGCAAATAATTTGATTCGGGCTCATTTTTAGTTGTTTCAAGTAGAACGAACTGGCAATCCCAAGGGTTTATTGATTATTAATATCTACAAATCTACTATTTTTAAACTTTTTTATATATTTATTCCTACTGTATATTGCGCCTTCTTTCGAATGACGTTTGATTCGTCCAAATTGGTCCAGTAGTGCCGAGATATTCGTAAATATTTTAATTCTGGTGTTTTTAGGCGTGGTAAATAGAACTATGTGGCATCCCGGGGTTCAAAGATTATTAATATCTACAAATCCACTATGGTTTACATTTTCCCTTAATATATGTATTTGTTTTGTCCATTGCCCCCTCTTCCGAATGAAGTTTGTTACGTGCATATCGGTCAGGTAAGTGCTGACATATTTGCAAATAATTTAATTCTGGCAGTTTTTTGTTGTTTCAACCTAAAGTGACTGGGAATCCCTAGAGTTATCTACTAATCCACAATTTGTTACACTTTCTTATATATGTATTCGTACTCTATATTGCCCCTTCTTTCGAATGACGATTGATTCGTCCAAATCGGTTTAATAATTGTCGGTATATTCGTAAATAATTTAATTAAGGGCTTAAAATTAAGAACGTAACGGACGAGAATCATGAAAAATGACAATAATTATACTTTGGCAAATTTCTTTAGAACTCCTTGGCGGAATTTGAGGAGACTAACGTCATTGAAAAGATGGAAAATCCTCTATCATACAATTATTAATATTTCCTCTTGTTTTTTTCATATTTATATTGTAAAGGCAGAAAAAAATCAATGCGTGGTTCTAAGGCTGGTTTTATCTGAAAGAAGGTGGGACTTTTTCGAGTTATATGAAAATAAAAAATCTTCATATAACCCCCAAAACTCCTACTTTTTATGAGATATAGCCCATCACGCATGGATCTTTTATCCCTTTACAATCTAATGAAGTTTAGAAGAATATAAATAAGAAAAACAAGAGGGAAAATATAATAATAGGAAGAATATTAATAATAAGAATAATACTAAAATGAGAATCATAATAATAATAAAAATAACAATAGGAAGAAAAAGAATAGTAATTGGAATAATAAGGATAATAATCATATGAATAATAAGATTAATAATAATTATAAGAATTATCATAAAAATAATAACAATAGGAATAATAATAATAATAGGAATAATAAAAATAACATTAATAGGAATAATATTAAAAGTTTTAATAAGAATAATATAATATGAAGATTAGAAATAATATTATTAACAATATAATAATAATTGGAATAATAAGAATAATACTACTAAAAATTTGAATAATACTACTAATAATATGAAAAATATGAATAAGAATAAGAATATTACTAATAATAATAAGAATAATAATATTAGCATTAATAATTATAATAATAATAGGAAGAATAAGAATAATAATAGGAATAATAAGCATAAAAATAAAAGGAATAACAAGAATAATAATAACAATATTATAAAGAATAATTTTAATAGTAAAAATAATAATAATAGTAGAAATATTAAGAATAAAAATAATATTATTAGGAATATAAAAATAATAGGAATAATAAGAAAAACAATACTTATAATAGCAATTATACTAATAATAATATGAATAATAATAAGAACAATAATATTTGGAATAATAAGAATAATAATAATAGGAATAATAAGCAGTAACTCTTTAATGCTATTATTTTTTATTATTCTTCTTATTATTATTCTATATATATATATATATATATATATATATATATATATATATATATATATATATATATATATATATATATATATATATATATATATATATATATATATATATATATATATATATATATGCAGATTTTGTTGAAGACCATTGTGTATTTTGCCTTAATTAATTTCCTTTGGCAACTTTCTCTTCTTCTAACTATCTTTTTTATTCCATCTTGTGGATCATGGATTACTTATCCAGTATTCATCAATTTTTAAACCAAAATAAATTGCTAAGCTATCGATCTTATCTGATTAACTTCGGAGCGTTTCGAATTGTTTTTGCCTCCTTTACCGATATAATGATTAGAGTGAGGATCTGAAAGAGTGAAAGAAAACAATTTTTACCATTTTTTCTGCCTTGTTTAAACGCAACGTTAGAGGATATGGGCCACCCCTGTTAGTGGAATTTTAAAATAGTTTTAATGTGCGATTCCTGCTTGTCACTTGACTGTTGATGGCCGGCTTATCTTCATTTATTAATATAGCTTCTAAGATGTTCAGCCTCGCATTATTGACCTCTTTTCTTTTAGTAATGGTGTTATCAACGAGCATATCACTCGTTAGGTTAATATTATGGGCGCTCTCCATATGATTCTTTCACCCTACGGTTTGTAGATGCATAGTTAACCGTCTCAAGATTGTGGTAATTGTCACGCCAATGTATTTTGAGTTATTATAATGCTTACTGTCTTTATCGGGGCAGATGAACTCGTAAACTATGTTGGTGGACTTGAAATTCGAGTCCTTTAGGCAGATGTTGTTTTTCATCAGGAGATTGCTGGATTTTGTTGTTCCATTTGATTTTTGACCTCGATGTTTTTTTCATCTATTTTATAGGCCGCGGACATCTGGTTTCTATAATAGACTTTGATGTTGTTGACTTCTCCCTGATTACTTCAGTTTTATCTGCATGTTTGTAATGGTTAATTAAAAATAATTGGAGTTCTTTGTCAATCATGCTGTTTGAGAACCCATTATTCACGAGTATTTTTTTACTCGTGCAAAGTTTTCCACGTAGAGCATGATTTATAGGCTCGGCGGATGTATGAGCCGATTACGCTTATTTTATACCCCAAAATGCTGCTTGATGTTTATCGGCCTAGTATTTGCCGAGATATTCGCAAATAAATTAATTCTAGTGTAGTTAGACGTGGAAAATAGAAATAACTGGCATCTCGAGATTCAAAGATTATTCATATCTACAAATCTATTATTTTTTAGACTTTTCCCTATTATATGCTTTCGCACTATACAGTGCACCCTTTTTTGAATGACGTTGGTTTCATGCAAATAGGTCAGTTAATTGCCGAGGTATTTGCAAAGACTAATTCGGGCCTTTTTAGTTGTTTGAACTAGAACTAACTGACAATCCCTGGGGTTCATTGATTATTAATTTCTACTAATCTACATTTTTTTATATCTGTATTCTCACTATATTTTGCGCCTTCTTTGAAATGGCATTTGATTGGTCCAAATCGGTCTAGTAATTGCCCAGATATTTGTAAATAATTTAATCACAGGGTTAAAATTACTACTATAACGGATGAGAATCATGGTAAATGACAATAATTATACTCTGGCAAATTTCTCGAGAACTATTGGAAGGGATTTAACGAGACTAACGTCTTTGGAGAGATGAGAAAGTCTTCTATCAAAAGATTAATAATACTTTTTCTTGCTTTTTTCATATTTATAGCTTTCTTGATTAGATTTGTAAAGGCAGAAAAGATCCTTGCGTGGATCTAAAGCTGGTTTTACATATAAAACGTGGGACTTTGGGGGGTTATATGAAAAATATATACTCATACAACTCAACAAAGTTGAATGAGTGTGAGTTAGCTTCGTTTTGTCTCATAAAAAGTGCGACCTTTCCGGGTTAAATGAGAATAATAAATTTTCATATAACCCGACTACTTTTTATGAGATATAACCAACCTAATGCCCACCACGCATAGATGTTTTCTCCAGTTACAAGTTATTAAAGATAGGAAGGATATAAATAAGAAAAAGAAGGGAAAATATTAATATTATAATGAATATGAAAAATAAGAATAATAATAAAATGAGAATCAAAATATTAATAAAAATAACAATATGAAGAATAAAAATAATAATAATAGGAATAATACTAATAAAAAATCAGAAAGGAAGAAAAAGAATAATAATTGGAATAATAAGAATAATACTAACAGGAATATTCAAAATAATAATACGATACAATGAAGAATAAAAATAATATTATTAGGAATATAATAATAATAGGAATAGTAAGAATAATATTAAGAATAATAATATTAGCAATAATAAGTATAATAATAGGAATAATAATATTAATAATAATAATATGAAGAATGAGAATTAATAGGAGGAACAATCAGAATAAAAATAATAGGAATAATAAGATTAATATTTTTAAATTTTTTGATTAGCTAATCTGGCCACTGCCTTCTAGCGCATAAGTCGCCGTACACAGGCTAGCCTGTATCTAGGCTATATTAAAATCTATATTAAAAAACGAAGAATACACAAAAAACAAAATACCAACAAAAAGCAAAAAAAAAACAAAAAAACAAACCAATTGAAAAATATAGAGCGGGTTCCATCGACGGGGGAAGGACGCCCTCCCCCGCCAAAGAAGACCGCGATCCATATTTGAATATTAAATAACGGAGAGAAGGCCAGCCTCCTCCAAAAAGTTTAAAAGTCCACAGGTCGGTGTGCACGAATCCGTCCCGAGCACAAGGGACAGGTGGTAGAGATCCTGCCCATCCCGGTACTGGGACAGATAACGTGCGTGAAGATCACTCAGACTGAGACATTCGACAAGAATGTGCCGAACAGTCTGAGGCACGACGCAGTCGTTACAATAGGGTGCAGGCGAGTGCTCCATCAAATGGCGATTCGTCACACGAGTGTGCCCGATTCGGAGACGACAGAAAGTGACCAGAAGCCTTCGCGGAATTGCGAGATAGGTCCATATTAACAGTCGCGGCGCAATGGCACGCAACTTTAAGTTCCCTTCGACTTTTTCCAATCTTCTTTGCCTGTCAGCCTGAAGAGCTGCACGTATTCCTGCCATGTAATCGGTGTGAGGAAAAGCGAAACACTGGTCCGGTCGCAAAGTCCTCGCGGACTCTTTGAGGCCCTCATCGGCGCGCTCATTTCCCCAATTCCTACATGTTTAGGAATACAGCAGAAGATAATCTCGACATCCCTCCGGCTTACCAAAACCGTGGCGTCACGGATATCGAGAGCCAGGAGATGCGGATATTCCAATGGCCCGAGAGCACTCAGGGCATTTTGTGAGTCGCTATAGATCCCAATCCAGTCTCCGAACCGAGCACGTCGCGTAATCTACCGTACGGAGTGGTGTATTACCACCAGCTCGGCCCTGAAGACAGACGCAGCGCCTGGCAGAGCCCCGCTAGCTTCAAACAGAGGGGATAGAGCGTGGATGCCAACCCATCTTTCGGACTTGGAGCCATTCGTATACGCTGGAACTGTCCCAGCGTGACACGAGGTGTGCTCCAAAAAGGTTAAACGCAATAATACTGCCCGCGCTGTACAAGCTTTAGGAGGAGAGGCGTGCCGACAAATAGCCAAAGGTGGTACCATCTAGGGTGGCGTTGTAGCAGGCCAAAAATCTAGACTAACCCCCAATCGATCCCACCCGCTTCCTACACTAATCCAGACGTAAGAAATCGAAGGAGAAGGAAACGGATTGTATATACAGTCCCTTTACCTACAAAAAAATGTAAAATAGTATTTACAAAAATATGGGGTAAATATTCACACAACAAATATATATATATATATAGCTATTCTCCTATACACACAATATTATCTGACAAATTCCAGAATTCCAATCAAAACTTATATGTATAACCAACCTTTAATTAGACTATATGCATATGTAAAAGGGATAGCCTAAGTCTAACAACAAAATATCTTTGCCAGGGTAATATCACCTAACGATCACACAGTAGACAAGAAGTCACTAACGGGGGGCCTAAAGCAAACAAGAGGACCAAGAAAAAAAGAAGGAAGGGCTCACGTGTTACCCAGGTGGGTATTGGCATCTCAAGCATTTTACAAACTAAAACTGGTGCCTCCGAACATGCAATATATTTTGGTAACGTCTTGAAGCTATCAAAGCACTCTCTCTCTCTGTCCTTGCAGGACTTGACAATTTATTCTTTCTGCTCAGTTATCGGAACCCTACTACCTCCGCCACTCCTTACAAATGGTGGCGATTAAACATACTGAAGTGGTCTTTCGAAAAACTATTCAACATTTAGTTCGCTAAATTTACTTAGGGCAAAGTTATTTTTCGTTAAATTTACTGCGTCCTTGGCAGAACCAGGGGCATCACCAGCCCGAGAGCTATATTTAGCTCTCGAAGGAGTTTCCTTGCCCTAAACTCAAAGGGCTTAGAGTATCACTGGCATCTCTCGGTGGCATAGGCACGTCGAAATCAGCTGCGGATGCAGTGAGAACTGTTGGCGACTGAGGGAGGCGCCTGGCGCGTACAGGCAGGTGATGCACTGTACGTGGCGTAGAGTGATTGGCATCTGCCCAGCATCGACTAATAGGCTCTCAATGAGGGAAGTGCAAAAGGCACCGGTCGCAAGGCGAAGGCTGGTGTGGTGAATCAAGTCCAACTTCCGCAATAAACGCTCGGCTGCGGATGCATAAAATTCGCATCCGTAGTTGACCTTCGAACGAAGAAAGGATCAATAAAAAAGTAAGGCAGTAGCCTTATCAGCGCCCCAGGCACTGAACGTCACGGAACGGAGAATATCCATGGCGCGGGTACAAGAGAAACTAAGGCTGCGAATATGAGCCTCCCAGTCGAGGCATTGGTCAAATACATGACCAAGAAAACGGTGAGATTTAACCACTTCCATGCATATCTCATTAAAAAACAAATCTGGGTCGGGGTGGAGCCGTGGATGGCGGCAACAGTGTATCACTTTAATCTTGGACAAGGAAAACCTGAACTTGTGCGCTTCGGCATAGAGAGACGAGGTTTAATGCCTGTTGGAGTCGACGCTCCAGAGTTGACATCTGGGCCGCGCCAAAATAGATCGAAAGGTCGTCCACGTAGAGCGTAGCTAGAACATCTTCCGACAGCACCCGGAGGATGCCGTTGTTTATTAGGGCAAAGAATGTCACACTTAGGACACTTTCCTGCGGGACACCCTCTTCCTGCTCTATTGAAGCAGAGAGGGCTCCACCAACCCGTACGTGGAGTTGACGATCTCGTAAAAATTCGCCATGCCGTATCATAGGCCTTCTTCATATCCAAAAACACCGTGGGGTATTGCTGAATACAAAGGAAGGCCTCGGAGACGGAATTTTCCAGTCGGAGCAGGGCATCCGACGTGGAGTGGAACTTGCAGAACCTGCACTGTGCAGAAGACAGATGTGCTTCGCAGTCCATAAAAAGTTCTAAGCTAAGATTTACCGAGTTTTCCATTAACTTGCACACGCAAGAGTTTAGAGAGATTGGGCGGAAACCCGCCGGAGTAGAGTGCTGTCTCCCCGGTTTGCGAAAGGCGAGCACAGTAGCGATTCGCAAGGAATCTTGGAGGAGACCCTCTACCCAGACCATTTTGAACAAATCTAAGAGAAAGGCCATGCCTCGCTTACCCAGGTGTCAAAACATGGCGTACGGGACATCGTCCGGACCATGGGCGGTTTCCGCGCACGAAGCAAGAGCGGAACGCAACCCATTCACAGTAAACCTGTAGTGGAAGGGTTCTCGGCCTCTGGAGGTAAAGTCCAGTCGGCGGCCTTCCGCGACATGACGACGTGCATTGAATGCTGGCGGAGCAGCATCCCGGCTAGAGAATGTGGAGAAAGCGGTGGAGAAGGATTCCTCCACGGACGCGGGGTTTGAGATTGCGGTCTTATTCTCCTGAAGAACGGGATTTGGGTCCAGCGAGAACTTGCCCCGAATCCTTTTAACTTGCTTCCACACCTCTGCTAGAGGGGGCTTTCCCGTTAAGTAAAGACAGGCATGCCCCCCAAGAAGAGCGGCTGGCGTGCTTAGAAATATACTGGAACCTAGCCCTAGCCCCACGAAGTTCCCTGACAGGGAAATCGTTCGGGCGGCGCTTATAGCGCATGTAGGCATAACGCTTGTGTTTGTGGGTGGTCTCACACTCTGCGGACCACCGGAGAAGAACTTAAGGGCCTCATCTGCCGACCTAAACTACTCGACTGAGATAGAGAATTCAGACATTTCCTGAAATGCAACGACAAGCACCACTGAGGTGGGCTATCAGGCGGCAGTTGCCCTAAAAATGATATATGAATGGGAAAGTGATCACTACCATGGAAGTCATCGCCCTCCCCTCCCAATTAAAATCATGCTGTGCATCCGAAGAACACAAAGCTAGATCAAGGCAAGAAAATAAAGTGGTTCTCGGGCAGTGATGCGTAAACTCATCAACCTTTAGGATACCTATCTCAAGCTCTTCGATCAAATCGGCAAGGACTTGTCCCCTGAGTTTTATTGAGTAATCCCCCCAAAGAGTATGTTTGCTGTTCAGATCTCCAAGCAAGAGAAAGGGCTTTCGTAACTGTTCTACGCCACGGCGGAAGTCCTTCGCGTCGAAGTCAGCTGACGGTGGAATGTACGCAGAAATGATAGTATACCTCCTATCCAGGTGAAGTTGCACAGCTACTGCCTGAGAAGAGGTATCTAAAGTGAAAAGAAGAACGGAGACACCATGCCGAATGTAAACCGCGAATCCCCCAGCTAAGCGGGCAGGGGGCACGCGCTTAGCATGGTCTTCTGGAGAAAAATAGCTAACGGGTAACGGGACGAGACGAGCCTCATCAACTCTTCCCAGTTGTCCCAGAGCCCACGGCAATTCCATTCAAGTAATATGCCCTCCAGGCCTAGCTCGGAGGAGACGCGGAGGCCCTCTTCGAACAGAAGAGCCTCAAGGGAATGGCGTTACGCTTCCCGAAGGGCAGACCCCTAGGCGCTGTTGCCGGACAAAGCGCTGAAGGCTCTGTCCCCTTTGAGGACTTATTGGGGGAGGTTAGGCTCGCCATGCGAGTCTTTTCCTCTCTTTGCCTTGAAACCTTAGGCGAGCCTTGCGACTTCGAAGGTAGGGGGCCCTCTTTTTGAGGATCCACCGTCTCCGAGACACTCAGCCCATGACTAGGCGTGGGCGAAGGAGCCGAAGCTCCATTTTTGCTGTCCTCCTTTCGGGGAACAGCTTTAGGAACCCCGAGAGATGTCCTGCGACCAACTTCAGGGGTATTGCCTCTTGGAAGACTAACGACTCGGTGGAGGCGCGTGGCTGTTTCGCCTTAGGGGAAACGATTACGCTGAGGAAATTGGGGGAGCTCTGGTTTTAACCAGGGCTGGGTGTGAACCCTTTGTGCCGCAAGCTTTACCAAGGGAGCGCTGGGGTTGAGTAAAACTAACAGAAGGGCTCCGAATGGGCGCGGAAACAACCGTGCTCGTTGGCCTGGATGGGCCATAAACAGAGGGTGTCTTTCTAACCATTGAGGCATAACACGTCCCAAGCAGAGCCGGGCGCACCAGGACCAAGTCCTTAGCCTCGCGGAATGAGAGTCGATCCTGGGCCTGAACAGCCAGGATTTCTTTCTCAAGGAGATATGCACCACATTGCTTCGAAGAAGTGGGGGCGGCTCTCTGCAATTGACACAGTTAGCAACACACGATTTGGGCTTATCGTGTGCAAAGTCGGGTGACCCCGACTTTGCACATCTACATGAGCGATACGTATGGCCGAAGCAGGGACAGTAATAGAACCGCCGTGGCAGTGGCACAAATGCCTTTGCGCGCTAGCGGTACCAACCAACACGCACCGACTCAGGGAGCTTGTGACAGTCAAACGTGACGAAGAGTGTAGGGATGGGTCTCGAGGTCCCTCCCTGTTTTCTCATCACACGTTCAACCTTGACCGCCCCATCATCGGCAAGCTTTAAGGTGATGTACTCTATATAGTAGTCAACGAGTTCCCTCGCATAAACTATTCCTTTCACCAAGTTCATGGTAGAGTTTGGCGTCACACGCACCGGGGTGCCATCAAGTGTCCGAAGAGCACTTATCTTGGACGCCTCTGAGGGATTCGCCGCATTCGCCAGAAGGCTTCCGTCCAAGAAGCGGTTCACCTTCGGCTCTCTACCAATTGCACTAGCTAATGCTCTCCTCTGATGGTTATATTGCCACTGGCCAACATACTTCCATCAGTGGAGCGAATAACGAGGAAGCGTTTGAAGCCAGCGGGCTCGAAACGCCAGGTAACCTAGGAATGAGGGGCCCCGATGTTATCGAGACTTCGCCCTGAGCACTTTGGGTTTTACTCTGTGGCTCCGCACCGGGGAAGGCAGAGGGGACAGGATGTGCCGATCTTGTCTTGGTCGCTTACCAAAGCAGCAGACCTATCCGTCCCCGCAGCCCCCGTGGATGGAGAGGAGCCCCGAGTCTTTTTTTCTTCTTTCAGTTCTTTTTCTTTTTATGAGAGGAGGGCGGGGAATCAAACCGCTTCCCTCCTCCACCGGCAGGAGCCCCCAGGCCAGATGAACAGGCATAAGCTAGATCCTTCTCCGAAGTGGAGAAGGTCCTGGAAGTCGTAGGGGCACCGGTCGGAGGAGATCACTTCTCTCCTTGTACTGCTTCGGAAACCCTACCGTTTGAGGAGGACCTGGCATAGGGGCGGATTCGGGTTAGGTGTTTGGCGCCGAGCCAGGATTCCCTCCAATGGAAGGCCCTACCTTCTGAGGCTGGGTTGCCTCAAGGAACATGTCTATCTCAGGGAGGCCTCCAGTTGGCCATCTCCCCCAGGACATCTCAGGTCCCGTTGACAGAGCTTTCTCTAGTTACGTCTGGGGAGGCACAGACCTTGACCCTGGCAAAGTTTAATATTTTTGCCAGCAGGTCTTTTGAGGGAAGCGACCGAAGGAGACTGGATTCCCTCTCCTCCCTAAGGGGTTTTGTCCTACCGAGCTGCTTCAATGGGTAGCGGTCAGTTATAGGCAGCATGCTGGCTTTCTTGGCAGTCCCTTTGGAAAGAAAAGGGGGGACTACAGCTGGGAAAAGGGAGGTACCCGAAAGCATCTCTAGAGAAGGGGGTAAGAGAGAGTCCCCTACACCCGTAGGCGAAGGAGAGGAGTAATCCTCCTCGCCGGTTAGAGAAATTTGGAGGGTCCCCTGCCCAAGTACAGACAAGGGGGTCATCCATTTTTTTCTGTGGAGCTGCCCGAGGGCGGTTCCATCGATGGAACAGGGGGAATTAAAGGAATTTTTTTGTCTGACTCATCATTGGGCATGGTGTCCCTCTTTTTATTACGGGATGAAATAGCTCATCAACCCTCTCAATAGCCCGCTCTCTGTCTTTATATAATTGTAAAATTGGTTCGGTTTTCTTTATCGGTAGATTAAAATGATTTACTGATTGTCCTCTGTATACCATTGACCAATCTCTACATTTTATTGAATAAAATATGCTAAATTTAGGAGCAGAGTTGTTAACATGCAGGGAATGCGACTTTTAGTTGTATTTAAACGCTATTTTGATATTTAAGCGCTGAAGGAGAAGTGGAATACGTAAAAAGGGTTAAATAAAAAGGAGACAAAGGATATTTGTAGAGTTAAATGTATCTTGTTTCTTAATAAGAAACTATTTTTTTAGCTAGTTTATAGCAATTATCTAACTAGTACGAAGGATAAAAACATTTGTTTCTTTAGTATAAAATATTTTCGTCCATGAGTTCAGAGAATAGAATTCACAAGAAATTAAACACATTGAAATAAAGATACTCCGTTTTACATTAATATGGTGGTTTGAATACAAATGAACAATGAAATTTGTCAGTGCTTCTTTGCGATACACATTAGAACCTTGGAGGAGGGAGGGGGGGGTCTATTATTTGGCAGGTCTAAAAAAAGAAGGTGTCAGTCATTTTCTGTATTGTCGTTGAATTTGAATGAAAGGACCTGAAATTGCAGGCATGTTAAATACTTATCTACATTTAGATGGTTATCCCACAAACAAAACACATCAACCACATATCAGAACTAAAGTAAACGGGATTCGATAATTAAATTCAAATATTTAACCTTAAAAAAATCCATTTACAAGTTTCCAAACAAAACTTTTGCCGATAGCATTTTTCATTGAAAGTTAACTTGTAGTTGTAAAAGCAAAGGCAATGCGATGATTGGGAATATCAATCGAATTGGAAAGGAAATATTACAGGCTAGATTTTGAAAATAGTTATATCACAGAGACAGGGACATTTGTAAAACGAGAGCCCATATCGAAACTAAGCAGCGGAAAAACATTGGAATACGCAAACGCAGAGAAGTTACTAACTAATTGGGGCTGTTAATAATGAGCGATTTCGAAATGGTTTCTACTAAAGGGCGTAGATGTTGGGTGAGACATTTCAATAATATCTACCGGACACGTCTCAACAAGCTGAGGATTGAGCACATTCTATTATGAACTTTGGTAGTTTAAAAAAAAAATAAGATATGAGATAATAGAGCTTTCAGACTTTGTTTAAAAGCTCCGGGGACACGTTTAGGAGGCCACCAAACAGGAAATCGAATGCTGTATTAACTGGTTCATTGGATTTTTATTTAATAGCTTATAAGTACTATTGTCGCTTAATATATTATTCATTGTGCCAAAGTAGAAGAATTTATGGAAAATTACTGTAACACCAGATTTTTCGACTCAAGAAGAATGTATATCAGTATTGTTTCTAATATTATTTATAGCACGATAAAATCTAACAGGTGAGGTATAATTGCTTAGTTTGCTTACGAAATGACTACATATATTCAAATAATTTGGCAATGTTTATATTTGTATGAGGAATACCACTAAAATTTTCTCGTTCATGTATGAATTTGCTATGTCACTATAATTATGGGGAGTTAGAATGGCAACATTGTCTAATTCGAGTCTGGAAAAAATGATTACTTAATCGGAAGAGGAGTTTTTGGTCCATTCACTCTTTCCACAAGGTAATGTAGTTTATCTCTAAATTTTCTTCCTTCTTTAGAGAAGGTATGATAAAGATAGGCAAAGATTGTGTTGCAAAATGTCTTTCTTTGTCCATACGATAGAAAATTCATCTAGAAAACTTCTATATTACCCCTTAGTTTGAAGAATCGTTTGCTCAGTTTCAACAAAAGTATAGCCATTTATCATATGTTATATCGTCTTCATAGTAGTAGTGAGTGATGTAAGAATCTATCTTCATAGCAGTTTCGAATATATCTTACACTTGGTTTTTCAAAGAATGTGTGTAGATTAGAAAAGAATGGAATCATTTATAAATGAGCTGAAAGGTCAGATGAGGCCGGAGAAACTATTAACCTACTGAGAGGACGTGCAGAATAAATATTTTCATGAAGAGCCAACTATGTGAATTTTGTCCGAAAAGAGCAGACTTTCTTCAGTACAGACAGCTTTGACAGCTCAGGTGAAAATGCACCCTCCCCTCCAGCTCATTCCATGAGCGTATAAGTGAGATAGCGTTACGTACAGTAAAAAATTAGGAGCATGTTTTAGATAAATACTATGCACACCAACTAGCCTGGCTGTCATCCATATGGGCTCAAGCAAGGCTCTTTCCAATTCTTGTTCCAAATACATCTCACCACGTGATGGTCTCGCAATAAAAAAGCGGCGATGTTACTGTATCATGAAGATTAACTCGGAAGAGGAAATGTACATGAAGAAGGCAGTGAAGACATTGCGGGCAATATCTAAATTTATTCCCCGGAAGGAAGATAACAATAAGAAAGCTTCAGCTACTCGCCATTACATGATAACTGGTTGGTTCGTCAACGGGGTGTAAGAGATCTCAACACAAGTGCCAACCGTCAGCTGAAGGAGAAGCCCGCATGCCAACTTAAACCTTTACTAGCAAGAGAGCAAAGGAAACAGAGCTAATGGCACATTCGGCAGCCAATATCTATAAGATTTCCATTCCTGAGAGGGCCGTGGCTATTACACTGAGAACCTCTTCCTCAAAGAGGGCTCCGATAGCTAATCTAAGATACATCCAAACTAACTGGGCTGATCTGCCGGCAATCTTATGCTCATGAACCCTTTTAGCTGTCTATCTGCTTGAAACCATATTGGTTTTGCTCCAGTGCCAAACATGACGTGCTAAAGGGGTTTCAAAAAACTCCCATTACGAACTAGGGGCTGTTTTAGTAGTTGGGCAATTTAGACATTAAAAGTTCTTTCATTTACTCTGTATACCTTTCCTAAGTCATTAGTAGTCTAGATTCATCTGGATATGAAGTTTTCTCCTTTTTGTGCATTTCACATTCAGATGATATAGATAAGTGGGGAAACCGGTTCGACATGAGTTAGGTCATTTATTGTGACCCGATCTCTTTCTCGTGGAGATGAACGGTAAACGAAACTTTTGGCCAAAATACACGGACTTTACGCATCCGTGTCCAAAACCCTCTTCTTTTGCTTGCCTTCGGAATATGCATCTGATTTAATTGGTAGCCTGTTGGAAGCAATAACTTTCTTTTATAATGTTTTATTACAGATGCATGTGCTCACGAGACAAAATCGTTGGGGTTTGGGTCAAAATAAGGATTGCCTCCGAAGAAATGAGGGAAATATCTATCTTAGTCGAGGAAAAGGGCAAGAGAAAGAGGTTAATGAGTTCTTCCCTGTACCCTCATCCCTTCTTGCCTGGCTTTTCTTCCTGAAGTTTTATCGTTTTCTAAGCGATCTGAGTTCCCTTCTGAGTTCTTATGCTGATACTTCACCCATATTGATGAAATCTCCCACGCCCTGCTTTGGGAATAAGTTCGGGAGTGATTGGCTTTTCTTTTAGCTTCGCTTAACGGGATATCCCACTTTCCTAGAGATTGGATAACGTCCTTGTTTTTTTAAAGACGCGAAGAGGTTTTTCAACCACGGCTGCTTTACACCACAATATTGTTAAGCCTATGTTTGTGAAAATTGATGTTTAACTTGCTAAATTGCAGAGTTAATAACAATCAAAGGCTCGATGATTCACTCAAGGCTAAAAAGGAAGAGAGGGTAGGCAGAAAGAAATAGTTTCACCACTCTTATTTCTAAATGTTTTATTTTTTAATGAAATACTTTTCGATTAGAATTTGAAAAACATTTATTATAGTGGTTTCAACAATTTCCTGGCAGTTTATTCTAGGTTTGTTTTATTTCATAAGTATCGAAATTTGTGATACTAGTGTTTAATGTTTTTTCTAACATAAAAACAATATTATCTCAAATATTTAATCATATGTTCGCGTATATGCCCAAGTTTCAGTGAAAGAAAATTGACTTATCTCAGTATTTCTTCTCTCGATCTACATATTTGTGGAGTAAGCTAATTTTATAAAATAGACCTTTGTGTCTCCTGAATTCCGCCTTTTTGACTCCAAGTTAGATATCTGGGAATTATATCTGGGAAGTTTTAATTTAACATTTCGCCAAAGTACTTTTTGCTTTGTAGGTCTAGGATACCGCTTAACGATACTGTATCATAGAGACCCGATAAAGTAAGGAAGAGATGCTAATCCCCCTCTCCCCGAAAAATATGTTTCAGTTCTTACAAGGTCAGCAATTCACAGTTACGGCTAAGGATAGTCCTCATAGAACCCATAAGACAAACTTGGAAGTGCCGTTAGTTCCACTTACCTTATAGTGAGCATCATCGGTACACATCAGTAATGTCTGAGTATGTTTTCACCTCGCTCAATTTAGGCAAGTTTCCGATTTCTTTCCGATAAGTTAAGATTTCTTTTTCTGTAGAGCTGTTTCTAAACGAATCAAGCTACATTTATTACAAATACACTGTTTTTGATTGTATAATACAATGGTCATGTTCTTTTGCCACTATCTCGGTCATTATCTCCATCTGTATCTAATGGGGGCCCCCTAGATCTGAAGGGTTCGCGCCTGTTTCTTCGGTTTATCTTTGACTCACCACACCTTACCTGGGTTCCACATCTTTACAGCCTTAAGGTATAGTGTAACTGCGACTTTATAAAACTTCTCTCTTTTGTTTATTTCTTTGTTGACTTATAGCTTAACTAATCGTAAGGGATTTACTTCACTATCTCGTAAAAAGAGGCCTTTTTTTAGAAAAGGAAGATTTTACTCGTTTTACGTCAATCTTGCCCAAGCTTTCAACAGTTTGATGTAACTCTCTTGTCAGTTTTGCTGAAGATTCCCCACTGGAAGACAAGACCATGTTGCCAAAGCTACATTTCAACAGCGGGATACTTTATTGTATTCCAGTGGTGCAAATTCCTTGTAAATAAACGCCTCACCAGCTCATGTTATGGGCTGGTGTGACTTACTGTCGATGCATCTGTTTTCACGGTGGGAGAATATGAGAGGGCCTTGTTTGAACACGTTTTGTTATTCTTAATGAAATTGAGCTCCCTAAATTCCTTTGAGCTTTATATCCCGGTTTACTTAGTATCTGTTTCTCGGTTGATAGTGCGAGATAGCAGGCTGGTCACTTTTATCTTCTGCTGAGTTAATGTAAATGTAATGCTTGGTGTAAACGGATCCACATACTGAGCAATCATACAGGCGTTTCGTTATACCAACTACATGCCATGTTGAAGTTAACCAGATTATTTATACCATTGCTCTTGTCTAATTTCCTGATGACGTTTTTTACTGTTTACCTCAGATATCCATGGATTCTTTCTAACCTTGATTTGAGTTTTTGAATTAGAACCTTTATTGAACCCTCAGCAATCTTAGAAAATGTTTTTCTGCGATTCTTTGTTGAATTCGACAGATAGATCTGTCTTCTCTAGTTATTGTAAGACGTTTTTATTTTTTTATTCTTAATACAAAGTTCTTGCTCTTTTAATATTATTTTATTGTTTTTTAGGTAGCATATGAGAACAGAACGCGCAATCACGGCTTCAAACTTGAACTGAAGCGTTACAACCGCAATCTGTGTGGAAACTTTTACACCTACAGTATCTGCGGTAAGTGGAACGCACTTCCAGTGGAAGTTGTCAACAGTGAATCTGTTGACCAGTTCAAGTCAAGACTAGACAAAGTCTTGAAAAGTGGCCGTTTATGGACGCAAAACAATTGAGCAGCCATGTGCCCGCTCAATTGCTAGTCCAAAGGTACCCTCTTTGAATGGACCGTAAGGTCTCCTAGGGTACTTACTTTCCTTGTTACTCCTTGTTATATGTTGTATATTTCACTTTTAGCAATTGATAATTGTGATAACAGATATTTAGAAGTTTGATTTGGGCTTTCTTTGATTTCTTTCCTTCTTCAAGCTCTTTATTTTTAGTCACTTTATTTATTTATAAATATATTGAATGCACAATAGTTTGGGATTTAAGCTGAAACTTAAAAAAATGTTGGTTCAGTTTTAATTTTAGAAAACGTACTATTTTATTAGTAAATTTTAGAACTTTTGATTAGATATGTTTATATGAATTTAGCTCGAGGTAATATATACTTTTGTGAGAAAATGCTGAAAATAATGTCTTATTTTATTCCATTTGTGAATGTGTCTGGCAGCTAAAGTGGAATTTTCGTAAGGTCATCTGTGTTCAGGTTATCATGTTTTATAATGAATTGAAATTAATGAAAATTCTCGGACAATGCAATTACGCCTTTTAATACTATCACATTTCCAATATTTTAATTTTTTTTAATGAATCGTATATGAATTTTTGGCTTTAATTATTTAATTCTTTTATTAATTAATACTACATTTAGAATTTTATTTAAGTTAATTTAAACTTTGAATTTGCATTAAATTGCAGACTGACCTCATCCCATGGAACAAAGTGATTACGATGAGAGCAATTATTTGGTATGAACTTTGAAAAGGATAATATTTAATTATATTTTATTAATAATTGCATTTAATATTGAGGATAACCTAAGACAGACAATGAGAGGATGAGAGATGACAATTTGTGACCAAAAAAAGAAAGGGGTAACGAGGAAGTCTTTGAGAATGGAAAGTTTGAAAAGGATAAAGGATAAGGAGCTAAGTAAACAGATTGCACATAAAGTAAGAAATGTACAGTCGAAAGAAAGAACATGATTAGTACATAAGTGTGACATAATGAATAAGGATATAGACAAAGTTTCTTTCTTAAATCTTTATTGGTTAACTTCCAGCTTGATTCGCTTACGTTAATTATAGGAAAATGACGTTTTCTTGGCTCAGAATATCTATCATCAGTAGTGAGAATTTATAGATTGCTCGCATTAGAGTTAGAAAATAAAAGAGCAATAATTTCCCTGTTTTTCTTTTCTTCATCCGTCATTTGACGTGGTTAGTCGATGGAATCCAGTAATCATTAGCGTCTGCCTTTCACTGGTTTGCTAGCTACCGATCCTTGTGATGGGTTGCATGCAATAATATTCAGATGAATTGAATTTAAGTAGAGCAGAATAACAAAACTGTTATGGACATATTATGAGAAAAAAATAGATATTTATATATGGTAAGTAGAAATGACAACAGCGTTTGATTTTTCCTTTACAGGTAGCACACAATGGAACATCATATGTGTATTGTGTTCTCAGCAATTGTGGATAATGTCTCTATGGATAATTCTTGTAAGAGATTCCAAAATGCAGTGCAGCTTGATGGATATTTCAAGTAAACGCCTAGTGTCGATCTGAAATGGTGAGGATTGAGAAGGTATGGGTCAGGAAAGTGCTGATTTCATGCAGAATCTAGATGTGTGTTATTGGAATATTACACGATCTGGTATGACATCATTGGAAATTTTACCTAAGGAAGGTTGATAAACCTGGTCTAATATGCTAGTGTAATTGTGGGAATTAATTATGTCTTCACAAGTGAAAAACAATTCTAAACTTGAAGACGACATGCAGCCACAGACCAGTAGACTGCCACCTCCAAATTTAACTATTGAAACAACACATCTCAAATCATAAGGTTACCCAACTCTTCGACGAACATAAACAGCTCCAGAGGCTCCAAAGAACTAAAGAAAAACACAAATTTTACTTATCATTTTTGATATCCAATAAAAATGTGTACAAGCGTAATAAATTAGTAGAAACTAATGTGGAGAACCTACCTTAATGTTGTTTTCATCCATCAGACCAAACAACTTTAACCCAATGATCATCAATCCCATCTTGATGTTCTTTTATCAAGACAATCGCTTATTATTATTCACCTGAGACAGGCACGGTTTCTTTCTAGCCTTACATCCTTTGAACCCAGCTTCTACTAACCTTCTTCTCACTGTGCGTCTTGATATCTCTTTGTTTGTTGCTGCTCAAAACTCAGCAGCTACATTAGAACCACATTGAAAATCAGAAAATTGAGCCAAATACCTGTGCTAACTTAGTCTCAGTTTTTCAAAAACGTATAAAAGTGGTTATAAAAGCGAAAGGTACACCTAAAATATTAATTATTGATAGAATATACGCAAAAATTCCTATTTCTATTATGCCATGTTTAAATAAATGAGATTTAATCATATTCTTCACCTTTTCATAGGTGCACCATAATTTTGGCTAATATTGTATATATATATGTAAATTAACACACAGGAAAATGAAAAGATGAATCCAGGCACTTTCGAACTATATTTGCAAGTTCATTTTCAAAGAATAGCATGAAAATGGAGAAGACAACCTTATATAGGGTAAAAAGATACGAAGGGAATGCCCATCACATAGTACAAACCAATGGAAAAACACAAAAACCAGACAAAAAATACCAAAAAAAAGAACAATAGGCAACTAATAACAGACATATGCGTCCCTAAAATGGTATACACACAACAAAGCCGTGTATATGAATGAAAATGGAGGGGGAAAAAACAAAAAAACCTTTTAAAGGATTAGCATTAGAACGAAAATATTTAGGCCTAAGAGTTAATCCACGATCATAGAAGAGAAACGTGGTGTAGGAGGCAATGCGAATGATATTATACTAATAAAGTGTGAAAACAGTCTGCATTATGAAGTTATTCATTTAGTACAAGTTTCTTAAAACAGGGTCGAGTTTAAATAAGCCAGGAGAAATATTTATATTAGGTAAGAATCAAAATAATGAACACTCGACAATATTTCTTTTTGTGAAATCAGCGGAATGATAAAGGAATTTTGCAGAGTTCCAGTCAATGGGGTAGTTATTTTACGATAAATGTAAAAATAAAGCGCTTTTTATTTCACCTCTTCTAATATTATACTTATGTTGGTAAATTCTAGTAGATAAAGTTTTACCAGTTTGCCCGAAGTAAAGTAAATTGCAAATAAAACATTCTATAGAATATACTCCACCTTTTTACCTTGTATTATCGTGGACTAACATTTTATATAAAGTAGATTCATATCTAAAATTTACAGAGATACTAAGTTGCTTAAAAATACGGGGGAGACAAAAAAATGGTTCAAAGTATGGCAAGATTTCCAATCACATAGACCAGAAATAGAATATTTACTTATTGAAGCCTCTGTGGCTAAAATCCAGGACAGGCCTTACCTTCCTCACTGACTTGAGGTTTGTTCATCAGCAACAAAATTCAAAGGTAAGTTAGATAGTTAATATCGCCAGTTTTAATGTCTAATATGTTTGTAATAAAAGAAAACAGAAATAAAAAGACCATTGATTAATAGGAAGCAAAAATCTGTTTTTTAATGAAATGCTTTTATATTTACCACATGATCAGCGGTGGTAAAATAATATAATCATCGGCTAGCTTGGGCCATAAGTGTCATGAATCACCCCTTATATCTTAGACCTTATCAGAGCGGTTCCTATCCTGTGGACACTTGACCAAAGTTTGTCATGGCAAATTTCAGGTGGGCCACATAATATTTTTTAAATTTTAGTGAGGCCCACAGCTCATTAAATGCGAATACAACTTTTAATGACTCCTAGTCTTTGGGTTTTATGAAATTAAATCCATGTATATAATTAAAATATATTTAGATTATGGTGATTTGCTAATTACTTAGTGTTTAATGTTTTTTAATTAGTCACACGTTGTAAATACCGTTTTCTTTGACTGTAAAAAGAAAAGGGCAGTTATTACTGAACAGTTAATAGTTGATTGTACTACCATTGCAGTTCTGTGACAATATTATTTATAAACAGTTATAACTGTTTTACATTGTTTTGTTATTATATTAGGTGTAAAGTCTAGTTTTCAGTGGCCTACAGTGGCCTTCAGTGGCCTTCTATAAAAGAGCGAGCATAAAAAGTAAATTTCAAAAAATTAAGTAATCGAAAAATATTATTGGATGAATTTAAATTTTAATTTAAAAATTAAGATTCAATTTTGTTGCTTGTGTGGTACATAGGCAGCACACACAGAATAAACAACCCGATAGTTTTGTGTATTTGTTTCATTAAGTTTATTACTTCCTTAAATCATTTTAGTCATTCCTAAATAATTGTTACTTAAAGTAGGCAGTTCAATCATAAAGATGCGGTATGGAGAACAAAGCCCCCCCCCCCCCCCCGCCATTTCGAAATAATTACCTTCCGGTTCGAATTCAATGCGATTACCAGACGTTGTTATGTGCGCCAATGTATATTGTTTTAATGTAGTGCTCTACCTCGAAAGAGCAACAGATCTGGGAATGATGCGTTAGGTTAGGTTGTATTAAAAAACAGTGCTAATGGTGTTTTTAGTCAGTGCAGTTGTCATTTATTGGCTTCCTTTTGGCACGGAAAGCAGTTATTTTTAAGATAGTATCAGTGCAAATAGAGCCATACGTGCTTTCTGCGTATAAACTAAGCCGGAAATGACAATTCAATGTCTTAAAACACAATTAATAATGGTTTAATACTTAAAGCACGGTTTGGGTTTTTTGAAATTTCACCTTTATAGCCTCTCTGTCAGTACAAATATGCAGTTTTAGAGTAGAAAAAAAGGATGAATGTTTTTAATGTGAAAAGGCAGTTTTTTGCGAAAACAAAAGACTATAAAATCTTAGGTCCTCCTCAAGTTATTATATAATTTGAATGGAAATATTATTTTTAGATTCAAATTTACCTTTTATTTTTAATATTTCAGGAGAGATTGCTATGTATATACTAGTGAAGAAGTAATTTCTTAAAATGTCTCTGTTCCGTTTTGGTGACAGGAGGTTTAATTGACCTATTATTTTAGTTTTATTAGCACAATGTTTATTTTCTCTACTCATGATAAAAGAGGGCGTCTGTCCCATAATTGAAAGTATGGAACCGGAAAATTCGAGAAATAACTAAATTTTTATGATTTCTGTTGTAGTTTCAAATACAAATTATCTTTCATATTGCAAGAATTTATATATTTTGAATTTTAAATAAACCATATAATTTTGATATCCTTAATTAATGATTAAAACGGAAACCTTTTTTGTTCTAGCGTCCCCTATCAATGAATTGAATTTTAATCACTTTTAAACATAGTTTCAAGGAAGATTTTATAAAATTCTTCCTACACAAGTGATAGAGGAGAAATCTCAAGGAGAGAAACGGAGAATACACGGAAATTCTTCAATCAACTTGAAGATTTGTCCCTTTGAAGTAGGTAGTTAATTCTGGGACCGACTGTAATTTCGGTGTTTCCTTTTTTATCCCGTATGTGACCTCTAATTAAGTGTTTATCATTGGATTCCCGTTAAAAATGAGTGAAAAAGATTTATATTATCAACTAATTACTTTGTAGCGAAAATTTCTAGGTTTATTCAACATTGGCTCTCGAGTACAGGTCTAGGGTTGCTATCTGTTCAATTAGGACTGAAGAAAATCAGGGAATTGATAATTTTGAACAAGACAAAAGTAGAAAAGCCATCCCTGGTAAGCCGAACAATAATTCAGAAGAGTTGCGCAGTCTTCTAAGTACAACGGTGATATAGTGTACTTCTTCATTTTAGTTATAAATAATTATTTTTACTTCCCCTTTTTCCCTCCTTATTTTTGAAAAATGTCTCCCGCTAGGATACTTAGTTGAATTTCACTTTATTTATTTAAAATTAATCAATAAAAATCTTTTCTCTATTCATGATAAAATAGCAACCAATCACCTTAAACCATCGAATCCTTCACAATAACGAAGGGTTCAAAATACGTCTACCCTCTACCACTAACGATTGAGCCAACTAATATCCTCATTGTTTAATTAGGCCATGTGGACCCGCTTTACCAGGCTCTTCGAAAGTTTAGTTCCTCGGTCATGCGTCAATGTTACTTATTAGATCAACAAATCCTGTACGTATTTTCGAAGACGTGGTGGACGCAAGTGCTTGCCAAACAGCTTCACATAAGTGTGAAATCTTTCTCCGTTAATTTTCACTTAAATTTCATAAACTGCCGTTCGTAAAATTTTACTCAAACAATTTATGCAACTGCTTTTGTGACTAAATGGTAGAATATTGACAAAAAAATAATGAGAAATTTCCTTGCGGCGAAAAACATACAGAAAAAAATGATATTTCTTCTTTTTTATACAAAATATAAGACAATCATTTACAAAGTATTGTATTTAGCTTTATTGAAAATGGTAGATAAATGAGGCAGAGAGCTGATCAATGTGTCAACGAAGTAGTCATTGAAATCAACTACCCCACTTCCATTGAAAAGAATATAAGTGATGCGAAAATAAGGTCACGCGACAACTCAAATGATCAACTCGTTATTGAGACCATTTATTGAAAGAGGTTTGTAAATAAACATGTAAAAATATATTATGTAAATATTTGTTCTCTTTACCATACAACAGTGCAACATTTTCTCCGATTAGAAATTTCTTAAATATAGAAATTATATCGGGTTAGATATTTAAAAGATAACTCATTCTTAATGTTGGTTACAGTATAATTAAAGGAAGCTTTGCCTCCTGCTTTGTGCAAAGAAAACGAAACGACCCTTGGACATTTTGCCATTGGATGGCATCGTATTTTTTGCTAATATTGGGTGGACAGCTATACGCCCTCCCGAGTGGTCGTTCTTATCTTACGATTAGTAATAATTTTCTACCGATATAAGGATCAGACGGTGTAAGCCTTTGTTAAAAAAATAAGAAACAAACAATTTTCGAATAGATCCATCTCTGCGAGAAATATATAAAAATTAGAACATTACGATTATTAAGCCAAACTAAAAGTTTTAACCGATTATAATGGCTTTAATCGTGAATTCATGAAGATTTGAATGTTTGTGCCGTTTATTCTTAAGCTATATGAAATTCTCCTTGCTGTTGAAAATGTCATCTCATAATCGAGACTCGAGAGTGTCATCGTTTTAGATAGTGATAGACTCCCATAACTAGTTTGAGAAATGAATGTCCTTTATCATGGGTTCCGCGATAGTTGATGGTGTTTCATAAATATTTCTGGCTCTCCATATACGCCAGCTCAATGCCAACAAGAGTGGTGCGTGGATAAGGGATGTACGAAGCTAAGGAGGATTTTCTGTCTTTGTAAAGTTGATTGTCAGGCCAAACAGTTTTGAGGCTGTGGCTTCTTAAACATAGTATGACTGTTTTTCTTCTGGTGTAGTATGAGGATGCAGTCGTTCACAAACAATGATTCTTTGATCAGACTCTTCAGCGTCTTTTTTATGGAAGGCAGAGTGATCCTATTTACAAGCAATTAGTCCATACTACACCTTATCTATATGGTCAGTTCAAGATCCTTGATCGGGTGCAGCATTATTTGGATGAAAAAAAATGGTAATAGAGCGCTGGACGCATCTTGAATTCTAACCATTTGCTAAGTGGAAAGTCTTAGATGGAGAACCATGGGACAGTAATTTTCCTGTTATGTTATTGTAGAACTGTTTGATAAATTCTCCGAACAAAAAGGCTTTCACTGGATCATATACAGAGCCTTTCGGTTGACTATGTCGAAAGTTTACCGCTCAATATTGATTATGAAATACAAGGCTATCTCTAATTCCACACAGTTCCCGGTATCTCTATCATTTTAAATTTCATTTCTACCGCAATTTCATCGGGATGAAAGCTGTAATGCATCACAGGAATATTTCGTCCAATTAAGGCCTCGTCTGTTGAAGAAGACGTTACGAAAGATTTTTAAAACTCTAGAAACAGAGAGATAACTCAGTTGGTCCTTGAATGCTTCATCTTGCAAAGAACCACGATCCATACACTAGTCCCTCTTTAGCTGAGAGAACAAGACAACGATCACTAGAGAGAGCTAGGTCCCTATTAAGGCCGGCTATTAGAGCCTGTTGTTGGGACAATCTCTAGTTACAGAATTTTCCTTAGCCTACACAGACTCTGACAACACTAAGCACCCTAGACTCTTACTCTCTTACTTGTATGTTCGGTTTGAAGAGACTCTTTAGCCATGTTATGCAGCTCTTCTAGGATAAGGCTACTCCAAAATCAAACTAATGTTCTCAGTCTTGGATACTGCCACAGCCTTTGTACCGGGGTCTTCCACTTTCTTGGATTGGGGTTCCCTTGCTTTGGGCATACACGCAAGCTCACTATTCTATCAGTTTGCCCTTCCTCTTGTTTTTTTAAACAGTGTGTTGGACAGGCTTAGTAGAAGGGCTAAAAATGCCTGGTGGTTTATCAAGAGGTTGACTTATCTTTATTTTCTTCTTTGTCTTCCTTTATTATTTCTTGTAAAATACCATCATTACTCTCCTTCCTCTAGTGTCTGGTAGATTTATGAATGTATTTGTCTTCTCGCACTGGTGAATATTTTTTTAATTTCATTGTATACGAGTATATTGTTCCTGTTACTTGTTTGTCTAAGTTCTTAAATTTTCTTTTATATTTGTCAAAAATGTTGCTGTTGATACTCTCTGGTGACATTGTACTTAATCCTGGTCCGCAAAATCGATTTCGGAAATGTCGAATATTATATAGCAATGTACATGGACTATATAAAAATCAAAAGGACTTGCACGTAGCTGCCGAGAAATTTGATATCCTCTTTTGTTACGAGACCCTCATGTCTGATTTGCGTCATATTTCCGAATTATTAATTCTAGGATTCAAAATGCCTGTTTTGCTCAAGCGTAATACCATTCCGAGAGCCCGTGGAATGGCTATGTATTTTAAAGAGGGTTTCACTGCGTCTCATAGGCCGTTATTTAAATGTGGATGTCATGAAACACAGGTGGTAAAGTCTCTGGCACACTTAAATCTTTATGTATTTGCCAGCTACAGGAACTCGGATTTGGATGAATCTATTTATAACTGTTTCTTAACTAAAATGGCAGCAGTTCAACAAAGTGATTTTAAGTCATACTTTAATTTCATTGATTATAATGTTCATCATACTGAGGGGCTGAACTCAGTTACTGCTACATATAACCATCGTTTAGCTGCTTTAAATCTTTCAAATATTTATTGTTGTGAGGAGCAGATGTTAATGAACTAACACATCAATTTGGTAACGAACTTGATATTGTGTTTACAGGTGTTACAGGCATTAACTGTGGAGGAAATTCTCCATTAGGCTCATTTGATCATAGTTAGAATAAGATTAATGTTGATATGGATCAGGTTGTTCCAGATGTTGGCTTCTCTAGGAAAGTTCACCTTAAGGCCCGTGCCAATTGGAATGATATTCTTCATGATCTTATGGCACTCAGCTGGGGTGATATTTATAGAAGCCCTAATATTATCGAATGATTAAATAACCATCTTAGCCCAATTATAGAGAATATAATCCCTTCTAAACTCCTCAGGTTTAGACTTAATGTAAGCTTGTCTATCAATCATAGCAAGAAGCTTACCATTTATGGAGGAACAATAAATGTGACTTCTTGTTGCATAATTTCACTTAGCTTTGAAGACAAGCTCAGGTTATCTATATATGTGAGCACCCAGAGAGATAATATTGATGGTTTAAAGGAGGTTCTGCTCTCCAGCACTAGTGACCTTAAGTGCTCCAAATCCTCAATGCTAACGGAAGTGCCATCTACTGCCCTAAAGTAAAGGCTGAACTTTTGGCTGACCTCTTTGATAGGAAGCAGTTTTGGTGAGTCGCTGTTGTTGCCTCAGTCATGCTTTCCAGAGCCTAAGTTTTGTTCAATGGCCTTCAGATCTAGTGAGGTTAAAATCTTGCTTTTGAACCGTGAGGATCATGGTGGCATTGACCCTAATGGGATATTCCACATTTTCTTGAAAAAGACTGCGGTTTGGAAATATTGCAGCATTACCTAAAGGACTAAATCCATTCTCATCTCTTTCAGAATACAGGCTAATATCAATTACCCCGACCTTATCTAAATTATTTGATCGTGTGAATCATAGAGCAGTCATTTTTGGCTGTCGTTCCTTTTCCCCGCACGTATCTATGAGTGGTGTAAGCTTTGGAGCATGAAGTTTAACCCTTCTAAAACTCAGCAATATGATAATTAGTCGGTCCAGAATGGATTTGCCTATGCATCCTGATCTATATATTGATAGAAGAGTATTAAATACCAGTGACTATTTTAAGGAGTTGAGCGTTACCTTTAACGAAGAAATTGACCTTTGAGAAGCACATACGTAATATTGCCTCCTCTGTTTCCAAGAAAGTTGGTATTTTGTGGAGATGTATTAGAATGATTAGAGACAAATCTATTATAACTAAATTTTATAATTCCTTGCTTCTTCCCTGTTTGGAGTACTGCTCTCATATGTGGTCCTTAGGTGCAGATTCTCGTCTTAAGCTCCTGGATAGAGTTATGTCATCGGTCAGGTTTATTTTTACAAATTATTAATGTTGACCTGTGGCATATACGTAAAGAGAGTTCTTTATACTTGTTGCATAAAATGTACTGCAGTGATAAACATCCTTTTTATTTGTCCTTACCTGGTCTAGCTGTTTTTGATGGAAATACAAGGCAGGCAGCCACTGGCAAAAGGGTGTCATTTTCTAGTATCAGTTATAGTACTGACTAGTTTGCTGGGAGTTTTATTATAGCTGCAACCATGATGTGGAATGGCTTGCCTAATGCTGTTGTGGAGTCTACTGATCTCCATACATTCAAGATGGGAGCTAACTTATTCTTCTTATCTCGTGACATCACCTGATTTTCGGTCGGGTTCTTTTTCCTCATATTTAATCTTTATTCTTCCTTTGTCTCTATCGTATTTTTATTTGCAGGCTGATCTCCCTCTGGAGCTCTTGGGTTTAGTCTTTTGACTTTTTCTATTAGGATGGTCAGCTCAAGATTTAGAGAAAGAAAGAAAACAAAGCATTGACTACCTCAATGACATTTTATGCCAATATAGAATCGAACTATGGTGCAACTGCAGGGTTCAATAAATGGTTGTTAGTCTCTGACAAAATCCCCAAATCTTTCCTATATAACCATTTGTCCTGTTCTTGAATTTAAAACGAAAGAAAAATGGAATTTAGATATTGCATTTCGAAATTTTATGATGAAAATTGTGCTCCGGATACTGACGCATATTTTCTATAGCATTACCATGCAAAATCTATAGCTTTAGGGTTATTGGAATATTTTCGGCATTATTAAAACATCAATTCATTTCTTTTTTGACAATCAGTCGGAAAACCAAAGAAGCAAATGAATCTATTTCAATGCCTGATTAGAATTTGACCTTCAAAAGAATAAAACAAAGGTAAACAAGCTGTAAAATTTAGTTTATCGTAGAAACATAATTGATTCAAAGGTATTAGAGAACATAATTGTACCTTCAATATTAAAAATACATATAATCTTGTTGTGTTTAGCCAGTTTTACCTGATCTAATATACGGATGTTCATATTTGATAATGAATACAAAGCAATCACAAACTAATCATAACGCAGAGAAACATAAGATACAATGCTACATAAGAAGAATATTACGCGACAAAATCAATGGATATGATCAAAAAAAGGTTTGCAAGAACCTTTGGTAATTACCCCAAAAAAATCTTATCCTTGAAAAATATATACATAATGAGAAACAAGATAAGTTCTGAATGAAGCTATGAAATTAAAAATCGATCAGGAGCAAGGGTAACATGTTAAAGCAAAACGTGAAAAATATATCTGTGACTATCTCAGATAATAAGTGATTAGAAGTTTGGAATTTTATTTCCTTTAATGATGAAATTTTATCTCCTTATCTTCATTTGTGGCAGGTCGTTTTTGTCCCATTGAAAAGAAACGAGGCGATTCTAATATTTTTCCTATCCTTTTAGAGCGCTATTTTCCTCAATCTCTCCGTCCCAATTTGTTTTACGAATCTTAGATCTTTTGCATCAAATTATTTGTTCGGGTGATTTTACAATGCATCGTCAGTTTTTCGGTATATTTGAATTCTATTTAGGTTTTAAGCAAATGATATAAATAGAGATCATATCCAAAAAGGAATGGAAAGAAAAGTAAGGCTAATTATCTCTAATATCTTACCAACTTCAAATTTTATACTAGATTCTTGATGGAACTTTTATTAGTTTCATAGTAGCAATGAATCTAGTTCCAATAAGTTCCAACGGTTAAAAAGAGGAAAAGATTCGAATGAAAAATGAGTTTCAACTGTGTAATTATTTCCATATTTTACGTAAATTGAGTCGGAAAAGTAATTCAGGATTACAGAGTAGACTTTATTAGATCTTTCTCTCGTAATATTTAGCCTCAAAAATCAATCTTAGAGAAATTATGGAAAATTTTCTATTGAAAGCCTAAAACAAAATTTATTTCAATTGAATTGAAAGTGATTGTTTTTAATAAAAGATTATATCTCAGAATTAAGTGATTTATTTAATAATAAATTTATATGTACATAAATTAATGAAAATGGTTATAAAATTGGCCATTTTGACAAAGAAATATTGGTTAACCTCTCTGGTATTTTTAATCTTTGCAAGTTTTAAAAAGGATAAATGCTAATTTTATTCTTTACTTAAATAATATTATTAATTTAATGCCTACTTTTAGTACAATCTTAAAAAACTTTCAATAAATTAGATTCTAATTTTGACACGCATAAAAAGAATTCAACTGTGCTAAGCTCATATATTTTAGGAATTACAAAATTCTAAAAAGATTCATTTGGAGAAAATACCCGGAAAATAAACCATTTAGTGAGATTATTAAAAAAAGACTAAAAACTATGTCCATTTTAAAATATTGGATAATTCTAAATTATAATAAGATAATTAGAATCTTCTTCAAATCTCTAATTCTAATGAAAATACTCACAAGCTTAACCATAAAAGGATGTCGTCACACCATATTTGATAAAGGCTATGCAATTAAACTATTTTAACCTTAAAATAAATCGGATTTTAAAACTTCTACTAAGAGATAATAAATACTTAACCCTCTGTTTCATGACACTGCATGTTAAAATATAGCGAAAAACATTATTAAAATTGTCTATTGCACTATATTTTCACTTTTCCAAAACAGTTCTTCTAATTGTTTATTCATAAAAATTATTTTTATTTTGCCTGTAATTTGAGGTTAAAATGGCTACTGTGGAGCTATTGGTTTTGTCAAAAAATATCAAATGAGCTTAATAGAAAACTAAAAATATATTTCCTGATCTTCAAAGATTAAAAGATTCAATATGTTATCTTTTCAAAAACAAACCTTTATAGGAAATTTGCATCTCTCTTTCTCAAGTAAATATAGAAAATCAAACAATAATTTAAACGCATAATCATAAAATAAAAAATAAAGTAATTTTTTTAAAGATTTACACCTCGATATTAATCATTTGAAATGTTTGGAAATAAACTTGTGATTCAACATAACTCCTTTTTGATGACATTCCTTCATTAAAATTTTAATAATTTATGGTTATGCTTTGTTTATAATTTTAAAATAAGATTATTGATATTATGTAGAGATGTAGAACATTTCATAATTACAAACTAATTGAAAAATTAATGGTTTCCAGAATTTTATTATTAATTCTGATATATCTTATTTGGCTTAACTAAAAAACATACAATTCTAAATTAAGCAATAGATAACTTGATTTTAAACCGTGAAAAATTTGCTTTAAGTCCTATGAATTATGTTATAGAGGATTCTTTCGTTTAGCGAACATTCATTTGGATTAGTTTGTAAAAATAAATTTAAAACTAATATAAGCTAACGCGGATTTTTTACGTTTCCATCACAACTTAAAATTACTCATATGCAGTACACAAAGTTTATTCAAATTAATAAAATAAAGATTTGGCCGATGACTTTATTGATTTTTTAAAGTTTATTAAAATATGATATATAAAACATGTTGCAAGTGCAGCCGAATGATATGAAAAATAAATACATATGCAATTCCCATAACCTTTATCCTAAACTAAACCTGTCTATAATTATTCTTTTCTGGTATTCAACTCATTTGACCTTTATTAATTTTAACCATAAAAATTTTAAGATTTAGATTTATTTTATTACCCGAGGAATTTGCTTAATTTTGGTTTACTTTTATTTTTTATGAAAAACACTTGTTGAAAATTTTAATTAAAATATATGTGCCCAACTATAGTTAAAGTATTTAAATATTCAGACAATATCTATAAAAAGAAATGGAATTGTTCCATTTCGTTTAAGATATCTGCTTTCTAAATGTAATGAACTTCTAAACACATCTAAAAATAATTGCAGACCTGTAAAAAATTACAATTGCGGTAAATAATTCTTTGGCCATATTTGAGTGACTTAAATTAAATAAATATAATCTCTTACTATAGTAATAGCAAAGGTTTTTGAGACCGATATATATTTTTATTTTTTGTCTCGTTTTTGAAATTTACGTTACTAAAATAATTATTTTAATATTTAAGTTATTGCAGGATTATTAAAAAGTCATGAATTAGAAATTAATAAAGAAAAAAAGTCCATTTTTTTCCTGAAATAAAATCGCCCTTTAGTCCTATTCTTGTAGTAGGTGAGTTTCATTCCCAACATTTTTTTAGTAATAGAAATTTTGCGCACGCTTTGAGCGAAAGCAACAAACTTCAACGCTCAACGATTGCCGCAGGTTTCCTTGCTCGTTACAAGGCTACTCATGGGTATAGGGACAGATTTATTCTCCGCATCATCAATGGCAACGAAAAGTGGTGTAATTCTGTCAACATGAACCATCGTGTACAATGGCTTAGCCCAATAAAAAAATCACTTTCGCGATTAAAACAAAGACGTCATCCAGGAAAGACGATGCTGTGGGTGTGGTGTGATTGTGAAAGCCCTATTATTTATGAGTTCCTTGCTAACAACTAGATTGTTAATGCAGAACTCTACGTTCAACTGCTCGTCCCCACATTGCCAATATGACAAAAGACGCCATCCAAAAGCCTTATTATGAAATCCTGCCGGATCCTCCATATTCGCCATCTGTTCCGATCGCACTTCAACAATTTGCGCGGCGTTTCGTTCAATACTGATGTGGAATTAAGAACCTGGATAGACAAATTCTTCGAGTCAAAATCCAGAGAATTTTATTGCGGAGGCATCGAAAAACTAGTTGAACGTTGGGAAAAAGTTGTAAATAACAAGACACAATACATTATCGATTAAATTGCATATTGTTATCAATTAAAAATTAAGTTTTTCTAAAATTGTTAATGGTAATGAATATATTTGATAAAACTGCAAGAACTTATTCCTCAACCCAATAAATAGAACCATTATGCGACAATATCGATTGAGGCATGTGTCAAAGCTTTTATTCTTATATTTACTAATTTTAATACAACAGCAATACAGCTCCGAACATTTCTCGAATAGTTCAGCCAAAATTTTACAAATGCCTTTCAAGATTTCTATTTCATATATATTCTCTATTTTTATTTAGAGTCACAACTTCAAATATTTTAGTAATGCTATATTTATATTAAATAATACTTGGTAATTCAATGAGTTGGAAATTGATGGCAGTAATCCTTTGAAAGCAGTATTCTTTGATTCGAAATCTTGTATTGTTGCTAACCTAGGTCTTCTTAAACTAATTAAAAGTATACAGGTAAAAACATTTAAGCAACTAACAACTATCACATAAAATTTATATTCTATTAAATTTTAAACTCTCAAAAATCAATTGAAGATGATATTAAAATTGTTTCAGAATGGTTAGGTCATTATTAAGCAGCAAAAGAAACAAGTAAATTAGTAACAAAAAGAGGTATAATAAGTCATGTTTAATGGCGACTGAACCAAAAAAAATAAAGCTTTTCTTAATAAAGCTTTTTTTTAGTCAAACACAAAAAATGTGTTGCAGTGATGAACAACTTTCTGATAAGGATAAAGATTTGATACAAAACTTTGGAATAAATTTAAAAATAGTTTGACTCCAAACTTTAAATATACAGTAAATTTGTTTAATTCAATTTTCAAAAAAATGAGCAGAGAAAGTCTGCTGTCATCTTCTACTGAATTTTTAATAAACAAATTGAAGACCACGTCCTAAAAGAAATCCCATTAACAGATGATCTAATGAACAATGGTACCTTTTGTACCACATTTTCTAGTTGCAAGATCAAATGTGGAAACAAGGAAACTTAGGATTGTGGTAGTTCCCTATGGTAAGCCAAAATGAGAGAAAATAGCAGTTAATGATGCAGTAGATGAATACTAATTTCATTGCCTCATTTAGCAAAACTTTATTTAAAGCTCAGGCAAGGTAATTATTTAATGATTAGGGATATTATAAAAGCTTCATTACAAATTTAATACTTAACTAAAAATGACAAAATCCTTTCATAATTATCTATCTAAAATCCTACTAACCTTTGGGAACCAAAGGAACCTATTATTCCTTCAACAGTTTCTCCACCGTATTTGTGATGAAAAAATTTTCAAATTCTGATAATCTGTGTCACCTTAAGGCTTTATATAATTGAGATGTTAATACCTTAATAAACTATAAAGTAAGACCATATAAATGGGATTTTAACAATCCAGAACATCAGGGACTTTTTAATAAACATAAAATTTCAAGTCCTGAAGATCCATAAGCTTCTAAATTTTGGAATAATGTTTGAATAGAGATGAGGACTCTTTCTATTTAAAAAATATTGGATTAAATCATGAATCTAAATCGAGAATAGAGGTCTTTAGCTTAGTTCAGTCCACCCTTGAACCCTTAGTGCTTGTTACTCGCCTTACTTTATCTTAAAAATATTAATGCAAAAGGTACTAGCGAGTAAGAAGAATTGAGATGAACGATTAGAAACTGAAAAAAATATGGAATGGAAAAAACTTTGTGAAGATATCATTAAATGCTCCAATAACTCCCAACCACTAATACAAGATCTCATAAATTTGCTCATTTTTGTGATGCAAGCAAAGAAGGATATGCAGTTGGCTGCGATTTAGTAAACAGGAAAAATTCTGAATTAATCTATGGAAAATCAAGAATAACTTGGATCTCAAAAATAGCAGCATCTGGAATTTCGAGTTAATGGCTATTTGTTTCGGAGTTAAATATTTAGACTATCTTAAGGAAATTTTGATCTGAAAGTGTAGGTAATCAACAGGTTTTTAACACAATAATTTTACTGATTCACAGGTAGCACTTAACTGCGGCTCACAGAAATATTTAAAATTAAAGTATGTTCTTATACAGAATAGAATCAAGGCTATTCTAACAGCTATTGAAAAACGCAAGTGTCGTAGTTCAGGTTAGATCTTCTGACCTCCGTTTGCTTTCCGTGTCTCGGAAAGGTTAGAGGATAGCACACAGGGCAACTCTGCAAGTGAGCCTTACCTCGACTAATGTAATTGAACTTTGGGTTCTAATAAATCTCTAAGAGTGACGAGTTATACTTGGCAGAATTAATTCAACTATCTAGAGGGTTCTGTATATCAAACTGGGCGAAACAAAATACACCTTACTACTGTACAAAAAAATAAAATACTCTTATCAGAGATGAATAAAAATAAAATAATGTAATTTAAAGAGAAATCAAAAATAAGATAACGGACATGAAAAATAAATCCAGGTATACACACTCGCCCGCACACGACCGACAAAAGGGGATTCCAATTCTGGGTTGACCTGCCACCCAAGAATTCGGCTGCTCGAGAAGATCACGAGGGGTAGGAGCACTGAGCTCGAATACTTTCTCACAGGATGAGTTGGGTTTGCACGTGAGGCCGATAAGTACTCAGTCTGTTCAAGGTTATGTCGGAAAATACATGTATTCAGGTAACCACCGTCATCCACGAAAGTAGGGATCGAGGGAATATTTGCTACGAAGGAAGCTAGGCTCGAGAAATATTTTCTTCTTTGTTTCTTTTTTCGCGTCTTCGGGCTCTTGGAGTATGGGGAGGCCGAGAGAAAGAAGCTATAAGGAGAGGCAATATAGACACTCGTAATGATAATGCAAGCAATTAGGTCAGTGTGTTGTATTACAATAATGATGGCCGGATCTTATTTAAGTAAGGAGTTATTCAGAGAGAAATGAATGTTTTAGTTAATATTTAAAAATTATCACAACTTAATTCCCGCCTACACTCAGCTACCAATCAGAACCTACAAGCCTTACTTTATGCAACGTCTTCTCTTAGCACAATACTAAATTACCCAGGCAAATGCTTTACTACTTATACAGAGCCGCCAAAATATATGTTACCAAGACGCTGGAAGTGGCTTTTACTTTATCTATATAGAGGCGCCGGGAGGAAATTTAGACGTTCATGCCATCTCGCGGAACCTCTAGTTGTTACAATTCGGCTTGCTATAGGACATATTATCAAACAGAAGTTACCCCAAAAGATGCCGATCGGGGTTTCTCTCTTTCTGACTGTATGCATGAAATCGAGTTTAGGTATGTAGCTCGAAAGGAAAATACCCGACGTCAATCTTTCAAGTAAATAACTAAATAGTTTTACTTCTACCAATATGGTCCATACTTTTTAAAGAAGAAAAATGGGACTCACAAAGCCCCCTCAGTGCTTTCGGGGCATGGAAATCTCCGTATCCTCCAAATTGCTTAATCTCTTTGTTCTAACGACTCGACTACTAAGTTTACAAATCACTATCATTATTACTCAAATTAAAACTAAAAAAGTGAACATAAATGAACGAATCATTAACATTGAGAGATTTTTCTAGTAGACAAAAACTTGTTTGAATAACATCTTATGTGTTTAGATCTATGAAAACCTTAAATACTATAAGACTTATAACTATGAATCAAAATTAGAGTAACCTTTAGGAGAAGAAATTAGTTTATTTGAATATCTCAAACTCCAAAGAAATACCATCAATTACTGGATCAAAGTTGCTCCGACAAACGCATCGTTTAAAGTTAATAGAAACCATAACCAAATTAAATAGAGGACAAAGCATTGATAATATACCTATACTCTTAAAAAAATAAAACTTTCTTTTACCATCAGATTCTGATTTAGCTAAACTTTTAAAAATGAAATGCCACATTAAAGCCAGTCATGCGACAATCGGTAAAGTTTATAATTTACTTAGACAGGAATTTTGGATTTCCAAAATAAAACTAGTTGTTAAAAAATGAATAAAAGTTCGTTTTTTGTGCAAAATGTATTATGCCAAGGTGTATACAATTATAACTGTAGTACCCATGTTGAGGAAAGATTGCAATTTTTAAAATCCATTAGAATCAACTGCTTTTGTCTATTTTCATCTAATTTCGTAAAATTTATCTGCTTTTATTCACATGTTGTGCCCTATTATACTAGCAACAATATCTGTAGCGATTTAACTGATTACACTTTTCTTAAAGAACTATAACTATTACCATTAATCTATTCACTAAAAGAGATGAGAATAATCTAAATGTTTGGTTCCAAAATAATCTTGTTAATCAATATTTATCATATCATGGCATTCAATGGAAATTTACTGCATCGTACTCTCCCAGAACTTTAGTAATAGTAGAAAGAATGGTAGGATTGGTTAAAATATCTTAATATATCTACTTATAAGTTAATAAGCTTCCTGGTTCGAGTCTTGAACCTCTTATCTTATAAAATAATGCAAACCACTAATTCAAGATATTTAATTAAGTTAACTCAATTCAAGAACCTTCAACCTATAATGTCTTAACAGCAATAAACTAATGTATGGCTATGATCATATAAATTTAATTTCTTGCTGAGGCGAGTAATATGTATTGAAGATCACTTATATCCCATTTATGGGTCACCTACAAAAGAAAAAGAATAAGTACAATTAATTAACTAACTCTATTAAGCTAAGAAACCATCTCAGGTACTCAAGGAAAAATGGAGATCTGAATACTCAGGCCTCAGAAAAAATTAAAACAGTCGACAAAAACAACCTCTTCAGACGTTTGTGTCCCCTCATGCCGGTATCCAACCGGGTACAACGAACGTTGAGAGACCAACGCCGTTTTTTTTTAGTCTTTCTCTTCAGAACAACCTAATCAGAATGAGGAGGCATCTCTTTCCAAACAGGTAGAGGAACCTTCCTTCATGTAAATCTGCTCTTTAATTCTGGGAAGAGCTCCAAAAGAAGATCTTATCTGGGAGTGGGTTAACTATATTAAATTTATTGTAATTAATCTATATAAACTCATTCTTCATTAAAATATAAATTAACATAAATATAAAGGATAACTTAAAAATTGTAATTAGATTAAGCTTATTAAAAATTCATATTTATACTAAAATAACTTAAGGTACGTAATATATAAGGACGTGGGAAAGGGTTACACATTCCTTAATATTTTTCAGGGTACATAAGCATTAATTGGGGAAGGGGGGGATAGTCCTTCCTGGAATTAGATTATTGGGAACTTTTAGTCTGTCCTCATTAAGGGACCTTTAAACATTTCCATTGATTCACAATTGCATAACTTTCCAAAGATATTTAACTATTTAAATATTTAACTATTTACCTTCTATTATATTTTCTTATTATCAGGTCTAATTTCGATAGCATTCCGAATACACTTCATCCACATTTGCCCCACTTTACCCATTTCCTTAATTCAAATTACTTCCTTTTCATTATTAAATATATTTATAATAACAATACAGCACCCATTATTACTAAGGCCTAGCCGAGTAAAAATCTCTTGCAGGGAATATAAGAGCTAAGCCAAACTGGGTAGGTTCTGTGCTCAGATTAAAAGAGGATTCATCTTACATCACGGAGGATGCCACCCGCTGTTAATTGGAGGGCAACAATTTTCAGCCATTGGGGAGGACGGTCAGTAATATGACGTAGAGCACAAGCTGGGCTCTGCTCAGCATTTGATACAGAAAGAAAGAATTCGTTAAGACTTTAATAACTCATGTGATCAAGGGTCCTATCCGACACCAGCCTTTCAAGAACTTTAAAGAGGAAAGGTAGTGGTGAGATGGGGCGAAAGATAGCCTGGTGTTTTAGGTTCAAACTGGGCTTCTCCAGGTTTTGGCGAACCGCAACGTGTTTGAAGCCATTAAATACCGCGCCAGAGATAAAAGAATAATTAAAGTGGACAAGGAGAAGGAGAGAAAAGAGGCCAGAAAAAATCATCAAACGGAAGCACCGAAATTAACAAAATTTAAGAAGTAAAATAGTTCATACAGTGTAACGAGTGCTAGCATAAAATACCAGGCTGAGGGGTAATGGTGATAGATTATGGCAATGAGCGGGGAAAATGGGAATTCTAGCAGTGAAGTCAACATTCTTTTCAGAGAAGAAGAAAGAGAAGTAGGCGAAAAGGAAATAAATAGTGGAGTGGATGACGGCGAGGAAGAAGGAAAGGAAACACAAAAGAGGATAGTCAACAATACAAGTTATTTTTATTAACAGCAATAAAGTGACGTGTGTTAGCATCGAAAGTAGATCTGGGAATGGAGAAGTAGAAACGCTCAATGAAAGAGTAGGCAAGGGAGTCTCTAGTTATATCAGATGATTTTACTTGAAGAAACTCACAATCCCCGAAATTTCCAATCAAAAATTACTTGTTGCAAAAACGATCATTTTCTGGATTTAGACGAATACTGTCTGGCAACATTAATGCCTTTAATTGATAGATTTAAGTGATAAATTCACATTTGTTTTCCGTTTTAAAATATTACCACCAGTTTGACTGTTTCAAGAAACAGTAGTGCCATTCAAGAGCTTTCTTAAGATAAGGGTTTGGCGCCCTTTTCTGAGGAGACCCTGATGAAGCTTAGAGAGACAAACATACACCCGCTCAAGATAAAATAAAAAAAACATTTGTTTATTTTCCTCCGGGTTCATCTGGACAAACTGATGGGTTAACTCAGGGGCATCTTAAATCTTTGTTGGGTCGTGAAGCTGTCGAAGCGAGAGTACGAATCCTGTCTAATTTAACCAATTTTGTGAGTTTGGTCTTGCATGGAGGGATGCCTGATGGCCTGGCGCATGTTTTTTTATAAAGCATCGCTTTGTGCACTGAGGAAGAAGGATGGGGATAGAGGATAAGCCCGATTGCTGTGGGGTGTATACTCCGTCACATTGGGTGCTAACCTTAGACCAGTCCAGCTGGGATTTGCTACTAAGGGAGGTTGTGAGGCAGCTGTCCATTCATCCAAGAAATATCCGACTGGTGAGGCCCCAGGACGGGTTGTTTTGAAAGTCCCTTTGAAGGTCACTCGGTATGGATAAGATCGATGAAGGCCTAAAATCAGAGCTTAATATCTGGTACTTGGACGATGATTTAATTTCTGATTCCACGCCAAAAGATTTTTAGGACCTTCAGTCTATCATTCCAGAATTTAACAAAATAGAGCTAGAGATTAATAGCCCCAAATGTGAGTTGACTATCATAAATGATGTAGATACTCGTGCCATTCTTCAAAAATTCAAAACAGTTCTCTCCTATGTTAAGACCGTGGCTTTGGGTGATCTTTCTGTATTCAGCTGTCTTATTACTGGGAGAAAAATCAAATAGGCTATAGACACAAAACCTGAAGCCCTAAAACGAATGATATCCCATTTCTAATGAAATGATTCTCACCAAGCTTCGGTCTTATTAAAAAATTTAGTTTCTTTACCTAAGCCCAAGTACCTGTTTAAATCCTCTCCAGCCTAAAGGGAGATGGCATCTTTGGACTCTTTTGATGACTCTGTGAAAGATGCTGTCTTTAAATTAATCAACATTAACTTTTCAATGGATTCATGGAATCAAGCAACTCTCCTAATTTGGATGGGTAGCTTAGAAATACGATTGACACAAGGCATTGCTCTCCCTGGGTACAGATAGTCCTTGATTTCAGTTACCCCTTTAATGCGAGCTGTTCTACTAAATGGTTACCGTTTTAGCTCAAGTGGGCAAGGTGGCTGGACCTATGAGATTGTAAAGGGGGATACTTGGGAACAATGCCTTTGAGCCTGAAAGTGAGAACCACTTGAAGCAGAAATGTTGAGATTTACCTCTTGCTCTCTCCACACTAAATGGCCTCAAAGAGAGGGCAGATCAGGTTGCAAGAGCCCGTTTGCTAGCCGCGGGGCATGCAGATAGTAGCTGTTGGCTGGCGGCCATCCCAGTCCCATCTTTGCGATCTCAGTTAGATACGGAAAGTCTTAGAGTTGCCATAGCTTTGAGAGTGCTTGCGACAATATGTGAGCCAGATCGGCTTAAATACGGATCTGGTGTTAATCTTCTGGGTCTGTATCTCTTGTCCTGTTAACTGGTTGCCGGAAAGATACATATACATTCTGCCGTCAATCCCATAGTATACTGAACCCTGAAGGGAGCTCGATTGCCAGCTGTTTTGGTGCCAGATGGACTTGATTGAGGAGATGGTAAGTGCCCAGATGGGATAACAATGTGTTGGCATGTGACATGTGTCAATACTTATTCTGTGAATATTATTAACAGGTCATCTGTCTCTGTAGTTTCATCTGCAACAGCTGCAGAAGATTAAAAAAGAGGTAATTTAATGATAATATGGTTATAGGGTAAAACTAATAATTTTTGGACTGAAACTTAGGGATATTAACATTAGTTTGATAATAGAAACGCTTGGTAGACTTATAACAATTGTCGAGAAAGTACACAAGGTAGCACAAATTTATCCTTATTTTATAAGAACATAAGAAAAGAAGGAGACTGCAAAAGACCATTCATGGCCTACACTTGGCAGCTCCTGTTAATATATTCTATCGACTTTTTTGTCTAGGTATTCTGGTGTGACAATTCTAATGTCACGCAAAAACATAGAGCAGAAAACACTTTGATTCTATTATAGTGGTTAGAATAAAAATGTATATAAAAGTCTATGGCTGTTGGTTTTCTATATATTTCATATTTGAAACAATGATTTTCCAATGAATTATAATAAATAGAAAAGGAAGTGTGCGATCTTTTTCAACTTCTAAAGTATATTTAATCGAGGGCACTAAAATATTAAGTTTAGTAAGAAATGTATTAATATTTAAATTATTAGGCCAAAGTCCTAGAATGTCATCAACATATCGCATCCAAGCTATAGAGGTTTTATTAATTTGAGAAATTATTCTAGTTTCGAAGAATTCCATGTATAGGTTAGCGAGAACAGGGGACAAACAATTGTTTCATTGCCATTCCAGATGTTTGGCGATAAGATTTTGCATTAAAGGTAAATTTGCAATTTTGATGCAAAGAGGGTAGAATGAGGGTAGAATCGTATATAGGGAGACCAACTGTGTGGAGGTGTTCTTAAAAGATTTTCAAGAGATTGGGTACGGGAACTTTAGTAAAGAGCATAAAATTATCAGAGTAGGGGAGCTAATTAGGTTTACGGTGCATATTATTAATAATATGCGAATTGGAAATGGTCCCAACAAAAGGGCTTAGGAGAGAGGCTAACATCTTTGATAGGGTATAGGAAACACACCCAACAGAGCTAATGATGAGGCGCATTGGGTTATCAGGTTTACGGGTATTAATAATACCATAAAGGTAGGGAAAGAAAGCATTTGAAGATTTAAATTTGCTAATGAGGTGAGGGGATCCTTTAAGTAGAGAGCGGACAGTTGAGTTACCACTGTTGTATGTATAATTGTACAAAAGGTTACGCGGCTGCAATATTTCCTTCGAGGAAAGTTTGATAGATAGTTTTGATGACAAGAGTTGAGTTCTTTTTGCATGTAATAATATACCAAATTAATCTGGCTTATTAGGTCGTTAAATTTTGATCAATAGTGGCTTTGAGAACTTTTTATCGTCCTGATATACGTCTTCATCAATGCTCCGTAATAAATTTATATGGCACTTGTTTTTTCATATTTGCATGAAATAGTCACCATTTGTAAACATAAACCAAAAAGAAACGGACACTCCAGGTAAAAACCACTTTGCCAACCACTCGCATTCTTATTGTTAAGCGCTTTGTCTCATAACTTGCTTTTCCATTTACCTGGTCCCATTTACCATTCGCTCCTAAGTTTCAAAAGGTGTATACAGATGGCAATTATTCATAGAATTCATGGGAATTATGTGTAGAGAAATAGGTTGATGGAATATGTGTGGATAGATTCCAAGTGAAGGGATGATCCTTTCACTTCGCTATTTTAACTGTTCATACTCAATTCTGATTATGATCTTACAGTCTATCAAATCGCGCGATGATATTCCTGTTTTATCAGTTTGATATTTTCAATTACTACATAATCTTGTTTCCTCCTTCTAATTTATTAGTTGTAGAATTATACATAGTGTGGATTTATATTTAATCCTATTGTTCTTCTACGGCTAAACAATTTAAATTTCGTCTCAAATCCTTCTTTTAATCTCAATCTGACCTCCCAATTATTTCTCAGTTATTCCTCGTTTCTCGTCTAGTTGTATTTGCCCTCTCATGCAACATTAGATCGATCGGTTTTAATTTTACTACTCTATGAATTTTTTTTGACTTCTCAATACCAATCTCCGACTGCCTGTAAACAATCGTGTACCCATGGTTTGTACCCTCTGAAGTTTATTCATAACACTCATCGGGGTACCATGCAGCGGAACAGTGGGAGTAAAATTGGGGGGCACTGAGTAGTGCTAACTAAATTTACATTTTGTATCTGGTCGACAGTCCTGAAAATATCCAAAATTGAACCGACTTCACTTTAAATATTCTTAATTTTTCCAACACATGCATTCTGTACCAGGTTTTACTTATTTTAAGGCCCAACAGTTTAGTTTTGTTCTTATACTCGTATCTCTTGCCCTCAACCCTTATGCTCCCTACCTATGGAGCATAGGTAGGGAGTCAAGACTTCAGGGGCAGGAGTTGCAAGGAGCTCACAGATGCCGTCAGTGTCTGTGACTTCTGCGAACTCAAGAAGCGCCTAAGCGAGAGCATCACTCAACCTAGAGAGGAGAACTCCCTCCTTAAAAGGGAAGTTCAACTCTTAAAAACAGAGAGATGCAGATGGTCAGGCGAGAAGGCTCCCGACGTCCAACAGCCAATTTCTTCTGCTGAAGGGCTTCATCAACGAGCCAAAAAGAAGAAAAGAAAGAAGAAAGAAGAGAAAGTGGAAATAGAAGAAGAAAAAGTAGAAAGAGAAGAAAAGAAAGTGGAAACAGAGGACGAGAAAGTAGAAGCAGAAGAAGAAAAACGGGAAACAGAAGAAGAGATAACAATGGAAGAAAAGAAGAAGAAGAAGAGGAAGAATAAGAAGAAGAAGAAGAAAAATTTAGAGATACAAGAGAAAAGCGTCAATTCGCCTTCGAAAGGAAACACTAACTCGTCTGCAGATAAATCTGCAAGAGTTACCCTTAGTGGCTTCAGACCCCTGCTAGCGGCCCGCCTTCGCACAAGCGTGAAGGTGAGCTGCCTCTCAGGCTGTGGGAATGAGCAGGTAAGAGCTGAGGCCGAGAAGTCTCAGACTTCAGCGACTTGAGTCGTTGCCCTTATGGTAAGTGGCAACGACCTCTACCTCAGAGGAGGTAGGGTAGGCCCTACAGGCGAGATTATAAGGACAGTTATGGGCGCTGTCGACGACTCTGGATTGAAAACCCAAAGACACGTCGTGGTGGGGATGCTCCGGAGTTGGGGTCAAAGCCGGACTGCCCACTTGAGGAACATGTCGCTAAACAGGCACCTTGCGGAGGGTGTCTTTTTTGTCGACCCGTACTCCGTATTCTATGGTAGAAAAGACCTCTACCAAAGGGACGGGGTACATCTCTCCTTTAAGGTTAATGTGTTCCTACCTCATTTTTATCCAGGATGTCGTGGAGCGCACCCAAAGGAGTGTCTGGCCCATTGGGAAGGCGGACGTACGCCAGTACGCCCGAGTCACTCCCCAAACAACCTTCTCGGAGGTTGTCAAAAATAGTGCCACCGCGACAACCAAGAAGCCAGAAAACGGAAGAGTATAGGGGGTCCTACATTGAGGAACTCACTGAAAGTTCTTCTGTTCAAAGCGAGGTCAATCAGGAACAAGTTTCCTGAGCCCCAAGGCCTCGTAGCGACGGAAGAATCCGAAATGGTAGCCATAACAGAATCGTGGTTAAATCCTCAAACCGAGACTTTGAAGGCAAATTCACGATTCCTGGCTACTAACTCTTCCAAAAAGATCGGCCAGACAGAGAGGGTGGCGGTGTAATGTTTTTTGTCAAGGGTTTCAATTAAATCTACGAACTCCTAATGTTATATCCGACCACAAGCTCTTAGGCGTTGACCTAGAGATAGGTCCTGTCAGATACAATACCCTGGTGCTTTACAGATCCCTTTTCAACCCGTTGAGAAGGACAGGGAACTGTTCCCAGCTTCTGGGTCAGCTTGTTCAAGGCAGAGTGTGGATCTTTATGGGTCATGTCAACAGCCAAGTTGACTTGGAAACCAGAGCAGCCTGTGGCGAGAGCGCGCTACTCTTGGAGTTCGCGAACAACGAGTTCCTCACTCAATGGGTCAGAGAACCGACGACAGGAGACAATATCCTCGACTTGGTCTTCACCTCTGAGGATGATATCATTGAGCATCTCTCTGTAGGTGAAGAGCTCGGTGGCAGTGATCACCAGCTAGTTAGATTTAGCGTCAATATCCTGAAGGTAAGGTCTGTTGCCAATCAATCAAAGAAACTTGACTTGAGAAGAGCAGACTTTGCAAGCCTTCGTGCTGGACTGACTGACGTGAGCCTAGAGGTGTGCAATGCTGTTGAAGACTCGTGGAGTAGTTTCAAAACCACATTCATAAGTCTTCATCCCTCTGAAATGCCCCCGTCGGGCTTTTGTTTAATCAAAGTGGTTTAATAGAGAAATCGGCCAACTGCTTAGGGAGAAGAGAACTGTGTACCGGCAATCGAAGATCTTGGGTGACTTTGACAAATACCGGAGGCTAGCCGGGAAAGTAAAGTCCAGCATAAGGGTGGCTAAGCGGACTGAAGGAACTCCGAGTGGCGAGACTCTGTAAAGAGAATCCCAAGGATTTCTTTGGATATGTAAACAGCCGTAAACCAATCCGTCGAACGATTGGCCCTTTGAGGAATGAGGAAGGGACATTAAAGCATTCAGATGCAGAAAATGCTAACCTTCTCAACGACTACTTCTCTTCAGTGTTTACTGAAGAGTGTGGTCCCATCCTCCAGCCGAAGGATTCCTACTCGGAGGGAAAAACTAAAGGATATGGACTTCACCGAAGGAGAAGTCAAAAAGAAGATCACTGACCGAAATGACTAATAAGTCACCTGGCCCAGATGGGTTTCTACATAAAGTGTTGAAAGAAGTGCGCGATTAAGTGGCACGTCACCTGAGCTCCATCTTCAACATGTCAATCCGGACCGAATGTGTTCCTAGAGACTGGAATGAGGCGGAGGTGACTCCTATCTTCAAGAAAGGAGACCGTAGGCAACGGTCGAACTACCTACCTATCAGTCTAACTTCGATAGTCGGTAAACTCATGGAAAGCAAGATGGTAGACAAAATGACTTCGCAGTTAGAGTCAAACCTGCTACTGAGGAGTTCCCAGCACGGCTTCCGAAGGCAACGGTCATACCTGAAGAAACTTGTGGAATTCTTCCACTTCGTCTTCAGTAAGCACGATCGGGATAAGGCGGTGGATGTGTTGTACTTAGACTTTCAAAAAGCTTTTTATAAGGTACCACTTTGCTGCCTTCTCCGGAAAGTGCGAGCGCTGGGCATAGACTGAAAAGTAGCCGGCTGGATCGAGAACTGGCTAAGTTGCAGGCGGCAACGGGTGGTGGTGAATGGACAGGCTTCCTAGTGGGTGGCCGTTACTAGCGGGGTGCCTCAAGGCTCTGTCCTGGGACTACTACTATTCATCATCTACGTCAACGACATGGACGGTGACATGGTTGCCAAGATTTCCAAATTTGCCGACGATACCAAGCTTGGTATGAACGTTGCAAAGAATGGAAATACTGCAAGCCTGCAGGAAGATCTTCGGAAGATTGGGGAGTGGTCTGATACGTGGCAAATGCCTTTCAACGTGGGGAATTGAAAAGTAATGCATATCGGCCACAGAAACCCCCAATCTCATTATATCCTTAAGGGCACTTCCCTTGAATCGAGTGACACTGAGAAGGACTTTGGTGTAACTATCAATAGTGACCTCAAGTTCTCGAAACAGTGCATCGAGGCAGAGAAGTAAGCCCAAAGGATGTTAGGCTACATAAAGCACCAGTTTGGATACCGTAACAAGGAGATAGTACTTTGTCTGTACAACTCCCTCGTTCGGCTGCACCTGGAGTATGCCGTACAATTTTGGAGTCCTTCGTTTCGAAAGGACATCGCAAGGTTGGAACGCATACAAGCTAGGGCAACCAAACTGATTCCCTCTATCTTACATAAAAGTTATGAGGATAGACTAAGGGAATTAGATCTGTTCTCGCTGGAAAGCCGTATACTGCGTGGTCAGCTCATCGAAGTTTTCAAAATACTTCGAGGGTTCGACAATGTTGACTACCGGGATATTTTCACACTGAGTGAAAACAGAACGCGCCATCACGGCTTCAAACTTGAACTGAAGCGTTACAACTGCAATCTGTGAGGAAATTTTTTTACCTACAGTATCTGCGGTAAGTGGAACGCACTTCCAGGGGAAGTTGTCAACAGGGAATCTGTTGACCAGTGCAAGTTAAGACTAGACAAAGTCTTGAAAAGTGGCCGTTTAGGGACGCAAAACAATTGAGCAGCCATGTGCCCGCTCGATTGCTAGTCCAAAGGTACCCTCTTTGAATGCACCGTAAGGTCTCCTAGGGTACTTTCTTTCCTTGTAACTCCTCCTTTCAATGGATATCGCTACAAACTTAACGATCTTCTTCGACTTAATCTTCCTTGTCAGAAAGAAACGGATAATCCCACGTCGGATGTTCTGGAACGGCCGTGACCCTCACTTGTGCACACAGCGCCTGAGAACAGATGGCCTTACTAAGGAGATAACAAGAGCGTTCAAAGAAGGGCGAGCTCGAAACAGATCGTAAACTCAGCGCGACAGTGAGATTCCACACAGGACGCGTCTCGTCTGATAAGACCCGCTCCCTTCCGACGCCCCGGACGATTCGCTTCCGCTGAGGCCACATAAATACTCAGACAAGAGTCACCAAAAATCAGTATAGTGGCGAGTACAGTTACCAGTACAGTTGCTGCGATACAGTTGCGGATAGCAATACCGTGTAGACCCATGCGTAGCACCCACCATATCGTTAACGCTAGCCCCATGACGTAACGAGCCACCCTTGAATCAATCTCGCTCACAGCCAAAGACAAGTGTTCTCGCCACATAGACGCTAGTCACCAGACAAACCTCTATCAACCTTGGGTCAGCTCTTTTTGCGCCGGGCGTACTCCCTTGTTTATCTTCAGCGAGGTTAAGCAAAGTGTTTGCTATCAGATATTGCAAAGCCCCGTCATCTGCAGGACCCCAGCCCATCCGATTTACGTGAGTCGCCCTAGAAACTCAGCCTACCGGTTTTCTCTCAAGAGTTCGTTCGTACGATAAGTGACCTTGATTTTGTATTTCTGTATTCCCACTTTAATTCGTGTTGTTTATGCATTTTAGAATTACCTATATTCCTTATTTTTATATATAGTAAAGTATTTTTCTATAACCAGTTTCTCTCAATCCAGAACGCCCAGAAGTTGTTCAACTTAGTCCAACTCTAGCATTCAGTTTGCTATTGTTTATTCACGTGCTCAGCGACTCAGATTGTCCCTAATATTTTTACCCCACCCCCCTCCTGCTCCGTCTGAAGTGAGTCAGTACAAGGTCACTCAATGCCTTCAACTCTACAACATAATATATATAATCTGGTGTCAGTTGTGGGGTCACCCATTGGTCTCATTTCATTTAGACCAATGGTTCCCAACCGATTTTGGCTTATGGCCCCCTTAGGAACCTTATTTTTTCCTGTGGCCCATAATCATTATTTTCAGTACGTAATATGTAGTTTAACTCTACTTTAAAAGATAAAAGATATTAAAACAGCTATTTGTATTCAAGTACAATTATATTTGTCACATATATATGACTATAGACATAGCAAAAATTAAACAGTGCTTAACAAAATTCTAATACTCTTCTAAAATAAATAATTAGTCTTACAAAAAATAAAATTCCTTAGCAAAATGAAATAAATATATCATCAACTCTTTATTTATTAAATGCGATCCTTGTGTTTCATGCAGCTTCACAAGTTTTTCAATATCAGGGTCTATACTTGTTAGAGACAGACGAAGATCACCTCTTCTTACTATTTCTAAGCGGCTGCGAGATTTTGATACTAGGTGTGACACTTTACTAAAACCCGACTCAACCAGATAGGAAGTAGGAAAAGCAATAAAATATAATTTTACTTCTTCCCAAAGCAAAGGGTATTTCATAGTAATTTCATGACTTGTCCATAAGCTCCTGACACCAAGCTTAAATCTACCCAGAGAAGTTTGATCACTCTGTAACTCAATGAGGCTTTCTTGTAATCTGATATCAACATCAGCTGCATTAATTCCAAATGAGTCTACCACCAACCTGGAATGTCCAGTTGTAGAAGATCTCTGAAACTAACTTCCATATCACTATGCAATTTCTCCAAATGATCAATGTATATTAAAATATCATCTTCTTTCAGCTGTCTCAATAGTGTGGGGCGTTGGAAACTGTATCAACGCTTTTCGCCCCATATTTGTCTTGAACAGCTTAATTTTCCCCATAAATGCACAAATAGACTCTTTGCAAGTTAAAAATATTTGCATTTTTACCTTGTAGCTGTTTGTTCTAGATATTTAGCTTTTCAAATATGTCTGTAAGGTAGAATATGTCACATTTGGCAGTAATGATTCTTACTCCGAGCTGATTACAGTTGAGAAATAACACAACACTATCCAAAAGTGCAATGAAGTGATTCAGACAATTGCCCTTAGAAAGCCATCACACCTTTGTATGCAAAAGTAGGCGCTCAAACCCTTCTTCATTGGTAGCACATATTTGTCAAAAAAGACGCTCTTGAAGTGGATTTTACTTGGTAAGGTTGACTGTCTTGATTGCAATCAGATGTTGACGGTGGACAACACAGTGTATGCAAAAAACTTTAGGGAACAGCCTCTTTTAAATGTGCAATTAATCCCCTATATCTACCTACCATAGCAGCGGCGCCATCAGTTGCACAAGCCATAATATTCCCAAGTGGAATATCCTTTTCTTTGAAATAGGTCACTACTTCTTTGGAAATTGTTTAACCTTTAGTATCTGTCACAAGGTTGCGGGAAAAAGCATTTCTTCTTTGAGTTGATTACGTAATAACGTTTTATCAATTTGTAATGCAAAGGTCTTCACTGGTAAATGTTTAACGAGTTTTTCCTCTACATTCTTTGCCATTTCGTCAATACGTCTTGATACTGTATTGTTGCTCAGCAGAATGACTTCAGTAATTTTGGGGGGGATTTTGTTGCATGACAATTGAAATTACCACAGATACTGGAGGAAAAATGAATTCTTCACCAATATTATGAGGTTTTCCCGATTTCGCGATTAGCTTGGAATTCTCATAAGATGCAATTAAACCTGTTTCTAGTTTTGCCGCTGTTTTGCTAAATATATCTTTAATAGTGCTCCTTGCTTGGAAATCATCCCGCAGCTTTTTAATGTAATCTAATGGTTTGTCTTTTTTGTCCTTGTGCTTATTCTCTAAATGTATTTTAAGCTTACTTGGTCGCATACTATCATTAGAAAGTGTAGCCATACATAAAAGACACAATGGCTGTGTTATATTGTCTGGTGAATGTATGAAACCATAAGCTAAATATTAACTGGAGTATTGTCGACATTTTTTCTTCGCGCCGTAGCCATGGGTAATCTGTGCAGAAGAAATTTACTATATTAATAATATATATATATTACATTTTAGAGCCAAAGCTCACCGCAACAGAATGAAAGGCGCTTATCTCAACGGTGAAAAAGAAAGAGTATTTCTCAGGAAAGACCCAGAAACAACCTCCATTCCCTGTTTCTGAGCACTGAGTCTGTGCCCAACACCAACTCCTATTACAGTTGGCCACGAATATTTCAGACATGTCCAATAAATAGAAACGCTCATAAAATAGCTGCATTGAAAATTTTGTTTTCCTTTTTTGTGCTAAATACTTTGCCTTGATGGTAAATATTTGACACCAAAAATAGAACCGTAAAACAATGCAACTATTTTTAGGAGCGTTTCTATTAATTAGACATGTCCGAAATTTTCGTTTTGATTGTACATCCTGGTACTCTGTACCTGTACCTAAATGCAAAACAGCAGAAATGAACTCCCTCAGGGGCGTAGATCTGCATTAATTATAATAATATATTATATATACATATATATTACTCAAATTAATGCAGATGTAGGCCTAGCAATGGCACACTTTACTTACAAACATAAATGCTCAGTTATTTACTTATGAAAGTCTTATATTATTGTGCTTGTGGCAATCTATTATAATTTTAAAAACTAGTAAAATTACTACAACTTTGCAGTATTATGGTAAACAAATAAAATCTACTTACATACTATAACACCAAACCACTTGATAAACAGACTGTAAGGATTTAAAGTTCCACCTGAAGCATTTTCATCAATCCAACAACGGTGCCAGGCGCATAACGATCAAGCGCACAATGGAGTGTGCCGCAGAATAAGGTTGTAAGATGCAAAATATTTGTTTACAGATTAATGTAAATCCTATTATGATAATAAAATATTTTAAAAAAGCGAAAATATATGTATTAATATTTTAAAAATGTAATTTAACTGCATAAATTAAAATTAGGTACTGTTCTAACTATAATTCAGGTTTCAATAGGTTGAGTCCTGTGGCCGCTTCATGGATCTGTGGCCCCTCTGAAGCTTAAAAATTCCCGTGGCCCCCTTCACATGTGACATGGCCCCCGGTTGGGAAGCCCTGGTCTAACGCATGTTACACAATGCCCACGCTAAGTCAAACATCTTAGCCTAACACTTTGCTTTGGCCAGCTTCTACGTAATGAAGGCTATATCCACCACCGTGCCCTTTTTCCCCTCAACGCGTGATTTGACGTTAAACTTAGGGTTCAACTAGTTCAACAGTGACCAAATTGTAGATCTCGAGCCCTTAGCGTTCTTGAAGGTACTTCATATGGCGCTTAAGCCACATTAATTTTGCGGGCTTCATTGAAACTTTAACTAACATTTATTAGTAATAACTTAATAAAATGATTCCAATATTATACTCAATATACGGTAGTTTGTTGCTTTCCAACACAAATAAATAATATTCTCAAGGTTAAAATAAACTTCAAATCATTGCCGCCATCGAATGCAGTGGCACGTCAATCAAATTTCTAAAATGAACATGTCTATTTAATTTCGAAAGACCACGCATGCCCATGAATACTAACTTGCATCTCGCACTTAATAAACATTTTATACAATAATAATCACCTTAACATAAAAAATATACATATGATAGGAATATGTTGCATAAGATACATTATATTTGCTATTATGAGCCAATTTCAGCACCTTATTCACATTACCACGAGGAAAAGAATTGTTAAAAGCTATTTGGTTTCCAGATTTTGCAGACCCCGAGTAAAAAATAATAGTTTTGGAGAGGCTGTTGAAACTGTACGGCTTTGATTGATGCCTCGAATGTTCAGTTCAGTTCAGTGCTCGCTTACTACAGTAGTGGAATATTCGTTGTGCAATTTGTGCTGAAGTAAATAGTTTTCCGATCTATAGTGAGGATTCTTTTTAGTTAAATTTAGAAACCCATCTCAAAAATGACTTAGAAATAGATAAGTGTAAAACGGAAATAACAATGAAACAGAGTTTTCAACCAACAAAGGGAGGATGAGGTTTTTCTTTTTACTGTTAAGGATAATAAGGCTGTGTCTTATTTGTGACATTACCAAAAGCCATTTTAAACGCAGAAATTTAAATTGTCGCCATAAATCTAATCATAAAAGAATTGCATCTGAATTTTCTCTTAAGTCAGAACTGCGAAAAAATAAGATAACAATATTTAGATCTAATTTAGTAACTCAACAAATAGCCAATTTTCCCTCCGTAAGAAAAATGATTTAATTACTGAAGCAGTTTTGTTAGAGCTTTGAATATTGCTCGAAGTAGACTTCCTTACAGTAATGGGGAATTTGTAAAAAAAGAATATTAGGGATGTCGTTAAAATTCTTGCAACGGAGAACTCGAATTTTAAACAGACAATAAAAGAAATCCTTATCTCACGCCACACTCCAGAAGGACGTATCTCTGAAATAAGTTTTGTTGACATTTTTTACTACAGAAAATTTGCCTTGAATGTCAATCTATTGACATTCAAGATTTCCCTCGAGTGTCTATATTTGTTCGGTATGTTACAAATGTTAAAAATATTAAAGAAGAATTCTTGGATCTGATAAACGAAACCCCAGAAGCTATTCACATAATAAAGCACTTGATAAAGCTTTGTCAAATGCTCAGCTACCAAGTCATAAACTAGTTAGCATTGCAACAAATGGAGTACCGGCCCTGGTAGGTCACCGCTAGCTTAGCGGTAAAGCATCTGACTGGCAATCAGCAGACCCGGGTTCGAGTCCCAGCCAGGAATTCAAAACTTTTTTCCCCTGCCGTTATTTCTGTCTTCTCGGGAAAAAATCGCCTTCACTGTGCCGCCCTCTGCTCCCTTTGATTCTGGATTCTTCTAATGTCCCTCTCACTTGCTTTTAAAAAAACTCCGGTTTCTTGTCACATTTGCTTAATCGCGTCCAATACTTATTTTCTCCTGTACTATATGTATTTATAGTCAGCTACACCAGGTTTCTGCATCTTTCTTTCTGTCTTCAAATTTTATTTGAAAGACAGAAAATAAAAATGGCATAGCCCTATGGTGGTTGTATTATCACCCGCAGATCCTGTAGTTGCTTTCTTTGTATATATATATATATATATATATATATATATATATATATATATATATATATTTCGAAAATTATAACGGATAGCACAAAATGATAACGCCCGCTTCTTTTAAGCACCCAGGTGGAATGCCTTAGTCACCACCAGGGGTGACCAAGTATTGGTCACTTGACTTGGCTTCACTAGAAAGAGTGACTAATACTTACTCTTCCTGGTGGTGACTAGGGCGTTCCACAGGGTGCTTATAAAAAGCGGGCGTTATCATTATGTATTATCCACCGACCGCACCATATATATATATATATATATATATATATATATATGCTCAATAACCCTTATGAAATAAAGAAATAAGAGAGAAAAGGGGTTTCGTATTTTTTATGGCCAAGAAAGGATTAAAGAGCTTAATATTACGAAGAGAGAGAGAGAGAGAGAGAGAGAAAGAGAGAGAGATAGAGAGAGAGAGATAGCAGCTGGGGTTCGAATTTATTGCATCGAGCACTCCTAGTTTTTGAGCCCACTTTGATAACAAATAAACTCCAATCTCCACCTATAAAGGGATGCTTCAAAACATCTTATAAGGACATCACTGTATGTAAGTTTTTATATGACGAAGATGCAAGAATTAGTAATAGAGACACGGGCTTCGTAATTGAGCGAGAATTCACGATAACACGCGACATTATACTTGTAGATTATCAATAGCCCACACTACAAAGGAAATATGAAAATATGGACAATAGCTTTCTGTATCATTTCAGTATGTTCAATAAAATGAAGTAGATCATCGTTAATAATAATTTTTGTACTAATCATTATGTTACTTCCATTGACAGATAACCGCTAGCAAAAATTCCCTAGCTTAGAAGGTTAACCTTTTAAGTGCTAACGTTCCCATTTTGGTAACATGAGAATAGATATTCATAAAAAAATGCGAATATATTTAATAGCTCTCAATAAACGCTAAAATACTTTGTCTGATGTTGACTAAGTAATATATTTTCTTATATCGAATAAATTCAAGTAACTTAATATTTTTTTTAATATTTCAATATCGCCATTTTCAGTTACCGTGACTGTTTTTCTTCTGAATTTCACTATTTGTCAGGTATCCCGTCCTATGGCTGCAATACTACGTCCCATTTTTCATCAGACACTATTTTTTCAGGTGCAATTATCAGTATAATGAAAATAATTTAAGTTTTATTATTGATAGTAACATAATTTATATTTTCCCAAAATGGGAACGTTGGCATGTTGTCTCATACAAATCTATGTGTTTGCAAGAGGTAACGTGTGAGTGTGGATATACAGGATGAGACATGTTGGCTCCTACTCTAGACTGATACAACTGCCTGCGTAATATTATAAGCCCTCTGTCCCTGCCTCCACTGTCACTTGTTGTCCACTCATCCTCAAGCATGGACGTGGTGGCGTCTTTTTACACGTAGGCTTTACTGTGATAAAATGCTGTTTTGATTGTGTCAGTATTCTCTTATTGTAATATTTTCAATAATTGTGTATGTGTGTGTACTTAAATTTACCCTTCAATTAGGGTCACTGATACTAAACGAGATTATACATGACAATGTTATCAGCTTCATTAATTCATCTTTTTATATGATGATCTTTTCTGATATACTTCTATTACGTTTCCTTTCAGTCTTGGAAGACAATTGACTCAATTCATACATCTTAAAGTGGTGAACGATTTTGTTGAGAAAAACAAAAGTTAGAAAGTGGACGTGGTGCTGCTGCCTCCTGTCGATGGATGTCAGGGTATTGAGAATAATGAAGAGGTTGACGATTAGATTTTAAAAAGGATTGGATTCCAAATGAAGTTACTGGTGAGGTAGAATTTCACGAGAATGTAAAAGAGGAAGATGTTGCTGAGGAGAGTGAAAATGAGGAAATTCGCCGATGGAGGAAGATTGAAAGGTTATGCCTACAAACACGCTGCATGCCGCAGAAAGTGCGAGACGATCACTTTGGCAAGAAGCCTTATGAAATATTCAACTTGTTCTTTGGACCTGAAATTATTCAACACATAACTAAACAAACAAATTTGTACGCCGTTAGAGACAAGAATGCATCAAACTTTCATGTCACTAAAGAAGAATTTAGTAAATTCCTGGGAATATTTTTTATAATTGGATACCACAGTTTGCCATCAGAAAATGATTATTGGTGCATAAGTGAATATTTGGTTGCGCTTGTATTTGCCAAAACAATGAGAATGGACAAGATCCGTACCATCAAAAGATACCCGCACCTTGCTGATAACTCAAATCTAGCAGCTTCAGAGATCGCCAACATCTTGCGCCCTTACTTGAAATGATAAGAAGTAATTGCCAAATGTTTGGTATATTTCATGAACTACTATGCATTGGTGAATCTACGATTCAGTATCAGGGTCATCACTCTTCTAAGCAGTTCATAAGGAACAAACCAATAAGATTTGGTTATAAAAGGTGGATGCTATTTGGAGTAAATGGATATCCATACAATTTTTCAATGTATGGTGGGAGAGAGGGTGACTCAAAGAATCGCCAACTGGGGTCACATGTCATGATGTCAGCGTTGCAGCCAGTTGAAAATGCTGACCACCATGTAATGTTCTTTGACAATTTCTTCACAAGCCATGCATTGCTGGCATAACTCGCTGCAAAAGGGTTTCGAGACTGTGGAACTGTTCGAGATAACAGAACAGGCAAATGTCGTCTCCCATTAAAGAAATAGGTCGAAAAGAAAGAGCGAGGCTATTTCAACTACAAATAAGATGGTACACTATTGTGTGTCAAGTGGAATGACAACCTTAGTGTGATAGTTGCCAGCAAATGCTATGGTGTGACTCCAATTCACAAAGTACAACGCCGTGTGAAGGAGAATAACGAGTTAGTTGACCAGCCACATCTCATTCACATGTAAAACAAGGAAATGGGAGGCGTTGATATATGTGATAGAATGTTGTCATATAACAGACAGCGGTTGCGTTCAAAGAAATGGTTGTGGAACAGTTTCTCAAACATGCTGAATCTGGCATTGGTGGCTACCTTCAGATTCTACCACCATATTGGTGGATCGGCAGGTATGTCACACATAATGTTCAGGAGAGAAATTGCTCGAACAATGATAAAGTTTCAAGAAGAGAGGAAGAGTTCTGGATGACCATCCGCACAATCAGCGAACGTAGTAAGGTACGACGGAGTACATCCCTTTCCCGTACTCATGAACTCAAGGGAGATTCTGCCTCTGTATAAAGAACATAAAGTGTGCAGTGAAGCCTATCTTAAGAAGTAAACTAGTGGCAAATAAAAATAAATTGAAATAATTTGTTGTTCATATAACATTTACTCTTTTATTGCACGTTTTTGTTAGAATAATGTGTTTAATACCATATAAAGTCAATAAATCGAAAAATAAATGATGAAGGTCTCTTTTCATATCATATGGGTAAGTTTGTGTTATATATTGCGCCAATGTTCACATTTTAGGAACATGAAAAATCTATATGAAAATAGTATTGTAACATAAAAACGAAAGCTTGAGTGCCATCAGCCAACATCTGGGAGCTTTTAATACAAAACTGAAAGAAAAACAATCAGAGGAAGATAGCTCATCCAGAAAAGGGTTAAAAATATCAAGATTACTGTTGGTATTATCACCGTCGATTTGGGTTTTTTGTTTTAACCGTTGTGTTACCTGTTATGAAATGATCTACGATTACTCGTAGTCGTGATGGTTTTCGAAAAATCCTGACTTATCTAATATATGAATTATGTATTCATCGGCCACAATAGCATTTAAGGACTTCATGATTAGTATTGTTTCGTTGATACGTAGAACTTTGTAATGGTATATTTAATGCTAAAACTAAGTATTAAGAAAGGAAGAAAAAGGAAACAGGCAACGGCTGAGATGATGCTCGATAATTAATAATTGCCTAACTTTTTAAATAATTGACATATTATTATTATTCAAAGACTTTTTTGTGCAGCGCAGCTAGATTACATTGTAAAGTTGAGGTATAGCTAATATATCATTGAGAGTTGACAAGGTACGTTGAGACAATCGTATTATCATTAGCTGGTAATGCTATTCTTCGTTAGGACTATCTGGCAAACCTTATCTCTATATAGTGCACGTGACAGCGCATGAACTAAAGTTATACAGAGCGGTTGACCGTGTGAAAGGCTTATAGTACGTTTTATCATGACTGACAATCACAATAACCTCCCTCTCTTCTCTATTTTTCTACTTTCTTTCGGTTGAGGAGGCTCATGAGCCCGGATTTATACTAGAATAACCTACTAACGCGTTTCGGAATATTCAGATAACGCTAGAAAACTGCAGGAAACTGTAGTGGATTTTGTGGGTTACAAATTCTAGGTTGTTACAAAAGGCATCTGAGGTTTGTTACAAGTAAGGAGACCTTGATTACGCTAAAGTATTACGAGCATGGGCTGATCTGCAGAGATTTCATGGACATGAGGTAAAGAAGGAGTTCTTTCCAGTGACCGTCAACCATCGGTTTACGTACCTAGTGACCACATTTGATCTCGTTTTGCAATCCACTTACTGGCAAGTTTGAAAGAATGTGTAAATATAAGAGTTTGTAAACGCGTCACTCCTATTCAAATTAAGATTTATGAAATAAGTTCTATAAATATCAAGTTCATCCCTATATCTGCAATAGCATTACGTTCTTTAAAAACTATTACTTTCCTGCCTAAAATTTCTCAAGCCCGTTAAGCGAAGAATTTTCAGGATCTCAAACAGAAAAAAGATTCTCAGAGAAGTATTTGTTTCTTTATCCCTTTTTGGATTTGAGTACGGAAATACTATATCTACAATAAGGAAGTTTTATTCAGAAGGAAAGAAAAACAAATAAGAAACCGTCTGCGTCAATAATTTGTGACTTTAATGCTAGTCACGAATAGTAAACTGTTCACTTCGTTTTGCATGCAATACGCGAAATAGATCAGATAATCGCCGCACACAATTGAGCTGAAGTCTTGTTATCGGTTAGTATAAAAGCCATTTCTGTTTTATGGAAATTGTGTGTGAAGCGGAATAAGAGTAGATGTTGTATATGAACATCCCTAGGTATTAGAAGATGATGAATTTTGAATTGTAAGTTCACCATTGTTTAATATGTACATTCCACACTCAAAGTATTCTCTTTGCATGGCAATGGCGTGAATCTCCTTTAAGGTGGATGTCTTGCAAATCATTCTCGAGTGCGAATCTTAGACGTAGAGGATTGAGGATGTGGAGAAAATCCTATTCAGCAAGGTAGTTGGGGAACCAGATACTCTACTGTGGAATTCATCTGTTAGGCCCAGAAGGACACATTACATCAATTGTGATTAGTTTATCATTGGTGGTAATAAAATGTGTCAGAGGAATTTCTTACATAATCTCTAACCACCTGCGAAGTGAAAAACTTCATCACTCTCATGGAAGTGCTCATCTGACTGTGCCAGAAGCAAAATTGTAAACTAACAGGAGAGCAATATACATAAGTAATGGATAGCTAATGCCACTTTATGCAGAAAACGAGCCTGTAAATAGCCTCAACATTCTTTTTCACACATCGGAAATTTTGGGAACTCAAATAAATCCAAGGTAGCAAAGTTTTCTTTGCATATCACTATGAATGTCATACTGAAATAAGAAGAGAGAAAGAGCAATAATCTTTTTTGTAGCAAACAATGGAGATGAATTGAGAAAATACAAAGTTTGCCAAACATGTAACACCAGGAACATATAACAGCTAAGCAGAAGAAGCTCTGGAAAAATTGCAGTAACAGCAAACAGGTAACAATAACTCAGCAGAGTGTACAGTCTCTCTTGGCAGTAATTACAGGATAGAGTCTTGTAGGCATGCTATCCACGAGGGTGCGATACCTGATAATGTGATGCTGGCCCTGTACTAGGTGATGAATGCCTTCAAATACTCATTGGCTTATGTCGCCTAACTGCCTCTTTCAGGTGCGACCAAAGTTTTAGCAGTGACTAAGATGGCCAGTCAATCACCATGATATTGTTTTCTCGCAACCACTGTAGGGTAGATGCAAACTTGAGACATGAGGCATTGTCATACTGAAAAATTACAATTCGGAGATTTCTGGTGAGGGCGCAGGATGCAGGCAGCATAGGTTATTACGGGTCTGATTTAATGGCGCCAGCACAAATGATGAGACGATTCATCCCTGACCTATAGCCCCATAATATTACAGAGCGGCCAGCATGGGGACAATTGAGAGCTCCAATATACTTACTTTACATAAACATTTGTTAATTTCGCCGTGAGATTTCGCTTTCCTAATGCATCTTCAGAAAGAAGTTTAATAAATAGTTGAGGCTGATTTAGCACATTTCATTGTAGTCTGCATATTTCCTTAAAAGGCTCTGCAAAGGTAATCATAATTATGTGTTGGATAACTGCTGGGACCTTCGAATCTTTTTATTTTATTATTTGGGGAAATGGAAAAAGAATTTGAGTTTAATGGCAACTTCTTTTAAATGCATAGTCACTCATCATCTGATGGCTATTGTTTTATGACAAATGGAAATGTTTGGGGGATGAGGCTTAAAGTCCTCATATATATATATATATATATATATATATATATATATATATATATATATATATATATTATATATATATATATATATATATATATATATATATATATATATATATATATATATATATATAATTAGTTAAAAGGCCATGCTGTATGCATGTACTATTGAAGTCTACAGCTGTGGCAGCGTTATTAATTTTAACTTGTATTTTCTTAATATTTCTTACAAGTTTTTTAACGGGGTCTTCGAGGCGAGAAAAAACATCCGCAAATGACATTCTTTGTTCTTTGACTTCTTTCGACCGTGTGAAGGTCATCTTCAGGGAATGAACATAAAAGGAATTATTTAAGTTCAAGTTCAAGTTAAAGTTAATGAAGGTGTTGAAATGTGTTGTACGTTTTCATGGAGGTGAAATTGTTTAATAGTTTGCCCTGGTGTTGAGGGCATCACTAGTATTCCTCTCTTTTTCACTTTTAGTTTTTTTACTGCTCCTCCTTCTGTAGTTTTGATTACCGCCCTTGGCGGTCATGTTCTTCCTTTTGTCTAAATATTTTTACTAACTCTAAAGTCGGTTGATTATTTTCTTACTTATTTTAATTTAAAATTACATTTGAGCACTTCGCCTTTATTTCTGAGCTTTTAACTTTTGTTATTAAGATCTATTTCATTTATAATTACACTTGGGTACTTCGCCTCTTTTTATTAATGATTAAATTTTATTGTTTGCTAATTTTATTTCACCTTTCGTGTTTTAACTTGGGCACTTTGCCTCTCTTTAGTTATCTAATTTGTCTCTTTTTCTCTATTTTAACCATCTCTTTTTTATTAAGTTAATATTTCGGAGTTGACATTTTTAGGTAAAAATTGGTCTCATTTCTTTCCTCACACAGTTTCTTCCGCTAGCGAACAGTGCTGTCCTTTCTACTCTGTGACATCCGCGTATAGGTATGTCGACATTATTGTTGATATTTGGAAGTATATCTTCCTCCATCTTATCCCATGTCTTTCTCTCTACCATCTGGATCTCCATAATAATTGGTTTGAGTCCCAGTCTTTCGTGTAGGACTGTGTGCCTAAAACGGGCAATCCTTCTTGCGCCGTCAATAAGCAGTGTAGCTTTATTCAGCACCCTCTGCAATGTATTTAGAGAGGTATAGCTGGCCATCTGTGTGACCACCCCTGGGTACACCAGGACGGAGCGTACCAAGGCCGTGTAGAGTTTTCTCTTATTTGGCACGTTGAAGCTTTGGAAAAGGTACAGTTTCTTCATCTCTCTTTTGGCTAGCAAGATTGTTTTTTTATGTGGGACTTATATCCTGTTTTGTAAAGACTTAAGCCCAGGACCTTTCCCTCGTTAGAGTACGACTAAATTTCATCCTCAACGAGGGCGTCGTCGATTTTCCGGCTGTTCATCGGAATTATTAGGAATTTCTGGTGGTTATTCTTTATTTTCAACCTTTTTTCGTAACGACCTCAAATGGAATTATTCTATGAATTATGAACGATATAAGTGGGTAGGTGTGTGTAAGGGATAAAGAAAGGCTGTGGGGATAGATAGCTAAAAATAGGCAAGTGGTTAAAAGAGAAAGAAGTGTGTTAGGGTGTAAAGAGATGCTAAGTGCCTGGTAATCAGACCTATCGCTTTTAAATATTTTCTTATTTTGTGGTTTCTTTGTTGTCTTGGGGATAGTTTATATTATTATGGCGTTCAAGCCATTTGTCTTGAAATATTAATGTTCTTGGATATGTTATGCGCATTTGCTGTTGCAGTAATAAATTACTTTAATATTTTTTAGTATTATGCTTAGTGTCTTTGTTTTTTTGTATATCTTGTAGTGAGTGTAAATTGTTTATTTTGTTTTTCTTTGATCTCTTCTTCGTTATAATGGGTTTTCATCAGTGAATTTGCTGTCGATATTCGTGAATACTTATAGAAATTGGTGAGGTTACGCAATTAGCTTTTCTCGGTCGGTTTTCTTGGCTTGGATGAAAACATTCTTATTTTCATGCGTAGAACGGCACTTCTGCTCCGCCAGCTAAAAGACCAGTGGAGCTCGAAAATCTGGCGCGATTTATACCTCTTTTGTTCTAAATAATCATTTGGAAGATATCATCGTTCAATTTTCGATTAACCAGTTCCTGCATATTAATTGTCCGTTATTTTATGACAACGTTAATGGGACTTAACCACGCCTCCCGGTGCAGCTCTGCCTGACGTCTTCTTTCTCGCCTGAGTGTACCTGTAATTAGGTACACACATTTGTTCTGCACCACTTGTAGTTTCCTCTTTGGTGTCTTGAAAACACAGGAGAGGGCGGGAGCGAATTGTAGCAGCGTCGATCGTATAAGTGCATTGTAGATCTTATTCATATAGTTTTCACGGAGACTTCTGAACATGTATAGCGTTATGACTGTAGATGTGGCATTGGTGATTCTTTCATGGATGTGCTGCGTGTACCCAGTTTAACTAATTTTTATTCCGAGTACATTGCACTCCGTGGTGTAGGGATAGCGTCTATCTCGCACCCTGACATCATATAGTATTCTCCTGCCTATTAGGACTACTTTGAACTTTTCCTGGTTCGGGCGGATTTTCCACCGGGTGTCATAGATGTTAAGGTTTTCAATTTCTGGTGCTGTCATACGAGGTTTCCAAGGCGCATTCCTCCATGTACAAGTGATTATCTGAGTGAAGTCATCTGCGAATTGAATATTGAGGCAAGTAGGGCTCACAGAAGCTGGGCATCAGCGGTGTAAATCAAGTACAGAGTGGGGGACAGATCCCCGCTCCCTGTGGGAGGCCCGCAGTGAGAGGAAACTTTGGTTTCTCCGTGCACCCTAAACTGATATACGCTGGAATTATTCACAAATTTCTACACTATATATATTTTTTATACGTGAAAATAGGCATTAAAGAATTGGCTGCTCATGGCACGTGAAATTTTTTAGGGCATTCTAAGCACTACAAGAAACATAAAATTGGAAGGCCTAGATTGTCTGATACTCCGATGACTGTGCTTGTCGCTTGGATTGCTCTCTTACATAGTCGTTGTACGGTAAATTCATTTTTTTTACAAATTTGGACTGGATTTTATTCGAATGAGGTTGATTGGATACCGCTTTGATGTAGGTGACCAGATATTCCACCAGCAGTAATACATTCGGAAGTGGCTATTTTATCCTTGACTGGCCTTGATGGAGGCTAGTTGAGGGAAAGGAAGAAGGACTCCTCTGCGCTGCTTGAAGGTAAAGTGGCCTTTGGTTCATTGGACATTTTTCCTACCATTTCCATTTCATAACGGATTCCTAAAACTACATACACACCCAGTTACACTGTCTTACAGACTCGGGTCCCCCCCGATTCCCTCCCAAATTACGACCTTGAGTTAAATAGCAGAGACATGAAGGAGACGCCGCTTATTGCCCTGAGGAACTTGCCAGGCCGGAAAAAAACGGAAAAGGTCTTCGAGACAATTTACGACGAGCTCAATATTGCCCTCGTACGGCTAATTGATTTGCCAAATGGCTACACGGCTATCTGTGCGAGGGAGGCTGACATCAAACCCCTCTTCTTCCCGCGTGCCTTAACCATATATTTTCATTAAATCCTTTAATGAGGGGTGCTTAAATGATAGATTTTCCGGAGTAGATTTAGAAAAAGAACTTTATTTTGTTATAAAATTATTCCTACCTACATCAGTTTCAATTTAAATAAAAGTAAATTTTTCCCTTTCGTCACGAGCTTATGTAACCTACTTTTATTTAATCCAATTACAGACAAACACAAAGTAACCTCAAATTTACGTGTTTATTGAGTGAGAAAGGTGTATGCAAAGCTCCACATATAGCTGCATGGGTCACTTTTGGTCATATTCAAAGGTTAAACTTCACCAGAGCACACAAATCTTGCTTTGACTCATTGCTGGACATCAGACGTCTACTTCTCTCTTGTGCCTTGATTTCCTCCATCTCTCTTACCATCCTTACAACTCTCTCAATGCTCTGTGTGTAACAAGGCCAGTCAGGTACTTTTATAGGAGAGTCAATGAATTTTTTCAATTCAGAAGTACTTAAATAGCAACTGAGAGGTGGTTCAGAGACATCCTCTGACCAAGTGATCAAATCTTTAATCCTGGTAGCATCACAATTGATGTCTGGTGTTCTTCTAAGCTTTACAAAGGAATCCCCCAGTTAAGTATCTGGTTCCCCTTCTTCTTTGATGGTCTGGATTCTTTTCACCCCTTCAGTTCTCTCCTCCTGATCTTCAGAGCATAGGAGAGTTTGGACGATGGCTTCACTCTATGCATACCGAGCTGACCTCTTAACAGTTGGCAAAACAATATTCAACACCTCCTTCCTCTCAGAGTTAAGGCAGTAAAGTTGATAAAGAATGTGCCTAGGTCACTCGTTCCAAGAGTGATTATTCCTAAGGTTAAACCAACATAAGTAATATACACCAATGATAAACTCAACAATCTGGCGTAGATTCTTAAAGGCTTTTCCTTTGATCTCATGCTTTGACACCTATAGTCGAAGAAGTCTGTTAGCTGTGGTCAACCAGCGACTGTGGTTTACTGGTCCTATTTTCAATAAAGCAAGGAAGCCCTGTAGGAAGCCCTCCACCTATGATTGCCGATAAAATTCTATAGCCGTAGTGTTAATCAGTGGAAAGATCTTGCACCACTTCCTGGGGTATCTTGGTAATAGGAGGACCTAAAGATATTTGAAAGATATTTGGGTTGATCTCCAAGTCTATAACAGCATCAAGGAGCTTTCCTATTGGTCCGGAATATCTTTTGTCAGATAGTGTTGGGCCATCCAGGTTAATAATTAGATAAGGGAGAGGTAGTTCCTCAGTGTGCAGGTTACAGACCAAACAAACAAGCTTTCTGCACAAATAGAGCTCCATTTTTCGCATTACTACAGCATTTATACATGTGTTTACATTCGTGGAGTCTCTTCCAATGGCCATTAAACTTTTATCCTAACCCCTTTCCCTCAACAATCAAAGCATAGCCTTAGCGATCTTCTCTGCATGTGATTCTTCTTCTGTATCCATTTCAGGGACAAAGTGAAAGAAATAATTGCTCCCAGGCTTACTGATGACAGCGTAATGCTCTTCCTTTTGCTGGAAACAATTTTTCACTTCCCTCTGCCCTCATCATAAAATTTGTCACATCAATTCGTCCATCAAAGAGAACACAACAAATTCCCCCATCCTTCCTTAAGTTTTCCTCAAACTCATGTTCAATAACTGTCCTTAGCTTTTCCTGTGCTCTCTCAACTTTATTCTTATCAATTACTTTAATTGAATCTTCCTCAGTAATGAATCCAGCATCTATTAAAGCTGTTGTTGCTATAGTTGCAGTTGGTCGCAATTCGACACCATACCTTATACTAGGAAGAGCATTATTTGGAATTTCATCATAATTCTTTCTATTTCTGGTGGAAGATTCCGGCTCTTGAACAGCTGCAAAAGTTACTTCATCACCCAAACTGTTGTCACCATCAGAATTTTCTGCCTCCAGTTCTCCACCTTCTGCCAAAAAATGCTTGATTTCTTTTCTTGCTACTTTTCTTGTTAAAACAGCACTTTCCTCCTTACTTTTCCTCTTTCTTTCTGCTATCCTTTCTTTTTCTCTCCTTCCTGAAGCTCTTAATTGTCTATTATGTTCTGGAATATCAGGCCCTCCAATTTGAAAGGTACCTTTACTTCCAACATTCTCCTTTTGTCCTTTTTGCATGTCAATATATCAAATACCTTATCTAGTTTTGCAATGAACCTCTCTTTTACTTCAATTTTTCCTTTACCGAGGGAAAATTTTACTGCCTCCTTCTACACCTCCTTAAGCTTTGTTATTATTGTTACCTTTTGATTTACAACAGGCGTTTTGAAGAGAGCATTAGCTTTGTTCCACTGATTAATCAAGCCATGATACATGTATTTTACCAGCTGGTCCACTTCATAATTTCTCCGGTCATCTTCACTTTGCTCCACCAGGTAGATGCCGTACTTCAAAATATCTTTTGTTTAGTAACTCTGACACCGTTAGCTCCTGCCCAGTCCCAATAAGATTAACCAGATGAGAACTTGATTTGGACCTTGTCTTGATTTTTTGCCATTGTCACAATAATCGCAGGTATATCTGCAAATGTAAAGATAGCACTTAGATTAAGAAATAATCTCTACCAAATAATTATATGTTATTCTTAAATGATCCACAGTATTTAATAGCATTCAAATATAATGTAAATGCTCTATAAACAGTTATCAGTTACAATAGTTAACAGAACTGGCAACACTACTAGAATATTGCCTTCCAATGAGTATGAATACTGGCCACTTGCATTTTGGGTGTTATACCAAACTTAATTATGGGTCATTTTTAACAGGTTTCCTACTTCTCATCTCTTCCTTAATACATTTTTACATTTTTTTAGACAAATATCTTTCAGAATACATAAATGTATTGATGGTGGAAAGCTGTAAATTTAATCTTTTATGGGGAACTAAAATAATAGTAAAATATTATAAATGACCTAGAAATAACAATATTTCAACTTCAAATTGATGTAGGTTAGATCAATCAGGATTTAACTTTTCTGCCAAAAGTATGTTCTTTTGGCTATACATGTCTTTGCGTGGTATATTTTCACTATACTATCTACATTTGCTGGGGATACCCTTCCACCAGGGAAATATACCCCCTTCACACTTATACTAAACTTACCTTTACTATCCTTGTCAAACCCTTTCACCACTATAGTCTCTTACTTTTGCTCTACTAATCTATACGTCCTAATTTGTTATGTCCAATGTCTAATCTGACGCTCCGATCTAGTTCTCTGGCAAAGGAGGCAAAGGAAAATAACTTTTTGAAAATGTCCTTCTATTAACGGCGGTCAACTCGGAGACGCCGAGATGTGGGGAGTATGGTTTCCGACTGAAGTTGCACGTTAATTACCGGTTTCTTTATTCTTCAATTAAGAAACTGGCAATTAACGTACAACTAAAGCCGGAAACCACACTCCCAAAAGATGTTTAGGGAAAAGAATGTCATTCACGGATGTTTTTTCTCGCCTAGAAGGCCCCGTTAAAAAAACTTGTAAGAAAGAAATATTAAGAAAATACAAGTTATAATTAATAACGCTGCCACAGCATTGAATTTGAGAGAAAATAATGCGACAATGTAATAATGAATAAATTTAGAGTTTGAAGAAAACAATGCAAAATATACCGAGACAGGACAATGCGAACTTACAAAGAAAACACTGCAAAATTATAAAACTGAGAAAACAAAGCTAAACTTAAAATGAAATAAATGAATAAACACTTACCAACTGTAGAGAAGAACAGGAATCGAAGGATTTAATATGTGGGAAATTTAAATTCATGCCTTTCAATTATTTTTTTGTGCTAACTCGTTATCCGTTTACTTTTGTTATTATTTATTCAGTTATTATTATTTGTACTTTATTATTATTTTTAATCGAATCGAATGAAAAGAAAACCGTTTTTAGGATGTAATTATTCCTCCTCGCTTGAACGTAATTTCAAAGGAAACGGGCTAATGTAGCGAGTGGAATTTTTAAAACAATTTTAATGTTTGATTCCAACTCTTAGTCTGCATGCTGAACGTTGAACTTTCTTCGGTGATTAAGATGAAGGATTGGCCAGTCGTACTGCAAAAAGATCAAGCTAATCAGAAGTTCACACTTTGAAAAAAGAGGAAAAGAAAGGTTGCCTGGAAACGTCCCTGCGGCCCCCTCATCAGAGTAAGGGAGCTGAAATGAACTGGACAGCCATTAATCTAGCGTCAGTCCAACTACTTGTATGTCGTTCTCTATGATGGACATAATTAGGGACGCCACGGAAAGCAGGTTTGAGGATCAACCTACTGTGGAACTCGGCGTCAGAAACACCCCGAACAAAAGGGGCCCCGAATGGGACCACGCGTATCCCGCTGTGGACTATCAGGTGAACAGCAGGCCAGGTAGAGACAAGGTATTCGAGGTTATCTACGGTCTACTGTAAATCCCCATGCTCAGGCTGCTTAAGGCCGACACAGGCTACGTAGCAATTTGCGAAAAGGAAAAGGCCATGGAGGTCATCACCATAGAAGAAGCCGTAAAATTGGCCTGCACCGACAATTTCCTCGCAGATCCTAACGCACAGGAACCTTCGAACGCTTCTGTGCGTTCAAGGGCACAGGAAACCAAAATAAATGTGACTCTTGCTATTTAAAGCCTTAATAAGTGGGGAGCAGATAGAGAGGGGGGAATTTACTCCCATCCAATCCTGCTTTGCTTTTACAAATGAAGACCCACACAACGAGGCAATGTAAAGAGCTACAGGAAATATGTTCTAAAAGCAGCGAACCAGGCCACCACTGAAAGGAATTTAAAAGTCTTCGTGAGAGATTTGCAAACTGTGGGCCAGCCATGGTTCCATGGCCATGGCCTGCCCACTAAAAAAAGAACTTATAAAGAAAAAGGCACAGCAGAAGAATAAACAGACCAGGAGGTGCAATACTACGTATGCACAGGTGGCAAAGGCTGCCTATACTAGTGCTGAAACAAAAAAGACATACCTTAAATTGCAAAATAAAAACACTATGAAAATTCTGACGTGCATCCTGTACGTTTACGTCAGAAACTTGACTCAATCTGGTACTTTAGCCAAGTAGCTGAACCAAATGTTCACCAAGAACGGCATGAGCGAGATGTGTTTTCTTGATGATAATGCATCAGAGGAGGATGTGCTCCAATTGCAGATAGTACCAAAGCAGATGACTTAATATACTCCAAAATGAAGGAAGCATCTCTAATACAAACTTGAGCTTTTGTCACGATGTCGATTAGTTAGAGCCCTCTTCACGAAGGATAATTCCATATGACTAGACTGTAATGGAATAAATCTGGAAAATCTCTTCTATTAAAATAATTTATTCTTAGCAATTTACGAACACAATCCGGAATTTCGATATTTCAAATCATTATTTTAATCTCATTCAGTCCTTACTTCCCAAACGAGAAAAGGTTCCGTGAAAATAATATAAAGAAACCTATCTTCAATTAAGTTAATTCTTCAGGGATTTTTCAACTAATTAAAGTGTAAATATCATTTAAATCGAAGGAAATTCTCATAATATCGAAAAAGAAAATACATTCAGTCACTTTCTAAGGGCAAAATCATTTTTTATTTCACCACACAACCCATCAGCCAGTCAGGAGAGCAGGAACTGGTAGCTTTGATTATATCACTAATAAACATTAAGAAACATTACGTCGAGGCCAAATTGTGCACGGAAACATAACAAAACATTAAAAGATAATTAAGTCTCAATGTCTAAAGTTTATACTCTTACTGTAGCTGATATAAGTCATTGGCCTTTAAAAAGTATTTACTCCTCTTTCCTTCCAGTTTCGAATACCATTTGGTTAAATGCTTTAGAGTATCTATAATTTAAGGGCCCGGTTAAAGATAAATCAAATTATTTAAAATGGATTATATTATCTGAGTATTTCTGGCCAAATTTCTTGTTTAATTGTAATGTAATTATTAGTTTTACTGTATCTTACTCCAACTTACCTGATTTTCGGTGTTATTCCAAATGTTAATATTGATGCTTATGCTGATACTATATTATAAAAGTGTTGTGTAGCTGCTGAGAACTCAGTTATCAACGAGATCTGCTGGCCACTTCCTTCTTTTACTTTGTTCTCAAGCTTAAAATAAGACGATATTAAAAACTCGATTAATTACCTCTCTCTTTTTGTCCATCTGTTTCGAGAATTATTTTCAATACGGTATTTTTTCTTCATTTAGGTAAGCGAAAGGTATGTATGATAGAATATATTGAAAAGATTGATGAGTATAAGGAAGAGGCTTAACATTTTGCAGGAAAACCATGCTTTTCAGGACTTACGAAATAAATTGTCCTTACGAAAATGGTTCCAAACACAAATGTCACAGTTCTTACCACCGATTCGTGCCCGTTTAATATCTGTCTCGGTGAGTACTCAAACTGAATGCGCGATCCCTTCTACGTTTGTAACAGCATAATGGAGCCATCAGAAGGTCAACAAGACTCATACCAAAGCCACTCCATTGAATAACCATAACCATTGTGCCTTAACTTTTGAACAGTTTTTTTCCACTCGGTACGGTCGAAGAGGTAATTTGAAATAAAGGAGTAGGATATCTAATATGAGAGGTGGGGGACCTCACAGGGCAAGTATTTTAAAATAATGAACTAAACCGATCATGATTAGATGGAGCTATAGTTAATAAAGCTTTCAAGGAGCGCACTACATAAGTTAGAACAATTAATATATATGGTTGGTTAGGAAGCCCTTACTCACTTAGGAAGCGGAAAAAAAAATTAGGGTTAGGAGCCTTACTTATTCGACTATATTGAGTTAGGTTATCCTTACTCATTCGAACCCTAGGCTTTGTACGCTGCTGTTTTTTTTGTTGCTCATGCACAGCTTATTTCTCTTTGTCTAGGCGCCAACTGATAGAAATGAGTTTGAAAGAAAGTGGAATTAGAAATTTGATTGGTTAAGGTTACAAGCGAAATCTTTCTACTAAAGTTGCTGTGAAGAATTTTTCGAGCCTGAAAGAGAAGTTACAGTCAGTCAGGCAAAGGCTTCAAGGTGGTGCATACATTTCAACTCCGGTGATCTTACCCTTGACGATCAACCACGTTCTGGCCAACCATCAACCTTTGACAGCGAAGATATAGTAGCAGCATTGAAAGTTCCGCTAGTAGCCATGATCTTCGGAAAGTTGTTGGCCTCATCCCTTCACGATTCCCTTGAATTCGTGGATAAATTAATTCCTCTAGATTTGCCCATTATCACATGACTAGTTTCGATGTTGACTCACTTTTACCAATATCCCTGTTTATGAAATTTGTAAAATAATATGTGATTCACGTTTTAATACTAATTTGACAGTCTTCGGCTGATTAAACCTGATTTTTCTAGAATTTTCAAACTAGCTGTTGAAAACACAATATTTTGTTTCACAACAGCCTTTATAAACAAAGAGATGGGATAACAATGTGCTCACCTCCGGGTCCATCGCTTACAAATGCTTTTCTGCGTAAACTAGAACAGGACTGATTGTCCAATTTTCCACAACAGTTCAAACCTTTACTTTATAAAAGATACATTGACGATTGTTACGTTCTTTTAAAAAATAAGGCATGCTTCCTAGTTTCAAAACTACATAAATTCTACGATTCAGAACATCAAATTTACACTAGAGCATGAAACTAACAACACTCTTTTATTTGTAGACATTATGATTACCTTCAGTATATAAAAAACCCACCTCTTTCCTGCTTGGCACTAATTCCCAGCAGTTAAACTCGTAAATTATGTTGGTAGAATTCAGATTCGAGGAGTGTTCCCAGATGTTATTTTCCATGGGGATATTGTTAACCTTTGTTGTTTTATAATATATAATTAGCTAAATCTTGTCCGTTTTAGTCTTGACTCTGATGTTACAGTTAACAATCCCCTTGAAGTTTCTTTCATCTATTTTGCAGGCCGAAGACAGTCGATTTCTATAAAAGAGTTTGATGATATATTTTGGTTATTGATTACTTTGTGCCACTTTAAATTAAACTCTTAAAAATGATTTGAGGTTTTGTTCAATCATACTGTTCGGAAAACCGTTGTTCACGAGGATTTGTTGAGGGGGAGATCTTTTGATCTAATATTTCCCATATGGAACAGCATCTGCCAAGACTCCTCGAAACGGAAGTCTACCAACATAGTTTACGAGTTTAACTTCCCTCATGAAGAATGCAAGCTTCATAATAACTCGAACTATGTTGACATGACAACCACCACCCTTTCGATGCATTTAACCGTGCACCTTCAAAACGGAGCGCCCCAAAATCATATGGAAAGCGTAAATAATACTATATTAACAAGGGATATATTAATTTAAAACACCAAAATTAAAAGAAAACGGAAATCAATCTATGCTGAACATCTTATCAACCATCTCAATCAACGTAAAAAGGGCATCCATCAACACCTAGTCTACGAGTTGGAATCGAACCTTAAAATTGTTTTAAAAATTCCACTTGCCGGTTTGGCCCGTTTCGCTTGACATAACATTCAAACGAGGAGGAATAAATACGCCCTAAAAACCGTTCTATAGGCCAATCTTCCTTTTGGAATTTATAAGCAAGATCTTCGAAACGATCGTAGCCAACAACTACAGAGCCAGCTATCTGAGAAGGATGCGCTTAAACAGCAGCAGCACGGATTCCGTAGAGGAAGACGAACCAACACCACGCTCGCACTCCTCAAAGAAAAGCTAGCAAAATCCAGGACTGAGATAAAGTACGTGGACGTAGTCCTCAGAGACGTACAGAAGGCCTTTGAAAAGGTTTAGCTGAAGGGTCTGCAATTTAAGATAGTAAGCCTTCGGTTAAACGTAGTCATTGAAAATCCTCTGCGATTATGTGATGGAAAAAAGAGCGGAGATACAGATCAAGGCCACAAGGTAGCGGCCTCAGCCCTCTACTGTATAGAATTTTAACGAAAGACTTTCCATCATCAATCAAGGATGACGAGATGTATCTGCAATATGCAGATGACATCACGCAGATTGTACCGATCACTTACAACAACGACCTATTGCAAGCTGCCGAGACGGCGGCGGAGATCGAAAACATAGACTCTTACGAGCGTAAATGGGAGATAAAGACGAACGTCCAAAAGTTCGTCATTATCCTCATGAACCGTAGAATACACGACGACATTTATGTTAGCGATCGAAACCACCACTACTCTCTGGAGGGCACAGTGCTCAGGCTTGAAGTTACCGTCCGGGGATATAAGGTTCATGCTGTAAACCAAATCAGCTTAGCGAAGGTGGAATTGGTGAAACTGTTCCGCTTCCGCAAACTGAGCAGAAGTACCTTAAGGAAACTCTACCTTTGATACGTTAGACCCAAGCTTATATACCCAGCAAAAATAATCCAAACCTCAGGGATCAAGACGCTGAGATCAATGCAGAGGGTACAAAATAAAGCCTCTTTGATTATTAACCACACAAGAAGACGGATACGTATACCACAGAGAACACTACACAGACGAGCTGGACCAGAATCAATCAATATTTTATTACAATCGCAAGCAAAGAAGACATGGGACAAAGTAGAAACTGAAATACTGCCAAGCCTGGACCTGGACTTACATATTGACATGACAAGACTAAAACAGAAAATCTCATGACGGACTAACTTCCCAAATGCCAGCAAACTGCTGCTGAATAATTAACAGAGTGATTTAAATAGACTATCTTTTTATGTATTGTTTAACCATTAGTTTTTATAGAAACATCGTAATTATGACAAACGCACCAAAAGAACACTTACAAATAACAACTTATATCTTAAATTCTTAATCTGTCTTAAAATACTTGAATTACGTATGATGCCAATTTTTCAAAAGGTACTTGAAAATGTAATTAATTCAGCTACAACTATAATATATAGGCTTGAATGCCTTAAAAATGTATTATTGTTTAAAATATGTTTATATAATGTAAATAAAACATGAAATTAAATGTAAACAAATTGTATATGTATGAATTAGTATGAAAGTATATATTTAATTTAGAGAAATATGCACACACAAATATTTATATATATATATATATATATATATATATATATATAAATATATATATATATATATATATATATATATATATATATATATATATATATATATATGCTATTATAAAAGGTGGAATAAAAAATATGTTAAAAAAAATAAAAGATAAAAAAATATATATAAAAAAGAGTTTAGCAAAAAGCAAGAATTGTTAAAGCATAAAGGTACAAAAGAGTGAGAAGAACAAAGCAAATAAAAATGCAAGAGATGCTCCAATCACCAGGTCCAAATAACAACGCTATGTTTTCGCCAAACTATCTCTACCACTATCTATTTCTAAAAATTTTGAACATCATCATCATTTCATTCGATTCCACCATACTTCTTCGGTAAATGAGGAAATGAATAGATAAAGACACTCTGAAGATGATCACCTAAATTGAATGCTCAGCTATTAAAGTTTGGTTTTTATAAAACGCAGTTACTCAAGAAGTGAGATGAATGTAGATGTTATCTACCATCTACAAGATGGACAAAGGAAGACGATAAGAAAAAGAGAAAGTCTGCAAAGAAAATTAATCGAGGCGAAATATATAATGTGCTTTAACAAATTCTGCATATATATATATATATATATATATATATATATATATATATATATATATTCCTCCAGCGGATTCTGGAGGACTGGGTTCCCCTATAGCTCTATCAGCCGCTGATATATAACGGATTTTAAATACCTCTCCATTATATATACTTGTACCTCCTTCATTTTATCGTGGATTTGTAGACGACTCCTTAGCAATATTTGCCACTCCTCAACAGGTGGGACAATTTTTCAAATTTATTAATTCAAAACATCCCAATATAAAGTATACCGTTGAATACGAAATCAATAATGTTCCCATTTCTTGGTATACTAATTAATAAATCTGAAACCAAATTCACTACTTCGGTATATCGTAAACCTAATTTCTTTGTGGTAGGTTTCAATTTTCTTTAGTGCCTGTGACAAAATCTTTTAAAATAAATTCCATTAAATCTCTTCTTCACTTATCATCTTCATATTTTAATCTTGATAAAGTTATAGACTTACCTAAATATAACGTTCCAAAGGACATACAATATCTTTCACTCCCGGATTTAGGCCCTCTTAATCACCAATTCCGCAAACAAATACAAAAAATCCTCAAATATCATTTGGGACAAATCAACTTTAGAATCATTTTTTTCGAATAATTTAGCAATAGGTTCACTATTTAATGTAAAAGACTTGCTCCCGTGTAGCCTGTGCACTGGTGTACTATATTTATTTAAATGTCTTCAGTGTCGTATAGGCAATTATGTGGGTAGTACACTGCGCTTGTAACACGCTCAAGCTTGTTCACACATTTACATAAGTCGCAGAATGCTCTCCCGTTCGAGACTATATATTATCTTTTGCAAAACTGCTTCCACCATTAATGTTTTTCAAAATTATACATCCTTTCAATGATAATATAAGCCTACGAATAATTAAATCTATTCATATTAAGACCCTTAGACCTTCTCTTAGCAATGATGTATCCGCCTTCCCTCTCCTTGTCTTATAATAACCAACCAATTGTTATAGCTCACCATACCTCATTGTTTATTGTTCTCCATTCCTTTAGTCGTGTTTCTATAACTTGTGTGACCGTTAAGATTTCTATTTGTTAAAAAATTAAAATTAAAAAAAAGGAAAAAGAAAAAAGTGCACTTAGCTGTTCATAAATTTGCCCTGCCCCTCCCCCTATGCTCACAATTTCTCAATCTTTGTTTTAATAATTAACAATTTATGATTTATTACTATAAAATGTAAATATGTATATATGTAGAGAAATTATAACGTAACGCCACCCATATAGACCAAGCGGACATATATTAAAATCCCTCTTCGCAGAGAGTGAGAGAAAAGAACCAGAAATTCAGGTGCGTAAGAACGATAGGCGTTTTACTAACAGTCAATCTGCCGAATGGCTTTGATCTCTCCGCCCGGTGGGTAGTCGACCCGAGCTGCAAGTCCCAAGTAAGCCGCAAAAGGCCATTAAACAGTTCCAATAAGAAACTGGCCCCAGCGAAATTGTAGAAGAAATCTATCTAACGGAGGGTTTGAACAACTCGCTAGGCAAAACACCCAGTTAATTACCGATCTCAAAAGATCCGATGACCTACGAGCTCAGAAGGCCCGCGGCTAGAGTGCCAAAGAGCGCCGTAAAAATAAAAGAACCACCGATGAGGAATAGTGGGACGGTTGTCGGTGCCTCTCCTTCAGAAGCAGACCTGGGCTCAGCAGTGTCACCATCCCACCCCCGTCGCACTCCCCTCAGGGGCATTATCCCGTCCCTCTTAGTTGGGGTGGTCTCCGGGCTATAAATCAGCCCCGTAAGGAAGGAAAGAGAATATTCTGTTAGAGACGATATAGGAATAGATTTTTGTGATCAGTCCTTAGCACAGTTCCGGACAAGACTTCTAAGATTTAGAAGTTCGTCTCGTTTTCTTATCGGTGCCATGCCGATTCATCCCTCGCAGACTTGGCAAGAGGTCTGGCTGGATCATAATTCTTAAGTGCAAATCAGGAATTTCGGGAGCAAGATAAAAGAAGTTATCAATTCACCCTTGAAGGACTCTCAAATCGAAATCTCGGTAATTTTGAAAGACGAATTGATTCCCAAGTAAGTTCCCTGTAATTACTTTCGGGATCATCTTATATACCAAAACCCAGTTTGGTAACCCTGCGAAGTAGTCGAGGATACAAGAAGAACTCGAGAGCTACAAAGAAGAGTACTCCATGAGCAAGAGAGAACAACCCCTCTATCCATCTTATAAACTTATAACCGGATCGATAAAATCCTAAGAAGAGATCGACATCGGTTTCTACTGTGACCGTGACAACCTACCTTATTCCCCTTCATCGTGAAGTCTCGAGCATCCCGAAGAGTGGTGGAAAAATCCAGCATAGCGACATCCGTCAACCCCTGCTCCGATCAAGGTCATGTAATTCCCAATGACTATATATATTTGTTTTGGGTTAATTAGGATTTTTAAAACTGTCCAAAGCTAACTAAAGGAGATAGAGGATTTCGTGACTTCTGTAATATTTTAGTTAAATTAGGGAGAGTAAATGATGGAATAACTCTGTAACTTAGACGCCTCCAGAAATTAAGTATCGGGCAATAGGTTGGTTTACGTGAAGCCTACTAAGTTTTGATCAGAGCTCTCCTTAGGAGTAGGCCAATATTCGAATCGTGCGATCGAAGTCCATGTTAAACTTAGAGAATTTCGTCGAAAATTTCAAGATATATATATATATATATATATATATATATATATATATATATATATATATATATATATATATATTCGTTAGTTCTTGATGTTTTATTGGATCCTTACGTGTTGGCCGGCTCTTTCCTCGAAACTGATTAAACACTGTGGTACTCTCATAATTCAGTATTTAGACGCCTTGAGACGAATCTGGAGTCCATTCAGCCAATAGAGGAATTATTTCCCTTCCTAAGTGCTGTCAGACTGGCTTGCTAAAAGTCAGTAAATAACTAAATACTTTGACAGATAGGTATGGTATTGGAATAAAAGTTAAACGGCTAACAGTTGAAGAATAATTCTCCGACAAAAGTGGAGAGACAATTACTATAAAATGTAAATATGTATATTGATATATAATTCTACCTTCCAGTCATAATTTATCTTAATGTTAATTGTTTTGCTATTTAAAGCTAATTTTTGTTCAATTTATCAGGTCAGAGGTGGAGCTTGTCTTTACATGAAACAACGTAGACAAAAGAAATAAAGAATAAATACTGTCATTCTCTTTGCAATTGCATTCTAATAAGGAATATATATATATATATATATATATATATATATATATATATATATATATATATATATATATATATATATTCAACGCAAGAAAAAGAAAACGGAATAATTATTGTTCAGAAATAGTTAGTTTTACTTCGAAATAATCCGAGCTGGGGTGAGGTTCGAACCGTGCACATTGAGGCAAAGAGCAACGGTTTTGATCTCAATTAAACGCCCCTTAGACCACTCAGCTACGCGGAAGACAAAGTCTTCCGAATGTACAAGCTTTTAAGATACGCTTCGTATGTTCGAACGAGAAAAAGGAGAAAATATTGGGGATACAAAGGACAAAGGAAAAATTGAATTAAGCTCGCGGCAAATATAAAAATGCATATATCTCTCATGAGCGCGAGAGAATGATGAAATAAACCAAACTTCACCGTAGGAAAGAGAAAACGGAATAATCTTTCTTCGGAAATAGTTATTTCTTACTTCGAAAAAATCTGAGCTAGGGTGGGATGATGAGAACCATGCACATTGAGGCACGGTTCGAATCCCACCCCAGTCACATAAGATAGAGGGAAGGGGTTGGACTGAAGTGAGATAGGAGGGCAAATATCAGGTGCTGAGTGATCGATGAGATTCATTTGTATCTTTCAGCAGGCGATGCAGGGACCAGAACTTTGCTGCCACATATATGACTCTCTGCAGGTATCTTCGCTTAGAACATGGATGTAGGCGTTGGTCTTCATGGGCAGACCCTCAGAGGAGAATTAAGCGGCATGACGGACGAAAACAAGCACTATGATTGCCTCGGCAATTTTCATCTGCATGACTCTGAGCACGTCCTTGGGTGCAACAGCGAACCACCTGTTGCTCTAAGAGTTGTTCTACTTTTCTTAACAGAAATTCTTCTGATCATAAAAAACCACAGCATGTCTGGCTCCAGCGGATGTTTGTACAATTAAATCAATCAATATCAATCTGTTTATAGAAATTATAGATAGGGATCATTGTAGAGGCCACAAAAGATCGTGCAGCTGGAGAGGAAATGGTTTGAAAACCCCTTAAAGAGGGAAAGGGATAGTTAAAAGGTCGGTAGATATAAACCGATTCGTAGTGTTGTTTTACGCGTCTTTCTGCTTGTAAGGCATGACTAGAACGGCAGGAGGGGCTGTTAGCGGAAAAAGGACTAGCATTTATGGAAACTCATCATTTGCTCATTTGCACTGCTGATATATTTATGTTTGTATAGTTGTTGGTTCTGGGTAGTCTCGTGATTCAGGGTACCTTCCTGCCTGCCCCGCATATGTCTTGTATGCATGCGCATGTATATTAGGTTTCTTGCGCGTTTTCATAGTTGTTTCGTTAAACGGGTGTAGACATAGTGATGGTGTTAGTTGTCCTTTGTGGTGTAGTGTGGTCATGTTGGTGTACATGTGGGAGAAACAGGCGCACTTCACAGGAGAGTTCTGAATGAACTGTGCTTCGCTCTGTCTTGTGTGATTCTCGGCGGCTAGTGTGATAAGTGCGTCTGATAAGGCATTTATATAGATGAAGCTTAATTTTTTGCGGGCAGGGAAGAACCTACGCAGCTTCTTGTTAAGCTGTCTAGCCTTTGTCTAGGTAATGGTTTGCAGTCTGAGAAATCTTAGGAACTTGTCAAATGTTACCCATAAGATTTTAGTGTTTGGTGAGTATGTCAGTCTGGTGGTTGAGGCTCGTTCTGTGTATGTATATTTGTATGTTTTGCATGTAGTGATCGCGTGTAGCATATATGATGATCTGTGTCTTTTGATGGTTCGTAACACTGAGCCACTCGTCCTCGTATTCTTTCTTCATGTTTAATATAGTTTGTGAGTGGCGTGCGATTATGTCCGGTCCACAGCCGCAGGCAATTATAGTCCCGTCATCGGGGTAGGACATTTTGTATGTGTGTGTGCAGTCTTCAGTTAGGCGTGGGGTATCTTTAGTGTACGCCTGGATTTTATCTGAATGCACGTGTTATTGTATTTAATGTGGCATCTCAGGTCAGTAAGGTAGTGGTAGAGAAGCCTTCTTCTGCATAGTGAGAGCTCCATGTTTTTGGTTAGCTTCCAACGAATTCCCTTGCGCTAAAATTTGTCAAAGGTCTGGCTGATTGAAAGTGGCTTTTATCTTGCTTGTTTCGCTTTTTCAATCAAATCATCAACGATAGTTACAACCACCTGGGTGAATCGACGTTTACTAAAGCCATATTGGCAATGGGAGAACCAGTTCCTTTGGTCAAGGAATTTCTGCAGTCTGGTGTTGAGTATTTATTCAAGTATCTTGTCGAGATACTCTAACAGAGCAAAAGGCCTGTAGTGCTAGGATTTCTCGGCTCTTAGTATTTATGGAGTAGAATATTATTAGATGTGTTAAACATTTGTGGGAAGGGCCTAGAGGCGATCGTTGCACTGTATAAGTTAATTAGTGTGGATTACCCAAGGTCAGGCAGAAAGTACCCGTGAAGCCTGTTCAATCGTTATGCACACTTGCTAAGAAAAAAGAGTCTGAACAAGGCAACCATCTTCAGAGTAGTGATAGGGGTAACAGTTCTACCAATCTTACGTGCTGATGAGACACCAGGTTTTTACGCAGGCTACCTAGAAAAGCATAAAGTAAAGGCACAAGAACTCATCAACGAAGCCAAGCACGATGGTGCCTGCCTTATTCGTTTCTTCTCCTACGACACACATTTTGTGAAAGAGAGAAAATCCCACCGGCAGAATTACCACTGACTGTATAAAGACCCATCGGATGTGCTTACGTTTATATACATTTCCTTTGATGGTTTTGGGTCTCATCATTAACGAGGGACACAATACTTTTCGTCATACGAGTATCTTTCCTAAAGGACTCAATGTTTACACCAATTTTCTCACATCTGATTGTTCCAAACAAATATTCTTATGTTAAGATCATTTTTTTTCTCATTGAACATAATAACGTAGAAAAATGGACAGTAGAGTAGGTTATGTAGTGAAAGAAGGAATAGTGGTGACATTTTTTGAAACAGATAGAAAAGAGAGAGTTTAGATAATGTTATAAAAAATTGTTCTGTGGTCTGAGGGCATGTTGGGTGGTAAAATAGGTTTTGAGAATAATTATAGTTGAAAAGAGAGTTATAGATTCTTGGTAAAGGCTAGCTCTTGCCTCGGAAAATTAAGAGAGAAGAACATTTGCAGTAGTTAGATAGATAGGTCTTTTGTTAAAGGGTATCTCTGTCAATGTAGTAATTAGTTTTCTGTGAGAGTATTTGGGTCACAATCAGTTGCATTCGAACCTTTGTAGCAACTAGGTAATTCCGCCAATACGGTATGTCAAAATCGGTTTATCATAATCAGGATTGTTCCTTCAGAAGCGGTAGTTTTTATGTCAGGTTAAGTTAGTTTACATCTTTGTTAAAGGTCTTTTTCATTATGGGGTAACATTTTGACACTTCTCTTGCAATTTTTGATCCTTGTGAGATGGACAGTGTTGTCTTCCCCTGGCCATATCTTATCTTATGGAACTTAGCTCTCTATTCAATACAAGTCAATAGTCGAAAATTTTATCCTTCCGTTGAGGACCTCTTTGAGCGCAAGGCAAATGCTTCACCTTTTTATGCCTCACTGATGGGTTAACTATCCGCTCGTCTCATGAATCTGTGGGTATTAATGTGGCTGTAGTTGTTGGTGCGTATGAATTTTGCCTCGCTGCCATAGCTTGGACTCAAGGATCCTCTGAAAAGGCATTGCTTACAGCCGGAAACTTCTAGCAGCTATTCTCACTTTTCTCGCTTAGTGTTAAGGTTGACAAGTAGGATTTCCTCGGAGGGATGGTTTTCAGAAAACCATATTTCTTCCATGCCATTTTAAAAAAGTTTTGTGATTTCGGTCGATGTTTCCCTACCGCAGGGGAACAGCGACCCTTATTTTTGAAATCAACATATAGGATCAACTTAGCCACCCTCATCATTATTAGGTGATGAAATGAAAGATAAGCACATAAAAAATTAACATTTATTTGGCAAGAGAAAATTAACTGGCAGACAAAAATAATTTTTTTAAAATTTCAAAAATTTTATGAATTATTAACAACTTTTTGAGCCAGAGAGGGAAGTTAAGACACCGTAAACTAGATTTGAGCAGCTTATAGCCTAATTATATACAAATAGAGGGAATTCAAGACATAAAACTATATACAAATAAATTCGTTAGCCTGTAGGCTACTACAGGCTCAGAAGTGCATGTTGAGGGCAATCAGTGGGGGTTACACCTGAACCAGTGATGGCCTGCCTCTTGTTGGTATCCTTGGTGGTTATTGGAACACGGTTACACTGTTCTGGCTTGACAGACGCTTTGTCCAAGATGGTAGAGAAGGTAAAAGTGTCCTTGGAGAAAGCTGACCTTATGCGGAGGATGGCCAACACGTGGGCAAAATAGCATACTAAAGTGCCCACGTTCCTTCCCTCTTTCAGCTTCAGTTCAACAAGAACAAAGTCCCCCACCTGAAAAAGAATTGAAAACTAAGCTTAAACAAAAAAAAATATATATATGCCAGATACTCTAGTCCTGATAATGAATTATGATAATTGATAAATTTTGGCAACAAAAATATAAAGTCCCTCACGTCTGGTGCCTCCTCAACAAAAGGGTATGACAATTCTGTCTAACTTTCCTCGTCCTCCATCTCATCTGAATACTCTGAGGAGTCATTGAGCTACATAGGCACATCATCAACGTCTTCCTCCCCACTATCTTGCTCTACAGGGACAATATTCCTGCGCCTTGCATAGGTTTTTTCTCTCCTAATGCCTTCTTTTCAGCCACTGCCTTCTTTTTTTCTTCTATATTCTTCCTCTTCTCTGCTTTCATCCTCAGATCTGTGATGGCCTCCTTATTTTCAGTCAGAATGCAGGCCCGTAGCCTCTTACGTCCCTTTCCATAAAGACGAGGAGCAGACTTGGGGAGACGGCTTCACACTGTGGGGTGATCTCTGGGGAAGCAAAGTTTGAGCTGCTATGGCCTGTGGTAGCAGGGTCAGCAGTGCTAGGGCAGGGGCTGGTAGGGTCAACAGTGATAGGGCCTGGGGTGGCAGGGTCAGCAGGGCTAGGGCTCGATATAGCAGGGTCAGCAGTGCCAGAGCCTGGGGTGGCAGGGTCAGTAGTGCTAGGGCCTGGGGTGGCAGAGTCACTGGAGGTGCCAAGGTCTCCACAGGAGTAGGGTTCCACCATCATATTAGCAGAGGACAGGTCATCATCTGGATGCATGAGAGACGGAACATGAAGGTCTGGTTCTTAATTATGGCCTTCATCTAGTCCTTCCTCTCCATCACAGGTGGTGCCGGTCGTTTTTTTACGTGTGCTCCTACAAACGCATCATCTGGAAAGGTGTTGTGATTGATAGGCCAGATACCAGTCAACCTTAAACCACCAGGAATGTTGAAGGGGGTTCTGGATTCAGTCCAAGCCACAGAGGCAAACTCTGGCAACTTGTGCACTGTTATGTGCTCGTTAGCGTGCATGAGAGAGTGTTTATTCAGTAGGCCACGCAGAAACGTCTTGAAGGGACCAAACACACTCACATCCAATGGCTTAAATTTGTCTGTCGTATTGCGGAGGCAAGGTAACAATCACGATACGATGCTTGATCACAAACTCCACAACACGAATATTCATGTGACATTCAGCATTTTTCATGATAAGAAGATTCTTGTTCTCTACAGAAGAACCAGACTTCTCATGAAGATGCTGAAGTGTCTGCCCAAAGCCTTCACCGTTCATCCAGCCATTAGGATGCAATATTCCTTTGGAACCGAAGATTTTGTCCTCATGAAAGCTGTATTCCACCTGCATTTGGGAATTATAAACATTAGACGATTGGACTGCCCAACAGCATTGGTAATGCCCACAAATGTCACGGTGTTTCCTCTTTCTAGAGTTACCTGCGTGGCTACTGGCTGACCCCTCGCACACACAACCTTAACAGGCTTCATAACTGTGATCAAAGGACTCGCATCCAAATTTTATATCCGGTCTGTAGTGAATTTGTACTTTTCCATAGCTAATATGTAAGCCTTAAAGAAGTTTTCCACATTAACTTTGTTTTAAGCCACAATCCTGTGCAATTCACATGCTTTCCGGAGCCTTCAACTTAAGGTTTGGATGACGGTCCATGAACGAGTAGTACCAGTCTCGCGTTGCCATTCTGTCCTTCTCTCAGGTATAAGGGATGGTCTGGATCCCACAAGCTTTGGCGTACTGGTATACCATCCTTCTCACCTAGTTCATTGGCAGGCAATAGAACATCTTGGCAGCTTGGATGGTATATTCCACTATGTGCAGCTCATCTTGTTGAGTGTAAATCCTATTAGTATGGAGCTGCACAGGCACATATGTGCCACCGTCAGACAACTTCTTGGACTGATTGAATGCATCCTGTAACAGAAGAAATAAATTAGGACTTAAAAGGTCCTTGCTTAAAAAATGAAAAAAATATATAAATCTAGGCTACAAAATAAAGTAAAAAAAAATGAAATATGGTTCCGAAAATGCTGGCAGACTTGCCTCTTAAAAGAGGAAATGTTAAACGAGTCTGGAAACATAGACTGAGAAAGTAAATTCCAGACCTTTGATCCAGCCTAAATGGGATGAATGAATTTTTCAACTTACAACAAGAATTTTTTTCTTGACCATAAATTCCTCAGCAGCCGCTTTGATACTGCAATAGGTTGCAACCCGGTGCTTGAATATAGCCTCCAGGTCAGTGCGGTCGCCCTGCTTGTCACCTTTCTGACATACTTGCGACGAATGATGATCAAACAGGATTCTAAGAAGGCAATAGCCTAAATCTGAAAGAGTTAATGACATTAGACATATGAATATCCTGTTTTTAGTTTAAGAATTATTAGTTTTGTCTATTTCGTATTAGCAATTAGCTATATATTACAGTATGTTTTACAGTATTTAAACCCATATTAGTATTTTAAACAATCTTTTTCAAAAATCGTAGTCATGTAGGGGTACACCAACCGCCATGCCTCGAATACATCCGCTGGTAAAATCTTTTTTGCAAATTGAATATTAATCCTAGAGTTATTCTAATAATCTAAGTCACTTATATAATAGTTATTTCATGTGCTTCGAGCATAATGACATTGATATGGATGGCATCATAATTTATGGGGGGACGGGTATATCCTTCTTATCCCCATTTTATTGATTTATCTATATTATTCTAGGCTCTTCTGGTTTTCTTTCTTGATTCATCTTCATTCTTCTTCCATTTATCTTGAGTTAATCATTTCTTCTTGAGTTGGGTTGGTCCTTAATTTTCGTTTTCTTTTTTAAAGCATCTTCTTCAAATTTTTCTTCTTCTTCTTGATTCTTATTGGTCCTTAATCTTCGGTTTCTTTCTAAATGCATCTTCAGTTTTCTATCGTTTTCTTTCTTGGGTGAGTCTTTATAAATGTTTTTTGACTCTTGAGTTTCGAACGCAGTACCGTTGGATTTGAAGGCCAATATTCTAGCCTCACGACCGGCTTTAGTCCGTTTTTGGGTTAGCAAATTTATCGGCTATTTATATTTTCGAGGTGGAAGGAATTTTCCTCTGGTGCATTTTTCACACCCCTACACCCCTTCAAACGTTTTCTTTCCATTTTCCTTGACTTCGGTATTCTTCTTGGGTTCGTATTCTTTTGGCTAGGTTGGTCCTTAATTTTCGTTTTCATTCTTGATGCATCTTCCTTTTTTTTCTTCTATTTATCTTGAGTTGATGATTTCTTGGTCCTTCTTGTTGAGTTAGTCCTTGAGGCCGTTTTCTTTCTTGATAGATCTTTTTAAAAGTTTTTGGACTCTTGAGTTTCGAACGCGGTACCTTTAGATTTGAACGCTAATACTCTAGCTTCACGACCGGCTTTAGTCCGTTTTTGAGTTGGTAAATTTATCGGCTATTTATATTATCGAGTTGGAAGGAATTTTTCTCTGATACATTTTCGCACCCCTACAAATTGACGAAAAATCACCTTCAACTTTACACAAAAAGGAAAACACTGTTCCACTTTATTTAAATGCACTAGTTCACCATCACCATTTATTTAGATGCTAATATGCATAATCAGTCACTTTTTGCTATGGTTTTTTCAAGTATTTCAGAGTATATCGGATTTTCAAAAGTCACGCATCGGTGTTCCCCAACATGTTGGCAGTCGATGTTCTCCCGCACCACCATTCTTGTCACAACAATGCTGTGGTGGCCACTTCGAAAGGTTTCACTTTATTTCACTCAATAACATGTCAATTTGGCTAAATATCGCAATGAAACTTAACTCAAAACAATCACCGACGTGACACACTATATGAGAACCGTAAAAAATAACAATAGACATCCGAAAAATCAATTTTCTTACCTGGTAAACACAGGTGACGTGTTGTGAAAACCTGATAACATAACATAACATAACATAATTTTACGGATGAAAAAAAGCCACAAGAGACTATCAAAGGTCATCCGCATCTGTCAAATACCACCCACAAAATGCATTCATAGGATTGTGTCAGACCATGCATCTGCAATATACAATTTAAACAATCCATAAGATTGAGTCAGATTATGCATCTACCATATACAATTTAAACGATACACAGAAATGTGTCAAAAACAAAAAGCATCATCAAGACTCGTCAGAAGCCAAATCAATCGTGATATACAATAATAAGAAACTGCCTCCACAGGAATGAGTTCAGAATACCCCACAAAATTAACCCTCCCTCCCCATATAATAATCTAATCTGCATTTGAATACATTTAAGTTTGGACTGTCTACTCTCTCAGATGGCAAATTATTCCAGTAATCTAACACTCTATTAGTGAAAAAATATTTTCTAACATCCAACCTGCACCTCTGTTTTTTAAATTTTTAAGTAGTGATCCCTAGTCCTATTACTACCTTCCAACTCAAATAACTTGGTAAAATCCGACTTATCCATGCCAGAACAGATTTAAAAAAGCTCATTCATATTTTCCCTCACCCTCACACATCTTCTCTTAAATGAAAACATATTTAGTACCCTCAGTCTATCTTCATCTTCAAGGTGCTTCAGGAAAGGTATCATTTTTGTTGCCCTCCTTTGTACTGACTATATCAGGTTGATGCCATGTCTAAAAGGTGGTGACCATGCTTGTATGCATTACTCTAAATGTGGCCTAACATAAGAGTTGTAAAGGTTAAGGATAACCTCTTTACTTTTGTAGCTAACATTCCTCTTAATGTATCCTAGCACCCTATTTGCTCTATTTTTAAACTCAATACACTCCTTTGAAAACTTCAGTGACCTATCTACTACTACGCCTAAGTCTTCTTATCACCAACTGAATTCAGCCAATGCCAATCCATTTCATAGCTAAATTCCTTATTATCGCTTCCAATGTTAAGAACTATGGATTTTTTAAGTTATTTGCCAATTCTGAGCCCAAGCTAATAACTTATTTAAGTCATTCTGCACTTTAAAGCTACCCTTTACTTCTTTGACGACAGCTGCAAATTTAGTGTCCTCAGCAAAAATTGACACTTTGCTATTTACAGCCTCGCCAAGATCATTTATATAAACTAGGATCCCTGAAGTACGCCACTAATTACCATAGGTGGGCGCGATAACCAATAAATCGATAATTGATAAATCCAAAATTATAATACAATATTGATTATTGACTATATATAGCGTTATTTTATAATACAACAGTAAAAATATTTGAATACTGTTTCTTCGTTTCTTACTTGGTGAAGCGCTCCTTCATCTCCTCATATGTTTTGAGTATCCTCCTTACAGCTCGGACCTACAGATTTCAGCCTCTAAGGCCCACGTGGCTCGCCCCTGTGCTAAACTGGAACCAAAAACTGAACTGAAATTATCAATTATCGCTAGTTTGCAACCAAAAGTATCGGTGATACCGATAAATCGATAACGCGGAAAAAATATCGGATAACCCGATATCGTTATCACGATAACGCCCACCTATACTAATTACGTCCCTCTACTGTGACCTCACCCCATTAAGCACAACTCTCTGTTTCCTCTCCTTCAGCCATTCAGTTATCTAATTAAAACTTGACCACATATCCCAGGCATTTTTAATTTGTGAAATAGTCTCCTATGAGGAAGCTTAACAAAAGCTTGCTAAAATCTAAGTAAATTACATCAACATTCTCTCCCTTATCTAATTGTTTAGTAACATAACCAATAAGATCTAGTAAATTTCTTAAACACGATCTATCTATTCTAAACCCATGCTGAACATCATTTATTAACCTGCCATACTCTAGATGGTGAGAAATCCCCTTGTTAACTATCTTCTCAAGGATTTTACAAACAACAGAAGTTAAGCTTACCAGCCTAAAGTTATTCTGGTTCTCTTTACCTTCCCTTTTAAAAATTGGCGCTACATTCCATTATTTCCAATCATTAGGTATTTCTCCAAACTCTAATGATCTTGTATATATCTTCTCACGAGCTAATGCAATACCATCTACACCTTTTTTGAGTAACCTAGAATGAATGTTGTTTGGGCAAGATGACTTACTAGTATTTAACTCCAATATAAGCAACTGATTATTTTCTCTGTTCACATTAACGGTTTTCAACACTACTTCCCTTGACCTAGAATTATCATCAATTAATCTGTTTTGATTCTCTTGTGTAAATAATAAAGATAAATCATCATTAAGAACCTCTACTATTTCCTCATCAGATTCTTTCAAAACACCTTCATATCTAATAGGCCCTATTTTATCACTCTTAGATTTGATATTAATTCTATAATAGCTATTAATTTTCTTGGGTCTTTATTATTATTTTGAGCCTAATTAATTTCTGCCGCCCTTTTGCTCTTCTTAATAATCTTATTTAGCTCGTTTCTGATCGACCTATAATGATTTAAATTATTAAAATTACTTTCTCTCTGTAATCTCTGGTGTGCCCTTTTCTTCTTAGAAATCTTCCTACTTATCTCGTGATTCTACCACAACGGCTTCCTAATAGCCTTCAATGGAATACACTGGTCCTGGACTAGGTTTAGTATAGTCTTAAAAGTATTCTTCACCCTGAATTCTATATCTCACCTAATCTGATTTAGCAAGTTGCGTAATTTATCGTAATCTCCTCTAAAATTTTTTTGAGTTATTGTGGAGTTTGGTGATGCTCTACCTTTCACTATTCCCAAGTGATCATCATTTTAAAGAATGAGATCTAATATATTGGCGCCCCCTTTTTGGCTTATTAACAAATTGAGTCAAAATATTATCCTCAAAGCACTCCATAAACTTACAAATTGCTCTATCCCTTTTTATCATATTTTCTCAGTCCACAAAATTTAAATTAAAGTCACTAAGAATAACTGTATCTACTTCACATCCTTTCCATCCGGACAGTCAGTCTGTCTGGATGGTCTGTAAAAGGTTCCCAAGTGTGTTATTCTACTTTTACTGAGCCTAATATCTATCCACAGTGACTCAACTTCTTCTTGCTTTATAAAATTATTTAGATTTGAAGAAATGCTATTTCTGATATTAATAATCAACCTACCACCCGTCCTATCTCTTCTTTGAATAATGTATCATAACCTTGTAGTTCAAATTCACTCATGTTGTCATTAAATTTATTTTGATTACCCCATGATTCTATTAAACATATTATATTTATACCATCATCAATAATATAACTAAGTAAGTCATTTTTGTTATTTCTAAGACTATGCGCATTGGTATAAAGACAACTCAGCCTTCCTATCCCTGAAGCACCTCTTTTAGAATGTATACCTTCCACTCTATCTCATCTGCATCTATTTCCTTTCCCTACCCACCCTGTAATCTTATATTTCCCTGACCACTATCAGTAACTAGTTTCCTGCCTGCAAAGACCCAACCGCACTATCTAAATCCTCCCACGACACGTCAACCCAAGCCCAGCTTAGATGAAGTCCATCCAATGTATACAATGCCCTACTCCCATAAAACCCATTCCAAAACGTCTACAAACACTAATCCCGACTCCTCACCCAGGCCTTTCACATACTCATTAAATCCAATTGCACGAAACAACCATTCCATCCCGACATCCAACCTCGGAAGCACACCTGAAACAACGCCTCTCACTCTACTTTCACTCAAACTTTCAACTAACCTTTTGCACCTCTCTCGTAACTCACATGAACCCAACTTCTTTACATCATTTACTTTTATATGCGTAATCACAAATGCATCCCTCTCACACCCAGACACCAGACTACCATACCTCTCAGACACATCATTTACACCAGTACCCGACAAACAAACTCTAACTCTCATCATATTTAAATATCTAATCTGAGACTTACCCATCACAAGTGCCTCAGTCATCCTTCTAATCCCCTTAAGCCTAGCATTACCCCTCCTCCTGTTCTCAATTAAACTACCACTTATTTCACTTTCTTTCACAACCACATCAGACAAATCACTTTCAAACTTTTCCTCTCTTACAGCATCGAATCTGTTAAAACGGCAACCTGACAGGTTCAATATCCCTCTTTACTCACAGACCTAACCTGTCCTCACCTATCTATTCTATTCATATTTCCCCACCATTCATCTTCACTCACATCAGTCACTTCTTTCTCTCCAGTCCTTAGTTAAGGCCTATCTTTCACCCTCCTGGTCCCAGCCACATTCTTCATGCATACACTCGCATCCCTTCTCACTTCATTTACCAATTCATTTAATATCTTACACTTATCACGCAATACCCTCACCTCCTCTAACAAAGCCACATTTACACTAGTCACATAACAAATCGGGCAGTCAGATACATTTGCTCATCTTTCAACACCACAAATATCACAAACTACATACACATTGCTTGCATCAAAAGGCATACTCACATCATCCAAAGCAACAACCATACTGAGAAACCTTTTAAAATATAATTAAAATTCCTTTAGTATTACGAGTATGTCTAATACTCAAAGGTAACTATCTTCCCGAACTTAAATATATTACACCGAAAAATCAAAAATGAAAAAACATCACTAAATATAGAGCTCACCGAGATGTCCAATCGTTACGGGGGTTGTTCACTGAGGATGGTGTTGTGTTGGCGGTGAATGGCGGCGGGTAATTTTAAATAGTTATCATACCAGAGCATTCGGTTGGTATTCGTCCTCCTCACCCTACTCTTATATTTATTCTGAATGCAAATTATGGGTGCGTTCTCATGCTTTGATATTTTGTAATGTTCGCTTGTTTTTCTTTCTACTTATTTCGTGAATTTTAGCTGTAAAGTGGCACTATTTCGTTATTAACCTTTTCTCTACTGCTTTGTAAGCTCTTTTTGAAGTTTATAGTTCAATTTTATCTATGCGTAAGTTTGATTTTGTTTAGATCTTTGTTTGGGAAGTTCTCTTATATCTTGAGCTTTATTTCTGGGCGCCTTTATGAATAAATATGTTTATTAGCTTTAGTTGTGACCTTTGATGCAGAACATTTAATGGTGTTCCGTCTATTCTTGACCTTTTTTATGAAGCGGGCTGCTAAGATTTGAAGCCTCTGCATTTGAAGGATCTTTCTCTTTGGTAAAATATGCATAGAAATGATCGGATATGTCGTTATTGGGCGTACAAGAGCTAAGTATACTTTTATTTTATTCTTCACTGAGGTTTTAGAACCTGCACAGGCTGGAGAGGGCGGTCTTCGCCTGGTTCCACTTTTCTTTAACTTGTGAACTGTATTCTTTTTTCGTGATTCTCAGGCTGAGTAATTTACTTTGGGTACTGTATCAATACCCAATATTGTTCGCGGTGACCTGATGGATTTTGTTTCTGTTTAGTGGAAATGTTCGAAACTTCTCTGACATCTTTTTTATTGTATTTGTTCTATAGAAATCTTCGATGTTTGTGATTTTGCGAGCAGTTTTATGTGCGATGTCTCTTAGGTTATTGCGTTCGCTTGCAATAATCTTAGAGACATCAACAGCCAGTTGGACGTACATTGTGCAATCCTCCGTAGGATGGGGGTTGGATTTCATCCAGCTCGTTGTAGATTTCTTGCATTTATAGTAAGATGGACTTAGTCTAACTTACTGCTTTCAAGTCTCCCTTTTTTTTGGTCTTGTCAAATTTTGCAGGTGACCTCATGTGACCTTACCGTTTCTTTTTTGAATTGTTATTGGGTAAGTCACGCATGAGTCCCTGTTTGAGAGCATTTTTAATCTCAGTTTCATCGTAATCTGAATCGTACTTCCATTAAAACTTTCCTGTATCAGTCCTTCAACAATTTCCCCTTTTTTGCGATCTCGATAGTGGGGCATTACCCTTCCTACCCTCGATAGTAAAACCTTTTGATTTTGGTTCTTCTCGTGTTTTGGGGGAGCCATTTCCTTTTCCTTTACTTGTTGGATTAGTTTAATGTGTTCGGACACATCCATTTCTTCTTCTTCTAGGACCGTGGTGTCGTTGGTTGGTCGGTTCTTTTTTTGTTTTTTGTTTGCGGGTTATGTCATTTGAGTGTGTGGGGGGGATGATTCTCGCTGAACCACATGGATTTAACTTCACCTTTTTTCCTCACTTTGTTTAATTCTTCTGTATACGTTCCTGATTTGGCTATGTATATAAAGTATGCATAGAAATGCACAATATGAGATCCGGTCACATGTTTTTCTCAATGTTTACGATGATTTTCAGTTCTTGGGTTGGTTTTATGGAGTTTGCGGTATCTGCTGCGTAAGTAGTGCTCTTATGGCGATCTTTTTCTTCGATTAAGGGCAAAATTTAGTTTATAATCATTTCCTTTTTCTACGGACTTTTACAATCTTCCTATCTGTGTTGTGTACTTGAACACTCAGAACACTTATTGCCTTGGAACGTGAATTCTCTTGTCTAAGGCAGAGCACTTAAAGCATATCAGAAAGAGAGTCGTTAAGAGCAAGTAGTTTTTGTATTTACTTATAGTTCACCGATCTAAACAGACCGCCTCTAAGACAAGAATTCACCAATGAGGAGGGTGGAGAAGAATGGATAAATTAACATTAAGATAAATATATATATATATATATATATATATATATGCAAAATAATACGACAGGAAAATAAAAGGCGAATTCCAAGTACTTTCGAAGTTGTTTTGTTCATTCAATGAATAATAAATAATTTTACAAAGGTGGTATACAAAAGAGCCGCAAAAGAAAAATAACATCAGGAATGGGATTAAATACTGGAAACGAATGAGAAAGGCATAATATATATTTTTATATATATACATATATATATATATATATATATATATATATATATATATATATATATATATATATATATATTTGTATATTTAGATAGGAGGTTTTCTTTTATGCGTGTTTTATTAAAGACCAGGTCTTAAGAAAGGTTATAGATAACTGTTCCGATATTTATGGTTTATTTAAGCTAGCTGAGCTTTCGGTCACGTTTGACCATCTTCGGAGCGAAATAATTTTACACTAATTAAACATTTAAGGACATTACATTTATATACTAAAGATAATGTAGATAATGAAAAGAAGGAGGAATGTGGTTAACATGATTTAGTTAGAAAAGGGAAATTTGGGAATGGGATTTTGGTCATTATTGACCGTTAATCCGTAAAGAGTTTTAAGGTTTGCTTGGTGGCGGTCAATTAGGCATCAATCTTCGGTTTTTCTTCGTGGCTTAGGATCGCTTCCAGGATATGAAGGCGCGTGCGGTCACTTCTCCTTTTGATAATGGTGTTTTGTACTAAAATTTTGTACTGGAATTTAACTAACACGAGAAATTTTAGTACACTTGGCATACGACGAACAACCATCGCATTCTACGTCTGATGTTAAAAAAAGACCGTCTTCACCAGAAAAGATAAAAGCGTTAACGATCGAAAATCTTCAAAAAAACTCTAATGATATGCTTTTCATTATTTTTCCCAATATTTTTGCACAGCTCCTAAATACGCTGTAATACGTGAAATACTCATATTCTGTCTCACTATCCTGACAAATTCATAATAGATTGAACTAGACATATCACTAAGAGGAATATTGCTTATATAAAGATTAAATATAAAACTAAGGAAATCTCTAAATGTACTGGAGTAATATTTGAACTCAGCGGCCAAAAATATAAATAAGCTAGAGATTTCTGCAAAAGCTCATTGCGTCATATCTCGACGTTGTTCGTTTATAGATCGCATTGTCTTCGTATGGTGTGTGGTAAGAAAGTGTTGGGTGCGATTGTGTTTTGCTTTGTGTTAAATATAACATATTTTTAGTGACTTGTTATTTATAATCAAATAAATCTTTTCTATAAATATAAAAATGTATTTTTTCAAATTTAATACAATTTATATGCCTCATTTTTTAATGTATTTATTATACTATGATATTTTTATATTCTGTCGTCATAATTAATAATAATAATAAGTCTTTTGTAATGCGCTCTTCAAGGCCTGAGGCCTTCCTAGAGTGCACGTTGTGCTGAGATGAGAATGGAAATTCAATGGAAATTCAAGAGGGGGAGAAGGCAATTCTGAAAAGATGCGTTTTCAGGAGACGCTTAAATGTGTTAAAAGAGGGAGAAGACCTGATTTCAGCAGGAGGAGCATTCCACAACTTAGGGGCGAAGATTGAGAAAGGGCAATCCCCCATTGAGCAGAGGGATGAACGAGGAATATTCAAAGGAGCTGCATGTGATGACGAAGGGCCCGAGGGACATGGCGTGGCGAGAGGGCAGAGGTAAGACGAAGCCTTGTTGTTTAGGGCCTTAAATGTAAAGAGAAGTATTTTGAAGTGAGTACGGGATCTGACAGGGAGCCAATGCAGTTCATGCAGCAAGGGTTTCGAGGGAGAGAAGTGAGGGCGACGGAGGAGAAGCCGGGCGGCATAGTTCTGTACAAGTTGAAGGGGGCGGAGAGAGGAGGATGGCAGATTCACAAGCAGAGAGAGCAAATGCGAGAGAAGTTACGAAGGAAAGGCTTAGTATTATGAGACAGCTGGAGAGGTATATGGAATGGGATAGAGAAGTTGAAGTTGATAAGGTAGTGATCAGATATAGCATTGGACAAATTCGTAGTCGTCAGGTTGGAAATAAGACAGTCAGAGATTACAAGGTCTAAAATGTTACCGTGAGAGTGGGTGGGGGAACAAACGTGTTGGGTGAGGGAGAAGAGATCAAGGATTTCAGAAAAGGCTTTGAAATTAGAATTGTGGCCAGGAAGGTTGAAATTACCGAAGATTAGCAGAGAAGCATTAGGGGAGAGGCCAGCGAGGAGGTTACTAAATTCATCAAGAAAAAACTCGAGGGAGGAGCTGGGGGGGCGGCGGTAGAAGACTAAGATAGTTAGAGAGGAGGTGGAATTAGAGACATTGATGAGCGCCTCAAAAACAAGAAGAGGGCGAGAGGGCAGATTATTCAGAGGGAAGGAGGCACTGTGAATGAGAGAAACTCAACCATCGCGAGAGTTACGGCAGGTATGGAAGTGTACGTAACCATCATGAGTAGCGAGATTTAAATAGCAAGCAGAAGGGGCAAGCCAAGTTTCCGTGAGTCCAAGGAGAGTGAATTGAGTGTTAACGAGCCCGTCATGAATTTAGTCAGCCTTCTTAATTATTTTTGTTAACTATATTTTTAACGTATCTTATTTCTTATTCTATGATTAGTTTAATCGTTCATAGTAAACTTATTTACCTCATCCCAAATATTCACCATTATTATCAGTGTCTAATTTTAATTATTTCTTCCCACTTAAGCCTTCGGTTTGTTATAGGAAGATCTTTTCAGTGGTGACTATTATGGTTTCTCGAGATGACTAGATTACCGTGTTACATCTGTTCTTTATCGATTACATCAGGTAATCGATTTGAAGATGAAAAAATGTAATGAAAATAAAAGCGATTACTTTGGGCATCTTTTTACTAGTGGAGATTAATATAGTTAATTAGAATAAATGTGTTGAAATCGGATACATTTTTTCGATAATATTTGTTATATTAATTTTTTAATAGGAATCTTGCACCACGTGCTCTTGATAAATCAACAGGAACACAAACATAAAAACTCATCCATTATGCAGGATTAAATTACAAATTTGAAGGCAATTCACTTCTCCAGTTTTGATCATAAATTTAAAGACACCTATCAGAATTGTCCAATTTAGGTGTACGTAAGCATTTCCCATCAAAGAATTTCTTGCAAAATGGTGTATATAACACCTGATATGAGGCCCAACTGCTGCTTCTATCTAACTTCCATGTTAAATATCTATATGCATCTGATTAATACGATAATATATATATATATATATATATATATATATATATATATATATATATATATATATATATATATATATATATATATATATATATATACAGACTATGATATATTATAGATAGGGATATAGAGACATTTTAGTTGATTTTGTGATTATCTAAATCAAATTTAGCTTAGAAGATTTGTAATTCATCATAGGAGTATTATTTAACGTTTTTAATACATCTTTCTTTGTATAATGAAAAAAATTCATGAATATATGTATTAAAGACATAAGGTTGTTATTATATTTAGAAATGCCAGCAACCGGTATTGATAAATATCCTTGCAAAAAACAACACAATATATAACCAAACCCTACAAGCAACTAACACACAAATTGTCTATATCATGAATTATCATTTTTTAGTTGAAACATAATAGATACCGGGCTAGAAATTAGAAATATGTTCGTATATAGCTCGTTGCCTTGGGAGTTAAGTTTTAAAAGCACAATCAACCTGGTACTACATTTTAAATAAAGTTTTCCTAACCAAAATAAAACTATTTATTTCGTCTTAATTATGTAATAGAGTAGAGCTGTTAATTCGCTTCTTCTGAAAGAATTTTACACCATTGCTATCTCAAATGTGCAAACTTAAAATCAGAAACACCCTCTGATTAACACAAAAAAACAACAAGTTACATTGGCCAACAGTGATTTTGCTTTTGAAATAATTTGGCGTTTTATCGATTAATTTTATTTCATTGATTTTGAAACTCTTATGTTTTTCTTCATTCCATACATTTTCATAAATTTAATTATCATTGTCAATGTTGTGTTTAATAAAGTTTTGCTATATTCGATAACTATTTCAAACTATTTTGATTAGATTTAATTCAGAGGTTTTTCAACACTGCTTTTACAGCTGTGATTGTCCTCAGTTTAGCGCTTTACGGTACACCAATAGTCATCCATCATGTTGCAGTGAAGCCTCACTGGTAATCTGATTCAAACTTTGCAAAGACCGGCTGGAATATTTATCCCTATTTCGTGGTGAAATCTCCGAGGTTTGGTGGAAAATGCCAAGTGCGAGTGGAAAAAGTGTAATTTAAGTGACATCCTGGTGTAAGAGTTTGGTAACTCTACAGCATGCGGTGTACGTCGTCTCTTTAGTTCTTTGTGAGGCCATTTTTAAGAGGTTACGTAAAAGATCAATAAATGCGAGCTAAGAATTCTTCTGAGTCTGATTTATGACACCATTGAATTTCACTCCCTGTTATTAAAAATCCAGATCGGGTGGTGATTGCCTTAATAAACATTTTAATAAAGCCTAGTTTTAGTTGTAGGGGTGATATGAAGTCTTTCTTGAGTATCTTTAGGTCTTGCGTCCATTCAGTTTGCATGTAATGTTTTCATCGGATCTGCTATTACTTAAGCAGTGGAGGTACACATGCTTCCTATAACCACTTCAATCACAGAGGATTAGGTTAATAAATTTCAGGTAACCGTATATACCTCACTCGTGGGCTCCATAGATGATAACAACAAAGAGGGATTTCAACCTAGCCTTTGCGGGATATAAAAAAAAGACACTATTCCTGTGTCTGTATGACTAAGTTTTACAGATATCTGCCATCAACACATGAGCATTGTCACAGTATCAAAGTTGGCGATCTCATTTTTAAAATGATATAAATACCTTGTATTTCTGTAAGGCAGTAGACCAAGGACCTCAATTAGGTCCTGTATATCTTCTCAACTTTTTTATTTATTTGCGTATTCACCGCTAGCTTGACTGAATTCATCACTTTCTTTATTGTGATCTTGTTAAACGGGTGGACTTGAAACCGGAAGCTCATTATTGTGTCATTATTGTGTGGCACTGGTCGAACTTCAGATCACAGGTTGGGATACGTAATTCTTTACTGAATAGCCCTTCATATTGCAGTGGCAGAAGTAACAGTCATTGCTGTGGTTCTTTGGTTCTCGCCAAACCATTGGTACAACAAAAGACAAGCCAAAAATCCGTTTGCTCAGCGTCTATTCAATCAAGTGGTTAACAAATGGATGACAATGTACGTGAGGGGCACAATGCTTGTCTTTATATCTCAGTGGGTATTTAGAGTAATTTATTCAACTGATTCTTACCCTTTTTAATGGTCGTTTTTTGAGATATTTTTATGTAAACAAACCAAATATTTACGCTCTCGTAAGATTCACATTCCATTTTCAAAGAAAACATAAGGTGAGCTACAATATTAAAATAAATACAATCTATGTGCAGAAATAACGGTTACTATAGCAAATAATCATGCGGAATCAAAGGAGAATGTTATATATGTGAAGTAACCTATCCGATAAATTGAGTCAGAGATTGATAAAAGCATTCATGATAATGAGAAAGATTATGAGTAGTATAAAATAAATTTGTTAAGTTCTCAACATAAATGCGTACTAGTATGTGGAGGAATAGATTCTAATAGGATCTGGAGTTCCACCTTGAACCCTTAGAAGAACCATGCGGCCTTAACCATGGAACAAAATGCGCGAAGAATTAGGAAGGAGTCGGGTGAACATAACTTTATCAGACCATCTGTGCTTATCTTGCAAAGCCTATTTCCCGCAGTCGGAGCAATTTAGGCCTGCCTCCTATACTCGTGACACGAGAGAAAACCCGATGGCTTATTCGACCAGGTCCTTATCTCAGATTCTACCCCTCCCTCACGCAAACACATAGCCGAAAACTGGAGACTTCAAATCACGTGAGAGCACACCCTGGACAGAGGCAATTTCGCTGCCTGACGACCACCTATATAACCGGATAATTTCCGCTGAATAGGCAGTTCAGCATGCCCACGCAAAAAGACACATTACGTTTTCGAGTCGGCTCCTCTGGGGCTTATACGGGTATTACGGCTAGAGTCTTTTCGCTGTGGACAACGCCTCAGTCAATTGGAAGGCTCCTCACAACGGCCCTCCTTCCGTGAATTCACGAAAAACCTGAGGTAAGACCAGTCCTCCTTCCTCAGCATCCTGGGGGTAGAGACAATACCCTGCTCTTCGATCGAGAACTCTGAGGTAAAACATATTACCCTGTTGAATATTCGTCTCCCTGAGTAACTTTCCCTTCGACCATTACCCCGCGCAAGACGTCGACGTAGCGCACCTCATTATATTCGAGTCTTCCCAAACCAATTGCTATTATTTGCATTTCGGCTTAGTGTAGCCCCTTTTAAGACTCTGATCCGAGTCAGGTAATTAGCACCTTTAATCCGTTTTGGATATATTTAAAATTTCTTTTATTTGTTATTAAACTTTATTTTTGTAGCAAACATTAAATAACCTTAAACGACTTTAGGCCCTTAATTAACCTTTAAGGCAATCTGCACTAAAATTTTTTATTTGTGTGTATTTTGAGGTAGTGTAGACTTTTTTAGCGAAGCAGGGCTCCCGCGTCTATTAGGGCATATTCTTTTCGTGTGCGTATTTTGCGCTCATCCAGGTTGTTAAACCCGTCACGTACCTCTGGACAATTGCACTTCCTCACGAGATGTTCTCTTTTGATAAATTTAAATTACAAGGCAAAGCACTCGGGTTAACCGGCAAAGACCTCATTTCATACATCCAAGAATAAGAGGGGCGAGAAAGAGCGAAAAGAGAACAAGAAATTTGAGAGAGTAAAGCTAGAGAGAGAATCCGACAGCATGATCTTATCTTACCCACTTTGATAAAGTATGCGAAGTTAATCATTGGGACATCGAGGCAGACGGTGTCGCCAAATTACTCCCCATTCTCAGCTCCAGCTCCGGGATATTTTAATTTCCTTTCGCTCGAAAGCCACCATTGACTATTTCCCCATCAAATCTGAACTGTTTGCGGCTTACAACATGACCCCCGAATTTTACCGTTCAAAATTCCGACATGCCTGAATCCAGCGAAATTTTAATTTTTTGATTACACGCTTCTAAAATCGCCCATGATTAAGAGTCTTTAGTTCACTTTTTGGTTAAGGATAAGTTATTGGCTTGCGCCTCCTACAGAAATTCACGCATTTGTGAAGGACCGTTGGTCCTACACCTTCAAGGAGTGCATCGAAGAGGCGGATGTCTACGCGGCAAGTCATAAACTCTATCCAAAGAACAATAAGAAGACTGCCCCTTCATCTCCCAAGCCCAAGATTAATAACTCACGATTCCCTCCTCATAACGCCCCTATGTTCGTTAAGGTATTGGACCCCTTTAAACGCAGAAGATTTCCGCCCATCGGAATCCAGAGATATCAAACCTCTTATTCCCATTTTTCCCTGCGTCGTCGATGGGTATCTATATTTACATTCATCTGACAGTGAACAGGTGCCCTCTGCTCAGGAACGACGAAGGTTCCACCTTAACACTTTTTTGTGTCAAAACATAATACCTTCTGGCACCGCTCCCTAAAGAAGACAGGCCTCCTGGTGCTATCGGGCTCCCTAGCGATTCTCATACTGACCTTTATTTTAGTATCCAATCAAAATTCCCCTTTAAAAAGCCGGTTGGCAAACCACTACTGCTACTACTAATACATTTATTGTCTCAATAGCTATTCGGGCTAATTTAAGGTTGGTTAGAGGTTTGAAATCCTTTAACTTGATCTATCTAATTTCCCTAATTTCTGGAGCTTAGTTAATCTATAATGCCCCGATTCTAGAAAATTAATGACGGAAAAATTTCATTTTTCTACAGAAATGGGGTTTTTGTCAGCGTCGGATTTAAGTATCAAGGTGTAGTGGCTCATATGGAGAGGTCAAAAGTTAAAAATCTTGCACCACTATTTTTGAGTTTAACATTTTTGAGAGCTATAGACATGAAAATTGGATAACTGAAAGATTCAGACATGCTTTTCTTTTTTTGTAACTTATTTGCTAATATTTTTTCCATTTAAGTGTATATTGTAATTATTTATTTTATCCATGTTTTTATATTAGAGATCATTAATTATCCGTGTGAGATTTAGGTCGGTTTAAAGATAAAATATCCTTAAAAAAAATGCTCTTATGATAAAAATCTTTAAAAATTTTATACAGCTCTAAGTGCAAAAACATTGTCATTTCGAGATATACTTTTAAAATAAACATTTTATTATTTTTTAGAATGAGGTAGGACTGCATTTTTCTTTTAGTTCCTTCCAAGTTAAACGATCTTTGACAGAAATTTTAAATAATAGAAACTTCTAAGCGCAAATACAGGGTTGGGTTACTTTGTTTTCCGAGAATGGTTTAATTCGAATGATTTTATACCCGATCTTTTATCTAAAGATTTCTGGTAATAAATCTTTCATCTAGATATTCACAAAGATGCGTGAATAACAATTAAAATATTTGAGTTAAAGATTTTTGCGAGAATGGTTTAATTCGAATGATTTTATACCCGATCTTTTATCTAAAGATTTCTGGTAATAAATCTTTCATCTAGATATTCACAAAGATGCGTGAATAACAATTAAAATATTTGAGTTAAAGATTTTACAGGCTAGAACAAAAGCGGCGTAGCTGGAAGATGTAGATATGATTTCATCTTATTCATTTTTTGCCGGGGAGAGGGGATTTTTGCTGGGGTGCTGGCGTGGCCTCGAATGTTTTTTTTACAATGAGCATCCATTTTTAAATTTTTTTTCAAATGATAAATTGGCAACCAACAGATATATGAAGTGAGATAAAAATATGTTCATTAACTGATTTAGCCAAGTCGTTTGAACTTACGTGTCGTTGACAGCTGTAGCAAATTATGAGTGGCACTATTTTCTGCTTTAGTTGCAGTGTCTAATGCGTTTATTAGATTTTTTTTTGTTTTTTCAGCTGATTACTATCTTGTGTTAAATAAATATGATAGATTCTTTCGTACTAAATTATTGAAGTGCCCATATTAAAAGGTTAAAAGTTTTGTTTGCCCCCAGGAGACGTTTTTCTGTAAACTTATGGTGTAGCTGGGGGGGCGAAAGTTTAGAAACACTAGTCGTAATCGCTCCAAGGAGAACAACGTCATTGCCTATGAAATTGCATTTATGGCAAAAACATTGAATATTCAAATTTAGACATCTCAAAAATACAAAACTTAGATCTCTAAGAAATATCGTGATGCATAAATATAACTTAGGTACCTTAGTCTGTCGGTTTTATTCGTCAAGTGTCATTTATTGCATCCGGAGTAAAGGATAAAATCGGTATTACCGAAAAATATCCTCAGAAAAAATATGATTTTAAAGTATTCATCCCGAAATTTAAATAAATTCATGCTCTCATTTTTCTGTTGAGTTAAAGGTGTGGATAGAATCTTGCTACTGAAAAACGTGCAAATAATACAAGCCATGGTTTCGCCACTCCACCTGACGGGAGGTTTGCACTTCGCTGACTCACAGCTCTTCGAGCTGTTGGCCCAGGTTTATTTGGTATTTGAAATGGCTTTTATCAGCCCCATTTCACCACGATTTCTTTTAATCCCTTTTAAAGTAAAAAGAAACAAAAAATATTCAATATAATAAATAATTTATTTGTAAATTAGTAACTCACAACCTACAAAAATTAATTAATTCTGAATTTCTTACTTCAAACCACTTCTTTCTTTCAAAAACCAGGAATTCTTCAATTCTTCCTCTTTTTCTTCTTCTTTTTTTTCGTCTTCTTCTTCTTATTATTATTATTATTATTCTCCTCTCCTTCTTCTTCTTTTCTCCTTTTCGATCTCTTCTTTGCCTTCTACTTCTCTTCCTCTTCTTCTCCTGCTCTTATTCATTCTTTTACGTCTCTTCTATTTCGGTTTTTCCTTTTGTCTCCCTCTTCTTTTTCTCTTCTTCCGACTCTCTTCTTCTTTTATTTTCTTCTCCTTCTTCTCTAATCTCTTATTCCTTTCTTTCTCAACCTTCAGCCTTCTTCTTTCTTTTCTTCTGCTCTTCTTCAATCTTTTCTTCTCTTCCTCTTATTTTTTCTATGTCTCTCCTCCTTCTAATCTTCTCTTCTTCTTTTTCTCGTACTCTTCCTATTCTTATTCTTCTTATCTTAATCTTTTTCTTAAACATCTCCTTCTACTCATTCACTTCTTAATTTTTCACTTCTTTCTTCACTTCTCTTTCTTCCTTCTTCCTTCTTCTTCCTATCCTCATCCTCTCCTTCCTTCCCTTTTTATTTTCCTACCCTTATTATTCTTCTTCTACTCATGCATTTCTTTATTTATAACCCATTCCCAAATTCACGTTCTTAAAGTATAATGTTATGGAAAGAAGGAACGGATTCTCACTCCTCATTTAGTCCTACCCATTTTGAGGTGCAGGTAGATTACTTCCTCCTGATAAGGAAAAAAATGTAAAATATATTTTCGACATAACTTTGATAAAAATTGAAAATATATAAAAAAAATATAAAATAGCAACCATGGCTAAATTTTAGAAATTTTCTGAATTTCGTTAATAATAATAATAATAATGATTTCTTGATTTTAGAAAAATGCCAAAAAAATACCAGGTCATTTATTAACTAAGCAAAAAGATTTTACCATATTTTCACTAATTTCCAAAACATCCCGTTCTAAAAATATAGAGTTAGGAATGAGAGGAAAATATAGTTTTCTAACTTAAATTTTACATTTTTCGCTACTTTAGTCAAGAAAGTCTATAACTGGCGATTCAGACACGCAGATATTCTATATATCTTAGATACTGGATTTACTGATGAGTGTTTCATTTCGATATTCTTAAGAACCTAATAAATCTGCGGTTTTTTTCATTTTTTTAATTTAAAACTTTGTCAACAGAGGCGCCAGGATTGCTGGACGATATACCAAGTGATTTATCTTTCCACCCTGTACGAGTTTCATTGAAATCAAGATGAAAATACTTAAAAAATAAAGTTTAAATTTTTATCTGGTAATGAAACTAATAAGGGGTCGCCATAAGATATTTTAGAAACAAGCCAATAGGACATTTCAATGTAGATGATTGCATTAAGATTGATTCCAAGTCATTTTGAGAGAGCTCCTGTAGATATTCTACCCCGCTAGGTTCTAGAGAACACCAGGTAGCATTTAAGAGTCACTTAATTTCATCATAAATAATGTACCTATTCATTCTTACCAGATCACTAAGATCTTGTAGAGTCTAAAGGATATGTAGGAGAATCAATCATGGACTGGCTTCCAAACAGCTGCAAGATCAATCAAATAGATTAGTGTAGGTGGAAGAGCATGAAGGGAAACATTTTTGAAGTTCGCGGATAAAATAAACCCTGGAAGGTCTTCCAAAATCTTTCCAAAGTATGTTTCAGCTGATTGCATCAAAACTTTGATTTCCTCATTAGAGAACAAGCCTTATTTAAAATATGTTAACATGATTTCTATCCACTGCATTTCTTAGATTTACTTGACATAAGTAACTGGACTCTCCTTAACCAAGCCAACCAAGTAAATCTATACAATACACACAGTCACTTGCTTGGTATGGGAAAACGAGCGTCTCTACAGGCGTACATGATACTATACTAACTAACAAATCACTTTTTCCTTTAAAACTTTTCAATTATATAATTTCGAGTGCTATGTCTCTGGATAAAAATGGCGTTAATGTGAAATATTGAAATACATTTATCTTATGCATGCTTTGATGAAGGAATAAAGGATGTATATTTCACCTAGATAGTCCCAATACTAAAAACTTTAGTCCCGAGAAATAATTTTTAGCCCCAAATTCAAATTAATAACTTTTACAGCTATAGACATAAAATTGGGGTCGAGGGGATATATAGAATTATATAGGTCTAATACACTTTATTTTGTGGTTGTAATATGTTGTATTCAACAAAACTAAGCCTATGATATACCTAGATGTTTTGAAAAAATTAAAAGATAAAATTGTCAATAAATTTAATTTTTTTATTTTCAAAATCAATATGCGCTAAAACTGCGTTCAGAGGAGATATAGACACATTTATCTTATATATCTTTCGACGCCGGATGAAATACTTCTTATTTTATCTTGATATTCAAATGAAAAAAGTTTAAGATAGATTAAATATTTTTTCCCTGCACCCTATTTTTCATACAACTATAGCAGAATATCATTTGGGGTTTGATAATTTGTTGTTTTTCAACTAGAAAGACAGAAGGAAAATAGTTGGAGACATTTATATTTACAGGTATTTTTATGTTGAATAATTTACTAAAGTTCTGATTGAAAACGGCATGAATGGGAAATAGACACGATTTTAACTTATCTTTTTAAGGCGCACTAAATATTGCGTTAATCATTTTTAGTTTTTTTTTAAATATACTCTAGCTTTGTATAGTCTACATTTCCACCCTGGAGTAAAGCGTCTCCCATGTAGACAAAATTTACTTTTTTTTCTATTTTCTTAAATTCAACACATATATGTGAATTTGAAAATTCGACAACTTTTGTTGAAAAATCTCGTTTTGCTTGAAGATATACACATGTAGTCCCCTCATGCATATTTATCCCTTAAGCTTTTATCTCTCACCTCTTTCATCTTATCACATATAAAAACAAAACAAATACATAAATCATCATTTTTTGACTTGATAAGCATAATTTTCTAAATGCTAGGTAATAATATCACTATGTAATGATAAAAATAAGTTGTACACCTCATTCCTAATTTCTATTCAAAGTTTAAGATAACATATTTATATTTAAAATTATTGATACTTCTTACAGACAATTTTTTTACTAACACTTCTGCTTATATGCTTAGACAGAATTCGGAAAACTTTTTCGCCAAACTCTATGGATTTTGGATTATTATAAATTTATATTACAACTCTTTGTCGTCTTAGGTCATTAAAAAGAATTTTATTATTTATTCTAATTTTTTCTTCTTAAGACTTAGATACTGGATACTCAGAAACTGTATATCTTATTCCTTTAGCACATCTTACACATGACGATGCGTGGAGAATTTCTCTACAATTAGGGATAGGTACATAATTTTGATCAGGCTGATCTAACAGAGACAAGAAATGTCTCTGCTAGAAGAGAAAAGGCATTCCTCTTGAGGACAGGGAGAGGATAATAACATGCAGTGGTACTCAATTTAAACCGAATTTGGCAGGTTCTATCTAGCTTGATCTAAGAATAATAAAGTTATGATAGATAATTTTATTCTAAATTGCATTTTAAATACTTGTCAGTTTAAGAGGCAAAAAAAACATGAAAATGTATATAGAAATTCAATGCTCATATCAAACTCTTTCAATTTATTGATTATTTTTCTCTGTTTTATTCAACTTGATCAAGGATAAACAAGTTATGACAAATAAATAATTGAATTTCCAATTTTTTTATCCATATGCAAGAAAACTAGTTTGATATGAAATATGCACGCATTCATCTTACGTAAATTCATTGGAAGAAAGTATAAATATATAGTACAGGATTTATATAAATATGTTAGCTCCATGGTTTAAAGATGTGGGTCAGCAAAATATTTTACTAAAATTGTTTCAATTTTAAATTGGCAAAAAATAATGGCGATTTAAGATACTGAATATTTTTCCTCTCATCGGCTATTTTTTGCTAGTTCTATTCGTATGTGTGTCAGCTAGATATATTTAATGCCAAAAATATAAGTAAAAGATTAAATAAAGTATTTGAAATGTTCTACAGCTATTTCCCCCCAAATTCTTTGATGTGATAGGAAAATTGCAGTTAGCTTAGCGATCATTTTACAATGGTAAATTCTGAATTTTCATCTACATAGATATTCCTAAGGATAAAGATTTTATGTTAGAAATTGGTTTAATTTGCAAAAATAAGCTAGGGGCAGCATGTTTTGTGTTTTCTTTAATCTCTTCTTCTTTTTGGGCGGTTTTAAGGTGAAATGCGGGAAATATTTTTACTCTAATTTGTTCGATAAAAGTATTAAAATAAGGTCCAAAATATAGTTGAGGAAAAAATTAATCTGAACTAACATAATCTAGCCTTCATCTTTCCAGTTACAAGTTTGTAAAGCGAAACAAATCATTCGCACCTACCTAACAATCTAGGAGTCTAATCCTTACATAATCCCCTTTTTTGGACGGGGACCACCCACAATACCCCTTACATTAGCTAACAAATTTTAACTTTGTCTCTGCTACTTGAGTAAATGTTGTTGTAATGAACTAATTTTGGTGATCTAATTCCAAATCTGTGTTCAGTTTTGTCCTAGCACGTAAGGTTCCTGGGTTATGCAACTAGGCTATATGGCTCACGTTGTCAACTTGGATCAATTAATGATATAATTATTACTAGTTTGAGAAGAATAAGACGTTTCTGAGCAAAGGTGTAGAATCGAGGCACCCTATTTGGCGTTATGTAAGTCCTTTTGCAGACCAAGACAAGGTATGTATTACATATAAAAGAGGCAGTACTCACCTAACTTTAAATTTCTCCAAAAATGTTTGAGACTCTTGTTCTTGCGCTTGTACGTGGATATAGGATCCTCCCGTTGTAGGATATATCAGTAGTCACCCATCATGTTTTCGTTGGAGTGGCCTTAATACCTGCTTTCCATCATTGTGATATCTCGGTGGACCTTTCCCCATGTTTGTCACTAATATCACCCATATTAGATGGAAATAAATCTAGATGCGAATGCAAGAAATGCATCTTAAGAGACATCCGACGCCCCATTTGCTGATAGGCCCTTAGCATGTTGTCTACAAGTTCTTGATAGTTTTCCGTCCTATGATTACCAAGGAAGTTCTACACTTCATGGACAAATAAATACTTATGCTGCAAACTCAAGACGAGTTAGTTTTTTCTGATCTCCCTGTCACGTATCAATTCTCTGATCTCCGGCCCTACAAAAATGGCAGCTTTAAGTTTAGCATCGGTTTACTTTGCAACAAATTTCTCTTTGAGATACCGGCAAGTTTAATATGAAGTAGTGGAAGTGAGATCTTCTGTGGACGTACCAAAGGCATGTGCTTCACATTGTATCGGCCAACTAGGTATTCTTCTCTTTCAGGTCACTTTTTAACAATATAATGATTCTTGTCGTCACAGCTGTTTCATAGGCATAAGAAGCACATAAACTTTGTATATCCTAGCTGCAGGCCAAGAAGTAAAAAAATAACCTTTAGATCAGCAGAGATATTCCACTTATGATGGGAGTATTAAACACCTTCCCAAATAAATTTTATTGAGTCACATGTCTCCCAACAATAGGTGCGACAGGAATTGAAGGTTTTATTGTTACCATTGTGTAAAAAAACAGCTTTGACGCAAGCAGTGCTTGTATCGATGAATATTCTCAATTCATAAGGTAAATGCTCGTTTCATAGTTGATTCATGAGACCATTAACATCAGTACAGAAACAAGCACCATATTCTTATATATAGAAGGCAGCTAAGGCCTCATGGCGTTTCCGGAAAGTAGGTATTTTTGCCCCGTCCTCTAGAAGATTCCATTACTGTAGTCTAAAGCCCAACAGTTCTGGGTTCTCCTTTAAAAAGGACAAATCCCTCACCAAATCATTCATTCTTTATTGATTTATCAACTGGATCTTCTTTTCCTAAGAATCATCCTCATAGATTTCATCGTTATTGTTATCTTTCTCTTCAGGCGATGAATCATCTTCTTTAACTGCACCAGCTGATGGAGGAACTGGGATTGGCATCTCCATCTTATGGGGGACTGGTTTTATAGTTGACTTACAATCTGGATATACATTCTTTGGCTTGTTATTATTTGAGAATCCCGTAATATTTGTCATACAAAAGTAGCAATCAAAAACATGATTTGTTGGCTTACGCCACACCATTGGTATAGTGAAAGGCATACCTTTCCGTTTGCCATTTAACCACTGTGTGAGCCTAGTATAACGCAGAGTACAAGATTTGTGAGGTGCCTAGGGCTTGACTTGGTCACCAACTTTACCACCAAAATAAAAATTGTATGCAGTTTTCACTCTTTTAGCTAAATTTTTACACTGGTTTCTTAGAGAATATCTTCCACAGATATAAAAAAAGTTGTCTGGGCTATTTATACATCCTCGCCGATTCATGTTTTCAACTTACTTTGTATATATCCTGTTATATACTTTTGTACAATCTTATTTCATTTACAAATTAATTGATAGATAAATCTGAAATAAAAATGCAATTAATCACTGTATGTAAATACCATTTCAACACCAATACTATAATGGTTAAATTTGAAAACGTGATAAAGCAGGAGTGTAACGTAGGAACTAGGTAAACACTCACAACACATCCTCTTACTACGGTAGCCGAAGCAAAACTGCCCATATGTGTAACTAAAGAGTATGTGTGTAACTCAGGAGCCTTACGTGCTAGAACATTTCTGATTACAGATTCGGAATCGGCATATTCGATTTAGTATAAATCACAATCAAATACCCAAGTAGCAAAATCATTGTTAACTCGTGTTATTTATTTAACTCGTATAATAACCAACTCGAAAGCACAAAAGAAGAATTTAGACTCATTTTTCCTTACGATCACGAAAAGTGAAGACCAGATTTGGGTAAATAACCTAAAGTGTGCCTATATATTGAGAGGGAGAAATCCCGAAAAGCCGGCGGCGCTTTTTATTCCGTACTATTTTTTTGTGCAACGAAAACGGCGATCTGAAGGAAATGCCTTACACTACGCACCTCACTCGGGACAGATGAACGAGTTGCAAATCACAGCGAGTTCCCAAAAAACTTCCAATGCACGATTAGTTTCACTGTTTACGCAATGCTGCCCAATCCAAAACAGAGGCCAATTGCATAAATGTGATTTCATTGTACCATTTTTGAGGCATAAATACTTCTCCACAGATACGTTACTACTGGTAAGGAAGATAAAATATATTAAAATTAAAACTACTTGCATCGGTACGTAATGAAAAACAACGATGCAATTTTCAGAGCATGATTCCTCGAAATGTAGATATGTTTCAGTTTTGACATGTAATGTATAAAACTACATAAAACTCAATTTTAGTCCATTGTTCAATTTTAAATTAATTAAATCGTGTTGCAATGAATCATAAACTTCATCTGGCACCGCATCAAAAAGAGTTCACATATTAGAAAAAAAGTCAATGACTGTAAGTCTATTTACCTCGTTGCAAATTGTTTCAGAAGATTAGAACACTGCCGCAAGCTCTATTGTCGATTCTGGTTTTGGCTCTTTCAGGGTTCGTAAATGTGCCAAACAGTTACTCTTTAATTGAAATAAAAACATACCAGTATTTTCTCAACGATTATTTTGCTGCTAAGAAGACTGGTAATAAGTCGATTCGGCCTTTTTAATTTAAGTTTAACTGCATTTATATGGCTAGACATGTCCACGACAAATGTCAAATCACATAACCACTTTTTTACGCTAAATCCATAGTGGAATGTCTTTAAAATTAATAAAAGTTTGATTATATAACCTTTGCTCAACCAACAAACTTCAAAATAGAATGCTCAATCATAATATTTTGCTTCTATTAGAATATGTTTAATTAAACTGTGTTAAAAATTATTAACTTTATTTTGGAGTCGTAAAATAAGGGGTTTGGATAGCTCATTGGTATGTCGAAACTTTGTACAATAATTTATTATATTATAAATCTTCTCTATGGACTTCTATCTCAAGTATCAATAAACTTTTTAACTCATCTGGTGTAGTGACTATTATATCCTTTCTGTCTAATAGTTCTTTCATTAAATTGAAATTGATGTAAGAAGTAGGAAGTGTGTGGTAGGTATATAAAGATAAAAAGAAGTTAAGTGTTGCCCTGGTGTATGTAGAGGGCTTCTTTCAGGTTTTTTCTTATTTGGGTTTTTTATTTTTCCTCCCAATGTTTTTTTTGTTATAGATGTATTTATTTATTTTATTTTATTTATTATTTAATTATTAATTTTTTATCTTCTTTTTTTATTTACATAAATAGATAAATATATTTGATTTTTCCTCCATCAAGTTTTTTATCTGATATATATATATATATATATATATATATATATATATATATATATATATATATATATATATATTTATATATATATTCTTCTTTTTTATTTTCTTAACAGCTTACTACTCATTTTGCCGGGGTTTAGGTTTTTATTTCTGTTCTGTATAGTTTTGTTTTCACATCGGGCACTTCGCCTCATTTTCTTTTGTTTGTTTGTTTCTTCTTCTTCTTTCTTTCTTCTTTGAACTTTGGTATACGTGCTTCTCAAGTTTACGTATATATTATGATTACGTAAATATACCAATTTGGTTCTCTCGGAAGCAGTTCCTTCCACTCGGGAATAAGGCTTGCCTGGTGGCGCGTCCCCTAACTGCTTTTGGAATATCTAGATTGAGGTTCATATTCGGGAGTATTTCTTCTTCTATTTGGACCCAGGTCTCTCTCCCTAACCTTTAGAGTTCTATATTCAGTGAAGTCAGACCTGCTCTTGCGTGCAGTACTGCTTGCTAAATATAGTCCGTCCTTCTTGCTTCAGCTATAAGCAGGGCTGTTTTGTTCGGCACTCTCTGCATTTGTCTGAGAGAGGTGGAACTCGCAGCCTGCATAACCACTGATGGGTACACTAAGGTTAAGCGCAGTGTACAGCTTTTTTCAGATTTTTGGAGCTGAGGTTTTTAAATCTATACAGTTTGCGAAGCTGTATTTTGGCTAGGGAGATTCTGTCACTAATGTCCACTTTGTACCCTTTGGATGTAAAGTGCAGACCTAGGACTTTTCCTTTATGTCCGCAGGGGTATATTTCGCCATTTACGGAGACATCCACACGTCTTCGGCGGTTAATTGGAAGGATCTGGAACTTTCGGCGGTTGGTCTTGATCTTCCACTTTCGTTCGTATCGATTAATGTTTTCGATTTCGATGGCTGTCTGCCTAGCTTGATATCCAGCATGTTTGTAATAACTGGGGACGATTTGTCGGAGGGCGTCTGCAAACTGCATGTATATTACTTCCTCCCCTACCGGATCAGGTAAGTCCAGTGTGTACAAAAGGTACAGTAGCAGACTCAGACAGCCACCTTGTGGAACACCCACCTTAAGTTCAACCTCGGGTCCTCTGTAGCCCTCGATCGAAATTTTGGCTTTTCTGCGCATGATTTAGTCGCAGAAGACCCTTTCCAGGATTAGGTTTAGCTGGAAGCCTAAGATCTTGTATTGTAGGCCTCTTAGCCAAACTTATCGAAGGCCTTTTGTATATCACGCATCACCACATCTACGTATTTCCTCTCAGCTTTACAGCCGGTAAGCTTTTCTGTGAGAAGGGCAAGGGCTGTATCAGTCCCCCTTCTCTTGCGGAACCCGTGTTGCTGAGGGCTGTGGGCTTCTAGCTCGGTCAGTTGGTCTTGTAACTTGTTGGCCAGAAGCTTCTCGTAGACTTGGCCTATAATCTCCAGGAGGGATATTGGCCTGTAGTCCACCAGTTAATCAGGCTTCCTCCCTTTAGGTATAAAGATGATTTTAGCCATCTTTCAACCGTCAGGAAAGTAGCACGTATTCAGGGAAGCATTGTAGATGTTTGTGATTCCCTGACTGATCTGCCGGGGGGGCATGTACCAAGTTATTTCTGATGATACCCGTCCAGCCTGGTGCCTTCTGTTTGAAAGTTTAAATGACTGCCATGACCTCTTCAGGTGTGATTGGAAGGCCATGGTCTGCCAAAATCCTCCCTTCATCGACATAGGCATGTGGGAGCGTGCGATGCACAATCTGATTCAGATCTTCAATCAGTTGGCCCTCGAATTCCTGGTCGAATTTCGCATTTTCTTCTGGTGTTATCCTGAAGACATTCTTCCAGAATATGCGGAATATTTCTTCCAATACCGCCGGGTCTTCCAATAGTCATTGTCCTCCTTAATGTGGGTCTTTTCTCTACTTTTAAGACCTTTCAACTTGTTCACAATTTGCCAGAACACATCGAGCCGCAACTCGCTGTCAAACTTTCCAATCAGGCTGTTTCAGATTTCAGCCTGTTGCTGGTTGATAGTCTGCTTAAGTTTTTCACCACAGGCGTCATAGCAGCTTGGTTCTTTCCCAATTTCCACCTTCTCTTCTGGTTTCCTCGTACATTTCCATGTGCACTCTAGCAATCTCTCTCATTTCTTCGGTCCATCTGGGTTGTGGGAGAGTTTTGTACCTCTTCATCGGTACACTCTCGCTATCTGCTGTGATAATGTGGGAAGTTATCGTCTCTAGCTCCTCGTCGATTCTCTCAAGCCTTACTCCGTTTAGGTCCGCTGCTTAGGATCTATCAAGGATTTTCTGGTAGCATTTCAAGTTGGCCGAAAGGTAGCTTTTTCAAAGAGGGATTGGGAGCTGTATTGGCACGAGAGAAATGGTCGTCAAGATCGCTATGTAGTCGCTGGGGACTGTCGGGCCTGGCTTACTACGGTAATTAAATGGGAAGCTATCGCTAGTCATGATTATGTCGGGCTTTGTTGCTGACCTTACGGTGAAAAAAATCGGAAAATCCAGCCCTATACGCTGAATGTTTTTCCTTCTTATAATCATTTCCAAGTTATGGCCTCTCTCGTTCGTGTTACCATAGCCAGCCATTCAGCATCTGGCATTGAGGTCGCTTCTAAGGAATACCATTCTGTCGTGGCCAAACAGGGTGTAGAAGTGTGTGAGAGGGAGGTACTTTGGTCGAGGTGGTTGGTATGCCGCCGCGATTATGAACTTGCCAACTAAAGTATGCAGCTCTCCCGCCACGAAGGACTCGTGGCAGTATGTTTACCTCGTTAGGTTATTTAGGAATATCAAATTTCTAGAAGAATATAGTTAGAGAATAAAGTCATTAATTTTCCTTTTGTAGGTAGATCCTTAAGCTTATAGGCATGTTGTCAAAATACATTATAAATTTGCGCTTAACTATTTTGTAGAATGGGAGAGTTTAAGTTCAGGAGCGAAGGTGAGAAGAAATTTATCTCGGAATCTTAAAACTGCATAGAAGTAGGTAACCAATATTTTAGGATCCATAAATATTTCTCACTTCTCTGGTGAGAGTTTGTATACATTTATTCTGGTGAGATATCTTGGGTTGATGCAGAAAAAACTGCTGAGCAGAATATCCAAAGGAAACAGGTCAATTTTTAAAGTGGTAAACCATTCAGGAAAATTATGTTGACAAGGAGTAAACTTTTTGATTTTATAGTTTTTGACAGGTTAATTAATTGATCTATGAAATCTTTATACAAATAAAAGCTGACAAAAATTTGCCATGTAGATTAAAATAAATAAAGAGAATATATTTTGCAGTTGTTACAAACATCAAGGAACATAAAAGTTCGCTAGAAAATATAGGTAGCACAGAACGAAAGTCGTTACTTTTCCTTTTATATGTAGATCCTTAAGCTTATAGGCCATGTTGTTAAAATAAAGTATAAATTTGAGTTTAACTATTAAGGAAAATGGGATAGTTTAAGTTCAAGAACGAAGGTGGGAAGAAATTTATCTCGGTATCTACAAACTCCGCATAGAATTTGGTAACCGAAACGGATGCAACCTGATTTATTTTTCTAAACAATATTACGAAAACTACTAGTTTTTCTCTTAATGTATCGAGATAATGTGAAACTCTCGAAGCGCATTGAACTTCGCATGTATCTCAAATGGGGTGAATCACATTAAAGAAGGCTTTTATTAAAAAAAAATTCAAAGTTTATTTGAAATATGCATTTAGCCTGTGTATAGACTTTAGAGACGCGATGATAAAATGTTAAGAGAACAAAGTTCGACACTAATATAACAGAAAAATGAGTACATGGGAGATTTAGGCGTGAACTTTTCCCTTAACCTATTTTGTATCGCACCAGTAAATTTACTTACACGAAAAAACTCTCTCTTGACAATAATTTATACTCATGGCCATCATTACTATAACTAAGACTTTGTCATCTAAGTATGCATCACATGTATTTTATATCACAGGTGATTAGGTTTCAGGGTTCATTTATATATATCCAACCCTAAAAGAAAGTTATGACAATTCTTTTCAGAAATCGAGTTTTAAATTTTTACAAATATATAGGTGCAGATAAAGGGTGTCCCCAGGAGAGTATATAATGTTTATAACATCATATATTTTATCCTTTAAAAAAAAACTGTTACCTTATATTGTTATAGCAATTGACAATTAAAGCTAAAATAGTGATCAAACTAACTAAAATACTTACCAATTTTGCATAAGCATTTGAGACTGGAGAAAAGAAAAAGTGTTATGGAATTTTTATTGGAACTAGTAAAATGTGGCTTAAATCCATCGGCAATGTATCCGAGTATTTTCTCCAAGGCTACCTACATGTTCGGATACAACAAGTATCTCTGACACGTTTGAAGCAAAGGCTTTTGAACAGTTATGCACAAGATAAGATTTGGACGACGCATCTCTGGTGTTAGTGATGTAAAGTAAATTTAAGTGTTACAAATATTTAAAATATTACCTCAGATATCGTTTAAGTAATGTGCTTGCAACACTATTAGCAGCAAATCAGGTGTTCGCGGCACTTTAGAGTAGTGAGTTAGGGGTTCTTGCTTAAAGATTAATAGTTCATACAGAAATACTAATATAAAAAAATTCCTTATTTAGAAATTGACAGCTGAGATATAAAGAAACAATCCCCTTAAGCAAATCTTTCTTTCGGAAGTACCTATATTTCAGTCATCTTGACAGTAAAAATTATAAGTGATCAAGAGAAAAATATTTGCTTTTTCCTTAAAAAAATCAGCTCATTTTCGTCAGCTATATTTGAAAATTATGACGTCCCAAGAGATTTAGAAATTTATCTATCATGTGATTTTCTTATCGGAGATAAAGGTGCGGGAATCATCCCTATCTGCCAAAGGATAAAAATGTTTAGACAAATTTGATTTTTGCTCCAGAAGGAAGAATGCGTTAATTGAAACGGAAAACAGGATTATAAGATAATATACATTAAAAATATTAGTGTACAAAATCCACAAATAAAGCTAATATTTCTTTTCACAAAACTTTGAATTTTCAAAGATTTAAGAGTTAAAAGCGCTCACACGCGCTCTTACAGATTTAGATTGCTGGCAAAATTATTATAGTTGGTTCAAAATTTAACATCTTTCTTTAAACTATTACTTTAAACTATCAAGTAGTTTGACTGCCCTTAGCACCTATATGTTCTTTAAAACGTCTTGGAATACCAATGATCAATCTTCTATAAATTTCCTGAATTCACTCAAATCTGAACCAAACATCCACAAAGCGAGATAAGAGTTGCTTTTGGGTTGTAATGTGCCATTTTTACATTTGTACCTCAATATACACCATAAACTCTCGATAAAATTCATGTCAGTTGAATTTCCAGTTTATATGAGGCTTGAATGCCATTTTGTTCATATCGTGTCATCTCCAATTTAGCCGTTTGACATGGGGCCTAGTTTTATCGAAAAGGCCAACGCTTGTCAGTATACCATAACATTACTTAAGGTATTAGCAGACCTTTTAATAGCTTTGTAAACTTAACTTATTTCATAGTACAATAAACAATTTGTAAATGACTTGTTTAATATGCGAAATGGCTCCCAAACCATATGTTTTGTTGGAAATTTAGTCGTCTTTCTCAGAAATATAGGCAAAAACTTCTTACACGCACTTTTTAATATATACCGAGTGACAGCCCAAAATATCCCCCTTTTAATGAGTATAATTCTGTATTTTGTTAGCCAAAAATGCTTGAAGGTAGAAAGAAGAATCATTACACAGATCAATATTTGAATTTTTAATAGCAAGCTTAGGTAGCCTAGACTTGCGGTGGATAGATAATCACATCCTTGAATAGACTATCTATGCAGATATTAAATAGTTCTCTTTTAGCCTCTAAAAAATAGGAGAATTAACTTGTGAAGAGGTAATTCGTCATTTTTAAGCAAGAGTGGTGTACGAATAAACCAAGAAACAACCAAGGGAATTTACGCCTAGTGGAATGCACTCAACACACAAGGAAATTTAAATCGTAATAAAAGTTTGAGGACGTAAACGAGTATTGCCAGGTAATTATGATGATGAAACAAGGATGGTTTGAAGATTGGCGAACACTTCTAAGAAGATCTAATTTAAAGCCATACAAAAGTCAATGTCATCAAGAAATATCAATACACGATAAGCAACGAAGGATGTTATTTTACCTCAGGGTTAAATAAATGTGCCATCCTAAAAATTAGTATTGAATTATTTGATTTTCAGTGAGGATTGTTACATATACATGAAGAGCATGCCAAATGAACAGAATTAGCGGAAGTGTTCACTTACGAAGCTAAATTCTAATATGTTTTCTTTCCTCTCCTAACGGTTTTCTCATTTGTAAAATTCTCACTACGCCTTTCCAGCGCCTACATCTCTCTTAACTCTAACATTCAATTCTATTTAAATGATCGTTATGCCAAAACATTATTATTCCTTATCTTCTCTATGAACCTTAGGAAAGAAATCTTACCTCCAGCTGAAAAGGAGGGAAAGAGGAATAAATTCTGTATCTTTCAAGGGTGCATTTCTGCTACTAAGCTATCAATAATTTAAAATTAAAATTTTATTCGAAGCATCTTTTCCGTTATAATGTTTAATCTTTGAGCATAAAAATAAAAATCCACCATCCACTCTTCAAGTAAAAGATAAATGCAAGTTTATCTTTTCAGAATGTAGTTTTCTCGTTTATAGCTTTTGACATCTTAAAATTCATTTATTCTTTTAAAATATTTATATTTATCATAACTTATCAACACACAAATAACTCCAGCGAAAAAGATGTACATCGTACAAAAAATTGTACATATTCTTCTCATCTCACATTCCACGCAAGATTTCAGTTTTCCCGTCAACTTAGGTTAAAAAATGCAAATGTTATGACATCATAATAACCCTTTTTGCTCAAAATAATATTTCTATTTTACAAATACGAAACCTAAGGCGCTAGAATTGGGTAATGGGACATTTATACAAACATTCTTTTGTATACATTTTCGCTGTTGTTAATATTTACGTTTCACCGAGAGAGTCTTAAAAAAAATACCTCTAAACGAAAATATATTTTTTCTATATAATTTTGTCTTTTTACATTTCGTTACCTATACGAATAAGAACTGTCACTAAGATCTATAGTCTTGCATCATCCTATGTACATCTTAAGCCAAGTTTTGTTATCATTTTTACAATTTATATTAGAGCAAAAAGGTCTTGCAAATGGTGTGTGGGTTATCTAGATTAACTTAGCGATGAAAAATGTATGACAGAAAAATAGATTTAATTAAAAAAGAAATTCACCTTTACATATTCGACATAATAGGTAGGTAAATTGGTTTCTTATATAGATCTATATGGAACTTTATATATTTAGCCTTTATAACTATTTGTTACCGAACCCTAAAGTGGAGGGGCTTTTTTATATTCTAAAGGGTATAAAAGTTATAGGGTGAAAATCTTTCAGAAATTCGACAACTTTAATATTTTCTCTTACGTTGTTAGGCTGGGATGTACTGTTAGGTTAGGTTATAATTTATGTTCTACTTTAAACTAATATTAGATTAGATTAATTAGGGACCTAACGTAACCCTCGAGAAAACCCTCCAATCAATGCCAGATCCCCCTTTTGTTCCTACTAATAAAGTTTATTCATTCTTTCATATTTGATCTTTGGTAGTCATGAGTATGTGCGTCTATGTGGCGCTTATCTTTGAGTTGAAACTCGTCTTTCTCTGATGAGAAAAGTTTACTTCTGACTCGCGCTCATAAACAGCCATTATGGCAATACAAAGAAATATCCTTTTATTTAATAATTGTGACTCACACCATGCATTATCTAAGTGACTCACACCATGCATTATGTAAGTGACTCACAATTATTCAATTATCTTAGGAGCATTGCTGTGTGATTTGGGTGTAGAAATAACATCTTTCTTGGGTCTTAGAAAGATAACAAATACATGTAAAGGTACACATCTCTGTACGAGTGGATGATACCAAATCTTTCATGACTCCTTTACCCTTCGTCATTTGAACATCTTAAGCCAGTTAATGAAAGATGTTTGAGAGAAGGAATGAAGAAAAAGAAAGAAAAAAGGAAAAGAGAGGAGGGAGGAATATAAGATAGAAAGAATGAATTTATATTCATTTATGAATACAGATGGATGTTTGAACGGTGGCAATTTTTAATTAAGTAAGAAATGAATAAAGGGATAAAGAGTGAGTTTATGGAAAGAGCGAGATAAATTAGAGTAAAAGGAAGGAAAAATGAAATTTAAGAATAAGAAAGGTTGTTAAGTGAAACAAAAGAATCCATAACAATGGCATTTCCAACCGAATTTATTGAATTTTTTCTAATTTGCTAAAGTTTGAGGGGCGAGAGGAAAATGTGTGGAAGGTAAATAGAGACGCAGAGATCCAAATTTATCGCCCTATAATTTGGCGCAGGGACGGGGGGCGGATTTGCCTACCGGATCCCATATAGAGACGGGAGATGATTCCCTTGCCGAAGCATAGGATGAAGAAAAAAAAGTGAATAAACAGAAAGAGAGAAAAACAAATGTTGAAATGAAAAGATTCTAACTAAATTGGCAATTCTCATCTTTGGATGAGAGAAACAAACTAATTTTGCATGCGCTTATTCTGAAAGATTGCCTGCAGGAAAAGGAAAAACAAGAATCCGACGAAGACTTTTCTCTTTTTGGGGGCAAGACCTCAAACAAATGGAGCACATAACAGGACTTCTTTACAACACTCCTGTAAATGGACTTCGATTAGGATGAGGACACAAAAACGTTTAGTCATAAGAGCGTCCATAAAAAAAAATCATGTGACCACCCTCAGGTTAACATGCTTCTATTTTGCTTGTTTTTTATTCTAGGCAAGAGGCTGGGATCATGATTTCTTTGTTTTTTCTGCGGGTAATTTTTCTTCCTATCATCCATAACTAACCGAGATTCGAACCGGTGGATGAAGTTCGTAAAAAAACATAGGGAGAAGCCATCTCATCCACGCAAACAATTCGCTGGCGTTCACTTCTAGATACAGAGTTCTATTGTCAGTGGGAGAAGACACAAAATTTCGGCGCTCGAAAAGAGCTACCGCCACTCAGGCGGTGCTTCGGGTCTTACCCATGCGATCATACTTCTGTGGTCGCTTAGGCCATGTTTCAAATAGCCAATTACAAACCTCTGTCACTACTTGGCCCACTTCTGCGTACACACTTAAATAATCTTCGGTCTTGAAACCTAAGGAAAGGGTTTTCAAGTTCATTGTTCATTTTTCGAGGAAAAACGGCCGTCCTTTTGGCCACGAAGGGTTCACTAATCACTGTTTGGTAGTAAACCTGAGAATTCCCTTTTTTTCTGCACCTTCACGTATGAAGAGGACGTGCCTGTTGCCCAAGTTTTTGCCTGCGATTATCATTCTGATTTTTATGCTAATTTATGTATCCGGTCGACTAAGCTCCTCGGCGCTTAAACCTGGACTGATGGCGCAATAATTTAAGTGCAATTAATTAACAAACGTCAGATAGTAAAAAGAACCCTGTATTTCCTGATCAAGTATTCAATTGATTTGGATAAAACTAATTTAAATAATTACTTGAATCAATTACTTAATTACTTATTACAATAACTATATTTTCAGCCCGAATAAAAATAGTAAAAAACCTAATTGCTGATGTTTTGCTAGCAAGTTATTTAATTCTCAATATAATCTAGAGATTTTGATTGCGCGCTACTTCTTAAGGTCGATTTTTAAATAACTTAATTAGTTTATAGTAATCCTAATAGATTAAGGCATATTAATATTCTATAGCGGTATAATTGCGTCTCATACATAGGTAATAGGAGTATCTGCAACGTTACTTAAAGCCAGGGAATTAAAATTAGTCATGTTAAAAAAAATATCACACATGAATGTTTTGAAGATATGAATTGAAGAGAAATTAGGACAAAAATGGGTCACTTTGAGATATGGAAACGAATAGTGAGGGTTGGTCTCATGAGACGAAGGGCCAAAATTATGTATATAAATGAGAATTTTCCTCTTCCTTTCTGTATTTTTATTTGGTCCATTAAAGCAACTAAAATGGAATCATTGGGTAATGGAGAAATACAGTCTCTTATTCATTTTTTTTGCATGTTAAGCTAGGAAAAGTTGTTTTATTAATAATAACAAAACAATATTCCTACAAAACAAATCCGAGGGAGACCATACCTTACACATAAGTCAGTATGTGGGGTTATAAGTATGTAAAAAAAGTGAAAAGCAGAAATCAAAACTGCAAATATTGTAAAATCAGAATCGCTTAATATATTAAAAGCCACATATGTGTGTAACTCTTGCATCGTGAACTTGATCGTAAACAAAAGTGACGTAAACAAGATAAGGCAGTTCAATGTGAAGTGAACAAGATCCAGCCTAAAATAAACCAAAAAAATGGGGATTTTAGGGGGATGAATATTGCAATGAATTGCGATTTTAATAAATTTATGATAATATAGAAATTTAAAGGAAATTTCCGTCCGATATGATGGTATGTAGACGCTAATAAATTACAATATATATAGTCGCTTGTCTCATCTTTATTTAATCCTCGTCTGTTAAAGAAGAAGTTAAAGTCAATGGATATAATTATATTCTAGGGACTTTAATGAATAAAAAATTATTAAAAAACCCGTATCATCTTCATTCTTTGATCAACGTTCGAGATTTATATTTTGCAGGGAATAACCGAGAAGTTAATTATAAACAATATTTTGCCAACAAGTTAAGGCTCCTTCAATAAGGTCACTCGATTTTAAATGTAAATAAAACATGTTGTATGTGATATATGCACTCAATTTATTTTAAATTTGAAAGTACATTTTATGGCATTAAGTTTGAAATATGACCTGGTTCAAATGTCTGCCGCGGCTTCGCTTGGTGGAACGTATTCCGGAGGCCCAATTTTCGATGACTTTGTCGCATAAATCCGGCTGAATTTGCTGGATGGTGTTAGTTATGTTGACTTTGAGGACATCAACTGTTTGCAGATTATTTGCATAGACCTGCAATTTAAGGTAGACCCAAAGAAAGTAGTCTAATGGCGTTAAATCGCATTATCTCGGTGGCCAGTTGACGTCGCCGCCGCGGGAGATGACTCTGCCCTGAAATCGCTAGTGCAAAATGTCTATCGTGGCGTGCGCAGTGTGGCACTTAGCGCCGTCTTGTTGGAGCCACATGTCGTTAGTATCCATATCAGGCATATAATCCAGTTGAGGCTACAATATGTTGCTTATCATCGATCTGTAGGTGTCACCGTTGATGGTTATGGCAATCCCATCTTGGTTCTCAAAAAAATACGGACCGATGATTCTGTTAGACGAAAGTCTGCACCAAACAGTGACTATTTGGGAAGCACTTGGTGTTGGTGTATCTCATGTGGATTGTTTTCGTTCTAAATCCGAAAATGTTGCTCGTTCACAAATCCATTCATCCAAAAAATGGCCTTCGTCACTGTGGCGAGGATAGAAATCACATAATGCGCGGAAGGTTTGTCAAACGGATCACTGATTTTGTTAATAACATTTGATGATTTTCACACGCTGTTTAACAGTATAACCTCCTATCTTGACTTGCCTAGTTGTACTGAACAGTTCACAGTAAGGTTGCCAGATGTAGCTTTAACAACATGGCCACTATCGCCTGACAAAGCTCGAGCGTCCTTGTTGAAAGACCCTTTATAAGCAATATTTTGTCCGACTTTGAGCAAGTCCCTTCTTCCTCTCGTATGTATAAATTTCAACGTTTCATAATGTTTGCTAAGCTTTTTAGAAATGCGCTATAAAAAATCAAATGTAAGTTTTTTCCAAAAAACGTAACAGAAAATGGAACATTATTGTCTGGAATAGAGAATTGTTGAATATATGTATTAGTGCCACAAATTTTAAATGCGAATTTAGAAAAATCTCACAAATGAATTATTATAGAAACCAGGCAATGGCTTCACTACTAAGATTAAAATTTAAAATCTAAAAAAAAAGCCGTTATGATTAAATTTTTAGCAATTTTCTGAACTTTGCCAATTTTAATAATTTTAAAGAGGATCTCTAAACCTAAATTTTCCCCCTTTCAAATTGTCATGTTGCTAAAATATAGTTATAGAAAAAGATATATTAGAAGAAATTTTCTGAACTTAAGCATTCGTAATTCTTTGCATTTAAACAAATTTCACAAAATTTAGATACTTATATTTATTTCTTAACTTCACCATTTTGTTTTTTGATATTATAAAAAGAATTTTCAGAAATAACTTTGATAAAAAAACATAAGTCATAACAACTAAGATAAAATTATTACTCAAATACTCTAAAAAATCTCCTTCTTAATTATAGTTAGTGATGAAAAGGAAGTTTCTCAAACTAAAAGTTCTCTTCCAGAAGATAGAAAAAAGTAATTTACAAGCACTCAAAATAAAAAGCACATAAGGTTCTAAATCATGTCTATGCTAAGCTTCAAATAATGAAATTCAATTTTTTTTTAATAAATGGTTGGAACAAGAAAGAAGGTTAGACGGGAAATTAAATTAAATCGGTAGAATGCATTGAGTCACGTTGCATCAATGAGACTGGTCACTATTGAGAGGTTATTTTCCTAATTAGCAACTTTAAGGTAATTCTTAGGATCTTCATAAAATATCTCTTACGTGCTCACAAATTTAAGGCTCAATATTCATATCAAATATAACCAGCTATGGCTTTGCCACCCCCCCTACAGGAAAAGCTTTCGCTTCAAACTAAGATTGAAATTTAAATTCTAAAAAAAAGCAGCCATGGTTAAATTTTTATAAATTTTATGAACTTCGCCAATTAATTACAATTTTAAGAAGGAACTCTAAACTCAATTTCCCCCGTTTCAAAATATCACGTTGCTAAAATATAGAGTTATAGAGAAGATATATAAAAATTAATTTTCTGAAATTCACCATTTGTAATTCCTTGGGTTTTAAAAAAATTTCACAAAATTTCGATACTTATATTTATTTCTGAACTCCACCATTTTGTTTTTTGATATTATAAGGAGTTATTAGAAATAACTTTGATAAAAAACATAAGTTATAACCAAACTAAGATGAAATTATTATTCAAATACTCAAAGAATCCCCTTCTTAAATTATATGTAGAGTTAGTGACGATGATGATGATGATGATGATTAGAGACGAATTACCGGTGCTTCCGGTTGTAAGTACAAAAACAGGGTTTTTGCAATATTTAATTTCCGGCTTTCAAAACAGATTTGATAGCACAAAGAGAGGAAGGCAGAAATAGACGAAGTGAAATTAATATAACCCTAAATAGAGTACAAGAGAGAGAAAGTGGAACTGAATGATCGCGTGAGGCAAAAACTGGGAACTGATCCGAGTTTGAACTTATATTAAAAGAATATTGAATGTATATCATGGTGATGTGATTAATTTTTCAAAGTTGGCAACGCAGAATTACGCTTATCCGTGAGTGTTGTCTGGAATTACTTCTTTCTTCTTCCTATCAATGTAGCCACAGTTGTACATTTTCTGTGAATGAAGCAATACCATGGCTGAATTCAATCCCACAAAATTTGGAAAATAAAATCTTTGCTGTTTTCATAGTAACCTTTCCAGTTGGTTGTCCAAACCCAGCTGGAGTATTTTGTATTTCAGGCCGTTTGGCCAAACTTTGTCAAATGCTTTGAACACGTCTCTACATACAATGTCCACGCTCTTCTTCTCGCTTCTGACTGTGGGTATTAAGCATAGTTTCAAGTCCGTGCTCCTATTCTTCCGGAACCCGAATTGGCACTCGTTATACAGGTTATATTCCACAAGCTGTCTGACCAGTCTCTTCTTTAGGATATTTTCGTATACTTTACTGCTAATTTTCTGCCATGTAGTTTTCTACCCTGTATGGAGATTTCCCAGGTTTAGGGATGAAAATCACCTTAGCCACCTGAAGATCCTTGGAAAAGTATCCTGTATTTAGACAGGCATTAAATACGTTTTTCAATGCCTCCAAGATGTTCTTCGTCGCTTCCATGTAATTTCTCATCGTGAGCCCTGAGACTCCCAGCGCCTTTTGTTTAACGCTGCTTATCGTTTCTTTAAGCTCTGCAACGGTTAATATTTTTGTTATCCTCTATGTTGTTTCTCAATTTGTCGACCGTATTATAATGTTTCTTCGCCCTTGATTGGTAGAGTTTTTCAATAATTGTGCCCTCAAAATCCGTGTCAAAGTTGACATTTTCTTCTTCAATGATTCGGAAGACATTCCACCAATGTTCTTTGAAAACTCTTTTGATCTCGATTTCATCTTTAATTTTTTTTCCTCTTCCATCCTTAATTTTGATCTTTTCCTTTGTAGGTCTTTCTTTCATTCTATCTACCAATTTCCAGAATTTCTTAGGGAAGTCTTCGATGTCTATCTTCTGGACATGGTCGTTGCAGTATTCTTGCTGCTTTTGGTATATCATTTTCGTTAGTTATTTTTTCTTTCTTCTGATCTGTTTATAAAGCTCTCTGCTATCTCCTTCCCTCCGTGCCTGTTCGGAGATACGTGTTATTTCTCCGTTCTTATTTATCATTATCGATGACAATCTGAAGTTTGGGATAGTTCTATAGACTCTTTTCGGAATTGTAATTTCGTCTGCTGTAGCAAGCGTTCTCCTTATTTCTCTGATTCCCTCGTCGATCTCTTCTACAGTTACCTCGGCTTAAGTCCTTGGTTCGTATCTTCTTAATGCTTCCTTGTATTTAGTCCAGTCTGCCTGGTGTAGGCTTTCCATTTTTTCTCAGCTTCTGGCTTATAGTAAGCCTTGTAGCTATATGGTCACTGACCGGTTTGTCGACCGGCTCGAAGTAATAATTGAATGGCAGGAAGAAGTTCACGAGGCAGATGTCTGGTTTCAATGCCACGTTGTTATTTAAATAGGTGGGGAATTCTGGCCATAATCTTTGGACCATTCTCCTGTCTCTCATCGTTTTCAGATGCCTGCCCGCGTTCTTTCTTCTTCTGTACCCTTGCAAGATTCAAGATTCAAGATAGTATAAAGTTAGAATGTGGAGAGAAGGATATGATAGATAGAAAATATTGTGTAAAGAGTATTTGTTGATGGGATGAGAATGAATGTAGGATGAACGATGAGATGACGATGATAATGGTTTGTACCAGGTTGCCTGGCTAACGCTTTCCTTTTTGTTTCTGTTTTGCTTTTTGATGTGGTTTTAAGTTTATTAGATATAAAATTTAGCATTCGAGCCTTGTTTTTTTTTGTATCTAATAGTTTTTTGTTGTTGTTTTTTGTGCTACTTTCGCATCTTTTTTTTATATATACAATTATTTATTTATTAAATTTTTAGCTCAATCCTCTTTGTAAATCTCGGTAATATTTTGACTCATCGGGTTTCTCATAATCGGTTGTCTTATTCGGTTTTACATATTGTTTGCATGGTCAGTTGTCTTCCTCGGTAATTTTGTTTTTTTACCTTTATATTGGGTTATATTGGCTGCTGTTAAAACGATTTTTGTAGTGTATTAGACGGATTTCGTTTTCCGGTACTACTATTTGGTTGATTTCGTTTACATCTTGCATTGAGGTCTCCTGTTAATATGGTTGAGGAGTGTCTACGAAAGAGTTTGAAGAAATTTGGAGATGGCAAATACGAGCGTCTTGGCGGCTGATATGCCCCAGCTATGATTAGATCTCTTGTGGTCATTTTTATTATTATGGCCAGATACGATTCTTTTAAGTCCTTTACTACTGTAATGTGGATTCCGGGTTTTACGCCAATTGCTACATCATCGTACCTTGTTGTGTGTAATTTGTGGTAATAAATCTATAAGTTGGAATTGTTATGGTGTCGATCTCTGTTTATTCTATGTTCGGTTAGAAATAATTATGTCTGCGTCTTCCTTTCTTATTATGTTTGAGTATGATATTCTTTGTCCTTGCCAGCCGTTTACATTTAGTGTAAATGTTTTAATTTTTCTTTGGTACGTATCCATTTTTATTTATTTGTTAAGGTCTCTTCCTGTCTTCGTTTTTTTCAGGGGCGCCTGGGAAACGAGTGCGTCCATTTCGTTTTTTCTTAAATTCGCCGTTTGAGATATTTTGACACGATTCAGGGATGATATGTATCATGCCTTGCTTTAGAGCATTGTGTAACTCTTTCTCATCGGCGTCTGCCTAATATTCCCACCTGTATTTTTCCTTAACTAGTCCATCCACGATTTCTTTTTGTTTGATTTGTTTAGGTAACGGGTTTTGCGTGGGAACCGTAAATTTTAATGTTCAAATCTTGGGTATTGAGTTTTTGTTTTTGTTTTGAGCTTTATGGGGTCTTCTTCGAGGGTTTTTCGTCGTTGGATTCTTCTTCAGAATCGACATCCATACCGGCTTTGTCTTCTTCCGGGTTACTATTTTTTGGAGTCTCTTCTTGAGTCATGTTAATTATATATATCTCGCTCGAAGGAGGGTTCTCCGGGAACCACATTTTTTTTAAGCCCGTTCTTTTCCAGCATGGTGTTTAATTCGTTTGCATATAAGCCTGTCTTCCCTCTATATTCACCGTTGTGGTTTGTGTTGGTGTTTTCGCGGGTTTTCCATTTTCAGTTGCTGCAGCGTAGGAGGTAGTTTTTCTTCTTTCTTTTTCTTCGCCTATTTCTATTTTTTCATTCCATATGAGCTGCTTCTTTATTGGGCAAGGCATAGCCAGTGTTCTGTGGGCATTACTACAGTTTAAGCATTTCTTTACCCTGCTCCTGCATTGGTCCCACCTGTGATCTTAGCTTGCGCATTTGGAACATGCATTCCCTTTGTAAGTGCAGTCTTTGGTCGGGTGTTTGTCTAGAGCATAGCATGTGAAGCATACTTGCACGGAGACAAAAATCACTCTCTCGATTTTATCGGGTGAGATCTTAGTGTAGAAGGCAAGCAGTCCATGTTCCGAGGCATTTTTGGACATTTCTGTCGATTTAAATATCACTTTAAATACGTGGTTATGCTCTTCTTCATTTTGGTTTTAGAATTTTATTATTTCCTTGACCTTTGGCCAATCCTGACGTTTTACTAGCTCTTCCTTGATTTTATTTGGAGTGTGCTCACCGACCCAAGGGTCAAGTCGTCTGTAGATGACAGATCTTTTCGTTTATACTTCTGGAGGGGTTCGAGGTGCGAGTCCAATCTTTTCCAGCTTTTTGGCTGCGTTTTCGGTCAAGAGGAGATCTAGGTCCTTTTCTGTGTCGCATAGCGCCACATAACCGTTGTGCTAGTCTTTTAGTCTAAGAAGTATGACCCCAATATCAGCTAGCTATCCCTTAGTGCCAATTCACGAGTTGGTTTCTTCCAGCCAGGAAGGATGCGAAGGGGAACTCTCTTCGCTCCTTCACGGTCGTCAATTTTTGGCTCGTTAAAGCCTCTTTCTTTGTGTTTTTTTCTTCTCTTCTTTGTACTTATTAATTTGCCTGGGATAAAAATGTGTTAAAGTTTTGAAATGAAAAGTGAGAATGATCTCCCGGCCCCCACAATCCTTAGCATAGCCGGTGTTTCTGCCTGGAGGACGATGATGGATGAATGATATGTGGAGCCGGGGAAGCCCTCCAGAAGGATGACTCATACCGAACTTTATGATGGGTGGTGATTGAAAAAAATACCCCTACCCGGGGCCGCCTCTTCCGGGGTTTGGCTATCGAAAATGCTTCCAACTCACATAGTAACGGTTTTTTACCCTCTCTGTACACTGCCAAGCCATCAGAAATAGAAAGAACTCTTCCCTAAGGGTTGTAGCATCGCCCCATGTTCGGGGTGCCTATGACGGAAGGTTCTACAGTGAGCTAGTCCACAAACCTGCTTTCCCAACAGTCTCGAATTATGCCTTGTCTCACGATGGACATAGTTCGAACTAGGTTATGAATGGCAGTACACACGGCTACGACTTAGAAGGCGAGAGTGGAGGGCGTGATGAGTTTAGGTAGCTATAGAGTTATTTATGACCACCTAGTAATGAATCTCTTTTTTAAGTCCCCCGTAGGGTAGAAATGGCGTTAGAGAGGAAGGTTACTTTTGTAAAGATCATTTTGGGAACTTCTCTTGTAATACTCTGATGTTCTTTCCTCTTCAAGAGGTCAGGCGTTGGAAAGCGAAAGTAGCTTAAGCTGTCTTTCGAATTCTCAATATCCGTGCGTCCGAGCACCTCAACTTCTCGTAGAAGTCTTATGAAAAAGAAATTCCCTCAAATTTTCCTCCTTTATCGAATTCGAAAATAGATGCTAGGAGTGATTATGTCATGAGTTTTTGCAGTATAGCGTACTTACCCTTTCAATTGAGGTGAGATAAGAGGAAGGATAGAGAGGATAGCATGAGAGAGGTTGGTTTGTGTGTTCGGAGGGGTTAAGGGAAATTGGTTGATGATGAGATGATAAAGATGGTTAATTGCCAGGTTACTAACTGATCTCTTTAGCGTTATAGGTTCTTTATCTTCACTTTTCTTCTTAATCTGATTGGGACCTTTGCAGGTCCGTTTATTCTAATTTGATGATGAGTATTTTTTCACTTACTATAAATATTTTCCGAATATCTGTTTGTTTGTTCTAATTTCTTTTGCTGTATTTTTATTGTATTAGTCTCTTGTGACTACTTGGGGCATTCATTACTTTATCTTTTTTCTTTGCTTGGTATTAATTATTTTGATTTCCAGCTGATTGCTCAACATTTTATTTGTTTGGGTCCGGTTATATTTTGATAGCCAATTCCTCCTGCTCTAGGTTGGTACTTTTGCTGAGGAATTACTTAGTTAAGGTTTCTTGAGAGTTATCTTAGTTTAGCTAGCTTTGAGGATTTCTTGTTTGCCCTTTGTCCATTTTACACTAGTTACTCTGTAAAATAGTTCTTTTCTTAGTACTTTGGTGTCATCGGGGTATATTCTGATTCTATTTTCATCTAAGAGTTTTTGGATGGCTTTTTCCTCGTTCTATACCCTTTTTCACATCTATTGGCTTTAGCTGACTTTAGAGGGGGTGCGCTTCGTGTACGAAGACCTTGAGATAGAAGTCATGGGCTTCGTACCGGCATCCTTCTTCGATATTGAAATTATCTTCCTCGAAGTCGGTTGTCCATTCTGTTTTGGTTTCCGACGGTTTTATGTTCTTCTTTTGCTTCTTCTGTGATTTAGTTTCTTTCCATACTTTTTGTTCTATTTTGGTTTCTTTTTTGGTCTCTTTGGCCTGTCCTTGTTCAAACTTCTCTGTAGCCACTCCAACACACTTCGTGTCTTTAACGTTTAGCCTTTCTTTTTCAGCCATTTTGGCTCCGGCTCAAGTATCTCCTTTACTTGCAGCGTTTTTCCTGCCGTCACACCGTATATCAGGGCTGAGGGCGGATTGGGCGGGAAAAACATTTTCCTGATTCCGTTCTTCTCCAGGAGTAAATTTAGTGTTTCCGAAAAGGTTCCTGGCTGCACTATATTATGTACGTGCGCGAACATCATGCATGCCAGGGTGTCTAGTCCTGTCCTTTTATTAACATTAATATTTATTTTAGGCTCCTGAGTTTCTTTGATTTCTTTGACCGTAGCTTTCACTACGCTCACGTAAGTCTGGTTGGTCCGTTTTTCATTTTCCTTTCTTTCCTCTTCTTCCTTCTTTTTATGATTTGTTTCCTCTTTGGGCAATTAACAGCCATGGTTCTATGGGCACCTTGGCAGTTAATGCACTTTTTCGTCGTTTCTTTACATTCTCGGAAGTTATGGCCAACGTTTTCGCACTTCGAGCATATTTTTCTATCTTTGTGTGGGTAGTTCTTTGTTACGTGTTCTTCAATGGCATAACATTGAAACATGTCTGCACGTTAAATTTTTTTTTCTTTTTCGATGTCTACTGAGGGAATCCTCATCCTCTATGCAAGGAGTCCGTTTGTTGTTGCTTTGCCAGCCATTTCTGCCGTGGCACAGATCACCTTGAACACATGGGTGTGGTGTCCAAATTTGATTAACTCGGGTGTTAATTTTGTCCTTCGATTTCTTCCTTTAATTCTTCCGCCGCATGGTATCCCACGTAGAGATCTACTTTGCGGCATATGAATGATGTGTTTAGCAGTTGTAGCGGCAGTTTGGGGGCCAGGCCGATCTGGCTTAGTGCCTTTAGTCCTTCCAGTGCCACCATGCGCTCTATGTCGTCATGCTTGTGGCAGAGGACGATGTATCAGTTGGGTACTTCTATTAGTCTTGTAATCAGAAGTTTTACTTCTGTGTAGAGGGTGCGAATAAGTACTCCTCTCTCAGGTTTTTGCATCCCCACTTCTGTCCTCAGGGAAGGTCTTCTGTGGTCTAAATCTTGATTCATGTTTTCGTGAGGGGATTACCCCTCCCTTCCCCGTTATCACCGCGCCGACTGGTTTAGCTGTCAAAAATGAAATGATGATGGATGATGGATAGATCAAGATGGACTCCTCCCGAGGGGTGAAAAGTGACGGACCTTTTGGTGGCTACCGCGGAATCAACCGTCGCTAGCAGGGGGTGCCGCCTCCTCGGTAAAACTAAAAACCGTGGCTGCGTGCTACGTTACACTGAGACGGTTGCATGTCCCTCAGTGGTCTTGGGGCCGACCCACAGGCGGAGTTGTGAGACTCCCCTGAGGAGGTTGCAGCCCCGCGAATTGTCCGGCGGTTTCTCTAGTACGGGCTTCTGGCAGCAGGCTAGTCCTCAGACTTCCCTCCACCTGTACTCCCAATTATGCAAAAGCCACTGCCTTGCATAGTTGGGACGAGGTTGGAATAACAGAAATCACCAGTCAAGGCATGGGCCCAGGTTGGAGTGAAGGAGTGTGGGAATAATGGCCTTATAAAGTATTGTTCTCTCTTTTTAGACACCTCCCTAATGGGAGGATTTTGGGTGTGGAAGAGAAAACGGTGAACGAGATGAAAGATGAATAATGAAAATGATTGTCAAAAAACTGAAGATGAGATGGGCGGCGGATTTTTCTTTGCTCGTGTGTGAGTAAAGATACTTCCTTAAAGGTCTTTAAGATCTTGAAAGACCAGTCCATAAGATATGCAGGCGTTTTTTTCTATAGAGAATTCCTATGGTTTGGAGGCAGCAGACAAACCATGATACTCACTGCTACTACTGCACTACTGATATGACTGGAATACACAGACAGAACCTGAGAAGCCTTAACTATTCTGATCTCTAATCAGCATGTATTCACGTATATCATTGTAATAAAATTCCAGTACCTATTTTAGAGAACTTCTGACTTTGGTGACAAAGAATCTTCCCACGGCTACACATCAAGCTCGACTTGATCAAGCAGTTAAGAAAGCTCTTGGCAAGGATGTTGGCTGGTAATTTGACAGTCCTCAACTCCATCAGCTCATCAGAGATAAAGAGTTTGAGTTTAAAACCTCAATGAACAAATTTGAATTGGAAGCATGGAAGGCTTATGTTCTGGTGGTGAAAAACTTTTTTAGGCAACAAGAAAGCACGTAATTACCAAGAACTTGTTACCAATATGCTGAATGCTATCATAAACTTCGGGTGCAACATGTTGAGCAAAATGCATTACTTATTTTCGCATATGGATCGGTTCTGTGAGAATCAGAGATCAATGAAGATCGAGTATGGGAAAAGATTCCATCAAGACATGAAAGAGATGGAGACTAGGTACCTTTATCAGTATCTAGTATTGAATGGACGCTAATCACTTTTTGTAGCAAACAATTAATAGATTGTGTTAAAAAACGAGTGTTTTTCTCTTATAACCTATTTATGTTGAGAAATATTAGAAAAAATTCAAAATATCACCAAAATATATTCTACATAGTTAGAAAATCGGATTATTTTAAAATCGATAGCACAAAAAACCGAACCTGATCGGAAGAAACGGATGTCATATACGGATTCAGGGGTGCAAAATTGTCTTAAACCAGTTAGAAACCTTAGATAACGTACATAGATTATTTTGTAATCCAGTGAAGCATTTATAGCGGGCGCTTCAATATCTAACTCATGCGTTCCAATATTTAACTCATATATCAAGCCACTCGTCCAGTGAAAGTAAATTTAGATTTGACAGTCTTTTATTCTATCCTATATTTCTAAGCCCAGGAATTAATTTCGTCACTAGACGTTAAACAGATTATAATTTTATAATATCCTTTCGCATCTATAGAGGCCAGAATTGTTCGGCATAGACCAAATGAGATCTTGCATTAAACAAAAATAAAATCTCTTGATTTAAACGGAAAATGTCTCGGCGTGTATCCAGGTTGCCCATTGGTAAGCTACACAGCATTATTTCGAAAATTTTATAGCACTAAAGAATTAGATACCTAAATTCTTTTTCATTTCTCCTTTTAAACCAAAGTTGTAATGTAATCAATGATTTTCATGAAATATTGCATTACTCTGCACTTCGCTTGGTTGAATTGCATCTGCTATCTATTTTAACACTAACTACACCATGTATCCATGTCTCTTTGCTGATTTAACAGTCACTATTGTAATATTTCATCAGCTAATTTTGAAATTATACTAATATATTGTTGCAAAGATAGTTTATATATATATGTATGAGAAAAGCATAATGCACCCACATTTCCCCCACCTCTCTTTCGGGCGGGCCGGTTATCAAACCTTCCCCTTCCGGCCCAATATCTGATGGTCTTCCCTCAGAAGAAACCGCCGGCCATTTAAGCTAACCACCGAGTTCCTCTCTCCACTGGTTATCGATAGATGGGAGCCCATCTTGGCCTCCAGTGGTTCATGGAAGTTTACAAAGGACGAAATGGAGGAGCTTGATATCATATCTACTTCCTGAGCCATGTGAACCTACCCGAGTTTCGAGTAAAAAAGATGAATTCTTTTAACCCTCAGTAGTAGAGCTTGCACAGCGTCAGGAGGGGCAGGAAATGCCATCTATCTCGGTGTAGTGGTAAATCATCGAAGCACCAAGTCTTCAGAGAGGAGATCGGTCCCAGTTATGTAAGCTCCTTACCCCATTAGTCTGCAAGTCAGTGCGGACCCAAGCTCGTACTCACGTGTCAGAGACGAAGCTACAAACAGCCTTGCTCTAGTTCCGTAAGCGAGAAAACTACATCTCGGCTTTTCTCCGTGAACCTACGCGTCGATAGGTGACTTCGCCCTTCCCCTCTCACAGAGGCACCCAAGATTCCTTGGAGTTCACGAGCGTATGGCCCTCTTTAACAAGAAGCTTCCGTCACCGCCTTCTTCCAGCAGAATCGTAACGGAATTGTGGGATCAGGTCGGTGCCGTGAGAACCTACCTCATCGTCTCCACTCCTTATTTCACCACCTCCACTCAGCAGTGCCACCCGAACATCAGGTTCCAAGGTATCCCTTCCCTTTCGCATTCCCCAACTTCACCGCGAAGCTTACCAACATTAGAAGTGTATAGGACTTACATAATGAATAGTTATTTACAATCCAAGTCAGGTATCCGTGATTCAATTATTGATTTATCTCTCAAAGCACATTATTTGTATATATTTATATGTATATATATATATATATATATATATATATATATATATATATATATATATATATATATATATATATATATATACTCTTGTTTAGTGTTCATTAAAACTTTATTCTGATATTGTTGTGTATCTAACTTCCTTTGGGTCGCTTGCTGGCAAAGTTCATTCCAATAAACCCAGTCAGGGCACGGGCCGAACGAAGAATAAGGAGTAGTACGAAGACCCCCACTGCATTCGGGATAATAGGATATAAATATATATATATATATATATATATATATATATATATATATATATATATATATATATATATATATATTTAGAATTTTCCATAAGAAAACAATGAATGTCGAGGAGTAGACTTAAATCCAACATAAAAAAGTCTTTATTACGATTAAGTAGTGCAACCTTTCGACCTTACGGTCATCTTCTGGCTCTAGAAAACAGATTAAGATGTACAAATATACAAAATAGGTTTAAGGGGTCACCGCAAATTATAATTGTAATAACAGGGGAGTAAAATACGGAACAAAAAACAACTGAAAAACTGGCTAATAAAGGCTTAAAATACAACAAAAAAACAATCAATACAAAACCAAACGGATCAAATGAGAAACATACCTTGAATCTTTGATATCCATTGAGAATATGGTGTGGTAGAGAGGTGACGGAAAATATAGCACTTACGTTAGTAGTGGTTGTTTAAAGGATGTTTAATGCAATAGAAGAGGAATCAGAATTGAGTGATGGAGATAGTGTTTTGATATAAATAGATTCAGAGATACGTAGTAACAGTGGGTTTGAGTTGGAGTCCAAACTCTCGAAGTCATTCAGGGATGGAATTGTTTGGCATTTAATCGAGTGCTCTCTTGTAGAAGAATGTTCTTTTTTATTAAGAAGTTCCCCTGTTCTAAGGCTGATGCCCATGTTAGAGAAAAACGTGCCTGAAGGGTACGTAGGGTGCTTCCAACATATTTTCAAGAGATACATTCTGGACAAGAGTAAAAATATACTACACCACTACGTAAGTCCTTAGGAGTTTAAAGTTGTTTTTTTCAACAACCACACAATTGAACATTTTTTAAAAATTAAAGATCAAACTCCTCTCTATCACACCATATTCTCACTGGATATCAAATATTCAAGGTATGTTTCTCATTTGATCCGATAGGTTTTGTATTGATTGTTTTTTTTGTTGTTTTAAAACTTTTATTGGCCAGTTTTTTAGTTGTTTTTTTTCTTACAATTTGACTTTACTTCTTTCCTTAAATCGTTGTATTTTACTCACCTATTATTATAATTATAATATGCGGTGACCACTTAAACCTATTTTGTATATTTGTACATCTTAATCTGTTTTCCTAGAGCCAGAAGAAGACCGTAAAGTCGAAACGTTGAAGTACTTAATCGAATAAAGATTTTTTTGATGTTGGATTTAAGTCTACTCCTCGCCATTGTTTTCTTATTGAAAATTAAATTAAGGCTGCACAGCGGAAACGACCTGGATTATATATATATACATATATATATATATATATATATATATATATATATATATATATATATATATATATATATATATGAAAAATCACGAAATTTAGCGCGTGATAACTATAAATATGAATATGTACCACGGAAGGAAACTGAATAAAAGGCGGATGGAGTTAGTACTTTCGTCTATTCGACCTTTGTGAGTTTGAAAATGTCAAATAGACGAAAGTACTAACTCCATCCGCCTTTTATTCAGTCTCCTTCCGTGGTACATATTCATATATATATATATATATATATATATATATATATATATATATATATATATATATATATATATTAAGAGAGAAAGGGGGGGAGGCAAGGCATTGCCAGGCGTATACTTTTAGGATAAATACAAAGGCTGCATTTAGGACATTCATTATCGTATTTTAACTTCTTGGTCTGAATTTAAATTTGGGGGGGGAGAGGGGGTTGTAAATCTAATGTAAATGGATCCCGTGCTCGACGATGACTTTGGATGCTGGATGTGTCGTTAGTTGAAAAATTGTTTGAGCTGGGTTTATGGTATGGATGTCTGTTTAAGTAATGTTGTTAAGTGCCCTAATAACAAAGAAGCTATGGCATAGGTCGATGAAACGGGAAGCCAGCGTCTTACTTTCCTACTCAGACAACATATATTTCCATGTGATTAGATAGATTGATAGATCGATAAATAATTAATAGATAGACAGATAGTTACGAATTAGACGCTTCGCAGTTTAATAAATTTTAAAAAAAATCTCAATCTTCTTTGCATCTGACTCTCTCCTCCGTATTTCATTTTCCTCAAATCTTAATGATGTCACAGCAGAAATTGTGCCGTGAAAGCATTAAAATCAAGGCACTGCTGGTAAAACTGCCTCATCTTAAATAATTATAAATACCCCTTATGAATCTGTTAAAACGGTCAAAAACGCTTTCTGCTTCTGCTTGACGTCATACGTTTCCGGTCTAACCACTTTTTTAAGATAGGTTAGGGCAAATGTATGCCCACCCTGTGGTCGTGAAAATAGCAAATGAACAGGCAGTGTTTGAAATTCGTCTGCCCTTCTTACGCTAAAAATTGCTAATCTCACTTAAATACATGTGAAAACTCCTCCTGCCTAATATGGGAGTGGAAAATTCCCATTAAACTAGCTAATAGCTCTCCTAAGGAAAATCCTATTGGTAAAACCCTTTGGATGTGGGCCCCAACTCTTCTCATATAAAACCCCTTGTAAGCAATAGATTAGAGTCATTCTGAGCAAATCTTGTACTTTGAATTAAGCTTAGTCATACCAGCCCTTTGCTATCCGCCACTGCGTTGTACTAGGTTCAGAAGACGGGGACGCAAATTACGTTGGATTACTGTGATCACTGAGGTTCACCGCCCTTCTTCCACGATGAAAACACTTGCACCTCACTAGCAGGCAATTCTTTCTCATCAAGAAGGATTCCGTTGCACCGACTGCCTGATTCCCTAGACTCTGTGTCCAATCTACCGACTGAGAGTCATTGGCGCCATCATTACAAGGCCAGGAGGGAGCACTAAATGAAAAATGTAATCGGATAGGGGAGAATTCAGGAGTAGTGAGTGCGCTTTAGTTCTGTGGCTAAAGCCTAGATGTGCGCAAATACGGCCATGTAGTGTGCGCTGTGTCAATCCTAAATATACCTTGGAATACAACTCGACCAGATGAATTGAGAAATGATGAAAAATCGAAGCAGCGTTGTTATTTTGTCTTTGTAAGGGAATCGATACACCCACCTCACAATTGAGCCGCTGTTCTAACCACAACAACCTGTCAATGAAGACGGCGTAGCCCGACCACTTAACCTCCTCCCCTCTCTCCCTTCGTCTCGAAGAGAAGATGAAGGGCCACCCAGGACCACATAATGCACTAATCAGCTCAGGTCGCACCCGTGACCCTAACATTAGTTAAAACAGCAAGATTTCCCCTAAGAATTGGGATCCAATTTCACCGCATATGCGAAATTAAAGGATCTATCGTCCTAACCCAAAAGGTCCATTAGGGCTAGCTAAATGACGCTCTGAGAAAAACCGTTTGAGGAGACGTAATGCAGACTGTCCACGTATTCCCTCCCTCTCCTTCCCATACCCCCAGTGGGGTGGCGAAGTATGAAATCAAATAACTTTGGAAAAATATGGTAGATTACGTTAGTCACCAAGGCGACGAAGACCGGCAAGAGGCCCGGCTACCAACAAAAGGTACTTGAAAAAGCGCATCCGGAGCCAGTTTCTGGTGGTCACACCGAACTTTAACTGATCTTGATTTAAGAGGCAAGTTTAACTATGTCTCGTCAGAGAAACGCCTTATCCTGGTGTATCCCAAAACACAGAGATTCTCCTCACCCTTCAGAAATACCCCAAGTGAACTCCCTTCAGCACTCTCCTGATTCAAAGGATTCACGCATTGGCTCATCGCTTGCCAGTGCGAATTATTCCCAAAATAATTCGAAGAGAAGAAGAAAATTCTTTCCCTGTCCCGTGGCGAGATCATTTTGTCCAGAAGGCGTGCGTCTCTCGATCTGCCACACTCTCCGATATCTTCTGTGGTTTTAAAGAATTTTCCTCTTGAGAATACAGCTATAACCGCCGATTTACGCGCGTTGGCCCGGAAACAACATTCTTGAGGTGACAACAATTGTTCAAGGTTAGACTCAAATCCGATTCTCGTGGAATCTCGTAAGGTATTTAAACGCCTTTTATATGTTTCGTCGAGGTCAGTTGCAGTTAATATTAAAATGAGCTGTGGGTCAACCTTTACTATAAATTCAATTATGTAATTTAGAAAGCCTCACTTAAAAAATTTATTTAATTTATCTCTGTGTATTTAGTGTGTTAAATTTCATTGGTTCATGTTTTTAATCAAAGTTCTAGTTTTCTTAGAAAATTTTTTTTTTTATTTAAAGATTAACGTAATAGGAATAATAATAATAATAATCGATAATAATCTAATATAACACTCTTAGAGAGAAAACGTTATCACGGAGTTTTGTAGTACGGAACCAACCCCTACGTACGAACTCCATCACTCGGTCCTTCCTATACCACGGCAGTCTTTAATGTTGAAAAGAAGCGGTACTTAACGTGTGCTTTGAAAAATGGATATAAAATGTGTGGCAGGAAAGGAATTTTTAAGAATGGAAAAAAGTTTGACCTATAGAAATGAAATGAGGAGCTCTATATATGGGATAGGTACAAAAACCTCTCTTTAGGGACATTATAAAGGGGTCTTTCGGGATAAATATTTTATTGATAAGATTTCGAATAGTTCGGTCGGATAAGTTTAAGGGATATCCTTTTTTTTAAATAGTTAGTGAGGAAAGTGGCTTCGTTGAGGAAACTGAGGTAAACTGAGATGAGGTTATAAGCGCGAGAAAGTAATGTTTTGATAGAGTTGAGTTTGATTTTAGTGCCACAATGACTAATAAAATGAAGAGCAGAGCTCGTATGTGTAGGAAAGGAATGGTTTTGTTGTCTTCCTTTTCCCGAGTAAATTCAATATTTGGATGTAATCGGTCTATGTACTCTAGAAATTCATCAGATGAACTTTTGGAGCAAAAAGAGTGATCGTGTCGTCTACGTATCTCCTGTAGAAGATGAGAGGGAATTGCAATATACATTTATCAAGTGCTTCCTCTTCTAAGTTACACATGGAAGGATTTGCCTAGAGGGGCCGCAATAGGACTTCCCATTGCGAGACCATTTATTTGGTGAAAAAGTTTCCGTAAAATAAGAAATAGTTGTCGTGAGAGACTGTAAGTAGTATTTTCTTAATTTGTTTCTCGTTAAAACCCTGAAATAGGGAGTTGAGGAAAGAGAATACCCAAGAAAGAAAAATATTTATTATTCTAAAAGTGGAACCCTAGTGTATAAGGAGGATACGTCAAAACTAACTATATAAAAGTTGGAATTTTGTTTTGTAAGTCCTTCTCTTAGGTGTATAGAACTTTTGACAGTGTATTGGTTTGTTTCAAGGAGGGAGGATAATTAGTGAGGCAATGAATTAGTCGTCGTTTTATAATTAGAAAAGTTATAGGTTGGTAGAATAGGTTGAAGGGCGAGAACAGGTTGAAGGGCGAGATTAGATTTATAGATGTTAAGGATACAGTAGAGTTGCCCGTAGGTGAAGCCTGTAAATTGGAGGTGTTTGTAGGTCTCTTCATCAAGAGCGTGCGATTTTATGAGGGGAAGAAGAAGCCTATTAACTTGGTCTTCAAGTCGGAGGGAGAGTTTCAGTAGTTCTTCTTGGACGGGATCAAATTTAGATCGGTCATATAAAATCATATCCATTTTTCGTGTATATTCTTCTTTGTTCATTATAGCTACGCCTCTGCCTTTCTCAGGGCAGGTAATGATAATGTTATCTTTGGAGGATAGAATTCGTAACAGGGTCATATCATCTTTATGTAAATATAAAGGGGTTGCACGAAAACGTTTCAGCTTGGAAAAAAATCGCGGGTGATATTAGAAATCCTCATTTGTGCTCTCTTAAATATATCTCGTATGGGTAAGGATTTAACTCGTTTTAATAGTGTTTCAAATGTGAATACAAATTTAACTTTGTTCGGGGAAGTTGGGGTCAAACAAAAGTCGAGTAGTTTCTCTCTTGGTTAATTGGTGGTGAGATAAGTTAAACACTACCTTTTCTGGATCAACCAAAGTTGCAGAAGAGAGGTGCATTGGTTCGATTTTGCGTGCGTGAGTCCGTTTTTCTTTAGATATGTAGGCTTAGATATATAGTCAATTAGAGAAACTTGAGTTTTCAACTGAGAAGTAAGCTGAAGTAGAGATTTTTAATGAGGTTCCTTTTTGGGGGGGTTGAAGTTGATTTGTTGGCTAAAAGGTAGGTGAGAGATTCTGTATAGATATGCGAATGTTAGAAGGATTTTTGATAAAACTCAAAGTATATGAAGTTGGTGAACGTTTTGGGTTCCTACCCGAAACGTGGATCTAGGACGTTTCGGCGCGACCCTATTCGATGCGAGCGTTTCGGAGCATATTCTGTTCGGCGCGGCTTATTTTCGGCGCAGATGCTGTTCGGTGCACACCCTGTTAAAAAATTTAAAGTAATCGAGATTACTCAAAAAAAATATCATGAAAAGAAAGGTTGATGTTAGAAATCTCTTACAAGGAAGTCAGAAATTTTGTGATTGGCGGCCTTCGTTCTTGTTCAAACTTACTAAAAAAAACATTTCATGTGTTCAATTTATTTATTTACAAAGTTTCACGAAAACTAATTACCCGATTTCTACCAAATTTGAAGGAGTTTAGATCCTCAGCCTCAAAGCAAACGATAAGTTTTTTGACCAAGATCTAGTTAGTATATCCGGTTATATACAATCAAATATTTTGAAATATGGGGATTTGCTCTCTATTAGTATCTTTTGCTAAAAAAAAATTAGGGGGATTGCCTGAACTAGTTTGAAATTACTACTTTCTTTTACATAGAAGAATTATTTATTTCTTAGCCATGCGGATAAAAGAATTTAGGCCAAAACAATATATCATTTGAAAGTGAACGGATTAATTAAACTTTGGGGACAGTCTTAGGATAATGGCTGACTGTGATAGAACGGTCTGAGGCCACTTAAATTCAGCTGCTATCACATGTTAGAAACAAACACATGCTACCCACGTGCATCTACGGGAGGAAGCAGGGCGCGTTATCACCAACTGAGTCAATATTTAACTAAGGAGGTTATTCCCCCGTTTTGCCTCCATACGCCGATCTCGCCAGATTGAGTTAGGCTTATGGGCAGATGAGGTATTTTCCCAGGCGCGACCGGGGCATTGCCCCGAGCCTCCAACTCAATTGTCCCCTACGCCAAGGGCCTGGCTCCGGGTACTTATACAATAGCATTTCCCAATAAGAGCAGATCAGATCTAGATTATCTTCGCGAGGCATCACGCCGATCCGGTCTTACCTTGTGCACCTCGAGATCCACCATTATTGTCCAGAAGAGGACAATATCCCTTGAGTGCCAAGGTTCGTGCCTTCGAGACACCAAGTCCACAAGGCCCCCCTGTTGTTCAGAAAAAAGAGAACAACGTTAGAACAGACATTGTTCTTGGAGCCCGTTGACAAGAGATGGTTATCACCCCCCCTCTGATGTTCAGAAGAGAACAACGTTAGAACAGCCATTGATCTTCAAGCCCCTTCGTCAAGAAACGGTTCTCATTCCAAAGACATCACGTCAGGATAATTTGATTCCCCCTTTTTAAGGTTCTTCAAGAGAACGATTGGTTTCAACGATAACCTCAATTGTTCATCTAGAACATCCCCGATTTGCTGTCACAAAGATCGCTTGTACCTCCGAGTCCCACTTCGCTCTTACTCTTCGAAGACAGTCCTTCTCCTTCGCTAAGGACAACCCCCAAAGAATCCTTCTGCTGGAACTCTCCAGTGGACCAAAGATTCCTATGTATCGTCTTCCTCTGCACAACAACTTTGTAATTACGTAAGCTGAGCATTACCTTTAATTATCTAACCTTTTGTCAACCCTACCCTGTGCTTTAAATGGTTTAGCAAACCATTTCCCCCCTTTAATTTTTATTTGTTTACCTTTTTAAATCTCTCCAAATCTTAATCCTCGGATTAGTTAGATTTTCCCACGAACCTTTCCATTCTCCGTTTATGTAAACATTTTCTTTTGTGTGTTGTTGATAGTTTAATTAATAAAACTATATTTTATTAATGATAGCCATATTATTATCCTTGAGCTCAGTTCCACTTCTTGAACATATTGAAGATAAATAACCTCGGTCGAATATTAGAATAATTCCCTCAACGAATAGTTATATATGGTATATCGTCGAGAGCCTATTCTACGACACTGACAACTGAATATTTATTGGGGTATTTGGGAGGACCCACACAATAGTCATTTTCCAATATGGTGCTTTATATTCTTGAAATACCAGCTTCTTAACAAAGATTTTAAAATTATAAGAACAAGAATTATAAAAATAAATAGAGGTATAAATTTTAAATAACAATCCCCAAATCATTTTAAAAATTACAATAAATCCAGTATTTTGTCTTTATGATAACTGTTGACCTGATATAAATATTTATGGGCTATTTGAATTATTTTAAACTCAATAAATTAAGTCACTTTTTGATGGAGCTCGCAAATAAACTACTTATACTTATTGTATCCTAAAAAAATGACCAGGCCTCGTATCAAACAAAGTTTGCAATACATATTTATGGGAAGAGATTTGAAGGGAATTTAACTATTTTCTCCTTTTCCAGCATCAAGATGTAAACTCTTGGAAACATAAAATTTAACAAAGAATGTGCAATTATATTTTTTCCAGCAGTGAAGTTTATAAATAGAAAATGCTTTTGAATTTTAGATTAAGTTGTGTCTTAGACATTTTTCGAGTTGATGAACTGGCTCGCCTACAATAAAACTTTCTGAACTCTTTAGATATCCTGAACTCATATTCAATTCAGTTTTAAGAGTTTCACTTTAATAATTTCAAGAAATGATTAAACATTTCTTAGACCCAAAATATGGTAGCGAATATAATATCATACTGTGGAAAACTCAAATTTGAAAGTGATGGGTTTATCTGTCTTTGATAGATATAGAGCGGATGAGGAAACACAATTTTATCAGTGTGACGGAAAAGATTCCTTTAATTCCAGAATTCATGCTCAAAACGAAGAAATCGTTAAATCTAATAATGACCTTTCACACGATCCTTTTTGAGCAAAAATTGAGAGCGACCGCATTCTAACTCAAATAAGGATGCGTGCAAGCAACACAGTAGAAGGAACTGCTATAGTTGTCAACGAATGCTCACAGAGTTTAACTCAAACTTGCCAATGAGCTCCATATACCAGATAATAGATCTTAAAAAAGATGGTCCGTCAACAAGGAAACAATGAATGATCATACCCATTGAGCTCAATTGATTTAACCAGTCTTGTTATCCCAGAAAAATTCATAACTTATGCTTTTGGTGGAAAAACCGGAAGAATTTTCGCTTGCAAACAATGAATGTTCTGAGAGTTCTTGTAGAATTTTATTATTTGAACGTAAAAGTAACCTGAGATTAGTATATGAGTGTGAAATGTTTTTCGTTACACGTTGTTATACGTTCTGCTCCACAATAAAGTTCGTGAAATTTAGGAAAAATTAGTCAAAATGATTTTAAAAATTGAACCTAGATTTAGTCCATCAATTATAAACTGTGACTTTGAATTCGCAAAGTTCAATAGCTAACAAGTACATTTCCTTTAAGCAGATATCAGAGGTTGTTCTTTTCATTTGTGTCAAAATATGAAAGAGCATGTTTGTGCCTTAGGACATTCTCTTTAATATAGAAATGATCCATTGTTTAACTTGAAATGGAAAATGGTATGTGCTTAGCTTTTATTCCTATAGAATACATAAATGAAGCAATCATGCAGTTACGTCACAAATTAACCAATGATCTACAAGAACTTTTCGATTGGTTCGAAGACAATTATAGAGGAAGAATGGACAGAAGAACAAACCTTAGGAGAGAGCTTCGTTTTCCTCATACAATGTGGAATTTATATTAGAGTGTACTGAACAAAGAAGACAGGATAAACAATCATACAGAGGCAGAAAACAGGAGGTTGCAATCGAAATTTGAAATGCAGCATCCAAATATATAGAAATTTATTGACTATTTGTGTAAGGTACAAAGAGGAAGATACCACTATTCGGAAAGACTTGGTGCAGGCCATGACACTGGGCAAAAAATTTTCAAAAAAATTTGTTTCTGGTATTTATTTTAGTGTTTTTAATACAAACTTTTGCGCTGATTCCAAATATGTCCTTATATTTTATCTAGAATTGACCGTTTGAAAGATATAACAAATTATGCTAATATAAAGAAATGTATGGGGGTACGGGTAAAGCACACTTACATTTGTCACTAATATATTTATTTTCTTTTTCAGGATTATATGATAAATATTGACTTTCTTTATTATGGCTACAAGAAGATGCATAAATTCACCAGATTCGTTCTGTTTTGCGTATGGTTTCTATGTTGGACCTAAGCATATATCACAGAAAATTGGGAAAGGTGGAAAGTACTGGATTTCTTATAGAATTAATATGGATGACCAAGAAGAACCATGAGCCACTCATGTGATATGTGGAAGTTGTCGATCAAATTTAGATGCATGGCTGATAGGTGCAATAAAAGCAATGCCAAAATATCATCATGATGATTGCTATTGACATATCAAAGTACAGAAAAGCTAAGACAAGAAAATACCTCCCATATCCCAACATTTCATCCTCTATTGCACCTGTGCCACATGATGATACCTTATTGGTTCCACGACCGCGAAAAAATTTTAAAAAATCTTATCAAATTGTAAACTATATACTTTATAGCAAAATAAATAGTGAAATATTCAAAATATCTAGCTATGGTTTCTTGTAATGTGATTCCCCGTAAGGAGCGCGGCGATTTGCCTTCCTGGCCGCCATGCTGACAGGACCTAGCGACTCGTTCGGCCCCAGCTTAGCCTGTATTTTCAAAGGGTGGATGCTGACCTTCTTCTCAGCCAACTATCCTGAATCAGGGCTGAGGGGAAAGGGGACAATGTTCCGATTTGGGATGGTAGGTTTTTAACAACCTGCTTCATCCCCATCCATACCTTCCTCACATCCCGTTTCCTTCTCACTTTACAATCTTTTTACGCCGCGCCCAAGGTGGAGCCGCTATGTCGAAGGGCTGCAAGGGTACCAGGTGGGAGGGTTGGCCTAAAATGGCAGCACCTGGCTCTGCCAACCCCGTACGCACCCCTCGCAGAGCGAGTCACTGCGAGGGGTGATTAGCGTTTGCTTCCCACATAAAGAATAGGGTCTTCATGGCCAATCATAAAAATCTAAAATAAAACCACTTCCCCTTTCCCCCTCATCATCGACGGAGCCGCCTTCCGGCAGCTCCACTGAAAAAATGGAGGTCCTGCCCCCTGTGCTTCCAGAGAGGAAACTCAAAATTCTTTGAAGGGAGAGGAGGGTTACTCCTCTGCATTACCTACGGGTGAAGGAAGCTCCCCGTCACTCCGCTCTATGGAGTCGCTCTTGGGTAACTCCCTCTTTCCAGCGGCAGGTTCATCTTAACTTTCACAGGGGACTACCAAGAAAGCCAGCAGGCAGCCCATTACCGACCGCTCCCGGTTGAAGCGGCTCAGTAGGGAACTTCCCTTAGGGGGGGGAGACGGAAGACAGGGCCCATCGGCTGCTTCAATCTTGAGATCGGCTGGTTCAGGTATTGACATTAGCGGTGTTTAAGGCCTGTCGTAGAATGGCCCTTTCTGATCACCCCACACCTGACACCCCTTTTATGTAGGAGGATGCCCCTTTTTAATCTCTCCATACACAAACCGCTTTTGTCGTGGTATTCTCTATGGTAGTGATATACTTCTTTGATGAAGTAGGCTTTGTTCTAAGAGTGCTAATATTGTTATTTTAAAGATGAGCCGCCTCAAACACGTAAGGATAAAGAGAAACGCACAATAATTACAAAAAAATATACTTATATTTTAACTTTAATAATTTAATACACAAAAACTAAACATTAACCACAGAAATACACCAAATATTATAATACACAATAATTACTTTAATTAGCTTGCTCCTCTAAAATTGGTTAAATTCGCTACACACTTCAATATACAATATTTAGGCTTATTGACTCTACTGAAGTTTAAATACGTCAGGAATGTTATTGCCTCCACGACGCGTGCCTACCGGCCAGAGGAGGTGGTCGAGATCACGAGGTACTTTTGGCGAGGGTAGCAGATGGGGGTCCACAGGGTATTCAATGTGGGGTCTTCAATGACGAGAACAATCAAGGTGTTTTAGGCGGCACCAAGGTAGGCGGGGTCTCTCTGGCGAGAGTAAGTCGAACTTGGTTCTTAAACCAAGTTAACTTTGAGTTCGGTGTGATCACTGGGTAACGGGCTCGAGGAGGAGCTTTTCTCCTTCGTTACTTAATTCTTCATGAGCGAGCACTGTACTCGGGGAGGGTCTTCTTCAAGGGCAAGGATCGATGAGGGGGGGTTTCTCTGACGAGAATAAGTTAAACTTGAATAAGTTAACTTAAAGGTCGGTTTGGTAACCAGGAACTAGCTCGAGGATGAACTTCTTCTTAGTTCCAGTCTTCCTAAAGGGGGAGGATAACGGAGGGGGGTTTCTCTGACGAGAATAAGTTGAGCTTGGTTCCACAACCAAGTTAACATGAGTTTTGTGTGGCCACCGGGTAACAGGCTCAAAGGGGAACCTTTTCTTTCTTCTTTTCTTAATTCCTCAAGGACGAAGAATATCCCTGGTGTTTAAGATGCACCAGGGTATGAGGAGTCTCTCTGACGAGAGTAAGTTGAACTTAACAAAGTTAACTTAACGTTTGGTTCGATAACCAGGGACTAGCTCGAGGATGAGCTGCTTCTTAGCCCCTTAGGTAGGTAGCCCTGCCTCTCTTGCAGGGTACTTCGTAGTCTGGCGACCCAAGTAATCTACCTGTCCAGTTTCGGTAGCCCGATCTTAATCCGGGGACTTCGTCACCTGGAGACTGACGTATTCTACCTATCCAGTCTCGGTAGCCCGGGGTCTTAATCCGGGGACTTCGTCACCTATAGACTGACGTATTCTACCCCAATTTTCCTCAGTGTTTCTTATTTATACCTCCTTACCCCACTGGGAGAGGGTAAGAGATGGGTGGGCTTTCGGACGGGTCCAGGAGGGTTCTTATTCCAAATGGTTTTTCTCAAAAAGTCTTACATCGGCTTCCGTTAGCCTTCGAGCTTGGGAGAAACGCGTCTCCAATTTCTTACTTGAGGTGAAATTAAATATCACTCTTCTAAGGGAGATCTTGCGTTTTACAACCTTAGGCCTTTCTTAGCGACGAGTAGCGAGGCGCTGTGATTACGAGTGTGACCCCACGGTGCCGGGGCCGGATGTTTTTGCGGTCACCATCATGGGTCTCTACTGAGAGAGAACGGGTGGATGACGATTCCCCTACCCCTACAAGGCCTATCTCCCTCCATACAGCCTGACTAGTGACACCACTGCCAATGGGACCTGTGATGTCTTAGGGGGATGGCCAAATGGAGCCCTCATCGCAAGATACACTTGGTCCTTGAGGCAACCCAGTCTCAGAGGGTAGGGCCTTCCATGAGGGCAAATCAGGGATTGGCGCCAAGCAACGAACCTGAGTCTGTCCCTATGCAAGTCCCTACCCAAACGGCTCGTGTCTCCAAAGCAGTACAAGGAGGGGAGGGATCTTCTTCTCCGGCTGGTGCCTCTGTGACTGCCAGGACCTTGCTGAGGCCTCTCCATTTAACCTAAGTGCTTCTCACGGCGGAGGGGAGAAGCGCGTTTATTTTCCGCCCTCTTCTCCAAAAAAGAGAAAAAAAACCAAGAGAATGACGAAAAAAACTCGGAGCTACTATCCATCCGCGGGAGCTGCGGGGACGGATGGGTCTGCTGCCACTTCGGTAAGCGAGCAAGCCAAGATCGGCACGTTCAGCCCTTTCTCCTCCCCATCCCGGATGTGGACTCCCTGGCTAAGACCAAAAGTGCTAGTGAGCGGAGCCTCGATTACATAGGGGCGCCTCATTAAGAGACTACCCAGCGTTTTCGAGCGCGCTGGCTTCAAACGCTTCCTGGTTATTCGCTCCACTGATGGCAGCGTGTTACCTAAGGGCAACATGTTCCAGCAGAGGGAAGCTTTGGCTAGTGTGATTGGCAAATACATCGAATCCCTCTGAGGCGGCTATGATTAGTGCCCTTCATACACTTGATGGCACTCTTGTGAGTGTGACGCCGCACTTTAACATGAAATTCGTGAAAGCAGTAGTGTATGCAAGGCAATTCGTTGACTACTCCATAGATGACATACCCTTAGAGCTGGCCGACCATGGGGCGTTCAAGGTCAAACGTATGATGAGTAAAGAGGGAGGGGCCTCGAGACCCACTCCCACACTCTTTGTCACGTTTGACTGTAACAAGCTCCCTGAGTCGGTTGGTGCTGGTTAGTATCGCTACCGTGTGAGTGCATTCCTGCCACTGCCGCAGAGGTGCCCTTACTGCCACCGTTTCGGCCATACTAATGGCTCCTGTCGACGTGCAAAGTCGGAGTTACCCGAAATCGGTGTAAGTTGCTGCAAAGCCTAACACGATATGTCCAAATCGTGTGTGGCCAAGTGTGTCAATTGTGGAGAGCCGCACCCAGCTTCTTCGAAGCAATGTGGTGCGTATTTCCTTGAGAAGGAAATCTTGGCCGTTCATGCTCAGGGTCGTCTCTTACTTCGCGTCCGGCGCTGACCGGGACGTCCTATGCCTCAAAGTTGAAAAAGACACCCTCTGCTCCTGGCCCCTCCAGGCTTACGAGCGCGGTCGTTTCCGCGCCCATTCGGAACCCTTCAAGCGCTTCCCTGGTAAAGATGGCGGCACAATGGGTCCAGAAAGAGCCCAGGCTAAAAATAGGGCTCCTCCCAACTTCACCCAGGGTGACTCTTTCCCATAAGGCGAAACGGCCAGGCGCCTCCACCCCTGAAGTTGGTCGCCAGGCCATTTTCTGGCATTCCTACAGCTGCTCCCCGAAAGGAGGACAGCAATAAAGGATCTTCAGCTCCTTCGCTCACGCCACGCCCAGTCGTGGATGTGGAGGATGTGCGATTTACACCCGGCATGATGTCTGCATTCTTCTCTTCGTTTTAGTTATCTCCTTTCAGTCAGTAGCTGTGCAGCTTCACTTCCATAGGAGGAATACTGTTATTTCTGCATACATTCTACTGTCAGCCGACTTCACCGCGGGGGAGACGTAAGATGGTTTCCGAGGCCCTTTTCTTGCTCGGAGATCTAAACGGTAGACAACCTCTCTGGGGAGGCCAAGTCCTTGCCGACCTGATCGATGAGCGTGAGATGGGTGTCCTAAATGTAAATGAGTTTACGCATCACTGTCTGAGAACTGCTTCATTTTCCGGCCTCGATCTATCTTTGTGCTCTCTGGATGTGCAGCCTGATTATGATTAGGAGATGGTCGATGACCTCAATTGTAGTGATAACTTTCTCATTCAAATATCATTTTCTGGGCCACTGCCGCCTGAGAGCCCACCTCGCTGGTGCTTGGCGCGGGCGCGGTGGCCTGCATTTCAGGAAATGACTGAATTCTCTAACTCAGTCGAGGATTTTAGGTAGGTAGATGAGGCCGTTGAGTTCTTCTCCAGCAACCTCATCGCCGTGGGCCTGACTACTGTTCCAAGAACCTCTTGCCGTTTTGCACGCCAACCACTCCCCTGGTGATCAGCCGAGTGTAAGACGGCCCTCAAACAGAAACGTTATGCCCACCTTTGCTATAAGCGCCGCCCAAACAATTTCACTGTCACTGAATTTCGTCGGGCTTTAGCTAGGTCCCGGTATATTTTGAAACACGCCCGCCATTCTTCCTGGCGAGCATACGTGTCTTCACTTAACAGGAAAGAGCCCTCTAGCAGAGCTGTGGAAGTGAGTCAAAAGGATTCGGGGCAAGTTCTCGCAGCACCGCCCTCCCGTTCTCCAGGAAAATGACACCACCCATGGTCCGAACGATGTCCCATACACCATGCTTCGACAGCTGGGTGAGCGAAGCATGGCCTTTCTGTTAGATTTGTTCAACAGGATCTTGGTTGGGGGGTCTCCTCCCGGATTCCTGGCGAATCGCTACTGTGCTCACCTTTCGCAAACCGGGGAGAGATCACTCTACTCCGGCCTGTTTCCCCCAATCTTTATAACCTATTTCGTGTGCAAGTTGATGGAGAAATTAGTAAATGTTAGATTAGCACTTTTCTGGACAGCGGAGGCCATCTGTCTTCAACACAGTGCGGCTTCCGCAAGTTCCACTTCACATCGGATGCTCTGCTCTGACCGGAAAATGCCGTCTGCGAGGCCTTTCTTCGTAGAGAGCACTACGCCACGGTGTTTTCTATCTAGAGAAGGCCTATGATACCGCATGGCGATACGGTATCATGGAGACTCTCCATACGATGGTGGTGATGGGACGCCTCCCAGTCTTTATATCTGAATATTCCTAAGATGATCGATTCTGACTAAGGATGGGGGGAGCCCTCTCCGGCACAATGAAGCAGGAAGATTGTCTCCCGCAGGGAAGTGTTCTCAGTGTCACACTCTTTGCCCTGATCATCAACGGCATCATCTAGGTGCTGCCAGAAGATGTTCTCGCTATGCTCTACGTGGATGACCTTTCGATCTCTTTTGTCGCGGCTCGGATGTCAACTCTGGAGCGTCGACTCCAACAGGCATGGAACCGCGTCTCTCGCAATGCTGACCGCATAGGTTTCGGTTTTCCTTGGCCAAAACTAAGGTGCTGCACTTCTGCCGCCATCCATGGATCAATCTTGACCAATAATTGTTTTTGGAAGTGGTTGAATCGCACCGTTTCCTTGGTCTTGTATTTAACCGGCACCTCACCTGAGAGGCTCATATTCACAGCATTAGTGTCTCTTATACCCGTGTCATGGATATTTTTTGTTCCGTGACGTTCAGCGGTTGGGGCGCTGATAGAGCTACTGCCTTATCTATTTATCGATCCTTTGTTCGTTCTTAGCTCGAATGCTGATGTGAGTTTTATGCTTCCGCAGCTGAGTTTGTATTGTGGAAGGTGGACTTGATCCACCATACCGTCGTTCGACTGGCGACCGGTGCCTTCCGCACTTCCCCCCATTGAAAGCTTACTTGTCGATGCTGGCGAGATGCTCTACTCCGTGCACACTGAATTATTCCCCTGTACGCGCAAGCCCAGCGCTTCCCTCAGTCGCCAAAAGCTTTCACTGCATCCGTAGCTGATTTCGCCGGTGCCTATGCTGCAAAGAGGCGCTAATCATACCATAAGCCCTTTGGATTTAGGGCTAAGAAACTTCTTCAAGAGCTAAGTATAGCTTTCGTTCCGGTGGACCCACTGGTTCTGCCCAGGACGCCACCATGGATGGTACAACCTTTGGCTATTTGTCACCACTCCTCTGCTCCCAAAGTTTCTACAGCGCCTGCAATTTTGCATGAGACCTTTTTTTAGCACACCTCGTGTCACGCTGCAACCGTGCTAGTGTATACATATGGCTCCAAGTCCCAAGAAGGGGTCGGCTTTCACGTTGTATCTACTCTGTTTGAAGTCAGCTGGTATAATGGAGGTCTCATCAGGAGAGCTGGATGGTTGTAACAGTTTAGAAATGGATGAAACATTTCAGCCTCGAATAAGTACTCGCTCACAATTTCCAAATCAACGTAAACTGGATAATCTCATCATGGACTTGGGTCTTACTAAGTCAAGAGCTGAGATTTTGGTATCCAAACTTAATGAATGGAATCTGTTGAGGGAGAAATGCGGATTAACAGTATACAGGAAGCGCCATGATAAATTTTGAGTATACTTAGATATAGTTCTACAAAAAGCCTTGAAGCTGTTTTAGTACATAATGGGTATCAGTATCCATCCCTTCCTATAGCATACTCGGTACAGATGAAGGAAGAATATGGCAATATACAAACCTTCTCGAGAAGTTAAACTATACTAAATTTAAATTGGATATTTGTCGTGATTTTAAAATGCTTGCCTTCTTACTTGGATTGCAGGGTGGGTGCACCAAGTATTCGTGTTTTCTTTGCCTATGGGAGAGTAGGGCTGGCCAAGAACTTTACCAGATGAGTTGCAGCCTGCAAAACTAAATGTTATTAGACCACCTCTTGTAGAGCCTGCCAAAGTTTTGCTACCTCCACTTCATATAAAGCTTGGTTTGGTCAAACAGTTTTAAAAGCATTAGATCATGGTGGAGAAGCATTTCAAGAGATTCTTATACTCTTTCCAAAGCTATTAGATGGCAAAGTTAAGGGTGGTATATTTACTGGATCACAAGTATGGAAAATGTTGAAGTCAGTACAGCATGAGAATGCAAACAGTGATGTCGAAAGTGAGGTGTGGTGTGCATTTCGTAATAATGTTAATGGATTTCTTGGTAAAAATAAAGACCCAAACTACAGGCAGCTGATAGCAAAACTTTTAAAAAGTTATAGGAATTTAGGATGTAGAATGTCACTAAAGGTGCACTTTTTGCATTGACATTTTGAATTTTTCGTGAAAACTTGAGAGAAGTGAGTGAGGAGCATGGTAAATGGTTCCATTAGGACACTACTGTAATGGAAAAAAGATGCCAAGGAAGATAGGACACTGCTATAATGGGGGAGTACATATATATGGTCACTCGTGCGGAAAGATCAAGGAGCTCACAGTAAGAAAGCACCTTCTTCAGTGCACTTTTACTAAGTTATCTCTTATTCCCGCATTTTTTTATTAGTTTAAAAAGGAATAAAAGGACAGAATATTATCAGCTATTATTCATGAAAAGAATTGGCGCCTTTTGAGTACTTGAAATTTGTAGAGGGTACACTTAAGTTTAAATTCTGAAGAGGTTAGTCATTTAGAATATACAGCTGAACAATATTTTTTAAGGATTGTTTATTTTTAACAATATAATACTTGAAGTTGAGTAAATTTAATCTTAGTAAATTTAATGTTGTAAATATTTAATAGAATATATATGTATAACCTTGTAACTTAATTTTACTTCATTCGTCAATGAACGGCACCTAAGTGTTTCTTTGTTATTAATGTTAGGAAGGAAAGAAATTTCATAACTCTTACTGAATTGGGAAGTCCTATCGTTAGTTAGTGAGTCGACGCCAATCCTTCCTTGATCCAGGAGTATCCCCGACCGGATAATGAAATTCACATAAAGGTCAGTATGACAATCACTGGTCGGACCGAGGGCACCAGGAGCCGGTCCTCTTTGAGGAGAGGTGCCAGGAAGTATGTTTTGACACCAAACAGCGCTCAGGTGAAACCTTCATCGCCCAGGGGCAGAGGGCTTGTTCCGCGTCAGAGGTATGTGGATATAGATACCCATCGGCAGGATTCCTTGGAACAGAGAGTGTATGGATGTTCTGTGCTGTGAAAACGGGAGAGGAAAGAAAGCAGTATTGCAATTGGCTATGTGTGTGGTGAGAAATGTAAATAAGATCTCCCCACCCGAAAACGGGTTGTGCACAGCGCGTCCACCAATCGGTAGCCAGATCTCTACGTGCGCTGACGTTTGTGTCCGCCCATGCCGGGATCGGGATAGAACTCGGTACCACGACGTTGGAAGACCAATGCCGTATCCACTCGCCTACCATGAGCTCTAAGTCCTATCGTTGCTCATTGTTTTTGTAAACTACTTAATATTGACATGAAATTAATATTTGTCGGCCACTCGTATGTTCGTGATTTAAAAGACTGGTCTCTTGGCAGAAAAAGTTCAAAGTAGTACCTTAAACAATCAAGAGAAGGTTTGATCGCCAGTTTCATGCTTATTCTGGTTGAGATTACGGATATTTTTTGGAGGTTCAAGAACTTTTTGAGTTAATTAAATGGATTAATCGCGATATTGTTTTAGTAATAATAGGTGGTAACTCAATAGTAGATTCTGTGAGAAATGAAAAGTTGAGGGAGAATATTAAGTATTTTGCATCCGTTTGAACAGTGTATTGAAGGATAAATGTATTAGGCTAGCCGTGCAAGTTGAGCCGCGTTATCATCGTGCAGGAAATAGGTTCGGAGCTCTGAATCATGTTCAATATAACCAGCAGCGGAACATCGTCAATGCAAACGAAAACCGTGAAATGCAGGGGGCTGGTTGACGGTGTTGTATTGCTGTGGGATCCGGGGTACTTGAATAGCGAGGACAAGTATCAGGAGGACGGGGCTCATCTTAGACCAACCGACTGACATTGTACAAACTAGCGGTAGTTAATGGAATTTAGTATGCCCTCAGCGATAGGCTTTACGATGTTGTCTTGGAGACACACTCAATTGAGTAAAGCTCGCTAGGGCACCTTACCTGAGTCCCTTGTTGCCTTATTAGGCTAGGCCTATGTTACGTTGAGAAGACCACTCGTCATTTCCTTTATTTCGACTATGGCTGCGAGAGATGTAAGTTCAGAAGACTGGAGAAAGATCCTCGAGACATGTCCTCGGAGGAAATTGAAAAGAAAGTGGAAAGTTTAACAAGAAATAGAGCTACTCATAAGAGAAAAATAACTATATATAAAAATAAGATCAATAATTTGCATGAAAGTATAGAGCTATCTTCTACTCTATGTAGAAAACAAATAAATGAAATACAATTGGAAATTAGTAACATCAATAAAAGTAATGAAATAATACATCAGGTATAAGATGTTGAATTGGGAATTAAAGATGAACAGTATTTCAATGGTGAACTAGATGGCCAAGTTGATTATAATGTAAGTATTGCTATAAGCTTGGATGAGTTTGAGGAGAATTTAGTCCAGAAAAAAAGATGAAAGTGCTGGCTCATCCCCTTTGACTCTAATGGCTATTAGTGAGATTATGAGTGACAGAAAACCACCTCCTCTGACTTGTGGGGCCTTTATTGTAGAGAAAGGGACAAATTTGCCTTTCCAATTTAATAATTTGATAGGTTCGAAGAAGCAAATTTCCAATTCAGCTAAATTGTCATACCTGCTACGTTATCTAAAAGGTTATACCTTAAAACAAGTTAGTGATTTGTCAGTAACTGATCACAACTATGATGTTGCTTTAAAGTTATTAAATGATGAGTTTTTGGATAAAGAATTTATCATGGAAGAAACTCTAAAAGACATTCTTAAAGCTTCTCCTCGTGTTGAATACGCCACTGAGTTCACTAATGTCGAACTTTATATATCTGAAGTATGATCATATACTTATATGAACACTTGAAGTATAATATAGATTTTTTATAAGAAGCAAGGCAGGTAATATCTTTATTAGTCATATCATCATGAGTAAATTGCCTAAACTGGTAGTATAGGAGTAATTAATAAGACATCTAAAAGCAATCCTACCCTGAAAGGTATTTTAATAATTATAAAGCAGCCTTGAAGACCTTGGACAGGACGGCTTCAGTCTCTAAAATGGTCACAAACATTTTGGCAATGCCTCGTCTGTAACACATGATAGATAGGATAAATTCCCTACTGGCCAAACTTTGAGGTAACGACACCGTAAAATGCCAAAATATTGTGCAAGTTGAGTTCAGCTGAAGGACACTTCATAGGGAAATGTGAAAATTATACCTCTTATGAGGTTAAATTATCCTGAATATTGGAGCTATCATTTTGCCCTAGGTGTGCTGGTTCTAGCCATAATAATGCTGAGGGTTATGGAAACAGGCCAGGTTGCGCTTTCAATGTTTAATATGTTGAAAGAAGGAACACATAATAACATTGTGGCATAAACAAAATAAAGCTCCTACTAACACTATAGTAAATTTATGTTATGCACTAAGAAATTTAGATATACTCGTAGGTAACATATTGTCCACCATGACTTTGGAGTCGAGAAATGCAACCAGGTTTCGTAAAACGGAATGTTTGGTCAAATGTGGCAGCCAAAGGTCATATATTGTGGGGCATGTTTCCGTTGATCTATGCCCTAGTTATGATCATTTTTATAGCCTAGATAATGATGTGCATACTTATATAGGCCAAGAAACTAAAACATTCAAGCAAATGTCTACAGGTATTAAAGTAGGAGATAGACTGGTATTTGTGCCTTTGCTAGTAGATAATCAAGTGAATATATCTTGTGAATTTCCAGGTATGAATAAAATTAATGATAAATTAAAGTCTGAAAAACACAACTTAGCTTATTCATCCTTTTCTATTCAGAAATGTGCTGGTGGAAATTGCCTCATTTTAAATAATAAAGTAGCTCCTGTAGGAAATTTATTTAATTTTCTAAACCCAGAACAGATAAAATCATTGTTTGAGTGCCATGTGAAAAACCTGTTAATGCTGATAATGTTAGTAACAGGACCAATACAATGATTAACCTGATTATAGATCGTCTTAAGTCTTATTTTAATCCTTTAGAAAATATTTTGTATGATAATGAAGTAGACAATTGGTTAGAGAATCTGATTAGCTTTGAATCTATATCATAAAGACTAGTAATAAAGAATTAGTATCCTTTGATCAACAGCATGTAGATAAATTTAAGAAAGGAATCAGTTTACAGAATGGGTATTATCATGTTAATTTGCCTTGGTTCCCAGAAAAGACCTCTAAAGTGCCTTCTAATTATTTTGTAGCCCTTCTGGTGTTAGATAGGACTATCTATCATCTTATTAGGAAAGGACTTTGTCATAGGTGAAGTTAGATCTTCTGACCTCCGTTTACTTTCCGTGTCTCGGAACGGTTAGCAGATAGCACGCAAAGCAACTCTGCAATTTAGCCTTGCCTTGAATAATGCAATTGAATTTTGGGTTTCAATAAAGCTCGAAGAGTGATTAGTTATACTTGGCAGAATTAATTTAACTATCTAGAGGGTTATGTATATCAAACTGGGCAAAACAAAATAAACTTTAGTACTATATAAACAAAATAAAATCCTGCGATGTGTCCTCTTAGTAAAATACTAATTTACCCAGGCCAATGCTTCACTATTTATACAAAGCTGAGGAATTGGATTTTACTTTCACTATATAGAGGCGCCGTGAGTAAATTAAACCTTCACGCTCGCTATAGGGCGTGTTATCAAATGGAAGTTACCTCAAAAGGAGCCAAGCGCTGGTTCTTTCTCTCTCTCTCCGTCAGACTTGTTAAAAATATGAGGAACACTTTGACGTACAATTGGAAGATAGAATCATTGGGAAATAATTATAAGTCCTTCCAATTATGATAATTATACATGGATTCCTCATAGGCCTGTCATAAAATCAGAGGAATAAGGCAGGTATATAGGTGTTCTTGAAAAGTAGTAATGATTAGTCTTCTCTTAATGAAGCTGCATATACAGGCATAGATTTATTGGGGTGCATTCTGAAGTTACTCTTCAATTTGGGAACAAACATATATGCCATGTTGGCCTTTCTAATGATTAAATTACAAGTGAATATGAAAAAAATAGGTTTTGTTATTTTGGGAAAGGAGGAAATAAATCACTCTGCTATAGATATAAGCCCATTGTATTTGGCTATACTACTCCTTTCTTTATACTTTTTTATGTCATAAATTATCATGCAGAATCTCATCTTCAGCACAAATGCAGGTAAATATTAGATAGTAACTTTTATGTTGTTAATTTACTTATTACCATCAATTAAACAGGTTAATTACATGAGTAATATAATCTTTGCTTCTCTAGAATGGAAAAAAGGTGGTTTTACTTCAAGGTCATAGGATTCGAATTCAATTTAATTAAGAGACACCATGAAAGCTGATGGTAGATTAGTATAACATAGTAATATAGATGAAAAAGGTACTAGGCTATAGATATAATGTAAATAGTGATACCTTAATTTTAACTTCTTCCAAGGTTAAAGCAGATGTTGGTTGATACCAAAAGGATGGTATTATTACAAATATCCAAAGTTTTTGACTCATTAAATTAGACCTTACCAGTAACTATTAGAGGTAGGATTTTAGTGAGGAAAGTTTGGAACTTAAAGTAGAATGTAACCAGAAGGAACCAAAGGAAATGAAATGAAAAGTATAGGTAAGGATTTTGAAATGCTGTCTGAATTGTCATTTTCACAGTAAGCCAGTAATGAACAAAGCTTCAAAGGATTTCACATATTTTGTGATAGTTCAACAGAAGCATATAGTTTTTTAATGTATGCATTTACTGAAAATAATGAAAGCTCTTTTATATTTGCCATATCCAAACTTGCTCCATTAAGGAAAGGTAATGAACATAGTGTACCTACTCTAGAACTAATGGGGGTTATTCTAGTTCTAAAGTGTCTACCAACCCTACTGGAGGCTTACAAAATATACAATTTCAGTTTTTGAATATGTGTGTAGACCGCAAATTTGTAAACTCCAAATTTGTAAGAAATAGAATATTAGAAGCTGATCGTCTTGTTAGTAATATTTTGTATGTATATAATATACCTATAGCATATCATAATGTGCATGCAGAGCAAAAGCTAGCTGACCTATTAACAAGAGGGCTGTCAAATAAAAACTATTTAAGTAATAGAAAATTCTGGCTTGAGGGACCGGAATGGCTAACAAATAATTTTGATAATTTGTCTAAATATCCATTCATGAGTCTTTCTCCAGGGCACAAAAATAAAATAAATGTCAATTATGTTAGTGCAGTAAATAAAGTAAACACTGGCATTTTAAATATAAATAAATTTTCTAGTTATGAAAATTTAATTAAATGTATTATTTATTTATTTAAACCTTTGAGCAAAGTAGAGGATGGAGATACAAAGGCTAACGCCGTTGAGTACTGGATAAGGACAGCACAATAAGAATATTTCTCTAAAGAAATTGATTTGGGGCGACAGGAAATAAAGTAAGACAAGAATGTGCCTGTAATTGTTTCTGATTCAAATTTATTCATTGAAAAGAAGGTGCAGTTACGAATGACGAGGAGTCTGCTCGGACTAGCCCGTCCAACATCTCTGTTAAGCATAAAAGAAAAGCTACAGAATGATTCCCCCAAATAATGAGGGACTATAATGACGATCTGTCAGCTGTATATAGGTTTCAAATTGTAAAAAAAACTAGTTAGTAATAATATTTATGTTTAAAATGCTACCTACACTTTAATAAATTAAAGTGGAATGCTACTCTTCCCTTTTAGAGGATAGGAAGGATTTGTACATAATATAAATATTAGTAATAGTATTTAGGTAGATATTTAATCAAGTATTTAAATAGTTAATTAAGTAATATATTTTGTGTAAACTTTAGTAATTTAAATTAGACTTATAAATTAAGTTAAAATAAGTTTAAAATTTAACATTAAGTATTTATATATAGAGTATTAAGTATTTAACCATTAATATAGTATCTTAATTGCAATAGATAATATTGCAATCCAATAAGGGGAATATGTTAAAAAATATATTGAATTGGATAGACAGAAATTGGACGTCAAGCCAACGGCATTTTCAGTAGAGAATTAGAATTAGATTGACTAAATTCAGCGCGAAAAACTATTCTAATATCGCAAAAATATGTTTGGCAACTCAGCGGTATGAATATATAAGACGTTAAATTAAATGTCTTATTTTCAATCCTTTTTTCAAGTAGATCACATATTTTAAGTATTAAATGAAATAAATAAAATGAATAGTAAGACTAATTACACTGTCCAACAATTATTTTGCTACAGAAATGAGAAAGTAGTTTTTTATTGGAGTTTTTTTGTGCAGATTACGAAAATGACCTTTATTTTTCATGAAATGACTTCAGTTTTTTCTAATCTGCACATTTAATTTTTTATTAATATTAGATTATTCAGTATATAAAGGCATGAAATATTTGTTATTATTTTATTTTATTTGACAAAAAGTAGAAAGATAAGTGGAGACAAAAAGTACAAAGATAAGTGGAAACAAAAAGCATATTCTTCAAAAGAAATTAATAGCTCCTTTTAATACATTTTAGAGTGTGGTATTATAAAAATATATTTTAAAAAAATAATGAAGATTTAAGATATTTTCAGAATTGCTGAAATCTATACAATAGTCATATATTTTGAGAATATTTAGGCTTCTTTTTATGTAAAACATCTTGTCTGTCTCTGTGGAGGGTCCAAAAGAAGTCAGCAAGTATTGGAGAACTTCATTTTCCTTTATAAGGAATTTCTATAGTAGCAATATCTTGGTTGAATCTTTACTATGCTAATCACTGATGTCTGATGGATTCTCTGGATAGAAAGAAAGATGGGAATGCCAAAAATGCACCTTTAGTGACATACTACATCCCAACTCATTATAAGACCTAATCAAATTCTGAACAAGAATGTGGTAATTTTCTGATTTGTGCCTTCCAAGCAGACCATTACATACACCTTTGAAACTATGCCAGGTCTCAAATTCTGGCTTGCTCAATTTTTTCTCAAACTCACTATCTACCACAAGGTGTTGAATTTAAGGCCCAACAAAGATTCCTTCTTTAATTTTAGCATCATTAATCTTAGGAGATTTTGTTTTTAAATATAGGAAAGATGGCTGGTCATGCTTTAAGGCTTTCACAAAATTGTTTCATTAAACCTAATTTTATGTGAAGTGGGGGAAAAATTATGTTTACCGTAGGATCCAATGGTTCATGTATGACGTTATAACAACCTACTTTTGTCTCTTCTCTTAAAGGCTATTCTGACCGTATATAATTTTCTCTCCGAGCTCTACTGTCCCACTGGCACAAAAACACATCAATTTTGTGTAGTCTGACTGCAAGCCATTTAAAATGGCTATTACCTTAAGGTCAGCACATACCAACCATTTATGTTCATTGTCTTTAATGATTTTTAGAATGAAATCTAAATTTTTATAAGTTTCTTTTAAAACAACAGAGTGAGCTAATTGTATCAATGGTAGTTTAGTTCCATTATGCAGAAGTACGGCTTTACTACTATATAAAGAAGCGTCAATTAAAAGTCTTAATTGACTCGGTTCATAATGTATATCTAATTCTTTAAAGAGACAAGGAATATTATTACAGTAGCATAAATTGTTGTCAAATGAAAATGTGTCTTGTATATTGTTTTATCGAATGCAAAACTTACTAATTTGAACATCTTCTGCTACTAAATTTCTTTCTTTCAGTCTTGAGGCCAGTAATTCACTCTGTTGCTTTGTTATGTTTATATCTCTTACAAGATCATCTAGATCAAGTTGTGAGAAAGGCTTTGGAGTAGTTTCAACAGTTTCTGGGTCACATCATGAGTCCATATCTGATTCATCAGTGTGAGACAAAACAATTTCTGCAGGTGGCTCAAGTATTGGAATGTCTTTTGAATGAGGGATAGGCCAAATAGTAAATCTATGGTTGGGATATACCACAGCTGAAGCGCACTTCCTTGTTTTACCTAAAAGTATGGAAATTATATGTTTAAAATTTAAAGTTATGTATATATGTGTGATTACAATAAATTGGTTCTAAACTTAATTAATTTTATATTTTAAAAAAATAATATTACAGTATACTTCTTCAAAATATAGGTACAGTGGACAATAAACAATTACTTATTTTGTATCTCTACCAAACAGAAATAGCAGTCAGTGGCATGAATTAAAGTAATCTAGTAATTATGTTGAGACAAAAGAAGAACAGAGCGTCAATTGATGAAATAAGTAATATACGTCATGTATACTTTGCTTCTAGTCAGTTATACTTCCGTGACCTCTCGCGAGACAAGTAGTAAATTTAAAAACTTGCGCAGTTGGTATCGTGAGGTCCAGTGGACCCCACGATACCACTGACTTTCTTATATTAACAGGTTCTGATTAAGCGATAATTCTCAAAGCAAAGTCCAGGTACCTTTCTATCACGGCACGATAAGAAAATAGAAGCAAAAAAGTTTCTGAAAAAAACATACATAGTCTGGGTACAGCATAAAAACAGGGTGAGTTGGTGTCTACTGGACCCCACTATACCATTTACCTAACAGTAATGTTTTTTGATAGACATCCCTAAATCGTGCTATATTTCATATTTTGTAATGAAATATCTGTCTGTATAGGAAATTATATAATAATAATGAAAGTATCGAATAAATAAATATATAAGAAATATATATATAACAAAAATATATATTATAATGAAAAGCTATAATCTAAAACACTATAATAATGCAACTTATTTTCAGACCATGGCGAACACTTCACGGAGAAAGATAAGAACGATTGAGGATACTCAGAGGCAACTAATAGATCTCAGTATATATTCTTAAAATAAGGACAACCTACTATTGAAGGAGGTCTACGATAGCAATGAGGGAGATAGGTACATTTCCACGTTATCTTTAGAATCTTCTGAAGTGAGGAAGATTTAGATGATGCCGAGAGGATGCAGATGGCACGAGAAAAGTGACGAAGAAGTTCAAGTACACCAGCAGCTTCTCATCCACAAGCTCATCGACGTCCAGAAGAACCGGTACGCGAAAGTTGTTCTGTGCTAAAATTTTCCAAACCAAGAATTGAAAGCATCAGTAAGTACATATGGAGTACGAAGACCATACAATCCAGAACCAGTAGAACATTGCAGAGAAACATCCTAAATATTGGAGTTGTCGGTCCAAAGGGTCTTGCAAGAAGGTTCAACTAACATGAGGACTGCTTGAACTGCTTGATGATAAAATGATTTATGTAGTGGTGACACAACCAATGCATTCATAAGAGAATAATCTGCAAGTTATGGAGCAACTTCTGCAGCAACAACAATGCCTACTTTTTAAGAGGAAATTAAAGCTCTTATGGGTGTATTGATTTTCAGTGGTTCCCGCAAATGTAATCATCTGACCACAAGTGAGATGTTTAATCCCAGACCGGCCATCCATTTTACCGAACTGCCATGAGCGAGCGTCGGTTTTATTTCTTGTTGAATTCTCTACGCTTCGACGATTGCACTACACGTTAAGTCAGGAAGAGGACTGACAAACTGGCATCGATAAGAGAAGTGTGGGACGCCTTTATCCAAAATTGCACAGAAAATTATAATCCCGGAGAACAACTCATATTGGATGAGCAATTGTTGGCTTTCCTCAGCAATTGCCAATTTCGGATGTATATACCAAACAAGCCGGCGAAATATGGAATCAAAATTATGATGCTCCGTGATAATAAGTCAAAATATATGTTGAACGCTATTCCTTATTTGGATAAAATGCTTCCTGTTTGCCACAAACAGGAAGCCAGAGATTTTTAACTTTTATAATAAGACTAAAGCTGGTGTAGACACTTTCGATAAAATGTGTGCAACGTACAGTTGCAGCCGTAGAACCCAAAGATGGCCTCTCTGCATGTTCTATGGGCTAATGAATGCAGCAACCATCAGTGCATTCATCATCTATTCATCATCATCAACACGTTAGTCGCTTCAATTAAATTTACTTTAGAAAATGAAAAAGATAACACCATCCCTCTCTTAGATAATTTGATCCACCCAACAAACCAAGGTTTCAAATATGAAATTTATAGAAAACCTACATCCATTTCTATTCCGATCACCATATTACTGAAAAAAAAGTGTTTTCTACGTACTTAAAAATTGTTAGAATTCTGCTAAGCGTTCATTTTATCAACCTAATCCTACATCCCTAACTTACATCCAAAAATGTATTAGTTTTACCTTTTAACCAAATTTTCCTTAAATTAACTCGTTTACTAAAACCTTTGAACATATTCCCCCCCTAAACCAGGCATTGTATATTCTATTGGTTGCAATAATTGTGAAAAATGCTATTATGGACAGACAGGTAAGGAATTGAATGTTAGAGTTAAGCAGCAGCAAACTAATGTTCGTAATCTTTGTCAACAATCTGCATTATTTTTAGATATCTATGATTAGGATCATACTATTATTTGGAATAGTACTAAACCTGTTATTAAATGTAAAAACTACATTTCAAGAAGTATTTTGGAGTGTATCACTATTAATACTTTCCCAAATTTTAATATTAGCCCTGGATTGTTTAGCCTAGATCCTATCATATCTAATTATATTAAATTACTAATTAAAGTGGTAAAGAATTTGTACTCCTTACTATTTAAGACATTGCCTGTCTTGACCTGTTATTCCATAAAGAGGTCTTTTAGAATAAAGATGAAAGCATTCGGAATAGTTTTTACATTTTCCTTGTGGGTGTTATTTATCATATATATATATATATATATATATATATATATATATATATATATATATATATATATATATATATATATATATATATATATATATATATATATGTGAACTGTTGAGCTTCTTCCAAATCGGAGTTTCAATATAAAGGTCGAAACCAAGCAAGCTATTGATAAAAGCATCTTTATTTGTCGGCACTAAGAAACTAAGATATTAAATGGGTAAAATTTCTAGTTTTCATAAAATATTAAAATTTACTAGTGCAATTTAGGATAAGCTGCTTAATACAAGAATAAAAATTTCAATAAGTCATGCTACAAAAATTGGATGCAGTTTGATATAGATTTAAATTAGGTTTAAGTTTTAGGATGTAAAGGGATTCTAATATCCGTAGTTCGTTGGGATGGAGGATAATACTAAGTATTTTAAAATTATCCATATTAATTTTCGACTTGCATACTCTGATGTGATCTCGTATGGGCGAGGGCTATGGTGGGTTTGTTTAGAATCAGCACCGTGCGGGTCGACCTTTCCCGATGCTGCTCAATGCAACAATGGATTAACCTAATGGTCGAACCAATATAAGATGAATGGCAAGATTCACAAGTATATTTATAAATTACAGAAGAGCGGCAGGGGAATGGAATTCGGTCTTTATAGCTGAAATAGGATCCATTTTTTAATATGAATTTTGGGTGGAGATATAGATAGAATTTATTTAGAGTCTTCTTAATTTCATTTAAAAAGTCGTTTAATTTTTTACCTAAGTATGGGAGACTGAAGAAAATCGATAATTTATCTATAGTATTTTCTGTTGGAACTTTTTAATAGAGAGCATTAAGAAACTTTTTAATATGTTTTTCCACTAATGAATCAGAGTAGCCATTATTTTTAAAGAAAGTTTTTAGTAAAGAGAATTCTAAATGCAAGAACATATATTGTAGGTTCGATAAATAAGAGTTTTTATCGAGGATAACTTAAGGTCTTTTGGCTAGAAACTAAAGAAGCTTGTGCCTAAACCTGTAAATGTAGGCTTCCTATAGACTGAAGTTTCAAATTCTGTTCCTGAACGTTTAATATCTATATCCAAAAACGGAAGTCTACTATTTTTTTTTATCTTCAATGTATAATATATATGTTTATTTCTAGAGTTCAAGTATTTAAGGAATTGTTCAGCCTGTTCACGTTAATTCATTAATACAAATTTATCATTGACATAACGTCTGTAATATTTAGGTTTATATTCAATGGGACAGTTATTGAGCCAAAGTTGTTCATAATGGCATAAGAAGATGTTCGCGAAAGTTGGCCCAAGTGGTAGGCCCATCCTCACTCCTTCTTTTGGACTTAAAATTCCTTATTCAATAGAAAATACGAATTTAAGATAGCGAATTCCAAAAATGACTTAAATAGGTTTTTTGTAATACCTATTACTTTTTGACAAGAATTTGGATTGTTTCATTCAGCGGAATATTTGTGAATAATTTTTAGACGTCATAACTCACCATTATGACGCCAGCAGCGTCCGAACCGGTGCACAGGTCTTTTACAATTTTTCGGGAATTAGCTATGGTGTAGTCATTATTGGTAAGTTCGGAAAGGACGAGTACTAAGAATTTTGATATACCATAAGCGGGTGTATTATATGCAGAAAAAATGGGGCGAAGTGGAACTCCTTCCCTATGGGTTTTAGGTTTTCCATATAGTAGGCCTGATATGTGAAACTTGTTATATATTTCGTTAGATATATATTTGCCCGTCTTCAATTTGGATAGGAATCTATTGATACGATATTCTATATGAATCAAAGTTTGAATAATTGGATCTTTTACTTTTTGAAATTTACTATAAGTGTGACCATCATTTTGTAAGTGTATTCTTCAGGTTTACAGATTATACGTGTTTTATCAGAGCCAAGAGATTTAAGTCGAGATATATCACCAGGGTGAAATATTCAGAGAAATTAAAAAGAGATGCTGGAGAAGATGATGAGTACAAAACAATTTAAGATTATATAATTGATACATAATCCAGGGTGGGTCGGGTGGGCGGAATTCCGAGGAGGGCCCTTTTCACTACGTGGGCACGAATGAGATCTCCCGCCCTAGGGGGTTGCTTATATAGGTAAGACTATATATCCCCTGCAGGTTCCTCCGGCTCCGGAAGAATCGGAGATTCATGGAGGAGGCCGTGAAAATTCGTGTGAATTTTGACAAGGATGTCGCGGTGAGTTTTGTCCATAGTTGTCTCGGTAGTTTGCACATCTTCATATTATATATTGCTGGGATATTATCCGCTAGAATCCAACCCATCGGAAAAATACAAAAGATTATAAGGAGTGCAATTGATTCTAACACAAATATCATGTTGGAGAAAGAATTCGGGATGGCCCAGCTGCATCTTCCCCATCTCAACCCTCCAACACAGGTGAAGGCGTCGGAGAAGACCACTATCCGGTTCCCCGGCTCCTCCTCATCGTAACGGGCCGAGTATGGAGAAGGTGCTGCAGGGGACACACCTTTGTAAACTCCAAATTTTGATTGAAGAAATTTTCATATGCTAACTGTACCCCCACAAAGAGTAGTTTTAATAATGGTACCGGAAAATTTAGTATACCTGCTAGCCGAATCCAAAATAACAGTTTGATATGGAAAAATTGCAGCTGCTCAATTTACTGAAGGGCATTTATTATTTTATTTCTGAGCATTTTAGTTAGTTAACCATGAAACTTCTTAATATTTATTCTTACCCCTAAATAAACTAAATCACTACTTGGAAGCAATATTGATTTTTCATTATTAATGGCTAGTGACGACTCGAACGAGTCATCTAATACACTTAGTAAATTATTAATTTCACCTACAAATTGGAAATCGTCCAGATATACGAAAGCCCGTATATCATGTTGCTTTGCCAATTTATTACAGATAATGGACATTATTGATTGCATAAGGTAAGGACTGCTGCAGAAACCCATGGGTAATTTAGTAAATTCCTATTTGTCATCCTTAATTTTTAGGCCGAAAAATTTCTGGGCCTCCATATGGAGGTTGATATGATAGAATCCGTGTTTTAAGTCTATTTTTATCGCGTAATTGGTGGCTCCAAATTTATAAGAAACTTTATTCACATTTGGTAGAGAGAATCTTGGTGGTTTAAACACATGTCGTATACTGCCCTAACAATGAATTCCTTTTTAGGGACTAGGAAGAGTCAGTAATAGAAAACAATGGCTTCAAAATCACATTCTTCTGTGTTTTAATTTTTATTGTTCTCAAATATTACTTTGTTTCTAGTGCACCTGTTTGTTAGGCAAGTCTGTCATTGATCGTTCTCTTATTTGCACCTGCCAATATTTTATTTTGTTAGTTATTTACTATAATTTCTTGAATATACAATTTGATCATATGAAATCTTGAAAAAATTATTCTAGTGACTGCCATAATGGGTAAATTGAGACGAAAATAGCGCCATCATTCCCAGAGTTTTAGAGCTTTCAAATCAATAAAATTTATAGAGGAAATGTTATTCAGCTCACCAAATTACATAGGAATACCAGATATTTGCTGCAATTCTGATGAAATTAAGTTTATCGATACTGTTACTTTTTCTAATTTCTGACAAAAATTAGGGTTAATTAGACGACGATAGCGACGCCTACCTCTATGTTATTTCTGCCCCAAATTATCCTTTTTTAAAGTAATTTAAAAAAATCGTAATATCCCTAATTCGAAAGCCTAACATTAAATTCGAATTCAAAAGGCGATTGCTACATGTTGTTAGCCCTCTAGTTTTTCTACCGCGTTCCTTGACTACATACATATAAGCTCTTAACTTTCTTTTACCACAAAAGATAAACTTCAGTTTCGTTTCCTTACTTTACAATGTTTCTGCCGGAGGATAGAGCGTAGCAACTCTATTCCAAAAATGGTGAAACCGATCCTTTAATAGAGGAAACTTTCGGCTGACAAAATGAAGAGCTAGATTCTTTCGAAATAGTTTGTCTTTTCGGCAAATTTTGGCACACTCGCCCGCGCGTCTGCAAAAAACTTTGGTAAATAGGCGTTCGAGATTGAGATCGCAATCACCTTTACAGGTCATTTTGAACAAATGAAGTCAAATATGACTAACAATAGCCCGTAGAAAGTAAATCGTGGATCTAAACCTAGCTGTCCTGGGATTGGTCATAAATGATCTCATGCCAGGTCACGCATGCGACCGGTGGGTCGCTGCTGGGTTGCGCATACCTACTTGGATCACTGCTGGTTTACGCATACTCATGGGTATCTACCAGGCGAAAGAGGAAAGAAGACATATTGGGAAGATGATGCAAGGAGTTCTGGGAACTAGGAAAAAGAAACAAAGTATGGAGAAAATTAAATTCTTCAGAATTACATAAAAATAGGTATTCCTATGTAATTTGATAACCTGAATATCATTTCTTTTATAACTTTGGTTGCTTAGAAGGCTCTCAAATCCTGTGAATCACGGCGCTATCGTCGTCTCAAATTATCCGTTAATGTCCCATGAAAATTTCATTTAAGTACTGATGATAAGTTTGAAAATATTTTAATTAATGACAATCTTTTTTCTTATTCTAGCCTGTAGAGTAAGTACAAAGAGAAAAAGGAAAACATCTTTGATTAAAGAATTTTTGGAATGTCAGAGAAATAAAGGCTTGTCAAGGTTACCTTTTTATTCATTTTTGGTGTTAAAATAATTGATATAAAATGTTCCTAAAAATTTACGAATATCTGTATTTTGAATAGACCCGCCGAAATATCGAAGACCTTATTTATTCTTTGCACTGTATTATGTGATCTAAAACATACATATATAGGCGTAACTGTGGATCTAAAATTAATAATTTACCAAAATAAATATGATGTTAAGAAGTAGAGAGAAGATAGTTATTATGCGGTTAAAATGCAAAGGGGCGGCTAGATAGGCTTTACATCAAGCACTTGGTAGAAGCTTGTTTTACAATTACGAGAAGGTAGTTCATAAAGCAACTTTTATACACAAACATAAAGTTTACGTATCGCTTTATCTGCCTCATTTCCGCTATCAGAGTAAATGGATAATTCAAAATATCTAACTAGATCGGCTATGTAAATTGAAAACAAAATTTGGCAATGACGAAATCATAATTGGGCAGTTAAAAGGGCAATTTATTTTGTCATCCAAGATGTTTGGACCTTTCAAAAGTAAACTTTACTTTTGATGGAAATTATGTGGTCGTTCTTATTGTTAACATGAAATTTTTACTGGGAATGGGCTCATTCCATGAGCCACATAAGTTTCTGCGGTTATTGTTTAAATTCTTTGCAGGTAACTGCTTAGGCATTCACATGTGTACGGACAACATACATACGCATGCTGATTTAATCATTATTCTCCCGCGCGATATATCTATTTAATTACTGTACATGTTACATTTAGTAACACGAACCAATTTGTATACTACAAACTTAAGAAATTTTCGCGAAACAACCAATTTAAATGCAATTTTCTGACTAAAACTAATAGCTTAATCTTGTTTGAATTTGATTTTAAGAGGTTTCTCTTTTAGGAATTGAAAATAAATCTGAATTATTCATTCGTCTCGTGCACTTACGAAAAAATTGGACAAATCAGCTGCATATAACAATGCAAAGTATGTTAATAGCGATAACACCGAGAAACATTTTCTGGTGACTTAGATTTATCTGCCAATTTTAATTCGTTTTTTCATGCTGATTTTAAATATATAATGCCTTTTTACCTACATGCTATAGTTATTCTGTAATTTCTCTTTTCTCGTTTCCTCGTAAACTGCCCTCCGAACGGACAGGGGCGGTGTTTGTAGAAAGTAAATACTTCACAGTACATAGTAGTAAGATAGTAATAAGTGTTATTGTGCAAAATATTGACATTATTGTTTATTTTTCAGATCTCATGTTAGAGTGATGGCTGCGTCAAGAAATAATTGCATTAATGATCCAGACACCTTCTGCTACATATCCGGCTGTTACATGCTAGTTCGTCAAAGGCGCAATATATCAAACTTTGTCATCCGCACTTATAAGGCATATTTTAATGCTTCTTTTGGCGATCAAGATAAGAAGTGGGCCCCACATGCTGTTTATCATAGTTGTGTCGAATATCTTCGTGAGTGGACGAAAGGAAAGAGAAATGGTCTTCCTTTTGGAATCCCCATGGTGTGGTGAGATCCAAAGGATTATGAATCGGACTGTTATTTCTCTCTGGTGAATACTAAGGGATTATCAAGAAAAATCGGCACAAGATCGGCTACCCCACGGCCGATTTTAAGTGTATATGCTTCCTCCGAGGATGAAAATGATGTACCTGATATGGATTCAGAGTCTGTAGATTCATCATCAGATGCTAAACAGTCAATAGCTCCTAAATTTATTAATCAAGTGGATTTGAATTACTTGATACGTGATTTGGCGCTCTCAAAATATGCTGTAGAACTTTTAGCCTCCAGGTTAAGTGAAAGACTTATGCTTGACAGGTCGGTACGGGTATCATATTATCAAACAAGGGCGAGTACATTTGTTAAGTATTTCTCTGAGGAGAAACAATTTATATACTGCAACGATCCTCCTGCTCTGTTTGCCAATTTAGGACTTGGCACCTATAGCCACATGTGTGTTCTTTTGCATAATGGCAATGACTTTGGGAAAGTTCCTCTCGGTCACTCTTTCCATTTGCGAGAAACTTACGATGACATAAGGATGGTCATGGATTTACTTAAGAACAATTGGATAATATGTGTAGACCTTAAGATGGTATAACTTCTTCCTTGGCCAGCAGAAGGGATATACAAAGTTTCACTGGAGGTGACTAGTCCCAATCTTTTTTGGACCAGTGTTTGACACGGGTTCGACCGTCCCACACATAGATATTATGTGTAGGAAGGTCGAGCCCGTGACAAACACTGGTCCTAAAAAGATTGGCTAGTTCGGCAAACTTTGGAGGTCGTGCGCAAGTCGAGAGAAGATCATTTTTCCTCCACTTCATCGCAAAGTGGGGTTGATGAAGCAGTATATCTAGGCGTTGAGGCACTGATAATGTTTGTTTTCAGTACGTAGTATCGGCTTTTCCTGCTTTTTCATACAAAAAGATAAAAGCAGGAGTATTTGATGGTCCCCAAATCTGAAGACTTGTCAGTGATTCTAGATTAGTGGACACCATGAATTAAAAAGAGAAGGCAACCTGGCTCTCATTTTCTGCCGGTCTTCGTAACTTCTTGGAAAACAATAAAGCACATAACTACGAGGATCTGGTTACTAATATGCTTTTAGCATATCGTGATCTAGGATGCAACATGAGTTTGAAGCTGCACTTCCTAAATAATCACCTCGACTGATTCCCAGAGAATCTGGGAGCCTTGAGCGACGAACAAGGCGAACGCTTCTATCAGGATTTGATGACGATAGAAGAGACTAGTGAAAAAGGTCACTGGGATAGAAACATGATGGCGGACTACTGCTGGACCATTAAAAGAGATCAGCCAGAGAAGAATTACATGAGAAAGAGTTACAAACGCAAATTTTTGCCCGATTGAAATCAAAAAAAGGTCCTCTAGCCTGATGTATGGTCATTAATAAATTAGCATCTATTTGATTACATCATTTGTAATCCTAATGTGTAATTCAAGTTTATTCTCATATGCAATAAAATGTTTGTGCAAAAAAACCTGCTTTACTATAAATAACGCAAAAGGATGATTCAAAATTACTTCAGGGCATAATGATAGGCGTGAAAAAATAAAAATTATTGTATAATAATACAAATTGATATTACGAAAAGTATGTAGCATTTAGAGAGAATCTGATTTCAGATTTGAATTCAGTATGCTCTACTTACGTAGGAAAATGTACTTTTGTCAATTCACCAAATACATTGTTCCCCAGTGTAATTATTTGCCGTGGTCAATTTGAAAAATATTTTACACCAACCAAATTCATCCTAGCCTAAATTAGTTATATATAATTTTAGATTAAGAGGCGTAAATCGGCCTTATAATCAACGTTTGATTGGTATCTTGTTAATATCTCTATACAGATGTATAAATTTCTCCTCTTACTATCAAGCACACACATATTACATAGCCAAAGCAAATCAATTATTTCATCTAAAATTAAAATCCATCAATTTGATTAGCCACCCTTTGTTGGTGGTGACTTGGTTTAATTAGTGGGTTCAATGCAAGTTTATATGCTCTCTTTTTTGCTTCTCTAAGACTAATTGACATCGTTTAGATACTGCTTTGAGGATGTGAGGCAAATCGAATGTTTATTGCGTTTGCCTTTGTCGTAAAAAATCAACTAATTCCTTATTTTATTCGCCAGTTGCGAGCCTTCTGGCTCTTTCCCCATAATAATTTGTAATCTGACCATCGTAATTCTGTCTCACAATTCTTTTTTTAACTGTATACCACCTGCACTCAAATCTGTCGTAACTTAGGAGTTATACCTTATTAAATTTTCCCATTGAGCAATTTCTTTCCTTGTTTTCGAACTTTTCTTTTCTTCGGGCGTCACAGAGTAGGGAAGTTATCTGCCATTTTAACTAGCGCGAAGGTCATATTATAATGAAACTTTGTGGAAATAACCAGTTGACATAAACTATGCAGTAATTTAAAAAGCTTAGGTGTTAAAAGCAAAAATAAAATTAAAAAATTAAGATTCTGCAAACACTCAAGTATGGTGTTGGGTTTTTATGGTTAAAAGTTTACAGAAGAATATAGGTCGTAATTTACACTGGTAATATTTAGAGGAGTAAAACTTTTAAAATTTCGGAGAGTGAAAAATTATGTGAACTAAACACAATCTGGTTAATTATCTATAATTGTTGCCCAAAATCTACTGCTAATATAGCCCCCACTAATGAAATGTTCCATTCTGAGAGCCCTTACTAGTATTGCTCAAAAGAAATGGTCATATGTAGGTCTAAAATTAATTTTCATAAAGGCCAGCTCTGGTATTTGTCTATTCTTCTCTATTTTGAGATTAAATGTTAATGATTGGAGAAAGCCATAAATTTTTTAGGGAAACGATAAATCATCACATATCTAAAATACTAGATTTAAATAAATAGATACATGAACAAAATTGTAGGATAAGTATTAGATTCGTTCAACTATGGTTCACGGTATCAGTCTGTTTGACTAAGTGATTTGCCTATCATCTAATTTACCAGTTACGGAATATTACCCAAACAGTCTCATGTAGACTTCATTGTCTCTTTCTTGAAAAAGATGTCAGTTGTAACCTTCAGAACCATGCTGGATATCGTTGAGACCAGACGGCATCCTTATTATGTAAGGCCTACCCAGTTGCCAAGTGGAATTTTAACATTCATGCTATTCTTCTTCCCACTTCCAAATAGAATCTTAACTCCCCGGTTACTTTATCTAAATATTAAGTCAAATGAAAAGGTTGCCATGCCGTGGGAAATTATGGTAACCGAGTTCAAGTAACACCAGAACGTTCATGCTATCATCGATACACCTTTCCAGAACGGGGTCAGGTTGAAAGTTGTTGATGTGTAGTTCCCGAATGCTATTTTTGGTATCCATGGCCATTTATAGAATTTTGAAAGTTAAGAAAAGCAGCTAAAATGGCGAAGTGTCCTCCTTTTCCTAATATATGCCACTAGATTTGCCTAGCCACTGGTCCCCAACCCTGTATGAAGCACATCTAAGAGGCTCAGTCCCTGAACTTAAACTTCTCCGCCCCTTTTTTCTATATGATCACCTCATAAGGGTTGGCGCCACCTCGTGCGTACTAGACGCTCCCCGAGATTCGCCCGCCGCCTTTAAACGGTTAAAAATTCTCCATCAGTGGCAGGATTGAGTGGTGGTATCCTTTTTCAGGTACCTTTGCCTTCTGGGGCCAGCGTCCAGACACACATTATTTTAACGACTTGTGAAAGCGCGCTCTTCTTAAAGGGATGGTGCTGCCGGCAGCAAGCCAAGCTTTCCAGAGTGAGCCCAACTGAGGCAAAAACAGAGAAATACCGAGCTCACTAACCAAAGAATTGACCTTTGGGCAGAGGAAATAGCAACTCTAAACACATTATCACTCTACGGGAGAAGAGCGTAAAAGTAGCTCCAGCTCAAAAAGGGGAAATATATAAAAAAAGAAGTACCACCACCGATTAACTCAATTTTATATCAATATTCAGTACGCAGAGAATTTAACTCAATTACTTGAATGCCCTTTCATAAATGCTATTATACGAGCAAATATAACGGTGCAAGTGATAATAGCAATAATTGAAAAAAGAAATAAACAGGAGCAAATTTTTTAATATTCCTATATGAAGAAGCTTAACTAAAGATGGGAAAGTGCAGGAACCAGATACCCTTAGTCAAGCAAGGCAAGGCTATGCAGGTATACTTTGTAGAAAAGTTGAAGTGAATGTAATATATTAGAAACTCTCCTACGCCTTTGTGCCAGGAAGAATGCTATTTTCATCAATTTATGAAACGAGTTCTAAAGGCTCAGTCAGCTATTATAGAGGGGTGGGGTGGAAGCGAGCATCATATGTGAGAGAAGAGCGGAAACTCTTTTAAGTAATACCTTGATGTATTTTCGACAGAACTGCCTCAGCGAATATCTAGCACAATTAAGAGAGTAGTTAACAAGAAATTAATAGTCATTCACCCATTTCAAATTTCGCGAAATATACCACTAATTCGGAATTGTTTTTACACAAAGGAATGTAGTGTGAAAATCAAGATAGATGAATGGAAGGATTTAGTTGTGTTAAAAGATTTTTATTTTGTTTCAGTCTCAGATACGACTTCGATCAGAAGTTCTAAAAGGTACATTACTGGAGAATGTACGCTATAAAATGTTTAAATGAAAAGGTCTAAATTAAGAAATAGTTTAACGATCTTAACTTTATGAACTTATAATTCAAAGTAATATTTTTCTATTATATTCGTAAAAATACTTAGCCTAGTGATTAAAGTGACCTTCACATGCACGTTATTCCAAGTTTGTTATATTATAAAAGAACAAATTTTGTGTGATGAGGTTAATATTTTTGTTAACTGGCTTGAAACCATTATCCTACTTGCCAATAGTTTATCTAGTTCAAATATTGAATCATAATTAATATTATCGAACCTGTTTAAAATTTTAAGTACAATACTTCCAGAGATTAGCCTCGTACATACCATACATCTATGTCGTAGAATGACTCCCGACGATATACCATATATCACTATTCGTTGAGGGAACTTCCTTAATTATCTCTAGAGTGCGTTTTACTGTCTGGCGGCCGATATTATGTATCTTCAAAATGCTTAAGAAGTGGAACTGAGCTCAAGGATAATAATATTGCTATCATTAATAAAATAGAGTTTTATTAATAATAACTATCAGCAAACACAAAAACGGAAAATATTGACAAACAGAATGGAAAGGGTCGTGGAGACTCGGGCTAATCCAAGGATTTAAGGGATCAAAAACGGTAAAACAAATATGCAGTTAAAGAGATGGGATGGTTTGATAAACCATTTAAAGCACAGGATAGAATTGACAAATAAGGGATCAATACTCAAAAGGTGACGCTTGGCTTACGTAACTTCATTAGGGTGCAGTGGAAGGTACTTAAAGAAATATTCGGTCCGCTGGCGAGTTCCAGCCGAAGGGGGGGGATGAAAGGATCCTGACGTGGCGTCTTGGAAAGGAGAACCGTTACTCGACGAACGGCTTGACGAACAATGGCTGTTCTAGGTTGTTCTCTTCTGAACAAAGGGGGGGATGAGAACCGTCTCTTGTCTACGGGCTCAAGAACAATGGCTGTTCTGATGTTGTTCTCCTTTGAACAACAGGGGGGGTGAGAACCGTTTCTTGGCGAAGGGCTCAAAACGAACAATGGCTGTTCTAATGTTGTTCTCCTTGAACAACAGGGGGGGATGAGAACCGTTTCTTGGCGAAGGGCTCAAAACGAACAATGGCTGTTCTAATGCTGTTCTCCTTGAACAACAGGGGGGGGATGAGAACCGTTTCTTGGCGAAGGGCTCAAAACGAACAATGGGTGTTCTAATGCTGTTCTCCTTGAACAACAGGGGGGGGATGAGAACCGTTTCTTGGCGAAGGGCTCAAAACGAACAATGGCTGTTCTAATGCTGTTCTCCTTGAACAACAGGGGGGGATGAGAACCGTTTCTTGGCGAAGGGCTCAAAACGAACAATGGCTGTTCTAATGTTGTTCTCCTTGAACAACAGGGGGGGATGAGAACCGTTTCTTGGCGAAGGGCTCATAACGAACAATGGCTGTTCTAATGCTGTTCTCCTTGAACAACAGGGGGGGGGGGATGAGAACCGTTTCTTGGCGAAGGGCTCAAAACGAACAATGGCTGTTCTAATGCTGTTCTCCTTGAACAACAGGGGGGGGGATGAGAACCGTTTCTTGGCGAAGGGCTCAAAACGAACAATGGCTGTTCTAATGCTGTTCTCCTTGAACAACAGGGGGGGGGATGAGAACCGTTTCTTGGCGAAGGGCTCAAAACGAACAATGGCTGTTCTAATGCTGTTCTCCTTGAACAACAGGGGGGGGATGCCTTGGGGACTTGGCGTCACTAAAGGCTCGAACCTTTGGCACTCAAGGAATATTGTCCTCCTTCTGGACAAGTGATGGTGAATCTCGAGGTCGAGGTCCCTTGGCGCACAAAGGGAGAGAGGGTCGTGGTGATGTTTCGCGACGAAAGTCTGGATCTCCAATCTGATCTTAGTGGTAAAGTTTCCATATAAATAGCCAGGACATCTCCTTGGCGTGGGGGAGAATGGGGTGGAAGCTTCGAGGGAACGCACAGCTGGGCCGGAGAAAAATGCCTTATCTGTCCATAAGCCTAACTCGATCTGGCGAGGTCGGCGTATGGGGGCGAACGGTGGGGACGATAACCTCCTTGTTTAAACATTGGCGTCCGGTAGCTGTTGATAAGACTCCAAGCCTCGAATCAAAGATGCACGTGGGTAGCCTCATGGTTTTGAATAAAATGTGATAGAAGTTGAAATGAATGCAGCTCTGAACTCGTTCTATCACAATCTAATTGAAAGGAAATTGAGATCTTCAGTTTCTTATTACGATCCATTTCGATATGAGTGAATTAATTTCTTTGATCATCTTTGAACGTTTTCCGATACTGCAAGGTATTTTGGCCTAGTTGCACCGCATACTCTCAATGATGCATTACAAGAACATGATATTTATGAAGATTTTAACTCTACTTGCTTTTTGTACAGCTTCAGTAAGTTATTTTGAACATTTTAATGACTCGAAATTAAGATGTGACTTTATTTAAAATGTGACCACTTGTAATGTAAACTTTTCGAGCAATAAAGTGTCTTAGATACGAAACTTTGAATACCTAGGCAAGGAATCTCAAGGAAATCACTAAAATTAATATTTTTAATATTAAAATTGATAAATATTAATTTAAATATATTTTTCTAGAAATTTAAGTTGGAAAACATTCTTAATTCATATCCTCTCTGTTATTTCTTGATTTTCTACTTATATAGAACTGAGGGTAAACTTGAACATCGGCGGCGCGCCCAAAAAAGTGGGGTTGTTTTGCTTGTATTTTTCGTTCACCCACGCAGCATATTTATATGCGTTTAGTTAAATAAAAACATCAAAAAAACGTTAGAACATTATTCTAGAAACAATTATGATTATATACTGGGAGGCTGTGCCCCCAGATCCCCCAAATTGATTGAAACTCAGGATCTTTGTAGGGGTGTCACCCCGCAGTGATAAACCCCTACGAGCAGTTCTCTTGAATTTACTCCAAATAGCTGAAACATATTGGAACAGGGACGAAATATTTTGCGTCCCATCGTTCGCGCCGCCGATCTTCATGTTTACTGAACTGTGTCCCAATTGGTTCTAAACCAAGTCTATATTTTGAAGTATGTCGAGGGACATGTCCCTGCATCATGTTTCACTAAATATTTCTTAGAAATTTGCATGGTGGAAATTTTTTAGCAAATATCTGCCAACTATATAAGAATTAAATATATGTTTACACATAATGTTTTTTTCTCTTTAGCAGTACATAGTTTCCGCCAATTATTTTGCTCCCAGAAACAAATTATGGAAATTACAAACCAGTTTTAGAACGTAATTATCAGTAATTATTTAATAAAAGCAATGAATATTAAACCAAATAAATGATAAATATGTATCATCATTACATTTTTAAAGGTAATTGGTGTGAATAAACAAGGTACATTTCAGAAGTCAAAATTTTGCAGAGGATATCAAGCTTCTAAATTAAAAGTGAACTCAAGGTCCGGGAAAGGCAGATGGGTGGAGGTGCCACAACTAAAAGAAAGTGAATCTTAATTTAAAAGGGAGAATGAGTATCGAGTTTTTACGCAAGCGAGCAGTACGACGGCTCATTTGAGACGAAATATTGTCATTTGTCTAAATCAGAATCAATATCTTGCTTCGTCAACACAAGTAACGTAGCTTAGGATTATTTTATGGATACAGAAAATCTTGTTTTTTTTTTAATCATAATAATTGAAAATAGATTTTAAAGCCTTAATTTCTTTGTAATTAATATTATGAAGCTAAATTTAGATGTTGAATACCAGTGAATGGAGCTCGGCATTAACATATGAAGTTTGGTGAGAAGAATTAACCGATATAGCACTGAGCAGTGGATAGAAAGAGATAAGGATTGGCCCCCCTATAAAGTATGGAAAAGAAGTGGTACATAATATTTGAGGTATATAAAAAGGAGACAGATAATAGTTCTTGAGTAGCTGTGGAAAGAAAACCACATCTCTTAAGTGAACCTGATTTAGTGCTTCTTGTTCTGAGTACGAGAAGTTAACTACAACCCCTGACAACAACACATCTTTGAAGGGTGTATAAGCAAATTAAACTTTTTGTTCCTTATATCCTGAGATTATCATAATTATTCAAATAATTTGATGAATTATGGTGTTTTTCAAAGTGTAGAAAAATAATTTAAATCCAGGATAAACATTATCAAAATTTCTTCTCTTATTAAAGTAATGCATTTTGAAGATTAAGATAATTAGGATACTTAAATAATGATTTTACTCTGAAGAATTAGTTTTATTTAATAATTATTTTACTTTAAAGAATTACTTTTGTTTTAATATATTTAAATTTCAGTATTTATTACTTAAATGGTCACAGAAAATCTTCTGGGATAGGGCAGCCCAAAAACAAGAGAATAGTGTGGACAAAAATGTGTTTGGAAAAGCGAACGGGACACACTGGTACTTAGTACCCACACAGTTTGACATCCACGTCAAACAGCGAAAAAAGAAGCCAATTTTAGAGGACGGTTAATGGTACACCAGAAATTTAGTGTAGTGGGTTTGCTGCTATTAGGTCGGTAGAAAAACAAATAAGCTCCCACCGATCTTTCCAGAACATTACAGAACCCTTTGAAAGAGATATTCCTGGTCGGCTTTCGAGTGCATTGTTTCACCTAAGGACACGAACTCAAGGGGATGGAGGCAAAATTATTAGCTCTGATCAAAGACATAAATGGCATAAAAGAATGGATATCGGACAACGAGTAGGAGAAGTGAGGCTCGGGTCTTGTTACGATCATGAGCGTTAAATATTATTTTGTTTTTACAGTGGGATGAAATAAGTATTTGTATACTTTCAAAAGTTGATTTTAATAAACGTTTAACCCATCAAACTTCTTGAAATTCACACAATATATATATATTAATGCAAAGTTAAAAGTTATGTTAAAAACGAGCGCCAATTAGCGTAAACGAGGATATTGTGAAAGTGGCTTACGAATACTATGTTAGCCCCGTTCCATTCCCTACCTGCGCTTGTTCAATTTTCATTTTAAAATGTTAAATTCTAAAGCGTATCTTCGACGGGCGAAAACGATCCCGTGTACTACTAGGGCAAGTGTAAATGCTATAATACAAATCTTAAACTATTCTTTTAATATTGTTTGATTATTCTAAGTTATATGGTCATTTACTTGGTTTCAATGATGAGCGTCCCACAGGCGTGCCTGATGTATTGTCGCGAAGGTTTGCATTCTCATGCTAACCGTATCTTATGCTCCTTGACAAATTACTCGTCTCTCTCATAGAGGGCAGCTCAGATCCTCTTCAAGAAACTTTTATATTTTTATTGTTTTCAATAAACGCGTCATGTCTATCTTATTTTGAAAAGAACTAACCCAAAGATTATTATGGCTTAACCTTTTGGAACATTTCAATATGGCATTCTACGAGGACCTTCACATCTCCAGCGTCAAGATTATCTTGATAACCCATAAATGCCGTCTTACTTAAGACCTTTTCAGGTAATTCTTATTACAAACAACATAATTCAATACAATGAGCTAATAATCTATTGAGCATTTGAGATGATATAATAATTTCTACATTAATCCTCTAACAATTTATAACCTTATCGACAAATTCGTTGTATTTTTTATTACAAAAGAATCTATCAACATGAAATGACAAAGGAACTCTAAAATCTCTATTCCATTTTATATAAAGAATATTAAACTTCAGTGTGATAGAACGAGTTCAGAGCTGCATTCATTTCAACTTCTATCACATTTTATTTAAAACCATGAGGCTACCCACGTGCATCTTCGATTCGAGGCTTGGAGTCTTATCAACAGCTACCGGACGCCAATGTTTAAACAAGGAGGTTATCGTCCCCCCCGTTCGCCCCCATACGCCGACCTCGCAAGATCGAGTTAGGCTTATGGGCAGATAAGGCATTGTTCCCCGGCTCGGCTGTGCGTTCCCTCGAAGCTTCCACCCCATTCTCCCCCACGCCAAGGAGATGTCGTGGCTATTTATATGGAAACTTTACCACTAAGATCAGATTGGAGATCCAGATTTTCGTCGCGAAACATCACCACGACCCTCTCTCCCTTTGTGCGCCAAGGGACCTCGACCTCGAGATTCACCATCACTTGTCCAGAAGGAGGACAATATTCCTTGAGTGCCAAAGGTTCGAGCCTTTAGTGACGCCAAGTCCCCAAGGCATCCCCCCCTGTTGTTCAAGGAGAACAGCATTAGAACAGCCATTGTTCGTTTTGAGCCCTTCGCCAAGAAACGGTTCTCATCCCCCCCCTGTTGTTCAAGGAGAACAGCATTAGAACAGCCATTGTTCGTTTTGAGCCCTTCGCCAAGAAACGGTTCTCATCCCCCCCCCCCTGTTGTTTAAGGAGAACAACATTAGAACAGCCATTGTTCGTTTTGAGCCCTTCGCCAAGAAACGGTTCTCATCCCCCCCCTGTTGTTCAAGGAGAACAACATTAGAACAGCCATTGTTCGTTTTGAGCCCTTCGCCAAGAAACGGTTCTCACCCCCCCTGTTGTTCAAAGGAGAACAACATTAGAACAGCCATTGTTCTTGAGCCCGTAGACAAGAGACGGTTCTCATCCCCCCCTTTGTTCAGAAGAGAACAACCTAGAACAGCCATTGTTCGTCAAGCCGTTCGTCGAGTAACGGTTCTCCTTTCCAAGACGCCACGTCAGGATCCTTTTATCTCCCCCCTTCGGCTGGAACTCGCCAGCGGACCGAATATTCCTTCAAGTACCTTCCACTGCACCCTAATGAAGTTACGTAAGCCAAGAGTCACCTTTTGAGTATTGATCCCTTATTTGTCAATTCTATCCTGTGCTTTAAATGGTTTATCGAACCATCCCATCTCTTTAACTGCATATTTGTTTTACCTTTTTTGATCCCTTAAATCCTTGGATTAGCCCGAGTCTCCACGACCCTTTCCATTCTGTTTGTCAATATTTTCCGTTTTTGTGTTTGCTGATAGTTATTATTAATAAAACTCTATTTTATTAAGCATTTTGAAGATACATAATATCGGCCGCCAGACAGTAAAAACGCACTCTAGAGATAATTAAGGAAGTTCCCTCAACGAATAGTGATATATGGTATATCGTCGGGAGTCATTCTACGACATATATATATATATATACTATTTAATTTGGTATCAGGTGTGTAAGGTTTAACGCTATATCTTTGCAAACACTGGTCTCAGTCGAGTAAAGCATAGTGTTATTCGTTATAATAATAGAATATAGTAGTTCCCTTTTGTTTTAACGATTGCTATCCCCCTTTTTTTTTGGAAACTTAAGAAGCTGGAGTAGCTCAAGGAACGGTTATAATAATTTGTTGGTTTTTTTTGGTGATTTTAGTCAGTGGTTATTTAGATTGAGAAACCAAGTACGAATAGGTCAGTGCCCATATTTAGGTAGGCTAATTCTATAGAGGCAAAATTCTTGTTGCAAGGAATTTTAGTTGGTTGACTATTGCGCCCCCAAGTGCAAAGATGACTGAGTTCGATATCTTTAAAGCGCAAGGAGAATCCTTGAGACTTTCCGGAAAAGAACTAATTAATTACATAAGAGAAGAATGGATAAGACAAGTGTACCTTCACCATCAGATTAAACTAGCTCGGTTTTAAGAAAAATATCAAAGAAAAGAGGTAAAACGAGAAAGAGAAATACAACGAGAGGAACGAGAAAGAAAAATACAACGAGAAGAACGAGAAAGAGAAAAACAACGAGAAGAACGAGAAAGAGAAATACAACGAGAAGAACGAGAAAGAAAAATACAACGAGAAGAACGAGAAAGAGAAAAACAACGAGAGGAACGAGAAAGAGAAATACAACGAGAAGAAAAAAGGAAGGATTCGCGCTCCTTCCCAGGAAAGCTGACAAAGTTTCCGAGCCCCGTAAAACCCCAAAACTTCTTTCCCCAAAACCAACAACGGGACTCCAAACCTCCCGTTAAGGCTTCTCCTCCATCTCTCTTCCCGAAGCGACCAACCATATGCTTCACCTGTGGTGTAGAAAACCACATGAGCTGGAATTGCCCCCAAAATTCTAGGCTTAAAAGCGGACCAGCCCACCAAGTTCACCAGATTAATGCAACCCCGGCTCCCCCGGTGGTGCAGACCCAAGCAGAAACTTCTCCCCCTCCGTCAGGCCACCAGGTAAATTTTGTTTTTGGTAAAAGTTCATCGGGAACTTTGAAATATGAGGAGGGCAGCGTGGACAGCTGTCGAGTATTGACTCTCGTCAGGGACACAGGATGTACGTGCTTCATCGTGTCCGACGAACTCCTCCCAGTGGCCTCTAACCACGAAAAATTTGCGGTGGTACATGACCAACTTGGGCGGGCGAACCGATTCCCCGTCGCTAGATGTTACCTGCAGTGTCAATATTATAATGGCTGGGCTGAAGTCATTGTAGCACCCATAAAATTCTGTTCCTTACTTATAGGACAGAGCCTTCAAGTAAGTTTCGACCCTGTGTTTCAGGCCGCCCTTCCTCAAGGCCGAGATAAGAAAGAAGCCCAGGAGCCCGTCCCCATCAGAACCCCGATACCGTCCGATTTCTCGGAGACCCATAACCAGGACTTTAGGACGGCAAAAGAGGAATGTGAATCACTAACACCCTTAGGTGATAAGGCCCCAGACAAGGACACGGAGACTGTCCCTGGACCCCAAGAAAAAAAGAACCCCCAACGCGCCCATGGAGATACCTTCGTAGAACTGGACGAAGCATCGGCGCTTGAAGAAGATTGCCCCGCGGAGTCCCTTAACGTAATCCAGACAGTGTGCATCCAACCTGATGCCGATTACCCTCCTCCTTCCCTACCAGGCGAGTCTTTAGAACCCTCTGACCTGGATAGTGACGCGCAGCTGACACCACGTCCGAAGAGCCAGCTACAAGAACTAATTAAATGGAATCACCATTTACCCGCCCTATTATCTCTTTTCGAGCGACTGCGTAAAAATGGCCTCAACATTGGCCCCCGCAAATGCCATGTTTCCCACGAAACCATCAAATATTTGGGTTTCAAAATAGGACAAAGCAAGTTAGGTCCCCACGAGAACAAGATTAAGGCAATCGCCCACATGCCCCTCCCGATTACAAAGAAGCCATTAAGATCGTTCCTAGGATCAGATTCTCCCTATCAGCGATTTGTTCCGAATTTCGCTGCAATTTTGGCCCCCCTATGCCCCCTTCAGGAAAAGAATTTCCCCGATCGTTTACGTTGGAACGATGTCGCTGTTTCCCATTTTAATCAGCTCAGAAGTAAGTTCATTTCTGCCCCCATTTTTAAGTTGCCCAACCCGGAAAAATCCTTTGGGGTTAAGACCGACGTGATCAACGAGGGCATTGGAGGTGTACTCCTTCAATACGTGGATGACAGAACGAGTCATCCAGTTGCATATGCTAGCCGTCAATTATTCCCACGCGGAAAGAGATATGCCACTAGAGAAAAGATAGCTCTATCAATTATCTGGGTCATAGACAAATTCAAGCTGTACTTGATATGTAAAGAATTTCGAATAGGAACCGACCACCGTCCGTTAGCCTATATTAGGAATTTGAGACACTCAAACGGCCGCATCATGCGATGGAGTTTACTCTTGCAAGAGTATCAATTTAAAATAAATTATATCAAAGGTTCCGATAACCAGGTCGCTGACGCACTCAGTAGGAATGCGTTACCGAATAGCGTAGAACAATTGTATTCATAGGATTAGTATCTCCATGTAGGTATATACCGTCTTGTACGACATAATTTAAGATTCTTTTGTAATATAATTAATTAATGTATATGTCTGAATTTTGTAACGCTCAATGTCTAATTTTTTTTTATGTATATATATTTGTTCTTATTAATTTACGTATAAATTATTTTGTCCCGTATGTACTAAGTTTATATCATTTCATTGTTCCATGCCTTTTTTTTTTATTAAGTTGTATTAAAGGTTATTTTCCCCTGTAATCTAAAGATCAAAATAATCATGTATTGAGGTAATAATAGTTAGGTGCAGGAAGATACGGTTGGTACAAGAAAACGAGTTCCCTACAACGGAGCTCTATCGTTGTCCCTTCTCTCTTTTTTTTTCGAAGTGACAACTTCCCCTGGAATGGAGGGCTGTGATAGAACGAGTTCAGAGCTGCATTCATTTCAACTTCTATCACATTTTATTTAAAACCATGAGGCTACCCACGTGCATCTTCGATTCGAGGCTTGGAGTCTTATCAACAGCTACCGGACGCCAATGTTTAAACAAGGAGGTTATCGTCCCCCCCGTTCGCCCCCATACGCCGACCTCGCAAGATCGAGTTAGGCTTATGGGCAGATAAGGCATTGTTCCCCGGCTCGGCTGTGCGTTCCCTCGAAGCTTCCACCCCATTCTCCGCCACGCCAAGGAGATGTCCTGGCTATTTATATGGAAACTTTACCACTAAGATCAGATTGGAGATCCAGATTTTCGTCGCGAAACATCACCACGACCCTCTCTCCCTTTGTGCGCCAAGGGACCTCGACCTCGAGATTCACCATCACTTGTCCAGAAGGAGGACAATATTCCTTGAGTGCCAAAGGTTCGAGCCTTTAGTGACGCCAAGTCCCCAAGGCATCCCCCCCCTGTTGTTCAAGGAGAACAGCATTAGAACAGCCATTGTTCGTTTTGAGCCCTTCGCCAAGAAACGGTTCTCATCCCCCCCCTGTTGTTCAAGGAGAACAGCATTAGAACAGCCATTGTTCGTTTTGAGCCCTTCGCCAAGAAACGGTTCTCATCCCCCCCCTGTTGTTCAAGGAGAACGACATTAGAACAGCTATTGTTCGTTTTGAGCCCTTCGCCAAGAAACGGTTCTCATCCCCCCCCCTGTTGTTCAAGGAGAACAACATTAGAACAGCCATTGTCCGTTATGAGCCCTTCGCCAAGAAACGGTTCTCACCCCCCCTGTTGTTCAAAGGAGAACAACATTAGAACAGCCATTGTTCTTGAGCCCGTAGACAAGAGACGGTTCTCATCCCCCCCTTTGTTCAGAAGAGAACAACCTAGAACAGCCATTGTTCGTCAAGCCGTTCGTCGAGTAACGGTTCTCCTTTCCAAGACGCCACGTCAGGATCCTTTTATCCCCCCCCTTCGGCTGGAACTCGCCAGCGGACCGAATATTCCTTCAAGTACCTTCCACTGCACCCTAATGAAGTTACGTAAGCCAAGAGTCACCTTTTGAGTATTGATCCCTAAATTTGTCAATTCTATCCTGTGCTTTAAATGGTTTATCGAACCATCCCATCTCTTTAACTGCATATTTGTTTTACCGTTTTTGATCCCTTAAATCCTTGGATTAGCCCGAGTCTCCACGACCCTTTCCATTCTGTTTGTCAATATTTTCCGTTTTTGTGTTTGCTGATAGTTATTATTAATAAAACTCTATTTTATTAATGATAGCAATATTATTATCCTTGAGCTCAGTTCCACTTCTTAAGCATTTTGAAGATACATAATATCGGCCGCCAGACAGTAAAAACGCACTCTAGAGATAATTAAGGAAGTTCCCTCAACGAATAGTGATATATGGTATATCGTCGGGAGTCATTCTACGACATTCAGCAATAATACACAACAGAAATAATTAACAGAATTTGAGAGCGGGATTAGGATTTGAACAGTTAGCTTTAATGAATCGATACCTTTCTTTCTATCTTCAATAGAGCATCTATAATAACATTATATTTTTTTCTTTATACCCATTACACTTTAATTTTTACTTCTTAACTGCATGAAATTTTCCAAAAGTTGTTATTACTTTATAAAATGAAGTTAGGATTCTCATTTAGAAAGCAAATTCTCTATATTAGAGGAATTTAGAGCAGCACATCAAACATTAGCAGATGACTATTAAGTAGACGATGACAGATTTATTATCGTTGCTTTGCATAAAAAAACCGCAAATACCCGTCTAAGAAACGTGAAATTAAAGGAGGAATTGCTTTTCAAAGTATGGAGAATATATTTTGCTTCTTCAAAAGTTTGTATAAACTCTCTACTCATTAGATCTAATGACATATTTGAAACAGCGAGGAGTGAAAAACGAGCCACGGCAGTCAAAGTTTTTCGGCGAAGTCTACACTAAAACGACCAAATCCGAAGAAACCGTGGAAGAACTATTTGTCGCTTTAGCTCTGGTAATTCGATAATTGCCTGCACTTTGTTTGCTACTGTAGTAAGAGTACCAAGTACAACCACATAACCTTTACCTAGCCAAATTCTTGATTTAACCAGTTTCCAAATCACCTGTGGATTATAACCCAATATACGTTTCTATTTCGTTCCTTCTAGTCCATAGATAACATTGTTGATAATTGTGTAAAGTAAAAGATGCCGAATATTGAGAACTCAAGGTTTTTAATGAGTCGCATTGCGTAACAACCTTTGGAAATGTCAAATCTTGATACAAAATAGGCATGAACTGCTTAGTCAGCAAAAGTTCAATCATAGAGAGGAAAAAATGGCTTATTTAGTAACAATGTCTGCATCATAGTCAATTAATCAATCGTTCACAGAGCAATATCATTCAAGATACCATCACAAATTTGGTGTCTAGTATGTCAGAACAAATTGAAACACTCATTGTAAATATGACTGTGCGCATCATTTCACTGTCTTTATTAATATACATGAATATACAATATCGTAGAATGAAGCGTAAAAAATATTAACTACTTTACAATTTGACTAATCCTTCAATGTTAATAAACAGCAGAAGAACAATCATAATAATTAAGCAGAAATTCGCAGGATAATGCAAATATGTCGATGAGAAAAGTGAATGAAGAACAAAAGGACTTAAAATTACTGTATATTCTTTTATTTTTAAACAATTTTGCAGACATTCCAACTAAATAGCACTCATGCTCCCCAGACGAATTGTACAAAGTTATATTTGTGTTTCATGCGACCATTGAACTATCCTTCCTAGTTTCCGCCTTCTTCTTTGAGCAGACGTGAAAAAAAAGAGAAGCCACCCACATCTGCCTCACGCGGCTAATGTAAATTCCTTTGGAACGCAATTCTTTTCTAAGCATATTATATGAAACCCTCTTGTCAAAAGACACTCAGATCAGTTCAGTCCAGTCAGTTCATAGTTTATTTATTTTCTCTGCACGCAAAAAAGTCTCCAAATACCCATGTAAAATAAGACTCTTCCTTATTTCGCTGGTATCAATGATAGCGGTGCCTCGTTAAGCGAAGCCTACTCCATCCAGTACTCGGCAATTATTTGCGTTTCACTTAACCTCAACGAACTCACCAGGCATATAATTCACTCCCTGCGATCGCAATCTTTACCATCATAATTATTTATTATTAATATAAAACTCCATTAATTTCACAGTGCCTAAAGAGACGCAAAAGATTTAGTGCAATAACATCATATTAGCTACCCTATTATTTCGCATAAAAAAGTAATAAAATTAACTATTTACTCTTATATAATAAGGCATGGCATGCCAAAATGCGCATTTTATTATTTCTATAATATCGAAATAATTATTTTTTCCTCTATTCCATTACAAAATCATTTCTAAATTATAATTACTAGTATAATTTCTTACCTTTTGTTTGATAAAATCATTACAAATTATTTTATCACACCTATCATCATGCCCTGAAATAATTTTGAATCATCCTTTCTCGTTATTTATAGTAAAGCATGTTTTTTGGGGACAAACCTTTTAGTGCATATGAGAAGAAACTAAAATTACACATTAGGATTACGAATACTGTATTTAAATATATGCTAATTAATTAATGACCGTACATCAGGCTGGATGACCTCTTCTTGATTTCAATCGGGAAAATTTTGCGTTTGTAACTCTTTGCCTTGTATGTCTTTTCTGGCTGATCTCTTCTAATCTTCCAGCAATAGTCCGTCATCTTGTGTCTATCCCAGTGACCTTGGTGACTAGTGCTCTTCTATCATCATCAAATCCTGATGAAAGCATTCCTCGTGTTCGTCGCTCACGGCTCCCAGATTCTCTGGGAATTGGTCGAACTGACGATTTAGGACATGCAGCTTCACAATCATGTTGCATCCCAGATCACGATATGCTAAAAGCATATTAATAACCAGATCCCCGAAGTTATTCGCTTTTTTGTTTCCCAAGAAGTTACGAGCAACGGCAGAAAATGAGAGCCAGGCTGCCTTCTCTTTTTCATTCAATTTGTTTACGAATCTAGAATCACTGAGAAGTCTTCAGATTTGGGGACCATCAAATACTCCTACTTTTATTTTTTCGTATGACGAAGCAGGAAACGCAGATACTATGTACTAAAAACATCATTGTCAGTGCTCAACGCCTTGACATACTGCTTCATCAACCCCACTTTGCGTTAAAGTGGAGGGAACACGATCTTCTCCCGACTTACGACTTCCAAAGTTTCCCGAACTGGCAAATCATTTGGGGACCAGTGTTTGTCACAGGCTCGACCGTGCCACACATAGATATAGCAATGAAACTTTGTATATCCCTTCTGCTGACCACACATATTATCCAATTGTACTTAAGTAAATCCATGACTATCCTTATGTCATCGTGAGTTTCTCGCAGATGAACAGAGTGACTGAGAGGAACTGCCCCAAAGTGATTACCATTATGCAAAAGGACACACTTGGGGCTACGCTTCAAGCTATCCAAAAACACTCTTCACTGAGCAGGGCTATAGGTGCCAAGTCCCAAATTGTTAAACAGAGCAGGATCATCGTTGTAGTATATAAATTATTTGTCCTCAGAGATATACTTAACAAATGTACTCTCCCTTGTTCGGTAATATGATACCCGTACCGATCTGACAAGCATATGTGTTTCACTCAACCTGGAGGCTAAAAGTTCTGCAGTTTTCTTGGAGAGCACCAAATCACGTATCAAGTCATTAAAATTTTTTTGATTGAAACAGTGGGGAGTTAATAATGACTGTTCAGCATCTGATGATGAATCTACAGACTCTGAATCCATTCCGTGGACGTCCATATTAGGTATATCATTTTCATCCTCGGAGAAAGCATATACACTGAAAATTGGCAGTGATAGAGACTTAGAATGAGGTACTGGCCAGATCGCCCTAGAAATGTTGGGGTAGTCGATCTTCTGCCGATTTTTCTTGCTAATCCCTTAGTATTCACCAGAGAGAAATAACAGTCCGATACATGATCCTTTGGCTCTCGCCACATTATGGAGATTCTAAAAGAAAGACCATTTCTCTTCCTTCGTCCACTCACGAAGATATTCGACACAACTTTGATAAACAGCATCTGGGGCCCACTTCTTATCTTGATCGCCAAGAGAAGCATCAAAATATGCCTTATAAGTGCGGATCACAAAGTTTGATATATTGCACTTTTGATGAACTAGCATTTAACAACCAGATATGTAGCAGAAGGTTTCTGGATCATTAACGCCATTTCTCCTTGACGAAGCCATCACTCTTACATGACACCTGAAAAAAGAAACAATAATGTCAATATTTTGCACAATAACACTTATTACTATCTCAATACTATGTACTGTGAAGTATTTGCTTTCTACAAGCACCGCCCCTGTCCGTCCGGAGGGTAGTTTACGAGGAAATGAGAAAAGAGGAATTACAGAATAACTAAAGCATGTAGGTAGAAAGGGATTATAAATTTAAAATCAGCATGAAAAATGAATTAAAATTGGCAGATAAATCTAAGTCACCAGAAAATGTGATTAAAATTGTTCCTCTGAGTTATTGACTCATATATAACATGACATTCCAAAATGCGCATTTTATTATTTCTATAATATCGAAATAATTATTTTTTCCTCTATTCCATTACAAAATCATTTCTAGATTATACTTACCAGTATAATTCCCTACCTTTGTTTGATAAAATCATTACAAATTAACCTCATTTCTTACAATGTATATGGTACCAGATGGGAACACAATTTCCAATCAGAGAGTAATAGTTTGGAAGAGACTTCAACATGTCATCTGACGAGAATCGTGGCCACTTATCTGTTTTAATATTTTTCAACTACTTTAGACCTTTATTTAATTTGAAATAAATTGTTCATGCATTTATTTGCGTGATTTTAAGAATGAATTGTAAGAAAATATATCCATTGTATTGAGTGAATAAATCAAAATATTTCCAAAATATTATTTTAAATTATATCTTTCTCTACCTGGGGGTAAGGAACATACAACTAAATAATATTCTAGATTTGGAACACTATCAGCTTTCACATGGCTCCAGGTATGGCTCATTTTTGGGGAGGAAGTTCCATGCTCGACCCGTCATAAATTCCCCTTCCTGCACGTTTCTCAAACAATTTATCCACTTGTCCATTTGTCAGTCCCTTTACTTCCACACTCACATAATATACATATTTTTTTTATACGCTCTCGAAACTTCGTAAATTTATTGTGGATTTCATCAAGAAGACACAAACAACTCGATGATTAAAGAAAGATGAACAAAAGGAGAATATACTAAGAAAAAATAAAGTGCGAGAGAAGCTGGTAGAGTAAATTAGGTATGCATACTTGAGATGCAGATCAAATTGGATTTGTTGGGGTATTTTTTACCCTTTCATAGACAGGGTAAAGAGGGTAAAGAGCATTCACTCTAAACCATAGGCATGGACTCATGATTTTAAATGCTAACTTTCACTGACTCAAAACAAAATGAGATAAAATGTGCTTACACTTCTAAAATAACTCCGTTCGTCCTTTTTAAAACAATGATGATCCAGAATACAGAAGAGAAATTCATAGGAAAATGAGCTAAGCGTCGCTATTTTCCTAACAACGAAATTTGATTCGATTTGACTAATTGCCCCTCGCTCGTTGAGTCAACAAGTAATACCATTCCGGCCAAATTGAGATGTTGGCTATAATTAAGAAGGAAGCTCCCCTGCCTTCTCCCAACCAATATTGAGCAGACACGCAAGTAGTTGGTTAAGTAGAGTATAAGTAAACACAATGAATTGGTAATTTATTTCAGAGTAAGATTTGCTAGCAATCTAAGCAAGAGAGAACGGTATACTTCTACTCCGTTATTATTTATTAGGTAGACCAGCAATGATAGCTTTTATTCATTTAAAACTAAGAAGCAAAACTTGTTCGGAAAATCATCATCATAAAGGTTGTGAGGAAATGATCCTAAAGAAACTCATGAGATTGAAGTTTATTTTAATTTAAAATAATACCCAAAGATGTAAGCCCCAGCCACTAGTTCATAAGTAGAGATCTCCATATAACGGGGTGAAGATAGAGGAATTATAAATAAGATCAAGTTTAATGTATCATCGCAGATCCTTCTACAAGCATTGTGGCTGAAGGGGCACGCGTTCATTTAGTTATCTGCTTTACCATAGTTCCCAACACTACACCTCACACTATGTCGTATTTTATAGGGTAGGTTAAAATGTCTGGAAGTTTTATAACATAATTAGTAATAACGATTTTTTTACAAAACATAGGAAAGTTAGACCAAGGACAAAAGCTAAAGTTGTAAGTTCTCCTCAAATCTTGTTTTCTTCTGTCCTTCTTTTTCCAGCACGAAGAGATTAGGAGAAGAATACTTGGGGCTTTCTGGAGGAGAGGGAAAACACACAATGAATAGAAGGCAAGAAAAGGAGAGCATCATGGTGTTGTTTATTTGAGCAATTGAAAGAAGCCAGCGCATATTTTTTCTCTTGCAATAAAGAATTTATGCAGAGAGGAGCAAAGAGCAAACGGAATATTCAACCAAAGTTAAATATGACAAATATGGAGATTGGAGAATATGAAGAAATAAGAGCAAATGAATAAAGAAAACTAAAGAGGAAACGGAATAACCAACCAAGATTAAGCATTGCAAATATGCTCTAAACTTCTGGATATCTTTTTTCTTTCCAGCTTCTCCGTCTGGGCGTGAAAATATAGACTAATTAGCCATAAGAGGACAATACGTTACGTACTAATTCCAGAAATGTGCGGTTATTTTCTTAAACCATCCTCTGTTCCATAATACAAGCTGCTCCATTGTTTGTCATTATTGCTCACTATATTAATGACTTCATTTTGACATGGAGAGGAACTTTGGAGGGTTTCGTACCACCCACATTCATACAATCATTACTACTCCACTCGGGCTATGCAGTTCAAATGCAGTTGTACTTTGCTTTACCTTACCTATTTCAGGCATGATAAAGCTTAGCCGCCCGTTTCTCTTTGCTAGTTTATTCTTAGGGTTGCTTTTATGACTAACTGAGGCGGTGGCCTCAATAGTTTTTTACCATATATTGTGGTTATAAAAAATTTGTATACCTATTCTCGATCACTCAAACTACGATGGTATCATTGAATCATTGCAATTTTCTGTAAATTGTTTTTGTCGAAGAATAAATCACAAAATAGAGAGAATACAAGGAGGCACAGGTGGCTTTTACAAAGAGAAAGAAATAATGAGATTTTTTATGATTTTTGAGGAGGCCTTTGCTACTTAATATCAATTAAAATAGATACTTTATTAAGGTATTTGTTATTTGTTACTGCTATCTTATTGTCGTTTTTTTTATAGTTGCTCTTTTTTACCTACATATATTAATAAAAATCATCCACGTTGAGATCATTATGATTTTCAGATAAATGGCCCAGCTTTGCTAATTTAAATGTACTCAAATGGATAAAGCAATAGCCTTCATCACCATTATTAGCATCAGTCATCATCGCCATCATTATTTAGGTTTGACTCATCAAGAAAGATTAGAAGATATGTCTTCGTTTTCTTCTTCTTATCATAGATAATTTAATGAATGGATGTAGTTTTGTACATTGATTATTTAAATGATAATAGACGTGCAAATCGATCGATAGATTTATATATATTACCTATTCATGTTAGTTATAAATTGAGAATTGTTTTGCATATTTGCACTTGCTATTAATATTAATAAATAAATTATTTTCAATCTCTTTAACGTTTAAAATATATTTGCTTTAAATTAGAAGTTATTAGATGTAAAGTTTGGTACTGATGAAAAAATAGAGTGTATAGTTTAAGTTAAGAAGAGAGTCAGAGAGTCTTGTATCTGTCATAAAAGTTTAAATCGAAGTAACTCATTATTTAAGCAAGAATTATAGCAACCTTTAATGCAGCCTAAATATTAGCTAGTGACTTTTGGGAACATAAGCAACACCCGCTATCATTAGCGTATGAGTTGTCTCAATATTTTCTTGAACGAGTATGACTCTTTCTATATTTTCTTTATATTAATAATAATAATAGCAAGGGCTGAAACTCCTAAGACAAAGGTACTAATAAAAATACTGAAATGACAGATATAACCTGTTTTAGGGTATAGTTTAGGTGTTATAAAATATTTATTCCTGAATAGACGAAAATTTTAAATAATTGCGTTCGCATTATCTTACTATAATAAAATGTTGACGAAAAAGAGAGTAAAAAACACTTTTTCTCGTAAGTTGAAACTAGAATTGAAATCGAAACAAGGGACATAGGAAAAGATCAACCCTGAGTTTTAAAGCTCATAAAATAAAACATTGCTTTTCGTTACTGAAATCAACATATAGGATAACCTTAGTCACCCATAATCATTATTAAGTAACATAATTAACTCTGGCAGACAAAAATCATTCTTTAATTTTTTATGAAATTTTATGAATTATTAACAACTATTTGAACCAGAGAGGGAAGCTAAAACACTTTAAAGTATATTTGAGCAACTTCTAGTCTAGTTACATACAAATAAAGAGAATTCAAGAAATAAAACTATATACAAATAAATAGCTTAACCTGTAGGCTACTACAGGCTCCGAAGTGCATGTTGAAGGCAATCAGAGAGGGTTTCACCTTAACCAAGTCGTCCTGCCTCTTAGTGGCACCCTTGGTGGTTACCAGGACACGCTTACACTATCCTGGCTCGACAGAGGATCGTCCAAGATAATAAGGGAGGTAAAGGTTTTCATGGAGAAAGCTGACGTCATGCGGATGGAAGCAAGATTAAACTTCCCATCCTCCATGATGGCCAAGACCTGGGCAATATAGCACAGCAATGTGCCCATGTTTCTTGCCTCTTCCAGCCTCAGCTCAACAAGAACAAAGTCCTCCACCTGAAAAAGAATTAAAAACTGAGATAAAATAAAACAAAAAATAAATATATATGCCAGATTAAGCTAGTCCTGATAATGAATTATGATAATTGATAAATTTTGGCTGCAAAAATATAAAGTTCTTCACGTCTGGTGCCTTGTCAGCAAAAGGGTATGACAATTCTGTCCAATTTTCATCGTCCTCCGCCCCATCTGAGTACTCTCAGAGCCATTGAGCTGCATAGGAACATCATCAACGTCTTCATCTTCACTATCTTGCTCTACAGGGACAGACTTCTTTCGCCTTGCACAATTTTTCTTCTCTCCTAATGTCTTCTTTTCAGCTGCTTCCATCTGCTTTTCCTCTATATTCTTTCTCTTATCTGCCTTCATACTTAGATCTGTGATGGCCTCCTCATTCTAAGTCAGAATCCAAGCCCGTACCTTCTTACGTCCCTTCCCATTAGGACGAGGAGCAGCCTTGGGGAACGGCCTGACACTCTCTAGGGTGATCTCTATGAAAGCAAGGTGTTTGAGCTGGTAGGGCCTGGGTAACAGGGTTAGCAGTGCTAGGGCCCGAGATAGCAGAGTAAGCAGTGCTAGGGCCCGGGATAGCAGGGTCAGCAGTGATAGGGCCCAGGATAGCAGGGTCAGCAGTGCTATTAACTGGGGTGGCAGGATCAGAAGTGGCAGTAGTAGGGTTCCTGGAGGTGCAAGGGCTCCCATAGGAGCAGGGTTCCACCATCACATCAGCAGAGTACAAGTCATTATCTGGATGCATGAGAGACGGATCAGGAAGGTCTACTTCTGAGTTATGGCCTTCAGCTATTCGTTCCTCTCCATCAGAAGAAGTTGGAGTAACTTCTCCTGCAAAGTTCACAGGTAGTGCCGGTCGTTTTGTTACCTGTGCTCCTACAAACGCATTATCTGAAAAGATGTTGTGATTGATAAGCCAGATACCAGTCAAACTGAAATCACCAAGAATGTTAAAGGGGGTACTGGCTTTAGTGTAAGCCTTAGAGGCAAACTCTGGCAACTGGTGAACTGGTCGGTGCTCGTTAGGGTAAATGAGAGTGTGGTCGTTCAGTAAACCACGAAGAAACATCTTCAAGGGACCAATACACTCACATCTAATGGCTGAAGTTTGTCTGTCGTATACGGAGGCAAGGTAACAATCACGATACCATACTTGATAGCAAACTCCTCAACATGAATGTTCATGTGACATTCAGCATTGTCCATGATAAGAAAAATCTTGTTCACTAAAGAAGAACCAGACTACAAATGAAGATGCTGAAGTCTCTGCATGAAGCATTCACCGTTCATCCAGCAATTAGGATGCAATATGCCTTTGGAACCCAAGATCGTGTTCCTCATAGAAGCTCGGTTCCATCTGCATCTGGGAATTATAAACATTCGAGGGATGGACTGCCCCACAGAATTTATAATAACCAAAAACGTCATGGTGTCCACTCTTTCCTGATTTAACTGCGTGGCTACTGGCTGACCCCTCGCACACACAACTTTAATAGGCTTCATAACTGTGGACAAAGTGCTCTCATCCAAATTGTATATCCGGTCCGGAGTGAATTCGTACTTCCCCAGAACTAATATGTAATCATTAAAGAAGGTTTCCACATTAACTTTGTTGAAGGACACAATCCTTCAATTGACATGCCTTCAAGAGCCTTCAACTCAAGGTTTGGATGACGATCCATGAACAAGTAGTACCAGTCTCGCGTTGCCATTCTGTCCTTCTCCCAGGCATCAGGGATGGTCTGGCTCCCACAAGCTTTCGCATACTGGTATACCATCCTTTGCACCTCGTTCATGGGCAGGCCATAGAACATCTTGGCAGCTTGGATGGTATATTCCACTATGTGCAGCTCATATTGTGGGGTGCAAACCCTTTTAGTATGGGGATGAATAGGCACATAAGTGACCCCACCACACAATTTCTTGGATCGATTAAAGGCATCCTGTAACAAAAGAAATGAATTAGGACTTATAAGGCCCTTGCTAAAAAGACTGACAAAAATAAAATATATAAATCTAGGCTACAAAATAAAGTAAAAAAAAATGAAATATGGTTCCAGAAATGCTGGCAGACTTGCCTCTTAAAAGAGGAAATGTTAAACGAGTCTGGAAACATAAACTGAGGAAGTGAATTCCAGACCTTTGATCCAGCCTAAATGGGATGAATGAATTTTTAAACTTACCACAAGAATTTTTTTCTTGACCCCGAATTCCTCAGCGGCCGCTTTGATACTGCAATAGGTTGCAACCCGGTGCTTAAATGTAGCCTCCAAGTCGGTGCGGTCGACCTGCTTGTCACCTTTCCTGACATACTTGCGACAAATGATGATCAATCAGGATTCTAAGAAGGCAATAGCCTAGATCTGAAAGAATTAATGAAATTAGACATATGAATAGGTAAAGTTGAACCCCCAAAAAACAAATTTCCTTTTTTTAGTTTAAGAATTATTAGTCGTGTCTATTTTATATTCGCAATTTGCTATATATTACACTATTTTTTTTACAGTATTTAAACCCTTATTAGTATTTTAAATATTTCTTTTCAAAAATCGTAGTGATGTGGGCAGTGTTGCCAATTTAGCATTTTTAATGTTATATTTAGCATTTTTTTGACAGATCTAGCACCCAAATTTTGAGTCTAGCATCTAGTAGGAAAAACGGTATTAAAAAGAAAATATTTGGCATTTTTTAGCATTATTTGACAGATATAGCAGTAACATTTTTAATCTAGCATTTAGTAAGGAAAAAATTGCCATTTTTTAGCATTTTTTGGTACTTCAATTAAGTTTACCTTGTAACCATAATAGGGAGTAATGAAAATTACATATTATCTTAATTTCCTCATGAAATATAAGATAATAAATAAAAAAAATATAAAGTATCCGCGCATTCGAAAAAAAACATTTAGAATACTATATCTTATGTACACTCTTCACGTTCATAAATGTTATAAAACGTTTTTGAACTATTCCTATTCATTTCTTCGAGGTCGGAATCGTAATTTCGGTTTTTCGTTCGTTTTAGGGTTTGAATTTTTGTAGTTCAAATTCTTCTTATTTTTATATCAACATATTTGTGTTTTAATAATGTTCAATCTTAAATGTATTAGAAGTTTATTTGCGTGAAATTAATGAAATAGAATTTAGTGATACTATAAGTGAATTTGATTTACAGGGCTATAATATGTACATTAGTCAAAGAACAGGTAGGATTGGTGGAGGAAAATTATCTATATAAAAACAACATTGTTTCAAGTTTAAATACTTCAATAAAGCAGGATATAGTTTAGTCACTTTCGATAGATATTAGGTTCAGTAAAAATAGAATAGTGCCTTTGGGAGCTTTTCACAGACCACCTGGGCAGACTGATGATATAGATGAACTAATGATAAGGGAAATAAGTAATAGATGTGAAAGCGATGCGGGTATTATTGGGGACTTCAACTTAAACTTTGTGGACTGGGAAAATATGATAGGTAGGGATAGAACAAGTGGCAGGTTCATAGAATGCTTTGAAGATAATTTTTTGAATCAATTTGTTAATGAGCCAACGAAGGGGGACAATATATTAGATTTTGTACTTACTAGCAGTGATCATTTAGTTCAAGAATTGACTGTTAGGGAAGCATTGGGAAATAGTGAAAATCCGTTAGTTCGTTTTAACTTGGGAATTAAAAAGGGTAAAATAACCGAGAATGCTGTAAAAGTTCCAAATTTTCATAGGGAGATTATGTAAAACTTTGGAGCTTGCTAAATTTGGTAGACTGGGATGTAGAATTCAGAGGTAAAGATGCTTATGGGATGTGGGATACTTTCAAGCATATAATAAATGTAGTCCAACAGCAATGTATCCCAATGAAGGCTATTAGGAACAAAAGTAGGAAACCATTATGGTGGAATCAGGAGATAGCTAGAAAAATTTCAGAGAAGAAAAGGGCATATAAAAAATTACAGGTAGAAAATAATATTCAAAATTTAAGTGATTATAGAATGGCTAGGAATTAGTTAAATAAGATTATTAAGAAGAACAAAGGGGTGTCAGAAATTAAATTTTCTCAGGATAGCAACAAGGATCCTAGAAAGTTCTTTAGTTACTATAAAATTAATAACAAGTCTGGCAGAGTTAAAATAGGGCCTATCAAATATGAAGGGGTTGTGAGAGAAACTGATGAGGAAATAGTTGAGGTACTAAATGTTCATTTTGCATCAGTATTTACAAAGGAGAAACTAAATAGTCTTATGTATAGTACTCATCGGTCAGGGAAAGAGATGTTCACTACCATTAGTCTGGATTGGAGGAAGATAAAAGAACTAATAGGTGAGTTAGATGCTACCAAGGCCTCCGGCCCTGATAATATTCATTCTAAGATACTTTAAAAAAGGGGTAGAAAGTATTTCAAGAGACTTTGGAGAAGTTGTATACTAGGTCACTGGAATATGGAGAAAACCCGATGATTGGAAGAGAGCCAATTTAGTCCCCATTTTCAAGAAGGGTAGTAAAGAGGATCCAAATAACTTTAGACCGGTTAGCCTAACTCCATTTTTCTGTAAATTCCTTGAAAAAATAGTTAAAAAAGGCATTTACCAACATCCAGAGAGGGAGGGGTTAATCAGCGATTCTCAGCATGGGTTTAGATCAGGTAGATCATGTTTGACTAATTTACTAGACTTTCTGGAGTTCGTAAACAATCAAGTAGATAAGGGAGAGAATGTAGATGTAATTTACTTGGATTTTAGTAAAGCATTTGATAAGGTACCACATAGGAGACTAGTTCATAAATTAGAAATGATTGGGATATGTGGGGGTGTTTCAAATTGGATAGCTGAGTGGCTGAAAGACAGGAAGCAAAGGGTAGTGGAGGGATGTTGTCAGTGGTGTTCCTCAGGGATCAGTTCTCGGTCCATTATTATTTGTCATCTATAAAAACGATCTTGGGGAGGCAGTTAATAATAAAGTGTCAACTTTTGCGGATTATACCAAACTAGCAGCTGTAGTTTAAGATATTGATGATAGTTTTAAAGTGCAGGGGGATTTAGATAAATTTTATCCTGGGCACATAAGTGGCAAATGACTTTCAACCTTGATAAGTGCAAAGTTATTAACATGGGAAAAGATAATAGAGAATTTAACTATGAAATGGATGGGCATTGGCTGAGCTCAGTAGAGGATGAGAAAGATCTAGGAGTAGTAATAGATAAGTCATTAAGATTTTCTAAGCAGTGTATTGAAGCAAGAAATAGGGAAAATAGAGTGCTGGGTTTCTTAAGAGAAATGTCAGTTACAAAAGTAAGGAGGTTATTCTTAAACTCTATAACTCTTATGTTAGGCCACATCTAGAGTACTGTATACAGGCATGGTCCCCACATTTTAGACACGATATTAACCTTCTTGAGTCAGTGCAACGGAGGGCAACAAAGATTATTCCTTCCCTGAGGCACCTTGAATATATAGATAGACTGAGGGTATTAAATATGTTCTTATTCGAAAGGAGGTGTGTGAGAGGGGATATGATTGAGCTCTTTAAAAAATTTTCTGCGATAGATAAATTGGATGTTAGCAAGTTTTTTGAGTTAGATCATGGAAATCTAACTGGAGGTCACCACTTGAAAATTAGAAAGCAAGGGTGTAGGTTGGATTTAAGAAAATATTTTTTCACCAATAGAGTGGTAGACTTCTGGAACAAATTGCCGCGGAGAGTAGTAAGTAGTCCAAATTTAAATGTATTTAAGAGTAGGTTGGATGAGTTTATGGGAGGGAAGGTTGTGATGGTTCCTAAGTTTTGTATATATTAATATTGTTTGTATATATCTATAGCTGCATAATTTAGTTCTTGACAAGCCTTGATTGGTGATACCCTTGTTTCTGGAAGCAATCCTCTGGATGTAGTTTTCTTGGGAGTTTGGGTGCCTTAAAAAAGAGGCCGTTTAACTCGGATGACCTATGATGAACCCCTTGTGGCTTTTGTCATCTGTTATATTATATTGTGGGGGACTTTGATTTTGTCTTCCCCTGGCGATGGTGCTTTTTGTTGGTGGGTTTTGACGGATGCGGATGACCTTTTATAGGCCCTTGTGGCTTTTTTTATTCATGAAATTATGTTATGTTATGTTAAATTAAATATGTAACAGACGTGAAATATGACATTCGATGGCAATAACTTTAAAATTTTTACCAAAATCACAAATCCACTCTAAAAATTCTCACAAATCAGATAAGTTAATATATAACTGTTTATCATCATTATTATCCAGTCCTTGCTCATACAAGAGTTATAAATAATAATAAAATTAAATTAAAAATTAATAATTACAATAGATATTCAACAATTAGTATTTATATAAGTAAATATTATTTATTATAATTTATACATCATACAATTGAATGTTTTGAACTTGTAAAAGTAACGAAACATGTTCGGTCTCTAAAAAAATGAAATATAAATAAAAGTAAAATATTAAAGTAGTATTATATTAAACAAATATCATTTTATATTCGCTTTCTACAAACTTCAATATAGTCTTTATTGTATTTTAAAATAGGATTAACGTAGACAAATGCTTATAAAACCAATCCATTAAGATTGCTAGAAAATCTGGTCATTATAAAATTTTTAACACTTAAGTTCAACATAAATTATGTGAATGGGTGTAAGGCTTATGATTGCGCGGTTTGCGTTTGTTTTGTGACTCACCTCGGACTTATTGTGTTTTACTTAAAATGGACTTTTCAACTTTGGTTTGGAATATTATTTATTATCTTGACCCCTTATTTTGATAACGAGTAAAGAAAAAGCGAAGTTCACTAAAGAATTTCGAAAGGAATGGCTAAAAGTTCCTGATTTTACAAAGTGGTTATGTGAAGTACCTGCTGATTCATCTGAATCTCATTGCAGGTTTTGTAGATGTGATTTTTAGCAAAATATTCTCTTTTAACACGCCACTGTGAAACAAAAAAAAAAACATAAGCTTCCAATTCCATGTCAAAGTACTGCTTCTGTTATAAATTTCATTGTGAAAAAAGATGATAACGATAAAGTATCTATGCTTGAGGGTAGTTTAGCAATGTATATTTGCTGTCATTCATGATTCAATTGTTGTGACTAGTTAGTAGACTTGTGTAAAAATAGTATATCAGATAGTGAAACAGTGAATAAAGTTAAGATGCATCCCACTAAATGTGCAAACATTGTGAATAATGTGCTAGCTCCATATTTCAGTGAAGATTTAATTTCTCATCTAAGGCAAGGGAAATTTAGCTTATTATTGGACAAATCGAATGACATCACTGTTAATAAGTTCTTGGAAATCATCATAATATATTATAGTGATAAACATAAAAATGTTGTGCATACATATCTTAAATTGGTGCAATTAGAAAAATGTGACGCTGATGGCATTGTAAATGCCATAAAGAGTGAAGTAGTTGCGAATAAATTGTCATGAAAGTCTTCTTGCCATAGGTAGTGACAATGCAAGCGTAATGGTAGGGATAAATAAGGGTGTTTTCAAGAAGTTGAAAGAGGTAGTTCCCAGATTGCTTTTATTTAGATGTGTGTGTCACTCACTACAGTTATCAGTGTCGCATGCTTGTGTTGCATCCGTACCCAGAAACTTAGAATTTTTAATAAGCGAAACTTATAAATGGTTTTGCCAGTCTTCATTGAAACAAATTGCTTACAAGCAGCCTTTCCAGACCATTGATGATAAGGAGCCATTAAGGAACTTAAATTTTGTACAACCAGGTGGTTGCCGATTGAATCCGCAATTAATAGAATTTTAAGCCAGTGGCTTGAATTGCGAAATCATTTTCAGATAGCAAGTTTTCAAGAAAAATGTTTCACTGCTTAGCTGCTATATGAAATGTATTTTGATCCTAGGAATGAGCTTTTCATTTTATTTTACATCCATTTCTAAAACAAGTTCAAGAAGTAAATAGATTCTTTGAATCGAGTACTGTTGATAAAACGAAGTTACTTTTTGACCTAACATATCTAATCAAATCAATTGCTAATATGTTAGTATTACCAAAAAGCAGAATTGATCCTCTCTATCCTAATGCTAACATTGAAGAATTCCTTGATCTAAGTCCACAGCTAGGATATAGGTTTGAGAAAAGGTTGGCACAAATTATGATCAACAAAAATATTCCAGCTTCTGAAGAAAAACACATTTGCAAAGGAGTACAAAGTTTTTGGTTTGTCTTTATAATGAACTTCGAAATCGTTTTCCAGAAAACTACAAAATCCTAAAGAATATCAAATTATTCTCAGTGCAAAATACTTCGACTCATTTTAACGATCCCATCTTTCCTTTACTAGAATCATTCCATTTACACGAAGAAAAAATGTCATTAATTGAATTTCAATATAACACCATTCACTTGGTTAAGTGGACAAATAATTCAACCACTGAAGCGCTTTGGTCAGAAGTATATGATTACAGAGATGCTTCTGGAGGAAACCCATTTAAGGAAGTTTCAGAATTCGCTCTGAGTCTTTTAATTTTACCGAATTCTAACGCTGAAGTTGAAAAACAATTCAGCAACATGAATATAGTTAAAAATAAGCTAAGAAACAAGATGCAACTACCAATTCTTTGAGCTGTTCTTGCCGTAAAATATGGCTTAAAGAGACACAGTAAGAAGATGCACAGCCTGACTTGTCAAGCCATTTAGATGAAATTTTATTGGACATATAATTAAAAAAGTAATGGATAAGTAAAATACTAGTTTGGCATTTTTTTTCTATTTAGCACATTTTTGGCATTCTTTAACATTTTTTTAACTCAAGTCTAGCACTAAAACAAGAATTTCAGTTCGCAACACTGGCTGTGAGGGTACACCAACCGCCATGCCTCGAATACATCCTCTGGTAAAAATCCTTTTTGCAAATTAAATATTAATCCTAGAGTCATTCTAATAACCTAGGTCACTTAAATAATTGTTATTTCATGTGATTATAGCATAATGACACTGATATTGAATCACAATCCACTAAAAATCACTTTCAACTTTACACCAAAAAACACTGTTCCGCTTCATTTAAATGCACTAGTTTATCACCACCATTTATCTTAATGCTATAATACATAATAAGTGACTTTTTGTTATGTTTTTCCAAGTATTTTAAAGTATATCAAAATTTCAAAACTTCACGCATCGGTGTTCCCCCACAAGTTATCAGTCGATGTTCTCCCGCACCACCATTTTTTTCATAATAATCCCATAGTGGCCACTTCGAAAGGACGCACTTTATTTCACTCGATAACATGTCAATATTGCTAAATATCGTAATTAATTTAATTAAAAACAATCACGCTATATTCACCGACGTGAGACACTATATGAGAACCGTGAAAAATAAGAAAAGATATCCGAAAAATCAATTTTCTTACCTAGTAAACACAGACGTTGTGATGGCGGAAACCTGTTGCTCGCGTGTTGTTCACTGAGGATGGGTGCTGTGTTAGTGGTGAGTGGCGGCGGACAATTTGAAATAGTTATCGTACCAGAGCATTCGGTCAGGGATCCCCCTCCTCACTCTACAGCAAAATATTTACCCAGATGTCCTAGTTAATTAACTATACTTATTTGCATTCCTCTAAATGCATCTGGAATTTTATTCACGACAGAAATATTCTTCTAACAAAATACAAAGATTTTCTCAGAACTGTTGAATCTCACACGACTCAATAAGAAATCAATATTTGTTTAAAAAATAAATACGCTTCTCACTAGGAGAGAAGAATGTGCAAAGACCGTGGTCCGAATTCCTCCCTCGGTCAAATTTGGCCTTCAATCACTGGGGGAGAGGGACACCAGCTTATGTCAATGACAATGAACCTTGACATCTAATGTAGAATAAATACCCTCAAAATTGCCTAGCAATCGAGTTAAATTAACTAAATAATAAGAAGCTCTCACTCGTTGATGTTGAGGCAGGAGCTTATTTCAGCAAACGCAGATAAATAACTTTCAGTGGGCCTCATGTGCTGCCCGGCAATCGGGCAAATATGTTGATACTCGCACCCGCGAAGAAAATATCTTCACAAGCTGAGAGCACTAATATCAAATATTCCCTGATGACGGCTAGATGCGCCTCCCAAGGTCTCGAAGGGTTTCTGCCAAGCTAGTTAGTGTTATAAAAACAAGGAGACCGGGGCACCTTCTACCTCCAATGATGAGATGCTTACTAGAGCCTCAAGCCTAATTACTGATTGCAAAGATGGGACAAATTTTTCCGAGGTCAAAATTCATTCAGTGGAAGTAGTTTACATTTGATGACATGAGAACTTTTATTGCAGTTGAAACAGGTAGGTGGCTTGTTCAAAAGGCTAGTCTCAGCAAGTATTTTTCTAATTACAAGTGGCTTTCAGCAACAAATTGGTTTGGGCAATTTTTTAAGGGAACGGTATGAACTAATTTACTCGTGTTTGCATTTGGCTACCAATGAAGAAAAGATTGAGGGAAACAATTGTACAAGATTAGACCAATATTGTAGAAGGTAAAAGAGTTGTAAGCGCCTTGCAGGATACAGAAAGAGTCAATATTATATCTACTACTGGCACTTGAAGTAAAATCCAAAGCTCGTCCAAGAACTCTCTCAAAACCCTCAATTCGGTAATTATACAATAAATAAAACAAGGTCTGCTGACCAAAGTCAAGTGCTTTTACTTATTGAGATTTATGAACTTACGACCTTCAAAACTTTCAATAATTCCCGGACTGACCTCGAAAGCACCTTAGCAATTATATCATTCAAAAGAGATTGCAAAACAACACAAGGCAGTTTTGAAGTTTCGTAGAATCCGCCGAATAGTTTTGATGTTATTGTCAAAACAAAAAGGTTCCCGGGCTAACCTTGGGAGGACCTTTACAATTATATAATTCGAAAGAAAATTTAAAACAATATAAGGATTTTAAATTTCTTTAGAATTGGCTAGAATGTTATTTCCCCCTCCCAAAGAAGCAAAAAGGGGACAGGCTGACCCACATAGTGAGATATTGAGTCACAAACGACTAAGCGAACGCAACTAAAAATGCTGTAAATAGCTTTGATCAACTATGTGCATCATACCTATTTAACAGACGATCAATGAAATGGTATAAAACTTTACGCTATATTGTCTTTGAAATTGCCTTCAAAGTCTAAATATTCTTTTAAGATGTAAATTAGTAATATTGGTTAAAAATTATATAAAGGGAACAATTTTAATGTCTATTTATATAAGAAAATTTAACCAAGTAAAAAAAAATTTATTTCTAGGATTCCACAATGTGAAGAGTTTAATTTAGTTGTCGGTAAAAGATTAATTGAGTTTAGTCAAATATCGTAGCATATAAGTATATACAGGTAGATGCAATTGTTATATATGTATAAAATAAAATTTTTATTAGATGAAGGTTAGGCATATATGTAAAATGATAAATTGCAAAGTAAAGTGCATTCGAGCCAATATAATTTAACCATCACTAATTGAAGCTCTCTGGGAATATGAAGAAAATTTACTTTCTTAGTCCAAGGGTTAAGCCTGAAAAACCAGATTGTGAGTTTCAAATGTAATTAATAGCTCGCCAAATCTAAACAGAAATCCATTATAACACACTATTAGGTATAATCGCATATTTCCCATGACAATATAATTTCAGCATGATTCAAAGAAGCTGATTTGTGTTACCTCTACACTACTATTAAATTCCGCTTCGACCAAATGTTAACCAAAAAAAGGCGTAAAAGTGCATAATTTTGTGATCAAACGCTCACCATCCGCTGTACTCAGATATCTCACTTGATAAGTTAGGTACGAGATAAATGTTTTAAGATTACAGTAAATGCGTTCACGTAGCTCTGTTTAATTTAGTCGTTCGATTAATTCTGATTTGTTATACGAGGGGTGGTCAATAATTTTTGCAATTCGGATATAAGGAAACGAGATATGAGGAAAAGTGTTTGATTATTTTTCAATATAACTAACCTCGACTTCAATGCACTTGCGCCACTTGTTCCTGAGGCTTCGAATTCCCGACAACAAGAAATATCCAGACTGCTGTTCAATCCACTCCTGGACGGCGAGCTGGACATCTTCATCGTCACCAAACTGGCGTCCACGCAGTGCAGCATTGAGCTGGCGGAATAAAAAGTAGACGTTAGTGGCAAGATCTAGACTGTAGGGGAGATGGTTGAGCTCCTCGAATCCGCACTCGCGCAGGGCAGCTTGTGCAACTCTGGCCTTGTAGACTTTGACAACGTTGAAGTCGATCATGGGGCGTGAGGTTTCGTGAGTTTTCTAGGGACCCAACGGGCAGAGAACTTGATCATGGCCAAATTGTCGTGAATGATGTACATAACACTTCCATGTGATATTCCAAGTTCTCGCTCGATTTCTTCGACCTTCACCGGTCGATTTTCAAGGATCATCCTCTCCACACGCTCCACATTTTTTCGTTGATCACGTCTGACGGGCATCCTGGACGGGGGACATCTTCAAGGGACTCACGACCATGGCGGAACTCCCTATTCCAGCAAGCAATGTTTGCATAGAAAAGGGCGGTGTCAGTGTACACTTCATCCATGCGTTCATGGATCTCTTTTGCATTTTCCATTGTTGAAACATTTGTGACTGACGATCTGCGATCAGCTCCTGCTTCCTAAATAGACAAGGCAGCAGTGTGCGGCTTCAGATCCTGACTTGTCATAACTTGTCTTAACACCCCCACAAACAGTCATCTCTCTTTCTCTGTTTTGCCCTACCGATTCGCAAAACTTATTGACCGCCACTCGTAAATAAACATTTTCACTCTTTTATATTAATAAACATCCCTTTACCAGTAACATATTAAAAAGAATTTGTTTAGTTCGCCTTATAGGAAGTGATATACCTACGATAACCCCATTTCTAATCGTTTTATTTGAAAGTATTTATGGTAATATTATTATTATTCAAGATTATTGACAAATAAATTCGTTAAATTCCTGCATGAGGATGATCACATTTAGGGGCTTTGTTACTTAGATATATTAAGTTGACCAAAGTTTTCATTCAAAATTGATGCTTACCTATATAATTAGCCCTGCTGTTTTTTTCTTAGATTCGCCTAGTTGGTGAGATTTAGGCAATTTTATTTATATCTCATAGCTAGATTATTTCCAGGCTTTATAAACGTATTTTCTAAAAAATCAAACACTATTGGCAGAGGGAAAGCTAATTTTGTATTAAATAGAAGTACTAGCCAATGTTTCCTAGCTTTACGTAGGTTAGTTAGGCTAATATCGCTAACAGAACTTGACTAACAGAAACTAACCTAAACCACATAACCTAACCTACTTCACTCATCACAACCCTAAAAAGCAAGCTTTTCTGCAATAAGAATTTGGAATGAAATATGTTCCCGCTATTTGTGAACGGTGGGGCAATGTCCACCTTAGGATATTACGGAGAAGTGCGCACCCGAGTGACCAAGGGGTTTTTGCCTATATGTATGTATTATGTACCTGACATTTTCACTTTCCCTGAAATACACAGTATGATAGTATTGTCGCTATGAGACCAATTCTTTCTTTTCAAGCTGTTTGTCCTTATTTAACTAAATAAAAATAATATGCCGAATTTTAAGAGCGTGGTGAACACGTGTAGCCTTTCTACAATAAATTCTAGTTATGTGGGCAAAATTCTACACGGGCTATTGTAAAGTTCGCAAGAAACAGCGGCTGGCGTGACACATTGCTATATAGACGGTTTTTACTAAATGCAAGAGGACAGAGTGATATTACATAGTAAACCAGTTCACTTTTTTTTAAAACGGCAAAAGAGATTAAGATTGAATTGGAAATCTCAGGTTTGGTCAAATTCCACTAGACGTCTATGGAATAAAAATATGCATATGTATATCTATATGCGAAATATACAATCCCATTACCAATATCTAGTGGTTTTAATTCTTCATTACCATTAAGGGATCGTATGTAGGAAATTTGTCCCTAATCCTCTCGATTTCGTTCTGATTAATTAAAATTTAATAATAAATAACGAAATGTTAGCTTTCCTATATTGATTAAATACCATTCTATTCGATAAATGGGAAAAAATAGTCCTTAATTTTGAATCTGTTAAAATCAGTGTTTTCTTGGATGCAAATATTCTGTAGCAAAATTGATGATAGCGAGAGTATGTATGTCGAGGAATAGGTCACCTCACTAGACCTATATATATAGTATATACAGTTATAAAGTGTCTTTCAACAAGGACGCCTGAGCTTTGTCAGGCGATAGTGGCCATGTTGTTAAAGCGACATCTGGCAACCTCACTGTGAACTGTTGAGTAGTGCTTGGCAAGTCACGATGGAAGGTTGTAGCGTTAAACAGCGTGTGCAAATCATCAAATGTTATTATCAAAATCAGTGCTCCATTCGACAAACATTCCGCGCATTAAGTGATTTCTATCCTCCCCACAGCGACGAGGCCCATTTTTGGATGAATAGATCTGTGAACAGTCAAAATTATCGGATTTAGGACGAAAAAAATCCACATGAAATATACCAGTAACAATTGCATCCCAAAAAGTCACTGTTTGGTACGGATTTTCGTCTAACGGAATATCGGTCCGTTTTTTTTGAGAACAAAGATGGGATTGCTATAACCGTCAACGGCAAGACCTTCAGATCAATGATAAGCAACATCTTGTAGCTTCAACTGGATTATATGCCTGATATGGATACTGACGACATGGAATTCCAACAGGACGGCGCTAAGTACCACCCTGCGCACGCCACGATAGACATTTTGCATTAGCGATTTCAGAGCAGGGTCATCCCGCGCGGCGTCAACGCCAACTGGCCACAGAGATCATGCGATTTAATGCCATTAGACTACTTTCTTTTCGGCTATCTTAGATTGCAGCTTTATGCGAATAATCTGCAAACAGTTGATGTCCTCAAAGTCAACATAACGAACACCATCCAGCAAATTCAGCCGGATTTATGCGACAAAGTCCCCGAAAATTTGGCCTCCTGAATACGTTCTATGGACATTTGAACAACGTCTTATTCCACACTTAATGCCATGAAATGTATTTTCCATTTTAAAATAAATTGAGTGCATATATCACACACAACTTGTTTTATTTACATTTAACAATAGAGCGACCTTATTGAAAGAGCCTTTACATACCTATATCCTCTAAAGTACGTACACGTCCTTGCTACGAAGAAGTAGGTTCACCTTCTAAAAGTAATCCGTTAGTTACAAAGTATAAGAGTGCGATTTACTACAGGAGGTGATAGCGTTTAACTGTATTTACCAAGTTGCAGTTCAAAGATATATTCAAAGAATGAAAAACACAAATATAATTTTTTAATGAGTCAGTAGTTAATATATATATATATATATATATATATATATATATATATATATATATATATATATATATATATATATATATAAGTGGAAATTTAGGTAATGTAAATGAAGGACAACTCTGACAGAATACAGATTAATGGGCAATCGGGGAACGTTAATTACTCGTTAATCAGCTTGTAAAAGGTATATTACAAATCAGTCATACAGAGCGAATATTTAAATGTCAAAAAGTGTGTCGATTAGCGTGAGATTAAAGCAAATAGTTAGCTCAAGGAAGGGAGAAGGCCAGCGGAATATCCTACAGCGGATCTGGGCGAGGAATCAAAAAGGCCATTGTTCGTGGCCCCAGGTCGAATATCTTGACGGTAACGATGATGAAGGAGGGGGACCAGAAGATGAGTTTACGATCCTTCTTAAGGACGGACGATGGCACATCTGCTCCAGAGAAGTACTAAGTCTCACACGGGTAACTGGAGATCTTTGAGGGGGAAGGGCAGATGATAGGAGAGGAATCCCGGCCAATACTTCTGGGACCAAACGATTCGAGGTTTGCTCTCAACAGAGTAATGCCTTACAAAAGAGATGAGTCTGCCTGGTGAGATCCATCCTCGAGATATAACTAAATACCGGGGAACATAAGGAAACAGACACAACGATTTGAACCGAAGGCGACGGGTTCTCAATCTAACTAGACTCGAATACCCAGGATTTTATATGATGGCCATTTTTGATGCTCAATTGCTGGAATGCACAGACGTCGGGAAGAAAGATTCTGGCGCCTAGAGGGATTAGCGTTTGTCGCCCAACCCGGGTCTTAATGGTATCTAACGATGTAGGCGGGAAACTTGGCGAGCAGCCTCCAAAATAGGGAGATTAGCGTTTTCACAGTGGGATTAAAGATTTTAGCGCACTCAAATTAAATACCTGCACCTGTGATGCAGCTGCAAATATTCTAATTCTTTTTTTCTTTCTCCGCTTCTTAAGACTTTCAAGTTACTACACGTGGACTTAGATTTTTAGATTATTATTTATATATAATAAGTAAATACCTAGAAACATAATATAATATATATATATATATATATATATATATATATATATATTAAATACATTGAATAGATTGTCCTTCAAATAACACAAAATATGAGCTTTTAAACCAAAAATGTTTCCTTCTCACAAAGAATTTGATCATAGTTTTTTGTTCTATATGTTTAATCCTCGCCCTCCTTTTGCCTTTTGATAACTTAGTTATTGAATTCACTAGTGAAAATGCAATAAAGAAGAATTCTTCAATAGTTTTGCACTTGTTTTGTATCATTCTACAATATATATTTTGTCCTATCTCTGAACCACCAAATAGATAATGATTGTTAGAAGTTACATTAAAGTTAGACTATCACGTACATAGTGATAATTTGGATCATTTTATATATTGTTTGCTACATATTATACCAGAAGTTGCATATACATTTTCATTATTTGCAAAACAACTTTAGCATTAACTCACCTATCTTTTTTTCATCCATGTATGACATAAAATGAAGGGAATTTAATAATAGTAATAAAAATATCGTGAACATTTATTATTTGGCACCCTGAAGTGGAACTAAATTATCTTAAGTCGTTTTTTGCACCTACTACTCACAGGATCACGAGAATCTTGCCATTTTTTCTTCCTAAAAAAAACAATAGTTCCTTTCAGCCACACTTCCTGGCTTTCTTTTGATTGAGGAAAAAGTAAGTAGACTCGTGTCGAAAGGATTTTCAGGACTATTTAATGTTCAAATAGTTTTGTTTAGGGTTTATTAGATGCAGCAGTCCGGCTCTCGTTTTCTAAAGGAACCGCTAGCCTGAATCAGGCGCAAAGGCAGCAGTTAATGTGACTGTGATCCAGAAAGAGGCGGTTCATGGAAAGTACATTGGATGGCTTCCAGGCGGATAAAGAGTTTGATTATAATATGATGGGTCATTGAGTAACCTGAAGTTGTCTTCCCGAGTAATGTCGCTAGTAAGTGAGCTGGGAAGATACTTCTGATCGTGTGCAGTGTTTGAGGAAATAAATAAAACGTCAGGTGCAAGTTGAGGGATAATATAGAATTTCAAACTATAGGATGTCAAAATATTTAAGTTGAAATATGTAAACTAATGAATTACAGTGCTTGTTTTTATTTGGGGGATCGAGTCTACTAAAAGCTGAATTTTCTTAGAAACAGTTTGCTTAAACAACGAAGGTTAGGGGTAATATGATATTTTCAATATAATCATTCTAGTAGTCAAAAGACAATAAAATATATTCAAATCATCCCATTATATGTATATTCAGTTTATCATGAATCACAGTACGCTTGTATTTTATTTTTAAATTCGTCAACAGGCACAAAAAAATAATATTCCCACCATATTAGAATCTAAGTACCATGAATGTTTGAGGAATTATGCTTTGCTTTTATTTAAGGAATACTATTTAGCAAATTTTAGAAAAGGTAGCCCTGAATTATGATATCAGGGACGATTTCTAGACATGACTTTTTACCCATACTATAAAAGAAATAGATTTACTAACTTGTATAATTCTCATGATTTAGGGTTGCTAGAAATGCGTCATACAACAAGTCTGGTATCTGTAAGCAAGCTTTGCTTTGATTATTCAAATTAAAATTTGTGAGACTTTGTGGCTTGGTACGCACCTAACCATATAGTTAAATTAATCCATCAGAGGAGGCAAGGGGAGTAGGAAAAGATTTTTCCCTATTTATGTTTTGCCATTAGCCTTGGTGATTTTTGGAATCCCATGGTGAGCTTGTCCTCGTTAGCTGACTCGTCCGATTTGCTCCGCCTCGCGTTACTTCAAAGGTTTAATTTTACTTTAACTTCGCCGGGCGATTCTTAGTGGCGCCTATGAAACAAGTTTTCATTGCCTTTCCCCTCTTTCTTTTTGATAATTTGTTTATTTTTTATTTCTCTTCAACACACACTAACGAATGAAAAACAGCTCACGTTCACAAAAATTGCTTCACTTTGATAGTTGTTAAGCAGAAGATTGTTGGTGAAGTTCATTTAAATTGAGACAAAGGAAGAAGGCTGACCCTACTGGATAAAAATACAAATATTTACAGTAACTATGAATATATTTTAATATAAACTCTTGCCGTCTTCAAAATGCGATGATTTGTAACTTTGCCCTTAAAGTCCCTCAAGCTACCTATCTAACCAATGGTCCAGATTATACAGCCTACTCCAGAGGTTGCCCGAGATAAGCTTTGAACAAATCAATCAAGGTTAACTTTCATTTGAATAAAAAAAAATATAAAATACATACACAGCATAATTATACATTCACAGCAACTACGAATATACGTTGATATAACTATGTGATTCAAGCCTTGGTGTTTAAGGGATCTTCACTTTTCAACAAATAACTACCAAATGAACCACGGTTCATATTTCTGAACTGTTTACCATTTATGAGATTCTTTTGTATTATTATCAGATTACTTATCCTCCTGCGTTTCTTCCTCTGTTCATATGAGGCTGCCTATACTGATGATCTGCTTACAGTATTTAGGAAGCGTTTTGTTGATCTACAGCAATTCTTCACTTTTGAAAACAACCTGACTTGTTGTAATGATATCAGAGGCCTATTCAATGCGTCCTTTATTTGTGGAACTTGGATTTTAGCTCAATCTACTAGTAGTAAGGGGTGTGGAATGACAAACAGAATTGCTTACTGGCATAGATTCTAATCGTCCGAATTTCCAAAAATGCATTTAGTTTTTATCAAAAAACCTTTAACCAAACCGGTATTCTTTTGAATTTGTTTAAAGTTAATTTTTTTTCCTCTCTTTTCAGTTAATGTGATGCCATCCTTCACTCGTCTGCTCAGCTATTTCTTTTATAAGTATGTTTCATCAAAGACCTTAGCAAACCTCGTTTTTATTCATTTCCTTTAGCAAATTTTGATCCTTCTTATTACATTCGTAAATTTGTTATATTGGTTAAAGATTAGTAAGCCAAACATTATGAAGCTTAGTAAAATAAACTAGTGGTTCAGGAATAGTAAAATATTATGGCCTATCATTTTGCGAGTGTCACAATTCTCGGAGCAATGTCGTTTCAATTTGGATGGCAAGAGTGGTATCAAATTGTCCCGAAATTGAGTCTTCTTTTATAGATAATGACTAAAAATAAGCTTAAGCGCTCGGACAATCTGCAAATAGCCTGGCGAAGCGCTTGCTTCTTATAACAGAATATAAGGCTATAAGAGCAAATATAGCAGTAAAATCACCAACCTATATCCGCTTAACCTAAAGATAATAACAAACGAAAACTAAAGAAAAAACAACAAATATTATCGCATACGACTACCGAAGGAAAATCTGAATAAGAAAACAGATTAAGAAACAGGATAAAGAAACAATTTTCCAACCTAGGAAACAAGGAAACTAAAACCAAGGTATGCAAACAATACAAAATACAGAGCAACTTATAGTTAAAAGGCACAAATGACGTCACATATAAATGATAGCAACAATCGAAATATAGATAAGTGTCGACGGATCTTCTGATCACTATTACCCAGAGGCTCCTAGGTACTAAAGGGTGTAAAAGGAAAGAAAGAATGAAGTGTCAATGCTATAAAATGGTTTGAATTCCACATTAATCCATAGGTCCCCTATTTCGGGTGTATGGGAATTATTCCCAACTTCACTAAAGACTACCGAGGTTTACTGATCCTCGTTCAGCTCTAAGCTTTACCTCTGCTTTTCTCTTTGCTTCAAACTCAATAAACCTTTACAAACCCTCTCTCTCTGGGATCTTAAAACGACGCACTTTCCTCTCGGCTATAGAGGGTTATAAAGTTTATCTAGGAGCGAGTCGGCTGCTGGCATTTCCTTTACTTCCCTTTCCACCCTAAACAAGGTAGGGGGCAGAGAGGAGAATAAAATACGAGGCTCTACCCCCCCCCTCCCTCTTAAAACTAAAAATATACAAAAACCAACAGAGTGAGTCGGTTTTGACACACACACACACACACACATACACTACGCGCTGTTTTTAAGGCAATCTTTGTAAGGAACTTATCTCAAGCTAGATTGCTTTAACTAAATAAGATCTTTTTAAGGATATTCTAAGTTAGAGCGCCTTTTAAAAAGAGAGAACGGAAGAAATAAATGCGCTTATTGGGCTGATCGGAGATATCACCTGCTCCCTTTAAGCAAAGTAACACTCCATAGTGGTATTATTATTTTTCCTTTCTCTTTTATACCTATTTACTCTACTTTTCTTCTTACTATTACTACATAATAATATAGAGGAAAAGTGTAATGTACGTAGTGATGGTGTGCGATTAGTATAACAATGGTAGCCGCCTTCAGTCTGCGTTAGGCAGGCTTGGGGGACGCTCTTTATCCAAGGTCGCTACTCATTGCTCTACTGACCGCATTCCAACCCTGAGTAGATTGCTCTTTTCCTCCATATAATAGAATATAGCCTGCCTCTCCGGTTAGATGAAAACGATCGTATTTACTGCGCCGAAAAAAAGTGAAGGTTAAATTAGCCAATTGATATAGTTCTTTTTTGGACTTAGATTGCTATATTGGATACAGTCACTTGCTTGGCGTCGAGGATGAGATTCCCCTAGTTATACTAGAAGCATGCTGTGTGGAGGTGACTACTAATTGCTTTAATAACCACATAGCACTACTTTATTTTTTCACCGGCAAAGTTACAGAAACTGCGGTTGTAAGACTAAGCCTATACCTAGAGGATGCCTCAGTAAGGGGCTACCGATCCTAATATAGTTGCAAGACTTCTGGCATGGATAGAAAAATACAGGTTTGGTGAGAAAAGAGACTGTTCCCCGGTACAGTGAGGCAGTATGAATATATGTTGAAACAAGTGGTCTTCTATCATTAGAAGAGCAAGGGATTTATTCACAGGTCATCGAACCCCTGGTTCCTAGAAAATACGAATAGTAAATTGCAACTGACATAATTTTTGCCAAAATATGCTGAAGGACAACAGGTTGTCACTCCCAAAGTTTTCAAATGTCGCCTCCAGCAATTTTTAATGTCAAACCTTACGAAAACATGATGGAGGCCAAAACTCAGTAGCCTCAAAATAATAAAGAGCAATAAGAGAAAAGAGGGAGCAATGAAACGGTATCGGAAGAGAGTATAGAAGAAATTATCCAGGTGTTAAAGATAGAGAGAGAGAGACGGGTAGGATGGAAGGAACACACGATCGGCTTTTTTTTAAGGTAACTTTCGGTTGATAACACGCCCCACTATAGCGAGCCTAATTGTAACAACGAGAGGTTCCATGAGATGGCATGAAGGTCTAAATTCACTCCCAGCGCCCCTATATAGATAAAGTAAAATCCACTTAGGGCGAACCCGTATAAATAGTTAAGCTTTGGTCTGGGTAAGATTAGTATTTTGCCGAAGAGGACGAAAACCAGAAGAACTCTTTCTTTCGGCCTTCCTTACCCCAAGAGCTCCAAGAAAAAAAAATAAAATAAGAAGAAATAAGAACTACAAACGAGGAATCTCCTACACTGATGTTTTCGATTCAGCTTCTCCACGGTGGAATACTCCCTCGATCCCCCCTTTCGAGGCTAGCAGTAGTTGTTAGAAAACCTCTTCTATTCTCCTTCATAACTTCAAGCAAGCCGAGTACTAATCGCTCAAGTGCAAAGCCAAACGTACCGTTGAAAAACAATCGAGCTCGACGCTCTCCCCCCCATCCCCCTCAGCCTTTCTCTTGGGTAGAAAAATCCTCGGGCTGGAGATCAACCCGAAATGTTAGTTTCCATTTTGTCGGTCGTATACGTTTGTGTGTACTTGCTCACGGCTACCGCCGTAAGTTGACGTGTGTAAACCTTTTGCCGATTTAGTTTTTTTCTGTATGTTGTATCCATTATTTTATTTTTGTTTGTACAGTAGTAAAGATTATTTTGTTTCATCCAATTTGATATCCAGGACCTCCTAGTTAGTTGATTTTATTCGGCTAAGGAAAAATAGTCACTCTTACTCGATTTAGTGCAACCCACGTTTAAAGTGCATTATCTAGGGCAAGGCTAATCGCAGAGTCTCTTGCAAGCTTGCCACGTTCCCTCCCGATTTAAAGAAAGTAAGCGAAAGTCATGAAATCTAGCCTTCGACATGAGGAAACTACTAGAAAGAGAGAGTAATATTCAGAAAAGGAAAAATTCGAGATAAGGAAAGACAATTCACAGAGGAAAACAAACAGAGAAACGATCACAAAGAAGAATGCAAAGAAAAAACGAAAATAAAACTGTGAAGTAATATTGCCAAGACAGACCTATTGAAAAGAAATGGAATTAATTATGGACTAAAGGAAGAGTAAAAATACTTCATCTCAACTCATGTGGATTGAAAGATATACGGACGATCCGGAGTTATATACAGAAGAATATACCCATGCGTAAAACGAATATCGGCAACGAAATTAATCTAAATAAGAGAAACATAAAAATTGAAAGTGCAACGTAATAGCCAATGACCTTACAGATGAACCATAAGAAGGAGCACCGATAGCCAATAAAACGACCTATACTAAATAATCAATCATGGGCTAACTGGAGTTTACCTAGCTATAGAAATCAAGATGAAACTCAGTGTGTTAATTACAACCGGAGACCAAGCACCAAATAGAAACAATTTGCCACTAGCCATCTTAACAAACATATTCAATAACAGTCTTTCAGTTATTTTTATATTTATGAGAGACTTAAACGCTCACTACGAAAAATCAGGATACAGAAATTATAGAACCTAAAGCTAACTACAAACTAGGATAAATGGGTGAATTTGCGAAACATTTTTACTGATGGTTTTGAAATATAAGAAAATTAGACATATGTCTAGCCAACTTAAACCTTCTGTTCAACTTCAACATGGAACCGATTCATATAACCTGTAGTTACCATACGGGCATACTATTTAATACCAAGCAACAGCGACTTCAGATCCAGAGCAGATAAAGAAATACCTAACACTTAGAAAAATAGAAGATTTATTAATGAAACGGTAATACTTTGGATTTGTGGCGTACGGTAGGTGGCGCTGTTAGTAGGCTACAATTTTGGGCTACAATATATATTTGATGACGTCAGACGGTAGCTTCAGATGTGATCAATCACATAGTTAGATTTTTTGTTGTTTTGGGGATTTGTAGCTTTTAGTCTGTATTATTTACTAAATATCTGCGCCTCTGCTCGTTTATAGTTTTTTCTAAGTTAGGTAAGGTTTCTTGATGTCTTTTATTGTTGTTGTTTTTTTTCGTATTTTTTGTTTCGCAGTGAACGATAACATCTACTTACTGGCAACATCGTAGCTATAAATAGAACCCGCTAAGGTGTTTTTCTGTTTCGTTATGGCTTTTTCGTGCTCTAGTTGTTCTTTTCATTATTCGAATTCGGGTTTATTTTGCATGACCGTGAAAAACTTATAGATTATTTATAGGTGTATAAACTAATTAATAAACCTATAGAAGTAAGTTTTGTTTGTTATTAGGTTAAATTTATCTGCCAGTAAAAGGCTGTTGGAAGAAAAAAACATTAAATTTAAGGGGACTGCTCGTGGGGGAGATATCACTGCAGGGGTACTACCTTCCGATGATCCTGAGTTTCAATTAATTGGGGGGTCTGGGAGGCGCAGCTCCCCAGTATATACTCATATACCAAAATATATAACGCCGTAATTGTTCACATCTGTCGCTACCGTCTGACGTCATAAGACATATATTGTAACCCAAAATTGTAGCCTATAAACAGCGCCACCTACCGTGCGCTCCGAAACTGAAGTGTTACCAATGAAACTTACACAAAACATACCTAAACAGTTAAACGAAGCAAATTTATATGATTTTGAAAAAGAACTAAAGATAATGCATGAAAGAAATATAAAGAGTGGAGAAAGGTACAATACATAAGAGGACGTTTAGAAAGATTCAATAATTTAAATCCACAACAGATATGATACGCATAAGCGAAAAATGAAATTAGCAGAAAGAATACGAAAAAATGGACAAAAAGATAAAAATACACAATGTTAAGGGAATAATGGGAGAACTTCTATCTCTTCTCACCGATACGGACACAAAAAAATTTGACGAAACCAAAACAATAAAGTATTAGAGATACAAATCCAAATGAATTCTGGAAAAAATAAAATTGAAAGCGCAAGAAGGAATTTTTTTGCGGGCTAATTAGAGATCTAGAGAGTATTTAGTGAACATTGGAGAAAAGTAATCAAGATAGGTGAATAGGAAATGAAACATAAGATTAGAAATTTAAATGTTAGAGGCAGTAAACCAGAAAATAGTAAAAACAATTTTACCCGTTTGTCGAGGGAACAAAAGATACCAAGGAGGGAAGAGACGGTGCTCATACGACGGAGAATTTGAAATAAATTTCTAAGTTTCAAACTAAAAGCGCCTCTACAATTTGATCTCACGCGAAAAATGTGTATGAGCCCTGGATGAATTGAAGGTGGCTAAAAAGAATCTTTGTGCTAAAAATGGGAAAATCATCCATGCAAGTGAAAAACTTTGAAAGATTTCCTCAGAAATATACGAAAAGATAATCGATCGTAGACTAAGAGAATACTTAAGTGTGAACAACCGCCTAAATACATGATAATTCGGTTTTCTCAAAAAATATAGCGATAGATACTGTGTTCACCGTAACCATTCAAAAATAGAATAAATATAAAAAAAAACTAACATAGACATAGTAGGCAGAGATACATCCAAAACCTTCGATATAGTTTCACATTGGAAAATAACTAAAAACACTTAGTTTGGGAATTAACAAGGTTGATTGGATCCTATTCGACTATATAATAGAAATACACTTACATTGATTTAGACAATCACTAAGTGAGTTTATACTAGAAGATGGCCTACTACAACGTGGATGCCTTAGCCGTACATTGTACTTGGTGAATAGTACAAAATATGTCTCCACCTAGAAATAAGGGCTGCCTCAATATACAATTCGAAGATGACATGAATAAGTTGGTAGTATGTCTCTTTAAGAATCGACCTCTTCAGACAAGAATGACAGAAGAACAAATAAAATTAATAAATATTTACGAACAATAAAGGAAAATCAGTAACAACATTGATAAATTTAGAAATTTTCCAGTATACAGGAATAAATTCTCGCACATATCTGCAGAAGGAGAAAGATACACATACAAAGTCAATGCAAGGTATTATTAGCATGCAACGGAAATAATCAATAAATGAAAGATAGGACTTAAACTTTGCAAGAAGTTAAAGAGTAAAATATAGTAAGCAATAATCCAATCGGCATTAGTATACCCTAGTATAGCAATGTTAAATATCTACTATTATTAAAGAGAATCCCAAATATAAAAATACTTGATAAATACGAAAACAGCAAAACACAGCCGCTAAAAATAAGTGCACAGAGATACAAAGTTGAAAAGCTTTAACAAAATTATTTAAAGTAGAAAAAAAAATTTAAAAGACACAAGAAGAGTTGAGAGAAAAACCTTCCATCCAGATAACGCTCATATAAGGTTGGACATCCCGTCGAGATTTCGCAATTAATGCAACAATATTAGAGCGAAAAGAGGCAGAAGAAAAATTACCTAAGTAGGAGAATACGCATTTGTAAAACAAAATCACATGAGAAAAAATTATACTAACGAGTTTAACCACACATCATAAAATGAACAGAAGGAAAGCAATGCTAAACAGATTGGCGAATCTTTTGTGGGGCCTCAAGCTTTCGTAATCTAATACCTCCACCATCTTCGCTTATACTACATCATTTTTTTCGCCAAATAGCAAAATTACCTCTTCTCTTATATTAGCGGTGAGTCAATCCATTACCATTATGCTAAATAAATATAACAATCTTAATGCCAAACTTCCCTCGCATACAATATTTTTGGTAAACACACACCTCTTCTTATATTGGTTATAACAATTTGTTTACATCACCTCTTCATACATGATTTATCGACTAAAAGAATCTCTCTATTATCCCTGTACAATATAATACTCATTATTTGTTGGTCTCATAATACAGTCTATGCTTCATTTGGCATTTTATTGTCTTATTGCCTTTCATTCATCATTACTTCTCCTCTCTCTAATTCTTACTGCTCATTTGGTGCACCATAATTTCGTCCTCTCGTGAGTTTTGTAACATTTTTTATAGTATAAAAGTATGTATTTCGCATTCATTGTTTCTAAAACCTAATAAGTTACCTCCGTGTATTATACTAGTTTTTTTCATTCCCGTTTCCTCCATGTCCACCTTTGTCTCTACCAATTTTTAGACGTCCATCGTAGGCCGCTGCTCTTTCCTGATTCTCCAAGGTAAGCTAATATTCTTCTTTTGCTGTACATCTGTTTAGGATAAACAAATTCTGAAAGTATTTACCACATGTTCTGCAAATTTTACTCTTACTTGACTATTCTATCGTTTATTTGTTTTGCTCCCTGTAACACTTTCTTAATTTTTCATCAGTATTATTCCCAAACCATTGCAGCTTCTAGTGGTAGCCAACTAGATTATTCTATGCTCCAAATCTATCTCTTTTAGCACATTGGACATTTCTTTTTATCTGCTGCACACACAGTATCTACAATCTTCTCTTGGTCGTCAACACCACCTGCTACCTCGTAGATTGCGTCAAACTACCAATGTTAAGTGTCACATTTCTTATTTTTAATTTTAAACTCTTCTCTTTCCTGGTTCGGGAGCCCTTGAATTTTTCTCGCAGACTTAAAATAGTTTATCTTCGTGTCGTTCGTTGATGGGGAAAGTCTTAGACATCATCGCTTTTCACTGATTTACCCATCGGGATAGATTTTGGCAGAGGTGAGGCCTTTTTAATAACTCGATTTTATGTGATCTTTATCTCTTTTATTTCTAGTAGCCGTTATATTGTCATGCTTCATTGCAAAGAAAGTCTCTCCATCCCCTTTTGACCAAACTTTTCCTTATCAACTATCATGTAGGTGCTTATATTACAATCGTAGACATAGTTCTCTTCCTCTTCAAATCTTTTCTTTAATAAGCGGATATGAGTAATTTTACAATTATTACTCCTGCATTCCAATGATGCTCATTTCTCTTCCTTTAGGATATATCCCGCCACAATTTTATTTATTGTTGGTGTAAATCACAAACATTTTAGGCATCATTCTGATTTTTTCTTAAAACATTTTGAGGATAAGCTTTAACTTTTCTACGCCAATCTTCTTAACAATGGTCATCATGTTCGTTATTGTGCCATATTTTATGGCGTACTTATATCTAGAAAGTTAATATCACACCGTACGTTTTAAGGACTTGAAGTGAGCGATTTTTCTGCGTGAATTGGGAAACTTCTATGAATGGTCTTTTTCTTTTTCACTTTTTGCACAGAGTGCCCCTTTTCTTTCTCCTGTCAAAGTTTTGTTTATTAATCAATTGTATTTTTCTAGTCGCTATAATACTTTAGGAAGACAATTCCATGGAGCGGGAAAATATGGGCAAAAAAGGAAGAACATAATATAATAGAGAAAAGGATTGATAATAGATACTGGAGAGTTTTTGCAGGGATTAAAGGTGTTAAATTGAAGAGAGACTATTTTATGGTGAACCTAATTTAGTTCTAGAACGGAGTCGGATGAATGATTTGTGCGGGAAAAAGGGAAATTGATCGCAATATTCTAAAAAGGTCGGATTTAAATGATAGTTTCCTTCTTTGCTCAACATTAAGAAATTGTTGAAGGAATCAGAGAACAGCAACTTAGTGAGAAAAGTTGCTCTTAAATCCTTTTGTATTGAAACATGTACCCTATTTAATTTATGGCTTGCCTATCAATAATTGTTGGTTTATTTTTTAACTTATGGATATGCTTGTTTATTAAGTTGGACTAAAATTCAATAAAAATATATTCTATACTCTATATTTGAAACCTAAATAGAAATTAGCATAAATTCAGCTATTATTTATTGAAGTTATTCCAGATTGTCGTGGTATGACCAGTGTACGCCTTTATACACACACAGGCCTACTGGCCGACCGAAATTAAGGTTTCTCCTGGTGATGGTTCTAAGAGTGCTTTACATAGACAGTTGGTATGCCAAGGAATATTCAAACACGGCTACAAAATATACTTTAATAGGAGTAAATATTACATATACATATATGGCAAGTTAAATGGCAATGCAATTAAATATTGTCGATTTACTGCTAAGATGATTGACACTATCAATTAAGTTTGAACCGAGGGATGATTAATTAAGTAAAGATTTTACAATCAAGCAAGTTCTAAGGCAAAGAAGATCCTTGAGGTTCGAGGCAGTAAAGGTGTGAGGAGCGTTATGAAGCGGGGATCAAGTCCCTTTTACTTTGATGTGCGGCGAGTAGGACCAGGTAGGTAAGTTCGACCTTGAACTTGTGGGGGTCTTACGGGACGCTCAATTCCACTTCGGGAAAAGGAAGTTGGGGGGGGGAGGGCTCTTATCCTTAAGAGGCAAACGGAGGATGCTTCGGAGATGCCTTTTCAGATCCTTAAAATCCGAAGACGTGGTGAGAAGGGTTGAAGCGTGCCTAATTATTTCTAGGAACAACACTGAGTGACGACTAGCGCTTCCTTGACTCTTTAACAATCACTCAATTCTTCTCTGGACTAGAATGTAGTAGATTTCCTCTCGACTAACGAAGACGTTACACCTAACCTACTGGAGGGCGGCTTCAGACACAATCTGCATGTGAATTCTGAACTGTCGAATATATACCCTAAAATTATCTAGACGGGGAGAGAGATTCATCGCCAACAGACTTCCTTAATTGCCTTGGGTCGCGATAAGGTTCTATAGTGCGAAGTCGCGATTTTCACCTAATGGTCTTTCCATTCTTCTAATTTTTGAAGTATATAGGGCAGAAAAATTTAGAGCAGTCAACAGCGAACTGGTGAAGTCAATGGGCAGGGAGGGGGGGGGGGGTTCCTCCTCTTTCTTATTCTTCCTCACAGATAGCAACATGAAAACAGTTCCTTTAACTTCTCATTCATATCTGATATTACATTACAGCAAGTGTTTTGTTTCTCATAACATCTCTGATCAAACAAAATCTTTCCTCTTAAGGGAGAAACCTCCTCCTTGTAGACAGTTCATATCTATGCAAATTTATGGCTACTGCTCTTTCTAATAAATTGAATCATACCAAAAAAGAGTAATACACAGATTTGACTTCTAATTCCTCATCTAAATGTGCTACTATGCTACTATGTGCTATGTGCTAAGTATGAAATTTGAATGCGATTGATCTGGCTGCCTAGGAAGCTTGTTTGTAGCATTTGATGCGGCTTCTGGAGTCTGACTCCGATTGTTCAGGAATATCCAAATTGTGACCGTAATCACAGTCAGTTGATCTTTTTATGAATAAAGAGAAGAAAAGTGTGCTTTCCTTACTCACTCGATAGGAAAAAGCGTGAAAAGGATGACCAGTTTGGTCAAATTTCATTAGAATGCCATTCACTAGTGTGAGGGAAGCCCAGGTGGATTCTCTTGAGCAGAACGGAACTTACATGCACTGCCGAGGGCCCGGTTAGGACTAAATTGGTAAGCGTAACCCCCCCCCCCCCTTCCATAAGTGGTAGCCTTGAACCGTGTCCACCACGATTCACTTTTACACGGGACAGGCAGAATAGCCTCTGCAAGAAGATTCGAGGCCATTCGAGAGTAGAGCTCTCTCCAACCCTGGGGAGAGCCTCGGACATAAATAGCGCTCGACTCCAATTTAGAGACACAGAGTTGAAAAGTCTCGCCTGGACTGCAGAAGATTCCCCATAGTTCCAAGTCAGGTGCTAATAACAAAGCAAAGTGACAGCTGAACTATTTTGTGTATTTGGAATTAGCCCCAGCCAGTGAGGTAATTCCACTTAACGATCGCCACCGAGTGATTTTACGGACTTCTCTCATCAACTCCTGTCGAAGCCCTCCTTCGTTCGTCGCATATTTTGGGTGGCCGAAATACTCTCCCCTGGACCGGAAGTTACCGCCCCCCCCCTGTTTTTGGAGAACCGTCATCACTTCAAGTTCTTGTTCAGAAGTTCCGAGCAGCCTCATCCCACGTGCAGAAGACATCCGTAAGCCAGCCCCTCTCTCCTTCAGTAACCCAATTGAGTTAATTCCCCCCCCCCATTTGAATAGTCTCCTCCTGTAAAACCTTAAGTTCTAACTTCATAATCTGATTTATAACTACAATTTTCCCTTTCGTTTACTGATGTGATTTTGTTCGTTAATTCTCTGAGGTAATTTTACCCATCAATTCTCTCTTCATTTTTATGTAAATAAAATTATTTTTTTGTACATGTCTCTTTAAATAGCCTTGAGCTTTGCCATTACCCATTGGTTACCTGACCTCGTTGCACTCTCATCTCGCATTTTAGCCCGTCTAAACTAGCGGTGTTCCGTTTCTTTGTCGGTTCACCTGTAAGTTATTGGTCCCTCCCCCATAGATATAATATAGTATTGATGTAATATAATGTCATACCACGACAACTAGCCTTCCATAATCATCAGATAACACAACACTAGGCAGTTCTTAAGCGCCAAGTGACGTAATTAGTCCCGTGGAATGGTTAAACTCCATAAGCACCAAATATTTTTGTTTCATGACAAACGACTCTTCATATATGTCAGGCATCCGCATACATTTATATTTACATGTATATTGCAATAAGTGAAAAAATGTTAAGGAACGTACTACTCTCCTTAATTGTCACGTTGGATGTTAGTTTTATTTTTGATAGAGAAATATGGTGGGATTTGGCAGCTATCGTTGTCATAGCATTCTAAAATTTAATCTTTTATGGTATTATCGGTAGCCACATTGATAGGATTTAAAGATCAGGGATAAATATGACCTACAGCTGTGAATTTGTGTGCAAAAAATTATATAATAGTTATAGTTATAAACTTCTACAAAATGATGCAATACTTATTTCAGATTTTTTACATGGTACTAAGTGTAATTTGAAAATACTCTTAAAAGTACATACATATTTCAAGGAATAGAAAGTACTTAAAAATGTTAACCTTGAGCGGAAATAGCCTAAAGTCTTAAATTACCTCGTTAGGTCCGGCCTGGTTCTGGATCTTTTAAATGATATTGATAATGCGTTTTTCTTTCGTAGCTTTATGTGTAGTTTTCAGATATGAAACTCGCTTTCGCTGGAAATGCATCATAGTTTAACTAATATGGACTTTGGCCGAGTATGAGAAAAGTATGTATTTCCGAAAAAAAAAACACGTGTCAGATCTGAAAAGTACACATAAAACCACAAAATTTACACATTTTTAAATTAATTTGCAGGAACGATTTAAAACGTAATCTCAACCGACATTTATTCGATGCAATTATATTTATTGACTTTGATATAAACAAAGTCCGAAACGAAATGAAATCTGGTTCAAGACGCATTTTGATAAGTATCATCAATAATGAACCTTTTTCTATAAAATTGTTAGAAGGCATTTTTCCTGGAGCATATCTGACAAACTATATATAGGAAAAATAAATTAATGAAAAGACAATGTCAACGTAATTCAGTGTAATCTTAAAACTAATGACACTTTTATTAAAAAATGCATAGAGTGACACCTGTGATAATTGTTTGAATTCTTTGTAACTTTCCTTGGACAAAGTAAAATAGCAATTTAGTTAGAGCAATTCGTCAGATAGTTAACAAAAGTAGTCGAGTCAAGGAAGGCCTTATACAAATAACTGGTAGTCCATTCGGTAGAAAATCCTACTTTCATACTGACATCATACCGGCCTAAAAGATCCAAGTTATTTGTTATTTTATATACATGACTTCAAAATGTAATGCATAAAAGACCCTTGCAATCTTTGAGGTACAGGAGATGAAATTGGGAATTTCTAGAGTATATTTGTGCCTGCTGAGTCAGGATCCTGCTACTTATCAAATCAGGTAAGTCCTGCTAATAATACCTAGCTAATTGGCTAATATATTATCTGCCGGGTTGCAGCACCTAACAGTAGAATGAGAAAATCTCTGCAAAAATGTTCTTTACTGATATTAAACTAATTAAATAGTATATGGAATAGTTATGAAATTTTAAAAACCTATTTAATTAGGAGCATATGTACACAATGATAATTTAGGGTAAATAAGGTTAATAACATATAACAGAAGCAATGGGACTTGTGATAGAACGGGTTGAGGCAGTGTTAATTTCAACTACTATCACATGTTATTTAAAACCACAATGCTCCCCACGTGCATCTTTGCTTTAAAGCTTGGCGCCTTATCGTAGTCAATGTTTAAACAAGGAGGTTTATCTTCCCCCGTTCGCCCCCACACGCCAACCTCACCAGATTGAGTTAGGCTTATGGGCAGATAAGGCTTGTTCTCAGGCTCAGATGTGCATTCCATTGAAGCTCCCACTCCATTGTCCCCCACGCCAAAGAAGTGTCTCGACTATTTAGATGGAAACTTTATCACTAAGATCAGAGTGGAGATCCAGATTTTCGTCGCCAAACATCACCACGACCCTCTCTCACCTTGTGCGCCAAGGGACCTCGACCTCGAGATTCACCATCACTTGTCAAGAAGAAGGACAATATCCCTTGAGTGCCAAGGTTCAAACCTTCGTGACACCGAGTCAACAAGGTTTCCCCCTTGTTGTTCAGAAGAGAACAACATTAGAACAGCCATTGTTCTCGATCCCGTTGACAAGAAACGGTTCTCACCCCCTTCCCCTGTTGTTCAGAAGAGAACAACGTAGAACAGCCATTGTTCGTTTGAGCCCGTTCGCCAAGAAACGGTTCTCACCCTTTCTCCTGTTGTTCAGAAAGAGAACAACGTTAGAACAGCCATTGTTCGTTCGAGCCCGTTGACAAGAAACGGTTCTCACCCTCCCTCCTGTTGTTCAGAAGAGAACAACGTAGAACAGCCATTGTTCTTTTGCGCCCGTTCGCCAAGAAACGGTTCTCACCCTTCCCCCTTGTTGTTCAGAAGAGAACAACATTAGAACAGCCATTGTTCTTGAGCCCGTAGACAGGAGACGGTTCTCATCCCGCTGTTGTTCAGAAGAGAACAACGTAGAACAGCCATTGTTCTTCAAGCCGTTCGTCAAGAAACGGTTTTCATTCCCAAGACGCCACGTCAGGATCATTTTATTCTTCCCCCCTTCGGCTGGAACTCGCCAGCAGACCGAAAATTCCTTCACGTCACCTTCCTCTGCACAACAAGTATAAATTACGTAAGACGAACGTTACCTTTGAGTATATAACCCTTTTGTCAATTCTATCCTGTGCTTTAAATGGTTTAGCGAACCATCACCTCCCTTTAACTTTATATTTGTTTTACCTTTTTAAATCTTTCAATCCTCGGATTAGCTCGAGTCCCCACGACCCTTTCCCTTCTCTGTTTATGTCAATATTTTCCGTTATGAGTGTTCTTGATAGTTATTATTAATAAAACTCTATTTTATTAATGATAGCAATATTATTATCCTTGAGCTCAGTTCCACTTCTTAAGCATATCGAAAATACATAATATTTGCCAGCCAGACATCCACGCACTCTAAAGATAATTAAAAAAGTTCCTTCAACGAATAGTTATATATGGTATATCGTCGAGAGTCCATTCTACGACAAGACTTAATATACTTGACCTCAAGAAAAAATATGCTTTCCAAAAGAGATCTTTGAACGTTATATCCCTTGAGGACTTAAACAAAGAAAGCTTTTTTTTTGCAAAGCGATCTTTAAATTTCAAGTGTCGTTTTACCAAAGCTCTTTTCTGAGAAGCCTTAAGTTCTCACCGTTGCTCTTTTCCTTTACTAACTGCATACAAACTCTCATCAATCATACGATAATATATTTTACTCATACCAGAAATAATGACGACCTTTTTACCTTCAGCATCTACAATACATAATACTTGCCGTTCCCTTCTAAATGTTCGAAAATCATTGTATTTACAGCACTACTTTCTATAGCTAAAAAATAACTTTCCTTCACTCCTGAGAATATTCTATTTTAGAACACCAATAATGTAGAAGTTGATGAACTTGACCACATTGCAAGGCATCATTCAGCAAAAGCAGGTGGCAGGCGATGGCCAATGCATGTTTTCGTAATGTTTTAGATGTACTTATCAATACTTGAACAGTGTTTGTTAATGAAAATCCAGTCGCCGAAAATACATTAAAAGGGTAACTCAGGAGGTTATTGTTGAGACTCCCTATTTACCAAAAGAGCCCTTGCTGAGGATTATAGTACCCTTACAGATAAAGAGCGTCATGCATATCATATTGTCAATTTTAGAAACAAAACTAAAGAAATTAGTAACATCTACAAAAACCTATTGAAAATGCGCTGTATTGGAAATTAGTAAAATAAATATATTGAAATTATTAAGATACAGGTTGTATTTGAGTTTTAAAGAGATGTTTCTCTTTATCGGATTTTATTTTGCTCTTTAAAAATGAAAAAAATGAAAATATTAAATTGCATTAATTGACGCAGTAGTACTTTAACGGTTTGGTCCTGTTGTGATAAAATGTTCTAATTGATTAAATATATTTATGGATTTTCTGTTTGTCCATCACGTTTTAGATATTTAATTGTTTTTAGAACATCAGGTTAATTATTACTTCAAGGCCTCACTCATTCTGACATTGAGGTGATAAAAAGAAGAAAGAACACACAATAATTGCTGTTTCATCTCCACGTATTCGCTGAACTCAAACCTCGCTATTATTATCCAGCACCGTCCGGCGAATACCTGGGGCCTGAATTACTGGTAGCAACGATGCTTTTTCCATTGAGCAAAGACAGGTGTAGGAGAATCAGTGGGAAGATAAAAATAAGAGGTAAAGCTAGGGAAAACAGAAATAGAGAAAGGTGAAAGTTGAAACACAAAATTAGGCAATTACGTAATTAAAAATAGTGAGAAATAGTGTAACATAAGTGCCCTAGGTACAAATTCCTAGAAAGAGATTCGAAAGTATGAATATAAGATGTGATTATTTAAGAGAAAAAGAGGAAGATAGAAAGAAATATTTGGATGCAGTTTGATTCCTAAAAAGGCGAAGAGAATCAATAGGTTAAAGAGTCAAGAGACAGGGTTAAAAAAATTATTAAAGGAAAATAATGAAGAATACAGTACTGGTGGAATTATTATGGATTTTTTAAAAATTAAAGGTTTTCTATAAAAATGCTACTAAAACTAATTTTATTGATTGCGAATAGATTTATTTTGACAGATTAGCACAGTGTTAAGTTTTTTACATTTAATAATAAGCAGTTTGGCTACTCTTAGCATCCGTGAGTGCTTTAATACGTCTTGGCATGGCATGCTTTCTCTTTCTCATCATTTTTTGGCCTAAACTTTTGCAACCTACCAGTCTAATTTGTGTAGGGGAAGCGACTCATTCCTTCCTCCTCTTGTGCCCCACTTCCCTTTTCCCCCTTCTAACTGAAGGATATAAATGGGGCAGTGAGCCCTTTCAAGTTATTCTGTTCCAAGAATTCTGCCTGATTGCTTCGCGAAATCCTTGTCCATCACTTACCTTGATGTCATTATTTTTTGGAGACCCATACTGGATTCCTTCGTGCAGCGAGATTTTTCTGCCATTGATTCCTGCTAGCATTGTCGCCGCCACAGTGTCGACTGCATTGAATTGTGCTCTTCCACTTACGTTTGCAAGTGTTCTCCTTGGCCGTTCACACTGGACATATGAAAGTTCTCCCCTAGTCACCTCGCGATCTCTTGTTTGGAGAATTCTGTTATCTCGAATTTCTTCTCTCGGATCGTTGGGCCTTCGAATCATCGTTCCCCGTGGTCCCGACGCCTTTCGCCACGATATCGCCGTCTGTGGGTTTCTCCTTGTCGAAAACCGCCATCGCATTCATCCCTGTCGACTTGGGTCGAATTCCCTTATCGTCGCCGAGCCTCTTTCGCCTGGATTTCAGAAGTGGGTTATTGCTTCACTGCTCTGGTTTTAGGTATTTTGGAGTATCTCTTTCTTCTTACGTCCCCTTTAAATTAATTAGGTGTTATAAGGGTTAATCATGTAACTTTGGGCCTTCGGGTAAGGGACGTAAGACAGGGAGGTTATTCCGAGAACACCTGTCACTAGAGTAGCGAAGCCTATTTTTATCTTCAACGGCACTTATCGTTTCGGCTTTAAACAATTTATCCATAGAACCCATTTTTGTATGTGGGAATATCTTTTTGGTTAAAACGACTTGTGGTCGTTCGATGGTGTTAAGCATTTGTGACTTTTCTTATTGTTTGATGACCCCCATATAATATGTTAACAGTTAATTTATTTCAATTAATTTTGTTGTAAATAATACTGTAAATACTTTTTGTGTGTGAATTTATTTAACCCATTGCGGATACCTCATAATTTAGCACCGTCCTGATTAATTCTGGTGAATTTCTGGTAGGCCTTTAGATCCCTGGTCTTCTATAAATTTTGTGTGTGTACTTTCTTTGGGCCGTGTGAACCGGGTTCCGCGATAGCCTTTACAATACACTACCTTGCACTGCAGCAGTTTATGCAACTCACTGCCATGATGGCTTAGTTTCGCTCGCCTAAGTTACCATATTACGTTTACTTGAAAGAGATGATAATATACTAATTCCATATATAATTTGGTAAAGTGGATGAGTGTTTAGTTAATTAGTATTCAAATTTATCATTGATAAAAAAGGCACCCAAACAGCCTAGATATTTGGAAGCACAATTTCTCTCTCTCATATATATATATATATATATATATATATATATATATATATATATATATATATATATATATATACATATATATATGCTTTTGGAGGGTTTGGTCGAAGTCTGCTTTCAATTGCGAGGTCCTTTTAAGACAAATAATTCAGAGTGCAGGTTGGCCGAAGATTAACAGGTTTGTTAATATATTTGTTTAGGTTTGCAAGAAAAAGGGGATAGTAAAAATATGTCTTTACTAACAAATAAATAGAATTGAAATATATACATATAGATAATTTAAAGGGAATGATCGTACAAGTAAAAGTTAAATTAAATGTCGACACGGGACAGATCACAGCAGTGATAAATAGTGGATTATTGTTCGGATTTAGGTCGGTGATTAAAAAGCAGATTTTATTCCAGGAGCTCACCCAAAATGTGGGTTGGTTTGAGTAGACCAGTTTCTAGAATAATCTGTAGGCGTCAATTATTGCAACTTCTTACGTGTTCATTGAAGGGATGGGCCATTCTGGATACGATGACTGCGATGGGGAAGCTGGGTTACCTCACGGGGCAGATGAGGGAGCACACGTAATTTGGCCTTCGGAGAAGGAGTTCCTCGTTAGATACTGTCGATTAACTATGGCAGAGATTTAATCTTGGTCCTCGAATCGAAATTGCCGGTGGCTCCGTTCGCGATGAGTGAGCGTGTTGTTTGCTCGTTCGAAGTGTTAGGCGGAACAGTGCTGAGCCGGGCTAGTGTGCTCAGGTGCTACCGTAATACAGTGCTACAGTGCTACCTGCTGAACCGAGTTGGAGCATTATATAGACAATCTGCTGGCGGCTGGAATTGCCTGGCGAGAGTCTCGCCGACTCGTGCGTTCTTGGAGAAGCAGCGACGCCTTCGGGCAACCGAGATAAAGTTGGCTTAGAATGTTCGAAGAGCTTCGATCTATCCTCAAATACAGGAGGCTAGCTGTAAGGGCACAGTACTGAGCCGGGCTGCTGTGCTCAGGTGCTACTGTACTACAGTGCTACAGTGCTACCTGCTGAACCGATTTGGGAGACTATTTAGACGCTCCGCTGGCGGCTGGAATTGCCTGGAGAGAGTCTCGCTGACTCGCGCGATCTTCGAGGAAAGCAGCGACTCCTTTGGGAAACCGAGATAAAGTTGGCTTAGAATGTTCGAAGAGCTTCGATCTATGCCGGAGGACAGAAGGATAGCTGTAGGGGCATGCGAGACGGGGAAAATGTGTGCCCAAGTTAATGCAGCTGAAGTGCAATTAACGGCTTGGACCGCATCCTCGCCGTAGATAAGTCTCAATTCCCGCGCTCAGTCAGGCGATCTCGAGACCACGTGAGTACCCAAAGGCACGAGGTTGCCGTTTGACCTTATTCTTCCCTATCTCATCTTATCCTGGAATTGGCACTTTCGCAGTTGGGGGGAGAAAAGTGAGATCCCCTAAGACTTAAGAGAAGCGGAGTCTTCCACGCGACTGGTCATCGGGTGGGGGGATAGCAAAAGGGAATTCCTGACTTAAATTCGCGCAGGTGAACAAGCTAATTCCAACTGACTGCGTGTACATATAAATGAGAAAGGATATAAATTATTACAGGTTTACGCCGACCATAAGAGAATTAAGAATGAAAGTAATTAAAAAATTGAAAAGGCATTTATAAACGAAGGTATACAGAGCCAAGAAAAAATATAAAATAAATATTTAAACATACATCATACACCAATCACAGAGACGATTACGGTGGTACATATATACATATGTACATACAATTCTGTTGGACCAGATTTCTAAATAATAATTTTATACACAGAGAAATACGAGTAATTCTCCTTTTACCTATATCTAGCTAGTGATTACATTATATACAAAATAGACAAATGGCCATGGAGCAATTACAATTCAAATTTAGAAGGGGTCGTCGCCCAAAGGATTGCGGCTAAGGGTATCGGCGATAGAATTTTCCCACCCTTTTTTTATACAATATCCGATACTGAAATTCCTGCAATAATAGTCTCCATCTCAGGACACCATGCAGGACACCCTATTTCTCCTCTATTGGACCGGAGAGGGCTTCTCCCATCTTCCTGCCAGGCCACCATACTTTGTTAGTGAGGATTCAAAACCCTTATATCCAGGGAGGGTGGGCAAGAAGATCGCGCCAAGCATGGTTTCCTGTAAAATAATAAGTAACGAGGCACGGGCTGAGACGAGCCTCCACAGCTCCTCCCAGTTGGCCTGGAGTCAGCGGCAATTCCATTGAAGAAATATGACCTCTAGGCATAGCTCGTATGAGATTCCAGGTTCCTCTTTGAATAGAAGACCCTGACGGGAATGGGTGTACAGAACCAGGAAGAACACCCCCGGGCATATTTGTCCATACACTGAGCTGAAGGCACTGTTGCCTTCGTGAAAGGTTGGGTCGCGATGGGAGTGTTTTCCGCCCTCCGCCTCGAAGCTTCAGGCAGGCGCGACGGCTTGAGATGCGGGGTTCCCTCTTATAGAGGATCCTCCGTCTCCGAGCAACACAACCTACCACTGGGTGTGGGTGAAGAAGCTCATTTAGTATTGTCCTCCTTTCTCGGGATACTTTAGGAACCCCGGAAGATGGCGTCACATCCAACTTCAGGGGTGTTGCCAACTCTGATTCTAACGACTATGTGGAGGCTTGCAGCCGTTTCGCCTTACTAGAAATGGTCACGTTGGGGAAAAGAGGGGAGCCCTGATTTTAGCCTTGCCTGGGTGTGAACTGACTATAACACCAGCTCTACTTGTGGAGCAGCCAACATGCTGCCAGCAATGGGGCCAATAACGAGGAAGCGTTTTAAGCCAGTGAGCTCGAAAACACCAGGGACATGACGTAATCGAGGCTCCGTTCTATGCACTTTTTGTCTTAGTCTGGGATTTCCTACTCTGGGGAGCAACGGAGCCGGACATACCTATCTTGGTTTGGTCGCTTACCAAAGGAGCAGCAGAGTTCTGAGTCTTCTTTGTCATTTTCGTTTTCTTGTTCCATTTCTTCTTAGAAGAAGAGAGTTGGGAATGAACCCGCTTCTCTTGACCAGCAGTAGTTGCGCTTAGGCCAGGAGGACCAGCCTCAGCCAGATCCTCCTCTAAGATGTAGAAGTTCTAGGCTGTCACAGGGACAAAAACTAGGGAAGGAGCTCCCTTCTCTCCTTGTGGAGCCTCGGAGGCCCGAACCGTCCTAAGAGAAGCTTGCACAGGGGCGGACTCGGATTATGTGCTTGGCACTGAGCCTGAGTTCTACCTCATGAAAGATTCTACGTCTGGGGCTGGGTCAACTTAGGGACTATTTCCATCTCTTGAGGGTCCTCCATGTTGGCAGCTCACCCACAGAGATCACGGATCCCATTCGAGGAATCATTCGTCCAGTGAACCGGCACGAGTCACAAAGGCGAGGGGGGCACGTACAGTGACTCCTTTAAGACTGCGCGCACAATTGCAGGACCTTAGAGGGGGCACTGATTGATGGGCCCTGCCTTCTTTGCCCCCTTATGGGGTTGGCCCTATCGAAGCCTGCGTACTTTCTTGGCAGTCTGCTTGAAAATTAAAGGGAAGACTGCATATAGTAAGACTCCAAAGTTGAGGTGAAAGTAGTAAGCCTTCCCTCCGGTAAAAGAAGTTTGGAGGGTCCCCTGAGAAAGTGCAGGGGGGGTGACCTTTTTTTCTGCAGTAGAGCTGCCCGATTGCGTGTCCGATGGCAATAGAGGGTAAGGTAAAGGAAGAGTACTTTTAATTTTTCATCATTGGGCATGGTGTCCCTTTTTGTAGCACGGGATGCATACGCTAATCACTCCACGTTGCCATGGGTGAATATCGAGCCGGCAAACCCAGCTGTCACCATTTTCGACCATTCCTTTCCCCCATTGGCCAGGCAGAGCAGCACATCAGCATGGCGGCTTCACCTTAGGCTCGGCGTAAAATTGATAGAATGCGAAATAAGAGAGAAAGATGATATAAGGAATGTAAGGGTGGGGGTAAATCAGGCAGGTAAAACAGACCATCCTTAACCGAAACCCATGGGTGAGGGAGCGTTGTACCCGCACTCACTCAGCCCCGATCTGGGATGGTTCGGTGAGAGGAAGCTGATCGGCGTCTACCCTGTGAAATTAGAGGCCGACCAGAGAATGTTGTAGGGAGAGTGAGGAAGTAGGCTAAAAACACAGGCGGTCAGACAGAAGTAGAAGGGGATAAGCTGGGCCGGACGCGTTCATTCTTTATGTAATATAAATATCCAAAACGGTAGGATACCAACTAACACTAGTCCTCAGAGACACAGCTCATGTCACCAGGGGACAGGATCGAGTAGTTTACTTCAAATGTAGAAATTAATAATTTATTTCGGTTCCTTTTCATATATTTAGCTGGTAATCCACATAATTGTGGTTTTTACAGCAATTCGTTGTCGCCATCACGCTGCATTTAAAGCTGTTTGATTGTTCTATTAGATGCAGTCCCCCAAGAGTGCCTGAGACAGTGTGAAAGTGGCTACTCATTGCTATACTTACCGCATATTATCATTTTGTACATTTCAGTTTTCCTTACAATCCTCATAATAAGAATACTAGGCCAAAATCTTGTTAGCTACTAGAATTGACTAGGGAGAATCCTTAATTAGGAGTGAAAACATATTTTTCTATAATGAATCCTTCCAAATAAACGTGATAAAGCTATTTTGCTATAACGATTCTACATTTTGGATGAGTCAATAACAAATCAAGAAGGTGCACAAGCGAATTCTACCTCCTAAATTAAATACCAGCTTGTCTCTGTTGCTCCCTACTAGATGAAAAGAAATTGCTTCTAGACAATAGGGATACGTCGACTTATATGAATCTTCCTGCCTATTGTGTTCTCTGTGATCAGTTTACTTGTTAACTAGCTAATGGGGATCAAAATCAAAACGCCTTTAAAATAAGGCAACTACCTCTTTTCACACACATTAAGATAAAAGAGTAAAAGAGATTAAATGTTATAAAAGGTTACACAATTTAACCTAGGCACTTAAAAAATACTAGGACAATTTTAGTTCAGTTTATTTAGGTATGTCCTCTAACCAACCGATGGAAAAAGGTAGGTCATAGGCCGTCTAAGGATCAACAGCTCACTAGTAACAGAGGACAAATTATCTTTCCCAACTTATATTCAGATTTCCTTTCCTTTTTAAAAATGTCGAGCTTTATCATGAGTTTTTGATTTTTACCACTTTTCATTAATTATTTATCAGATACAAATGGTAGTACAGTATTTTAATTCCAAGCAAACGACACAGTGTGGTCTTTAATACAAAACTTAAATTAAAATATAAAATAACATTATAAACCAACAACTGCATCTCTCTCTCTCTCTCTCTCTCTCAAGTAGAGGAAGAGGTGACGCCCCCTTGTCGCGGGAAGAGAGATTGTGGGTACCTTTAACTTTTCGAGCTATTTCGGCGGGGTACCTCTCTTTTGGGTACCCCTGGTCGGGCTTCCCTTGTCGATTTGGTCGGCCACGAGGTTCCAGACTAAGTGCATCAGAAGAGAGGCTTTGCAACCTCTATAAACAGCGTGAATGGACGCTCACTGGTTGCAAGAGACTAGGACTAGAGGTGTCCTAGGTGTTGGGGCACGATGAATGGGATGAGGGTAAAGACTCTTAACCCCTTTCCTGGCGCGTAATTATTGACCATTTCCAGTGACCGTTGACGGGTGCCTCTGGTAGCATCGGTCCGAGGTGACTGCCCTTTGTTCCCAGGTTGGTTGCCAGGCCAATAAAAAGCCTTCGGTCGAGTCTCTTGATGTGGCAGGATATCCATTGAACGCTATTGCGAGATCCTGGCCGTGGTGAGAAATCGATGGACCCTTCGGGGACCGTCAGTGCTGCTTCATTGGGAGCCACGGCACGCTGAGGTTTGACCACTCGGTCGAACGAACAGCAACACATAGAGCGTGATTTCTGAAAGATCCGAAACCTCTCCAATGGATAGGCGGGAGCAACTCACGAGGGGCGAAATCACCACCCCCTTTCTTTTTTATTTAGTGGTTACAAAGTATTCAAAGATATAAAGTGTTAAGCATGACTGGAAAGAAAAGACCTGGTGCGTTAAAATATACCTGTTCGACATGCCGAAAGGACAAGTGGTGCGTAGATTTTCCGGAGGGGTGTTTCTCAAAATGACACCCTGGAAGTATCTGCACGGACTGCGTCCTAAGGGCAGAACTTCAGGAGCTTAAGGAACTTTTCAAATCTTTTCAGGAAAAATCACGACGGCTGTGACTCAAATTCGTCGTCTCGAAGCCATCATTGCAGAGATGACAGCCACCAAGGTAGATCAACAGCAATAAGAAACTTCCAACGACGCGGATGGCTCCTCTGTTGAGCCCTTAAGCATCGCGTCGATACAGATAGGCCATCCTTTCGATGTCCCAGATCCAGCTGCTGCTGGGATTACTCAGGGCGTCAAAAAGAAGAAAAGGAAGAGTAAGAAAGGGAAAACAGTAGATAAAACAGAAAAGAAAGAAGAAACGGAAAAAACGAAGAAGAAAAAGAAGAAGAAAAAACAAAAAAGTGGGGAAGAAAGAGGAATTGAAAGAGCCCATACTGAAAGGAAAGCCTCTGTCCTCTGAACCCAAATGCGCGAGAGTCATAGTGATCGGTGACTTCCAAGCGCGGGATCTACAACCCTTGCTAGCGGCCCGCCTTCGCACCAGTGTGAAGGTAAGCTGCCTTCCAGGAAAGGGGAACGGAGAAATAAGGGTGGAGGTTGAGAAATCTTAGATCTCTGAGAACTCAATAGTGGCCCTCATGGCAAGTGGCAACGATCTCTATCTACCAGGAGGTAAAGTAGGCGCCAGCAGGAAGATTCTGACCACGATTATGGAAAGAGTTGACGACTGTGGGCTAAAAACCCGCAGACGTGTCGTGGTCGGGATACTTCCAAGACGAGGTCCATCCCGCAATGCTCTTGCGATGAACGTCTCCATAAACCATCGCCTGGGAGATCTTTGTACGGCGAAAGGAGTCTTTTTATAGACCATTACCGCAACTTTTACGGGAAAAATAACCTGTACAAAAGGGACGGAGTGCATCTTTCCTTTAAAGGGAAAACTGTACTCGCGAACATGATCCAGGATGTTGTGGAGCGGAGACAATATCCTCGATTTAGGTTTCACCTCTTAGGATGACATCGTTGAGGACATCTCTGTTGGCGAAGAGCTCGGTGGCAGTGACCACCGACTAATTAGATTTGTAGTCAAAGTCCTGAAGGCATAGCCTGCAACTAGTAAATCGAAGAACTCTATTAGAAAAGAGCAGACTTTGCAGGTCTTCGTGCTGGACTGACTGACGCGAAACTAGAAGTGTGCGATGCTGTTGAAGACTCGTGGAACAGTTTCAAAACCACATTCATGAGTCTTCCATCGCATTTCATCCCTCAAAAAGAAATGTCCCCGTCGGTCTTCTGTTCAACCAAAGTGGTTTAATTGAGAAATCGGCCAACTGCTTAGGGAGAAGAGAACTGTGTACCGGAAATCGAAGATCTCAGGTGACTTTGACGAATACCGGATGCTACCAGGAGAGTGAAGTCCAGCATAAGGGTGGCTAAGCGGCCTGAGGAACTCCAAGTGGCGAGACTCTGTAAAGAGAATCCCAAGGAGGTTTTTGGATATGTAAACAGACGTAAACCAATCCGTCGAACGATTGGCCCTTTGAGAAATTAGGAGGTGGCATTAAAGCACTTAGATGCAGAAAATGCTAACCTTCTCAACGACTACTTACTTTTCTTCAGTGTTTACTGAAGAGTGTGGTCCCATTTCTTAGCCAATGGATTCCTACTCGGGGGAAAGGCTGGAGGATATAGACTTCACCGAAGGGGAAATATAAAAGAAGATCACTGACCTAATGACGAATAAGTCACCTGGCCCGGATGGGTTTCTACCTAAAGTGTTAAAAGAATTTCGCGATCAAGTGTTACGACACCTGAGCGCAATTTTCAACATGCCAATCCGGACCGAATGCGTTCCTAGAGACTGGCTTGAAGCGGAGGTGACTCCTATCTTCAAGAAAGGAGACCGTAGCCAACCGTCAAACTAACGACCTATCAGTCTGACATCGATAGTCGATAAACTCATGGAAATCATGATGGTAGACAAAATGACGTCGTATTTAGAGTCAAACATGCTACTGAGGAGTTCCCAGCACGGCTTCCGAAGGCAACCGTCATACCTGACGAACCTTGTGGAATTCTTCCACTTCGTCTTTAGTGAGCACGATCGGGACCAGGCGGTAGATGTGGTCTACTTAGACTTTCTGAAATCCTTGAATAAGGTACCCCACAGTCGCCTTCTCAGGAAAGTGCGAGCGCTGGGCATAGACCAAAAAGTAGCCGGCTGGAACGAGAACTGGCTAAGTGGCAGACGGCAATGGGTGGTGATGAATGGACAGGCTTCCTAGTGGGTGCCCGTTACTAGCGTGGTGCCTCAAGGTTCTGTTCTTGGACCACTACTATTCATCATCTGCGTCAACGACATGGACGGTGACATGGTTGCCAAGATTTCCAAATTAGCCGACGATACCAAGCTTGGTATCAACGCTGCAGAGGAGGGAAATACTGCCCGCCTGCAGGAAGATCTTGGGAAGATTGAGGAGTGGTCGGACACGTGGCAAATGCCTTTTAACGTGGGGAATTGAAAAGTGATGCATATCGGCCACAAAAACCTCCAATCTCAGTATATCCTTAAGGGCCTTGCTATTGAATCCACCGACACTTAGAAGGACTTGGGTGTAACAATCACTAGTGACCTAAAATTTTCGAAATAGTGCACTGAGGCGGAGAAAAAGGCCTAAAGGATGCCAGGATATATAAAGCGCCAGTTTGGATATCGGAACTATGGAGGTTGTACTATGTTTGTACAACTGACTTGTCCGACCGCACCTGGTATATGCCGTACAATTTTGCAGTCCTTCATTTTGAAAGGACATCGCGAGATTGGAACGCGTGCAATCCAGGGCAACCAAACTGATTCCCTCTATCAGACATAAAAGTTATGAAAAAAGATTAATGGAATTAGATCTGTTCTCGTTGGAAACCCGTATCCTGCGTGGTTAGCTCATCGAAGTTTTCAAAATACTTCGAGGGTTCGACAATGTTGACTACAGGGATATTTTCACACTTGTTGAGAGCAGAACGCGCAATTACGGCTTTAAACTTGAACTGAAGCGTTACAACCACGATCTGTGTGAAAATTTTCACTTACAATATCTGCGGTAGTTGGAACGCATTCCAGTGGAAGTTGTCAACAGTGAATCTGTTGACCAGTTCAAGTCAAGACTAGACAGGGTCTTGAAAAATGGCCGTGAAAGGACGTAAAGCATTTGAGCAGAGATGTGCCCGCTCGAGGTCTATTCCAAAGGTACCCTCTTTGAATGGACCGTAAGGTTTTCTAGGGTACCTTCTCTCCTTTTTACTCCTTGTTACTCCTTGTTACTTACGCCGTGACGGAAACTGTTCCAACTTGTCTATAATTAAATCAAAATAATTTTTCCTCCCCTAAAACAACACTTTGCTCTTCTTCAAATTATCTGCTTAGGCTAGAGAGGTTAGGCCACTAGCGATAATAACTAAACGATTAAAGTTGATTACATATTAAAATACAAACATTTAATATCACAATAACGATTAGATCCATAGAAGTGAACTTAACCGGAAAAACTCAACTGACCAAATGGATCTGATAATTAATAAAGAAATTGTTTTTAATTAAAAAAAGGAACTAAAGTCAAACTCGGTACTTTATGCCAGAAAGATAAGCTTAGTTACTTGGCATCTGGAGTGAGTATAGAATTTTTTTAAAAAGCTGAAGAGAAGTTTAAAAAATCGATTAAAATGGCAATTTATATCATTAAAAATACTGAAAAGATTAAATTTGAATTTTGTAGAAAATATTGAGGTAATTTGAGGTAATTTACTTCGACAGAGGAATTGCATCTGACTTCAGATAACATATTTACAAATTTTTAATCAAAGCAAAAATATTAGATAGGCCTTTTTGAATAATTGATTAAGTTCTTTTACATAAGTTCCCCTTCCATTAGTTCAAGTGACAAAGCTATTATATAAATTCTTATTTAATATCCATTCCATCACTGATAATATGGCCTTTGAAGTACCTTTCCGTTATATTTAATACAAAGAAGGCGGAAAATTTCAGGGAAAAAACAGATGGGATAAATAAATATAATGAATGGGTGAGAAGAGAAATGTAGTCAGTTTGCCTTTGAGATAACTTAAATACTCTGAGTATCAATCATCGAATAAAAATAGAGAAACAAAATTGATGGTTCCCAAATAAAATAGAAAAATAGCATAAAAAATGATAAAGGAGTCCTCTTTATGTCGAAACAGAGATCAAATTCATTTCTTATAGGTGAAAAATTGAGCCAGACCTAAAAAGGCAAAGAAGCAAATGTGTTCAAGTGGAAAAAGAGAGCAGAAATAAAAGAAAACAAAAAGGTGGCAGAAAATTAAGCAAACAACTTAGTTCTAAAAGGTATGAAAATTATGCCCTTAAATGCCTCTTAAATTTGGAGTGCCTGAAGACTTGTGGAAGAGCTTTACTTAATGCAAAACCGAATTTTATAGATATCCTGGTTTTACTTCCCGACTTAAAAGTCGAGTCTCTCATTTCACGAATGCATATAAATGTCATTTGATTTATTGATACATCTGTCTTCTCTCTGCGGATATCAAAGTCAAAGATATAAAATGTCAAAATCCAAGCAATTGTGAAATAGAAAGCTTAAGGCCACGAAATGGAGGAGTTTAATAAGTATAGAATCATGAAGTCATTTTCTGATGCGGTCAATAAAGTAAAAATGCGTTGACTGATACTTGAAAGAACTGACGTATTTTAGTGAAACACTTGACTAAACGTTACTCATATGCTCTATGAACCAGCGTTCTGTCTTTCTCATTAAATATTAGGTCCCCATTTAGTAAAATATCAGATATGATAAAGTGGAAGATGAGATTGACAGTCCCAACCTTCGAAACGGTTACTTTTAGATACCGTTTATGAAGCTACATGTTAGCTTACCGGCTTTTCTAATTTCAGAATAAATCTTTTCGTAAATAGATATTTAGTAAAATCTACACGAATGCAATCTAGTTGTATTTTCATGCTTAATTGATTATCTCAATTATTAAAATTGGAAATTGTCAGTAGGTCATTTCATTTCTTTTATTTTTTGGTAATTTTGGTTTTCTTGTGTTTTCATTCTTAAATGTGTTAAATTGTATCCGTTGTTACGATTTCTTTTGACTGTTACGCTCGATTCAGCACCGACCGACGTCATCGCTCTTTTAAGACGAGGCGGAATACATAGAGTGTAGACTTATAGTGTCGCGGTCCTTAAATATAAGTTTGAAATGTGCTTTTGACCTAATATGATTGTTTACGCCTTTATTTCGTCTTACTGCCTTTTAATTGATTTCAAGGCAGTGTTAAAAAAATATAAACTTTAGCATCTGGTTAAACCGATTCTAAAATTTTAACCAGTAGTTTAATTTTTTTAAACAAAAATTATTTGAAATTACATATAAAAATGGGTGCAAAATTAAGTAAGGGTTGAAAATTACATGGAAATTGTGCTTCCAAATATTAAAGCTTTTTGGGCACCTTTTTTATCAATGATAAATTTCTATATGAATTAAATAAACACTCATCCACTTTACCAAATTATAAATTGATTTAGCAAATTAGCATCTCTTTCGAGTAAACGTAATATGGTATCTTAGGCGAGCGAAACTAAGCCATCATGGCAGTGAGTTGCATAACTGTGGCAGTCGCATATGCCTAAACAAGGAGATAGGGATTTAACAAGGTGGGATATATTCTCTATGTCATCATCTTCGAAATCTTATTTATCCCGTTACTCAATTTTCATTTACTCACGATTTCCAAAGATATAAATCCAATATAATTTAACTTTACTAACTCTAGCTGATCCTGTTCCGAAAACCTAATTTCACCTCATTTCGATGGGCTGGGATGCCACCCAGTGATACCATATAGGCAATGGCGACCACCTCAGACACAGTACACTGATACATGTACCGTTCACGAAGTTCAGACCGATCATGGCATTCAACCAGAAAGTGTCTTGGCGTTCAGGATAAAATACAATCTTGTGATAAGAATTCCATAGATCGATCAATACAATTTGGAAGTCAAGGGGTGAAAAACATTAAAATATGCTATCCTGTAGGCGTTTAGGGGGTCGTCAATGGTGGAACCATAGTCGCCACCTAGAATGGGAATTACTTCAAATTCTCTAAATCGTTTGCTAGCTCTAAACAAGAAAGGCTTAGTGTATGATTTTTCTCTCTCTTTGGGATTAGCAAAATATAATTTGGCTTAACAAAATTAGAGCCGTTGGCGATAAGCCAGGAAGAGGAAGTCGTGCGTACAAGCACATCATTATTTGTGCATGAATTAAAACTATTTGCATTTTTAAAGTGTCGACAAGTAAGTTCTTTTTAGAGGAAGTGAGGAAGCTAGCAACTTGGTGCTTCAAAATTAGAACTCACATGCTTAGTCAATCTTGAAAGGACCATATGAAATATAAAAAGAGATTGGGAGCGTTATGCATCACCATTATCTTAGACAAACCAATATAAAATCTACACTTTTCTGCATGAGGGGGGCCGTTCAGTAACTGTTGGTGTCTGCGCTTCATGGTTGTCATCCAAAGCATGCGTGCACTTATTCCTGCTAGAGGTCTTCCTCATGCCCTAAAGAATCTGAGTTCGTTCTCGCCACCGATACCCAGAAACGACAATCTTGTACAATCTCAGAAGGGAAAATGAGGAAGAGACCCCTGGCCCCGAGAATTTGTAAGTTCTCTATTAAACGTATCCCTTTGTGGTATCATTAACATTATTTAAATCAAAGAATACTGAGGCGAAATGATGCTTGTGAATGTATACCTTAAAGACCTTTTACTTGAAGCAGTGCATCCCACGTTGATTGGAACTTAATACTTGATCTTCTAAGAAGCGAGTAGTCTTTTAGAACTTAAAATAAACTCTGTAGAATACGGCTGGATGTGAGTGATCGATCCCAGCTTGCAAAATATCAAGCAAACTAGTAATTGGCTAAATATCAGGGAGGATAACCTGCGACTAGTTATTTTTTAACAATCTAGCTAGAGTGCTCTAAACTCGCTCAAATATATGTAGAAGAAAATATTATGGAATATTTTCATGTCCAGGTGAGAAAAAAAAACAATTCAAAGATCGAAATTCTATTGATGGCAAACAGTAAAATTCGCAAAACGTTTTCTGAATGGAAAACAAAGTCACTGCGATGAGCCTACCAGGAAAGAAATTAACAGAGTTTAACTGCTAAAGTGAAATATCATTGTCTGTCCTTTTCTACAATAAATAATCCTCTAACTAAACTTTACTTAGGCATTTTATGAAGAGTATTGGTAAACAAAAAGATATTTTGGTTGGTAATTAATCGATATTATGAATGCTGTCAAGTACGCTCCCTCCAAATTACGAGTCTTCATTCGAAGGTCCCATGAAATGTTCAAGGAAGAAAAACGAAACAGTTTGTGTATATAAATGAATAAATTGTTCATTATGATTAGAATGATTTCCAAACATTTTTCTAATTAACAAGAGTTTGGAAACCAAAATTAGCTGTATATTCAGCCGATTAGGGGAGTGTTACTTTCATGTCAGCAAAGAAGACTAAAGTTAGTCACCAACCACAATTCAGGATCACTTTGCTTTATCGACGCCTGTGAACGAGGGAATGTATGTCGAGTGAGACAAGGTAAGACGAGTACTTCGTATTTTGTCGGAACTGGACTGCTAGAGTCCGAAGAGTTTTAAATGGAGATCTAAAGAAAGAATGAGACATCATTTTGTGTATAAACTATGCATACACAGTCCTGAAACTCATCATATATTGCTAAGCTATCGAAAGAGGGGTGTCAAGAATTGAGGAAAGAATTCCTTCTCCAGTTTCGAACATAGAAAGTTTCTTTTATGGTCACGTGATCTACCGCAATCGTAGGATTATGTAGGACAGTGTAATGAGGATCATTCTTTTCTTGAAAGATAGAAAAATTCGGTCTGCAGCCAGACGGCCAGATTATTATTTTCAAATAAATATTAAATCTAATAATTAGAGGCAGCAAGTAGAGATCTGAGCCAATTCACCCAATTGGAAATAAAAGCCCCTTTTTCCTCTATACAGCCTTCATAAAATTTAGACGGATTTGCATTTTACGCGCCCTAGCATATCTAAAGGAATCATTAGTATGGTATAGGCTGTATTAATGATAACATCTTCTAGATAACTTCAAGAATACCTTGAATCGGTTTTCAAATTCAACCAGGCCATAACCACTCAAGGAGATTAACTAGGTCTAAAAAACGAACAGTGTTTGGATGGATGCAGAGAACCCTAACCAATCCATCAACAGTATCCCAACACTGATCACAAACTGGTTAGTCAGCTTTTCAGTAATATATTCCGAGGAGTAGCTTATCAGTTCCATGACATACATTCCCATATTTAATATTTAATGACAGACTACAGGCGACGGTCACAAGTGTGGTATTCAATGTTTCAAGACAACATAAGTTTAGCAGGCTGGGAGGGTTTGACAATATTAACCAAGAAGTCACTTTCGAGTAACGATAAATATTTATTTGCCTAGCAGGACCGTGGATTAGCTCTTGCGTTGATGGAACTTGTATCCTTCAGTCAGCTTTGTTCGATTTTTTGCGCGAATTACCAGGAAACGATTAGAACTATTGGTTTAAAGACGCCAGACAAACTTTCCATGAACGTCGTTTAATTCACTAGGCTTAGTGTCTCCCGTCATTTTGCTTTATTTAGAGAATTCGTTTCTTTTCCCTTTTAACTTTAGGTCTCAATGCTACCCCAAGGTTTGATGGTCAAAATAATCCCTATTTTCCTATATATATTCAAACGAGCTACCACAATCAGGAGCACCATTGAAAGACGATTATCCCTACATCTTAACCAAGGCGTCAAGTCTCGAGCTTGTTCTTCGCCGAGATCATAAATGACCTGCCTCGCTCGGGGCTTGATCAAACGAAGGAGGAGCTCATATCCTTTTATTTGGGGGGTCCTAAATATCTGACAGGCTCCACAACAGAGTATGATGGGACCTGGATGCTGTAAATAAACCAAAATACTCTCTGACGAGGAAACCCATTTTGGGGGCGGCAAAGCCCCAAATTTTCTCAATTACCGACAACTTAGGAAGAAACACTTTTGCAAAGAGCCTCCATTTGAGAAACATGAGCTATTTTAAAAGGGAAACATGTCCACACTTTCAAATTTTGTATAATTTGGGGAGAATCAAAAGTGGAATCATCCACCATTTCTGGAAATTTTGGAGGAACAATATTGCAAAGTTTAAATGATTTAACTTATTTTCCATTACAAATCCAATCAAAATTTGGATTTGTAAAATGAACAATTTATAGCTTAAATCGCGGCTATTTAAACGATTTTTTATTCTAGCGTATCACTTTTAGTTTATATGAGCATATATACTATAATGTTTTCATAGAGGTTTATTATCCTTGGACGACAAATAAAATTCTATGTTTATTTTCCCGTAAAGTCACATTTTCTCAGAAAATTGTCGATTTACATGTTACATTTGCTTTCATCTGTTTAACCATTGAATCATGCCTTAGAATACTCTGGAATACTTTGATAAACAGGAAAACATCATGCGGTCTCTTGGTAAGGGATTTGTCTTGTAAACTCAATTCCTCAGTCAGTAGTTATTACGAGATTTACCTAACATAACATAAAATAACATAGATAAAAAATGGATGGGCATTGGCTGAATTCAGTTGAGGATGAGAAGGACGTAGGCGTAGTAGTAGATTGGTCACTAAAGTTTTTGAAGCAGTGTATTGAGAAAAGAATAGAGTAAATAAGGTGCTAGGATACAATAAGATGAATGCTAGATACAAGAGTAAGGAGGTTATCCCTAAACTCTACAACTCTAATGTCAGGCCACATTTAGACTACTGTATACTTGCATGGTTGCCACATTTTAGACATGATATCAACCTTCTAGTGTCAGGAAGGCAACAAAAATAATACCTTTTCTGAAGTACCTTAAATACGAAGATAAACTAAGGGTACTAAATATGTTCTTATTTGAAAGAAGTTGGATTTTAGCAGGTTATTTCAGTTGGAAGGTAGTAATAGGACTAGGGCTCAACACTAAAAATGAACAAACAAAGGTGAAGGTTGGATGTGAGAAAATACTTTTCACCAATAGAGTGGTCGAATACTAGAATAGTTTGCCACCTGAGACGGTAGACAGTGCAAACTAGAATGTTTTAAACGCAGGTTAAATAATTATATAGGAAAAGGGAGTTAATTTTCTTTGGGGAGGGGGGTTATTATTGTATGGGTGATTTGGATTTTTATACGCCTTGATGACGATACTGACTGTTTTTTATGCATTCCTGGGAATCGTTCGAATTGTATATTGTAGATGCATAATCTGACACAATCCTAAGGATTGTTTAAAATGTATATTGTAGATGCATAATCTGACACAATACTATGGATGCATTTTGTGGGTGGGTTTTGACAGATGTGGATGACCTTTGATAGCCCCTTGTGGCTTTTATCATCCGTAAAATTATCTTATGTTATACTATGATGTCTACCCTATCCCTTTTTCATTATTAAGCTTAAACTAATGACAATATTTATGTTACACTTGGAAAGTTTTTTACGTTAGACCAAATATTTTAGTTTATCAATTATGATAACTGAATCTTTGGATTATATTCATTTAAAATTAGTTTTTCTTTAAAAAAACTACAAGCATTAAACTGAGTTTGAATTAAAACTGCTTGATTCATTTGTCTATTATATTTTTTCACCAAAATATAGTAAAGATTTAAAAATTAACTAACTTCTTCAGTCAATGAATAAGATCCAATGAAATGAATATATATGGAGAGTTAGTAAATTAATTATATACTTGTTACTCCAGGTTGATTCCGAAAAGCATTTTTCATATTTAAGCAGTTTTTAAATATAAATGTAAAGGCAAAAGAAAAAATAGGGGACTAGGAGAAAGAGGGGAGAATAGGGAAAATAATAATATCTTGTGTAAGCTTAAACCTTTTCTGATCTCCGTCAGTCCGATTTCCGCTGCTTTGATTTCATCTCTTTTATGACTTTTTCCAGCTTCAACGACATATTGACCTCTAAGAGCAAATTAATGCAAATTTACAAATTATAAAACAAGAAAAAATTCAGCAGGACGTATTTAATCAAAGCGAAGTTCGTTATTTGCTTTATAACTTTCATCCTTTGTCATGTTAAGTTAAACTGAGAAGATGAGAGTTAATTACTAGGAGATTAAAGTGTATCATGAAGATAACCATGAAAGCGAGAAGGATATTTATCAGAAGCTTGTATGTATATGTAATCCGAAAAAGAAATATTAATTTGAATATAGCAGTTGCCCCCAATGCGGTACCACTCTTTAAATTTAATTATCTGGAAAACTTTTACTGCAACTAACTTAAAACAAATATTAAAGCAAAAGGTAGCTTGTTTCTTTCAAATATAATTTTACTATGAGCGACTAAATAATTTTATATATGCTTGTAGAGGAATGACAATATAAAGCCTCTCGGAAGGACACGAAGGGCCCCATGAGAAGATCCGTGGGAACGGTAGCAGGCGAATAACAGTAACCCCCTACCCTGTTTGATCTCCCCGCTGCAAGCGCAGTTGAAGCGATCATCTCTGTTAAGGCAACCCCCAAAAGCCTTTAAACGACGCTCAAAAGATTCATTTACCTACGAGATCCGTAGGCACGTGGTTATATCACCAAAAAGCGGTGCCAGTCGAAAGGCACGCCAAGGAGTGTAGCGGCTGAGGGTCTCGCTAATTAACAAGCCGACTTAGCCACCTCAGTGCCAACCTCTGCACTTTTAGCTTTCCCAGATGCGAACTCACCATTCGCACTCCCCTCTGCGGCCTCGCCCCTTCCCCCTAAGTTGAGGCGGTGTTCTGCCTATAAATAAGCCCCTGAAGGAAAGAGAAGAGATTATTATTCGGTGAGAACGACTTAGAATCAGTTCGTGAAGATAGATCCTTCAGCCAGTCAAGATTATTCGGTGAGAACGACTTAGGATCAGTTCGCGAAGATCGATCCTTCAGCCAGTCAAGATTATTCGAGGAGAGACGATAAGGGATCAGATTGAGAAGATCGATCCTTCCCCCCCAGGGCCAAATTAACATAATTCGCCAAATTTTTTATCAGTGCCTTACCGAAGAATCCTTTACAGACTTAGAAGAATTCTGACTGGAGAAAAGAAAACCTGCTCACACTCGAGTGACTCTCACAGCTCAAGCTCCGTAATAGTAAGAGGAGAAGAACCAAGCCTCAATGAGGTTCCCTTTCCTTAATTACGGTATAAATCCCCCACGTATACCCCAAAACTATTTGGGAACCCGGCTTTAAAGGATAGGATACCTAGAGGCTTCGAGATTATTCAGAAGAGGACTCTTGAAACGAAGAGCACCCTAACTCTCTCCATCTTTTTAATTTAACCAGAGGAAAATTTGCAGCAGGAAGTTGACATCGCCCAACCTCTTTTTCTTTATCCTATCTCGACGAAATCATAAAATCGGCCACTCTAAATCTCCGAAGCGCAAGAGAAGCCCTCTACCGACTTCCGGCAATACCTGATCCCGTCTGTCATGTAAGTTAGAAAGAACATTTATATTTATATTGCGATAGGATGAGGTTAGTACGTTTCCCGATTTAATGTAAGTAGAAACAATTGTGCGTGAACACCTGTTATATTTGCTAGTAGAAGAGAGTACTTTAATTTAATGTTTAACGCTAATCTACAAGGGTCGCGATCAAAATACTAATCGGCAATTGGTGTTGTTTACGTGTAGTCTATTTGTCCATTTTTGTCATTGAAGATATTGTAATAGGCCCAGTTGCCCACCGGGGCAGTCTTAGTTAGCGTAGGAAGAGAATATAAATGTGTGTAGTGTCAATTTTATCATAGTTAATTGTTAAATTAAAAATATATGTTTATTTTGGGAATAATTACTGTGCGTTTCTTTATATCCTTACGTGGCTCTTCCTTAAAACCAACAAAATTCGCACTCTTAGTTCAAAGCATACTTCAGCAAAGAAGTATATCACGACCACAAGGTATTCTACGACAAAAGTGTGTCAGATCTGTGGGGTTTTTTATTAGAAAGAACCCATCAGCCTCTAATTAATGGAGAGCCAACACGTAAAGAAATATCTAGGAATAAGAGAATAATTGACGAGAGGAAAATTGGTAAAGTTAGGGGCGGAAACAATCTGAAGGTAATTGCTAGGGCAAGTGGTAAATTTGTTGTTGGAGTGCTACTACAATCACCATAGTAGTGAGATTAAGGTTAAGTTACGTTGCGCGCTACTTGCTAAGTGGCGGGATAAGTACCTGAGAGTACAGCAAGGAAAAATCGTCGGATAAACACAAAATGGATCCGGTCGAAAGCTTCAACCAGCAAGCCCAAATTCTGGGACTTGAAGGTAAAGATATGGATGCCTACGTCCTGTCAGAATTGAGAATAAAAAGAGAAAAATAAGAAGAAATAATACAGTTTGATAGAGAAATGTAAGATATAAGAAGAGAGGAGAAAAAAGAATACGAAACAATGAAAATACAGATGGACATAAAATTAGAGGAAGACAAAATACAGTGGAAAATAGAAACAGAGGAAAGAAAATACCGAGCCGAAGTAAAACAAACGAAAGAATAATAATGTTGAAAAGAGAAGCTGAAAAATTAAGAATAAGGATTAAAAGGGAAGATGAAGAAAGAAGAATATAGATAAAAATGGAAGATGAAGAAAGAAGAACCCGACGGGAAAGCAAACTAGCGAAAGCTGAAAGAGAAGCCAAGGAAAGAAGAATAAAATAGCTAAAACATTCAAAAGAGAGAAGAATGAAGATAAAAAAGAAACAGATAAAAGAAAAATACTGAGGAAAAAAGAATTTGCTCAAGCTGAAAGAGAAGAGAGAGAAGAAAAAGAAAGATTGCTCACACTCGAAAATGCATATTTCGAGAACCAGATGGAGTTCGAGGAAGCTTTAGCCCGCTCTGGACCTAGGAAAGGATCGCTGAATACCCAGCCAAAGGGCGTAACGATGGAAGAAGTAATAAGTAGGGATGAGGTACCAGCAGGAGTACCTAAGGAAGAACCTACTAGGAGAACCCAGTCAAATGGAGTGACAATGAAGGAAGATATAAGTGTCAAGGTGGTACACCCATGTAAACCGATTCAGAGGTTAGACGCGGAGTATGAGTATCCCCTACCTCTAGTAATCTCTCCCCGAACGGAATGTCCACGGAGTTACCATTAAAAACTCAGTAGGGATGAGGTACCAGCAGGAGTACCTAAGGAAAAACCTACTAGGAGAACCCAGTCAAATGGGGTGACAATGAAGGAAGATATGTGTCAAGGTGTTACACCCATGTAAACCGATTCAGAAGTTAGACGAGGAGTATGAGTATCCCCTACCTCTAGTAATATCCTACCCGGACGAAACGTCCACGGAGTTACCATTAAAAACTCAGTTTGCCGTGACAACCACGCCCATTAACTATCCCTTAGTGAAACTTGTCGCCGAACCCATAAGATCGAACCCAAAACGGAACTTACTGTGTACCTTGATTATGAAGTATTATGGGCCTTGCTCTCCCTTCAATTATGCCTCACTGCAATAGGCCGCGCTAGCCATAAGGTTCCGTTTAAACTTATCAAGTAGCATAAGACGGGTAATTCGAGTAGTTTGAAGTACTACTACCATTTAGTGACATACTTGGGTAGACTCAATTAACCGAACGGCTGACTCAGGCGCGGTAAAGTATTGGTATAAGCGCACCATTTTAATATTACCTATATAAAAGGGTTCGTATGGTCACTCGTTAAGTCGGAATCCTGTCGACGATTAAGGAGCATGCCAACTATTGATTTATAATAAAGGTCAAGTTAATTGTAATCTTTAGAATTGTAGTGACACCTTAGTTGTAGGTAAGAATCTCATAAGTTGGAACAGTAATATAGGAATTAATGTAAGGTCAGGTGAAACGTTATCGAGACAATCCCGAGTGAACTTGAAGTTATTGTATAATATAGTGTTCAATAAGTTACCTACGTATATTATTTTAAGTGTCGAGCAGAAATTCTCGTCCCCGTTAATTTCTTTAGGAGGGAGGTAAATGTAGAGAAATGGAAATATAAAGCCTCCCGGAGGCCCAGGCGGAGATATACCTTAAAGTCCCCCTTCCCCTTGTGGAGAAAGCCGGAGAAGCGTGCCCCATAAAGAGACTCATGGGAACGGTAGAAGGCGAATAACAGTAACTGCCTACCCTGTTTGATCTCCCCGTCGCATAGGTAGTTGGAGCGATCATGTGTGTTAAGGCAACCACCAAAGGCCCTTAAACGACGCTCAAAAGATCTAATTACCTACAAGATCCGTTAACCCGTAGTTATATCACCAAAAAGCGGTGCTAGTCAAAAGGCACGCCAAGGAGTGTAGTGGTTGAGGGTCTCGCTAATTAACAAGCCGACTTAGGCACCTTAGTGCCAACCTCTGCACTTCTCGCTCTCCCAGATGCTAATTTACCATTCGCGCTTTCCTCTGCGGCCTCGCCATTTCTACCTTAGACGGGGCGGTGGTCCGCCTATAAATAAGCCCCTGAAGGGAAGAGAAGAGATTATTATTCGGTTAAAACGACTAAGGATCAGTTTGTGAAGATAGATCCTTCAGCCAGTCAAGATTATTTGGTGAGAATGACTTAGGATCAGTTCGTGAAGATCGATCCTTCAGACATTTAAGATTTTTCGAGGAGAGACGATAAAGGATCAGATTAAGAAGATAAATCCTTCCCTCCCCAGGTCAAAATTAACATAAATCATCAAGCTTTGTATCGGTGCCTTACCGAAGAATCCTTTACAGACTTAGAAGAAGTCTGACTGGAGAAAAGAAAACCTACTCACACTCGAGTGACTCTCACAGCTCAAGTTCCGTAAGAGTGAGAGGAGAAGAACCAAGCCCTAACGAGGCTCCATTCGTTAAGTACGATAAAAATCCCCCCCGTATACCCCAAAACTATTTGGGCACCCGGCGTTAAAGAATAAGACACCAAGAGGCTTCAAGATTATTCAGAAGAGGTCTCTTGGAGCGAAGAGCACCGTAACTCTCTCCGTCTTCTTAACTTAACCAGAGGAAAATTTGCGATTAAAAGTTGACATCGCACTACCTCGCTTCTTCCATCCCATCTCGACGAAATTCGAACATCGGCCACTTTTATTTTCCGAAGCGCGAGATAAGTCCTCCAACAACTTCCAGCAATCCCTGATCCCGTCTGTCATGTAAGTTAGAAAGAACATTTATATTCATATTGCGATATTGGCTAGAGAGTAAATATCATTTCTCATTACATTTTAGTAGTGATGTAACAAAAACTTATTCCCTAATGTTTCGGGAAAAAATAATTAAAGAAATACAAAGTACGCCCTCTCGAATCAACCAAGATTCGAGAGGTATATTATACCCAAATAAAAGGACTTTATTCGCTTGCATGGCTGAAATTCACTTTATATTTAAATTGATTTACTTTTTTGAATAAATTAATTCTTTTTCCTTGATTATAAAGACAAGGTAAAATTGCTCCTTTTGTTATTTGTTCTTTGCACATTAGCTGACGATGAAATCTTTCTTGCTGAGGAGAGAGTTTACACTATTCAATGCCGATGAAGAACTATTAGTCTATTTAAAATAAACCCTCTAGCATTAATTGTGCCATGATTGGTACAACTGTGGGAGAACCTTTGTCCAATAAATATTTAACTACTAACTGTTCAATATAATTATCTAATTTTTAGAAAACTATACATTAACTCAACTTTCTGCAATATCCAAATCACTGAACCGTTAAAATCATCATGAATGTTACAATGTAAATAAAAAAAAACCAAAGCTGAATAACTAAACTTTCAAGTTACACTCTTACATCAGATAGAGGTGCAAGTAAATTTAATGTATTTTTAGCCATTTATTTTAATAATACTTTTCTCTTTTTATTATTTCATCTACATTTTTCTACTAAAACATTCATCGGTCAATATTTAAACTCAAGAACATATTTTAGTCTTTTAATTTTAAAACCTACACATTTTATGTTCGTTTTTTAATTAACGCTTTTTAAATAGTCCTACACATTTTATTCTTCTGTCCCTCTATTTTTAGCTGAAAAATGATCTTTTCTTCAATATATTCTAGGTGTAGTTATACTTTGTGAAATAAAGGACTAGCAAAACTAAATTCGATGAAAAAGAAAAGGAGCCACCCCAGGAACGAAAACAATCTCATAGTTTTTCTAATTTGGGGAAAACAACATTTTATTGGGCGAGGTTATACCAGATCAGACCTTATTCTTATGGCTTCCAATTTTATAGGGGCAAATAAAATTAATAGAATTTTTCCTTTTTTTGTGTTTTTAATAACATTTTAACTATTTGTCCGATATTAACGAAATATGAGAATCCTCATCTTGCTTTATATTCTATTTTTAGGGCCAGTGCTTTCTTCCACTGGTAAATATTTTATGATTTAGTTTTCCCTACACACTCTTTATTTATTCATAATTCTCAATTCTTTCCCATTTTATGCAAATATATTATGTATATTAGAATATTTCTATAAAAAATTGCTACTCAGATATTATATTTTGCGTTAGAACAAAAGATTTGGAGAAGTCAATATTATATATATATATATATATATATATATATATATAAATATGTTCTCACACAGAGCTTGGCACCTTTGTGTATAGCAGACCGTCAATGACCTCGGTCCATTGTAGACGCCTCCGGGAGTCAGGGTTGATGTCAATCGGTTTCAGGGATGCTACCATAGTGTCTTTAAAGTGTTTCCTTTGACTCCCATGAGACCACTTCGCCTGTTGTAGATTGCCATAGAAGAGTCTTTTGCGAAGACGGTGGCCAGGAATGCGAACAATATGTCGGGCACAGCATAACTGGGACTGCATTAGGATAATGAAGGGGCTACGAAGGGCTGCTTGCTCAAGCACATCTGTTTCAGGATTCCTGTCCTACAATATGATATTCATTAGCTTTCTAAGGCATATTATGTTTAAGTAGTTCGCCTCTTAGGGGGATGAAGGTACACCGTCCACGTTTTCAGGCCTAAATTGGTGTGAGTACTACTTCCTTTTAGACCTTCAGCCTGGTTTTAAGACTCATGCCTCTCTGTTCCACACATTGGCGTATAGTCTACCAATAGTTGCACTGCTCTCTCAATCCTGAAATTAACTTTGTCGAATGTAACATTTTATGATTATGTACTGCTAAAGTAGATGAACCGGTCCACTAAATTGAGTCTTTGATTATTGACTATGATGTTGGGATCGATGTAGGCTTTCTCTGGGGCTGGCTGATGCATAACCTCAGTTTTCTTTGTGTTGCTGGTAAAACCAAAGTTACTGCAGGCAGTAGCGAACTCATCGACTCCGGGCTGCATTTCAGCTTCCGTTCTTGCGTTAAGGGCAAAATCATCAACAAACAAAATCTTTATGATGTTACGAGCTTGTTTTTTGCTTAAGGCCTCATGAGGTTTTGCCGACCATGCGTTCATCCCTCGCAGAGCAGGCTATTTCGTAGGATAGTTAGCGTTTGTGTCCCGTGTCACTAATATGATCACAATGGCTATGAATTAAAATAAAAAAAATAAAAAAATCTCACTCTTCATCCCCCTATAGTCCCCCTTTAAAAGCGACGGAGCCACCTTCGGGCAGCACCGCTAAAAAATTGGAGGTCCTCTCCCCATGAGCTTTCGCAGGGGGCCCTCCAAAAGTCTACGAAGATAGATGAGGTTTACTCTTTACCTATGCCTACGGGTGAAGGGGAATCCCCCTTATCCCGTTCATTGGGGACTGCAAAGAAAGCACGCTAGCGGAAAAAAAAATTACTGCATCCACCTCAATAGGGACAACCCCATTAGGAGGGTGAGGTATGACATGGCCCGTTGGCCCGTACCCTCCAAAGTCCTGCTGGCGTGAATATCGAGTTTACAGGAGATCACTGTAGGTGCCCCCCTATCTTCTCCCACGGATGCGTGGTTGCCAGCTCAGAATAGAATAAAAGTCGCTTCGAAAGGGACCCATGATGTCTTCGGCGGATGACTACATGAAAGTCCCCCTGAGATAGACATGGCCCATGAGTTCACACAGCCCCTGATGGTAGAATCTTTCATGGGGTCTAATACAGGCATGGTGCCAAAAACAGAACCCAAGGTACATTCCTGTACAAGCTTCTACTCAGAAGGGATGAGTGCCCGAAGTATTACAAGGCGAGGAAGGATCACCACCCCCAATGGTGCCCCTGTGACAACCAAGACCTTCTACATTTCAAATAAGGATCTTTCTGAGGCCGGCGAAGAGGAATAGCGAGTTCATTCCCCGCCCTCCTCTCCTAAAAAGAAAATAAATAGAAAAAAATATAAAACTAGGGAATCCTCTCGCTCCACGGACCCACGGGGACGGACGGGGCAGCTCCCATTTCGTTATGCGACCAAGCCAAAATCGGCACGACCGGCCCCAGTGTTCTTTCGGGTGGAGTGGTCCAGAATAAAACCAAAAGTGCGCAGAGTGGAGCCTCGAATACGTCTGGGCCCCTAATTAAGAGGTTACCTGGAGTCTTCGAACGAGCTTACTTCAAACACTTCCTCTGCTTTCTCGAACTGATGGCAGCATGTTGGCTTAGGGCAACATGATCCATCAGAAGAGAGCACTAGCTAGCATGATTAAGAGAGATCCGAAGGTGACCCTCTCTCGGAAGGTAGCCTGCTGGCGAATGCGTCGAATTCCTTGGAGACTGCCCTTCGGAAACTTGATTACATGCCGGTGAGTGTATTGCCGCACTCTAATATGAACTTCGTGAAAAAGTGGTTTACACGAGAGAACGCGTTGACTACTAAATAGATAACATAACCTTGGAGCTGCTAACCATGGAGTGGTTGAGGTCGAACGTTTGGTGAGATATCAGGGAGGGGTCTCAAGATCCACCCCTACACTCTTCGTCACGTTCGACTGTGACAAGCTCCCTGAGTTTGTGATTACCGGTTGGTATCGCTGCCACTTGAGGACATTCGTTAAGACACCCTCTGCTCCTGGCCCATCTAGGCATACGCGGCCATTTGGAATCCTTCTGTCGGTTCTACCCAACCCAGGCTCTCCTCTGGTACATCTGGTGGAATAAAGAGTTTACATCCAGCCCTTAGTAAATCCAGGGCTCCTCCTTTTTCTCCCGGCGTGACCATTTCCCGTAAGGAGAAACGACCGCGCGCCTACACCGAGTCGTTAGACTCACTGAAGGCAACACCCCTGAAGTTGGTTGTGAGGGCCTCTTCGGGGGCTTCTTAAGCTACCTCACGAAAGGAAGAGGCTCCTCTGCCTACATCGAGCGCTAGGTTGGGAACTCGAAGGCGGTGGATCCTCCAAAGGAGGGATCCGGGCCGCCAAAGCCAGCCTAAGGTTTCGAGGCAGTGGGAGCCAAATAATCGCCTGGTAAGCCCAACCTGCCCTATTAAGTCCTCGAAGACCACAGTGCCTTCAGCGCATTGTCTGGACAACAGGGCCCGGAGTTCTGCTTACGGAAAGCTAGGGGCCCTCGCATATCCTCCGAGATAGGCCTGGAAGGCATATTTATTTCACAAAATTGCTGCGGACTCCAGGCTAGCTGGGAGGATCTGCTGAGGCTCGTCTCGTGCTGTTTTACCTTAGGTATCTCATTACAGGAGACCATGCTTGGCACGTACCATGTGCCCACTCTCCTGGGATATAAAATTTTGGCGACTCCAACATCACGTGATGGGGACCAAGCAGGAGGACCTTTTTTAAGGGAACATAGTAGAGACCTGTTCCTTAGATGGGAAAAAATTACCTGAAGTTGCTTAATGTAGATCTAATTCATCAGCGCAAAAAAGACAAAAAACAAAGGCCTTTTAGGGAGAATGGGCATGGCCTAAAGCTCATCCATCGTGACGAGAATATAATCACATTGGATATTCAACTAAAATTCTATATCCACATACTCTTCATCACCAACTCTCACTCTCTGTGTTCGAACTACGGTCGGAAGAATTCTTACCACGAAGAGGAGCCGGAACTTTCAAATGAGAGACTCGTATCAGAAAGATTTAGCCACTCTGAGAAGGAAAGGTAATCTGGTTCATTGGATTAAGATTAAATTTAGGTCGTTTCTTTGAAAAAAAATTATATTTGATCTAGCTTTTAATCATCAAAGCTTTTCCTACAGCTTTTCTTACAACATCCCCAGCCTCTAGGCCATGGATGTTGTTTGAATTATCAGTCAAACTTTGGATTTTCTATCCCTGCTTTCGTCTAGTAGATGTGTGATGGTTATTCTTCTATTACAGTTGTTGCATAGGAGATAGGATAATTCGAGAATTCGTAGTTGTGCGTTAATTTCGTGTATCTGATGTGTAGTCTTTATTTGCAAAAACGACTTCTATTTGCAGAGAACTTTTTTGATGCTTCTCATGTGAGGGCGGCCGTTTGTTTGCTATGTGGTTCTTTACATAAATATATGCATGTCCTGCTATACTTTCTTTAGTGGCTGTGATATGTGGGTTTGAGTTGGTAGCATTTTCTCTAGCCTCTTCATACCTGCTCTCTCTGCTCTTTTTTTTCCTTAAGGCCTACATGGCGTGGGAACTATTAGATTTTTATGTCAAACGGGAACTTATATATTTCATTGTGGATGGTTGATGCTCTCGGATTGCTTATTCTAATTTACAGAGCGATAGTGGGCTAGCAAAGGCTTAACAAAATGCGTAGTTAGTTGTGTTTTGCTGAGTGATGGTTTGTAGTGATATGAGAATCACTGATATTTATGCCAAGGGAACATTTGTTTCTTTTGGTGAAAGTCTTGCTCTGTGATAGATTTATCGGTGAGGACGGTTGCACCAATCAATATATATATATATATATATATATATATATATATATATATATATATATATATGCGGTTAGGTAAGGGTAATAATAATAATTACTTAATCTGCTAGAGAAATCTCCTGGAGTTCCTCAACCCTCTTCAAGAGCATTACAAATAAGACAAGCAACCATCTATTTCGATAAAAAGACAAATTTCAAGAAGCTTTTAGTATAATGTTTAACTCCAATGTTTAACTTCAACAGAAAACGGATAAAATGGGAATTATGCCCGTGGATCTAGGGGGGGAGGGCATTCCTTATTTTATTTTTCTTTATTTATCAATCATTCTTCATTGGTGATTTCTATATTTTTTGGATATCTATTTATTACTTCTTGACTGAAAATGCCCCTTCAAACATTGACTCCATTGATCTGACTCCATATTCTTATTGGCTGCTGAGATTGTTTCTTCTTTAAGTTGGCTGGGTTAATTCTTGTTCTTATTTTTCTTGATGTATCTTACTTTTAACGACGATGTGATAAGTCCTTCCAATTCTGATGACGTGATGATTTCTTGAGAGTTGAGACGAGTTGGCCCTTGAAGTCGTTTTGTTTCCGTTTTCCTTGACAGCGGTTTTCTCTTGAGTTGATTTCTGGAGTTGTCCTTAAAGCGTTTTTCGTGGTCTCAGTTCTCTTCGAGAATTTTCTTTATAAAAATTGTGGACTTTGGGGATCGATCGCGGGTCTTTTGAATCCCGAGGCTAGCACTCTACCCTTACGCTACGGTGAAGTCCGTCTTGACTTATGTAATTAATTGGGCTATTTATATTCTCGGTTTGGAAGAGGGTTTTTCTCTTGTACATCTTCTCACCCCTACAGATATTCGCCATATCTAATTTTTTTTTAGAAATGTGTAGCGACGCCTGAATTGAAAGGTAAGGTAGGCTAAGCGAGTATCCCCACAAATAAGCACTTTGTTGTACCTATGAAATTCTGAAAACGGGCACAAGTTAAATCACAGAAATAATATACCATGTATGTAGTTAAATTTCTATGTACATAAATAAAAATATATGCATTCTGATCAAGGTGAGAAGAAAGATTTTGAGCTTTACATATACGACAAGGTAACCATCCATTTCTCTAAGGGGAAATTTCAAGAAGCCTTTAATATAAGCTAACGTTTAACTTAAACAGAAAATTGAGGAGTGTGAATTTCCTTATGGAACTTCAACAGAAAACGAAGAAAATGTGAATCTTTGCCCTGGACTTAGCCCTTTCTATTTTTTTCACATTTTCTGTGTTCTCTGTTGAAGTTAAACGTTAGCTTATACAAAAGGCTTCATGGAATAAATCTCTTTTAGAAGGAGGTAGAACCCATAAATGACTTTAATTGCCGTTTGTTAACGGGTAATGGCATTCTCGCGATGGCTTTAATATTTTCTTCCTGTGGGGCTAATCGTTGGTTTCCTATGCGGAATCCTAAGTAGTTGACTGTGTCGAAAGCAAAATGACTATTGTTCGGCCTGATAGTAAAGTTGTAGCTTCTCAACCTTTGTAGTGGAGAATGAAAGACAATCAGGTGGGCTTCCCAATCGTTCGTGGCAACATAGATGTTATCAAAATAGAGGGACACATTAGGCAATCCGTCTAAAATCTGTCTCATTATCCGGTTGTAGTTGGTACAAGCGGTCACGAAGCCAAAAGGAAGCATTTTAAACTGCATAAAACCCTTTTCGGTAGGACAAGCAGTAAATCTCTTTAAACTGTCCTTCAGAAGAATCTGATAGTACGATTTGCATAAATCCATTTCCGAAATATATTTCGCCCGTTCAAACAAGTGCAGATTTGGCAAAATTAGCGAAATAGGCTCCGCGTCAAACACGGTGACCGCGTACAATTTTCTAAAGTCAATACATATTCTGTATGAATCATTCGGTTTTCTTTCTATGACCACGGGGGAACAATAGTTGGATTTCAAGGCTCAATGATTTGCAGCTTTAATAAATTTTCCACCTCTCTATTAAATTCTTTCCTACCTGGACAGACATGCTTCTTTGGTCATCTAATGAAGATCGTGATCGAATTGGGTAACACATCCAGATACGTTGGAGATGACGTCACGGAACCGCTCGTGAGTGGCTAGGAGCTGATCTTTCTGTTAAAGTGTTAATTGGTTACTAATTTGAGCTGCTTTGAAGGCTTCTCCGTTATCTCGGGCACATGAAAAGGGTAAACCTCGTCTTGCTCGACGCAGGCATTTTGGACTTCACCAGGGGAAACAAGGGAGAATTCCCTTCGAGGGCCGCTTCTTCATCAATTACTACGATGTGATGAATTCTGTACGCCGGTGATACTTCTTGAGGAGTAAATCCAAAATTACGATATGTATCTCCGTATAAGAGAAAAGAGCCACTGGAAAATAACGATGCCATTTGCACGGTTGCTCTACGCACAATTTTCGTAGACTCGCCTTCAGATTTGTGTTTAACTTCTCACACATTCGATTCCCATTCTGGTGAAATGCAGTCGTCAATAAAGGTCTTATCATGAGAAGTCTATCTACTTGCTATATTAAATGAGAAGTAAATTGACAGAGTGATCTGACAAAATTTCGTTGGGTAATCCAATGTGGGCAAAAATTGAAATGAGTGCATCGGCACATCGGTGCCTGAGACACTGTCAATTCTTTTTAGTAGGACGGCCTCGGGGAACCTGGAAACGAAATCTACTAGGGTGAGGATATAACTATGTCCCTCGCTAGATGGTGGATGAATCGGACCAACTAGTCGATAGCTACACGGGAGAAAGGTTCAGAAATAATGGGGTACTTTTGAAATGGAGCTGCCTCTATTGCCCCTTAACGGCTCTTTTGACATACGTCGCTTAATCGAGAGTATTGAACAATTTCTTCGTCCGCCCCATGCCAATAAATATATTTAAAAATCTGCTTAGCGGTCGTCGTTTGGCCAAAGTGACCAGAGAAAATGCTGTCATTTGCGATCTGGAGTATGAGACACACACGTGAGCGCGGAACGCACAGTGTCCGGGATTCAGACGAGTCTCCGTAGGAGCAAATGCGATGGAGGCTATTATTAACACGAAAAGTGACCAATTGGAAACCTCTTACCGCTTCTTCTGTTGATTAAAGGGAATTATTTTTTCTTTGCCTCTTGGAAAAGTCCTCATTGATTAAGTTTCTACAATCCCGTTTTGCTGTTTCGGGAGTTTCCATGGCGATGGGGGCTTCGGAATCTCTCTTAGCTTAAGAGCGGGTGGTCACTGGTTGAACCACCGTAGTCAATAGGACCTTGGGGTTCTTCTTAATCACAACGGCACAGAGCTTAATGGGGCCCCACTACTTCTGCCTAGCCGGTGAAGTAGGCGAAATCGATGTGGCACTTTACTATGGGGAACCTATTAGCACGTCCCAGAGAGTCATTGACGATGGCGAACCAATCGTGATCCTGTGCTACTGATGGAAGTAACTTATCCGAGCCCAAGATACACATGCACCCTGCTTTTTGAACGAGTATGGAGATAAGGCAACCATTTACCGCACCTAATTCGAACCAGAGGCCCCAGGGTTGCTCTATTTGAATAAAAAATTTACATGGTGGCCAGATGGACCGGGTTGACTTGACGAGGTCAATGGGCGTTGTACTCACCTGGTGCACCTGGTAGCAGTTGTTTCTCAGCTGGGTATTATGAGGGCAATTTATTCAATGTGTCTATCAACTCCATACGAAAAACACACGAAGTTTCTTCTGGAGAGGGAGGACGGAGGGGGATTGGAAGAGAACGGCCAATTTACCTGCTTGATGGGAAATTGCTTCAGTTTAGACTTAACCGGGTCGATTATCTGGACAGATTTTTCTTTATTTTGAGGAAAGAAGGGGCGCTTCGGAAAACGCGACCTTGGGGACATAAGCTCCATTTTCTTTGCTTCCTTGAGATAACACTTATGGCTGGTGGCATATACATCAGCCTCTTCTACACATTCCTTGATGAATGGTCGCATTTCTTAAAGAAGAGATGTTACAAATTGCTCCTTGTGAGAAAATCAATGAGGGAGTTGTAATCTTGGGGTACTTTCTAGGTGTATAGCCAAAAATTTAGGAGTCTTTGAAGAATAAACACAAATTCTTAAAAGGACGTTTGGGTTGAGTAAGGCCAGGCCTGATCTTAACTCGTTAGAAGTCGGGAGTCATGTTACAGGGTGAGATCCTTTTTGTCTTTAACGTGGAATTATCGACGGTTGCTTCCAAGGGGAGGGAGACAAAAATATCCATCATGGAGGTGTTTAAGAGTGGCAACAAGCTCGCTACACCGTCTGATTCAATATCCCAGTGGTTGACTTCAAAGATCTTTTCAAAATGAGTTAGGTAGGAGGCGAAGTCTTCCTCTTCTTTAAATGTGGGTAATTTAACGGACGCCTGTTGATAAGCTGATATGCCCGAAATTACATGAAGTTTCCAGAATCGACCGATATATAGTTGGTAAACAAAACACTTTTGGCATGACCAAAAATTCTCCAATAGTTTTTGAGTTATGCTAATTCAAAGTACGGTTAAGTTTTTTCTGGGACACCTGGTACAATCCATTTTTACCTACATTCTATAGATATTCTGTAATTTCTCTTTTCTCGTTTCCCTGAACACTGCCCTCCGGACGGACAGAGAGGGTGCTTGTAGAAAGCAAATACTTCACAGTACATAGTAGTACATAGTAATAAGTGTTATTGTGCAAAATATTGACATTATTGTGTGTGTTTTTTAAGTCTCATGTTAGAGTGATGACTTTGTCGTGAGGAAATTGCGTTAATGATCCAGACACCTTCTGCTACATATGTAGCTGTTACATGCTAGTTTGTCAAAGGCGCAATATATCAATCTTTGTGATCCGCACATATAAGTAATATTTTGATGTTTCACTTGGCGATCAAGATAAGATGTTTGCCCCACATGATGTTTGCCATAGTTGTGTGGAGCATCTTCATGAGTGGACAAAAGGAAAGAGAAATGGTCTTCCTTTTGGAATTCCCATGGTGGGGTGAGAAGCAAAGGATCAGAAAACTGGATTGTTATTTCTGCCTGGTGAATACTGAAGGGCTTGGCAAGAAAAATCGGCACAAGATCGACTACCCACACATTCCTTCGGCGATCCTGCCAGTACCTCATTCTGAGTCTTTTCTAGTTTCGATTTTTAGTTGATATGCTTCCTCCGAGGATGAAAACGATGTATCTGATATAGACGTCCACAGAATGGATTAAGAATCTGCAGATTCATCATCAGATGCTGAACAGTCATTAGCTCCTCATTATTTCAATCAAGAAAATTTGAATGACTTGATACGTGATTTGGACTCTCCAAGAAAGCTGCAGAACCTTTAAGCTCCAGGTTGAGTAAAAAAAGTGTACTTGATAGCTCGGTACGGGTATCATATTACCGAAGAACGGAGAGTACATTTGTTAAGTATTTCTCTGAGGACAAACAATTTGTATACTGCTACGATGTACTTGATCTGTTTACCGAGTTGGGACTTGGCACCTATAGCCCTGCGAAGTGGATACTGTTTTTGGATAGCTCTAAGCGTAGCTACAAGTGTGTCCTTTTGCATAATGGCAATGATTTTGGTGAAGTTCCTCTCGGTCACTGTCCATCTGCGAGAAATTCACGATGTCATAAGAATGGTCATGGATTTACTTAAGTACAATTGGATAATATGTGTAGACCTTAAGATGGTCAACTAGATCCTTGGCCAGCAAAAGGGATATACGAAGGTTCCATGCTATATCTGTATGTGGGACAGTAAACTCCTGTGCCAAACACTAGTCCCCAAAAGATTGGCCAGTTCGGGAAACTTTGGAAGCAGGAATGCCAAACATTGTTAATGAGCCACTCGTAATTCGAGAGTAGATCGTTTTCCTTCCACTTCATTTTAAACCTGGTTTGATTAAACAGTATGTCAAGGCGTTGAGCACTGACAATGATTGTGTTCAGTACATAGTATCGGCGTTTTCTTCTTTGTCATACTAAAAAATAAAAGCAGGAGTATTTGATGGTGCCCAAATCCGGTGACTTCTGAGTGATTCTAGAGCGTTACCGATATCACTGGGATAGACACATGATGGCCAACTACCGTTGGACGATTAGGGAAGACTAACAAGGGAATAAGTTATAAACACAAATTTTTGCCCGATTGAAATCAAGAAGAGTTCCGCCAGCCTGATGTACGGTCATTAATATTTTAGCATCTATTTGATTACAGTATTTGTAATCCTAATGTGAATTTCAAGTTGCTTCTCATATGCATAAAATGTTTGTGCAAAAAAATCTGCTTTACTATAAATAACGCAAACGGATGTTCAAAATTACTTTAGGGTATGATGATAGGCGTGATAAAATAAAAATTATTTCATAATAATAGTTATTGATATTACGAAAAGTATGTAGCATTTAGAGAGAATCTGATGTAAGATTTGAATTCACTATGCTCGAATTAGGTATGAAAATGTACTTTTGTCAATTAACCAAATATATTGTTCCCCAGTGTAATAATTGGAATTGAATTTCATTGAGTGCGTGGTGTTTTTGTTATTCAAATAATTTAAATATGGTTGTCCGTGATTGGTCCTATTTAATTATGCTTTGGTGGATGGAGGACTTAAACATGAATTGTAAAAATAATCTTTAATTACCCAACAAAACATATAATATAAATAATTCCACTCTCTAGTTATTAATTAATTCATCAATTGGAAAATTATCAATAATTACTCATGCCACAAGGGTTCAATACTACGAGTACTAACCGAATACGGTTTAGAAAGAAACTACGAATGGAATCCTAACCATAGGGGCACAATAATTCACTTTACTTATACCTTCTGTATTTTCCACGCTTGACTCACTCTGGAGCAACGTAGAGACAGCTCAATACCACGACCTGGGGTATTCTCCAAGGAGGGGATGCGTCTTCGTGACTCTTCTGATGGAATACTTCCACGATAAATTTTGTGACGGGAAATATATGGGCGTTCGCCGGAACTCCTATATTTTCTTACAGAAGCAATTAAGCCCTGCATCACCACCTCGGCGTTTATAGTTAGGCAGCGGTGTTTTGATGGTCCAAATGAAACGTAGAGAATCTCGCCTGAATTTTTCCGATAAGAGTAGAGCATTGCTCTTCCCCATGACTCTCGTTTCACACGAATCCTTTAAACAAAATCTTACTCGATCACTCCTTTTTCGACACACTGAATATTGATTTGTGTAATATGCTGCAATTTATCCCGTACATCAAGAAAAGTATGTTGGCTGCGCGACATGAAGTTATCGTCAAATCAAAAGGAAATTTCTCTCATTTTGTTCTCTATGGAAAAAAAAGAATAAAGAGTAGCGCGTTAACATCATTTTATTTTGAAATTCCACCCTTATTGAAGTGATGCACCCAACTCGTCATGGCTCTTCAACAAGAAAACCAAGAGCCTTTCTATACCACGGCACACAGCCCTTGTTGCAGCGATTCAAGTACCTTAATATTTTGCCACTAGATCGAAACACTGGCTTCCTCTCCGTCAGCTGGTATTTGAAGAACAAAATGTCTCGTTTCTAAGATAAAATTTTGCGTGTTTTTTGGGGGGTCATTTAGAAGCATACCTCATAGAAGCAGAAGAATCGTTATTCAATTTGCTCGCAGAGCCGAGGATCAAAGAGGCCCTGGGCCAAGGTTCTTGTCAGCATCAAGACGCCGTGGCTGCAGATTTGCCGGCGAGACAGCTGAGACATCTTCCCTTAGTCATCTCATCCACGTGAAAAAAATCATGAAGGCGATAGCAAAAGTTAAAACCTTAAACAGCTTGGAAGATACTTCCCTTTGCGTCTTCTCTCTGGATGCATTAGGTGGCCGGAAGCTAGTTACCGCTACCACTAAAAAGGGTCCGTCCTACCGAAGTTCACGCACCTATCTGGCCACCCAGGACCGAAAATTGCTAGAAGCTAAGATGACCAAACTCCTAGAGGCGCTCTAGAAGCTGGACAAAGAGCTTGGGTAAAAAGCTCGTTGCAAGATAGAAGTCCTTGTTTCTGCTGAGGCTCTCGGTACTCGGGTCGATATTGCTCTTCCTCAAGGAAGCGGGAGATCTTGGGAGTGAATCATCTAGTGGTACTGTTATCACAAGAAATTCAAAGGTGAGGTCTATCGCTGCCTGTTAACCTGTCTCTTCCGTGTGAAATGAAGCCAATCACTATCTTCTGCTGTTTTCTCCAAGGAGAACACTACTTCAATCATTTCCCCTTCGCTGCCCCCAAGTATCCTCCTGCTGAAGTTTAAAACGCTTCATCATCACCTATTTCACCTACTTGCTTCATCTGAACACTTCACGGAAACTTGCAAACTCCAACTTTACCATTCAGTTGTTGGCAAATCCATGAGGACTGAGAACCGTATTTCACGATGAAACACCGATCGTAATCTGATCATCGGCGCCCTCCATCCACGCTACCAACTACGTCTCAAAGACACTTACCTCATGCGTCTTCCGTCGGCCTGTCTCCGCACTCATCGTGAGGGCAATTTAAGACTCGAACCTCTGAGTCGTGATTCGAGATCTAGACAAGGGGCCCAACTTCCTCACTGACAGTGGCTCTATCGTCTTGATACTTTAGTCTTGGCCTCAGGACAGATGTCAATTTCCGATGGTCCCTATGCTACAAACCATCTCAGGTCAACATATCTCTGTCTATTCTAAGAAACTGTCGATCTCTATCTTTCACTGATGGCCTTTCCCGAGGATGTTCTTAGTTGCTAACGTTGGTCATTCTATTTAGGGGCCAAATTCCTGCAACACTTCTTGCAATTCCTAGAGGTAAAATAGCATTGGCTCACTGCTTGACTGTCCAGAAACATAATTTTTGCCACTTCTTCCCCCCGCCCCCCGCAGTTTACTCTTTCTGTGCCTCTGTAAAGACTTGAGTTGCCAAGTTCAATAAATATCCTTACAGCCGTACCTTCAAAAATATATGCTAAATACACAACATATTTCGCTTTCTTCCCGGGACATAACCTCATTCAGGCTCTGTGCACAGTCACAAAAGAACTCCACTCAAGAAAGTAGTCACTTGTGACAACAGACAACCTCTCTTCCGGTCAAAATGACGATTCCCATCTGGCAATGTATGAACGCAGCCCAATTACACAATCTTATATCATGACTTCCACTTCAATTCCCTCACATCTTTTCAAAGAGTCCGCTATACACTGCTTTCTGCAGACCAACTTACCTAGGCTGTCGTTACATGCATCTTGAAGAATGACAACACAAAGTTTCAGTTATATGAAATTGAGTTTATGTCTACAGAATTAAATCGTTTTATTAATGATTAACACTCAAAGGGAAGGTTTCGTAATATACAGAATATTTTCTATCTTTAATATTGCTCTTAAATCGTGACGGGTAAAGCCTGAATATGTTCATTTTTAGAATTTATATCCAGAAAATTGAGCCTAGCACCCTGCAGAACGAAGGATTAGAAATCTCTATGGTGGAGATTTCAGAAATTTAATACCTCAAAAGCCACTCCTGTGATGTCTGTTTTAACTTCGACGACTTAACTTTTACCTTAGTTATATGACATAATAAAGTATCAACAATTTACACCAAAGGATTTTATGGCATCAGAGTAGAGAAATTGATGAAATCATTAAATGCAATTTTAAAAATATATTTTGCCTTCACAAATGATAAGCTCAGTATATGTACGCTAACTTATCCGTATATACAATACTAATAACTTGGAAAATCTGTGATCAATGCTGCTTCGTATGTTAATCGATACATATAACAATGATTATTAATTGATAAACAAAAGTTTCTGTAAAATAGAAAGTAATATAATGATATTTGGATAAACTTTCTGTCAGAATTTTATTTAAAACAAAATGCTCTATATAACCTTACATCTGCTAGGAAAATAGAAGTTAAATTATTTTAGGTAAGTTGTACTCAAAGTTTGATGAAAACTCCGTCAAGTGAATCAATGTGAAACTATGGAAATTAGCCATAGAACGAAGTCTGTTCTTTCTAATACAACGCAATCCCTTATAATGGATCAGATAATAAATGGTAAGACGTACAGTATGGGACTTTAGAAAACTAAAATCCTAAAAAAAGATGTTCGACCACACTTACGATTTCAGAACATATTAAATCCCTTAAACCGAATTTCGCACAGATGACTCCAAGAAAAAAGTAAATGTGTAGTTATTTTCTTCAGATATATTCATCAAATTTGTATTAGTGTGACTTCTGTACATGTTTTCTCGGTTTCATTCGATCAATTTGTTGGTGGCCTATATGACAGCCTTCAGGTAGCCTTGGAATCGGCTACAGGCTTTCGTCCCTATCTTCCGTTTTAGGTCTCTGAAGGACCCTACTCCTGACTCGGGCGCTTGACCTTCGTGTTGCAGCTGGATTTGTTGGCCTCTCGTTCCACTCTGACTCATATAAAGAAGTCAAGAGATTTGCTCTCAGGTGAGTTGGGAGGCCAAATATTAGGTGTTGTATGCTCAAGAAATTATTCGAGAGGCAAGCCTGTGTCTTCCGGCTGATGTGTCGCCGAGCAGTCTTAAAACGCACGTAATAACTACTTGCTTGTACCGATATATCCAAGGCTTCACCAATTCTTGTATCGCTTAGGAAAGAAATGATCCCCTCTTCATATTGATGAAAAGTATCGAATGTTCATATGCAACATCAGGCTCAGGAGCTTTTCATTTCCACTTTTCTACTTTGAATGGCACATATATACTTTCTGGAATCGAAGGTGATAATATCCTGGATTACAGCAACGAATTGCAGCTTTCTGATTCCGTCAGATCGCGAATATGGGTTTTCCTCTCTGCTGTCGCTTCGCAGTCGAATCCGTAATATTTACTTCCTTTCTAACATTTTCCACTATCTTTCTGCTGAAGTTAAGGAAGTCTGAAATATCCTTGTTTGTCTTTCTGGCGCGGATTCCAAGGATGCCATGCTAATTCAACAAAATGAGGAGGGTATAAATTTTATATAGTAAATTATTCCGTCAAAAAATAAAGAAAAAATTGGAGATTGTATTTAAGAAGCAAAAGAGCGACAACGGAGGTAAAAAAATTATAAAATTATGACGTTGAAAATTGTGAACGAATACTGTCCACACCCTCTTCCTTTCTCAAAAAAGATTTGTTAGGAGAAATCGTAAATATAGTGGTAAATGTAGAGATTCTGAAAATTTGTGAAAATTAGTGTATGGCCGCGTCCAACTGATTTCGGACACCCTGTGAAAATTTAGGAAATCAGATGAATACTAATTCGTAAAGTTTTGATTTGCATATCCATATGAATATAATAGTGAACTAAGGGGGTATAAATAGCAATAAGTTATATATGCCACAAACAATAATACAAACAAAATACATAATTTTCCAAAACGTGTAACATCAGTAAATTAGGGGAACACCAAACTGATGCAGGGAATGCAGTAGCATGTTGAGGGTCCCTTACTCGTTATTTTGAACATTTATTCTGTGTATGATGTTCTAGAGAAGGGTACATGACCTGAGGGATGTGATGTTGGCTCACTGCTCGGTGATGGCTGTCTTAAGTTGCAAATTGGAGGCTGGCTGACGACGTATTACGGATTTTCCACTGTATTTCTATCAAGAGAATGAAGTGGTCAGTCCATCACCCTAATATTGTTTTCCAAGATACACTGTATGGTGTACGCAGACGAATAGAATGGGACATTGTCCTGCTGCAAAATTAAATTCCAAGCATGGTCCAATGCGTAGAGGTGAGCAGGAGAGACATGGAGAGGTGGGGAGGAGAAACCGGAGAAGCGAAGAGGATAGACTAAGAGAGGTAAAGACGTGGGGAGGGAAGACGGAGTGAAAAAGAGACGTGCAAAGGGAAAAAAGAGAAAATTAGAGTGAAATTTGGGGTGGTAGCAGTAGATAAGCAGAGATGTGGAGATGGGGAGACTGAGAGGAGAGTCGTGGAGAAGGGAGAGGGAGAGAATAATGAGAGTCATGGAGAGGGGAGAAGGAGAGACGTAGAGAGGGTAGAAGGAGTTCTGAGTAAATAATTGACTCGCCCTTGGCAGTGTAATTTCAATTAGTTTAAAATAATGTTAAAACAAAATTTACACCTACTTACACTCATATTTATGTACCAACATATACAAAACACGCATTTCCCTTACATAACTCATACGTACTTACATAAAAGTGAAAAGAATAACATCTAAACGCATGAATATGGAAGAAAAAACCCACACAGTTATCAATAAAGGTATACAAACATAGTGATACAAACATCCATAAACGTGCACAATAGAGCCTTGTCAAAGAGAAAAAAGAAAGAAAGGTATGTGCACGCTTCAAAACGACAAATTTTTCCGCTCTCTCATACCTCTATATTTTTCACAAAGTTGGGGTTGACGTACAGCAACGCCCAAAATCTAACCCACCATCCTCACTTCCTCACTCCTCTATTTATTCTTTATTCGCCATATTCACATGCAATTCAGGACTTGGACATACATGTATACATAAGGTGCGACGACTTTGCGATAACATCTTCGCAAATTGGAACCCGATTCGATTGGGAAGATTTTATTAAACGAATGGGAAAGAATAAAACGAATGGATTTTAACCTAATCGTTAGAGCAGTGACCTCAAAAGCAAATAGATCGATGGCATAGGTTCGAACTAACCCGTGACTTTCTTTATCCCCCCTTTCCACATATATACATACACAGACACACAGCTTTTTTCGAAAAAAGGTAATAAAAATATTACTACTAGGAAAAATAATTCCGTTTTCTCGTTCTATGTGGTTTAATGGATTTATTTTCATTATTCTCTCGCGCTACTTTAATAGATATATACATTTGTATATTTACCACGCGTTTAACTATTCCTTATTTATTCTTTGAATTCCCAATTAATTTTATATTTCTTTTATAGTCCTCGTTCGAACTTGCGAAAGTGTGGCTTAAAAGCTATTCTATTCAGAGAATTTTTTGTTCAGCGTAGCAAAGTGTACTAACGGCATACTTTTAACTGTAATTGAAGCGGTGCTCGCTGCCTCAGTGTACATGGTTTAAATTGCTTCCCTGCACGGATTCTTTCGAAAAAGGGTAATAAAAATATTACTACAAGGAAAAATTATTCCATTTTCTCTTTCTATGTGGTTTAATGGATTCATATATATACATATATATATATATATCCGCAAAGTCAGCAAATCCTCTCTATGTTTCCTTCGTAACTTCTCTCGCATTCGCTCTCACTTTGATCGCAAAAGTCTTGACACTGCTGTTCATGCCTTCATCACCTCACGCCTTGACTACTGTAACTCTCCGCCCCCTTGAACTTGTACAGAACTATGCCGCCCGGCTTCTCCTCTGTCGCCCTCGCTTCTCTCCCTTAAAACCATCACTGCATGAACTGCACTGGCTCCCTGTCAGATCCCGTACTCACTTCAAGATACTTCTCTTCACATTTAAGGCCCTAAACAACAAGGCCCCGTCATACCTCTCTTCTGCCCTTTCACCACGCTATGTCCCTCGGACCCTTCGGTTATCACATGCACCTCTTTTGAATATTTCTCGTTCATCCCTCTCCCAATGGGGGACTACCCTTTCTCAATCTGCGCCCCTAAGTTGTGGAATGCTCTTCCTGTTGAAATCAGGTCTTCTCCCTCTCTTACCACATTTAAGCGTCTCCTGAAAACGCATCTTTTCAGTATTGCCTTCTCCCCCTCTTGAATTTCCATTGAATTTCCATTCTCATTGTGAGGGAGTGGTGTGTGTGTGTGTCTGTAAGGCCATTCTGCCACCCTCTTTTACATATATCTTTCCCTTCCCCTGTGTGAGTGTGTGGGTATAATTTTCCCCCAGATTTTATTTAGGAATAATTTTAACCAATTGTATTCTCTTTTCAGAGATATTACTTTGCCATGATTTAACGATAGATATATTTTGTTAAATCAGTTATAAAGCATAACAGTAAATATCTAGAATGATAAAAGTTATAAACGGGAATTTTTCGTGTGCACGTGGATATTCACTTAGAGAGTGGAAGCTTTTATGCACTGTAAGAAGAATCCTCTAGGCGAGTGCTCCGCCCAGCACAGCCCTTGAACAGAGGGCGGTACCTGCACTGCTTACCTGCATTGGCTGACGAGCCTGTGCCCCTTCTTATTTGACAAGACTGCTACTACCACCCCTCTCACCCCCCAGCGCCAAGAAATAGCCCTGTGCCCCTTCTCGTTCGGGTGCTCCATTTGTTGTGATTGATTTGTTATGTCTACCTTGGTTGGGTTGTTGACATTTGTTCTCTGCGCCCGTCATACTTTATTTTGTTTTCGGTTGGGAAAATTACAATTGTATAAAATATTTATTTGAATGTGCACTGGTGTTTATCTATTTTTTTTGTAAATATAAGCTGTAAATATAACTGTAATTTTTGTAAATTAAAGGACTGTATATCAAATTGCATCAATTCTTCTTTGGGGTTCTCAAGGCCCATAAATCCTAGAATAAGGTTGGAACGCGGGTTAGTCTAGATTTTCAGCCAGCTACATCATCTCAGCACAACGTGCGCTCTGGGAAGGCCTCAGGCCTTTAAGAGCGCATTAAAATGCCTTATTATTATTATTATATATATATATATATATATATATATATATATATATATATATATATATATATATATTCGGTGTCTCAAAGAAGGAATGTCGGGCTTTTCCAATTGTATCTTCTCCGTCGTAACAGGCATGGTTTAATTTGGGCGGTGGTCTTTGGAGGTGCGAACGAAAAAGTTATATTGATGAAATCTGTTGTCATGAATTACGTATCCCGTTAGCTCAGTCAGTAGAGCATTGCTTTTAGATAACCAGAGGTCTGAGGCTCAAGGCCTTGTCGGCCAATGGTTTTTTCTTTGATTTTCTCAGAGTCACCTCCAGTTTGATCTCTTTATTCTGTGTATCACTTCTCCACATATATATATATATATATATATATATATATATATATATATATATATATATATATATATATATATATATATATATATATATATATATATATATATATATATATATATATATATATATATATATATATATATATATATATATATATATATATATATATATATATATGTATGTATATATATATATATATATATATATATATATATATATATATATATATATATATATATATATATATATATATATATAAATAAAAGGTATTTCAATAAGGACGCTCAATTTTTAAATGTGAATAAATCAAGTTGTGCGTGATATATTGACTCAATTCATTTTAAAATTGAAAGTGGATTTTATGGCATTAAGTGTAAAATATGACATTGTTTAAATATCCGCCGGGGCTTTGCATGGTGGAACGTATACGGGAGGCCAAATTTTCGATGACTTTATCGCATAAATCTGGGTGAATTTGCTGGATGGTGTGCATTATGTTGACTTTGAGAACATCAACTATTTGCGGATTATTCGCATAGACCTGCGATTTAAGGTAGCCCTAAATAAATAGTCTAATCGCGTTAAATCGCATGATCTCGGTGGCTAGTTGACGTCGCCGCCACGCGAGATGACCCTGCCCTGAAATCGCTGGTTCAAAATGTCTATCGTAGCGTACGCAGTGTGGCACGTAACGCCTTCTTGTTGGACCAAATATCGACAGTATCCATTTCAATCATATAATCCAGTTGAGGCCACAAGAATTTTCTTATCATCGATCTGTAGGTCTCGCCGTTGAAGGTTATGGCAATCCCATCTTGGTTCTCAAAAAAGTACGGACTGATGATTCCGTTAGACGAAAATCCGCACCAAACCCTCACTTTCTTGGGATACTATTAGTGCTGTTGTATCTCATGTGTATTGTTTTCGTTCCAGGTCCGACAATTTTGCTTGTTCACAAATCCATTCATCCAAAATGGACCTCGTCGCTGAAGATGATAGAAATCACGTAATGCGCGGAGCGTTTGTTAAACGGAGCACTGATAATAATATTTGATGATTCGTACACGGTTTTCAACGCTATAAATTTTCATCGTAACTTGCCAAGTACTACTGAACAGTTCACATTGAGGTTGCGAGATATCGCTTTAACAACATAGCCACTATCACCTACAAAGCTCGAGCGTCCTTGTTGAAAAACCCATTATATATATATATATATATATATATATATATATATATATATATATATATATATATATATATATATATATATATATATATATGCAAAGGGAGGGTAAGAAAAAACATGTGTTACTAGGTTCTTCTGCACTGACGTTTTGGCTTCTATTTAGCTTACTCAAAGTAACAAGAAACCAAACCAAGACAGTTTCTTCTTACACTGAGAAATCTCCAGATATCTAAAACATCAGTAGAGGAGAAACTTAAGTACCACCTATGTTTTCTCTTATCCTCATTCTCCATTTGATGTTAAAGACGATGAATTCGAGTTGCCAACGGCTACAAATTACCTGGTGATTCCTTATATATATATATATATATATATATATATATATATATATATATATATATATATATATATATATATATATATATATATATATATATATATATATATATATATATATATATATATATATATATATATATATATAGGGGGGGGGGGGTAACTCTAGTCAAAAATTTTCAAAAGTTGTGTGATTCATAAATGAGATTAGCTAATCTTAGGTATTTTCATGCACTGAATCCAAATATTACCTTGAAAAATGCTTATATGTTATAGGTTTAAAGATACTCGGCATGTAATATTTGATTATTTTATTATAGGGTAGAGAATGTGTTTTTATGCTTTAAACTGTAATCCATATTTACTCTCTGTCTTTTTGTTTGCCCCTTCTACTGGGCTGAAGTATCATTTCTGACCAATGTCCAGCAACAGTCTGCAAGCATTGTTGTGCTTCATATACTCTGTAACCGCTTTTCCATGATTGAAAATCTTCCACCCTGTTCGTCATTAACTGCCTCACAGCTCGGTGAAAAAGAATTTAAATGTGAGTCCAAAAAGAACATTTTAGGTGATATGTTACATCTCATGTTCCACTACGATTTGTTGGGGCTATCCACCATTTATTTATAGTTTCCTTGCCTTCGGTTCCAGGGAAATCCCTTCGCCACTAACTTGAATGCTTCCTAAGCAGCTTTTCTTTCCCCATAAAGGGATGATTCAAAGTCACGATGTTAAAGAAACTCTCGAATCTGAGGACCAATAAAAACTCCCTGTTATATCTTAGCATCGCTCAGTGAGTGAAATTTTGCTGTTAATTACTTATTCCCTGACCAGATTTGGCCATAGCTTTTACAAAGTTTTTTTTATGTGCAACAGTTATATGTGTAATAGTGGTAGCTAAATTTTGTTTGGTTCTGTGAGAGGTGGATGTGGAAATATCTTCATCCCATGCTCCAATGATTGACGAGGTAGCCAGTCTCTCCTGATATGTGGGTACCTCTTGCACGATTGTCCCATTCACACAGAAAGCAGCCTTACTTGGTGTATCTGCCCTGCAAATCCATTACAAGTGCAACAATCTTATATATTGCAACATACACTTACATTTTATACATTGCAACCTATTCTTTATATTTTCAATATTTTTTTTCATATGTGATGCATAGCCGCAAGAACTGATGACTTACTATTGCTGTTTAGCAGCAAGACACCTTTCAGAATCGTTTGAGATAAATCAATGAACAGCCTCCAGTGTCCGGGTTAGTATTTGATGTCAAGTGTTTCCACCAGACTAGAAAAATCACCTACCTTTCACCTCAAAATGTAAAGTTGGTCAGCAAACCCACCTTATAAGAAACACACTGCAGCAACTTTGTTGGAACCTGTTGTGACACGTAGTTCTATCTTGAAAAGTGGAGCTAACAAACAATTTTAACCATAATATTCATTATCAGCGACCTAAAATTAGTTGGAAATTGCTACTCTAATCTCGAAAGCAACTGGGTTGTTGACCAATGTAATTTGCCAACGTTGACAATTCTTAATTTTTCACATGCGTGTTGTCTGGCTTTGGTTCTCTCTTTTTATCATGGTAGGCTGATATCTGAGATAGCCGTAAAAGAAACAATGCTATTTCTGAAGTAAATCCTGCCGAAAATTAAAAACCCAAGCTATGCTACTTGTTATTCACACTGGGACCTCCAAAGCGAAGATCTCAGAGTATTCCAATGTTAACCTAAAGAAGGTTCAGAGGATCTTAAGTTGAAATATTCAGGCTATGATTACAAGAGTACAGTGGCTCGGAAACCTTACTCTATGCGTTCTGTTACGAAAATAAACCTAGAATTTGTAGCAATGATCGAGTCTATAATTACTTTGCAGTAGATGAAGGACAATCGGAAGGACCATGCTGCGAAGCTTGTGAACGAACTGAAGCATTCCCTGAAATTATAAAATGCTTAGGTTCTTCTCAAACGAAAAAAATTTCTGCAATACGTGGTCACAACATTGGGTTCCAGGTGTTCAATAGCATGGGCCATATTATGCTCTGTTTATTTTAACGGAGGGCTTCACCCTCAATTTTAGTATAACACAGGTGTCTGGAGGTCTTACGTTTGCTCTGGATCAATGAGCTCCCAGACAATTACTTTAACCATATCACTTCAACTATCTGACTTCCAAACTCTCTAAAGTGGAATCTTCAATACTATTATTTGGAAGGCGTGTTTGAGAGAGACCAGCAATTTCCCTTGCACCATCAAGGTCAAATTAGTTATTGCCCAGTTTAACAAGAGAAGTTCGAGAAGGCCAGTAGCAGGTTTCGAGGCCACTTGGAGTGCCATAATTGAAACCCACGGTGATTTTATTGAATATAATATATAGTACAATCTTATTTCTACTTGTTGTCGTCTGAAATCTACCGTGAACATGTTATAAAAGGATTAGGATTAATCTCTTAATTAGACGTATTGCTAATGTCAGGTCAGAAGCTTAATATGATTCTGTGAAGATTACTAATGGTAATTGTGTACCTATATACAAATAACGAAGGATATATCTGCGTAAGAAAAAGATTTTAAGGTTTGTCGAGTAAATAAAATACTTTTAAAGAGTAAAAACAGGAGCAACTTAGAAAGTCAGAGCCCCTAAAATATTAGTATTTTATTGTTATATTAGAAGCCAGCAAGGCAAAAGTCTTGACTGGTTGGGTGTTTTTTAGATTACGAACATACGTTTTCATCTTCTACCAGAATAATTAATAAATTTACCCGAAAACAAGTCTCATGCGGGAAGCAATGTAAATTATTTTAATTATTGTTTAGAAAGTTAATTAAATGCTGATGCACGTTAGTAACATGAAAACAAGTAAGTAAATTCTATAGTTAGAAATTTGTTTAATGAATTTTTTTTCATTAAGGAGCATCATTCAGGGGGCATGAAGGCTAGGAATTACCAATAAATATTCTTTATTCCTTAATTTGTATGATTGCAAGGCTTTTAGTTTAGCATGTAATAAAAGTGAGTTAAAATATATTACTCTCTTTGTTCATTTTACCTCATATTCTGACTCAAAACATGTGAACAGTGTGAGTTAGGAAGTGGGAAAGTGTATAAATACTTCTTAATATGTCTGTAAATTGGAAGCATTTGTCAATAGGGGATTAATTCACACAAATTTGGTGTTGAGGACTGTTGAAAAGATTGGGGTGGTAAATACTTTTCTTTAATATGCTTTTTGGAGTTAAGTCATAGTAATAAAAATAACGCCTAAAATATAAATGAATAACATTTTAAATAATAATATAATCGCAATATCGGATAAATTAATATAAAAACCCTTTTTTAAATCAAACTCCACCAGCAAATCGATATTATTGGCAAATGAGCGGAGGATTTTAAAACCTTAATTAAGAAAGAAGAAAGACCTTTGGCCTTTAGACTCTTTAATCTGGAGAATAATTGCAGGCGTTATTTGGACAGAAGAATAAATTCATTCTAAGGTAAAATATGATTCGACTCACGACGCCTCGTAGTTGACTCTGTCACTACGTAAATCTCAGTACATAAATATTGTGATAGAACGGGTTGAGGCAGCGTTAGTTTCAACCCCTATAACATATTATTTAAAACCACGATGCTCCCACGTGCATCTTTGCTTCGAAGCTTGGCGCCTTATCGCAGCCACCGGATGGCAATGTTTAAACAAGGAGGTTATCGTCCCCCCGTTCACCCCCATACGCCGACCTCACCAGATTGAGTTAGGCTAATGGGCAAATAAGGGCATTGTTCCCAGGCTCGGCTGTGCATTCCCTCGAAGCTCCCACTCCATTGTCCCCCACGCCAAGGGAGTGTCTCGACTATTTAGATGGAAACTTTACCACTAAGATCCAGATTTTCGTCGCGAAAAGCACCACGACCCTCTCTCACTTTGTGTGCCAAGGGACCTCGACCTCGAGATTCACCATCACTTGTCCAAAAGGAGGACAATATCCCTTGAGTGCCAAGGTTCGAGCCTTTCGTGACGCCAAGTCCTCAAGGCTTCCCCCTCGTTGTTCAGAAAGAGAAGAACGTTAACAGCCATTGTTTGTTTGAGCCCCGTTGACAAGAAACGGTTCTCACCCTTCCCCCGTTGTTTAGAAGAGAACAACGTAGAACAGCCATTGTTCTTTTGAGTCCGTTCGCCAAGAAACGGTTCTCACCCTTCCCCCTTGTTGTTCAGAAGAGAAAAACACTAGAACAGCAATTGTTCTTGAGCCCGTAGACAAGAGACGTTTCTCACTTCCCCGGTTGTTCAGAAGAGAACAACGTAGAACAGCCATTGTTCTTCAAGCCGTTCGTCGAGAAACGGTTCTCATTCCCAAGACGCCACGTCAGGATCATCTTATTCCCCCCCTTTGGCTGGAACTCGCCAGCGGACCGAAAATTCCTTCACGTTGCCTTCCACTGCACAACTAGTATAAAATTACGTAAGCCGAACGTTACCTTTGAGTATTGAACCCTTTTGTCAATTCTATCCTGTACTTTAAATGGTTTAGCGAACCATCCCATACCTTTAACTCTATATTTGTTTTACCTTTTTAAAACCTTTAATCCTTGGATTAGCCCAAGCCTCCACGACCCTTTCCATTCTCTGTTTATGTCAATATTTTCCGTCTTGTGTTTGTTGATAGTTATTATTAATAAAACTCTATTTTATTAATGATAGCAATATTATTATCCTTGAGCTCAGTCCCACTTCTTAAGCATATCGAAGATACATAATATCTGCCCGCTAGACATCAACGCACTCTAAAGATAATTAAAGAAGTTCCCTCAACGAATAGTTATATATGGTATATCGTCGAGAGTCCATTCTACGACAAATATAATCGGAACAATTTGGTGATAACAACTGAATCATGTTTGCGATTATCTCAGAAAACTTTTTAGCAAACACTCAAGTGAGTTCAAATAAACACATTAGGAACTCCAATCAGCATTAGCTCACACTGCGATACACTATAAAAATATCAAGTAGCAGGTCCATTAAGCCACAAATTCAGGTCAGTTTACCATTTCATGTTGTGCTTTTACGCTCATAGCACTAAGGCCAGGTGAATATCGTTCGCTATTTTATAGGAAACGGTAAATATGCATACACTTGATAAACCACACTTGCAAGTGGCATCAGCATGCGGTGGCCAAAGACAAGAACCTTAACTCAAATCTCCCACACACCCTCACTTAAAACCAGGAATGTCACGCAACTCTCCGTAACTTGACTGCCATATTCGAAGGGGTGTGGAACTTGTTGGAGATTTTAATAACCAGAATTTATTAACACATCAGGATTATCTTTTCCACTGCCGTTCCTGACCGTCGGTTTTAACTGGCCACGTCACCAGATCTACCGCGGAGACGGCTTCTTCCGACTGCAGATCCTCCTATCATTGCAGTTTCCATCATTAGAAGAGAAAATATTTTACCCCCTTAGAGTTTCGATATGGAAAACACAATCAATTCGTCCACACTTCCGCTATGTCAGTGTGGGCAGTGCAAGGTTCATCTCCTTGCCTATTTGTCTATTATCCCACCGCTAAATTAGACTTTCTGGGTGACAGCGTTTAGATACTATCTATCATCCTAGCGTATGAAAGTGACGGTAGATGACCTAGAATAGATTGATATTCTCGAAACCTATTAGGACAGCAATTTCTGTCCATCACAAATAATCTTTATACTCACTCCTTATATCCCGGCCGTACTCCCTCCCTTCCTATTCCCACTTGCTGATGCCAGTCACCATTTTTTATCTTAGGGGACAGTTTAAAAAAATCACCCAGACGTAATCTGAAAGAATCTTCTGTCAAAGACTCGGTTTTTGGATGCTTGTTTCACTGTAATCCACTTTTCTATGCCCCACTTGTCACTCTAACTGCACCTGTTCAAAGACTTCACTCATTAAAGTTCCATAGTCATTCATTCTCCTCCTCAACCCATTGTTCACGCCCAGTACAAAACTTCCTGGCCTCCTTTTCTTGGCCTAAAATTTTCCAGGATGTGTGGTTAAAGAGTTAAACGAACAACAAATAAATAACTAGAAATATCTGGTCTACCTGTCTAATCATGTATTGTCACTTGTCAACTGCAAAACTAAAGGCCGCCAAAGAGAATTTGCGAATATATAAACATAATATCTTAGGCAACCTATCTCTACTGGGACGTCATCCATCCTCCTAGTTTTAAAGAAAGATGGTACCTAAGTCCCAGTGACTCACAAGACGCTGACGAATCAAACTTAAGAGCAAGTAAATCTAGGAAACGAGGCTGACATTTGATGGTACCTTTTCCTCTCTCCAACTCTATAGCTAGGAACGCACACACCAACTCTATCTCTCTCCAACACCCAGAATAATAGTTGATGACAAATTAGTATCCTAACATTACAACTCGTATAGTTATTGAATTTGTATATAGCTGGGCCTTCTAGATATATTAAAATAAATAAAATAACTATGCCTTTTCATGGAATAAAGGTTAGTTCAGTCATTTTGTTTTAAGATGATACATTACAACATAGATTTGATTCAAATTAAGACATATGGTCAAGATGTTGAAACTCAAACTGGTTTTTAAATATAGGATTACAGTTTCGTACATATGTTGGTGTTACCTTATGTCAAGCTATTACTCGCTCCTCGGAGTAAGAGTGTTTTTGAAAGATTGAATCGTTTGGCCCCGTTTGAAACAGGGACTTTCCTCAACCCATGACTATGTTGGTATTACATGATGTTCGGGCCTAATTCGTTGATTTTTAATGATTGTTCTTTTCACAAACATGAAGAAATATAGATGAACATTCAAAGGCTTTGGATAGCATACTGCGTAAAGTTTTAGTTAAAAGAAATTACCTGGCATGGCGTGGAAGCCATCTGAATATTGGAGAAGAGGTACTTGCATCTTGATGAGTGGTGCATGTTATCAAAAACCGACATCATAACTGGTGCTCAAAGGCAGCACTATAACGTTGTATTACCAGAAATGGACAGCTGCAACAAAAAAATACTAAGTCAGCCAGCAGAAAGGAACAGAACAGGCGTTCATCCCACAACTGCAGGACAAGGATATGGAAGACCATAGCAAGGGAATCCGGGCTTTGTCAATAGAGATAGGTGTGGTATTCACCATCAATTCTGACAGCTATATTCAAGGAAAGCCAATTGGCGAGGAAAAAGAATCCGATGCACCCATTTGAGTCAGGGATGTTATGGTTCTTCTCATATGAAAAGAACTTCTTCAAGAACCAGTTGCACAACACCCAACACAAAAGTTGGTTCGCCTATAATCCATGAGACTTCCACGTCTCATGAACACTAAGTTACTCCAAACTCTGATTGTCTGTGAGTGAGTCTCCATTGAAATAGACACCATGCCACTTCTCATGCTACAGTAGCATCTTAGGCTCAATTCAAATGTCTATTTGAAGCTAATGTAGATTGTGGTCAAATTCTGGCTGGAAATAGTTGTTGCTGGAGGGCCATACTTTCGGAAACAGTGAAAATTGGTAGTTAAAGTATTTATTTCTACGACTTCACCAGCCCCATTTTCTCGCCTCATAGATTGCCCTATTATAAGTGAAAAAGATACCGACCGCTCTGACTGCAACCTCAAGGCTAAGCTGGTAAGAAAAGATCAAGGTGTTCGAAGAACTTAATAGGGCCATTGTGAGAGACATATGACCTGGTTTCGAAGCCGTTTTGAGTCCGTGGTGAAATATAAATGCGGCTTCCTTAAGTAAACTGTTATTTTCAAGCAATAATCTAGTTAATACTTTTTAAAGAGTTGAAATACATTTATTTTTGGCTGCGATATTAGGGGATTTTTTCTTTTATGAAACACGTCAAATATAGCCCAAATACCCTGTGAGCTATCTAGTTGGTGGTTTGTTTCCCAGAATTACTGTCTTGAAAAGCTTACCTTTCTCCCATGACCTGATTTATTTAAAAATTAATTAACTAAACTATAGATAATAGAAGTAGGTTTTACTGAGAGTGTTAGTACCATATTATGAGTCTTAATTCGGGATACAACCTACAAAGGGGATCTAAATCTTGCATCGCTAAAACATATGGCAGCTTCCTAGTTGTAGCAAGAGTAAGAATAGTGATACTTAGAGAGCTAATGTGGGTTTGTATTTGAGAAGTTTGGGCTTTCTCTCTCAATAGTTTATAAATCAATTTATATTCGAATAGAAAAAATCATTAGAATGTGAGATTGGGCAACATAGGAGGTCTCTCAAAATCGGGAGATTATATTAAGGAGAATCAAATAAATAGATGAATAAACGATCTAAAGTTTCATCTCTCCGAATAACTTAACAATTTTTGGCAAGGCAATAATTTGATATAGATCACAAACAAATATTTTTAAACTTAGTTTAGTTATATTGATAATAAAGGAAGAAACTAACACAAAACTTCCACACGAGTGTTTTAGAGAAGAGTTTTCAAATGTAAGGAAATTAAGGGAAGCTAAAATGAACGAAGGGACATAGGCTTGTGCCGTCTTATCTATCATCTATCTAGCATTTCGATCTATTTTATGTTATGTTAATTAATAAATTTAAAAAAATTATTAGGGTGATATATGTTCTCTAACTACTTATTTCTGTATATATAATATTTTTAAGATTATGTCAATCTGAGTGCCCACCAGAGATCTGAAAACTGAATCATTGAGTTATATAAATACATACATCTTCCATACTTTGATCCGGAAAAGTTAATGGTGTATGTTTTTGTCTCTCGGGCCTAGTATAAAAATGAGCGATTGATACCCTAACATACATTCTTTTTAAATATTGAATTTTTCATTTTCGTCTATTATAAGGACGAAAATGGGGTTACTGGAAGGGGTACTAATGCATTTATTTCATGAATTTTTTTATGTTCCTTTTACTGGTCTGAATTAAGTTACGTAAAATGAACAACATTAACGTACAGAAAATAATTCATAAACATCATACTAAGCTAAAGAACTAAAACAACTCTACTAATCCTCATAAAAGAATAGCTAACTCATAAGCTTGCAATAAGACCAACAAACTGAAAATGAACTTAATATAGCAAACACTTGAGTACCATAAAATGAAACGAGAAATCTGAAAAAACTGACCTAACCTTCTTCATACGTAAAACAGATAAAAATCATAAAATAAAACGAAAAACCTCAAAACCTTACCTACACTTTGTCACAAGTCAAATAGTTCAGATAAAATCAACAAACCCAAGGATCATCACCTTACCTCTGTCTCACTTTTAACGCTTATTATCCTCAAATAAAACCAGGACCCATAAATACACTAACCTAACATATGAAATGCTTCAAGTTTACTCATAATCCTTTGTTATGCACTTCAAATAGTCTCAATTTAACTCGAGCAATGCAGAGTATCCTTCGTTCTTAACAGAATCGAGGTTGAGACAACCAGACATGAATTATATTATTCGAATTTTGTTGAATATGTTTCAAGTGAATCAATGAAGCAATATTTAGAAATGGGCATATGAAAATGTAAAATTAAGTAGGAGATCTTAATTGAAATCACCTAGGAACTGGAGAATGAAAATGTACCTCAAGATGGCCCAAGAGCTGAAGCAGCACTCCTAATCATTTGAAAATTTACAACAATTTAACTTGGATCAGAAGTCTAAACATAAGATTCTATAAGATAATAGATCTACAAACTGCACTTTTAGAAATCATTTCTGATCATTATCTTTAATTTTATACTTGATATAATGATTATTTCGCCCTGAGTGATGTATTGATCCCTAGTTTTTTTATTATGCAATGAAATTAGACGTCTCCATTAGGTCTTTGATATTAAATAATACTACATAATATTTCTTAAAAAATACAATTACGTTCCTTGCTTCATTTCTCCATATTTAATCTCATTTCCTTAAACAGATTCAAATATTCATATATTTTTTTATATTATTAATCTTTTTAATGGCTCATTTGAAAATGGTTTTCAAAAAGAATGTAATCCCTATTCTGTGTCGATGTTTATACCTTGAGCTATATGTAAAAAATTGCGAAGAAATAATTGGCGTTTTTTTTAAACGAAAATATAATTATTTTTAGTAGAGAAAAATAAATCAGCAAGAGAGTTTCCATCATCGCTATCAATCCTTTTCCACCACCTTCATATCTGAATAAACTTTGCCATGTCAAGAATAGGTAACTCAAGTTTACTGTGTCAAAAAAAATGACACTAAATTTCTCATTTTAAGAAAAGTAAAAAAGTATAACCATAAGTGATCTTCACTATAAAAAATTAAATGATTTACTAAATAAAAGAAATTGACTGACAATCGCGTTTGAGACATTAATTAACCTGTTTATTTTATTTTTTCTTACCTTTTACAATTGAATATGGTCTGTTTACGCTTGTGATTGGCGTAATACAAGAATTTGCTTTAAAGAAAACTGAGGAGGGCGAATAAAAAAGATTTTTCCTTTCTTTCCTAAATTCCTTAAAAGGCTGGTTTCAGATTAGTTACTTGATAACATGTATTCCACCAACTCTTCATGATGTAACTAGTCCCTTCCACCCGGTGGTTGATGCTAGGCTACCTGCAATTATGGTACGCCTTGATATATCAGCATCATAAGATTACTGTCAATCACACTATACCACTTCATCGCCTTCATGAACTCCCTGGTATATCTTGAACAAAAATTAAGGTGTTTCAGGCAACTCTCCTCCGATGCTAGTTTCTTCATTTTAGAACTGATATACATCGTCTGGCAGGTGTTCCACACTATTCGGTTTTGGTGCTGCTCTTGTATCATTTCTCTCCCGATCATATAGTATTTCTCCACTTCAACTTTGGTCTAAGGTTCCACTTCTATATTGATGACATAAAAAGCTCTACTCTTGAAAGTCTCATTTAATGCGACTCATAAAATTCATATACTAGCACATGAGATTATTACTCAATGACTTTCTAACAACTTTCTGAAAAAGTCCTATAATATAAAAAGGACTATATCATAATGCACTATACTTTTGCAATCTAAGTACTTCTAAAAGTTTGATTATTGCTTCCTTGAATTTCGTAATATACAAAGAATTTTTAGCATATGGTGCCCTTGAAGGAGAATAAAAGTAGGAAAATAAAAAGTTTAGCTCAATCGAGCCAAGCGAGGTATCTAATCTTTTAGCTTTTTCTAACCTCAACTTAATGGGAACTTAAGATGTATGATAGTGGTATACATTTGTATAATGATCTCGATGGTTTGAGAGATAGGCACAGTCCTAAATAGGCTTTTCACATCAAGAGATGCAGCAGCAGCTACCCTCATGCACACCAGCGGGTCCGTTTAATACACCGGACGGAAATCTATGCACTCAAATGAATGGAGTGGCTATGGGATCACCCCTGTGCCCGACCTTTGCCAACTACTATATGGTCAACTTGAAGAGAACTTATTAGAAAACATCTAAAACAAGCCACACACATAATGCCGATACGTAAACCACATCTACATCAACGTTCAAAATTAAGAACATCTTAAGAACACCAAACCGCAATTCGAGGAGAATTTCATGTTAAAATTTACCTATGAATTGAGCACGGGTGTCGTAGAATGACCCTTGGTTTTGATCACTATACACTTTGACACCCTTTTAGTAGTGGTATGCTTTAAGGGGCGTGAGTTACTTTTATGATGAAGTAGGCTTTGTTCTAAAAGTGCTAATTCAGTAGTTTTGTTCTTAAGGAATAGCTATTTTTAAACACATAAGGATAAGAGGAAACACCAGAATCTACCAAAATAAACATGTATTTTAAATGAAACACCTAACTATTACAAACCAATAGTTAACACATTTCTATCTTTGGCATCAAAGATCTTTCAATGACAAAAAATAAACAAATAGGCTTCCCGTAAACATACCAATTGCCGATTAGTATTTTTTTTATCGCGACTCTATTTGATTAGCGTTAAACATTAAATTAACGTACTCTCGTCTACAAACACATATGACCTAGGTTCAAGAACAATGGTTTCTACTCTCCTTTAAAACGTGGGACGTACTAAACTTCTACTATCGCAATAGAGATATAAATGTTATTTTTAACTTACAGGTAGGTATTAGGGATTGCCGGATGTCGCTGGAGGACTTATCTCTCGCTTTGAAGTGTTGTGGCCGCTGGTTGAATTTTCGTCGAGGAGGGATTGCTTGTCACCTGTGACGGGGGCTGATTCTTCAACGTAATTAAAGAACGGGAGCTGGTTGGGGCTGGGTACTTCTCCTCTCACTCTTACGGAGCTTGAGATGTGAAAGCCGCTCGAGGGTGAGTGGCTTTGCTTTTCTTCAGTCGGACTTCTTTGCAGACTAAACAGGCATCTTCGGTATGGCACCGACATAAAGCTTGACTCTTTAGGTTAATACGACCCTGAAAGGGGGGATCGATTTTCTCAATCTGATCCTATCGTTTCACACGGAAATAGTCTTGTATGGCTGAAGGATCGATCTTCACGAACTAAACCTTCTTTTGGCGTATCGACTCCTAATCTTATTGTTTGGCTGAAAGATCGATCTTCACGAACTAATCCTACTCTGGCGTATTGACTTCTGATAATCCTCCTTTCTTTCTTTGCGGGGCTTATTTATAGGCGGATTGCCGCCCCATCTAAAGGGGGAAGTGACCAGGCCAAAGAGGCAAAGGGGATGGGGGGGCGAATGGTGAGTTAGCATCTGGGGAGAACGAGAATTCCTGAGGTGGCACTGGGGTGCCCAAGTCAGCTCGCAAATTAGAGGCTAGCAACCGCACCGCTACTTGGCGTGCCTTCTGACTCGCACCGCTTTTTTTTCGATAACCACGGGTTTATGGGTCTCGTTGGTAATTGGATCGTTAGAGCGTCGTTTAAGGACCTTAGGTGGTCACCTTAAAACAGATGTTAGCTCCAACTGCCCACAGCAGCGGGGAGATCACACATGGTAAGCAGTTCCGCCGGCTACCTTTCCCCCGCTTCTCCTCATGAGGGGGAAGGGCTTTAATGTACCTATACTCCTCCAGGATACTTAATGTCGCCATTTCTCTACATTTACCTCCCTCCTTAAGAAATTAACGGGAGGGGGGGGGGGTGCAATCCGACGCTTACAATAATATACATGGGTAACTTACGAAACATTATATTATACAATAAATTCTAGTTCACTCGGGAATGCCTCGATAACATTTCACCTGACCTTACATTAATTCCTATATTACTGTGCCAACTTAGGATTTTCTTACCTACCACTAGGGGGTTGCTCGCCCCTACTTATTTACAATTCTACTGATTTACACTTAACTTTAATAGTTGGGATGCTCCTTAATCGTCGACAGCATTCCGACTTAACGAGTCGGAATGTATTACAGAAATAAGATATCATAGGCCTATAAATTAGACAAAAAAAAACCATCAAGGAGATTGTTAACCGTAACATCAAGGTTAAGTATCAAATGGAAAAAATTCTGCTCATTATATACTATAAAACCACAAAAGTTAACAATCTCCTTATGAAAAATAAGAGCTACCAAAACTCATCGAACCTGAAGTCTATCAATATAGTTTACGAGTTTAACTGCTCCTATGAAGAGTGCAAGCTTTATAAAAACTCCAAATATAATGTTATGACAACCACCACTCTTTCCAGGCATTTATCCATGACCTACAAAATGAAGCGCACAAATTTAATATTGTGAGCGCACAAAAACAGCAGCCTAACTAGAGATATTTTGGTTGAAAACACCATAATTAAAAGAAAAGAAGAAAATAAAGCTAGGCTGAACATCTTAGAAGCCATCTTAATTTATGATTTTTTTTTTTAAATTCCACTCGCTGGATTCGCCCGTTAGCGTTGACATTATGTTTAAGCGAGTAGAAATAACTAAATCATCTCATTCATCCATCATCCTTATCCAGGCAGATATACAGACTACGCTAAACATTGTGGGGGCGGAGATATTTCTCATTAATAGCCAGTCTGAAAAACGACGGTTTACCTAAAGGCTACCAAAATGGGGCGATGCCTCAATGCAAGAGATGAGTACTCTGGCTAATAGAAAAGGTCCATGAAGAAAATTAATGTCGATGGGCGACCACGTGCCCTTCTGTACCCACGTGGTCTCGAGATCACCGCATGGAGCGTTGGAAGCGAGGCTGACCTACGGCGAGGATGCGGTCTATGCCGGTTTATTGCACCCATGCTGCATTTGCTCACGGACACATTTTCCTCGTCTCGCATGGCCTTCAGCCAACTTCCCTGCTCTCAGGCATATATGGAAGTTCGTCGAACATTCTACGCCATCTTTATCTTGGTTCCCCCAAAGGAGGTGTGGAGGATCCCACCAGGTTAGCTCAGTCACCAGAGAGCGCCTATATAATCCACTGACTCGGTTTGGCTTGTAACCCTCCAGGACTTTCCCGCTTATCATCTCGTACGAGAAAAGGACACACCCACTCTTCGCAATCGGAGACAACGGTGATTTCAATTCGAGGACGAAGGCTAAATCGACATCCGTTAACGCTGACATAGTCACTCGGCGAGTATCTGACGAGGATTTCCATATCCGAAGTCCAAACTAACTGTGCTTCCTCATCTGCCCCGTGAGGTAATCCAGCTTCCCCATTACAGTCATCATATCCCGACCGGGCCTTCCTTTCAAGGAACACCTTAGCAGTTTCAATCGTTGACTCGTACAGATTATTCTATATTCTGATCTACCCAAATCGTCCAATCCTTTAAGGGGTGAACGGCGGATTAAAATCCCCTTTTTAATCACCGACCTTAACCCGACCACTAATCCTATATGTATCTCTCCTGTGTCTTATGCCGACAGTTAATTTCACATGTACGATCATTCCCTTTAAATCCTCTACCTGTACATATTTCAACTTTATTTATTTGTTAGTAAAGGTATATTTTTGTTATTGTCTTTTCTTGCTGCCCTAAACGAGTACCAGCTAGCTGTTAATCTTTGGCCAACTTGTACTCTGAATTATTTGTCTTTAAAGAACCCCGTAATTAAAAAATACACCATCTCGGTAAATTCTTAACCATTTTCCTTTCACTAACAGGCTAAGTTCGATTCTTAAACCAACTTCGACGCAAACCCCAAAAGGCTAATATATATTTATATAGAGACTGGCCATTCCACGACAGCCCGTAATTAATGCCTATGTTCAAAGGTCGTTCGCGCATTGCACAACGTGGAAGGATGTACATTCAGAACTAGATAGAATCCAACAATTGCTAAATAACAACGGTTATCCAAACAACTTTTATAGAGGCATCAATTAAGAAGAAGATTGATGAATTCTGTCAAGGAATAACGTCCACTACAACAATAAAAGACGAAAACTTAATCGTCTACCACCGGCTTAACTACGGATCAGCCTATAAGGAATAGTTTGAAGTCCTACGAGGGATCATAAATGGACTGACAACCCCCAAAAGATCCATCTTAGGATCTATAGTAAACCAAATTTTGTAGAATCTATCGTTATGAAGAACAATTCAGCCCCCTCAGTGTCCAAGGACGCGTCTAATGGCCCAACAAAACCATGTAGCTATACATCAGCACTTGGTGGATGCCTATGACAGAATAGCTACCATACAAGAATTGATGGGAAACACAGAGATAATTCATAAAGATACGAATTACGGCCGCCTTCTAATAACCGAGGCTGTAAGCATCACCATTCAAAAAACCCCTGAACAACCAGCAAAAAGTTGATAATATATAGGCTTCCGTCGTGCAAAGCCAGACGAACACGAAGGAATAGCTCAATACCTCCTCCTCATACAAGAAATGACCATCGCCCTTCTACAGAACCGAGCCTCTTGGACTCTGCTACGTTCCCTCAGACCTCGAAGCAACCAGAAAAGTATTGCAAATAGTTAGATAGCAAGATATTTTTACCTTCTATGTTTCTTTTTTTATGTATTAACATATTCATATGGGTATGTGTTTCTTTGTATAGCTTATTTATATATTTTATTTCAATGTATATTTTCATATTGTATGTACTTGTATGTTTCCAGTAAATATGTTCTAAATGTATTTGTGGATATATGTATATTAGGATATGTATCTTTACATCAACTAATATTATTCATCAGAATTATATATATTGTTTTGCATCTTCTAATAACTTTTTGCTATTTACATTAAATTATTCCAATTATTTACGTAGGCTTATCAGCACCTAACCCTTACCTGGCTAATCTTCTCCGTCAGATGGAAGTATTATAAGCTTGTACCTAACAGTAAATTGTCAGTAGTCGCTCGAAAATGGTGCACACTGACGCAGCGAGCAACCGCTTTGATTTGAATAAAACCGTTTCTCCAACCACACCGCTAAGCGGAAGCCAAAAATCTTCTGAATAAACAAGCTTTAAACGTACGCTTCGAAAGGTCGAATTAGGAAATAACATTTCCGAAGAAAAATGATCCTGTTTTTCTGTTTCTGGCGGTTTGCTGAATTCATTTCATCATTCTTTTGCGTTCATGAAAGTTTATACTTTGTATATTAGCCGCGTGTTTACCTCAACTCTCCTTTGTCCTTCGAATTCCCTATTAATTTCTCTCTTTCATAGTCCTTGCGAAGCGTACCTTAAAAGGTTATTTATTCGGAAGATTTTTGTTTTCCGAGTAGCCAAGTGCTCTAAGGGACGGTTTAATTGAGATCAAAGCGGTTGTTCGCTGTCTCAGTGTGCACGGTTCGAATCCCACTCTTGTACGGAATTTTTTGCGGATTAGGAAATAACAGTTTAGAAGAAAAATGATCCTGTTTTTCTGTTTCTTGCGGTTTGCTTGATTTATATATATATATATATATATATATATATATATTGGATATATCTTTCTTTGTATTTGTACTACTGGAGTGGAAGACTATGTACATATATAAAAAAAGGTTGATTCCCTGGATGAAAATTTGAGCAAGATGGGACTGACGATGGAATAGTGTGTATGGCAGGTCTGCATGTTCTTATCGAATTTAAAATGGAATAGCATCGAGGGCCGATCACATAGAAGCTTGTACAGAAAATAGATCTGTAATTAAATGGTGGAAATTAGAGAAATTGAAAATGTGTGGAAGTTATTTGGGCTGAGAGGGCAATGTGAGTACAAGAGGACACGCAAACCCTCTAGATCTCATTTGGCATTAGATTAATAGTTAGGGCAGAAGAAAGTGAGAATGGGTGAAGTTGGCTGCCCTGTTCAAACCCACCACTGTAACTAGAACCAACAGAGAAGGGTGAACCAGCTAGCACCAACATCCTCCCTCGCGAACACGAAAATAGGTTAGAAGAAAATAGTAAAAAATGACAACGGAGAGTAAAAGAGAAAATTCTGGAAAGAAAAGGCCCTGGTTAACTTAAATTAGTTTGAAACTGCTGATGTCTCTGGGGCCAAGAACTGCTTTCGCGGCACGGAAGCAAAGGTACACATGGAGGGTTTGTTAGTGGAGGTTGCTTGGCCACTTTGTTAGGGCCCAAATCCTGACTAGATGGGATCCTGCGCCTTCGATATGAGCGACCAATGGCGACCTTTATCAGGAAAATAAAGGCGGGGTTTGTGGCGCTTGTGCACGCGACCACATCCACCAGGGACATTACCTTATAGTCAAAGGGCAAATAAAAGGTAAAGAAGCCATTATCTTGGCTAAAAAGGGTTCATTACATGAAGAGTGATCACTCGTAACTGTCATACTCAGAGACCTATTCCGTAAGCAGAATTTTTTAAGAAATAAAAAATTCTTTTTCTTGACGGCAATCATTTACCTTATCTTTTTTTGTCAAAACATAAAATAACAGAGGCATTAAGGCAATTCCTAACGAGGGCATATGCTCTAAAAAAAAAATCATGAACGAAACAATTAATGGAAACAAAGTTTTGTCGCCTTTGTTGATTCTCTACATATAGGAAACTGAAGAAGAAATTTTCAAACTCTCATGAAAAACGACAAAGCAGAACAAAACGATTCAAGGGACACATTTGTAACTTACTCAAAAGGAGCGTCATTTTCTACGATGAAAAAAGCCCCTGCATTATTGAATTAAGGACCTTAATGCTTCCAAACAAGTATTTTGTTTCAAAAATTCTTGCATAAAATGGAATGAAATTCTTAAATTTTACTAAATTAAAGTTGTAAACTAATCCTAAAATGACGTTCTTCATTCGCAGGCTAATTATGTTCTCCTCCTCTGAGCCGAAGAAAATTAAGGGATTCAGAACTCTAGAAAGTTAAATAAATTTAAATCGCGAAGATTACGAAATACATAAAAAAAATGTCTTCTGTTTGCAAATCTAAGTAATAGGATGATATATATATATATATATATATATATATATATATATATATATATATATATATATATATATATATGCAACAAAATTAAAACAAGGATTTCAAGTACTTTTGAACTTTATTTCGAGTTCTTTATCAAGAAAAAACAAATGTATTGAAAATTGTAATATTTATAAGGATGATACAGAAGAGAGGGAACGTCCACAAAAAAGCAAAAAAACAATCAACAAAATGAATTAATATGAAGTAAAAACCTTAAGAGGAGCGGAGATAAATACAAACTAAGATCATTAGGGAGGGAGAAAACTGAACGAGAGATTAACTTCAGAGGTCAGGATTTAAAAACCAAGGCATAATATGTACAAATGTTCTAACGACTTGACTCAAATGGAAATAAATACACATACATAAACATAAGGATACATAGATTCACACAAAATAAAATAAAATATTTTATTAAGATTAATATAAATCTTTAGTCTCAAATTAAAAGTTTCAACAGTACATTGTGAATATAATTTAAAAAATAGACATCAAGTTTATATAAGCTAGGACCTTAATTAAAATTTGTGAATTTACTAATAAAGGTTGATTTAATGATATTTCGTGATATTGTATCGTTATTATGACAGATGATTTTAGCAGAATTCCAATTAATATTGTGATTAAGATATGACATATGAACATAAAATGAGCCGCTCTCTTTGCCACGATGGACATTATATTTATGCTGAGAAATTCGTTTTTTCAAACATTTACCTGAATGGCCAAAGTAATATTTAGAGCAATCTATACATTTCACGCAATATATGTATAGTATTTCTACGCGAACATAAGTATTACAAAAATTGGGCAATTATGGCGAGGGAAATTTTTAAGGGGCCACTAGGCGCTACAAGAAACATATAAAAATTGGCGGATACTTTATTCTTACTTACGAAGAATCCTACGCAATCTATACCCTAGACTTTGTAAAGCGAGTTTCATCGTTTTTGCATCGTTCTTTAATCAAGAAAGAAATCAAAGAAGAGACTTCAACTCTCAGAAGAGACAATTGCTGGACTCTTCACAAAGACGCACTCTTACTTTCCTATCCACCATTTTGGGACGGGTTAGATCCCGTGGGAGCAACGGACACAAGTCAGGTGGAGCAAACACTGTTAAGGTAAAGGTATAGGTAGGTAGATAGGGAATACTGACTCCCCAGCTGAAAAAGCCGATTAGAATAAACGGATATAACAGCAAGCTATATCTACCTCCTCTCTTTTCCTTCTCTTTAGCCGATGAAGAAAAATAAAAGAACCGGTTAGTAAGAAGATGGACACCACTAAACGGATCCCTTTGCGCGTCCAGAAGGGCGCGCAAAGAGCCGACAGAGCAAACGTACTGCAGTCAAACTGACCTTTAGATAAGAGACCATTAGAGCACGAAATAAAAGAGGAAATAGAGAGAGCAAAATCATTGGCAAAAGTTAAACAATCATAAAATTCATTAAACATGAAAACAATACGGAGTATTCACACGTTATCAAAGTAATATTCCGCTAAACGATTATGGCGATGAAGGCGAGGTAATCAGGTATTTTCGCGTTTATTTTAAAAATCACACCTGATCAAATAAAGACAGACGAATTCATCAACATAGAAACTTGCTTCAACTGTTATGCGGTTAAAAAGCACAACACAAGGGACTGTCTGATAAAAGAGATTAAATGGTGTTCTGAGTGTAGTGATAAAAAACATACGTGGGGAGAATGTAATTCTCAAATATAAAAATGTTTAAATTGCAATGGTAACCAGCGCACCCTGGAAATAAAGCGTAAACATATCGAAAATAAGAAAATAGAGAGGGCTAGAGCAGAGGAAGAAAAACAGAATCTTACATTCGCTTAAGTCACTAAAGCCACAGCAGAAAAAATCCGGCTGGTAAAAAACGTAATCGAAATTAAACAAGTGGAGTCTTTGAATATATTAGCTTGTATTCTACAAGCACACGTGTTGAATGTATTCCCGTGTAGTCAGGTGTATTCACGGGAATTAAATCTAATGTTAAAAAACAACGTTTTAGACGAAATGTGGTTGCCTAAAAAAAAACATCAGCCGACATACTGAGCGTCCAGTATAAACCAACAAATTTAGACAAGACCCAAGAACAGCAAAAGAAACCTAGCCAAGAGAAAACTACAGAGACCAACGGGCAAAGAATAGGGACCTAAGATTAAGGAAGACTACGCAAAAAAGTCAAGAAGAAGGGATAGAGATAGAAGTCGCCACAAGCAACAACACCAATATGGATACCGACATAGCAAACCAAACCCAAGAAGGAACAAGCTCAGTTGCCTCTCCAAAACTTGTGAAAGAAAGAGATAAAGAACAACAAAGCTTCAAACTAAAGATTTCCTCCGCTGAATAAAAGCCATTTCCCGATAACGTCAATGATCTAGCATAAAGTATTAAAAAGGTACACTATAAATACGAATACGAAGGTCCGTATACAAAACGCGAAGTATTCACAATGATTACAGCAGGCAAGTTAGAAATCCCACAGGATCTATGTTATACGCTAAAGAAAGAAGAATTCAAGAAAAAAAGATGTGGAAGGACAAAATCACCCATTAAGCATAAGGCTTATAAAGCAGAGAGAAGAGGAAGCCGGGAAGAAAACATAAATAATGGCATATGTAAGAAAAGTAAAAATAATAAGACATAACGTAGCTGGATGTAATGAGAAGACATTCTCTCTGATTAATGCATATTTAAAAGAAGAGCTAGATATCATTCTACTAAACGAGATTAACATCGAACCAGAAATAAATTACACTGTAATTACAAAAACTAAAAATTACATCAATTACGATGGCGTGGCTATGGCAATCCGAAACGATATAAGGTTAAAAAAACTCAAACATCTTGACGAAGCATATCTAGCGATGAGCATTAAAACAATGACAGGCAATCTAATAGTGGCACCTAGCTACCAACCCCCAAGGAGAGATTTCTTACCTCTCCACATCTTTACCTAAATATTTGTCCACAGAGACCAAACAGTCATCATGGGCGACTTAAATGCCGTAATATAGCCTCTGGCTACACTCGGAACTACAACAGAGCCGGAAGAACCCTTGACCTTTCATTGGAGCGTCTAGGACCGGAATTTCAAACTTATCTGGGCTAAAATAGAGCTACGAAACTAGATATAGTTTTGGCAACCACGATCCTTCAGTTCAATTACAGGCAACCACGAAATGGTGGTCATGACTTTATCTATGGATCCCATTCAAGTTAAGCTCCCACCGAGGAAATCATATAGACAGGCCGATTGGACCAGTTATGAAGAAGAGCTCGCCAATTACGGTCAGAGAGACATAACTGAGGCTTCACTAGAAGGAATAACCAAAAGATTAACGACATCATTGAGGCGCTTGTCAGGGCAAATGAAATATATGTTCCCACTACGTATAGAACTTTACCACACCCAATCAGGTCAGGCTCAAATAGGAAATCTCGAAAGGGAATATAAAGACATAAGAGATTTACTCGAACGATATGGCCTTCTGAGAGGCGACCCTGCAAAACTGCTGCGCGTGAAAGACCAACGAATAGAGAAAATATCACTAGAACGAAATAGAAGGTGGGCCATTTTGGGGAAGCCATAGACGATGAACTAAATCTTACCAAACTATGGCAAAATATTAACATCGCCAAGAAAAAAAGAAAGCCGAGGCTAAAAATCAAACTCCTTAATGAAGATGGAAAGAAGAAGGAGCCCCAGGAAATTGAAGAAGCGTTCCGAGAGCACTAGTGTAGGGTTTTTGATGTCTCTCACAACGAAAATGAGGACTTTGACGTCGACTACGAAGCAAGAGTGGTAAAAAACTTGGATAAAAACTGCCAAGAAATAGTCTCCATCATAGCTGCTTCACCAACACTACTAATAAAGCAGGGGATCAAACTGATCGCCCAACAATAAATACAAAGAACGCTCAACGCTACTAAACAGAAGGCACCTGGGGCGTCAGGGTTAAAAAAAGAAAACCTAATACGCGCACCACTCACCTTTTTTTCACAAATAGCACCAGTATTTAACGACTCTCTAAGCGCCAGATACTTCCCAGATGCACTAAAAAGGGGGAAGATTATCTTTCTACCAAAACCTGTTAAGCCACCAACTAACCCAGGAAACTTCAGGCCAATCACATCACTGAAGAGAGTGGCAAAATTACTGAAAGAGCCGTAAACGATAGATTAGTCAAGTACTTGGAAGAGAGAACACTGATTGTATACCATCAATATGGATTCAGAAAGAATAAAAGTACCGAGACAGCCCTGGCCATTCAGCTCGAATCAATTGCAAAGGCGAAATACGATCAAACTATAAAGACATAATACTCAGAGACGTCCAAAAGGCGTTGGATAAAGTTTGGATGATAAGCCTGAAATATAAAATCAAGAGACTAGGGATACCCTCTGCCCTAAACAAATGCCTCTGCGACTATCTAAAAGACAGATCGGCGTTCATCTCAATAGCAGGCTTTTATGGCCCAGACTTCGAAATCCTTTAAGGTGTCACCCAAGGAGGCTACATAAGCCAAACACTTTATAGTATATATATATATATATATATATATAATGCATCTACCAAGGCCTGTTCACGATACAACAATATATATCCAATTTTTCGACGATATTACGATAGTGGTGAACAGCACATACAGCCTTCCCCCATCCGGGCCCCGAATTACAGCGGCCGAAATTGATAATATTAACGAATTTGAGCAAGAGTGGAAAATTTGCACAAATCCCTAAAAGTTTTTCGTTATTCCAGTAGGCAGGCGCTTGATTTCAAGAGTAGTGATTGAAAAGAAAAGCTACCGCTACGTAAAAAAAGGAAAGGTACTCGGGCTAGAAATCACCCGAAATCGCTATGGCAAACACATTGCGGATAGAATTAATCAGGCAAAATCACATCTAACAAAACTATTCCAACTTATAAACCTAAAGAGAGAAAACATAAAGAAAATATACAGCGCTATTAGCAAAACCTCGTTGCTCCATTCAGCTATCCCATTGAACCATCTCCCGAAAACAAGCGCAATGAAACTTTAGAGAGTACAAAATAAAGCGGGATATATAATCACTAATACATGAAGGAGAAAACATAAAAAAATAAGAGATCTTCACAACAAAATAGAACCTTAAACCAAAAACGTGTCCTTACACAGAAGAGCTTTGAAGGTGTGGGACAAACTAGAATGTATAATGGACGAAGACGAAAAAAGAGCAATCGAAATCCCGCATAACCACAGAATAAATTACCGCGGTAACTTTAGAAGCGGTAGACTCGATTCGAGGGAAGAACCGCCCCCAAGATTCACTGCAGGGTGAGATTGCAGAGTCAATACAGAAATCATATATTAAGGAAATCCGCCAAAAAAAACAAAATAAAATATGTGAAATATTGAAGAACTACAGATGCGCGAGAGCCCCATTAAGGAATGCATAAGACTAATAAAGAAAAATAAACAATAAGAAACAAAGAGATGGCTGGTCTCCCAGCAACTAACTCTAACTCTTATTCATTCATCTTCACCACTTTATCCTAAACAACCTTATCCACACTTTTAATTCTACCTTTTTCAAGACGTAAGACGTAAGACGTCTGACTATTTCTATTTGTCGCGCCGATCTATTTTTTTGGCAAAGGAGGTAAAGGGAAATGAGAGTTTGAAAACGTGCTTCTTTTAACGGCGGTCAACTTGGAGACGCCCAGATGTCGAGAGTATGCTTTCCGCCTGAGGTTGCACGATAATTGCCGGTTTCTTCATTTGAATAATGACGGATTTAGCCATCCGCAATCTTCTGCGTTCTTGGAGTCTCAGGATGATGGAGATGTCTTTATTCAGTTTTTCATAGGTAAGGGTAGTGACATGAGAGTGGGCGAAGTTTTCCAATCGCGCCATCTTGAAGGTGAGCTGTCAGTCGCCTTGGCAGGGTTGCGGAGGTTGCGCATATGTACTTTGAATTGCGGTGTTCGCAGTCACTAACTTTGCACGAATATTCGTACACGACTTTAGTCTCCTGGAGTTCCCTCGTCGGAGGGAGACAGCTGTTCTTTATGATGCAACTACTGATTTTTTTAGTCTTTTAGTATATAATTAGATTTATATCCATATTAGGCTCGGTTGGGGTCACGTTACGATGGGGATGGCTTTGACAGCCTTTTCGCTTTCATGATAGCCCATGTTCATATTGGCCTTGTAATAAAGGTCGATATTATTCTTCTTCGTAGTAGACCTGACACCAGGACTAGCAGCCAAGTTGATTTTCTCTTTCATGGTAGCGTCGATGGATTTTTGTGGGTAGCCGTTGTTAATGAGAACTCGAGAAACCCTCTTGAGTTGGAGATCAACAGTAGTCCACGATGACGAATGAGAAATTGCCCTGTTAACTAAGGCATTGATGACTGCTCTCTTGTAACGTTCAGGACACTCAGAAGAACCATTTAGGCAGAGGCCTAAGTTCGTGGACTTAACGTATACTTGGATCACAAATATGGACTCCTGGGCACTTATGAGGATATCAAGGAAGGGAAAGGATCCTCCATCTTCCGTTTCGTGGGTGAAATTCAGACACGATTTATTCTTAAATGTTTCAACTAGGTCGTTCACTTGTTTTAGGTTATTTGCATTCAAAATTATGTATTCAAAATTGATATAACGCGCATAGATGGGAGGCTTGGGCGCTATATTGCTTTTAAAAATATTGTTCTCAACTGAACCCATGTAAATATTAAGTAAGAGGCGGCCAAGGGGTAACCCCATCGCGAAGTCATCGATTTGCACGTAGATTTTCCCGCCGGAACCGTAGAATGGCGCTTCTTTTGTGGATGCTTGGAGAAGTTGTCGCAATGTCTTCGGAAATAGTGAGGGTTATCAATTCGGTTTAATGAACGGGAACATTAACTGTACCAATTTGTCTTGGATCTTTTTGCATCTTTCTAGTGTTTTGGCTAAGTCAACGCTGTTAATATATTAATAATAACAGTTCTTTTATAACGGTAAAGAGGCTAACATAAAGGTGTGACTTTGAAACCATTTTTTTGGGGACTGGTGGATTAGCTGTCCTATAAAGGTAGTCTCCCAGTTCGAGGAGGAAAGGATGACCCGCTAGACCTAAAGTAGAGCAGTTGTCTAATAATGCCGCTACATTAACCGTATAACTTGACTTAGATATTTTTCCATCTTTCGAGTGTTTTGGCTAAATCAACGCTGTTAATACATTAACAGTAATGGCTTTATATAACGGTAAAGAGGATAACATAAAGGGGTAACTCGGAAACGAGTTTTTTTTGTACTGGTGGATTAACTATCCTATAAATGTAGTCTTCAAGTTCGAGGATGAAAAGATGTCCCGCTGGACCTGAAGTAGAGCAGTTATCTAATAATGCCACTACATTAACCGTACCATATATATATATATATATATATATATATATATATATATATATATATATATATACAAACAGAGCTAATACAAGATCTACACTGATAACAACTACAACAAGACTTTCTCCATTGTGAATCTTTGGCTTTTATAAACCTTTGGAAGGAAGTCAGAGAGGAAGATGCGGAAACCGTGCCTTACACACTATAAATCCATAGAGTTTAAGAATGAAATAACTTAGACGTGAATTAGCATATGTGACATAAAACTGGAGTTTTTAAAGGTAAGAGATAGGGAAATTGAAGACCCTGATCACGAAGGGCAAACGTCTTTCAAAAGCCTTCTAAAGTTCTTGCAATCTCCGTTTCTGTTCTCTTTAAAAATGATTCCGGTTTCATGTCTTATGTTTTCATTTACGTCGAATTTCTTTCATTCTTTATATAAATATATTGATGCAGTCCCTTGTGGCTTTGTAACTATGTGCTCTGGCGCCCCAAAGTCTCAGTCGATAGATGGGGCACGCAATCAAGGTGATCCGGCAGTCAGCGCAACGGAATCCATTTTCCTAAGAAAGGAGTCCCTGGTTAATTTGTGCACGGTGCATTCTGACATTGAGTGACCCTTCCTGCAAGGAGTTTGATCGTAGTAGATAGGCGTAGCAGATGGGCCTATTATAAAGACCTTGTACGACAGAATAGCGGAAAGCAAAAGGAGCTGTATAGCTTTTAGTTTTATTTACCATCCTAGGTCTGCTCAGATTGTCCCTACTGATCTAATGTTTTATACAAGACTTAAATTTGGGAGGAGTGATGGCTCATCTCAAAAAGGGTTTACTAAGACTATATACCTGGGAATATTGAATAATCTTTTGAAATTTATCCATTCCTTTGTTATGTGGTATGAGTCAGACTTCCATAACTTCTATTTAATAATAAAAAAATGTATATTCTATGATATTCCAAAAAATTTGAATGGCTACTCAATAATAAATTCAACCTACCAGATAGTGGAAAAATTCTCGAAACATATTGATGAATTTGGGGGCAAATTAATTAACAAATAATTGTTTAATTAATACTTGAATATGGGACTTGACTTTTGATTTATAAGCTTAAGTTTCAGTAATGACGTTTTAAGTCGCTTGAGGTGGTTTTGAGAGTCAATTTGGAATATTAAAATCTCAATGCCCAGTTCGGGAGTGTTCTGGGATTTCGTGAAGCCTTGGGAAAAATCTTACGATATGGGTCTTTCATAGTGGAGGTCATTTCCAATATTCCATGTTTTGCATAGGGTTTGATTAAAACACTTTGTTTTAAAAATATTATAATGAGTAGAATGAAAAATACAATGACTATTACCGTGGGGGAGTAGGCTAAGAATTTATGCGTGGTTATTTTGGTGGCGATTAAGGATTTTGAACTCTTCGTTTCACAATTTTAAGCTTGTAATTTGGCGAGGTCACCAAATTAATCAACAAATCTAGTTGCTTAATTGAACAAGGGCGAGGTTTATATTTTGGTGGCCAATGGATTCTTGCTGAACAAGACTAATACGTATGCGTTATTAAGCTTGGTGGTCTCGGTTTCTTCCACGAACCATGGGTGCTTTATTAGCCTGATAATTGGGAGTACGAGGGTGGTATATTTTGACAGGCAGTTTAAGCTAGAAGGTTTAAGGGAAGATATATACATAGTTGGGCCGATATGGATTAAAAGGGGTCGGTTTGATGAGTATTCCATAATTTCACAGGTGGGTAAGTGATGGGTTTAGATTAAATCTAATCGGCACGGACACTTTATGCCAGAACTGGATTTACGCTTCCATAATACCTGAATATGTGGCGTAGTCATTTGAGATAAACAAATTTGGATAGTACTTCCGCTAACGCGGGTGACATTGTGCAAAGGCGAGGGGAAAGGTCTCATGTGGTATTCTAGGTAAGGTTGGTTGTTGAAAAAGCCTATGAAAAAGGGTAGATGGAAGGTGTATGGCTTATTCATACGAAGGGTCCAAGTGCACTCTAGAAACTGAAGTAGGTTCTCTATATTGAGAGAAAATACAGGATGCGATACTTTGGTGACTACGATGTACGTATTAGTTTTAGAGAAAAAATTGGTAAGAGTAAGGTGTTGCGAATCCAAATGCTTCGTCTGTAGGATTTTTGTTTAAAGAAATAAGAATTTTAAAGGAATTTGCTTTTCATGATTTAGCGTAGGTTAATGATTTGGGTGAATTAGGTCTGAAGATAAGCGCTGAAATGGCTTTGTACTAGATTGAATCAGTTGTTTATTAGGTGTTCTATTTGAAGCTAATGGTTGTCAACGACTTAATGTACGTCATCTGTAGTAACAGTTCCAAAAATCCCTTTATCAGTTTTCCACCCAAATCACCTAAGGCACGTTATCTGCGAGCCTTTCCAGAAACTCGTTTAACCCATGGTCGTTCGGTTGTGGAGAATATCATTTTCCACGAGTTAGCTGTTTTTTAATATGTCATCTATTCAAGATCTATGTCAATGAGATGTTATAAAATAATAACAGCGACCATGATGAGTCCCTATTGATTTCTTGATCTAGGGTATGGATATTCTCAAGGAAGTGCGAAAGTTGTTCCTTAATTAATTTAGGTGCCCTAAGGTCTACAATGACATTGGCAAGGCCTTTGACTAATTTTCCCTCTTTAAGGTTTCTATCACTACACCAGTCGAGTGTTTGGAAGGAGGCAAACCGTTTGAACCGTGTAAAGAAAAGTTATTACAGTTATTGCCTTCAATAACATTTTGTGAGTATTTACTAGCATTGAGGCTAATGGTGGTTCGCAGTTAGGGTCATCTTTTCGCTGGTATACTGGAGATTGAGGTGATGATTGGGGTTGTCCTGGACCTCTTCGGATTTCTGCGTTCGTTGGCTTATTCAATTTGGAGGTTGACAGAAGGCTCCGAGAAGTTTGATGTACATTGATGAATTATATTTGAAGATAACCGTTAAAATGGCTTTGTACCTGATTGACTAAGTTTCTTCATTTCTTTACAGGATGAACTAACATTGAGAGGGTCGGGATTTCAATAGTTAGGGGTGGAACTGGATGTGTGTGGTTACTTGGTGCTTTAAAATACCAAAACGTTGATGTGTCTGTCTAGTCAATGGATAGATTTATACCTGATGGATTAGTTTCCTTCGCCTGTTGTTTCACTCCAGGTAAGCCCTTTGGGAGATACACAGATCGAGCATTGCGGAATCTCATCTTGTAAGTGCATGCTTCTGATACTATTTTGATATGGTGTGAGTGCACTAGTTATATACGTTTTAAGTCCCTATGATCGATGAATTTAGAAGTTTTTTCTGAGATTTTCCATTATTGGTTATCGACATCTAATTGGGTTTATAGTTACGTGTTAGGGTTTAGAGGTACGATAATATTAATATAGCTACGCATCTCTCAGCAGTGCGCTCTCTCCGGATTAAATAAAATTTTTGAAATCACATTCCGTCAATTCGTTAGTGACATGTGTAGAGGGTAGAGCATGCACTGCAGACATGATTCTATCAACCTTTGAATTGATAAGGTCATAAGAAAATCATTTGTCATAAAGGAAAAGTGCAAAGTGTAATGTAACTCCTATAGTTACATGATAAACACTGTTGATGGCATCCTTAGCTGGAGATAGAGATTCGTCACACTCGGCCGAGGGAGATTCAGGATTTTTCGCTTTGGTCGCTCCACAAGCCCATTTGAGGTTAGGTGATATGAAAGTATGGGTATCCCTGTTATGTTGCACAAGCTTCATATTTCTTTCACTATTTTCAACTTAAGGAGATTTACGTTGAAAGAGAGCAATATATTGTGTGTGCTAGGCCTTTTAATGATGTTAGGGCCTTGACAACGGTTCTGCCTCTTTCATTAGGAATTGGCACCAATTGATTATTACGGGTAAAATTTCTGTGAATACTAATATGTATTTGTTGTTTAGTGGTGTTTTCTGAATGTTCCCAAAATATTCATGCTGATCCTTCTCCATGTGTATTGTTTGGGAAAGGTTTACTTTATGCTAGGCATATTGGGTATTCTTGTATATACATTTCTATTCGCAGTCTGCTAATTTTGTTTTTGTAGCTGACGAGGTTTTCCTGGATTTGGTATTCTTTGGCTAAGGGGTGTTGTGTCTTGACATTAATTTCATGAATATGTCCTTAATTTAGTCCTTTACTTTCAATGCCCAGTGACTTAATATACCTTCTAATAGTTTGTCTTTAAATAGATTGACAATGGGTAGATGATCATTTCCTACAAAAATGTCGTATCATTATATTAATTTTCTTATTTTTTTTACTCCAAACTACAGCTAGTCCTTTGCAGTCTTTTGTACTCTAATTCTTTGTGCACCGGTTAATAATTTACTCACTTAGGAAATTTTCATAATTTTTCTGTTTTTTATTTAAAGGAAAACATTCTCTATGCTGAAGGAATTAGCATCGGTAGCTACGGTAGCTAGGATAATAGGTTGCGTGTAGTGCAGGTACTGTAATATGGTGTCACGGGTTAAGTGTTCTATGGGACATTTAAAATTTTGTTGTTGTGAGGGACCCCATTTGAATGTGGCATATTTTTCGAACAGCTCGGTGATGGGCTTGGGGGTTTCGAAGAAACCAGGGATGAAGTTGCGGTAGAACCCTACAAAACCAAGAAAAGCTTAGGTTTCTTTAACCCACTATAGTGGGATGTACTTTTAAAGGGTACCTTTTTTGCAATATCGGGTTTGATCCTTTAAAAAGACAGTAAGTATCCAAAGTATACGAGAGATTCTTGAAGGAAATTGCATTTTAGTAGTTTTAATTTTATATTTGCCTCCTCAATTTCTCGAATATTTGCTAAAGCATGTCAAATTATTTGATTGTTTTTAAATGATATTTATAATTTGTCTAAATAATGTAAAGCCTCCACGAATAATAGAGCAGAAAAGACTAAGTTCATTAACGTAGAGAAGTTAACAGATCCATTTAGGACACAGAATGGTTGAAGGTGGAATTGATCGCACCCGGAATTCATAGTAATTACCCTATATGTTCTGGACTCCGTGATGAGCTCCATTTGCTAATATCTAGTAGTCAGATCTAGTGAATAAAAGTACTTATAAAGGGTGTTCCATTAAAAAATATCGAGGTTAGCAGTAAATATAACAGTGTTATCGGTGAAAATTTATTGATTTCCCAACTGGATCATGTTATTTGAGTCATGGCAATTATGTGTGCAAAATAATATCGCCTAAATGTCTGCTAAGGCTTCGGCAGCACACCTCCACTCGACGGTCCAAATTCTTGATGAGTTCTCTGCATAGTTGCTCCTCGATCTTACCAATATGCCTTATTATCTCACCCTTCAGCTGCTGAATTGTTGTTGGCTTGTTGACATAGACCTTACTTTTGACATGACCCCAAAGGCGTTAAGTCACACGATGGTGGTGGCCAATTGACCTCGCTGTTTCAAAAGATGATGCGACCCAGGAACTTCTCATTTAATAAAGCCATTGTTGCATTGGCTGTGTAGCATGGGGCGCTGTCATGCTGAAACCACAAATCTTCGACATCCATAGAATTCAATTCAGGCCATAAAAAGTTGGTCATCATGGCACGGTATCGCTCGCCTGTCACCGTAACAGAATTCCCGGCATTATTTACGAGGAAATACGGCTAAATGATTTAGGTAGCAAAAAATGCACACTAAACAGTGACCTTTTGTGGATGCAGTGGCTTTTCAACAATCTTCCTTGGATTTTCATCAGCCCAAATGCGGCAATTCTGGTAATTAACGAATCCACCAAGATGAAAATGGGCTTCATCACTAAAGATGATTTTTGGCGAAAAATTTTCATCGGCTTGTCTTTGCTCGTGCATCCAATTGACGAATGTACGGCGCTTCAAATGGTCAGCAGTCTTCAGTTATTGTGTCAATTGAATTTTTTAAGCGCGTAGAGACAAATCTTTTGTCAAAATTCGATGTAACGTTGTTGTAAAGAGGTTCTATTCCTGCGCGCGATGACGAATAGAGGTGTCTGGATCTTCGGCCATATTCTTGCGCACTGCAGCAATATTTTCAGCTGAACGGCGTACACGAGCCCGCAATAGCTTTTTCATATCTGATACCGACCCTGCTTGTTTAAATTTACGAACAATATTCTCAATTGCACTCTCGGTTAATCGATTATGTTGACCAAAATAATCGTGAAGTGCCCGAACTGCGTTTCTGTTTGAACGTCCATTTTCATAATAGGCTTGGATAACTTTAACACGTTGTTTTATTGTTAATCTTTCCATGGTTGAAATTGCCGAAGACTGAAGTTGTTAAATCTAAAAGAAAAAGAAGAAAATCATTAGAGGCTTAAACTTAACTCACATTTAAAATCTGTCCAAGTTATTGGAACACCCTTTACTTCCCTATATTTTGGATTGTTTCTCCATTATGGGAAACCTTTCTGGGATAGTGACAATGTTTGTGCGTCTAAAATCAATTCCCAGTGTTATTCTTCCAAAAGCTTTGGATAGTAGGATAATAGGGGAAGACCACGGCCTAATTGAATGATCAATGCAGAAATGATCGTATGATAAAGCAATCACATCCCAATTTTGAACTAGGGGATGAAGTAGTTTGTACACACACTTGTTGCTGATGATTCAGGTGAGGAATTAAAATTTTCCCTTAAGGACGATTGATATTTCTATCTCGATCTGCTTATGTCTACAGTTGCTTGGTCTTTTGGGGCTTGGATCACTGAGTTGGGACAATTGTGAAAATTTAGTAAAATCCATGCCACGAAAAGTTATGGATGTAATTAAAGCAAAAAATGGGTCTATAAAAATATTAAAATAATAAACATATATATATATATATTGATTTCTTTAAGATAAACGTGTATTAACTTTGTGCAAAATGTTTGTTAGCATATGACACCATCTTTGCTAAACTTTGTACTCTCATATGACCCAAATATAGAATTAAATAAAGGACTTGATGGTTTCTTTTTTAGTTAAGAGTCACTTATCTATAGAATGACCAGCAGAGAGCCCAAGGGACTGCAATAGATTAAGAGAATAACACAAAGTGACAATGATATTAAGACGACCTAATTAAAAATTAATTTTCAAATGAACTTTCCAGTAGGGAATACTTTCCTCTTTCTAGAATAAGTCAACTCCTCCGAACGCACTTACAAATTCATATTGTTTCACACATTTCTTTTATCGCCCAAAGAGAGTAATAACTACAGCTATAAAATCAGCTTTCTTTATCGTTAACCAAATACCAATGAAATCTATCAATTACAAGCAATGACCGATCCTATTAGGGTGAGTTTCGCAACAAATTCTTCCTTATATATCTCTATTCGTAATAAAATTCTTTGATAGTTAACTGTGAAGTTTACATATCTAATTACCTCTACTGGTGCGATATAATTTCCACACATATTGGATTTCTATAACTCCCCCCTTTTCTAATGGAATCTCTGCTATCACACTTTCTTGCTGTGGCCTAAATGGTTTTTCTTTTATTGTTTAGGAAAAATCAACTAGCAAAATTCCCGATCCTTTCTCGAAAAAATCATCTACCGTCTTTTCAGTTATTTATGATACTCAGGTGCCTCTAAGGAGGATAGAGTTTCTCTTACATCTCGAGCAACAATTCCAAACCATATCTCTTGACGGCCCTAAACGGGGGAGAATTATATCATTTTTACCTAATATACACTTATAATCGCCTCGTAGATCCTTTCCTAATGTTGCATGAAATTTGATAGTGTCGCTTATAAATTGGTAAATTAAGGGAAACCTGAAGATGCGCAGAATATCGTAGCTCAAGTTCGCAAGTTAGTATAGCTCTTTATACGGTGGATACGCAATTCTTCTACTTAACTCCAGCCTGCCTGTTAGGCAACTAAGAAAGGCAAACTTAGACTGAGTGGAGCGATGCAATTAAGAACGAGTGTGAGGATTTGACAGGAAAAAGAGCAGAATAGTGGCCATTGGCTCGTTATTAATGGAAAAGGCGAACGAGGAAGGTTTGAGACCCAATTCCTGTTGAAGGATGGGTTGGAAATGAGGTTTCTTATTGGTACCTCCGTTAAGAAGGTCCTGCAAAGTGACTTACTCTCGAATAAAAAGGTTCAGGTGAGCTGTGCTTCTTTAGTTATAGATCCTTCACACAGATTCACTTCAACCATTCCTTTTTAAAGAAATGAATGAGGAAATTAATTTCTATACACGATGGCATCAATTGCACAAAACCAAATTAAGATCAATATAAAAGGACTCATTTTCCATTTATTCTCCTTAACTGACATTTAAACTCAAGTCATCGTCTGGATATATGCGAAAAGTTTTCAATGATATCGATCTGAATGTGTGAAAATATTATTTGTGTGGTTTTACAAGGACAGTATGAAACACCACGATAAAATTCACTTGCTCTTTTAGTGACACTTTGCGCTGTTGTAGTCGCCTATTTTTTTGCGGTAATGGATTTTGTTGAGGTAAAATGAACCAATTTATTCTCTATTAGTTAGTCGTTGACTCACATTTTTGAAATTTTTTCACTGAGAATGAAGATGAGGACCAACGTTTGATTGAAGACGCGTTCTTTCTCCCCAATCTTCAGGTGATTCTTCTATTTACCTTAGCGGGTGTTGACCATTCGTTAATAAGGTGGGCTAAGGTATCACTCTCCCCCTCTTGGCTGGAAGGCTCAGCGCAGAAGGAATAATCATACCAAAATAAAAATAAAAAAGACACTCGCTGTCGTGTCCAAGGGCACTAAAAACCGATCTTCGTTGGTCGTTGTTTGACTATGGCGAGGGGGGGGGATAAATACTTGTGTTTTGAAAACCCAGCAATCGGGACAAAACCTTCGTCATTCTAGGGAGATTTCTTGGAACTGTGGAGTGTGAAAGAATTGTAGTGTGAAGGCGGAGAAAGAACGACAGCGGTGTTATAATTGCCTATGCGTAATGTGCTGTGGGTAAAAACTACCTACCATCTCGGTCGTAAACCAAGCTGCTCCATCAATTGGGCCTGACTTCTCCATGCTCTGACTTTTGTGTCCTCTCTCACTTGTGTTCGAACTCGGCACCTTGACGATTGATGGCCAGCGCCGTCTCTAATTGGTTGGTTGTTTTTTTCTGTTTCAATTAAACCTATTTTAATATATTTTTGGTAATTTTGGAATTACCCTCATCTCTATCATTACTTCCTTTTCCCACTTCTGGTTATTCTACTTGGCTCTGGTTTGGATAATTCAAGTTGAATTAACTATAAGATTCCCGCGGTGAAAATAAATGATTCTTGAGATGTTTTAATTTAATTTTCAGTTAAACTTTCGTAGGGATGCGAAAAATACCCTAAATATTTTTCAGAAAAAAGAAAACGAAACAACCAGCGATATTGTAGATTTAGATATTTTTGTGAAAATTTAATATTACAAAACAAAGACACTCCTAATCACACCTTAGAACTTTTCCTTCGTTACCCTGAGTTCGTAGTGAATTAAGATGACTCGAATATTCTCATTCTCCTGTCTTTATCCTTCCAACTTCTTTCCAAAACCATGAGAGAGTAATTTTATGCTTTTGAGTAGTCATTCTCTGTGATAGATATTGTCCATAGACGTAGATAAAAGACGAAAATAATAGCACAAATATGAATCATAATGAAAAAAAGAACATTGTCTTGTATTTATCACCAATAATTTTCGTACTCTTCCCATTCCTTCTATTATCAGACTTTCCCTTTCATCTATCAATCTTACTCTGCTATCATTTGAATATATAAATTTTGGGGGAATTGCACAAAAAATCTTTATATTTTCTATACCTCACGGATTCTCATATTCCTTGGAATACGCCATTATTACTTTGACAAATTCTTTCTTACATTTTGAAGTGGAAATATAGTAGTTGAGTCCTACCAGCCGCGTCCTCAATCACTGAGTGTCGATGGCTGCATCAAGGGGCAATGTTTGGCCCTGCCATTGTTCCACTTGGATCAGGTCGGACTCTCAAAGTCAGAAGTGGGGCAACTCGAAACTGAATTTGACGTCAAATACATTCGCAAGAATTCAATTAAGGAGAGTTATTTGAATATAAGGTTGCCCTCTAAAGGAGTGCTAGCTGTGCATTTCCTCTCCTAAAACATCTGCATTTTTTATCAAGCGCTTTCTCAATAATGGTTTCGAGTAGTTGTATGATGAGGAAAAAAGGACTCATTTCACAGAGTTCAGTGGGAAACTGATTCTGAGATTTCCTTTTAAAAAATTCTTCCCAAAAGGAAGATTATTATTCATATTTAATTCGTTTTTTTTTTATAATTTCCTGCAGGTTCTACCACCAGTCTACATTTTCTTCTAATCTTTTAACTCTATGTTTTTTAAAAAACTTTTGACTTTCAGCTAAAACAAACATTAAGGTTTTATGAGCTTATTTTGTTGTTACTAACTCCTAAAGAGTTAATAATTTAATGCGGCTAAGTCAGGTGAGTTTGGAGGATGACTCATCAGTTTTCAATCGAAATTGTTAGGTTTTTGTGTGGTATTTTGGGATATGAGATCGTCCGCTGTCTTGATAAAAGAACACGTTTCTCTAGGAATTAATGCTGCCCTTTTTCTTCTAGTGATGAATATAAAGGGTCTGATTTGGATTTCGATGATTAAAATGGATGATATCATTCCTAACCCCTAAACGCAAAACGAAGCTTTATGGATAAGACGCTTATTTTGGCTAAGGTATCGTTTTTATCTCAAAACTAATCTATCGTCTATAAGGCTCATACTAAAATTCTGCATTATTTATTCGAGAACAAATAATTTTTGTGACAGTTCAAGAGGAGTCCGTTGCCCTAACTCTGAGCCCTTGCATATTTCCTTCAAACGACGATGCACAGCGGAGTGAGTTAAATGTAGGTTTATAGACAACTTTTTAACAGTAACTGTCGGATTTTTTCCATTCCTATATTTTAAAAGGTCTTGATCAAATTCCAATTGCTGCCCTGAACAGATCTCATCTTTTGGATTAACGGTTACCAAGGGAAATTTCGGAAGCCATCTTTCACGCTGGCTCACACTTCATGTTCCCTCGATTTACACTCTATAGAAACTTTCTGCAGTTAACTATCATTAAGGTCTCTTTTGAACCTACATAAAACAGATTTTCTGGTAGAAGATAGAATGAAGGCTAATTATTTTATAGTGCCTAGTATTGAGGAAGTAAGTACAAAAATCACTTCACTAATCGTTGAATTGATGAATTAAACAAATATCTGAAGTGAGAAAGAAAACACATATATTGATGTCTTATTTTTTCACGTCTACATCTTTTCTTTAACTAGTATTATATATATTCCTCATTTACGAAGAGATATGTAAAATTAATACTAATAAAACAAAATTAATACCCTAGAAAATAAAGGTGAGTCAAAAAGTTCTCAGACAAATGTCCTTAACAATATATTTTTCGCTATAACATAATCATTTTCTACGTAAGCTCTATTATTTTCTGTACACTTTTACAATCTATGTTACCACTCGTAAATTCCATCCTTTTGGATTCACTTCGGTTGTCTCTGACACCAAGCAATAACCTGCTTTTTGGCTCCATTTAGCGACTGGAATTGGGTGCCTTTCCGTTATTGTTTGAATTTTTAGAAACAGAAAAACGTCGGATGGGGCTAACTAGGGCTATTGCGGGGTATCTGTAAGAGTTTCACATCGAAATTTGCCTAGCATAGCCCTGACAGCCTTCGTAAAATGGGCTGGGGCATTGTTATGGTGAAACAAAATATTGCTGTGCAGCTTTCCTTGGGCTTCGAATCCACAAGCAATAATGTTAACATAATCAGTACAGAGAAATATATCAAAAGAGTACATGATTTCTTAGACTTAATTGGATATATTACATGGGCATATGTACATAAGAAAATCAATAATAAAATTAGAAAAAAATACTCTCAATCAGCATCAGTTCGAAGGGGAATTCAATAGATTGAGGCTTAAGTTATTGGCTATAGAGTTTTCAGAGCCTTTAATATACATGATCCTGAATTGAAATTCTTATAAAAACAATCTCCAGCGCATTAGACGACCATTCTTGCTTTTTACATTTCAGAGGTAGGATAAAGGTTTATGGTCAGTTTCTATTATAAAACTTTCCCTACCAGAAACATTTTAATTTTTTTAATTCCCCAAACTATCACGACGGCCTATCGTTTAATGATAGCCTAGTTCTTGTCTTGTGGTAGCAATTTCCGACTTGCATACGCAATTGGGAAGCTATCACCATTTTCCCCGTAATGAACGAGAACACAGCCTATTCCCTCGTTGCTGGCATCTTTTCGTATGTCAAATGGTGCTGTCTTGCTCTATGCAGGTGACTTGCAATACATTTAGGGGGTCCATAGAATAATTAGACTCCATAGGAGATTCTTCATCTATAGCCAGAATCAGGTTAGTCCATGCGCGCCGATGACATTTCTTCAGGAGATTTATGTGGAAAAGCTTCCTTCTTGTTGGCATTTCAATCAAATAATTGATAGGTCCGAATTTCTCGATCACTTGATATAGGCCCTTCCATTGGCTCAGTAATTTGTTGTTTTATGTTGGGAGCAACAAAAAGACTTCTTGAAATGGCTTAAATTTTCTATCTTCAGATTTGTATTCGAAGTAAGTTTTATATTAATAGAGGTTAACATCCGCATTCTGGTACTCGGTACGCTATTTTGGCACATTTACCTAACCTTGGTCGTCACTCAAGCAGATATGAGTACGAGGATTGGATTTCCTGATCCAGTCTTTGGTGCGCATATAATTCTTTTAATATGCTCAAGGGGCCTCGTACATTTCTTCCGTATAGTAATTCCAACTTGTCATGATGCAGGGCTACAGTTAAAAGTAACCTGTCAGATATCACGATGCACGTGCACGCTGTCTTGCGCAAGAGAGTTGAGATCCGCCACCCATTCCCCACTCTATTTTTGAATTTGAGACCTCCAGAAGTGTTTTTGTTAAACAGAGAGTACACCTGGTGTCCGGCCGAACTCGGTTCAAATGAAGAAAGGGATGCTTCTAAATGCGACGGCGGTTGGACAGGGGTGGCTCTTACATTGTGCACCTGGTTGGAATAGCTGCCTCTAAACTGAGAATTTTTAGGGCAATTAGTTCTCACATATGCTTCTACTCCACAGGAGTAACAGATGAGAGTTCTCCTCGTAAACAACGAAGCAGCTAGATTCGAGGAGAGCGGTCTAACCTCACGTTTGTCTCGCATGGAAAGGAGTTTAGGCTTAAACAGGACAGTCATTTTGATGAACTTATCCCTGTTGTGGCGGTCTAATTTAGCCTTACGGGCCTTTGCTCCTAGAGAGTGCGCTTTAGTCTTCTTCCTTTCATCTACCTCCTCAATGTACTCTTTAAATCTCCGGCACTTCTGGTCTTTCACTAAGTATCTGAGGTCTGAGGAAAGTGATGCCAAGAGTTGGTCTTTGAGGACGAAGGCAACCAAAGTATCGTATCCTGGAGAACTTTGGACGCGTCTAGCCAGAAATTAAAAATACGCCAAAAGAAATATTTAAACTGTCGGAATGTTTTGTTAGGTTGCATGCGACAGTGCTGGCGTCATGTTATAGGCAGCTAGTAATTCGGCTTTTAACGTAGAATAATCGATGGTTGCTTCTGATAAGAGCGAGATGAAAATGTCCCTGAGTTGGGTACTAATTAAATGCAAAAGCTTAGCTACGAAGTCGGTTTCAATATCCAAATGATTCACTCCCAAATCTTTTCCTTAAAAACAGGCATTGATCCTTTCCAACACATGCAAAAAAAATTTCTCTCTTTCTTCACGTTATTTTTCTTCTCTTTCCTAACTTCTTCAGGTTCTTTCTCCTCTCTTTCCCTTCTTCACGTTTTCGTCTTCTCTCTGTCTTCTTTCCGCTCTTACTGATCTCTCATCTCCTTGGATGTACGCCATTAAATCATTTCCATTCAATCCGAGAAACTCACTTTGTGTTTTGCAAACTTCGGAAGACGACATGGTGACGTCTTCACAAAACTTTTACGCCAAAATGTTAAAAAAAAAACACAACAAAAGAACGACGCGTGATTGTCGGCCTAAATTTAATTGCAATTCACTTAGATTAATTTCTCAAAAGCTCTAGTGAAAGTGCAAAAGGGTTTTCCTTAACACGAAAAAAAAATTACAAAAGAAAAAAACAAAAACCAACAACTAAATATTCGCACAATTCGAACTTTATTCCGTTTGCTTACTCGGAATAATTTCTTTGACTGAAGTCGAGATTTTAACACTATTTCTTATTTTAACCTTGCTGGGATTAAGACGATATGGCCTCGGCGCCTTACACCTTAAAGTACACCAAAGACAAAACAAAACAAAAAAAAGTGCAATTCCTACTGAATCCTTTAAATATGGCAGAGTATATGGGGCCTGAAAGAAAAACAAATTTCGTTAGGAAAAACTAGTTACGCACAGTCAAACATAGAAATGAAAAAAAATCATAAAATAAATTCAAAAAGTCCAGAAAATAAAGTAAAACAATTTTCATGCTAAGTAGCTTATGCAAGTAGATCGTTTCTCCACCGTTTTCTGATAGCTAAAATCAAACCACATAAATCCTTGACACCAGATTAATATGAGTGTATATATATATATATATATATATATATATATATATATATATATATATATATATATATATATATATATATATATATATATATATATACTGTAATTGATTTGTTCCTTGAGACGTTAAGGACCTTTAATAGGACCATCTTCAACGACTATGTTGATTTCACAACTCTCACTTTGTTCATTCTGATTTATTTTCGGGTTTTTTGTTGTTTTTACAATTTAATATAATAGTTTATTTTTTGGTAACTCCAGTAACTTATAATATGGGATATTCAAGTAAGCTTATGTTATAATTTCACTTTCTATTATTTTTTTTAAAATTACACTGGGTAGTAGTATTCAATTCTATATATTGTTATTAGTGTTTTTACTTTAATTTTAATAATTGTCAATTTTATTATTTTAAATTGCCTTCATCCACTTTTTTTAGCCCTTATTTAATACATTCTTTTAACTGTTATCAATTGATTAATGTTCCTTCCTCTGCTGCTTATTAGACGAAATAGTCGCTGAAGATGGTCCTAGTAAAGGTCCGAAACGTAAATGATTAGTGTAAGCACCTGGGTCTTTATATTCCTGCTATATATATATATATATATATATATATATATATATATATATATATATATATATAAGTAAAAGAACTCAATGGAGAGTTATGGTATATGATAGTGAAACCACTGAATAAGAGCAAAAAGTTTAATTTACGAAACAAGTTTCAGTATGTAGTTGATCATACCCTCTTCTGTCGTACACTGAGTATGCAATTGTTACAAAAGTCCATAAATAGCGTACATATCAGAAAAAAAACAAGAGGATAAAACCACAAAGAAAGACAAAACAGGGGGAAAAGGTCATTAATCAGGGGATGCGAGTCTAAGATCGTTGACTAAGCAGTTTACGATAAAGTTACCGAAATGGGTTCTGAATTTCAATTGCCCATCTGATCTGTATGCTATCTATAGACTTTTGTAACAAGTTTCTCCTCAGTATACGACTGAAGAGGGTATGATAAATACATACCCAAACCAGTCTCGTAAATTAAACTTTTGTCTCCTCTAAAGTGGTTTCGTTTCACTATCATATATATATATATATATATATATATATATATTTTATGTCGTCGGTCTGGTTAGATCTTCTGACCTTAGATCTTCCGTGACTTAGAACGGTTGGCGGATTGCACGCCGGTCAACTCTACAGTTAACCTTGCCTCGAATAATGCAATTAAACTTTGGGTATCAATAAATCTCTAAGAATGACTAGTTATACTTTTCAGAATTAATTCAACTATCTAGAGGGTTCTGTATATCAAACTGGGCGAAACAAAATAAACTTTACTACTGTACAAAAAAAGAATAAAATACTGGGCATGAAAGATAAATAAAAAATAAAATAATGGACATGAAAGACAAAACTAAAATAAGATAATGGACATTCGGCCACACACGACCGACAAAATATGGATTGCAATTCTGGTTGGATCTGCTACCCAAGTATTTGGCTGCTCGAGTGGAATAGGAGGTGTAGGCGCACTGAGTTCAAGTACTTTCCAACAGCACGGGTTGGGTGTGCACTTAAGGCCGATTAGTACTCGGCCTCTTCGAACTTTTGATGGAAAATACAACCTGTATTCCAGTAACCACAGTCACTCTCGAAATTAGGGATCGAGAGATTATTTGCCGGGGATGAATCTGGGTTCAACAAATCTTTTGTCATCTGTTGTTTTTTTTCTTGTCTTCTGGCCCTTGGTCTATGGGGAGGCCGAGAGGAAGAAGCTTATGCGACGTATCCTGATAGCATAATACTAATTTACCCAGGCATATGCTTTACTATTTATACAGAGCCGCCGGAAGTATTTAGACTTTCACGCCATTTCACCGGACCTCTCTTTCTTACAATTATGCTCGCTATATGGCGTGTTATCAAACGGAACTTACCTCAAAAAAGCCGGTCGCGGGTTCTTTCCGTCATACCCATCTCTCTTACACACACACACACTCATTTTTGTCTTTATGATGGTGTGGGGCTGCCAGAAAACAGTTTCATTAAAATGTAGGGATTTTCCAGCCCATGGAACCCTTAATAGGGGTATTAGGCGAAAAAATTTGGTATATGTTACCAATGACACCGTCCTATCATGATGGAAACAAACAAAGGGTTATGAATTGATAGGGGTGTTTCTGGGAAGATATATGGTATTAACTCTATTAATCACTCATCCATTTGTGCCTACGCTATAAAACCCCACGAGGGAGTTAAATAACTATCATTTGGTATCGTTTCTCCGTATACTTATTCTTGATCAGGACGTCAACAAATCCCTCCAAATCAAATAAAGAGAAGATGAGTTTTACTATAATCGTTTCCGCCATTTATTTAGTTCACACTATTTGTGTATTTCTATGAATGAGTCTTTTTTTCTTTCTTTGCTCTTTCTATATTTCTTCTATCGATATATTCGATTCGGGCTGAAATAAATTATTAAGATATCTGAAAAAAATAATCGAGAATAATTCTTTTACGAATTCAAATAAACCTACACAAGAAAATTATTTGGTATTAGAGCCAAATACCGAAAATACAGTGTGTCCCTAAGGTCTGGACATAGTTAAAATCATATTCTTAATAAAAAAAGAACCACACTATATTCAATTTGAACAACGTTATTTAATTGAAATATTATAAATAATATTTACGAGATTCACCCGATGAACCCCATAGAATAACTTTCAATTTCTGTCAATGTGAGCCCACATTTTATGATGCGCTGTTTGCTCAGGTTTCACAGAATTTTATTTTTTATTGAGTACACTTTCTCCTTTAGCATACCCTCAAAACAGAAGTCAAAGGGTTAAGGTGAATCAGGAGACCAATGATCTTTCTTTCCTATTTGTCTAAAATTTAGTGACACCCTTTTCTAAGATAATTTTGAATCACCATCCTGAATAACATTAAGTTTTGGCTAATTCGCTTTCGATTTTAATTGATTTCATTTAGCTAGTTTTAATAGAACTTTCCGAACTATATTAGAGATCAAAGCTGCTGAATGGTACCTGATGGAAATGGGCAAAGAAGGAAAGTAAAAGGGGAGAAATATACAAAGCTTTATCGATTATAGCATTAAGCAATGATAGATATATTGCTAAAAGTATTTGCTGAAAGAGTAACTACTAAATTAATACAGAAATTATTTTAAGTTGTTGTTTATAATTTTAGGGGATAGAATTTAAAAACGTCGCATTAACGAGGTCATCTACTATAAATTCTTTACAAGTGGATAACTATATAGAAAGCGGTGAACAAATATGAAGTACATCGATTTATATGATATATATAGTCACACATCATTTTACAGGGAAATTGTAAGGGTTATGACGAAGTCCTCTAGATCAAACAGGCCTAGGCCTCAAACAACAATCTTGTGATGACGTTACTGATGGGAGCAGTCTTATGGGAATTCAGTCGTTTCGTTAGTGTGAAGGTTTGTTAGTTACGGTGGTTGCGCAACTAATTTTGACATACTCATTCTTCCTACTTGTATTTTAGGAAGGGTAAGACATGAGATATATTTGAAATAGGCAGTCATACGGGTTCAAGGGAATTTAATGTCTCGATTTCTAGCTCAGCCCCGAAATAGTCATAATAAAATTCCCAGCAACTTTCCTAAAGAAAGATAAATACTTCATTTTTAGGTAAAATATAGCCTGCGGGGAAATCAATACCAGGAGGACAAAGAGACGCTAGTTAGTTGATACAGCCTCAACAGATACGTTCCATATGGTCCGATACTTTAACCCCTCCTCCTTTCCTTTGCCCCTCTGCCTCCAAAATCCTTGAGATCGCTCGCAAAGAAGGGGTACCATGAACAGATTTCGTAGTCCATTAATATAAACACAAGAGGTGGTATAGTCTTTAGAATAAAAATCGATGAACAGGCTCACTGTCCCCTCTGATTTTTTTATGTCTATTTTTGCCAAATAGACGAAATTTCTACTTTCTCCAACGTAAACGAGAAGGGCGAATGGTCACAACGTTAAAAAGCAATGCCCTAGGAGAGAGGCTTGAAGGTGGATCCACATCTCCCCTCCCCTCCTAATCAGGGAATAATCGACGTATATACATATAGTTCAATCTGAAGAATTATAAGAAGAGAACCGGATTAGCAATCAGCAGAAGAAGAGGAGCCCCGGAGGCAAACCGGGAATCAAGAAAAAGTGGAACCGAGTGAGATTTTCCTTCCCGAGGCTGTTCCTGTGGTCACATCGAAGAGTAGACCATCGGTATCGAGAATCACTCTCATACCAATCTCGTTAAGATAAACTCCCTCACCATTGAGGAATACCAATGTGAAGTTCACCCTCGAGAAAAGATTCACCTCTTAGTCTAGTTTCATCATCGAGAAGCCCGCAAGTGTAACCCAAGGATTGGAATAATCGTGCATCTACAATCTACTTGCTTATATCTTCAAGTAAAGAAGCATCGCCACGCGCTACCCAGTTACCTCGGGATCAGCTGTTATTCCCGAATAGCCTCAACTAGCGCATCCTTTGCTCAAAGAGAGGACAGTTGTTTTCCTAGGCAGCCTCACGTCTCGAATCATCACCTTAAAGAGGCTTTCGTTCATCATCATCCAACGCCAGACACCCTCTTAGTTATAGGTAGAAGGAATCCAAAACTTATTCATGTTCTTTAGTTACCCTTCTGTACTACATAAAGTGAATATTTGCGTCAACCATCGCATAGTACTCATTGGTAGTATTAATTTATATTTAGATCCTCTTATTATAGCCTTAGTATATTTAAAGTTTTAATATATCATTTTTTATGCAATTAAAGTAAAATTTGCACTAATTGTTTAATTAAATCCTTGAAACGCTGTAAATGGCAATAGATATATAATATTACGAATCCTCCCTGGTTACAGAATCAAAATTAAATTTTAAAGCACTTTGAGAAAAGTGGAACGGAGTTATTCATGTACGGAACCATATAATCTCCGTCCCCGAATGCTAATTAAATCAATCATATTTTATTTATTATTTATTACTATAAAATTTCCATATCATATTTTAATTGAGAAACAATCCAAAATCCCTTCATAATAATATATAATACAATATCATTTGATGCAAATTTCCAAGGTATTTCATATTTAATAAACATTATCATCATTACATGTAGAAGGTTGAAATGTACAGCGATGATTCTATGGTGAATTAAATATACTTTACAACAAATTTCTTTGTACAAGATTTAGGGCTGCAAATCTGAAAAGCAAATACCACAGCATATCGTTAATGTTATTCGCTGGGAACTTCTTGGCTTGGGTCATCCTCAACCGCCTAATTAACAATATATCTGATTAATATCGCGCCAGAGGCACAGTGTGGATTCCGCCCGAGCCGAAGCACCATCGACTTGAATTTTACTATTCGCCAGGTCCAGGAGAAATGCATCTACAAGTAGCACTACATAAACCTCTATGTCGTCTTCATTGACCTCAGGGAAGCGCTATATACTTTTAACAGAGAGGCTCTCTGGGTGAGCCTGACAAAGTTTTGATGTCCAATGAGACTTGTGAACCGCCAGTTCCACGATGACATGAAGGAACTGGTACTTCCTGTTGGAGAAGCGTCTGAACCTTTCAGCATCACCAATGGCGTAAAGCAAGGATGTATCTTCACTCTCGTACCCTTAAACCTCTTCTTCACTGGCGTAATCAGTCACGCTGTACGGATATCTCTTCGATATCCACTGTCTGAATGCCAAGACCAAAACCATTAAGAAAATCATTCTTGAGGCACTTTTTGCTGACGACTGTGCCATCATGGTTCACAAGGAGTCTGACCTCCAGCTCATTGTTGACAAGTTAACTGGAGCCTCCCATCTGTTTGGTCTGGTCATCAGCCTAGGTAAGACAAAGGTCATGCTCCCGCTGGCTCCTGCCTCCACTGAGAACCCCCATCTATATCCATCGAAGGAACTAAGCTTAAGTCAACGGAAGACTTCAAATATATCAGCAGTATAATCTTCAACGATGGAACCCTTGATAAGGAAATCAACGCCAGGATCTACAATGAGATCCAAGCTCTTGGTCGTGTAAGAACGCGAGTCCTGACCCAGAACAACATCAGGCAATCCACAAAGCTCAAAGTATACAAGGCTATCCTGCTCACCAGTCTCTTTTATGGATGTGAGACGTGAACTATGTATATACGACTCGAGAATGCCGAAGAGGATTTTGTACGAAGAGGTCTCCTCAGGAAAGCGAAACGAGGGTAGGCTTTGCCGGAATCGATCTAAAAAAACTAAAAAAATATGCACAGGACATAATCTGCTTGCATACTCTGACAAAGAAGGCACATAACCGCTTTGATTAGGACTGGCGTGCAAGTGTCACTGAGGTCCAAGAGAGAAGTACGGTTGCAGCAGCCGTACCAGCAGAGCATGGATGGTTACCCTGTCTCCACTCTCAACGATCATGCCGTTCCATACTTGGAATCTACAGCCACCTGCGAATCCATAACAGATATGTGCAGAAAGATGTCATTGTCGGAATCGATGGACTGCTACTAATAATACATACAACAAATTTCAGTGTAAAAAAAACATAGATCTCATTTGCATCTTATTATGAATTTGAGTGTGCTAACAAAAATTTTTCCATCATGTAACATTTCTCTATTTTGTAAATTGCCGATTTAAGAATTATGCCAGTGATACCGATTTTCACAATACCATAAATGTATTTCGCTCCCAAATTTAGATTAAATGTGTCCATTATAATTAATTCATGAATAAATAATGAATCAGCATGTTTGTTAGCATTATCTAATGTATTAACCTACATTTTAGTATTTATTTCTTCGTTTGTAAGACGTATCAGGTGTGTCACGCTTCAAGTTCTAGCAGAAGTCAGACAGCATAGCAAGGCTCCATTTTCCTTTATACGTCTTTTCCATTGACGCTATATTTTGATGGAACCTCTCTCCATGTTTATCACTCACATCTCCTGCATTCTCTGGGAAAAAGGTCAGATGAGAATGAAGAAAGGTTATTTTGAGTGACATACTTGTAGTGCCGGCAATATCTTGGTATCACTTGACTAGGCTCTCCACTATACGCTTTCGCTGGGTTCCTTGGTGCTTTCTCAGAAGTCTTTTGCATACATCTTCTAAAACATGCCAGGCCGCTAGCTCAGTTTTATCCATTGTCGCCTCGAAGTCCTCATCAGCTATAGGTTGACGAATATGAGGGCCTATGAATTTGCTTTTTTTAATCTTGGCATCACTTATTTTAGGGAAAATCGCTTTTAGATGCTGGGAACATGGCTTCTTATGTTGCAGTGCTTAGATAAATTGCTTCATTAGGCCTAAATTTATATGCAGTGGTGGAAAAATGATTTTCTCCTGCTTAACTAGTGGCTCATGAATTACATGATGACATCCAGGCTTCATAGTTTCTCGAGGTGACCATTTTAAATGTACATAAGTTTTTCATCTGGCCTGACTTTCCCAATTACCAAAGAAGCACATAAACATGGTGTATTCAGTTTGTAGCCCATTAAGTAGGGCTACTACTTTCAAGGAGTTCACTCTGTTGCTTAGTAAGCGTTAGATCACGAGCTAGATCATTGAGTCCCGAGTGGTAATGAGGTTTGGTTTCTTATCAGATTTAAGCTGTGCCACATATGGTAAATCTTGAGATTCTGAATCGTCTGAGTTCCTCGTGTCATCGGTTGGTAGTTAAGAGGGTGGCTGTGGTACACGAATAGCACTTAAATGTCAAACTGGCCGCATAGCAGACAGAAGATCTGTATACATGAGAGATTTCTTGCCTCTTCTGTTGCGACCTGCAGTGAAATAAAATAAAATTATACCAAAAAATGGATATTACTTGCTGTGATCATTTGCAGCAATAGTGGAAGTTGAACATACTAGGTATTTTAAGGTTTTTAATTGATCCATCTCTTGAAAATATATTAAAGGCCTGTTAAGTTGCAATCCGGTGAATGGTCTTTTGGCTCCCTCCAAGCCCTTGGTACGCAAACATAAGTCGAGGCCATTTGCTTTTCACCCTGGCCCATAAAGAAACTTGTACACCTAACACAACAGATACGACGTACCCAGCGTTTCTCTTGGTCACTTATTATAATTCCAAAGTAGAGCTCATAAAGATTCTTCATATGTTTAATCAAATGTCTGGCAATTTTTGTATTCCCTTGGCATTTTAGCTGTCTCCTGTAAAGAAAAAACACTGTAGTATGAGAAAACAATATAAATAGTAACAGCCTCGAATATTAAATAGAAAGCTAAAAATAGGAATCATTCAACTTTAAACATTACATTCTCCATTAATGCACTAGTCTCACATGAGGAACCTTATCAATGGCTTTAATAAAATCTAAGTAAACTAATTCTTTCAGTCGCAGCTCGTTATATTTCATCATTCTCAACAACCGTTTTTGGTAGCATTTCCTCAAAAATAAATCTTTACAATAAGAACACCTCAAAAGCTTCATCCAAACTCAGGTACTATGAAAATTGCAATTTATGAATAAAATGGTAGTAAGAAATGATATTGGGAAAATAAGGAGTTACGTATAAATAGTTAAACAACCCTAAAATCTTCCTTAAGAAAACACACACACACACACACACATATATATATATATATATATATATATATAAACACACTTTCAGAAATATATATTAGATACCTACGAACTTTTAATTCCGTAATTTAACTCAAGAAGAGAATTTATTTTGTTACAGATAGTTTTATATGCCTGAAAAACGCCGGGTATTTTCGCTAGTTGAATATAATTCAAACCCTCTATAAATCCCGTTCTTAGAATATAGGAGTAATACTAGTTAAACATCAGAAACGCATCAGTTAACTCGATGCAATAAAATAATGAGATCAAAGAAGATCTAAACCAGTTGATCCTCGAACAACAGTCGAGATGTTGGGAAGATGCGATCGAAAGCCTCAATTAAGATGCAAAATTATCAGGGGTCTCAAGGGATTAACTAGAAGAGCAAAGGAAATGTAAATACAAAACTAAGACGGAAACATAAAAACGAAAGAACAAAATATAGAAACAATATTTTGAAGCTATTGAGAAGACATTCAGTATATCTGAAGAGGAAAATGAAGGATATTATGATGAGCTTGAACACGAAATCATAGATGAGCTGAACACACAAATCCATAGGTACCAGCCGCAACACTAGAAGAATTGACAGCCCCAAAAGGCGTCAAGATAGACGAGTAGGAACTACTAGGCGTGCTGCTTTATTCCGCTAGAAAGCCCGACGGCAATCGGGGCTAACAAAAATATTCTTCGAAAATGTACCAGCTAATATGGGCAAAGGAAACGAAAGAATTTTGAATACCTGTCTAAATACAGGATACTTGTCTGATGATTTAAAGACTGCTTGGCCAAACATGTAAAGGATCCAACTAGGAAAGAGAGGTACCGACCAATTTCACGCTTGGATTTTGACAGGTAGCGTTTGGAGAAGATCCTCATTCAAAAACTGGTGTCTAACTAGCGGAGAACTGCCTGTACAATCCGTACTAATTTAGCTTCCACTAAAAGCCAAGTACAAAAAAAATAAATGCCATCACGGAAACGTATGCAATAGCCATAAGGGAAGGGAGTTACGTGGATATTATATGTCGGGATGTATCAAAAGCAGTTGATAAGTGTTGGCATAGGTGGATGCAATTAAAAATCATGCACTGGGACTAAGTGAAAACTGAGAGATAAATCTTTCTGACTATGTCATTTAGAGAGTGACGTATATCAGTTTGAGGACCAGGGACATCTCTAAAATCATGCTTAATTCATATATACCCCAGATCTCCCAACCACTGACAATCACACTTGCTTCAACATTGAATTCTTGAGTGATTTAAAACAGATAATACATTAGCCCTGGCGTAATGTACCCATCTAAACTCGTATGACGGCGGCAGAAATCGAAAGATCAAACATATACGGGGCAAAATGGAAAATAAGAACAAACAAGGAGTAATTACATGATCAGGGTGGGGTATAGGCGCAATCACCACACTACGGAGTGCAATCTACTAGGTATGAAAATTACTTCAATCTGGGTAGAGAAAGCACGTGTATGATCGAATTTCAAAAGCCCCAGCCGAAGTCAGAACTATATTCATGTTCATAAAAATAATATCTAGAATCGTGCTGAACAAATGCATTTAGGTACCAAATTACTTGTATCGCAGGCCAAAAGGATAACGCAAAGAAGAGCTACACAGGGATTCCGGGGCATAAAACCCATTAACACTCTCATAGACGAACTTACTAGGAATTTGCAGGAGATGGTTAATCAAGAAATGGACGAAAAACTTTATGAAAATTATTAACCAGAATCAAAAGAGCTACTCTTGAAGTTAATTAAATTGAAACTCGGTTCTACTCATGATGAAATCTGTGGAAACACCGGAGAAGAAAATATTTATTTAGGATTATTGAAAGGATTATCAACCTGGAAAAATACCCGATTACGAAGAAAACCTTACAATTTCGAAACCAACTTTGATTCAAGAGGCAATAACTGGATGGAAAAAGAAAGAAGGTACTTAAAGAACCAAAAAGCATAAACAGCACAGTGATTAAACCTTTAGATTCTGTCCTTTTCAGAGCAGTCGAGGGTCAACCCCTAAAGGTGGACGACGTAAGCGGAATACATTGGGCGATTCACCCAGAGACTGATCCGGAAAGGAAGTTAAAAGGCACAGCAAGAGTTGCCAAAGGATCTTCAACTTCAATGGCCTACCAATGCCCTTGATCAAATGACTCGAAGTGAGGACGGATTTATAGTAAAATGTCCCGAGAACAAGAACGTAGAACAACTTATATTCTCAACAGGGAGTATAACTCTCAAGAACCTCGACATGGAGGTAAAGACCGCACCAAAAATTACAAACAACAGGAACGTAGTATGTAGAAATATCGAACTATGGGTCGGAATGCACTCACCCCAAGAAATAAAGGAATAATTGAAATAAAAGCAACGATGGTTAATGTAGATGAAAATATTAGATTTAGATAACACCACCGAGCGATCAAAACCGTGTAAGAAAACAACAAAATGGTCTAGCAAATCATCGAAAATGGCTCATTGCATTCTACATGAGAATCCCCCAAGCAAATATCCAAAGAGACACCTTCATATTTATAGAGATCTGATTCCGTTGCTACAAAATAGAGGACCATATCACTACGGAATGCTTCATAAAGGACCTAGTGAGTTGCTCAGAATGCAGCTCAGATGGTCACAGTTTTAGGAACTGCCAGAATGCGTGGGACTATGGCCATGTCATGCCGTACAAGAAAAGAAAGAATAAGAAAACCAGGAAAGAGAAAATGGAACATGTCATACACTGCAACAACCAAAATAAATAAACGGCAAACGAGAATAAAAATAAAATTTGAACTCACCAGTCTTATCATAACAAAGGGATATCAAACTCCGAGTAGAAACTACCTCGCAATTGTCAACGTCACAAAACTATAATATAATAGAAAGTCACTAATCTTTATGGAATACATATACACTCCCTCACAGAAAATGGTTATACAACAACAATGTAGCATCAAAAAAACAGATATGTGCTTCGCTAACTTCAACCTCCTATTTAATTACCACAAAAAGGTAATCCCAAAAGTAACCCACATGATCATTCAGAACTTCAGACGTAGAGAAGGACTAAGTACAGACTGTACAACGCTGTTATTAATAATTAAAAACATGGAGAACAATGGAATGAACTATTCCATGACGTAAATTAAGAAAGATCGCTAAAGGAGTTTTAGAAATAGATGAAGAAGATGAAAGACAAGCCAACAAAAGAGAAGATTAGAATTAGAAATGAAATATGAAACCACCTGGAAATCACTGGAGGAACGCTTTTAAGATCAATGAAGAAGAAAAAATAGTCAAATTATGAAAGAAACACATCTACACTTCCTTTTTAACGTAAATAGGAACACCAACGAAGGAATTAATGATATCAGCGCGATCAAATTTTTTATAAGAACAATAAGCATCTTTAAACAGAGAGCACGAGGGACATCAGGACTCACGAGGAAAAGCTCCGTTAAATAACATCTTGGAAGGAATAAAGAAAGTGATTTTCATGCGTGCCTGTATACAGGCTACTTCATTGACGACCTAAAAGTTGTAAACATGATTTTTATACAAAAAGCTAGAAACTTGCCTTGTCGAAGAGAAAACCTCTGACTTAATTTTCAGCCTCGATCAACACCTTGAGGAAAACAACCTCTAATGAGTGTTAATTTGGATTTCGGAAAAATCAGAACACGGATATGGCACTATGTCTAATATTGGTAAAGTTAGAAAGGGCGAAGAGCAAGAAGATGAGAGAAGACATCGTGTGGGGATACGTGTCTAAAGTTTTCACAGCGACAATGACTTGTAGAGTGGCATCCAGTACAAAATACTACAACTAAGCTTAAACTTTAAAAGTGACGGAATTCTAAGCGACTATGTCATGGATACATCAACCTATACATAGAGAGGTAGTCAACATTGGGAGCATTTTAAGTTTGAAGCTGTCGTTACTTAGGGCGAGAGTTTAAGCACATTATTATACGCTATCTACAAACTAGACTTCCCAACGCAGCAACCGAAGAATGTATCAACATACAGTCTGTGGAGAACATAACACAAATGATCGTGTTACCATACAGGCATGATTTATTCCAAATGAGAACAATTGGAGGAGACATAGAAAGGATAAGTCTCTTTGAACAGAATTAGAAAATTAGTAAGAATCAAGAGAAATTCAAAATTCTTCTAGTATACATTAAAAATATAAAAAAACATATTGTAGACGACATATGATACAAATTCAGCAGCGGCTGTAAAGTGCTGAATCTAATTATTACTAAATATGGTTAGAGGAAATACGCAACAGACAGAACAGAAAAAGGAAAATTGGACTAAAACTAGGATATAAGCAAAGATTACTAGGAAAACAGAAGAAGAAATTCTACAAATTAATAATCCAGCCAACACTAATCTATCCGACAATTGAGATGTGCTCTCTAGCAAAATTCAACCGTATAAAATTGCTCAGGATCCAACACAAAGAAATGCATCCATAAAAAACACGAGAAGCAAACATAGAAACCTTGAAAAAACTAAAGAGGTTTACCCACTCATAGAAAAGAAGCAAGATGAAATTAGCGAAGAAAATAGTGCAAAAGGCTAACTGGGGACCCCATCGACGGTCTTCAAGCAGCAAGACGGTAATGGACAGAGAGGAAGTAGAGTAAGATATATTTATGTATAAAACTTGAATATGCACAGACTCCGAATACGACAAGGATAAAATCCCGATTAAGATAACCGATTAGGACAACCTTTAGATGGAAACTGAATAATGACTTACCGATACACACTAATAGATGGAAAACGACCCCTAAAATAAATGAAGAAACAAATTAACAAAAAGAACGAATAAAACAAAAGTAACCAATACATTCATACTAGAAACAGATCCAGAGCTACACAAAACGCATACATACAAACTAAAACAAGAAAAATAAAATATGGAGTAACACACTTACAAACTAAAATGATTTGAACGCCAGACACCAACTAAGACAAAAAACATGACATAAAAACAACATTAACATTAACTTAAAACTCCATTCTTTTGTCGGCTCCATTAAGATGACAACTTTGCGCGCTATAAGCTTTAGTAAAGTTACTCACTGATAAAGGAAGCAACAAAGACAGAAGATATTTATTCAAAAAGCAGAGAACGAGGAAGAATACAATAATAAGAAGAGATAAGAGATATATTCGCTCACAGGGCTTATTTATTTCAACTCAAATTCGGGGTATTTTCTAAAATACTAATACCTGTAACATATTTCTCAATAACTCTACATAACTTGGTCACCAGCAAAGTCTGAGTTATAGTTGGTACTAGAGTATATTGAGCCTCCACAGGAGACCTAGCTAGCGAGCCAGACAAGGTAATGTCGATTCTCAACCACGAGGCCGATCCTGACTACGGACTACTTATAGGGCTAGTTCTCTCTTGGTAAGGTCACCAAGGAGAGTGCGAACCTCGAAAGGAAGGCGAGATTGAATTAGGCTATATAAAGGGGCTTTCCTACTTGATGAACAGGATATCCTACTCCTCAAGTGGGAGACATCCACACGAAGTGAGTCATACTAAAACTGAAAAACGAACATGGATCCTCTGCTGAAGTAAAATCAGAGTGAATAGCAAGAAATGTCTATCCCTCACATTTTCTCCCCTCGTCAGATGAGTCAACAGAGTTATTTCTCCAGGTCGGGCTACGGTTAAATACCCTTATTCCATCACTAAATTTTTCCCCTCGACTAAGCCCATGGATCAGCCAAATGAGGCAGGTGTATATGCAATCCTGTGTGAATCCACTAACTGTCCCTCATTCTATATCGGAGAGACTGAGAGAACATCAAACAAAGTCTGCTGACCAAAGTCGCTTGGTATCACTTATTCTGATTTATAACCTCACTAACTTCAAAACTTTCAATAATTCCCGGGCTAACCTTAGAAAGACCTTGGCAAGTATATCCTTCGTTCTAAAGAGAAAGTAAAACAACATATGGTATTCAAATTTCGTTAGAATCGGCCGGATAGGTAGGAAGTTATTGCTTAATAATTCCCCGGTTAATCTTGGGAGGACTTTAGCAATTATATCATTCGAAAGTGAATGTAAAAGCACCTAGGGTTTCAAATATCGTAAGAATCGAATAAATACTTATGATATTATTGCCAAAACAAAATAATTCCCGGGCTAATCTTGGTAGGACCTTGGCAATTATATCATTCGGATGAGAATGAGAAACAATATAACGGTTTCAAATTTTATTATAATCTGCCGAATAGTTAGAATGTTATTACCAAAGCAAAAAAATAGAGAAACGAATACATGAACATAAAGGCGATGTCAGGCGAGGTTCTACTACATATAGTTTTTTTAATCGCATTTGGAATTACAACCACCAAATAAATTATTCCAAGTGCCAAATTAATGTACATTTGTAAAGATTTTCGTAAACGAAAAATTGTAAAATCGATATTAATAGAATAAATTCCCAATTTCAATCTGTCATTATTCAATTGAAAAACCGGCAATTAGTGTGCAACTTCAGCCAGAAACCATACATACGACAGCAAGGTGTCTCCGCGTTGACTGCTAATACCTGCTAACGCTATTCGCAATTCTATTATACTTGTTGAACATTATCTGTACTATAAATTTCTTTGAATGTGATTATCTCATGGTTTATTAAGAGCTGAAATACAATAGAGATATTACATAAATGTAAATTGAAAAGCAAACAGTGTGGAAGATAGACTTTTGCAGAGAAAAGAGTGTTATAAGTAGGAAGATAAAGGTTCCGGAGACGTAAAATAAATTTTTTATCGCTATACAATTCAAATTTTTTATTTACATATATTATAAACATTATGATATATATCGTTAATTTCTACTTTTTAAATACACATTATTTTAATTACTTGTTCATTATTTCAAGAAATTTCTTACAAACATTTTTATATTCTATATTAGTTCAGCTTATTATTCTAATCTAAATTTACTTCACTTAATTATTTAATATACACTAGATAATTTGATTTCTTTTCACTTTGGTTGTTTTTCGTAATCACTGGTTTATTTTATCATTATTTATTTTTGAATTATTTATATACTATCCACTTGATTTTGACACTTTCCTGAATTTGGTTATTTTTATCGCAATTTGATAAATTTTTCGTATTCAGTTTTATGTTATTATTTATTTTATCATTATTTATATAATTTACTATTGGTAAATTATCCTATCCACTTGAGTTTTACACTTTCATTTTATTTCAGACGTTTTTGACCACTTTTGATAGCTTTGAAAGTTGTCATGTTCACGATGTTTACATCCAATGCTGGTATGTACACCATGCTCTTCAACACTAAAGGTGCTATTTCATCGGGTGAGAAAGGTCAGTCGAAGGTCCACTTGTATTTCCCCTTGCCGATGCCATACAAGAGAAGTTCTGGGTCCTCTTTTAGGGGCGGGCACAGGGGCGAACCAACTAACTTGAGGACCAATTCCTTGCCGTCAAATAAGTAACCCTTCTCGAGAACGTCCTTCCTGTCGATCTGGGGGACCTCCGTGGATTTTTCTCCGTGCCCTTCTTCTTCATTCAATGAATTTTGGTCGTTCCTTTTTCCTTCTGTTTTCTTTTTCTTCTCCTCTTTTTTTCCTTTTCTTTTTTGCGCCTTTCTTCGTTTCATCCTCTCCTTCCTATGTATGGTTTAATTTTGGCTCTTCAGTCCGGTTTTGTTTCTGCGGGTCGTTTGACTGTTGCTCCAGTTGGGACGCGTCGGTAAACTGGATGTTTAGTAGTCCTGCCGAGTCTGGATTTTAGAGAAACCAAAATTTTTCTTCACTCCGTTCTTTTCCACAAGACGGTTGAGCTCCTCGGGAAAAGTACCGGGATTAGCCAAGTTTGCCTTTTGAGCGAAGATTATAATTGTCATGATTTCTCTCCCCTCTTTTGGCATCACCAGCTTCTGTGCACTTGTTCTGTCAAAGTTCCTCGGGGCCGCTGCTTCTGAAACTTCATCTTGGTTTCCACCTCTCTTTCCTTTTTGTTGTTTTCCCTTTTTGCACGGATAGCTTCTTCTCATATATCGCAGCCCAACAGTTTACACACTTTTGTTTACTTTCCGTGCAGTCTTTCCAACCATACCCGGATTTGTCACAGTTGGAGCATGCAACTTCTGTCGCCGTGCAGTCCCTCGTGTGATGCTTTTCAACCACATAGCATTTATAGCAGAAGTTGATTGGTACAAACTGCTCGGTTTCTAATGTATGCTACTAATGTAGGGACAAATTAGTAGCCGTATGGCTAATCTTGTGTAGGTCCCTTATTCTTTTGCGTTCACACCATCTTGTGTTGATAATAATGTATACAGAGGAGTTTTACACTCTCTGGAGTTTCACTGCGTTTGTCTTCAGGAGCCTGTTCAGTGAAACTGCTGGATATAATAACGTGGCTCTCCAGATAGCATATTAAATTTTCATTTTATTTTCTCTGTTTAGTTCTCTGAGTTGGAAAACCTTAGTGAGAAGTCCTTTTGCCTTGTTCATTCTGTCCTCTACGTGATTACCATAGCCAAATCTAGTAGGTTTTTAACCAAGCACATTTCCTTCATGTTGGTATAAATATATATATATATATATATATATATATATATATATATATATATATATATATATATATATATATACATATAAATATATATATCTCCACCTCCACTCTGAATGTCTTCCGTCTTTCTATGAGAACGATCGAGAATTTGTCGGTGTTCGTTCTGATCTTCAATTTCCGTTTATAGTTATTGATATTCGATATTTCGGTAGCAGTGATTCTGGCCATTTGTTGAACGTGCCTGTAAGGGCTATTCGTGATTATGGTGATAGCGTCTGCGTACTGAATATACATCGTTGATTCGCACACCGGGTTGGGTAAGTCCATATTGTAGATGCTGTATAGGGTGGGACTTATGCAGTCCCCCTCTGGTACCCCCTGTGGAACTTCGAAGATCGGCCTGTTATGGCCCTCAATCGAGATGCACGCTGCTCTATCTGTTACGGATTCAACAAGACATTTTGTAAGATTCTGAGGTAGCTTCAGCTTTCTAATTACAATTAAGGTTAATCCTACAGATCTTATTAAAGACCTTTCGCACGTCCTAAAGTATAACATCTGTGTAATTTTGATCATATTTAGCTCTTGCAATGTTCTCGACGAGGACAGCCATCGCTGTTTCTGTGCTTGTTCTTTTTTCTGAAAACCGTGTTGGTGTTGCGGAATTATGGACCCCTCTTCCTGAAGTTTTATCATTCTGTTAGTGATTACCCTTTAGAGCAGCTTCGCGATGGTTTCTAACGGGGTAATCGGTCTCTCATTGACTCGTTGATCAATGGACTTGCCGGGCTTTGGTAAAAATATAATTTGCCCCCTTTTCAATGAGTTTGCTAAGTTTTCCGCACTGATGGTAGCATTGAAAATTTGGACTATTTTCTCAAGGAATGATTCCAGTGCACGGACCAGGTTCTTCCTAATGATACCAGATTCTCCAGGATCTTTCTGTTTTTGGTGGTACAGAATACTTTTAAACTCTTGTCGGATCGCCAGTTCCAAGCCCATCTCTTCTAAAATCGTAAGTGACGCACGTAATGGATCGGAGGATTTCGAAATGGTATTCTTCTAGTTCTGCAATGACCTTTAACTCATGGTCCCTGTCGAAGTCTTCATTTATGTTAGGGGAGATAAAGAAAACGCACCTCCAGTAATCCTGGAATGCTGCTTCTATTTCCTGGGGCTCTTTAATCTCTATCCCGTTGTGCTTTAGTGTGATCTCGTTTTCTGCACTTGTTCCTTCTGGCAATATTTACTTTATTTTAAAATTTGGATGAGTTTAGATCTCCGTAACCGTAGCGGCGATAAAGTCCGACTAAATTTGTCGTAGTTGAGCTATATCACACCTTCTGGACCCGATCTGCTCGATGGAATCTCTTAGAATATCATATTGATTTTCGAGGTTCGCGATCTAGTCTGTCCTAATAGGATGCGGAAAAGTTTTGTATGTTGCTATCAGCACATGCTTTATATCTGCCTTGACCATTCCCTTCATTATATTTTCCAGTGTAAGGTCAATCTTCTCCAGTGACGCTTCGGACAAGTCATTCTTTTGGTGCCTGGCTAATTCTTGTTCGTATGCTTTCAAGTTTTATTCTGTTTTCTTGCGGGTCATCTCACCTGGATAGGGGTGAACGATAGTGTTAACATGACTATCTCGTGGGCGCTGGTTGATCAGGTCCCCTTTTCTATTAAATGATTGAATTAGAGATCTGGGTTCACCAGTATTATATCTAGTTGGGTGGCTCTAGTGGACCCGATAAATGTTGGGAAATTTTGCCCGATCCTCACGGCTAATCCTCTTTCTAGTGCTGTATCAAGATTCCTGCCTGTATTGTTAAATTGACTTGTATAGTCCAAGGCTCTTCTACGGATATTTAAATCCTCCATAAATTTTACTTAATCGTTTCTCCTGAAGATGTCTAAGAAGTTATGGAATGGAAAACGATCCATCCTTGTGGGTTGGTAGCCTGTCATAATGATCAGGCATTAACATGGACCTTAAGACCATTATAAAAAAATTAGATGGGTGAACCACGAGAAGATAGTACAATTTCTCGTTTTCCAAACGCCAACCCGTTTTAAAGGCTTGTTAAAATGTCTCTTTTTAGAGAAATAATTGCTCGCCTCTTCTTATGGCTGGCACTCCTGAAGAGGGTTAAGTACCTCCAAATATTTATTATGTTTAAATATCTCTTTTGGTCTTACAATTTACTCTAATATGGTACTTCCTTCCTTTCCTGCATGCATTCGTGTAAGCTCAATAGCTTAGAACTCTGTAAAGTCCATCTAAGTGATCTAGTTTGAACACTGGTGGTTTGCATTGTCTATTTACATTAAAATGCAAACCTCATTTTCAATTTATAAAAGAGTATAATAGTTTCGAAAAAGTTTTCTATTTATACCTACTTGATCACTGTAAACCACCTAGATTTACAGTTTACTGAAATTTAAAATCAGGAATACGGAAATTATATCTTCTCCTTTACATGTTTTAACCTCCCTTTTTTTTCCTGATTAGTTGCATACTTCAGCTCCCACTTCTAATCAGTTCTTGGAAAAGATATTTTATTCTTTTTGTAATGTCATCCTTGCATGATTTTATAAATGATGTGTAATTAATAAATTTTCGTTTTTAAAATCAGAATTTAACAAATATTACTTATGTTTCAACCTAAGTTTATAAATATTGCGAATAAAGTATGGTTCTAAATAAGTAATATGAGTAAAAATCAACAGCTTATAGAAACGAAGATAGCACGAATCAAACTTATCCACGGGCTAGATTTATCCCAAGTTGACTTTGGTAAAAAAATAAAATATTCAAGAGACCCAGAGCTTTTATTAATAAATTGAGGTGTCAGAAAACCTTAAAATAACTAGAGAAGAAATCTATCTTTCTGGTTTCAAAATCCTATGCCAAAAAAAACACTTGAATTTGATTAGGGGTTGAATGAAGATTCAATACAAATTATCAGCCGGAACAGTTAAAATAAGACTTGAAGGTCAAAGTTTAACAGGCGCAAGGCAAAAAAGACGCCATGGATAACTTCGGTCAGCAAAAAGAACGTATTTATTGGGCCAAAGCTCACAAAATTTAACACATGAAAAAATTAGTATCAGATAAGTACGAAAAATATTTTAAAATGTAACCTTTATAACAATTTATCTTAGAAGGTCGAAAAGTCGACAACTATGTACATTTTCTCGTTTTCTACTAAAGAACAAACGCTAATTCCTATGAAAGGCTTCTTAAAATTTCTCTTTTTATAGAAATGGATGGTTGACCCCTCGTACGAGCGGTGTTCTTTAAGAAGATCAATAAGCATAGAAAAGATATTAGAGCACGTAGAACATCAAACGCAATGGTAATACATGTGGACGAAAATGGTCATTTGTCTAATTGGTGTATGATGAAAATAATTCTCCAGTGTTTATTGGATGAGAGAGAAAGAAAAAGGACTGAAGCAGCATACATCATTTCTAACATGTCAGCCAACCACCGAGATGTATTTCTCCCGATAGCCAATAGCGCATCAAGGGTCATAGCAAAGGATGCGAAAAGGGCGGTCTCAGACCACATCAACAGAACAACTCCAAGAAACTGATAGAGGTTGTGCAACCCTGATCAGTAATGACATCTGCATACAACTATAAAGTGAATCTCTCACCAGGAGTTCTGTTCTGATGAAGCCGTAAAGCGACACGACAATAAAGAGCTCCAGATTGTTTCTGGATTTTAATTTTGCAAACCATTATCATATATATATATATATATATATATTTATATATATATATATATATATATATATATATATATATATAAATATATATATATATATATAGCAGAATGGCCCTTTTTGATCACCCCACTCTTGACACCACTTTTGTCGCGGTATGCTTTGTGGTACGTGAGGTACTTCTTTGATGAAGTAGGCTTTGATCTAAGAGTGCTAATTCGGTTGTTTTGACCTTAAGGAAGAGTCACTTTTACACGTAAGGATAAGAGGAAACACAGGAATTATTCCAAAATAAACATATATTTTAAATGTAACACTTAACTATGACAAACAAACAATTATCACCTTTCTATCCTTGTCTCAATGCTAAACTCGACTATTCTGGTTGGCATCTAGGCCTATTGCAACGACTGCGATGACAAAAATAAACAAATAAGCTACACGTAAACACACCAATTGCCGATTAGTATTTTTATCGCGACCCTATTTGATTAGCGATAAACATTAAATTAAAGTACTCTCGTCTACTAGCCAATATGACCGAGGTTCACAAACAATGGTTTCTACTCCCCTTAAAACGTGAGACGTACTAAACTCCTACTATCGCAATATGAATATAAATGTTATTTTGTAACTTACATTACAGGAGGGATTAGGGATTGCTGGATGTCACTGGAGGGCTTTTGACTAGCACCACTTTTTTGTGACATAACCACGGGTTTATGGGTCTCGTAGGTAATTAGATCGTTAGAGCGTCGTTTAAGAGCCTTATGCCGTCGCCTTAAAACAGATGTTAGCTCCAATTGCCCAAAGCGGCGGGGAGATCAAACAGGGTAGGCAGTTACTTTTATTCGCTTGCTACCGTTCCCACACTTATCCTCATGGGGGCTTTAATATGCCCCTCCGGGATACTTAATGTAGCCATTTCTCTATATATATATATATATATATATATATATATATATATATATATATATATATATATGCTACAAGTGAATAAGAGAATTTAGTGCTAATGACCAATGAGACAAGAAACAGGAGTTTTTTGAGGTAAGAGAAAGGGAGATTAGAAGAATACAAGGATCAAAGAGAGCAAATGACGGCAAAATGAAGGCAATTCATACTGAGAAGACAAAAATAATGGCAGGACGAAAAGTTAAATTTCCGACTGAGACCTGAACCCGGATCTGCTGATTGCCGGTCAGATGCTTTACCGTTAAGCTACTAGGCACAGTGACCCAATTTCACCCAAAGCGTTACCCTATCAAATCCAGTATCTCCGTAAGCTAGGAACCTCCAAGGGATTTTTATACCATATCTTCTTACCCGCTCACAATATAAAGGACCATTATCCATATCTTCTCTTGGATATTTTTTTATACGATTAAATTTAGTGTTGTAGCTTAGGATGATATTGCAATTTGATGTTAAATTCCTTTTTGTTTAGAATGAAGTATATGTTAAATTTTTCAGGTTTTCTTATGACTATTTCTTTTTGTGTTTTAGAGAGCTGATGGTCTTGGGTATCTCTGGTGTTTTGAGTTTGCTGACATTGAAGCACGTTCGTTTGGTGGATCCTGCGCGTATTTGGTCTTTTTAGTTGGAGCTAATTGCAATGATGGGTTGATCTTAGAGTTTCAACAAGGATTGGAAGAGTGATTCTAGTTCAACTTTTTTTAAATTAGATCAAATTTGAAAAACAACAGCTGACAAAACTCCGCAAATTTAAAGTCAACCAACATAGTTTACGAGTTTAACTGCCCCAATGAAGACTAAAAACTCCCACATAACTCAAAATATGTAGGAATGACAACCCCCACGATTTCGAGCCGTTTAACCATGCATCTGCAAAGCGGAGGGCCAAAAAATCATATGGAGAGCGCCCATAAGATCAACCTAACTAGAGATATTCTTGTTGAAAACACCACGAATAAATGAAAAGAGGAAAATATTGCTTGGCTGAAAGTCTTAGAAGCCATCTTAATAAACGAAGAAAATCCGGCCCTCAACACCTAGGCTACAAGCTGAAACCGAACATTAAAGTTGTTTTAAAAATTCCACTCACCGGATTGGCTTGTTTCCCTTAACATTAAGCTCAAGCGAAGGGCAACAAATATCCTCTAAAAACCGTTTTCTTTTCATTCAACCTGATTCTGACTCCACCATACTTCATTGGAAGAGCAGGAAAGAATACCTAAAGAATCTCCAAAGATGATCGAAGAGATCGAAAGCTCAGCAATTTTAAGTTTGTTTTTTACCAAACGCATTTATTAAAAAGAGTTATGAACATAGAACAAGTAATCTGCCATCTACAAAATCAATTTAATTAGAGACTAAGAGGAATAAATAGTAAGTGCTAAAGGAAATTGATCAGGGGCGAAATATACCATGGTCTTCAACAATATATATATATATATATATATATATATATATATATATATATATATATATATATATATATGATTCATTATTCTTACGTATTCAAGAATCAATGATTATAAATATTTTTTGTCCTACTTTAAATTCTCACTCCTCTTCCCAACAACTACCTTTCTAAAATATACCAACCCCCTAATTTTTTTTTCTTCCTACACCCCTCACGCTTTTCCTGCCACTCTTTGCTCAACATCTGTTTACAAAAGGTTAGTATTATTTTCCTAAAATGTTTACCATTATTGTTAAATTTCATTATCCATTGAATGATGTAACTTTGAAACAACAAAATTGTAACCTGTACAACTCTACATTCCCCACCCTTTGCCAATATTAAAAGTCTGACCTATCTACTACAACCAAAATATTTTTCATTTTTTCAAAGTTTAACTCATTAATGTATGTATAATATTTGTCTTTCATGAATTTTTAAAAATTTTCTAGTACCAGAAGATGGGTGAAACATTGACCTGAATCGTTATGCAAATCAAGTAAACTAAATGAACTTCCCTTTTTTCTTCATACCTTTATCCTGCAAACTAAGGGATTTTCATACCATATCTTCTTACCCGCTCACAAAACAAAGGCACATTATCCATGTCTTCTGTTGGATCTATTTTATACGTTTAAATTTAATGGCGTCACTTAGAATGGTGTTTACTTTTAAGATAAATCGCAAGGCAAGGAAAATTGCTGCTGACATTTTTTTTATTTATTTAGTGGCGATGTTTTTGGGGAGCCATATTTTATCTTTATTCGTTTAACAATATCATACTTCATCTTAAAATTTTCTATAATCGTATTTATTTATTTCTTCTCTGAAGTTGCCCCTTGAAACATTTGTTTTCCATTTATCTTGACTCCATATTCTAGTTGGCTGGGTTAATTCTTGATCTTCGATTTTCTTTTCTCGATGTATCTTCATATTAACTTGCTTTTATCTTGATGTGATGATTCCTTCTTAATTCTTGATCGCGTGTTGATTTCTTCTTAATTCTTGATGACGTAATGATTTCTTCTTAATTCTTGATGCCTTCTTGATTTCTTGTTGATTTGATGAGTTAGCCCTTGAAGTCGTTTTCTTTCCGTTTTTCTTTCTTGAGGCGATCCATGTTTTCTTGAGCCTTCTCGAGTTGTCCTTAAAGCATTTTCCGTGGTCCCCGTTTTCTTCGTGAAAAATTGTGAACTGAGGAGTATCGATCGCAGGTCTTTGAATCCAAATACCAGCGTTGGAAGGAATTTTTCTCTCTGATACATCTTCGCACCCCTACACAGGTCCCTTTCTAGAACGCAGAGCGAATTTGAGAATTGTGGAGAGACTAGTCTTGGACTTCTTAATCGAGGAGAGTAGTAGCTCTCCCTCCCCGGCCTCCAAGACTGCGAGATGAGTGGAGCTAATTCAGTGGGATTGAGAAGAGCGATCGAAGTCTCTTAATCAGTGAGTAATATAACATCTCCTTCCCGGATCTCCTGAAGTTCCCAGCAGCACCTTTTCTTAATATCTAGTAGGAGAGCAGGTGAATTTGTAACGAAGATCAAAAGATTGTTCGGCCTTTTGAGGGTCACCAGTTATGGGGGTCATATTTATATTTATTTATCAATATCATTCATTTTGAGATTTCTATATTCGATTCTATTTATTTCCACTTGTCAGAAGTTGCCCCTTGAAACATTGTCTTCAATTTATCTGACTCTTGGTATTCTTGTTGGCTGAGATTCCTTCTTCTTTAAGTTGGCTGTGTTAGTTCTTGATCTTCGATTTTCTTTTCTTGATGTATCTTCATATTACTTCCAATTATCTTGACGAGATGATTACTTCTTAATTCTTGATGACCTGATGATTTCTTCTTAATTCTTGATGACGTGATGATTCTTTCTTAATTCGTGATGACGTGATGATTTCTTGTTGATTTGATGAGTTAGCCCAAGAAGTCGTTTTCTTTCCGTTTTTCTTTCTTGAGGCGATCCTTTTTTTTCTTCAGTCTCATTGAGTTGTCCTTAAAGCGTTTTCCGTGGTCTACGTTTCCTTCGTGAAATTTCTCCGTAAAAATTGTGGACTGAGAAGTATCGATCGCAGGTCTTTGAATCGAAATGGCACTCTGCCGTCACGCTACGGCGAGTCCGTTCTGAGTTGGTGATTTAATGGGCTATTTATATTTTCGCGTTGGAAGGAATTTTTCTTTCTGATACATCTTCGCACCCCTACAACGTTTCGACCATAATACGCTCTTCTTCTTAGGTGTATAAAATATATACTAAATCCAAATTCTAAAAGTACCCATATAAGATTTATAGTTTTAGCTTTGAATAGAGAAAATTAGAGTTTAGATTTATAGGGATGTTTTTTTTCTTTTTTCAATTTAAATTAGTTAATAACTGAAAAAAATACTTGAATTTCATAAGTAGGATTATGATTTTAATATTTATCTTCAACTATTTAAAAATAAATATATTACTAAACAATATGCTAAGCACTATTGACTTTTTAATTTAGTTAAGTAGGTAGGGAACCGACGACAAATTACTATTTGAGTCCAGGTTTAGCTGTTTTTTATAATGTTTCCAAAATTCGAAGTGTAATTAGGCATTTACGAGTGGCGGTCAATAAGTTTTGCGAATCGGTAAGATAAAACAGAGGAAGGGGTTTGGCTGTTTGTGGGGGTGCTAGGACAAGTTATGACAAGTCAGGACCTGCAGCCGCACGCTCCCGCTTCATATATTTAAGAAGCAGTAGCTGATCGCCTATCGTCAGTCACAAAATTTTCCACAATGGAGAAGGTTGACCACCGTGCACTGATCAAATTGTTGACCAAGGAAGGCAGGAATGCAAAAGAGATCCATGAACTCATGGTTACAGTGTACCCTGACACCGCCCCTTCCTATGCAACCATTGTTCGCTGTAATAGGGAGTTCCGCCATGGTCGTGAGTCCCTTGAAGATGGCCCCGTCCAGGAAGCCTGTCAGACGTGACCAACGAGGACAATGTGGCCCGTGTGGAGAGGATGATGCTTGAAAATCGCCGGGTAAAGTTCGAAGAAATCGAGCGAGAACTTGGAATATCACATGAAAGTGTTATCAACATCATCCACGACAATTTGGCCATGATCAAGTTCTCTGCCCGTTGGGTCCCTAGTAACCTCACGCCCCATGATCGACTTCAACGTCGTCAAAGTTCGAAGGAGCTGCTGCTCCTGTCCAACCAAGACCCGGCGTGATTCGAGTCACGCATAGTGACAGGTGATGAAAAGTAGGTCCATCACTGTGATCCCGAGACCAAGCTCGAAAGCATGTCCTGAAAGCACAGGGGCTCTCCGACCCCCATCAAGTTCCGGACCAACCCTCAGCCGGGACGATCATGGCCACCATCTTCTGGGATTCTGAAAGAGTGTTGATGGTGGACTATGCGCCTCGTGGAAGGACCATCACAGGACAATATTACGACGAGGAACTGTCTGGGTTAAAGACGTTCATCCGTCAGAAGCGGCGTGGCAAGTTGACACGAGGTGTCTTGGTCCTCCACGACAATGCCCCTGTCCACAAAGCCAGAGTTGCACAAGCTTCCCTACGCGAGTGCGGATTCGAGAAGATAAACCATCCTTCCTACAGTCCAAATCTTGCCCCTAGCGACTACTTTTTATTCCGCCAGCTCAAGGCTACACTGCGTGGACGCCAGGTTGGGGATGATGACGATGTTCAGCTCGCTGTCCAGGAGTAGATTGAACAGCAGTCGGAAGATTTCTGATTTAATATTTGCATGTTAAGAATTTAAATAAGTGAGGAAAAGTGTACAATGTGACTTATGCCTAGATAATAAAAAAGTGTCGTCTACATAGCGCCTATATAAAACCGGACGAAAATTAATGGGGCAATCATCAATCCAAGTGTTTCATAATATTTATTTAAATTCTAAATATGCAAATATTAAATTTTCCAGTGAGCTCGAAAAAAAATAATAACATATTGTTTCTTGACGTGTAGAATACCCGAATGGAGAATCAATTCACATTAAATGTTTACCAAAAACCCACTTTTCAAACCTTGGTTTAAGCTTCTGTGATTTTATATTCCAAATTAATGCCATTCTTACTCTTTTCCATAGAGCATATATCTTGTGTTCAACTTTTCCAGCCTTACATTTAGAATTTGAATTCTTAACAAAATTCTTTACCTCCAAAATCACTATTTCTGAGACAAATTAGTCTGTTTCTCAATAAAAAATACTCGACTCTTCTTCCACTATAAACTGTTAATAAATTGAAGATCTTCCTTTCCTTACCCTACTTTGGTTACCAATCCGAAAAACTTAAAAAAGATTTGTTAAAACTGTTAAATTCAGCCTATCCTCAATTATTACCATCTATTGTTTTCATTAATGACTTCAGACTGGGATCATTATTTAAGTTCAAAGATCAACCACCCACCAATCTGCAATCTAAAATTATATACGTTTTTCGTTGTACATGCAGTAGCACTGTATCATATATGGGGACAACAAGGCGTACGCTTTACTCCCGCTTCATGGCGCCTATGGGTAGATCTGAAAGAACTGGACTATACCTTCCAAAACCTGATCCATTCCCAATTTGAAACCATCTGTCACAATGTGGCTCTAGGGCTACACTCGAGAACTTCACGATACTTAATGCGGTAAGAAACATCTCGGACCTTTACCTGCTAGAGTCAATTTATATTACATAACTTCAACTCACTCTAAATAATAACTCATTATCTGTCCCATTAAATATAGTGGCTTATTAAAAAAACATGCTAATTTGTTAAATTTCACATTAGTTGTGTTTTGTTGTTTTTTAAGGGGATGCAAGAATAAAATTCACTGTCAAATATTTTCCTTCCTATTATTTATAAAATCCCTCGTTGGTTTAGTTTGTTTTTTCCTCCATATTTCTAATGTAAAAAATTAATCTCAAATTTAATATTCATGTTTTACAATTTTATTACATGTGTTAACTTTTAATGTTTACATTTAACTCTAAATTTTGTTTTATTTCTCTAGCACTGATGGTGGGATTAGTTATAATCCTGGAACGTTTGAAATAAATGTTACGAGGCATCTACGGTTCTGTCATGGTTATCCTGTTTATACTTCGCTTGAAGTTTGCGTTCATCAACTCGTTTGTTACTTATATATATATATATATATATATATATATATATATATATATATATATATATATGGATTCATATATATATATATATATATATATATATATATATATATATATATATATATATATATATATATATATATGTCCTGGTATGACCAGGTGTACGCGGTTAAGGGCACACTAGCCTCCTACAAGCCGACCGAAATTAAGGCTCCACCTGGGGATGGTTTCAAGAGTGCTCTAAATACAGATTTGCTAGGCCAAGGAATATTCAAACACGGCTACAAAAGATTACATATACCTATATAGAAATTTAAATGGCAATGCAATTAAATATTGACGGTTCACTGCTGAGATGATTTTCACTAATAATTAAGTTTGAACCGAGGGATAATTAATTAATTAATGATTTAACAATTATGCAAGTTCTAGAGCAAAGGCGATCCTTGAGGTTCGATAAGGTAAAGTTGTGAGGAGCGTGAAAAACGATTCCTGCGCTTTCGACTTTGTTCTTAAAGACCTTTTCAAGGAATGAACAGGAGGCTGGACATACATTGCCTTAAATAGTGGAAGGGGGAATTAGACTACCCACCTTTGAACCTAAATTAGGAGGTACAAAATCCTCAAAAAACTTTATGTAAGATTTAATGTATGTACTGTTAATGGGGTCTAGCATGAACAAACTAGGGATAAGTTTTAAATTTTGAAACGCGTTAATGGATATACATTCTAATATATTTCTCGAAATAAAATTACTGTATTTTATGACTAGTTTTTCACTGTTCCAGTTAATGCTATGTTTAAGATTGTCCATATGTAAAAAAAGCGCAGATTGTTCACTGTGATTACGTACATTGGCTTGATGTTGCTTAACCCGGACATCTAGTTCTTTCCTAGGTTGGCCTTAATAATAGTTTTGCAGTTGTTGCAGCCTATCAAATGAACAATGCCAGGTCGGCGGGGGTCTTTTTGACAAGGATAAGGTAAATTTTAGTCTTCCACAATATATATATATATATATATATATATATATATAGGGTGAGTCAAAATTTGGTTAACACTTCCATAAGTTTTATGACTTTTTTTTATTATTATTATTATGATTAATGATTTATTTATACTGATTTTACAGATTTACATTACCCATGGCTAACAGACGACTAACAATGGAGCACAGAAAAGGAGGTTGCAAGCTTGATGGAAGTTTTTGGATCGGCAACAACAGTGCGTCGAAAGTTTGCTGAACAATTTCCAAATCGTACTTTCTGGGATACTGAAAATCCACGTGTCATTCGAGAGCATGAACGGGCCTCCCCAAAGGTAAATGTGTGGTGTGCCGTGAACACTACTGGTGTAATTGGCCCATATTTCTTTACAACTTTAACGGTAACTGCAGATAGCTACCTATAAATGCTGCAAACGTTTGCCATTCATAACACACCCCTACATATCAGATGAGCAGGGTATTTCCAACATGATGGTGCACCACCTCATTTTAGCCGCACTGTTTGCGCTTATCTTGACCAAACTCTCCCAAATCGTTGGATAGGTCGCGGCGGACCGTTGGCATGGCCTCCATACTAGTGTTAAAATAATTTTAACTCACCCTGTATATATATATATATATATATATATATATATATATATATATATATATATATATATATATATATATATATATATATATATTTATATATATATGCAATGTCCCACAGGAAAAAGTAGAAAGGTGTTCCAAGTATTTTCGAACTTTATTAAGTTCCTTATCAAGGATAACTACAAGAAATAGTATTATATTAGAGGTATATATACGAAAAAAAAGTATGAAAGACCGCCTTAAAAACAAGAAATCACCAATGAGGAAGAGGGAAGGGGAAAAGTAAAGAAACACATTAAGAGATACAAGAAGCAGGTAGTAAGGTCAAACTAAGTCGAAGGAAAGGGTAACAGATTCAAAGAAATGGAGATAGCCTAACGAGGGAGATTATAAGACAGGATAAGCAAAAGAGGGAAAATACAAAGTACAAAACAGAGCAGTGACAATTAAAAAATAAAAATTAATAATATATATTTTTTTTTTATTATTAATTTTTATTTTTTAATTGCCACTGCTCTGTTTTGTACTTTGTATTTTGCCCCCATTTTGCTCATCGTGTCTTATAATCTCCCTCGTTAGGCTATCTCCATTTCTTTGAATCTGTTACCCTTTCTTGTTTTTGAGGCGGTCTTTCATACTTTTCTTTCGTATATATATCTCTAATATAATACTATTTCTTGTAGTTATCCTTGGTAAGCAACTTAATAAAGTTCGAAAGTACTTGGAAACACCTTTTCATTTTTTCCTGCGGGACATTGCATTCATTTGCCACCCTCACGTGATACTTTGTGAGTTTTTCATTTCAATGTTTTCGACCGAGGGAAATGTTATAGTTTTTTGACAAGAGATCTATATCCAGATCATTAATGAAAATATTATACACAGATCATTAATGAAAATTTTGATTAGCAAAAGGTGCAACACAGGACTCTGTGTTACAAAACTTTTCCAAAACCCAGTAGTGTTTAAACAATAAACGATCTATCTAATTTTGACTGTTTTTTAAGATTGTATAAAAGAACTTAGATTTTAAGAGTTACATTTGGTTTTGTTTTGGTTTCCATTTTCTTAACTTTTCTTTTATAAATACTACATTTGCATCAAATCTTTAACTATTTAAAAAAATTGCAAAACCATATTCATCTTTAGCGTTTAATTCTAGCCAGTATAACAATATTTTTTAAAATGAAAGCAATTTTTGAGCCAACTTTGGTTGTTTTCTTTTGCCTCGAAGCTATCAAAGCAACATAATAGGCAAATTTGTCACAATAATCGCTAAAATTATTTATGCCTATGAGGCCATAAATTTTTTTGATTTTATTTTTGATGCTCTAAATTTAACCATAAGAAGTTACATCCAGTTCCATGATGATATGACTTCAAGATATGCTTATGGCGCCATTTATATACGATCATTCAGTTAATATAATTTGACTTGATGTTTGAAGAGATTTTACACCTTCCGCTGCTTCCCATTTTTCTTTCAAGAGAAGAAAAACTCTTCTCTTGGAAAAAGCGTTCGGTTGACGAAAGTTTTAACGTTATCTAGCTACTATAACCAGTTGCAAAGAGTTTAAATGATCTTCTTATCCTAAATATTCTGTTTCTCACAACTAGAAAATGGATGTCGTTTTCTGGACAATGCTTTCATTTGTGATTTTTAGCTTTAAGATTCATTTTTTAACCTAGCATTTAATTTGGAATCTAAGCCACTTCTTGATAAGTTAGCACTGGTAAGAGCAGACTAAATATATTTATATTTCCATCTTCCCATCATATTTATTCATCCCATTTGCTTTGTTCTGAAATTCCCCTACTTCTAGGTGTTGAATATGAACGAAAGTTAATCAGATGCTCACTTAAAATGAAATTTCTATTTGCATATTTGCTCTAGATCTTGAATTAATGGAAGATGCTAATTGAGAACATGAGAAATGATTATTTCTCAAAAGTGGCCGAACTTCTCATCTTTTTATAATTATTAAAATATTATAAAGCACTGATTTTGAAATTTGCTTTAAGTACTCGTACATACATTTAGATTTTGCATAAAATTATTCTTATTTTGCTGATATTTTTATTGCGTTCATAAAATGAAAAGCGTTTGCAACGTTTATTAAAATTGATGTCTGTGTCCTCCAGGTTGGTAACTACTGCAAAACAATTTTGCATTTTCTTATTACTAACACAATTCTCTATATTTACCCAAGTTTCGTCATAGCTGTATTTTAAGAGTTGAAACACGATAAGGATTGAATTTCTACATTTTTGAAATAAAATTGATACATCGTCAGAGATTCTTCAAACATGTCACCTGTATTATACAATCGTGAAGGAATACTAGTATAAAAATTTAATGGTTCTTACAGACCTCATTTGTTTAATGAAATGAGCTTAAAGTGGGTAGTGTAGTAGTACCTATTCATAATTGAAAAAACTAAGCAAACAAGCCATGCACAAGAAAATTAAATTAAGGCAGACTAAACATAAGAAGTAAAATGTTTGGCGTTCGCACCACAATGGTGTGGCTTCCAATCTCTCCAGATTTGAATTCCCTGCACTAATACTTGTGATGCATCTTTAAAAGAGAGATCACCCGCTGTAACACAATGTTAATCCCTCGCTGAAGGCTGCCATTATGGCTGTCAGGAACAACATGAATGTGACTACATGATCTAAGAATAGTCGTATTTTGTGAGGAACCATTGAAGCCAACTACCTATTAAGTGTGAAGGCCGTTTTACTGAATACAGCTATACCATTATAATAACATTTATACCAAAATATATGGAAGTGCCTTGATTTTTTAAGTCAATATATTGTATTAACACAAAATTATAATTGGTTCTCAAATACCTATCACACGTAATTTGCGAGAAAATAAATTATAGAGAATTTCCAAGAAGACTACATTTTTGGGAACAATGAATTAGCAGTTGTAATATATCTTTAGGGGAAAATGAATAAGAAAAATCTAATTAATACACGATAGTTCCTTTAATAAAAGGGAACATCTTTTGAGGAAACATGAATTTGGATCGGTTCTAGAAAGTACATCTTTACAAAATAAATTAGAAATACGCAGGACAAATGAATTTAAAATAAATGTACAGAATAGGTTAGTGAAAAGGTGATTAAAGATGAGGAAAAACGATTATTACATGATGATAGAGTCTGAAAGGAACAAATTTAATATAATTAAGTAGCACACAATACTATGTATCATGTGTCACGAGAGGAAATCTAAATGAAAAATCGCTGGAAGATCAATGAATAGTAGGTAGGTCAGTCACCTCGATTAATGTTAAAAAGAAGTATTTTTACACCAAATTTGCATAAGTACATGTTAAAAACAAGTTCTAAACAACATGGAAAGGGAAAATTGCTATTATATACTTAAAACTAAGAGGGAAAAATCACCGAAGTTATTTTCGTAATGAATGTGGTTAAGCCTGATGAAGTGAAGATAAGTGAAGCAACTTTTTTCTATTTAACTTTTCTTAGCAAATGAATTGATTCTTGTGTTAAAATGTCAAAGAGAGCGAAATAATTTATATATAATTTTTTACGAATTTAGTTCCTGGGACTTCATTAAATTAGAAAGAGGTAAAATGGCAATTAAGAAAAACCAAAGATGAATTTATAAGGAGTTATGCCATGTGAATCTTTAACAAGAGGGAAAATCCCTCCAATAACCTGCGGCGTTTTATGATAAGATCATAATTAGTTATTGCATTAATGGTTTCCCATGGTTCAAATCACTTACAAGTCCTTTTGAAATGCTAAATGGTAAATTAGACTTCTGCCAGGAGATGGCCCTACCAGGGCCAAATCCGATTACAGATTCGAAATCGCCAGGCTGAATAACAACTATATGTTTCATAGTCATATAGGTCATTTCATGGCTCTAAATGGGTGCAATTGAACTTTACTCCTTCTGTAAAAAAGGCGATGCCTTGACCAGGCCTTTCTTCGCAGATATGTGAAGAGTAAATTGCCGATTCTACCCACTACCCTCCCATTAACTTAAATTCGAATATCTCTAAGCATTTTGAACCAATGTTAACATTTTGAATAGGTGATCAGCTTGAAACTACTACTCTAATTAAAGATAGAAAGGAATGACAATAGCAAAGACGCCTTCAATCAATTTACTTTGGGGAATTTAAAAAAAATAAAAAATATCAAGAAAGATCACAGACATACGACATTATTTCTCTAAACTGTAAAAAATAATTTACCACCCGCTACAAAGCAAATTTTACTCTAGTAACTGCTGGCGCAGGAAATGAGTTTAAAATTACGCACATATATGAAGAATAGTGTCTTTGAAATTGTGTATTCTTCTAGTAAATACGAAAATTTAGACTGGGATGCCTCAAAAGGTAACTTGAGAACGACATGTTTTGTAGATTTTTGGAGTTCACAGAACATCGAAATGAAACCGATTTTACATGTGACGTGGTAAATTTAGAAGTTAGCCTAGATAAAACTAGAATTGGCTCATAGATGTCAGATGAATATATTTGCTTCGCAAATGCAAGATCAGGAACGTACAATCTTCTCATGATTGTTGAAAATATTTAAGAAAACTTAAGGTGCTGTAATACATTTTTACTAAATTAAAAATTACAGGTTCTTCCTGCCCCTATACGAATTCTTCTTTTGTTCATATTTCAGTCATACTTAGGGAGGGGTTGCATTGTTTGTGTGTCTTTGTTAATCAAGAATTTAGTTGCTCCATACCCAAGAACGAATCTCTAGTATCTGTTCAATACTATGGAAATGCTTATTATCATTAGTAAAATAAAATGTTGAATGATAATAGATTTTCTAATGAATGTACTTTGGCTGGGAAACCATTTAACCCCAAACTTTCACAGAAGCTCTCATAATGCTTCCATTTCTACATGCTAATAAGCATTATAAATATCTCTTAGACCCACTGCTTATTCCGCATGCTGACTTAATATCTCTCTTTCTCTCTCTCTCTCTCTCTCTCTCTCTCTCTCTATATATATATATATATATATATATATATATATATATATATAAATTCCTAATCAGTTTGTCTGTTGTAAAGAAAGAACGTGAGCTGGGTTTAGACCGTGGCGTTTGCACTAAAGAGACTGCGCACGATGGTGACCCTCATGCCCCATTTGCGTGTTTTTGGCCACTGGGGCACTTTTGGGGGATAAACACCCGATTTTTGAATCATATTTTTCCATCCCTAAAAATCTTTAACTTTCAGAGGGTTAAATTTGCACTTTTTGATACTAGTCATTCTGAAAAAAATTTCTTCAGGCAAAAGTTTCGAGTTTGTAAGTTTAGTGGGGGCGTAGTCCAAGAAAAAGGTAATTTTTTAAAATCATCAAATATTGCACTGCGAACGAATAAAAAGTAGGACTTTTAGTTGCGGGACCTAAAAAACAAAATCTCCTATGTTTTCTGAGGCGTAGATTACGATGGTAGTCTTCGTTTTTGTCTGCAACCAAAATTGGGTGGGGACGGGGCTACCCCCGAGACACCACTTGGTGCAGTCTCTCGTTCCCTAGAAAAGTAGCTATTTTTGTGAGAAAAATTATGTTTTCTCTCTACCAGGAATAAACTGTTCAACATGTTTGGTACTAAACACCGTGAGGATCGAAGCCGATTTGCGGGCTACGTAGTGATGGCCAGTATTTCGAAATACGTAAGTATTTTCACCAGAATTTCGATTTGGAAAATTCGAATTTTACTGAACAATATATTTTTCTAACGCCCACTTCATAGTACTCGCTTAGCTGAGTACAATCGTATAAAGTTTAGCCAGCTGGGATAATAAACAAACTAGTAGTATACACTCAAAGTTCAGGGTTGAAAGACATGAGTAGCATTTTCATTTCTCGACGGAATTTCCACATAAAACATCAATAGAATTTGGGCACGAGGTCAATCTCTCAAATTATCAGAGACTAAAAAATTGTCAAACCCATTTTAGCGTATATACCACTGAATACTAATTTGTAGTCTATAAGTAAAAGCAATTAATTTATAATACCATTAACAGGTTGAGCCACCACAAAACTTCCTTTGCATACTTAACCTCAGCTTATTAGTAGCAAGATATTCAATATTGTAAATTTGTTTTATACGCCCCTAATATGCAAGTTATACCTAAATAAATATTAAAAACCGCATTAAAATCGTCTGCTTAGTAAAAAGCTGCAACTTCTCCAAATTATTTTCTTATACCCCCAGGATTTGGACGCCTACGAGAGCGAAACTATCGATGCTAACCATCTAAATATAATGTAATAATTATAGACAACGTAAAGTTCTATTCATAAGTTAACATCAGGAACCAATCGCACCGTTATTGCCGTAGATGAGGCTCGAAAACTAGCTAAAATTCAAAGTTTTACACCTTCAGTCAAAGTTAAGCGAAAATAACTCTGTATACACTAAAGAAATAATATTTTTTATAGTAATTTCCATAAGGGAAATCTATTATTTATACAATGTTTAATAAAACTCTATCATAGCTTAAACTTTAATGCGGTAATATTGAATTTAGTGAATGGGTGTTAATTTCTTCCATGTTTCGATCAAATTTTACACCTCACTTAAATATAACAAAAGATTTCGTCTGGAAATTATTAAACGATTTCAATCAAACTAAGGCAGGTAGATAGAGAATGAGATTATATATCGGGTTCTCTATATTATTTAATTCGAACTAGGTTCATTCCTCCCGAGAGCTCGATTTCTTTTCAATTTAAAATTTCTCCATGAAGCGTGAATAAATGAGAAATATTTGGTTTTTTCCTAATATTGAAAATCCTATAACGATCCACCTCCCAATTCTAAGGATACGAACGAAGAAATTGAAAGTTTTTCCACTTCAGGCAAAGTTAAGCGACAATAACTCCGTATACCTTAAAAATATATTATTCAGAATACAAATTTCAGTTAGATTCATCTATTAGCTATTAAATTGTATATGATTGTTGAAAATATACTAATGTTGCAATAGTTTTTTCACCTTAACCTAACATATTAATCAATTTTTGATAGAACTCTTCATCGTTCATCAAATATACTATATTACTCGATAGAAAATTAAATTTTTTATCTGATTGTATATGTTAAGTTACAATAATTGTGATATCTTGAATAGTTCAAACCTAGATATAGCATAGAAAACTACACTTTAATACGCGTAGAATAATATATAAAACATAGGTGTAGCCTAAAAGGTTACATGAAAAAGATCCGGAACGTCTCTCCAATAAGCGGTTGAAAATTCACCACTCAGCTAAATATAAAAATTATGTTCACCCAGAATTTTCATCTCTTATGACTTATACTAAAAAGATCAATAAAATATTAAAATATCTATCCGATGGATAATAAAACATTATTTAAACAGGGCGCCTGCTGGTAGTAAATTAGATATTTTCACGAAAAAATATCATTTTGGGGGACTAAAATTCAGGATGAGGCATGATTAAAGGAATAATTCTAGGTTACCTTAAAATATAATATAAAAAACAGATGATATATGAAACATGTAAATAGGATGAAAACTAAGAAAGTTATAGGCATATATCCCAAAGTGGTCAACAATTTTATCCTCTTAGCTCGCCGTTAAGCGGTAATAACTTTGTCATTTACTAAGATGCAGCAAATCTTTATACACCAAGATAAATGAAGCGTTTAATAACGCGAGTTATTAAAAGAAAACTATTTATGGCTTGGATTGCCCCGATTAAAAGAAATTTAAGAAATTAAATTAGTTTCACGTTACCTTTCAAATGATGTAATTCCAAAAGGCATTAAATATTTATCTTCCAAACTATTTATCCTACGACCCTATTGATCCATTTTTGCATTTGTTATAATCCTAGCACCATAGAATTGTTTTAAGGACGTTAAGTTTCCCAACCCGATCTCTCTGTTTTTTAACAATAACTCTCCTAATTTGTTTTCATTATTAAAAAGCCGATAACGATTTTTGTAACAAACTGGGATTCACCAGTTTGGGGTTAATAACCTATTATTTATTGGTCCAATTTGTACTTAGTTTACGTTATTAATATTCTTTGTAATAAATCGCTGGGACAAATAGGTCCATTGTGTCTAAGAGCTTCAGGTCGAATTTAGATAGTTAAAATGCTGATGGAAGAGAACAAAATTGGCAGCTATTACGAAAGGAATATTAATAAAAAAAAATTTTCAAGATAAACTTAGAAGATATAAAGTAGTTCTTCCAGTTCTGTTTACTGTTATACATTAAATTAAAAACCGTTAGGAGAGGAAAAAACTTCCATTATTGGACAGCTGCTTTCGAAATCTCGTTTTTCCCCAAATTTATTTAGAATTATTAATAATATTAACATTGTTCATAGTGCTTTAAAAAGAATGTAAGAAGATGCATAATATTGCTCTATAGCCAAATTTATATGCTAAAAAATAAAGTTCAGAGATAAAGGAGAATTTTAGAGGTATCAAAATATTAAAAATAAGCCATTAACCCGAACGCCTTCCATTCAATATAACTGAGAAGGTGGAAAAGGACCGCGTGCTTATTGTTTAAAACAATTGCTGCTTGGACTGTAAACTAATTGCAGAGAAAAAAAAAATTAATACACGTAGTCTGGAGGCATGAAATTGATACTGTAAGCTGCAATAGATAGACTAAATAGAGGACAAGGCGGTATTAATGAGCTTTACGGTAAAGGTGAGACCTCCCTATACCGAATCAATCTCGATAATCTAATAGGTCAAGTGACTCTTAAACCTGAGTGAATCGACCGTTGTCAAAAAAACGAACAAATATCAGATATATGCACAGTTTAGGGTTGCTATTCATCGTTTCAAAAGATTTTATTACCGAATCAAAGGGTATGGAATACAAGTCGGTATTTATTATAGTACTTCCATCTAGACGATATATTTCGAATAGGTGGCAAAAAGGATATATGGAGAAAATTAGATTTATCGTAAATCTGGCTATCGATTTAGATGCTTATCTCGGAAATGTCTGTCACATCGTGCTACGATGATTAAGTAAATCGTAGGGTGGACAGCCTCTCCCCTAACTTTACCAAGTGTAAGGAAACGTCAGGTATACTCCTGTTTTTAATTAGCCCACAAGGCTGAAATAAATATCGGCTTAAAGAGGACGTTGAGATAAATCCAACGGTGTAATAAATGTCATCCGAGAAGGATTTTAAACCACTTTTTTAAAGGGAAATATAATGGGAGGCTGATGACCGTAAAAGTAGATTGTAACTGAATTTATTGCTAAATCCTCATATCTACACGTTTTTACTATAAAGACATTTTGAAAGAAGGCATATTGCTCTAACTGAGGATATAAATTATTTAAGATTTATTGCTAACCAGCAGGGGCACTAACGAACGAACTAGAAAATAGGATTTTGAGGTGTTTCTCCCAAATAATAGCAAAAATATTGGGTCTAGCTAAATATATTATAATATAAAGAGAAGAATAGGCAGTGAATTTAATTATCTACGGAATACTATTAAATTCATCTCTCTAACCTATCAAGTACAGAGATATTACAGTATATCCCATTTGAAAATTGCCTGCAAATTTGTGAGTGTGGGGAGTTTGAAGGAAAATTTAGCCATAAATAGCGAAAATATGGAACTTCGATGCGTTGAAATTTAGAAAAAATATTAATTTAGCGCCTCAATTGTTTCCACCTTTTTTCGATTATTGCGGTTTCTTGGGCTGAGTCCCATGCAAGAATATGATATATATATATATATATATATATATATATATATATATATATATATATATATATATTTATATCATTAAGGGATGAGGAGTTCATTAAATTTAATAGTTCTTCCATATAATACGCTACCATTATTATCCACAAGTTAGTAGGGTAAAAGTTTAGGGAATAGACTAAAATAATAAATCCCCAAAGTTACTGTGTAGCTTCATTTTGACATAGAACTCACGCTTACACCCTTAACGAAAATCACATAGGGGGGGGTTCTAATGAACCCTCCCTTCGAGCCCCCTAAATGAAGCCTCATCGCTGTCCGTCGATTAGGATTCGAGTTAGGAATCTATCGAGTTTAGGCATTTGTAAATACATTATATGGGGTCTAGGGGCTCGATAACACCCGAATACCAAATTTGATTAAGATCGCTGCCATAGAAAAAAGTGTGTTCGAAAAATTGGGAGCGCACTTCCAGGGACCGCACCTTCACTGATTTTAATTAGGTAACAAAATAACAGTTTGGTGCACAAGGATGCTATATTGTGCCCGCCTCTTTTTCTCTTGCTCGCTAAGGATCGAAGGTATATCGGTATGTTTTCACAGCACATGGTTAAAAGGGTCACAAAACAGGTTATATTTACCTTGCGATGACACCCCTCGAAGGACCAGTGGTAGAGGAAGCCTCTCAAAATACCCCTTTTCATCCCCTCAGAGCCCCATACCACGTGCTCTTTGGCGTGAGAATTCTCGAATCGAAGAGAAGTATGCTATCTCGCGCTGAGCCGAGACATGGCTGTATTTACTAAAGCGGGACGCACATCGCTCTCCATCCCCCGCGATAACGCGAAGTCCTCGCCACCATGCCTCGCGGACATTAACTTACCCACGCAAACGCGCTCGTACAAGCTCAACCGTACATCCTGAGGTAAACTTCGCGATTCGATCCAACTCCTTATCTCGAAATAAGTTTGCACAGACTAGCGTCGTGAATTCATTTAGGACGGCTGTGCCCTGAAACTATCTAACAAAGAGCCACTTGGCTATATAATCCTTCGTGAGCCATTCATCTAGGAGATTGAGAGCCTGCCACTCAGTGTCTCTGTTTCCCGCAAAGTCTCGCAACCCCTGTTAGAGTCGTACCACGTCGTTAAGATTTCACCAGCAGATCGCCCTTTGTGAAGCGATGGCCCCTGTTCAGAGGAATGCTCATCGAATCATCTTCTTTCCGGAGAACTGTACGTCCCCAAAACCCAAGATTCCGTTCCGCTTCGAATCAGCAAGTTCATCAAATAAGTTCCTCTCTCACTCACCCGCCCGCTCCCCCTGAAACGCCAGCAACTTTCCCAACAAGTAATTCCCTCGGACAGCATGTCAACTTTTTGTTCAATAAAAGCTCTCGCGGTGGTCTTAAGTTCAAAAACGGAATGGTTGCAGAGTGTAAACCATCGTAAGAGACATCGGATGCACCTGCATCGTCACCTCAGAAAAGTTGCTCCCCACAGTGATTCTTGATCACGATAAATTTGCAGTAGTCTATGACTACTTGGGGCGCTCAAATCGGTTCCCCATGGTGCGCTGCTATCTCGAATGTAAGTATTTTACTGGTTTGGCCAACGCTATAGCAGCCCCCATTAGGTTCTTCGCCATGTTGGTCGGCCAGAGCCCGCAGCTCTCCTCTAACCGCGTCGCACAGCCCGTTATCATGAGGGCCCAGACACTAAAGGGCACTGCACCCCCTCTGCCATTGGAACCCCATAATAACCAAATAGTTTGCAAGAGCACAGAAGGAGTGCTCTACCCTCTACCATTGTGAGGAAAAGAGAGAAAGGACTTACGAGGATCTACACGCGGTCAAAATAAGGTCGCCAACTTCGTTAGTGACGGACTCCTATCTCGCTGAGGATAAATCCACGACTCGCTCTTTATGTATCGCATGTCCCTCAAGTCCTCCAACTTGCCCACGATAGATTACTGGCTGGTCATTTCAGCCACAATAAAACAGCTCAGAGAATTTTCCGTTATTTCTTTTGGCCCTGCACTGCCAAAGAAATGGCCGAGTTTTGCAGATCGTATGACATTTGTCAAAAGACTGCTGCAAAAGGGCGCAAACAGCTTGCCTTCCTCCAGAAGATCGCAATTGTCTTGGAGCCTTTCTTTAGAATGGCCATAAATTTGATTGGCACAATTCGCCACCTGCCTAGCAAAGGACACTTCTACGTCCTCACGCTCGTTGTTTTGCGACAAGATTCCTGGAAGCAGTCTCCCTTAAAAGGATAGAGAGTGTGACCTTGCGGAGGCCCTGATTTCTATCTTTTCCCGCTTCGATATTCCGAAGGAGATCTTGTCTAACAGAAGTAGACAGTTTACCTCTGAACTAATGGAGTACGGCGGCAAGCTCCTTATTATCAAGCTACTATTCACGACTCTTTTTCACCCCGCAGCACCGGTATCTGCCAGTTGCCCTGTTTGCCTGCCGAGAAATCCCCTACAGAACTTTAGGATTTTCCCCCTTCGCAGTTTTGTATAGCCGAAACGTCCGAGGCCCGATGAGTATATTAAATGAACTATTTGCCAATCCCCACCAGGATGAGGAGATCAAATCATCGTATTCTTATTTGTTAGACCTTAGAAACCGCCTGGAAGAATGCGCAGATATCGCATACAAGAATAGGGACCTAAACTTGGGAAGTATAGGACCTATTTCGACGTTAGGTCAAAAGAAAGGCGATTCCGGCCCGATGACGAGGTGCTCTTCCTCCTACCCACTGATACAAATAAGCTCCTCTCCTAATGGAAATGGGTCTTCCCCATCTTAGAAGCACGCGGCCGTGTGGACTAGTGAATAGAGACTCTATCAGATAGTAATAAACTGTTGCATGTGATTATGCTTAGGTTCTACCACCGCCGCGCCTGCATTAATAATATAATTACGCTTGACGAAGAGGCAGTAATAGAAGCCTCTTCACCTTCTGGATCTCTTAACTTAATACAAACCGTATATATTGAGTCTAACAATGACTACACTCTCCCTTTGCTTCCCCGTTACCATGAAAACTCCCCTTGGATCTCGACTTTGATCCCCAACTGAAACCTTCTCAGTCGACAAAATGGGCTCTTTTCTTGACCGAATTCCAGGATATAACCTCCGAGAAGCCTGGCTGCTCTATCCATTTCGAACATGATATAGGAGCCTATCTGCTTGAAGCTGTAACCCTTGCCGTTCACTTGCGTTCTGCTTTTAACTCCGAAGTCAAAAACTTTTGAAATTGGGAATCATTGAAACATCCACTTCAGATTATTGCTCCCCCATTGTTATGGTCAGGAAGTGAATTTTCTTTTCGCATATGCGTAGACTTTAGGAAACTGAACGCCGTAACGGTCTTCGACGCTGAGCCTATCCCTTTGATAGATCAGAATCTACATTTATTCAAAGAGGTTAAGTTTATTTCTGAGATACACTTGTGTAAGGACTAATATCAACTCCGGCTTAAGGATAGTGTACGGAAATACTCCGTATTCTTCACAGAAAAGGGCTTTATACAATTTCGGCATCTCCCTTTTCGATTAGTTACCGACTGTAGTAACTATAATTGCATTATGCGCCCCATACTGGATGGGCTGAATAACGTTCCATCTTATTTTGATGTTTACGTGGCCACCCACACATGGGACAAACATCTGTTCTCTCTTCGCTCCCTCGTCAATAGACTTCGTAAACACGACCTTACTATAGGCCCAAGCAAGTTCCATTTTGCCTACTGCAACATTAAATATCTTGGTTTCCACATTGGAGAAAATCAAATGGCACCCCAGCAAGAAAAGGTGAAGGCCATTGCCGGCATGCCCCTTCCGCGTACTAAGAAAGAATTTTGGCCCCTTCTGGACTCGATGTCCTTTAAAAAGCGTTTTGTTCAAAATTTCTGCGCTTTAGCGTCCCCCTTAGAGCCTTAATAAAAAAACCTTCTACGGCCTCCCTCATCTAGGACTCCAAGGAGAACGCCCACTTCCAAGAGCTGAAAGAAAAATAACGTCAGCTCCCATACTGCGACTCCCGAACCCAGGCAAACCGTTTGGAGTTCGAACGGATGCCTGTAGCTAAGACATCGGTTGAGTTTTGGTCCAGTATCAAAAAAAGGCAATAATTATCCTAGTGCTTATGCGAGCCGGAAACTCTCATCACGCCAAATGAACTATGGGGTCATAGAACTTGAGGCTCCCGCGATAGTTTGGAGTGTACAGAAATTCAGAATGTACCTACTAGGCCAAGAATTTGTGATTGAAACTGATCATCGCCCTATGGTCTATTTATAAAAATGTAAAAGCCAGAATAGAAGGCTTTTGCGATGGAGCCTGGTTCTAATGGAATACAAGTACCGAATTTTGTACTCTAAAGGGACAGAAAACTGTATTACAGACATTCTAATTAGGAATCCGGTAGAGGATTTTCCCTCTGAAAGGTAAATCTTGTTAAGCCCTGTAACAAAGTGTAAATAATCGAGTATGTGTACTCGCGCTTCTTAATAATCCTAGGACTCCTTCCTATATGTATACATTTTATGCTCTTTGATCTCCTCGTAAAAAATGCCCTTTTGGGAGGAGGAATTTATTCCCTGTGTATTTTATATTCGCGTTGTCTTTTGTGTGTTTTTTCCGTCTTGAATGTCGTTCCACTACCTTTTATATGACCATCTTCATTTAAATTTATTTTTTATGACATACATTTAACTATTTGCTGTATTTATTTATTTTTTATTTGCTCGTTAACACCAATATCTATTTTCAAATGTAACCTGCGCCCGGAATTAAACGAAATCCATTTCTTCATTTAGTGGCCGCTATGTCGGCAAAATTTAAATGCCCGCTATTATGGCACACTTGTAGATCCAGGTCAATATTTTTCCATACACAACCCTTCGTATATTTGAGTATGCCCTATTCCCTCCCGTACTTACCAGGAAAATGTCATCTCAGAATGGGAGGTGTGTGAGAGGATGCCCCTCGAAAGACCAGTGTGAGAGGAAGCCTCTCGAAATAACTCTCTTCAGCCCCTTAGAGCAACAGACCACGTGCTCCTTGGAGTGAGAATTCTTGAATCGACGAGAAGGAAGCTGTCTAGCGTTGAGCCGCCAACATGGCTGTATTTACTAAAGCGAGACGCACATTGTTCTCCCTCCCCCACGATAACGTCAAGTCCTCGACTCCATCCTTCGCGAACATTTCCTTCCGCTCGCGAACACGCTCGTACAAGCTCAACCCTACATCATGAGGCAAACTTCTCCATTTGATTCAACCACTTATATCTGAATAAGTTTGCACAGAATGGCGTCGTGAATTCTCTTGGAACGACTGTGCCCTAGGGTTATCTAATGGACAAGCCACTGGGCTATATGACCCTGTGTCAGACCGTGTGCCTGTTTTCCGCGAAGTCTCACCATCCCTGTTGGAGTCTTACCTCGTCGTTAGGATCTCACCAGCAGATCGCCCCTAGTCAAGCTTTGGCCGCTGTTAAGAGGAATGCTTATCGAGTCATCTTATTCCCCGAGAACTGTGCGGCCCCCTCGTATCGCTCCCCCCCTTCAAGACTCCCGTACCCCATGTATGAGACTCCCTGCCGTGCCGCAGAACAGTCTCTCGTGCTTAAGATCACATCTCTCTAGAGCAGATAAATTCTCGTCCTTTTGCAAAGATTACTTCCAACCCCTATCTACGTATCCTCCTCGTCCAAACCATCAGAAATGTCTCTTCAAAGACTTCTTCTGTTAGTCTCCCCCTTTCGAACAACTCTAAGTTTCAAGGTCGAGCAATTTTACTTTGTAATCCAATGATTACACCCCCCCCCCTCCGTTATTCTTCACCTGGATTCCGTAGCATCCCCTTTTGATTGACTCCCCGCTCAAACTTAAATAGTCTCCATATTTTTGAGCATTACTGTGATGTTCATGATATTCATCTGATTCACATATATCAATTTCATCTTCCAGTGAAGGTAGTTCTGTGAAAACGGCTAATGATTGTATTTCATCTGAGTGAATCATGGGACGAATTGCTGAATCTCGATTTGGGTAACTTAATTTCTGTTGAGTTTTCTGGCTATAAACAGAAGTCTTTGTGAGGCAAAAGTAGCAATCATCTACATGTTTTTTTTTCTCCCGCCATAATGTAGAGATGCCAAATGATATTTGTTTCCTTGTACCCTTTGTCCATTGGCGTAAATTTTCGACACATAGATAACATGCATTGTGCGGAGCAGAGATTTATCCTGATAAATAATTTTAAGCTTAAAATAAGACAAGTATGCTTTTGTAAGAAACTCAGTAATGGCCATTCTCTGATTTGGTACTGTAAAACTCCCACAGATATAGCAAAACAATCAGGGGAATTCAACATTTCCTCCGTAATGAAGCCATGGTACTGAACTCTTGTGTTATTTCATAAAATCAACCTGAAAAGAGAGAAAATAAAATAATTAGATACAATATAGTTATATTACTAGGTGTGTCTAAATAGATACTGTAGATAATATAATAGCATAATTGATTAGCTATATTATCTCATGTAAGTATGGGTGAGGCCAATATGGACTAGCACGGAGAAGAATAAGCTTGACGTGATGGAAAAAACAACTATTGTTATTTTTAAACTTAGTGACTCCAAGTTATAGATAACTAGGTCTTAAACATAGGTCAGAGGAAAAGAGTAAAAATTTGTTGACCTCTGTAATAATAATAATAAAAGAATGCCTTTAATAGTTTCAATTTCGTAAATTTTGAGCCTCACTATCGCTTCGTGTACATTTAATTGTATTGTAGTAGCCTTTTCCACCCTTTTTTCCAATTCGACCATTTATTCCGTGTCTTAATCCGTTTTTGACAATGATTATTTAATTCTCCATACATATTAGTGAGAAACTACACGAACCATTTTGTCTATATTTTCTAAAATTCCTGCCAAAAGAAAAAGAAATAAATTGCAAATAGTCTTTGTAAATTGGCAAAAGGTGTAAGAGAGAGGGTTTTTTTTGGTAAAGCTGCAATTACCACCTCAAAAACTTAAACATAAATTTTACTATTGATCTTCCTGTTTCTTTCTTTGAAGTTTAGATGAGGCTCCATTTATGGCCGCCATTGGCTGTATGCAATCGAGTTTATAAATTCGTCAAAATATTTGCGATTACGTCTTCGTAATAAGGCTTTGGTTCAGGATAAGTTGATTAAATCCTGCTACTTATTATGAAACGTTCATTCTATTCCTCATGAGAATTTCTTTATCAGTTCGAGGAAATTCTAAGCGATTAACAAGCGACGAATTCTATAACCAACTGATTCCATGTTTTCTATATAATTGAAATGCATTCAAATTAAATGAACAAATAGAATTGGATATAAATTCACAAAAGAATATATTTTTTCTCCGCATTTATTTATATCTTTTAGAAATTTACTACAGTTTGATAATCGAGAATTTTTACAAATTTGGTAGATATTGAATGGATATTTTCAACTATCTCAACTTACTTATATTACATTAAATAATATGTTAATAAAACACAGTCCAAGGAACGATAATTGTTTAATATATAGTATATCTTGTTTGCATTGTAATTTATCATAAGTAGGTCAAACTTCTAAAAATATCTTTGTAAGAATTGAACAACATCAAAATCCAGTATAAGGGATATACAAATAATGCTTTGGCCTTCCACAGGCTTAAGATTGTTCACTAGATTAACTAGTCAAAAGCAGATACCACAATGCAGGTAAATGATTTTATTATCAGAAATATAAAAATAGCAATAAAGCTAGAGTTAAGAAAGGCTAGGTCCAGTGCAAAGAGAAGATAAAATGATGAGCAGGAACTTTCCACTCTTTCTCGACTCATACGTATCTGAGTTTCTATGGAGGAAGACACATTATGATAAGGATAGAGGAATGCAAATTCACTAAAGTATTTCAAAATATTTTCCTGTGATTAATAAAGGGGGATTTTTTTCCGTTTTAGAATAGGTAATTAATTACGTGATGGGGCTCGTTCTTTCATCATATTACTAAATAAAAACGAAATAAAGGAACATTTCTTGTATTATCGCAGTAGGTTGGGATGGACAGCCACGCAATCGAAGTGACATAGTGCAAGATTCTATTGTATCGAAGAAGCAGGGGCGGCTCATCACTTTTCACATATTTGACATTGAATAATATTAGTTTTTCTTGCAATAACTTTGAGCAGTTTGCACAGATTGCAAGTTGACCTAATTTAGGATGCCGGCAAGTTTGAATTTATGGTCGAGCGATTGCATAGGTAACACTCCAGTGGCTGTGGCACTAATGTCATGCCACGTTAGTAATTCTAATCGGCATTCATTGACTTGGGGAGTCTGTCACGATCAAACGTGAAAATGAGTATGAAGGTCAGTCTCGAACCCACCCAGGCAGTTTTCTCATCACAAGTTCGAATTTGACCCCTCCTTGGTCAGCCAACTCTTCAAAGAATTTTTTAAGCTGTATTTCAAGAGTTTACTCGCGTAAACCACTTCATTTACAAAAGTGATGGTAGATTCCAATTTACTTACACATTAGAACCATTGAGTATCTAGAAGAGATAGGAGATTCCCTCCATAAGCAAGATATGTGTGTAAAATTCCTCCCTAACCCAATAGCAAAGTTCATTGGGATTTATCTTATAGGAACGTAATTTAAAATTTTGCTATGAACAAGCCAAAACACGCAAAATTTAGGAAGCTTTCTATAATAAAACCAAGATTTGGTGGCGTATATTCGGCGTCCAGTCGATCCCATCTATCCCGTCTCGAGTTTTCGGATTTTTTTGGTCTTTTACCCTTAGTGCGTTAAGTGGAATGTTCACATCAATGAATCGATGCAGCCCAACAGGTGTTTCGTAGTAGACTGATGTTATAAAAGGCCCCATAAGCAGTAAAGCTTTATGCACTCGAGAACAGTCAAGAGATTTAGTTAGCCCATTCGGCGATCTTCTCATTCATCGAGCTCTATCTCTCCTCAATCACTGAGCTCTTGCTCCTGCGACCGTTAAAGAGCGATGTGTCTAGAGGTTTCAAAGTCTTTTCTGATTCGGCGTGAGGTAAAAGGTTACTTCAGAAAATAGAGAGGGTTGAGTCTTAGCAAAATTAGGGTGCTTAGAGTGACAAGGAGAAAGAGCATAAGCTTACCCAATCTCCGTCGAGCCGGAAAGATGTGCTTTATACCAGGTTCAAGTTTTACAGTATACAAAGAGAGCAACATGTGGGATGTCGGAAGAGGAAGGAAAATGTTATGCGATTCATTTTAATAAATTCGGTTTATAAATACAAGTAAAATCATAAGCGCACTATATTTTCCTAATCTTACCATTCAATCTCTTTCTTCCACATATCTTCACATTAGTTGAACATTTTGTTTATTAAATTATATTTAAAAATTAATTCGTGGTATTTCCTTTTTCGTATTCTTCAACAAGGCACAATGTTGACCCTACCGATGATCTTAAATTCACAGAAATACGCTCGTTGGTTATTCATTTATTGTTATTTCAGTATACAAATAGCGGAAAAAAAATTCTTACTTAAGAAGAACCATACGCAATCTACACCTTCAACTTTGGGAGACGAAATTGATCGTTTTTGCATCGTTGCCAATTCAAGATTGAAGAATCAGAAGAGACCACAACTGTCAGACGAGACGATTACTGGACTCTTACAAAAAGACGAACTCTCTCTTTCCTATCCACCCTCTTTAGGGCGAGTGGGGTAGGGAAACTCAAAGTCTCCATAGATACTTTCTTGTGCACGAGCCATATCTGAACCGGGCGGCTAACTCGGTGCAGGCCAAAGCTTTGCCCGGATCAGGTTAGATCCCGTGTGAGCGGTGGACACAAGTTTGGTGGAGCAAAAACTGATAGGGCTAGGGTTTAGGTAGGTAGGTAAGGAATACCGACTCGCCAGCTGAATAAGCCGGTGAGCATAAACGGATATAGCAGCACCTATATCTACCTACTCTTTCATCCTCTTAGCTAATGGAAAAGAAAAAAGAACTCTGATAATAAGAAGTTGGACACCACTAAACGAGTCCCTTTGCGCGGCTTAAAGGGCACGCAAAAACCCGACAGCACCAGTGTCTTCAAAATAATCTACGGGGAACTCGGAGTAGTGCTAGTTAGGTTACTAGACTACATGAACTCATGCATAGCAATCTGTCAAAACGACAGAGATGTTGACAAAATCCTTTCGGAAAGAGCGAGCGAGGAATTCACAAGGATTGGGCTGAAAGCAAAAGTGCCCCCCCAAATAGAAGCCCAGAAGACGGTTTACTGCCGCCAAATTAACCACAACGCAGACGATATAAAGTAAAAGATCGAGAGTGCAGAAAAATGGGCGAGGGTAAAGCAGATAATTAAGTTTACGAATCAAGCAACCAATACAGAATACTCCTACGTATTCAAGGTTATTTTTCGGGAAACTAGTATGGCTGCAAAGGCAAGAGAGTCAGGTATTCTCGCATTTAATTTAAAAATTACACCAAAGCAAGTAAAAACCGACGAATTCATTAGCATACTAACATGCTTCAATTGATACGCGCTCGAAAAGCATAATACAAGGGACTGCCCTGTCAGAAATATAAAATGGTGTTTCAAGTGCAGCGAGAAGAAACATACGTGGCGGGAATTCAGGTCACAGTTAAAAAGATATCTGAACTGCAGTGGGAATCACCGCACCCTGGCAATGGTATTCCCGTTGAAAAGAGAGAAAATTGAGAATAAGAGAAGAGAGAAGGCTAGAGCAGAGGAGGAAAGGCACAACCTCACATTCGCCAAGGTAGCTAAAGCCACAGATGAAAAGATCTAGCCAGTGAAGAATGTGATTGAGGTCAAACAGGGGAAGTCACTCAACATATTAGCTTGCATTCTTCATGCGCATGTGTTAAACGTAGCTAATCCAGGCTCTTACTCTTGAGAACTAAATCTGATGCTAAAAAATAACGGCTTAGAGGAGATGTGGTTCCCGGAGAACCCAACATCAGCGGATATCCTAAGCAGCCAGTATAAGCCAACGAAACCAAACCAGACCCAAGCACAGCAAAAGGCCGCTGGCCAGGAGAAAACCACGGAAGCCAACAGGGCAGCGAGTAGAGACTTGAGGCTAAGGAAGAATACACAGAAAGAAAAAGAGGACGTGATGGAAATAGACGTTACCACAGGCAACCAAAATAACAAAGAGGGAAAAGCAGCAAGCCAGACCCGAGAAGGACTGAGCCAAGCTCCCTCACCCAAAGCCTGCAAGAGAAGAGGATGAAGAGCAACAAAGATTTAACTTGAAGATCTACGCCTCCGAGGAAAAACCCTTCCCCGAAGACAATGGAGAGCTAACACAAGGCATTAAAAAGGGAGTATACAAATACGAATACGAAAGCCCATACTCAAAACAGGAAGTATTCACAATGCTGACAACAGGCAAACTAGAAATCCCGCAGGAAATGCGCAGTACGTTAGAAGAAGGAGGAATTTAAGAAGAAGAGAAGTGGAGGGAAAAAATCGCCCACCGAGCGCGAAGCTTATAAGGCAGAGAGAAGAGGAAGCAGGGAGGAAAGGAAACATAAGTAATGGCCCACAGAAGAAAATTTAAGATAATATGTGACAACGTGGCTGGTTGGAACGATAAAAGATTCTCTCTGAGCAATACGTACCTTAGAGAATATCCAGACATCATATTGCTAAACGAGATAAATATAGACCCGGCAAAAAGCAAAATTAACATCTTCAATTACACCATAATCAGTAAGAACACTAACGATATCAATTACGACGGCGTCGCTATAGCAATCCGCAACGATATAGTCTACAAAAAGCTAGAGGACCTAGACGAATTATATCTGGCAATAAGCGTAAAAACAGCGACAGGCAACCTTATAGTAGCGACAGGCTACCAACCCCCAAGAAGAGATTTTTTACCCCTGCACAATTTTACTGATATATTTGGCCACAGAGACCAAACGGTATTCATGGCGATTTAAATGCCAGGAGTGGAGCCTCCGGCTACACTCGTTACCACAATAGAGCCGGGAGAAACCTCAACCAACTACTGCAAAGAAGGATAGCAGAGCGCCTGGGACCCGACTTTCCAACATATCTGGGCCAGAACATCGCTATAAAACCGGATATAGTTTTGGCTACCCCAAACCTCCAGTTCAACTATATTATTAAGAGAGGTCCTTCTTCAACTAGCAACCACGAGATGGTAGTCATGACTTTGTCCATGGACCCCATCCAAGTCAAGTGCCCGCCCAGAAAATCGTATAGACAGGCCGATTGTACCAACTACGAAGAAGAGCTTGTCAGGGCTGATAAGAAATAGGTTCCTACAACAACATAAAGAACATTGCACATCCAATAAGATCAGCCTAGATAATAAATCTCGAGAATGAGTATGAAATCACGAGGAACTCAATCGAGCAAAATGGCCTACAAGGAGGTGACCGTACAAAGCTGCGACGAGTGAAGAACGAGCTGTTAAAAGAAATAAAAGTAGAAAGGAACCGAAGATGGGACCTTTTCCTGAAAGCCATGGACGAGGATTTGAACCCTACCAAAATATGGGAAAAAATCAACATAGCCAGAGGAAAGAGAAAACAGAGGCCAAAAATCAAACTCCAGAACGAAGATGGAGGGGAGAAGGAACCCCAGGAAGTTGAAGAGGCGTTCCGGAAACATTGGAAGGGGATATTTGATATCTCCGCCAATGAAAACAAGGATTTTGACGGGGACCACGAAACAAGAGTGGTAGAAGAACTATCGCTAAACCGCCTAGAAATACTACCCAACATAGCTGCTTTACCAACGCTATTAGTAGAGCAAGGAATCGAGCCAATAACGCTACAAGAGATTCAAAGAACGCTCAAGAACACCAAACAGAAGGCACCTGGGGGCATCAGGTAGAACGTAGGAGAATTTGATACGCGCACCAGCCAACTTTTGGTCGCGGATAGCGGCAGTGTTTAACGCCTCCCTAAGCGCAGGATACTTTTCGGATGCGCTAAAGAAGGAAAAAATTATTTTTCTACCAAAACCCGGCAAGCCACCAAACAACCCCGGAAACTTCAGGCCAATAACGCTCCTAGAAACAGTGGCAAAATTAATGGAGAGGGCGATTAATGACAGGTTCGTCAAGCACTTAGAACAGAGGGCGCTGATTCCAAACCACCAACACGGGTTCAGAGAAAATAGGAACACCGAGACCGCCCTAGCCATTCTGGTACAAGCACTTGCGGAGGCAAAGTATGAGAAAAACTATACTAACATCGTACTTAGAGACGTCCAAAAGGCGTTTGATAAGGTATGGAGAGCTGGTCCAAAGTACAAGATCAAAAGACTAGAGCTACCCTCCACCCTAACAAAATGCTTTTTCGATTACGTCACCGATAGAACAGCGTTTATCTCAGTAGCAGGCTACGAGGGCTCGGAATTCGAAGTGCTACAAGGTGTCCCCCAAAGGGGATGTATAAGCCCAACTCTCTATAGTGTATATACAATGGATCTGCCAAGGCCAGTCCACGAAACCACAACCTATATACACTTCGCCGACGAGATCACAATAGTAGCAAACAGCACTTACAGACATCCCCCAACCATGGCAAGAATTACAGCTGCAGAAATTGCCAAAATCAATGAATTCGAGCGCAAATGGAAAATCCGAACAAATCCGGGAAAGTTCTCAATCATTCCAGTAGGGAGACGCCTGACTTCGAGGGTAGAGATTGAAGAGAAAAGATATCAATATGTGGAAGAATTAACAGTGCTCGGGCAAAAAATCACCCGAAATGGCTACTGCAAACATATTGCGAATAGAATAAACCAGGCCAAGGTACAAGTAGCAAAGCTATTTCAACTTAGGAATCTAAGCAGTAACAACCTGAGGAAAATATATAACGCCATCTGCAAAGCAACATTACTCTACCCAGCTATACCACTGAACCGCCTCTCAAAATCAAGTGCAATTAAACTACAACAGGTACAAAACTCAGCGGTGTATATTATTACTAATACGAGAAGGCGTGAACTCAGAAGAATGAGAGATCTTCACAATGAAATAGAGCTCCCAAGTACAAATGTGTCCCTACACAGAAGAGCAATAAAGGTGTGGGACAAACTAGATCGCATAATGTCTGACGACGAAAAAAGAGCCATAGAAATTCCACAAAACCACAGAGAGAACAACAGAGGCAGTTTCAGAAGTGGTAGACCCGACTCGATGGAGGAACCGTCCGAAGGTACATTGCAAGATAAGATTGTAGAATCAAGAAAAAATAGCACCAAAGGAAATCCGCAAGAAAAAATAAACCAAAAAATGAAAAACATCGACGAACAACAGAGGCGCGAGAGCCCCAACAAAGAACTGAAAAATAACAAGAGCAAATAAAGATTAAGAATCAAAGAGATGGCTGGTCACCCAGCAACTAACTCTAACTCTTACTCATTCCTCTTCACCACTATATCCTAACTATCCTATCCACTATACTACGACTATTCACTTTAATTTTTTTTCTATCTTTTTCAAGACGTAAGACGTATACAAATGATTAATGATTTTGTTTATTCACGAGCTGTATTAACTTTTTATAGCATCTGAGTATACGATAATACAACTGTGCAAAGTTTCTTTAGGAAACGAATATTTTTACTATATTTTATTCAAGTTTGATTTGACGAATTTTACAAAGGCTCCGTTTTAATTCAATTGCTTATAGGATTAGATCCTTTAGTAACATTTGATCTTAAGAATATGATTTTCCAACCTCATTTGATGTTTAAAATAAAAAATATTTCTCATTCAATCTTTTCAATGAACTCATTGAATATCTTAAAAACAATAGCACAAATGTACATACTGTAATTTCCTATTCTACCAAGCAACAAGTATACGAAGAGGGCAGATGTCCCGTCGAAACCTGGTTTCGCACATAAATCGATCCTAACACTGTGGTTTCTTTCCTATATATATATATATATATATATATATATATATATATATATATATATATAGTGAGATAAGGTTTGAGGGTAGCAGGATCACCAGTTCCATTGGAACAAGGGGCTTCTATTGCGTATGAATCCCAATTCTGAACTCGGTCTTGTTTATGAGGATGTTCAGCAAATGAAAACGTATCTGGATTTATAAACAATTTAGTCAAAATAATTTTATTGAATCTTGATTTAAGCAACTGATCAATAAATTTGAGAGAGTCGAGGACGAAAGAGCAGATTTTTAGTCAGCCAAGAATCTGTCCATGACCTGATTTGAACTAAATTTCTTGTGTGTAAGAAACAGTGAGTGACATCTTTCATCAATCGAGTTGAGAAGGAAGGCTTTTGTCTAAATGAGTATGAGTGTTTATATTTGTTATGAGTAGTAGAAGAGGGAAGGATAGATAGAAAGAGAGAGAGAGCCAAGATTAGGTGTAGTCGTTATCAAAACAATTTATAAGGGATGACATGACATAACAAGGAAATTTTTATGGTCATTCTTAAGATTTGTGCCTGGGAAAAATCCGTTTATTAAAGTTTGTATGTAAGATCGTATAAATGAAGAGTATTCTTGATATAGATTAATCCAGCTTCTGAATGAATAATTGTTTTACATTTTAATATTGTCCATTATTATGTAATTATTATTAAATTGAGTTGATTAAATAAGATAAAAGTAACAAAATTTATGGACATTTGAACTAAATGAATGAAATAGTTCAATCATATCATCCAATGAATATAAAAAATTTAATAATTATAGTGCATTTGCTTAGTAATTGGAAAAATAAAGTTATGATTAAAGTAAGATAGTACATATTTTCTTCCTAATATCTAAGCGGGGGTCAGAATCAAATCATTATTGAGTTTGAAATTTAAATGGGCAAAGGCATAAATTAAAAAAAATATACATAATAAAAATATTATATAACCTATGGGAGTAAAATGAATAAATGTGATTAAATTCTTTTGAAATATTAATCGTTGGTTAAAATTAATGCCTGACTATACATAAAAACAAATGACATTAAGTTGTTATGAGGTAAATTTGAATTGCTTGATTTGATTCATCAAATATCAATAATTTATAAATCATAATTATAAATTAACATAAAAGATAATGAAATCAAATATTTACATAATGCATAGTAATTAATATTGTATGACTAATTTATTTTAAGCATTTCAGTTGATTTAAAATTATGATTCAAATTGTTATAGCAAAGTATACAAACATTTTTCAAGTAATGAACATATGCACAAAAGTTGTTTGTCGTTACAAATTAGTTGTCTCACCCATCGAATCATCACAACATTTAAAACATTCGATGATATGTTGAAGCTAGAAGATATTGATAAATATTGAATGAAGTTAGTTTGCTCAGTGCATGCTTGGTGATATTAAGTGAATAGTGCTGTTTGTTAAATTACAGCTAAGGATGCGTGTTATAATTTTAATGTCTCTTTAAAATCTTATATGGGCCCTTGTTTGCTGTCAAAAAATTGTGGCTTATCTGTGTGTCTTTTGGAAAACCATGATGCAAATGCCAAACTCATTCGGAATAGAAGTATCTTCTTTAAAAAGGGGCTTTAGAGGTATTGGAGCAAGTGCATTCATGGTTATCTGATGGTTTTGTCTTATTTTGTGATCCTAAGGATCAGTGTCCGGTCAAACATAAGTCAATCTGAATAGGATTATTAACCATAAGGAGCAGAGTTACAGTTAAATTTTTTATCCAATCATTAAGGCTTCCTTTGGTTTATTCGGAGCGTTTTAGACTATGATTACAGCTTTCATGCCTGGATTTACCAAAGCGTTTGCAAGCGATGAAAAAATTGTTTTGCGGCAGTTGGCTTGAGTAGTTCCTAAAATATTTCTGAATTGAATTGAAGAAATTATCAGAGATTATTTAAACAGCTATAATTAATATGTAAAATGCAAACTGTAAAATCTATCATACACAGATTATGACGCTATGTCTTTTAATGCGTATGCCTCAATCCATTTGAAAAAATGGCATCTAACTGTAAAAAGATATTTTTAACCTTTCTGAGTTGCAAGAAAAACACTGGATAAATTTACAGGAATTATGTTAAATCTTAGTTTCTGGTGCAGTAAATTATGTGAAAAGAGTTTTTTTGTAATTGGACATTGGTCTTCTGACATGATAAGCAAGTGTGAGCCCATAATTGAAACTGTGTCTCATTTCTTTCCAACAACTCGGTCTGAAATTGATTTCCGTGTTGCTCTAATACCTAAAATGGCCTGGAATATGATGGAAATCAAAGATTATTTTGTGAAAATAGAGAGCAGATAAGGTCATGCGAAAACCTTTTTAATTAATACCAAATAAGACAGTAAGATTAAGATACAAATCAAGTAGTTTAACCAGTTGACATCTGTTGATTGGGAGCGTGCAAGAGTTCCATAATATAAAAAGAGAAGAAAAAAGAACAAATAAATTTATTGTAGGATTTAGAGGTCATAAGTGTTTGTTGAGATGCTGATGTAGTTTGCAATTGATGCTGGACACTCTAGAGAGGGCCTCACTAGGATTAACCTTCCATGCATTATGACGAATGTAAATGGATATTTGGAAATGAACTCAAATGAAGGGGCTTTCTTAGGGAAGTGCCGTATTTTAGGGGATTTAGCAGCTCCAATTATAGTTTTGTGATCTGTAACCAGAAAGAAACTTGTCCCTTCAAGTAAATATTAAAATTGCTTGATTGCAAGGTGAATTGCGTTCTTTTATTTTGTGACTGTACGAAATTCGTGGTAGCATTCGCCTAAAACGATTTTCTTATATTAACCAATGAATAATAGGGTGCCAGAAGTTCACATCTAATATTGGACAGTGGACAACAGATACATATTAGAACTTACACACAAAAATTGCACCTAAGTGATACATAATTAGAGATATAAAGTTTAAGTATCAAGTGTACGAATAAGCGTGCCGCAATCTGTGGTGAGTTTAATATGCAATTTCCCGTTGTCTTGCTTTTACACTGTGGTGTCACATACATTAAAATTCACAGATCCAGTGTCAATTAGAAACCGCTTATATATTCTAGGGTCATTAACGTATAAACAAAGGTGTGCAGAAAATAGTGATATTACGTTATCACTGTTGCTTGGAAAAATCGATCATGGCAGTAGCTTTTAAACACATAGGGAAACAGCGCTGTGAAATTAGACTAAATTCCCGGTAATACCAACAAATTGTATTTTCTAACCAAGGAGAATTGCGAGAGCGATTTTCTAATTGACAGATCCAGTGTCAATTAGAAACCGCCGCTCCATTCTAGGGTCATTAACGTATAAACAAAGGTGTGCAGAAAATAGTGATATTACGTTATCACTGTTGCTTGGAAAAATCGATCATGGCAGTAGCTTTTAAACACATAGGGAAACAGCGCTGTGAAATTAGACTAAATTCCCGGTAATACCAACAAATTGTATTTTCTAACCAAGGAGAATTGCGAGAGCGATTAGTGTCCGTATAAGACGTGTGGGAGAGCTCCGCGGAAGTGATGGTGATCGTCCTCTTGATGGGTTCTTAAAGTGTTCCAAGAAAGCTATTCGGCGGGAACTCTTTGTCAGTTAATTTTTTTGGTGGCTAGTGCTGCCTCCACTTATGACTGGAAACCTGGGAGGGGAGAGGCGCAGTGGCAATGGTTGTTACCTATGTATGCAACCTGCGGTTAAGGGCGAGGCTTGCCGCATTTTTAACTTGGCTAAGAGAGTTACCTGAGGCCAAAAGCTCGAGGGTCTCTTGAATGTGGGATAGGAAACGTCGGACAAAATATTTCCGGTGAGTCGTGAATCATATTATCTTTCAGTGTCCTGTAATCTACGCAACAATTATCAAGTGGAAGATAGAAAAATTTAGAAGTGCAAACTAACATCTCCTTTTTTGAGCAGTGGTGGGTGTATATTTCTCCAAGATAACATCCTGGAGAGGCTTGCAAAGTTCTTCAAATGGGTGAAATGCCATATATTACCATATAGGGTAATACGAGGGGCGGTCAATAAGTTTTGCAATTCCGCTATAAGGAAACGAGATATGAGGAAAAGTGTTTTATTATTTTTCAATATAACTGCCCTCGACTTCAATGCTTCTTAAATAGACAAGGCAGGAGCGTGCGGGTGCAGGTCCTGATTGTCATAAGTTATCCTAACATCTCCACAAGCAGCCATACCACTTCCTCTCTTTTGCCCTACTGATTCGCAAAACTTATTGACTGCCCCTCGTATGCCTTTGATAGAGATTTTAGTTTTGGAGTCAATACCAGTACCGCTGATATTGAACAATAATTCCATTTATATAATCCAAGCTTAAGGCGAGAGCTTTGAAATTATGGTGGCGAGATAGCAGAAACTGAGCTTACTGTACTGGAATTGTCAGTGTTAACTATTTTTAATAATGTGCGTTACTGCGTCGTTTTTCTGTTTGTGTTCATTTTAAGATCAAGATGTTTTCTAAAATCACTCCAGAAAATGAAGTTTCCGAGTTAATCAAGGGTCACCAATTGTAGCAAGAGAAAATGGCTTTTGGTTGGCAGGGTTAACTGTTATATAAGAATAAGGGTATTGTTAGCGTACGAATCAAACTTTTGGATTCCGGTTTTGTTTATAAGGATGCTCACCAAATAAAATAGTATCTGGATTTTTATTTTATTTAATAAATTTAACTTAATAGGAACTTTGATTCAAGATAGTCATCGATAAATTTAAAAGTCGAAGATGGATAATATGAAAAAGTGACTGAATAATCAATGCGTTGACTAATTATTGTCCCTTAGTGAAAATATATTTTCCTCAGTTTCAGAGAGTGACGAGCTCTCACCAATGGGATTTCTCGGGAAATGGGTTTTTTTAAAGTGGATGTGTGGAGAGCATGGCCCTGGCATAAAAATTGCACCAGCAAAGTGCCTCGCAGGAATAGGGAAAATCAAATCAAATGTCCACGCGTATATATATATATATATATATATATATATATATATATATATATATATATGTGTGTGTGTGTGTGTGTGTACATATTATTGTATTTGTAAAGTAGTCAGTAATTAAACGGAAAACTGTGAATTCAGGTATCCCCAAAATTTGTGACAGTGTAATAAAAACAACATTTCTTGTCTGGAAAAGGGATTAAGACGAGAGAGCTGTCGCCGCGTCAGGTATGATAAAAATTATATTACGAAAGCGTCAATTTTTAGACGCATTAAGAAATGACACAGGGGAAGGAATAAACGTCGGTCGAGTAAATCTCGCCCTGTGGGCTGAGCTAAAGACGGCGTGCTTTGGAGGCAGGAAGACGCGACGCCTTTCTCCTGCCCTACTTATAGAATAAAAATGGAGAACGCAGAATCAATCTTAATTCTAATTCTCGATGTCAGAGTCGCCCCGTTATTAATTACGTTTCTTTTAGCGTAGCGAAGCTCCCGTCTTAACCAGCTAAGTCTTGTTTTTGTTACTCTCGCTTTCCTGACCTGTAGTAAGAAACTTCGCTGACTTTAATCTGTAAACGCGAGCCTCATTTTTATCTTTCCTGTTTGTTTAGTTCGTTTGAAATTAAAACTTATTTTTTAGGTGATTTCTCTCAGTCCTTTCTCGATCACAAGCCTTCGGTAAGCCCAACCGAAATGATATATTATTAAAATATTTTTTGAAGTAAGATACAGAATTTAACGCCACCTATCACTTCTCCCCTGGGACAGTAAGACCTCGCGAAATACCCGCAGCATTTTTAACCATAACTGGAACTGTTAGCTTTTACCCGTCTGTACCATAAAGCGTCATCCCTGGACGGCCTTTCTTCTCCTATCATAAAGTGGCAACCCGAAATCATCCCTGCATCACGCTATAAAGGTACCAGCAACGTGCCCTTCCTGCCTCAATCTTAACTGGCAACCGCAACGTGTCTACCAATAAACAGTTAAACGGCGTTCCTTTCACTTTCAACAACTTAAGAATAATTCAAGCAAAAATATAAATAGTTATCAAGAAATAAACTTTTTCCAAAAGGTTTTTCTTTATTTGGCCCACTTTTGCTATATTTAAACTTTAAATATCTCCTTAACGATGAATTTGTGGACACATGTTCATAGAGGAAAAAATTGCTTATTTTGACCAGTTCTACCCATACGCTAATTTCGAACATATAATTTTGAAACACCCTTTATATATATATATATATATATATATATATATATATATATATATATATATATATATATATATATATATCATGAACTGTTGAGCTTGTTCCAAATCGGAATTTTAAAAGGAAGGTGAAAACCAAGTACGCTATTGATGAAAGAATCTTTATTTGTCTAGGTTTGAACCTTTAGAGGTCTTTGCCTTATTATCGGCACTAAGAATCTAAAATAGTAAAGGGTAAAAATTTCTAGTTTTCATTCCCTTGAGTCGCTCGTTTCCTGATTGAGAACCCACTTAAACTGGCTCAACTGATTAAATTATCTTCACTTTGATGTTTGCTTGTTTTCTGCTTCTATTTGATAAATTATTTACAGTTTTACTTTGTTTATTTCTAATTTTTTATATATTTCCGTCTTTTGTTAGATAAAATTTTTGCTATCTTTTGTAGTGATCCTTATAAAAAAAGCTTTATCTCAATTAAATTTCTTTGTGGAATTAATCCCCCTAAATTTGAATGATTTGCAGTATGTTTATTTCCCACTTACTATTTTTTATCAATGTCAAGCCGTTATTTTTGCTCAAATAAATAGTTAAAATAATTTTATTTTCATTTGAAAACAATATTCTTTGTTACAGATATTTGGCATATACCCTTTTCTCTGCAGACGGTGACTGATTCCTTTTTCTTTTCCTTCTCTATCTTTTAGACACAATTCTAATTAGAGTTTATTTGCCTTCAAAAATGGAGACACAAAAACGAAATTGCGATGGATGTAGTGACCTAACTATTGCCTTCTATACCATTCTGATATATCGGCAGAAAGTAGCGGAATTCCTAAGTCGAGGGCAGTTAGAGATAAAAATACTTTTCGTCTAACAGGATAAGAGCCAAACTGCGCACAATTTATTGATTGCGTGGATGACCAAATGATCTTAACCGCGGCTGCTCCGGCATCGCAGTAGAGCCCACTATTGACTCATTCTGCCACCGAAAAGGACGGTTTCATTTCGTTTGGCAAGGGACAAACTCCGTGACAGCAAAAGCCACGACTCCCTTGTATTAGTTTTTGGTTTTGACTAAGATGAGGTTGATTTGTAGGTTCTTTTTGTAGGGAACTCTATGACTAGTAGCCGACTGAAAGAATTATAGAGGAGGAAAAAAACAGGGCAGAAGAGTTACCCATAACCCAGAGGTAGAGATGAGAATGTGGTCGATTTAGTGGGCAATTTTATGAAAGCATTTACTCCGAACGCGCTTTGTATTGTGCACGTAGGTAGTATTAATATATTATTTATATTTTATTATGGAACTCATGGCCTATGCACAACCAACTGATGATAAAACAACAAAGAGAGTGTGAAGGTAGCTTTATAAGAATTGTTCAGACAATGGTTGCCACGAAGATTTTTTATGGAAGAGCTTCATACAATACACTAGTCAACAATGATTTTGCTACTTGGGTATTAGCTTGTAATTTATACTAAATCGAGTATGCTGATTCCGAATCTGTAATCAGAATTGTTCCTAACACGTAAAGTTCCTGAGATACACATATACTCTGTAGTTACACATATGGGCAGTGTTGCTTGAGTTACCGTATTGAGAAGATGTATTGTGTGTGTTTGGTTCCTGCGTTACACTCCTGTTTTATCATGTTGTCAAATTCATCAATTATAGTAGTGGTGTTGAAACGGTATTTACATACAGTGATTAATTGCATTTTTCTTTAAGATTGATCTCTCAATTATTTTGTAAATGAAATAAGATTGTATAAACGTATATAACAGGATATATGCAAACTAAGTTGAAAACATGAATAGGCGAGGATGTATAAATAGCCCAGACAACTTTTGTTACATCTGTGGAAGATATACTCCAAGAAACCAGCGGAAAATTTAGCTAAAAGAGTGAAAACTGCCTACAATTATTATTTTGGTTATAAAGTTGGTGACTAAGACAAGCCCAGAGCACCTCACAAATCTTGTTCTGTGTGTTATAAGGGGCTCACACACTGGTTAAATAGCAACCGGAAGGGTATGCCTTTGCTGTAACAATGGTCTGGCGTGAGCCAACAAATCATGATTTGATTGCTACTTTTGTTAGACAAATATTGTGAGATTCTCAGACAAGAACAAGTCAAATAATTCATATCCAGATTGTAAGTCAGCTATAAAACCAGTCCCCCATAATATGGATATGCCAAGCCCAGTTCCTCGATCAGCTAGTGCAGTTATAGAAGATAATCATCGCCTAAAGAAGAGGATAACAATGACAGTGAAATGTATGAGGATGATTCTAAGGAAAAGAAAATCCAGTTGATAAATCAAGAAAGATCGAATGATTTGGTGAGGGATTTTTTCATTGTCAAAGGAGAACGCAGAATTGTTGGGCTCCAGACTACAACATTGGAATCTTCTAGAGCAGCCATTGCCATCCTATGGCCATATGGCCCGAAAGGTGCCTTGGCAAATTTTTGGTTGTCCATAGAGCTTCATTTTTTCATAAAATTATCATAGTAATTCGAAAATTATCTAATTATCGGCCATTTTTCGAATATGGCATATTTGACTATATGTAGTTCTCCATAATCTGTTAATCTAGTGACAAGCAACTATTTACGGGTTACTCTTTATAAAACATTGTATTTCTTTTTATTCGATATACAACAACGTTGTAATGATTTATTAGTTATACGTTTGGCAGCGTCGTATCTATGTTCCACACCCACGGCACCAGTTGCTAAATCGGTCAGTTAGAATCCATGTTCCAAGTTGTACTATCATTTCGGCTCCGTGACAATCTTGTTTGTGTGCAGTATTTTATTTATTTTGGTGAGTATCTTTCATATAATCATAAAACAACTAATATTATATGGTGACTTTAAACATATTATTTATAAAATATATGCTAATAATAAGGATATTTTTATGTGCATTCTTTACTGTGTTTTATTTTTAGTAGATATAACATCTATACCGATTACTTTATTTCTCTTTAAATTAATTGCTAACGACAACATCATCGCGCGCTTGCATTGCAGCTGCGCGGCGTTGCTTATACGAAATGTTTATTGTCTTAATTAAAATTACGTTTTATGGTGGTAATATTTGCTTACATTTATGTTCATCATGGGCTTAAATGGTCTCATAAGCATAAAGGCAAATGTGAATACCAGCATTTATAAACTCTAGAAGTTATTAACGGTTTCTTAGGGTGACGTAGAGCTTTCCGATCTAAAATTGAGTGGCATCAAATAGGGGTTAAAATTATTATGTAGTGGTTAATCTCTTTAAACTGTTTACATAGTGAATAAATGATATCATATTTTATATATTCTTGAAAATATATATTCGTACAGTATATACAATTTAGTTCAATATAAATTACATACAAATGTTAAAACATTTGCGTTTTCATATTCTCAATTATTATTTTATTTTAGGTTTTCAAGGAAATTAGGAAAATTTCGTTTTATTTACAACTCCATATATATATATATATATATATATATATATATATATATATATATATATATATATATTTGTATTCCACAGATTACCCATGGCTGATAAGGTGAGGAAGAAATGTCGGCAATACTAAAGCGAGTTTTTAGCATACGGTTTTATACGGTTTCAAAACAATATAACAAAGACAATGTGTCTTATATGTATGAGAGAGCTTTGTAATGAAAGCATGCAGCCAAGAAGGCTTCTAATACATCTGGAGAATAAGCACAAAAATGAGAAAGACAAACCCTTAGATTATTTTAAGAAGCTTCATGATGCTTTCCAAGGAAGGAACACCATTGATTCTATGCTTAGCCAAAGAAAAGCTAAAGTAGATAAAGGTTTAATTGGCAAACGAGATTTCCAAACTAATAGCAAAAACTGGAAAACCCCATACTATTGTTGAAGTTTTAATTTTGCCCATAGTATCTGTAGTAATTTCTACTGTTATTCAACATGATTCCAAACAAATTACGGAGGTAATCTCGTTAAGCAACAATTCAGTATCAAGATGCATTGATGAAATAGCAAAAGATGTAGAAAATCAACTAATTACACTTTTACAAGTAAAGAATTTTGTATCATAAATTGATGAAGCATGTGTAAGTCATAATCAAGCTCTTCTTATGGCGTATGTTAGGTTTTGGGATGATAATAGTGAACTCAAAGACGAAATGCTTTTTGTTTGCTTGCAGTCTCGTGACAAATATTAAAGAAGAAACAATTTTCCAAGAACTAATGACCTATTTTTAAGAAAAAATATTCCAATGGGTAACATTATGGCTTGCGTAACTGATGGTGCCGCTGCCATGGTAGGCAGATACAGAGGCTTCATTGCATATCTCAAACAAACCGTGCCTTATGTTTTTTGCATACACTATTGTTTAACGTCAACATTTGATTGCGAAAAATAGGGGAGGACATCTGAAAGATGCTCTTGATAGTGTAATCAAGGTTACCAACCTCATCGAGTCAAATCCACTTCAAGAGGGCCTTTTCCGATAACTCATTGCAAACAATAAAGAAATGTTTTAACGTTTACTTTTGCATACACAGGTGAGATGGCTTTCTAAGAGTAACTGCCTGCGTCACTTCGTTGAACTCTGGGAGAGTGTTGTACCATTTTTAAACGGTAAGGAGCTTGGAGAAGAAATCATAGCTGCCAAGTGTGACATATTCTACCTTTCAGAAATATTTTACAAGCTAAACATACTGAACAAACAGCTACAAGGTAAAACTACAAGGGGTTTAACTTCCCAAGGGGCAATCAGCTCTTTCCTTGGAAAAATGAATTTGTTTAGGATTAATATTGGGCGTAAGAATTTGTTATACTTTCCAACCCTCACCACTATTGAAGAGGAGCTGCATGAGGATTATGTTTAATTGTACATTAATCAGTTGAAAAAATTGCACGATGATATGGAAATTAGGGTTAAAGATTTCTAGAAAATGAATATTCCAAGTTGAGTGGTAGACCCATTTAAGACAAATGCCGCTGATGTTGACATCAACTTCAAGAAAGTCTCATTGAGTTGCAGAATAATCAAACTGTTCATGCTGAATTTAAACATGGCCTCAATAACTTGTGGACAAGTTGTCAAATTGCCATCAAATTCTCTTTGCTTTGGCAGGAAGTAAAATTATATTAGATTGCCTTTCAAATGTCTTACCTAGTTGAGTCAAATTTTAGCAAGGTTTCTTATCTATTATCATAAGCTCAGAACCGCTTAGAAATTGTAACTAGAGGTGATCTTCGTCTGTCTATAACAACCATGGACCCTGACATTGAAAAACTTGCGCAACCTCATCAGCCACAGGGATCTTCCTGAAAATAAACACACAAAGAAAGCTAATATCATATATTTGTTTGAAATTGCTAAAGGATTATATTTTTGAAGTCCAAAGATAATCATTATTTTCGTTTTGCTGCTATATCAGAGAAATAATGTGTGACCTTAAATGGTTCTTTTATTGAACCCACAAAATATTTTTTTCTGTTAGTAAAATAGAATAAAGGAGAATATATACACAATTAATGTACACTGATATTTTTATGGAAAGTATTATAATATTGAAGTACTATTTTTCTGCTAATAATGCCAAGGGGGCCACAAAAAATATTAAAGATCCCAAGGGGGACTATGGAATAAAAAATATTGGGAACCAATGTTCTAGAGGACGGTGCATAAATATCTACTTTCTGTAAACGCCATGAGGCATTAGCTGCCTTCTATAAAGAAAAAGATGGTGTTTGTTTCTGTAGTGATGTTAATGGCCTCATGAATCAGCTAGGAAACGATTATTTACCTGATGAATGGAGACTATTTATCGATGCAAGCACTGCTAACCTCAAAGCTGTGTTGCTACACAATGGTAACAAAAAACTTCAATTCCTGTCGCAATTATTGTTAGGGTGATAAAGACATATGACTCAATAAAATTTATTTTTGGTTGTGTTCATTACTCGCATCATAAGTGGAATATCTGTGGTGATCTAAAGGTAATTCCTTCACTTCTTGGACTGCAGCTAGGATATACGAAAAATATGTGCTCCTTATGCCTATGGAACAGTCGTGACGACAGAAATCATTATATTGTCAAAAAGTTACCCGGAAGAGAAGAACACATAGTTGACCGATACAATGTGAAGCACATGCCTTTGGGATATTCACAGAAGATTTACCTTCCACCAATTCATATCAAACTTGGCCTAATAACGAATTTTTTTAAATCATGTTTCTACAGGATTCAAGTATCTTGAAAACAAATTTGGTCCAAAGAAAACCGATGTTAAACTTAAAGCTGGCATTTTTATAGGGCCGGAGATCAGAGAATTGATACGTGATAGTGAGTTCAGAAATAAACTAACTCCACTTGAGTTAGCAGCATGGAATTCATTTGTCTATGTAAGTCAGAACTTTCTTGTTAGTCATAGGGATGAAAACAATAAAGAATTAGTGGACAACCTGCTAAAGACCTATTAACGAATAGGGTGTCGGATGTCTCTTACTCCATCTAATATGGGTGATATTAGTGAAAAACATGGGGAAAGGTTCCACCGAGATATTGTAATGAGGGAAAGCAGGTATCAAGACCGCTTCAACGAAAACATGATGGGTAACTAATGGTGATTCCAACAATGGAAGAATCCTATATCCACGTACAAGCAAGAGAGCAAGAGTCTCAAACATTTTTGAAGAAGGGTATAGTTAGTTAAGTACTACCTCTTTTATATGTAATACATATCTTGTCTGGGGCTGTAAAAGGACTTACATAATGCCCATTAGGGTGCCCCAATTCCAAACCTTTAGCCAGAAACGTCTCATTCTTCTCAAACTCGAATAATTATATCATTTATTGATCTAAAGTGACAAAGTGAACCATAGGGTCTAGTTGCATAAATCAGGAACTTTACGTGCTAGGACAAATTTGAGCACACATTTGGAATCAGTGCACCAAAATTACTCAGTTACAACAACATTTACTCAAGTAGCAGAGACAAAGTTAAAATTTTTTGGCTAGTGTTATCAACTCTGAATGTCCTTCTCTTTTTAAATTTTACGAATGTAGTGAGCTATTCTCAAGAGAACGACTGCACCTGAAAACCATTTCTTGGCGACACTGGAAAAGGCTTTCCTAAGTATCATTTTTTAAAATTTTGATAGGTTTAGCCTAAAAGATAGAAGGTTTATTTTTTACATAAAATCTAATCATTAAGAAATCATTATATATATATAAATATAGTCATATGAGTTGCTGATGACATGTCTTATCTTTAATTTTATACGAAAGAGACACGGAATGCTCAGGTAGCCTAAATGTGATTTATTTGTATTTGGAAACAACGTTTCGGGTGTATCGTCCATCTTCAAGTTCAAAATCATAAAAAAATAAAAATAGAATAAGATATAATTAAATGGTTATCGTCAGTAAACTTATAAGGAAATAAAAAAATCTTGTAAAACAAGGATATATTGAAATATTTACTCAGGGGTGGAGGAGCGCAAAAAAGAAATAAAAGTTAAATTAATGCAATTTCATTAAACGAAAAAAATTAAAACAGTAATCATATCGAAAATTAATTAGGATAATAAAAATACAAAAGCCACAAATTTTAAAGAAATAACTATTATGAAAATTTGTTTAGCAAAACTTACACCTTTCCAAATTTCTCCCTTTAAAATTTCAAGACTATTTTACAAATATTTTTTAATGAGAATTATCTTTTATTTAATAACAAAGCTTACCAACAGATAGCTGGAGTAGGAATGAGTTTAGCAATAGCTCCAATAGCAGCTAACATTTTCATGATTCATCTTGAAAACAACTTTATGAAACAATGCCCTTCAGGTTTCAAACCAATATTTTACCGTAGGTATGTGGACGATTCCTTTGCTATTTTTAATAGTTTAGAACATGCCCACCAATTTTTAATTTTGAAAACTCTTATCATCTAAACATTAAATATACCATATAATTAGAGACTGACAATGAAATTCCTTTGTTAGAGGTCATTATAGAAAAAACGACAAACTAACTACCTCCATATACAGAAAGCCTACTTTTAGTGACCTATATGAAGTGACTTAAATTTTTAGAACTTACATTTTCTAAATAAAATAATTGATAATTCCATATATCTACTTTTAAAATTTATAAATGTTTACTTCTTGCTTCAAATAATAGACGTAATTTTGAGAAATGAATAAAAGTGTTTAATTGTCAAAATACTTGACAACAATGGTCATATAATTTGATTCAATCTCTATTCCAAAAAAGGTTTACAAAAGCTCTCAAATTACCCAGAACGAAATAATTCGCCATAAATCTATAATTTGTAATACATAAAACAAGATGCCGAGAATAAATAGCGAAATTAAAAAAACGAATATGACAACATAATCAATTGTATAGAATCGCGTAAAAACTGGAATAATTTTGAGAAACCTAACCTATACCCTTATTTTTGTTGCGTTGTCAAACGCAAAATAAGAACGAAACATGAACAAGAACTTGCGTCGTGGACAAAACAATAGTTAAAACATTTTTTTAGATATGTAAATTATCTTAAGCATATTATAGCGTGCATCGGACCCCTTCAGGATGACGTTACTGTCCTCAGTCACAATCCGGACTACGTCGTGAAGATATTTAATTATTTTCTTGATCTATTTTATCCTGGAAAATTTATCTAAGATATAAGCCATAACACAATTTTACGAAGAGAACCCCTTTAATTATTATCATAACCGAAAGTGAAATTAGTTTTCTGAAAAATTGCGAAGCACCGGGTCTCGATAATCTCTTTGATCCACCTTAAACAATTTGAAAGCAAACTGACAAAAAACCTTTGTGCAACTATTGCCCCATTTCCACTAATTCGGACGTTGGTGAACTCTTGGTATCATTTCTTAGAGATAAAATATTAAATCATTTGAGGAAAATAATTTAATTTATGATTCACAACACCTCGTCTTAGTATTTAGTCTTAGTATTTTGGAAAACTCAATGTGTGAATTTTTATCAATTCCGTTAAAAGCATCCAAAGAAAAGCGTGCAACAATTATTGCTCTTCACTAAACTGGTCTGAAATGCAAGGAGATAGTTTCTAAGGGTATTTGCATCAAGGAACATCATCTTTAGAGCCATTAGTGACTATAAACAGACTGGCTACCATACTATGAAGAAGTCTTCCGGACGTCTAATGGATTCTAATGGACACCAAGATCGCCTCCTAGTAAAGTACCAGTCCAAAGGCCAGCTTGTTTCCAATACCAAACGTGCTGACGATTGGAAAGTAAAGGCGTGAAAGTTTTAGCATGCCACTGAGGCGGCAACTTTTGGATAAAGGTCTCAAGTCGAGAAGAGCTGCAATAAATTATCATCTCATAAAGAATAACCTTATGGATAGGTCCTACTTTTATAGAAAATATAAACAATGGACGGTAGAAGAATGGAACAAAGTGATATTATCTGATGAAGGTCCAATCCACTTGTTTGTAGCTTGTGGAAGATCCATCGTTAGTTGGAGAAAGGGAAGCTCTTTCACGCATTCTGTGTTGTGCTCACGCTGAAGCATCCCAAACCTAAACAATATCTGTGCCTGCTTATGATTTAAGGGAACTGGATTACTAAAAAATGGTGTTAAAAAATGCTTAATCAGTACCTTTTCCTAACAGCTGAAGAGAAATTGTAGATGATAACTGTTATTTTAGCATTATGGTGCACCTTGTTTCAAAGTTAAAGCAATAACAAAGTTCTTGGCTGAAAATAACTTCAAACTTTTCGAATCTTGGCAAGGGAATTCGCCAGATTTGAACCGAATAGGTAATTTTGGGGCAATAACCAAACTGGCGGTGGATAAACAGATACTTTCCAATTATAAGCAGTTTCAGTAGCCATAGTGCACAAAATTGGATTAATATTAGTCAAGATATAATCACAAATTCTTTTGCATTATGCATTACGAATTAAGGCTATCTTGAAGAACAAGACAAATATTTACTGTATTTATTGATAAAAGGGGTTTGGGCTCTAAATTTTTGTATATTACCTCTTCAAATCATGTAAAAACATATTAAAACAAAATTCAACCTCTGATTAGTTCTATTATTTTTTATATTAAAAAATATAGTAGTTTAAAAACTTCTGGACATGACTTTATCTAATCTCAATTTTAAAAAGGTTTTTTACGCCATTTCGCAAAAATAATTTTAATATAATCTTATTAAATATAAAAACTTAGACGAGCACAGTTAACCTGCCTTACAATCTGAATAATTTACCATTCAGTTTCAACTTTAGATAGTACCAGCCTAAAACGAGACAACACAATCAGCAAATAAAAGTAGCCGGCTACCTGACAAGAAGCACAACGATGTATGCATAATCTATCGCCTCTGAAGGCAACAAACAAAGAGTCCCAAAACTTAAATCATAGCTCTCACTTGACCTTCTCTGAAGTGGGAGTCAGGATAAGTTGAACCATTCACATATAATCGCACGCGATTATGGGTAGAAACTAAATAGTATTTATGAGGACCAAAAAATCCGTCGGTAGACAGTTGTTTTCCACGGAAATAGATTATCATGGGCATCAATCATTTCGGCGTTCCACAGGGATCTGTTCTTGCACCCATGAATCTTTTGATTGGATAAAAACGATCTTGACGCACTGATTGTGTAAAATTCGCTGATGCCGTAAATCTTGTCACAAAATATCATTGGAAAACTAAATGTATCTTTGACAAGTCATGTTAATCTCGTGTTAGATTTTAATTTGAGTGGTCAAATTTTTAACACAATTAACAAGGATTTTTGTCGGTTAATCGTAAATGATCTAACATTTTTTAAATAATAATCTGTAGCGTCATAAATGATTAATAGTTTCCTATGATACATAGCTAGACATTTTACATTAAAAACGAAAGCATTACCATTCCCTCACATAACCCTTGTAGGACCTTGTAGGGTTTTGGTACATTCTGCTCTCCCCCTTACATGCAGTTGATAATTATAGTATTTAAAGAAATTTAGCGTCGAGTAAAAAAAATAATTCTTGAATTTAAAAATAGAAAAAAGTAAGGAGAAAAGCTAAATCCCACGGGCAACTAAGAATAACACTGAAAAAGCAGAAAAATTCTATTATAATAAAATAACAGACTTTAAATGTCTTCTCTAAGAATGTTTCGAAAGCACTAGCTTAAATATGCTAAAATATAAATGATAAATATTACTATAAAATTGAATCATGCAGAATAAAGAGTTGCGAAATCAATTATTTATTAATATGCTCTCTTCCTTTATATATCCTTCACCTCAGGTTTAGATCAAGTCCCATTTTTTTTAGTTAACCTCGAGTAGATCTTAGGGTGTTTGTTAGTTCTTAATTCTGTAAGACTTTGGAGAACTATTAGGTAATATGCAAGATATAACGACATATATAATTTATGCCTTTACTCTGATAATTTTTTCGGCATCTTTGAATCACGATTGCAGACATATCTTGTTGAAATTCGGTGTGGATGATGTTGTAATACGATATTCGTATATTCCGTTACTTCTCCCTTTTTCCCACTCCATTTTTCTTATTAACTAATTGCTTTTCTTAAAAGAAAGCTTCAGTTTTCTGATTAACTGATCCCATTCAGCTTAACAAAGATAGCTCTTCTACCTTAACTGAGTTTGCGCTGTTTTCTCTCCTTTGTTTTGGGATAGGTTCTTAATTTAGTTTGTTTCTATATTTTTATCTAGCTCCAAAGCTGCACTTACAAAAGGCTTCTTGTTTTGCTTAATTAAAGTGAAAGAGTATATTGCAAAGGTGCATCATTTTTTGCCTATTTTAATCCTTAATTAAACAAGTTCTGTTGCACTAAAGCTTGTGCGGAACATTATAAGACAGAGAATAAGTAACAAGTGTCCAGATTTATTAAGACTCAATAAAATTAATAAAACTTATTATTTAAGTATGGGCAAGAATAAAATTGGAAGGAATTTTCCACAATGCTGAATCATGAGTGTGTACGTAAAACAAGCAAGTTTAACAGAGTAATTTAATATTTCTTATTCCGGATAATAAAAGTTAAAATCTTTACATATTGGGATGAATACATCGGACAAGCTCAATTCACACAAAATTATTTGTTTACGATTTATGTTCAATATCTAAATTAATGCATTTTCTCCATTTCAAATTTTTAATTATGGCCTTCGAGGTCAAGAAGAAAGATCTTTAAGTGTAATTCAGCCTACTTCAACGGTGATTAGGCAGGTCAATTCTTGGCCTCCGCAATTTAAGTTTGAGTTGATGCTTCTGGAACAGAAAAAAATACCTCTCTTTTGTTCAGATTTGTACATAATATAAGTGTTTATAAGTCGTCGTCCCGTTCGTTTTAATTTATTATTGGGATAATATGCAAGAACATTGTACAGAGGTCATCATACATTAATGAGGGAAATAAGCGATTTTACTTTGATTTTAACTTATGCAAAATCGACTTCCAGATAAAGGTGGATTTAATTTTAAAGATTGAAGTCCTGAAATTAATTATTTTATTGGGTATTACTAAGCCACTAATAATAATAGAAAAACAACTACTATTTTATTATTACAAACATTTTGTTATAGTAATGATATAGTGGAGAAAAATGTAATTATGAAATGATCATTTCACTATTATTTCTGCTATTAATGTGTATTTTTTTAAAAACATCTTCCATACAAAATTATAAAATTACTAAATCAGATTTTGATATCATAGTTTTCCTATCCAAAGTGACTCCAACCTCATACTTTACCTTATACAAAGTTTCAAACGCCTTTATATTTTTCCCTTAGATTTAATGGTCATTACCAAGGATTGTCCTTGCTATACATCATTCTACCTTAAGGGGTGCAGCTTGTTGGCCTAATGTTCCCCTCAGCACTTTATTTGTGGGCAAGTAAACTCTTATGTGTTGATATACATCACAGTTGATATACATCTGTGGTCTTAAAAATTACACATTAAAATCAATAAATAACTTGTTAATGGACCAAATGGCGAACTAAAAACTGATTAAGTCTTCTAATTGCCATAGGAATTGCCAATTAATTTTCCTAAAGTTTTTACTGTGCCATGGTAGCATCGTAACAATCATTTTAAATTCATCTCTTTATTAACTTCTTTTGCGTGTACTCTTTTCCTTTCTTTTCTTTGTCCCATTGGATTCATGACTTTGCTATACTTTCCTAAAAGTATTAGTAATATTATTCTTATTGCTATTATCATGCACAAATAACTAAAACGCAGATTATAAGTAAAGAAAGTATGAGATTAGAAGTAAAGAAAGTATGTGAAAAGAGCATAGTTCAACTAAACATTCTAGAGCTCTTGCAATCACAAATGCATGCAACTCTCCTACACCTGTATTCAATCAACAAAGGAATATTCTCCATTCCAGAGCAGCTTTAAGAACAATTCAAATACCTCAGCATTTATGGTCCTTTCTAAACTGCGTAAACATGCACTGATGATATCTTAATAGCTATTTCCATTTCCATTAAAATTCACCTCAGCGTTAAACATTTCCGATACGTTCAAAGTAAGCGAATCCCACAAAACTGCGGATTTATTACCATCGATTCGGCCCACTGAAATCATCTGCATAATATAACTATTAAAATATAACTCTTTTATCAATTTAAGAGAATAACAAAACATCTATGGCAGAGTATGGCATTATTAACTCTTTATCTTGGGTTGCTTCCCTATATTTTGATTGTCCCATTAGCTTTCAATACATATTTAAAAATATATATTTCAAAATGAAGAGCATAATGTCGATGTAATGTTTTTATCACTATTTAATGCGATTATATTGAATATATAAAAAATAGAGATATATTGGCAGATAATTTTAGGGTCGGCTAATATTATATTTTATGTTATTTTGAAGAGATTCTCTCCACATTATGGAGAAGGAAGTAGTCTAAATAAATTAATTGAAAGTATTATTTTCTCATAATTGCGCAATTTCTATCCTATGTATATAATGAATGTAATAGTCAATGATTTATAGTAAGCAGAAACTTATCATCCATTTTCCATGCCTTTAGTGGTTTGCCCAAAACTAGAAGTCACTAGAGTAATTCTAGATTATCTCTCCCTCTTTCTTATTTTCAAACTGATATCATAGTATTTCTTTGTTACTTTGTCATCTTCCCCTTCTTAAACTATGCTAACTAATGTCAAAACCATACTAATTACCTGAAGGAGTTACTTTGCATTAGTTTTGAAGATCGTGCATTATTGCTGTGTTTAATCGGTATAGACGTGGTCAAGATTAGTCTTTCCGTAATGAGAAAAGTCGTATCTGGAAAATTGGCCGTAATTATTTTTGCCGTAAGGAAAGTTCCCCGTAAAAACCAAATTGCAAACAAAATTTTTTTAACTGAATCTTAAAATCTTCATATAAGTCACCTTTATCTTAATCAACTAACTAAGCATTTAAAGAGAGGTAACCAACTAACCAGTTAAAGAGAGGTAATTTCCATATAATTAAGCTATCTACTTCACAGTTGATTGTGTGCCTCCTTTGCTAAATAATTTCGTGCACTAACTCATAACCATGGTTTATACAGTGGAATCTAACCGCGGCAGTGTGAAATTATTGGATTACACATATAAACTATGTTTACAGAATTTATAGAAAATACGGCTACAAAACTTATTGGAAATGCGAAATTAAAGAATGCAAAACAAGAGTGCATACCGTGCTGAGAGACGATAATTTATCAAAATGTAAATATTCGGTAAACATTGTCATCCTTCCCAACCTTCGAAACCCAAAGTTTATCAAGCAAAAGCTAAATTTAAATCAAAAGCTACGAATTCACAAACCTCTGCGCGATCGTTAATTGCTGATATTTCATCAAGTTTAGATAACAACGCTTCATCTGTGATGCCGTATGTAGCAAATTTTTCTCGCAATATTAGAGGTTGAAGGCAAAATAAGAGCCAAGCACCCCCAATTCCACCCGCAAGAACTAGATACACAATTTCAGATGAGTATAAACTTATCGAAAATGGTGAGCAGTTTCTTTTATATGATAGTGGTAAAGTTGATGAAGACAGAATTCTAATGTTTGACACATAATTGGCGTAAGATCACCTTGAAAATATGTGGGTACTTTTAAATGTAGCACAGATATATAATATCAGTTATTCACGTTGCATATACTGGATGTGTAAAAAACTTTTTATCATTTTGCAATCTAATAACTTTGCCAAATTTCCGTTCAAATGACATAGAATTTTAACAGCATGTGTAGAAATGTTTTATATTTACAGGTATAGAAATGCCATGCACTGGAAGTAAAAATGCATTTTGTGTGTTGCAGTATGCTCGAACACAGTCAAACAAGACTGTGCAGCATACATTTGTGAGAGAGTTCTCTAAACAGTCACCAACGGTAATGCAGATTTGGACATGGCACAAAAAGTTCAAACTAGAAGGCTCTCTGTGCAAAGCAAAAGGTCCTGGGCGACGAATAACATCGGAAGAGACGATCGAGCTACTTCGACAAAAACTTTGCGAAGCCCCAAGAAGTCCATAAAAAGAACAAGTCTCGGAACCCAGATTCCTCCAACGACAGTTTGGCGCGTCCTGAGGAAACGCTTGCTAATAAAACTCTACAAGCAGCAGCTAGTTAAGGTCATTACAGCAGATGACAAGCGAAAGTGCAAACAATTCTGTGTTGATATGTAAGAGAAACTTGAAGAAGATGAGATCAAGGAACGTCTTGTTTTCAGTGATGAGGCCACACTTCATACGAATGGCGAAGTCAATAAGCTTAATGTGCGCATTGGGGCGAAGAAAATCTCCATACCACAGTTGAGCAAGTGAAGGACTCACCGAAAGTGAATGTGTTCTGCACCATGTCCAAGAACCATCCTCATGGCCCGTTTTTCTTTGAGGGAAATTTGACTGGCCATGATTATCTGCAAATGCTTCAGAACTGGCTAATGGATAAGCTCATAGCAAATGAAGAAGAAGACATTATTTTTTAACAGGACGGGGCTCCACCTCACTGGAAGCTCACTGTGTGGGCTCATCTCAATGACACCTGCGAGGGAGATGGATCGGGCTTGCTGGTGATGGAGACAGTGTGCTGTTTAAATTGCCGCCACGTTCACCTGACCTGACACGTTGCAATTTTTTTATCTGGTGCTATGTGAAGGGAGTGGTCAATGTTCCCTCCTCTTCCTGCAAATATAGAGGAACTCAAGCAAAGAATCATTACCGTACTAGAGAGTGTTACCAAAGACATACTACAGCGTGTTTGGGAGGAGCTGGACTACCGAATTGACGTGTGCCGTGTCTCAGGCGGTGCGCATATTGAACATTTGTGAAACCGTTCATGGAATCCACATACCTTTTATATTCTCAATGAAATTTGAAGCAATAAATCTTATGTTGCTTAACATTAAGCCTGTTTAGTTTAATTTGCCTTGACTATGGAGTTTCTGTGATATTTACATCTTACTTGCTAAAAGATTTTTTGAAACACCATGTACTAGTAAAAGGTATTAGCATCAGACGTATTTTTGCTTTGGTTCCCCGGACTTACGCCCATCACTAGATCTTAAGACTTTAATAGTTGACTTCGAGAAAGCAACAAACAACGCTTTCTCTAACATCTTCTCAACAATAACGGTAAAAAATATATACCATAAAATTGTTGATATCAGTTTAAAGATGCGCTATCAAACAGATGGTGAATTTAAAACGAAAATTATATGATTCACATCATTATCATTTCTTTGACTTAGCGATATGATTGATGGATTTATCAATTTTAACGATGATGATGATTTTCCCCAAGAATTGGTATCTTACTTTGAAACCCACTATATAGAAGGAAAATGAGGCCGATGCGCGCGAAGGCGAAGAATGGAGCCAACATTTCCTATAGAATTTTTGGAATGTTTTCAATCGAACTATTAATAATAGACCAAGATCAAACAACAGTATAGAAGTCTTCCACAATGCAATACAAAGCTCCATTACTAACACGTATACAAGTATTTGGAAACTCAGAACCTTTTTGATGAAAGAAGAGAGTTTTACGACGAAGAAAAAATGTGATTTAGATCGAAAAGACGCAGCACAATGGAAGGAAAAGTATATCAATATTAATACAAGACTTCATAGACAAATGCTGTGATACAACCCGCAACAAAAAATCAATTATTTATGCAGCATCTCATGGAATTTACACACCTTTTAAAAGCCTCGTTATGTTATTTTTAGGATGTTCTATCACTGAATTTTACCAATGAATAGAGACTTGTAATGTTCAATGCTCCTGTTTTGATATTTCAAATGACTCATTATGCTATTTCTAAGAGACTTTATTACTGAATTTTACCAATGTATAAAGACTTGCTATATTTAATGCATATATAATATTTTTACCATTTAATAAAACCAGTCTACTTAATTCTTATATAATGCCTTTTATCCTCAATCGAATATAATACATTGCGGTGAATTTTCCTTACGGATAAATTATCGTAAGGGGAAGATGCTTACAGCAAATTTTCCACCAACAACCTTCACGCGACCGAGGCCTCTTTCAATATACAGATTCCAAGTTGCCAAAGCAACGTCCGAAGCCCTTTTAAAAAAGGGAGTCGTGCGCTCGTCAAGATCACCTTGTGCTTCACCTACTCACATGGTTCCGAGGAAGAAGCCAGGTGATTACATAGTGGTCGGCGATTTTGGCACACTTAACGCAATCATGTAGCCAGGCAAACTACTTTCATGGGAATACAATTTTCTCTCGGTTCGATTTGCTTCGTGCTTAACATCAGATCTGATGAACTCAGTGGACGTAGAAAAACTTCGGGTGTAACTCCGTTTGAGTTTTAGGAGTATTTAAAATAACTCTTTGGCCTCAGAAATGCGAGTTGTACTTTTTAGCGTCACCTGGATAAATTGTGTCGGGGATTAAAGTTCATTTATTATGCATAGACGACATCCTGATATTCTCGAATAATTTGGACGACCATTTAGATCATTTAGACGAAGTGTTCAAAATCCTGGTTGAGAACAACATATGATTATGCATGGAGAAGTGCAAGTTAGCGAGAAAAGAAATTGATTTCCTAGAACATCATATTTCATCTCCGGGAATTTGTCCACTAGCTAAGAAGGTTAAGAAAATCAGGGACATGCCAGTAAAAACAGAATATCAGGAACTATGCCGATACTTGGGCATGTTAAACTACTATAAAGGCATTATACCGAATGTTGCCGCAATTGCAGCTCCGCTGACTGAGCTCGCGCGACTTCAACCCAAGGCTGGTGAGCTCGTGTGGAATGAAGCTGCACGAGAAGCATTTAATAACACTAAAGTAGTTCTAATTAACTTTGTCACGCTCTGCCACTCACTGCCCAACGACTCACCGTATCAACTGGTGACGGACAGCTCCCAATACGTGGTAGGTGCTGATCTACACAAGATCTTGAATGGATCTCAGCCACCAGTTGCCTCTTTCACAAGCAAATCAAGCAACATACAGTATGCATACTCCACATACGACAGGGAACTCAAGGCAGCGTATCCTCAGCACATAAATGAGGGTCACCATATTTCTTCGTGCACTGATCAAAAGCCGCTGGTGTCTGCTTTCTCTTTCCCATTGTGTGCCAAGATGGACGGGCAACAACGCAATAAGACAGCAATGTTGGATCAGCGATATCACATACGTGCGTGGTCAAGACAACCTGTTGCTGACTGCTTATCACGGAACGTATAGTTGGTCCAAATTAACTCGTTTGACTTCCGCCCTTTAGTGCCAGCACAGAAAAATGACGAAGAGACAGCAGAAATGCAGTCACGATTAAAATTATTCCCTTTTTCCGGAGAAATTCAACTATGCTGTGAAATAATGTACCTATACTAGCGACCCATGACCGTTCGTCCATATGGTATGCAGGAGGATAATATTCAAACAATTTCATAATTTCTCCCACCTGAAATTAAGGCATATCTCCGTCTAATTAATTCAAGATATTTTTGGCCTAATATGGATAGGCACATTCACTCCTGTGCAGGGAAGTGCTTCTCCTGTCAGTGGTCCAAGATCAAGCGCCACACAAAATCCCGAATCATGGCCATTATATGCCCTCGTCAAGATTTGAGACAGTGCATATTGACATCGTCGTACCACTACTACCGTGCATGTGGCCTGGGCAATCCTACACGTCACATAACCAGTATCTCATATCAGGCATTCAACGGGCTGGAAGATGGGTGGAGGCATTACTGATTTCGGACTTCATTGCTGCACTCGTTGCTTTGGCATTCTTTGACGGATGGATTTCCAGATTTTGAGTCCCATTATACATGGTAACCGACAGAGGAACCGAACTCGAGTCCGAGAAGTTCGAATAATTTTCAGCTCTCGTTGGTTTCCATCGTCTCCGCACCACACCGTATCGCCCGACTACAAACGAGATGGCAGAAAAAGCACAAACAATTCTGAAGCGTTCCATAATGGCTTATCGACAAGGATGGCTGATGGCCTTTCCGATAATCCTTTTGGGCATTCGCTTCCTACCTAATGACTCAGGTTTTTTGCCTTTCACCGTCTCTACAAGGACTACACTACTGTGTACAAAGCCCGTGGTTTCATATTCATTGTCAAAAACTGACTCAAAATTCATTAAGGAATTGGCCATTATCATGTCAGAAGTTGACTTCACGCAGGCATTCGAAAGACACCTGCACTCCGTGCCCAAACTTTTCCTACTAGAAGTACTTTGAGAGACGAAGCATGTCTGGATCATAGTCTCATCTAAGGTGAACGGAATTAATCATGGACAATGTCAAGGTATGGCCAAGTGTACGTGAATATGCGCACACAGGCTCTAAGATAGGCCAAGCAAGGCAACAACTGTTATTGCTTCTAAGAGTGTGATTTAATAGATTGCGGCAGCTGCGTAACCTAGGAATATAACAAACACAATGAGAAAAATAGACTTTTAATACACACGAACTCAAAGGGGACAGCAATAAATATATATATATATATATATATATATATATATATATATATATATATATATATATATATATATTACATAAATGGTACATAAAATAAGACGGACTTAAGCTCCGAATACTAATTAGATAAACGTAGTTAGGGACTGGTTATAATGGAAAATTAAGGGTAATGAATACCTTACTTCCTTTGACACTCGAGGTTAAGGTGGGGCAAATAGGGGTAAGTTATGGTGACATGATTAATCATAAGGGACAGCCACAGAACCCACAGCGGGTGGGGCTACTCTTCTTGAACTAGCGTTTGCGAGATGTGGGCCTCCTGTACTAAGGTGGTCACCGAACAAACTTCCTAGGGGAGGAGATAATTTCTCCACACTCGGCTTGAGCGATCTAATGGTCCTCTTGTCGTAAGAGGTCACCAAAAGAACTTCAGATGAATGGCTTCTCCAATCCTTGGTCCGAAGGCGGGTGAGAAAGGCTGACGTTGCTGCACGAGACTCTTCTCCCTTCCTCGAAGATACGGAGGTGATGCCCAGCTCTTCCGTGGCTTACGGCCGTCACTCACACTTCTTGGGAGAGAGCTCGTTGATTTGCATTCCTTTCGTGGAAGTCTCGTCTAACTAAATCTGTCCATCAGTCTCGAGCGGGTGCATATACAAGGAAGTGTTAACAGCTGGGATCAGCAGCCAGACGGGCTACAGCGGCGGGGCCATAAACACGGTTCACGCTGTCTACAAAGCAGTCTTCCGATCCTAGGCGGGCGAAGGGGGGGGGGGAAGGTTGAGAAGACCGGGAACCTGTCGGTGGGTTAAACGAGGGAGAGGTCGGAAGGGGAAGGGGGGAGTAACGGACCGTTTTCTCTCCCGAAATACAGTCTTAGGAGGTGGGGAGATAATATTATTCTAAGGGGATTTCTCCACACTCCTCCCTATTCAAAGACATTTTACAGCGAAGGACACTTGGAACCGAAAAAAATGTCTGCAATTACTTCATTAAGAGGGGAACTTATAAAGTTGTAAATTTCATGTTTCCCTACAGAAAAACAAACAACACTGCACGGGATTTACATATGTGTAACCACAGATAAATTAATCTCTATAAACGCACATACAATATCAACAAGGCAAAGCCAAAAAAGAAAAATAGAATTTACAAAAAAAGAATTAAACGCAAAATTTTACTGTACACTCAAGTTGTTGTGGGAGGATCTTCTATAGGATTCCTACTCTCAAGTTATCGGCTAGGCAGTTGTCGGTACCTTTAACATACATACTAACCTAACGTATATACCACCCTATGTCTAACGCTTCAACCTCTTTGATATCATACGTCTTTTCGCTATGGGACAGCTTCCTGCTAGCATATACTACAGGGTATCCGACTCCATCGTCATCACATTGTACGAGAGCACAACGTAGGCCATCTTGGGAGGCTGGTAATAGCGATCTTCCGCGGAAGGGATCCAATTGACTGGAGAAAGGCCCGGCTATGTAAGCGTAATTCGTCCCAAAGCGGCGATTTAATGACAAGGGAAAGCCTTTCAATAAGGCAAGGAATTGAACTCTCTCAATTGGGGCAAGATAGGGGTTTACGTTCCGTTGGAGTGAGGCTCCGCTTTGGGGGATAGAAGAGACGGTGGGGAATACGTATCGTATTCTTCTACGCGCACCGTATGGGCCAGACAAACGGGTCCAACGGGGTAGATATTTGCCTTGCTAGACGGGGACGAAGTGGGCCTATTAGGCCAATTTAGACACAGGCGATAGGCTTGGGCGCTCTTGGGATCTTTTGAAAGGGGGAACGGGGTACACGCCCTTTGGAGGTGACCTTCTGGCAAAGATCAAAGGACTTGATGAAGTCCATAATTCCTTTAGCCCCTGCTGGCCGAAAGAAATATTTAAAAACCGGCGGTGCTGTTTTGTTATCGCCGAAGTGTCCGGCCATTAGCCCATCTTAGGCCATCTTTAGAACGAGTACGATATTTGTTCTCGGCACACACAAAGCGTTGGTTGGAGGCTTCTCCGGCTCAACAGAAGAACTGTATACTAACGCGTCCTTCGGGCTGTATTCGATTTTCCCATCGCCTCGCAACGTTTCAGGTCCTCTTTCCTTTCTTTTTCCCACAGGGGTTGTAATGGGGGACAATTCTTCGGTGCCTCATCACCTTGAACCTTGGTAACCTTGGTTAATGTCTTGGTACGATAGGGGTACCGGAAGCGATGAATCCTTCTTGGTCTGGGCATTGGTAACGACCAGCTGAAGAATTGGTATTTGAGACAGCTGCGCGCTCTGTCCAATGAGGATGGAGCGAAATTTTATCAAGGCCGCAACTACGTCATCCTTTCCGGTGAAGTACTGGCACTCAATATGGCACCGTACCACTGGGAACCTGGTGGCAGGACCTAAAAAGTCATACGAACTTGTTATGCTGGGGATTACGGGGGGTAGTAGCTTGTCAGAAACTACTATAAAGTTGTAACTTGTATCTCTAACAAAGCTTGACACTCGGCAACCATGTACAGCTCTTTTTTCAAACTGGAGCCCACCGGGGAAACTCTTGTTAAACAGGAAATTTACCTGTTGATCCGGGAAAAGGGAGCGGGGACGGCTGGCGATGCGGCTGGCGTATTAGGCAAAAGGGCAGCAGGGATTTGGTGGACCTAGTGACTAGACGCGGTCCTCAGGTAAGAATTTTGGGGGCAATTATAACTTAAGTGCCCATGGGTACCACGCGTAAAACATATGATTGTTCTACGGGGGTAGTTGTTAGGCATGGAGGGGAGTAACGAGAGCTTCAAGTCCTTTTTCTCTCGTGGCCAGAAAGGCCTGTACTTGCTCGGCGCCTGGACTTTTATAAGGCTGTTGTTGCCTTTGGAGTGGCTTTGGTTAAACCGAAACTTTTGTTTGAGGGAGGGGGATGATTCTTCTTGAACTCCTTGGGGTAAAGGTCGTGACTAGAAGCATGAAGGTAGGTTTCCTCCACACACTCCTTGAAAGTCAACGCTTTTCTGTCCGCCGCTAAGAAGGCCCTTAGTTAGCGAGGGATGGTCGACACCAGTTGATCCATTAGGATGAAGTCGCAGGGCGACTTATAAACATTTGCTACCTGGGGGGAATCCAGCCAGAATTGGAAATTACGCCAAAGCCTGAATCCAAATTGCCTGTAGGTTTGGACTGGATGTATTCTTGTGGAGCGGAACCTCACCATATAAAATTCAGGATTCATGTTAATGCCAGAAAGAAGTTCTGCCTTTACGGTCGAATAATCAAAGGTAGCCTCGGAAGGTGTTGAGATGAATATGTCGCGAAGACGAGAAATTAACAATGGAAGTAACCGGGAGACGCTATCTGCTTCTAATTCTCAATTGTTAACTTCGAAGATGTTCTCAAAGTGCGTTAAATAAGAGCAAAATTCTTCTCCATCTTTGTATGGGAAGAGTTTTAATGAGGGCGCTTGAGTCTGTTCATTTCGAGACCCTACAGAGCTTATCTCGATCTGGTCACGACTTATACCTCTCTCATGCTGCCAAATTCTTTCTCTAGCTTGTGCTTGTCCCTGTGTTTTTTTTATCTTCGATTTCTGCTTTTCTTGCTTCTTCCTTTCTCTGAGCTATTCGATCTTCGATTTCTGCTTTTCTTGCTTTTTCTTTTCTTTGTGCTTATCTCTCTGCCAGTTTGCTATGTTTCTCTTTCTGGACCTAAGCGATTAAATCTTTCCCAAATAGGCCTAATATCTTCCCTTGTTTATGAAAATGTGTCGAATGAATAAATCCCGTCTATGCAACTTACGGCTTTGCACAACAAAAAAGCTGCCAGACCTATTGAAACTTTACCTAAACAAATATAATTTCCACTAAAAACAATTATTAAAATTCCTAGCAAAGTTCGATCAAACGAACCCCCTCCTAAGAATAACTAACTAACAAAGGGGTGAATCTGTCTCACGACACACAAAAAAGACGGTTAGTATTACCGCTTAGCTAATATCCTCTTTTGAGCAACTAGCAAAAAAGAGGACACACCACGGAAGAATGGGGTTTACAAATTTGTTGTTACCAGTTAATAACAGAAAAATTGTCCTAAAATATTGTTGTTTGAATATTCTTGGTAATGCAGCTGGTATCAATTGAACTTAGTGATTCAAAATCAGGTGGAAAAGACCGCAAAACCTGACGCCAAATATCTTTATGTCGATGTATGACCAAGTGTATGTGAATATGCCCACACAAGCTCTATGTTAGGCCAAGCAAGCTTACAACTGTTATTGTTTCTAAGAGTGCGATTTAATGGATAGTGGCAGCTGCGTAACCAAGGAATATAACAAACACAATGAGAAAAAAACTATTAATACACACGAACTAAATGTGACAACAATACATATATATATATATATATATATATATATATATATATATATATATATAAATAGAACATAAAATCAAACGAACTTAAGCTCCGAATAATAATTAGATAAACGTGGTTAGGGACTGTTATATTGGGAGATTGAGGGTAATGAATGCTTTACTTCCTTTGAAACTCAGAGCAAGGTAGGGCAAAGAGGGGGAGGTCTTGGTGACCTTGATTACTCACGATGGGTAGCCACAGAATCCACAGCGGGTGGAGCTATTCTTCTTGAACTCACGTTTGCGAGATGCGGGCCTCCTGTACTCAGGGGGTCACCGAACGAACTTCGAAGAGGGAAGGACATGACTTATCCACACTCGGCTTGAGCGAGCTAATGGACATCTTATCTTAAGAGTTCACCAGATGTGAGCCTACTCTTTTCAGGAGGTCACCGAACGAACTTCGAAGTATGGGGAAGGGGGGAAATGACTTATCCGCACTCGGCTTTAGCGAGCTAATGTTTCTCTTGTCGTAAGAGGTCACTAGAAGAACTTCGGAGGACGGCTTCTCCAATCCTTGATCCGTAGGTTGGTGAGAAAGACGGGCGTTGCTGCACGGGCCTCTTTTCCCTGCCTCGAAGATACGGGAGTGATGTCCAGCTCTTCCGTGGCTTGCGACCGTCGCTCACACTTCTTTGGAGAGAGCTCGTTGCTTTGCACTTCTTTCCGGAAAGTCTCGTCTAACCAAATCTGCCCGTCCACCTGGAGCGGGTGCATATATACCCGGAGCTATTTAAAACAGAGAAAGAGAGATTGAACCCATCTAACCTTCGTTATCAGGCGCGATGAACTGAGTGCCTCCTTACGAGGAAGTGTTAATGCCTGGGATCAGCAGCCAGACGTGCGACAGTATCGAGGTCATAAACGCGGTTCACGCTGATCCTACAAAGCAGTCTTTCGACCCTGGGAGGGGCGGAAGTTTGAGACGACCGGGAGGAAGCTTTGGTGTGAATTTCACAGGATCCTGTCGGCAGGTCAAACGAGGGAGAGGTAGGAAGGGGAGGGTGCGTAACTGCTCGTTTTCCCTCCCTAAATACAGTCTTAGGAGGTGCTGAAAGAATACTATTCATAGGGGATTCCTCCACAGACAAAAAAATATGAATTCTTCAGCCTATTACAAATGGATGAACAAAAAAACAAACCAGACAACATTCCAAAAAATTATTCAGATAAACGCCCTGGATGTAATTTAAATATCTGAACAAGGAATTAATCTTAAAGAAAAGAATATTAAAATTAAAAATTACAACATAGTAGCCACTTATCGTGCAAATTTGTCTTTCAACTTGGTTGCTATAACATTAAAAAAGACCTAGATTGCAAGAGTAAACAATGACTAAAAGAAGCATACCTGTCAACAGAATTTAAAATGGAACTAACTAATATAATAATAGCCACTTGACATGAACCTCCGAGATGTAACGGATTACCCATAACAAACTTCACCAATATATTTAATAGTAGATTACCAGTCATCTTCATGGGAGACCTAAATGCAGTTATCAGAGAATCGGACTGAAAAAGAACCAACGTAAACTAATGACACTTACAAACATTGATTACTAGACAAATTTGACAAAGATTACGCCCGAACTTCCCAACTTATGTGGGAGGAAAATCAGGAACCAAGCCTGATATATGTCTAACAAATACAAATTTTCCTTCTTTCAATTACCATTTGGAGCCCATTGATGTTAGCTGCAGCGATCACAGCCATCTTATTAGAAATAAAGCAGGGAATGGAAAAACTATCATATGGTTAATTGGAACAATTACAAAGAAAAACTCAGATATCCATAATCTACTTACCCAAGCAGCCTTAGAGGACATAAACGAAGAACTACGGAGTATACGCGAAGCAATCAAGAAATCAGGCGAAGAAACAATTCCTAAAAGAACATCCGGACAATCAAACAATTCAAGTGGACACCAGTAATGATTAGAATTAATGAATAAATACGAATGACAGCAGAAAAATAAGACATTAAGAAACTGAAAGAGGAAAATACACTAGATTGAAGGGTAAGAAAAGAGAACTACTAAGACTCATTCTAGATAAACAACAAGAAGTATGGGACGAAGCCATATTTAAAATAGATACGGCAATTTAACCAAAAGAATTTTGGAAAATGACAAAAAAAATGAAAGATAAACCTCCAAGAGAGAGAGAATGAAAATCGAAGACATAAGAGGCAACTATATAGAAGATAAAGAACAAATCGATAAATTATTTCGTGATCATTGAGAGAAAGTCTTCAAGATAGGTGAAGAGAAAAATGCAAACTTTAACACTGAATTCGAACATCAGATTTACTAAACACAGAATAAAAAAAACACAACCCTACCACTTTGTCGAAAGAAATAGAGAAGATACCAACGAAGCCATCGTCGCTAAAATCACCACAAAAGAAATGAGAGAAATGATTTTAAGTTTCAAAGAGAAAGCCTCATGAAAATCTGGGCTAACAAACATACATTATGTCGAGGTTGTGTTTGTTTTGGGTTATTTTATCTTATTGTAGTAGCCTATCTGGCGAATGTCAATTATGTCGAGGCCCATAACAACATATTTGAGGGGCTTAAGAACATATTTAATGCAGGCTTAAATACGGAATACTTCCCAGATGAACTAAAGGTGGCCACAATGATATTTTAGGCCTAAATCTGAAAAGCCACCTACGCAGTTTGCAAATTACAGACCGATTTCTTTGCTAGATTTCATCGGGAAAGTTTACGAAAAGATAATAACCAATAGATTAATGACATTCCTAAACTAAAATAATTGCCTAAACATCTAGCTATTTGGATTCCGAAGAAAAAGGGTAGCACTGTAATCATAGAAAAGATAGCACAAAACAAAGGAGAAAAAACACGCAATAACATAGTGTGCAGAGACGTATCGAAAGTGCTCGACAAAGTTTAGTAAACGGGATTACGATATAAAATTATAAAATTCCCAGATTGGAAATTAATATAAGATTGAGTGGATAATTTATGACTATGTAATGGACAGATACGCCTACATAGAGCATGAAAGCTATCGAGGAAACACATTTAAGCAGAAGAAGGATGACCGCAAGGAGGGCGTTTGAGTCCTATATTATATCCAATTTATACAGCGGACATCCGTCCACCTATTCAGTACGCAGACAACTTGACACACTTGGTCGTTTATCCGTACCGCAATCGACATAGGCTAACAAGAATGACAGAAACTGAAATAGAATCCATAAACAACTAAGAAAAGAAATGGAAGATTAAGACAAACATAAACAAATTTAAAATAATACCAGTATATAGGAAAAAAACAGCAGACATCTACATAGAAGGTGAAAGATATATATATATATATATATATATATATATAAATATATATATATATATATATATTTATATATATAGAAACGAATGCAATATATATTACCAGGCCTAACTACCTCAAAAACAGGTTACAAGAAACACGTAACAGAGAGAAATAACAAAGGAAAAGTGGGACTAAAACTACTCTTCAGATTGATAAATCTTAACCTAAAGAGCAAAAGAAAATATTCCAAGCATTTATTCAATCAGTTTTAGTGTCCCCTTCCGTGGCAATGCGTATTATCTCTAAGACTAACTTAAAACAGGCTGAAAGGATACAGAACAAAGCAGTATGGATAATATGCATTACTAGACGGGTGGAATAAAGAAATCTACGTGATTTACAAAGAGGCAAAACCTACTACTATCAACCAACTCGATCACATAGAAGGATGAAGGGCCCATTGAGCATTTCCCAGTAACTTAGAAATAATGGAAAGAGAAAGGAAAGAATTATACACGTAAATGGAAATTCCATACCAATAAGATTGTGGAGGTCGAACTTAGTAAACATTTGTTTAAAAATTTTAAACGGTTCACACATTGAACATTATGAATAGGAAGATAAACTTCCCGCTTTTAGTATTTCTCTATCGTAAATAGGAAGATAAACTTCCAGCTTTTAGTATCACTTTTTCCTAAATAGAAAGATAAACTTCCCAATTTGTAGTATTTCTCCTTCGTAAATAGGAAGTTAAACTCCCAAGTATGCAGTATGATATCATGGGTCGTCTATACGTGGCTCCGTACAAATAGATCTTGTTTTGAAGTCCAAGTGGGGAAAAGGAAAAAATCGATGGAGTTTTCTTGAGGTGACTTTCCCTCGCTTCTTTTTCTTATTTTACCTCCTTTGCCGGCTGTGAACATTTCAGTGAGCTGGATTTAGTTCAGCCATGTTTATGTGTAAACGGTTGAAACATTAGTAACATTTTAAATATATCATATATATATATATATATATATATATATATATATATATATATATATATATATATATAAACAAACTCAAAGACACAAAGGAACCACAAAAACAAAAATACTTAAAAGCGATAGGCCTGATTGCCAGGCACTAGCATCTCGTTGCACCCTTCCACACTTCTTTCTCTTTTCGCCACTCGTTTATTTTGCTCTATTTGTGCACATACCCTATCTCTATTCCCTGACAACACCTACTCTTACTACAAGTCAAAGTCAAAGTCTGTTTGTCGCTCCGATCTACAAGAGGCGGTCAATAAGTTTTGCGAATTGGTAGGGCAAAACAGAGGAAGGGAGATGGCTGTTTGTGGGGGTGTTAGGACAAGTTATGACAAGTGAGGACCTGCAGCCACACGCCCCTGCCTCGTCTATTTAAGAAACAGTAGCTGATCGCACATCGTCAGTCCCAAATTTGTCAACAATGGAGAAGGTTGACAACCTCGCACTTATCAAACTTTTGACCAAGGAAGACAAGAATGCAAAAGAGATCCAAAACGCATGGTTGCAGGGTACACCGACACCACCCCTTCCTATGCAACCATTGCTCGCTGGAATAGGGAGTTTCGCCATGGTCGTGAGTGTCCCTTGAAGATGACCCCCTTTCAGCACGCCCGTCAGACGTGAACAACGAGGACAATGTGGCCCGTGTGGAGAGGATGATCCTCGAAAATCGACGGGTGAAGGTCGAAGAAATCGAGCGAGAACTTGGAATATCGCATGGAAGTGTTATGTACATCAACCACGACAATTTGGCCATGACCAAGGTTTCTGCCCGTTGGGTCCCTAGAAACCTCATGCTCCATGATCTACTTTAACGTGGTTAAAGTCCACAAGGCCATAGTTGCACAATTTGCCCTGCGCGAGTGCGGATTCTAGGAGATCAACCATTCTCCCTACAATTCAGATCTTGCCCCTAGCGACTACATTTTATTCCGCCAGCTCAAGGCTGCACTGCATGGACACCGGTTTGGGGATGATGAAGAGGTCCAGCTCGCCGTCCAGGAGTGAAATGAACAGCAGTCGGGAGATTTTTGGTTTTGGGGAATTCGAATCCTCAGGGACAAGTGGCGCAAGTGCATTGAAGTCGAGGGTAGTTATATTGAAAAATAATAAAACACTTTTCCTCATATCTCGTTTCCTTATATCCGAATTGCAAAACTTATTGACCACCCCTCGTAGTTCTCTGGCAAAAGAAGCAAAGGAAAATGAGGTTTGAAAACATGCTTCTTTTAACGGCGGTCAACTCGGAGAGACCGATATATCGAGTGTATAGTTTCCGGGCTGATGTTTTTCGTTAATTGTCGGTTTCTTCATTCGAATAATGAGGGCTTCAGCTATCCACAATATTCTGCGGTTTTGGAGTCTTTGGAGGCTGAAGATGTCCTTATTCAGTTTTCACGGGCTAGGGTAGTGCCATGACAGTGGGCGTGTTTTTTAATCGCGGCATCTTGAAGGCAAGCTATCAGTCACCATTACAGGATTGTGGAGGTTACGCAGATGTACTTTGAATTGCTGTGCTCGTAGTCACCAACGTTAGTCTCCTGGAATTCGATCGTCGGAGGGAGAAAGCTGTTCTTCATGATATAACTACTTGTTTTATTGGTCTTGTAATATATAATTAGATTTATATCTGTATTAGGGTCGGTTGGGGTCACGTTACGATGGACAATAGCTTTGAGAGCCTTTCCGTCTTCACGGTAGCTGGTGTTCAAATTGGCCTTGTAAAAGAGGTCGATATTATTCTTCTTTGGACTAGACCTGACGCCAGGACCAGCAACCAAGTTCATTTTCTCTTTCATGGTGGCGCCAATGGATTCTTGTGGGTAGCCGTTGTTAACGAGAACTCGGGAAACCCTCTTAACATGGTCAAAAGACGTCTCGGAATAAAGAATATCGTTCGCGATGTTTTTTCTCGCATCGAAAATACAAGGTAAAATTAATAACGCTGCGACAGCTTTGGACTATAATAGTATATATATATATATATATATATATATATATATATATATATATATATATTTATATATATATATATATATATATATATATATATATATATATATATATTATTTGCTTTAGCCATTCAGAATCAGTTGATTTGCAGCTTTCAGGAAGCTTATTGCATAAGGGTGCACACTATATGCAGATATTTTAGTCGCGTGCGACCCTATATCTCACTATATCCACCGGTCTGTCCCGTTTTCCTTTTTCTTGCTTTTTCTTGCTATTCGGCCAAATCTAACGAAATTTGAAACCTTTATGTTGTTTTACATTGACTTTCGAATGATATAATTGCTAAAATCCTTTCAAGGTTAGAACTGTAATTATTTCTTTTTGGCAATAACATCATAACTCTTTGGCCTATTCTAACGAAATTTGAAACATTTATGTTGTTTCACTCTCTCTTATGAATGATATAATTACCAAAGTCCTCCCAAGGTTAGCAGGGATTCTAACGAAATTTGAATTCCATAGTTCTTTAACGTTCTCTTTCGAATAATATAATTGCCAAAGTTCTTCCAAGGTTAGCCGGGGAATTAGTTGGCAATAACATCATAACTATCTTGCAGTACTATTTTTAAATGTTTTTAGTTTAGGTCCATCCATTTAAGAAATAGGAAAGAATCAACGATTTATACATAAAACAGATGAAAATTAGTAAAAATCCCATTTCATTTACAACTTTTTCTGGAGAAATGTTAAATGAAAAAATCGTATATTTGACTTGTGATACTCATGGCAATAAATGAATTTTACTAGAATTATATTTCGTAACCCATTTTCTAAACAGATTTATTATATCAGCCCCGAACCCGTTGTCTTATTCCCCCTCTTCCCGAGAACTCGTATTAACGCCACCTGTACCACCCCGTCTGGACCTGAGTAGTCGTCTCTCCAATCCATCACAATTAATGGTAATCTGTAAACCCAGTGTCCCTCTATTCTTAAATTACCTATTTAATTAACCGTGATTGATACTTCCATTTATTCATTACGCTTAACGTCAGTGTTTAATATTTAATCCTTAATTTTGCCCGTTTAACTATTGCTAATTATTATATTTGTGTAAAGTTAAGTTTATTTTCTGTACGTGTGTTTATTTGTGGCTCCCTCCTTTTGACGTACCCTTCGCAAGACTTTAATTAAGAATCCCTTCGGCTAATTTATTCAACCTGTATTATGCACTCTTAGAATTCAACAATCACAAACCTCCCCCCAGTAACAAGTGGGACTTTTATAGTGAGAATCCTGGCTACGGCACAGCCCACCTATAACCAGCTTTCGCACGTTCAGTAGGAATTAAAGCCTACCTATATATATAATATGATCATAGGATTGAGTCATAGGGTCAATACCACTGACTAAACAATAAGCAGTGTGTCCAGATCAAGGACTAGAATAATTATTGGACCAGACTATGAGGAATTCTACGACAATAAATATATATATTTCCCTTCTAAGGATAACATTAGGCATGTTTTAATTTTTACTCTATGAGTTTTTTAAAGGTTTCACTGAAATTATAGCGGCAAAATCCATTCAGAGATCTTATGTGAGCATGCAGTTAATCAAATAATTTGCAGTCTCAAATACGGGACATAAAAAGTAATCCAAAAGAACTTTTCCCCCAAAAGTTAGAAAGTGCAAATCGGGCGACAACTTCTAAAAAAACTTGCGGAACAACTTAATGTAAAGCATACGACAGTGCTACACCACCTGTGAAGGATTGGAAAGGATTTCAGTGATTAATGGTGAATCTGCTGCAGTGTGTTGCTACTGCGAGATATTTCTTTAAAGACATCTTTAGGTACTATGTTTGAGTAGGCTTGTTGAGTGTGAGGAGAAATGGATCTTTTATCATAACTTTTATTGACACCTTTCAGGGCTCAGTCGAGGAACCATATTTTCTCAACATGTGGATTATATTTTGGATATTGAATAAATTATCAATTAGACACGGTCAGTCAACATTTAAGCAATTAATGCTAATCTCTACTGTAAAAAACTTCGTCGTTTGAAAGCAGATTTGGGCCCAAGGCAACCATCTATAGTAAACAAAAGGGGTGGTATTCTCTATCATCATAATGCCTATCTCCACAAAGCTGAAATGACCAAAGATCTCTTGGAGAAGCTTGTTTGCAATATATTGCTTTTCCTCTTTATTCTTCTGATATTTCCCTTGATTTTCACTTGTTTAGGAGAATACAGAATAATTTGGATAGTCTTTGGTTGCCATCAATAGAAGTGGTTGAAAACGAGTTAGATATATATTTTTAATCCAAACCTAAGAATATTTACAGCGTGGCACACATAGGCTTTTGACAGATAGAACGAGGTTCTAGAAATCAAAGGATGCTATTTTGTAATTAAATATATACATATTAATAATTTTTAATATATACCCTAAAATCGGACATTACTTTCGTTTCTATCTTATACAGTATGTTTATATTTTATATAACTTTTTATAATAGAATAGCTTCTATACGGAAGTCAATTGGTCCTCTAAGAACTCATATAATTTAACTCAGATTCAACTCTCCAAAAAGGTTATAGGGGTAAATTAAAAACTAATCATGGAGCTATTATTAATACCCTATGCTTAAATAATTTATACATTATGACCTCAAGAAATAAATCATTGATTTAAAGGGAAGTTAAAATAATTTGGTATCAAAAATTGCCTTCCATTATTAGTGACAACACACTCCCATCACTTAACTAAGCAGTGCTTTCTTTCTTGGACGAATTCATTCAGTTTTATGTTATACTCGTATTTGATTCAGTCCTTCTTTCTCAGTTCATCATATCATATTAAACTTTACTAAGTATTTAGGTATTTAATGTTGTAATGAACTAAACAAATCTTTAGAGTGCAAGGTCTGGTGTGTATGGAAGATGTAGAAATACTTTCCAACATATCGCATTAACATTTTCTTTGGTCGAAGATATTACATTAGGGCTTGCATCGTTATGATGGAGAAGAAAACTCTTTCAGTTAAGCTTGAGGAGCTGACAATAAATAAATAACCCAATCTCATCCTATCAAATACAAAGCATACTCACTTGTTGTTTGATGCCACGCTATTATACCAATGAGATTTACTCTTAATATTGAAGGAAAGAACCCATTTTGATCACCCGGATCAATTATGTCCAAAAATGGCAACAGCCATTTTGAGGCAAGAGAAATACATAAAGCAATATTCACACGTCGTAAACTTTGGCCATTACAGACTACATATTGGTCTCACAATATGCTTTAAATACTTTTTAGCAATCAGAATTTTCGAGTGAAACTTAAACCCTGAAGTTTAAAAAATGGTGGAAACCAAAAAATTGAACTTGGGAGTTGACAACTACGTTAAGCTCTTTTTTAAGTTGAATTTAAGGACATAAAGCTTCTAAATTCAATCTGCTCAATTTAGAAGCAGAAGTTTGCACTTTCAGAATTAAAACAAATGTTTTTGACAATTGCAAATAATGTTTTCCAACTTTTAAATTACATATTTCATGCAATGTCATAATTTATAGTTGTATTTCCTACGGCATTTAAAAGGAAAATTTAGTTATTATGTTGGATCTTCGGTTAGCAGTGGAAAAGAAAAATTGCATTACAATGTAAAGAAATATTTTTTATTTGCAACTCTTTCTCAAATTTTCTTAAATTAATTAGAAAAATCGTATTTTTTATTTACACAATTTGGATTGTTTTTAAATAAAAATGAACTTCCTTCATTGTGATCATACACCAAAAATATTAATTAAAACTTTAAAAACATGACTTGGCATAAGGGGCTTTTAAGAATGAACATGGCTGGCTTCTACTTGTCATATAAATAGAATTAAAACGTGAACAAAAATAATATAACCTATTGATCTCTAAATAAAGGTAACTGTCATCAAATATGAGCAATATATTCTCTCCTAACTACACTCATAAATATTGAAAAACAAAGTTTAGTAAAAAATAGGTAAAACATATTTTAAGGGAACGACAATAAATAGGAAACAAAGCAAGTTAAAAAAATATTCTGGAAACATATGTATATCATATTACAATATGATTATTAATTTTTAAAGAATAATATCATTTAAATCGCGACTGTGAAATTTAATGCAGTATTAAGGGCGGGAAAATTTTCTGGCCGTTGCTGGTTGACTTGTAATTTCACGTGCCGTCACAGAAAAATTCACAAGGGGACAAAATCTAGCGAACATGGAAGCCACCCGTTATTACGACGTAAACAGACAAGACGACCCGGAAACAGTTCTTTGAGAATTCCGAGTAAACATCGATATGTATGCGATGTGGCACAACTTTGCTGGAACCAAACAGATTCTGGATCACGATCGTTGAGTAACACTGAATTTTGGAAGGAGAAAATTCTCGATCAATTAAAAATAACGATCTGATGTTATGTCACCTTCGCCGTACCGTCGTGCTCTTCCTAAAATAAGGATCCTCCCTCCCGAAATCACCTATGACACACCAGACATTAAGCTTACGACTGTTGACTCGTCGCCGCTGAAGTTCCCGAGGGTTAGTATTAGACTAGTAACTAAAGTTCTGTTTGTTTACGATCTTCGATCAATGGAAATAAGCTTCATCACTGCGGATAAAAATAGTTGTTGGGGAAACGGTTTGGAGAATGGCTCCAAAAAAAGGTTGTACAGGTTGCATAATATCCATCACTCAATTCCTCCATGGTCGTCACTTTGTATGGATAGATTTGGAGTGCCCTGTGTAAAATTCTGCGGACACTTCGATCAGACACATGTAGTAAGGTAGATCGAAAAAGAGAAGTTTAAACCTTTTTGAGAAGTTAGAGACGTAATAGTGCGGGAAATATGGGCTGGGCATGTGGTGCACACAATATGTGCACACACAAATCCATGAAGTAGAAATGTATACTCTCAGCTAATGTAAATAAATTTATGTGTGTGAAACGACACAAAAAAAACTCAAATGAAACATTGAAAGATGTAAGAGGATATCTTAGAACCATTTCCATTTTTTTATTTCACGTAGAGACCAAAGTCGCGGTGAAAATGTAAAGTGTGAATGGGACTAATTATTCTGTGGTTACAAAAGGCAACCTTAAAATGAGTTAACTCGATCGTAACAATATTCGGTGAGCATCAAGTTACAACCACAATATTATATTTCTATTTTGTTAAGGAAGGCAAAAAAAGCGTTTGACCAAATTTCACTGTTACAGTATATTTTCTCACGAGAGAAATGGTTTACAAATGTATTGTATACGCATATATATCTGTGTTTGCAAATGTGTCCAAGCATAATACGAGCAAATCGAGGAGGAGAAAGATTATTCATTCGACAGAGATCATTCGAGACCATTCATTCAAGAGAGATTCATTAATTCGAGAGAGATTCATTCATTCAAGAGATAATCATTTAGAGGAGCAGTTACACATATCGCTTGGGTTATTCCAATCTAGTCATTTTACTCCGCATTAGAAGATAACATTTACTCAACTGATCCTAGATCAATACGTGTCTTATTCATTCATCTTACTACAGCAAAAACATTATATAAGAGAGTTGTATTTAAGCATCATCAAAGATGAGCCCCTGAAATCAATAATAAATTAAATTCGAACTCTTCTCGGAACGTTATCATATCACCCAATTCCGGTTTAACGATCAACGTTTCGCAACAATCTTATGGGGAGCGCAATAGAAAAGAGGATCAAAAAACGCGATGGAGTAAAAATATATCAAGGAGATTCCTTTCATCATCCATCTCTCATCCAAACCTTACAAACCCTACAACCCTACTGCCCCCATAGGCATATACATTTTGTGTGTTAAAATTCTATTAGTCTAAAGTAATATTTTCAGGTGCCCTACCACCAATGCAAATATGTATTTTTCTTCTTATATGTAAGGTAGTTCTGTCATTAACCTTTAGAGAAGGTATTAACAGTATTTTCATTGATAATGATTAATATTTTGCAGTCTAATCTGTCACTCGTTAAAGTGTCTTGACTAAATTTATAAAGTACATACCTCTTAGTTTATCGCAAATTTCATTAAGATAATCCAAAGTTCACCACGAGGAGGTGGCTGTGGCTCGAGCTTCACCCATGCCCTTCCCAGGCACCCTTTATTGTGCATGATTCATCTTGTTTGCATCATATATTGATTTTAAACTCTGAATTGAGCTTTAATCTCAAACTAAGACATCTTGGCACGGGGTTCAAGCCTTGAACTTATATATTCATTTCTTAACTCATATCCACAAACCTTTAAACATGCCTCACTCACTTCTTCAATTATCCCTTCTACTGCTAAAGTATGGCAGAAGAATCTCTCCAACTAAATTCTGCTTTTGTTTGAAATGTGATATTCGATGGCTTTTTCAGTTACATCTGCTGTTAGTGATGGTTCAGCGATCTCTCATTTCTGCAAGTCTATCAGTTTAGTGTATTCTTCAGCATTGAAGTTAAGTACTTGAAAATATCTCACAGTTTTTTTTTGCTCTTATTTCTGACCTTTATTATCCTCCAAGCAAGTTCTCCTTGTTCTGTTGTTATCATCAATTATTAGCAGTAGGATGTTTTTTGTATGACCAGAGAAAGCATTTCTTTGAATTACAGGATTGCTAATATTCCATACGTCTTTTGTCAGTATCCTTGTAAGTTGAATTGTCTTCAAAAAATCTTTTGGACCATTTACATAAGATTTAATATCCTTAATGGAGAACCACATTGGTACATAAACTCTCATTAAGAATGACACAATGTTGATGAAGATCTTTGAAGGATTCTTCTTTGAAATGTAGAGGCGAGGTAATTGGTTAGCTGTAGTTACCCAACGTGAATGGTCCATCTTTCCTGGAAAGCGATGTGCCAGATCCGGACAACAATCCCATTTTGTGATTGCTTGATGGATTTCAAGTAATTATTTACGGTCTGTGCTAAGATTATTACAATCCAGAATTGTTTCTTCAGCATCAATTTTATTATGCTCCAATAGGTTGTATCTCTGATTTTGAGAGCTGCTTGGCAATAAGATCAGGAAAACCATGAAGGACAGATGTTTTTCCATCAAGTCTCTCTACTAAATGTCTTAATGGACGGTCGTTTGCGTGGAGCTGACATATGAAATGGTTTATTAAGCTTCATATCTTTCAGCCATTTAGCTCCCCTTTTGCTCCAGTATTGAGTGCCGAGGCCATCACAACCGATTGCAATAAGGACTTTCAGATCAATATCATTCTTCTGAGCATATTCAAATAAACCTTTACCTATTCCTTCAGCTGACCTACATTTTGCAGTCTATTGGCCCAAGTATTTTGACCTAGGTTCCTACAATAAAGTTATCTGTTCTTCCAGTATCTTGTTTTATAATATTTTGTTCCCTTTCTTTCCAGGGTTAAGGTCATATCCTTCCTGCCATTAAAATATAAACTAGTGTAATAGAACGGGTTGAGCAACGTTAGTTTCAATCCCTATCACATATTATTTAAAACAACGATGCTCCCACGTGCATCTTTGCTTCGAAGCTTGGCGCTTTATCGCAGCCACCGGATGTCAATGTTTAAACAAGAAGGTTATCGTCCCCCCGCTTGCCCCCATGCACCGAACTAGCCAGATTGAGTTAGGCTTATGGGCAGATGAGGCATTGTTTCCAAACTCGGCTGTGCATTCCCTCGAAGCTCCCACTCCATTGTCCCCCACGCCAAGGGAATGTCTCGACTATTTAGATGGAAACTTTACCACTAAGATCAGATTGGAGATCCATATTTTCGTCGCGAAACATCACCACGACCCTCTCTCCCTTTGTGCGCCAAGGGACCTCGACCTCGAGATTCACCAAAACTTGTCCAGAAGGAGGACAATATCCCTTGAGTGCCAAAGGTTCGAGCCTTTCGTGACTCCAAGTCCTCAAGGCTTCCCCCTCGTTGTTCAGAAAGAGAACAACGTAGAACAGCCATTATTCTTTTGAGACCTTCGCCAAGAAACGGTTCTCACCTTTCCCCCTTGTTGTTCAGAGGAGAACAACATTAGAACAGCCATTGTTCTTGAGCCCGTAGACAAGAGACGATTCTCACCACCCCCCCTTGTTGTTCAGAGAAGAGAACAACGTAGAACAGCCATTGTTCTTTTGAGCCCTTCTCCAAGAAACGGTTCTCACCCTTCCCCCTTGTTGTTCAGAGGAGAACAACATTAGAACAGCCATTGTTCTTGAGGCCGTAGACAAGAGACGGTTTTCCCCTTTTCCCTATTGTTCAGAAGAGAACAACGTAGAACAACCATTGTTCTTCAAGCCGTTCGTCGAGAAACGGTTCTCATTCCCTAGACGCCACGTCAGGATCATCTTATCCCCCCTCTTCGGCTAGAACTCGCCAGCGGACCGAAAATTCCTTGACGTCACCTTCCACTGCATCACCCGTATAAAGTTACGTAAGCCAAACGTCACCTTTGAGTACCTCTATCCTGTTCTTTAAATGGTTTTGCGAACCATCCCATCTCTTTAACTCTATGTTTGTTTTACCTTTTTAAATCCTTTAATCATCGGATTAGCCCGAGCCCCCACGACTCTTTCCGTTCTCTGTTTATGTCAATATTTTCCGTCTTGTGTTTGTTGATAGTTATTATTAATAAAACACTATTTTATTAATGATAGTATATTATTATCCTTGAGCTCAGTTCCACTTCTTAAGCATATCGAAGATACATAATATCGGCCCGCCAGACAATCACGCACTCTAAAGATAATTAAAGAAGTTCCTTCAACGAATAGTGATATATGGTATATCGTCGGGAGTCTATTCTACGACATATATATATATATATATATATATATAAATATATATATATATATATATATATATATATATACTATTTAAATCTGGTATCAGGTGTGTAAGGTTTAACGCTATATCTTTGCAGACACTGGTCTCAGTCGAGTAAATCATAGTGTTATTCGTTACAATAATAGAGTATAGTAGTTCCCTTTTGTTTTAACGATTGCTACTTCTTTTTTTTAAACTTAAGAAGCTGGAGTAGCTCAAGGAACTGTTATAATAATTTGTTTGTGTTTTTTTGTGATTTTAGTCAGTGGTTATTTAGATCGAGAAACCAAGTATTAATAGGTCAGTGCCCATATTTAGGTAGGCTAATTTCTCTAGAAGGCATAATTCTTATTGCGAGGAATTTTAGTTGGTTGACTCCTGCGCCATAAGTGCAAAGATGACTCAGTTCGAAATCTTTGAAGCGCAAGGAGAGTCCTTGGGACTTTCTGGGAAAGAACTAATTGAGTACGTTCAAGAGGAGCAAAGAATAGAGCGTTAAGAAAAAGAAAAAGAAAGAGGAAGAGAAATACAACGAGAAGAACGAGAGAGAGAAATCCAACGAGAAGAAAGAGTAATCCAACGAGAAGAAAGAGAAAGAGAGGAACAGATAAGACAAGCTGAGTTTCAACATCTGATTAAATTAGATCGTGTTAAAGCAGAGATACAGTCCGCCAGTTCCCGTTCCGAAGCCCCCCCCCAAAAAAAAAACTCTCACTAAAGCTCCCCAATTTCAAGGATGGAGAGAATTTCGGAGCATTTTTAGCCCACTTCGAAAAGATCCTCGAAATCAATAACATGGACCTGGAGGCTGAAGGTGTAGTCAGATTACTTCCCCTGTTAAATTGTAAATTGCGCGGAATTTTTATATCTTTACCATCTGAGTGTACAATTAACTACAGCACCTAAAAGCTGAGTTATTGGCCGCTCATAATATGACTCCCGATTTCTACCGCCAAGAATTTCGAGGAGGTTGTAATAAACCCGGACAGATGTTCCGTCAATTCGGATACATTCTTCAGAGGAATTTTAAATTTTTGTTAGAATCCTCAAAGGTTGATCTGAACTACGAGTCCTTAACAGACTTCGTGTTGCGAGATCAATTTTTGGCGTCTCTCTCGACGGAGATCCGCGCGTTCGTCAAGGATCGTCGGTGCCAGACCTTTAAAGAATGTACCGAAGAAGCGGATGTCTATGCCGCAAGCCTTAATTTATATCCAAAGGAGAATCTAACTTCTCACCAATCCCCCTACAAGAGAAGAAGGAAGGATTCACGCCCCTTCACAGGAAAGCCGACTAAGTTTCCGAGCCCCGTAAAACCCCAAAACTTCTTTCTTCCAAACCAACAACGGAACTCCAAACCTCTTATTAAGATTTCTCCTCCATCTCTCTTCACGAAGCGACCAATCATATGCTTCACCTGTGGTGTAGAAAACCACATAAGCTGGAATTGCCCCCAAAATTCTAGGCTTAAAAGCGGACCAGCCCACCAAGTTCACCAGATTAATGCAACCCCGGCTCCTCCGGTGGTGCAGACCCAAGCAGAAACTTATCCCCCTCCGTCAGGCCACCAGGTAAATTTTGTTTTTGATAAAAGTTCATCGGGAACTTTGAAATTTGAGGAGGGCAGCGTGACCGGCTGTCGAGTATCGCCTCTCGTCAGGGACACATGATGTACGTGTTTCATCGTGTCCGACGAACTCCATCCCCCAGTGGACCCTAACCTCGAAAAATTTGCGGTGGTACATGACTACCTTGGGTGGGCGAACCAATTCCCCGTCGTTAGATGTTACTTGCAGTGTCAATATTATGATGGCTGGGCTCAAGTCATTTCAGCACCCATACAATTCTGTTCCATACTTATAGGACAGAGCCCCCAAGTAAGTTCCGACCCTGTGTCTCAGGCTGCCATTCCTCGAGGCCGAGCTAAGAAAGAAGCCCAGGAGCCCGTCCCCATCAGAACCCCGATACCGTCCGATTTCTCGGAGACCCCTAACCAGGACTTTAGGACGACACAAAAGAAGTGTAAATCACTAGCACCCTTAGGTGATAAGGCCCAATACAAGGACACGGAGACTGTCCTTGGCCCCAATAAAAAAAGAACCCCCAACGCGCCCATGGAGATACCTTCGTAGAACTGGACGAAACATCAGCGCTTAAAGAAGATTACCCCGCAGAGTCACTTAATGTAATACAGACAGTATGCACCGAACCTGATGCCGATTACCCTCCTCCTTCCCTACCAGGCGAGTCTTTGGAACTCTCTGACCTGGATATTGGCGCGCAGCTGACACCACATCAAAAAAGTCAGCTACAAGAACTATTTAAATGGAGTCACCATTTAACCACCCTATTAGCTCTTTTCGAGCGACTGCGCGAAAATGGCCTCACCATTGGCCCCAGCAAATGCCATTTTGCCCACGAAACCTTTCAAATATTTCGGTTTCAAAATAGGACAAAGCCAGTTGGGTCCCCAAGAGAACAAGATTAAGGCAATCGCCGACATGCCCCTCCCGATTACAAAGAAGCAATTAAGATCGTTCCTAGGATCAGCTTCTCCCTATCAGCGATTTCTTCCGAATTTCGCTGCAATTTCGGCCCCCCTCAGCTCCCTTCAAAAAAAGAATTCCCCCGATCGTTTACGTTGGAATGATGTCGCTGTTTCCCATTTTAATCAGCTCAAGAGTAAGTTCATTTCGGCCCCCATTTTAAAGTTGCCCAACCTGGAAAAATCCTTTGGGATTAAGACCGACGTGAGCAACGAGGGAATTGGAGGTGTACTCCTTCAATACGAGGATGACGGCACGAGTGATCCTGTTGCGTATGCTAGTCGCCAATTATTACCACGCGAAAAGAGATATGCCACTATAGAAAAGGAAGCTCTATCAATTATCTGGGTCATAGACAAATTCAAGATGTACGTGATAGGTAAAGAAGTTCAGATAGGAACTGACCACCGTCCGTTAGCCTATATTAGGAATGTGCGACACTCCAACGGCCGCATCATGCGCTGGAGTTTACTCTTGCAAGAGTATCAATTTAAAATAAATTATATAAAAGGTTCCGATAACCAGGTCGCTGATGCACTCAGTATGAATGCGTTACCGAGTAGCGTAGAGTAATTGTATTCATAGAATTAGTATCTCCAGGTAGGTATATACCGTCTTGTACGACTTGAATTAAGATTCTCTTGTAAAAAAATTAGTTAATGTATAAGTCTGAATTTTGTGAAGGTCAATGTCTATTTTTTTTTGTATGTATATATATTTGTACCCATTAATTTACGTATAAATTATTTTGTCCCATATGTACTATATTTATATCATTTCATTGTTCCATGCCTTTTTTTTATTAAGTTTGTATTAAAGGTTATTTTCCCTTATAATCAAAAGATCAAAATAATAATATGTATTGAGGTAATACGAGTTAGGTGCAGGAAGGGACGGTTGGTACAAGAAAACGAGTTTCCCACAACGGAGCTCTATCGTTGTCCCTTCTCTCTTTTTTCGAAGTGACAACTTCCACCAGAATGGAGGGGTGTGATAGAACGGGTTGAGCAGCGTTAGTTTCAACCCCTATCACATATTATTTAAAACCACGATGCTCCCACGTGCATTTTCGCTTCAAAGCTGGGCGCTTTATCGCAGCCACCGGATGTCAATGTTTAAACAAGGAGGTTATCGTCCCCCCGTTCGCCCCCATACGCCGACCTCGCTAGATTAAGGTAGGCTTATGGGCAGATAAGGCATTGTTCCCAGGCTCGGCTGTGCATTCCCTCGAAGCTCCTACTCCATTGTCCCCCACGCCAAGGGAGTGTCTTGACTATTTAGATGGAAACTTTACCACTAAGATCAGATTGGAGATCCATATTTTCGTCGCGAAACATCACCACGACCCTCTCTCCCTTTGTGCGCCAAGGGACCTCGACCTCGTGATTCACCATCACTTGTCCAGAAGGAGGACAATATCCCTTGAGTACCAAAGGTTCGAGCCTTTCGTGACCCCAAGTCCTCAAGGCTTCCCCCTCGTTGTTCAGGAAGAGAACAACGTAGAACAGCCATTATTCTTTTAAGTCCTTCGCCAAGAAACGGTTCTCACCCTCCCCCCTTGTTGTTCAGAGGAGAACAACATTAATACAGCCATTGTTCTTGAGCCCGTATACAAGAGACGGTTCCCCCCCCCCTATTGTTCAGAGAAGAGAACAACGTAGAACAGCCATTGTTCTTTTGAGCCCTTCGCCAAGAAACGGTTCTCACCCTTCCCCCTTGTTGTTCAGAGGAGAACAACATTAGAACAGCCATTGTTCTTGAGGCCGTAGACAAGAGACGGTTTTCACCCTCTCCCTATTGTTCAGAAGAGAACAACGTGGAACAACCATTGTTCTTCAAGCCGTTCGTCGAGAAACGTTTCTTATTCCCTATACGCCACGTCAGGATCATCTTATCCCCCCCCTTCGGCTGGAACTCGCCAGTGGACCGAAAATTCCTTCACGTCGCCTTCCACTGCACCACTCGTATAAAGTTACGTAAGCCAAACGTCACCTTTAAGTACTTAACCCTTTTGTCAATTCTATCCGGTTCTTTAAATGGTTTAGCGAACCATCCCATCTCTTTAACTCGATGTTTGTTTTACCTGTTTAAATCCTTTAATCCTCGGATTTGCCCGAGCCACTACGACCCTTTCCGTTCTCTGTTTATGGCAATATTTTTCGTCTTGTGTTTGTTGATAGTTATTATTAATAAAACACTATTTTATTAATGATAGTATATTATTATCCTTGAGCTCAGTTTTACTTCTTAAGCATATCGAAGATACATAATATCGGCCCGCCAGACAATCACGCACTCTAAAGATAATTAAAGAAGTTCCCTCAACGAATAGTGATATATGGTATATCGTCGGGAGTCCATTTTACGACAACTAGTAATAGATGTCTGCTCTTTATCTTTGACCATTGATGATCTGTTCTTTTGTCTTGCTCTTCTAACTTTGTTTCTGTCTATTACTTTAAATGTATCCTGGGCTGACACAGCTCCTATATCTTGTAACACAAAAGTATCATAAAGTGCCGTAGTTCTGACAGACACGCCAGCCTTATCACAAGCATTTCTTTCTCTTTGGTGATGTCATATCTTTCTTTTGAATAATTCTCTTGTAGCCTATTGGCTCTCGTTATGATTCATTTTTACTTGTATAGACTGATATAGTCTTATTTCTGGATGATGTGTCATAATAGTCATCAATATTTCCCTTTTCTTCATTTGCATAACTTGAAGAGCTTAGCAAGAATTGTTCTCTTTGCTTTCTTTGATTCCTCTGATCTAGCAGAAAATTATGTTCTTCAATTGTAGCACTTCTATCTTTAGGGCAAGAACAGTTTTATGGCAGCTTACACTTGCAGGCGTCGATGTCAAAAAAGTTATTCCGTGCCCTACACCTGTAGGCCTAAACCTTTGCTCTGTAAGCATTGGGTCTTTTCTTCCTTTCATGGTTTAAGAATGTTGCGTTATTTTCCATGTCACTTTTTAACATTGCATCAATTCTTTGTTTCGAAACAACTGGGATTGATGCACTTTTTCAGATCGTTTTAAATTTGTCTACACCATGCTCTCCAATTTTGGTTATGATGGATCCTTATTTGTGCTTTGTTTCAATGAAAGTCTCCCAAACACATAGTATTTCATAACACTTTTATATGTTGACATCTGTCGATGCCACAGATCTTTCCCAGACCCCCAAATGCCGCACCGGGCTGACACTCTGGTTGATATTCTATTATTTGGCATCATCTAGCTTTAAAATTCTTAAATATGCAAAATGCTTTAAATAATCAAAATATATATAGCAATGAGAGAGAATACAAGTGAAAGACGGAATAAGCCTAGACGGCTAGACTGAGTTGTAATATGATGTAGGGTAATCTGTTGCAACTATGGTCTAAGCCTGTAGCACTTATTCATAGAAAAATATCTTATTTGGCAGTAGCTCCTACATTCTTATTCTTTTAAATTGAATTGAAGTAATTAAATTTTTTTGTGAATTATAATTATAAAAGAGCAGTATTCACATATTTGAGGGGTCTGCAGCACTTCAAGTTATCAACGAATGTGACTGAAAATTTTACAAGATATTAATATTGTAATCCCCAATATTATCCATACTATAAAAGTGAATAATTCTGAAAACAAGTCTTTGGATCCACCTAAACGTTTAGAGCACTCACGTGTTTCCGTGCAGAACGCCAGTGTGAATGCGGTTTCGAAGCTTTCACAGCCATCGCATTTTCCGGTCCTGATACAGTCCCACGTCGGCCAAAACCTTTTCCTTTTAAAGCTGATTCTGGTCGTCTAAAGTTGAAACTCAACGACGAAAGGATTTTCCATTCGAAACGAGATCATTCTTGAAATACACTTCAAAAACTAAAGTACGATGCTCTTGACTCCACAGCATGTTGGTAAATACAACTTTGTGAGACAGGTGACCTAGAACGACCAAACTCAATGCAGTAGCCCCGACACAAGCCGAGCAATACCCCTCTACGATCTGTGAGGTCTTATTGCCGCACCCATGCAATAGTTACTGTTTTAAACCCTTCTTCATATATAATCTATAATATGTATATATATATATATATATATACAAGCCATACTTCCTCTTCTATCTTACAAAAAGAACTTGATTCACAGGCACTCCTTCGGCGTGTGGCCTACGGCCTACTTGCTATTCAAAACCGCTTTTTTTAATCCCCCCTATAGAATATATTTTAACACTCTGAACACCTCTTTAAACATAGACACCCTGAAACCTTTTTTAAAGTTATTTCACCTGGTTTGATATATAGAAAAACCTTCGTCAGATCTCTTTTTTTATCTAAATTTGTTTTATATACGAAATGATAGTAAAAAAGCCAAAGCCCTAATTTTAATACATTTTTTGAACTTCACGATTTGTATGTTTTTTCATTCCAAATCATTCCATAATTATATTTATTTTTTTCTGAACTCTTAGAAAAAACTTTGATAAAAGCTCGAAACATACAAAAAAACAGCCCTGCAAATAAAAGTTTCAAATAAACTTAAACTCAAAAACATGAAAGGTTACTTGTCCACTAAGCAAAAAAAACATTTTCAAAAATTTCAAAAATTCACCAAGTTAAATTATAGAGTTAAGGATATATATATATATATATATATATATATATATATATATATATATATATATATATATATATATATATATATATATATATATATATTATTTTCTTTGATGATTTTGAGAATTGGACTAACCCTTATAAGTCATGTATAAAGTTTAAGTAATACTCATCCGTTCAACTTATTTTCATGGTTCGTAATAAAGAAGGGTGAAGGAGGTATTAACTTTGGTGCTTTGGCGTTGCATTTCCCCTAATCTTTCAGCAAGTACAAAACCCTTTAGGAGGTTATCATGTATAGCTTAGTTTTTACTGTAGCAACTAACATGTGGAGGATCCTGTCGCCCCCTCAAGCCCAAATGTGGCTCCAAACTCTCTACACCCTCCACATATGTTTACTTGCTCTATCATCTCCTCTTTCTTTACACATCTCTCCCTATAAAGAAATTATTATAGAGATGATCTCCGATTTTATTTCATTACCTTTAACAAAGTAACGAAAACATCTAAGTGCAGAGAGCAGAATTGACCACTGCATTTTATTTATTCTTAGAGGTACCTTTTTCCTTGCCGAGGTTAATGGTTAGTTTCGGTAATACTGATGTTTTCGTCGCACTTTCCTAGAATGCATGGTGTAAAATTATTCGCTGGATGACCCAAGCTTACTTCCATTCCGTCAAAATTCACCACTGTACTATCTCTGAGAGTCATTTCATGAATCATGAAGCGTGGACTCGGCAATGTAAGGAAATTACACATTAATGAACAAATGTAAAGTAATAGAAGACCCTTTCCTGTAAAATTAGGATGTAGATTTCCATAAGGAAAATATAATACCCAAAGCCCTTCTTCGCCTTTTTTTAGTTTGTCTCCTTGCCATCGTAATAACTTGGCCTTCCCCATAGACTCACCTAATACATCTGCAGTACTTTCGCTCTAATTATCCTGTACCACAGAGGGGGCAGATTTACACACGCTTCTAATCTCAGTTCTCATAAATCTTAACGAAGAAGGTATTTCAGACAGGGATATAAAGAGAAAAGGCTTCAAGGTTAATGCATGGAAATAGAGAATTCAGAATGATATCCGGGTTCCGATCTCATTAACTCTATTTTTGTACAACAATCCACGTGAGTCGCAGCTAACCAAAAAGTTCCTTAATGTCACTATATCTATAATGAATAATATGTATAGTACTTATATATAAAAATAAAATTTAAACAATTAGATAATTTAAACTATTAAAAGATTTAAACAATTTTCAAGTAAATAATTTTTTGATATATGGCGCGCATCACTTTTGAAAAAAATAATAGTAACTTAGAACATATTATCAAGGGTCCTAAACTGAAGGAAATAACTGAATAATTTCATTTGTCAGTAAAAATTTACATAGTTACAGGGAGCCAGCAAGTACTACTTAGTCCACTCAGAGGCCAGTCTATACTAATATGCTAGCAGTCCTCCTTTGGACTTTGTCGCCATGATGCTTACTCATGCGACATTCAATCCACAACAAGGCTCCGTATTTATATAATATCATAATTCGTAAAGTAACTATCAATTTTGTTTTTAAAACTATTCACACTACTAGCATTTACTAGTTTTTAGCTAGTTCAGTTTAAAACCTTTGTTACGTGTGATACCATGGTCGTACTTAAAAAAGAAATCATAATTTACGTTTTAAAATTTATTTAAAATTTGGATACTTCGATAAGTTCACCACGCAATCGCCTAGTTTTGAGAGTTGGAAATTTTAGTATATTTAATCTTTCGATATACGACTTATTTCTAATCGAGGGAATTAGTTTAGTTGCCCGTCGTTGAATTCTTTCCATTTTATTCATGTTTACATGTGTATAAGGTGACCACAATTGTATCTCGTATTCCAAGTGTGGCCTTACTAAACTTTTATATAGAGTTATGATTCTATCTTGGTGAGGTTAGTGAAAAACTTTCGCAATAAATCCAAGCATTCGGTACGCCTTATTACAAGCTTCGTCACACTGTTAGTTAAACCTAAGATCCTTTGAAACCTGCGCCCCTAAATCTTTTTCTTCGTCCGCGAAAGATTAAAATATATAATAAATTTCTAGTCATTGTTTCCCAGAAGGACACAAAACAATCGCAAGTAGCATGAATCTTTAGAAAGTCCGTCTCAATTGAAAGGAAGATTTCCTGCAAAAAATATCAACACATTAAGTAAGCCTACCTATATTATGTTAGATCATTCCTTTTTTTCTGGTCTCCATATTTAGCTAGAGAGATGGTTTCTTTAGAACAAGTACTTCTTCAATATCGAAAGAAGATACTAGTGACTAAAGGTGTTATTTATGAGGAAAGATTAAAAGGAAAGAGCAAATATGAACATATAAAATATTTCGAGGTATACCTGATAGTGCGGAAAATACTGTATGTTAAATTTTATAAGCACAAATTATGAAACATTTCCAAAAGAAATAAATGATGTGAGACGAAGTAAAAGGATATATATATATATATATATGTATATATATATATATATATATATATATATATATATATATATATATATATATATATATATATATATATATATATATATATATATATATTTCAATAAGAGAGTAAAATAAGGGAGTAAAATACAACGATTTAAGGAAAGAAGTAAAGTAAAATTTTACAGAAAAAAAACATCTAAAACAACAACAAAAAAAATTAATATAAAACTAAACGGATCAAATGAGAAACATACCTTGAATCTTTGATATCCAGTGAGAATATGGTGTGGTAGAGAGGTGATGGGAAATATAACAGTTTCGCTGGTAGTGGTTGTTTACAGGATGTTTAATGCAATAGAAGAGGAGTCAGAATTGAGTGAGCGGAATAGTGTATTAATATAAATAGATTTAGAGATACGTAGTGACAGTAGGTTTGAGTTGGAATCCCCAAAATCGAAGTCATTCAAGGATGGAATTGTTTGGCATTTAATCGAGTGCTCTGTTATAGAAGAATGTTCTTTTTTATTAAGAACTTTCCATGTTCTAAGGCTAAAGCCTATGTGAGAGAAAAAACGGGCCTGAAGGGTACGTAAGGCGCTTGCAACATATTTTCCAGAGGTACACTCTGGACAAGAGTAAAAATATAATACACCACTACGTAAGTCCTTAGGAGTTTGATCTTTAATTTCAAAAAATTTCCAATTGTGTGTTTGTTGGAAATAACAACTTTAAATTCAGTTTGCATAAAATATTTTACTAATAGTTTAGAGATATCTTTTCTGAAGGTTCGATTTAAAAAACTCATCTCAGGAACAACAAGAAATCTAAGTTCTTTAGGTGCAGTGATTTCTGGAAAGGGAGGGTAATATATATTATTTAAAAACTGTTTTATTGTCCTTTCAATTAAGAGTGAAGGAAAGCTGTTTTTTATCAAGAGTGACTTCAAGTTCTGGAACTCTTGGTGGATTTGGAAGAAAGATGAGCAAAGGTTAAAGCCCCTGTGTACAAGAAGAGTCTTAATGGTAGAAATTTTATATTTAAAATCACAGAAACTATAAAAGTTCATCCCTAACCCTGTAGAAATCGGTTTCCTATGGATTCAGGTCAAGATATTGCCGTTTTCTTTACTTTACTTCTTTCCTTATAACGTTATATTTTACTCCCTTATAATTATAATTTGCCGTGACCACTTAAACCTATTTTGTATATTTGTATATCTTAATCTTCTTTCTAGAGCCAGAAGATGACCGTTAGGTCGAAACGTTGAACTACTCAATCGTAATAAAGATTTGTTTGATGTTGGATTTAAGTCTACATCATTAAGAAGTTCATTTAGTTATAATGATAAACTAAATAATCTTCTTAAGTTCATTTAGTTATATGTAATGATAAACTAAATGATCTTCTTAATGATGTGAACACATATGAAAAGCTACAAAGTGATCCGCTCAATAACAAACAAGCAATTTCAACAACAAATTGAAGAGAATATTGAAAAGCGCAGATTTAATTAAACAATTTATGAGTACGAACCCTTTACTTCCCTATATGTATGGGCTCCCAAAGACCCACAAAGAGGGATGTTTCTTACGCCCAATCATTTCCTATATTAATTATCCCACTTTTTAGCTCTCCAAATGGCTCGCCAAGCATTTATCTCCAGCAGTAGGGAGAATCTCATTTGCACACATTATGAACACTCAAGATTTCATTGACCGCCTCAACCACTTGCAATTACCGGATGGAAAACTTTTGAGCTTTGATGTAAACTCTTTGTTTACCAAAGTTCCAGATGACCAAACCATGGGCCTTCTGCGGGAAATCATGCCTAGACTTAATTTGGATTTTCCCATTTCTACGAGTAAATTTATCGATTTAGTTGAATTATGTCTCTCTGACAATGTGTTTCGAGTAAATAATGAGTTTTATAGACAAATATTTGGCCTTAGCATGGGAAATAGTTTATCTCCGATATTGGCATGTCTCTTCATGGAATGTTTTGAGACTGAACTCCTTCCCACAATTTCTCCCCCTAACTTTATATGGTTAAGGTACATTGATGATGTATTTTCTGTATGGCCTAATGGCCATGATTTTGATACCTTTTTTAATAATTTGAATAATTTGCATGTCTCCATCAAATTTAAATATGAATGGGAATATGGTAATAGATTACCCTTTTTAGATGTCCTCATTAATAAAGATCACCATGAATTAAAACTTGACATGTATAGGAAACCAACCCACTCGAATGCCTATATACATTATTTTTCGTTTCACGATAATACTGTTAAAAAATCGGTAATTTCTAACCTTTTCCTTAGAGCATACAAAATATGTCATCCTTCCTATTTAGATGAAGAAATTGTCATTATCAGAACCATTTTTTCTAATTTGTATTACCCCGATTGGTTCATATCGTCTGCCCATTTTGCAGCTAGGAAAACATTCTATGGTAATTAGCCTTCCCGCACTAATGACTTTAACAAATGTATAACATTGCCATTTAATAATAAATTAAATTAAAAAGGACATATTGGGAAAAGCGGGTATTAATCTATCCTTTAAATATAATAATTCCTTAAACCAATTGATGATGGCCAGGAAACCCAAAGAACATCATAACATAGGAGTATATGCAATACCATGCAACGATTGCCATAAAGTTTATATAGGGGAAACAGGAAGAAATATAGACAAGAGATTGTATGAACACAAAAGAGATATTAGAGTAGGCAGCGAAAGCAGTGGAATATTCTGCCATGTTAGAGACAAAAATCATACGATTGATTTCAATGGAAGTAAAATGGTATTTAAATCGGCTAACTATGTTAAGAGAAGAATCGTAGAATCGAGCTTGATATCGTCAGTTCCTAATTTAAATCTATCTGAGGGTCAATTTTCTTTGAATCCTGTAATAAGAAAGCATATAAACAAAACAGTTAAATGTCAGCCCTTCAATATGTTCAGGCCTAACCCCCCCTCCCCAGATTAGCCACAAGTATGGGATTGGAAAAAAAAGAGGGGATCTTGTGTTTTGCTTATATGCATTCTCTAATATTTTCTACCCAGTGTCAGTTAAAAAAGGTTGTGAGATACACCGAAACTGTTCTGAATTAAATTGTCTTCGGAGAATGTGGTTTAATTTCTCATATATATATATATATATATATATATATATATATATATATATATATATATATATATATATATATATATATATGCAGATAAACCCACAAAGGAAAAGTGAAAAACGATTTGGAGCGCTTTCGTCTTTATCCTCTGTGGGTGTTTCTACATAACTTTGACTTACGTGCACTTTGTGAGCTTTTCTCTCTCTCTCTCTCTCTCTCTCTCTCTCTCTATATATATATATATATATATATATATATATATATATATATATATATATATATATATATATATATATAAAAAGGGTTGAGGAATAAGTTCTTGCGGTTTTATCAAATTTATTCATTACCATTAACAATTTTAGAAAAATTCCATTTTTAATTGGTAACAATATGCAATTTAATCAATAATGTATTCTCCGTTGTTTTTTTTCACTTCTTCCCAATGTTCAACTAGTTTTTTGATGCTTCTGCAATAAAAATCTCTGGATCTTCACTCGAAGAATTCGTCTAACCGGGTTCTTAATTCCACATCAGTATTGAGCGAAACGCTACTCAAATTGTTGGAGAGCGATCGGAACAGATGGAAATCCGATGGAGCCAGGTCTGGCAAATATGGAGGATGCGGCAGGATTTCCCAATTAAGCGTTTGGATTGCGTCTTTTGTCATATTAGCAATGTTAGAACGAGCATAGTCGTGTTGCAGAAGGACTCCATAATGTCGATGAGGTCGCTTTTCATGAATAGCTTCGGCGCGTCGATACATTTGTTGAACGTATATTTCTCTATTAATGAACTCGTTGTTTGCAAGGAGCTCATACAAAAGGATGGCTTTACAATTTAACCACTCACACAATATCGCCTTTCTTGAATGAAGTCCTTGCTTTAATCGCTGGTGGTTTTTTATTGGGGCTAAGCCATTATTTTCGATGGTTCATGATACCATAAACACACTACTTTTCGTCGCCAGTGATGATGCGATGAAGAAATCTGTCCTTATATCCACGAGTAACCTTGTGACAAGCAAACAACCCTGCGGCAATCATGGAGCGTTGGAGTTTGTTGCTTTCGCCTAAAGAGTGCAGAACCCATGTACCGAGGTTTTTTACTTTCCCTATCGAATGAAGGTGATTCACTCCAGTTATCAGATCATATACTAATTGTACAGCCAATTCTCAAGTCGATTGACGAGGATTTTCATCAAGAAGTTCGTTCAATCGATCTTCATCCAACTTAATGGTGCGACCAGAACGTTCTTCGACATTAAGATTGAAATGAACGTTTTCGAAACGTGAAAACCACCATTAAGCTGTCCTTTCTGATAAATCATTTTCTCCCTACACAGGACAAATATCGCGACGAGCTTTGGCTGAGTTTGCATTGTTCCTATCTCGATTGAAAATGAATAACAAGAAGTGTCGAAAATGCGCCTTTCTTTCAACTTGACATTCCCTTTTGAGAGTATAGAACAAAAATTTAATTAACACAACTTTTAAATAAACCGCAATGACTTATTACTCAACTTCAAGACGTAGCCTAAGCAAAAGCCTAATAGTCTACTCTGTTAAGAAACATAGCCTAACCTTTGCAAATTTTGCTCTCATTATTTATTGTTGTTTCATAATATGTGCACAAATGACGTCTACAAAACTTACATCAAGCCAACATTAAAAAAAACGCAACAATTTATTCCTCGACCTAATATATATATATATATATATATATATATATATATATATATATATATATATATATATATATATATATATAAAGACATACATAAACAGGAATGGTTAAACTCCCTAGCCAAGGAGGCATTGTAAGCAATGGGCAAATATTTGACAATGTATATATAAAGAGAGAAATATAGTAGTAGGTGTTTTTATTCGAAGATAATAGTGGGAAACAAATGGCAAAATAAATAGATATGCGAATTAAAAATAATATGAAATTACAAGTTCCTGGTGAAATGATATCTCTGTCTTTCTTTGCGTTTTGGTTGTTTTTTTTTTAATGTAAAAGGGCATTCAAGCCTTTATAGCAGAGGGGTTTTAGTCCCTCCCGCTATGGTGACGTTTTTTGTTTCGTATTTTGCGTTGTGTTTGTTTGTTGAATCTTTGGTCAGAAATTTATGGCGAATTAATTCTTTTGGGGGGATTTTTTGTGGGAGTAACATTATAAAATAAATGGATAATTGATGGCTTTTGAGGGGTAGGGGTTGTTGTTGTAGCGTTGAGTTTTAAGAATTATACGTGAACAATGGATTTATGGCGTTGTCGATGAGCATTCTGCTACTTGCAAATGATCTCACTCATGTCAAGTCATTCATAGGTATGTGCTCAAATACAAACTCAAGAGGGGGATGCCGGTATACCATCTCCCAGATATTTCTTGCTCTTTGGGGAAGCTCGTCGTTAATGGGAGTTAATTCCAAGTGTTCTCAGAGCTCCCTTTGCCTCCTCCTCTTCTCTCTCCTTCGTGTTTTCATTATAATCAAGTCACCCTTATGCATTTTAAGGACGTTTGTCTTAGGGCTCACGTTTAGGGGACCGAAGTGTACAGGAGCTTCGAATGAATGCAGGCGTTATAGATTTCAAGTGCGTTGGGGGGAATTTGGTTTAAGTATCGGTAGAATTGCCCTAAATCCTCTGTACATTCGCTGCTACTCTTACTATATGCATCCCATATGCACCTCTTGTAATCCGGAGTTTCAGATCCGTGCATTCCATGCGGTAAGGGATACATACACCCCCCGCACGGATGTTCTTAGGTGTCAATTGAAACACTGGATTTATCTGGAACCTTTGGGCATTGATGGATATTTTCTATCTCCTCACGAAAGAATTGATGTTTTTGATTTACTCTGCGGTAGTCCGTGCCATAAAATCTATATTTCTATAAGGTGCCGTACATATCATAGATAAATCGTCCACAAATTATACCTATAACGAGCTGGCTGTAAGAAGAGGTTGGAGAAGGTCAATTGTGTAGATGTTGTAGAGCAGAGGAATTACACGTTCGCCTTTTGGCACCCCCGCCTCGAGTTAAAAATTAGAACCATTAAAAACTTTTAAGTGCATGAATACTATCCTCTCCATTATACTCGTATAGTCACAAGAAAATACCTCCGAGTATGGGGTCAAGGCCGGGTAGCAATATGCTGTACTGCAGCCCTATTCTCCACACTTTGTCAACGGCCTTTTCGGCGTCTAGGAGTAGCAGATTTGAGTGGCATATATCTGCTTCTAATTTTGCTGGCCAGTATCATCTCAAAGACTTTGCCTGCAAATTCAAAGACATATAAAGGCCTAAAGTTAGCTGGACTGTCAATTAGTTTCCCAGCTCTGGAGCTGAATATAATTTTTGCTACCCTATAGTGGTCAAGGAAGTAGCCGTCGTTCACGCCTGCATTCATGCTATCCATGAGCCCCAGTAGGATATTAGGTGGGCTCTGATGAAATCTTACCATCATAGGTGGTTATTGACGAAAGGATTTTAAAGTTGGGAGTAATTTTACGGCGGTATCTCTCTTTCCTTCTTTCCTGCGCTACATAATGCTGATGGCAGGTTTATGAATCTGGTCGTTCAACTCGTTAATTATCCTCTCCTCAAATTCTAAATCAAAGTTGTCACTCTCCTCCGGGGATATCTTAAATTCGATACCCAGAAGAGGCTGAACTCATATTCGATTTGATTGGTCTCAGTAATTTCTCTATAGTTTGGTTTGATTTTTATGATTTTTGTGTCTGTCCTTCTTTTAGTCTTTTTACACTGTGCCAAAATGTACGTGAGTCGTTTTCTAATTCAAATCTGTCTATTAGATTGTCCCAAAGTACATTATGTTCGTCCCTGATAAGTCTTATTAATTAGATGCGTATTTGTTGTGTTCGTCTGGGCGTAATAATTCATTCCTAGTTTTCTTCACAAGGGATACCATTATAGGTGTCCATAAAGGAGCATGGCTTCCTTATCTGCTTTAATTATATTATTAGTAATTTTATCCAACTCATGTCAATCTTTTCTAACGTGGCATTACGTAAGGGTTCAGGAATGTAATTTTTGAGTTGTTTATAAGCACCTCAGTTGGCGCGAGAGTAACTCTTGCGTTTTAGTATGGGGATTTGAATAGTGGCAGTTGGGATTTTAATAAGGATAGCTTGTTGGTCGCTGGGGATAGGAGGGCCAGGTTAAATAAAATAGTCTTAGGAGAACAAGGTGTTGTAAGCACTATGCCCGGTTCTGTGGCTGTGGTGTGTTTGGTATGTGGGGAGGTTTGGTCCGATTCTAGTCATAATTTGTTTGTCAATAAATGTCTCTATATTCCTACTTACTCGGTCAGTCGTCATATAATTTAAGGCAGTGCTTCTTAAATTAAGATTGCCTGCAAAAAGAACGAGTTTGCATTGACAATAGAGCTGCAGAAAGTTGTGAAGGGGTAATTCCGCTCTCCTTAGGGGCTGGTTACGTGTTGCCAGGACCAGGGGTCCACTGCCGTAAGGACCTCCAAAGCAAGGTATTACTCTTCAAGTCCATTTATTGTCCTGAAATCAAGATTTTTTTACAGCAATCTCACAAGCATCAAATCGTTCTCCACTGTGATATTTGGATATGACTTCAAAGGAAAATATTTTATCCTGTCCCTGTTTGTATTTAGCCCGTGTTCAGAGATAAATACAACTTTTAATAAATAGGTGTGACCTCCAATAACTTTTCCAGCACATCTGCAGAGTGGTGAAATAAGACGCAACTCAATAGAAGAACACTCTCTACCTCTGACTAGAGCCACCTTTGACGATAAGAATCATACGCATTCATTACCTTAGACTTTGTAAAGCGAGTTTCATCATTTTTGCATCGTTCTTTACTCAAGAAAGAAGTTACAGAGAAGACCTCAACTCTCAGACGAGACGATTACTGGACTCTCCACAAAGGCGCACTCTTACTTTTCTATGCACCCTCTTTAGGGCGAGTCGGGTAGAAAAGCTTGAAGTCTCCTTAGATACCTACTTGTGCGTGAGCCTTATCTGAACCGGGCGGCTAACCCGGCGCTGTAGGCTGGATCGATTTTACATTTTTTTCGATTTCTATATTATAATAGAGACAAAATTTTAGTTAAATAGGTAAGTACTTTCTGCCCACGGCAGAGCAATGAAAATCATAATTAGCAGTCCAAAACGTATTTTTCTTATAATTTTCAAAATATTTAAATATGCATCAAAATTGTTCCTAATAACAATAAAGTCGATGAAAAGCACCTCGCATGATGTTATAAGCAATCCAGAACTCACTAAAAGGAGGTAGTTGTAAGTCGAGTTCCACCCTATCCAGCCCCAACCACCCTTCCTTTGGCTGCATGTCAATTTACATACGGTAATCTTTCTTTGATTCAAATCGTGGAATTTCTTTTCGAGAGTGAAGACGGGAGTGGATGAATCCGTCCCTCTCTTCTATTATACTTACATTGGCAGAGGCTTCGGTTACTAACTTGATGAGTCTCCCGTCTCAATAAACTCTTTTATTTAAGTATCAGGTATTGTTCGTGTAACGGGGGGATTCGGTCACTACAGCTGTTTGCCAGTTGATCATTTCGTAATAGTTTTGACTGTCGTAGCGCAGCTCAGGTATGGCGAAGACTCGAATTTTCCCCGTTAATGATTGTATTGATCGTGCTTTTAATATTGTTCTCCATCACAATTGTCGTATGTGTTGCTCATTGTCATGTAGCCTTGAGATCAAAATATTTTCTGGGTGAGCAAAGAAAGAATTTCTAGGGAGGACTTTGTTGGCGATTGTCTTAGATCTTTAAGGCATAGTCTGAGAGAGACGCATCATTTTGAAAGAATGTTTTATGCCCTCAGTGAAATTGGAGTTTTTCTTTATCTTAAACCAAATTGGTGCGTAAACTGTCATAATATCGCACAATTTCGTTTAACGTGCTCTAGGGTTCACTGGTTGAAACAGAATGGCGCAACCTCTATTTGCTGTTGTCAACCACCTGGAATACGCCATCTTACCTGGATTTCGAGCAACGAGAGCTGAAGAGCAGCTACCACTCGACACTGCTCTCTAGATGTCTAACAAATACTTTTGCTTAGTACTCAACTCAGCATCATCTATGTCAATGTTAGGAGATGGAATGGCATCAAATTCTGTAATTGGAAGTTTTTTTGCAGTCATTCAGCTTTTTCCAAGTGGTCCAGTAAAGCTTACTGGCCAAAGTGTTTTGCCCTCCAAGTCTTCAATGAGATGTCGCAGTGATAATTCATTACCATGTGACAGGCATATGATCCATTAAGCAGGCCTTTGTAGTATCATTTCAATCATACGAATAGCTCCACCCTTTTGACACGTGATCACTGCAGTTCCATCATGGTCCATAGCCACAATGTTACCGTTTTAATATTGTTAGTCTCTAGAAAGTTGATGATACCTGATGTTATTGAAATGGCAGAACCTGATGTAAGAGGGAAATGCCCCATGTACTGGTATTCTGGTGCTTGAATAAAAAAACTATTTGCTCTTCTATCACAGTTGTTCTATACTTCACATGGTCTATTTCTTCTTGTGTCGTTGTTTTATCTTTTCGTCCGTCAAAGTAAATGCCCTGTAATGGTAACGTGATTTGGCATCCGGCTGATAGTCACAACTAACTCTTTTTCGGGCTCTCCTTATCTTATTTCCATCAATCACTAAACGGGCATCATCTTTTTTTATTAAGCCAACATGTTCTAACATCGAAGAAGCAATAATAGAAGCAGCTCTGCCTGAGATGCCCGTACGATCCCAAACTTCAGCAAGTATCAGGAGTTTAATTCTTGTTTTTTTCTTCATGTCATGTCTATGTATCGGTGTTAGTTCATACGATGACAATGATTCTGTAGATGTATCCTCCGTTTCACTAGAGGGTGTCGGTATCGAAGAAGGTTGTTCCTGAGAAGTTTCTTGTTGTTTACTAGTCGACAGTTCTTGATGTTCTGCTATTCTTTCTTGTTTTAATATCGCCAGTCTTCTTGCAAGAGTCTGCTTTTTTATATGTGTTGTTTCAGCATCCAAAGTTTCTATTGCCATTTTGCGTTCACTTCTTTGGTCGAGCAAAAACTGTTGCTCTTTCAATCGTCCTCGTCGTTCAGGACGGGCAGTGGCATTTTGTTAAATCAGGGCATTTACTAGCTAATATATCAAATAAGGTGGTTATAGTTAATTTCTTGAAGGTCTCAAGTTTTTTCTGTAATGATTTGCTCTTCTTTTTCGCGTTCAGTAATTTAATGATGTTAGCCATTTTATCACGAGATTTTCTCAACATTTTACTTATCCGTGCAGTCAAAACTGTCCGAATGGAAGGTAATTTCTACAAGTATTCCAGTCTCTTCGTGGCCACATGTCTTTGAATGTAGGTTTCTTCGTTGGTGATCTCAACTCAGTTCTCACATGATGGTAGTATTGCATCACATCTTTACATGTGGGAAATCATCGCAAATTCAAATCTTTCCCAGCACCAAATATTAGACACGCAACCGTCCTTCTAGCTTTGGCAGGACCTACCCTGTAGAGATTAAATACTAATGTATTTCTCTGTTAAACAGTATAACCGAAAAAAAGTTATCAGAAAAACAAACAAGGATATGAGCAGAAATTGAACACCCTGAGGAGCCACGCACACGCACACTGAGGACTCGAGGACCCAGTTGCAGAATACGCACATAGTACACACCTGGCTTCACTGCTGTCAAAAGGCAACTAAGGAAACTGCTCTGTGCCTGCTACATGTTACATTGAGGCCAGTGCCAGGGGAAAAAGATATTAACCTACGACAACGCGCTTGGAAAAATGATCATGCGAGGTGCTTTTCATCGATTTTATAGTTATTAGGAACAATTTTGATGCATATTGAAATATTGTGAAAATTACAAGAAATATACGTTTAGGACTACTAATTATGATTTTCATTGTTCTGCCGGGGGCAGAATATGGTTACCTATTTAACTAAGATTTTTCAGATGCTATTTTCTCATGCATGCGCAAGGTTTTGTCTCTATTAGAATATGGAATTCAAGAAAAATGTAAAATCGATTTACACTATCGGCGCAGGCCGAAGCTTAGCCCGGAACGAGTTAGATCCAGTGTGAGCGGCAGACAGAAGTCAGGTGGAGCAAACACTGTTAGGGTTAGGGTATAGGTAGGTAGGTAGGTTTCGAATAACGACTCGCCAGCTAAATAAGCCGATTAGAATAAACGGATATAACAGCAAGCTATATCTACCTCCTCTCTTTTCCTTCTCTTTAGCCGATGAAGAGAAAGATAAGAACCAGTTAGTAAGAAGATGGCCACTGATGAACGGATGCCTTTGCGCGTCCAGAAGGGAACGTAAAAACCCGACAGGACAAATGTATTTCAAATTATCTATAAATAGCTCGGTGTATTGCTAGTTAGGCTACTAGACTACACTAATTCCTACATTTCAATTTGCCAAAACGACCGAGATGTGGATAAAATTCTTTCGTAAAAAGCTACGGATCAGCTAACAAAGATTCGATAAGAGGCTAAAGTGCCCCCGCAAATAAAGGCCCAGAAGACAGTATACTGCCATCAAATTGACCTCCGGATAGGAGACCATAAGGGAGACGAAGTAAAAGAGAAAAGAGAGAGAGCACAATCATGGGCAAAAGTCATAAAATTCATCAATCATGCAAACAATATGGAGTATTCACACGTTTTCAAAGTAATATTCCGCGAAACGGTCATAACCATGAAGGCGAGGGAATCAGGTATTCTGGCATTTAATTTAAAAATCACACATGATCAAATAAAGACAGACGAAATCATCAGCATACAAACTCGCTTCAAGAGATAAAATAGTGTTCTAAGTGTAGTGATAAAAACTATAAGTGGCGGAAATGTAATTTTCAGATAAAGAAATGTTTAAATTGTAATGGAAAAGCGGGATAAAGCGTTAACAAATCGAAAAAAAAAAGAGGGCTAGAGCAGAAGAAGAAAAATAGAATCTTGCATTCGCCAAAGTCGCTAAAGACACAGCCGGTAAAAAACGTAATCGTAATTAAACAAAGGGAGTCTTTGAATATATTTGCTTGTATTCTACACGCAGATGTGTTGATTGTAGCAAATCCAAGCTCATATTCACGGGAATTAAATCTAATGTTACAAAACAACGGTTTAGGCGAAATGTGGTTTCCTGAAAACCTTCCAAGAACAGCAAAAGAACCCTAGCCAAGAGAAAACCACTGAGACCAACCAGGCAGCGAATAGACACCTAAGGATAGGGAAGACTACGCCTATATGACAAGAAGAAGGGATGAAGATAGAGGCTGCCACAGGTAACAACACTAATATTGATACGAACACAGCAAACCAAACCTAAGAAGGAACGAGCTCAGTTCTCTCTCCAAATCTTGTGAAAGACAGAGAGGAGGAACAACAAAGCTCCAACCTAAAGAGTTACGCTTTAAGGAAAAGCCCTTTCCCGATTACAACGATGATCTAGCACAGGGTATTAAAAAGGGACAGTATAAATACGAATACAAAGGCCCGCGTACAAAACGCGAGGTATTTACAATGATTACAGTAGGCAACTTAGAAATACCGCAGGACCTATGTTATACGCTAAAGAAAGAAGAATTTAAAAAAGGATGTGGAAGGACAAAATCGCACATTGAGCGTAAAAGGTATAAAGCAGAAGATGAAGCCAAAAAGAAAGAAAACATAAATAATTGCCCATGTAAGAAAATTAAAAATAATAAGCCACAACGCATATTTAAAATAAGACCCGGATTTAATTCTACTAAACGAGATTAACATTAACCAAGAAATAAATTAAACCAATATGTTTAATTACACTGTAATTACAAAAAAACACAAATGACATCAATTACGATGGTGTCACGATGGCAATCCAAAACGATATAAGCTTCAAAATCTCAAAGATCTTGACGAAGCATATCTAGCAATTAGAATTAGAACAACGTCAGGCAATATAATATTCGAACCTGGCTACCAACCCCCAAGGAGAGATTTCTTGCCCTTCCACAACTTTAAAGAACTATTTGGCCACAAAGATCAAACAGTCTTAATGAGCGACTTAAATGCATGGAGTATAGCCTCAAGCTATACTCGAAACTACAACCAGACCGGAGGAAACCTTGAACTATTATTGAAAGGGGAATAGTAGAGCGTCTAGGCCTGGAATTTCTAACTTATCTGGGGCAAAATAGAACTACGAAAGCCAATAGAGTTTTGGCAACCTCGAACCTTTAGTTTAGTTACAACATAGAGAATAGCCCTGCATCAACTAGCGACCACGTAATTGTGATCATGACTTTATCTATGGATCCCATTCAAGTTAAGTGCCCACCGAGGAAATAATATAGACAGGCCGATTGGACAAGCTACGAAGAAGAGCTCGCCAAATGCGGTCAGAGGGACCTAACTGAGACTTCACTAGAAGAAATAGACCAAGAAATTAACGACATCATGGAGGCGCTTGCTTGGGCAGATAAAACACGTTCCCAGACAACGCATAGAACTTTACCGCACCAAATCAGGTCAGCCCAAATAGGAAATCTCGAGAGGAAATATAAAGACATAAGAGATTTAATCGAACGATATGGTCTTCAGATAGACGACAGTGCAGAACTGCGGTGCTGAAAGACCAACTAATAGAGGAAATTAGCACTAGAAAGAAACAGAAGGTGGGACCTTTCTGTGGAAGCCATAGACGATGAACTAAATCCTACCAAACTATGGCAAAAAAATTAACATCGCCAGGGGAAAAAGAAAGCCGGGGCTGAAAATCCAACGCCAAAATGAAGATGGAAATCTAATGGAGCTTCATGAAATTAAAGAAACGTTCCGACAGCACTGGAGGGTGGTTTTTGATATCTCCCCCAACGAAAACGAGGATTTCGACGGCGACCACGAAGCAAGAGTGGTAGAAGACTTAGAGCAAAATCGCCATGAAATAGTCTCCAACATAGCTGCTTCACCAACACTACTACTAGAGCAGGGATCGAATCGATCGCGTTACAAGAAAAACGTTTAAGGCTACTAAACAGAAGGCACTTGGGGCATCGGGGATAAAAAAGAAAACCTAATACGCGCACCAGTCTCCTTTTTGTCAAAAATAGCAGCAGTATTTAACGCCTCTTTAAGCGCAGGATTAGTCCCAAAGGCACTAAAAAGGGGAAAGATTATATTTTTGCCAAAACCTGGTAAGAGACCATATAACCCAGGAAACCTATGGCTAATTACAGTACTGGAGACTGTGGCAAAATTAATGCAGAGAGCCATAGACGATAGATTAGTCAAGTACCTGGAAGTGAGAACACTAATTCTAAACCATCAGCACGTATTCAGAAAGAACAGAAGTACCGAGACAGCCCTGGCTATTCTGGTCGAATCAATTGAAAAGGCCAAATACGATGAGAACTATAAAGACATCATACTCAGAGACGTCCAAATGACGTATGATAAATTTGGTGGATAGGCCTGAAATATCAAATCAAGAAACTAAGGATACCTTACGCCCTAACCAAATGCCTGTGCGAGTATGTAACAGACAGGTCGGCATTCATCTCAAGAGCAGGCTTCGATGATCTAGATTTCGAAATCCTTCAACTTGTCCCCAAGGGGGCTGTATAAGCCAAACACTTTATAGTATATATATATAATGGATTTACGAAGGCATGTCCACGATACAACAACATGTATCCAATTCGCCGACGAAATTACAATAGTAGTGAACAGCACATACAAACATCCCCCATCCAAGCCCCGAATCACAGCGGCCGAAATTGATAATATTAATGAATTTGAGCGAAAGTGGAAAATTCGCACCAATCCATAAAAGTTTTACATTATTGAAGTAGGAAGGCGTTCGACTTAAAGTGCAGAGATTGAAAAGAAAAGCTACCGCTACTTGAACGAAGCAAAGGTACTCGGGCTAGAAATCACCCGAAATGGCTATGACAAACACATTGTTGATAGAATTAATCAGGCAAAATCACATCTAACCAAACTATTCTAACTTAGAAACTTAAAGAAAGACAACATTCAGCGTTATCTGTAAAGCTAGCCTTAACCAGCTATCCCAATGAACTATCTCCCGAAAACAAGCGAAATGAAACTTCAGAGAGTACAAAATAAGGTGGTATATATAATCACTAATAAAAGAAGGAGAGAGCGTAAAAAATGCGAGATCTTCGCAAAGATATAGAACTTCCAACTACAAACGTGTCCTTACACAGAAGAGCTCTTCAAGGTGTGGGACAAATTGGATCGTATAATGAACGAAAACGACAAAGGGTAATCAAAATCACGCATAACTACAAAATAAATAACCGCGGTAACTTTAGAAGCGGTAGACCCGATTCGAGGAAAGAACCACCCCCAAGATTCACTGCAAGGTGAGATTACAGAGTAAATACAAGAATCATATATTAAGGAAATTTGCAACAAAAAACAAAACCAAATATGTGAAATATTGAAGAACTACAGAGGCACGAGAGCCCCATTAAAGAATGCAGAAGATGAATTAAGAAAAATAAACAATAAGAACAAAAGAGATGGCTGGTCACCCAGCCACTAACTCTAACTCTTACTCATTCCTCTTCACCACTTTATCCTAAACAACCCTATCCACTATACTATGACTATACACTTTTAATTCTACCTTTTTCAAAACATAAGACGTGATTTAGCAGTATAGCCCCAGAAGATGACCAGTATGGTTGAAAGGTGCTTTGGGCACATAATAATAAAAATATATTACAGTGATCTTTTACGACCCCTTTCCCTTCAAGGGACACTCTATTATTGTCTCTTATTATTTAACCATTCCTGTATACAACATGGCCTCCCAACAAAGCATATATATATATATATATAAATATATATATATATATATAGATATATATATATATATATATATATATATATATATATATATATATATATATATATATATATATATATGTATATATATATATATATATATATATATATATATATATATATATATATATATATATATATATATATATATATGTATATATCTCTCAAAGTAGCACGAGAGAATGATGAAAATGAATCCATTAAACCACATTGAAAGAGAAAACGGAATAATTTTTCCTTGCAGTAATATTTTTCCTCGGAAGATTCAAAATCCATCTGATACCCTTAAATTACCTTCTCTCAGGGACCATGATTAAATACATATATAGCAGACCCTTGGAAAGTAGGGGCATTATCACTATTAGCGTCTTAGAGATAGAGAATAATGCTGAATCTAACCTAATGCCTTGGACGAATGTTTCTAGACAGTTATCGTCCACCTGCTTCAAATGAATATCACTGGTAACTGCGAGGTTGAATAAAATGATCTCTTCCTTTTTCAGCCCGTTTTTAACTTTTTCTTGAAGAGCAGGGCTATAGTTTACACCCATGGTGGTAAATATTCATCGTCGCCTTGACATTTTATCGAGGTCAAGGATAAGAGTCTTTATTGTCATAAGACAGAAATTTACTGCTGCACCTTCAGTAAGCACACAAACTTCACAAGCCTTTAGCTTAGTCGAATGGCATGGTGAAACCGAGAAGATCGGAGCTAACATACTTGTTGCAACCTTGTTCCGCCTTGACAGCCGTTGATTTTTTATGAAAAGTTCGTCCGCCTTTTCTGCTGTTGAGGACTTGGCAGTGTTTGGTTAGCTATCGGAGTTTCCATACTCCTAGCCTTTGCTTAAAGTTGCTCACACTACAAGGCAGCAGGGACCCTAGGTAGGTGCCTTTACTTCGAGTCTCAGAGTGGATCTGGGCACAATGACAGATTAGAGGTTAACTCCACTCTCCTTAAAACTCTAAAAGTCCTTAATCAGAGCCTCGCCACTGGATGCAATTTTAAGTTGTACCCAGGACATCCAGGATTTTGAAATCAGAGTTATCCTTCTCTTAGGTGGACTGCCTGTCATTGATACGAACTCCACTTACCCGCCACCACAGTGATTTACAACCACCCTAGTAAATAGTATCAGCTTTTGTTAAAACGAATCCGGACGGAGATTCAAACTGCCGACCCAACGATTGCAGGGCAAGCGCCCTCGCGCTAACCACTATACTATCCATTTATACTCTAGGAGCTGGTAATGGAGGAGAGTTGGGTGCCTCATAACTGCGTGTGATTAAGCTCCGACAGATCTGACATCTTTTGTATACTTTTCTGATGACCTGCTGAGCACGAGGTATGCATTATCTACCTCAGAAGATCAGTAACATCTGGTTTGTGATAGCATGTCCATAAGATTGGTTTATATGCAGAGGCAGTAATTCTACTAAAAGATGATCCCCTGGTAACAAGTTTGTAAATTTGGTACTGCAAGAGAGATTAAAATAATACAGACGGCGATTGCTATTAAAGTTAATAGCAGAGGGCTGGAATTAAAAGTCAAAAACACGCGGGGCATCTATCCATATGGAAAAACATACCTGTAAGTTGATTGTGTGTCCTTCTGACTCCATTTAATAATCTTGCTGCAAAAAGAGCAACAGTTAGTTCGATTTTAGGAATTCTAATTGGTTTAATTGTGGCTAATTACCCAATAAACTACTGCTTTTGAATTTGAATCACTAAAGCAATGTAACCAATTATTTAGAGGGTAATACTTGCCCAGGGAAAGAGAAAGTTAAGTATCCCCTTAACTGGATGTTTATTTGATCCTAATGAAAATGAGAGTCTGGCACTAGAATCTTGTCCCAATCATATTTTTTTATTCATAAACTCTTCATGAACATTCGAGTTAGAATGATTATGAGGCTTAAAGACCCTAAGCAGTTAGAAATGGAAGCCAGAAATCACAAAGCTTGTCTCTTGATTTTGGTAGCGAAATTAAAATTTGGCTCCTAATGAAACTCTTATAAGATTTACGTGAAAAATATTTCCTTTCTTATATTTAATGAAATTTCCGATTTTAATTTGTATTCAGCTGTTATGCTTGTATAATCTTCGTTCTAATTTAGTGTTGTTTATTTTTTTATGTCAACTTGGATTTCTATGGCACATCCATGTGCTAGTTTTTTAAACTTATCTGAATAGAGAAGTGATTATTTGACATGCGCAAAGATAAGAAAGTTTTCGTTGACTTTGGAGCTTATTTTGTTTTCATCTTACGTAACCTAATTAAGCAAACACTGCTAAAAGGCCTCCATTTCTTATTCATTCAGGAGATAAGAACACAAGTTTAGAAATGTTGTTAATAATGGAGTAATTTTTCTTTTATATGCTCTATTTATTTTACCTTCACTTGCGTTATTACATTAAAAATAATATTTAATATATAGGAGTGCTAGTTATGGGAGCTACCAGTTTATATGAATATGGAATTAGGTATCTGACTCCAAAGATGAATTCTTACTAATGTTCTTTTTTGTATGGGCTTATCGAAGGCTTAGGGTAATCGAGGTAAAGAAAGACGTTGAAAAATATATATTTTATTCTAATATTGGCCTATAACGGGGAAAGCGGCACGTCATAAAGTTACTTTTCGGGTGACCAGCAGTCTATATATACTCAACGCGAAATATTAAGTTCTAGAGGGACGAGACTTGGTGAATTTAGAAGGGGTTCCGCAAACGCTAATACTGGTATGACAATACTTAATGACAATTATAATGCTTAATTCTTAATTCTCTATTCCTCTCTTTGCTCGCCTACACATATATACAGTTTCATTTCCAGGGGTATATGGCCTGGATTCGACTTCGTGACAAATCTTTCATCGGAGCTCATTAGTTCTGTATATCACAATTTTCCCACATCCTCCATTTTACAGAAGTGTGTTATAATTTGCTTTGGTTAGACTTCGTGTTTACTCAGGTGTTCCGTAGATTTCCGTCTTCTCATAATTTTATCCCGAGACGCGAATTGTTTGTTTATTATTTTCCTCTTTTTGACTTAGGTACCTTGACCTTTTATCCCTGTTCTCGCGTTCGAAATTTTTGTATTTCCCGCGGTTAGGATATAATGAGAGTTTTTTGCTGGGCCTATTGAATCCTGCAACTTGGTGCCAGACGCCTACCTCTTACAGCAACCGATCACCATAAATATAGTGTATGCCTTCTAATTTACTTCGGGTTTTGAACAGCAAAATTCCGAATCTCTGTGGTTATCATCTATTGATGCTAAAACAATATTTTTAGTTTCATATATCAGAGCAATTGTAGAATACAGATCCCAGATAACATAACTAGAATGTAAAAACTACAAATGTTCCCACATCTATTATTCAGACCCAGACTTTTCCCTAATGTACCTTAAGGGCAGCTCAACCTAGCCGCATCATTCATCATATTTTTAGACTTGTTCCGCTCGTGCGCCCACCTCGAGGCCATAATCTACGAGAACCCAGGACTGATTCATCTTGGAAATGTGTCAGTTCTCGCAAAAAGTACTCGCCTGCAGTGTATCTAGACCCCGACTACCTGACCAACGTCACGTACGCTCCTCTGGCGAGCTTGTATAAATAGGGGCCCCGTTCTTTACTCGCGAGAGAACCGTTCTGGATATCGTTCAGCGAGGACCTTATGTTATTATACTCTGCCAGCTCTGACGCTGGTTCCTTTTGCTGCCGCAACAAATTTTGCTGTCTCTAGAATTGTACTTCCTTCATTCGATGTTGGGAAGCCAATTACCGTGGACTAGTTAAGGCTATCCCTCGTCACTCTACCATCTCAGCCCTTGGGTACTCCGCCATCTCGACCCATCCAACTCTTTGATACTTGGCTATCGAGTCTTCAGTCACCAGTGGATCCGGCGTCATCTAGAACTCATTAATCCTCTAGATCGCGCCGCCCGTGGGTCCTGCGGCATCCTGATCATCGACTACACCCGTTGGTCCCTTGTCATCTCAATCGCCACCGCCCGTCTGTTGTTCATCCTTTGGATTTCCGTCACCTGGATGTCGCTCCACTGCTTTCGTATTGCTATTTTAAATATTTCTTTCATTTTACGCTATTGAATTTCTTAAGTGCTCGTGTCGTGGCTCATTAATTTTAACGACACGTGTTGTTTCGGCGTAAAGTGCTTAATTTTATAATATCCCTTATTATACGCAGATTTTATTTAAAAACGAAGTGTTGTCGTTAGATGGTTTCGATGTTTGCGACTTTATCTTATTTATGGTACCCTCTTGTACTCTATTGACAGGTTATTTTTCCTCTTTGTAAATAATACAGTTGAATTTTCCTATGTATTTATTTTAAACTTGCGGATATTTGAGCACCGTTTTGGTAACTTTTTTTGGTAACCTTTTTTTTTGTGTGTATTTTGGGGCTGAGAGAACCGAATTCCTAGTTTGCCCTCACATGTACAATCCAGACCCCATGTTCCTGGGCTTAATGTACAATCAAACCAATTGTAAAATCGTATTTATTTATTTAAAACAATTTAAAGATCTTCCCATTGAGTTTTATTATCATGAATTGAATTAAAATAATATTGTTACGAAATGGAACCACGAAATTAGAGAAACATTTTTAATGGGTGTTTCATGCCACATAATTTCGTAAAACCTTTTTGTCGATTCTACTGATTCTCAATAGTTTGTGTTTATTGGAGTATTTGAGTAAATAAAACGAAGCAAATGATTTACAGTCCTGTGAGTAAATCCAAGAACTTTATTAATGCACCTGTAAGCCTTCTATTTATGACTGTGAAGTAAAGTTCAAGGTTTACTACCAAAATTTTTAAATAATTGATAGTAACGTATTTGCATTTCTCTTGCACTCAATCTCCTTATAGCCATCTCTAGGTTTAATGTTGAGACAACCAGACCAGACACCCATAATGGCTTGCTTGCTGCTCTTCCTAAAACAATGCCAAGACTACCATGATTTACTGAATTGTTTTCATAGTATTTTGAACCCTTTTTCTGAAAGATTTATATATATATATATATATACATATATATTGCGATTATCTATATCTTGATGGGTAGATATGAATTGGCAAAAAAGTATTTAAAACTTATGGATGTTGAAGTTTTACATTTGGCGGTTACTTTTGGATATTTGGATACAAATTTATCTTAAACAGAAGAAGGTTTATTTTAGTTAATAAATTAACTACACCCGCAACAGTTCACATCCCTTGAAAGAAGGCGATGCTATTTTAAACATTTAGTAACAGTTGAAATCAGACGCAACACAACATCTTAGAAAATTTATCTATCTATGCCTGAAATAAGAAGGAGTAACTTTATTCTTCTTCTAAAACTGACTAAAATAGTTAAAGCGTAGCATAAAAGTTAATTTATTCAACAAAAATGCCGTATTTAATTTTAGCATGGAATTAAAATAAAATGTTTTTTGTTAAAATTAAATGTCTTATGTATTTTCTTCGGTAAAGAAACTAAAATATTTGAAGAATTAGCTTAGCCAAGGCAAACTGAGAATACCGACTTTTCGCTAATGTAGAATTCGATCACCAACCTTGGAGGCGGTTCTAATTCTACATAGGATCCCATATTTATTGTGACCCAAACTTTTAACATTAAATATTTATTATTTCCACACCATGATTTCAATAGTAGACTGTTAAATTAAATTCCAGGAAATATCAACTTAAGCATCTGATAATTCAATACTTTGAAGCATTTGATGTTTTTTTCAGATTCAAAAGAAATTTCAATTGCGCAGATAGCAAGAACAAAATCATGCCAAGGATAGTTTTAAAAATTGAAGGAACAAAGCCACAAAAGGATATTGTCATTAAGGTAAAATATTCGATGTATTAGATGAGTGTGTTAAAGAATGTATATTGTTTGATACAAGAAAGTGAAGCGATAGATGAACCAAGTCAAAAGATTAGCATATTAAGCATTCATAAGGATGATCTGAATTAAAACAGGTGATGCTCTTTGATGTTATATTATTACAGTCTTTGGTCAAAGTTGTTTAAGCATCTAGAATATATCCAGAATGAAAGTACTACAAATGAGTGTGGAAGCGCGAACAAAGAAATGAAAGAGGGAAAAGATCAGGGGTGATAGACGGCCATAAAATCGTAAAGATTGGATATCAGAGAAAATGGGAAAATAAGATAGATTTATGATAGGCGTTAGCTAGAGTAAGAACCAAATAAGCTAAAACTCTATATGGTGATTGTTGTAATTGAGGTTGGAACGGCTCATATTTTAAAGTTTTATTGGCATGTAAGAAGAAATACTGAGTGTAGCATCTGAGGAAACATTGAGACCGACTGTATTGGAGTCAAAGTTTGGGAAGATCAAGAAAAAGATGCGTTGATTCTATGAAGAAAGGGAATGAGAGAGGAAAAGTGAACGAACATTTGACTGAAGCTATGGCTGAGTTTCAGATGTTAAGAATAGCATTATACGCGACCTGTCAAAGCAAGAACTATGAATATGTATATGAGCTGCTACACTGAAGGGAGCATAAAATGATAAAGGAGCAAGAGAGCATTATAATTTTGCTTGAATTAAAGGATGGGAAAGAATAAGCAGAAGTTGGAGTAGGAGAAGGAACACTTTCATGAGCTTTGTGTCATGCTCATGGTGAAGCCGCAGGACATTCTCCATGTATGAGTGTTTTTCATCTAAGGGAAGGAAGCACTAACAATTTTTCTCAAGAAGACTGCCATGAACTCAAAATAGTATTCAAGCGTCTTTCATCATCTTTTTCGAATAGTTCAAGGCCAATTTGTGAATGACAACTGTAATTTCCAGGATCATGGCGTACCTTGTTATTAAGCAAAAGCAATAACTGTTCTTAGTCCAAAATTATATCAAATTTTTAGGAACTTAGCCTGGAAATTCGCCATATTTTTACGAAATAGAGAATTTGTGGGCAAAAATCAAACTGGCGGTCAATAAACAGAATCATCCAATTCTGAGCAATTGTGTGTGCTTACTAAACAAAGGTGGAGCAATATAACTCAAGATATGATAAAAGAAATGGTCTCCAGCATGCCAAAGCAAATTAAAGCAGTCTTGAAGAAAAAAGGAAATCATATTGACTGCGTGCATCAATTGAGTGTATTTATTGATTAAATGGGTTTGGATCTATTCTATTTTTATATTTCACCTCAAATTATGAAGTAAACACACTAAAACAAAATGTAACGTATGATTAGTTGTATTAATCCATTATGCTATAATTTAGTAATTAAATTTTCATAACACTTAGAATAATTGTTTTTTTGTCTTACAAATGAATATAATAGTTTTGAGACTATTATATTCCTAAGAGATTTAAACTAAGAAAGTAAAAAATATAATTTGAAATGGTAAAGTTTAGAAAAAATAAATATGAGTATCGGAAGTTTTGAAAGTTCATAAAACAAATGGTGGACATCAGGGCAAAAAATTAGAAAATAGATTAAAATTAAGGCATTAATTTATTCGTCTCTTAACTGTTTTTTGCCAAAAAATATTTATGTTTAATATTTTCTTTAATCAACTCAATTATTAGCAAATATATTATGGGATAATTTTTTACCAATTCTTTTTGGGAAAAATTATAATCATCATGAAATACTCATACGTAAACTACGTTTAAACATTCGCAAAAGAATTGACATAGAGTTTATTAATAAAAGAAAAATGTCATTAGAAAAACAAAAGTATCTGTTGCTCGCTTTAAGCATGTTCTATAATTTGTGAATAAACATAATAAACACAAATTAATAAAACAAAAATTACAGACAAGAATATAAATGACAATGTACTCGAAGTGAATTAATTAAATCACAATACTGCCTTGCCGCCTGAAAAAATGATTGAAAGGGGAAAAATTATACGAAACGATACTGTTACTCAATTTGAAGAAAATTAATCGAAATTAAATATTGCTTTATGCAATAAGGAGGTCATTGAAACTTGAAAATACACCAAACAATATTGTTAATAAGATTATAGAGTATAATAACCAAAGGTTTTGACAGAATAAACCAAGAAAAACAAGAAAAAGCTAATTAATGGTTCAAAAACGCTTACAAACGAATGAAAAAAAGCTGAAAAAACGATTAAAATGAGAAGAAATGAAAAAGATAAAAAAGAAAAAAATTAAAGTGAAGCATAGATGAAAAAAATATAGACTAAGACTAAATTATTAATAGATACTAAGAGGAAATCATTAGGAGCTATGTAAAGGAAAGCTTTAAAAAAGTTTTACACCAAAGCCCGTTGCCAATGCTGGATGACGATCCCTTCCACTCAAACCTTTCCAAAATATTAATATACTGCGAACAGATACTCGTAGGAATGTCTGTATGCAAATAGAAAGGATGAGTGGCAAAGCCACTGCTTGTTTTCTTATATGAAAAATATTCGACTCAAAACTTTTGCCCATGGCTATGGATTTCTTAAAAGGAAGAAAAATTGGCGATGATTTCTAGCAAATTTTAAGATTTTAATGTTTTCCTCCATCATTTTTTGTTCAGGCAAATGTGTTTCTCTCTTGTATACGTTTGGGATGATCCATTATTTAGGTGATACGTAATTCATTTGGATCATTCTGATAGATGAGTGTGAGAGGATTTATCCTGTCCTAAAGAAGATCAAGGTATAGTCATATACAAGATGGCTTCCTTGTTTGGGTTCAGTAAGTCTGCTTATTTTTTTTATTTTTGTCAGTAATCCCCTCTTTATGATATATTTCATAATTCTTTCATCGATTCGGTATGTCGAGCTAAATGAAGAAGAAGTCGTTTAATGAGTATTCTTCTTCTTTACAATCATTAAATTAGTCAATATATACCCCCCAAAAAATTAAAATTACCACCAAAATGCATGTGAAAGTTTTGAAAGGACTTTCCTAGTTTCTGATTTCATTTTATTATAATATATTTTTAGAAATTTTAGAAAAGTGGTTCCTAAATGTCGTGATTAGATAAGGGACTGTAAAAATATGATGAAGTTAAACTGACCAATTATCTCCATTTTAAGACTCTTCCGATGCCATGAATTAAAGAGGGCGCAACTCAGCTAAATATGCACACTCTCAGGTACAAATGAAATTATCTCTTTGGTCAAATTCATCATTTGTTTTTATACTAAATCATGATGTGTATCATTTGTCCTACATTGATCTCCATCTTGAATAAACCAAATAATGATTCATCCATAGAATATAGGTTAAAGGTGGCTCTTCTATTGCTCCGTCGAGAGTTATGTTAAGTAATTTATTGCATATAAAATAAGACTGAGATTCAAAAGAACAATAACAAACAATATTTCATTTTCTTATTATCTAAATAGGAAAATCATTTGGGAGACATTTGAGATTACCTTTAGGCGAATAAGTAATGCATACAAATTTCTTTCTGTCAAAATATTTGCAATGTATTGCTGTGCTGGTAAAATGCTTCTTTAAAACGGATAAATGAAGTTATGCTATCTAGTCTCTTTCTTTTTCATTTAGTGGTGGTAGATGAATAAATATTCTTTATGCTTTTAATCAGTCTGAAGAGATTAAATCTAGATGACCAAAATAAGAAAATAAATAAATCTTCAAGGATTTGACTGTAAAAAGGGAAAATATAATACATATCAAATGTAAGCAATGACTCCTTAGATGCGAACGAAAAATTATTCGTTCCGTCAAGTAAATATGATGTAATATGTAAATTTCCTCGAGATAATTTATAATTGGAATTGATATTTCGTGGATATCTTATATTTATAATCGTTACTAGTATATTTTATTCTTGTTATCTTGTTGAGTCGTTCTGCCTATTTTGTGAGCTGTAATTCCCCATTACTTTTTCGAGTTACTTATTAAGAAAGAAATGGCCTATCCATTTTCTCTGGTTTTTCCATCTGAATCCTTCCGTTCGATATTATAAAACACCTTTGTATATATTTTTGCGACCATATTTCAATAGCACTGATGCCTTGTAAGCAATTTCCCTAACTCCTACAATCACTTCTACAGATTTTTTTGATATCACGCATATCGTGAACACGCCTGTGGTAATTATTTTTACTTCAGAAAAATACCTTACAAAAAGAATTTTCAAAGAGATAAAGCATAGTAATCACCAAAGACCACATTCATACTATGTTAGTATTGCAAAAATACATTTTTGTATTGTATTGAAGTTTTCGATAATCCAGTTAGGATTATAGTTAAAAGAGTAGGAAGGATATAATTTTGGCCACCCATGAAAACAAATTTGAAGAGTAGCCAACTATAAAACTCAGCCTCAGAGGATTAGCATATAGGGACTTCGTTGCAATCTATGGAGGGGAGAATTAGACCCATACTATAGATCACAGAAGGATTCTCACATGAGGCGGCTCCACCGATGAGTGGTCGTTAATTCAACCACCTTCCTTAATCAGGTCCACCAAGTGTCATCTCTTGCCATGACCAAACAAATACAACCCATCCATCCAGTACACATTATCTAAGCGGAACTAGGTTAAGTAGCTCGCAGCATGTGGGTGGGATAGGGAAGAATTCTTTATGCTAAAAAATTCAACCACTATCAGAAGATTTTTCCTAAGGTTGCTCCAAGAACACTCCATTCCAAACAGTCAATTATACCGGGTATATCGTAGTATCCGCATATATCAAGGTAAAAGATGCCTTGAACAAAACAAGGCTTCAAGCAAGAACACTAACGGCAAAGTGAAATATGATTTGCTGCCAAATTAAAGGTATATTGGCGAAAAATCCCCAACAGAAATAATAAACTAACTCGCAAAACATTAGATATTGACCAAGATAAAATAAGGTCACAAAGTATAACAATCATACGCACGCCTTCAAGATAACAATCGAGGTCACAGAGGTGGCATTTGGAGTGGCCAGGAACCATATTCTTAGCCTACACTATAAAAATCCCAAGAGAGAACATGAGAGAGAGATGATTCACAACATTCTGATATGCTTCACGTGCAATTAGAAATCATTGATCTCAATGTTAAAGGATAACGGCGCTCCTACTTTTACGTTCCCAAAAACCAGACTCTTCGGGAATTTCAAAATCTTCGGAGAAAAACCCTCTCAGAGAATTACGACTCCCCCTTAAAAAAAACTATTCACTAACTGTTGGAATAGGAGTGTAAAAACACACCCCAAAATGGAGAAAATACCACAAGAAATTGAGAGGAAACATCGAAAAAATTAAGAAAATAGAATTTAAAGACATTAATAGAACAAATATGAGAATCTTGCAAAGTAACTCAAACGGCTGGTGGAATACGGAAACATATTCAGAGATATACACGCGGATATAATTATCATATCAAAGTACGGCGCAAATAAATAAATATAAAGAACTATGAAGTAATAGCGACTAATTACACGAAGAAATGCTACGATGAGGCGATATCACAATTAAGAATAGGATAAAATATAAAAGATTCAGAAACCTGGAAAAAGTATCTGATGATAGAGGTTAAATTGGAGCTCGGGGATATGATACCAACCCGTAAGTCGAATTTTTTACATATTATAATTTGAAACATATATACAATTCTAAAATACTACATAAATCGGTGAACCTTTTAATGACATTCTCTAAGTAAATCACAGATGGTTGCCTTAATAAAACGAGAGGTTATTTCGAATAAAGGCCTTTCCATTTACAGCGGAACAGGGAACTTAATTTGGGGATGACTTGGGGGTACATTGGGGACAGAGGCTATACTCTCTTGTTTGTAACGTGGGGCATCGTTATAGGTTTGCTATTCGAGGTTGTCAAACCTCTTTGATAGTATATTCTAGAACATTATTACTGTTGTATATTTTATGTTATTCGGGAAAAAAATATTCAATAACGTTTATATTTAAGGTGCTAAGAAAAAATCATTTGAACATGTATTTTGGGTGATGAAGAGGCTTGTTAACTTATTTTAGTCACTGTTAGCGGCCTAAATATTTATGTATGCCTTCTCTATAATCGATCCGGCTACTCAGGTGTGAAACTCAAATGCCTTATCCACTAGTCTAGCAAGAGATCGAGTATTACTTCTTAACTAAGAGAAATTTACAATTTTGATTTTATACTTCAGTTTTTAAATATTATCAATGTTACTTAAATTACTGTCGTGGAATGGCCAGACTCTCTCTTAATATATATGCCTTTTGGAGCTTTGGGAAAGTCTTTTTGATAGTTGACCTAGCTAGTTCGTGAACGGGGAATAGTTAAGAATTCAGTGGGAATGGTTTACTTTTTAATTGCGGGGTCCTTTCAAAACAAATAATTCGAAGTGCAACTTGGCTAAAGATTAACTCGTTCATGGTTGCAAAAAAGGGACGATAACAAAACTATAACTTTACTATCAATACATAGAATTAAAATATATACAGTTACAGAGTTTAAAGGGAATGATCGTACATGTGAAAGTAAAGGTCGGGATGTGACACAGGAGGGATTTAGACACTCCTTCTGTCTTTGAGCGAATCTAATGGGGATTTAAGGGCAGCGGGCATCTGAGAATCCTTTTTGGCATAAGCTCTTGTGTAACGGGCTGAGCCACCGAATTAAATGCGACTTAGAGGCATTATCCTACCAAAACGGAGCAGAATTTGATAGGGGTTGACACGACTTCAGCCCATCCTGAAAAGTATTGACACTCTAGGTAACTGTTTACATTGTGGAACCAGTTTGTGCGTCCCAGGTAGTCATGGACTACCGCAAACTTTTTGTGGCCTGGGGCCACAGGGAAAAGAAGTTCATTACATACAACGATGCAAGTACACCCTCTATCACGGACGAGAGTGGATACTCGACATCCATTTAAGTGTTCCGTTCTCAAATTTTAAACCTCCTGGAGAGCTCTTAACGTGGTGCCCTGGAACCCTGGGAGACGAGTTTGGAGCTGAGGTTTCTGATTGCGATGAAGGGGGAACGGGAGCAGCATCCAGTAGTATTACTTGTTGAATGGGATTAATTCGAAGTTGGGATTTTTAGGTATAGTTCGGGCGGGTGTGACCTTTGACACCGCACGTGAAATGGATAATTGACCTACGATGGAAGGATGACGCCGAGTTATTAGAGATGAGGGAAACTTCTGGGCTTACGCGGGCCCGTAAGCTTGACGATTTTTGTGGAGTTTTTTTATTCTTAGGGGATGAAGGAGGAGGCTTTTTATTTTCCTTCGGGTATAGGTTGTGACTCGCCACATTGATATTGTCATCTTCTATGCACTCTTTGATGGAGTTACACCGACGATTCTTCACAAAGGAAAGGATATCTAGTGATAGTGACAACAGCAACTCATCCTTTAGGACGAAGTCTACCAGGGACTTATAATAGTGGGGGACTTTGGATACGTCTAGCGAGAAATTGAAATTACCGGAATAGTATACCAAAATGACCGAGGTTGGATGCTGGCGTGAAGAAATTTGGCGCGGTAGAAATCAGGTGTTATATTTTATGCGGCGTGAAGGTCCGATTTAATGGTGGTGTAATCCACCGTGGCTTCCGATAGAAGGGAAACACGAATGTCCCGGAGCTGAGAACTAAGAAGGGGAAAGAGTTTAGCGACGATGTCTGGCTCGATATCCCAATGATTAACTTAAAAATTTTTCTCAAAGTGAGTGAGAAAAGATCCGATTTCCTCTCCTTCTTTGAAAGTAGGGGAGTTTAATGCATGCAAATTGAGGGGCATCTGCACGGAAATTGACTGAATGGGATTTGAGCCGATCGCGATTTACTCCCAATTCGTTTTGCCGAAATTTCTCGGGCTCTTCGCTCTCTCTAATCTCTTTTAGTTCAGCTTTCTCTCGTTCTTCTTGTTCTCTTCTATAAATATTAACTTGTTCTTCTTGTTATCTTTTTAATGGCGAGGTCCTTTTAAAACAAATAATTCGGAGTGCAAGTTGGCCAAAGATTACTCTCTTCTTCCAGTATACAGGCGACTAGGTCTTTGTCACTTAAACCAAGGGATTCTCCTTGAATTTTAAATCTCTCGAACGACGATATTTTGTTTGCAACACGGGGTGTGAGTTGCCTGAAAGAAATGATTTAATGGACTGACGACAAGGGACAGATAAGAAGATTGAGTCACAGCGTACTCAAGCACGGAGGAATACACTTGTTTAGCCACGAAAGCTAAATACCCACACTAATACAATACACAAATAAACCAAAATTGAAAACAATGTACCCTTCATGAGATTTAAAAGGTACGTACTCTGCTAATCCATCGGGGATTAAAGTGACCGCGCGAGAAGCTCTGTATCCGAACAAAATTTCCATAATAAAGATTCTCGTTCCAGAATCACACAACACGCTAATATATGAATAAATATGGCAGGGTTGTTCTCTGGTGTTTTATGCAACTCAAACTGTACTCAGCTTTAGAAATTGCACCAAAGTTAAAGGGCTGCGTTTAAAAGATCTCTCTAAAAACCTTTTAAAGAGCCTGCCATACTGATTACTAGAATTATAATGATGTGTATATATATATATATATATATATATATATATATATATATATATATATATATATATATACATATATAAATATATATATATATATATAAATATATATATATATATATATATATATATATATATATATATATATATATATATATATATATATATATATATATATATGCCTCTTGGGTTTTGGTCTGTTTGAGAGTCGAGCTAGCCGGTTCGTCAACGGGAAATAGAAAAAAGTTCATTGGGAATGGTTTACTTTTTAATTGGGGGGGCCTTTCAAAACAAACAATTCAGAGTGCAAGTTGGCCAAAGAATAACAATTAGCTGGTACTCGTTCAGGGTTACAAGAAAAGGACGATAACAAAATTATTACTTTACTAACAAATAAATAGAATAGAAATATATACAAGTACAGAGTTTAAAGAGAATGATCCTACATGTGAAATTAAATGTCAGCACGAGACACAGGATGGATAAATATGGTTTTAGTGTTCGGGTTCAGGTCAGTGATTAAAAGGAAATTTCAACCTGGAGCTCACACAAACGATAGGACGGTTTTGGTAGACCAGATTATATACTAATCTGTATGCGTCAACGATTACAACTGCTTACCTGTTCGTTGAAGGGAAGGGCCAGTCGGAATACGATGTCTCTAATGGGCTAGATAAGTTGCCTTACGGGCAGATGAGGGAGCACTCGTAGTTTGGACTTCGGAGATGGAAATCCTCGTCAGATACTCGCTGATTGACTATGGCAGATTTTAAGGATGTTGATTTAGCTTAAGTCCTCGAATTGAGATCGCTGGTGTCTCCGATCTAGACGGATGAGCGTGTATTTTTCTCATACACGTTGTTAGGTGCAACTGTGCGGAGCGGAGCTACTATGGTACTACAGGGCTACAGTGCTACTCACTGAACCTAGCCGGGGGATTATATAATGATTTGCCGATGACCAGGATTGCCTTGCCAGAGTCTCCACGACTCGTGGGATCTTGGAGGAAGGCAGCAACTCCTTCGGGGAACCGAGATAATGTTGGTTTAGAATGTTCAAAGAGCTCCGATTTATGCTGGTGGGCAGGAGGCTAGCTGTAAGGGCATGCAAAATGAGGTAAATGTGTCCTTAAGTAAATGCAGCTGGGGTAAAATAAAACGGCTTGGACCGCATCCTCGCCATAGATAAGGTTCACTTCCCACGCTCCATGTGGTGATTTTGAGACCACGTGGGTACAGAATGGCACGAGGTCGCACTTCGACCTTATTCTTCTACAATTACTTTGAGTTTATTTATAAATGATTTAAATAAAAACTAATAGAGCCGTGCGCCACTTTCAACAGTAGCAGATACAACCTGGTTGCTGCTAACACCATTAGGATAGCGTTCCCTCCTGCCTCAATGCCAGTAATTGCATGTCCTAGCCTCTATAATGCCAGCCGGACGATATGAAATATATAACTTATGACATTCTCGGTGAGCTGTTCTCGCTCCAAATTTAAAAACATCATTCTAAGCAATTATAACTATTCATTATTTTTAGTCGCCAACCATGTCGTGGTATAGGAAGGACGAGTGATGGAAGGAGTTCGTACGTATGAGTTGTCCACATACTACAAAAAAGCTCCCTGATTAATGTTCTATCTCTCAAAGAGTTCTATATATGTGGATTGTTATTATCTTGATAATTGACTTCTTTAAACTTTGAGGGTTCCGTGTGCCATACTTAGCGTTTCGAGAATAGAATAAAAATTTGTTAAAACAAACTAAACCTTTAATTAAAACAAAAAAAAAACATAAACATGAACCAAAGAAATATTACTCACTAAATACACAGAAAGGACTTCAATAATTTTTAAATAAGGCTTTCTAAATTGACCTACTCAAAATTATAGTGACGGTTGACCCGGTAAAGGCTACCGGCCTTTAACTAACGGATACCGGTGTTTAAATACCTTCGTAGATCCCTCTTGAGACGCGTTAGAGTCTGACCTTGAACTCAATGAGCTACGTCACCTCAAGAATCTAGTTAACGGGATGACGCGTGCCTCTCGTCCAGATGGTTGGTGCTGACGAAATAGCTAGAGAGCCACAGGTGACTTTGGTAAGTGTGGCAGATGTGGGAGTTACAAGCCTTCGGCAAGAAATGATAACCCCACGGGACAGTGAAAGAATGTTTTTTTTCTTCTCTTCGGATTACTCTGGAGAATAATTCGCACTGGCTAGCGATGAGCTAATGCTTGACTACTTTGACTCAGGGGAGTGCTGGAGGGAGTGCACTCGGGGTCTTTCTCAAGGGCGAGGACTATCCCTGTGTTTTAGGCTGCACCGGTATAAGGGAGGGGGGATTCTTTGACAAGAGAAAGTTGAACTTGATTCGTGATCACCGGGAACTAGCTCGAGGATCAGCTTCTTCTTCTTCTTAGTTCCATTCTTCCTCAAGGGCGAGGACTATCTTGATTCTTCGGGCTATACTAGAATAGGGGTGTAAGGTTTCTCTGACGAGAGTAAGTTGAACTTGATCAAGTTAACTTAACGTTCTATGTAATCAACAGGAAATAGCTCAAGGATGAGCTGCTTCTTAGTCCGTTCTGTTGGTAGCCCTAGCCTCTTGCCGGGTACTTCGTAACCTTGCTGACTCACCTATTCTACTACGTTTTTCCCAAGTTTTTGGTATATATATATCGTCAACCCACTGGGGTAGGGGTAGGGGTAAGGGGGGATTTGTGGACAGGCCGCGGGAAAGTTCCTCCTACAATGGTTTTTCTCAGGGCATCGTACAGATTGCCCGGTGGGACCTTCTGGATTTGGGGCGACGCTTCTCTTATTTAGCCTCTGAGGTGAAATTGAATACCGATGTTAGGGTCTCCAGTCCGACCTGAACTGATTATTGGCTTCTGTGGTCTCGGAAGACGTTCAGCTTCTAACCGGGAGGAGTGGCGAGAGCGACGTGGTAAAGAGTTTAAACTGTGGTGTCTACACGGCCAGGATATTGTGGTCAACATCCAGTGGCTCCCCTGTAAAGGAGGGGTATCAATTCCCTCACACACCTTCCTTTGAAGAACTTAATGAGGGGGAGGTAATTTCAATGAACAACAACAAAATCAACTCAACCTAGTCGACAAAAGCAAATTTGCATATCTTTGAACCTTCTCTTGATTATCCCGGCTAACTGGGTTTAACCCTACTCTTAACTTAAGTTTCTTTAAACTTGAACGCACACGCGTGCGCGTACAAAGGCATTTGGTTAAAATAGGCCTCAAAAGCCTCTTGTGGGTATGTTTCACAACACAATTTAACATACTCACTACGCAATTTAACATTCAAACAAAACAAAAACCTAATTCATCGATGACACACAAAAAACAGCTACTTCCTTACCTTTCTAAACTTTTAAGTACTTAAATCCTAAGGATAACTACTGCTTTACCGTGCCTGAGTCGGCCGTTCGATTTATTGAGTCTACCCAAGAAAGTCAAAAAATGGTAGTGAGATTCCAACCTTCTGAATTACCCTTTGTATGGTACTTGAATAATTTTAAACTGGCCCTCATGGCTAGAGCGGCCTGTTTCAGTGGGATATAAATGAGCGGAGCGTGAGTCCCATAGTCCTCCTTTAATAAGATACACGGAAAGATCGAGTCTGGCTTCGATCTAATGGGCTCGGAGAAGCATAGACGGAAAAGTAGCAGGCTGGATAGGGAACTAGCTAAATGTCAGACGGCAACGGTAGGTGCTGAATGGAAAGGCTTCTGAGTGTGTGCCCGTTACTAGCGGGGTGCCTCAAGGTTCTGCCTTGGGACCACTACTATTCATCATCTACGTCAACGACATGGAGGGTGAGATGTTTGCCACGATACTAAACCTGGTATGAACGTTGCAAACGATGAAAATACTGCCCGCTTGCAAGATGATCTTCAAAAGATTGGGGCGTGGTCTGATACGTAGCAAATGCATTTCAACGTACACAAATGCAAAGTGATGCATATCGGCAACCGAATTCCCCAATCACCCTATATCTCTGAAGGGACTGATTTTGAATCCACCAACACTGAGAAGGACTTGGGTGTAACTATCACCAGTGACCTTAATTTCTCGAAACAGTGTATTGAAGTGGCGAAGAAAGCCCTAAGGATGCTAGGGTATATAAAACGATAGTTTGGATATCTGAACAAGGAGATAGTACTCTGTCTGTACAACTCCTTCGTTCGACCGCACCTGGAGAATGCCGTACAATTTTGGAGCCCTTCGTTTTAAAAAGACATCGCGAGATTGAAATGCGTCCAAGCCAGGGCAACCAAACTGATCCCCTCTATCGGACATAAAAGTTATGAAGATAGATTAAGGAAATTAGATCTGTTCTCGTTGGAAACCCGTAGACTGCTTGGTCAGCTCATCAAAGTTTTCAAAATAATCCAAGGGTTCTATAATGTTGACTACAGGGATATTTTCAGCCTTAATGAGATTAGAACAAGAAATCCATGCTTCAAACTTGAGCTGAAGCGTTACAACCGCGATCTGTGTTGGAAATATTTCACGTACATTATCTGCGGTAGCTGGATCGCACTTCCAATGGAGGTTGTCAACAGCAATTCTGTTGACCAGTTTAAGACAAGACTAGACAAAGTCTTGAAAAGTAGCCGTTTAGGGAGGACGTGAGGCAATTGAGCGGGAATGTTCACGCTCGACAGCTAGTCCAAAAGTAGCCTCATTGAATGCACCGTAACGTTTTCTAGGGTACTTATTTTCCTTGTTACTCTTTGTTATTCCCTTCGAAGTTCGTTCAGGGACCCCCTGAGGACAGGAGGCCCGCATCTCACAACCGCGAGTCCGAGAAGAGTAAGTTCCGTGGGTAGCCCCCCGTGAGTAAACAAGACCTCTCCCTGTTTTTCCCACCTTGCTTTTGAGTTCAAAGACAGTAAATCATTCATTACCCTCAATCTCCCATAATAACCATTCCCTAACTACGGTTAATCTAATTAGTATTCGGAACTTTAGTCCGTCTCATTTTATGTACCATTTATATATATATATATATATATATATATATATATATATATATATATATATATATATATATATATCTATAAATATATATATATATATATATATATATATATATACATAATGTGTCCCTTTTAAGTCGTCTGTATTAAAAGTCTATTTTTCTCATGGTGTTTGTTATATTCCTTGGTTCAGCAGCTGCCGCTATTTATCAAATCGCACTCTTAGAAACAATAACACTTGTCGCCTTGCTTTGCCTACCTTGTGCCTGTGTGCGCATATTCACGTATACTTGGCCATACCCAGACATTATAGAAAGAACTGAAGCCCTAAACAGAGTGAAGGTCACACATAGCAACCCCATAAAACACCTAAAGGCAGTGTAGAGGAGAATAAGTAGCATAAAAAATGACTAGAATACACAAAATTAAGTCATCATTAATGTCGAGGAATTGTCACCTTACTTTTGTCGGAGAATTATTCTTCAACTGTTGGCGGTTTAACATTTAGTCCGATAAAATACCTCTTCGTCAAAGTATTTATTTACTTACAGACTTTGAGCAAGCCAGTCTGGCACCACTTAGGAAGGAAAATAATTCCTCTATTGGCTGAGTGGGCACCGGATTCGTCTAAAGGAGTCTAATTACTGAATTATTAGAGTAGCTTCGTCTACTTCGCAGAGTTATCAAACTGGGTTTTGGTATATGGGATGATCCCAAAAGTAATTAAAGGGAAAATACTTAAGAAGCAGTTCTTCTTCTTTCAAAATTAATGAGATTTAGAGTTGAGAGTCCCTCGAGGGGAAGCTGATGACTTATTTTATCTTGCTCTCGAAATTCCTGTTTGGCACTTAGGAGTTTGATCCAGCCACGCCTCTTGCTAAGTCTGCTAGGGATGATTCGGTATGGCACCGATACGAAGACGAGACGAACTTCTAAATCTTAAAAGACGAGTCCGAAACAGTGCGAGGGACTGATCACAAAAATCTAGTCCTTTATCATCACTAACAGAATCATCTCTTTCCTTCCTTACGAGGCTTATTTATAGCACTGGGACTGCCCCAACTAAAAAGGACGGGGTTTTGCCCCCGAGGGGAGCGCAAGGGGGGGAAAAAGGGTGAAACCGCGGAGCCCAGGTCTGCTTCTCAAGGAGAGGCACCGACAACCATACGACTATTTCTCCTCGGTGGTCTTTTGTTCTTACGCCTCTCTTTGGCACTCTAACCGCGTGCCTCCTGACCTCGTAGGTAATCGGATCTTTGGAGTGAGGCAATTAACTTGGTGTTTTGCCTAGCAAGTTTTTCAAACAATCAATTAGATGGAATTCTTCTTCAATTTCGCTGGGGCCATTTTCTTATTAAAGCTACTTAATGGCCTTTTGCGGCTTCCTTGGGATGGGCAGATCAAGTCGGCTACCAATCGGGCGGGGAGATCAGAGCCATTCAAAAGTTTGACTGTTAGCAAAATGCCTACCGTCCTCACGCACCTCAATTGCTCGTTCTTTTCTTTCGCTCTTTCTCAATAGGGATTTTAATATATACGAGGGTCGGTCAATAAGTTTTGCAATTCGGATATAAGGAAACGAGATATGAGAAAAAGTGTTTTATTATTTTTCAATATAACTATCCTCGACTTCAATGCACTTGCGCCACTTGTCCCTGAGGCTTCGAATTCCCGACACCCATAAATCTCCCGACTGTTGTTCAATCCACTCCTGGACGGCGAGTTGGACATCTTCATCGTCCCCAAACTGGCGTCCACGCAGTGCATTCTTAAGCTGGCGAAATAAAAAGTAGTCGCTAGGAGCCGGATCTGGACTGAGGGAGGGGGGGATGGTTGAGCTTCTCAGATCCGCACTCACGCAGGGCAGCTTGTGCAAGTCTGACCTTGTGGACTTTGACGACATTGAAGTCGATCATGGGGCGTCAGGTTTCTAGGGACCTAACGGGCAGAGACCTTGGTCATGGCCAAATTGTCGTGGATGATGTTAATAACACTTCCACGTGATATTCCAAGTTCTCGCTCGATTTCTTCGACCTTCACCCGTCGATTTTCAAGGATCATCCTCTCCACACGGGCTACATTGTCCTTGTTGGTTACGTCTGACGGGCGTCCTGGACGGGGCTCATCTTCAAGGAAATCACAACCATGGCGGAACTCCCTATTCCAGTGAGCAATGGTTGCATACGAAGTGGTGGTGTCGGTGTACACTTAAACCATGGGTTCACGGATCTCTTTTGCATTCTTGCCTTCATTGGTCAAAAATTTAATCAGGGCGAGGTGCTCAACCTTCTCCATTGATGAAAAATTTGTGACTGATGATTTGCGATCAGCTACTGCTTCTTAAATAGAAAAGGCAGGAGCGTGTGGGTGCAGGTCCTCATATGTCACAACTTGTCCTAACACCTCCACAAACAGCCATCCCCCTTCCTCTGTTTTTTCCTACCGATTCGCAAAACTTATTGACCGCCTCTCGTATGTCCGCTTGGCCCTCTGGGTGGCGTTACGTTATAATTTCTCTACAATTAAGATTAGGAGATTTATATATATTACCCCATTGTATATTATCAAAGTCATGGAATACCCCAGGCAAATTTTCCCGAGACTTAACATAAAATTCACGAGAAATATTCAGAAGCTCAAATTAAGTTTAAATTTAAAAGAATTAATAGAATGGTTACACCTACCAAGAGGAGGTTTAATATCCGAGTCAACTACACTTGGTACATCTATCAACAGAAAATTAATGCATCTTCCATTGGGGTGAGTCGATTTATTAATAGGTTGTTCACATCCAGACAAATTAGCAAAATCAAGTGCAGCTATCCCATACCGATCCGTGTCACTGACTGAGCTGAGCCATTCTTTATGATAAACATTCAGGTCACCGATAAAAATAAAAGCTGAATTGCGGTCATGCTCCTGAATTTTTTTTATAGAATCAAGGAGACAATCAAATATTCTACTATCCAAATCTGGGTTATGGTCTACACTAAATATATACATAAAAGTTATTAATTCTATTGATAACCTTAACTAATTAATTTTAATTACATTTCAAATCAGATTTAACAGAGGCGAAAATCAAGACCGAATATAAGTCTAGTACAAAATACGAGCAAAGTAGGTTTATTGAAATCAGGTAAGAGTAATTCAAAGATATTTCGCCCGTCCGACACCAAAGTCTGAGATTGGAGAATAACATCAAAATCCCTACAGGCAATTTAAAATTCAACAAAATTGGAGTATTACCCCCTAATTTTACCTTAGAGAATTCGACACTATTGATTAAAGTTACCAATACCGGGATTCAACGCAACATCACTACATATATACAAGCAACAGGGAAACGCTAAACAACAATAACTTAAACCTAAAGAAACTTTATCCGAATCCAGAAATTCTTAGCACCCCCTGAACATTTAATTTCTGCTTGGGACTGGTGACAATGATTTATAGCAATTCTTCATATTGCTTTTCACAAAATAACCCCTCATAGCACTAAAGACATATGCTAGCAGTTAAATAAAGACTAAGAATGTCCTTAGCTGAACGAGAAAGAAAGTACTGTGGATGACTGCACTCCCAGCTTAGGCAATCAATACCTGTGATACATTTTCTGATTAAGAGTAGAAGATTAGTAGACAAAGAAAAATTAACTTGGCATTTAGAGGAAAATGAAATTGTTTGGAAACTAAAATTAATGATTTTGTGAATTTTTCAAAAACATTTGTTCTCTCTGCCTCACCTTGTATTTCCTCAGACAAATATTCAACAAAATATTTTCATAAAATCATGAATTATTCGCTAAATCTTTTAGCCAAATATCAGGCGTTCATTCCCAGCATGTAAAATTTTTCAGGATAAAAACAAGTTAAAATAAAATGATGCATGAATACTAAATAGACTTCTCCCACTCCTATGAAGAAAAAATCATTTTTCGTGAAACATAAAGGTTAAATTTATTTCATGTTCTTTGAAATGAAATTACCTAAACGGCAAATGGTATTCTCCATGTTAATCGATATCTCGAGAAGGTATTGAGGGTTACAATTGTGGCAGCGTTTTCAACCTTTTAACGTATTCTCTCTTAAAATTCATGAGGCTAAAAGGTACTATAGGGACTTAAAGTATGATTGTATGATAATATGTTGTATAGCATCTAGCGGTAGTAGTGCAGTTATATGTCGTCCTTCGTCAAATGGTTCCCAAGAAAATTTAGAATTTGAACGGTCTATAGACATTTTGGGTCTGAATTTTCAACATTAAGCGAACAAGGAATTCTTTGACCTATGAATGATCTTGTTTTTTAGTAATTCTCATTAAAGAATAATACAAAAGGAAGATCACCCATACTTCTTGTTAGAAGTGCAAAAACATTTGTACTGGTGATCTCAGACCAAATGGAATTAAGTTGAAATCAGATACCAAATTTTGTATTGCCAAAAGGTTTTCTATGCTCAATTTATCTACAGTGAACTTCCCGTCTAGGTTAAATTTTAATAAACAATTTTTCACATGCAGTGAGTGAAACGAAGTCTGAAAAGAATTAAATAAAGTATGTTTCATGTTTACTCACCAGGTTTTAAGCAAGAAAATCAGTATCCTTCCTGGAAACAAGGTGTAAAATAGAAGCCTTTTGGCAATAGAAATGTCTGACGTCGCCGTCCTCTTGCCGCATGTATGGAGAAAAAATGGCGTGGCAAGTCTTTGGCTGCCAACTAGAGGGCAGTTACGGTCAGGAAAGATACAAGTACTTTGGTGTATTGCGAAAGTATTTTGGGGTGGAGTAGATGAAATATTTTTCTTACGATTTACTCAGTTAATTCATCTTGCAGACGTGGTGCAGCTGACATGTTGGATAAATGATAGGAGTGCCAGTTAGAAGGCTGTTTGACATATTTCCGTGATACTAAATCCTTTTTGATTCAAGAACAGTGGAGGGTGTTGCTTGAAATCTGCTCCAAACGATTGTGAGACGGATTGTTGATATTATAAGAAGCAGGAGAAAGTCAAGCTAGGATATAGTGCACTGGAGAATAACTTTCGAGAGTAGATAGGAATTAGATGAACTAATAATAATTAAGCAGTGATGAAGTAATGGGAGTTTGGTTTCATTCTTATAGCGCAGGCTGATGGAAATGTTTGACTCTCTGTCCATCTTGTAATGGAGACTATGGATTGGATTCTCCCCAGCGCTTTCCCCAGATTAGGTAATGGCAATCACGAGCCCAGGTTGGTTTTCACTGTAAAGCACATCTCTTCCATCAATTTTGTAAAGCAATATCTAAATACTTTTAAATTCAGTCAGCTAAAAAGAATGAACTAAAGCGGTGCCAAGTAAAAATGCAATTTGGGTTTGACAGAAGTTAGCCAGATCAGGTGAAATTATTACCAAAATCAGGTCCCTTCTGCAGCGGGCGTTATATACAATAAACAAGTAATTGAACACTTTAAATATCTGAAATAAATTGAAACATGGAACAAAGATAATAATGAAACATAATATGAGATAATATAACATAAATAAAAGTCACCGCAAAATAATTTAATGTCAGACAAGCAGTAAAATAATATGTCTGCAAACGATTCATCTAGTCCAAACAACTATCACCGCAAGGCTTTTAATTCCTAGGATACAGCCAAGATATATCGAAGAACCATGTCTCCTGAGAATGTTCAACTCTCTCTAGGTGTGCGCGAGAACATATGTATACGAAATCGTCAAAGCTATCGTGAAGTTCCAAAACGACAGGAATTAATCCATTCAACAGTGTTTCATGTGGTTAAAAAGAAATTTTCGATAGGCTCACTTGAAAATAGAGGTTGATCTAGATGACTAAGTTGATCACGGCCAGAGCTCGAAGGCTACTACTCTGTCTTGAATTGAGGAACAAGAGGAAATGTACTTCCAATGACCTGCGGCATCTTTAATAAGATGATAAATGGTTCTTACATTGATGTTTTTCCATGGTTGAAATCACTTACAAGTGCCATGGGATAGTTAAATGGCTAAATGAGGCCTCTGCCACTAGATGGCGTAACCCAGTGCCAAATTTTATGGCAGATCTGAAACCTTTAGGGTAAATAACCTTATGTTCCATGGTCATATGGGTCATTTCTTGGCTATAAATAGGTACAATTAAACTTTACTCCTTTTGAAAAAAAAAGCTATGCCTTTACTTAATGCTTCGCCGCATGTAAAAGTACTCCTTTATCGTTAAACATACTTTATGACAGACCTCACATTACCTCATTAAACAGTTATTACACAAAAGAAATGCGAAATTATGTGCACAAGGACGAATTGTCACAAGGAAATTACAGATGAAAATCAAACATGATCAGGGACTAGAGCAAATTTAATCGGTTAGGAAGCGATGGTTTCAAAACCGTTTGGAGAAAGAAGAATAATGCCATGGATCTGAGGAAAACAGTTGATATCGATAAACAAGTAGTTGGCCATGTAATTGCTGGTTGTTGCGTGGCCTGGACGGGAGTTGTGAATTTATCCTATATTAGTGAAATGATAAACTCACGGAAGTATAGGTATCGATATTTTTCGGGAAAATTGTTGAAAAGTGCAGGCAAACTAGGGCTACGAGTGTTCCTTTATCTTCCAACAGAACAACGACCCAAACAAGACGGAAAGTCCCTCCAATGACCTGCGGCGTTTTGTAATAAGATGATAAATGGTTATTTTAGTGATGGATTACCATGGTTGAAATCACTTACAAGTGCCTTTAAATGGCTAAATGAGACTTCTGCCACTGGCACCACCCAGCGCCAAATATGATTGCAGATTTGAAATCTCCAGGGTAAATAACCATATATCCCATGTCTATATAGGTTATTTTATGGCTCTATATAGGTACAATTTAACTCTACTCCGTTTAAAAAAAAAGCGACGCCTAAACCTGGTGCTTTGCTCTAAGGAAACCACATAATTCGAATATCAAAAGGGGGTTCCTAAAGTTTGGACACATAGGCAAATGCATATTTTCACAGAAAAAATTAACATTTTATTTAATTTAAACTACTTATATTATTTACATATTAATAAATAGCATCTTTAAATGGAATTGGAACCATTTGTGATGTGAAATTTGATGCGCTCTGCGAGATTCACCCGATAAAATTGATACATTAACTCCAAATTTCCTCACTTTGAGCACATTCATTTATAATGCGTTCCACCAGGTGTCTCGTAGAGTAAACCCTCTCCTTTAGCATAGCCTAGAAAAAGAGGTTAAGGGGGTCTAAGTTTGGTGAACCAGGACAAATTTTCTTATAGGGGTTGAAGTACGTCTAATGTTAATTCTTATTTTAATTTATTTTTACATTATCGTAATGTAACTGTTTTTTATAGATTCAACTAACCTCTCTATATAGCAACATATTGCATCACAAAACAGTAGATAAATAGTTTTAGTATGTTTCGTAGTGGTTCTATTTAAATCAATTATAAACGAGGAATTAAAAAGCAACTGTAAATCGATACTAAAACTCAAACTGAAAAATGACAATCAGAAAACACATTTATTATCATATTTGCCAGAGAGTGGTCCAAATACTTCTCTAAACTTACCTACTTATATATAAAACATTCAATACTTCCATTGAATGTTAAATTAATATTTTTGACGAAAAGTAAAGAATACATTCAATGAACCGATTTTATTGGGTTAAGTAGAATCTTCTTTACTCTTTATACTTTTTTAAGTACGTGATTTTTTGGTTAAATTTAAAGATTTGTGAAATTTAATTGCAGTTAAAATAGAAAGGGTTTGCCTCTTAGAAACCACCTAGGCACTTCTAAGAGACGGTCCTCATTCACACAAAGCAAGAGGCTGAATCAACTGAAACAATAAAACATCCCATCAAAAGAACCGTTTCAATTGTCTATTTTAACACTTACCCTTGTCGTCACAGACTACGAGATCGTTTTAATTCAACCGTAGGGGCACACTCTATATTTATAAAATTAAATACAATGACGCAGCTATGGAATGATTTGCCTCTTAGACACTTCATCAGGTATGCCAAGGGGACATTCTGATCCAGCAAGTGACTATATCACATAGACCAATTTAACAGCCATAAATTGAATTGTATCCCTTGGCTACTTTAGCAGTCTGTCTTGCAGTCACAGGACAGGCAGTCATTTTCAGCTGCTAAATATTAGGCTTTTCTCAGATGTCGTAGAATGACCAGTATATATATATATATATATATATATATATATATATATATATATATATATATATATATAGATATATTTGTATATTATATTTAGAGGGAGTGGGCGTTCAAGGTCAATTGAGTGACCTTCGCTCGTCTCCCAGCTACGGCAGACGAGGGCGGTTCCCAATCGAGTATGGAAGAATTTATCTACAGAATCGAGTGCAATTGGCCGTTAGTATAATAAAGAAGGCTACGGGAATCTGGTGATATGAAAAGGAGGGTACCAAAATAATCTTTAATAATTACAATAGGTATACGATATATATATATATATATTGAAAAAATTGCAAACGGATATTTAATGTTTACATGAAGCGAATATAGGCTCAAACTTAAACCCAAAAGCGGCTGCTGTTGAGCTAATATACGAAAATACACTTTACAGTTTGTCTGGCCAAGAAACCACAATTGAGTCGCTGGAGCCTAACTTGGGGGGTGAAGCATTATGAGACGACGCGGGGGATGGGTGATTGAACGAGTAAATCGTAATCGATAAAGTTTAACCTTGAGGAAGGAATTCAAGAAAGTACTTGCGCAAGACGAGGTTAAAACTGAATCCAAGGATAGCCAATTGACTAGGACTAAATTCCCTTGGTGAGAATTCTTGCCTTTGAGCTCAAGAAAGATAAACAGAGCTGAATCGAGAAAACGATGTGTTTCTTGCAGAAAGGCGGGCCTATACTGCCTTTTCTCGGCTGTGTCTAGCATTCTAAATGGGCCGGCCGGAAGCGAAAATGTCTCAGGCCAAGGTAAGACCTATTCTTAATCAAACACTCCACCAAGGGATCAAGATAAATCCAGCGGGCTTTCTTGATATTGCCCGGAGAGGCGAGAAGCGTCTTCTTGTTCCCACGCGCTTGGAATTCTCGCTCCTGCCTTATCAGCTGAAGCGGTTCAATTCTCTCACGGTTCCACGACTTCGCTCTGCGTTGCCCGACCTCGTGCCCGGCCGCATGGCTTCACGGCCTCATGGTGGTGTTAACCTCTATTCCTGACATCAAGCTTTCCCAATGCAGTGTTGAGGGGGGGAAACAATTCGCATTTCAAGACTGCATCCTTGAAATTTACTTTAGGTTACTTTATTTATGACAGATTTTTTGGGCACTTTATTCGTACTATTGTTGGCCACCAAGAGGTGACTCCTCTAATGGTGTTTGACTATATATATATATCCACCACATATTTTCCACTCCATTACCTTCAAAGCCTTCTTTTAGAGCAACTTTTATAATTTACGAGTGTAGAGGCACTCATTTTTGCTGCGTAAATTTAAAGACAACAGAACAGTTCAAATAGATGTACACCTCAAGCGTATAGGAAAGTGAAACATGAGGCAAGTAGCCTCCTGGATTAAATAATGGCTGGGTAAGGGTGGATAGATGACCCCGGGAGTTCGGCTAAGTAGCGCTCTAACAAGGTCACTTTCCTCTGAGTGTCGCACTTGCAATGCCGTGAAATAATTATTTGTACACTTTCGAAAATCAATTTTAATATACTTCCAACCTATTAAACTTGATTAATATAGAATTCAAAGTTCTGTGCACAAAAAAGGCATGAAAAATAATTGCTATTAATTAAAATTGAAATTAATGAAAACAGTGGGGAAAAAGTATTTGTATAGAAACAAAAACCTAACGGAATTCATTTTTAAAAGCACATGAGTGAGACACTAACAGCTTTGGGTGCAAATAAGCTTCTAGAGGGTTCGAATAATATATATGTATGTATAGCAGTTAACAAAAGCACAGGATAATTGTAAGCCATTTAACAGTCGACTTTAGGTCAGTAAAGATGTTATCATGGTAAAGAATAAAGAACTCTACAATCAACATTTGGAAATCGATCCTGAAAATCCACACTGACGAGTTGAACTACCAGAAGATATTCGAGCAGATGAAAATAGCTTTCAGCACCATTGTTACTGTTATTCTGTAGTGAAAAAAGGTGGGAATCATCCACAACCTTCAACGTTCAGTGCTCTTCGGAAGATTTCCCCCAATGCTTCTCGTGTGATACTCAGGAAGGTTAGAGCTGCCTCTCTGGTGCTCTATTCTAGCAACAACGACGTCGTTCAAAAGGAAACCATCAGTAATAAATTAAACCGGTATAGCTTTAAAGCTCGCAGGCCCAGGAAGACACTTCTGCTGCTGAAGAGAAACAGAGCTGCAAGGTTGAAGTTCACACGTAAGCATTTGTAGAAACTTGCTGAGTTATAGGATAATGTCCTGTGGTCAGAAGAGACAAAAATAAAAATTGTTTGGTCGTAATGATGGCCGCCTTGTTTGGAGGAAATACAGCAGTGTCTACGAACCTAAGAACACCATACCTACCGTGAAGTTTCGGGAGGTAGGATCATCGTGTGGAGGCGTTTCTCTTTTAAAGGTATCGGCAATATCCACATCATAGATGGAACCATGAATTCCGCAATCTACAGATAAATTTCAGAAGAAAATCTGTTCGTTGCTGCAAAGGAGCTTGGACATGGAGAGGGAAAGATCTTTCGACAAGATCATGAACAAAGGCTTACTGCAAAAGCTATTCACGAATGGTTCCTTAAAAGCAATGTAAATGTTCTAGAGTGGCCTAGTAAGTTGCCAAATTTGAACTGAATAGACAACTTGTGGTGAACATTGAAGAGCAAGATTTATTTGATGGGTCCCAATAACATTAAAGAATTGGAGCTAATTGGCAAAGAAGAGTGAGCCGATATACAAAAGGAATGTTGCAGCGTACTAATGAAGAACTACACGAAACGATATATTACGGTGAAAGCCAACAAACGTTTCGCAAATAAGTATTAATCACCAAATATCGATTTGTACGAATACTTTTTCACTCCTGTTTTCCTTAATTTCATGTTTACTCAATATAAATTCCCTGTCATGGCTTTTTGTGTATAGAACTCGTAAATTTCATAAAGTTTGATGGGTTGGAGGTCTAGTTAAATTGAATTTTAAAGGTGTACGGATACTTATTTTAGCCCACTCTGTGTGTTGAGCTCAACTTACACAACTCTCCTATATAAAAACTCCTCTCTATTTATCTCACTCTCACATATACAAACTTTCGTTCGCATCCAGTAATATAATGTTTATAAAAAGGAAGGTTTAACAGCCTGTCTTGATAAGTAAACCAAGCAACACACTTGTGTTTTATTCTCGCATGAATAATTTACCCAACTAAAAATTGTTTAATGAATTAAATAGTGGCAATGTTTACCATCTTTTTATTATTATAGCTATAAAATTCAACAAACCTTGAGTGGGTAAATGAAGCTTTTATTTTTCTTTCTCTAAATTGCTGATCTGAGGTAAAAAGTTGTCTTTGTAATAAACTAATCATATCATGCAAATAGAATTAATTTATTCTCTGTTATAATTGTAATCGAACAATTAAAATATTTAACAAAATATTTAGGCGATATGAATGATGCTTTCTACACGGATCCGAGAAACGGGCCTAATTTAGTTAAGAAAATAAGAGGCCAGCATTCTTCAGTTGTAAAAGATAAAGCATTACTTCCTTCAGTTGATAAAAGCAGATCACTACATTCTTCAGTTGCAAATCAAAGGAAAAATCAATAAAATAACAAAGAGTATTGACAATGATCTTTGCATTTATTCTACCAAAACAATATTTTTGATCCGAAAACTGTCCGATCCCTTAAAAACGGCAATCGCAGGCGAAGACTCAAACTATTTTATTATAAAACGTTAGTTTATAGTAAACAATTTCCATCCTTTATCAGCGGTTTTCCACTCGTTAACCCCGCATCATTAAGTTAGACAACTTCCTAACTTATGCGAAAGCAGACGTTTTCAACACTTTATGCATTCATATGGCTACTAAATAAACCTTGTTTGATACCTCTGTTAAACATTTAAAAAAATTTTACAAAAATTTCGGGAACCACTATTTTATTAAATTCTATTGGACCATTTTATTTTTTTACAACTTTTCCTAACTAAACCCTTGATCCTTTTTTTAAAGAAGTGAGGTTAATTCAGTTTAAAATATATTGCAAGTGCATTCTTTAGTTGTCCCTTATTCATTTGATTCTTTTGAAAAGTGCACTATTTAGTGGATCCAATATTTCTCCCTAATTCCTTTCGATATTTCTCAGATGATAATTTTTTATTAATTTATGCTGCTCGAATAAAAAAATAATTTTAAGGCAGTTTTTGAGCTGTAACTTAATTAAAATTAAACTTTATTACCTACCCTTCACTTACCTTCGAGCGATGCATTTTTACAAGACGTATTAATGATACGTCCCCAAGAATTTTTAGTACAAACGTCAGGAGTGTCCAATAGGATTCAATATGGAATTAGATGACAAAGTCGAAGTTTGTAACTCCGACTTTTTAGTGGAGTGGGTGGGGGATTTGAGCAGCTCACGTTTGATCTTTTAGAGAATGACTTAACATCCAAACTACCAAACACCTACTTTTGAATCCGTGCCCCCAAAATAAAAAATCTATACAAGGGCAGCTCAAAAATATTGAATATATAATGGTATGCCATTCTACAATCATCAGAAAACTACACCTTGTTTTTTAGTCTACATCTTATGATATGAGTAGAAATTCTACTTTTTATTAAGTATACTAACAAGGGCAGCATTTAAGTCATCATTAAGATTAGGTGATTTTTATATATTACTCCATTGTATATTTTCAAAGTCATGGAATGCACCAGGACAATCTTCCCGAGACTTAACATAGACTTTACGAGAAATATTAGGAAGTTCAAATTAAGTTTCAATTTAAAAGAAATAATAAAATGGTCAAACCTACCAAGAGGATGATTAATAGCCGAGTCAACTACACCCGGTACATATGTCAACAGAAAATGCATGCAATTTCCAATTGTGGTGAGTAGATTTAGTAATAGGCTTTTCACATCCAGACAAATTAGCAAAATCAAGTGCAGCTATCCCATAGCGATCGGTGACACTGACTAAGTTGAGCCATTCTTTATGATGAAAATTTCGGTCACCGATAAAAATAAAAGCTGAATCGAGGTTATGCTCCTGAGCTTTATTCATAGAATCAAGGAGACAATCAAATATCCTACTATCCAGATCTAGGTTACGGTATACACTAAATATAAAAAAAGTTATAAATTCTATTGATAACCTTAACTAATTGAACTTCATGACAATTACATTTAAAATCAGATTTGAAGAGGCTGAAAATCCAGACCGGATATAAGTAGCTAAGCCACGAACTCACGGTCTATAGTCATTTAAGAGCAAAGTAGGTTTATTGAAATCAGGTAAGAGTAATTCAAAGATATTTCGTCTATCTGACACCAAAGTCTTAGATCGCAGAACAATATTAAAATCCCTACAGGCAATTCGCCATTCATCAAGATTGGAGTATTATCCCCTCATATTACTTTAGAGAATTCGACACTATTGATTAGAGTTACCAGGACCAGGATTCAACGCAACATCACTATATATGTACAAGTAACAGGGAAACGCTAAACAACAATAACTTAAACCTAAAGAAACTTTATCCTAATCCAGTGATTAAAGGAATATAAATTTTATGAACAACTCAATTGAGCAACCAAATAAATTGGCATTTCTGGACACATACTGACAGATAATAGGGATCATTAACACCCGTTATAAAGTTCAGTCCCAAATAATCATCATGTAATCCTCCTCGCTATCCAAGGTATTTTATAAAGGGACTTAATAACGTTGTCAGAATTTTTCGAATATTTTCCAAATATTTTATTGCTTTAGGTGTTTCAAATTCTATATTCTAACGAGGTATACCCAAGATAACGAGAATCTTATTGATAATTTGCTAAAGAAACTTTGAATCTAGGTAAGATTGACCTAGATTGGAACGGATCAAGAAGAATTGAAGAATGGTGTTTATGATGGCTAATGTGAGTAATTTGTAGAAATGAGGAATTCAAAAAAGGGAGAGGAAGAAATAAGTAAAATTAGGGTGGAATATGAAATCATAAATACTTTATAGCAACTATTCATATTGCTACTCTCAAAATAAACTGTTATAGCACTGGAGACACATGCTAGCAGTTAGAGAAAGACTAAGTGTGCCCTTAGCTGTGAAATTTTTATATACAAACAAAGGAAAATATGCTATCAAATATATTGGGTTCATTTTCCTTTCATTGAGTTAAAGAGTTTATAGATGCCGCCGAAATTTTATAAAGCCCCTTTAAATTTGTGACATTACAAACAAAGGAATTGAGAAAATGATTCTCTTCGATCGACCATCAGAAATTACAAAGAAAGCGGTTGATGGGACATAAGATTTATCAGAAACTTTCAAGTGTTGCAGCTGATTTGCAGGAAAGTGGAATATGTTTTGATGTATGGTGGGCCGAAGATGATTGTTCACAATTTGCGTTTGTTAATCACGTGATGCAGGAGCAAGCGAAAATGAAATGAATTCCCTGTGTGCGAGATTCTCGTTTTAAAGACAATTCGAAAGATCCATTACATAAACTAGGTTGTTTTCTTAAACTTCGTGGACGGATCAGATCTAAACATTCGCATCTTTTTCAAGTTCTGGCTAAAAGCATTTTTTTCTGGATTGAGGTTTGATTGGCTGTCCGATGGAAACATAATATTCCGGTCTTCTAAATACCGGAAGAAATAAGGATGATTTTGAGCGCTACGCAACAGGAGTCATGATGACCGTCTTCAACAAAGGAGTAGTCGAAGAAAGTAAAGATTATTTTGCTGAGATCTGTAGAGATCCTAAAGACCTAGAGATGAAATTTAAAAGAATAAAGGTTCAATAGAAATGTATTCACTGAAGTCATTACTTGTTTCTTGTAAAAAAGTGAATTTGATGACAAAAGTTACGGAAAGGATATGTATGCATCACAATAACACAATTGGAAGCCCATTGACTCCAAACTTTGTCGCTCACCTTTAAACTTAATGCCATGATCGTTATTATAGTATATATAAAACTATGAACCAAAAATTAATCTATCAGTGATAGCTTGTGTTTTAGAACGATTAATTACATCACTTATGCCATGCTCATTTAGCTCTATTAGTGGTCTACTACACGAAACGGTATTTATGCATATGAAATTAATAGGTACCGTTTGTTTGTTTGTTTTCAAACTTCGCAAAAGAGAAAATTCTATCAGGAAAGTCATTGGGATTATGCATGCAGTTACAATTTAAGGAGAGTTGATATAGGCTTATACGTGATTTGTTTATAAAGCTTTCAAAATGACCATGAAAACTTTTCAATTTGCAGCAGCATCTGACAAATGTTTGTCTTAAACTGAAAACTAAGAACCGCAGTTTCTTTGAGGATAATAAAGATAATCCAAATTTTAGCTTATCAGCAAACAAGCAAACCGGCTTCATATTAACCGGCTGTGGGGTATGACGGTCATGCTGGTTGCTTAGGTGAACAAGGTAAAGAAGTTAGAAACGATTAATGAATGGTTTATGAAACTGTGCATTTCAGAGAGCTGATATTTTTGAAGCTTGGAATTACCTAAATAAGCTACTCTCTAAACAATAAACAAGTTATTTAAAATCACATTTAAATCAGATATAATATGTAGTGAGGGACTAAAAAACGAATTCTCTCAGCTCACCGACGATGTTTCTGCCAAAAATGAGTTTCTCTTTTATCTCATTTACTCACAAAAAACGCTAAGCATAGTACAGTAAGGGAGTAGAATGTAACATGCGGTGCACTTGCGACTACAACGTCTGATTTTGTGGCAATGGCAAACAAGAAAAAACTTTACCATAGCAGTGATTGAGTGAAAGACAAAAGAAAGGGAAATTTTATTTCTTATTTATTTTTCTATATAAATAAGCAAGTCAACTTTTTGCTTTGATTATTTATTTTCTTGTACATATGAAGGAACAATTAGGCGTATTGAACTGATTGATCTGTAACACCTAATATTAAATAAAGTAGACGATATAATTATCATGAGGATATCGCAAATTTTGGTGGTTCAAAAGAAGAGGAATTTAAAATATAAATTTCAAATAGAAGGTAAGTTAGCAAAAAAAGCGTTAATAAGTGATAATAATAAATTTTAGTAAGAAACGTACCAGAAACATGCGTCAGTTTCACTTACCACAAAGTTAGTACATAGGAAAAAAGACTATTAGAAAAAAATAGGGAAAAAATCAAGAGTAAGGGCGGAAATGCAAATAAATTTAATGAGAAAAGTTTGGGGATTGAAAGGGAGTAAACGGAAGGAATCATTGTTTAATCGTTCTTTTACAGCGGGGAAAATTGAGAGACATGAATGCGATTTAAGCGAAAATCCTCAAATTAAGATTATTTTTACAATTACATGTAAATTCAAAATATAAATCACCTACTTCCTTGCCAAGAACATAATACTAAAAAGTTATTCTACACCACTGGCTAACCTAAATATTTAGACAATAAATAATAACTGCAATTTCTATAATTGGTAACAAATTTCTGCTTAAGAGTTTTTTGTTCATATACAAAATTTGTCCTCTAACTTCATGGAATTAAACTGTTGCAATATTCAAATGATAATAGCAGATTACATGCTATGTTAGACTTTTGGATTGATGAGAATAAACAACTTAAACAAAGTAAAAACGTATAATTTCATTACCAAAAGTTAATATGTAGATATGAATATGAAGCAAATATAGTTTTACATTATAATTCACTTTGCAATTTACTGGTGTTAAATGCACGTTAAAATTTTATTCATAACATTTTGATTATGTTATTTTTATCAGTTAAAGTGAACGCATTTCCAACTTGCAGAGAAGTTTTAAAGATTGAAAGTGATTTATACTATTTGGATATTTACCTTCTGAATCTCAATAGGCGACCAAAAGTAAAATTGTGCAGCCGGAGATTAATGGTTTGAATAAACTTTAAAATTTAGAAAAATCCTAATGAACTAGCATACAAAATAATATAGAGAAGATTAATCCTAAGGGGACAAATTTTATTTGTTTTACCTTTAGTATCTGTCACAAGGTTGGGGAGAAAATAATTTCTTCTCTGAGTTGATCTTTATCCAAAAACCAAACATACGTCATGAGAAGGGCTTCGTTATCACGTAATAACGTTTCATCAATTTGTAATGCAAAGGTCTTCACTTGTAAATGTTTAACGAGTTTTTCCTCTACATCCTTTGCCATTTCGTCAATACGTCTTGATACTGTATTGTTGCTCAGCGGAATGACTTTAGTAATTTGGGGGGGATTTTGTTTCATGCAGTTGAAATTACCACAGACACTGAAGGAAAAATGAATTCTTCGCCAATATTATGAGGTTTTCCCGATTTCGCGATTAGCTTGGAATTCTCATAAGATGCAATTAAACCTTTGTCTAGTTTGCCGCTGTTTTGCTAAATATATCTTTAATAGTGCCCCTTGCTTGGAAATCATCCCACAGCTTTTTAAAGTAATCTAATGTTTTGTCTGTTTTGTCTTTCTGCTTATTCTCTAAATGTATTTTAAGCTTACTTGGTCGCATAATATCATTAGAAAGTGTAGCCATACATAAAAGACACAATGATTGTGTTATATTGTCTGGTGAATGTACAAAACCATAAACTAAATATTAACTGGAGTATTGTCGACATATTTTCTTCGTCGCCGTAGCCATGGGTAATCTGTGCAGAAGAAATTTACTATATTAATAATATATATATTACATTTTAGAGCCGGAGGTCACTACAACAGAATAAAAGGCGTTTATCTCAGCGGCGAAAAAGGAAGAGTATTTCTGAGAAAAGACCCAGAAACAACCTTCATTCCCTGTGCAGAACACCGAGTCTGTGCCCAACACCAACTTCTATTACAGTCGGTCACGAAAATTTCAGACATGTCCAATCAATAGGAACGCTCATAAAATAGCTGCATTGAAAATTTTGTTTTTATTTTTTGTGCTGAATACTTGCCCTTGATGGTAAATATTTGACACCAAAAAAGAACCGTAAAACAACGCAACTATTTTTATGAGCGTTTCTATTAATTGGACATGTCCGAAATTTTCGTTGTTGATTGTATATCCTGGTTATCTGTACCTGTACCTAAATGCAAAACAGCAGAAATGTACTGCCTCAGGGGGGTAGATCTGCATTAATTTTAGTAATACATATATTATATATACATATATATTACTCAAATTAATGCAGATACAAAATGATAAGTACCATCATCAGAATCTAAGATTAAATGCTAATCTCGTAAATAAGCCCTAAGTCAAACCAAAGTGGAAAAAATTATTTGATGTAGGCCTAGCAATGGCACACTTTACTTACAAACAGAAATGCTCAGTTATTTACTTCGAAAAGTCTTACATTATTGTGTTTGTGGCAATCTTTTATAATTTTAAAAACTAGTAAAATTACAATAAATTCGCGGTATTAGGGTAAACAAATAAAGCTACTTAGATACTATAACACCAAACCACTTGAAAAACAGACTGTAAGGATTTAAAGTTTTACCTGACGTATTTTCATCAAGCCAACAACGGTGGCAGGCGCACAACGATCAAGCGCACAATGGAGTGCGCCACAGAATAAGCTTGTAAGATGCAAAATATTTGTCTACAGATTAATGTAAATCCTATAATGCTAATAAAATATTTTTAAAAAGTTAAAATATATGTATTAATATTTTTAAAATGTAATTCAACTGCATAAATTAAAATTAGGTACTGCCCTAACTATAATTCAGGTTTCAATAGATTGAGACCTGTGACCCCTTTCATGGATCTGTGGCCCCTCTAAAGCTTAAAATTTTCCTGTAACCCCCGGTTGGGAAACCCTGATATAGACCCATAACATTACTCTGCACACGATCCAAAGACGACACCACAACATTTCACGTGTTTATCAGTTATTGTCGGATCCAGTCAGTGTTGTGTCCTACCTGTGTGGTCCGGGCTTTCTGGAATGACAAAACCCTTGGAACCACAATAACAACAACAACCCTTCTAGTAGAATCTGTATGGCATATTTCCTAAAGTCTGAGTATTTTTTAATTCTTTTTTTCACCTATAACATATGAAATCATTGATTAATGCGATCTCAATGAGAAAATACAAGATTGTTTTATTCCATTTCAATTGATCCCTTTTAAAGGGATAGGTGGAACACACTTGATCAAAACGAGCAATGTCACCCATGAATTTGTTGTAATGAACTTAAACTGATGGTTTGGTAACATATCTATCACCTGACTTTGACTTGAATTTGACTTGTTCTGTTCCAAAGGTACCATTCGATTCAGGCATATTTAATCTACCTGTGTCTTGCCAAGATCATGGTAATAGAGTTCTTTTCATTCTTCCAAAATGAGGGGCTCTTTACTCTCTTTTTATTTGTCCGCACAGTGCCACATGCTCCTATTTATTCTTTCAGCAAATTAACATATATCTCAACGCAAAAGGAAAAATTAGCCATGAATACATGCCATTGTTCCCAAAAATGAAGGCAAGACGTTTATTCTTTTTGAATTAAGTTCTTTCCCTATATCGATATCAAATTTTTGCATGTATCCATTGTTTGCATCGAATAAGGACCAAATTTTGATTCCCCATTTACTTCCTGGTTTTTGATTTTTATGGGCTTAATTTTTAAAATCCTATCTGTATTATCTTCCTTATGAGAGAAGTGCAAAAAAGACCTATGTCGTAGAATTACTCATAGTCTGGTCCAATAATTATTCTAGTCCTTGGTCTGGACACACCGCTTTTGTTCAAGTCGGTGGTATTGACCCTATGACTCAATCCTACGATCATATATATATATATATATATATATATATATATATATATATATATATATATATATATATATATATATATATATATATATGGGTAGGCTTTAATTCCTACTGAACGTGCAAAAGCTGGTTAGAGGCGTGTTGTGCCGTAGCCAGGATTCTCACTATAAAAGTCCCACTTGATACTGGGGGAAAGTTTGTGATTGTTGAATTCTAAGAGTGCATAATACAGGTTGAATAAATTAGCCGGAGGGATTCTTAATTAAAGTTTTGCCAAGGGTACGTCAAAAGGAAAGAGCCACAAATAAACACACGTACAAAAAATAAACTTTACTTTACACAAATATAATAATTAGCAATAGTTAAACGGGCAAAATTAAGGATTAAATATTAAACACTGACGTTAGGCTTCTAGATTTATAATGATTCAATGGAAGTATCAATCACTGTTAATTAAATAGGTAATTTAAGAATAGAGGGACAGTAAGTTTACAGATTACCATTAATTGTGATGGATTGGAGAAACGACTACTCAGGTCCAGACGGTGTGGTTCGGGTGGCGTTAACACAAGTTCTCGGGGAGGTGAGGGATAAGACGACGGGTTCGGGGCTGCTGGCGTCAGTTCCGATTAGTTCAATCCTAACTGGTTTTGACACTAACAATTAGTAACTTCCAGTAACTATTTGGATGTTCCTTTTCTTTCTCAAGTTACGTTGAGCAACAGAGCGTATTCTTCTAGTCACAGACTCTTCGGGGCGAGATTTACTTCCGGAACACTTTGAGACAGCGACCAAGTTATTTTGGCTCTGCGTTGACAGTCAATACGTTACGGCAACGACTCTCGTTCAACGTGAGGATTACGCGAGTAGGTTTGGGACACTGCTATAGAGGGAAGAACGGCGTTATTATTTATACCGAGGATTGTGGGAAATCGAGAGGGAGATTCCATTGACGACAATTCGCTTATCGCAGCGCCTTCTGGACAATCTCCATGGTATCATAAAGAAGGCAAATAGAATTTAGGCTTCTCTGTGAGATAGGCTTTCTTTTGTCAGACTTCCTGTCGCCAGTTCGGGGAAAGGTAGGGTGAGAGAGAGAGAAGACGAAGTTTAACTCAATCGACAAATTTCTTTCGTTCCCACGATTGTCTGGCGGCATGTGAGTATGTACGTTCCATACCCTCACAACCTAATCAATTCATAATAAAAACTTTAATATCAGAAGTAATCACATTTTCCACAAGATTAAATTTAGATTTTTTAGGCAAAGGTTGGAGCTTTTGAATTCTTTTTTCAGCATAAAAATTTATCTCTGCAACCACCAACTAATATACATCACTTGGAAAAGAATTTGGTGAAATATTCAAATGGAGAAAGAAAGGTCTGTAAAAACAGTAAGGCCTGGAGTTTTAGTATATTCTTTGATCAATTTAATCTTGAATGGAGTAGTTTCCTTACCCGAATTTAGAATCTGTGTCCAAACTTGTTCATGGGAATCCTTTTCTGTTGAATAGTCTGCCTCTTCCATTAAAGTTTAAAACTTCTACATCTTCTGATCCAAATACAAATACATCTTCAAAGTCAGAACTAGAATCACCTTCTAATTCAGATCCCACTTCAGCCTCTTTTTAAATTATATGTTCTAATTCTTAGAGTCTAAAACGTTTCGGTCTTGGATCATTAGCCATCTAAATAAGGGTAAAAATTAATTTATATATTTCAAGCCAAATAATTTTATCCAATATTCTTGTGGTAATTAAAATTGCGGGCTAACAAAATATTTTTAGATGTATTTTTCATTAATCTACTCAATATATACATACTAATAAATAAATATATATTACTTACATTTAAGGACAATTAATTTCACTCGAGTGAGGTGTAAGAAATTACACAAACAAAGTGTATACGTGACAATTAAAATCCATGCACTGAAACTTATAGCACCTGCGCCAGGCAGAGAGATATCTCTTAAAACAACGGCCATAGAGTTGCCAAGTTTCACCATAACCCTTTAAAAAAGGCATTTTTAGAAGTGAATATAGTCGCTTTATGTGTTCAAGGGAAAACCTTTTTCAAGCATGTGGACTAAAGTCTATTTATGAGCCCATAGGGAAATAATATTTAGTCAACTTTAGTCGCTTAGAGTGATCAAAGGGTTAATACGCAATATCACCGAATCGTGCCTGGGGTATCTACACCAGTTTAAAATACATATCCACAAAGCCTTGCCGCAAAGAGCTTTACATTTACTACCCTGAATTCGGTCAAAACATCAGATAGAGCACCAAATTAGGTATTACATGAAAGTATCAAAAATTACTAATAATAATAGATGATTCATAGTAATAACTATACATACATCATTTTGCAGGAAAACCATCCCAAAGTTACAACTTCAAAATTAAATTTATTAAGGAACTGAGGGATCTCCATGGGCGTAGAGTTAATATTTCAGGGCCTTAACGAATTGTCCACAGAGTTGTGTCAACTGGGCTACCTACCAGATCTCTTACTGAAACTTTGCATCTTGTGCAAAATTCAGCTTTTATAAGTGGTTCCCATATTTGCAACAACATACAGGTTTTCAATATTTCCTTAATCATCAGCATTTACCTGAAAATCCATGGAGGCCTAGTGTTCAAGACTTTGCATATTAAAAGGTTGAATCTATCATCCCATGCTTTCAGATGGCTAGGATCAAAACAATGACCATTTACAATTACAGAAGAATGGAATTTATCAGGAGAAAATGAATAAATGATTGCAGTATAGACAAGAATAAAGTAAAGCTAACTACTTTGTACGTCACAAAAAAGGGCTAAGTTTGTTTCCATTGTGATATTTAGCATTCACTTAACGATCAATTTCTGAACACGTTGAACTATTTTTTTCAGTTGCAGCACAACAAAGGATAGTTTTTCAGGTGGATGACATTACCTGAAGTGACTCAACGGAAACGATGCTAATACAGGGAAAATGGATTACCATCATCCTCGTCATGGATGTTCTACTATCAAGACTATGACAAGTGTGACTTTGGCGTCTCCAAGGTGGATCATGAAATGCGATTTCATCTGCAATATAGCAGATTTTCTTGGTTTATAAGACAATCAAGGTGCTCCCATGGTTTCTGCTACCTTAGAGCTAGAGGTGCTGATCTGAATAACCTTCTCATCTCTTCCTAAACAACACATTAGAGCAAAATGCAATGTAGGCATAGTATCAGCTATAGGTGTTCTTTTTATGCTGGTATGTTTCATTTGACCTTCAATTCAATCTCAATTTCTTCCTAGGTCATATGGTGAGAAGTAGGTCACTCGTGGCATAAGTTAATAAGGTAAAGTTTTATACGGTTTTTTATTTTCTGTTGAGTGGCCGTATTATTTTATTGTACCCTTCTTGAGTTTAAGAGTATTTGTTTTGGTGTGGGAAAACTAGTATGTATTTGTAGGTATCAAAAAAGTCATGAGTAAAACTTGCATGTCCTTAGGGATAAAATATTACTTTTAGGCCAGGTTCCGAGATATTATGAGCATTAACATGTTACTCCTATCCTGCAGGTTTATAGTTACTCTGTACTAAGGAACCAACAGGAAAGCTTGCAAGTTATTTGGCAGCGAGATGGAATTACTCTTTGTATTAAGACATAATGACTAATTTTATGTTCAAATATTGCTTTTCTCCAGTGGTTCCTTGGGGAACCACTAAATGTAGTTGTGGAGTAGTTGTGTAGTTGGAAAATTCTGGCGACCTAATTCTGATCTAAAATGGGGGACAAATAAAAACTGATTAATATTACGGCTTCTCAGATGGGAGGTAAATGGCTCCATGATATTCAACAAGAGATATATGAAGAAACACAGGAAAGAGGGAAGAAATAAAGAAACATACTCACCAAGAAGAAGTCGGCGTTGCATTAAGACTCAGCTCAACTTCGTGTCGAGCCGGTTAATTTGACCTAGTGACGGGCAATTAAAAAGTAAAGGAAGGAGTGAAGGGTGTCGTTTTATTGATGTCCCCCTTTAAGATATTAGTTGGGGGCCAAAGTAAAGCGAAGAAACCACTATTATATACGTCACTCTGTCTGGTTTAGCTCAATTCCTTCACTTCCCATTTGGCAGACCCTCAAGTAATCGAGCGAATATTTATCTGTGAAGGATTCGAAATTGGAACGCCTTCAGGGCTAGAGTCCAAATCATGAGTCGACTATTGCTAGCTTCAAGATTACGTAGGTAATCAAAAGTTGGTGGTCAGTCTCAAGGGTAAATTTTTTTCTAGCTAATATACATAAAATCGTTGCTAAACATTATTTTTCTATGGTGAAGCAGTTCTTTTCTCTAGAGAGCAGCTTGCCGCTTGTGAATGCCTTTTGAAATTGGACCCAGTCTTCTTCGTAATGGAAGACAACTCGTCCAATTCCCACATTAAACCCGTCCGTGCGAACGCAAAATTCCTTTAGGGTGTCGGGAAACACCAATATGAGAGCATTTGACAGACTTTTTTAGAGGTTTCGAAACTATCCTTCGCAGGCAGAATCCAATTGAAGTTTTTCTTTTGCCTTTTCTTAGGTAAATCGGTCAAGGAAACAGCAAGAGTTGGCGAAGAGCTCGGTGGCAGTGACCACCGACTAATTAGATTTGTAGTCAAAGTCCCCAAGGCAGAGCCTGCAACTAGTAAATCAAGGAACCTGGATTTGAGAAGAGCAGACTTTGCAGGTCTACGCGCGGGACTGACTGACGCGAGGCTAGAAGAGTGCGATGCTGTTGAAGACTCTTGGAACAGTTTCAAAACCACATTCATGAGTCTTCAATCGCGTTTTATCCCTCTGAAATGCCCCCGTCGGTCTTCTGTTCAACCAAAGTGGTTTAATCGAGAAATCGGGCAACTGCTTAGGGAGAAGAGAAATGTGTACCGGCAATCAAAGATCTCTGGTGACTTTGACGAATACCGGAGGCTAGCCAGGAGAGTGAAGTCCAGCATAAGGGTGGCTAAGCGGTCTGAAGAACTCCAAGTGGCGAGACTCTGTAAAGAGAATCCCAAGGAGTTTTTTGAATATGTGAACAGCCGTAAACCAATCCGTCGAACGATTAGCCCTTTGAAGAATGAGGAGGGGACATTAAAGCATTCAGATGCAGAAAATGCCAACCTCCTCAACAACTACTTCTCTTCAGTGTTTACTGAAGAGTGTGGTCCCAGCCGACGGATTCCTACTCGGGGGAAAAGCTGGAGGCAATGGACTTCACCGAAGGAGAAATAAAGAAAAAGATCGCTGACCTAAAGACGAATAAGTCCCCTGGACCGGACGGGTTTCTACCTAAAGTGTTGAAAGAAGTGTGCGATGAAGTATCACGACATCTGTGCGCTATCTTTAACATGTCAATCCGGACTAAATGCGTTCCTAGAGACTGGCGTAAGGCAGAGGTGACTCCTATCTTCAAGAAAGGAGACCGTAACCAACCGTCGAACTACCGACCTATCAGTCTGACTTCGATAGTCGGTAAACTCATCGAAAGCATCATGGTGGACAAAGTGACGTCGTATTTAGAGTCAAACCTGCTACTGAGGAGTTCCCAGCACGGCTTCCGAAGGCAACGGTCATGCCTGACGAACCTTGTAGAATTCTTCCACTTCGTTTTCAGTGAGCACGATCGGGACAAGGCGGTGGATGTGGTGTACCTAGACTTTCAGAAAGCCTTTGATAAGGTACCACACCGCCGCCTTCTCCGAAAAGTGCGAGCGCTTGGCATAGACGGAAAAGCCGGCTGGATCGAGAACTGGCTAAGTGGCAGACGGCAACGGGTGGTGGTAAATGGACAGTCTTCTGAGTGGGTGCCCGTTACTAGCGGGGTGCCTCAAGGTTCTGTCCTGGGACCATTACTATTCATCATCTACGTCAACGACATGGACGGTGACATGGTTGCCAAGATTTCCAAATTTGCCGACGATACCAAGCTTGGTATGAACGTTGCAAAGGATGGAAATACTGCCCGCCTGCAGGAAGATCTTGGGAAGATTGGGGAGTGATCGGACACGTGGCAAATGCCTTTTAACGTGGGGAAATGCAAAGTGATGCATATCGGCCACAGAATCCCCCAATCTCAGTATATCCTCAAGGGCACTGCTATGGAATCCACCGACACTGAGAAGGACTTGGGTGTTACTATCACTAGTGACCTCAAGTTCTCGAAACAGTGCATTAAGGCGGAGAAAAAGGCCCAAAGGATGCTAGTCTATATTAAGCGCCAGTTTGGTTATCGGGACCAGGAGATTGTACTGTGCCTGTACAACTCACTTGTCCGACCGCACCTGGGGTATGCCGTACAGTTTTGGAGTCCTTTATTGCGAAAGGACATCGCGAGATTGGAACGCGTACAAGCCAGGGCAACCAAGCTGATTCCCTCTATCCGACATAAAAGTTATGAGGATAGACTAAGGGAATTAGATCTGTTCTCGCTGAAAACCCGTAGACAGCGTGGTCAGCTCATCGAAGTTTTCAAAATACTTCGAGAGTTCGACAATGTTGACTACCGGGATATTTTCACACTGAGTGAGAACAGAACGCGCAATCACGGCTTCAAACTTGAACTGAAGCGTTACAACCGCAATCTGTGTGGAAATATTTTCACTTACAGTATCTGCGGTATGTGGAACCCACTTCCAGTGGAAGTTGTCAACAGTGAATCTGTTGACCAGTTCAAGTCAAGACTAGACAAAGTCTTGAAAAGTGGCCGTTTAGGGACGCAAAACAATTGAGCAGCCTTGTGCCCGCTCGATTGCTAGTCCAAAGGTACCCTCTTTGAATGGACCGTAAGGTCTCCTAGGGTACCTTCTTTCCTTGTTGTTACTCCTTGTTGTAGTTATGAATCAACTTGCAGTTAAAGAAGAGAGAGAGCCATAAAATCCTCTCAACGGCTATGTGTTTGTGGAGGCGCAGAAAATAAATGGTATCAAACTCATTTGAAAGTAGAGAATGGCTCATAGTCAATATTCTGAATCCTAGGTAATCGATAGTGGTGTAAGCAAAAAATATTTATTCGGACGTGCTGTAATTTGGTCTTTACGTAACTTCCGTGAATCAAGGCTGGTCGACCAATCCTTATAATAGACATAAATGTTATCGAAGTACAATGTAATGTCAGACAGACCTCGCATCACGATCATCATCAAGCTAATGTAAGTGCTATAACCTATAGATAAAGCAAAAGTTTATCTACCGAATTACATCAGACATCATTATGTTACAAAGCTTGTCTATTTTCTGGAATGTTCTTTGTTAGGGAAATGGTAATAAGCTTTGCAGGACATAAATTTCACTAATTCGTAAATCTTTTCAAGTGACAATCAATAACCGGCATCGGCTGAGAATCAAAAGTAGTTGTAGCTAAGAGGAACCTGGTGTTTAACCATAAGGACAGGGAAACAATAATCAGATGAGAAAGGTCTTATTATTTTAAGGTTTTTTCAATTATCAACTTCTCTATCCAAAAATGGTCGAATATGTAAAAAGATCAGATATGACTTTTATCTAATTGGTCGATTGGAGATAATTCTTATTTTAGGTTTTAATAGATCTGTGCATCCTGTTACTCATATCCAAACATCAGGATAATATGATAACTCTTTGATTTATACGAGTAAATTCCTTGGGGAAAGAGCGTCTGAAATATTTTGGTAAGATGTTACCGTGATACACTTTGGGCTTCTTGTTAAAATCTAGCAAATAATTAACATTATTCCGCCCTATTAGCACCCAATAAGCTAATAGTAACAACACTTCATCAACTGCCTTAAAGGATAAGTCTATTGTCTTTAAATCATAGTATGTTTTCTAGATTTCTTGCTTTGTTTGTGCATTTTCCACAGCAACCTTTGTGCTCTTATCTAGCCTCTCACGTAAATCTAATAAGTATTTATAGATTATTTGCCTAGGATTATCAAAAGGTCTCCTTTCCAAAGGTTCCCTTAAGATGACAAGTGGTCTTTGAACTAGCCTGCCATGAACTAATTCAAAAGTTGAATAGACTAAGGTTCTATTTGTGATTTCTCGGGAAGAAAGATTCAGGATATTCTTTTTCGGAGATGATGAGGTGCACCATGGGATTTTCTTGAAGAGAAGGCAAAGTTTCTTATTTAGTTTGGAAGATTTTCTAACGTAGGCGTGGTGGAGATGGTTTTGGCTTAAACGAAGAAAATGAGAGAGATTTTAACGACCGGAGAAGGTTTCTCTCAATTTTCGGAGGGATTCACGTTGAATGAGAAGAAGATGCTTAACTGAGACCGCAACTGACCGCACTAAGAAAAAGGTTGAGCATCTCTTTGACTACTAATTATGAATTTCATTGCTCTCCTGGGGGCAGAATATGGTTACCTATTTAACTAAGGTTATGCAGAGGCTATTTTGTCATGCATGCGCAATTTTTGTCGCTATTAGAATATGGAAATCGAAAAAAATGTCAAATTAATTTACTCTAATATATATATATATAAGAAGTGTTGGGAAGCTAAGTGGAGGTAGCACCTTTTGACTTCTGACTGCCTCATCCCACTGGAGTGTGATATGGTCAGGTTGACTGGTTCTCCAAGTACCACATCCCGGTAATCACTTCAGCAGGTGGGTTAACCCATGTGATGGCACCTCAGCAGGTAGATGAGAGGGGAAGGGCGAGTATAAACAGACATAACTCAGTTGTCTCATCTACTCCGCCTCTCTCCATGGCGAGGGGGCACACGCTCAAGTTAGTAGAGCTTTGCGCTTAGGAAATCTTTGGCAAGTGTCCAAGTATATCCCACTCAAATAATGTTTCATCCAGCTCCAAATATCCAATGACAGCAGGCAGACGCAGAGCAAGGGGTCGGTACGACATTAGGTCAGTAAGTCAAGTTACTGACCTAATCATAGGATTGATGTTAATCTGTTCTATGAAGATAAGCAAACATAGATCAGGTTCGAATTGATATATGTAAATTCAAAAGCTAGTTAATATATTATTAAATGTATGCTTTTTTATTTCAATAAAAGAAGCAAGAAAGGATTATGTTAAGCTAATTTCTATTTCAAGGTTTTTTTCAAAATAACTACGAAGAATGGAAGAACAGAAGTAACTATTATTGCATGGGGCAAACAGCTTCCCAAACGAACCATATTGGCACAAGAAAATACCTGCTATTAGACGAAGATCTATTTGGAATCCGTTCAAGATGCCTGGGTCGTCATCCCAAATGTTGTTCATGCATCTCAATGGAAACATATCACTGCGATTTTACCTCGAAGAAAACATTTCTTTAAAGTAGTATATCTACTGCACCGGATACCCACTCCATTGGGCGCCTTCCTATATTCTGACATTGCCTCTAAACTTTCCCACAATACCTTCAAATCTCCACAGGTCCTCCTTTTCGACAGGATCCAGTAAGATTTTTATCTTTGTGATAGAACGGTCTGAGGCCGTTATGCTTCAGCCCCTATCACATGTCGAAACACATGCTTTCCCACGTGTATGCTGCGAGAGGAAGTAGAAGGCGCGTTATCGTCCCCCCCGATCCCCAAGTTTAATCAAAGAGGTTCAATCCCCTGTTCGCCTCCATGCGTCGATCTCGCCAGTTGAATTAGGCTTATGAGCAGATAAGAAAATTCCCCAAGAGCCACCGGGACATTCCATCGAATTCCCCCTCCCCTATTTTCCCCTACGCCAAGGGGTTGACTCCGGCTATTTATGCGATAGCATTTGGCATTTGAAGCAGATCTCGATTATCTTCGCGAGGCATCACGCCGATTCGTCTCCCTTGTGCACCTAGGATTTCTACCCGATGAACCCCTTATTGTCTAGAAGAGGACAATATCCCTTGAGTGCCAAGGTTCGTGCCCCTCAAGACGCCAAGTCAACATGGCCCCCCTGTTGTTCAGAAAGAGAACAACTTTGGAACAGCCATTGGTCTTCGAGCCCGTTCGACAAGAAACAGTTCTCACCCCCCCTCTTGTTCAGAAAGAGAACAACATTTGGACAGCCATTGTTTTTCAAGCCCGTTCGTCAAGAAACGGTTCTCGTTCCCAAGACATAACGTCAGGGTAATTTAATTCCCCCTTTTTTAACGTTCTTCAAGAGAACGCTTGGTTACAACAATAACCTCTGTTGTTCATCTAGAACATCTCCGATATCCTGGCTCAAGGATCGCTCGTACTTTCGAGCCCCACTTCGCGCTCTAACTCCTGGAAGACAGTCCTTACCCCTTGTTAAGGACAACCCCCCGCAGAACCCCTTCTCCTGGAAAAGAATCGCCAGTTGGACCGAAGATTCCTTCCGATGACCTTCCTCTGCACGGCAACCTTGTAATTACGTAAGCTACGCATTAGATTTAGCCATTTAACCTTTTGTCAGCGCAACTCTGTGCTTTAAACGAAAAAAGCCAACCATTCACTTTTGTGGGTTTTTTTGCCGTTTTAAAGCCTTCCAAATCCTAATCCTCAGCTTAGTCAAATATTCCCATGACCTTTTTCATTTCCTGTGCTTCTCCCTATTTAATCCCCGGTTATGTAAACATTTTGCATGTGTTATTTTGATAGATTAATTAATAAAACTCTATTTTATTAATGTTTGCCATATTATTTATCCTTGGGCTCCGCTCCAGTTCTTAAGTATATTGAAGATAAATAAGCCCCCTCCAGGCTCCCCACCCCCTTTGAACCATTTTCGGAATCTGATTACCACGCACTCGAAATAGAGAATTATCCCCTCAACGAATATTTATATATATAGTATATCGTCGGGAGCCTATTCTACGACAATCTTATCATAGCGCTAATTTAGTAATAGGGATTGTACTGCAGAGACTGATGCAACCTTATTTTCAATGTTGGAAAGTACTGCTTTCAAAATTGGTTTTAACTTTTCTAAAAATAATCTCCATTCTTATGCATCATATGGAAGAGCTATTTTATTGTTTTCACTGCACAAAACGTATAATTTTCCCCCTTTTTACAAGCCAGCAAGTTGTTCTCTCAAAGTTGTGTTTCTAGGATATTAGCTGCTTATTTAAAAGTTCTAAATGCCAAGTAATATCATTAATTTTGGCCTCTTTTAAGCGATATTTTAAAGTATATTTGCCTAGAACTCGCCATTGCCATTGAACATTGATTCATCAAGAGAATACAGCAATTTCATGGTTTAAACAAAGTCCAGAATTGAAAGTCCAGTACCATTTGCTATAGATCTCAATAAAGACCTACTCTCAAATTAGAGACAGGATCTTTATCACATAATCAACTTAATATCTGTCAGTGGTTTAAAACTAAATTTTATATATCTACTTTGTTCTGGTTAACTATTTAACCAATATCCTAAATACCAGTAAATGTAAATAACATGTGGTTCACGTAATAAACTTAGCGGTAATCCAAATTTTAAATTCTTCAGATTTACTTCAGACCATTTAAAGACTACATTAGCTCCAAACTAAATTATAATGTCTTATAAACAAAGAACTAACTTTTCGATTATTTTTCTTGAATCTCTACGAGCTACATATATGAGAAAAAGCTTAAAGTTTCTTACTTTATCTTTTTGTCAAATTAGATTATGCTCATAAATTACTGGAAAAATCGTAGGCAAAATAATAAAATAAATTAGAAAATAAACAGGATTTACAATAAACTTTCACTATTGACAATTAATATCTTTCTCAATTTACAAAACTTATAAACATATATTTAAAAATTACTTCCAATTTCTTTTTCTACGCATAAAAGTAACCTATGGAATAACTTTCACTTCGATTTAGAATTTTGAATGCTGTAGTTTGTTGGAGAGTTAAATAAAAACCGAAACTCTTGTTAATTTTAGCGATAAATAAATGGGATGTTGCCCTAAAATATATTGCAGTATTCAATTTATGAAAATAAAAGAATCTTGGTGGAAAATGGAAAGAAATCTCTATATATTACTCCGCGGAACACAATTTTTATGTTAGATCTGACAGTTTTTTCACTAAATTTGGCCTCTAAATTTAATATTATTGACATCACTGATTTAGAGATCAGTCACGGGAAGGCAAGTAACGAGATAGAGACTTTCATTTCCAACTGAACATAGTGCAGGTCTTTTTACTCTACTAGTAAACTAGCAGTTACCAACTTCCTACAGATTATTCCATTTGTTATAATAATCTGAAGATAATTTCATGTGCGTTTTAGATTACCTCCACTCCAATAATGTAACAATTAAGCCACAACGAGTTTCGCGGGTATATTATTTGCATTTTTATCAAAATCCCTTTCTCTATTTAATCCTATTTATCCTTGCACTAATCACCACACCTCCTTTATTATTTCTACACGTTAATCCACTCATATTTTGCAAGGAAGTTTAGATGAATATAAGGAGATTTGAATATCATCCCTCTTTAATCTTTCACTGAGCCTTCATAAAATACAAATTCGTTTCTGTCAATAAAAGGGGAAGGAACTATAACATCTTAAAAGAGAGAGAAACCTGAGATTCTTTGCAAAAACAAAAGTGTTTTTCATAAGAAATCTAAAAGTCTACTCGTGTAAAGAGAGGCAAATAATCCACATATGCATTTTGGGTTTTAATCTTTCTTCCTTCAGATGTTTCTGTTTTAACCCATTTCTGCCTAAAGTTATATTTTACACCCGAATTTGCTTAAAAGAGCTATCTGAGAAAAATCTACAAACATTAGAGTAACTATTAAATTCATTTTAAAAAATATTTATGTTTTATGTATTTTTTGATGTTTCCTAAATATAGGATGCTAGAAATATGTTATAAAATAATGACAATTTTATGAACTCCGATTGTATTTTTAATACAAGTGATATTACTTTAAGTTCTTTACATGAAGAACATTGCATTTTTTAAAATGTGTTATGTTTTTGTGTGACAATAAAAACAACCGGTCTGTTTTTTTCTGCGGAATTCCCAGTGAGCATGATGGTCAAACTTGTGATATTCCGTTTTTTTATGTCTTATTTTCTAAACTTACTGCAGTGTGTCGCAGTATGTCTCCAAATAAACCCTAACCACACTCATAGGAAAAGGTAAAAGATCCATAGTATCAATTCCTGAGCATAGCTTATGGAATTGACAAGCATTAGTCATGGCTACCTCGATCATATAAGTTAATACTAATGAGTACCACTTCTTTCCTAGGATGCCATTTTCGTATGTTTTGGTCCATCCTATAAACACCTCCCACGCGTGCTTTTAATATCTTTACTAACTAAGGTTGTTGAATTTCAATACACTTCTTACTCGATGAGGAGTAGTGAGAGTCTTGATATACAGGTTCAATTCCTACTGCATTTGCTCAAATACCCACAATACTGTTATCATTTAAAGTTTAATTAGTATTTCATTATCAGCATCAGTCCTATAATCAAAACAACAACTGCTATTTTTATTCATTTATTCTCTTTTTGGTAATTGACATTTCTCGTCCTGGTTCTCTCTAATTGTGTCAGTAGCTTTTATTGACTTTTCTTTCAGCGCTGACATTAGTTTTACACTGGTAAAGAAATGATTAAAGCACAAATGATGTGAAAGAGGATTGTGGTTCAGAAGTACATCAGTAAATCTCGTATCAAGTTCTCCCTTGATCTTAATTCAGAATTTAGAACACCTTTTTTCAGATAGTAGTGAAAGCAGACCAAGTGTGGTTTTAACACACCAATTCTTGAGGCCAAAACGGATTGGCTTGCCTTAAATGTTTACATCGATTCATCACACATCGATTCATCAAAGCTATTGACTTGTTCTAATGTAGCATATTGAAGGAAATTATCATCTAGATAATCTATAGAGGCCTAATTACAGCAAATTTATCCCTACTGTTTAGGTTATTATTATCGGCAAATGCAAATGATTATAAGATTGATTTAAACCTCTCACACATCATTGCTTTGGAAACCAGTATATTACATGTGTCTGATACACGTTCCGAATACATTCTTCGTCTTGGATAAAATTGATAGCCAATAATCAACCGTATTTCTACGAAGCACTTCATTTCATCATTTGAAACATTCAAACTAACATTTGTTTGAAATGAATAAGATTTATAAGCATTTCATCAAAATAATAATTCAAAATACTGACTAATAGCGAGTTGTTTTCTTGAAAATTCTTACTTTAGAATATTTTCATCTCATATTCCTTTTACTAGAGGAAATGTTCTGTGTACTCTGAGAGAAGTGTAGTTCCTCGCAAGTTATATCCTTGACATATATATATATATATATATATATATATATATATATATTGATCGGTTACATTTTTCGTGGCATTATCAGGTGGAAAAATTGGAATGGTAATCGATTCAGATTTTTATTGTCAGGTAGAATATTGAAGGGGGCATTTTTTTATTTATATATATATATATATATATATATATATATATATATATATATATATATATATATAATTGATCAAAAATTACCCTCTATAATATATCTAAAACCAAGTATACATACGAGTATATGTAGGCCCAAACTATCCCAAATATAGTTTGATTGAGTTACTCTTCCGTTGAGAATCACTTCTCCTTTATAATACATACGAAAGGTGTTTGTAATATTAAGTTCAGAAATAAGTTCTTGCGGTTTTATCAAATTTATTCATTACCATTAACAACTTTATAAAAACTTTGCTTTTAATTGATAACAATATTCAATTTAATCAATAATATATTCTCTGTCGTTATTTACGACCTCTTCTCAACGTTCAACTAGTTTTTCAATGCCTCTGCAATAAAAAACTTTGGATTTTGACTTGAAGAATTCGTCTAACCAGCATTTGGATGGCGTCTTTTGTCAAATTGGCAATGTGAGGACGAGCATTGTCGTGTTGCAGAAGGACTCCCTAACGTCGATGAGGTCGCTTTTCACGAATAGCTTCGGTGAGTCGATATATTTGTTGAACGTAGAGTTCTGCATTGACAATCTCGTTGTTCGCAAGTTGCTCATAAAAAATGATTCCTTCACAATCCCACCACACACACAGCATTGTCTTTAGTGGATGAAGTCCTTGCTTTAATCGCGGAAGTGGTTTTTGATTGTGGCTAAGCCATTGGTTTCGATGGTTGATGTTGACATAAACACAACACCTTTCGTCGCCAGTGATGATGCGGTGAAGAAATCTGTCCTTATATCCACAAGTAGCCTTGTGGCGAGCAAGCAAATCTGCGGCAATCGTAGAGCGTTGAAGTTTGTTGCTTTCGCAAAAAGCGTGCGGAACCCATGCACGAAGTTTTTTAACTTTCCCCATCGAATGAAGGCGATTCAGTAGAGTTTTTTGATCACAGGATTTTCATGTACAAGGTCGTTCAATCGATCTTCATCCAATTTAATGGGGTGACCAGAACATTGTTCGTCATTAAAATTGAAATGACCGTTTTTGAAAAGTGAAAACCAGCATTGAGCTGTCCTTTCTAATAAAGCATTTTCTCCGTACAAAGCACAAATATCGCGACGAGCTTTGCTGCGTTTGCATTGTTCCCGGCTCGATTAAAAATTAATAACAACAAGTGTCGAAAATACACAACTTTTAAATAAACCGCAATGACTTATTATTCAACTTCAAGACGTAGCCTAAGCAAAAGCCTAATAGTCTACGTTGTTAAGAGACGTAGCCTAACCTTTGCATATTTGCTCTCATTATTTATTATTGTTTCTTAATATGTGCACAAATCACGAAAACAAAACTTAAATCAACACAACATTAAAAAAAACGCAAGAACTTATTCCTCAACCTAATATATAAATATATATATAATATATAAAATAACATACACAAGTTATAATAATTATCTAGGCCGAATCTTTACCAAGTGTGACACTCAAATATCTTACACTATTCTATACTGTTAATTTCCGGTGACACCAACTTTCATCATTATATAAAACAAACACATTTCATCTGCGTAACTTCAAATTTATTCAGACTAAAATATGATGCATTACGGTATAAAAGAATTATAAGCCCAAGAAAAATAGAGATTATGAATACGAGGTATACATACCTGCTAATAGTAAGGTGTCTGAAAAACAAAATCCTGATACTTTGTAAATTTGAGAGTTATCTTCGTTCATGCACCTTTTCTCAAATCAAAATCCTATATGAAAGCCGTCTGCGTGTTATTTTGTGAGAATGCATACGAAATATATCTAGATTTTTGTAATAGTTAGTTTCCTATCACTATTTTTAGAAATAGGCTAAATATAAACTCTAGCCAGAAATGGGTTAACCATTTTCCTTTTTACATTTGGTAGATTATCACTCGTGTGTCATACTTTAATGCATTTCCATAAAAGGGAAACGCATTTTAAAGCTAAATGATGGATAAGAATAGCCTCTGCGTTTCCTCTTCATGGAGGCGATCCCTTGGCATTTATTTCAGACGAGCATAACTCAGTAACGATTATTATTTCAGAGTTACTTAAAACGAAGAGGACAAAGTCTATGGGAGAATCTACGCCTGAAGGTTTGTAAGAAGGGATTGGTAAAGAAAGTGATGGAGTTAGAACAAGTGAAAATGCGTGAAAGAAGTATACTTCTAGATCTACTTGAAGGAATTTGGGCCATAAGAGCATCGATTCTCCATGCATCAGTTACAACGTTGTTTCACTCGCTTAACCTGACTCCCTCTTCCGGGACGGATCGTCTTTGCCAGAACAAAAGACGACTGAGCAAGTAGCCAAAATACAATATTGTATAAAAGGTTTTGTCCGATAACTACTAGCCATTCAAAAATTCAATATGTTGGTAGCCCTTTGCGCAATCTAGGATGATCTAATGTCAGAAAAGTTTCTGTGTTTGACTCGCAGCCAGTCCAGTAAGTTAAATCTTTACAATGATAGAATCATGATAAAACGTGGTTTCAGGCAAGTGATTCTAATGAAAATATTTTAGATATATTAGCTGGAATCTTATTTTGTCATTAAATTCGCATTACTAAACTCGTTTTGTATCTTATAACCTTGTATCAGTTCACCCATCACTCCATTAACTGCAAATGAAAACATTTAACATCTAATATGATCTGTGTCTCTATCTAGGACCCATCATAGTTGCAACTTTACAAGCATTCCCGGATAATATCGCAGATAAGAAAACAGATTAGGTGGCATATTCCGAGTGCGAGCTTAGAAGGCACTTGATTTTAGAAGAACGATCTCTTGAAGCTTGTAACAAAAACGTCCATTGTACAAAACCAAGATTAATGTGCCGTTTATCACGCCTCAACAAAGTGTTTTTAAATTGTTATCTCTCTGTTAATGGAAACTTTAAAATTTTCAGCAGTCTATATAACCCAATAATATTCGTATCAAGATATGGTTATTTTTTTGGTTCCATTTATTTGACTATTTCATATTTTGCGGAGTGCTGTTTCTCTTTTTTCTCTGAAAAATCTGTACAAACCTTTTCAACTAACTTACTATCATCAGCGAATTTCGTTATCAGGCAGCAAAGTTCCTTGTGTTTATCATTAACATACAATAAAAATATAACTGGAATCAGTACACTATACCTGGAAACACCATTAGATTCAATCCGTTGAATTACAATTCGCTCTTCCCTTCTCCTAAGCCAGTCTTCTAATCATGTGAGCAAGTTTGCAACGATACCTTGGCCATCGAGTTCTTATTTAGTCGCAAAAGTTTCACATTTTTCAAGGCTTTTTGAAAATCCAACTATATAATGTCAATTGTTTTCTATCGTATTATTGAATATGATATAAAACAATATCATGTTAATCGGATACGAATTACTTGTTTTAGGAGATCGTACTGTCTTTATTAATTCAAGCATCTTCACTATGATGATTGATCTAATTAGTTTAATATTCAATAAGGCTTGACTAAACAGCCTATCTATAGTAAGACGTTGGGTCTATAGTTGTTGTCTGGGTGAAATTCTTGTTTTCAAAATAGTTGGTGCTTTTCCTTTTTTTTCAAATAAAAGCAATATTTCTAAATTGATTTATAGAAATTATAAAAAGAATGCGTAAACAGTGGATTAAACAAGAAATATATAATTTAAAAAATATTGCAAAAAGATATGTATTTCAGTACTTTCGATCATGACATTATATATAGTCATTAAAATGTAATATGTTTAAGTTGAGAAAAGGTATTGTAACTAAAAAGAGAGATCACAGAAAACATTGCTTTCTTTATATTTGCTTGAATAGGACAGGTATTAAATGAATGACTTGCTACATTTTGTCTCTATAGAATATATTACCAGCTTTGACATAACTACATATTAAAGAAGTACGTTTACCATCCATTATGATTGCATAATCTATCTGATGAAAATACTCCTACGAAGAGATGAAAGATCTCCTTCTAGAGGGAAGACCACCATTGCACCGAGCGTTGTGAATATAATAAAATATCTGGGGTCAACATTAAGATTTTTGTTTTGTTGTGGTATTTGGTATTCGTCAATGAGTTCAGGTGTGTAAATGCGAGTTCTGTTGTCTGCAGTCACGGATGACTAAAAGATATCAGACATTTTTTATTTGTTTTTAGATTAGAGTGATAAGAATAATTATTCTAATTTTACTTGAGTGCATTTTTGTAAAAATGTCAGTATTTTAAAATAATAAGAAAAATAATGCACTGAGTTGCGGAATCTTTAGGAAGAGAGTTTCAGTCCCTGAACTTTGCTATTCAATCAAAAGCTTAAGCTGATAACAAATCTTGGTTAAATTAATTATACTGTATAATTATAATCTATTTTGTCATATTTTGGGGGGAAATAAATGTTAACGTTTAATTCACTTCCAGAAATGTTCTGCACCAAAGTGACCTGAAATGTGTAAAGCTAGTTGATAAATGAATTGCATAGAGGAGCACCATCTTTTACACTAATGAATTCATATGAATTCCAGGCTACCTCATGATTGGAAAGAGGCAGGTATGAACTCTTTAGCGCGCACAGTGAGGAGAAGACTTTTCGACAAAGGTCTTGAGTTGAAATGGCTACGAAAATGCCTCATCTCTTCAAGACGAACCTCGGATATGATCTAGTTTTGTAGGAAGTGGACTATTGAAGAATGAATTAAAGCAATATTCTCTGATGAGGGTCTCTTCCGTTTTATTTAGCTTCTGGATGATCCTTCGTAAGGAAGAGAAATAGGGAATGCTTTCAAGATTTCTTTGTCGTGCTCACGCTGAAGCATTCAGACACTCTCAAATTTGAGCAGTTTCTCATCTAAAAGGACTGGAATACTAAAGATTTTGCTAAGGAACATAGCCGTGAACTCAAAATAGTACAAATATGTGCTTTATTAGCACCTTTTTGCATTAATTAAAGACCAATTTAGGATGATAACTATATTTTTAGCATGATGGCGCCCCTTCTCACAAACTCAAATAATAACAAAGTTCTTCATTGAAAATACAATCGAACCTTTGGGACCATGGCTCGGAAATTTGCCATATTTTTGGCAATAATAAAACTGCCGGATTATAAAGAGTAGACACGCAATTTTGATTCTTATTTAAACCAAAAACAAAACAACATCAGTCAAGATATCCTGAAAAAAATCGTATCCTTCATGCCATAAAGAATTGACCGTATTTTAGTCTCTTTTTTAAAATTTCACCTTCAATTTATGATGTGAACAGGGTAAAACGAATTGCAAAGTTTGAATAGTTCTATTAATTTTCTTATCTAAATATCTAAGTCTCGAGACTTTTGGCAATGACTGCATAGGAACTTGTTCCATGAGATATTTAGCCTACCATTTCGGAGTCTGCATAGAGTATGATTTCTTTGCCGCCTCAGTCTTTATTAACCTTTCATTGCCCTCTGTCTTCATATTTACTTACATTTAGCTACTGTCTCTTTATGAGCCGTATAATTGAGAAAAATCCTCAATTAAATTTCAGTTATTAAATCAAATAAAATTTGAGTACTTTTTAGTAAATGGATTTTACTTTAGGATTTGACTTTCTAGTCTCGTCGGCAATATCCCCTTCCAAACTTTCCGGGAATTTTCTAGTCATCATCACCGAAAAAAATAGTAAGACAAAATTGCTTCTGTTTTGACCTAAGTACTATAAAAAAAATATTTTCGATCTTATTATTTTACTATTTATTTGCTTATCCACGACTTTCTTTTCATAACCCAAATTTTTAGAAGTGTTTCCCCCTTGCTAAGAGTGTGAATTAACTTTTTCTAGCTATTTTTCTGCTCATGTTTGAGTAGGTAACTGATCTTACCGAACTGTAGCTAGGTGAAGTTAAGCAATCTCGCAGGCGGTTATTTACTGAATAGAAATCCAATCGGGATCTTATTTGCTTTGCTCTCGTATATTATTAGACAACATGGTTGGGAATCTCCAAACTCACACAAACTTTTTCTCTCTTTGAAAACAAGGGATTTCAAGCTAATTCTACTCATAGATGTTGAAACTTTCCCTTTTCTAACGCAATCGAGAGAATGACTGTGAGCATAATTTTTTCTTTCCTAGAAAACTACAAGAATTAACAATTAGAATTTATAATTTAAGTTTCAAATTAAGATAGGGTCGAGGTTGAATAACAAAGATGTGCATACAATCAATGAAGTCTATGAATTAACAAAAATCAGAATAAAAGAAAAGAGTGAAGTTTAAGAATAAAATTATGGCAAGGTATTCTTCCTTATAACGGGTGTTCCATTAAGATGGATTGAAGTTAGCAGTAAATAAAACAGTTTTATTTGTGAAAACATATTGATTTCAGTACTGGATCATGTTATTTGAGTTATGGCAAATATGTTTTAAAAATAATATCGCCTAAATGTCCGTCAAGGCTTTAGGGGTACACCTCCACTCGATGGTCAAAGTTTTTGATGACATCTCTGCATAGGTGCTCCTCGATCTCACCAATATGCCTTATTATCTCATCCTTCAGCTGTTGAAAGGTTGTTGGCTTGTTGGCATAGACCTTACTTTTAAGATGACCCCAAAGGAAGAAATCTAAAGGCGTCAAGTCACATGATCGTGGTTGTTAATTGACCTCGCTGTTTCGAGAGATAATGCGACCTGGTAACAACTCATTCGATTCAGCCATTGTTGCATTGGATGTGTAGCATGTGGCGCTGTCCTGTTGAAACCACAAATCTTCGACATCCATAGAATTCAATTCAGGTCATAAAAAGTGGGTTATCATGGCACGGTATCGCTCGCCTGTCACCGTAACAGAATTCCCAGCCTTATTTTCGAAGAAATACGTCCCAATGATTCCGCTAGCAAAAAAATGCATTCCAAACAGTGACCTTTTGTGGATGCTGTGCCTTTTCAACAATCATCCTGGGATTTTCATCAGCTCAAATGCGACAATTCAGCTTATTAGCGAATCCACCAAGATGAAAATGTGCTTCATCACTAAAGATGATTTTTTGCGAAAACCATCATGGTCTTGTCTTTGCTCGTGCACCCAATTGACGAATGTACTGCACTGCAAATGGTCAGCAGTTTTCAGTTCTCGTGTCAATTGAATTTTGTAAGCGTGCAGAGACCAATCTTTTGTCAATATTCGATGTAACGTTGTTGTGGAGGTTCAATTCCTGCGCGCGATGACGAATAGAGGTGTCTGGATCTTCGGCCACATTCTCTCGCACTGCAGCAATGTTTTGATCTGAACGGCGTAAACGAGCACGCAATGGCGTTTTCATATCTGCCACCGACCCCGTTTGTTTGAATTTACGAATAATTTTGCCAATTACATTCTCGGTTGGATGATTATGTTTACCAAAAAAATCGTGAAGTGCCCGAAATGCGTTTCTGTTTGAACGTCCATTTTCGTAATAGGCCTTGATAACTTTAACACGTTGTTCGATTGTTAACCTTTCCATGGTTGAAATTTACAAAGACTGAAGTTGTTAAATCTGAAAGAAAAAAAAAATCCTTAGACTCTTAAATTAACTCACTTTTAGAATCGGTCCAAGTTATTGGAACACCCTTTATACACAAAAATGGATAGTCAAAACCTATATCTCTCAAGCGAAATGATCCGTACTCGTATCTTATTGACTTATTGATAGACTAAATTCACAGCATTAATATGAGAGTTTTATCGCTCTGAATTAAGGTAATGGCCCCCGACAGAATGTTTTCCAGCTTGTTCAACGGATGTAAGAGGTTCCAGGATAATGCCAGAGTAAGGGAATACCAGAAGGGTGATTGAAAGGAGTGGGATTCTGAAGGGGTTCAAAGAGGTGCAAGAGTACTTAAGTAAGAAGTACAATTGTAGGATGTGTGTATGGAATAGACGGAGTAGGTAGATACTACAAAATTCCTAATCATTTATCTTGAGAGTTGATGCACATTTTAGAACATCATGAAGAAGCCGCTTCATACCTAAATGAGAGATTTGATTTATTTTAATTTGATTTAGATATGGCTTATTGAGATTTCGGATAACTTACATCACAATGGTGCTAAGCTGATATCTAACAGTGAAAAATCGGATAATCCTCAATGATCTGAAAAATAAAGATTGAATGTTTGGTACATAATTATATCGATTGCTTAAAACAATATAATAACCAACGCAAAACACAAAAGAAAATGAAAACAACTGAGGGTTCGGAACATAATAATAATGATAAGCAGCGAAACATAGCCCATTATAGGAATGATAAAATACACAATGATTGTAAATTGATTACTCAAGGTTTGGCCAATAATCCGAACACTTCAACGCACGGTAAGCGTAGAAAGATGAATGGAAAATAAATTAAATGAGCTTAAATGAAACTGCGATCAATGATTGTCAGAAAAATTATCCTGAAAATTTCAATCCCCAATGTATTTCGTCATGTTTGTTCTCAAATTCCATCAGTGTTAATTTAGTTTTTGTAAGAAAAATTTGTAGAGTTGAATACTGTTTGATTGTTCTATTGGTGAAAATGTGTATGCGGTTTTATGTACACCAGCTTTAAAAAGCGAATGTGCACAAATCTTTTTTTTGCTACTCTGGTTTGTGTAGGCCATGTTCATGCCTCTGTAAGACATTGTATGGATGTTTCTATTGTAGAGATAGTAGGAAATATTGATATCTTTAGGTTGGACATGGGTATACTCATATATTTCTTTGTGAATGAAAGTTTCCTTTCGGTCCATCGGCCTGAAATGATAGCTACAAGAAAATTATTTTTGTTCATATGTCATTCTATAAGCTTGTTTTGCAAAGAAGCGCAAATCCCCGGTGAAAAACAAGTCACATGTCTTTCCTCGCGAGTAGGGTTGCTAGAAGATTGCCCAGCCTATAACCAAGAGCTATTTTTGCTTGAAGAGATGACTTTATCTTGCTGTAATATCTTTCCAGAACAGTTTGTCCGGTCACAGTGGCAGGAGAGATGTAAGGCTGCTCTGTTGTTGAGAATTTTATAAATTCCTCAAATAATCCTGAATGTGATTGTAATTTATTATCAAAAATTATGTTAACTGGAACACAAAAGCGTGAGACATGGTTGGTAATGGAAGTTTTAACCACAGACCTTGATGTTTTATTCTTAACTAAATATGCCTCATGCATTTAGTGCAGCTGAAAATGAATTTTACAAGGTATTTTGTAACGTTTTTTTGTGATTGGAAAGCCACTTAAATTGTCTAAATCGATGATGAGGACAATTTCTATACTATCCATGTACGTTTTTTTCTCGTCACTTACTAAGCAAAAATGCCTGTGCTAGATTTGAGAGAAGTTCGAGTGCTCAATGATATAAATTGTGTTAGTAATGGAAGACTAGTTTGCCAAAATCACAAGTGATAAAGTGAGGTAAAAGTGTCCGATTTCTGATATCTTTATTGTATAAAATAATGAACTCAGATTTGAGAGCTTTCTTCGTAGTTTGCTAGGTTATTAGAAATGTGGTAGCTTTAATAATTGCTTTGTAAGCTGTGAGAACGACGAAGGTTGTGCCTTCTAGTAAATGTTTGAAATGTTTGCTTGTAATAGCTATAATGATTAGATTCGTTGATTACACAACCTGCGCTATGGTAGGGCTGACAGCCCTGAAGGGCGCATTATAAATACCTATTCATCATCATTAATATGGAATCTTTCAAATCTAAACAAATTAAATATTTACGGAACCACACTAAACCCGATATCGGACGTATCAGAAATTTGGGGATGCGGGTGATCTCGCTTTGGGGTAAGTAATAGCGAATTCTGATTGATCATTCTATTAGAATGTTGAATCAGTCTGACGTCTGTACTTGTTTTCTGACAATCCTCTTGAGCAATGACCTCTGTGGCTCCATTGCTATGAAGCTTCTAAGGAAATATACTCAGGCAAGGAATCTGTGTTCATCTTGAAATACGTTTGTTCAAGAACAATTACTACTAATTTCTATCTTGTCTTCCTGTTGGAATATTCCTTGGAGTTGAATTTATATTTATTAAATAAAGGGATTCTACTGAGAAAATCAAGTTTCAATATTGTTTTTAAAGGGGCAACTTTAATTTTACTTGATATGAATAGGTCTCCATCATATGCAAAATCGAAGGTGAAATCACCCAGAACATAACTAATGTACTGTTGAAATGTTTGAAGATAATTAGATATATCGGACGAAAGAGAAGCTACTTGATAAGGTCCTCTGGCGTGATGATGACTTTTTTCGATGGACTTTCACCCCATAGCTTAGATACCACCTTATATTTTTGAAAACTATCAGTGAAATCGGTAAAGAAGTGAAGGGATACTCTTTCTTAATTGTAACTCAGTATCCTCTCTGCATTTAACCTATCAATGCTCCTGTTAAACCGATGTTTTCGATCTTTCCCCTTGTGTTCTTCGAAGTCGCTAATGCTGTATTAATGATCGAATTTTTTTGATAATTGCTTCTAAAATGTGAACTGACTATGCTACCTGAATTATATGCTATTTATAGCAATTCTTCCTACCCTCTCCAAAATTGGTGTACACGAGCTCTTTGAAGCCCACTGGACCTAAAGAACTTCATTCAAAACTCCATATTATTTTTTCTATTATATTTTCTTAGTAAACGTGAGTATATATACTTACCCCCGCAAAGTATAGAAAATTAAGAATATAATTAAGGATGAATTTCATTCATTTTTATAAATGCGCTCTCAACTGACTTAAAAGACCTTCATTTTAAATGGAGATGTTGTTTAAATCTTAGAAGCAGTAGTTAAAAAGGAACTTTAAAATACTCTATTATTTTTGTTATTATGATTATGCGTTAATCGAAAAAAAGGCAAATAGAAAAAAAATTCACTACTGTCAAATTCCACTCATTTTCGAAGTAGGATTTGACTGTTCAACCCCACCAACTAATTAGATTTCTCACTTCAGAGAGGTATCATGCCTAATATATAATATCAGAATTTCTACAGCGTGGAGCCCTCTTTAACAAAAAGCTCCCGTCACCACTTTCGCTCACCAGTTCCACCTGAACACCAGGTTCCAAGGTAACCCTCCTTTTACACATTCCCCAACTTCACCGCAAAGCTTACCAATATTAAAAGTTAATAGGGATTTACATAGTGAACAGTTATTTATAAGCCAAGTGAGATATCCAAGCTTCACTTATTAATTTATCTGTCAAAGAACCTTATTTGTATATATATATATATATATATATATATATATATATAATTTTCTTCTTTAGTGTTCATTAAACTTTATTTTCATAATGTTTGTGTATCTAACTTCCTTTGGATCGCTTGTTTGCAAAGTTAATTCTAATCCCTCTGTAACCAAACTATAAGCACTCTGAGTCAATAAACCCATTCAGGGCACGGGCCGAACGATTTATAAGGAGTAGTACGACGACCCCTCCGCATTCGTGATAATAAGATATATATATGTATATATATATAAGAGTTGGGGAAAACTCCAACCACCCCTAGGCCTATTCCTTGACAGTATTTCATCTGGACAACTTGGTTTATCATTTCAATCTTTACTGAAAACAAGCAAACTGGTTTTACTTGCTTCCCTATTATATTTCTAAAACTGTTGGACATTCTCAGTCAAGAACTATTTTATTACAATCTGACGGTAATGGTTTTTCTTAAAAATAAACTAAAGTTGAAGGTATATCACTTCTACATTCTGAATTTTAGAGAATTGTAAGAAAAACAAGATATGTTATAACAGTCAGTTTCCTCCTATGTCAAAATTATTGGCGTCGATTATTACACCAAAATAATATTAGTGTTTCAATTAATCGGATTTTTTGGCAAAACTTTGAATACCTCACTTATATGTCCACAAAGAGGATTGCAGCAGAAGTAGTATTGGGACTCCTACACTCTCTATGAGGTAGCGTATCAAAAGGATTAGAGGGAAGATTCCAAGGGATCCCTCTCCTGTTATTTAGGAAGTAGGAACTAGAATCTTCGACATTTCGTCCGTCGCGCAATATTTCGCAACCACCTTTTCCTGCATTCTTCAACTTTGATACAGCTAGGGGAGCATTCAGAGCATGTACTTTGATCCCTAAAGAATACTCTAATGAATTGTTTTCCTTGCAAAAGATGGGATCGGTGCTCACTTCTCTCATAGGTAGTATCCGATTAGTGCCCCATATTGTACAAAATAATGGTGAGATCCTCCCTTCTATGGAGAAGAGGAGAAACTTCCAATTTTTTTTGACTGGATTGTTACCGCAATATGAAAACATTAACGAGTAATTCTATAAAAGGCACACTCCTTTCCTTATCCCCAGATTCCTTATTTAATTTCCATATCGCTAAAAAATAAACTCACTGAACACGATGATCACTAAGAAATATTTATAACTATCTATTCACATACTTACATCGCTTAATTTTCTATATAGTAGTACTTCTTAATATCAAAACCTCCGTCACTTTTCCCTTTTACAAAGGGACAAATAAGAAAGAAATAAGAAGGCCTTCCATTCTATTGTGCATCTATGGTTCATTCGGTTTTTTAGTCGTTAGCTATTTGTTTCCTATTCTATCTCATTTGATTAAGTATATTTATTTTGTTCTTGTGATCTCACTTAGTTCAGCTTTCCAAATTGAATTGCTTTAGTTTGTGTGGTAAATTTTCAATGCTGGAGATTGTACATATATACTTAGATTTAAGCAGTGTAGATATCATTTAATTCTGAAAACTATATATATAATTACCCAATTCATACAGTAAATAGAAAGTTAATGACTGCAGTTGTTTCTTCCTCCTTAATGCAGCACTAATCATTTAATTTGCATTCAGCGCTGTGTAATTTGTTTAGTAGGAAATTATTAATTTCTTACATCGTTACCCAAACTTAGGGAAAGGTAAACTTCAAGCATTGGTTCAAGTACGGGACTAAGCCATCTAATACTTATTGACATTCAGAATCAAGAGACTCATTTGAAACCAGGTTTTCCTACCATATACCTTACGACATAAACAAAATTCCTTTAATGATTCTTTGGCTGAATTACTTTGCTATCTTAAAGAGGATTTTTACAGGTGAGAGTTCGAATAATATTCCCTGACTTTAAAACTTCTCTTCTTTTAATCTACCTCTTGGCTTTTTATTGAAAGAGATTAGTTTTTATCAGAAGAAAATGTACAACTAAAAAAACCCGAGCATTAAACCCTCTTTGTCCACATAAAATCAAACATTGAATCATTCAACATAAATTTTCTACTATAATATATAAATAAAACACCTATATTTGAATGCCACTAATAACTATATACTTATGAAGGCATATTTAGCCATAGAAATCGTGCAGTCTTTGTCTTCTCACTTTAATGTTATATAAAGCTATGCATGTTAATTAACAGCATTTTATGCAAAAGAGAAAAGTCAAATACTAGCTTTGGGGAGATGATAGGGAATATTTTCGTACGCTATGATGTGCTAAATAAAGAATTTTGGGGCCGTCTACATGAGGGAGACTTGGCCGCACTTCCTCTACTTGTCTTTTATCAAGATGCCCCTGAAATATTTTATTTGAAACCGGAAGAGGATAATGGTTATTTTGTCTCAATTTGGCTACCATATATAGAAGAAGAGATTTGGCTAACTTGCCTGATCGCTGCAGCGGATTTAAAATCTTGGTAAATCCATTCATCTGCAATAGACAAGGCTAGAAGAAAAAGTCCTAAAGAATCCATATCTCAAATTGACTGTATAGTATCTTTGACAAGATCATTACCGCTGGCCTTTCGTAATGCCGCACCTACTGGAATGAAAGGCATAGCCTCTACTTTAGTATTTAAGTATGTTGTCTTCCATATGAGAATATTCACTTATAAATTTTTGTTAGGAGTATCTAACAATCAAGTGGGAAATACGTTTGAAACCAAATTACCCGAATTTGGCTCGGTTAGTTTGACCTTAAACTCCCTATTTTGTTATCTTGTTTTTTTCAACACATTCATATAAAGGTTTTAAGAGAATTCGTCATTTCCAGAGCCTTCATGCTTAGAAGTGTGTCATTGGTTATTACCTCACACATTAAACTTTGTATACTATTGGTAGGCCTTTTTGTTTGAACCCATTTATGAATAGCTTAATCTTAAGAGAGACGAGTAACTCTTTATTTGCTGCCTCCTCTACCTAAAAGAGGGCTTTGAGTGTTTCACTATTATATGTGTCTGGCATTGACTATACCGGTGCCATCAGAATCTGGAACGGTAAATAGAATGAAAATATTTACATCATAATGTTCACTTGTGCCACCATGTGAGCTATCATTGAAAGGAATCAAATGGATTTTCAATCTATTCAGGAATCCTTGGTAACAGGGTTTGTGAAGTGCTTAATATTTCTTACTAAAAGTTTTAAATGCAGTAATAGGTAATAAAAATTTCGCAGGAAGAAGTTTTGACCATTGTTAATGAGTTAAAGAAGCTTCTGAATCAACACACTCTGTCTTATTTATAAGAGAAGCTTTACGCTCTAGACCCACTAACTCGATATGAATAAATTCTTGGTTATCGGAAACTCCCTCTAAAGGAGCTAATCGAGGTTGATGATCCTGAATTCAGCTTCTGTTTGCTCTAAATAAAAAGCTAAGGCAGATGTAACGTCGCCGTCATTAGGAGTATTAAGGTTAGGGCATCAAGAAGCTCGTCGTGTTAAGAGAGAAAAAAAAACACTGATCGGCGTTTTCGTCTTTCTAAAAGAGTGCTTTTCTTGAAATTGGAGCTCCCTGTGATGAAGTAGGGACTGTGACATTGATTAAGAAGGCATGGCATGTTTGGATATTGCCTTGCCATCAGCGGATACTCCAATCAGAATTTCGTCTCCATTTCTAACTGTGGATATATCAATCACATCTCGTGTGTAGTTGTACTGGTGGATTCCTTAAGCATAAGCTCGTCTTTACTTACACCTACGCATACCTCAATCACAGGTTTGTCTTATCATCCACCCACGGATACATCTACTCCAGATCCGTCGAAAAATCTAAATGTGGTTACTAAAACTACAGAATCTACAAGATCTCTAAATAAAAGAACTTTCATTGCAAATCAAGCCACCAGCTATAATTCTGAACTTAGTGTCGGTTCTTGACCTCCCCCCACTCGTCGTTTACTTTTGGCAAAGCAAAAGATAATTATAACCATTATTTGCGTCAAGATTGAGAGCCACAATTCTAAATAATTCACGTTAAACCATAATTTATTGTAATCAATTTTAATTGAAAGTTAATTTAAATTTAATGGTTTTATTTATGCCTATATGTCTTTGTATAAACATGTTCGTAACTCCTCTTTCATTCCCTCCCACTCCTCAACAGATTTAACTTTCTTGGGGGTTTCCCCTCGACGACCCAACCATTACTTTTCACTCTTAGGACGAGACCAGAAGGAATTAATCGGAAAGCCTTCCATTCTATTGTATACTTTTGTGTAATTTTTCTAATTTTTTTCTTGGCAGTTCATTCTCTACCATACCTCATTTGATTAAGTCTAGTTATTTGGTTCTTGTGATCGTAATTAGCTCACCTTTCCCAATCTAAATGCTTTAGTTCAATTGCTGGATATTGTTTCTATAAGAACTGGTGCTCTTCGTAAAGTTATATAAGTGCAAAATGTAAATACATATTCTTAGATTCAATCACTGTAAATATCATTTAATACTAACACATGTGTATATTTAACTTATTAACAAATACTCCACATTCATCCTTAAATTAGCACCCGGTATATAAAGGTATATAAAGCACCAGGTATAAAAATATTATTTTCTTCCATTAACCATGCCCACTATACATTCTAAACTCGCGACTCAAAATCCGATAAACTAAAGCTTGCCATAAAATGTTTAACGATGCTGGTGAAAGAGCGTATGATTAGGATTTCTTCAGGTCAATGGGATAACCTCTAAATTTAGTGAGCAGGAAAGATAGCACCTGAGTCAGTTATAGTAGAAAAAATCCCAAGCTTTCCCTTGTCTCATTTTTGCTATTATAAATGTTTATGGAATTCGCTAAATTCCAAATTCATATTCATTCGCCAAAGTAATAATAGGATGGTAAAGTATCCTTCAGTCTAGGGAAAACAAAATGATTACCTTAACCAGCTTCTTCTCGTCCTATTCTCCTTAAGGTTGCAGGACACATCTTAGGCAAATATGTATATCACCCGCTGAACTGCTATACGGCTCTAAATTTATGCATTCAAGTAGATAAGTGTGAGAAGATAAAAGAGCGTATGTAGACAATAATCATCATCACCAACCCTATTTTTCGGGAGGGGAAAAGGCAATAAAAATTAAATTCTCCAACTCATCAAACATTAAATTTGAAATATACCAAACCAGCTACAACCCCTGACTTGTACATGGTATCTGCGTTCCACCTTTTTCCCAACTCCACGCATCCGATTTCCCACGCAATATTCAGAATAATTATCTCACGTACATCCTAAAGTGCAATTTTAGGTAGTTGCTGTTAAAATCTTTCTTTTTGAGCAAAGAAAACGTTTCCTTTTCTTTCGTTTCCATCGAATGAGATTAAATCTCTTACATAAGAAGAACACAGAAATGCACTTCCACATATACTTGCATACGTTGCAAGAAGCAGATATGTGCTTGTATGATGTTTCAGAGATAGTACAGGGGTTGCATTGACTCTGGAAGATGCCATAAACCAGGTGTGATATTTTATTTCAAAATACTTCTTTATAAACAAAACTATTTAATAAAATATTCGTTTTTGGTGAACATAACGCATTTATTATATATAATAAATTTAGCTTTAGATTTTGATAAATTATTAGATAGTGTGTTGATAAATCCATTTGTTAATGGTTGGTATTTATTTCGCTACCAGTAATATTACTAAGGTCTACTTTAAAGATTTCACATTGCTCAAAAGTTGGTATAAATTTCTTTATTTCCAATTAACTCCTTATTTTATAAAGGAAACGAAAAATTAATTACTGCTTTGTGGGTGCTAAAAAAATAATTGCTTGTTCTAATAATTTTTACATTGGAAGTCTCGATAATAACCGTTCTTGAGTTAAAAATTATAATTATCACTATGTTGTTGTGGCGTGATCGATCCGTTCATGCCTTTGATTCTTAACTTATTGATGTCGAGTCACTGTTTTTTTATGCGTTAAAATAACTCCAATTAGCTTAGATCCTGTGGTATTTTTATTTGCATTTAGGCAAACACTTTGTGAGAACAGAGATTTCCAATTAACTTGATGAAGAGGTAGACTAAAACTGTGTGGAAGATCTATTGACGAATAAGGATCTTTAGCTATATATCTGTCACCCCCTTTCACTCCCCCTTATCTTCCCCATTTTCCTTATCGATCCATCTTGACAAACTATAAACTTATCTTTTTCTCCTTTGTTAAACTACTCTCTATTTATTGACATCCTTTTGTAGAAAGAGCACGTTTGTCATTCACTTGCTTCTTTCTGAACAAAATCTGACCAGGTCAGTTGCATTGGGTAGTGTAAAAGATTACATATCAAGGCATTCAGCTTCTCTCACCCCAAAGCCGGGCCTAAACATGTTTGAAATTTGATTTCCAGATAAACTAAATATAAATATAATGTTCATTAATTTTATACATGATAATATTGGTGGAGGTAAATCACGAATTTCTTAGCTAAAAAGAATTATGACATTTTAAACAGCTAATAATATTTATGTAATAATAGGAATAAATAAGAAATGATCTTATATTCACTAGGGTGATGACTTTTTTACAACCTCATATCCCTGTGTCATAATTTGATGAGCTTTAATTAAAGATTATATAAAATATTACTTTCAAGGTGGTTTGATAAAGAAAACCTTACGCACAAAATGATTTTAAAAATTTTATTTGTAAGCTTTTTGGTCCAGTTTTTGAAGTTACTGGCAGCATATACAAGATTAAACACAAGCTTATGAGTCACATAAAAATAACATTATATAGGGTCATCAAACACACAAGGAATTAAATTAGTTACAATAATGTCATTGGACAGGATGAATCTCAGTCATAGTTTGTCCTTGTTGCGGCATGATCCGTGCAAGTCTTGCATAACTTTGACTGCACGTTTACACACTTGTTGCTTCGGGCAATATTAATTGGTGATTCATCTGTTTTCCAGTGGGATTTCAAGCATTTAAGCCCTGTTGGGGATTTACTCAGAGCTGCAGATAGTTCATAAAACTATTCAGCGTGAAACAAGTGGGTGCTGAACCAATGGTCAGCCCATGAGTAAGAAATTAATGAGCAGATTTTACGCAGCCTGCTCCGGGTGTCAGGCATCAGAATGAATGCAAGAAGGGCTGGAATGGCATGAGAGTTCCAACGTGCATTGCTGATGTTTGGGATCTTTTGACTCTTTACAAAGGGGATCTCATTCATCTCAGAGAAGTGACGGAAGACACGCATGAGGTGATAGAGAAACTTCATGTCGTTTCTCCAGTTGCCTATTTCCTTAATCTGAGTTTTACCGTGGCTGAAGGGTGCTTTCAATTTATCATAATTGCTCATTAAATCCTGCACAAAGAAGTACTCTCTGTTTGGTGATTTAGTCAACCCATAGAGCTCATCATCCATGAAAACGCGAAGAACCCGATCTAGGACATGATGCTGGCCACTGATGAACTTTTGGTGTGACCTTTATCTTCGAACATTTGCTGGAGTCAAACAACAACGCCTATCTTTTTGCCGGTATTTACGCTTGTTATGTCAGCAGCAAGCATAACCATTGATCCCCACAGGTTTAACTCCTCTAACACATCCTAGAGCCCTTTTGCAATTGTTACAGCTTTCCTATCCTTCAATTTGAGCGCAACCAAATTATTTCTTTCGCTTCATTATTGAGGACCACGACCTGATATTCAAAGTCCTCAATGCATTTGCCGTCAAAGTGTAAGCTCCACTTTTCCAGATGAAGCGTGCTCACCAAGTGCTTCTTCAGCTGAGCTGCTCTCATGTGGATATCCTTGTGGATTGTTGACTGACATGGGGTTGAGATTTCAATGCCCTCCCCAGAAAGCTGGCGACATACCTTTGCTGCTCTGTGGGACGACAGATTTGAGTTTGTAGCAAGCAGTCTTGCTAAGCCTGTTGAGTTATGATTCCTCTTCCTCGTTGATCCTCCCAAGAACTGTCTTCGCTGTTACTGGATGAGTCTGTGCTAGTTTGGGAACAATCAGGTGGTGCTGAGCTGGAAAGTGGGGACACAGTCGCTTTTATTTCCTTCTTTCTATTGGATGGGTGGATGATATTGGAACTAGCAGGTTTACCAGTAAAATAACCAACCTGACTTTTGGTCCAAATTTTCTGTTTATAGAGGTTCTCATCTTCTTTGCACAACTAGTTGCCCTTCACTTTGGTCACGTGAAACGGTTCATTCAAAGAATTAAAGTTTTGTTTCTTTCTGCAGTACTCATAGTCTTTCAGAAGGTTACCTAGTTTTGCACAAATGGCTTGATTAGATACATGCGGGAAGTTCAATGATTTGCTCCATAGGGCTTTTAGCTCCACAACAATTAGGTAGATCCTCTCCCTCCGTTCTTTGGCGGTGGATTAAAAAACTTGAAGCGTCCAACGACATCGATTTTCAGGGGCATGCGACTCTGTTCACTTAAGGGTGCTTCCTAAACTGCCATGTTGCCTCTTCTTGATGGTGCTTAAAACTGGACTTAGTTATTTGTCCAGGTTTTCTTGTTCTTCTTCGTGTTAAAAAAGCTCTTTTTGGACGACATGTTTTGTACTCAGCAACTGAAATAGAAAATAAACCTAAGTATTAAATAGGAAACAAATTAAAGAAACTGTTATTGCGCTTTTATATATTTTATTAAAAATAAGCAAATTACAATTGTAAAAAATAAGAGAGAAGGCAGACACTAATAAAATATTATATGCTATTATATTATATAATTAGTGAGAGAGTTTAATGTAGCTTACCAAATAATACTAGGATCTCTTTACAATAAACGCTGGAAAATACACAACAATTATAATAAGGCAATAATACTATCAACACCGTTAAAACTGAACTAGTAACTACCCGCTTTAAACATCCCGCTTATATACCGCAAATGAAATGGTTGAAGAAAATTCTGGAACTTTACAGATATCGTCCAAGCGATGACGTGAGGATTTTCTGGAAAATTCCATATAATTCTATGGTACATAAATTATTGCACAAGTCTGTTTGATGACCTATATATTTAATATATATATTTTTAACACATATAAAATGCTAAAATAGCCTATATTATATTTCAAAGTGGTTTGTGCGTGACCTTTTTAAATATTTCAATGGAATAAAAGTAATTTTTATTCGTGCTACAAGAAATAATTTTTATAAAAAAATTCAAAAAGTCATCACCCTAATATTCACTTCGGGACCATCATAGAAACAATCTCTACTAGCTCAAACAGGAGCTTTAACACGTAATAACCGCCATTAATCTCCCACCCTTCCCTCCACGGTTAATAGAATATTTCAGAGGACGATTACTTATAGAAATGAACTTAACCATAGTAAATTTTAATCATAAAGGAGGTAGTGAAAGCCTCTTCAATTTCATTGGTGTTGAAGATATACTTACCTCACTTCAGTTGTATGAATTCAAGAATAATATTAGTATAAACCGAGAAGATATTTTCTTGGTTTATCCAGGATGTTATACAAAGTGTGTAGGGGAATCAACCCTCTCCCTTCTCTCCCAGTTGAGACACGGGACGTTGACCGCAAAACATCCGGTCCAGGCACCTTGGGTCAATCTCGTAAGCAAAGCCCCTCGCCACTCGTCCCTACGAAAAGCCAAACGGTTTAAACTGCAAGAATTTGCCTACGAGTGTATATTCAATTTCACAAGTACGAAATTGGAAAAGCGTTTATTTCAAGCTCAAAGGCCAGCTGGAGCAGAAGTAAGACTTGCTGAGAAAAACCGTTGGAGTAAGAACCATCCTGCGGCCCGTCCACAAGTCCTCCGTGTCCTACACCCATTCCAGTGGGGTGACGAGGTATAAATACCAAACACTTGGGAAAAACGTAGTAGAATCCGCGATTCAATAGGCTACGAAGTCCCCTGTAAGAGTGTCCGGGCTACCAAGGGGACTAAGAAGCAGCTCATCCTCGAGCTAGTTCCTAATTATCAAACCGAACTTCAAGTTAACTTGTTCAAGTTCAAATTATTCTAATCAGAGAACCCCTCTTCCTTACTATCTTTGCCCTTGAAGAAGACAACCCCGTTAGTACAGTCCTCGCCCTTGAAGAAGACTCCCCTGCCTCGAGCACACTCCTCGCCCTTAAAGAATTCCGAAGAATAGAAGAAAAAGCTCCCCCTCGAGCTCGTTACCCGGTGGTCATACCAAACTCTAAGTTAACTTGGTTTAAGGACCAAGTTAAACTGATTATCTTCAGAGAATCCCCCCCCCCCCACTATCCTGGTGTAGCACAAAGCACCGTGATAGTCTTTGCCCTTGAGGAATTCCAAAACGAAGAAGAAGAAGAGTCTCCTCGAGCCCGTTCCCTGGTGTTCACACCGAACTCTAAGTTAACTTGGTTTAAGAACCAAGTTCAACTTATTCTCGCCTGAGAGACCCCACCTATCTTGGTACATCTTAAAGCCCCGTGATAGTTCTCACACTTAAAGAAGATCCCCCCTCCCCAAATACCGTGTGAACCCACATCTGCCACACTCGCTAAAGTCCCTTGTGACCGATAAGCTATCCCGTCCGCTGCTAACCATCTGGTCTAGGCACGCGTCACAGAACCTTTCGGATTCTTGAGGTGTCTGGGCTCATTGAGTTTAAGGTTAGACTCAAACCCGCCGTCAGAGCAACCAAGGTATTTAAACTTCAGTAAAGACAATTTGCCTATTTTGTTATATTGAAGTGAGTAGCGAGTTAACCAACATTATAATGTCAAGTTATAAAGACTTCCTTAAGAATTATTGAAAGCCGTATTTGTGCCTTTAAATATGTAATATTGCTGTGGTTTAGGTGTATTTTGTTATTGTGTTTTAATTAAAGTTTTAGTTTGTTTCAACAATTTTTTTTATTCTAACCTCGAATCGCTACTTATGGCACAGGGAACGTTTAAAGTTTAAAGAAGTCAAGACCCTAGATAATAATAATCAAATCATATATAGCACTCTTAGAGAGGTATAACGTTAATCAAGTTAATCAATGAGTAGTATGTAAACAACCTATGCTTACAAACATCCTTCCATCACTCGGTCCTACCTATACAAACGACTTAAAACTTTAGTGTCAAGGTGTGGGGTGTTTCCTTTACCACGACTTCGTGAATGTATCCAAAAGATTCGAAGAAGCCATGAAGGATGTGCATTGCATTCTTGATTCAGAAGAGGATATTGAGGTAAAAAACCTTAGAATATCTATGTGATTACCCGTAGATAAAAGCTATTTGGGAGGATTGTATAAGAATTTTCTTTATAATGTAGAAATGTTCACGCGTTATCTATGTATATATGTACAGTAGCAGTAAAATCATCTATCATTAAAATGACGTTTTTTGTTCGCCTAAAAGATGTAAGATCGTTAGTGATATACGTTGTTATACTAGATTTTATTACATATGTTTTCTTAAGTTTCGAAACCATTTCGCATTATGTAACTGTGTATGAAACAATCAGTTGACATAATTGCGTTCAAGGCTAATGTTAATTGTTAAGTATTAAACAAGATAAATCGATAACGTAAAAAAAAACTTCGAATGATTCTATACGAAAGATTTTTCAATGTTAGAATATTTAAGTCGACTTCTCCTGTGTATTAAGATTGCAAACACTAACTCACGCACAAATCGATACAATGTATACACGGAAAGTAATTCAATAAAGTAGTCTTTTACAATTTAAGATGCTGTATATTAGAGATGTTTATAACTCAAGAGGATAACAAATAAATTGCTGGACTCGGAAATTAATTTTTTAAAGGTCTCAGAGTAAATGTCTCTCTGAAGCGGTGGACGTCTCTTCAGATCCCTTTTCTTTCTCATAACAAAATCGAGTCGTGGCGAAGAAAGAGAGATGAAGCCCTGCGTGTGTGTACACACACGGAAGAGTCCGAGCGACTTATGTAAACGTATGATAGACTCGGTTGTCTATATATTTGCGCCTAAAGTGTATATATTTGTGTTTATGTGCTCATGCAAATGTACGGGCAAATGGCTGCGACTAATTTGTGTAGGTATGTTCGCATTTAAAGTGTAGACGCAATTAGTGAGTGAATATTTGAGTGTCTAACTGTGATGGAGCATGTGTTTTGGATATATATGAGAGCATAATTGCGTGTAATCGTATATGCCTGCGCATTAATAAGTGAGAATATGTTGGAGTGGTGTTCTCTGTGATCCTTTTGGTCGAATTGTGAAGCACCAACCAACGATGTCAAATTCACCGCCAAATCTGTGAGACGATAGGTAAAGAAAGCGTTGAAGGGAGAAAAAAGGCGAAAATCCTCCCGCTGGCATTGGGCACAAAGGGGGGCGTGCGATCCCGCCGTCAAGGTTCCAGTTGGAGCAGTGGCATACTCGGAATAACACTATCCACCGTGGTACGAGGTGTGGACAAGAGAAAGGAGGGAAGTGGAGGTGAGATTGTATAAAAGAAGGTGATTGCAGATACGGGTAGTTGCTCTAAGGTAGGGAAAGAAGAGAACGTGGGCGTGGGGAAGGGGGATAGAATAAGACCAGGTGTGGATCAGATGAGGGGGATTAAGCAGGATAGTGAGAGTGATTTTAAGACCGAGAATTATTTTGGTGAAACTGAAATTTGAAAGTTACAACTATATGGGGAGTAGTGTATTGGGCATTTGATAATTTCTTTTTACGTAAAAGCGCAATAGCAACGAGCCGGCGTCACGCAGATAATTATTAAGGAAGGACCTCTAAAGAGTGTCGAGAAGATGAATGAGGGGAAAATGATGAAATATTTTTAAGGTGCTAGTCATATTGCAGTCATTAAGGAATGGAGCGTGCAAAAATTATGTAGGGCCCCTAAATTATAGAAGTGATACGAGGAAAGAGAGGACGGGGAATGGGCGGGGTGGTGGGTATGAAAGTGGTGGTGATGACTGTAGAAGATATGAACAGAAATTTTTTATTGAATAAAAGAGAGAGGGATTTGAAAAGCAGGCAATAAAAACGCTAAAAAAAACATAAAAAGACAAACAAGAATAGAACATGTGTGTCGTAGAATAGGATCCCATCGATATACTATATATCTATTATTTGTAGGGATTATTTTATATTCGAGTGCAGAGATTTAATCAGATGGGCGATTATTATTCTAAGTTAATAAATAGGCCTGGAGAGGGCTTATTTATCTTCAATTTACTTAAGAAGTGGAACGGAGCCCAAGGATAGATAATATTGCAAGCATTAACAAAATATAATTTTATTAATTAAACTAAAAATAATAACACATGGAAAATATTTACATTACCATGGATTAAAAATGGGAGATGCACATGAAATGAAAAGGTCATAGGATAAATTTGACTAAGCGGTGGATTAAGATTTGGAGGAATTTAAATGACAAAACATACAAGAAGGAAAAGGGTCGAGTAAATCCGTGTTAAAGCACGAAGTTACGTTGGCAACAAAGTTAAATAATTAAATGCAATTTCTTAGCTTACAAATTTATAAGGTCGGCGCGCAGGTGAAGGCGATTTAAGGGAATGGTTTCGGTCTGATTGGTGATTTCCTTCCCAAGAGGACAGTTTTTTCGGGGGTTATCCTTAACGAGGGGGAATGACAAATTTCAAGGAGTTGGAGCGAAGTGGGGCTTGGAAGTACGAGCGATCCTTGAGACGGGATACCGCAGATGTTCTGGATGAACAATTGAGGTTATTTGGGGTAACTAAGCTTTCTCTTGAAGAACGTTAAAAGGGTGAGTTAAATTACCACTGACGTGATATCAGGGGAGCGAGAGCAGTTTCTTGTCGAACGAGCTCGAATAACACTGACTGTTCTAAAGTTGTTCTCTTCTGAACAATTGAACAACATGGGGGGGGCTTTGTTGACTTGGCGTCTTGAGGGGCATGAACCTTGGCACTCAAGGATATAGTTCTTTTCTGGACAATAAGGGGTTTCCAAGGTAGAGAGTTCCTAAGTGCACAAGGGAGACCGGATCGGCGTGATGCCTGACGAAGATAATCGAGATCTGATTCAAATGCAAAATTCTATCGCATAAATAGCCTGAGCCAGCCCCTCGGGGTATGGGGCAATGGGGAACTTCCATGGAATGTCCCGCTAGCGATTCGAACACTCTTATCTTCCCATAAGCCTAACTCAATTTGGCCAGATCGACCCTTCCAAGCAAACGAGGGATTGAACCTCTTTGATTAAACTTGGGGCGGGGGAAGATAAGACTCGAGAAATGTTCGAGGCAATAAGAACGCCATGCTACTCTCTTCTCACAGGATACACGTGGGAAGCCTGAGTGGCGGGCGCGGCAGCCTTAGGCAATTCTATCACAACATGCATAATACAAGAGAGAAGTGGTAACCACGCAGGCTCCTCACGGCAGTGGAACATATAATATGCGATAAGATCACCCAGGGTGGGACATTCAACAGGAATGTGCAGAACAATTTGTAAGACGAAACAGTCCTCCCAATATGGTGCAGCGTTGCACTCCATAAAATGGCGGTTCGTACGCGCGTATGCCTAATTTTTCGGCATTTGTGATTAGGTCCATGGAAGCAGTCTTTGCGCAATGGCACGCAACTTTTTATGCCCTTCAGCTTGGCATAAAGGCAGGGAGAGGATGAGTGGCCTAAAGCCTCTAAAAATTTAAGAGAATTTTGTTTATATATCCTTTTTAAGCCATCTTTTTATTCTGCTATCCAGAAAGAGTTCTGTAATAATATAAGATAACTTTTAAGCAGCTGCAATCAATTATATAATTCTTGTGTGAAATATAGGCAAATCTAAAAAATAATTTTTAAATTCAGTACCTGCCTTAAGTTGACGTACAAAAACTACAATTCCCAATTTTACGATGTGCGGAAAAGAATTTGTATCTTATAGATTTAGTAGTCACTCTGGTGTAATTACTGTTATTTATTATCAATGCTGTGTAATATAAACATTATTAGTCAGAGGGATGAATTCAAGTTTGCCTCTCAAATTATTATCCTAGATCAGCCACTGCCCTGCGCCATCTCACTTATTCGTTGCCAGACAGCACATAGAGCTCACCAGATTTGTGCTATATTTTAAGTGTGAAAAGAAGCAAACGCTGGTCTGGTGGTTAAGTAATCGCAGACTCTTTAGCGCACCTCTGGGACTTGGAGACATTGCTCTAAAGTAATGGAAAGCAGTACTGCCATAGCTATGGAAGCTATCTATGGAAACACCAGAGACGCCACCGACAAGAGATTAACACAAACTCTAGAAGGAGTTCCTATTCCTAAACCCAAAAGGATTAGAGTATAACTAACGTGTTTTGGGGGTACAGACACCGTAGAGCTTGCTAGCGAATGCATTGAAACCAGTTGGCGACTTAGGAAGACGCTAAGCTTGCGTGTACAAACTCAATATTCATTGTGTTCGGCGAAGAGCAAGTGGTATTACATAGGAATCGCGAACTAGCCTTGCAATATGGTACTTGCCGAACGCACCGGTTTCCATTTGGCGATGGATCGCAAGAGAGGTGGCTTCTAGGCCGCATGAAGGGAGATGAAAAGTCGTCCACGTCTTCCGTGAGAATAGATTCCGGCTGCAATAAGTTCGTACATTAAATGGTCAGGGCAAAGAGTGTAACACTGAGGACACATCCATGTGTGATGCCTGTTTAAGACCCATTTGGAAGGAAAACTCCCCCTCAACCTATACTTGAAATCGACGATCTCACAAAAAAATACAAATGCAAACAGATTATTTTACTCACCACATAGTCTGGATGGTGTCAACGATACCGAATCACCATATAGGATCATAGTCCATCTGCATATCGAAAAACACTGTGGGCCAGTCCTGTCTACGATAGAAGTCCTCGCAGATAGCGTTTCCAAGTCAGAGCAGAGTAAAACTTGCGAAAGTCACATTGTGGTGAAGAAAGATGGACTTTGCTCCTCATGACGAAAGTTATGCTAACATATACCCCTTTCCCCTCTACTTCCTCACCGAAGAAGTTAAAAATATTGGGCGGAAACAGGCCAGGTAACAGTGATCTCTTCTCGCTTTGCGAAATCTAAGCACTTTCCCTATCTCTAAGAGTCTTGGAGAATAACACAGAGAATATATATGTCAGCCATTCGTGGCTGGCCTAGGTGACGAGGAATTATAGGGGACATCGTACGCTTTTCTTTTTCTTTCAGATTTAACAACTTCAGTCTTTGGCAATTTCAACAATGCAAAGATTAACAATCGAATACCGTGTTAAAGTTGTCGAAGCCTATTACGAATATGGACATTCAAACAGAAACGCATTTCGGGCACTTCGTGATATTTTTGGTCAACATAATCGATCAACCGATAGTGAAATTGGGAAAATTGTTCGTAAATTCAAACAAAGGGGGTCCGTGACAGATATGAAAACGCAATTGCGTGCTCGTTTATGGCGTTCAGCTGAAAAACTTGCTGCAGTGCGCGAGAATGCGGCCGAAGATCAAGACAACTCTATTTGTCATCACGCGCAGGAATTGAACCTCTCCACAACAACGTTAGATCGAATTTTGACAAAAGATTTGTCTCTTCACGCTTACAAAATTCAATTGACACAAGAACTGAAAACTGCTGACCATTTGAAGCGCCGTACATTCGTCAATTGGGTACACGAGCAAAGACAAGCCGATGATGATTTTTCGCAAAAAAAAACATTTTTAGGGATGAAGCCCATTTTCATCTCGGTGGATTCGATAATAAGCAGAATTGTCGCATTTGGGCTGATGAAAATCCCAGGAAGATTGTTGAAAAGCCACTGCATCCACAAAAGGCCACTGTTTGGTGTGCATTTTTGCTAACGGAATCATTGGGCCGTATTTCTTCGAAAATGATGCCGGGAATTCTGTTACGGTGACAGCTAAGCGATACCGTGCCATGATAACCCACTTTTTATGGCCTGAATTGAATTCTATGGATGTCGAAGATTTGTGGTTTCAACAGGATGGTGCTACACGCCACACAGCCAATGCAACAATGGCTTTATTGAATGAGAAGTTCCCAGTTCGCATTATCTCTCCAAACAGCGAGGTCAATTGGCCACCACGATCGTGTGACTTGATTCCTTTAGATTTCTTCCTTTGGGGTCATCCATCTCAAAAGAAAGGTCTATGCCAACAAGCCAATAACAATTCAACAGCTAAATGATGAGATAATAAGGCATATTGGTGAGATCGAGGAGCAACTATGCAGAGACGTCATCAACAATTTTGACCATCGAGTGGAGGTGTGCCGCCGATGCCTTGGCGGACATTTAGGTGATATTATTTATCACACATAATTGCCATGACCTAATTAACATGATCCAATAGTGAAATCAATACATTTTTACCAATTACACTGCTTTATTTACTGCTAACTTCGATCATTCTTAATGGAGCACCCTTTATTATTAATGCTATAAGTACGTGATTAATACGTTAGTATATTTTTCGCAATTTGAAATTTTACCTTTTTTTATTTCGATAGTTGATTTCCGCAGATCTGCATTATTTTATTTGGGAAATACTGACAACGCGCATATTTACTTTAATAAGTTAAATTATAAATTCCAACTTATTTAAATGAGAAGCTATTCCCTCCTGAACAGTTCCATAAGTCACAAGTTCATCTCTTTCTTCATGTAACAGTGCTAGTGATGACAGCACAACTACCATACTAAAGAGAGATTGGAAAAAACAAAGATGGATGAACTGATTTCTTTAGTACATGGCTGTAGGCTAGCTAGTCAATACTACTAAAAACGCGATGGCAAAGTTACATATGAAATGAAAGAGAGCACGTAAGAGAGAGACTGAAAGGGAGAATGATAGACAAAAGGAAAGGAAATAGAGAAGGAGCATGCATGAAGAAAGGGAAGAGATCACAACAAGACAACGATGAGCTCTAAAAGGTGTTAGAGCTCTCGGGGTTGTAAGAAAAGAGGAAGGAGTCTGTCCTTTAAAGAATGGGGGAGAAACTCTCTCTAATCTTTATCCCTTTACTCAGGGAATAATTCGAATGGCTTGTTACATTCTATCTTTTTGATGGGTTGCTAGTTAGATGAATGATCATATAGATATATTCGGTAGATGGCATGCAATGTTCTGTATTGGATTTTACTAATCGAGGGCTTTTAATGCATCTCCCTTATGTTTTTGTTTAATTATTTCGAATTTTTTCGTCACTTCTTCTCTCATCAAATCTTATCATATATATCTGATCAAAATCATAATAAACTATTTATTTAGGATTACAATTAAACACTCTGCTGTGATATACTTTATAAGTTAGGTGATCAAGTGCACCGGAGTCATTCGATCTTTCTAATATCATCAGCTCACGTTGCTAACGGTTACAGCAAGAGAAATTGCAAGTTTCGTTTCAACTACGAATTTCGAAATTTTATCCATTAAATTTGTGTTAAGATAATTTTCAAATTTTAAAAGAACGTGATTCTAGATCCTTGATGACCGCCGCTACGGATTTCTAGCCTTTACTTCAATTTAGTGCGCTGCCCCCTATCTCGTGCGATTTTAGTTCTATTAAACGTTTTTTATATGAAATGATGTAAAAAGTGTTTTAAAAGCAAGATAAACTACATTGTACTAATCTCCAGATACTCATCCGTCATATCATTAAGAAAGGAATCAAACTGTATCTAAATGTTTAAATAAGGACAATGGGATAATTATATTTATGATGATTCCTTATTTTTTTTGTTAAAAATTGGTGTTACCTTTCGAAAATTGTGAAAAGAGTAGTTTTAAGTTCGCTTTCTATTTTCTTAATGTGATCGGCTGGCTTTTATTAGGACACGGGACTTTTGAAATTTTTACTTTCTCTATCTTGAAACTTATTTGATTTTTGTTATTTAAATACTTGATAGAGTAGATTATTCCCCTAAATGTAATCTATTTTGTCGTAGCTAATTATTCGCATCTTCTTCGGTAGAAATATTCACAAAATGTGCATTTATATTCATGTGTGTGTGATTGATCCTTCCTGTGGACGTAACACATAATGCCGCGAAGGCTTCGTGCCTTATTCTGTCGTCTTCGGATTGCGCACACTCCGTGGACGTACCACCCTTTAATGAAGTGCTCCCGTTTAGCTTACTGTGACAATAGGATGTCCCTTAGACTCTTTGGCACCTTTTTGTTGAATGTCCCATTCTGGATGATCTTCGCGTACGTTACCTGACCAGTAGTCGGAGGAGTGGGAACGCAACTGCATTTTCCTTGCACTGAAGACAATCTTGTGCAAACAGATTTGATTTGATTCTACAAATTATTTGCGGCGATTTGTGGTCATAGATGATATCACATACAGCATGCAAAGAGTAGAACGGGCCTCTTCAGAAACAAGACATATATCTGTGTAAGGAAACCCTAGTGGTTTCAACTCATCGGTGTAAGAATATGTCTAACGAGAATATGAAACGTCTTTATTTAGGAGAAGGCAAAAAAAAAAAAAGTGGTGGGTTCTATCAATTACGATAATTTACAGGGAAAGCAAAAATTTCTGAAAATAAGAGTCTCCTTACGAGGATGCGGAGGATCGAAAAGCTTAATATGTGTTCTGATACGAAAAGAACTACCGAATTTGTCACATAAGTCCAACCAATCATTCACAACGAATCCAGGAAGTCAATGAGATAAATAGCCAGGGACAAATGAATGTCAAATTCTATCATCAGGCAGTTAGTGCATCAGTACACTCGCTACTACACATAGAAGATTAGAAAGGAACAGCCTCTGTGTCATAAGATGAAGTACATTGATGATAATGGGTTTCCCTAAGAACCTAAAAGTTGTATTTCACATGTACATATTTATTTCTTTGGGTAATAAATAGTTCCCCCATTTACATGTTTATGCTGCTTTTTCTCCTCGAGTCTGCTCTTAAGAGGATAATTTTAATTAAAGAGGAAATTAACAAAATTAATACATTTTACTTCTTTTCCTTTCTTTAGCGAATGTCTTTCCAACATTAGTTACCACCAATTTTCATGTTTATACCTCTAAGTAAATACCCTGCAATAGTGGTTTGTCTCCTTTTGCTTCGAAATTTTTCTAGTAGACGGATTAATTCATGATGAAAGAAAAATGAGCATAAAATGATTGAGAAATCAATTCAGATTTCACATTTGTTGTTCAGTCAAAGTTTTCTTTTCAGTTTCTATCCTTTTCAACCATTCCATATTCGTGACACAGCCAAAATTAGTAAATATTTTCTTTTCAGATGAGAGCGTAACTATTAAATGCTGATTTTTCAAATGTGCTTAACTTCTCGTATCTTTGTCCACGGACGAACTATTTCAGACATTAAAAATCATCTTTCTTCCAAAATTTTTGAGTTGCCTTTCTTTACAGTTCTTGATTTTTGGGTCTCTATCTATTATATCTATTGATTTAACTGCTAAAACTTTAGCATAGTAATTATCCTGATATCTTTCGGATGATAAATTGAATCTAGAAGGCATTTAAAGGGTACGTTTTAAATGACTGGAGTTAAGAAAATGGTTTATCTATTTACCATTAAAAATCTATATATTCATTAAAGAAATATTAAAAATTAAAATGTAAAATAACAACAATTGGACTGTATTAACTATAATCCCTAAAACTCAGGAGACTAAACTGTTGTATGTTTCTTTCTTGTACAGAAACTCGGAAATGAATGCTTTTGAGCGTTATTAATTTGGGGGGGTGAAAGATATTTGAAGGTGAGAGATCGTGTTTGCATAAATATGTATGTAGAAAGCAATAAATAGAAGGAACTTGTATTGGGAGTTTAGATTAGGATTTGTAACTATAATGTTGAGTTTCTAGCGATTTAAATTGCTTTTTGTGTTGCGTGTGTCTTGTGGTAAAAATTCGTTAAAGGAGGGTATATGTTAAGGGGGATGGGTATGTTAGTACAATCTGATTGGAGAAATTACAGCCTTGGTAAATGCGGCTTTAGTCCTATGGCCAAAACGAATATTATTTGTCGGTAAAGAAAGGGTAATTTCCAACGTTTTTCGTAACTAAAGTGAATAAAAAGGTCTAATTTGCCACTTAAACCTTGCTTTGGTATTTAGGGCAACAAATTTTTGAATTGATGTCTTTAAAAAATAAAGCTAGGGTATTATTTTTTTCTAGAAGCATGGTATAAAATTACAGATCTTATTTTAAAAAGACTTGGAATGTCCAATAATTGCAGTGCCCAACTACAAGATGGAGTAAAGCCAACAAGGAACCTCACAAATTGAACACCCCGATGATGGTATTAAATCTTGAACTGGGCTCACAAACCAAACACAAAAATAATAAGTTTTAGTTACTAATTAATTAATGCCTATCAAAGTGTATACTTGTAAATAATGCTAAACCGCTGGTAAATAATTAACGTATCAATGCAATGCAATTGTCTATTTGTAAATTATTCAAAACCGCTAACAGTAACACACAACGCTAACACACAAACATTCAAAAACACATTAGAAAACAGGTGCGAGCCGACGGTTTTGGCCCTGGCGATGAGGAAGAGGATTGAAACAGTTGTGCCTACAAGTAATTAATCTGATACAGAGGAAGTCTGAGCCACCAGCTTTCACAATGACCCGCGAAAGGCAAAATTCTCTTTTGCTACTAATATCGGCCTGATAGATATCTGTTAGATTTCCTAATTCGAATACTTTTAGTGTACACGTCCCTATACTAAATACATGCATATACCCTCTGGTCAAATAGGCTCCACCCAACTCTCGGATAAAAGGACTTGTAAAAGACTAACATACACAGTCCGACAGACAGAAAATACAAGGATATTAAGTTTGTTAATTAACACCGATAGCAAGATGCAAAGTCATGACATACTACGAAGCAGGAACTCAGCAATTTCACTTGCTTAAAAACATAAGGTGGCCATAAGACTAAGAATCAACCTTCAAAACCGCCAATTTTCTAATTCCCTTACCTCTTTCAAGTAATAAGTCAGCTACCGTTAGCGCAGCATATAAATTATACGGCTTAAACATTTACAGCCTATAACCCCAAGGCAAATCACCCATTCACCATAGAATAATATTTGTTTGAAGGAAACCATGCGGAACAATCTAGATTTAATGAGAAATTTCGAGAATTTAATAGAATTTAATAGTGTTTCAAGAATATTCTAGAAAAGTAATACATAAATATTTATACCGAGATTCAGAGTTCTAACATCATTTTAGCTCTAGTAAACAACCATAGTAAACAACACTAGCAGAAAATTGCCATCAAATGTCTGCAATCATTGGTCAGATGTATTCTGTTATATCTAGAGATAGTTCAACAAAACTAGAGGATAAAAATTTAATTTGACAGCATCTATGAGAATATTTGAAGCTTATTATGCATACTTTCACATATCAATTAGGGACCAATACAAACACTGGGTACGCACCTCATTGTGCTTGTGAACACAGCAAGAAAACTTTGAAAGGTGAGGAAATTGTTTGTTTTAAAGCGTAAAATATTAATTATCACAATTATTTTGTTATTATATTTTTTAAAGCCAAAAGAGTAAGAAAGTATTTATTTTCAATTTTACAGAATGGTATAGATGGAAAAGTATAGCCATGAATTAGGCATTAGTAAGATTTCGTGTGAACCCATTGAACAGCTGCTTCTTCTGCCTGATGGACCTTTGCAAACGTCGAAGGGGCCAAAATTCACCTGAAATTTTATATTCCATCTTCTATGGTATGTACTAGTTCTACAAAATGCTGATCATCGTCCGCCTATCTCTCTAGAAAGGAATACGACACCCCTATAAAAAAAATTTCAAAAGCTTAAAAAATCAATTAAGATTTATAACATAGTGTCAGAATCTTTCTTTTGGGAAATAATCCATACTTAAGAGAGATTAATCACCTTGTCAGAGATCTTGACTTGTCAAAGTCAAATGCTGACCTTTTAATTTCCAGGATAAAAGAGTTTTCTAGATACGAATGTGTCAGTGACATTGCAAAGGAAACATAAAACTAGCCCAAGATTCTTTACTTATCAAGCTGAATTATGCTAATGCAATGATGTATCTGGTCTGTTTGATACAATTTGAATTACAAGTACATGAAATCCATATGAGTGGAGGCTCTTCATTGATAAACCTACTCAAGAAGAATTAAAACCTTAATTCTCCATAATTAGAATAACCATGCATCCGTTTCCATGGCTCACTCAGTACACCTTAAGAAGGAATAAAATAATGTTAAGCTCAGCTTCATGCTTGAATTATAAGGAGTATGGCTCGGAATTAATTGAAGACTTCAAGATAGTGGCAAATTTGATGGGACTCAAATACCAAAGCACATTCACAAAAGAAGTACTAGCCACAAAAGACTGACTTCTCTCTTGGAAGGAATAGTATCAAACATAAGCAATTAACACACTCACAAAAGTTGCAGTTTCCTTCATTGCTCTTAAAACTATGTCTCATGAAGCATTTTGTTAGAGCTCTTAACAAAGTAAAATACGCATATCTTAGCAAATTTCTTTCTCAAACTCTTTGATTCAAAGGTGAAAGCTGATATCTTTGTTGGGCCACGAATTAAGCAAATCATAGAGTATTCAACATTCCAGGGAAAGCTAACTAAAAATGCCTAAGAAGCTTAGAAGAGTCTTTTGGCTGTGTCACGAACAAACGGGTTGCAGGATGTACCTCAAGGTACCTATCCTTTATGCCTATCTTGATCCGTTCAAGAAGAATATCGGAGCATAATCAAAGGAGAAAGGTGAGCGCTACCATCAAGGCAGACTGAACTTTGATCATAGAAGAAAAGGAATATAAAATGAAAACTCGATGGGAGACTACATTTTCAGGTTTTACGGGAAAATGATTGACATTACAAATATTTACTTCTAACATTTTTCACTTGTTTTTATATATCTCTCATAGAAGTTTAAAAAAAAAATGGTCAAACTTTAACTGTGCGTTTGTTTTAGACCGAAAATGGCTGAAAAAAAATTACCTATTTTTAGTAAATATTTCATTATAAAAAACAAAAGACTAGTTTAAAACAAAGACTAGATATTTTATATTGTTTTGCAATGAAATGTTTTAGAAAATAACATACTGGCAGGGATACAAAAATGCGCTAGATAGTGTAATTGGAGCACCGAGTTAGGTGGTTATGTATGTGCCATCATCAAGCACTTGCTACATTTGTGGTAAAGGAGGATCCATATAACTGCAAAAGAGCCTAAACAGAGGGTGAGGAAGGCAAAAATCGTCGGCCGCAAATATTCCCTGGGTTTCTGAAGAAAAAAAGCATATGATCCTTTATACCGATGATAATGGGGAATGAAAACCTACTAACAAACAAAAAAGCACATTGTTTAAACGGATATTAATACCAAATAACATCAGAATGAGAAAGGAATGCAATATTAATGTAAGATGAAGTTAAAGTAACTAAAAGAAAATAATAACAAAAACAAAGATAAGTAGATGAAATAAATTTAAACGTCGTAACAAAATTACAAATGCAAAGAAATCCCAAAAGAGTAGTGAAATCCTTGCTGAATTCAAAATCGTGCCTTGATGTCAGTCCAGTACGAGGTAAGTTTAACTACCTGGAACTAATTATCGTATCAAAATAGTAAAATTGTGAGAAATGTGGATTATACTGATTATGTTGTGTAATTATATTATATTTCGTTTTTTGGGGGGGATAAAAATAAATGTTTGAATACATAATATCAAATTTGGACGACCTTGCCCCGGAATTCGTCGGATTAAACCTATGAAGTACTTGTAGGCTGGCCCTTATGGATTAAAAATGGAGCAATATCAGTCAAGATATAATAATAAATTTGGTCTCAGTGATGCGAAAGCGAAATGAAGCAGTCCTCAAGAACAAGAATCATCATTTTAGATATTGACTGCACTCATTAATTGATTTTATTTATTAATAAAAATGGTATGGGGTTTAAATCTTTGTATATTCCACTTTTAAATTATAATAAAAACATACTATGAGAAATGAAGGACCCAAAATGATCCGAACGAAGAAGAAAACAAATTTATAATAAAATATATGGGTTAAATTATCAGTGGAAACATATGCAATTTATTTACAAGTAATTAGCATTTATTCTCGATGATACTGCTCTATTCATCTTTAATAAATCTTTCTATTTCGAGAACTGTTTTCGCATTCTTCGCATTACATTTTTTTGAGTTTTCCAAACATTTGAATGGAATTCAGGTATGTGCTCTTGGTCCAGTTAGGAATTTGCTGTAAGGCAGGTGGCATTAACATTCTTAAAAATTGCTGGTAGGGAAAAGCAAGCTGATGAAGCGTGTCCTTGTAAACTTGTAACTTTATAGTGCACTGTATGTTCAAAAATTGCAGAGTAACTTTCACCGAAATCCCTGTCTTAATCATGACACTTCTCCTGGCAAGTTCACGCTTTTTTATGTGTAAATGTTCATTCGTCTGACCTGTGATGGACTATAATCCTACTCTTGTATCCTTACAAATAATACTTAGATGTTTAAATGATGTGGCGTTACATTGCTCCATTTGTCTTTCGTCCATGTAACTTATAAGATAAGCCATACTGTTCTTCATAATAATCAATTGCTTAAGCACCGGTGCGTGAGGGTGAAGATTGTCTTACCAAAACCCGACCTGACAACACACTTCCTGGGAAATTTGATAATGAAACCTTACTAATCTTTCAGAAAAATGCTGCAACTCTGTTGAAACGGATCTTCTTCACAATTTCGGTGTGTGATATATTTTTGAGGTCTTCCTTGACATATGGGTTGAGTTCCCAGCCTTTTATAAGCCTATTTTGTTGTAGGTTAACAAAATATTATAGATTTGAACATGATTGTCATGTGATAGTTTGCAATGGTACCATCTTGTTGGCTAACTTTAGCTAAAATTGGCTCGGAAAGAGAAGGCATGACATAGTTCTTAGTCAAGATAACTAGACAAAAGCTGGGAAGAGAATGACCTAATCTATCCTAGGCTGAACTAAAGTAGTGTACGATGGTAAAATACCTAATCGTTTGGATCATTTTTCATAACCATTAGTTATATTTATTTTAAGTATATTTGCAAGCCAAGAAATTTCTTTGCAAAGTTTCGGGAGACTTAGTGATAGAAATAAGTCCGTCTGATCTCTTTGGATATATATATATATATATATATATATATATATATATATATATATATATATATATATATATATATATATATATATATATACATATATATATTAAGAAAACTTATTGCAGTAACACAATTAATTATGCGGTTAAAAAGCTATTTTTGGCAGACACAGTGTTCTTCAAAGCCCTCGGAACGAGCTCTTTTCACATACACGAGAAGATAACACTTAAAATAGGCCTTCTCTTGTATGTGAGAAGAGCTCCTTCCGAGGACTTTGAGGAAGACTGTGTCTGCCAAAAAAAGCCTTTTAACCGCATAATTAATTGTGTTACTGCAATAAGTTTTTTTACTATTCATATATATTATATATATATATATATATATATATATATATATATATGATAGTGAAACTACTGTATAAGAGCCAAATGTTTAATTTACGAGAGTAGTTTCAGAATGTAGTTTATCATAGTCTCTTCAGTCGTATACTGAAAATATGATTGTTGCAAAAGTCTATAAATAGCGTACATATCAGAAAAAAAACACAAAGAAACACAAAACAGGCGTAAAAGATCATTAATCAGGGGGTGTAAATCTGAGATCGTTGACTAAGCTGTTTACGATCAGTTTACAGGAATGAGGGCTGCATTTCAATTGCCCATCAGACAAATTAAAATTTGGGAATTTGTCCTATTAATATAGATTCTACTATTTTTCTCCTACGGAAATCTTTACAATTATATATGATTTGTGCCATTAAATAGTCAATTCGGTCGTTGAAATTGCTAATATGATTAAAAATACTGGATGTGGTACTGCCTTGCCTAATGCAGTTAAAGTTCTTCCGGTCTCTCCTATGTAAAATGAGAGAGAGTTTGTAGAGCCACACGGGATTAAATATACACCAGCATCATTTTACTGATCTACGGGCTTGGTCGAAGGGAAAGATTTAAAGATAGAAAAAGGGTATTCAAAGTGGTTAGGCCTAGAGAAATAACTTTGTTCACTCCTTTGAGGAGGGGAGAAAAAGGAGGGATAGACACTTCATATTACTAAATTCGTTTTATCCTCATGATGGTTATGAGTAAGATTTGAGTAGGAGAAACTTTCATTGATCACGTGGAGGAGAAAATTCAATTGAATGGAGCTGCACGTTATATATGTAATCCCCTATTCTAGAAAGCAAGGGTCACATATCCTAAGCACCATCTTTTACAGAACCAAGCCTCCAGCGAGCGCACCATACTGCCAATATATTTCCAGTGATTACATCTGTGGCAAATAAATATATGTACGAGTATATATGACGGAGCACTTCGCATCAAGCGGCATTTTGTCCTTAAAAATAAAATATTTTCGAAAGTGGTATTTACTTCTAAAAATTATCTTAAAATTGGTATTGAAAATGAATTTCTTTAATAAAGTTGCAATATATTTTTTTTAAATTGGGTTTTAAAAAAGATATCCTGAAAGACTACGTAACGGATATCTTTAAAAGCATTCAGCCTTTAAATTTTGGTTGGTATATCCAGCTCCCGTTTTGAGATCCTATTACTATTAGACTCAATGACAAAATAAATAGTAAATTATGCGTTAAAATGACAAATCCAGCATTTACATGAATGCAAAAAGCAAATGCCCCAACCATTACAAAATAGTGTAATAAATTCTTATATTAATGGAGCGTTCACCAGTTGTTCTAAATGGAAGAACACAAAAGAAGAAGTTGACGAACCGCACGGGTCCTTATCAACACGGGATTTAGCAATTACTATATACCAACTGATATTAAAAAAAATAGATAGATGGTTCTAAACACCTACAAAAACATTCAATGTACAAGCTGACATAACTACCGAAAACTATAATACCTGAACAACATAAGCACAGCCTAAAATGCGACGAACGAATAATCATGGAAATTATGAAACCACGAATAAAACTAACAAATATAGAAAACAATATTTTTCACATATTTCCCTTGAAATTGGAAGACTGGGAGCTTCAACCTCATTTGGATATCGGGATGAGTGAAAACCAGGATTTGTCAAGGAATTAGCTACCACTTAAATACCAGTGCCCCCGAAACACACACATTGCAAAAATATGGAGGTCAACTTAACAGAAATACATTGAAGAAAAAAGAAATTTATCTCAGCCCATTTTGCCTCGGCTTTCATCCTCCGCCAATTTGGTGCTTAGCCTCTAATTAACTAGTTTTCGTACTTTGATACACCATTAAATCCTCGCTAGTCCATATATTTACTCTGTTATGATGTGTCTTTAAAAATCCCCTTCTCTTTATGTTTGTTCGAACATTAGTTAACATATAACCTACTATATACTAGTATAAGCCTTATTTCCCTTTGTCCAGCTTACTACACATTTTGTCATTGAGAATGATACAAGTGTATCATTAGGCCAATAAAATATAGAGATCACTTATCTTGTTTTCTACCCTCACCGGTCTTATAGTTTTCAATGAATTTCGGTGAAGTTATCTACGGGTTAACTATTACCAAACGCAGAATATAAGAAAAATCTAGAGAGTTGAAAGGAAACCCGTAATACAAAACTAGCAGTATCATTCAAAACTTACTGCCTAATTATATATATGTAGAGGGATCCGCTAAAATAGTAGTATTTCTCCACCTCCTAAAATATTACTTTGGGAGAGAAAGCGAGTTATCTCCCACACACCCCTACGACTACACTCTTTATTGTCTTGCCGCCAGGTTACTAAGAAATTCACACCAAGGCATGACGCTGAAATTAAAGGCTACCTCCCCACGGTCTTATTCTTTTCTCCCTACCTCCCCGGGTGGGGAGATTACTTTTCTATTTTGTAGGGTTGCCTCGAAAAGCTTTTATGCCTCCAGGCACTGGTCGTCCCGTCTGACTCGCTGATCCATGCCTCCAGGCACTGGTCGTCCCGCCTGACTCGCTGATCCATGCCTCTTACACTTTTCTGCAAGGAGACGCTTGGTTGTCACGGTCGATAAGAAGGGTTCGAGAAGGCCCCTCTCTCTCCCTCTTTTGCAGAAATCCAGGTATATATGCACCCTCTCAAAGATTGCCCATAGATTTGGTTAGACGACGCTTCACCTAGAGGAGTTCGATTCAACGACGCTCCCTCCCGAGAAGTGTGCAGTGACGGTTGCAAGCCACGGAAGAGCTGGACATCACACTCGTATTTTCAGGTCAGGAAGAAGAGTCTCTTGAGGCAAGGTCAGCCTTTCTCAACCGCATTAAAATCAAAGATTGGAGAAGCCGTCCTCCGAAGTTCTTCTGGTGACCTCTTGAGGACAATAGGCCCAATAGCTCGCTCATCCGAGTTTGAAGAAGTCATCTCCTCCGAGTCGAAGTTGGACCGGTGACCTGTTCAGGACAAGAGGCCCGAGAGCTCTCTCGATTCAAGTTTGGAGAACTCACCTCCCTCCCTTCGATGTTCGTCCGGTGAACTCTTGAGGACAAGATGCGCGCATCTTGAAAAACTAGGTTTCAGGAAAGTAGCGCCACTCTCTGCGGGTTCTCTGCTACCCCCGAGAGTAATTAAGGTCACCTCTTCCCAAGTTCGCCTCGCTTTACTCTCGAGGTTCAAAGGAACTAAATCGCTGATTAACTTAAATCTCACATTATAGTCATTTAATAACCCTGGTTATCCAATTAGTATTCGAACCCTAATTCCGTCTTATTCATGTACCTATATATATCCATATTTATTTTGTGCCTTTTATTTAGAGTGTATTAAAATCTATTTTTTTGTCTTTGTGTTTGGAAAATTTCGTGTTCATGCAACTACAGCTATCTATTCAAATCGCACTCTTAGAACAAAAACATTTGTTGCCATGCTTAACCCAACTTAGAGCTCGTGTGCGTATATTCCCGTACACTGGGCCATACTTATATTTATATAATTTCGCGTGGCATTGGGTCTTCTTAAGAATCCTCCCCACCTGATTTTGTAGCACTAAGTTCAATTAATAGCAGTTGCATTACAAGGAATATGTAAACACCAATATATTAGGGCAATTTTCTTTTTGATTAACGGGTAACAACCACTTTTTAAGCCTATTCTTGTGTGGTGTTTTCACAGTTTTCCTAGTTCCTTAAAAGAGGATACCAGCTAAGCGGTAATAGTAACCGCTATTTTTTGTGTCGTGAGTCAGATTCCCTTGTTATTTATTATTTTTGTGTGTGTGTGAGTTCGCCCGATTTTTACTAGGAATTTTTAATAATTTTTCGTTAGTAAAATTTATGTTTGGTTTAGGGTAAAGTTTCAATAGCTCTGGTAGCTTTTTCGTGTGCAAAGGTCGAAAGTAGCATATCCAGGATGTCATTATTCGATCGCTTTCCTAAGCAAGGGCAGATCCTAGGCTTATCTGGGAAAGATTTAATCGCTTACGTCCAGGAAGAGGAACCTAACGAACGTGCGGACAGAAAGGCACAGAGAGAAGGAGAAGTCGACTAAAGAAAAGCACAGAGAGAAGCAGAGCTCAAAGAAAAAAAAGCACAGAGAGAAGCAGAAGTCGAAGAAAGAAAAGTAGACATAGAAGCATAAGAGAGAGAAAGAAAAGCTCAGGGAGGAGCAGGAGAGAGAGAGAGAGAGAAAGAATTAGACAGCACGGGCGAGAGATAGGCCGCGACTAAGTCAAGATAAACTCCGTAGATCTCAAAATGAACAGGCTCAAGTGCCCTCCCTTAAACTCCCCGCATACAGGGAGGAGAAGATCTTTGCTCTTATTTACTGCACTTCGAGAAGATCATCGAAGTCAACAATTAGGAATTAGAATCAAATGGGGTCGCCCGGCTACTTGCACTTTTGAACCTTCGTCTTTGCGAAATATTCATTTCACATCCTTCAGAGGCCACCCTTGATTATTCAACCCTAAAGGCAGAACTTCTTTCTGCTATTAACATGAATCGATAATTTTATTTAGTTAGATTCCGCTCAGCGCGAATACAGCCAGGACGAATCTACAGAAAATTTTGATTCGCACTACGGCGTAACTTCCAATTCTGGCTGGATTCCGCCCAAGTATCAAATGATTTTGAGTACCTAATTGACTTCATTCTAAGGGATCTACTGATGTCAACCCTCCCTCGCGAACTAATGCCTTGGCAGCGGACAGAAGAACGTTCACTTTCATGGACTGTATGGAAGAAGCTGATTTTTACGCTTCCAGTCATGACCTCTACCCCAAGGAGGTCAAGAAGAACTATACCCCCTCCCCCAAACACAAGTTTAGGTTTAACCAAAGCCTACCTAAAAGCAGCCACGGCTTCGTAAAAGTGCAAGCCCGTAGCAAGTACAGTCCTCACCCACCGGGAGAGCAAAAGGACATGAAGCTCCCTTTACTCACCATATGCCTAGCAACTAACCCCGGAGACAAATTGTATGTTTTGCGTGTGACACCCCTGGGCACTCAAGTTACAATTGCCCCAAAAATTCTCAACTGAGGACCTCGTCGAGTCACCAGGTCCACCAAATCTCTGCTTTCCCCTCGCTTAATTCACCAGCCGCTTAGCCAGGGGCCCATTCTTCCTCTTCCCTGGATCAACAGGTAAATTTCCTGTTAAACAAGAGTTTAACAGGGCTCCAGTTTGAAAATGGCGCAGTAAATGGTCGCCGAGTGTCAACCTTGGTTAAAGATAAAGGTTGCACGTGTATAGTAGTATCCGACAAACTACTCCCCCCTCGTAAGCCCCCAAACATAAAAGGTTCGCGTTGGTGCATGACCTTTTAGGTCGTACCACCAGGTTCCAAGTGGTACGGTGCCATATTGAGTGCCAGTACTTCACCGGATGGGCAGACGTAGTCGCCGCCCAATAAAATTTTGTTCCGTCCTCATCGGACAGAGCGCCCAGCTCTCCCAAAACCCAATTTCTTAACTGGTCGTTACTAGGGCCCAGGCCGAGAAAGATGTATCGCTTCTGGTTCCCTATCGTTCCCAGACGTCGACCTCACCACAAATGTTGAATTTGCTGAGGCGCAGAATAATTGTCCCTTATTACTACTCCTGTGAAAAAAAAGCAAGTAAGAAAGAGACTGAAAGGGTGCTAGGCAATCGTAAGATCGAGTACAATGTGAAGGACGCGTTATTATATGGTTCTTATGCTGAACCGTAGAGTCCCCCGACCAACGTATTGTGTGTGCTGAGAACGTATATCGAACCCTTTCTTTAGATGTCTCATGATGGCCAGAATGACCGGACATTTCGGTCATAACAAAACGACACAGAAAGTTTTTAAGTATTTTTTTTGGCCAGGCCCGGCCAAAGATATTATCGACTTTGCAAGTCCTGTGACCTTTGCCAGAAGGTCACCTACAAAGGGCGTTTATCCACCACCCCCTTTCAAAAGACCCCTAGAGTGGCCGAGCCCTTCGCCCAGATCTCAATCGACCTAATAGGCCTCATTATTCTCCCGTCAGGCGAGGGACACATCTATACCATTGAACCCTTGTGTCTGGTCCAAACGGTGTGCGTAGAAGCAGGCGATGAGTATTCCCTGCCATTTGTTCCTTTCCCCTTGCGGAGCCTAACTCCGACTTGAACGTAAACCCCAATCTCGCCCCTAATAAGAGGGCCCAATTGCTTGCCTTATTGGAAGGCTCTCCCGTGCCATTCTATCGTCGTTTTGTACCGAATTTTGCTGCAATATCTTCGCTTCTACCAGTTAAAGGACAAACTAATCTCTGCCCCTATTTTGAGATTACCGTATCCTAATAAAACATTCGGGGTTCGTACCGATGCCTCCCAAATTTAGTAGAATCTCAAAAGATCTGAGAGATTTTGTTGATATATGAATCCTTATCTAAAAGAACTACACAATGACCTAGGTCAGGTTTACAAATAACGAGGGCAAAAATGTCTAAAAATGAAAGAGAGTTGTTAGTTTCATGCTGCAGTGTAAATTTGATGTTCTGAAGCGGAAAATTTATTTAGTTTTGAAATTGGAAAGCATGACTCTTATTTTTAAAAAGAACTGTTCTACTTTACCAGGAAAGGCATTTGTAAATGATGGACCCAGAGGTGAGCCCATTGTTATTCCATCCCTTTGTTTATAAAAACTGTTGTTAAATATCAATATTTTGTCATTAAAGAGTGGTTTAACGACCCTATAAAAAGTAAAGTTATTGAGACCAAGAACTGTGCAATTGCTGTTAAAAAGTGAATCAGATATAATGTTACAGGTTTCAAGAACAGGGATATTGGTAAAGTGTGAATTAACATCGAAATTAGTCATATGATACTGGGCAAATCTAGAGAAATTAATAAAATCGACGAATTCAATAAGCTCTATTATGTGTAACGAAAATTTACAAAGAATTTAAGTAGTTGTACCAATTGCTGGAAGGATCGAACGAATTGGCAATCAGACCTTATGGAATTTGGGGAGGACATAGATTACATACACCAGGAGTTGAACCTGAAGTAAAAGGTCTATGGTAATGTTCTTCAGACAATCATTTAGATTTAATCTTACAAAGATTTCTGTTAATTTGATCCTCTCTCTTAATGTCAGAGAAATGGATCACAATCAACTTTAAGAAACTTAGAAGAATCTTTTCATATAGAATTTAGTTTATCCACATAATCAGTATTATTTAATAATACGACAGCTCTGCCATTATCTGGGTCACATATAACTAATTGTGGGCTTTTTAAGTTCTTCAAAATATTAATATCAGAAAAACTTGTGACGGGATTAAAATTCTTAAACAGGTAAACTTATGTAAAATATGAGTGTGCTATAGAATTTATGTTATTAACAACATAAGAAACATCAGACTTACAAAGTGGCAAACTCATTATGAGTGAAACTATAACTTCCAACTTTTAAAGATAATTACACGATTAATCTTAAAGCAAGCCAATTTAAAATAAAATCCTAGAGACAAAATTTCTTTTGGTCTTTTGTTAAAATGGAGTCGCTGAAAATAAAAACTACCTCATCTGGATGAATCATTTAATCATTTCATTACTGAATGATTACCAGAAACGTTGTTTATATTTTATTACAGTAAATGGAATGAGATTTTTTTCTTTTTCGTTATTTCTTTCAGGCTCTATCTTATATATATATGCGGTTAGATAAGGGTAATAGTAAGAATTTCTTAATCCGCTATAAAAGTCTCCTGGAGTTCATCAACCCTATTTAGGAGCGCCACCTATACGACTAGGCTACCATTCATTTCTCTAGAAAGAGAGATTTTAATGCAACAATTTATTTGTACTATAGTATTATCTATATTAATTAACTCCTAAATCTTCCTATTAATTTAGTTTTATCAGATCGTTACATTGGTTAGAGCATTTGAAGGAAAGATATTAAAAGACACGTTTTCATAGGCTTTTTTCAAAATATCGATATTTAACATCGTAGTTTAAACTTAAACAAGGATCTTTCGCTTTAACCATTAACGCATAAAATGTGAATAGAATAGTAAACACAGTTTCTTTAAAACCGCGTTTAGTGTTAGCTAAAAGTTTATTACTCTATCTCTAGGTAATTAAGTAGTTTCCATAAGTTTCTTTTTAATGAGTAAAGCTTAGAGGAATTTATTTATTTCTCTCTTTAAGCTATCAGCTCTCACTATCATACCATTTAGTTTTAGTACATTTACAAAATGTTATCCCGGTTGACTTTATTTAAATTGGGATGATTATTGCTAAAAATAGCATGCTGATTATAAAATGGCATGCAAATTATAAAAAAAAGATTGCGATATAAATTAAAAATGTGATCCAGCAGTGTCAATTTAACAATATCTATAAGGATTTTCACCATTCCTCCTCCAATGCCAGGCAAAGTTAATAAGCTCTTTGTGTCCGCGATTATCATAATGAAGAGAATATTGGTTCATGCATCTAAATATTTTTTACTCTGTACTTTAGATTTACGAAAAATTACTGATTAGAGGCTTAAGTTGGCTGTTAAATGATTGAAGTCTAACGGATATAATTGCTCAATTGTTTGGAAATTCGGTGTTTACTGGTTGCCTGTTTAAACGTTGCAAGAAATATATCAAACAATCACTCAATAAACGTTAAATTAGTGTGAGGAGTGTTTAGCACTCTAAGATCTGATGGTCTTACACAGGCGAGAAAAGACCGTTGTCATTAGTTTCTGTACAGCCAATACTTAAGGATATTATTCATACAAGAGCTATAAGATGCTGAATCTTGGAGCAAATTAATTATTCAGTACACATTTTTGTCCATAAAATCAATAAAACGAGTCATTGATATTGATCTGTGTACGTGTATTTTAGTAAATATGTGAGTATATACTTAACAACGAATACTAAACGTGAACTGTTTTAGCAAATTCGAGAAATAATACCTAAGAATTTGTAAAATAGGTAATATTGACTCCTCTAGTTAGCATGCGACGAAATGCAAAGTTGGACGGGAAGGAATGAGGAACAACAAATCAAGAACAAATCTGCGTATTAGGCTAAAAAAATCTTAAAAAGTGTATCTCAAAAATTATTTGTTTAATATATTATACAAAAAATATAATTTTCTATCTAATAATAAGAAATAAAGTTCCTATGAAATTGCTGTAACCCAATCTATCTAGACAAAATACAAAGACAAAAGTGTGTATATATTCCGAATACAAGAATTAAATGTTATGCTATTTTTTTATATGGATCAATTTCGTAACGCGAGGAACTATATATTAAAGCTATTAAAATATGTTTTTTAAATCAATCCTGGGTTATAATTTCCGTCTTTCTGAGTTTGTGGCCCGAAAGAGAAATGAAACCCACTAAGGAATGAGGCATGGTTTTGCAGTTTCGCATTTGAGTATTTCTGTCAAACGCAGCGGCAAGTGCAGAGAGCTTGATTTAATTAGGCGAAAACAAATAAAGGCAAAGATTATTACATTATGGATAATGAATATCAAGGACAAGTGCGAAAAAGCAGATGTAATACTTCCTCACTCATGCTTTATAATGGTACTTACCTTGCGACTCACAGCAAGGAAATTACGCTTCATTTTTTTAGGTTATATTTTAGCCTAGACAGGTCAAGTAAATTTGTAAAAAGACCAAAAGATACCAAGGTTTAACCAAAAAGAGAAAAAAAAGCCAAGGTCAGATATCAGTGGAATACCCGCTCCCATAGAAGACGACCTCGCACTCTGCACTCAAATAGTAAATCCTGTGGAAGAGATTTACCCCTTCCTCCATCCTTGCTCAAGATGAAAAATAAAAACATCGATACAAGTAAAATATCATCCTTATGAGTCAGATCCTTTGTTCATAAAATCCCGAGATCCTCCTCCTTTCCAGCAACTATCGTCAATTGCTACTACTTTTCTATAACGTCCTTACGTGCTCATGAACAAACCCTTCGTAAAGAACGCTCTCGTGAGCAGGACACGAACTTCCTCTCACTTGCCTATTGCCTTGCTACTTCCACTTATTATTCAAAATTAAAATCAGCGCGCGAATTTCATTCACGCAAACATTTGTCTGATAGTAGGAATTACCCTCTGAATATCTTTCGTCTGCTCCCTCGTCTTTCCTGGCCTAGCCCCATTTCCCCCACCTTACTCTGCATCAACCACTCTACTATAAAAAAGTTATTAACCTCCGCGCCGTACTACCTCGGTCGTCTGAACAAGCCCATGCTGTTCTTCCTGAGCATACTCCATTGCCGCTTAACGTCCTTACTCGGGTGAGTACGTAACTGCCCTGATCTCACGCTCTAACAAATCTGCATCCCCTAATGACGTCTTTCCACCCAAACCCCTCCACCAAATTCTCCATGCTGTCCCCCTACTGATTAACCTTTTATTTGGCACAGGAGTGGTTCCCTCTTTCTTCAAACATGCCTAAATTCGTCCTATCCTTGAAAAAACACACTTTAACTCCTCTGAATCATCTAGCTAACGCCTTATCTCAGAGCTTCAATTCCTCTCTAAGGTCCTCGAAAGAGTGGTTATCTCTCCTCTTGAGGATAATATTTATAACTGCAATATAGATAAATTGTCCTGGTTAGGGTTAAAAGCGAAGCACTCTACTGAAACCGCACTTCCTAATGTTTCATACGGTTTACGTAGAGCAGCCGAGAGGGGTTGCACGTTCATTCTAGTCCTTCTAGACCTCTCTTCTGCTTTCAAGACCATTGACCACACAGTCCTCCTTGATCGTCTTCACACTTTCTTTGGTCTCTCGGGCACTGCACTTAATTGATTCGGCTCATATTTCTCTCCCAGCACTCAGTTAGTCGCGCTCGATAACCTCTCCCTATTCATTCTGGGTTGCCTCATGGCTCAGTCTTTGGGTCTCCCCCTCTTTTGTATCTACTTACTTCATTTTGCCTCCCTTCTTTAAGATTTGAGCCTTTCTTTCCACCTCTATGCTGATGGCACTCAGATATACCATTCCTCCTCCCCTGTGTCCTTTTCTCAATCAATTACCAAGTTTCTTTCAGCCTATACCTTTATAAACGAATGGCTCTCTGCCAACTTTCTCAAACTTAATTAGGATAAAACTGAAGTTCTCCTTGTTGGTACCGCTTCCATGGTAGAGAAATCTAAAGCTCTTTTTTCCTTCCTTAACCTTAGAGATACCAATGTCGCCCTCTCTGAAACTAACAGAAATCTTGGTGTTATTTTTGACGAGCAACTCTCGTTTAAACCGCACATCCATCGTATCTGTAAGTCTTCCCTCGGTTTTATCCGCAAATTCTCATGTGTTCGATCTCATTTTAATCGATGAAGCCTTGAAACTGCTATTCATGCCTTCGTCACCTCACGCTTAGACTACTGCAATTCTCTTCCAGTGAATCTCTCTTCTTCGTCACTTCGCCCCATACAACTAGTTCACATCTATGCTGCCCGGCTCCTCCTTCACCACCCCTGGTTCTCTCCTTTGATGCCTCTGTTACAGGATCTACACTAATTACCTATTTGCTCCCATACCCACTATAAAATTCTTCTCATCACCTTGTGTCCTTAAACTTCTAGGCTCCACCTTATCTCTCGTCTGCCCTCTCCCGTCGTCAAACTCCTCGAGTACTCTGGTGTAACCTCGCTACCATCCTCATCAGTCCTCGTTCTGTCTTATGCTTTATGGGTGGCCGTTCCTTATCAGTATGTGCTCCTAGACGCTGGAATGCTCTTTCTGCCTATGCCAAAGTCCCATCCCTTGCTACTTTGAAACGTCTCCTAAAGACTCATCTTTTCAGAATGGCCTGAAGAGATGCGCTCTGGGAGGGCTAACAGATCTGAAGGGCGCATTAAAAATACTTATTATTATTATTATTATCAATCCTTTTAAAATTCTAGGCTAAAATTCACCAGCCCTCATTAAAATATAATAAAATATGTGACTTTGTTGAGATCAACAGCTTCGAAATCCGATGGGAAACTCCAGCAGCTCTCAATAAAATCTAATAAAGATATGGGGCCAAATAAAAAATTCTGACCAGATTGGTTTTGAGGAAAAATCATTTAACTTAAGAAATTTAGTCATCTAGAAGCAGTAATGGTGTCCGGTATGCTGCAAACGACTGAACCTGGAATTTCTGCTATTTCTATGTCACTTAACGCTCTCAATTTGTCGTTTTGGTTTAAAACACATGACGACCTCAGAAACCAATTTGGCGTCCAAAAGTTTAATTATATATGTTTAGTATAAAAATATATGAAGAGTGGTTTATAATTTGGACCAAACATGTATTGCATGACTTACTATTTTTCAGGTTGGATCGTATAGCTTTTTCATTGAATATAAAAACTAAATTTATTTTTGTTTTTGCAATCTTTGAAAGAGCAGATTAATCATCGGCATCTGAGTCATAATATCAATATTGTGGTAATTCATTATTCCATCTATCTCGTTTTTGTATAAAAATAAGGCGTGCAAAATTTTATTATATATATATATGTATATATATATATATATATATATATATATATATATATATATATATATATATATATATATATATATATATGCATATAGCAAGGCATGTAAATCATTCTAAGAATGTAAAATTTAATACTTTATAGCTATGTCGCCATACCTGCGATATATATCATGCAATTAGGACCTTGAAATCATTGATTTCGATCATCAAACTACGCTCGATTATGTAAAACCATGACAAGTTTCGTGTCTTATCTCAGAACTTTGATTGTGTACATGACTATTTCATTGCCACCAATAGCACTCCCCTATGCACTCGCCTGTAAATAATTCATTTCTGCTGTAAAATACAATAAAGGAGTATGAATTTATTTACTCTTTGTTTCGCTGACCATTACTCCTTTCAAGTGCAGCCTGTCTATTCAGAAAAGCTTGCTGCAAACTCAAAGCTCCCTCATAGATTGATAACGTGCACCCAGTTTCCTCGCAGAGAACGCTAAATCAGAATTCAATGTATAGGTAGCATTTCCATAAAATATATTCTCTGCTTAAAAGGGAAATGTGTCCATGATGAGATGTTTTTATTTCCTTGTGCTTTCATGGTTTATTATGTAACTGACGTTTTGTTTGAAAATTCTACACTAAAAATGAGGCATTATGATGTAGGGGTATAAAGTATATTTTTATACTACATTTTATTGAATTTTGACATCATTTTGGTTTAAATTATATGAATACTATTAGAAGTAAAGGAAACAATTGAACATTTTATACATTTTAATACATAGGCTAACAATAATAGAGAAAATCAATTTTTGTTTTTAGGTTCAGCTGCTAATATGATTGGGAATAAAAAATGGAAGACTGAAATAGAAAGTTTCACTGCAGAATCACTATAACAAACTAGGGATAAGGTGTTCGCTGGATCGAACCTCAGAAAAGCTGCTAATAAATTTGGAGTCCGTAATGCATTACATAGATATCTGCAAAAGGCGGAGAATGCCTCAGCACGTGAAACAGTTAAGCTACAACCAAACTCTGCCTATTGCAAAATATTTTAAAACAATGATAAAAGGTTATTAAAGAAATATCTGATCATGTGTTTCAATATGAATTATGGCCTTTAAAGTAAAGGTGTACGTGTATTGGCTTATGCTCTTGCAGTAAAGAATGAAAAAATCTAACTATTAAATAAGAAACAAATGTATGGATATAACTGGCTATATAGGGTATAAAGCGCAATTCTTTGTTAAGCACTCCGAAGAGCTGCAGTCTTTCAAGGTCTACTACATTCAGCAAACATAATGTTCACGTTTTTTATACAAAGCTCAAGGAAGTTTATGCTAGAAATTCTACCTTTCCTGATGTTTCTCTTATCTTTAATTTAGACGAAACATCAACCACAACCGTACAAAAGCCACAAAAAGTAGTTGCAGAAAAAGATCATAAAAAAGTCAGTCAGATAGTAAGTACATAGCGAGGGCAGTTACAAATAACATGTTCCATTATTAATGCCATTAAAAGCCACATTTAAAAGAGCATATGATTTAAGATGCACGTGCAGGGCAGGAAGTGTAGGCCTAAGAAACCCTAGTGTTTGGATGACCAGTAAACTCTTTTTTTCATCCATCAAACGATTTATCAAGCATACCTCTGCACCAAAGGAGAATCCAAGATGGCTCATTTGTGATAATCATTAATCACATTTTCACTGTCTGTAGCTATATTGCTAAGGAAAATGTAGTGATCATTCTTACTATTTACTTTCATTGCATTCATAAATTGCAGCCTCTTGATATTGCAGTAGCTGGCCCTTTCAAAGCTCATTAGGCTGCTGCTATGTATTCACTTCTTCTAATGAAATCATGAACCACACTTACTATCTATGTTATTGGGGCATTATTGGACACTGCTTTCAAATGCTCAATGACACCAAACATCAGCGCTGGCATTGAGAGAACTGGAATATTTCTTTTGGATGAAAATGTTTTTGCGAACTCATATTTTAAACCAAGTATAGAAACAGACCAGCAATGCCCAAAACCTCTGAAGCAACTTATGAATCTAGAAAATAGAAGTTCATCAACAAACATTAGTGAACATTGCTTTGTAGACCCCAAAATATTAGAGCATATCCCAAGGCAGCTCCTAGAGAAGAGTCAGTAAGAGTTCAAAAGTAGGGCCACAGTATGATTGTCACAAAAACTTCTGATAAAGAAGCTATTGCTTAGATTAGACCTAAACTGCACAGGTCTATACAATAGAGCAACTCAAGGAAGCAGACTAGTACCAAACCATGTACCCAAATTTAATTTTTAAAAAGGATGATTGATCATCTGAGGAGGATATAATCTTGACAAATAATTTATCTTACAACTTTGATGAAGAGATGGACATTAAAGATCAAGAGTATTTTAAATTTAAAAGTGAACTACAAGGAAATGATCACATTTTGGTGGAGTTTGAAACAACCCACAATAAATATTACATGGGCCAAGGGGACTATGAAGTTTCATATCTTCTGAGAATGTAGAAATCAATGTCGTTTTTCTTTCTACTGAGTCCGGCCATGGCTTCTAACGACCGCAGTGATATTAAGGCAATTCTTCCCAAACCTAATGTATGTGGTAAAACAAAGAGACAAAATGCATATCTCAAATTTCATTTCAATTTTTTTGTAATCAATGTAAACCAGTTGTGTCTCAGTTTGCCACAATTTCTTTTCCATTCTGCCCCTCGCTGTGGCACAGTGAAACAAAAAAATATATCTTTATTTTGGGGGTGATATAGCTATTTTATACAAGTTGATCATTTTTTTGTATATGGCAAATAGTGATAGTTTCTCTTCAATAACTGAGCTTTGTGATAATTATTTAAATAAAGGATTTATATATATATATATATATATATATATATATATATATATATAAATATATAAATATATTCTTCTCTCCCACTGTGCGCTACCTTCCCCTATAATATAATCTAATATGATATGGTTAAAATTTGAGCCATAAAGACAAATGAGAAATTTAGAGAAAAATAGTGACATTATTTAGCTTGGTTGTTAAAAATTGTTAAGAAATTTGAAGCTGGTTTGTTGTTGTATTTCCAAGAAGTGGTCACAAGTTGAATCGTAATTTAATTTGGGGCGTTTTTTATTTAAAAGCGAATGTAAAATTCAGAGGTAGCAGTTAATAGTCCCCCCCCCTCAAAATTTTTGATTCCTAAGCATAATAACTACATTTTATGATGGGCTAAATGTCATTCCCGGAGATAGATTTCCCAGTTCTGCAAACTTGTACACAAACCCACGAGTGCAAGAGGCGAATGCATTTTACTATGTATGATACATGATAACATCAAGGAAGAGAACATTTGTAGAAAATACCATTATGCAAACAAATAAGTGTTGCATCCTAGGTACCATGGAAACCACCTTTGTTATAATTGCATATAATCATCAGTCAAAAATAAATTTGTGGAAAAACCCTTTTAAGGAACTTACGGCAACGACAACACCTCATTTTATTCGAACGTAAGAGGGGCGGTCAATAAGTCCTGCGAATCGGTAGTGCAAAACAAAGGAAGGGGAATGGTGGTTTGGGGGGCGTTAGGGCAAGTTATGACAAGTCAGGACCTGCAACCGCACACTCATGCCTAGTCACTTTAAGAAGCCATAGCTGATCGCAGATTTATCAGTCACAAATTTTCAACAATGGAGAAGGTTGAGCACCGCGCAGTGATCAAATTTTTGACCAAGGAAGGCAAGAATGCAAAATAGATCCATGAACGCATGGTTACAGTGTACACCGACGCCGCCCCTTCCTATGCAAACATTGCTTGCTAGAATAGGGAGTTCCACCATGGTTGTGAGTCCCTTAAAGATGACCCCCGTCCAGGACGCCCGTTAGACGTGACCAACAAGGACAATGTGGCCCGTATGGAGAGGAGGATCCTCGAAGATCGACGGGTGAAGGTTGAAGAATTCGAGCGAGAACTTGGAATATCACATGGAAGTGTTATCAACATCATCCACGACAATTTGGCCATGACCAAGGTGTCTCTGCCTGTTGGGTCCCTAGAAACCTCACACCCCATAATCGACTTCAACGTCGTCAAAGTTCGGAGGAGCTGCTGCTCCTGTACAACCAAGAACCGGCGGGATTCGACTCACGTATAGTGACGGGTGATAAAACGTGAGTCCATTACTGGGATCCCGAGACCAAGCTCGAAAGCATGACCTGGAAGCATAGGGGCTCTCCGACCCCCCTTTAAGTTCCGGACCCAACCCTCAGCCAAGAAGATCATGGCCACCATCTTCTGGAATTCTGAAGGAGTGTTGATGGTGGACTATGCGCTTCGTGGAAGGACCATCACAGACCAATATTACGCCGAGGAACTGGTTGCGTTGAAGAAGGTTATCCGTCAGAAGCGGCGCGGCAAGTTGACACGCGCTGTTCTGCTCCTCCATGAAAATGCCCCTGTCCACATGGCTAGAGTTGCACAATCTGCCCTGTGTGATTGTGGATTCGAGGAACTCAACCATTTCCCCTACAGTCCAGATGGGGCCCGCAGCGACTACTTTTTATTCCGCCAGCGAAACGCACTGCGTGGATGCCAGTTTAGGGACGATGAAGATGTCCAGCTCGCCGTCCAGGAGTGGATGGAATAGCAGTGGTGAGATTTCTATTGTCGGGAATTCGGAGCCTTAGGGACAAGTAGCGCAAGTACATTAAAATCGAGGGTAGTTATTTTTAAAAATAATAAAACACTTTTCCTCCTATCTCGTTTCCTTATATCCAAATTGCAAAACTTATTGACGGCCCCTCGTATTTAATATCATTTTCAAAGCAATTGTGATAAATAATAACTTTCTATTCACTTCCTTAGCATTGATTCATTATTTAGTCGTCACTTTTAAGTCACTACTGATTTTAATTTAGACAATTATACACGATAATTCACCATTGTTATTCAGTTAATTTGGGCAACTGAACATAACAAAAGTAAAGTTTTGTATAAACCCCTAAAATCCAAAACAATTAAATTATCTCACTTCTTCGAGGCCTGAGAAGAAAATAGAAACAGACAACAATCTTCAAACCGCAAATGGTCTTGTCCAACTTTATTCAAACTCGACCGGCCCACGACACAACCCACCGGAACCTTTTGATGTATCATTGTGCTACAGCTAACAACACTGTTCTAGGGCAACAAGGCGGTGCAATTATCCAGTAATCGACAACACAATCAATGACAAACTGTACCAACCTAACTACCAAAAGACCAAAATTTGAAACCTATTCACCAGTTTCTTTGCCAATTCAAGCTGAAGTTGAAATCACAGATTCGACCACTATCTTACCCTATTATCGACAGTGTTTCCTCCTTCCTTAGAAACCTGGCTCTCTTCTAAACTAAACATCCCTCAAGGCTGCAGGGCTTGAAATTCAGAGCGCTACAATTTACCAGAAGATGGAGAAGTTTTCCTGAACCAGACAACTATCTCGTGTGAATTCCCTGGCCCTCCCAAAAGGCGTGATACTTAATTCAATAGCATAAACTAAAATATCTTTGATGAGTCGTTTGAACAACAGCTTCCAAAGCAAATCCAGAAGCCAATGGAAATACTATTCCCCGACACCGCCCTTTCCACCAAATTCCAAAGGCGGGAGCCTGCGCCAAAGAACTAAGCAAAAATGTGTAAGTTCAATACACCACGCAAGGGTCGCCTTAATACTGGGCATCTTAAACACAGCACTATGGACATGGAACTTGTTCTTAATGACTTTTGCTAAATCGATGGGGAACAAAGCAAGTCATCGGTTGCTTTTATGAGTTGGCCATCTGGTCCTGACAGAAATTCTTCTCGTCTAAAAAGAATCAAAGCTTGCCAGACTTTAGTGAATACTTTGCTGTGAGACTCATTCGTTTCTCCTTCACCTTCTGCAAAAGAAAATAGTAATTTCTCAACTTGTATGACTGATTGCTGAATTGCTCATGACTGAACCTCCTGATTATAGTTTATGAAATTCTCCTGTCTCTTGTTATGAACTTCAATAAGTTGCTGGGTTCATTGTCAATGATTGCCTGGATCTTCGCAAAAAATAGTGGTTCTTCCGTATAGAAATGCTAAATGTGAAGTTTGTAGCCTCTGTGTTCTCTTAATCACAGCCTGCCTTATCTCATCCTTTCCTGATCATCAGCACCGTCTTAAGAGTGACACCGAAACACTCGAAAATATTCTCCTTTCAGTTCCCGTCTTGAATACCTAGCAGCACAGCTTGCCATTTCCAACTTTTTGGAGGAGTAAATATCAGCCATGGTATTATATCCTTGATAGATGTTGCAAAACCTAGTCTACTATGATAATAAAAAGATATAAACGACGATAGAACACGCTCATGCGCAGAATTCAGATTTTTTAATGGGGAAAAATCACCCACCGCCTCTGTAATTACCTACTTAATATAAGTGGTAATGTTAAGGAGACGTAAAGTTCAAACAACTTTCTGCCATTCTTATATCATACCATTACAGAAGCATTTCCAGTGCAGAAACATAAGGCTTTCAGCTAAGTTGTTTAAGTCAGTGAAATAACTTATAAACCATTGTTGCATGAAGTAAATACCGCCCATCAAAGTTACTATTCGATTGCCCCTTACGTTGTTTCAGACGATTATAGAGTAGTAAATTCAATGACACTTAACTAGAAGTATCCGCTTTAGCCGGATTATATAGCAACATTGCAAGGTTCAGCGTTATTTTCCAAAATAAATTTGATTTATTGATCTTTTATAATCCTATGGAACTAAGTTTCATAAAGTAGACAGTATTTTGGACGCAATTTGAGCCTTACGAATGCATCTATGCCTCCAGAGTTATGCAACAATGCGCAATCATTCCATAAGTTCATCTACCGTGCCTTTTGGGGTTCTAATTTATTTTAAAATTTTGATGTCCTTCAATGAACAGTAAGGATAGGGTAGAGCACAAACAAAACTTAAAAAAACATTGAGTGCGAATGCACAGAGTCAAAGTGAACTTAACGATATATATTTTTGCTGATTCTTCCTTACATTTTGGCTTCCCGTTCGCTTCGGAACGTACCTCCACATACAAAGATAAAACTAGAATTAATCAATTTTTTTCTCTCATTGACAAAATATATCAAATGCATGAATAAAAGAGAATATACCTCTCCCGTACAATGGAATGACTTTACTAAACAGACTTTTCAAGTTAAACTTAAGTACAGTTAATTGGTTAGAATACTTCACTGTTAATGCTGCAGCCGCAATATGTGGTAAATTTATATGCAATTTTAGAGATAATTAAAATGAACAAGTCTTAAAGATTAAATAAGACATATTGTTAACGTTCAAAAAGGAAATACAGTCCTGATCATAAGTATAGGACCAGTTGAAAAACTGTAAAAATGGACATTTCGCACTTTTCGATACTTATAAGGTTCTAAGTGAAGCTTCGATATACTAAAAGCTAAATTGTAGCTGATAAAAACAAAAGTAGTTTAAACAAATTAAAGAGAAAAGACAGTTTACTAAAATTAGCTGCTCAACAGCTGATCAAAAGCTTAAGAACACAGCGCATAATAGTCTAAATTGCAGAATTCTCGGATTCTGTCATTTGTCGTTTGGAGCTCACGGTGTTATGACGTCATAATGCCTAAAGCAGATAAACTTTCATTATGTGAACGGGGTCGCAGCGTGCCATTGCTTCCGAGATTGGACGCAGTAAAACAGTGCTTTGCAATTTTCTGATAGATTCCGAGGGCTATGGAACAGCGAAGTCAAGTGGTAGACCCGCCAAAATTATACCAGCAATAGGTAGGAGGATCAACAGGGTTATCCGCCAAGACACAACACGTTCCTTAAGTCAGATTAATGCACTCACTGATGCTGATTGCAGTCCAATAACCATTAGATGAGACGTTATCTCAAAGGGAAGGGCACCCAAAATAAAAAACGAATTCAAGCGCCTCGTCTGCTTCAACGTCACAAAACCGCCCGTTTAGAGTTTGCCAGGGAGCACCAGACATGGGAAATCGCAGGGTGGAGGAAGGATATATTCTCTGATGAGAAAAGCCTCAACCTTGACGGTCATGACGGTTTCTAACGTTACTGGCAAGTCGAGCACATCCCACCTGAGACGTTTTCTACACGACACAATGGAGGCTCTATCATGGTGTGCGAGGGCTTTTTGATTCAATGGAACAATAGGGCTTTGGTTGTGAAGGGGCGTCAAACGGCGGCTGGCTATGTAGAGATGCTGCAGATGGAATCCATCACGATGAAGAGCCCTCTTCTGTGTGATGATGACGACTGGGTCTTCAAACAAGAGAATGCGACAATTCACAATGCCTGCCTGACAAAGACCTCCCTCCCGGAAAATGACGTCCATCTTTTATATCATCCTGCATGTTCACCAGATTTAAACCCAATTGAAAATATTTTGGGATGGATGGCAAGGAAATTTTACAAAAATTTAGCTTTTAGTATATCAAAGCTTCACTTAGAACCTTATAATAATCTGAAAGTGCAAAATGTCCATTTGTACCGTATTTTAACTGGTCCTATACTTATGATCAGGACTGTATATTCAATATCTTCATATTTCAAAATTATTTCGAGTGATAAGAACAGAATACCTATATTTATCATAGGCACCGTTAAACCGTGCGAAGAGGATTTAAAAAAGTACTCTTTGGTAGTCGTATAATGAAAGTCCGCATATATTCATCATTAACATATTCAAATAATAGAAAGCCGATTCTGGACACTAATGGCCCACTTAAAATGTGATATGGCATTTGTTCCTGACTCCAAACACGCCGCAGATTTTAAATAAAATAATTTCAGATCTCGATGACAAAACGCTAAAAAATATGAATAGCCTGAAGTATGGTTCAGGATTTAATTCAATGAAAGGAAAGTTTCTTGCCTCGCTTGATCATGATGCAATACATCCACCTCACTTAAATTGATTAAAAAAGAGATCATTAGGCCACAATGTGTGTTATTATAAACGAAATTCTTAAATCTGGAAAAACTATTTGAATCTATTATAGAGAAGAAAACAGTTACAAACTTAGTAAACTCTGTTTTATTGAACACATAGAACTGTGTTTTGGGCGGTGTTGCTATTGCTTAACAAACATATTTGAGGTTTATTTACGATCTGCGCACTAATTGTAATAATTTAAGCGTGTAGAATTAATATGGGTTAGCTTTACGCTTGAATCTTGCCTCCATTACCTAGAAAGCAGCGGACAAAAGGCAATCTTTATTATAATGGATTTGAAATCGTTTTAGAAACCGCAGTTACAAATGGTGAATGGTACAGATGAGTATCTGCATCTAGCAGCAGCCTGTAGGCTTTGATCTTGCCTCCGTTAATATTCCTAATTGTCCTAAAAAATATCGACTGCATCTTCGTAGGTAAGTCAGCAATATCGCGAATGAAACAAATAAATGTTATAAAACATACCCCAATATCGATCGGGACAACATTGACCAACAATAAATTGCGGTTTGCTTATATAATGCGCTACATGTATATTTGTTTATATATACGAGTATCTGTTTATATAATGAGGTACATGTGGATAAGTGTTCAACTTTTTATTTATTAGATACCATTTAATCACTTTCCCTTGCCCACCTTCAGAGTTGAGCTGACGTTCTTTGTCGATATTTCTGTAAAGATAATATGAAGAAAAAATGTATTTGTATGATCGCTGATCGGAACTTATGTTAGAATGTTTAATTATTTCTCCACGCTCTTTGGGCTATATAGAGGCGGGAAAAGGGTAATGTGAGCTTGAAAAGAGGTTCATAAGTTGAGCCCAGAAAGATTGCCCCAGTGGAGCCAGGGTCATTAATTTCCTATGCTATACCATCGCCCCCTCTAATAGAAGCAGTGCACAACTGTGAACGATCACAAAGCTCAAATTACTTGAGTCTCCTCTTCTTCCTTTAGAAAGTTTGATATTACTTCTGCAGGTAAGAAGAATCATTAAAGATTTTTATTTTAATAACGAAATATGTCTGGTCAAGACTTAAACAATTTTCAATATCAAAGTTCTAAAGTTCTAAAGGAACTTTTGCGTCTAGCCCCCAATTCTTCCTAATAGGTGAAAATTTCTAATTTTGAGTGCAACCAGATTATCTGAAGCTTTTATCACATGGGTAGTAATCCATATGTTAAAACTGAGTGTTTTAGGTAATGCTCTTCATGCTAATTCGTTTTCTCTACGAAGTCTGATTTTTTCAATCTTTCCTTGATTATTCTGTTTTCGTTAAATGACTCGTTTAGCTTTATATTATTTTTTATGATGGTCAGGTAAAGAAAACCCACCCATTTTCTTTGTATTGAGGTGTTTTTTGTGTCTTTTTGGCATATACTTATTTCTCTTTCACCAGCTAACTTTTGCACACTAATGATAAAAAGAACTTATTCCTCATGTTAGGAATTAAATTAATTTGACTGTGGCGATTATATCTAAGTTAATAAATAGTATTTCGTTTACTTATATCAACATCCAAAGTTCATAATAGAGATGGTCTAGTCACAATAGATAACATAAGTTGTAACATTTAAATACTGATTTAGCATTAAAAAATGTATTCTTATTTTCAAATGATTAAAATGCATCCGCTGTTTCTTCTTTCTCAACAACTATCTCTCTTCTTACAGTATATGTGAAAGCTTATTAATTTTCATGTAAATATTAATTCTTATTTACATTATAATTTCACTACTTCTTTCTTCTCTTATATAAAAGGTGTGGATTGTCTTTTGTTTTAGACCGCATCGCTTAGATTTTAATTCAGTCTTAAAACTCACCATTCGTTGTCTCTTCTCCGATCCTTGAAAATGGTAAATTTTAAAAGATTTTTAGTTTTAATTCATTGAGTAATTTATATACTTGAGTTACTTATAAGTTCTCTCCTCTGCTTAGACAAAAGTAGATCATTATCAAGCCTCTCAAATAGACCTCTCTTCCTTTCGGAAAAGGGACAAGTTTTCATAGCTGCCACCCTCCCATAAGTAAGAAAATAAATAAAAACAATGTTCAGATAAATAAAAAGGTATAAAAAAGCTCTTCATTTCGCGTTATGGTTGAATGCTTACTCTGGCAAGGACTTATAACCTCGTTCGTTAGTTTGATTCATGCGTATAAAAGACCATAAAAACTTTTAGATTGTCAATAAGAATACAAAGAAGTAAAGGCGAAAACTAAGCTTTGCGTGATGAAGATTATAAGAGTGTACAAAGAATGTCAAGTTTGCTTCTTATAACAAATCTTTAATGGGAGATGTGCATTAAATCATTCCTACATAGTGGAATATGTTTGTGAAACGAATTTTTAAAAGTTAGACAACATTGAAGAATTATTTTAATGCTCTTCTTTTTGTGATAAATTTGTTATTAAATTATTGCAAAATTCTTAGGCGATGTGGCAGTGTGTGAAAGGAAATATGGGAAAAAATGTGAGCCTGTTTAGATAAGAAAAAGCCTTTAAACCTGATAAGGCTGCAGATTTTTTCTCTATATTTTTAAAGGCTATATAAGTTAGTCTATTACAGATTTTGTAAAAAAGTGTTCTATAAAGAAAGTATTGACCTTATAGGCCTGATCTATTGAGTTATAAGGGAACAGAAACTCAGGTAACCCTCTTGAACTATAATTAACCTATCTACTAACAACAACATAGAGAAGAAATTAATATTAACATTCATAAATTTGCGAGGACAAATTTAAGGTCCTTCGTGTAAAAGAATTCTAATGGTATAAATAATTTAAAAAACAAGTAATTTATTGGTTCTCCTTGCTATCTATCTAATATATTAGACACTTTCTTAATGCTCTTTTGTTTGGTTGGTTACTAGTGGTAAACCATCATTAAAGCTGCATATTTTACCTTTAATTTTAATTTATAATCAAATCTAAGTATTGTGAACGAGGACTCAAATTCTAATTCACATGTATGAGTTAACTGTAAGTTATCTTATGAGACAGGAAGTGGTAAACTTGTATACGTACTTATTAATAGGAATTTTCCACAAATTATTTTTGTCAGTAGTGAGCAGAATCAGACGAATTTTGTGGTAAGTACTCGTAATAATGGCGTTATTACCTAATTACGAAGCATCTCAGACACTGCGATCCATTCGAATCTGAAATAGGAGAAAAGGGTTATTCATATGAATTAAATTAAAAACCTTATTATTTATATTTTAAAGTAATATTTATCAATTCTATTCATAAAAAATATGATTGTGTGCGCCTTTGACGACTTTTCTAGGTGAGTTATTCTGTTTCTGATAATTTATAGGAAAAAGGTTCTATGTAATTATATTGAAAATATTTTTGGTTACTGGGTTGCAATCGGCGTTTCTAGTCGGCAAAGTGTTATCTAGTTCAAATGATAAGTTATAGTATTCGTTAGTGAACTCTCGTGTATTTTAAATACTTTGGTAAGGTGGCCAGTAAGTAAATTGAGTTGCCTCATTAGGTCTTAATTTAATCTATTTCCAAGCTCCTGAATTAATTTCGTCACTCTTCCTTGACACGAGACACTATTGCAACAATGTCCTTTCACATATATAAGAACCAGTATTGCACCACATAATTAAAATGACATCGTGCAAGCGCTATATATAGGGGAAGAATAATTTCTTTTGATTTAAATGCAAAATAGCTCGTATGCAACATGGAAACCTATTTGACTCTTGAAAATCTACACAACTCGTTTTACATTTTTCCATATTTAAAATAAAACCACTCATGTTGTTATTTATTACTGCCTTATCATGACCTGTATGCATTCCCTCAAGCCTGTCCTAGTTGATTTTCATCACTAGCTTTCCTTCCAGTCAAAAAATAATCAGTTGTGAAAAATATCATATAATATTACCTCAATATGATTTTGTTCAACTCAGATTTAATTGATTCTAATATCATTCCCTGCAAATGACAAACCAAACTCAAATTAAATATAGTCGTTGATATAATGTGGAAAAGGTTTTCAAAACATTCTTAATACATATAATGTTACAAAACAAATATTTGTATGCTCTACACGCGTTAATGGCAGTTATTTATTTTAGTTATTAATTTGTCAGTTTTTTGCTTTTCAAATAATAGGATTGAGATCATGATGAACAGAGAAGATAAGAGTGTTGAATTAATTTGCACTCAAAGAAAGATAGTGGTACAACCACTCAATGATCATGGCAAGTGAGTGATTGTTCATATCTAGCACCACTAATGGCATCAAAATGGCTGTTGTTTGACGCATGTCAAGGATAGTTGTAAAGACCAGGTTTTCGCCCAGCCTATTCCTTATAATAAACGATTATCCAGTACTCCTTTGTTTGCAGGTATACAATCTTGCACCATATCTATTTTGCCAAAACCAATAATTTTACCCGAATCACTCTCTGTAGAGTGAAGAAGGATTAACTAGCATTTAGATTATGTTTATGTTGGAAGGATTACGAAACAGCACACAGTATTCAATTGAAGGACAAACGTTAAACATTTTGCTCGATACTTTATAAAATCGATCTCATTTGCCAAACTTTCTGTAAATGTGTTATTCTTTAATAAACGAAGAAAATTGCTGGCTTATTTGCCAGCTTGAAACCAATACTGAAAAAAGGAGAATCGAATAGGACTTAAAAATAGCTCAAAGATGAGCATTTTGAAGTCTTAGGAAATTCTACACTTGGTTCACAGTAAACCAGAGCATATCAAAATATATTTGTTTATAATTGTAAGACGTAGATACTAATTATGTATTAAACACTCTGTTTTCTCGGGTCATAATACTGTCGGATCGAAACTAGTAAACATTTGTTTGAAAATTTTAAACGGTTCACAGATTGAACCTTATAAAAAGGAAGATAAACTTCCCGCTTTTAGTATCTCTCTTTTGTAAATAGGAAGATAAACTTCCTGCTTTAGTATCTCTTTTTGTAAATAAAAAAGATAAACTCCGCTTTGTAGTATTTCTCTTTCGTAAACAAGAAGCTAAACTCTCTAGTATGCAGTACGATATCATGGGTCTGCCATACGTAGCTTCGTACAAAATAGATCTTGTTCTTGAAGTCCCTGTGGATTAAAGTTAAAAATCGATTTTTTTCCTCCTTTGCCGGCTGTGAACTTTTCGGTGAGCTCAATTTTCTTGTAGGTTTCTTCCAAGTCTGAAAATTCGGAAAACTGATTTCGGTCGTGTTTTTGTATAAACGGTTGGAACGTTAGTAACATTTTAAATCCATCATGGGGCTGATTGGGCAATTTGTCCAACTCTAAGGTTGTTTTTCCAAAAATGAACTTAAGAATGATTATTAAATGTATATCAATCCTGATTGGTTGAATTTTTATAGTGTTAAGTGTAGATGAAATAACTATTTCTATAGGTGTATTTTTGTGTAAAGGTTAGTCAGAAGAGTCAGAAAATTATTATTGTTTAAGAAGAAAAAGTTATATTCCCTGTTCGCCATACTCGAAGCTTATTCCAGCCATATACCTAAGAATAAAGAATCCATATATAACTATATATATTTTCCTTCATCCCATAAGGAAGAGGTTGATCACTTAACCCAGCCGGAAAAACTACAAGAGAGAGAATACCATACCTTACACAGACCCTATAACTTGTGTAGGGGTGCGAAATGTATAAGAGAAATTCCTTCTAACTCGATAATATAAATAGCAGAAAAAACTTACTATACAAGAGAACGGACCGCCAGTCGTGTGGCATGCTTATCGGAAACGGAATCAAGAGGTACCTCGTTTGAAACTTCAGAGTCCAAATAAATTTTCTGAAAATATCTTCAAGGAAGAAAACTAAGACGCTTGAAGAACTAACTCAACAAGAAACTAGAAGCAAAAAAAGGAAGAAAATGCTTAAAAGACCAACTAAGGAAGAAGATACAAGAAGAAGAATCAAAAAGATAAGGAAAACAATCACAAAATGAATAAAAGATATAAGATGGGCCAACTCCAAAAGAAGAAAACGTAGTCAATAAGATTTGACAACAATCATAAAGAAAATAAAGGAAGAAAAACCAAAATAAGAAGATACCATAACAAGCCAATACGGCAAATAAATAAAAAGAAAGAATTGGCCCCCCCATAAGGGCAAAATAAAGCTTCTTAAATTTCTTTTAGGGCTTCTATTTGAGAAGAAATGACTGGTATTTCTGTACATTTTAGAGAAGAGATACAAAGTAAAATTACAAAATGATTTAAAATAAATAGTCTTATAATGTGTAATTATACTATACAAACGGAAAGTAAAGATTAAAATTTCGATAAATTGTTAAATAATTGCCGATAAAAAGACATGACGAATAGGTGAAAATCTAACACAAAGTTTTAAAATACCCAAGTAAAGACAAACCAAATAAACGATAGTGCTGAATAAGTTGCTGTCATGAGAATTGACCAACATGAGATAAATATATTAATAAGAAATAAAAACATGTTTGAAGGATAAGGAAAATATAGAATTAAATACTATTTCAAGAAAAATGTAGAGCACAGAGAAGAAAATGAAAGGCAAAACAAATGCAGCGTTTGATTATAGGAATTTCTCTTAGGATGATTGAAACAAAGAAGGAAGAAAGAAAGAAAATATATAGAGTAAGAAAAGACATAGCTTTACTACTTGGAGAGATAAGCATATATTAAATTAATTACTTTGATCAATCCATCTATGTTAGGTTTATGACAGCTTTCGACTAGAGAAAGAATAGCTATGCTAACTTATTGCATAAAATGGAACTGAATTTGAACAGTGAATTGTTTGTATTCCATATAGTGATGGCTTCAAATAAAACAACTTAAGTTAATTTTTAGTGCTATATAAGGCTCTCGAGGTAAATAAGTTTAGTCTCGATGAGTCCAGCATCACCCGACTTTCTATGAAATGAAGTTGGAGCTGTGTTAGGCAAAGTAAACATGTGCTTATTTACATATGTGTGCAAGTGATCACTGTAAAATAGTACATTAAAAAAGGGCCTATATATCTTGCATTATATGGGATAGAAGTTTGGGTTTAACGCAGTGGCAGTAAATATTTTGATCATCAATTTGCGCACACTTTCAACAAAGTATCTAAAATTTTTTTCTCATACGTAGAGATACAGTAACTACTGTATCTCTACCTAGGAGCAAATAACTGTAGATACGTTGTTGAAAGTGTGTGCAATTATAGTTTTGATTAAAATCGCTACAGTTTGTGGCAATAGCTTCAGCCTCAACCAGATTCTGGAGTCCATCAAACGACTAGACACAATAAATGTTTCTTAGGCACTTTTACTATTCGATCAATCCGACAGATAATCAGAATTGTTCAGGGCAAAGAAGTAAATTTTGTATTTCTCAGATGAATTCTCGAAAGAATATGGAGAAAGAAAGAAAATGGAAATGAAATATTTCATTAGAAAGAATGTAATGGCAATGAATAGAGAGCCTCATGAAAACAGTCTTTTTTCCATTATACTGGACACAACTCAATTCAGCAGAGATAAGTCATTTGCATTTTAAAATATTATTCGCCTTTTCTGCCAAGTGAGAATTTGCAAATAAAAGCGCGTTAGTTTAAAAGGATTGCGAATTTTAGAAGGAGTCACTTGAATTATCCATTCTATGGTAATTAAATTGAACAGGGAAACTGCGCATGCATTATAGAGAGAGTATAATGTCATTAGTTTTTTTAAATTTTCTTTTCTTCCTTAAAACAACTCGATTGTCAAGATTTTAATTTCGTTTCGAGAAGAGTGTTTCTTATATTTGTGCAAATTGCTCCATGTATGTTGCAAGCTGTTTAGAATAATTGTAGACATGCCCGGGCATTTTCTATGCTGTAGTAATGCAAAAGGGGGGCTTTGTAAACTGAAAAAAATGGTTTTTAGGTGCCACATAAGCTGTTTAGAGTACACATGTGAATATTGTTTCATCTCTAATTGGCTTGGAAAATTTTACGAGTCATTTCTGGACAGTTAGTAAGGGGGGCTATAGAATTTATGGCGCAATAGCAACGAAGCCACATCAAGCAGGAAGTTGCTGAAGAGAGATTTGTAAAAAAAATGGTAGAATCGAAACAAAAGAAAACTAGAAGGAATATAGAAATACAGGTATATCATCCTCTAGGCATTGGATCTGGGAGAGCAAAGTGCTTGCTGCCTTTGAACAAAGGTGGGAACAATGAGGACATCTTAGAACCACAAATTATGCTAGGAAAGATCAGCGAATCACACCCTACCACCCAAGCCCTACAATGGATGAAAGAGCATAAAGTAAATGGCAACTAGCCAAAGATATTAGATAAGGAAAGCCAAAGAAATGGGTGAGAAGAAGTTTGTAAGATGAATGTGAATAAATGTTAGACTAGAAATGTCTAGGGATAAAGCCCATGATTCTTTATGGTTTCTTCACTGAGCTTATTGATTTGGTTCCCTTATTTAAAATTACCTTAGAACTTGAACAAAATAATGTCCTCCCTTCTTAAGATCTTCTAATTTAGAGTACTCGGTCGGCTTTGAATTTTATGAATAATGGAAACCTACCAATTCTGGTTCCTACATTCTCTTTTATTGTGGTCGTAGTGATAAAGTAGAGCGTTCGATATTCACTTCAATGTTTTTACGTCGATACCAGGTCACTAGCCACCCTGAATTCTTGGATATTGTGATTTCGAAGACTTTGATATTGCTAATAACCTCTGTTACCCTCACCACTTACATGCCCTTTGCCTAGATTCAGCTAAAAAGACCTCTTATGGAACAAAAATACTTGCAGCATTTAATTTTAAGAAGTCTCTTGATTTCCTTTGTTCCTTGTCTCTTGAAATGTTTAAAATGTCGTTTATAAAAATACCAAGAATATACTGTAGGTGGCCTTTCCTCATTCGACTGTGCAGTTTGCCTCAAACATTACTTTGGTCACAGTGAAAAATGATTAAGTCTTCGTCTGTCCCAACACAACTATAATATTAGAAAAGGAAAATGCAAAGTGGTTTCTTTATTCACCTATCTGAACATGGTTATCCTATCAATTGGGAACTTTTGGATTTATATGGCCATATTTCATGCCTTCATTTACTTCATAACAAATATTGAACTGTTCTGCAATTTTGGCTTTGAAGTTACATGCTGGATTCGAAAGTTTCTACCGAATTTAATTCATTGATTCTAACAATACAGAAGTGAAAAAAGTATTAAACTTACGCTTTCCATCTCCACCAGACGAACTAAAAATGACAAATTTCTAACAAATCCATTTTTGAGAAAGGAGCTCTAATATTTTTCGCCATTATCTTTTGTTATTCGAACGAGAAAAAAGAGGAGAAAGAAATTTAATTACATCGTAAATCAAATATAAAATAGAAAAATCCTTTACTATGTATTGATGCTTGTTTTATTATGATATTAATGAATTGATTCAAGAGCCGTTGAAGATGAAATGTCATTCCTTTTGGAAAAATGTGGTTTTATCCTCAAATTTGCAAACTAGGGTTATTTCTGCTATTTATCAACATCATCTGCATAATCATCGTCATCAAGATCCAGGCTAACAATGATGAGGAGTTGTAATTCGTCATTGGCATAGAATTAAAAAAACTAAAGGAATTCATACGACCAATTAAATTTTTCCATATTCATCAGGGTTTATTCATCATTTCCAAACGTTCATTGAACTTGGGCTCCGATGAATTGCAACCTTCACCAGAAATCCATCCAGGCTGAGCTTCTTAAAGCTTCTGCTTGCAGAACAATCATACTTCTATTAGTCTGATAACAGTCTCCATTCGATGTAACTTGCTAGCCTATGTTTCAGCGACTATGTAGCGTGGGATTAGTGGATGACAATAGAAAACAACTAAATACACAGATCAAACAAAATTAGTGCAGTGCAATTCTTAATAGTTCACAAGAACAAATCAGCAGCTTGGCAGCACTAGGAAAGGTTGCACATCTTCCGATACAAACTCTAATCACATTACTGGCAGACTTGTTTTGAGAAGACTCCTTAACAGAGAATATGACAAGTGAATAAATATACCCGAAAGTATAACAAGGTGAGCATAAAAAATAATTAACGAACCTATAATAATAATAATAGGTAGTAGAATGAAAAATAACAAAAATGCCTGAGAGTTCATGAAAATTCTCTTTAAGGAATACAGATGGCTCAAAAGTTTGATTAGTTACCATTGATGGCCAAAGGTTTATAAATTGGTTATAATATCATGAATTATCAATACATGTCATACACACAATGGAGAAGATTTTCATAAATAAAAAAATATTTTTCCTACTTGTTTTACGCAAGCTCGATAAAATATACAACTAATTCCACTGGAATACATTGAATGCACTTGAAATGAAATGCTGTATTTTCAGTGGAAGCACTGTCCATATCCCATTAAAAGCTATGAGAGTTATACCCTATTGTAATATATAATCAGTAACATAACCTCGTACGTAGAAGACTCTGCCCTCACTACAAAATGGATCCTTTGGGCTAATGGAGAATATTTTTTCTTATTCAGAAAAGACTTTCCTCATGATTTGTGTGCGAAACAAGGTAAAAATTTTAAGCTTAATGTTAATAGATTAAGGATAAATCTAATAGTTATGTGCTGGTGATTACAGAACTATTAATGATAATTTAATAAAAGGTAAAATTAAAATCTTAAGCACCCTAAAGCTTCAAAGAAATTAGAATAACTAAAATAAACTGTATCTGTACTATTAGTAAAACAGGACCTTACCTAATATAATTAAAAAAGGAAATAAACAAAACCTTTCTTTCCATTTTCTTCTCGCTTGAAGTGACCCAACGTTACACATATAGTTTCTCTTCAACAGACTACCCAGACTTAAAAAGTAACTTGTACAGTTTTTTTGTTATGAATTCTCTGCCCTGTATGTTCTAATTTTTATCAAAATAGATCAGATTGCAATGCTACTATTTGATGTGTTCTTTATTAATTCAATAATTACAGGGTGAGCTGGGTAATTTGTAGCCTTTACCAATTCTAATTTCCGCAAGAGTGGGTTCTCTGGTGTTAGATCTCACTTCTTAATCTCATAGTAGACTTAGTTGTGCATCATATGTAAGGAAAACAATACCATGGATGAATTAAATCTCGCAAAGAATGAAAAGGCATTCGGTACTGGTTGGGATTCACGTTATGAACTCCAATGCGAAGTTATCCGAGTGCTTGTGTGTCAATTTTAAAACGGTCCGGAGGTTCACCAAAGAGTAAGATAAGTCAGTATGTAATTATGAGGTTACGCTGGCTCGGAATTTTCATCATAATCATTCGTGTACGAAAGCAACTGCAATTTATGGTGGAGCTCTGGGCTATCATTGAGACCAATCTCAGCACGTTGATAAGGTGCATAACAATTGACCTAAGAGTGTTAGGTTCCTTCATAAGATAGATACTGCATGTGGCTATCAGCTTCTGATCAGATAAGAAAAAAAAGGACCAGATTCCGTCACAGAAGCTGAAGGACAAGAGGAAGGTGCCCCTTTCAGATCTTGTAAACAAAATGAAGCATCCCCTTAAGCCTGGTATGCTTTGGTTCTTTTCAGACGAGAATAATTTTTACCAGGATAAAGTCGTGAACTTGAAAAACAACTGATTGCTTCCTTTTTCCCCAAAAGATGTATCAAGAGTCATGAAGATCAAGTTATAGATACATTTAATTGTTTGTTGAGGTGGTCAGTAAGAGGGACAAGTTATGCCTCTGCTTATTTTGCATGAGGCCTACTACAATTACTCGTACCTAGATGAGTTGATTTTGTCGTGGATCCACAAGGTAGCCATAGGAAGGCTATACGTGGGTCAGCAAAACTCTGAACTCTGCTACACAAAGCAGGGGTAGGGAGTTGTTTCTGTCAAATAAATCTTTGAGCAAATGACTCCGAAACCTAACTCCTAAATCCCATGAATGTAACACCTGTATTATTAAGTGTTGGGCTTGTATAAGTGACAGTTAGACCCAAGCCTCCACGTGTATCACCGAGGTTGAACTCATGGCCAGGATAACCACAGTTTTAACCTAGTTTAACAGAGGAAGATAGTTACAAAAGCCTGCATAGATTTTAGAGCCGGTTCCCGGAGGCCATGTTTAAGGCCGAGGGTGAATTAATTAAATAAAATGAACAGTACAATCTGTATAAATGAACTCTGCTGTGTCTTCTTTTATATCGAATTTATGTGAAAAATTACCCACCGTACCCTGTAAATATAATACCGTTCTTTATTAATTAGCTAATCCTATAATAATAAATCCAAGAGTGCTCAGCCTTATCTCACTCTAGACCTCCCTTCCATTGATTTATGGTATGGATTTATTTATCGATGGAAAAAGACAAGTCATTTCTCTCACAGCCTTGTATCATCTACAACGTTAGCAAAAAGTATAAAGAACTCTGAAATAATTCATATAATGTAATTCGACATTTGTGATATATCAAATAAATATATATCATATATTTATTGATATAATTTTAAATATTTTAAAACTTATTTGGATTCGTACAATTCCTCCGACAATGGATTTACCAAATATTCACAATTTTCCCTACTCATCTTGTAATTTTCTTATAGCTTTTCCTACGACTCTTGATAAGTGTTTCATTAGATTTATGTAAGTCTGGGCTCTTTGAGGGACACTCCATAGCAGTGATCCCCTTTCTCTGAACCTGTATACCTTGTGCTTAACTGTAAGGCATAGATCAATGTAAAGCTGAAATATAACTTTGTTTCATGGTGTGGTGAGATACAATTGCTATATTGATAGACAAAATTTAAGATGCAGGCGAATACGGCTGTTTTCTCGCGAGAAACAAAAAAAAATAATTAATAAAAGAAATCGTAAGTGTTATCATTCGATGGAGTGATTGCAATCACAACATAGCAATTTTGTTAGAGTGGCAAATAGAAAATATCGTTGGCAATGATGGAGGCAGGGTTACTTCAAAGGTCTCATAGGACAGGGAGTATATATAAATAAAATTCTTGGCAGCATTTTAGATAGAGTGGGAGTATCAAGGATTTAGCTGTGTGTGGATTTTCTTGCGATAGAGTTAAAGAGACAGGTTGAATTTGAGGTGAAAAGTTTTCTTTCGGGGGAAGAGCTGACTGTTGAGAATCGAAGTTGCGATTGGGAGAATCAGAAAATAACTCTTTTACTGATAATTGCAGGGAGTGGATTTTGAAACCCCCTAATATCAATTAACATTTCGGTCGCTAGTCCTCCTCACCCTTGGTAATATTTAGCTCTAAATAATTTAGGAAAAGAAAATGATTTTTAATTTAATCTTAGAAAAGTTGCATCTGAAATATATCCTTTTGAATAAATATATTTAGAAAGCTGATATATGTCACCTCAACGGTGATGAGGAAGGAGGAAGTAACATCAAAAATAGAAGTCACTCAGCTACCTATAAAATTTAAGGACTGAACAAGTGAGTAATTGCCATCATCGGAGACATGGCGAATTTGAATTTGGCACCTGTCCTTGAAATTCTTTTATCCATTTATGTTTCCCAATTTTGGTTATCATATAGACTTCGTGAAATTTAATATGAATCTTGACGAAGATATAATTCATCCAAATCTGAGATATACAAGTTAACCCAAATCCTCATGTCACACAGAAACACGTTCAGAAAGTTACAATTTAATATATTTTAAGATGGAAGGTTTAAGTTACATTCAATGAATGTAGTTAATAGCCCAAGGAAACGAAAACTGGTATGACAAACCGGTTAGTCTCTGATAGTGAAGAGCCATTGAGGATACGGTTCGAATCCAACTACTTAATTCACTTTTCATATAGCGGTTAAAATAGTTTATTTTCTCTGTTTCTAAAAATTCCTTTTTCTTTCTTGAGATTTCTCTTGTTTATGTATTTTATTCGACAGAATTTTACCTAATTGTGATAGAAGTTTTTCTTTTCTTGAGCTATTAACTACATACAGGATAGGATATTTGCCAATAAAATAAATAAAACTTAGTAAATATCTTTTAAGTTATTATGGTATTTGCCTAGGTTTTGTTTTAAATCATGGCTGCCAAATTTCCCGAAACGTTTCTATTTTTTCCAACTTAATTATTTTTAAATATTTATTTATATTTTATTTACTTTTCAATCTTTGATATAAAAAAATATTTGCAATAACAATTGGCATTTTTTCATATTTTTGCCTATAATTAATATTTAATCCGAACGTGTGACATAAATAATATTCGATGGCAACACAAGAGAGCAAAACAATGCAAGGGCATTTAAGGATTTACAAATAGGGGCAACAATACATAGGATGACATGAATCTCATCACTAATATGTTTAGTTTGATAATTTCATATATATATACTAATCATTCTTTGAAGAAGTGAAGGAAATAGAATAGAAAAAATAGCCTTACATTCAAACGTTAATGCGATCAATAAACACGAGATTATGTAGAAAAAAGGATTATTGAACTTAATTATCCCGACATTTCTTATTTATAAAGTGGATCTTGTAAAAATCAGACGCCGTCAACTCAACTATTAATGACCAGCATACAAAATATAAGTGCTCGAAGCAACGAGGAGAAGGTTTATTGTAGTTGCATTCATTAAAATATCATATAATTAAACAATCAATGGAATAGCATGGCTATACATAGGTAGAATAAAACTATTCAGAGTATTATTTATAAGTTGCATACCACCTTATTGATAAAGCTGCTCGGTTTAGCTTTTCTTGAGAGGGTAGCAGTTTAGGTTTAGGACGTATGAATTTATAATTTTTTTGTTTAGAGAGTAAAGAAAACAGTGATGGGATCCATCTGATCGATCATATCAACGACTCCTTTAAGTGAATCCTAGAAGGTGATAATTTCACGTTTCTTCTTATTACCAAAATTTTGGTCATTTTCTCATTATAGAACATGCTGCTGTCAAGAACATCATTTTCTTTCTTTTACTCTGCGGAATGTTCGAAAGTGGTGTCATATTTCCTGTGAAGTCAAACATACTGTCCTAATTGCATCTGTTCTTTGCCTTTAAGAATTAATTCGAAATTTCACGCGTGTTTTTCCAAAGTGTGACTAGCGGGAAAGTAGTATACCAGTTGTCAGACGTGACATTTCTAACTAATCCTAGAAATCTGAGGTAAGCCTTGAGACTACACAGATGGCCGAATTGTCTATCTTGAATGTGCCATCATGCTGTTTTTCGCTATAAATTTCGATTTTGCATATATAATATTTTTTGCATCAGCCAGGCCCGGAATCTTAATTCCATATTTGGATTATTTGCTCAATATATATTGTCGGAAGAGACATTTACCCTTGAAGGCTGCAAGTATCTTATCAGTTCTCACAAAATCTGATGAGGAATAATTTTCCATGCAATAGTCAACAAACATCTCAATTAGGTCTCTAATTTGCTAACGGAAACGATGTAATGATATCAAAATATCTCCACACCAACGCCATCGTCATTTCACAAGTTATCAAGGTTCAATCAGTAATTTTGATAAAGGCCAGCTAAAATTAGTAAGCCAAGAAAGGCTTTCATTTCCACACTCTCAGTATCCCTGACTTAACGTGTCTGAGCATTATTCAGTCTCCTATTACTGATAAATTATTTTCTTGTCAACCAGTAAATCTAATATTTCAGGAGTGATGAGGTGTCAGCAGAAATTAGTAGAAGACTAGTCTTTTTGACCCTTGTCTCACTCAATACATTATGAGGACGATTATAAACTAATGCAATAGGTACTTTACTCAACCAGCACATTTTTGTGTCATTTCATAACCAACCTCCCTGTTTGGCTTGTGTTTGTTGCTGTTCTTGTGGTGGTAGATAATTATCAGTCTCCGAGTCCTAGTAATGAGAATCAAAAATATGTTCAAACTCCTCAACAAAATCTAACTTGCTATCACTGTCATCTATATCACTTGCCACATCAGCTTCAGACAACAATTTTCGCATCCTTTCCGTTTTTATATCGAAGTCATCCCTTTTGCATCTTTAAGCGAAAAAAACTAAATAAAATTACCCCAAATAATAAACGGAAATAAAAAAAGTAGATTCTAAATAATATATGTAATCAAATTTTCATTTAACTTGAGAAGACAACAATTTTCGCATCCTTTCCGTTTTTATATCGAAGTCATCCCTTTTGCATCTTTAAGCGAAAAAAACTAAATAAAATTACCCCAAATAATAAACGGAAATAAAAAAAGTAGATTCTAAATAATATATGTAATCAAATTTTCATTTAACTTGAGAAGATAACAAAATATATAAATATTTATAAATCTTGCACACATACTTGGTGAGTACCGTAGGGAATTTGTACAACTAAACATAGAGAAATGAGGTCTTCCTCTCACAAGATTTGCCACAAGACTGTAATTTTTTAGCTCAATGCACAACAGAATCATTAATTTAGTGATAAGAAAATAGATATTATTTGAGAGATCTATGAATGGCGGGACTTTTAAAAAAGTTTGGGTGCCCAAACACCCCATTGTACTAACTCATTGTTAATGAAAAATAACCTTTGTACATTTGAGTTTCAGGCTCGAATCTTAGAACATTCGTTCACACAATTACTCATAAATTTTAAAAAAACCATTGTGCTCTGAGATCAAAACTTAATTTTCATTACGGGAGTTAATTAAAACAGGACTAAAATACAAATTACCTTTAAAAATTTAAGTTGGTAGTGAAGAATTAAAAAAAGTGCTAAAAATTCTGCATTTTTCGTCAGAAAACAAGGCAAAAATCAAAATAAAATTGAAATTACTTTTGTACGGTCGAATCGTATTTAACTGCTTAAAACGATCGAAGAAGAGCTTTGAAGGTGTCAAATACATGTACCTATTCAAATGGAGGAAGTAAAATATTTCTTTTATTCTAAAGATATAAGTATTCTTTCATCGACCGGGTTTGTATCTTAGAGCAGAAATTTATTTAGTTTAAGTATGCTGCTCTAAAAAAAATCTCATGCTTGGAATCGGAAAATCTTATCTTCTCCCTCTCTCTTGTCAAGAATAAATTTCTTACGATTATTAGTAGGTGAGGGTAAAACATGTCCAGCAATATCACTTACTGGAAAAAAATAGTCATAAATTAAAAGAGCACTATTTCTATTTCTACCATGTTAAATAAATATGTAATTAAATAAAACTGTGTAACAAAATTTCACTTCTGTCTTGTCCTTGGGTTAAAGGGTTATTTCCAAATTGTTTGTGGCTTTATTAAATAAAAAGTAAATTTTAATCATAAAACTTTGATTTGTGGCTAGGACATTGAATTTTTAAATTAGCCCATTTATGGTAAATACAACAATTTTGATGCAAATAGTAAAAATATATAAATGGTTTCAAGGGTTATGTTTGATTCATTTATGGTACAAACATAATATACTGTATTTAAAAAGTTGTAGAATCAGTAATATAGTAGCAATAGCTATTATTTCTCTTATATTTTGTTTTTTTGGTGACCTGAACAGAAATGGTAGTTCTCTTACGTTCCACATAGATTCAGCACTAATTAGGTGAAAAATAAACTCTAGAGCTCTCTAGAACTTTTGACATTTTTTTATATGCTTGAAGAATTTCTAAAACATTCTAGCAACGTAGATGACTATATAAATACAAAGAATGTCTACTCAACAAATCAGTTTAAGTCAAACCCTCACAGCGCAGACATCGCCACTCGTCCTTGATAGAAAGATTCGTCACACATCGCATCAAGAGGTTAAGCATCCGACAGACACATTTTATTATGTCTGCGGTGAATTTATCAATAAAAGGGCGAAAAGTACTATGTAGAGAGATCAGCTAAAACGTGTGAGGCCTACAAAGCATATCTCACCATGCCAGTCAGAGATCAAGACAAAACATGTGCACCTCATTTCACCTGCGAGCTCTGCAAAAGAACTCTGAAACGTAATGTTGAGTAGATGGGTTATATATATATAACATGTTTTATATTTAAATACTGTATTTTTTTAGCATTTCCAATAACACTAAGTGAAAATCACTTCTATATTTATACTTAAGTTTTCATTTTTTTTTCTTTACAAGATGGTAAAGAGGAGAAAACAGGGCTATGAATTTCCTAATCCCAGGAATTTGGAGGAAACTAACCTATGCAATTGTTTCTTATGAATAATGAACCCTTCCAGATGTTGAGCAGGCAAAACGCGCTTGATGTATTGTATCCAGACCTGCAGTCATCAATTGCACCATTTCTACACAGTTCTGAGCTCCCCGTATCCACCCTGCCAAAACGAGAGCAGCAGTTTTTAGAATGAAAAAGCAGTTCAGAAGAGATTGAAGTCATTGATCTAGATTATAGAGGTAAAACTGAGGCAAAAAACCCATACCTACCTGACCAAATAGATCTCAACGACCTTGTCAGAGATCTTGTCATCACAATTTCCACTGCAGCGCTTTTAACTTAAAGACTCAAGCGGTGAAATTTGTTAGATGACAGTGTGCAAATTTCAGGTCAGAGAAAGCGTCACCAGTGTTTTGCAAGTTTTTTTACACCTTAAGATGAGCTTTTCTTTGCTCCCAATGTGACCGGTCTGTTTGAAGTAATCGGAATTGACTGTAATTCCAACGAGCGGCGGCTCTTCATTGACAGCTCGTCCAGGAGCCTCAAATCAGTGCTCCCTTATAATGGAAACATGTATCCATCTTTTCACCCTGTTCATTCGGTCCATCTCGAAGAGGAATAGAGCAGTTTCAAGATCGTGCTAGATGCATTTAAATATGAAAAGTACGGTTGGGAGGTAATTGGAGAGTTCAAAATGGTGGCCTTATTGATTGTTCTCCAAGGCGGCTTTAAGAAGTTTTCTTGTTATCTTTGTCTTTGGGAATGGGAAAAACAGAACTAGTTTTGTGTGGGGAGAAACAACGTCAAATGGGAGCCTTTGTTAGATCCCCGAAGGTACTGTTTCCAAATCTGCACAAAAAAATTGGGCCTTATGAAATAATTTCCAAGATTTCTTTCCTAAGCTATCTGCGGCAAAGGTGGAAGCTGAAGTCTTCGTCGGTCCACAAATTAAAAGGATCATGAAGTGCAAGAAATTTAGCGAAAAGCTCACTAGGACGGGAAAAACAGCTTGGGACAGCTTTATGGCCGTGGTTCTGGGCTACCTAGGTAATCACAAAGCTGTTACCTATGTAGAGCTTGTTGTGTCAACTAGGGCAAGATGGGTTAGAGGATGTCCCTGAGAATCCATATTCTTCAAGCTCATCTTGATAAATTTAATGAGAACATGAGAGCGTACTCCGAGGAGGATGGAGAGCACTTTCAGCAGGATATACTGGACTTTGAACGCCACTATGAAGGATTGTATAATGAAAATCTGATGGGAGACTATATTTGGTGCTGATTCGTGAAAGTAATTTACAGTATAAACGTAAATCACGGATAACTACCTATTTCTAATATTGTAATGCTTCACTTATTTAATTCTAGAATGAATAAATGCTATTTTTGTATCATGTCGTTTTGTTTCTACTTTATGCAAATGAAAGTTCAAATTCGCCACTTCCTTCCAGAAGGAATAGGTAAATTTCATATAAATATCCTTATCCTGCACACAAAAGATAAGTTTGAAATAAATAACAGTGTTTTTTCATGTATCCTAGACACAAGCAAATAGAAAATAGCAGCTACTACCCAAAGACAAAAATCGTGTTGCAGTGTATAATCACCGGATCCCCTGAATAATTAATTTGACAGCTCAGTAATTGTAAGAATTTTGGAGTATCTTGCAAATTTATTGAATTTTTGGTTAAGAGAAAACTGAGTAAAACATTTTTTATTCTTTAAACCTTGTCAAAAAGGTACATAACACCAAGTATATTTATTTTTCCTGAATGCACAAATTATATTTACTAAATGCGTATTATAGTGCAGAATTTAAATTCAAGTGATAGGTGTGAGAAAAGATTTTTCTGTCTTTGCTTGTTATCCTTCAAATATAAAAATCTGTCAACTAGAAACAAGGTTTTCTCTTCTTAATCTTAATAAATAAAGACGTGTTTATGTACTATAGGACAATCCAAACTGATAGAATTATAATTATTAGTATTATCCTCTCAACTTCAAGGATATATTATTTAATGTGATGATTATTTTGCCTGTAAAATTAGTTCAATATTTATTAAAATAAATTATTATTCGAAATTGTACATATATCGAGAATTTTCTGCATGTATTCGATTAATTTTATTTCGAATAAAATTCTCGGCGGATATTTATCACTGAGGAAAAGGGAAAAAAATTCTTAGAGAGTAAAGTATGACAGAAAAAAACTTACAAGTGTCTTGGGGCATATTGTGAGAAAGTAATGATTGATTGACAAAAGAAACTTAAAATTAGCTAATTCGATGATTTCAAAATCTTTTAGAAACAATTGATTCTAGGTGTCTATATGAACTTTTAAGTCGTCCGTATGGAAGGAAGAGGGTGTCGATGGAAAGGGCACTAATCGCTCAGTAAGTAATTACAGAGTGTTAATGACAGATGATCTTAAAGGGTTTGAGATTGAGTAATACATGCAGCTGTTCACGACTTTTCTCTTATTTAATGATGAAGGGATAAGAGAAAACAGTCCTGTTTTCTTTAGGAAAACAATCGAATATGGAATTAAGTGCAATAAGACAAATAAAATCTTCTATGTAGTGCAACATAAAAATTGCATCTCAAATGACTCCGATGGCTTTAATCACTCTAAATCGTTCATAAGTTTAGTCAATTTTTTTTCTTTGGAACTATAATAGCAAGATTTTATGAAGAAATAAGCCTCAAAAATCACTTTGAATTCAACTTTGAAAATTACTTTCAATCTTAATTTTTATTCTCTGCTTAAAAGTCATTCGTTTCAATGTAAAGCTTTCTCCTACCTTGTTCTGTTTATTAGAATCAGTGAGCCTTGAAATTAGATTTCTTCTCTATGTCTTTGACATGAAATATTCCATAATAAATTAAATAACCTTTTTCCCCATCATAATGAATATTTCTTTAACATTATAATTACGTCTCGCGCTTCATCTCTTCAAATTTAACGCCCTTATCCACGACATGAATGAAATATTCATATAAAATTCTGTTATTAATATTCTATGATGCCAAAGTTATAAAAAAAATGATATCCAATATAAAGCCTTGTTTAATTTATTTTAGGATTTCCAGCCTAAGTTATAATAAAGAATTTTATTCTTTAATCAAAACAATACAGAATGAACAAAGTTAGGAGTTACGATACCGGCGGTATGTTACAATCAGTGGTGAGAAATTATATTTCTAATTAAAGTGTGTTAGATGAAGGTGAGGTAACCAAATCGGATAGTTTGTCGGTTTAAACCTCCATTGAGTAGAAAATACCTTAATATATATTATCAGACAGCGTAGAAAGAATGGAAAAGGATAATAAAACAAAATAGGGTCTAAATTCAAACGTCAGGGATTTGTGCCCGATTCAGGACAACAAATTTTACAAATATTTGCAAGGAAATCTGTCGTACGCAGTACGAAACTGTATGCCATTGGGGGCCTATTTTATTTTCATTTAATTAAACTCCAGCTCAGAGTAAATGGTGAGGAAGTTTAGTCTAGTCAATTTCATTAGGAATGTTGCAAGGAAACATGGGATTTTATGTTTTTCTACATAAGATAACAATATAACAGTATTAATTTTAGAGGAGAAATAATTTAGTGAAATTTCAAATATAGACTCTAGACTTTGATGAGAAATGTTACTGATTATTAAATATACTAGCAAAAGTCCTTCCTCAGAGATATTATAAGTATGATGATAGAAGTTAGAATGGTTAAATGAAATGAAAAGAAAGGTTTTAAATGAGAGAGAAATATTTGCGCCGAACACCCATCTCGTCTTCTATCTTATTGTGGCAGAGGAGGTGAGATACGCAGAAGACCAGCCTCTGCCTAACCTCACCCCCTGCATCCTAAGAGCCCTTACAGGCCTTAGTAATAGAAACAGAGAAGACATGGGACGATGAGAGAGAGATAGAAATAGATGAAGATTAGAGATAGCAAAAAATACCGTGTCGGACAAAACGTCGACGGACTAAGCGTCGACGGACAAAGTGTCAAATGGTGGTGTCGACGGACAAATGGTCGAATTAATAACTTTTATATTATTTTTTACCAAAATAGTAGTACAAGATTTTAAATACTCCCTTCATATTGCTTAAAACGCATTACAAATCTAGATACTCCATCACACTTTGTTTGAAAAATTACCAAAGTGCAATTTATTTCCGAATAATTGTAAAATGTATGGATTGAGTTATTTTTTATTTGCTTGCTTTGTTTTGTAGGTTAAAGCTTGTAGCCATATAAAGGATGCTATAATAATTTATAGTTATATAAATCCTAGTTCTTTTTGTACATGAATAAAATTTTTATTGAATATACTTCTTTCTAAAGTGTGGGACCTTTGTCATCAATTATAAATCTGACAATCCTTCTCTATACTAAAATATAAAGGAAAATTGAAAATGCAATGAAGGAACAAACGTTTTAATTACGAAAAAATACAAAAAAATTGAAATTTAAAAGCGATAAAGAATTACAATTTTTAATTTAGAAAAAATGCTACGAAATAATAGTTAAAGATTGTGAGTAAAATCCTAATCCGTCATTGATGTCGTATCTACAGTATTAAAAATGGCTGAGTCTTTGATTTACAGTTTCATATTTTTTAGATTTTCTTGTAATATCTTGGCCTTGTGGCATTTGCTCTTAAAGCATTTCAACACTGATTTGTTCGAGGCGAATTTTTCTCAACAGCTTCACTTCTGTAGGATGGGTAATCACCACTCTTTTATTAAAGGCGTTATGCCAGCCTTCAACGGAGTTATTAGTTCTTGGCAATTCATTAGTAACCCTTTCATGTACGGACCTCAAGCTTATCTCAAGACCTGTTTCCTTCTTCTGCCTCTTTGAATAATCCCAAGCAATGTAGATTCAAAATAATGCAAAATTTCTCCCAATGTATTATCTGTTTCATCATCTATAGACTCCATTAATTTATTGAAGAGGTCGCAAACGTCATCTGGCGGCACAAATTCAAGTGCCTGAAGTTGTTTTATAATTATATAATTCTGGCGTTCATTGTACCATGCTTGCAATCCGAAAAATTGGATTCTTATCCATAAACATTGCCCAAAGTAAAAAAAAAAGGCATAAATTGCAGATTCCTGAATTTTTTTCGTAATTGGTTGATGGCTGAACGTTCAAAATCAATGGTGACTGAAATAAGATTTTATTGGTAGTTACGTAAAAAATTGAAAATACTAGCATAAGATTCTTCATCTTTTTTCAGTAATACAAAATAAATACTCAGGGTAAAATTTTATTGTGATCAACAAGAGCATGGAGAGTATAAAGCTGCTTTCAGACAGGATACGAATTGAATGTTCCGTCGCAAAACTACGAGTATCTTTTATTCAACTGTAAAGCGCTTAGATTTTGAGTTGTCAAATATATCTTTACGTCATTTTCGGCAAGAATAAAAAGGGTTCTCTTAGTGTAGTAACATTCAAGTCTTTATCTTGGAACTGAGAATTGCGGATTCTTCTTAATGTCCACGATAGAGATTCCTTTTGGGGAAGTTTTTCGCATAGCCGAGGGAATTTCTTCGGACTGTTCAACCTTGTTTTTAATTTCTGCAATAATTTTCATAGCATCATTATGCAAACTGTCTGATTGATGGCAATGTTCCTAAGTTCTGTTTATTATCTCACCTTGAGTTTTAATTCTGCCATTGCAAAATTGTCGTTTTTCGCACTGCCAATAAATTCGTTTATTTTTCTCTTTATCAGTTACGTCTTAGTAGCCTTCGTGCAAGAGATTCTTTTTGCCTATTTGTGTCTTGTTGAATTCCATAGTAAAGGGTATTGTGATGAAATTATATAATTGTAGTACTAGGCGAACTTTAATCGGAGTGTTTCTTGAGGTAAATGTCCTCTTTTTAAATTATTTTATTGCTCTCTCAGACTTGTTAGGAAACAGTTCAATCTCATTAAGATTCAATTAAAACTTAAATGATATTTCATAATGTCGTTCATTTGTCCATAACATCTGTTCATTTGGGCAAATGTCATTTCTAACTGCGACAAAGATAAGTAAACCAACTTTCCAGGAAAATAAGGTATATTGTTTATTAGCTTCTCTTCGCATCTCACATGGACTTACCCGAAAGTCAATTACACTTACTAATCGATTTCTTAATGAATTACTTTTATGACCTGATATAGTACTCCAAGGGAGGTACCATTCAATAGATAACCATATGTACATGATCTTGATACTTTAAGTAAAAAATAACCTCAATAACCTTAGTCACATTTAAGTAAGGCTGGGAAATCGAATTGAATTCGAATCGATAATCCTATAAAAACGATATTTTGGTTTGAATCGAAAAAGAATACAAAAATAAATAAAAGAATAGCGAGGGAATAATTTAAGATTCCCAGAAAACGAGCCGCTCTCAGTATCATGCAAAAATTGGATGGTATAATATATTGTGGATCAAACTTATAACGAACGTTATAGAGAAGTAAATATTTTCCAAATTGTTTCTTGATGGCTACTCACAAATTACCAAGACAATAAAATATTAGTTCCCATCACTGCTTTTAAGTATTTTTATTTACATTAAAATAATTCTCATTCTCGAATAATACAAATGTCCAAAGGATAAATTCTTATATTTGAATTTAATTTAATAAACATTTTTAGCATTTCCACCTTTTGTCCATTTGACACCCTTTTCCTTCGACGCTTTGTCTGTTGACGCTTTGTCCTACTACCAAAAATACAAAAGTAAAGTTGACAGGTTATCAAGTCGGTCGGTGGAAGATCTACTAATTTCTTCTATTAACGCTGTCCATTGTGTAAAGTGTTCAGCGTTTATAATGCAAAAGATAGTAGAAAATCGTTATTGAGAAATCGATGGAAGTACGAGATTTGCAAGTAAATGCAAGGTTGTATGAGGTCATGTAAGCTCTTTTTGTTTAATAAAGTATGGGTATTGCATAAGTCCTGTTACACTTGTTATTACTCTCTTAACAAAGTTCACAATGATAGTTTTGCTGCAGTTAGGATATGTTTTCATTGTTTTAACATATAAATATGTGATTATATTGTAATAATAATCAATAATGTATTTCTTGGCGGGAACATGCCCTCTAAGCGAGACCCAAAGCTCGCGTACACTTTGCGGATGTAGTCGATCCCCATACTGTCCCATTCGCGGCGCAAGGAGGACTTCAGTTCGTCTATATGCGCTTATATGTTGTAGTCAGTTGGATTGGGGTCAGGCAAATGAAGTGGCCAAAATTTCTTCAACGCGATGTTCACTTTCAACTCCAAACCTACATGCTCGATCTTGGTCGTGTGGGCCGGGAAACCGTCCTACTAAAAGACGTACTTCGCCTCTTTCTTGATCTTTCTCACTCAGGAAAAAAATTTCGTGGCCAAGATGTCCATGTAATCGGCTTTAGTGAGCCTGTATACGGCCGCAAACCACGCGTAGCGCGCCTCAGAGACGTTTTGTTGTAGGCACTGTGTCCCCCGAGAAGCTCTTCTTTCTGAGCGCTGATATTTTCATCTTCAGATAACTTTAAGGACTTTCTCACAGGCAAGTGGTTGATAACTTGAGGTTCTCCTGAATGAGTTCGATCCTTGAGATGTTTCCCGTTCTGTGACCTCTCAGTGAGTATGTGAACAGTCTTCTGGCTGAGGTTGAACCGCATGGATATATTGTAGCCGACGCGCAGGAGAGCTGAGATATTGATTATCTTCACTTTAATTTAAACACACCGGAACACAATGGACAGACGTTTTAGTGACAAGTAATGTAAAAGTTAAAATTTAGCTTTTTTAACATAATTTTTCAAAACCCGCTATTATAGTTGGTAAAATATTTAGTGTTAGCTAGGATTTGCTTTAAGTAATAGGCTATCCTTCATTTTTATAGAATGTCTGTATTATTTTGATGGGTTTGTAAGGCTTTCAAACCGTTATGTTAATTTTTTCTACTTTCACCGTTTTCTTTCGTCACTCTCTTTTCCTTGTTATGTGTCGATATCGTAGTCTGTGTTTTAATATAATTAGTACAATTAGCAAAGGAAACTTACCTCTAATCATTTCGTCACTCTGGAGTAAGCAATAGTCAATCCGGTTGGCTTCCATTTTCAAGTTTTTATATGAGGGGTTAGATGTGGTTAGTTCGGTTTCCTTTCATGGTTATCTCCTTGTACATGAAAGTCCGTTATGTATAGATATCTCCCTTTTCTTGTTTAATCTTTGTTATTTTAGTTCATAAGATGAATCATGATCTCCCTTCTTTCCTCTGTGCTATTAGTCCTTAGGTTTCTTTTCCTATCTCCTCTTATGTTTTGTATTAGTTTTCTTCAGCAGTTTTAATTCAGCTTCTCTCTAACTTTGACCTCTTCAAATCTCAACTTCTTGTGTTGACGATAAGCAGCTTCCCCTTACTCTTTATCCTTTTCAATTTTTTAATGTTTAATTTCGAGATTGTATGCATTGGGATTATCGGATACACCATCGCTGAATGTATAATTGCTTGCTAGATCATTTTCCTGTCTTTTCTTCTGAGTGATCTTGGTATGTTATTTATGTATATTTGACCTTTTCCACTGTTGGCTCTTTATGTTATAAGTTTTCTATATCTATATTTGATGATAATCAATCATAGCGCTTTGGCTTTGTTTGTCCTCAGATATCTTTTTCTTCAACGTAGATATATCAAAGCTTTTTCAAAACATAGGTATAATATTAAATTTGTTTGAGTGTGTACTAATTTTCCATTTCATTTCATACTCATTATTCCTCCTGAACTCTTTGACTTCGACCTTAGCAGCATTTTCCTGTTCCTGTAAGGGGATTCAACGATTTGCGTAACGTCTTCGGCGAATAGGATATTTAGGGAGCCTCAATGGAAGTGTATTGTAATGTCTGAAGCTGACACTGTGGGCAGAGAATATTTGATGCATCTTATGTAAAAATGACCAGCTACCTTGATATTTATCGATCACGGTGAGTGTGTATCTTTCTATTATGTACTTCGTAAACCCCTTCTGCGAACATTGTAGATACAGCCCTGGAAAAGATATCAAAGCTGGCCTTTTACCGTTTGAAATTTTATCATTAATGACTGTGAGAGCCATCACTTTTCTTTGCATATTCCTGAATCCAAATTAGTCTTTGTTTAAATATTATTTGTCTCCACTTTGGTCAGGGGCTTTTCTATTTTGAGAATAAAAATCATATTAGCAACTTTGACTCACCTTGGGAGTAGACTTTGTTTCAGGTTGCATTTAGGACAAAGTTTTTTGACCGCCTACTTATAATTCTTCGTAGTCAATCCAAATTTCCCCAGTGCTTTCTGTTAAAAAAATGATATCGTAGTTCTTAGCCTTTGTTTGGTAAACATTGGATTAATACCGCTGAAGGTGTATTCTTTGGTTCAAATAGGTGAGAGGGACTTCTCGATGAAATCACTGTGCTGTTGAAGTGACCTCCACATTCACCTGACCTGATGCCTTGCGATGTACATCTTTGGGTTTCTATTTAAAGGGACTGGTTCATTCTTCCGCTTCGTTCAAACCGAGAAGAACTCAAGTTGACAAACACTGCTGTACTGGATATTATTACCATTGACAAGCTGCAGTGTGATTGGCAGGATCCGGTGGTGCGTATATTTAAATTTGAGAAATCTTTTAAGGAATCAACATAACTTTTAATTTTTTTCATTCTGAACTTAAATGACAATCTTATATTACTCAAAATTAATCCTGTTGTCTTCATTCGTCTAATGTATGTAGTTTATGAGATATTCACATCTTAAATAATATATTTAGAAAGATCCAGTTCTTTTCTATTTAAAAAATTAGACTGTAATTTTCTGATAAATCTAAATAATGTGCTTTTTTTGCTACTGTTGAACATAAAATATATTTTATTGCATTATGAATAATACAAATTGGTTGTAATTATATTTAGATAAACTATTTCTAAAATTGCTCCATTTCTGTTAAAGAGTTTCAGAATTTGAATAATTCATCATATGATATATATATATATATATATATATATATATATATATATATATATATATATATTTAATAAAATGGTAATAAATTTAGAATGAAAAGAAGACACATTAATTAGAATTCCGTTGACCCCTTTTTATTTCCTTTTCCCTCCTCCTCTGACATCTAGTTTTCTAAGATAAGATAAAAACTTCCCCAAGGTAACATAATATCAAACAAGAAAACAATGTAAAGACATCCGAAAAATTCTAGAAATATATTTATGAAGAATACAAAGAGACAAAATTACGAATTACTTTGATGAATGTAAGACAGAATAAAAATATATCTCCTGTAACATGTCTCATAGGAGATAAATTAACTGTAAGCAAATTATAAATCCGAAAGCTTAAAGAATATTTACCTCGTAAACTCTACAAAGGTTTTAATGCCGTTGTGTTTCTCTCTTTAAATCCATCTCACATTTCTTTGTAAGGCATTACACTATCTTTTCTCCTGTTTTATAATTCTGTCCCTTTGCTTTTTATACTTTCTTCCTCCTAGGTTTAACATAAAAATAACTTACATACATTCACAATAAACATAATTAACTATTTTCCAGCTGAAGTTGATGGCCACACAGGTTAAATTCCATCTGAGAAAGAGTATAGTCAAAATTATGTGAAAATAGGCAGTCAAACATACAATTGAAGTGAAATCTTTTTTAAGTCAACGACCCTAATCGAAAAGAGATGGAGTCAAGATTTCTGTTGAAGAGACACACACAAAGAATCATAGAGAGAAAGAAGCTTAGATATGTAGAGAGAGAGAGAGAGAGAAAGAGCAGGCGTTTAAATTTTTTTGCTGACTTATGCCAGACAGTAGTTCTTAAGTAGTCATTGCTCGTTAAAGGTCGTCACTTGACTCAGTTACATTTGTCTCATATCGATACTCAGGCGAGTGAGAAAGGAGTTAGATTAAAATAACTAGAGTGGTCGCAAAATAGATTCCGAACCTATACTAAGCTTGATATAATAATCTAAAACGTAGTACAAAACCTTTGTTCATTTACCTTAATATTTGCTCATATTCTCCTTGTTCTTGTTGATTATTTAAGAAGCGTTATTGGCATGCTATCACCAAGATCTTGAAATGATACAGGCTTGATTTTCATGTAAGTGATGGAAGATTGGAGTTATTTGAATGGCGTTGTGTTACAATTCTCAAGACGTTACAGCATAAAATTCTAAGCCTTCTCAATGAGATTGATATCTTGACTGTCACATGGCCACCCTAATTCCTTAGGTTTTGGTCAGAAAGCTTCATGTTAACCTTTATAGCCTTGTGACTAGAGGCACTGTAATGTATGAAGATAGTGTAGCCTCGAATTTTATGAAAAAGCAGCAAATGATCCACACGTATGGAAATATAGCCGTTAGCATTCATATGAACGTTTATTGGTAAGAAGTAGAGCAATCTCCTATCATTGAACTAAATCAACCCCACAGTGACTTTCATGTTGTAACTGCTAGCTTAGGAATGGCAACGAACTGTCTTTCTGTGAATTTGAATACACAAGAACGTGTTTTCCTTCGAGTAAAAAACCTTCGGCCATTCCGATTAAATAAAATGTAACTATTTATTGGCGAAAGAACCTCGTTGCTTAATCGTGTTTTCAGTGAGAAGATGGTACTTAGCTGCACGGCAAGGCGGCCTTTTTTCTGAAGGTGATGTGGGATAGTGTGGGGGAAGAAGTCTTTCAGAAGCACACGATGATTACATACATATATCTCTTTCTAAATCTGTTAAACGTGGGTTCTTCTTTACTTCTATTCATATAATGTTGTCTGTAGCTCTTTGAACTTCCGTAGCCGCCCAGTAACTGAGTAGTATTGGAACACAAATACCGAAACACAGATTGGTTTGATGTCATAAAGAATCCATCCACCAACCCACCCGAATTGTATCCTCTCCCACCCTATTAAGAGCATTTGCATAACCTTTAAATTTTGGATGAAATGTATTTAAATTTTAATTATTCTCTTAATAGATTCTGTCGAGTTAAATTCGTTGTTAAACTATAATAATTGAATAACCTTTTGATAATAAATAAGATAAAATAATCCCGTGAATTTTACCAAGAAATAACGGAAAGTTATAAATCGAACTGATAACATAATTTCATTCTACCTTTATTGTAATGTTAAAAACCTTGTTGAATGAGGGTCATTGATTGGTTTGGCGTTATAAGAGATCAATCTACCCATCATAATTTCCCCTCTGCCATTTTTCTCAAGTTAGCGAAAGTTTTGGTGAATAGTGGTTGATTAGCTTAACGTCATAATGGCTTTGGAAGACATGGCAAATACGAGGACAAATTAATGTAGAATAAAGTGTGAACTAGTAACTTATTCACTTTCTCAGTGAATTTCAACGCAATTAACAATTATTGAGCATATAATATTGATTTATATATATTCTGCAGGGTTTCCTTAGTAAGAATCACTTTATACCCTTTCGAATCGAAACTTGGGCAAAAGTGAAGTGGCAACTCACCCGGTAAGATAAAACGAATAAGTCTTTACTTATTTGATCTTATTGAATTCCTACATAATTGTAAAGCCCCACTACCTCTAAACTACAATATATCGCAATTAATTTCTCTCTCTTTTTCACAGTCCCGATCGATCTAGCGAAGCGTGCCTTAAAAGCTTGTCTATGCAAAAGAATTTTGTTCTTCCACGTAGCCAAGTGGCTAGAGGCTCGCTTTAATTGAGATTAAAGTTGTTGCGCGCTGCTTTAGTGTGCTTGGTTCGAATCCCATCATAGTACGGGTTTTTAGAATTAGGAAACGACATTTTCCCGAAGAAAAAATTATTATTTTTTTCTCTTTCTTGCGGTATGCTGTATTTATTTCATAATTCTCTCACGCTCATGAAAGATATACAATATATTTATATATATATACATATATATATATATATATTTATATATATATATATATATATATATATATATATATATATATATATATATATATATATATATAATTATAAACTCTACGTGATGCAAAGCAAAGATTACCATAAAGCCAATATAACGACTTGCTAAGTGTTTAGTGGAGGCAATTCCCCTAAATTTTCTTCATTAATCATGAATAAAATAGCATTATTAAATAAAAAACCTTGTCATTCAACTTTGTTAACACCTAAAAGTAAATATAAACTTTTAGAATTTCATCTTACCTATTTAGATTTCTAGTTCATAAATGTTTTGCTTTAAGCCATGGTATTTGTGGAAACAGTTGCTTTTTCACATCCTCTAAATTACTTCATGACGCAGGAGATGGAATGAAAGGAGATATCCAATTGAGGAAGATTTCGTGGTAAGACTCTTCTGAAGTGATCAATTGAGAACAATAGGTTAATCAACGCCTTTTAAAAAACAAGTGGGCTCTTAATAGTAATTAGCTTACTATTAGAGACCTTTCCATTCTTTAACAATATTTTTTCCCAGAAAGTATGGCATATATCATTTATTCTCCTCAATTTATTTAATTTCTTTATTTAAGAAACGTTTGCAAACAATTTTAGAATTATATTTACATGAGTAAAATATAAATCTTCCCCTTTTTTGTACATGCTACGTTTCGAAAGTTTAACGTTTGTGCATTTGTTGTCTTTCGACGTAGTTAAGAGTTTTACTAGCAAATTCTTCATCTGATTTCATCTCAAAATATAGCGAATGGAGAGTAGGTCCTCATGGAAAAATAATAATGAATCAGATTTATACAAGTATTTATAGGACGTTGTATTTTCAATTTTGCATCTTTAGGCCTTCTTTCGTTGGTGTATGATAGTTATTATTCTTCTGGTTGCTCCATTTTCCAACATTGCAAACAGACAAATAAAATAAAGAAAAAAACGTTAAATAAATGAAGATGTCCTTACAAATGCATTATAAGGTGGAAAAACTAATATATGTTGTGAAAATAAACGTTTTCCAAAGTAAATTACAATGTCACAAAAGGTTTCTTTGTATATATAAATTAAAGTTTTCCAATTCAATAATCCCTGACTTGATAATTTACTAGATGAATAAATGGACGGAGAAAAAACACTTAATAAACGAAATGGAGTGAATAAATATTTGATCTCTACGCGATAGTATGAAAGCGGTCAAAGGTAAATTGTATACAGGCACCGAAAATTAGGAATTGGCACCAATTTACATTAGATTTTGAAGATGAACCAAACTCAATTGCTACAATTCACAATTTAGAATTTTAATTTTTACACTTCTTTGTGAGGTGATGCCATAAGAACTCTGGAAGGTCACAGCTCATTAATGCTTAACTCCTTTGTTCTCCAGAGTTATCGGAATTAAACCAAGTAATTACTTTGCTTGGTTTTACAAAATTGTACCAGTATGGGAAATCGATTTAAAAACATTATATACGACAAGTTTGGTTGCAGGTACAATCTCTATGGAACAAGTGAACAAATCTATTGTTTAGAACAATGAAAAGTCCAAACTCATTAAAAAGATGTGGAAGGTGAAATTAAAAAAATAAAATGGTGACATTATAAGACATATTTAGAGTAAATTTACCTTTACGTTTTAAAAAAGCTCGTGATTTTGCGGATCAATATATTCTTCTTTGTTCTTCTTCGTTCATTGGACTTTCTTCCCCCAAGTTATTTAGGTAATATGCACAGTTTCACATGCAATCCGATCTAAGGGTCGCAACTGTATATTAGAATGACAATATATTCAAACAAAACTGCAACTTTATACGGCAACTATCACAAATGATATAGTATAGCAGCAGTGTTAGGGTAGGCAGTGTGTTTTAAAAGGTAATTGGGAGAAACTTCTGAAGAAATATTAATTTAGACACATAGATTTCAGGGGTTGCTAGGATAAAAAGTCCTGTCGCAAATAAATACAGATGCATATTGTTGGAATTGTAATATTTTGGCCAAAAAGATCCTTACTTGCTGATTTTATTATTATTATTTGCAAGTTGAAGGCAGATTAAGGATAGCTACACACACTCTTAATTATATATTAGTATATAATACCATAAAATATACCTTCAAAGAGTAAACTTTTACCCGAACGCGCTTGGCACTTTGCTCACAGGTGTCATTGGCCGTTGGTTATAATCAAACAACGTTGTGGCCGCAGAGCAGATCGAGCGTCTTAATCATACAGATTTCTTCGATAAAATTCTCGCAGAAAAAAAGATTTTGTAAATAAGTCGTCTATGTCTGCAGTTCACCTAAACGTACATATCCCGGATATATTTGGGAAAAGTGCTATGATATAACACGCTATGTTAAGAACGCAATGAAGAAAACAGTTAAATAAAGACCATTCACTCGAGAAGGTAAACCCCATAAATAGAAGTTTAGAATATGTGTAATAGGAGATTTTATATTAGGAAAAATATGAGCAACAAATCTGAAGGGTAATTTTTAATCCGTTAGAAATAATTTCGCGAATGTACAAAAGTCAAACCTTTAAGTGTATAATTATTTTTAATGAAAGTATAATTCTCAACAAAATTTTTATACTTATAATTTTACTTATGCGCATAGGTGGGCGTTATCGCGATAAATAATCGCGATAACGATATTGGGTTATCGTTTTTCGATATATTTTTTCCGCGTTATCGATTCATCGGTATCGCCGATACTTTGGGTTGCAAACTAGCGATTATCGATAATTTCAGTTTTTTGGATCCAGTTTAGCACAGGGGCGAGCCGCGCGTGCTTTGGAGGCAGAAATAGGTAGGTTCGAGCTGGAAACCGAACGTATACTGAACTGAGTGCAGGGAGGCCGGTCTTTACGTCTTTTTAAAACGTTCGCTCAGCTTCAGTCTCTCACCAGCTGTCGGACGAGAGGTCACGAGTTGTTGCTCCTGCGCGCTACCGGTTATATGCGTTCTTTGATGATTTTTTTGCTATGTTCCCGTGCTTCTTCCGTTCTAATTATTTGTGCACGCATATATGAATGTATGCAATATTCGGTACTATTCTTTAATATCCGTTTATTAACGTTTTGAACACTTACGAAATTACGCCCCTATTTTAAACTGATCGTATTTTTATTGTAATTTAATAGTGCATTCATTTGCTATTTTATAGTATCAAATTAGTGATGGTATCGCAAGAGACTGTGCTTGCATCAAGACAAAGAGACTTAGTGGAGTTTATTGACTCTAGTATGGCTAGTATCGGACTTTTGGATTTATTGATTTATCGGTAATTGCTGATAAGATTATCGTTATCGATTTATCGGTTATCGTGATACATTTTTCGTTATCGCGCCCACCTATGCTTATACGTAGTTATGACGAATCAATTTATATATAAGCTTACGGTTAACCGACTTTCTTATGTCGAAGCCATTCTTCCTTACATTATTTTCGAAAAAAACATGAATTGTTAAGACTTTCATGAAAGCTATTGCTGTCATTAATTTCCTTGTCAACAACCAAATTATTAATCATTTACCTAAATAGGTTCAGTTGCAAGATGAATTTATAATTGATGAATAATGGAGTGAGCAATTCTACTTTAAAAGAATTTAGAAAATTCATTTTGAATTAAGATAATTAATAAAAAGGGTAAAATACACTAAAAAGAAATAAATTAAGAAAATTGAGGGGTGGGGGAGATGTTGGAACATAGAAGGGAAAAGACATCTTGTGGTTTCTCTGCATTTTGGCAGAAGTGGAATTCCAATCCTCGCCCTCTGGTGGCATACACTTAATAACACTATGCACTATTCTTTCAACCTTTCCTTGTCAAAAGAAGATGGGACCCTCTTGCACTCTGAAGTGCCCTCAAATTAAAAGCTACTTGGTGGAAAAAAATATGTTTCAACATTTTTCATGGTTCTTAATGCCGGTAAATTTCTAATTTTAAGTAGTGATCGTTCCTTAATTGTTGCAGTCCATCTCTTTTTTCGGCCTTTAATTGAAAAAAATTATTATCCTCGTGTGATTCTATTTAGGATGATCACGTTTTCAAGAATTTAGCGAAGATATACATTATAACATAATTTTTGTAATAAATCAATAATAGTTTGACTTGTTTTAAAAGATCTGATAAATGATTTGCTGGATGAACTGATTTGGTTTGGAGAAAGCATAAATAACAATGTACAACAATAAAACCAAAAAGGAAATTAGAATAACCTTTTCTAGGGGTATTTTTTGCGTAAATAACGAATATAACATCTGTCTCTTTCCGTGACCCTCCAGGTTCTTTTAAATTACCATCTTACTTACGTTGAATACAATGATGGTTCCAGAGAGATTCAATGCAAACAGAATTGGGCCGAAACTGGCAACTCTAAAGGTTATTAACAGATTTCGATATAATTTTAATGGGGTGGTTCTAAGGTATTTTTTAACCTAACCTATGAAATTTATGAAAGTTTACTTAATATATATGGGTCCAAATCAGTGGTAACTCTTATGTAACGGTTGATGATTTTGTAACTTACTATAAATAATTCCTATTTTTAGTTTCTATTTAATTTTTTTTGCTGTTACTATTTATAGTATTTTTCACATACTTCAGTGTTTTTTCTTTAGAGGAGACAGAGCTAAAATACATAGGGAAGGCAAAAATACCCCTAGACAGTTTCTGTTATATATGTTGATCAGTTACCTTATGTCCATACAACAGAATGTTGACTAAACATGTGAGCTGTATTTTGGATGTAAAGTGGGTGACCAGGACAAACTGGTCACCTCAGATATGTTGTATCAGGCATACAAGTTCCATTTCTGCCTGAGTGAGAGGCAAATGTCCTGGTATCAAGTTTGGCGTACCAATGGTCTGAAGAAGGCCAAAGGACCATTCAACGGATTGCTACTTCTGCTTAACAGATATTAAAGGTGGCTATTCAATGTGTTTTCTTTTTTATTCTTCAATATATTTTCAAGAGATTTATCAATTTAAAAGATCAAAGTACATAATATGTTGTATTCCACTATTTATGCAAGTGAAAAATGACAGTAATATCCATTTTTAGTCTAATTTTAGTTTTTTTACTGCAGGTCGCAACAGAAGTGGGAAGGAATCTATCATATATCCATATCTACAGTCTGCTATTTCTGTACCCGAGCCGCCCTCTGAACTAACACCTACTAAGCAATACAGTAAACTACTGACCTCATGTCTGCAACAATGGAAAATGTTGCATGATAGTGCTCGATTTACACTATTTAAGAAGCGTTCTGCAGATCTACAGCAATCCTTCATTTGTGAGAACAACTTGACTTATTGTAATGTTATCAGAGGCCCATTCAATGCCTTTGGGCTTACCTATGGACCAAATGAGTGGGGGTTATTCTTAGATGCACCCCTTTACAGCATAAAAGCGGTTCTGTTGCAAATTTAGAACACCATGCCTTCAGTTACACTTGCTCACTAAGTATTTTTAAGAGAGACATATGAGAACCTTACTTTTATTTTTTACCGCATAAGTTACAAAGAGCATGATTGGCTAATTTTGCATCCTTGAAAGTAGTAGCCCTAAAGGTTTATGTGCTTACTTTGTAAGTGAGACCTATTAGGTCTGGATGCCATAATGTAATTCATGAGGCACTGGTTAAGAACGAAAAAATCATGTTGCCACCACTGAATATAAAACTAGGCCTCATGAAGAAGTTTACCAAAGTCAGGTTTCCATTCCCTCAGAACGATATTCCCTAAAATGAGTGAGGCCAAGATTTAACAAAGCATATTCATTGGCCCTCAGATTCATCAACTTAGAGCTGATGAGGAGTTCGAGGCGACAATGGATGAAGCTGAACTAGCGGCCTGGCATGCATTCAAAGATGTATGTAAAGGACTTTTATGAGAGCACCAAGGGTCACAGCGAGAGCATATATTCAAAAGCCCAATCAAGTGCTACCAAGATCTGAGATGCAATATGTCACTCATGATACACTTTTTTCATTCTCATCTCTCCTTCTTCCTAGAGAATGCAGAAGATTTGAGTTAAGAACATGGATAGAGGTGACATCAAAATATAGCGTCAATGGAGCTCTGCTATGTTGGCTGAATTCTGCTGGAACCTGAAGCGTGACACACCTGAGATGTCTTTACAATAAAGAAGTAAATACTAGAATGTAGGTTAATTCATTATATAATGCTAACAAACATGCTAATTCATTATATATTCATGAATCAATTACAATGCTCAAATTTTTTTTTATTTGGGAGCGAAATACATTTATGGTATCGTGGAAGTCGGTATCAATTACAAAATTTTTAAATCGGCAACTTACAAGAAAATGTTACGATCTAGGAAATCTTTGTTAACAAATTCTAATTCAGCACACGCGAATCCATAATAAAATGGTCATAAGATATCTGTTTTTTTTCTTGACACTGAAATGTCTTATACAGTTTAGTCGATCTCATATTTTGTCCATTTTGTGCCAACCAACGTTGTTCCTTAATTATTTATAATTTTTAATATCATTTTCCAAATTAATTTCCCTTATCTTTCATTATAATTTTCTTCTGCTTGACGACCGTGCTGTTTTTCATTAATTGTTGTATAGTATTATTCCCTAATGCCCATCTTAAACTAAGAGGAATATTATGTATTTGTATTGATATGATGAGTAAATTTAAATTACTTATATTTCACAACTTCTATTTTCTGATTCTCCTTTGTTTGATATATCGGATATTTCTATTATAAGCATATAAATGCTATTTATTGTTCATTACAATTATGTGTGTCATGTAGCCTGTTATACGGGAGAGATGTCATTTGTATCGCTCCTTATCCTTTCCTTCATCCTTCCTTGAGTCAATTTCATTCCATTTGTTGGTAGAAGTCTTTCTTTTAATTATCGTTAGATCATTTGTGAGTTAAGGAATGTTATATATAGCCACGAACTTCAACTTTTGGTCATGAGATTCGTCATATCTGATTATTTCTTCTTATCCAACAATAAAATCATCCATTTTGACGTCACTCATCTTTTTCCAAATATACTTGTCGAAAACATCTCAATGTCCTTTTTGCATACCTCTTTAGGATCAATATTGAATTTCCTTATGCTGCTTCCAAATTCGCATTTAGTGCGGTTATCTGTAACAATAAAATGTTTTACTATTGAAATTCTTTTAGCACATATTGTAGAGACTTTGTATAGCAATCCACTCTCGCCAAACTTTACAATTTATTTAAGAATATCTCTAAAAGATCTTTTATTGAATAACTTTAATACACCCTTCTAGTCTGGTTAAGATACTTGGAAGATGTTTTTTCTCGCGTGCCCTACAATAAATAGCCTGAAAAACTTCAATTATTTCTTTCGAAATTACAAAACTTCAGACCACTAACTGTTGAATTAAAAATCGAGAGGAAACAAATTTTTTAACTTTGCTTGACATTAGGTTTATGATGGCTAATATTACTATAGTGCATTTTACAAAAACCAACAAGGAAATTAAAACTTTATATAAAATTACTATTCAAGCTACGATAAATCAATTCAGAAATATGATTTTTAGGCTAAATTCTAAGAACATATTTTATATTTGGCCCATGTTTCTTTCAAGATGATAGTAATTTTATTAGTTGTAATTTAATTTAAATAATGCGTCCTTCCAGAGCAAAAATATTTCATATGGTGGCAATGATTTACAAAATATAATCAAAACATAAAAAATGTTCTGTTAATAGGAAACCACATACAAACGTTTGGGGTTATAATTACTTGCGTCTAAATTTTTTTCAACATCATAAATAGTGGGCTTGTTAATAACAGTATCTACGAAGTTCGTAGGAATATAGGACGAGTGCATATAACCTCAATTATGTTAAACAACTTAAGTAAATGTAACTACGGAATAGGTTTAATAAATTTTAAGCATATACAATATATATCTATTATTAAAGAGTCATAATAGAATTTATATTAATTTATGAATTACAAAATTACAACATGTCTGATTTTACTGCTAATTAAAACTATTTACCCCAAAATAATTAGGTACAAAATTGCTATCTAAATTATTGCCAAATCGATGGAACAATGAATAAACTTTCCGTTTTATTAGTCTTTACTCACCCTTTACCTCTTTAACTCCTATTTATTCCCATTCCCAGTTTAGTTATATATACAAAGGAAATAAACATATCCACCTCGTCTAATTCATAGTTCTGGAAAATCTGTTTTAGGGTAATTTATAATCATCTTTGCCTATGCGGAGGCTTATCATCCTCCTGAAATCACTCCGCTTAGTTCCGTGATGGGTTCGACACGATTAGAAATTCTTTCCTCCTGCAACTTCTTCAGGTACTTTTCACTGGTTACCATCTCGTCAAAGAAGAGGAGACCATCGATTCTGTCTTTTCATATCCTACATCAAACCATGAGGCATTGTGCACCTAAATCCTTGGATGAATCAAACCAACGCGTCCGGAACGATGCGTTATCATGAATTATGATTGCTTAGACTGGCGCCAAGAATTCCTTGGCGCCCCAAACCCTGAGGCATCTAGCAGAGCAGCTACCCGGGTATTTAACCCGAAGCTCACCATTTCTCGAGGAGATTGAAAGCCTGCCATTCACTCCGTCTGGACTGCCCTTTGTTTCCCGTGACCCGTAAGTCATCGTCATACGTCGTCGAAGATCTCGCAGATCTACCTTCATTAAGCTTTGCCCCCTGTTAAGACAAAGGCTATCGAGCCCCCTTCTTCCAAGGGAGTTTGTGTGGCCCTCTCATCTTCACCACCCCTCCAAGATTTCCGTCTTTTGAGACTGAGACTCCCTACCGATCAGCAGAATCGTCTCGAGTTTAGATTACGTCTCTCTGGAGCAGAGAAAATCTCATTCTTCATCACTAGGTAATCTAACCCCATCTTCAAGTTCTCCCAGTCAGGACTTCCCGAAGTATCTTCTTCTGCTTGAAGGTAAAGCGATCGTGTATGGTCATCCCCAGATTACCTATTTAATCATCATTTAACCCTTGTTCCCCCTTTTGTATATATATATATATATATTGCCATTTTTTACATATATATTAAAATTATATTTGGAGATATTGTCTCTATATATCCTTTGAACGGCAACTTGGCAAGCAATTAATCTGAACCCAGTCAACCGTAATTCGCACTCTTTATTAATCGCCATTCATACTCAAGCGGCCTGTGGCCAGCTGTCTGCCCGTACTTGTGTAAGACTCTGAGCGCTGAGCTAGTCTACACAGGTATACCTCGACACTCTCATCTTACTCGTTTCGTTCTTCTTTCCGTTCATAAAGCTGAACATGCATATCAGCAACATTTCACCTAATCGTTGATGGAGTTCAAATTTATAGGGATGTGAGTAATGAAGTATTATGATGAGATAGATGCGGCTCTTGTAGATCACAGTTTCACTGTCACGTTAGTTACTTCTTAAGAGTGACAGCAAACCTTAGAACACAATGGTACTGGTCTTCTAGTTTCCTCCTTAACATTAATTGAAGGCCCTTTGCGATACTTGTCAATTACGGATCCAGTCTCTTTGTGGTTGGTGCGTGGACTACACCATTGCTCTTGAAATTAATGGTGACTAAAATTTAACATTTGTCCCTTTGCGAGAAAAGAAGAAATTAGTGTGTGTCTTCGACTTCTGCTACACCTCAGAAACTTTTGTTTTGTTCACTCTTAATAGGTGGGCAGAATGTTTCTAATATGTGTGTAAAAGTAATGATAGAGAAACGAAGGTAATTGGGAGATTTTAATGGAAATTTCCATATGACGCAAATAAGAGGTGGTGGGGCATATTCAACTGACGAATATTTAATAATATCACAGTGAATTTGCAGAATATTTAAGACAAGTATGTTTTTTAAGATTACAAATCAAGTCCATGCTTCCTACGCACTCTTTGAACGTAAGAAACAAAACATAGGCTTAGGGATGTTTTGCTTTCTTCCATCGCTACTTCTTCCGACACATCCACAACTAGCAAAAGTAGCAACGAACTGCAATTTTGCTATTTATAAGATTGTTTTGGGGTTCAATCTTATACTATACGTCTTTTAACATAATAAATATATATATTGTAATATGCGCAAAAATAATGGCCGAAATCAATATATTAAACTAATCTGCAACTTGCAAATTCAATTTGACTTTCCTATAAAGTGTTTTTAATCAGCTCATTTGCAACTGATAAATAACGAATTCTGCCAATCTATTTTCCATGGTGTTGTTTGGTATTTTATGTATCACCCGAGGAGCAGTATTCTTTAACTTTATTAACCAGCTTTCTTACAGAAAATAAACCTACTTTTGCCATTGGGACATTGTGCAGGAAATACCATAGTTTACATTCTTTGGTAATTATGAACTGCGAAATAAAAGAACCCGATCTATTTTGGGATTAAGAAATATTTTGTCGTGACTGGGTAAGCGCTCATTTAGAACCAATATTAAGAGGTTCATTATAATAGGTACAGGTTATATAAGTTTTTAAAGGATAAAAACTATCCATGGTCACATCAGCACAAACCATTTCTAAGAAAATTCTAAGATGGGGGAGGGAAAGTTTTGAAAAATTCAGCAGTGGTCAGCTCTTTCCCAACGCAGATTGATGCATAACCAATTTCTGCCAAAAAATCATCAATATTACCATCATAAGATACAGAAGTTAAAACTTAAATTCCAGTGAATTCAAAGTAATTTGACGGCAAAAATAATTATAGGTATTGCCTTAGAAGAGCTTTAGCAATAAAAAAGATGTCAGCTGCCAGCTTGGTCGCTCTTATCTTTTAATATTTGGTCACAGTGTAGTTTACTTTACTACGTTTGATTGGTTGTATTCTTCGTCCGAATTTTATCTGTACGATTAGATAAGATAAGATAAGATAAACAAAGTTAGAATGAGTAGAGAGAGTGAGATAGGAAAGATAGAAAATAAAGTGTTGTGTGTGTGTTAATGTGTGTAGGATGATGTGTGAAGATGATAGAGATTTGTGCCAGGTTGCCTGGCTAACGCTTTCGTTTTTCTTTTAATTTTATTATATTTTTGTGATAAATTATTATTTTAAGCATTAGAGCCTTTGTTTATTTTGCTCAATAGAGCATTTGTATCATTTTATTGTTTTTTATTTTTATTTTATTTATTTATTTATTTATTATTAATGCTATTATGTAAATATAATGGGCCTACATCGGGATTCACATTTGGGTTGTATACTTGGTAGTCACAATCGGTTGTCTTTTCTAGATGTTGCATTATGGTTACTACCTATAGATTGGGTTGACGTTTATTAACGTTTTTCTCAGGCTACCGTTGAAGCGTTGTTTATATTGCGTATGATGGATTTGGTATTCTTGTACGATGCTTTGGTTCATTATATTCTGTGGAATCGTATTTTTAATCTTTTCCCACCGCTTGCTTGCTCTTTTTTGTATGACTATGTTTATGGATTCAATTGTAGATCTGCGGTGGAGTTCTTCTGCTGGTATGTAATCTAGTCTTCCTGTGTTTGTTATGAATCTAGTGGCTTGATTTTAGACTCTTTGGATCTTCCTGATTTAGGAGTTACTTAGTTAATTCAATGGTACAATTGGGTAAAGGAGCTTGGGTTTAACTAGTGCCAGGTATAGTTTTCTTTTATTTTGGATCGAAAGTTGCCTGACTCTGTATAGCGCTGATAAGGTAGATTTTGCTTCTATGATTTTTTCTGGTAGGTGACTTGTATAGCCGTTCGTTGTTATTTTTATTCCGAGGACTTGTCCTGTTGAGAAAGGATATGCCTCTGCATCTACGCATATAGTAGCTTTTTTCCTTCTGTTCATGGGAATTAGTTTGAACTTATCCTTGTTAGTTTTTATTTTATTCCTTTTCTCGTAATCATTCAGGTTTTTAATTTCTATACCTGTTTTTTGGGCGATGTCCTTGTGGTTGTTCCTATCGCTGCTCACTATCTAAGTGATATCGTCCGTTAATTGTTGTACATCAGTGGGGTGTGGAAGGTCCCTGGTATACACTGTGTACAGCGTAGGTGAGAGGCAGCCTCCTTGTGGGACACCCGTTTGTAGGTTGATTGCATCGCCCGTTTTGCTGTTTATCTGCAATATCGCTTTCCTCTCATCTAGATAGCTGCAGAGTATTTTGCAGAGGTTTATTTCCAGGTTAAGGTCACAGGTTTGGCCTTTAAGCCGGGCAACCACACTTTGTCAAATGCTTTGGCAACATCACGAAGCACAATGTCAACTATGTTGCCTCACGCAGTGGCAGTAGCAATTCTTTCGGTAATGATTGCTAGCGCGGTGTCTGTCCCTCGCTTGCTCCGGAACCCGTGTTGTTGTGGGTTGTATAGGTTGTTTGTGTTAAGATGGTTGATCAACCTTTCGTTAAGGAGCTTTTCTAGGACTTTGCCTAGAAATTCTAGGAGCGAGATAGGACGGAAGCTTTCGACTTGCTGTTTCGGTTTGCCCGGCTTCGGCAGGAAGATTATCATTGCCTTTTTAAATTCCTGGGAAAGTATCCCATATTTAGGCAGGCATTGAAGACCTTCACTACCAATTCATGCACATTATCTGGGACATTAATTAAGTGAACTTTAGATATTCCACTTTGTCCTGGAGCCTTTTGTTTAAATGATTTTAATGCTGTCTGGTATTCATTCATAGTAGATGGCTTTCCTCCCCCCAAGGGATTGTCTCTTGGTTCGTCGACGTTTCTAAACGGTATAATGTGTTCACGCTGTGTTGTCAGGCTACGTATGATTTCTTCCTCTTAGTTTAGGTCGAAATTTTGATTTTCTTCAGATGAAATAGAAAAAACTTTTGTCCAGTGTGTTCGGAAATGCTCTTGTAAATCCTCATTTTGCTCTACTTTCTTGTTCAGAATTTTCAGGCTTATTTCTTCTTTTTGATGTGATCCGCGTAATTTCCTGAATTGTCTCCAGAATTTCCTTGGATCCTTTTCTATCTCCATCTTACCTATTATGTTATCTCAGAGCCTGCCTAAATTTTCCTTAATGAGGTTGTCTATCCTCCTTCTAATTATGATAATGTTTCTGTACCTTTCGATCGTATGACCCGATACCTTGATTTCATTTATTACATTTTGAAATGCATCCATTTCATCTTGAATCTCTTGGGTTCATCTAGGTGCAGGTATGTTCTGTATTTTTATTGTTGGGGTGTGTAAATTATCCGCCTCTCTGATTTTACTGGTGATTAACTCTAGTTGGGCATCTATTTCTTCTTAAATTTGGTTGTTACGGGATCCGGTTTCTATTGTGTTTAAGTATTGTTCAAATCCATCTCAGTTTGTTTTGCTGGTCGCTTTTCTTCGTGATATTTTTATTTGGATGGGTGAAGTTGAGATAGTGGTAATTATGCTTAAATGATCGGAGGGAGTTGCTGGACCTGGCTGTATGTGGTGATTTAAATTGAATTTTTTATTAGCTAAAATAATACCTGAAGGAGTCGAGGATCGGGCTATGAGATACGTAGGGAAGTCGGGTCCTTCTCTGTTTAGTAGGCCTCTTTGCATCAGGAGATGTAGGGTTTTCTCCGTACCGTGTACGATTATAATTGGCTCTTATATATAAATATATAAATTCATGGCTTGATAAGGCCTACAAAGAGCCAATTGGGTTAATGAAAATTCTTATTAATGCGGAAGAATCGATGAGCATTGATAAATACATACGAGTGAGGATCAATGAAGTTTTCTCCTTCCGTATTTTTCATCCTCAGCTTTGGTACAATACAAGTTCTATTCTTACATCATTTGCTTTCCTCTATTGTATTCTTTCTTTATTTTCAACTTGAGTTAAACAGGGCTTCGTTGATGAGCTTATTTAGTTAAATAACCATACATTAAGATATGGTTCTTAAATTCATTATCTCAATGGTGAAAACATAACGAAATTCAAAGCAGAGCAAAATTGTTCGCTCTGTCGAGAGAAAGTGATTAAGAAGTGCACTAAGCCAAGGCGTTAATAAAACTTGAGTAACCTTCAAGAGTTAGTTTATAAATGTACTTATGAAATTAAAAATAGTTTATAAGGAAATAATTATTATAAATGAGGTAAAATCCTTTTTCATATTTTAAAATAAATTCCAGCAAAGACTAAAAAATCATCACAAGAAAATATTACCTTAGACTGTATTAACATTGGACAAATTCATTTCATAAAATTATAATAAAGCGTCAAATCTTAATTCCAGATAAAATTCTCCTTAAACTTTCAGAATGTGGACAATAAGGTTTTGGGTCCTAACCGCCTTTCTGAAGATGATCTTCCAACATTATCTGGAAACTCGAACGATAGACAATTCTTGCATTGTTAATCATGTAAAACAGTCTATTTAACTTTTGGCAAAAAGTAAATCCTGTAATTGTTCTTCTTACCAAATAAACAGTATGTTACTAGTCAAGAAATGTTAATCAAGTGAAGAAAATTTCTCCGGAAATGGCCAGAAAAATGAATTTAAGAAGGATTTGAAATGCTGTAGAATATTTATATTTATTATTGAAAACTAAAAGAGGTTGATTGCAAGAATGGAAATTAATTCATCAAAAACATTAGATACGAGTTATGAAAGGAGAAATATAGTTTGGTTCTAAAGGAAATAAAGAATAAAATTGGGAAAATTAAAAGAAACCAAAGTAATGAAAATCATGACCCGAATTTTACTTGTAAAGACAATGTGTATCTAAACTACTGTGATGTAGGGAATGAACCTGCAAATGGAAGAGACCAGCTTACTCTCAGCTACAATAATTTTGAAGACTATGAAAGTTTGGATACTGTCGTAGAATAGGGTCAAGTTAACCGTTTCTCCGTTTCTCAGCCGAGGTCGAAGGGCTATGTGCGTGGGAGATTTATAATAAAGCAGAGTGCGAATTAACTAAATGTAGGTTGGACAAATAATCGTCTATCTTGGAGGTTTCGGGCTACTAGAAAAACGAGTACAAAAATATTTTTACTAATAGGCAATTTAAATATTCTTTTATAAGGTTAAAATGAGTTTTAAAACAAGATATATGCACATTAGACGTACATGAGTCTTAGCAGCCAAGAGGGGGAGCGACTTGGAGGGGACTTTCGCCGTACAAACAAACGAACAATATTGTCAGAGGTTCCATCGAATGAGCTTGAGAGTATACGAAGCCGCCGATGGAGGCTTACACTGGGTGACGGGTAGTAGAGAGAGCACTTGCCAATGGCGGTTCTGCGTTGCTGTTACTTCGGAGATTTAGGCTGAGGGAGTAATCATTGCTTCGGTTCAAAGTTCAAATAATAGTCTCTTGCCAGTGACCATTACGAGATAAACTTAGATATTGCTTTCGAGGAGAACACGAATCGAGACTATACGCTTGTGTTTGAGAAGGGGTGGAAACGAGTACGAGGTAGGCACACGTGAATTAAACGAGAATCCTCGGAGTTTGAGGGGTTCTGAGAGAATTCTAAGGAGTCCAACGGCACTTGAATAGGTGGTACTGACGGGGTTGGGCAGAGGATACTGACGGGGTGGGCAGATTGCGGATACTACCTTCCAACTCTGGTGGCGAAGAATTTATAGTGAAATTGAAAGGGGTTTTTTTCCCCCTCCGTCAGAAGGGAAGGGATCCAGTTTCCGACGCATCAGTAGGCGAGGATAGTCTCGCTCTATTAGCACGAAAGCGGAAAGGTTCCTAAGTCGGCGAGGCAAAACTTTGTCCGACTCTCCCTGGGACCTTTTTGGGCTATCAAGCTTGTAGCGGCTTTCTGCGATGGCGGACTTTGGCCACATAAGTTTCATTATGGTGAACTTCCATTAGCGCAGAAAATATGGGTCGCTTAGGTGTCTGTTTTCTCTCTCTCCATTGAAGGCGCGGCAGTGTGCATCTTGCTCTCTCTCTTTGATATCTGACAGATACATTATGTTATTAATTTTGAGAACATCAATGTCAATAATGGGATTTTCAGTTGAGCATTAGCTAATTTTAGAGAAGGATGCCAGCTAACATTTTCATTTTATTAAGTGTTTAACTTAACAATAATGCAAATCCCTTTGGCAAATTTCGTCGCATCGATTTACTTACTGAAGTTCCCAGTGATGGAATCCTCATTGATCTATCTCTAGATCAGTGGCTTTGTTATTAATCTTTTGTGGAATGAATATCTAGTTAGGTGTCTGTCAAGTTTGATTTCAGAAAACTGGTTCTTTAATTATGCCAGATTACTAACAAGAGGTTTTTGAATTTTTTTATTTATACAAACATGGAATATCCTACTGCAGAATTGGTGATAATTGTAAGCTTAATCCAGGAGATATATTTAATTCTTCAATAGAGAGATAAGATACTTCTATCATGTTCCAAAGTTTTACTTCACGATGATCCAGGCCTTCAAGTAGGCTATTTAAGTAGTTTATGACTTATTTTTTGCTTTTTTCGAAAGAAATGCCTTTTCTATAGTATTAGAGCTCTTTTTTTCATCTCAGTTTGCCGGACCAGATCACGATTGTGCAGATAAAGCTGTGGAACCTCGGTTCAAGATAAGAGAAAATCTACCTTTTTATCCCTGTCTTAGATTCAAACCAAGCACACTAAGCCAGCGAGCAACCGTTTGATCTCAATTAAACCCAGACTTTAACCACTCGTCAGTAATTATTCCTGTAAGAATTTGTAAATTTATCAAATTAATGCAATAAAGCAATAGTTACGTAATATATAATCTTCATATGGATTAAAACACATTGATAAGTTACCTCCAACTACGAGACAGTATGTTAGTGGAATGGTGAGCAGTTTCTATCATAAGAAAAAGTGCGAGCTGCTAAATCATTTCAAAACTCTGATCAATGAATGTGTCTGATTTTGTTCCACTCTTGATGAATATACCTTCCTAAAAAATTCAAGAAACAGGAAGATTACTGTGCATCACAAAGACAAGCATTGGTCCCTGGATTTACTAAACTTCTTGGTATCTTTAATAATGCCAAAATCGTCGAGACTAGGGTGTACAGCCGAATGTGCCTTAGTTGTTTTAAAGTTTGGAAAATCAATCATACCTAAGCATCAACAGTGTTTAGTTATGTAATGGATCTAGGCATTTCTTCAGGCTTTGTACAAAATTATATTGGAAATTGGTCTGTATGAAAATGTAAAAGGAAAACAGTAAAAGGAAAGAAATGGAGACGAGCAAGATAGTTCTCCTATCACACATAATGAAATTTCAAGAGAAAAAGAAGAGGATGCAGATGAAAAATTAAAAAGTCATTTTTCTAATATTTTGCTTATAGAACTTCCAAATATTCTCAGAGTTCCATCACTTGAGATAGTTTTTTTCTAAAAATAAATAAATTTAGAAGAATATTTCTAATTTTCCGGAAATCCACCATTTAATAATCATCTCTTTTTCTTTTTGATTTTACATCTAATCTTAACACTAATTGTTTAAGAATTCTGCTGTTGATAGGTTTTTCTCTTTAGTAAGAACCAAAATGCAAATCTATTTGCCGGGGATGACAAAATATAGCGCAACTCATGTAGCTTAAAAAATAAATCATCCTTTCCTTCATATCCTCAACTTTACAATACCCATGAAAACTTTGCCGATAGACTGTTCATCACAGGTGAGGTAAATCAATTGTTTAGTTAAAACAATCACATTCCATCCTATATTTTTGGGAAGTCAATAAAAAGTAATGGTAAAAGGAGAAATTGAATTCGGCGTTTAAGATGTTTTTTTGCACCGCGCGTTAGAGTATGAATATAAGCTATGTGTACCTCTTTTTCAGTAAGGCCGACTAGAATATCAAAATGAAAAAAATGAGCGGTATAACTTCTTGATAGGTAAGTAATTGAAATATAAATGATAGAAACTGTTCCATCATATCCAATATTAACCATCGCTGAGAGAGGATATTTACTGCTTCTATACAGAGCTATGGCACGAAATCAATGTCTTTGAATTATTCACATCGCGAATCAACAAATTAAGACAAGTTGAATTTGATTTCATAAATAAAACGGATCAATAAAATCTGGATTGAATGTAATTAAAAAATCTAGGGAAAATAAAAACTATTAATTTTTCATTGCGCTTAAATTGAATCAAAAAGTTTTCTTTATCGCATTTATCCTTGAAAAAGGGAGTTTCTTTAAATTAAACCAATTAAATCCAAAAATATTATTTTCAAGATTAATTTCAAGTTATTTTCATTCCTTTCAACAAAAACTGTCTATGAGTCTAAATATATTTAGGTAATACCCCTAAGTAATCCTTGGAGATCTATCTCTTTATCTCTCCACTAATCGATAAAGAGAGAATTAGTAATTACATCAATTAGGCAATTGATTATTACCTAAAGGCATCCCTCTCAGAAATCCTCGAACTTTTCGTTGCAGCACAAATCATAGGAGAAGAATTGGAGCACCATTTTATAGCAACCTTTGAAAGACAGACCATCGATGAAGCAGCTTTTTTATCTAAAGAAGAAAATAAAGTAGAAAATATCTAAGAATTATTCTACACATTTCATTTTCGGTAACGAAAGAGGAATTCTGGAAACATTCACTCCTCTATTTGAATTACATTATAACGAACCAGTAAGACACTGATTCCCATGAGGAAAGTTATAAACAGAGAGGGAACGGATTAAATTCAGAGTTGAAGAAGTAGTGAGAAGAAGAGATGATATGGATAAAAGAATTAGATTTACAATTCGTTTTTATGTACAGTTTCATGGTAGAGTAAGATTTTTCGAGTCTCTTATCAAACATATTTACTGTAGACTTTCCAAACATATTCTTAAGCTATCCATTCACTGTTTTTTTAATCATAAAAGTACTCAGTTTTATCTCAGTGCTATATTTTTTATTTACTTTCTTAATACCGCCATTTTTAGGTTTCGCTTAGTAGCTAGCTCGAATTTTAGTCATCATTTATATTAGTAAACAATTTTAGTATTTTAATCATTCAATAGGTTACCCGCGTAAATGCATATTTTCTATTGTCTTTTGATACTGAACGCTTTCGGTAATAACATTATGAGATATTTTGTGTCCAACCAGAATGTGATTAAGTGATCCAGCATCCGTATTCGGATCTGGATCTGCTGTAAAATATACCCCGCCCTTTCCTTCGAGAAAATCTCATATAAATTTATCGCGTTTTTGATAAATACTTTACCTACAATCCTAATAGGAGTAAGTTGTCAAGATTCCCCATACGGATCTATGTATATAAAAGCCAAATTTTATTTATTTCTTTCATACTCTAAGATTCCCATTACAAAATTTCATCAAATTATTCAATATCATTTTGGACATATTTCATGAAATGACAAATTGAATAGGTGAATTTATCAGATTGGAACGAAAGCAATTCCCGACTTTAAGAATTCTAAAATGAGTAATTTATACATTTTCTTTCAGATTCTACAAATATTGTTCATAACCTTATTCAGTATTTATCCCCAGAACCTCTCAAGTTAAAATGTAAATAGAGCATAAATATTTATTCAGCAGACTTATGGGGATGATGCAGTAGATGGAAAAAGTTGTATGAGCTGGTTTTCCCATTTCTTAAGTGGGGATTTCATTCTAAAAGAGCTAAAGAGGATCATCAAAAAGAACTTGATTCCAAAGAGTTGGAATATGTTGTAATAGCTAATCCTGTTACAACTTTAAGGAATGTGAAAATGCGTCTGGCACGAACCCTTGCTTGCTGTGAATCATTGCTTTCATGACTGACATCTGCAGGCACCATTTTAGGTCCGGTCTGTTACATGGGATGAAAAATGGATACTTTAACGTAACTTTAATCCCCGCCGTTCGAGCACCAGTCGAGTAAGCTGGACTTCATCCGTAAAACATCATGTTGAGTACGACATTAAAAAAGATGTTTATTCCTAAGCATGTAAAAAGAAATTAATGCTAATCTCTTCTGCAATTGTTTGAAAGCAGCTATCGGACAAATGCGGCATTTCTTTGTCAACAGAAGAGGTGTCATCCTCCATCGTGATAATGGTCATCTCACACAGTTCGAATGACCAAAGATCTCGTGGAAGAGCTTATTGGTAAATCTTGCTTTATCCTACACAATCTCAAATCTATTGGATAAATAAACATTGCATTTTGTTTTACTATGTTTGTATAGTAAATTGAAAGTGGAATATACTAAAGGTTTAAGCACAAACCCATTTTCTAAATAATTTTTTTTAGATACGCGCAGGTATTAGTTACAATGATTCCACTTGTTTTGATAATATCTTGACTGATATTGTTCCATTTTCATTCGAGAAACATTCTTTAAAGTTCTGCTTTCATTTGGGTGGCTTGTGTTTATGAACCGACACTTTAAACATCGCCAAAAAATTGTCCTTGGATTTAAATTTGTCAAGTTAGCGTAGCAAGATCCCAGAAAATAGAGTAGGTTTACCCAAGAAATTTGTTATTGCTTTTACTTTGTGCTAAGATGCAGTAGCATGGTGAAAAATACAGTTATCCTCCCCAAATTGGTCCTGAACTTTTAGGAAAAGCTGCTGATGAAGCACATTATGGTACTATGTTGAATTCATGTCAGTATTCTTGGGCTAATTATTTACTGGCTAGTTCCTTAGAAATAAGAAGCAGCGTTAGATATGAGGAACGTCCGGCTACATCACCCTTGGGACTACACAGGACTCGGTAAAGTGTAACTCGTAAGAAAGTGCACCAACATGCTGATAAATAAGTTTTCTTCCCCAAATTTGTCAAGAACTTTTGAGAAAAGGAGATGATGAAGCACGTTTTAGTATAATTTTGAGTTCATGACAGTATTCTTGGGCAAATATTTTACTGCTCCAGTTTCTTTAGATGAGAAACAGCCCCAAACATGGATAACACCAGGCTGTTTCAACTTGGACACTATACACGACTCGTCAAAGCGCTTTCCCTTTCTCCTCCAAACAAGGTATCTGCCATTAGCCTAAAATAAGAGGAAATGAGCTTCTTCTTAGAATATCACTTTGCTTCATTCTTCAACATTAAATTAATATATTTCCTACAAATGATGAGCCTAACTGTCTCTTGTGTTGTTAAATCAATAATTACCCTAAAGATTGTGCTCTTCATGCAATGCATCTCTCTCCTAGAATTTTATTCCACATTGTTGCAGATCAAGAGCATGGTTGCACAGTTTTTCTTGATAGGAAGGATTTAAAAAATTAATATTTCATTAGTATTTTTAAGTTTGCTTATGGCTAGAATTTGTTCTAGGATTATGACATCGTACTTGCATAACCTTGCATTTATAAAGGTTATCTTTGTTTAGGCTGCGTTGTCAATAAGCTCATTAAGTTTCTTACATCGAGATGGGCCAGCCCGGGTGAATTCATTCAACAAAAACATGGTTCGAAACGAAGTAAAGAGGATTCCAATGAGTGTCACCCGAGCAGGCTATATAGTGGATATTCGATATAGAGTTATTGCCAAATCTTTTGAAACTACTATTTTTTTCATACAAGAACTTTATACAACCAATCAAACGTTTCGTTTTTATGTTTATATGATAAGTTGAAAGTGAATTATAGAAAAACTTAGATTTCAAGACAATTTTATTAATAAATACAGTCAGGAAGGCTTTCACTTGTTTTGGCATACAGGGACCAAAATATGATAGGATATTGCTCCATTTTTTTTAATAAGCCTACACAACTGCTCACAATAGGATGGCTTCAGTTTATGACCGCCAGTTTGATTATGCCCAACATATTTTTTATCGAGTTTAAATTTGTCAAATTTCCAAGACAAGGTCGCAAAGGTTCGATGATATTTTCAGCCATGAATTTTGTTATTCATTTTGCTGTGGGGCAAAGTGTAGCATCATACTGTAAAATAGTTATCATCTCCAAATTTATTCTAAAGTGTCGGGAAAAGGTGCTAATGAAGCACATGTTGTGTCCATGGCAATTTTCTTGGAAAAAATTGTTAGTGGTCTAGTTTCCTAATATAAAAAGCAGGACCTTACATAGAGTGTTTCAAGGTACTTTACCGTTGGCCAGACACATGCCTCGTAAAAGCGCTCACTTTTTAATTCTTGTATAAGGAGCTTTATCAGTGAATATCACTTTGCCAGAATTTTGAGCTGTCTTTTCTTTATATTTCTAAAAAAGTTGAATGATGTAGCGTTCCCTCTGCGACTTTTCAGTACTGAGCAAACATGTTCATGGAAGAAATCCGTTTCTTTAACTAGAAGCCTACCAGGAGGCGATCTTGGCTCTCATTCAAACCTCTTAGGCGTCACAAAATTTATTAGTAGTCTAATCATCTAACTAATGCAGTTTACTCTATTTTGGGGGGGAAATTGACTCCGAACTATAAAAGACTTCAAAGAAGGAAGACAAAATTCATTCTTTGCTGTTCACAAAACAATTACCTCGCCACTAAAAAAGGCAACGACAATAAAATCTTTCCACCAATACCGACTCAAATATAACCAAGAGTTTCGTCTGAAGATGTCTGAAAAAAAGTGAAAGCTAACGGCTAAATTTTTTTTTAAATCCGAATATTTTAAATAAGACCAAATAAAATGGATCTTCATCAGTTGATTTTCAATCTTCAGCCTCATTTAAAAAAATAAAGTTAGTAAAGTTTAAATACAAACTGGTCTTTAAAAAAACATGTATAGAAGAGAAGCTACTCCCATCATAAATCGATATATATATATATATATATATATATATATATATATATATATATATATATATATATATGTTGAAGAATGCCCCCCTTTTTTGTTCTAAGAGTGCAAAGAGTGCTAATATATTGATATCCGAATATCTTAACGGACAGAGCCGTTCCGAAACACGTAAGGATATAAGAGAAACTCACAATAATCCCCAAATAAACTTATATTTTAAATATAACCATTGAATACACAACAAATAAACATTAACTACAGCAATACTCTGAATAATTATCATAAACAAGAATTAATTAAATTAGTTTGACCCTCAAAAATGGTTAATTTCTCTACACACAACAATAATATAAGAATTAGGCTTACGGACTCATCTGGAGTTTAAAAGGCCTCAGGAATGTTATTGACTCGCGACGCGTGCCACCGGCCAGATGTATGTAGGCGAGATCACGAGGTCGTTTTGTCGAGGGTAGCAGCTGGGGGGTCCACATGGTATTCCGGTGGGGGGGGGGGGTTCTTTACGGACGAGAACAATTACGGTGCTTTATGCAACACCAAGGTAGTCGTGGTCTCTCTGGCGAGAGTGAGTCGAACTTGTTGATTAAACCCAGTTATCTTGGAGTGCGGTGTGACCACCGAGTAACGAGCTCGATGGGGAGTTTTTCTCCTTCGTTACTTAATTCCTCATGGACGAGGACTGAACTCGGGGAGGGTCTTCTTCAAGGGTGAGGATCGATGAGAGGGGGTTTCTCTGACGAGAATAAGTTACTTAAAGTTCGGTTTGGTAACCAGGAACTAGCTCGAGGATGAGCTTCTTTTTAGTTCCAGTCTTCCTCAAGGGCGAGTATAACGGAGGGGGGTTTCTCTGACGAGAATAATTTGCACTTGGTTCCTTACCAAGTTAGCTTAGGAGTTCGGTGTGTCGACCGAGTAACGTACTCGAGGGGGGGGAGCCTTTTCCTTCTTTTTTTCTTAATTCCTCAAGGACGAGGAATACCCCTGGTGTTTAAGGTGCACCAGGATATGAGGGGTCTCTTTGGCGTGAGTAAGTTGAACCTAACAGAGTTAACTTATCGTTTGGTTTGATAACCAGGGACTAGCTCGAGGATGAGCTTCTTCTTAGCCCCTTAAGGTAGGTAGCCCTGCCTCTTTTGCAGGGTACTTCTTGGTCTGGCGAGCTAAGTACACTACCAATCCGGTCTAGGTAGCTCGGTTTTAATCGAGGACTTCGTCACCTGGAATCTGATGTATACTACCCCGATTTTACTCAGTGTTCCTCATTTATACCTAGTCACCCAACTAAGGGAGTAGTAACGGGGGGAGGGGCTTAAGGACGGCCCCAGGAGAGTTCTTAAGCCAATGGTTTTTCCCACCGAGTCTTACTTCGGCTCCTCGTTAGCCTTCGAGCTTGGGAGAAACACGTCTCCAATATTTTATTTGACGTGAAACTGGATCTCACTCTCCTGGGAAGAGATCTTGCATTTTGACCTTTAGGGTCTTTCATGGCGCCGAAATAGGCGACGCTGCGTTACACACTGGACCCGCTGATGCCTGAGGTCGATGTCTTTGCGGTAACCGCCTCGTGTCTGAACCACAAGTGAACGGTGTGGTGGGGGGGGGGATGATGATTTCCCTACGCACCTTCCATCGAAGAACTTAATGGTGGGGGGGGACTCCTGGGAACTCCAAACAACTTACTCAACCTAGTCGAGATTAGCAAAGTTGTATTTCTTTGAGCCCTCTCATACATTAAGTTTCCTTAAACATGATCGCCCTAACGTGCGTTTACACAGGCAATGTGTCGAACGAGACCTACTCGCAATACAATTTTACATGAAAATAACAAAACCTCAATTTGTCAATTACCCACAAAAAAACAACAAAACAAGCTACTTCCTTACATTTCTAAGTTTTTGAGAACTTAAATTCTACCGATAAATATTAACACGAACAAAAAATGAAAACATGGTTTCCCGCTCATTAGGTACTGAAATAACCCTCACTGGTATTTCGTCTCTGCCTATAAAGCAGCTGTACTTTATCGGCTCCTTTGATGTAGCTAATACTAAAATGGTGCTCTAATACCAATACTTTGCCGCGCCTGAGTCAGCCGTTCGGGTTATTGAGTCTACCCCAGTATGTTACTAAATGATAGCGGTATTTCAACCTACTCGAATAACCCTTCTTATGTTACTTGACTACCTTTAAACTGAACATTATGTCTAGAGCAGCCTGTTGCAGCGGGGCATAATTGATGGGAGCGTAGGTCCCATAGCTCTCCTATAACCAGGTACACGGGAAGATCGTGTCTAGGTTCGATCTTTGGGGATCGAGAAAACTTTTCCCTGCGAGGTCGTTAATGGGCGTGGCGCTCATTACGACTTGGTGATTTAGCGGTAACTCCGTGGACGTTCCGTTCGGGAAGAAGACTACTAGGGATAGGGGATACTCATCCGCGTCTACCATTTGATTAGTCTTACCTGGGTGTATCACAATAGAACCTCTTTCTTCCTTCCTTGTCAACTCATTTGACTCGATTCTCTTCGCAGGTAGTTCCTCAAGTACACCTCCTCGTACCTTTACCCTACCTTCTACTTCTTCCCTGATAACCCCAATTGGCTGGGTTCTCCTCGTAGGTTTTCCTTTAGGTACTCCTGCTGGTACCTCATCCCTACTTTCTGCTTCTTTCATCGTTACCCCATTTGGCTGAGTTTCCATCGATGGTCCTTTCTTAGGTCCATGCTGAGCTCCAACTTCCTCGGCCTCTATCAGATTCTCGATAGGTGCTCTTTCGAGTGCGAGCAATCTTTCCTTTTCTTCTCTCTCTTCTCTTTCAGCCTAAGCAAGTTCTTTTTCCCACTGTATTCTTCTTTCATCTATTTCTTTTTTAGACTTTATTCTCCTCTCTTTCAACTCTTTTTCTCTCTTCATTCTCCTTTCCTCGGCTTCTTGTTCTGATTTCGCTATTTCGTTTTCCCGTCGAGTTCTTCTTTCTTCATCTTCCAGCTTTATCTTTAGTTTTCTTTCCTTATCTTCCCCTTGTATCCTTATTCTGAATTCTTCTGCTTCTCTTTTCAACTGTCGTATCATTTCGTTTGTCTCACCTCCGCTTGTGAATCTTCTTTCCTCTATTTCTATTTTTCGCTGTAGTCTGGATTCTTCACTTTTCCGGTTCATCCGTATTTCTATATTTTCCCTTTTTCAATCAAACTCTATTATTTCTTCTTCTTCTTCTCTTTGTATTCTCAATTCTTCAAGGATGTTGGCATCCATATCCTCGCCTTCAAATCCCAGAATTTGGGCTTGTAGGTTGAATCTTTCGACCAGATCCATTTTGTGTTGGTCCGTCGAATTTGCCTTGCCGTACTCTCAGGTAATTATGCCACCACTCACCAGGTAACGTTCAGCATAACTTACCCTTAATCCCACTACTATGCTGATTGAAATACCACTCCCGACAACAAATTTATCACTTGGCCTAATAATTACCTTTAGATTGTTACCACCCCTAACTCTACCAATTTTCCTCTCGTCAATTATTCCTTATTCCTGATCTGATATTCCTTTATATGTTGGCTCTTTCTTAATTAGACACTGCTGGGTTTTTTCTAATAACAACCTACAAACCTGACACCACTTATATAATAGTCGTAGAATGCCCCCCCCTCTTTGTTCTAAGAGTGCAAAGAGTGCTAATATATTGATATCCGAATATCTTAACGAACAGAGCCGTTCCGAAACACGTAAGGATATAAGAGAAACTCACAATAATCCCCAAATAAACTTATATTTTAACTTTAACCATTGAATACACAACAAATAAACATTAACTACAACAATACTCTGAATATTATCATAAACAAGAAATAATTAAATTAGTTTGACGCACAAAAATTGGTTAATTTCTCTACACACAACAATAATATAAGAATTAGGCTTACGGACTCATCTGGAGTTAAAAAGGCCTCAGGAATGTTATTGACTCTTGACGCGTGCCGCCGGCCAGATGTAGATAGGCGAGATCACGAGTTCGTTTTAGCGAGGGTAGCAGCTGGGGGGTCCACACGGTATTCCGGTGGGGGGGGGGGTTCTTCACGGACGAGAACAATTACGGTGCTTTATGCAACACAAAGGTAGTCGTTGTCTCTCCTGCGAGAGTGAGTTGAACTTGGTTCTTAAACGAAGTTAACTTGAAGTGCGGTGTAACCACCGAGTAACGAGCTCGTGGGGAAGCTTTTCTCTTTTGTTACTTAATTCCTCACGGACGAGGACTGAATTCAGGGAGGGACTTCTTCAAGGGCGAGGTTCGATGAGATGGGGTTTCTCTGACGAGAATAAGTTACTTAAAGTTCGGTTTGGTAACCAGGAACTAGCTCGAGGATGAGCTTCTTCTTAGTTCCAGTCTTCATCAAGGGCGAGTATAACGGAGGGGGGTTTCTCTGACGAGAATAATTTGCACTTGGTTCCTTACCAAGTTAACTTAGGAGTTCGGTGTGTCGACCGAGTAACGGGCTCGAGGGGGGGAGCCTTTTCCCCCTTCTTTTCTTAATTCCTCAAAAACGAGGAATTTCCCTTTGTGTTTAAGGTGCACCAGGATATGAGGGGTCACTCTGGCGAGAGTAAGTTGAACCTAACAAAGTTAACTTATCGTTTGGTTTGATAACCAGGGACTAGCTCGAGGATGAGCTTCTTCTTAGCCCCTTAAGGTAGGTAGCCCTGCCTCTCTTGCAGGGTACTTCTTGGTCTGGCGAGCCAAGTACACTACCAATCCAGTCTAGGTAGCTTGGTTTTAATCGAGGACTTCGTCACCTGGAATCTCACGTATACTACCCCGATTTTACTCAGTGTTCCTCATTTATACCTAGTCACCCCACTGGCTGAGTGGTAACGTGGGGAGTGGCTTAAGGACGGCCCCAGGAGAGTTCTTATGCCAACGGTTTTTTCCCACCGAGTCTTACCTTAGCTACTCGTTAGCCTTCGAGCTTGAGAGAAACACGTCTCCAATTTCTTATTTGACGTAAAACTGGATCTCACTCTCCTGGGGGAGATCTTGCATTTTGACCTTTAGGGTCTTTCATGGCACGGAAATAGGCGACGCTGCGGTTACGCACTCGAGCCGCCGATGCCTGGGCTGGATGTCTTTGCGGTAACGGCCTTGTGACTGCACCATAAGTAAACGGTAAGGGGGGGGGGAAATGACAATTCCCCTACAATATATATATCGTAACAAGTTTTATTAAAAGTTACTGCTAATTTTGCGTTTCTGATTTTTTTTTCAATGTGTCTTACATTTGCCTTTATGTCTGGATTGTGTCTATGTATAAGTTATCCAAAGTTTATTATAGCACGATTTCAAAATTATAGCGAGGAAATAGAAGGTTCCTTAGGTAAAAACATTATTTATCTGACGCGTTTCGTTACAACTCGTAGCATCTTCAGAGATACAAGAAAATACAAGATAAATTAAAAGAATTATTTTATATATCATGGATAGATGGTAAACGTACAGACGAACATAGAAATCACTCAGGTAGGGTGCACTGGCAAACTCCTTAACAGGGTAGGACACGTCAAGAGCGCAGGTAGAAGATTAAATTTTCGGTCGAATCCAGATAGATGGATGACCTGGATACCTAAGATTAGCTCTCCCGTGCGTTTCTATTCCGATTCTTGTTGCTAGGTAGTATTCCATTTGAATTAAATTGAATATTCATTTTTGGTTGTTTTTCTTGTATTTGAATAGCTTTTAGAAATAGTAATTGTCGCCGATCAGGTCCGGTGTCGATAATTTTAGTGTTCTCTTCTAACATTATTCTACTGAGAATTATTGCATGGTTTTGGCTGGTATTGTTCTTGGGGGCGCCATTCTTCAGGTGGTAGGTCATTCTTCGTGATAATTTTGTTTCAGTCATACTGATATATGAGTGGGGGGAGGAGCTTGCATTTCTACTCATATATTAACATAACATAACATAACATAACATAATTTCACGGATGACAAAAGCCACAAGGGCCTATCAAAGGTCATCCGCATCCGTCAAAACCCACCCACAAAAAGCACCATCACCAGGGCAAGACAAAATCAAAGTCCCCCCCACAATATAATATAACAGATGACAAAAGCCACAAGGGCTCATCATAGGTCATCCGAGTCAAACTGCCTCTTTTTTAAGGCACCCAAACTCCCAGGAAAACTACATCCAGAAGATTGCGTCCAGAAACAAGGGTATCACCAATCAAGGCTTGTCAAGAACTAAATCGTGCAGCTATAGATATATACAAACAATATTAATATATACAAAACTTAGGAACCATCACAACCTTCCCTCCCCATAAACTCATCCCACTTACTCTTAAATACATTTAAATTTGGACTACCTACTACCCTCGGCGGTAATTTGTTCCAGAAGTCTACCACTCTATTGGTGAAAAAATATTTTCTTAAATCCAACCTACACCATTGCTTTTTAATTTTCAATTGGTGACCTCTAGTCCGATTTCCATCATCTAGCTCAAAAAACTTGCTAACATCCAATTTATCTATCTTAGAAAATTTTTTAAAGAGCTCAATCATATCCCCTCTCACACACCTCCTTTCGAACGAGAACATATTTAATACCCTCAGTCTATCTATATATTCAAGGTGCCTCAGGGAAGGAATAATCTTTGTTGCCCTCCATGGCATTGACTCGAGAAGGTTAATATCGTGTCTAAAATGTGGGGACCATGCCTGTATACAGTACTCTAGATGTGGCCTAACATAAGAGTTATAGAGTTTAAGAATAACCTTCTTACTTTTGTAACTGACATTTCTCTTAATGAAACCCAGCACTCTATTTGCCCTATTTCTTGCTTCAATACACTGCTTAGAAAACCTTAATGACTTATCTATTACTACTCCCAGATCTTTCTCATCGTCTACTGAGCTCAGCCAATGCCCATGCATTTCATAGTTAAATTCTCCATTATCTTTTCCCATGTTAATAACTTTGCACTTATTAAGGTTGAAAGTCATTTGCCACTTATGCGCCCAGGATAACAATTTATTTAAATCCCCCTGCACTTTAAAATTATCATCAATATCTTTAACTACAGCTGCTAATTTGGTATTTTCCGCAAAAATTGACACTTTATTATTAACTGCCTCCCCAAGATCGTTTATATAGATGACAAATAATAATGGACCGAGAACTGATCCCTGAGGAACCCCACTGATAACATCCCTCCACTCTGACTTTACACCATTTAGCACTACCCTTTGCTTCCTGCCTTTCAGCAACTCAGCTATCCAATTTGAAATACCCCCACATATCCCAATCATTTTTAATTTATGAACTAGTCTCCTATTTGGTACCTTATCAAATGCTTAACTAAAATCTAAGTAAATTATATCTACATTCTCTCCCTTATCTAATTGATCTGTTACAAACTCCAGAAAGTCTAGTAAATTAGTCAAACATGATCTACCTGATCTAAACCCATGCTGAGCATCGCTGATTAACCCCTCCATTCTAGATGTTGGCAAATCCCTTTTTTTAACTATTTTCTCAAGAATTTTACAGACTAAAGGAGTTAGGCTAACCGGTCTAAAGTTATTTGGATCCTCTTTACTACCCTTCTTAAAAATGGGCACTACATTCGCTTTCTTCCAATCATCGGGTATTTCTCCATATTCCAGTGACCTAGTATACAACTTCTCCAGAGCTATTGAGATATTTTCTACCCCTTCTTAAGTATCCTAGAATGAATATTATCAGGGCCGGAGGCCTTGGTAGTATCTAACTTACCTATTAGTTCTTTTATCATCCTCCAATCCACACTAATGGTAGTAAACACCTCTTTCCCTGACCCATGAGTACTATACATAAGACTATTTAGTTACTCCTTTGTAAATACTGATGCAAAATGACTATTTAGTACCTCAACTATTTCCTCATCAGTTTCTTTCACAACCCCTTCATATTTGATAGGCCCTATTTTAACTCTGCCAGACTTATTATTAATTTTATAGTAACTAAAGAACTTTCTAGGATCTTTGTTGCTATCCTGAGCTAATTTAATTTCTGACACACTTTTTTCTTCTTTATTATCTTATTTAACTCATTCCTAGCCATTCTATAATCACTTAAATTTTGAATATTATTTTCTACCTGTAATTTTTTATATGCCCTTTTCTTCTCTGGAATTTTTCTAGCTATCTCCTGATTCCACCATAATGGTTTCCTACTTTTGTTTCTAATGGCCTTCATTGGGATACATTGTTCTTGGACTACATTTATTATATGCTTGAAAGTATCCCACATACCATAAGCATTTTTACCTCTGAATTCTACATCCCAATCTACAAAATTTAGCAAGCTTCGGAGTTTTACATAATCTCCCTTATGAAAATTTGGAACTTTTACAGCATTCTCAGTTATTTCAGCCTTCTCAATTCCCAAGTTAAAACAAACTAACTGATGGTCACTATTTCCGAATGCTTCCCTAACAGTCAATTTTTGAACTATATAATTACTGCTAGAAAGTACTAAATCTAATATATTGTCCCCCTTCGTTGGCTCATTAACAAATTGATTCAAAAAATTATCCTCTAAGCATTCTATGAACCTGCTACTGGTTCTATCCCTACCTATCACATTTTCCCAGTCCGCAGAGTTTAAGTTGAAGTCCCCAATAATAACTGCATCTGTTTCACATCCCTTACTTATTTCTCTTATCATTAGTTCATCCATATCATCAGTCTGCCCAGGTGGCCTGTAAAAAGCTCCCAAATGCACCATTCTATTTATTACTGAACCTAATATCTATCCAAAGTGACTCAACTCCATCCTGCTTTATTGAAGTATTTAAACTTGAAACAATGTTGTTTTTTATATAGATAATTATTCCTCCACTAATCGTACCTGTCCTTTGACTAATGTGCATATTATAGCCCTGTAAATCAAATTCACTTATAGTGTCACTAAATTCTATGTCATTGATCCATGATTCAGTAACGCATAATATATCTATATCCTCATCGCTAATATAACTAAATAGCTCATCCTTTTTGTTTCTAAGAAGACGAGCATTTGTATAGAAACAATTTAACCCCCCTATCCCTGAAGCACCTCTTGAAACCTGAATGACCTCACCTCTATTGCCTTGGAACCTGTTTGTTATCTGCCAAGTCCATTCTACTTTCAGTACTATAATGTCCTCTCATAATTCCCTGACCACTATTAGTATCTAGTTTTCCGCCCGCAAAGACCTAATAACACGATCATACTCCTTCCACAACACATCTACCCCCCTCCTACTCAAATGCAGTCCATCCATCGCATACATTTCTTTCATTCCAACAAACCTATCTCACACATCCACAAACATGACACCTTCCATCTCACACATCCTCCTCACATAATCATTCAGCGCAATCGCACGAGACATCCATTCTTGGAACCTCACCTCTCACAACACCTTTCAGTCTAGGTGTTGTGACAGGTGTGCTTCCATGAGTTACATGAGTTCTTTGCTTAGTTTCAGGTTTCGGCCTCAGATTGTTTTTCATGATGAGGGTGGCGGTTTGTCTAGTTTGATAGTATATAGTAGGTGATATATTTTGTTCAGTATTCGTAAGTTGTATAGATAGCTGCCTGTATTTCATAGTTGCTGAATCCATTGTTGACGAGTACTTGTGTAGCTCTCTTTATCTCATTATGTGTATCTTTCCATGTACGTCAGTGAGTGAAGGCGCGGTTGATATAAGCGTTAATTACACTTTTCTTGTATCGTTGAAGACATTCAAACTCTGCATTCATGCATAGGCCTGGATTGGTAGTTTTAATGTATATTTTAGTTGTGATTTTCTCATTGTTTAAAGTAGTTGAAGTGTCAAGAAATGGGAGTTGGTTGTCCTGGCTTCTTTCAATTGTAAACTTAAGGGATGAGCATTCGTTAAATACTTGTTGGAGTGTTTGTCTTTCTTCTTCAGTTTATACATTAATGTAGATTTCATCTATCTATCGGCAGTAGATGTGGGGTTTGAGTAATTTGGCAAAAACTCCTTCTTCAACGGATCCCATGTAAAAAATTGCGAATAAGACTTCTAGGGGAGAGCCCATAGCAACTCCGTCTACTTGACTGTACATATCCTTATTAGGACCATGGAATGGGGCTTCTAAGGTGAGGGCTTAAAGATTTTGTTAAAAGGGCAGCACTAGGTATGTTAAGAAGGGGGGCAATCATTCTGGTTGAAAACCCGTTGTAGTATTATTTCGATTGTTTCTGACCCCGGAACATTTTTAAAGAGAGACTTTACATCCATGGAAGCTATAGCTTTTTAGGGGAGGTGGCTCTGATGATATCAATAAAATCAGTGGAAGATTTCATAGTATAAAGTCGGGGCACATAAGGTGTTAAATTTTTTATAAATTTGGCTAATTTATAGGTGAGTGTGAGGATTTAACTTATTGTTGGTCTTAGAGGGTTTCCTGCCTTGTGGTTCTTTACATTACCGTAAGCATAGCCAGGGGTGAAGTCTCCAGTTATTTACCTAATTTTTAGGTTGCCTGGTTGTTTGTTGATGGCTTCAAGGACTCTGTTTACTTTCTTTTTAATGTTCTCAATTGGGTTCCTCGGCATTTATTAAAATTTAGTTTGATCACTAATTATGGCATTTATTTTGGTGAGGTACTCATCTGTGGGTAAGATGACGAAGATACCTGCTTTGTCTGCCTTTCTTATAGTAATCGCGGGGTTATTCTTAAGTTGTTTAGTGCCCTCAATGAGACGAGGAGTAAGAACCTTGGAATTAAAGATACCTCTGTTTTTGCCTGCTTTGGCGAGGAGGTCTGCGGCCAGGGTAGGTTTTGTAGTAATTTTTCGTTCATCTTCCAATTTGTGTATGTCGTCGAGGAGAGTTTCAATATTTAGTTGCTTTTGAGTTTTGTTAGGTTTAGCTATATAGTGGCAATTAATTCCGAGGTTTAAGAAGTCTTCTTGTTTTAGAGTTAAGGGTAGTTCAGAGAGATTTAGGTACCCTTGAGTAGATTGGGGTAGTTTTAATGGGCTTCCGTTTATCTTAACTAGTTTTTTGAGGGTCGGCGTGTGGGTAGTAGCTTCGTGGTGTCGTAAAATTTGTGCAAGTTCTTGTTCAATGTTTGTTTTTAATACGGGGGCTAGATTGTTTTTTTTTCCATTTTGTCTGTAGCTGTATCAAGTCCTTCTATGCGTCAATGCGAGTGGTATTTTTGAGGTTAAGTACACGAAGAAGGAGGTCACCACGGTATCTTACTGTCAGGTCCTCATTTGCTGCTGCCTGGTCGTGGAAAGGTATGGAGGTAAAGTTGGGCAATATATTTTCATCGTAAGAAGTTTTGTTAAATGCGAAGATTTCCATAATTGAAGGCGACTTTAGGATAGGTTACGCCTAAATGTTAAAACGCATAAACGTGGAAACCTCCTTCGACATATCATAAGTCAAACTCCAAGTGTGACTTACCATTTGGCGAAATTCCTCAATTCCACCATCGCCCCCTACACCCCATCAGACTTCACACTCCCCTCCTCCTCGACTCTCCTGGATCTCCTCCAAACTTCTCAACCAGCAGCCGTACTAGCTTCAATGGACGTTGAATCCCTCTTTCACAAATGTTTCCGTGGATGAAGCCATCGAATTAATAACCAAAGCCATCTACCATAGCAAAGTTAACACACCTATCACCATCTACGATTATATACTGCGTCAGCTTCTTCACGCGTGCAAAAAAGAAGCTCCATTCTACGGTCATGATCCCTCTTTCACAAATGTTCCCGTGGATGAAGCCATCGAATTAATAACCAAAGCCATCTACCATAGCAAAGTTAACACACCTATCACCATCTACGATTATATACTGCGTCAGCTTCTTCACGCGTGCACAAAAGAAGCTCCATTCTACAGTCATGATGGGAAAATGTATGTGCAAATTGATGGCGTCGCGATGGGGTCACCTCTTGGTGTCCTCTTTGCCAATTTCTACATGGGCTTACTTGAGAACAGGATTTTCCAAAACAATATAACACCTAAGCCTCTTATCTACGCGCGATATATCGACGATATTTTTCTGAACACAGATAACTTATACCAAGTGAATGCCCTCGTAAAAACATTTCAGAACGAATCGTGCCCTAACTTCACCCACGAAATTGGAGATGAAGGATCACTTTTCTTCCTGGATATCCGCATAAATGCCCAAGACTCTAAATTTTTGACAGAGGTATACGTCAAAGCTACAAATTTGGGGTTCTGCTTAAACGGCTCTTCGGAGTGTCCGGAAATATATAATAGATCAGTCATTAACGCCTTAGTCAATAGGGCTATCTCCCATTCATCCTCGTGGGCGGCCGTTGACCTCGAACTAAAGAGAGTATCCTGAATCCTCATCAAAAAGGGCTATCCACAACGATCCATCGACACACTTATAAAAGAAAAACTGGATTTGGCCACTAGTACCAACGTCCAGTCTACCCCAAAGAAGAGCAATATCGACATTTATTACAAGGGTCTCATGAACACCCGCTACCGTGAAGACGAAAAGGCTCTAAAAACCATCCTACATCGGAACACCAATCGACACGAATACAAATATTAGCCTAATTATATTCTACAAAACCAAAAGAACGAGCAGCTGCATAATGAAGAATAGCTGCCTTCCGCCTATAGGTCAGCTCTATGAGACCAACGTTGTGTACGAATTTTCAGGCAAAGTCAGTGACTGCGAACACCGCAACTTCAAGTACATTGGCGTAACCTCCATAACCCTCTAAAGGCGGTTGACAGCTCACCTTCAAGACGGAGAGATAAAAAGGCACGTTCACTCCCATGAAACTGTCTTGAAACGCGAGGAGCTAATTAAGAACACCTCGATCATCATTAGGTTGAAAGATCAACGAAGGTTAAGATTGGCCGAAGCAGTAATTATATGTACAAGCAAGGAAGCCGGCAATCAACGTGCAGCTCCAGCCAGAGACCATACTCCCAACATCTGGACGTCCCCGAGTTGAGCGCCATTAGAAGAAGCACGCCTTGGCACTTAATTTCGTTTGTAGCGCATAGTTTCCTCGTTCTCAGTCTTCCATTTATCCTTGCCCGCCTTTTACCTAAAATTTAGATATAAAATCTCACTATCCCCGTTATATACGATCTTGTAACCCATAGTTTTTCCTTCTTAGGTTTTTTCATGTGCTGTTCCCTGACTTTTCTTTGCCATTGCCTCCTTTACCTAAAATCTAGATATAAAAATCTCCCCGTTATATACGATTTGTAACATATAATTTTCCCTTTAAAATTATCCTGTGCCATGATTTGCCAATTTTTGTACGCTTAACAATAGAGAGAAAATTAATATATACTGTAACATATTGTCAGAATTATAAGAGTTACTACCATATTTCCCTGAAGATGACCCACTGCGGTCGAAAGAGGTCTAGGAATAAAATGTGTCCTTTTTGGCTATTTTCTCTCTTCTTGAAGATCCTGTTAAGAGACTTGTAAGGCAAATCAAGAAATTGCAAGTCAAAATCAATAACGCTGCCGGAGCTGTTGACTTTGGTAACGCATGCATATAACATGGCCTACAACCTAAATCTATATATATATATTTATTTATATTTTACCCAACTCTCTCCTACCTCCTCATTGGTGATTTCTTGTTTTAGAGGTGGTTCTTTATCTTTTACCAACATATATATACCATTATTATATTATTTTATCTTTTAGTTATCCTTGAGAATGAACTGAATAAAGTTCGAAAGTACTTGGAAGCACCGTTTCAATTTTCCTGCGGGACATATATATATATATATATATATATATATATATATATATATAAATTTAATAATAATTGAAAATCACATGACGCGTGATATATAGATGTATTTAAAGGCCCAAGGAAAATGGAAAATTGGAAATAAAATCCGGAAAAACGCTAAGGAGAATATTACAATGTATTATGAAAAGTTTAAGAAGGAAAATGGGAGATGTAGAGAACGAAAAGATAGGTCAAACTATTTTAATCCTTATATGAAAATAAATAAAGAAGTTGGATGAGAACCTGTGTCATAAAGCGCTCATCGTTTATACGAGGGGAGGTCAATAAGTTTTCCGAATCGGTAGGGCAAAATAGAGGAAGGGGGATGGCTGTGTGTGGGGGGTGTTAGGACAAGTTATGAAAAGGCAAGACCTGCAGCCGCACGCTCCTGCCTTGTCTATTTAAGAAGCAGTAGCTGATCGCAGATCGTCAGTCACAATTTTTTTAACAATGGAAAAGGTTGAGCACCGCGCAGTGATCACATTTTTGACAAAGGAAAGCAAGAATGCAAAAAAGATCCATGAACGCATGGTTGCAGTGTACACTGAGAGCACCACTTCCTATGCAACCATTGCTCGCTGTATATGGAGTTCCGCTATGGTCGTGAGTCCCTTGAAGATGATCCCCGTCCAGGACGCCCGTCAGACGTGACCAACGAGGATAATGTGGCCTGTGTGGAGAGGGTAATCCTCGAAAATCGATGGGTGAAGGTCGAAGAAATCGAGCGAAAACTTTGAATATCACATGGAAGTGTTATCAATATCATCTACGACAATTTGGCCATGTCCAAGGTCTCTGCCTGTTGGGTCCCTAGAAACCTCACGCCCCATGGTCGACTTCATCGTCGTCAAAGTCCATAAGGCCAGAGTTGCACAAGCTGTCCTGCGCAAGTGCAGAGTCGAGGAGCTCAATCCTCTCCCCTACAGTCCAGATCTGGCCCCACGCGACTACTTTTTATTCTGCACGTTCAAGACAGCACTGCGTAGATGCCGGTTTGGGGACGATGAAGATATCCAGCTTGCCGTCCAGGAGTGGATTGAACAGCAGTCGGGAGATTTCTGGTTGTCGGGAATTCGAAGCCTCAGGGACAAGTGGCGCAAGGGCATCGAAGTCGAGGGTAGTTATATTGAAAAATAATAAAACACTTTTCCTCATATCTCGTTTCCTTATATCCGAATTAAAAAACTTATTGACTGCCCTTCGTATGACCACAACGCTCTGGCGATGAGTCTCGAGCTCATATAAGCGATGCTTAACTAAAACCTCTAAAATTTTGGCAATTTTGTAATAACATATACTCGACGGACCCCCTTCCATGTTTCTCTTTTGCTCGAGATAGGCTGTCTGTCCTGGATCACATGCCAACCTTTTAGCAAAATATAATCGTTCCTATATTGTGGGTTCCTCATCTCAAGGATGTCCGATAATGTCATTTTGTTTCTTTCCTGGACGCAGCGGAAGAGGTTGAACTCTTGCAATCCTCTGCTGAGTTTATATTGTGAAGGTAGATCATTAAAGAAGAGTAATAGAATAGTGACATTAAAAAATGATATAATAAAAACTTAAGTTCATTAAGTCTTAATATCTCTCATCCTAAAGCGAAATGGGAACCATATCACTTTCATATGATACCTTCATGGGGAGAATAAGGTAACAAAAACTTAAAATATGTACGAGTATATATTGTCTATCTGTGCGTTTTTTCTTTCGTGCATGTGTAATTGTTTTATCTTTTTTTCATTCGGTTACTCTTCCAATATTTTTTTCAAGTTTACTACATCTATTGTTTTTTAAATTTTTTTCGCACTTTTGTTTTCATTTTTAATTTTTGGCAATTTTTATATTTTATAGTTTAATTAGTTTTGAGTAGGTTTTATAGCAAAATGGTTTCTGTATTTCTTTAGAATTAATAAAATAATAATTAACGTTGACTCATAAGCGTAAAATTCTATTAATATTTAAATGAGTAACGATCAACAAAGTTAACTTTTTGGTTAACGAATTAAAGATAAACGAAATTCATTTATTTATTAACTGTTTCTAACTGGGAAATCAGGATCCAATACCATTAGACCATCGAAAGCTACGAAGCAGCTTGGAATGAAAACAGTTCTGCATATATTGGCACATGATCTTTAGGATCATTAATGATTTTCTAAAGACATGCTACCCTCGTGTAAGAGGTGTACTGTACGCTCAAGAGCTTCAAATGAACCCAAAGTTTGCTACCTAATAAGGTACTAGCTCAAGAATCGTTGCCACTTGCTGCCGATCAAAAAAAAACAGGTGTAAATTTCCAGTGCGCACAGTGCAGGGGGATTTGTCAATAAAGGTTTTAAGTCGATAAGGGATCCGAAGAAGCCTGACCTCACCAAAAAAAAAACTTACAGATTGGCTCTAGATTTGCAGGAAGCATACAAAATTGAGTGTTTAAGACTGTGTGAAAGTGATATTCGGTGATGAAGTTCCAAGATAATCTCTATGCATGTGGCTGCTTCTCAACATAAACGTTCTTCACCAGCACTTTTTCCTCAAGAAAAGCAATATCAATGTTCCTGGCTGGATTTAACATCAATCATTTGTGAGCTTGAATCTGGAATTTGGTAGATTTGAACCAAGTAGAAAGTTCATCCAATTGTGAGCAGTTATTAGTACTTATTGACCACAAATAAAACAATTTCAGTCTAGATATCATATCCAGCATGCCAAAAGGAATTTAAAAACTGCTGAACAGAAGTAACATAATTGAAAATATTGACTACACGCATCAAATTAGTTCATTCACAAATTTCAAGATGTTCACGAGGATATAACCATATTTGGTTTGGTTTGCAAAATAATTTTAATTATACTCGTTAATCAAAGAACTTTTGCCCACTATTATGACACAACAAGAGACGAAAAGGAATGGTGAGGGATCAATTATGTCTTCCTATAGAACAACGGATACTAATATCTCAAGGACGAAATCGAGAACTGGCATAACAAATTCAGGCCAAAACTATTCGAAGGTAAATATAACCTTTCATCTTGTTGAAAGTGTGGGAAAAATTACGTGTTTCCTCTTGAGTGCAGTACATATTTAGTCTCGTTCGAGTGTTTCCTCTCTTCCCCAATGTTGGAAAAGAAATCGGTTATTAAAAGGAAAATGATCATAAAAGATTAGTACGAGGGTGGTGGGAATTATAAAAAAATTAAGAGAAATAAAGAGAATCAAATGAAAAATTAGGTAAAGGCGTTAAAATAAAACAATCTTGAGCGGACCATAGAAGGTTATTAATATCATGAATCTTCAAGACCTAAAAGAAAAAACACCCACTAAACAATGAAATAAACAAAAGTTTATTAAGTGAAAAATATGTTGCTAATAATTATTATCATTAGTTCTATCACAATTTTCTCTTAATTTTATCTTTAATAAAATAATTCGAAGATAACTGATAACAAATCAGATGTTTTTCATGATACAGTTTAATTGCATATAAAATTGATTTGAAGAATAAAATCTCTCTTCGAGATACATACTATAGCTAACCTGTCAGGGGGCCCTCTTAACAGAAGCGCCCCTTTCCTCAAACCTTTGATACACTTAATCTTTTTCAATGATGACCTAAATTAATGATTCTAAAAGTTGTAGGGGTCAAAATGTTTCCAATAAAATAGCTTATATATTTTCATAAGCCTGGAGAATATTTATCTTCCATTACTCTATTGTCTATTTTGCAAATCCGCCTTTCTACTAGTTTGCCCAATCTTGTGAATTCCAATTAAACTTGAGATTAAAGAATTTCACTTATGTAAACCTACACTTTAAAATGAAACCAGATAGTGTGAAAATTCATACCTTCGACGACACATATCAAAATTTACAAACAATTATTTTGTTTTAAGTATACCAATTAAATCGTCGATCGCCTTCTAATGTAAAGCGAAGGAGCATCACGAGGGAAGGTGCGTAAAGAACGATCATTAAATAAAATGATAATGCTACAAATAGTGAAAATGTGTAGAAAACAGAAGGACTCTAATCGTTCTCCTGGCTTTAGGCTCGGAAGAGCAAACAATTCTCAACCGTAAACATAGATTGATATGCTTGGTAAGGAAGAATACGCGGCGGGCCAGGTTAGGGGAATGTTTGGTTAACAATGAAAACAGATATAGCTCGTCTAAGCACCGTTGACACGTCTACCATACTTTGCAATGCCTGATATCCATTAGGGAGAGTTAGCTGGATAAAAATAAACTACTCTTTACTATATGAATTTAAAATTGTTGTTGATATGGATCTTGCTAAAATTATCTTTAAATCACCCTATGTCCTTTCATCGCTTCATCGATGGGATGGCAAAAATTTAAAAACAAAAATGCACGACAAACACTAAGCATCCACCTTAACATTCTTCTGAAGTTGCTGTCACCTTCACTCCCTCCATCCCGTTAAACCCTTTAACAGACCATCCATCACATTTCGTCCGCAAGCCTCTTAGCTCTGGTACCATTGTATATTGGGTTCCTAGGCCTAGGCCAAACCAAACGAGTTCCACGTTATAATTTTAATCGCCACCTGAGGCTTTAAGCATACAGTTCGGAAATGGAGGCTATTCTACTGTGCTCATGAGGCAACTCCCTTTGGTAAGGACGAAGTATCTTTTGGCCATCTCTCTTAGCCTATATATATACATACTTTGTCATTCACAAGGAAAGGTGCGATCGTGGTGGAGGTACATATTACCACCCTTCAATTGTCCTAGATCGACCGAAACCTCTCATTCTATAAAGCAATGAAGGATATTTTGGATCACTCCTTACTTCATTCCCCATCAAGTCACTCGCATAAATTTTACCCAAACTCCCTCCAAAAGCTTTAGCCTTTTGTGTAGGACAAAATCTATGCCTAAAGAAACCTTAATGACACAATACTTGAGGTGCAACCTCTCAAATCGCTATCCCTTCACAAAAGACGCTAGCCTACAACCACCTAATACACATCTCCCACTCATCTCCTTGGCATCACTTTTCAAGCTTCCATCAAAATGCCAGAGTTCTAAGCCACTTCAAAAAATTTCACCTCCTCTTGGCCTCCCACCCAATTATCCCAACTATAGAATGTCCATTCAAAAAAAACCATACTCTCATTTCAATTCCAAACCCTACACTCTAACTCTCGGCTCCTTCTGAATCTCATACCAATATTATCTCTTCCCAAAGATCCTCTCATCATGGCTCCCTCAATAAAATCTAACTTCCAGCAGTTGCCTTCCATGCTGTCTCAGCCCCATCCATCTTGCTATAATTTTCTACTCAACCATCAACTCTTGGCTCTATCCTTCAGACATTCCGCAAGGAGATTACATGTGTAGCATGGCCAACATTGCAGCAGATGATATCTACCGGCTTTTTTTCCCTCTGTGCCATATCCTAAGGATACCGGCAACCAAGGACTTCCACAATTATTGACAAGTCCATGGTTAAGCTAGGGTTAATAAGTGGGTTCTACTCCTCTTCTACGCTAACTGGCCGATTACAACTTTTGATTCCTAGCTTGCTTAAGGTGTGTTACCCACCTTGCTGTCACATTTAGACTGCTCCAAACCTTACTTATTAGAGCTGGCATTGTCCAAACACCATAGTTCGGAGTAGTGTTCCCCCCTCACCTGGTTTAGCACATCAGCTGAGATGGTTGACCACGATGCTGCCGTTATTCTAAACTAACATCTACTTGCAGGCACAGGTAAGATTTGTGGGTGAGTATCAGGAGTAGGGTGACTGTCCAGGCTTTGTAGGTATGGCTGCTGCGGCCTTCCTTCTCTCTCAGGTCTCAGTGACACATGTGCATATTCCCCCAGTTATTTTGCAGCGATTCCGGGGAGGGCTTTCTTCGCCTTCACACAGTCCGTAAAACGCTTGCGAGGCCTACCCTGGTTTGCTTTCCTGAGGAGAGCTCTCCTTGCACAAGAACCTGAATATATTCAGGAGCGGGGAGTGACGGGTAAGATCCGTGGCTAGATATATTCATTACATTTTCCCTTTCTCTAGCTTCACTACTTTATTTACATAACTATCCCTACAACCTTTAGGGGGGTGTGACCTGGTTAGTATTGCGCTTTAAAATAAAGAGAAATATCCATGTCAAATTGCTCAAAATAAATGTTTGTAACACCTCGTTCTCTACCTGAAGTAAGATCCCAAACTTCGATTTGGCAACACCACCACACCATTATGCCGTGACTCTAGAGTAATTACTGCCTTTGAATCATCTAGTCCAGCCAAGCCCTATTTCTAAATGGTGATCCTTATTTTGATTTCTCCATTTGGCTGACCCTGAGTAGTCCTCTGGAATTGCCGTGCTTAAATAGAAAAACTGGGAGAATAATATTTTAGTTTTAGCTTCTTATCTACCTCTGAGACCGTCCTATGCCTAGTATCTCCAATTAACTTTATTGATTGTCCTCCAGGTGGGTCAGGTCAGGCCGCGTATAGCAGACATCTTCGTCCGCAGTTATTTTCCATGGCTCTTTGACTCTCTTGAAACGCCATTTTTAGAGTACAATCCCAAACTAGGAAACAAAATAAAAAATTTAAATTTTCTAGAATATAATCTTTCAATTTCAAAGAGAAATAAAGAAAATATAGTTTGAAAATTGCCTCTTATATTGATTAAGTTATATTTAAAAAAAACCAGCGTTTATAAAAAGTTTAAGGAAAGTATGATATTTGAAGAAACGAAGAGTCAAACACTAGAAAACCCCTAGCAGGGATATTCACTGATGGGAAATCAGGGATGCATTATTGATGACATACTGCCAAACAACGCATTGAATCTCTGCACACATAGTCTAATATAAAGGCTCAGAAATAAGGAAGTGACTGCCAGAGGTTGATGACTCTCGCTACCCAATATATTTATGCTCTGTTTAGGGAAAAAAAAAAAAAATAGAAAATATATATAATTATAAAACATCAACTATACTAGTGGGATCAAATTTATCATACACCATCACTCAACACAGGGAATAATAAAAGCTATTAATATCCCCAAGATGTTTTCGTAACCAATTGAATATTCCTCCAACAAATCTAAGCCAACGCTGCTACAACAACGCATTCACAAGAAGCTCTTGACGTTAAGATTTGAAAACAAGGACAGAACACTTGATCAATAGGAACATTTCCATTAGTTCAGGGAAACGAACGGATAAATAAATGAATGTAATATTCCATCTGGACAAACTACACATTACGATCTCATTTTTCCAAAGAGGCAGACAAAATCACTATATCATGTACTGGAACAAATATAAAAAATAAGATGATGGAAACCCCTTAATATGAAAGTTTTCATGAAGCCTATGTCGGCTATGACCTTCAACACAAATGGCAACGACTGGAAACTAAGGAGCAAGATTAAAATATATTTAAAGCAAGTGACAAAAAGGCCAAACTAACCTAAACTTGTTATGCAAAGTAAAAAAATCATTAAATTGCTCTAAGAAACAGTCTAATAAACTTACTGATCATGTAGCAGAATCATCATTTAGACTATGGGCATTAATAATATACCATAAACAATTTTACGATGTGAAAAATATCGAATAATAGTGAGAGAAGATATCTAATTAAAAAAATGGGAAGGGTAAATAAAGGGAGATGAAATATTTAGAAAAAATGTTCGAATATACCTTACTCAACAAGACTAATAATCCCAAACTCAAGGATAAAGGTGGAGAAATTTGAAAATATACTATAAATAAAATGTAATTAACTATTAAAGAACAATTATGACTTAGCAAAAGTAATACAGCAAATGAAAACATAAAAAGAATAAAAAGAGTAACCAAAGAATTCCATCATGAGCTATATTATAGCATCTCCCACTAAGTGAATTTGGGTGAGGTAAACTTTCAAAATAATTTACACTCAGTAAAGAGTGAAAATCTGGAGAAAGATAGGGTGAATTGGAAAATACACTATAAATAAAAGGTAATTAACTACTAAAGAACAATATAGCACAGACTTAGATCAAAAGACTTAGCAAAAGTAATACAGAAAATGAAAACACAAAAAAATAAAAGAATTTTTATACAGGATGGGGTTCAGAGTATTGCTGAAGAAATAGCTACTCCATTTACAAAATATTTAGGTGAAAGAATGATTTAAATCGAATCGTTCAACGCTTCTGGTGGGTTTCTTTAGGATAGTCCAAATAAGAGACCTAAAAATATTTATACTAATCAGTTTGTTATCAGCAACATCTAAAGTAGTTAAAATATTGATAACAAATCGAATAATACAAAAACATGACTGCAATTATCTAACGAGACAGGCTGGGGTTAAAAGTAACTATAGTACAAGTTTTCGGCCTAACATACAAGAAGGAGAGATAGGAGCCAACTGCAGCTGGGTCAAGTTCAAATGGGCTTCCAGCCCATTTTGTTCAGGCAACTGTGACTTTTCCTGACTAAGGATGGCGCCTCAGGGAAAGTGAGTAAAGTTTAACAGCGGGCCCTGATAATGTTTTACGTTTTACAAAAGGGAAGCGACACAGTTGAGTCATGAGGAGTTGAAGACAACACTGAAGGGCAGTGCCCTATCTTATTCCACTGTCAAACGCTTGGCTGCTCTCCTCAAGCAGAGGCAAGACTAGGGTGAGGATGATCCTCCTAGTGGTGGTCCGTTAATTGCAGCCACCAGGAAAACTGTAGCCATGGTAGACAGCATAGTTTTGGATAATCGCCAGATCTCAGTACTCCACATTGCTTTTCAACTGGAGATAAGTAATGGATCAACTGTTACAATCTTGCATGATGACCAAAAACTTTCAAAGGTTTCTTCCTGATAGGTCCTAAGAATGCTGACGCAAAAACAGAAGAAGAACCGTGTCGAAGTATGGCCAAGTGTACGGAAATATGCGCACACAGGCTCTAAGGTAGGCCAAGCAAGGCGAAAACTGTTATTGTTCTAAGAGTGCGATTTGAATACAGGGCAGCAGCTGCGTAACCAAGGAATATAACAAACACAACGACAAAAATAGATTTTTAATACACACTAAATAAAAGGCACAACAATAAATATGGATATATATATATATATATATATATATATATATATATATATATATATATATAGTAGGTTGAGGAAACAGTTCTTGCGTTTTTTTTAATGTTGTGTTGATTTATGTTTTGTTGAGGTGATTTGTGCACATATTAAGAAACAATAATTAATAATGAAAGCAAAATTTGCAAAGGTTAGGCTATGTCTCTTAACAGCGTAGACTATTAAGCTTTTGCTTAGGCTACGTCTTGAAGTTGAATAATAAGTCATTGCGGTTTATTTAAACGTTGGGTTAATTTAATTTTTGTTATATACTCTCAAAATGGAATGTTGTAAAAAGGCTCAATTTCAACAGTTGTTGTTATTTATTTTGGATCGAGAGGGAAACAATATCGCTTTTCGCGATATTTGTGCTGTGTACAAAGAAAATGCTTTATAAGGACAGCTCAATGGTGGTTTTCAGTTTCAAAAACGGTGATTTCAATCTTAATGACGAATAACGTACTGGTCGCCCAATTAAGTTGGATGAAGATGGATTGAACGACCTTCTTAATGAAGGTCGTTTGAGACCCGGGCGAAAGGCTTGGGCACTCGCAGGATCTTTTGGAGTGACCTTTAAGGACTTGCAGACGTCGATAATTTCTTTGGCCGCTCCTAGCCAAAAGAAATATTTAAAAACTTGCCTTGCCGTTTTGTTATTGCCGAAATGTCTGGCGATTAGGCCATCTTTAGCCATCTTTAGAACGAATTCGATATTCATTCTCAGCACACACAACGCGTTGATCGGGGGCTCTCCGTCTCAACAAAATAACGGTATACTAACTCATCCTTCACGGTGTATTCGATCTTCCGATCGCCTCGCACCATTTCAGTCTCCTTCTTCCTTTCAATTTCTCACAGGGGTTTTAATGGGAGGCAATCCTTCTGCACCTCAGCACATTGAACATTGGTTAACAGGGCTATTTCTGGGGACGATAGGGGTACCGAAAGCGGTACATCCTTCTCAGGCCTGTGCCCTGGTAAAGCCCGGCTGATAAATTTGGTTTGGGGAGAGTTGTGTGCTCTGTCCAATGAGGAAGGAGCAGAATTTCATCGGAGCCGCGAATACGTCGGCCCATCCTGTGAAGTACTGGAACTTAATATAGCACCGTAACCCTGTGAACCTGGCGGCACGACCTAAAACGTCATGCACCAACGCGAAACTGTTATGCTGGGGACTTACGGGGTGTAGCAGCTTGTCAAACTGGAGCCTAACGGGGGAACTCTCGTTGAACTAGAAATTTACTTGTTGATCCAGGGGAGAGGGAGCAGGGGCCGCTGGCGATATTGCTGGCGGATTAGGCCAGAGGGCAGCAGAGATTTGGTGGGACTGGTGAATCGACGAGGTCCTCAGTTGAGAATTTTGAAGGCAATTGTAACTTAAGTGCTCAGGGGTGCCACACGTAAAGCATAAAATTGTTCTACGGGGGTATTTGTTAGGCTTGGAGGGGAGTAACGGATTTTTCACGTCCTTTTTCTCTCGTAGCCAGAAAGGCCTGTACTTGCTCGGCTCCTGCACTTTTACTAAGCCGTTGCTGCCTTTGAATGGGCTTCGGTTAAACCCAAACTTGTGTTTAGGAGAGGAGGTGCGATTCTTCTTCACCTCCTTTGGGTAGAGGTCGTGACTGGAAGAGTGAAAGTCGGCTTATTCTACATTCTCCGTGTAAGTGGGCTCTATTATGCCGCTATGAGGGCCCTTAGTTCGCGAGGGAGGGTCGATATTAGTTGGTCCCTTAGAATAAAGTCAACTAGCGACTCATAATCATTTTATTTTTAGGCGGAATCCAGCCAGAAATGAAAATTACGTTGAAGCCTGAATCCAAATTGCCTGTAGGTTTGGCCTTGGAAGGGAGTGAAATAAATATGTCGCCAAGACGAGAATTTAATAGTGGAAGTAACCGTCGACGCCATTTGATTCTAAGTCCCAATTATTGACTTCGAAGATCTTCTTGAAGTACGTTAAATAAGAGCAAAAATCTTCTCCATCTTTGTATGCCGAGTGTTTTAGTGAGGGCACTTGAGCCTGTTCATTTCGAGATCCTACAGAGTTTATCTTGACTTGGTCACGGCTTATCTCTCTCAAATGCTGTCTAATTCTTTAATTTTCCTTTGCTCCTCCCTGCGCTTTTCTTTCTGTATCTTCTGCTTCTCTCTGCGCTTTTCTTTCTTCCTCTTCTCGTTGTGCTTTTCTTGCTTCGTTTTTAGCTTCTCTCTGTGCTTTTCTTTCTTCGACTTTTGCTTCTCTCTGTGCTTTTCTTTCCCCAAGTTTGCTACGTTCCTCTTCCTGGACGTAATCGATTAAATCCTTCATAGATAAGCCTAGGATCTGCCCTTGTTTATGAAAGCGATCGAATGAAGACATCACGGATATGCTACTTCCGGTAATGCACACGAAAAAGCTGCCAGAGCTATTGAAGCTTTACGTCAAAACAAATATAAATTCCACTAACGACTAAAGTGATTAAAATTCCCAATAAAAATCAGACAAACTCAGACAAAAATTGAAATAAATAAATAACGGGGGGAATCCGACTCACAACACAAAAATGACGGCTAGTATTACCCCTTAGCTAGTATCCTCTTTTAAACAACTAGAAAACCTGTGGACACACCACACTATAAAAGGCTTAAAAATTGGTTGTTACCCGTTAATAATAAAAATTGTGCCAATAAATTGGTGTTCACTGTCGTAGAAAAGGCTTCCAACGATATACTATATATCTATTCCTTGTAGAAATTATTCTATATTCAAGTGCGGGGTTTTAATCAGATGGCTGAGTATTGCTCTACGTTAATAAATAAGCCTGGGGAGGGCTTATTTATCTTCAATATGCTTGAGAAGTGGAACGGAGCCCAAGGATAAATAATATTGAAAGCATTAATAAAATAGAGTTTTATTAATTAATCTAACAAAAACAACACAGGTAAAATATTTACATGACCGGAGATTAAAAATGGGAGATACACATGAAAAGAAAAAGGTCATAGGATAAATTTGACTAAGCGGGGGATTAAGATTTTGAGAGATATAAAATGACAAAACAAACAAGAAGGGAAAGGGTTAGCTAAATACGTGTTAAAGCACGGAGTTAGGTTGGCACAAAGTTAAATTTTTAAATGCAATTCGTAGCTTACGTATTTATAAGGTCGTCATGCAAATGAAGGCGATTTAAAGGAATGACTTCGGTCTGACTGGCGATTCCCTTCCCAGGAGGAGGGGAAAGAAGTGGCGCTCGGAAGTACGAGTGATCCTTGAGACAAGATACCGGAGATGTTCTCGATGAACAATTGAGGTTATCGGGGTAACCAAGCGTTCTCTTGAAGAAAGTTAAAAGGGGAGAATTAAATTACCACTGACGTGAAATCAGGGGAGCGAGAACCATTTCTTGTCGAACGAGCTCGAAGAACAATGACTGTTCTAAAGTTGTTCTCTTCTGAACAAATGAACAACAGGGGTCGGCCCTGTTGACTTGGCTTCTCGAGGGGCACAAACCTTGGCACTCAAGGATATTGTCCTCTTCTGGACAATAAGGGGGTTCTCGAGGTAGAGTTCCTAGGCGCACAAAGGAGACCGGATGGGCGTGATGCCTGGCGAAGATAATCGGGATCTGCTTCAAACGCGAAATTCTATCGTATAAATAGCCGGAGCCAGCCCCTCGGAGTAGGGCATTGCGGAACTTTCATGGAATGTCCCGCTAGCGCTTCGAAAATCGTTTTTTCCCATAAGCCTAATTCAATCTGGCCAGATCAACGACTGGAGGCAAACGGGAGATTGAACCTCCTTGATTAAACTTGGGGTGGGGGAAGATAATACTCGGGAAATGTTCGGCGATAAGGAAGCCATGCTACTCTCCTCTCGTAGTATTCACGTGGGATGCATTAGTATCATTATGTGATAGAGGGCGAGGCGCGGCAGCCAGCAGGCAATTCTATCACATTCAGATATTGTTGGTAATGCAGCTGCTATCAATTGAACTTAGCGCTTCAAAATTAGGTGGGGAAGACCCAAAGCCTGACGAAAAATATCTTTATGTCAAAGTATGGCCAAGTATACGGGAATATGAGCACACAGGTGCTAAGATAGGCCAAGCAAGGTAACAAACGTTATTCTTCCAAGAGTGCGATTTGAATAGATAGCGGCAGCTGCGTGACCAAGGAATATAAAAACACAACAAGCAAAAATAAATTTTTACTACACATTAAATAAAAGACAACAATAAATATAAATATATATATATATATATATATATATATATATATATATATATATATATATATATATATATATATATATATATATATATGGGTACATGAATAAAACGGAATTAAGTTCCGACTACTAATTAGATCACTTGGGTTTTGAATGGTTATAATGTAATTTAGGGTAGTGAGTGATTTAGTTCCTTTAAACCTCGAGAGTAAGGTGGGGCAAACTTGGAGGAGGTCTTGGTGACCTTGAATACTCACGGGTGGTGGCCACAAAACTGCAGCGGGTGGGGCTACTTTCTCGAACCTGTGTTTTGCGAGATGCATGCCTCTTGTCCTGAAGAGTTTACCGAACGAACTTCAAAGGGGGGGGGGGAGATTACTTCTTCACACTCAGCTTGAGCAAGCTAGCGGGCCTCTTGTCCTTAAGAGGTCACCAGAAGAACTTCAAATAGAGGGGGAGAGATGACTTCTCAACACTCAGCTTGAGCGAGCTAACGGGCCTCTTGTCCTCAAGAGGTCACCAGAAGAACTTAGGAGGACGGCTTCTCCAATATTTAATCCAAAGGTGGTTGAGAAAGGCTGACGTTGCCTCACGAGACTCTTCTCCCTGACCCGAAGATACAGGTGTCATGTCCAGCTCTTCCGTGGTTCGCGACCGTCACTCACACTTCTTGGGAGAGAGCTTCGTTGAATTGCACAACTTTCACTCGAAATCTCATCTAACTAAATCTGTCTGTAATACTGGAGAGGGTGCATATATACCCAGAGTTCTCCAAAACAAGGAGAGATATTGTGAACTTCTTTAACCTTCCTTATTGGCCGTGACAAGCCGAGCGTCTCCTTAAGGTGAAGTGCCAAAGGGGCCAGGTGCTCGACCAGCCTCGGGAGCCATAAAAGCGGCTCACTGCGAATCCTACAAAGTTATCTCCCAACCCGATGGGGGAGTATGATTGAGACGGGCTGGAAGTAACATTGATTTCAACTTCATGCCTCGGTGTGAATTTTGCAGAGACCTGACGACGAGCCTAAAAAGGCTGAGGTCGGAAGGGAGGGAAGAGTAACAGCTCGCTTTCTCACCAGGAGTAATATCTTAGAAGGGGGGGAAATATTATTCGAGGGGGATACCTCTAAAATACAGAATCTTCTTGGCGAATGGATCGATGCGCTTATCTGTGGCTCTTTCTACGGTTCAAGTTATCTTTTTACATAACGCCTGGTACGTTTGTGCTGTGTTTTAATTTTGTTTTTTTAGTTTTTTGCAGTGTTATTGCCTGTGCTTGTCATTTTTTTTCCTTTTCCTCGCCTCTCTTCTTCTCTCTGCTTCTTTCGCACCCACGTGTTTTTTTTCAAGCCGCCTCGTGTTACCTCTGCTCTGTCTTCCCGCCCACGCGTCCTCCTCCCTCCCCTCTCACCGACCGCTGATTCTGATTCGTCACTATTTTTTTCCTCGTTTCTTGTTTTATCATAATTTTATTTGTTCACACTATTCGATTACTCTTTATTTTGTCTCGATTGTTGTTTCTCCCGTTATTGTGTCGCTTAAGCCACTCTACTTATATAGTTAATTTGCTTTTCTCCCATTATTGTGTCACTTAGCCACTCTACTTATATAGTTAACTAATTTGTGTTATGATTAATAGGTTAACAATTCTTGCCCTTAATGGAACTGCTACAAGTGTTTCTCAAAACACACTTACTCACATTAATGCATTGGGAATTTTTCGTTCCTGCCACCAGACTAAACGTGGTTTCCGTTTAGCTTCTGCTTTTAGAAAACTTTTTTACTTAAATCAAGCCCCCCCACTTAGCCCTGATTCTTCTTCACATGCCCCTACACCTGTTCTCTCAGCGTCTTTCCTCAATGTCAGAAGACTCTCGAAGAAGGCTGACTACATTCATGACCTGCTTGTTAACACTCAAATCACTCTCCTTGGACTCACGGAAACTTGGCTTGCCCCTTCTGATGGCTGTTTAAATCTCACTACCCCTAACGGTTACGTCAACTCCCATACCTCCCGTAACTCTCGCGGTGGTGGAGTTGCTCTCATCCAAAGTGCCTCCTTCCCTCTGAATAATCTGCCATCTCCCCCTCTTTTTTCTTTTGAGGCGCTCATCAATGTCTCTGATTACACCCCCTCTCTAACTATCTTAGTCCTCTACCGACCCCCAGCTCCTCCCTCGAGCTTTTTTTCTGGATGAATTTAGTAACCTCTTCGCTGGCCTCTCTCCCACTGGTTCTCTGCTAATCCTCGGTGATTTCAACTTTCCTGGCACAATCCTAATTTCAAAGCCTTTTCTGAAATCCTTGATCTCTTCTCCCTCACCCAACACGTTTCTTCCCCTACCCACTCTCACGGTAACATTTTAGACATTGTAGTCTCTGAATGTCTTATTTACAAACTGACGACTACAAATTTGTTCAATGATATATCTGATCACTTTCTTATCAACTTCAACTTCTCTATCCCATTTCATATACCTCTCCAGCTGTTTCATAATCCTAAGCCTTTCCGTGGACTAGCCTCCATTGATATTCCCCCCCTATCTAATGATGTGGCCTCAAAACTTCCTCCCATTGATGCTTCTGCTTCTCCTGACAAGATTCTATCTTCTTTGGAGCAACCTTTTCTCACTTGTCTTGATGCCTACTCTCCCCTTGTCACCCCTTCGAACTCCTGTTGTCACCGTGCCCCTTGGTACTCTATGGAACTCCTCCTTGCTAAGCAGTCCATGCGTGCCCATAAAAGAGTCCTTAGAAAGGCTCACACCCGTGGGCAAGACTCGACCCCTCTCTCGCTGGCGTTCCGACTTACGACAGTTTTCTACTTAGCGAAATTAAAATCTGCTCGTGAAGCCTACTCGCGTAACCTGCTTATTGATAATAGGAATGATCCCCGTACCGTCTTCCGCCTGCTCTCCAGTCTTACTTTCCCATCCCAGGACTCTCCAGCCATTAGCTCTGCTACTCTCTCGAATTTCTTTGCAGATAAGGTCACCAAACTCCGTGCCTCCCTCCCTCAGCCCTCTGTCCCGGCTCCTGCCATTCTCCCTGACTTCCCGCCTCAGCCGCTCATCGTTTTCCCTGCTGCGACCGCGTTGTAGCTTACAGCCCTGCTCTCGCGTTCTAAGAAATCGGGCTCCCTAAAGGACATTTTCCGCCTAAACTGTTACGTAAAATTCTGCCTGCTATCCTCCCAACGCTCCTTTACCTGTTCAACACTTCACTTGCAACTGGTCTTATTCCCTCTTCCTTTAAACGTGCCCACATCCGTCCGATTCTTAAAAAGCCTCAACTGATCCCCACTGACCCTTCCAATTATCACCGGATTTCGCAACTTCCTTTCATCTTTAAGGTTATAGAGAGAGTGGTTGCTTCACGCATTAACAGTGACATGGTGGCCTGTAACTTTGATGAAACCTATCAATCTGGTTTCAAGTCAGGTCACTCCACAGAAACCGCCCTTCTCAATGTGTCCGATTACTTACGGAGAGCCGCAGACAGGGGTTGTGCCTCCATCCTCGTTCTACTTGACCTCTCCTCTTCCTTCGATACTATTGACCATACCGTCCTACTTGATCGTCTCCACTCTTTCCTCGGCATATCAGGCACCGTACTTGACTGGTTCCGCTCTTACCTCTCGTCTCGTACCCAATCCGTTGTGAATGACGACGTTTCATCCGACTCTACCCCCATTCGCTTTGGAGTGCCACAAGGCTCTGTCCTTGGTCCTCTACTATTTCGTACCTACCTTCTCCCTCTTAGTTCCCTTCTCCGTAATCTTGGTCTATCCTTCCACCTATACACTGATGACACTCAAATTTTTGTTTCCTCATCCCCAACGTCTCTTGCCTACTCTATCACTGACCCCCTGGCTGTCTACTCCTTCATTTCTGACTGGCTCTCTACCAACTTTCTTAGGCTTAATCACTCCAAAACTGAGCTCCTCCTCGTTGGCACCCCTGCTCTTGTCCAAAAAACTAAATCTCTCTTTCCCTTGCTTAAAATGGGCGGTAATACTATTATTTTGTCTGACTGCGTTAGGAATCTGGGTGTTGTTTTTGATGAGCATCTCTCCTTTAAGCCTCATATCCGCAATGTCAGCAAATCCTCTCTATGTTTCTTTCGTAACTTCTCTAGCATTCGCTCTCACTCTGATCGCCAAAGTCTTGAGACTCCTGTTCATGCCTTCATCACCTCACGCCTTGACTACTGTAACTCTCTGCTTGTGAATCTGCCATCCTCCTCTCTCCGCCCCCTTCAACTTGTACATAACTATGCCGCCCGGCTTCTCCTCCGTCGCCCTTGCTTCTCTCCCTCCAAACCCTTGCTGCATGAACTGCACTGGCTCCCTGTCAGATCCTGTACTCACTTCAAGATACTTCTCTTCACATTTAAGGCCCTAAACCACAAGGCCCCGTCTTACCTCTCTTCTGCCCTCTCGCCACGCCATGTCCCTCGGGCCCTTCGTTCATCCCTCTGCTAAATGAGAGATTGCTCCTTTTAAATCTGCTTCGCTAAGTTGTGGAATGCTCTTCCTGCTGAAATCAGGTCTTCTTCCTCTCTTAGCACATTTAAGCGTCTCCTGAAAACGCATCTTTTCAATATTGCCTTCTCTTCCACTTGAATTTACATTCTCATCTCAGCACAACGTGCGCTCTGGGAAGGCCTCAGCGCATTACAAAAGACCTATTATTATTATTATAATTAATTCAACGAAGATGTTGACCCTCATGAGTGTGGATCTTAGGGGATTCATGAAACGAATCGTAACCTAGGATGAAACGCGTATTCCTCACTTCAATCTGGAAACCAAAGCACATTTTAAGCAATGGAAGCAACGCTCCCCTCCAACGCCATCGTAATTCAAACAGGAAATAATGCTTAATAGTTTTTCAGAAAATAGAACAATTAAGATACACTATTTATGGTAGATGCAAGAAGAGCTAGTACAATTTGTGTATCTTGATGGTTTCATGCAAAAGAAAAACATAAAAGATTGAAACTAAGCTTAGGATAGGTTGGAAAAGCTTAGCAACATCATTGGAAGCAACACATGCCTCCATGATAGCACGCAAAGCACACTGGATCAATGGAAATTAATCGATGTAAGTTAAACTTAGCTTCAGAATCAAATAAGAGCAGTAATAAATGGAAGGTCCATTTCAGAATAATACAATAGAGACCAAAAAATAGATTCGTGGATAAATACCTAATCATGAGGGAAATATTGCAAAATAAATACAAGTTAAAGTGTGTTTTAAAATTTTATATATGATTTGAGATGTAGATATAAAATAAATAAATACAACAGACTTAATCTTGAGTAATAAAAGATTCATTTTCCAAAGTTGGATTAAGAAGTTCAAAGTTATGTGGATTCTATGAACGATTTCATAATTTTTCTTGGGTCTTTGCGAGAGTATTTCTCGAACCCACTCGACCGTCGTTAAATCTACATTTATGTTGGTTCAATTTTAGAGAATTCTTTTACTAGTACACCCTGCACAGTCTTGTTTGACTGTGATCGAGCATATTCTAACACAGAAAAAGTAATTAATATTCCAAAGAAGGAAATTTTCATACCAGAAAAAGTAAAAATACAGGACATTATAGTTTAGCTGATCCCACATTTTCTTTTTAGATTTGAGGTCAATTGAACGAGAATTGACAAAATTATTAGAATTTTTTATCATATCAAATTCTTAGAAAGAGTTGAACTTTTTTTTCCCTCGTAACCTTGTTGTATATTTAATTTTCTTTTATTCTGGAGAAAGAAAAGTTAAATTTACCTCATTTTCTTATTTGACATAAATCTTTTTAGGTCTCTTCGAATGATTTTCATAAGGCCATTAATGATGTATATAAGCCCTGAAACAACCTCTTTGATTCATTTGATCGCCCATGATTAAGAGAGGGTGGTAGGAATCGGTTACTGAGGCCATACGTGATTTTTTATGGAGATGTGAAAATGAGCTCGTTCCCCGAATGTACCAAGCAAGTGAGTTTGCCTGCAACAAGGCATTTCTATCAATGAACTAGCATTTCCTTTGTTGTAGATTTTTCTGTTTTGGGCTTTAGGGATGTTTCATCTCCATTTGCTAATGCCTAAAGAACTAGACCCCCCCCAAAAAAATATATGGTATACTGCGATAAAAAAAGTTCACCATATATGTCTTTCTCGACATTTATTTGATAAATTCTTTTGAGTACCCTGTAATATTTGTGACGGGCAGGTTTAGCATAGTTATGAGCTATAAATCAAGGTATCTAGTATAATTATGGTGATCTTAACTGAAGAACAGAAAGCACATATTCTAAATGAATTCCAGGTTGAGGTACTAGTTGTTTACTTTGCAATCTTGATTTTCACAAGTTTTCCTTGGCTTATGTTACATATTTTATCCTTGGCAAGATCGAAGAACATTTTCCTTGTTCTGCATCAAAGCTATCAGCATTGTTTTCTTATTTTCTTTTTCTACATAAAAGCTCTAAGCATTCCAAAAAATTGGTGATTGCAGGAATTTATTAATTCTTAGAGGCCTGATCTAATGTTTGCCTGTCATGAGTTTTTCAATACATACTTGCACAGTGCACATATTCTATATTTAACCAGAATTCCTTGAAATTTCTTCCCTTTGTTCCCCTTTATACGCAGGTAAGATAAAAAACACAAGGTCTGATAAAAAATTGTTATATTGTATTGGGTATTGTAAGATAAAGCATTGTTTTGTTCTTTTAAGCTAAGAGAAAATTTTATCTCATGTCACAAATGCTTATGGTTGATCTAACTTATAGATGTGTGTTTATAAATCCTTATTATGTGATTTCAATTTGTGTTATCAGTGACTAAGGTATGAACAGGTATGAACAATATAATTTCAATCTAAACATTTTATGTATAGGTTTTTATTTGTCCATAGCTAATTGTTTGAACGAGAAAAACATTTTTTCTGGATAGTGAATTAGATTGGAATTATATTGTAGAACCTTAAATATTCAAGGAGGTGTGAATAAAGTAAATTATTGCAACTACATTGACAAACGAGTCTTTTCAAAGAAATGTATCACATCTCCTATTTTAAGTGACCAGTCTTTCCGTGCAGGCTTGTACAATTCCGTGGCAGGCCAAGCAAATCATTGTTGCATTCTTTAGCAGCTGATCTAAAACTTTATCTGAGTCGAACAACGAATGACACCAACAAAAAGTTAAATTTTATAAATTTCATAGCCTCCTTCATCACCTCTCGTCTCGAAAGATCAGCCCTGGACATGAAACTAATTGCCAGCCTGCATTATTTCTTGTTGATGCCTTACGTGTAAAATAGACTTTTCTATAGATCGTGGTCTCATTTAAAAAGAAGCACGGCTCAATTATTATAGTGAAAGATGGAGGTAAGACAAACGTAAAGATCCGCGGCACGTGCTCGCCTACGCTATTCTCCGGTCGTGGCCGCATAATATTTTGTCCATGTTCCAATATGTTTCACAGTTTGACTAATTTCGAGGTACGGTTCGTGAGATGGATTACCCTGCGATTGTCCCTGAGATTTCAATCAATCGTAGTTATTTATAGAATAATGTTCTCACGTTTTTGTTTTATTTAACAAATCATTTCTGTGCGTTTGAACGAAACAAGAAGTAACTTGGTTCCGATAGATTTCAACTGAAAAACATACACTTTGACGGCGTGCCGCGGATCTTCTGCCTTACTGGAGATAATTTAGCTTTTGTCAAGAAGTGAGTGTATTATTCGGTAATCTAAGATGACTATATCGCTGTCGACATTTCGCAATCACCTTTTATATTGAAAGCTAATATTAACCTTTCGAATTAGGAATATTACAAGGGTTTTTATAGGTTACAAGGGCTGAAAGTTCCTACAATTATTTGGGAGGTATGAGGGCTTAGCTCTGCATTTTCCAAAGTAAATAAAAAATGGTAATTTTTGGCAGCAACAGTCTAAATTAGGTGGCGCTATTGTCTTTGTTATTTTGATAAACGTGCGATTAGCTCTGCACGTTTATCGAAATAACAAAGACTATAGCGCCGCCTACTTTAGGCTATTTCCGCCAGAATTTATCATTTTTAGTTACTTTCACAATTAGGGGCTTCGTCTTATGACATCTAACACCTAAATTGTAGCCCAGAAACAGCGCCCCCTATCGTGCGTCCTTAAACTGAAGTATTACCTTGTATTTTATACTAGAGCTAATTTAATCTAATTAAAATATTATAGAAATGAATTTAACTTTAATTATGTTAATAGGGTCTTATGTATACATATGAAGCAAAAATACTGATTTGATGACAATTTATAAGTCATAGTTCTGTCAAGGATAAACTACGGAGCATTGAATAACACAACTTATTTTTTTGCCTAAATCAGTAGAAATATTAGTCCAGTCATTTTCACAACTCAACAAAATTCAAGTCAAATTTATTTTACTATTCAACAAAAATCCATTTAGAGTCAGATCATTCTCCTCTCCCCTTAACGCAACTGTTGACCCCACATCTCATTGGAGATACAAAAGTTAGAATTTGCCTCTAGAGAATTATCAAATTAGTCATAATACCTACCAAAGCACCATAGCACCTCCTCACGCGTTCGTCGTTTCCAATATAGTGATTACGTAGAAAGGTTGAAAAACTAGCTTAGAAATGAGGCTAGACATTCCTCATTTTTCTCTAAGAATTTTTGTTTCATAAAATATTAACCCTTTTTCATTTAGTTATTTCACAAATATTTCCATTAGTCAAATTTAAGCAGTAAGAATAGAATCAGAATCTTCGCGGGTTTACAAAAGGATGTTATAAAACATTATATTAACCTAGATACAACTCAGGTCTTACCCACCAGTGCCTCGTGGCAGCTCTTCTATACCACGTTTTAAACCTAGTATTATAGTTATGACTTATAAAACCTCATGATATTTCGATAAATTTAGATCTAAAAAAAGACCTAATTAAAAATATTAGGAACATTTTTCAATCAAGTACTCAAAAATTAAAGTAAAGGTGGAAATAACTCGAATAACGCAGGCTTATGTTATCTTTTGCTACTATCTCATATTTTGGTTGACACGTCATCAGAAAAGATTTCACGGGATCTAAAGTATCAATAGCCATTTAATTTGATTAATAAAAGCATAAAATATTCGTTACTCTTAGGATAATTTTAGAAATAATTCTGGCTCTTCTTATGTTCAAAACAATTGAGATTTTCAACTAAATATAATGAAGTGAAAGTAAAACTTGAAGAGAAGATCAAGATTTACCTTTTTCAACTATAATTTTATAATTTAAAGAAAATTGATTTCAAATCTCTTGGGGCAGAGCTATCTATTTATATAAGGGATGAATATATTTCGTTTATTTTCTTATTAGAAATATTTGAATTGTCACGTTTCCAGTTAATTAACATTTTCAATGGCTATTGAAGCGAAAATTGAATTTGTTTAAAAGGTGAATTAACAGGAAAGTAAATATAAATATTCTAATATTGCCCAGTGTCGTAGTATGACCAGGTGTACGCGGGTTTACACACACTGGCCTACCGAAATTAAGGCTCCACCTGGGAATGCGTCTAAGAGTGCTTTAAATACACAATTGCATGGCCAAGCACTATTCAAAAACGGCAAAAAATATACTTTAATAGGACTAAAGATAACATACACATATAGGGAAAGTTAAATGGCAATGCAATTAAATATTAACGGTTCAGGGCTAAGAGGATTGACACTATCATTTAAGTTTGAACCGAGGGATAATTAATTAAGAAAGGATCTTACAATTATTCAAGTTCTAGAGCAAAGGGGATCATTGAGGTTATACGCAGTAAAGAGGAGAGGAACGTGACGAAGCGAGAGTTAAATCCCTTTTCCCTTGATGTGCGGTGAGTAGGAACGGTGAGGTAAGTTAGACCTTGAAATTGTTGGCGTGTAACGAGACGCTCAATCCAACTTCGGGAAACTGAAGTTAGGGACTGCTTATCCTTAAGAGGCAAACGGAGAATGCTTTGGGGATGAATTTTCTGATTCTTAAAATCCGAACAGAGGGTAAGTATAAATGTATAGAAGTTTGCGGCTACCTGGAGCTATGTTTAAAGAAAGCCGTTTACCTATCTACATCCCGGAGTATCAGCCGACATGAGGAATTTCCTAGCTGGGTTAAAGGTGAGCCTGACTGGATTTCAATGATATAAATACAATTCCCTCAAAGTGCGCTTTTTGTCAGATGTTATTATAATATGAGAAAATATGTTTCTTTTTCTACACGGCATATTCCACCGACTGAGTAAAGAAGAAAAATGTGTACGAGCAATCTTTTGGTGTTTTTGCACGAAACATATTAATACTTCTCTGTCAACCTGTAAACTAATACTTCCCTAGGTTATTTTGTTCTAAACTTATGTTTAATTCTCCTTCTCAATAAAGTCTGAGGGTTTTGAGAGCCTAATGTTACTGTGTTCAGCTTTAGTAAAATATTTTTATTTTGCAGTCGCTGAGAACGGGATTATTCTCCTAGATAATTGTCTATCGCTTTTATTGCGGATTCGTCAAATCTTCAGGGTCGAAGTTTATCGGCTCGATTATACGAGGGGCGGTCAATAAGTTTAGCATTTCGGTTATAAGAAAACGAGATATGAGAAAAAGTGTTCATTATTTTTCAATATAACTACACTCGACCTCAATGCACTTGCGCCATTTGTCCCTGAGGCTTCGAATTCCCGACAACCAGAAATCTCCCAAATGCTGTTCAATCCACTCTTGGACGGCGAGCTGGACATTTTCATCGTCCCCAAATCGACGTCCACGCAGTGCAGCCTTGAGCTGGCGGAATAAAAAGTAGTCGCTAGTGGTCAGATATGGACTGTAGGGGGGATGGTTGAGCTCTTCGAATCCGCACTCGCGCAGGGCAACTTGAGCAACTTTGGCCTTGTGGACTTTCACGACGTTGAAGCCTGTCAGGGGGGGTGAAGTTTCCAGAGACCCAACGGGCAGAGACCTTGATCATGGCAAAATTGTCGTGGTTTTGTTATTCTAAGTTCTCACTCGATTTCTTTGACCTTCACCCGTCGATTTTCGAGGATTATCCTCTCTACACGGGCCACATTGTCCTCGTTGGTCACGTCTGACGAGCGTCCTGGACGGTGGTCATCTTCATGGGACTCACAACCATGGCGGAACTCCCTATTCCAGTGAGCAATGGTTGCATAGGAAGGGGTTGTGTTGGTGTACACTGCAACCATGCGTTCATGGATCTCTTTTGCATTCTTACCTTCCTCGGTCAAAAATGTGATCACTACGCGGTGCTCAACCGTCTCCATTGTTGAAAATTTTGTGACTGACGATCTGCGATCAGCTACTGCTTCTTAAATAGAATAGCCACGAGCGTGCGGCTGTAAGTCTTGACTTGTCATAACTTGTCCTAACTCCCCACAAACAGCCTTGTCCCTTCCTCTGTTTTGCCCTACCGATTCGCAAAACTAATTGACCGTCCCTTGTATATTCATTCCACTCTGCTTTAATTTAACTCTCTCTTTTCAAACATTTGATCTAGATTGGGTCCACTAATAACAGTAGATATTATACTTCGTGGCTGCTTGGTTTTGGTGCCCTCTGTCACGAGTATCTCCAAATAGCGCTCGGTCTTGGTTGTAGTTGATGTTTATCCAGAGACCTTTAGATAGCTTTCTAGTTAACAATAAGGATTGTTTAGGAATGTTGGCACAAAAACTCTTGAGGAAATTAAGAAAGCGTAGGTATCTGCATGGATTAAAACCCGGCATTAAAGCGACCCCACCAACTTGCGTATTCATTGCTAGCAAGTTATACTTCATATTTATCCTTAATCGCTCACCGTCAGATAATGTGTTGCTAAAGGATTTTTCCTTAGTATCTATATTATTAGTTCAATAAATAAATAGCTTTGGTTTGTTTCTTCATGTTGTTTCCATTGATAAACAGCATCTTTGAGTATAAAGTTATGTACCAACTTTTCAGACTACTATATCTGGTCATACAAGAAAAGTAATAAGTCCACTCAAACGATGCATTTTGTTTCAGTTTGTTTGTCTCGAGCTATCGTATTAATCAATGTATAAGTACAAATAATGTCCCCATTTCCTCAGAACTGCTTTACTTCAATCTAGCACACCGGATACCAAATTTATGATGAGATCTTAACTGATATTGTTCCATTTACGTTCAACAAACAACAGCAACTGTTTACAATTGGAGGACTTTTAGTTATCAACCGACAGTTTGATTCTAACTCACATCTTCTCTGTTGGGTTAAATCCTGACGAATTACCTGTCCAAGGTCCCCAAAATTTGATGTTCTTTTTAGCTAGCACATTGTTGTTGCTTTTATTTTGTGAAATGTCGCTCTACTTTTCTCTTAACGAGGAATCTTTCAGAAGCACCAAACAAGCAAAAAGGAGCTTTATTAGAAAATATTACTTTGCTTCTGTCTTTATCAGTCCATTCTTTATATTTACTACAAAAGTGGAATCTATTAGTAAGTATATTGTTAGTAAGATGAGGCTTACTCGCAGTACTTCTCGATTTGAGACCTTTTTTCAAAATTTGTCTTCCTCACTCTGCCTCCTGAACCTTTTACACCTGCTGTTTTCTAATCCTAAGCAAGCTTGAGACTGGAAACACTCCTAGCTGTGTGTCGTAGAATTGCTTATAGTCTGGTCCAATAATTATTCTAGTCCTTGATCTGGACACACCGCTTTTGTTTAAGTCGGTGGTATTGACCCTATGACTCAATCCTACGATCATATATATATATATATATATATATATATATAAGTAGGCTTTAATTCCTACTGAACGTGCGAAAGCTGGTTAGAGGCGTGTTGTGCCGTAGCCAGGATTCTTACTATAAAAGTCCCACTTGTTACTGGGGGCAGGTTTGTGATTGTTGAATTCTAAGAGTGCAAAATACAGGTGGATAAATGAGCCGACGGATGCTCAATTAAAGTCTTGCCAAGGGTACGTCAAAAGGGATGAGCCACAAATAAACACACGTACACAAAATAAACTTTACTTTACACAAATATAATAATTAGCAATAGTTAACAGGCAAAATTAAGGATTAAATATTAAACACTGACGTTAAGCGTAATGACTCAATGGAAGAATCAATCACGGTTAATTAAATAGGTAATTTAAGAATAGAGGAACACTGGGTCTACAGATTACCATTAATTGTGATGGATTGGAAAGACGACTACTCAGGTCTAGACGGGGTGGATTGGGTGGCGTTAACACGAGTTCTCGGGGAGAGGGGGGATAAGACGATGGGTTCGGGGCTGCTGGCTGCAGTTCCGGTTAGTTCATTCCTAACTGGATGTGACACTAACAAATAGTAACTTCCAGTAACTATTTGGATGTTCTTTTTCTTACTCAAGTTACGTTGAGCAACAGAGCGTATTCTTCTAGTCACAGACTCTGCGGGGCAGGATTTACTTCCAGGAACAATTTGAGACAGCGACCAAGTTGACTTGCCGGTGCGTTGGTAGTCGATACGTTACGGCAACGACTCTCGTTCAACGTGAGGATTACGTGAGTTAGTTTGGGACACTGTAAGTTAGGCGTTCCTTCGTCCGACTTCCTGTCGCCAGTTGGGGAAAGGGTGGGGATAGAGAGAGAGGAGACGAAGGTCAACTCAAACGACAAATTTCCTTCGTTCCCACGAATGTCTGGCGGCATGTGAGCATGTACGTTCCATACCCTCACACCGTGAGTTTGGATGTAATCTTCACAGAAGTGTGAAATTTTTTTTTTTAAGTCAATAATGATCCTTAAAATGATTCACCTTGAAATAATGACCTTTAGAAATTATCTTTTTGCATTTCAAGACACTGTAGTATATCTAAATGTTTGCTCACTTTTCATATTGCAAAGAACCATATCTGTAATTTTAAAAAATTCAAGTAGTTACTTTCACAATAAATATTACGGAAAAGATTATAATTGCATACCTACAATCATTTCACTCATATTTATCTCTATTTTACACATATGATGGTATAGCAACGCTCCAGAGTGGAACTTTAAATGCTGACATTTTAATAACCTTGGATTAATTTAATTATTAGAATAATAGACAAAAAAATAATATATATTAGGCTCAAAACTTTTGAACATAACAGTATATGCGTTTTACAGGCTTCTAGGACAACTGCTACTCGGAGAACTATCACTGGAAAACTATCAACCAGCCAAATTGCACCGTGCAAACTTAACACCAAATATATCTGCCACCAGGGACAAGTCAATTTTTCACAAATGTTATTCAACTTTTCCCAAATGAAATTCGATGATACATAAAGGAAATTCATTATAGCAGCAATGAAAATCGTTGAGACAGAAACATGATTTAATATTACGTAAATTAAAATCAAATCATGCAAAAAGCAAAGTCATTATTATTGAAGTAAAATTGAAAATTACACAAACGAAAGTTAATTTTACTGAAACAAAACCTACATTTGCATATATATAAATAGTGTAGGTTTAGATATTTTTTCAAAGCGTACATCCATTATCTCATCGTGGTCATTCCAAATTTATGTAAAATTCAGGATAAGCTAAGTAATATGATTTAAGGTTTTTCTCATTCGTTTTAATCATATTTTTCTAACATATTCCTTTTTATTCGTAAGCGAATATTTGTGAAAAAATAGTGGATATTCTTTATACGTAACACTATTCATTTTGTTGCAATTCTCACCTCTGCCATGCAGGATTGTTATTTGTTCATTTGAATTAGCAACAGTTGCCTTGGCAACTCTGGATTATATCGAATGAGCACACTTCTTCCTCCTCTCGTTCTTTTCCTGAGAACAAATATCTCACGCTGTTCAGAGGACTTCTATTTTTTGCTCTGTGTTCATGGATTGTGACCCTAAATAAGGGAGAACACATTTTCTTATTTTATTATGAAAATTTTTATCATTAGGATTAGTAGTTTATGTAGAGCTTGGGTATAACGCGTTTTCTAGGTTTTGCGAGTTTAGATTCCACTTTGGACTCCCAATGGATTTACTTTTACTCTTTTAAGCTCCCTACATAATAGTATATGGGCCTTTTGCCACTATATCTCCTCATTCTTATATACGCCGGGGAGCATAAACGAGATTCTTAACGATTGGAGTGACAAAATTTCAATGTTGGCCTAAACTTCTCTCCCCTCTCCTGAACTTGAAGAAATGATAAAAAGTTATCTTTAGCAGGTAATATGGAAAGAGAAAGCTAAATTTGGCTCCCACTCAGAGTACTGCCATGATGCTGTTAGTAACAGCTTGAGAGATTTAATGAAATAATAAAAATAAATGTAACCGTATAACTGATAAGTCGATTCAAATTTCGCAGAGGCTTCTTATCCATGTGTTACACAAATCATAAACGTTATAATATATTAATCTGGAGAAGCTCGCTTAATTTAACAAAAGATACCAGGAATTTAACCACTAGAAACTTCTGAGATCATGGAAAAGATACGTGTTGTCTGCAGCAATTAGATCCTATGATTGTAAAAAAGACAGCTGAAGCTATTTTTAAGAATTCCAATACCAAATAGCATGATCCAATGTTCAATTGGTTAGCAAATTGGAACAAGCAAGGATCGAGGAGAATAGACCATTCGATAAAGGAGATGTCAAATAAGCCAAAACTTTGCTCCCAGTGGGAAAACCCGACCCCATCGAGTTCGATTTCCCCAAGGAGCTAAAAGTGCGCGAGTTAAAGTGGAATTCAGTCGCATCAACCCATGAGAAGCAACAGGAAGAATAAATTCACTAAAATTAAGAATGAAAGCAAATTCGAAGAGGACAAGTCGGCAAACCCTGTTTTACTTGGGAGTTACGTTGAACAAAGAAGAATAACTCACACCTTGTGGTTCCCACAACACTAGACCAGGAACCGAAGTAAGCATTTGATAGCGATATTAGTGTACGCCAACGTTGATAACATCGAAAATCTATGAAGCTTCGCAAAGGAATACAATGGGCTGCTAAGGTAAAATTGCACAAATAGGGAACAAGTCTTCCCAGAGAGCCTCCCTTTGAGCGACATAATCTAAACTTTTTATGTACAAATAATAAAAGACAAACAATAAAAGAACCAAGCACAAAATTCACCATCCAAGAATAAGCTGAGACAAAAACATCGCGGAAGAAACAAAGAATGAAGGAGAAGAGGAAAAATACAAGAATATTTCCAAGCTCTCCTCTAAAGAAGAAAGAAGAGACAGAAAAAAGATGACGGGACTGAAATCTGTGAAGAAAAGCCAAAGGAGTAATAAGACGTAATGCTCTAAATTCAATAACGATGAGATACTCGAGGAAATCCTGATTGGAATGAAAATGTTGGGCCCCGCTCTCCAGGCAACAAAATCTGAACTGGCAACAGAAAAAATAGACCTCAGACTTTACACTTCCCGATAAAACATTTTTCCCAAGACTGGAATCTCCACGAGATAGTGGACGAAATGAAAAGCAAAATCTACAAGTGGAGGTGTTCTTTGAAACACAACGATGATGGACTAGAGGACGACACATTTCAAAGAGAATTAAAGATCCAAAGATTTATATAAGCTGTCTTAAAAACAGTTTCAGAAAAGTTTATAACAGAAAAATGAAAGGGAAGAGACAATAAAATGCCAAACAAAGAGATATTACTAAGTAAATAAAAAAAACAGCAACATCAAAACCTGGAAGAAAGAAATTTACAAAATTAAACTAAAATATAGCATTTAACCCATTAACAAAAAATAAATAGGAAACATCTGTACCTCAATTCAATTCTAATGCTTTCTTTCTTTTTCCCCCTTAGTTCCTAATATATTTCTCTATACTTTACCCTTATATTCACCTCACTACCTATATCGAACCGAAAAAAGAATATTTTATCATTGTTATTTTATCATTACTTTCGAAATTAGTCTCTTGAAAAAAAATCCAAAACACCTGTGTATCATTTTCTTATTTATAAACTTAATACTGAATGAATGGAAGCCTTTGATGTATATGACCTTGGTCATTAGTTCTGAAATAATTGATTGCAGAACCTAAAATAACAAACAATTAACCCTTTTTTACTTGACTATTTTTTTACAAACATAAATTTCCAGCCATATAAGTGAGGAGAAATGATTAACCAAGTTATTCTACATCTCCCCAGTGGGATATTTGTTGTTTAGTATCAAGTAAAGTAAATGGCTTATCAAGTTTTTCGTCTAATAATGATTTTACTCTCTTTGGTTCAATATATGCTAAATTCAAGAATTCAATTTTGTTTTTATCTTCTATAAAATAGAGATCTAGGAGTTAATTTATCTTTCTCAGATATTAAAGATATTAATGTACCTGAGTTCAGGCTTCAATCCTTTTAACATCGAAAGCGCGTTATCTTAATGGAGTTGGCAGGCAAAAATTATGTTTATTTACCTTTGTTGAACTAGTTGGGAAAAGACAAACCCTCTAACATAAAAATGTTTTATTTACAGATTTAAGCTTGAAAGCAACACTTAATTGCTCTTTTCGCAGTTTAGATGATACGTTGCATTGTTCTAAAAGGGGCAAGCATTAAGTACAATTGTTATTTTGTAAAGCAAAAGTTAACGTGATCCAAGATTTAGGTACTAAAATTTCATGAGGTGGACTAGTTTATGATACTTGAATAATGCGTCCTTGTTTTTATGCTTTTCTAATCTTAGTTTTATTTAGAAAATGAATGAAGTTAAATGGAATATCCGTTTTCCCACTTTTTGATAGACAAAGACGACTTCCAAGTATATCAGAGACGATTGATAAATTTTCCCTAAACAATCTTAAATATTATTAGATGAATCGAGCAAATTAACTCATTTGCTACAAGAGCGAGCATGACAAATACTTTAGTAAAAATAATTTTAGACGTTTTCCATATCTAGAAGAGGTGTAAAATCTTCTTTGAAAGCATTCTCATATGACAAATCAAAAGGTACATTTTGGTTGTAAAAGGCTAATTCGGTCAAAAGGAAGTTCAAGATCACCATCCACTTCTATCTGCCACAAGTTTTAATTAGAGCGTTATTTACGCCGAAAATTGGAAATTATGGAATAAGATATTAACAGAAAATAATGAGGCTTAAAAACTTCCCATTATATGAAAGCCTGAAACTAATATATTGTGGAAGACAAGTGGGAAAGGAATATAAGCAAATACTCATAATCCAGATGACATCGAACTTAAGAAGTCAAAATATCGACAGAGCTTAATTTATACTTGGACCCGAAACTCTTATTCAATTTAATAACACGCCCAAAGAAGAATTGTAAATATTACACTTATACGATACTTCGAAATTAACATCATGAAATATGGCGTGCATAAGGATTGACCTCTTTAAATGTAACTAACTCTTTTTGAATTTCATGAAAAAAATGATTATGGAATATCTTAATATTATCATTCGATTGAATAACTTATGCGAATCAAACGGCGTTTAGTCATAAATCTCTACGTAATTTAGGAGGCCATAAGTTATTGCAACACGGAATGGAAACCCTAAATCTTTTAAAGACATATTTTTCTAACTGCCCGATCAAGCACGGATAAAACTCGATCTTTTATTTACGATTTTACTATTTTTTTTTATTTGGTTCACGTATCAGTGTATATGAATATCAAAGGTTTCTTAAATAATTTAACATTGGCTACAAAGGCTGCTTAATGTGTTTTTTTATGAGCAGAGTAAGTGTTGTTTCTTAAGGACTCGAATGCTAAATTAATTTGAATTAGGTAACAATTTGGATCAACTGAAAATTAACTATCACCAGAACACTTGGGGTTGGTAATTACCATGTAAAAGTTTAGGGTCGCTTTTCTTCGGTTGTTAAAATGATTCTTTAAAATCTGTCAATAAACAGCATCCACTCATTTGAATACCAAGCAATTCAAATTTTATCAAACAGACTTGATACTTCATTGAGTAGCACAGCGCAGCTTGATTAGTAAAGAATCTTGGAATATATTTAGGACGTTTCCTTTGGCTTGTCACCTGCACATTATTATCCAGCAAATCCCATTATTTTGAGGCTGAAAATCAAAAGCCCAGCATTTTATTTAGACGAGCCAAAATCTCTGACAAGGTTATTAAGGACTCTTTAGTTCGGATAGTATGAATTCTCCCCAACACCCTTATCGCTGACACTCCAGTCAACATCTTCACTGATGTCTTAATTACTCTTTGGTTTACAAACCAGCAGCAACTAAAATAATTCCGAAATATAATGCCTTATTCTACAGTAAACAATTTTATTACTATCGAAAGTTTTCTAGCAGTATTCACAAGCAAATTGAGGTCGGCAAGTTTTGTCTTAGTCCCAGACTTGTATGGCAAAATTATGCTTTTTAAGATTTATAGATGTTTATAGATGGTAGCACACCAAACATTTTTGTAATTATTATAATGAAAGGTCTGCAGGAATAACATAAAACATCTGGAGAATGGTTTTCGTCTCTTGATTCTATTTCTCTTCTGATGTTATCGCTATTGTTGCTATAGATGAAATGATAGCATGGATTCACAGATCGTGAATCCATGCTGAAGTAATATGCTAGAATATTTCATAATGTCTAGAGGTTTTAAGGGTCTGTTATGGCAAGTTCTGGGACATTCTTGATAATTTATAAAATTCTACTAAATTATAAATATTTTAATTAAATCTTGAAATTTTAGGAACGGTTCCTTAAAATAATATTATCCTATAATTTTTAAAAATAAGATTTACAAATTTTGAACATGCTTTGAAAAATATTAAAGCCTACAGGCTTTTAATGGTCTCACTTTTTTTTCCAACCTTGATAATAGCTTAGCATCATTTTCAAAATTGGTAAATTTAGAAATTCTGTATCCTACCAATAAAAGCAAAGTTTTAGGTGCAAAATAGACCTTTTATTTAGCTTATTATGAACATCTGTAAAATAACACTTTTAACACTTCCTTTCTATCAAATGGAAGAGAATTAAAGAGTGAAATTTCTAAAAAGCACATTGTTTTCTCTTAAACCTCGATAAGAGCTATTATTAGTTATACTTCATTTATAAAAATCCTGAACATTTTTTCAGAGTAGGATAACACATTAAACTTATCCGTTTCGCTGCCACGAATCTTGATTAAATCTAGCAGGCTATAAGTGATTGTGAAGATCAAAAGTAATCCTAATTTTTACAACTAAATTCTTTGATTTTTTACCCATAAGAACACTTATGATATACGTTTAATTTATTAAGTAAATCGTGTTTTTATATCTAGGAAGCTAATGGCTAATTCAATATGATGTATCCTGGAGGAGGAAACTTATTTGGATGAGAAATACAATCTATGCGTGCAACCGCTTTCACCTCTTTGAATAAGAACAAGCAAGGGGATTAATCTATAGAGTAGTAAAAGGGGTAAAGAATCATATCATTACAAAGGAGCATGCCTATGCATAAAAGAATACATTCTTTTCTACCAGCGCATATTAGATTGCTGTTCTATTATTACTAAATTCTGCTCATTTCCTCTTTTCGCCGATTTGCTTTAAGGCAAGTATCATGAATTTCTACTTTCGTTTTATCTATGAGATCCGATCAACAGTGATAAGATGCGTATACACAATAAAACACTCTTTTACTAATTACCTGGCTTCATGTAATATTGTGGTATGCCAGAACTGTTTAGAAGGATATTTCGTCTTTTTTTCTCGAGAATTACGGAGTGCAAAGACTATCCTCAAAATTATATATGCTCCTAAATATCTTATTTCAATTAAATCAAACATTGCTATGTATTATCGCATGAACTTCTAAAATACGATACAAACGAATCATTAGATAGAGCATCTAAATTCAGTTCTTTTGCAGACTGAAATTCTGACTCAAATCCTGGCATGATGTAATGAAAAAACGTCGAATCATGGAGCTAGACTAAAGGAATATGCGTATAAAATGTATTTTTGATAGCTTATGTAACTGCAAAATTTACATACACGTTATTAACACCCTCTTGTAACCATTGTAAACTTAATACAAACTGAGATGTTTCACGGAGTATTATCCAAAGTCCTACTTTTCCAGGTTTATCCAGGGTTACGTGATATAAATTGACGATAATATTTCCCATTCTGATATCTTTTAAAAGCAAAATTTCACAATAGGATTTTCTTCTTTCTTAGATAATGAATCCCCTTTTAGATAAAGGCACAAACCATTTACCTTGGCTGAATGATACCGCTTCTTCTGAGGTAAAATGAGTGGAGGAGGAAATGACTCATTTATTCGAAACGAAGGTGCTTTGTAGGGGGAGCTTTCATGGAAGTCATCGTTCTAATTATGAAATGAGTGTAAGAAATGTATATTAAATCGTAATTCTGAAATTGTGAGGAGAAATATCATTTTGCACGGCTACTTTTCTCAATTTCATCTTCTGCAAGTCTTTTTACTTTATTACTCTTGGATTAGGATAATGAGCGACCTTTCGTCATTATATTCTTCACCTCTGGTAATAAAGTAAATTTCTTTTTAGTCTTTGTTTACCGGATTCCGATTATTTCATGACAAGTCGTCACTGTGACCTTAGGTTAAGAAATTTGCATCCGTGGAAAGGGGATTTAGTTAAGAAGGCTCACCTGTTTTTAAATATTTACTAAATTTAAATCCTTCTGCTGGTAGTATATATTTGTTATTAATTTCATTCTTATTTCATATTAGTACGGTAAGGGTGGCTTTTTGTTTCACAGATACGTTCTAATTTTTTTTTGCTTTCGTTCATAATTATTGCGATCCTCTGAATATTTAAACCGTAATTGAGATAATTAGGCCCAGGATATTTCGTTAAAATTGTATAAAGTTACATTCGCTTGTGCATTGAGCCATTTGCACAAGGTTTTTTGAATGATCTTATTTCAATTTTTAATCTTTATGGACAATTTTGAATAACCCTTTCATGGACATTAAGTCTAGCTTAAGATACCATGCTTTCCAATTTACCTCCCAAATGATTAACGTAATTAAACCACTGGTGCCAAACTTTTCTCGGGTGACGAGGGTGGTGAGCAATTTATTTTTCTATCTCTCATTGAGATATGGCTTATATTTCCGGATTATTATTTCAAAAATTCCCTGGGCCAACATTCAAACTAGGTTGGTGCCTTGATTGCTCGCCTTGTCAAGGGATTCATCAGTCTCACTATAAGGTATTTTAGAGACACCAGCGATTTACTCAACAACGATTAAAACGATTCAAATCATGCTATAACTAAGTGTATTTATGATGTGTGGTACTGTTGTAAATGGTAATGAATCCAAGAGTATATGTCACTTATAATATCTAGCCGGCTAAGATGAAAAGAATTACGGTTCGAAAATGGAACGTGAGCAAATCTTTCTACATATAATCTCAAAATTTCCCCTCTATTCTGCATTCTCATCTCAATCTATGTTTTTCTTGGAGCATGAACTTATTCAAACTTTAAATAACCCATCGGTCAATCCAGAGAAACGCATGATTCTTTGACAAAAGAGATTTGATAGACACCTAAAAAAATATGAACCAATTTTTTAACCTATGCCATACAAAATAAAAATCTTAAAAGTGACAAGAACCATAATGAATACAGCGTATTTAATTTTATATGTAATAAAAGGGAGAGGTCGTAAAAAGTGGGCATTATTTGATCAAGCTTTCAAGTATGAACAACTATTTGAGTAGGCCAAGGAGACAAGGAGGGTGTACGCTGTGTAGACTGTAAATTAATCCACCAGTTTAATGTCATAGTTCTTGAGAAGACCTGGTTAAGTCATGAAAAGGAACACTTATTTTATGTGGAAAAAAAACAAAACCGAGAACTTCTAATTCACAAGTTCTATCATTCGGAAAATTTAAAGAGGTGGATTCCATTAAAGGAATTCCTGTTAGAGTGTAGAAAAACAACATATAAAGCTAAGAAGAAAACGAATTACATATGTACACCACTTCAACTCTGAGAAACTAATTAAATGATTGAAAAATTAAATATACTCGAGGTTAGTCATCAAAAAGATATCTAATGACACCTTATATATGATTCATCAATGCTATTACAAAATCACCTAAATCAGCAAAACAAACTCTCTATCTTCTTATGAGAATCTTATTTGAAGATAAATAAGTCATATGACTCGGATTATAAAGGTCGTATGGGAATAATTGATTACTGCAAAATCAAAATCAATATTTGGACAACTACCTTAGCTGAATTTCATGTTTAGAAATCAAATTTTTCATACTACCTGATTCCCGCTTGTGCTGACGTAATCGTAAAATATGGCATTCTTTTAAATTAGAAATGTTATCAAAGATGAACTCAAGATAAATATCTTTAGCTTTTCGAAAATAACCACAACTAAATTGGCTAACTACAAATGATATTTTGAAAACACATAGATACTTTAAAAAAAGCAGCGTTTCCCATCGTCAAAAGGCCAGCAAATGATTACAGAAGCAAACGGATAAGAAGTCCTCTGTGTCCAAATAATTACACACAGTTACGCTGTGTGCACTTAGGGATATACAAGAAAAGATGAAGACTTTCTCCAAACACTTGTATTACATTACGAATAAACGAAACCTTTACGAGCTTAAAAGCTTTCAAAAAATTGATCTAGCCGCTATCTAAATTAAAGCAGAATTCAATGCGTCTCCCCCACGAATATAAGAAGTGATAGTTAGAATGTTTGTTTCAAAAGCTTGTTGTATATAATTGAAAACTGTACTTATGTGATGAAGAAAAATTTCCGTTTCTATAATGTCAAGTTGGAACGAAAGTAATATCTGATTTTCTAGAAAAAATTGGATAGTATATATTAAAGTAGTAGCTCTTGTTATCTTTAAGGAATGATACAATAAGTATATAAGACATTTTCTTTCAAAGTATAAAAGATATTGTTGATAATATTCTTCGGTATTCATCGCTATGTTCGTCCCTTCTGAAAATCACAATAGACATGAGCTAAAATCTGGGTTTCTTATAGGTGCCAATGCGAGTATAGTGTCAAAATCCATTCTGAACAAATGGAAGAAACTGCTGGAGGTGTTTTTATTGTTGATTTGTGGCTATTTCAGTCACGGAAGCGGACAAATCAGAGGTTCGTTTTAAAATATTAAATTGCAAAGAGTTGGAATCTGTTGTCAGAGCATATCTTGCTACAACTTCTAGGGAACTCTCAGAAAAATTTAACATAACCTATTAAAAAATTCCTACATCAACAAAATAGGATTAGATAGGTTTCAGTGATTTAAATATTGGCCCAGAACAAACTGTCCACCGTGAATTTGCAGCAGCGTGTTGGTTGCTATGATTTATTGCTTTCACGGCACCTTCAGGCACCACTTTTCGACCGTCATGTTGCTGGTCAGGAGAATTGGATCCTTCAACATACCGTTAAACACCGCCGTTGGTGGCTGAGTCAAGTAAGCCTAATTTCTTAACAGCCGAAAGGAGGATTTCATCCTAAAAAGATCAATTTGAGTTGATGGTGAAATATTGAACTTATTTTTCATTACGAACTGTTAGACAATAATCAACCAATTAATAGTAATCTTTACTACACTGGATAGAGTAAATAAATTTTCAAGTCATAAAATATCTCTCCAATACTTTAATAATAACACTGGTCTGCGTCAAAAATGTTCCTGAGGGGTTCATAGGTGATTCTTAATGAGATTCGTCTCCTAAATCCAGATCAAGTATTCATATTGCTCAATCAGATCTATTTTTTAAGATACAGACCAAGCTTCCTAGATGACCGCGAGCGCGAGTGGTTGTGTGTTGCTTGCTCACTCTCCAACTAAGTGTTGGTTTTTTAATCCATGACTTTTCTCATCTATGAACAGTGTTTAAAGTGTATTTCTAAAACTTTATTTATCTTTGTGAATTTTTTTGCAGGCAAATACATTAGCAAAACTCCTTATATTTCATAAAATTGAATAGAAAGTGTAAAAACAGTCCTGATAGATTTTGTTTTGTTTGTGGAAAGGTAACTTTTAGTGACCAACAATGCACTATAACGCCGTTAGTAAAGTTCCTTTACAATGCATATTTTGGAATAAAGCTAGGTGATCAAGACAAAAACTTTGCTCCACATATGTGCTGCAAAGCCTGTGTCATAGCCTTAAGACGCTGGAGTGATGGAAAAACGAACTGTTTGTCATTTGGTGTACCTATAGTGTGGAGAGAAGGCAAGGACCACATTACAGACTAAAATTTTTGCATGAAAAATCTTAAAGGTGAGATAATTACTTTAACAATATAGTCCTTGACAAATCTAGAAATGTTTATACAAATCTTTTGATAGCCTATTAAAATTGTAATTGTGTATAAAAATAGTGTATTATGCTGGTAGAAAAATTGTGGTTAAATTGTATATAAAAATGTGGAAACGAGGGTCGAGTGAATTAAAAGTATGTAAATTAAGTATGCAAAAAAAAAATTTCAGGTGTCAATAAGAAGAACAAACACACTGTAGTCTATCCTGATGTTCCTTCTGCCATTAAACCACAACCACATGGTCCAGGAGTTCCAGTTCCTTCTTCACCTAAAAATACTGAGCTACAAGACAATATAGAAGATATAGAAGTGGATGACACTGACACTTCAGTGACATATCAGCCTACGTCTACAATGACTTCGCCAAGACCACTCACTCAAGGTCAATTAAATGACTTGACTAGAGATCTTGGACTTTCTCAAGAGAACGCACAACTTCTTGCATCCCGTCTTAGTGAGAGCAACCTCCTCTCTCAAGAAAATACATACTTTTGGTTCAGAAATAGAGACGAAGAGTTTCGAAAGTTCCTTGCAGTTGATTCTTGCAGCTCTTTGGTGTATTGCAATGATGTAAAAGGTTTAATTGAGGCACTTGACGTTCCTTACCAACCAAGCGAATGGAGGCTCTTAATTGATTCTTCTAGCAGAAGTTTGAAGGCAGTACTCTTAAATATTGGCAATAAAATGGCATCTGTACCTATTGGCCATTCAGTTCAGTTAACAGAAAGCTACGAAAATATGAAAGTATTGATTAATACAATAAAGTACTCTAACTAGAACTGGTTAATATGTGGTGATCTCAAGGTAAGATATATTTTACTTCATTGAACTTGTTAAATATTTCAAGGAATGTTTGTTTCTAAATACCAATGACAGAAGGATATTATACACATATTAGTTTCTCCCTACCCCTAATAAACTTAGTGAAAATTGCCTATGCAAAAAATAGAAGTTCTTAGAAACCATGTACATCAATATGCATCAATATGTTTTCTTTCAGGTTGTGTGCCTTCTCCTTGGGATGCAAGGAGGCTACACAAAGTATCCATGCTTCATGTGCTTATGAGATAGCCGGGCGGATAGTCTTCACTATAAGCAAAAAGACTGGCCATCTCGACAGGCATTCCAAATTGGCTTCCACAATGTGGTAGCTCAACCTCTAGTCCCTCCTAAAAATGTTTTACTGCCTCCTCTTGATACAAAGCTTAGCCTGATGAAGAACTTTGTCAAAGCACTGAATAAAGAAGGCCAAGTTGTTGAGTATCTACTGCAAAAATTCCCACAGATCAGTGATGCCAAGCTCCATGCAGGCAAATTTGATGGTCCCCAAATTAGAACTCTGTTAAAGGACAAGCATTTTAACACCAATATGGAAGCCAGTGAACAAGAAGCATGGCGAGCGCTAAGTAAAGTAATCGACGGTTTTCTGGGAAATAAAAGAAGCTCCGAATATATCTCACATTTAAATGAGCTTATGAAAAGCTTCGAAAAAATGGGAGCTCGCATGTCGATAAAAATGAATTTTATCCAGTCACATCTTGACTATTTTCGGGCAAACTGTGGAGATTATAGCGAGAAACAAGGAGAAAGATTTCACCAAGACATAAAGACGATGGAGACAAGATATTTTAAGGACGCTGGGACATCAACATGTTAGCTGACTATTGCTAGGGTCTTAAACGCGACGAACCAACATCGCTTCACAAGCGGAAGTCATCAAGGACTTCTTTTCTTGGAAAATAGTTTCTTTGCACTCCTGGGTAAGCTCATAAGTAGTCTGTAAGTTTGAAATTAATTAAAAGAAAGTCGAATTGAGTCGGTATTTTTTTTATTACAAGTAATTGTAATCTATTAAATAACTTTTATATAAATAAGGGATTTTTTCAAAAATGGCCCTTTTCTAAAAACATTAGTGCGCTTTACCTTAAAAACCAGACCTGATTGAGCAAAATGAATGTCATATTTCAATTTAGGAGAACAATTTCGTTAGGAATTACTAAAGAAAACCGCAGGAACATAAATTTCTTTTTCAAAGGCAGGCCTGTGTAATACATCAGAGATCAAATTAATTCTAAATTTAGCGAGCTTTTTTATCAGGAGGAAAAGCAAAAAATAAAATATCATACCTGCAAAACAAATCAAGTGATTAATAAAATATTGGGTTATAGATATCGCGATGGATTTAAGCAATATTTATTAAAGTGAAGAAGCGGCCCTGAATCATTCAAAATATGTTAGGACTTGTCAAATGGTTAATATAAGTTTAAGGTCCATTCGATGAAAGAATATATCTATACATCCTTGGACAAATCCATATAGCACTCCTTCATAGATCTTCGAAAATATATTTAATCAAACTATATATAATATATCATATTATATATAAATATTTATGGAAATATAGTGCATCTTGCTAAAAGGTTTAAATATTTAGTTATTATTTTTTAATTTCTTACTTTCTTACTTACTATTGTGTAATTAATAAAGTGGTATAGTTCTGAAATATGGAATTTAACTATTATTTTCATGTTTCAGCTTAAATTCACTTCTCATTCGCCCAAATTCATCACATGTAGAAATTGCTATAAACTAAAGTGTAAAAATTATTCTGGATAAAAATTATAAAATGATATCATTATATTAAGAGGTTGGTAACAGGGAGGAGAAGAGCACCTGTCATTACATAGGGAAGACAGAATTAAAGAAAAAAATTGATGTCTTAGGTTTAGAGATAACTGGTCAGATGAAAGTAAATATGAAAGACAATGATATTGTTGTTTTACATATAATTTATGGAATCCCATTAATTATATCTTGGAGGAAAATTATTTATAAAATGAACCATTTAGTAACATCTTTGCTGATTTTCACCACTTCTGATGAAACTTTTGTAATACAAAGAGTCAAAGAGGTATTTTACCCTGATTATTTGCTCCTAATGGTGAGAAATGGGGATGATTCAATCACACACACCTGTACAAAATATAATTTAAGACTGCATATTTCCTATATTATTACCAATTATTACCTATCGCGTCCTATATATTCTTGTAATTTCTATAAAAGATGCACAAAATTAATAGTATATACCAGTCTTTTTATAGTCAAACGTTTGTATTTCTGCCTCACAATACATACTTCTCCACCTGTGTCAAAGGCAAATTTCTTGAGAACAACAAAGGGAGGTGGATGGTGTAACACGAGTAACGAGCCTGCTACAACTGAATCCTGAAGGAGAATTAACAGCCCCATCGACCCCAGTGCCACAAGAGAAACCACTGCTCCTGGTTGCCTTTTCGTTTTGCATCCCTTTTTAAAGCTCTCACTATCATTTTAATGCCATGATAGACCTCAAAAAGGGTGATAAACGGGGGTAATCTTTCTTAAATAAATACTTTATTAGATATCTTGGAATATCATTTTACTTCATTTAAAAGAATACTCAATGAATTTAAAGAAAATATTTTTTACCCTGGTTGAATTTAATCCCTTGAAGAAATTTAAGAAAACCTCGATTAAAAGGTTCTGATGTGGCAAAAACATTCTAAATATTCACCTGACGTAGAATAAGGTCAGGTTAACCATTTCTGCGGTTCTCAGCGGAGGTTGATGACGGCTATGTGGGTGAGAGATTTATAATACAATCACAGTGCTAATTAACTAAGTGTAGGTTGGCCAAACATTCGACTATCTTGAAGGTTCCGGAACAATAAAAAAGGGGACAAAAATAGTTAATAATATGCAAATTAATATTATTTTACAAGGTTGAAAGGGGTTTTAAAACAAGCTATATACACATTAGACGTACACGACTCTCAGTGGCTAAAGGAGGGGCGAGACTTGGCGGGGACGTGAGCCGTACAAACAAATGAACAAAATTGACAGAGGGTCATAAGAATGACCTTGAGCGTTTACGAAGCCGAAGATAGAGGCTTAGGTTGTTGGATGGTAGTACAGAGAGTACTTGTACAGGTGAGTTGCACGTTGCGGTTACCTCGGAGATTTAGGCAGAGGGAGTAATCCTTGTCTTGGCGCAAAGTTCAAATAATAGTCTCTTGACAATGACTACTACGGGATGAACTTAGATCTTGCTTTCGAGTTAGACACGAATTGGTAGACTCATGTAAATAAATCGAGAATACCCGGAGCTTGAGTGTTCTACGAGAATTGTGTAGAGTCCAATGGGGCGCGAATAGCGGGTACTGTCGGGGAGCAGGCAGAGGATACTGACAGGGCGGGTAGAGGGCGGATGCTGGTCGAATAGGGTCCCCCTTTCCCTGCGTTCGAAGGGGAGGGTTACCCTTCAAACGAGAGTAGTCCTGCCTTTTTAGCACGATCGCGAGACGAAACTTTGTCATACTCCAGATAGGGCCTTTTGAGCTCTCAATCTTGTCGCAGCTTTCTGCGATGGCTGGCTTTAAAGCTTCCACGGCGTTTGAAGATTTCGCACTTCTATTAGCGCAGACAAAAAGGGTCTACCAGGGGCCTGTTGTCTAAGACTTAGTTGGAAGAACGGCAACGCGCATCTTTCTCTCTCTCTGATCTCTGATGGAAGTGACATCGGAAAATTATTAATGCGGGAGGGGGAATATAACTTAAAGTAGCATGAGGATGCCAAGGACAAATTTTCCAAATAGAGACAAAGTACCAAATAGTGGTGGAGCAAGGGAGAGGGTAGTACTATACATATACACAGGGTTATATAGTCCTGAGGGAATAGTTGACCAAGCATTTTCTTTCTATGATACCATTAATTGGGGTACACTAGCCTAAGGGTGAGTTATCCTCCGATTATACAAAACCCCAGAAGAATTAAGGATATAATAGGAATTCATTGTACATAGATAAACAAACCTCCTCCCCCAATATATATATATATATATATATATATATATATATATATATATATATATATATATATATATATATATATATATATATATATATATATATATATATATATATATATATATATATATATATATATATAAGGGATAAGTGTTTCCTTATTATATGGGTGAATATATATAGTATTTATGAATACATGGATAAAAAAGGAAATGGTTCGAAATTAGTTTGGAAAAGGATCTAACGGGTTTCTACTTAAACTATCAGACATACAGTTATTGGCGCCTTTTAAATACAAAATGCGGAATTGGACTTCCTGCAGGAACAACCTTCCACACATCAATCAACCGTTATTTTTCTTGACGTTACGTAGGTATGATAGAGGTACGGGGTCCGTTTCCATTATAAATTCCTTGCCTAATAAATGAATTCTAAATTTACAGATTTCCCAAATGATAGCGAGTCCCTCTTTCTCAATTACCGAATAATTTTCTCACGCGCGAGTAATTTTATGCTTGCGTAAGCGACCGCGAAACCTTCGTCGTTACTCTCATACTGGAGGAAGATAGATCCTATGCCCTCATTACTGGCGGCGGTGCGAGTGCTAAACAGTTTGTCCGATTCAGGGAGGCGAAGGATAGGAGCGGATACTAAAATTTTCCTTGACATCGTTAAAGCTGTGAGTCGAAAGTGGCGTCCATTCAATGCGTTCAGGGGCCTTCCTTTTTAATAGCTGGCAGAGGGGGGCGGAGATATTCGCAAAGTTGGGTATGAGGCGACGATAGAAAGATGCAGACCTTAAAGGATCGCAGCTGCTTTTTGTTAGTGGTCAAAGGCATGTCAAGGATAGCCCGTTTCTTTTCTTCCTGTGGGGCTAACCGATTATTCCAGGTATGGAAGCCGAGGTACTCTATAGTGCGAAAAGCGAAGTGGAACTAGCCGAAACCAATTGCCAAATTATGTTAGCTGAGTGGATACAGAATTGTTTGAAGGGTGGTCTAGTGTAGCTCCCAATCTTTTGTGGCCACATAAACATTATCAAAATAGAAAGTGACATTCGGTAAGCCTTCCTAAATCCTCATCATCATCCTGTTATAATAAGGCCAACTCAGAGGTGAGCTGGGCCTTCTCCAAAGGTGGAGGTTCTGATCTATGGTGGGCATTTGTGCAGCATCGAATAAGGTAACCGCATTTAGCTTTCTAAATCATTGCACATTCGATAAAAACCATCGGCTATCTTTACTATGACAACTGGAAAAAAATAGCTCGACTCCGAAAGTTCGAAGAAGCTTATCGGAGGTGTAAAGAGAGGAGGTATGGATTGTAACGGATGGGTTCCAGGTTAGTTAGCTGCATATTGTGAACAAAGTGGGTAGCGCAACTGGGGATCTCGGTGATAACATCATCAAAACGACTCAGGAGCGATTGAAGCTGATCCGTATGAGTCAATGATAGCTGGTCGCATATCTTAATTTCCGCAGGCATGGAATTATTAAAGTTAGGCAAGACATGCAACGAGTATACCTTGTCTTGCTTCACGCAGGCGACCTGGCTTACGCAAAAAGGGTCCAGCGTGTATCTAGATGACATGTGGGATACTTCGTCGATTGGAAATATCTGGTTGCTGCTCGCGTGTCTATGGTACCGATTGAGCAAATTAATATGGAAAATCTTTCTTCTCCATTGGGTTTCAATGAGGTACTTGACGGGGCCACACTTCTCGACAATCTCGTAGGGGCCCTTTCACTGGGTCAATAATTTGTTATTGTCCGTGGGATGAAGAACAAAAATTCTTCCTTGTGGTTAAACTTTATTGGCGCGCCCTAAGTAATCATGCACTACGGCAAACCTATGGTATACCGAAGCCGCATGTGTGTGGGGGGGAGGGGGAGGAGTAGTTCATGAGATACAACAATGCACGTGCACCCTGTATCACGGATGAGAGTGAAGATCCGTCACCATTAGTATTCGACGGATTTAAAGAATCGGTGGCTTCATTTTGAGACATGAGTAGCACATGATGTTGCTCCTGAGGAACAACAAAGCGGGAGAGTTGAGAGAAAAGGGCTTAACATCACAGTGGTCGGACGAGATCAGAGGTTTGGGTTTGGTTTTTCAGTCACCTTAACGGAACAAATTTGTTCTTGCTGGTTTTGATTTAGGAGATAGGGGTTCTGATTTATTCGCTTCCTTCGGATAGCAGTTGTGGCTAGACGCGTAGACGTCTGCCTCCTCGATGCATTCCTTGAGAGTATGGCACCTCCAGTACTTCACGGAGGATCTGATTTCCAAAGGCAGCGACAAAAGAAATTGATCCTTAAGGACGAAATCGACCAGGGCGTCGTATTCATGGGGCACTTTGCACACGGCAATCCCAAAATTAAAATGACGCTATATGGAATAGCCGAACTGTCGGAAGTTCTGGTTCGGTTGAATGCGACAGTGCCTAAATTTAGCTCGGTAGAAATCCAGGGTCATGTTGTAAGCAGCAAACAACTCGGCTTTTAACGATGAGTAATGAATTGTTGCCTCTGATGGGAGGGAGATAAAAATGTCCCTGAGTTGGGAGCTCAACAGGTGCAATAATTGTGCTACTCCGTCTATCTCGATGTCCCCCTGGTTCACAACGAAGATCTTTTCGAAGTAGGCGAGATAAGTCCAGGATTCTTCACCTTCGTTAAAGAAGGGGAGTTTTATGGGCGCAGGCTGCGGTGCGGCGAGTCTAGTATTTGAGGAGTTTATGGAGTGCCTTTCATTCCTAGCTCTGATCATTTCAATTAGTAAGAGCGAAATATCCCTCTTTCTTCTTGTTCCTTTTCTTCTTTTCTTTATTCTCGTTCCTTTTCTTCTTTTTCTCTTCTTTTGGCTCTTTTTCTTCTTTCTTCTTCGTGGATGTAAGCCATCAGATCTTCGCCATTGAGGTCGAGTGACTCACCTTGTGTATTGAAATTTTCAAAAGACGAAATCGTGATGGTGTTACGCGATGGGCACCACAACCAGAATTAAATTAACGTACGACAAAGTATATGGCGGAATTATGGATTCCATTACGCACAAGCGAGAGTGCGAATAATTTTTCTAAACAAAAAACACACGAACAACAAAATAAGAGGGGCAAAACACTCGTGAGAGAGTTTTTGCGGTCAAAGTTTCACTGTGATTGAGACGAGAGTTATTGCACTTCTAGAACAACAACACGAAGAATAATACTATTTTTCTATACCCTCAATTTACGTCACGAGATGTGGCTTTGAAGGACAACAATCCAATTCCTTTGGGGAATAAAATTAATAGCTAAACACGGTAACTTGATAATAAATTTACAAAAAAAATAAATGGGAACGGGAATAAATACACTTTGCAAATATGAATAATGGTTATTTCTCACCCTTTAAACTCCAGGACCGGAACTAAGATTAGCCAACAATATACAATTTAACCAAGGTTAACCAATAGATTAATAAAAGTTCAATCAATTTTTTAACATAGATTTTTCCCTACTTTCTTCTTCCTCCATCGTCACCCCATTTAGTTGGGTTTTCAACGATAGTACTTTCCTAGGTACACGCCGGGCTAAAACTGCCTCGACCTCTATCTGATCCTCCCTAGATGCCCTTTCATGTGCGGTGCGAGCATTCTTTCTTTTTATTCAATCTCTTCGCTTTCTGCTTGGGGTGGTTCTCTTTCCCTCTGTATTCTTCTTTCTTCTACTCCTCTTTTTATATTTATTCTTCTTTTTGTACTTCTCTTTTCCTCTCTATTCTTCATTCCTCTACTTCTCTTTTATCTTTATTCTTCCTTCATCAGCTTCTCATTCTATCTTCATTCTTAATTCCTCTGCTTCTGTTTTAAACTGTATTATTCTTTCGTTTGCTTTACCTTCCCTCGGTTCTCTTCTTTCTTCTGATTCTATTTTCCACTGTATTCTTTTTTCTTCCATTTTTAAAATCAAACTGTATTCTGTCTTCTTGGTCTTCTTTTCCAATCTCTTGTTTCTTCTTCGCATTTTAGTCCCATCTTTTGGGCTTGTTGGTATAATCTTTCGACCGAATCAACTTTGTGTTTGTCTGTCAACTTCTCACCGCTGTACGCTCAGGTACTTATGTCACCATTAACCAGGTAGCGCGCTGCCGAACTTCCCTTAATCCCAATAATATGCTAGTTGGAATAGCACTCTGACATCAACTTAATTTATACACCGGCTTTGTTATGTTTTAATCTTTCCTCGAACGCTTAGCACACCTTTACTATTCGTGAAGGGAATACATGACACCTTCTACTAAGTTCTTCCAATACCCATAAAACCTGACACCAAATATTTTATGTCGTAGTATCGGAAGGACCGAATAATGGAAGGAGTTCGTAAGTATGGGTTGTTTACCTACTACACAAAAGACTCCTTAATTAATGTTATATCTTCTAAGATATAAGATATCTTTTTTCTTAATTATTACTGATTTAAACTTGGAGGGTTCCTTGTGTCATACTTAGCGTTTTGAAGATGCAATAAATTTTTTTTAAAACAAAATAAACTTTAATTTAAACAAAATAAAGACACATGAACCAATGAAATACTACAGACTAAATACACAGAAATGACTTCAATAATTTTTAAGTAAGTCTTTCTAAATTGATTTCTCGAAATTATAGTGATGGTTGGCCAACTGCTCACTTCAATATAAAAAAATGATAACGGCCTCTATCGGCCGGATACCGGAGTTTAAATACCTTTGTCCCTCTTGCGACGGGTTTGAGTCTGACTTTGAACTGACTAAGCTACGTCACCTAAGGAATTTTGTTGTCTGGTTGACGCCTGCCTCGGCCAGATGGTTGGTGTGGACGTAATAGCTTTTAAAGCCACAGAGGACTTAAGCGGATTGTGGCAAATGGGGGAGCCACTTGGCTTCGGCAGGATGTGATATCACCACTGGATAGTGAAAGAATGTTCCTTTCTCCTCTTCGGATTACTCTGGAGAATAATTCGCACTGGCTAGCGAGGAGCCAGGCGGGAATCTTTTGACTCAGAAGAGTGCTGGAGAGAGTTCACTCGGGGTCTTCCTTAAGGGCGAGGACTACCTATGTGCTTTGGGCGCACCAGGATAGGAGGGGAGGTGGGTTCTCTGACGAGAGTAAGTTGAACTTGATTGTCAAATCAAGTTAACTTAAAGTTCGGTGTGACCACCGGGAACTAGCTTGAGGATGAGCTTCTTCTTAGTTCCAGTCTTCCTCAAGGGCGAAGCCTATCTCGGTGCTTTAGGATACACCAGGATAGGAGGGAGGGAGAGTTTCTCTCACGAGAGAAAGTTGAACTTGATTAAGTTAACTTAAAGTTCGGCGTGATCACCAGAAACTAGCTCGAGGAACTTCGTAACCTGTTGACTCATGTATTCTACCTCGTTTTTTCAAAGTTTTTGATATATATATGTCGTCACCCCACTAGGGTAGGGGTAGGATGGGGGGAATTTGTTGTCAGGCTGCATGAATGTTTCTCCTTCAAAAGTTTTTCTCAGGTGATCGTACTTCTGGTCCTGAGGGACCTTCGGGTTTGAGGGAAACGCGTCTCCAATTTCGCACTTGAGGTAAAATTGAATAACCACTCTTAGGAGATATCATGCAGTTTTAACCGTTCTGCTTTTCATCGGGACGAGGGGCAACGGAGCTGTGGTTACGAGTTTGGACCATTGCGTCTACATTGTCAGGATTTTTGTAGTCACCGTCCCATGGCTCAACTAAGAAAGGAGGGAGAGTATCGATTCCTCTGCCCTTTCTGTCGTAGAATAGGGTCAAGTTAACCCTTTCTGCTTTTTCAGCCGAGGTTGATGACGGCTTTTTGGGTGGAAGGTTTATAATACAAGCAGATTGATAATTAACTAAATGTATATTAGCCAAATAACGACTATCTTAGAGTTTCCCAGACAATAGAAGAACGGGTACAAAAATAACTTCACTAATATGGAAACTAATATTCTTTTACAATTTTAAAAGGGCTTTTAAAACAAGCTATATACCCATTAGACGTACACGAGTCTCCGCGGCTAAAAGGGGGGGAGTCTTAGTGGGGACGGATGCTATGCAAACAAACGAACAATATTGCCCGAGGGTTGCTCGAATCACCTTGTTTAGAGTAATCCTTGCCTTGGCACAAAATTCAAATAATATTCTTTTGACAATGACTATTACGGGATGACATTAGATATTGTTTTCGAGATAGACACGAATCTTGACTGGGCGCCTTGCGTTTGAGGAGCTGGTAGTACGATTACGGGGTAGACTCATGGAAATTAATAGAGAATGCCCAGAGTTTGAGAGGTTATGCGAGAATTGGGCTAAGTCCAACAAGCCAAGAATAGCGGGCATTGACAGGGAGCGGGCAGAGTTTACAGACAGGGCGGGCAGACGGCGCATACTGGTTTCCAACTCTGGCGCCGGAGGATTTATAGTGGGGTCGAATGGGCTTTCTCCCTATGTCCAAAGGAGAGGGCTCCAGGGCCCGTCGCATCGGCAGGCGAGAGTAGTATCACCCCTTTAGCACGATCGCGAGAAGGTTCCTGAGATTGCGAGGCGAAACTTTGTCCGACTCTAGATAAAAACTTTTAGGCTCTCAACTTTTTCGCGACTTTGCGATGGCGGGCTTTCAGGCCACTACGGTATCTCATGATTTCGCACTTCCATTAGCGTAGACCCAAAGGGTGGACCAGGTGTCTGTTGTCTCTCTCTCCTTTGAAGGCGGGGCAGCGCGCATTTTTTTTTTCTCTCTCTCTCTCTCTCTCTCTCTCATTTGGCAGCCCTAAAATATCAATATTAAGAAGAGGAATAAGGTGAGGGCTGAGAAAAGGAGGATAGGCTTTAAAATTTTGCAACAAAATAGATTTTTCCATGAAATCAATGATAACTTCATTTTCTGACACCAGTCTGGTATGGGTTTGGAAATATACCCTCAAGAGTTATTCATTACCTTATTACAACCAAAGCTCAAGTATGCTTGGATTTTGGTCATGAAGTTGTAAGTTTGTGTTTTCAGTATTAATTCGGAAAAAAGAGATTTACATTTTAAAGAGGGACTTTTGCCATTGTTTTATTAAAAAGGTTGATTAGGCATAAAAGTAAAGCTCCCTTTCTTAATGCAGAAGGGACTAAAGAATGGGATAAGCAAAACAGATTTAATCGTCTTTTGCCTGAGTGTCGCTCTTAGATGAGCACAATGGAAAACGTGTGGGACAAACTAGATAGGAATTTACGGAAAATTGAAATAAATTCAGGTTTTCTCAAAACGTTTTACGTCCAACATTGTCGGAAAAAACACATGCTGTATAATTATAGAACTCTATGAAATCTATGATATGGCCAATTGCAGTTCTAAAATCCGCTAAAAGGAATTCCACAATGTATTATTAATATACTTTGTTAGTTCAAAAATTTATTTCATTCTTTAAATTTAAATTAAAGAACTTTAAGTAATTAATTGGCATTAGTTTATGTTTTTATATATTTATAACGAAAAAGTTTTTAGACAAAAAACTAAACATATTAGACCAACAAACAAAATAAAAAGGAAATGATAAAATGAGTTCAATATTATTTCTTAGAATCTGAGTGGAAATTGAGACATATTTTAAATAATATGCATTATCTGTTCAGGAGAGACATCTGAATGAAACCGTAATTATTAATGGTTTAGCATTTGCCTAAACCAGTAAAAATACCTCTTCCCACTATGAACAAGCTAAGCAACATTAATGTTACTCTCAGGTAGACTGTTCTAAGGGATCTCTACGCTGTGTATATAGAGATAAGGTTTGAATTTCAGATTAAATCTTAGATTATTTTTACTGTAGGCATCTATTCTTAGTAATTGTGCATGTATACTAAATCTTAACTTGGTATAATTATTCATATATGTACATATACTATTATTAGTTTTTATTTCTAGTGCTTTTATATCTAATTTACAATATTTTAGCAATTATCAATGTTTCTTCACTTGAGAGAATGTTTTCGAAGCATATACGTTGTGAGCTCGAGAGAATCAAAATAAATCTTTTAAAGGAGCTCTTAACTTAGACTATATTATATACTAAAGTATCATTTTCTAACCCAAAATTACATTAAACTTTAAATGGATGCACGATAAGGCTCAAGTTCAAACGCTCATATAATAAGGCAATATTCAATATATTTTATTGTATGTAACTAAAATATTAGCCTTAAGTTAAATACGCAGATATACAATTTTTATGAAGTCATAGATAACGGTGCTTTGATCTGTAGGTTTATATATTTACTCTATAAAGTTATTTTGCATATCATATGTAATCTCGAACTAGAAATTTAAACGTTCTTGATAGTGGAAAATTAGCTCCAACCATCTCGCGACCAGAAGCAGTAATTTTTCACTGTCACAAGGAGAAACTTTTCTTGAATGTAATCCACGATTTTTCATTAATTCTTACATTTGAGATTTAGATTCAGATTTTACTTTCTAAATAATTTCAGAGAGATAAGTAAACTTATTAATTTTAATGCATTAGTAAGAAAAGTCGTTCCTAAGCTATTATTTTATCCAATACCATTTTATATATCTTTTTCTTGTATCTTTAGCTATCCTTTTCCCAAATCTCCCCTTTAATTTTGTTTAGAAAGGAAAATCTAAAATAATCATCTCTCTTTGATATTAAAATATAATTTTAAATTACATTTACTTCGCCGCTCACATTTGTATCCTGAACATTTATATGGCATCTGTTTCCAAAGTTGCAAGAAATTGTTACTTTTACAGGATAATGATGGAGTTTGTACAAATTCAAGTTTTTATTCTGATAGAAATTTAACAAAGAAATTCTCAATAGAGAAAAAAAAGTGTCTTTTCGTAGAAAGAGTTGGGAAGAAATCTTTTGGTCGCTAGTAATATGAGCTTCGGAAATCATGCTGTGGAATTAATTAATTTTTCTCCGAGGTGGCAGAATAGGAGAAGAATGAAAGGCAAACAACTTTTGGCCCTTCAGAAATGAGAACCCAATTTAATCTAAATGGAAAAAAATAACTGAAAAGTGAAAATAGACTTTTTAAAATCAGCTTTAAAGATATATATTTTACAATCTATATCATACATGTTTCGCTTAGATAATTGCATGTGTTTTCCAAATAGAACTATTAAAATGACGTCAAAACAACAGATACGAAGAACAATGGCTGAAAATTTTAAGCCAATTAACCACATATAATTGGAAATTTTTTATTTTTGAATAATTGTCAGCAAAAATCGTGGCCATGATTTTTACGCTTTCATACTGACAGCGTAAAAACATAATAGCTTTATCGTATTTATTTTGCATTACTTTTGCAAATGCTATAAATCTTCAATTTTAATAATTATGTATGTGGGTAGCACAAACTCTTTAGTGAAGATCTAATTTACCCAATCATTCTTGTTGCCCTTTCTATATGAGATATTAAATCCTTATAATAAATTCGCCGAACATCCCATGGCAGAAGACATGAAAATGAATGCCCAATCTTTTGAAGATTCTTCCATATCAAATTTGAGAAGTTGAAAAAAAATCGCAATAAACAACGATATTGATCACTTATGACACCATATTGTTGGGTGCTATTAGAAAAAATAGACAATTACACCTAAACTACCGTAGTACTGGCGCAATTATTACGGATTTTTCAGAAAATTAAAATTTTTCTACAAAAATGCTATTAAAACTAGTTTTAAGGATTGCATATCACATTGGCCCATTGTTAGTCTTTACATTCAATACTTAGCAGTTTGGCCACCCTTAGTACCTATGAGTGCGGTAACACGCCTTGGCATGGCACTGATCAATGTTTTGTGCATTTCATGGATTTGCTTAGATATTAACCAAACTTCATGGGAGTAATGGGCTCTGTGTATATTTCATATTTTAGGAGACACCACAGACTCTCAAACAGATTCATGCATGAGGAATTTCCGAGCCATAGAAGCAGCAGAACTCCATTTTGTTCACAACATGCTTTCACTGATTTTGTTTTATGACATGGGGCCGAGTCTCCTTGGAATATTCAAGGTCTGTGCCATAAAATTGCAATATTTGAGGCAAAAAACGAGATTTGAAAACTTCTCTATACTTTTCTTTATTCAGAGTTTTCTCAACCATGCACGAACAACTTGTTCCATGCACCAAAATGACTCTCCACCCCATGATGTTCGTTGGAAGGTTTACTGTTTTCTTCAGACATTCAGCCTTCTTACAATCTGCAGCGATCATTTAGTGCTACAATGGTTTAATCGTGAGAGAAAACTACCTGGAATAGTAGAAAATAAAACATATGTAGTAAAAAAGCTATAGAGGTATTGGAAAAGCCATTGAAAGGATGAATCATCAAATATGCTATATGGTTTGAAAAGATTGGAACCATTACAAAAATGTGTCACTGTTAAATTTACTAGATATTAATGCTTTTTTATGGAATACATGTAACTGCTTAGCTAGATGTGTCATTTATACCTTTCCCCATCGTTCTGGATTCCACTTAAATTGATTCTTTGCCCAAGAATTGGGAGCTTTTATCATTGTTTCTGTGATTCAAGGCTTCTTTCTTGGGTGATATGATTTCAATCCAGCTTTTAGAGCCTTTCATTCACTGTTTATCGGGCAATGTAACACACACTGATGCCAGCTCAATAGAAATCTCCCCAAAAGATATTCTTTTGTTTTAAAGAGCTCATTTGGGTGGTAGTATAGGGCCGAAGACCCCATTTCAAAAATACGTGTTTTTCTTATGCAGTTTTATGTTTAGTTTTCAGATCTGAAAATCGTTTTCGCTGGCAGTACATACTTTTCCTATTATGAACCTAGGGCGATTATGAAAAAAATAGGCAATTCGGGGAAACCAAGTGTCATAATTGAAAAGGACATAAAACTGCATAGGAAAAAGACACTTTTAAATTACTGTGCACATTTGTATTGAACGAATCTTTACCAATTCTTCTTTTATAAGTTCGGTAATTGCCGTGGGAGTAATTGATTTTTTATTTGAAAGAATTAAATATTCAGTGCCAAGATTTTGAGCAGTTCATTGAGGAGTAAAAAAAGAGAAAGACATGACAAAAGATAAAACGCTACTTATTTTTCATCAACACTTTAACGTTGATTTAGTTTTGATATATCTGCCACAAGCTTCTTAATGTTCTTGAAAAAAGTGATGAAGGTCCATAGATTAGGTAGCTTTAAGAAGAGAGCAATTGAGTTAACTGAGAGCGGTAGGATACGGTTTTGTCAAACCCTGACACTATTTTGAGAAAAAGAATGTTTTCCTAGAGGAAAGATATAGGGTAAAAAGGAAACATGGTATATGTCAACTAAAGACGGTACCAAATTGGTACCGTCAAATTGTATATTATTTCCTTTATAACTCTTTCATCTGTTTTGTAGGCTGTGCTGATGATGTTTTTCAGTAGAGTTTAATGCTTGTGGATTGGTTGTACCAATCCACAAGCATTAACTCTACTAAAAAACATCATGAACACAGCCTACAAAACAGATTAAAGAGTTATAAAGGAAATAATAAACACAGAAGTTAAAGTAACTTAAAATTAGAATAATATATCCCTTTTAATTTATAATAATAACAAACGCACCTCCAATCTAATAATGAGAAACAACCTAGGAACTCACCTAACACCCAAGCAGAGAAGTCACTTGATATATGAATATACTTGTAAAATGGGAGACTGTAAACTTCGACCTCATATATATATATATATATATATATATATATATATATATATATATATAGAATTCGCTTTGCCTCCCCCACCACGTGTCTCTGCTTTTATCGTGGATTAAACTTTAACCCTAAATGTTTTCGTTCTAATGATAATCCTTTAAAATGTTTTTGTTTTTTCACCCGCCATTTCCATTCATATACACGGCGTTGTTGTGTGTATATCGTTTCTAGGATGCATATGTCTGTTATTAGTTGCCTATGATCTTTTTATTGGTACTTCTTTCTCTTGTTATTGTGTTTTTTCATTGGTTTGTATTATGTGATGGGCATTCCCTTCGTATCTCTGTAGCCTATATACTGTTGTCTTCTCCATTTTTATGCTATTCCTTAAAAATGAACTTGCAAATATAGTTCGAAAGTGCTTGGATTCATCTTTTCATTTTCCTGTGGGTTAATTTTCATATATATTTATATATATGATAAATGATCAGTAACGTTCTAGTCAATCCGGTTAGGTAAGGGTATTAATAAGAATTCCCTAATCCGCTAGAAAAGTCTCCTGGAGTTCCTCAACCCATATCACTAGACTTACAAATACGACTAGGCAACCATGCACTCCTCAAAAATTAGAAATTTCAAAAAGCCTTTTTTATACACTAACGTCGAACTTTAACAAAAAACGGGAAATGGGAATTTATATAAAATTGTGTATGGATGTGTAAGTAATAATTACAATGAAATGCCCTCTATATATTTAATATAAATCACAGGAATGGAGGATATGATAAAGAGAATTTGTGCCTTATGGACAAAATGAGAAAAATGGCAGCATTTGACAACTATTGAGGGGATGTTTGACATATTTCACCATTACAGATAGTTTTAATCATATTTAAAGAAACCTTTAAATTTTATTGTTTTATTACTGCCCAAATTGATATATTTTTAATTAAACAACCCATATGCGATAGAAATAGATTTTGTAAAGCTATGTTCAATTCTATTAAATTCGTTAATTATAAAATATTATTAAAGAAATACTATTAACACTAACATATTAATTACTTGTGTATATTTAAATAACAAACGTTAGATTTTATAATAATGTGAAACATTGTGAAATAAATTAATCTAAGTAGAATGTGCGAATTTAATATTATTTGAAACTCATATTGAATATATATACTCGTATATATCTAAATTCCATTTGAAACTAATGTTTGCCGCGGGGCGTGGAGCCCATCGGTTAAAAAGAGGAAATGGAAAGAGCTCAAGAGGAAGATAACAAGATCTGAGGACTTTTCAACTTCTCCCCGAAAGAATTTATGAGCTCTTTTATCCAGCCGTAATCAGAAATGAAGATAACCTTAGAACCTGACATCAGTTACTAATCCTAAATGTACGCCTCAAAAAATCACAACAGTAGCCACCAAGCAGACCCTAAAACTCTATCTGCCTACACAGGTGGGGACAAAGAACTTGGTGGAAACTACCCTTAGGTATTTGTCTAATAGGTATTTGTCTAAAATACAATATGTCTCAAGGCATTTGTTAAAAATAGAATTTTCCTAATACTCGTAACTAAACCTTACTAGAAATCCATTTGCTTGCTTGATAAATTATGAGTCAGGCTAAAAATATTGACAATGGGCATATTTTATTTCAAAATATAGACTATTAAACTGAGAATAATATGATCGTGATAAAAATTTGTCACATCGTTATATCCGCTGTATAACATCGAGGCAGCGTTTCCATGGTGGGTTCTGGTTCTAACCCAACAACATACTTTTCAATTTTTGCATTATCTTGAAACCTCCGATGATTTTTCAGTAATTCAGGTGGTTAGAAGCAATTTGAGTTTCAAACCCTTAATGTCAACATTGTGGGATTTACTTGATTTACTTAAAATATTACATACCATGAGGTAAATATCCACACATTGTGACTTCGAATTAATCTAAGACAATTTGTGCTTAACGAGACAAGATGCCTTTATCATTAGGGGCTACTGAAATTATCAAATTAAATCTTTATGATAAGTAATTTCAAGGGACAATTCCGCGTAAGAGATGATATCTTACATTAGGCAAAAATTTGTTTGTATGGCATATTATATCTCACTTGTTTAAAATTTTGGGGCGATGTAGATCCGCTGTATGAATCGAATACAGCGTCGTCTAAAGAGATACCCCATTGCCATAGTCCAACTTCCAATTCAAACTCGGGCTCTTAAAATCATTAACTATCATGTATGCTCTTCTAATCGTCCGATAGTCGCATAGAATTTAGTTCAGATTATTGTTCATCTCTTAGAACAAGTTGATCTACTTTTTTCTTCTATTGCCATACGAATCTTTTGTGGGGTGATGCTAGTTGTCATAGTGTTCTCTCTTCTTTTAAGAAATCGGAACTAGTATTTCGTTGAAGAATTACTCGAAAACCTTTACGAGGAGGTTCATATGTGATATAGGTCTGTAGGTGGCCAGGAGAACCAGTGGTTTCTTGGTTTTAGAATAAAGATAATTTGGCGAATGTTAATATTTCCGTGAAGTATCTGGTGTTGAGTGACGCAGTGACTATATTCTAGTCGATAAATTGTTGTTGACAGGTGCCTTTGTAAGTGTGAATCTTGTAATTTCTGAGGGATATGGCGCTTTCTGTTGGAAGGATTATGTATAGCTCTTTCTTTCTTCGGTTGTATTTTTGGCCCATTACCAAGATTCTCTTGCCTTTTCTGATTTTTAAAAAGATTATCGTTAACAATTTCTTCTATTGCCGGAGTAATGTCTGTTTTTTTCTGGTGGTATTGAAAATATACTTCCCGTAACTTTGAAATTTTTCTCATGATTTTCCGAAGGTTCTTTTTGTAGCGCTATTTTACTTTGTAGAGGGCTTCCTTTAATACTCTTGATTATCCACCAGTTTGCTTTTGCTGTAATTTACATGTCGATTTCTTGAATAATGTTTTCCCATTTTATACCTTGTTGTTCTTTCCAGAAATTGGGACACGATATCAGCAAAATAAAAAATAATACAGTTGAAAAATTAAAAAATAAATTTTAAATTCAGTTATAAGAAAATATATTTTATTATCTAAAACATGCATTGTTCTCCGAATAAAAACTATTAGAATGGCGCTAAACCAATATGGGCTGTAGGTATGAAGCCAAACAAATAGTACACTGCCTGAAAATGTGTATGTCATTTAATCTCAAAATTCCACAAATTGTTGCAATATTTTTCACGCTTTCTTCTGGAAACAATTATCGCTTCTCTTCAATAGAGTATTATCCTTTTATGTTTGCAATATTTTTACAAATGCCATAATTTTTCAACTGTTTTGCTTATTTTAATAGCAGAAACACTCTAGGGAAGAAGTATAACAGCTAGTCATTCTTTCCCTTTATACAGGAGATATAAAACACTTATGATAAATTTCCCGATCATCACATGTCATAAGCACGAGAAAAAATGCAGAAGCTTTGAAAAGTTCTTCAATCTAATAAGAAAGAAATTAAAAAATGACAATGTGATAGAAATGCCTGAGGCTGCCGCGCCTCGCTTCTATCACATATTTGTACTAATGCTTCCCACCTGTACTCCACAAGAAGAGAAGAGCATGGCGTTCTCATCGCCTCGAACATATCCCTAGTCTTATCTTCACCCGCCCCAAGTTTAATCAAGGAAATGCAATCTCCCGTTTGCCTGCAGGTGTCGATCTGGCCAGATTGAGTTAGGCTTATGGGAAGATAAGAGTGTTTGAATCGCAAGCAGAACGTTCCATGGAAGTCTCCCAATGCTCCATACCCCGAGGGGCTGGCTCAAGCTATTAATGCTATAGAATTTCGCATTTGAATCAGATCATGATTATCTTCATCAGGCATCACGCTGATCCGGTCTCCCTTTTGCATCTAGGAACTCTCTACCTCGAGAACCCACTTATTGTCCAGAAGAGGACAATATCCTTGAGAGCCAAGGTTCGTGCCCCTCGAGACGCCAACTCATCAGCCCCCCTCCCGTTGTTCAATTGTTTAGAAGAGAACAGCTTCAGAACAGTCATTGTTTATCGAGCCCATTTGACAAGAAACGTTTCTTGCTCCCCTGATATCATGTCGGTGGTAATTTAATTCAGCCTTTTAACCTTCTTCAAGAAAATGCTTGGTTACCCCAATAACCTCAATTAATCATCCAGAACATCTCCGGTATCCTGTATCAAGGCTCGCTCGTACTTCCGAGCCCCACTTCGCTCCCACTCATCGAACTCTGTCCTTCCCCTCTCATTAAGTACAACCCCACTACAAACCCCTCCTCCTGGGAAGGAAATCGCAAGTTGGACCAAAGCCAGTCCTTCAAATCGCCTTCGCCTGCACCATCTCATAAATACGTAAGCTACAAATTGCATTTAATTATTTAACTTTGTTGCCAATGTAACTCCGTGCTTTAACACGGATTTAGTCGACCCTTTACCTTTTTGTCTGTTTTGTCATTTAAATCCATCCAAATCTTAATCCACTGTTTAGTCAAATGTATCCTATGGACTTTTCATTTCATATGCAACTCCCATTTTAATCCCCGTTCATGTAAATATTTTCCATGTGTTATTTTTGTTAGTTTAATTAATAAAATTCTATTTTGTGAATGCGAGCCAATATTATTTACCCTTGGGCTCCGTTCCACTTCTTAAGTATATTGAAGATAAATAAACCCTCGCCAGGCCTATTTATTAACGTAAAAATAATACTCGGCCATCTGATTAAAGCCCCGCACTCGAATATAGAATAATCGTCACAAAGAATAAATATATAGTATATCGTCGGGAGCCTTTTCTACGACAGACAATTAACAATGAAATTTCTCAATGAATCTACGAAATTAACAGTTGCTATTAGAAAGATGAATAACAAAAATAAACATAAACTCATTTAAATAAGTTAAATTAAATTACTCTTATTAAATTTGAAGTAAATTTCTAAATTTACCAGCCAAAATAGCATTAACTTCGTGTTTTCAACAAAGTCAATTAAATCATTCTCTAACCCTATATGCAGATATTTAACTATGATAACATTTGTGTCATATTTCTTATGTTGGGCAATATTTTTTTAAAAGCATTTAGGATTTACTTACTCCCTTCGCTTTATTGTCCACTTGCTCCCAAACTCTTGTTTGTTTTGTTCTATCGGCGCAGACGCACAAATTACGAATCTATTCGATCGGATCTACAAAAAGGTAAAATGTGAATAGAAAAACAAATCATGTCTCTCAATATTTCATTCATAGGAGAGACATCATCTTCATTAATAAAAACTTAGTGACTCTTCTAGTAAACGTAATTAAACATTTCTTGCAACTCCTAACATGAAAAAGATAATTGTGAGAACGTCATTATTAGGTTACAAGAAAAGAACTAGTTTCGTAGCATCAGGCTCAATCCTTTAGATTAACAAAGGATTACAAAATATTAACTTAACAGAATCCTCTTATAGAAAATTCCTTAACAAGAGAGACAGTTGATAGATACAAAAAATTATGGTTATATTTATAAGGAGCGGCTGAATTCTCTTAGCGTTTAGGTGATACCTATTTAAGATTCGATGAACGACCTAACCACGGGATTAAATTTGAAATTACCTTCCGACAGATTAAATTTTGGTAGATAAATAATTAGTGCGGATGATTCAATTGCGTTTCGCTTAACCCAATCATTTTATATACATACATATGAATTTCGTTTGGTCCCAATCAACACTGTGGTTAGTTGCCCTTTTATATGGGAAAATTCCATTAAACATATTGACAGTGCGCACAGAATATTTGGGTTCATAAATCTTGTGAGATATGCTTCGTTTAGTTTTTGCTATGTACATTCCTTTACAAATTTTACAGGGAAATTTATATCCGTCTACTTTATTAGGGCAGGCGGAGGAATTATTGAATAGTTAATATAGGGCAGCGTTGATGAAGCTTAAGACTACATGTGATTAGATTTTTTGAATTGATTATTAATTCTTCAATTCAAGGTTTGCAAACAACCACAATGCATCGGGGATTGTTTCTTTTCAGCTATTGGTTGGTATATGAGTCTTTGCGTTTTAAAATTGCGCTAAAATACCTTTCTGGTCGGAAGATGAGCTTTTACACTGAAAGGTGCTGGATATGATAGAATACCAAATATTTTTTTAATGCTATTTATTTCACTATCAATGAATTTAGGATCACAAAATTCGGGTAATACATCAGTTTAGTGGCGCACGATAGGGGAAGTTGTTTCTGGAATATGTACAATTTTGGGCTAAAATCTAGGCCTTATGACGTCAGACGTCATAAGGAGAAGCCCTTTATTTCGAAAATAACTAAAAATGGTAAGTTTGGGCGGAAATAGCCGAAAGTAGGTGGCGCTATTATCTTTATTATTTCGATGAACGAGTCAATGGCAAGTTTATATAAATAACAAAGGCGATAGCGCAGCCTATTTAGGCTATTGCCACAAAAAATTAACATTTATTAGTTACGTTCAAATAGGGAGCTTCTTCCGCTCCCCCCCCCCAGCAATTTTAAAAAAACTCGTAATATTCTTAATTCGGAAGGTTAACACCAGATTGGAATACAAAAGGCGATTGCTAAATGTCGGCGGCACTATCGTCATCTTAAATTACCTAATAACTAATCAATCCATGACAAAAGTTAAACCATTTCCACCTTTCCTCTTATTATCGAGCCACGCTTCTCTTCCCCCTCTATTGCGAAAAGTATATTAGAGTTAAACAAACCGACTTAGGAAGAATCGCGTTCTTTTTACTGCTTGCCTCCAGGGTTGACAATGTTTGAAATAAGGTTAAATAAACGGTTGCCAGTGTGTAAAAATAATGGTTTATTTTCACAAAAATAGGTAAACGAAACCAAAAAAAATTAAGACATTAGTAAACATAAAAAAAATCAATGCATCACTAAATAATATAATTGAGTAGAAGGGCAGGCATAACTAAATAATAAAGAATAAAGGCTAAAATTTAAATACAAAAACAAATGCAATTCCGTGATTGGCCACATTCGAACCTACCATCTGACGTTATAGGGCCTAGATTGTAGCCGAAAATTGGAGCCCAGATACAGCGCCCTCTATCTTGCGCCTTTAAACTGAGGTATTACCAAAATTTGCACGCACGTAAGGCAATGGTGAAAACAACTTTTTTTTTATTTGATTGCTACGGCTACTGTAAAAATTAGTATGGTCATTTGAATAAGCGGGTTTATGGTAACCTCCAAAATTGGAGAGAGTTAGAATCAATATCATGGCAAAGGAACACACCGCGGAAGAGGAGAGAAAGGTTTGATTCGCATTCAAATATGAAATTAATGGAGGAGTAAAGATGATTAAGTTCGATAAAAGAATAATCTAAAAGGAATTTCGGCCCATAGTAAAGATAAGTCGTCTCAATAACGCAAGAGATTAATTGGTCAAATATATATAGACAACAATAAAGAGGGAATAAGAGACTCCCCATAGAGAAATCAAATCTTTGCCTATAAAAGGCTTTTTCCCCTGTAAAAAAGATTAGTCGAAAAACAGACGTTAATTAATTCAAGAAAACTTCATGAAGGACAGGTTGCTTGATATTAAACAAAGCTTTTGTTTCTCCTTAAGGAACAGCGTGTACACTGCGCTAATCCACTAACATGAAAATTATTGGAGAACTCACCCTTAGTAACCAATTCTTTTGCCAGCACTCTAAGAAGATACGTGCTTTCAGTGGTTAGGAAAAACATTATTAAATTCACCTGATTAACTAATAGCGAAGACACTCCTTCCATAATTCCGAAGAAGAAAGTCATACTTTCATTCACGTTGAAGAAGTCATCTCGCAAGACCTTATTTTATCACAGAAACTGAAAGCCCAACAAATCCACGTTTTAGTGCAAATTGCACTAACCATCGTGCGATGGATATTTAATGGAAACTGTGTCGCATATCGTGCTAGATAAGTGAATTGTTAATTATTCAGAAAATTGATATAATTTTGACAAAAAGCTTGTAAGATAAAGGTTGAAGTTATAACAAGAATCGGCTTAACCTATCAAAATAGACCCATATTTTCATACAATAATAATCAATAAGAAATGAGAGGAAAAATAATATGTTCGTAACAGGGTGTCTGCTCACATTTCTCGATGAAACTTTTTTTCGATCATACTTAAGAAGTGTAAAAAACGATAAAAATATCACAATAAAACGTTTCGACACATTAAGTCAAATTCTTTTAATGTATAAGATCAACTATGTGACAACACTTAATGATCTCTTAGTAGATAAGGAAACAGATGAATCACTAACCAAATTCTTAGATTTGTAGTTAGTAACTCTACTTTTGAATATGTATGGTAACAATAAGTCAGATAAGGACTAATATTCCTTACATATCATTTCTAGTCAGGTCCTTGTCCTATAAATTAGACCAATGGCAGCCTTTTACTTATCCCTCATTGTAGGCAGCAATTCCGTGACGCACACTAAAAATGAAGAGGACTATACTACAATCTTTTGATATAAGCTCTTTATCCTAGTGTAGACTTTTTATACCAGCGTACTAATATAGAGCCTAATATATAGGCAAAGTTTGGCTTGTCTCTGGTCAGCCACTTATACCCTTTTCTATGCTGTCTCTTCGTGGAATCTTTTGAATTCAAATGATGACCAATATTTTACAAATTAGTCTATTGCGTTATGTAGACGACATACTTTTACTATAGTATGAAAGCGTCTTGTAATTGTTCTCGTAACCAACTTAATAATATTTACTCCTTTATTAATTTCAAATTTTAATTGAATCTAATTCTCTCCATATTTCTCTTTAGAATATTCACATTTAGTCTGGCCATAAAATCCAATATAAAAAGAATAATTTTACTATCTTCCACAGTGCGTACAGAGTAGTTAATATTAAATTTATTGATAATGAAATGCTCTCCATTTAAAAAATAAATACATTTATCCAACCACACACAACAGAAATCAAACTAACCTCTAGTGTATTTTTCTTTCTTACAAACGCCCCCTCAAACAAGTTAATAGTCAATTAAAATACTAATCTAAAGATATTCTTGAGCTTTTCCAACATGGTGGAAAATGAACCTATACAGAACAGCCCCCCACCCCTCTCCCCTAACAAAGTAGGCGTATATCAAATTCCCTGTAAAGATTGAAAGGAAATTTACTTAGGAAAAACCCTATGATACTCCTTCTCATCTCAGAAGATTTAGAAACACAAATATTCTGTACGGACGGTCAAAATCTCCTATGCAAATTTTTAACTGTGTCGAGGTGTTCTTTAAGGAAATTCAAGAGATCGGGTACCGGAACTTTAGTAAAGAGGGAAAAAACATCGAAACTAACCAGGCTAAAATTTCCTTGAAAAACACCTCTACAAAGTTGCTCTCCCTATACCCGCTTCTACCCTCATTAAACTCATTGATCTTTGCATCAACAATTGAAAATTTACCTTCAATCGAAAATTTTATCGCCAAATCTTTGGAATGGCAATGGGGAATTGTTTGTCCTCTGTACTCGCGAACCTATACATGGAATTCTTCGAATCTAGAATACTTCACAAAATTACTGAAACCCCTCTAGCTTGGATGCGATATGTAAGTGACATTCTTTGCCTTTGGCCTAATAATTTAAATACTAATACATTTCTTATTAAAATTAACACCTTAGTGCTCTCGATTAAATTTACTTTAGAAGTTGAAAAGGATCGCACATTCCCTTTCCCAGATATTCTACTTCATCGGACAAACCATTGTTTCAAATAAGAAATATATAGAAAACCCACAGCCATAGACTCTTTTATATATTTTTATTCCAACCACCATAATAACCTCAAACAAAGTGTATTATCCTCTATGTTTTTGCGTGTCCTTAGAATTGCCTTACCAGAATACCTAGACAAAGAAGTCGATAGAATATATAAAATAGGGATAAATTTGTGCTACCCTCTGTACTTTCTCGACAATTGTCATAAGTTTGCCAAGCGTTTCTATTATCAAACTAATGATAATATTCCTAAGTTTCAGGGCAAAACTTACAGGTTTTACCTATACCCACATTTTCATTAAATTACCTCGTTTACTTAGGCCTCTGAACATAAATGCTATTTTTAAGTACGAGACTAAAATCTATCGAATCCTTGTCAAAATTCATCCCCTAGACCTGGCATTGTTTATTCGAAAGGCTGCAACAACTGCCAAAAATGTTATTATAGATAAACCGGGAAAGAACTAGATGTCCGGGTTAAGCAGCATCAAGCCTATGTACGTAATCACAGTGAACAATCTGCTTATTTTCTACATATGTACAATCTTAACCATAGTATTAACTGGAACAGTGCAAAACCAGTCATAAAATACAGTAATTATATTTCGAGAAATTTATTAGAATGTATCTCCATTAGCGCGTTCCAAAATTTCAACCTTAGCCCTTGTTTGTTCATGCTAGACCCCATTATCACTACATACATAAAATCTCAAATAAAGTTGTTTCAGGATTTTTTACTCCCTCAATTAAGGTTCAGAAGCGGGTGTTCTAATCTCCCTTCCAGTATTTAAGGCAATGTATGTCCAGCCTTCTGTTGATTCCTTGAAAAAGTCTTTAAGAATAAAGACGAAAGCGCTTGGAATCGTTTTTTCCTTTTTCTTTCTGGGTGTATCTGCATAAATTTGACTCACGTGCACTTTTCGAGCTTTTTTCATATACATAAATATATATATATATATAAATTTATATATATATATATATATATGCATTGTCCGGCAGAAAAAAAGGAAAAGGTGCTTTCGAGTACTTTCAAACTTTATTCAGTTCCTTATTAAACAACTGAATAAATTTCAAAAGTGCTCAGAAACCCCTTTTTCTTTTTCTTGTGGGAAATTGCATTAACTGCTAATTACACATGCTATTTTATAGTTTTTCATTTCATATATATATATATATATATATATATATATATATATATATATATATATTGATATAGTCTGTGTATATTTGGGATAAATTTGAAGGTTTTGCATAACAGAAAATACAGTTAATGTATTTTAAAATTAAAAAAATTCACTATATCATGAGCAGCTGCTAGAGCAGCTTCAAAAGGGCCCACATTATTTCCCATGCATTTCACATTTCACTCTTTGATCTTGGCCACCAGCTCTTTCATGTTGTTGCAGGAAAATTGGTTGAACTTTGTCCTTTGGCTTAAAATCTGGGTAATTAGGATTCAAAATGTGGCACTAGTTGTCTTCATAATTTTCTGACAAACATTTCTGACTCTTTCCGAAGATATGGCCTTCCAGCAGCCACCTTCTCCCGCCAAGATTTGACCACAGTTTCTAGAAGCTCTACTTAGCTATAGGATTAGTGCCTAACAAACTTATACAAGATGTGTGGCAAAACACGTCACCCTGACTGAAAACACACACTCAGGCCCTGTAAATTGTAGTGAACTGGTCTTCATGATACATGTAACGTTAAATGGATTGTAGGCAAGCCAGTTGGTGTTATTGGCGTTATGAAACTGGTCGTGGCAGAAATTCTTTTCGTCTGAGAACAGCCAGAGATTTCTCTGCTTAACAGGATTCATCCGCTTGTTCAGGAGATTCTTTTACTTAATTAAACAGTAATCCTTGGCTTTTACTTTTAGAAATTTCCCTTTTGTGCCTCTTGTATGAGCTGTATCGAAGGTCCTCGTTTACAACTAGCTTCATTGTGGCAAGTACAACACCCCTCTCTTTCGCCAAAGCCCGGATTCTATACATAGATTCTTCCATCAATTTCTCCTTCCGTTGTAAGATGGATTAAGCAGTGCGGCCAAGGTCAGAACTTCCTTTCTATTCGTTTCTAATGGCCACGAAATTGTAGTCTCTGTAGAAGCTCTTCACCGAACAATGAGGAGCAGTCATAATGTCATCATTTTTATATCCGGCGTCAATCATCATAATACATTCAAAACTTTTCCAGTACCTGGATTGCTTCCAGTTGTCCATGTCAGCTATTTTTTTTCTAAGCTAAGACCATACTTTATAGAATCTTTAATTCTGTAGACTTTTTACCGATACCTCAACCTTTTCATGGAAAAAAGTAGTCATTAATCATCATCAAACTTAGCCTGAACAATCTAGATATATAGTGCAACGTGACACAAGTATTTATACAGTCAAATTTAAATCTTTTTGAGATATTTCGTGCTTTCATCTGTTTACAAAGAAAGAGTAAACATATTTAATTGTAGAAATGCACATAACAAAGATTTTATTGGTCCAAACCAAGTGCTTATAAACAATTTAGCAGATGGCAAAAGTATTCAACCAGTAATAATATCAGTCATTTAAAATTTCGTGGCATAACATTTATTTGCAATAACAGCAGGAAGACAATTAAAATAGCTTGATATTAGCTTTTTGCAATCATTTCTTAATATTTTGTTTCATTGTTATATGCAAATCTCACTCAAAGAGGCAAGGTTTTATAGTTTTCTCTTTTGGATTGCAATCTTGAGTATTTGCCACAAATGTTAGAAAGGACTGAGGCAGGGCGATTGACTTGGCCATGAAAGAAGGCTTAATTTTCTCTTATTAAACCATTCTTTAGTAAATTAGGCCGTGTACTGAAGATTGTTGTACTGCTGAAATATCCATTGATGTCAGCTGTAGAACTTTCTCAAATTTGGCTAAGGCCTTTCCTCTAGTATCTTTCTATACGTAGCATCATTAATTTTCAGCGCAATGATTCAGGGTGCTCTTGTTCCATGTACTCTAAATCAACTCCAAACAAGAGACTTTTCCCTTCTGTGTTTCACGTTTGGATTGGTATGCCTAGGATCATAGTTCCTTCTGCCCTTGAAACGTGATGAGAGCCATTATGTCAGAAGGGTTCTATTTTAATCTCCTCTGACTATATACTGTAGCATTGTTCAAAATTCGCTTCCCTTTTTAAGATACATTCTAACAAAATTTACTGTTCTTTACATGTTTTTTATTAAGAGGGGAAGTTTTGCACGGCGTCTCTAGTAAAAACTATCGTACTCAAGTTAGTGACGGAAAATTCCAAATAAAAGTGTATATCATTCATTAGATTATTCTATTGCTTTCGAAGCATGTAAATTGAGAACGGGTGGTAAAGTTGTGAGAAGCACCAGCTCTTGGCAATTTAGGGGGATTCCATAATCGCATTGCTTTTTAATTATAGAACGTACAGTTTTATAAGGATTTTCCATTCTCTAAGAAAAGGTTTTATAGGATGAACCATCTGAATGATGTTTTATTATTTGCTGTCGAAGAGTTTGAAGAAATTCTTTGGCTTTCGGCATTGTTCAAAACAAACGTTATTCTTTTATGGATTTTTAGCAATGAATGATAGTGTAAATATTCAGCAATTTACATTAGTTTTGTTTGTAGTAATTTTTAGAATCTTGACCCCTCCCCTCTTGATTTAAGTTCTAAGATTTCTTTTGTTTAATAAAAATATTCTCGTTATTAGAGTGGTTGAGAAAGTTTGTTGCTTGTAAAAGTTGGTTTAGTAGAAAATTTTGTTATATACAAATATAATCTATATGTGTATTTTTCTGTTAAAGTATAAGTTGACTGAACTTCCTCTTAGATTTACAACTAGTCAAAGGCAGAAAATATTGCAGTGCGAAAGTATTTTTAAAATTGCTATACTAACCGCATACTCATATCGTGCTCCTTGATAAACACTAATGTCTAATTACAAGAAAATACAAATTTATAACAATTAAGATAGACACCAATACCCGCTTAACACAATAGCTAGGAAAACTAAAAAAATACCAGTACAAACGTAATTACTTACCATGCCAACGCTGCGTCGGCGTTGAGATACTTAGCTGCCCTGGACTACACACAACCAACACCAAACTACACATAGATTTGCAGCATCAAGATTATCGCATTTATTTTACTCACCTCTCGTCTTTTGCGCTCTCCCTTGCCACCGCAGTATAAAAAATACAATACAGTATTATATACAAAAACACGTTGCATCAGTTACTAGCTACTAATCTTTAACTCTTCATATTGCCCCTTTAAGATTTTCCGTAACATTTTTCTCTCCTCATACCAGATGTCCGTGGTTAGCATAGTCACCCCTCTGTTCTTCTTCCTATTCCTCACCTGACCTTCAGAGATGCCAAGAGAATTTCGAAGTCAGTATAAGTGACAATTTGATTTTTATTATTCATGATTTCGAACGATGGTTAGGTTTCCTAATTGTTTGGTTATTGAGGTATGGCATGAGCCACACGCCGGCCCAAGGCTGTCTCCACGTGGCTTGCACACTAGAAAACAGTGTCCTCGTGCGACAAGTAAGATTTCCGGCCAAGCGGCTAGTAAGCCCGCCTTCATCATTAACAGCAACATGGAACCCACAAGAAACAGTCAAATAAAGTGCAAAAGGCCACCCTCCTCCAAAAGTCAGTATAGTCCGCAATTCCTTGTACCAGGCAGAAGCGGCAGCGACCCCGCTCCTCCGGGCAACGGGACATGTAACGCGTGCAAGACTTAGATATTCAAAAAGAATGCGCCGAACAGTCTGGAGGACAATGCAGTCATTACAATAAGGCGCAGGCGAAAGCTCCATCAATTTCCGGTTGGTCATGCGAGTGTGTCCAATTTAGAAACGAAAGAAAGCAACCTGAAGCCGTCGCGACATTGAGAGGGTAGGTCCATGGGAACAATCGCGGTGCCATGACATGGAACCTTAAGTCCCTATCTGCCGTCCGTCATCTTTTTTGTCAAGCATCCTAGATAGCTGCCTGTATTCCTGCCATATAACTGTTTTGAGGAAGAGTGAGACGCTAGTCTGGTCGCCCAGTTCTCGCGGACTCTTTTGCGCCCTCATCGGCGCGCTAATTCCCCGAAATTCTTAGATGTCCAGGAACCCAGTAAAATATAATCTCGACAACAACTTAACTCGCCAAAACCATGTCGTCACAGATTCAATTTATATTTTGGTTAGATGAGAGAAAACACTCGTATGACCAACGAAGAAATTCTTTACTAAGCAGATCAAAAATTAGATAACAGACAGACATGGATAGTGAAGCGTCGGATAAAAAAGTTCGACATGAATGCTAGATAAAGTGTAAAGAAATAATATCTGTAATAGACAAAATTATATCTTAAATAATAAAAAAGATAATTTACTATTGAGATGTCTTGTCCATATAAGTAAAAGACATTTCAGACATTCTAGGAGCAATATGTAAGACAAGAATTTCTAAGGATATCCGCAAATGAATTTCTTTAAGAAAACAAATTACTTGTATACATACAACACATGGGTATGAGAAGACCATTGTCGGTAGCTTGGAGAAGCAAAGAAGAGAAGTTAATAGTGTGCAAATCAAACAGCCATCATATTTAATAACAAATAAAATGAGAACTAGTAAAAAAGTAGAGGAATTAAAGATACAAATTAAATGAAAACAAATTTCGAGTTATTTTAAATCTAATATTCTGCGAGGCTTCATTCCCACATACTTTTAAATTCAGGTCTATTCCTATTTGTGTTATTTTTTCTTCAGGGTCATTCATTAGCGCAAATACAGGGTGTTCCAAAATTTGGCACCATATTAAAGGTATAGAAGAAAACCACTATGACTTGATATATATTATATTATTTATCATTTATAAACATGTTAAGATTAACTGCTATTTAATTCTATACATTTGTTCACGCATTTAACGCAAGAACGACTTGACGACACTTTTCTCCCTCGGACTCCAAAAATATTTAAAAACATTGAATGTCAAAAGTCTTAGTGAAGTCAGATAATATGTTGCTAAAAATTGGGGGTGTTTTGGTAAAATAATAATTATTTTAGTTTCCCTTTAAAATGAACCAGCATAAAAAATTATAAACTTATAATTTGCTTCCCATTACTGAGATAATAATCAAAATTCATTTTCTTCTAAGTTATGATAAGAATCTATTGAAGCTTCTATAACATATTACTACATAGTATAAATTTCTTCTCTTCATTTACCTTTGATTTAATGTGAAGAAAGTTATTTCTTATGTGCTTTTCAATAATATGAATCACATAATGAAGAATTAAATAGATATTCAATAATTGCAGCGTCAACTTAAAGGACTTGGTATGTTGGTAAGTTACCATACTTTCTTCAAAATTTCCAAGAAAAATATATGTATGTAGCAGTTTCAGTCCCATAGGAAGATGGATGGTATGAATACAGCATAAATATGAAAATGTAAGCGAGCTTTGTGTAGAGAACCATAAAATGTAGGTAAAGATCATTGATTTATCTCCTTTGTCTGTGACCCGGGTACATTTCCTGGTACAGAGATATATTCAACATGTTTCCTTGATCCAACAGACTAATGGCTGATTTCATGGCAAAAATGAACCCAATTTGCATGTACATCACTTTGCCTTAAAACACCACTCAAGCTCATGCCCCGCTACCTCTCTACCCTTTCACCTTGAACCATCTCTAATTCTATCTCTTTACCCACTTACACGATCATCATCGCCAAAGCCATCTCTCCCATTCCTAACACCTCCCCCTAACACCATTCCCCCCCCTCCCATTACTTCCCAAATTAATGACGAGCAGCAATAATTAAGACACATCATATACATAAATTTAACATGCTACATATGGACAAAGTTGTCATTACAAATCAAAGACATATATAGTTAAACTTATTGTGTCAACATAACATACACATTGACATCCTACAAGAAGCAAAAACATAAAAGACACATTCCTATCTAAATTTTACCACCATCAGTCAACACAAGGCAAATATTATTGGCGTTTGTGTCATCACCATAGTAAACAGATTTATTAACTTTACGGATACCAATGCATACATTAGCTACTGCTCCATCCACAAGAGAACTACTGAACTTCTATGAGTCAAACTGCGAACTGCCGACAAATCCCAAATCATAATCGTAAATTATTTCTCTCCTCACACCAAACTTCACTAAATTGTTGAGCTAGTTTTTCAGCCATCTTTCGTGGTTTCCTCAACGCAAAGGCAGCATAGGTGTATTTCAACAACCACAAGACAGGAGGCTCAGGGCGTTAAATCCATTCACAGACAGACAACATCAAGCCTTCCTCTATACTTCATCACCAGATAACACCGTCTGCTCTCTAATTTCGCCTACGTAACATCGTTGAAAATGGTTAAATAATTATTGGTAAGGTGGTCGGCATTGCGCAAGACAATCCTTGCCCTGACCTTTCCTTCTACTCTCGGCGCGTATGGAGGATGTTGGGCAAACACCCATTAGAACCGATCACCCTCCAACTTAACAACTCTATAGTTACCGATACTAATGACATTATTGACGCCTTTGGCTCTCACTCTGAGAGGGTGCAGTTACATAACACACCTAAGCTGCACGCACAAGAGCACTTCCACGAAGTCCAGGAATGTGGCCAGTTTCACGCCGATGAGTTTGGGCCCACTCTCTGATAAGAATGGAGGCGTTCAATAACACTACTACATTGACCACTCCCATCACCGTCCAGAAAAGAAAACATTATATTAAATCAACATTTAAGGGGGGCAAGTTAATGGAAAATATAACAAGGTCCCCTCCCTATTCTCTGAGTAAAATCTGACCTGCTATTAATATCAGTAAGTCACCTACTTCTAAGCCTGAAAATTCCAAATAATATTTAACGTCTCTGGTTTGAGGGACGTTAGTGGGTCAATATCTTCGCTGAGAAGATCTTATTATTTACAGCGGCCTTCGGCTACTCTATAATAGACGCCGGTTGCTTCCGCCTTTAAACTGCATACTGGAATTTCCTATCAACGAGCAATTAGGTTTTTCTCATGATGATTTATTGGGAACGAATATTGAATTTAGGGAATCTCATAGATCTATTTAACTTTTTTATCAATTTAATGGAATTGCCAGTCACCTAATTCCCTCCTTTAATTATATCCAACAATTATAATATATCACTAATGACTACCAAAAAATTGTTGCCAGTGTTGATCATAATTATCAATAGATCGCTCTTCAGTCACTTCATATCAGAGTAAACTTTGTTATGGAGTAGATGATGTAATAACTTAATTTTACGGTTATCGATTGTGTAAATTCTAGTCTATGTGTAAAGATGAAGAACAAGTTACCAAACAAAGGCAATATTTTTTTCTTGAATAAAACGTTATTGATGTTTTAAGCTCCCCATCAGCACATGGTGACCCTGCTCCCTCCGATTGCTTGGGAGATTAAAACATTAGCTTTACTCATACAGCTTGTTTAGTTTGCCTCTAAAATGAAACCACATTTGAGTGGGGCCGCACTTTCTGTCATTCTGTCTTAAGAGACAAGTTAAAACAGAGGGAGGCTTTTACAGGTTTAAGGAATCTTATCGCACCCCTCTGAGATAACAAGTCATGCAGGACAGAGGAAATAGAAGTTCTATTGCAAATTAACCTTATGTGGAATACATGCAAGTTGGGTGGTATCACTCTATTATTGCATACAGATCGTTTCATATCTACATGGTAAAGTCTGAAAAATCTACAGCTTTCTATCTTGCCCTAAGTGGTGGTTGGAGCTTGAAAAATACAGCTTTACCTTGTGGGCGTTGGTTAAAAATTGTAACATGTGGGCGAGCATAGTCATGATGAAGGGTGACACCCTTCGGTTTAACAGGTTTAAAACAAATTAGGTGACCTCTATTTAAACGGTGCACATACATATTAAACATATGGGCTCAGTTAGAGGTAGAAAATTATGCAGATGTTGGACACGTTGTCATTCAGATATTTCATTTAAGACTTAAATACCAATTTGCAGAACCTAAAATGCCGAAAGATTGTTAATTAAAGAAGTCATACGCAATACTGTTTTAATAAGTGCTTAGTTTTTACAACAATTATCTTTTAACAGCCTTCATCACTTTTGGAGCAATATTGGTTGGAATTCTGCCAAAATTATTTGTCAGAATAACGATACAATTTCACAAAGTATCATTGAATCAACCTATATTAGTAAATTCCTAAATTTTTTATTAAATCCTGGCTTATATAAACTCGATGGTTATTTTTAAAATTATGTTTACAATGCACTGTCGAAACTTTTAATTTGAGACTAAATATTTATATTAATCTTAATAAACTATTGAATTTTATTATTTTTTGTGTATCTATGTAGCCTTATGTTTAGGTCTGTATGTAGAACATTTGTAATTATTGCATCTTGATTTTTCAATCCTCACCTCTAATGTTAATCTCTCGCTCAGATTTCTCATCCATAATTGCTTAAGCAGTATTTTGAGCCTTTTGTCTTTGAAATTTACCTTAAGTGCCAAGCTTGCTGATGTTTTGAAAGAAGTAGGTGTGAACGCTTCAACGCCCACCGTGAATGGGAAAATTTTCAAGCAAAGTCGAAGGTCAAGAAGTGTTGCCAAAAAAGAGCATTTCATCGAGAAGAACCTTATGCATAGGCTCCACATTTGTAGGAAATATAAAGAATGGACTGTTAAAAGTGATATTATGTGATGCAGCTGCCTTATGCGTAGTTGAACATTCTGAAAGATCCCTCGTTAGGATGAGAATGGGAAGCATTTTCACGAGCCCTGTGTCCTGGGCAAGGTGAAGAATCTGGAGAAGTTCCAAGTCTGGGGGCTACTTCCGATCTTAAAATTGGAGCACTAACCATTTTTCCTAAGAACACAGCCATGAATTCCTAAAGTTGCCAAAAGTTGCTTCATTAGCGCCTTTCCCAACGGTTAAAGACCAATTCGGGTATGATAACTATATTTTTTAGCCAGAGAGCGCACTTTGTCACATATCACCAGCATGTTTTTAGCTGATAAAAACATCACCTTTGAAACCTTGGCCTAGGAACTCATTCCATTTGAACTCAATTGAGAATTTGTGGGCCACAATCAAATTGGAAGTTGATAAACAGAACCATTCAAATGTGAGCAGTTGCGTGTATTTATTGAACAAAAATGTAACAATATCAGTCATGGTATCATAACAAATTTGATATACATGATGTCAAAAACAAAATGAAACCATCCTAAAGGTCAAAGGATATCAGTCACATGATTCAAATAACTGAGTTTGTTTATAAAATGAGTTTGCCCTCTATTTTTTAATATTTTACTATCATTTAGCTGAAATAAGCATGCTAAAACAAAAGGCAACTTGTTATTCGTTCTATTAATTTTCTTATCTAAAAAAATATAGTAGTTGCAAAACTTTTGGCCATTAGTGAATAGTAAAACCAGATTTAACTTGAAACTATCTGCCAGTAATGAATACAACGAACCAACTTAAAACTAGCTAATAAATGCTATCTTACCTATAATTCTAGAACTTTCATATTGCTTGGCATTTGTTTTCACGACTCATCGATAACAGGAATGTTAGGGTTTTCTCTTGAGAGTTTTCATTTTTTAAATATATTTTTGGTGATTATCATAACTTAATAAATAATTCTTATTGCGGTTTATTAATATTTAAAAACAACCCTTAAAATAAGAAATTCAGAAACTTTTCTTCCTGTTATACACTGTGCCCGATATAATAGATATGTACTGAATTATGGCGTCTTCGATTTTGAATAAACTGTGACATTTATGTTTGACGGTAAATATTAAATTTTAAATCGTTAAATCATTATTTTAACTGCTACTTCTCAGTTAGTTTTTAGTCCGAAACATAGCATTATAATTGGATACATGTCGTTATCCTTTCTTTTTGGCTAGAATTAAAATTATGCCTTCTCAGCGAAAAACAGTTGTATATATATATATATATATATATATATATATATATATATATATATATATATATATATATGTATATATATATATATATATATATATATATATATATATATATATATATATATATATATATATATATATATATGTATATATATATATATATATATATATATATATATATATATATATATATATATATATATATATATATATATATATATATATATATATATGACAAGAAGAGCAACTAAGGAAAGTTAAAGATACCTCGTTTGACATTGTTATGGTGCTTGGAATACGAATGAATGAAGAAATATTTCTTTGCGGCTTTGCGATGCACTTTAGAACTCTAAGGGGGGCAGGGGTGTATTATTTAGCTGATATAAAACTTGAAGGGATTAGGCTTCTCTATATTGCGCTGATTTCTTTTGATATGACCTGAACTTTTTGGCGTGTTCAATATTTATTTAAATATAGATGGTTAGGCCACAAAAGAACACACTAACCACATATCTGAACTAAATTAAAAGGGTTGGATAATTAAAGGCAAATAAAAAAAATGAAAATCTCCATTTACAACTTTCCAATCATAGGTGAGATTCAATACTTAAGCGAAATCCAAACTTCTGCCGATAGCATTTTCCATTGAAAGTCAGCCTAAATTCGGTAATGCACAGTGCAATTAGATGAATGGGAATATCAATTAGACTAATCGACTTTGTTTAAAAGCTCTGGGTACACTTTTAGGAGGTCACAAAGCAGGGAATGGAATGTTTTATTTAATTGTTCATTGTTTTTTTTAATAGCTAATAAGTACAATTTTTACTTAATAAAGTATTCATTTTGTCAAGGTAGGTGAATTTATATAATATTACTGAAGCAGCAGATTTTTCTACTAAAGAAATATATAAATATTAGTTTATTTTTTAATCATAATTATAGCAGTAGGAAATCCAATAGTTTAGTCATAAGTGGTAGGTTGGCTGACAAAATAAATATATTTACATACTTATCTTATGAGAAATGCCGCTGAAACTTTCGTGTAGGTGGAGTTAGAATAAAAAATCTTAAGCTATAAGCAAAAGAAGCACGGGCAACATTGTCTAATTTGAAGGGAAAAAAGGTATGACTTATTCGGAAGAGGATTTTGAATCCATTCACTGTTTCCACCACCTGGAAACAGGTACAACGGAGATAGACAAAGATTGGGCCACTGGATCCCTTTCTTTGTTCATACAATAGGAATACTCATGTAGAAAACATGTTTATCAATCATTAGATAGAAGAAAGCACTTTTCACTTGGTCTTTGGGTATTTATTTATTTGTTTAAGAGGAATAATTTGCAAGGTTTCATCAAAAGGAAAGCCATTCAACATAAGGTATCTTTTTCCTAGTAGTGAGTGATGATAACATTTTACTTCCTAGCAGTTTAGAAGGAATGTGAGCGTATCCGAACAGATTTTAATCATTTATAAATTAGCTGGAAGGTCAGATGAGGCTGCCTACCCTAAGCACGTGCCATATAAAAATGTTTCGTCAAGATCCAACTTAATGAAATTATTTTTCTAAGCATCACGATTAATATTGTTCGAAATGAAAGTGTTCTTTATTTAGTTAAGAGAGCTTCTATGACTTATGGGTGAAATAACGCTCTCATCCAGCTTATTCCATAAGCATATTATTAGAATAGCTTTACAGCTATTAAGAAAACAAGAGAATGCTCTCTACATAGATACTATGCACACCAACTAGGCTGGCTGGCATCCGAATTGACAGTATCATGCAATGTATTTCTCCAGGTATTGTGAAGAACGAGTTTGCTACCGCATGTAGCTACGTACTTATAAGACATGTTTACTGTACTCTGGATAGGAATTATAATATTTTTTGAAGGTTGCGTGTCTCCTGAGGTGCACCAGACCATGATACCTTTTTTCTCTTGCTTTTCCTTTCGCTCTCTTTAGTTTAAAATTTTTTAGTGTGATCGCTGTGATCTTTTGAATAATTTATAGCATTGTATTTTATCCTGTACTTCTGTTGTAATATCTCTCCCTATCATTTTGGCCACCATAGTTTGGGAAGAAAATTGCTCTTTTGCACCTAACTTGCAGTTTCATAGATCCCAACTCTACACTTAACATGTATACTTCATAGCCATGCTTACTTTTTATCTATATCCTATCTTGCATTACTTACAACCAAAATTTGATTTGAAGCTCCTGTAGAATTGGTGATGGAAGCATAATTTTCCAAATCATTATGGCCGCAACTGTTGGTATTGGACAAAATTAAGGATGGCCATCTTATATTCTGTACATTTTTTCCTGATAACAACACAGCCTACTTGTAAAAGCTTCGATGTTTATTTGTTTTGAAGGTGACTTTAGAATCCTCATATTTTGTATTTGAGTGGACCCGTTGTTTAAAAGTGAGAGTCTCTGCTGGCTGACGGAATAATGCAATACCTATCAACCTGCGAAAGCGGACAATTTTAGCGCTCAATTAGCGGAAGAGTTTAATATATCATGAACATAAGCTTCTACGATTGTGACAGCATTAGAAAAACCTTGTAAGACGTCATCTGCGAAGAACATGAGTGGGATAAACACGAAAGTAACTGGCAGTGGTCGTTCAACACTAATAAAGTTTATCGTTAAACAATATATAAATAATGCAGCGAAGATGACAGCTGACCTCAATACCTAACTGAAAGAAACATTTCGATAGCAACTCAGCGCCAAGACATTCACAAGCAAAGATGCATCGAAGAGTAGATTTTCCGACACTGCTGGTAACGAACAAAAACGACAAATTTCGATTGAGATAGAGTTACGATCATAAATTATGGATATTTGATGGCAGGAAGAACTTAGTATTGTCAAAAATTTAGTATTTATATTATTTCCCACAAATACTCATACGTATGGCATGGAGAAACCCCCTAAAATGCCTAAATCCAGACTTCCTGCTTTCTAACATCAAGGGTCAGGGTGGATGCTTAATGGATATGACGGCTATATCATGATAGTCAGCTATTCTTATCATTACAATAAATAGGCAGGTTACTGCCAACAAACGTCTAGACATTCTAACCACCATTTTCAAGATGATAATTCACCCGTTAACGCATCCAAAAACATTAGGTTTTGGTTTGACGAGAATCAGAATGTAATCCAACATCTGCCCGGGCCAGCAAAGTCACCTGATCTAAACATAATCTCAACATTACTTTCAGATTTGTAGAAGAAATTTTGAAGCAAATTATGTCTATATGCTCCTTTGATAATAGAAATTCACTAACCCATGATATACTGCAGACTAAAAATATTACTATTTTCTTATGTTTTACATTAAGGTATGCTTTTGTTGCGGATATAGGGTAGTGCTCTTACTCTCCTAGTACTCTGAAAAATATTCCCTATATCTTTTCTAAACAATATTTTTTCATGTACATTTGACAAAGCTTGATTCTCATTCTTACTCTATCCTTATCTTCTCTTACTATTTTTAAATGATAAGAAAAGGGGGAATGTACCAGATTCCTTTCCATGCTAATGTCTAAAGTAAAAAAAATTGTATTTAAGAAAAACGATGCAATGCGAGAGAAAAAACAAATTGCATGCCCTCCAACTTCATATATGAAAAATCTAAAATCCAGAAGGATTATATCTTAACCTTCTCTTATAAAACTGACACTTCGAATCACACGATCTACCTCATCGTAGGTCTATGAGATACAAAATATATCTGATGTTTAAAATGAAATCCTCGAAATTAAACCCTGGAAAAATTTAATTAGATTCATTTTGATGAGATTCCTTCCACTCCTATTCTCTAAAAAAAGTAAAATTGTTTTGACACATTTTGCTTTGAGAAATGCTGAAATAAATTAAATTTATGCGCAACATCTCTGAGAGAGGAAGATCTACCCCATATATTTCATATCCCTTCAAAAGTAACAGCTCCTTGTTAAAATGATTTTTATTACCTGAAAAAAAAACGAAATAATCTTTTAGTATCTTATATAATTCTCATCGTTGGCTTGAGGAAACATTTGAATTTACACCTTCTAAATATCTTAAATATTAGCAACACATTTAATTTTGTATAAGATTCTATTTTTTACACGCTATCATCTATTCCCATCATATATTACTGGTTTTGCCTGGGATCGTCGCTTGTGAGAACTTTTCTTTGGATACTTATTCGCTATACGGAGATGGTTCACATAATGAATCTCTTGACCAGGTGAGACTTGTCGCTATAAAGCAGAAAAATGAAGTCGTCAATGGCCTATGATGACCAATAATCTGGCTCAGTTAAAGCAGATAATTATTATTTAGAAATAGTAATGTTTCCTTAGCAGTGAGGGATGGAGGCCCATCTTGCATGGACACAAAATCATTCGTCTTCTCCATCTACTCTGATATAATTAGGATAAAATATGATTAGACAGGTAAATTTAATTAGTTTTTACGACTCGTTGAATAAATAGGATCGATGCTTTTGTCCTCAGATGGTCCTGGAAATGAACACAGTGACACTAAATTAAAAATATGGGTCGTTCCAGACAAATGTCATTTTGAAATAACATGAGTTTTTGTAGCCATTGTTGCATGAAGTCGATCAAATTGAGTATTTTCTGATGTATCCAATGGTAAATCGTTTCTCATCAGAAAACCAAAGTTTACACCCAGACACAATTGGCCGAAATCTTCGTAATGTATATTCGCATCGATGTAAACGACTTTCTTTCACAGTTTTTTTAAAAACAGTAATTAAACTTTACTGTGTAAATTTTTCAACCGAAGAACGTTATAATTATCTATTGTACATATTATGATAAACATCGAATCCTACTTTCTTTTGCAACTTCATTTTATCCTTTAAATTAAAACAATTTAATTTCGTTTCTCAATGTTTCTCAATGTTATGCTCGTTTTCTTACTTGACGGCCTTAAATGATGCCGGTCTATTTAAGTTTTTTTTAAATGTCTATTACCCTTTTTTGCTAATTCCTCTAAATAACTTCAAAAAAGATTCTGTATAATGGATATCTTTTTTCTCCAAGTATGCTTATTATTATGTTCTTATTAAATTCTCTCATTCACATCTACATGGGTTTATAATGGAAAAAATGTAAATTAAAATTCTACTCAAGGCAAAAAAGATGAAATGCGCAACTATTTTTGTATATTTATGGGTGGGGAGAAAAAGGTCCATTCGGAAATGGCATGGATTTATAACAAAAAAATAAAATTGTTATTTGAAGAGAAAATAAGTATTTTTAATTTGCTATTTTTATTTTAGCCCTATATTTATTGATTATTAAGATATTACTTCTCCTAATTAGTACCATTTGCCATTTTCAGGAGTCGGCCCTGGAATGACTCATATATATATATATATATATATATATATATATATATATATATATATATATATTAAGGAAAAATCACATTACGACTGATATACAATGGATGTTGTTAATAGCCCAAGGAAAGGAAAAGTGTTATCAGAAACGGAAGGAATCACAGAGGAGTCTAACGCTGAAAGTAAAATACGACCCGGACAAAGAATCCCCACAAAACTGTAAAACAAGAAAAGAAAACACTCCAGATAAAATAACCCCAATCACATGAATATCGACGGGCAAAGAGAATACCGCAAAGAGCAGGACTAACGAAATAAAATGGAATAAACAGAGATAACGGTGAACAAAAATTTTACCAGTAAATACGAAAGAACGGAAGAACAAACAGACAATCTATGGTAAAATATTCCGAAGAATTGATCAAGAGGTAATTTCTTTTTCTTATACTTACAGTTCTCTAAGCCATCGTGATTCCTAAATCTATTATATAAATATATATATATATTTATATATATATATATATATATATATATATATATATATATATATATATATATATTCCAATCTTACAACTTTTACTAAATATAAATTCACTATAATTATTAATATATCCATATATTCTTTTGTCCACTTGTGTACTCATTCCTACATCCATTCTATCAATAAAAAGAATCATAGAGTTTCGGCAATAAATATCTACATAAATTCCCATATATTTTGCTCAAACTTTATTTAGATATTATTATTACTGTATATTTTTTAGCCCAATAACCTTATGTTATTATTATTATTATTATTATTATTATTATTATTATTATTATTATTTGTTTTATTAGTGAGAAATAAATTTACTTTTTTATAAGACTCGCTGTCTTTGTGCTCACTTAAAATCTAGAACCGGATATTTCCGTGGGTTGCCAACCGTATAAAATTTTCCTTTCATCTTCAACTATATTTTACAGAGAGTAGAGTTATCTATCTAGGCAAGTTAACGTCCGAAATGCTCTGTATTAAAACATGCGCAACGATATAATTAATGTTATTGAATCTATGTTTTGCGCGAAATAATATAAAAAATTAAATACAAAACTATATATAAATAAAAGTAACAATAGTAAAGTTATGGAGCTCACACACACACGGAAACATATTTTTGTTCAATTTTCAGCGTTGCAGTTCCTGCGTCCGAACGCATTAAAGAACCTCTGATTAGAGTTAAAATTTGTACGAAATAATTATCTCTAAATACGAAATCTTGTTTTAAAACTCCGTATTCTTGAAGGGAAGTGTTATGCAGTATTCATATTGCAAAATTTGATTGAGAAAACCAAAGAGACCTCAAAATTGACCACTTCGGAATTTTATAAAATATTATAATGGGTTCACGATAAACCAAAATAACATTCCATGTAACGGGAATACAAATGATAAGTGTTGTAAAGAGAACACGGTTAACAAATTGTAAATACTTCTCTTCTGCATTATAATCACAATTAAACAGCCTAGTTATATTTCTTTGAATTATTGTCATTTTATCAATCACTTCCTTATTTTTATCACTATATGAAAATAAATAAACTTTTCTCTCCGTTATTGGAAGAATTTTAAAAAGACCTTTAAAAATAAAGGAAACTAGAAAATAGTAAATTTGAGTTAATAAATATAAAAATAGAATATAAGTCTACAGGAAATAATTTCAATCTTATCTTAATATATTTAATATAAATCCGTTTACATTGATGAAAACAATCGGCATCTATAGTTTAGATCGCCTAAACAAGAGAGAGAGGACAGTTGGCAAGTAAAGGGTGTTCCAATAACTTGGATTGATTTTAAATGTGAGTTAAGTTTAAGCGTTTAATGAGTTTTTTTTCTTTTTCTTTCAGATTTAACAACTTCAGTCTTTGGCAATTTCAACCATGGAAAGATTAACAATCGAACAACGTGTTAAAGTTATCGAAGCCTATTACGAAAATAGAAGTTCAAACAGAAACGCATTTCGGGACCTTCTCGATTATTGGGATCAACATAATGGACCAACCGAGAGTGCAATTGTGAAAATTGTTCTTAAATTCAAACAAACGTGGTCGGTGGCAGATATAAAAACGCCATTACGGGCTCGTTAACGCCGTTCAGCTAAAAACATTGATCCAGACACCTCTATTCGTCATCGCGCGCAGAAAGTGATCCTCTCCACAACAACGTTACATCGAAATTTGACAAAAGATTTGTCTCCACACGCTTAAAAAATTCAATTGAAACAAGAACTGAAGATTGCTGACCATTTAAAGCGTACATTTGTCAATTGGGTGAACGAGCAAAAACAAGGCGATTTTCATCTTGGTGGCTTCGTTAATAAGGTGTATTGTCGCACTTAGGCTGAGGAAAATCCCAGGAAGATTGTTGAAAAGCCATTGCATCCACAAAAGGTCACTGTTGGGTGTTCATTTTTTGCTAGCGAAATCATTGGGCCGTATTTCTTCGAAAATGATGCTGGGAATTCTGTTATGGTGACAGGCGAGCGATACCGTGCCATGATAACCAACCTTTTATGGCCTGAATTGAATTCTATGGATGTCGAAGATTTGTAGTTTCAACAGAAGGGCGCCACATTCCACAGAGCCAATGTAAATATGGCTTTATTGAATGAAAAGTTCCCAAGTCGCATCATCTCACGAAACAGCGAGGTCAACTGGCGACTACGATCGTGTGACTTGACGCCTTTAAATTTATTCCTTTTGGTTCATCTCAAAAGTAAGGTCTATGCCAACAAGCCAACAACAATTCAACAGCTAAAGGATAAGATTATAAGGCATATTGATAAGATTGAGGAGCAACTAGGCAGAGACGTCATTAAAAATTTTGACCATCGAGTGGAGGTGTGCCGTTGAAGCCTCGGCGGACATTTAGGCGATATTATTTTTCACACATAATTTCCATGACCAATAACACTGGTATATTTACTGCTAACTTCGATCCGCCTTAATCGAACACCGATTATAAGAGATAGTCTTAAGAAAACGACAAATGTAATGGTTTTGTTTTGTTTCTGTAATGTGTATATATTAGTGGTTAAAATAATAATTAGCTTACTTCAAAATAATGTTAATGTAAGTAGTAAGAATAAATTTAATATTATGGGAACTAATAAAATCGATAAAAATAAATTCCAAGAAAATATAAAATACCACATGTCCTCTGGTCGTATATGTGAAACGAGAGTTGGACTGCGTTTAACTACCATCCGAATAAAGAATATCGAATCCACCTACAAAATTCCTTTTACCTTTAGAGAAAGTCTCTAATCGTAATTTACCCAGCCTACTAAGCAAGAAGAGAGCTTACTCTTTTGGAGTCGTAACCTTGTGAATACAAGGCATTCACTAAGGAAGCACGTAGGAAGCCACCCATTCGAATCAAGATATATAATTGGCTGCCCCAAGAGTGGTACCAAAATTCGGTGACAAATCACCCATTGGTAATCACACCACGCTCGAAATGGCTTACCTCAGTTACCTTATGACGACCACCTATAATACTATTGAAGAAGCAAAAGGACATACCAGACTATTAAGCAATTTACATGGACACCGGAAATGATAAGAATAAACAAAGAAATACGAAGAACAACACAAATGAACAACAACGAAAAAATTAATGAGATTAAAGAGTAGAAACTAGAAATCTAGGCTCTTATTGTAGTAAGAAAAACAAAAAGAAGTTTAGGACGATGTTACTTAATAAATATAGTTAGAAACTAAGGCAAAAAAATCTAGAAAAAGGTAAGACAATTCAAAGATAAACATTCGAGAGAGAATAAAAAGCAAAGCAGAAATCATAATAATATTTGGTGAACATTTAGAAAACTCCTCATTATAAATGATAAAAAAATTTAAAATTATTACATAGAATTTTAAAAATAGATCATTGATACACTATAAAAAGAAATAAAAAAATACCCTCCTTCCATGTTTTTTTTCAGAAAAAAGAGAGACCAAACAAAGGAATTGAGTGTCTATTTACGACGGAAGAATTAGAGAAAATGATTTTAAGCTTTAAAAGGAAAGCCCCTCAAAAATTTGAGCTAGGGATAAAATATTTTATAGAAGCCTCATACCACCTTCTCTAGGGTTTAACAACACTTTGAATGCAAATATTAATGTAGGATGATTGCCCAGATGAACTTGAGGTAGCCAAAATTATCTTTGTGATAAAATCAGAAAAGCCACCATGCAGGTGTGAAAACTATTGACCAATATCATTGCTCGTTTTGATCAGGAAAGTATATTTAATCGTATATTAATGGAATTTCTAAAAAAAAATATTTTTTAAATACCTGATAATTCGAATTCACCAAGAATAGAAGTACATAGATGTTGCTTAGAATTATCAGAAAAAATAGCAAAGGCAAAAGGAGAAAAGGAGAGTATAGATATTTGTAGTAGACAGAGATGTATCCAGAACTTTCCACAAAGTTTGACAGATAAGAAAACATTGAGAATACTCAAAACAAATACTATGTGCCTATGTTAGATACAGATACACCTAAATAGGTCTGGATAATCTCTAGGCAAACTTATATAAGCTAGAAGAAAGATTACATTAGAGAAGGTCTTTGGGCCAAACGCTCTGATAAACCAGCTATAAATGTGAGATTCCTTATTATACAATTAACAGATGATATGACACAACTTATCTTGCGCCCATTCAAGAATGGGCTGATGCAAGCTAGAATGAGAGCAAGAAAACTAGAATCAATAAACAACTATGGAAAATTAAAGGATAATACAAACAAAAACAAGTTTAAATTGTACCACGGGACGCCAAAAAAATATAAGACAGCTACGTAGAAGGATAAAAATACAGACACGTGTATATCCTCGATTGTAAAGTATTAATACTTACAATATTAATAAGAAGTTAAAAGAAATACGTAACAGTGAGAATAAACAGAGTATAAATTGTACTGGAACTACTCTTCAGATTGAGAATTCTTAGTCTAAAGAACAAAATGAAAATATATCAAGTTATAATGCAATCTGCATTAGGTTAGCCAGCGGTGGCAATGAGCACGATCCCAGAGGCCAGCTTACAACAGATTCAGAGGATACAGAACAATGCAATTTACATAATAGGGAATACTAGAATAGCATGGATCAGAAATGAATGAGATTTGCAAAGAGAGGAAAAATTGATTCCTATTAAAAAATATTACGAGAAAGTGCAACAAACATAAGAATAACTTAAAGGGAGATAGGAAGACTTGCTAACCAGGTAGATCTCCTAAAGTTCTAAAAAGGTTGGATAGCTCTTCGGCTATTCCCCAGGTAATTTAGGAATAATATATAGAGAAGTGTAAGAATGATATGTGTAAATTGATTAATAATAAAACAGAAAAATAAAGATAAGTTAACTTAAAGCAGAAGTAAAGTTTCAATAATATAAAAGTAATTAGACGGCTAGTTCAGACTTGAATTACACAGGAAATTTAGTCATAGATATACTCGCTGCTTCAATGTGCACAGTTCGAAGCCCACCCCAGCTCGGGCTTTAACGAAGTAAGAAATAACTATTACCGAAGAAAGATTATTCCGTTTTCTCTTTCCTACGGTGAAGTTGGATTCATTTCCTCACTCTCTTGCGATCATGAGTTATATATATATATATATATATATATATATATATATATATATATATATATATATATATATATATATATATATATATATATATATATATCAGTGTAGATGGATAGCAGTCTTTCTTGAATGCAAATTCTGTTGGAGACCATGGAGTATTTAGCCTTAGTTAATTTTGTTTGGCAACTTTCTATTCTTCTTGTACCTAGTAGATCACTTATCTTGTATTCATCTCTCTTTTAAATGAATGGGTTTGGTAAAAACCAAACTAAATTGCTGAACTTTCGATCTTATTCGATGATCTTCGGAGCGTTTTGATATATTCTTTCCTACTTTACCAATGAATGTGGTTTCGGAATCAGAGTGAATGAAAGAAAACGATTTTTAGGTGGTATTTATTCCACCTGGTTGATCATAACGTTAGAGGAAACGAGCCAATCCAGTGAGTAGAATTTTAAAACAACTTTGATGTTCAATCCAGTTTAACGCTTGACTATTGATGACCGGCTTCTCTTCGTTTATTAAAATGGCTTCTAAGATGTTCAGCCTAGCTTTATTTCCCTCATTTCTTTTAATTATGGTGTTGTCAACTAAAATATCTCTCGTCAGTTTCATGTTTTGTTCGATTTCCCTATGATTTTCAGGTCCTTCCCTTTGCAGATGCATCGTTAGACGTCTCGAAAGTGTAGTAGTTGTTATGCCAATATACGTTGGTTGACTTGAGATTAGAGGAGTTTTGGCAGCTGTTGTTTTTCATAAGAAGATTGTTGGCTTTTGTTGTTTTGTCGTAAATAATCACTTGAATTTTATCTAATACTATTCCACCATCTACTAAATTTACTATACTATCTTATTTCAAAACGCTCCGATAATGATCAAATAAGATCAAAAGATTAGCAATTTAGTTTGGTTTTTACCAAACCCATTTATTTAAAAGAAAGATAAATACATGACAAGGGATATACCATCTTCCTAGATGGAATAAAAAAGACAGTTATAAGAATCGGAAGTTGCCAAAGGAAATAAACTAAGGCGGATTACACCATGGTCTTCAACAATATTTGCATATATATATATATATATATATATATATATATATATATATTGTCGTAGAATGGACTCTCGACGATATACCATATATAACTATTCGTTGAGGGAACCTACTTAATTATCTTTAGAGTGCGTGGATGTCTGGCTGGCTGATATTATGTATCTTGGATATACTTACGAAGTGGAACTGAGCTCAAGGATGATAATATTGCTATCATTAATAAAATAGAGTTTTATTAATAATAACTATCAACAACACACAAAACGGAAAATATTGGCATAAACAGAGAATGGAAAGGGTCGTAGGGACTCGAGCTAATCGGAGGATTAAAAGATTTAAACATGTAAAACAAATATAAAGTTAAAGGGGGGTGATGGTTCGCTAAACCATTTAAAGCACAGGATCGAATTGAAAAAGGGTTGAAATACTCAAAGGTAACGTTCGGCTTACGTAATTTATGCTTGTTGTGCAGAGGAAAGTGACGTGAAGGAATTTTCGGTCCGCTGGCGAGTTCCAGCCGAAGGGGGGGGGATTAAATGATCCTGAAGGGGCGTCTTGGGAATGAGAACCATTTCTTGACCAACGGCTTGAAGAACAATGGCTGTTCTACGTTGTTCTCTTCTGAACACAGGGAGGGGGGAGAACCGTCTCTTGTCTACGGGCTCGAGAACAATGGCTGTTCTAATGTGGTTCTCTTCTGAACAACAAGGGGGAAGGGTGAGAACCATTTCTTGGCCAACGGGATCAAACGAACAATGGCTGTTCTACGTTGTTCGCTTCTGAACAACGGAGGGGGGGGGGGGGTGAGAACCGTTTCTTGTCAACGGGCTCGAACGAACAATGGCTGTTCTAACGTTGATTTCTTTCTAAACAACAGGGGAAGGGTGAGAACCGTTTCTTGGCGAACGGGCTCAAACGAACAATGGCTGTTCTACGTTGTTCTCTTCTGAATAGCAGGGGGGGGGGGGGGAACTGTTTCTTGTCAACGGGCTCAAAAGAACAATGGCTGTTCTACTTTTTTTCTCTTTCTGAACAACAAGAGGACTTGACGTCACGAAGGCTCGAACCTTGGCACTCAAGGGATATTGTCCTTCTTCTGGACAAGTGATGGTGAATCTCGAGGTCGAGGTCCCATGGCGCACAAGGAGAGAGAGGGTCGTGGTGATGTTTTCTGACGAAAATCTGGATCTCCAATCTGATCTTAGTGGTAAAGTTTCCATCTAAATAGTCGAGACACTTCCTTGGCGTGGGGGACAATGGAGTGGGAGCTTCGAGGGAATGCACAGCCGAGCCTGAGAACAAGCCTTATCTGCCCATCAGCCTAACTTAATCTGGCGTGATCGGCCGGAGGGGGCGAACGGCGGGGAGAATGTTGTTTCTGGACTGGCGCGCGGCCAGGCTGTTCCAGATTTGGTTTAAGGGGGAGATGCGTTAAAGCCGCAGAGGATTTCGGAGCGCGTGGCTGATGGAGTTTAAGCACTTATTTTTGATGAAATGATTTCACCACAGGACAGGAAAAGTACGTTTCTTCTAATATTCGGGTCACTCTAGAAATAATTCGCACTGACGAGCGATTATACAAAGGTGAATCCTGTGACGTCGGAGAGTCCTTGAGGGAGTTCACCTTGCGGTATTCTTCAATGTCGAGGACTATTTCTGTGTTTTGGAGTACACCGGGATAGAAAGGGGGGGACTGGGAGGGCTTCTCTGAGTTGAACTTGCTTCTCAATCCAAGTTAACTAAAAGTTCTGTGTGACCACCAGAAACTGGCTTGAGGGTGAGCTTCTTCTAAGTCCCTTTCGTTGGTATTCGGGCCTCTAGCAGTCCTTAGTTGTCTAGATGTCTAACGTAATCTACGTCGTTCTTCCAAAGTTATTTGATTTTCATACTTCGCCATCCAACTGGGGGCAGGAAAAGGAAAGGGGGATGAGTGGAAACACTGCATTAAATCTCTTGTTCTAAGGATTTTTCTCAGGGCGTCTTTCAGCTAGCCTTAAAGGGACCTTATGGCTTTAAGACGACGCTCTTCTAACTTTGCTTCTGCGGTGAAATTGAATATCAACTCATGGGGGACATCTTTCTGTTTTAACCCATGTTAGGCTCACCAGGGTCCGAGATGTGATGATTAGTGCATTCTGTGGTCTTGGGCGGCATTTCAGGTTCTTCTCGAGGCAAGGAAAGATAGAGGGTGAGGTTAAGTGGTCGGGCTACGCCGCCACCAATGCCAGGATGTTGTGTTTAAGGACCAGTTACTCAGTTGTGAGGATGGGGTATTGATTTCCCTACATATCTCTCTTCCAAGAACTTGATAGGGGGAACTCCAGTGAAAAACAAAAACAAATAAGTAAATATCATCGATAACAGCAAACTTGCATGTCTTAGAGCATACTGCTGATTATCACGTTAGATGGGGTAAACCCTACTCTTAACTTAAGTTTCTTTTAAATTGGGCGCACATGCGTGCGCGTACAAAGGCAAGGGATAGAAATAGGCCTCGCGAGCCTATTGGGGTATGTTTCACAACACCCACTTTAACATACAAACAGACAAAACATAAATTATCGATTACACAAAAAGAAAGGAGCCCGGCTCGAAAGTGGTATCTAACCAGCTACGTCTTTACGTTTCTAAACTTTAAGAACTTAAATACATACACCAAATACGAACACACAAAAATGAACAATGCATTTAAGATTACCGGGTGTTGAAATAACCCTCAATGACGTTTCGACTCAGGTTATACAGTGGCTTTGCCTTATCAGCCACTTTGATATAATTAATATTAACGTGGTGCTAGATGACCATTACTTTACCACGCCTGAGTCGGTCGTTCGGTTTATTGAGTCTACCCAAGTATGTCACAACATAGTAAAGGTACACTGGGAGATCGTGTCTGGATTCGATCTAATAGGGTCGGGGAAAATTTTCCCTACGGGATCGTTAATGGCCGTGGCGCTCATGATGACTTGGTAACTTCGTAGATGCTTCGTTCTAGGGGCAAAGACTACTGGGGGTAGGGGATAATCCTTATTGACTTCTATCATCTGACTCGGTTTACCTTCGTTTTTTCTCCTTCGTCACACCATTTGGCTGGGTTGTCATCGTAGCGACTTCCTTAGGTACACATGCAGGTACAGCTTCTCTACTTCCTTCTTCCTCCATCGTCACCCCATTTGATTGGGTTCTAATCGTAAGTACTTTTTTAGGTACATGTACCAGTTTCCATTTCTTTCTTTCTTTATCGTCACGCCATTTGGCTGGGTTTGAATAGAATGTACTTTCCTAGGTCCATGCCGGGATAAACCCGCCTCGACCTACACCTGGTCCTTGCTAGATGGCCTTTCATGCGCGAGCATTCTTTCTTTTTCTTCTCTCTCTTCTCTTTCCGCTTGGGCTAGTTCTTTTTCTATCTGTAGTTTTCTTTCTTCTACTTCTCTCTTTATCTATATTTTCTTCCTTCTGATTCTATTTTCATCTGTATTCTTCTTTTTTCGGCTTCTTTTTTATCACTATTCTTTTTCTTCGGCTTCTCTTTCTACTTACATTCTTATTTCTCCTGCTTCTCTTTTCAACTGTATTATTCTTAATTTTGTTTTACTTCCTCTCGTTATTCTTTATTCTTCTGCTTTTAATTTCCACTGTATTCTTGTTTCGTCTACTATATTTTTCATGTGTATTCTTCTTTCTTCTATTTCTATATCCTTCCCTATTCTTCCTTTTTCTATTTTTATGTCATTCATATTCTCATTTTTCTGTTTCTCTTTCCATCCGTATACTTATTTATTCGTATCCTTTTTTCCATTCTCTTCTCCTTTCTTCGCTTTCTATTTTCCACTCTATTCTTCTTTCTTCGCTTTCTATTCTGTGTTCTTTCCGAACGTAGGCAACCATATCTTTGTCTCTAGTCCAAGCACTTGGCCTTCTTGGAAGAATTTTTCGAACGAATCCATTTTGTGTATGTCCGTTAAACTCTCACTGCTGTACGCTCAGTTAATTATGCAACCACTAACCAGCTAGCGCTCTGCCAAACTTTCCTTAATCCCAATACTTTGCTAATTCGAATACCATTCCACAAAATATTACAGAATTAATAGAGCTTTCATCCTACATTAAAAATTAAAACCATGAAAACTACAGATTTAGTAAAACACTTAAGAGTAATGCCGACAATTTGTATTTGATCTGCAAAAAATTTTCATATTAATAATTACTTGACATATTTGTATTCCAACGATTATCCCATTACGCTAAGGTTAGTCAATCTAATTCTTTATTTTTGACCTTGCCAAAAAGTGAAGTCTTGCTGAGTTTCTCCTGTCTTTTATCATTTTCCATTCGGAATTTTATACGCTTTGTCAATGTAAGTAAATCCAGATCTCGTTAGTAGCCGTTGTGCAGTATCTAAACTCATTAGGTTAAAAGCACTAAGCTCAAAAACTAAATCTTATAAAGTATACTTTGATAACCTATTAAATCCATAAAACATCTTCAAAGGATCTTAAAATTTAAAATCTAAATTTGAGTATACCTACCTTTCTGGGAGTCATAGAGAATTTCAGTTTAGATATTAGTTTTGCCAATTCTTTAGCTGAATAGCCAAAGAAATTTTGGGAAATACTACGGATTCCATACAATAAACAACGGCAATTGTGGAAGAAGCAGGCGGAATTAAAAGATTTTTAAATAGTATTTTTATAATTAATTACAAAAGAAATGTAAATTAGTAGCAAAATTGAAAATAAGGTGCCAGAAGAGTATTTTGTTTATTAAATAACTTTCTAGCTAACTCAAGCCATTGATCAAGCAGCACTGGATAACAAAGGTGGCGTTCAATGTGTCAAATACTTGAAATGACGGTGTTAACAAAATTAGTACCCACCTGCACTCGAAGCGCAGAGAAAATTTTTTTTAGGTTTTATATGAGTCGAAGGGCAAATTGAATATGTGGAGAAGTTTAAGGTCGATTCTAATCAACTAGTTACTACAGCATAAAATTATGGGAAATCAACCCCTCTAGAGACACCCTCCGTCAAATGAGATTGTCAAATGTCACATATTTTAGCTAAACTGTGAATCGTTTGCGTGCGTTCTCAACTCCAATACCCGCGCATGGATATGAACCTTTGGATCTTGGACAATTTTTAAATAACAAGGACAACAACTGTGAAAAGCCCTTTCAATTTAGTTTACCCGAAGCAGGGTCAAAATTTTTAACCCACACTGGATTAGAAACTATTGAACAACTATCATTTTATAGAAAATTATTAATTGAATTAACAAAAACATAATTCTGAAAACTGAAATTTTCTATTGTCCTAAGAAAAACTAAGCTGAGGTTCACTTGATTCTAAGTGACAAGGTTTTGAGACTTTTTATGATGTAAATAGTTATTGTATGTTTAAAAGTTCTCTACCGATTGGGGAATGTTCATCTCTCTTATTTTAATAAAGTTTCAGATGTATTAGTGTCAGTGAAGATAACCAAAATTAAGTATGGGTAAGGGTATTTCAACAATCAAATGTAATCTTTGAATCGATCAATAAATGCATTAAAATTCACAAATAAAGAAATTCCATTGTTTTTCCTAAATCTAATAGCATCTAAATACCCTTCATTTTCCAATCACAGGTTAGTATTTTCATTGAAAAAATTGATTTTATGTATCATTCTTTCATTTGCAGTAGAGACATAAAATGTCCCCGCTAAAAGAAATCGCAAGGTGTTAAATCTTTGGAATTGGTGGATGGGAGGGCACTAAGTTAATTGATTATACAAAACCATCTGATTGGTGAAAATTTCGCTGATTCTTTCTCTCACAGCAATCTATCTACGCGCTGGAGTTCTGCTGATTCCACCTAATCTATTGAGATAATTTCTATTTAGTTTCTCAACCTTTGTTCCTTAAATGTGCTCTTTTATAGTTGGATTCATCTTATATACTATTATTAATAATTAAATATATGATGTATGATGGTATAAATAATAAATAGACTTTTAGGGGCCATCCTCTATATGTACATATCTTGGGATTGTGTGCAGTATTCGTGTGACACTCTGGGAACATCTTACGACTATGTACCTATCTAAGGAAAGGTAAAATTAACCATGCACTACTTCTAGTGAAAGGGTAAGGGTGACTTAGAAAAAAACATGTAATTTCAATTTAGACAGATGAGTGGCAACTTGCTTGCCACTCATCGGGGACGAAGGCACAAAATCAAATAAAGAAGATAGGGAACAGATGACGAGCTAAGAATGCAATAGTAAATAAAGTGAAATTCCTGAAATTATTTCGTAAATAATCTCTTTTATACAGAGTAATGATTGCCGAAGCATTCAAATCATCCATTTGTAACTTGCCAAACCAATGACTTCAATCTTATTCCAATCGAGTGTAACAAATTTGATGGAGGGTAAAATCTGAGTATTTGGAGCTATCGATGGGTAGTGCCATCTACTTGTATGTTAAAAAAGTTTTGTGTGTTTTCTATAATCACCCTATCTGACTCACTAGATATAGAGCTTTATTTCTCAAACCTCTATTTAGAAACGGCTTCTTATTTGCATTTAGTTCTGTTGTAGGTTGAATTTGGTGAAATATATTTATACATTCCGCGATTATCAGGATAACTCTTATTTTTTATGTATATATTAAACTTAAGAATACTAAATGTTTATGAAGGCAAGATGTGATAGGAGAATTTGGAATCTGTGTGAATGGTTACTTGGAGAAAATATTGAGTATAGAGTGAAACAAGGATGCCATCTTACATTCAATCCACCATTAGAAATATGTATCAAAAGAAATAGAATGCCAAATATGAATAAAGGTTAGAAAAGATATAGATTTAAAGTGGCAGTTTATTAAAAAGTGACCATCATAAACTAAAGTTTAATTGTATGTGATATAAAGATGCCCAGGAGGACTGGCTGAGCTTTTATATTCTTTATATATTTTTCTACTCTATTCAGCCGCGTATGCCGATTAGGGATTTGATTTCGAATAATCTTAATTGCGTTTTCTTATTTAATTCTTTATCTTTTCTCCTATTTTCTGCCTAATGGTTTTTAGCAAGTTAATTTTTTGGGCTTCATTTTCGATCCAGTTTGGCCAAGTGGTGATCTCTTCTTCTACAATATATTGTGTTCATTGTTCGGTCTCATTGTTTCTTTTCTTGCATCACATTTTTTTTCGTAGTCAATTTATTGGTCATTCTTCTGTTTTATATTTACTTGGTACAATGTTACAAATAACATTTAATAAGTAAAAACTAATAGAGTCTTAATTACAAAATAGTTTGTTAATATTCCTTGCGTAAACGTAAGTCTGATTACCTTCACTAACATGAATGCAACTTTATCATTTTTAAGTCAAACGAGATGAAACTTATTATAAATTTAATACCTTTCAATTATAATAATTTTAATCTTTGTTTACTTTGCTGTTTGACACAAAATCTTAACAATAGACATACAAAGAGAGCATAATTTTAGCAATGATAATTGTAAACTATTAAAAAAACAATAAATACAGGTTTCGTTGAAATTTCTTTTATTCTCTCTAACTGAAATGATATTAACAAAACATGTCACATTAAATCTTTAGAATGGTAAATTTACAGGGTAGAAAACGAGGTATACACTGCTTTTTACAATTCATTTCAAATATGTTTACATACCATTAATTAAACCTACGTTAATACCATAGGCTGTTTGGAAACCCAAACCTTTTTAAAGTCTCTGTTTTCCTAGATCTCTAAACTAATATTCGTTTTCTCTTCGGCAACTTCATGATTCTGTGTATTTAGCTCAAAAATTGTAACAGTCCTGCGGCAAATCATGTGGGGGAAAGACGTCATTTCTCTGGGTGTGGGGTTGTGCAGATACCCTGAGGTACTACCTAAGAATATGCGCAAGACTTATTAAATTCATTTAGTTTCTTTTCTTTTCAAAATAAATTTAGATGAGTACATTTATTTTTCAGAATATAAAACGTTTTTTCATTTCCGTTTATTTTGGAGGCTTTATTTTATTTAGTTTCCTTCCATTAAAGATGCAAAATGGATGTCTCCAAAACGAGATGGAGGGGATACGAAAAGTGTTGTCAGATGCTGACGTTGCAAGTAAATCAGTTGGATTGAGTGACAAAGTACAATATCGGGTGATGAATCAGAATGTTGGGATGTTTAAAAAGAGCAAGATTTATTGTTATTGAGTTTTGAGAAAGTTTAATTTCTATGGGTTTTTTAATGTATTTATCCAATAATATAATATGTAATCCTACTGAAATATTATCCTATGTATAATGAGTAAAATCTCAATCTATTTTTACTTATATGCTTTATTTAACAAAAATAAAATTGGGGGACTCAAACACTCCACGGTACTAACGGCAGGAAAAAACATGGTACTAACGCAGGGTTTATCTCTATTTTCCATGTTCTTTCAAGATATATTGAATTTCCTGAAAGAAGTAAATTCATAAAAAAGCTCCCGTTTATGAATATTTTTAGAAAATTTGACACATTCGTGTCTGTATAAAAGTAAATCTGTATATTTTTTAATTTAGTAAAATGCTTAAAAGTCTCATGCATCTCTCTTAAATGATTACCATCTTCTCCACTCTTACCAAGAACATAGTGAATAAGAGCAGACGTAATCCAAGTATGTATGTCAAAGAAATTGCGTTGTAAGTCAAATTGATCCATCTGACCAAAATGCAAAAAATCCTTTACGATGAGATGAAACTTCATCCATTCAAGATAGCTAACTGACATCTGATTTCCACCGCCACCGAAATCAAGAGCGTTGAGAGAGAAGAGCTGCTCATATGACGGCTCCTTGATTGCTCGCACTCTTCAATTCCATGAACTAATGAGAAGTTGTTCATTTTTCACCCCACCTACATAACAGAATGCTCGTGTTTGGGTACAAAATTTAGATTTAACTTAAAAGCTGACTATCTCTCAATACACATAAGACAGCTTTGGTGATGGTTTGGGTGGGCGTAATATAAACCGTTTAAAATGAACACTTAATTTTCATTGCAGGGTAATTAATGATCATGCTACATGTTTATGGGGAGATCTTGGTAGACACCACCCTATAAAAGGTCTGTGTATCACTTTAACAAGATGAAACAAGCAACCTAACACAGCCAAAAATTCCAGACTAGGCCAAGCAAATTGTAAAGAGTTTTGGTCAAATGAACTCAAACCTCCTAGTCCACCAGATTTGAAAGCCATATATCTTGCAGTCAGATCGTTGTTTGCGCAGAAGCCCGTACAAAATCACGCAAGGTTTCGAAGTTTTAAAGTGCAAACTGGAAAAATACTGGGGAGAAATATCAGTTGAAAGCCTGCGTTCTCCTTGAGCTCAGGTTATACCTGGGCTTCGTTGTCTTCGATGCAAATGGGGAACAAATTGAATTATAATTATATCATTTTGTAGCATAATTTTCTTTCGCTTTAATCTAAGCATTATCTGATATTGCATTGGGATCTGATAAAAATTGTATAAATGTCATTTGACCCTTCATATTTCCACTTTTGAGTGAAATTACAAAATTATTAAATTTTATGGAAAATTATGACGTAGAATGATTAATAATAATGTGTTATTGCTCTTTAATTAACTTTAATTATTTTTTATATTTAATTGTATATTGAAATTAGTACGTATAATTTAAACATAATTTAATTAACAATATATTAGCCTAAAAACAGTTCATACGCGTTTGGATAAAATATGTTTTTTTTAAATTGTGAAGTTAAATTTTAGTCAATTCCTAGAGAGAGCTTTAAAAAATATTCTAAATTTTCAGACGTATTTGCAAGTGGGAATGTTGTATCAGAATAATTAATTGAAAAAAATTCATATCAGACATTTTTTCTTAAAGTTCAACTTCAATATCTTCAATTTCATTTCAATAAACATATTTTTGGGGGGAAACACGCATATTTTATTGAACAAACTTTTAAAGTTAGCAGATAATTTGGATCAATTTTTAATTTGATAAAGCTTTCCTTAATTTTCTTTCCCGACTTTTCGATTCCTTTCATAATAATTGCATAGAAATATGTACTAGACATGTTGCTAACCTTAGGAGGTAAATAGAAATCATTAATTTTATAAAGAGATATCTATATCAAGTTTTATTTATATTACTTTGGTTATTATTTGTTTTCTATTTCTCAAATACGGGCGTATGTATATATACATCCTAGAGCACAGAGAATAAGATAAAAAAAGGTATGCTGACCCAAGTGGCGTGCTCTTATTTATTCTGATCTATAACCTTAAGACCTTCAAAACTTTCAATAGTTCATGGACTAACCTTAGAGGGACGTTGGCGATTATATGATCCAAACGAGGATGTAAAAGAACATAAGGTTTTCAAACTTTGTTAGAATCGGCCGGATAGTTATGAAGTTTTTGCCAAATAATTCCCCGGCCTACTTCGGTAGTACTTTAACAATTATAGTATTCTAAAGAGAATATAAAACAACATATGGGTTTTAAAATTCGTTATAATAGGACGAATAGTTACAAATGTTATTACAAAAAAAAAAAAAAGGAAAAACGGGGACCGACTGACATAGTGAGATATATTATCGCACTCGAATAAAAAGGCGAATGGGTCTTAAATTAAGATTATGTTACGAGCTATAATCCAATTGATGCTAATCTTACTTTTTACGAGAGTCAAATATTTACTAAAATCAGCATTTCGTCAACAATCATATCATGCATGGAATCTGTCACTAGTATAAGGTTTTAGTCTTTTTTGCAGATTTGATGGTTGCCCATAAGACATTTTTACACTTAAATTAATGTCTATCGGCATAAACAACTTGTTTAATGATGGACACATTTCCGATCCGGTTGAGATCAGGAGAGGTTGGTGGTCACACCATCAACTTGTCAGTTTGAATGCCGTATGAGCCTGCAAACGCTTGGTTGTCCCTGGCTGAGTGGGATAGAACGATATCATGCAAGAAAGCTATACTCTTTTGAAGTGACATGTCATCAACTCATGGAACTATGACCTCCTTCAAGAGATTGCATTAGTCGCTGCAGTCATTCTACCCCCACCAGACACCATGAAAGTACCATCAACATTACACCTCTTCCTGGTGTTGACATCGCAAACATTGGTGAGGTTCATCTCGCAAATAGACTCAGCTATTTGCACAACCGTCAGGTATCTCAAGGTTCAGCCTAGTATGATTAGTTAAGAGAACGCGACTCAGGTACTTCGCAATATACTTCAAGGTCCGTTAAATCATAAAATTCTTGTGATGCCACGTCATCGGTAAATGCTAATGACCAGGAGCAAGGAAAATGAATTTTCCTGTTTGACCGGGTTCCTACCTAGTGAGGGGTTCTTTAAAAATCATATAACCGTGTCCACATTTCGAACTAACATTTCCACAATAACATGAACAAAGGTGTCTTCAGCACTTTCCTTATAATGAAAGACTTTTCTTTATCGTTGATGCTTTTGGGGTGTACCATTTTAAGTTGCGTGCGACTCTATCTATTCCTCACTATGTCAGTTGGTTGGTCGGTTCGTCGGTGCCCGTTTTGCTTTTTTTTGGATTGGTAATAACATTGTAACTATTCAGCCGATTCTAACGAAATTTAAAATTTCTATGGTTTTTTTACATTCTCTTTAGAATGATATAATTAACTAGGAACTCTCAAGCTTATTCCGGGAATTATTTTGTTTTGGCATTAACATCAGAACTATTTGTCTGATTCTAACAAAATTTAAAACCTTTGTTTTTTTTCACTTTTTTTAGTATGATATAATTGCCAAGATCTTTCTAAGGTTAGTCAGAGAATTATTGAAAGTTTTGAAGGTCGTAAGGTCATAAATCAGAATAAGTGAGACCACGCGACTTTACTCAGCAGAACTTGTCCTTAAAGAGGATAGATCCTGTTAGCGTGATTCACCCAAAAAGCGGTGAATCCAAAATAAAATTTGAAGGCCGTATTACGATACAGCATAATTAAAACATAATATTATTATGGCCATATTGTGGACCAGCTTGGAAAGGCATCATGAAATTAAATGAAAAAAAACGATAAATCGTAATTTTACTTACCAAACTATTAGCCCCGTTTAAAGTAAATAATATAACTTAAACATTTAGTGTTTAAGTTAACTTTAAATGGTCTAAAGGGGGCGTCCCAATTTCTATCGGTACTTTCTTCTTTAACTACTGAATCATTAAAGAATTAGGGACGTATGAATCTAGAAAATTTAACCCCCTCGATGAACTTATAGGGTTCGCTTTCCTTAAAATGATCAATTTTTCTGCAAACTTAATCAGTAGTTATGGATTAAATAAAGGAAACATTTCTTAATGCTTTTCCTGTTTTGTTACTATTACCATTACAAAATTATTCTACTGAGATTAGATGTGAGATTAAAGGGTTATCAGAAGTAAACAACTCCTTCCCCCATCAACCTGACTATGCAAATATTTCTAACTACATAAAAAAATAAATCACATAATCCACATCCTCTAAACCTTGGATGAATGTGGTCCAGAAATCATCAGTAATATACACTTCGAACAACTTGGACCAAATTAAATGCAAGTTGTAACCATTGCTGCAAACGAAAATTATTTCATAACGAGATACCTTATATTAAAAAGCAGAATCACAATATATAAATCAAACAAAAAGCGTACACTATATTCCTTACACTGCCAATCTATCTTCTCTTTCCTCCTTTCAAATCGGGGAGCCCCTAATCTTAAGATGTGAGATTAAAGGGTTATCAGAAGTAAACAACTCCTTCCCCCATCAACCAGACTATGCAAATATTTCTAACTACATAGAAAATAAATCACATAATCCACATCCTCTAAACCTTGGATGAATGTGGTCCAGAAATCATCAGTAATATACACTTCGAACAACTTGGACCAAATTAAATGCAAGTTGTAACCATTGCTGCAAACGAAAATTATTTCATAACGAGATACCTTATATTAAAAAGCAGAATCACAATATATAAATCAAACAAAAAGCGTACACTATATTCCTTACACTGCCAATCTATCTTCTCTTTCCTCCTTTCAAATCGGGGAGCCCCTAATCTTAAGATGTGAGATTAAAGGGTTATCAGAAGTAAACAACTCCTTCCCCCATCAACCAGACTATGCAAATATTTCTAACTACATAGAAAATAAATCACATAATCCACATCCTCTAAACCTTGGATGAATGTGGTCCAGAAATCATCAGTAATATACACTTCGAACAACTTGGACCAAATTAAATGCAAGTTCTAACCATTGCTGCAAACGAAAATTATTTCATAACGAGATACCTTATATTAAAAAGCAGAATCACAATATATAAATCAAACAAAAAGCGTACACTATATTCCTTACACTGCCAATCTATCTTCTCTTTCCTCCTTTCAAATCGGGGAGCCCCTAATCTTAAGATGTGAGATTAAAGGGTTATCAGAAGTAAACAACTCCTTCCCCCATCAACCAGACTATGCAAATATTTCTAACTACATAGAAAATAAATCACATAATCCACATCCTCTAAACCTTGGATGAATGTGGTCCAGAAATCATCAGTAATATACACTTCGAACAACTTGGACCAAATTAAATGCAAGTTGTAACCATTGCTGCAAACGAAAATTATTTCATAACAATTACCTTATATTAAAAAGCAGGATCACAATATATAAATCAAACAAAAAGCGTACACTATATTCCTTACACTGCCAATCTATCTTCTCTTTCCTCCTTTCAAATCGGGGAGCCCCTAATCTTAAGATGTGAGATTAAAGGGTTATCAGAAGTAAACAACTCCTTCCCCCATCAACCAGACTATGCAAATATTTCTAACTACATAGAAAATAAATCACATAATCCACATCCTCTAAACCTTGGATGAATGTGGTCCAGAAATCATCAGTAATATACACTTCGAACAACTTGGACCAAATTAAATGCAAGTTGTAACCATTGCTGCAAACGAAAATTATTTCATAACGAGATACCTTATATTAAAAAGCAGAATCACAATATATAAATCAAACAAAAAGCGTACACTATATTCCTTACACTGCCAATCTATCTTCTCTTTCCTCCTTTCAAATCGGGGAGCCCCTAATCTTAAGATGTGAGATTAAAGGGTTATCAGAAGTAAACAACTCCTTCCCCCATCAACCAGACTATGCAAATATTTCTAACTACATAGAAAATAAATCACATAATCCACATCCTCTAAACCTTGGATGAATGTGGTCCAGAAATCATCAGTAATATACACTTCGAACAATTTGGACCAAATTAAATGCAAGTTGTAACCATTGCTGCAAACGAAAATTATTTCATAACGAGATACCTTATATTAAAAAGCAGGATCACAATATATAAATCAAACAAAAAGCGTACACTATATTCCTTACACTGCCAATCTATCTTCTCTTTCCTCCTTTCAAATCGGGGAGCCCCTAATCTTAAGATGTGAGATTAAAGGGTTATCAGAAGTAAACAACTCCTTCCCCCATCAACCAGACTATGCAAATATTTCTAACTACATAGAAAATAAATCACATAATCCACATCCTCTAAACCTTGGATGAATGTGGTCCAGAAATCATCAGTAATATACACTTCGAACAACTTGGACCAAATTAAATGCAAGTTGTAACCATTGCTGCAAACGAAAATTATTTCATAACGAGATACCTTATATTAAAAAGCAGAATCACAATATATAAATCAAACAAAAAGCGTACACTATATTCCTTACACTGCCAATCTATCTTCTCTTTCCTCCTTTCAAATCGGGGAGCCCCTAATCTTAAGATGTGAGATTAAAGGGTTATCAGAAGTAAACAACTCCTTCCCCCATCAACCAGACTATGCAAATATTTCTAACTACATAGAAAATAAATCACATAATCCACATCCTCTAAACCTTGGATGAATGTGGTCCAGAAATCATCAGTAATATACACTTCGAACAACTTGGACCAAATTAAATGCAAGTTGTAACCATTGCTGCAAACGAAAATTATTTCATAACGAGATACCTTATATTAAAAAGCAGAATCACAATATATAAATCAAACAAAAAGCGTACACTATATTCCTTACACTGCCAATCTATCTTCTCTTTCCTCCTTTCAAATCGGGGAGCCCCTAATCTTAAGATGTGAGATTAAAGGGTTATAAGAAGTAAACAACTCCTTTCCCCATCAACCAGACTATGCAAATATTTCTAACTACATAGAAAATAAATCACATAATCCACATCCTCTAAACCTTGGATGAATGTGGTCCAGAAATCATCAGTAATATACACTTCGAATACTTGGACCAAATTAAATGCAAGTTGTAACCATTGCTGCAAACGAAAATTATTTCATAACGAGATACCTTATATTAAAAAGCAGAATCACAATATATAAATCAAACAAAAAGCGTACACTATATTCCTTACACTGCCAATCTATCTTCTCTTTCCTCCTTTCAAATCGGGGAGCCCCTAATCTTAAGATGTGAGATTAAAGGGTTATCAGAAGTAAACAACTCCTTCCCCCATCAACCAGACTATGCAAATATTTCTAACTACATAGAAAATAAATCACATAATCCACATCCTCTAAACCTTGGATGAATGTGGTCCAGAAATCATCAGTAATATACACTTCGAACAACTTGGACCAAATTAAATGCAAGTTGTAACCATTGCTGCAAACGAAAATTATTTCATAACGAGATACCTTATATTAAAAAGCAGAATCACAATATATAAATCAAACAAAAAGCGTAAACTATATTTTTTACACTGCCATCTATCTTCTCTTTCCTCCTTTCAAATCGGGGAGCCCCTAATCTTAAGATGTGAGATTAAAGGGTTATCAGAAGTAAACAACTCCTTCCCCCATCAACCAGACTATGCAAATATTTCTAACTACATAGAAAATAAATCACATAATCCACATCCTCTAAACCTTGGATGAATGTGGTCCAGAAATCATCAGTAATATACACTTCGAACAACTTGGACCAAATTAAATGCAAGTTGTAACCATTGCTGCAAACGAAAATTATTTCATAACGAGATACCTTATATTAAAAAGCAGGATCACAATATATAAATCAAACAAAAAGCGTACACTATATTCCTTACACTGCCAATCTATCTTCTCTTTCCTCCTTTCAAATCGGGGAGCCCCTAATCTTAAGATGTGAGATTAAAGGGTTATCAGAAGTAAACAACTCCTTCCCCCATCAACCAGACTATGCAAATATTTCTAACTACATAGAAAATAAATCACATAATCCACATCCTCTAAACCTTGGATGAATGTGGTCCAGAAATCATCAGTAATATACACTTCGAACAACTTGGACCAAATTAAATGCAAGTTGTAACCATTGCTGCAAACGAAAATTATTTCATAACGAGATACCTTATATTAAAAAGCAGGATCACAATATATAAATCAAACAAAAAGCGTACACTATATTCCTTACACTGCCAATCTATCTTCTCTTTCCTCCTTTCAAATCGGGGAGCCCCTAATCTTAAGATGTGAGATTAAAGGGTTATCAGAAGTAAACAACTCCTTCCCCCATCAACCAGACTATGCAAATATTTCTAACTACATAGAAAATAAATCACATAATCCACATCCTCTAAACCTTGGATGAATGTGGTCCAGAAATCATCAGTAATATACACTTCGAACAACTTGGACCAAATTAAATGCAAGTTGTAACCATTGCTGCAAACGAAAATTATTTCATAACGAGATACCTTATATTAAAAAGCAGAATCACAATATATAAATCAAACAAAAAGCGTACACTATATTCCTTACACTGCCATATCTATCTTCTCTTTCCTCCTTTCAAATCGGGGAGCCCCTAATCTTAAACTAAATTTCTTCGGAGTTTCTTTTATCATTTACTCACTATAGTTTTAGACCATTATAATCGAAACCCAATCTTCTCATAAACCAGACTTGAAAGAATCTGCGTTGGATCTTCTAAGCCTAACCACATAAAATGCTCCTGAAACATTTGCCAACAGCAAAGCTTTCGATGACATTCCATACAAAGAAATCCAACCAACTATCCGTCGTTGAGATGCCCACTTTATATTAGCTGTTCAAACATCAAACATCCATTATCCCAGAAAGGATAATCTCACGTCTCCGCAATGCTCGGGAAATATTTAATCACTAATGCATGATATACCACCACCCAGAGCTCCTCCAAATATACATAGCTTCCTAATGGAAATTATATTGGTGAAGGTGAGATTTGCAAAGGGAAAGAGTGTGTGCGTTTAGTGGTTAAGATAAAGCAAGGAAGTAGCTGATAAAGAGAGATTCTGAAAAGACTTGAGTTGAGTGGTAGATGGTATTGGGAATGGATATCAGGCAGATGTTTGTAACAAATGAGATAACTACCGCTTTTGGAGAATATGGGGAGAACGAAAATGGAAAGTGGTTGGTTTAGGTACTAGGGAAACCTGCCAAATGAGAATGAGGTTATCCATTCGCATTAGTACGATATGTGTTTAAATTTTTTGATGCATGGATAGGAACGCATGAGGAAGTCAGAAAGTAATGTCGAATAAGAAGTGAAATTTTATTAAATCAGAGATTACATGAGAGTTTCGAGAGTAAAAGAGATGACATAAGTGTGAACGATTTGATAGAGAAAATATGGGGCATCGGAGAGGGACCACGTCCCCAGTTTCTGTCTTCCGCAATGACCACGCTACACACTTTCACACCAACATTTCCCCATATCCACACGCATTATCTGATCACATCCCTATATGCATGATGATCGCATCAGAGCCAATAATTATAGCCAATCTCTCATCTTCAACTAAAACAACAGGAACTGGGACATGTTCAAAAGACACATAATTGAGAAGACACCACACAATCTCAACTTACAGAACATTAACACTAGTCACATAAAGAAAAGATCACTGATTTTTCTCATGTACACCATAAACACCACACGAAACCTACATACAGAACGTAAAACATTCACACATAAACAATTTACGTTCTACACACACAGAAAAACACATTCCAAAATACATCAACCAAGACAAAAGAATTCCAAGAAAACATGACATCACAATCCTACGTGCATGCATCTTACAATGCGTGTAGCTATACCTGGACTGCTAGTGGCGTGAGGTGGTCTGAATTCCGGACGGAGCTGAACTCACTGACCCTTTCTTCTTCTGGCAGTGCGTAAAGAGCATTGTGGCACGCACCCATCACTCTCAAACTTAACAACCGCAAACTTACTGACACTAATATAATCCTCGATGCCTTCCTTTCCCACTATTACACGGTGCATACACATAACCCACAAAAACACACGCTCAAGTGCAATTCCATGAAATCAGCCCGCTCCCTGATACGAATGGAGGCACTCGACAGCACTGACACATTAATCACTCCTATCACCGTCGAGAATAAAAAAACACTACAGTAATTAAATACCAAGATAAGTTAAATGCCCTGAAAGGTGGGAAGAGTAGCAAGTGGATGAATAAATATAACAAGATCCCCTCCCTATTTTTGGATTGAAACTAGACATGTTTTTTTAATATATTAAATTTCGTTTCCTTCTAATACCTAAAATTCCAATTAATATTTCGCGTCTCTGGTGTGAGTTCGTGGTTTCATATCCGTTCTAAAAAGATCTTTTTATTTACATCTTCCTTTGGCTTTTGTATAAGACACGCACGTTTATTCCAGCTTTTAAATTGCATTTTGGAATTTTTCATCATGAAGGCATAAGGTTCATCTCATGGGGATATACGGGAACCAAAAATTGAATTTAGGAAATCTCATAGATCTATTCAACTTTTTATTAAAATTAATGAAATTTTTGCTCACTAAATTCAAGTCTTTAATTATATCTATTCAGTATAACATATCACTCTTCAATCTAAATCACAACCGCAAAATTGTTGTAATTACCACCATGATTCTCATCTGATCGCTCCTCATTCAATTCATATCACAGTTAACCCTGCTATGGAGTTGATGATGTAATGAGTTAATTTAATTATTAGGAGATTTTGCAAATTATACGAAAAAGAAGGATGAAGAACAAATTGCAAACCAAACGCAATATTTTTCTTGGTTCGTTTTGTTGAAGTTTAGAGCTCCACATCAGCAGATGGCGTCTCTTATCCCTCCCATCGCTTAAGAGATTAAAGTAAAAAGTTTTAATCCTCTGCCTGTTTTGTAGACTCCCAAAATGTTACCACAATTAAGTGGGACCGCGGTTTCTGGGAGTTTGGGGCTTTTTCAAGTTTGGGGAATCTTATGGCACCCTTATATGCTAAAAATTCATGCAAAACATAGGAAGAGGAAGTTCTACTCCAAGTTAAACTCATGTGGAATACATCCAAGTCGGGTGTTCCTACTCCATTATTGCATCTACTTTGTGTCATATCCACTTGGAAACGACTGACCACTCTAAAACTCTTTTCATCTTGCAATACAGGGTAGATAGAGTCTGAAAAACACAGCATTGCCAGCTTGGAACCAGGTCAAACTTATAATATGTCGGCGTGCAGTGTATGAAAAAGGAGGACACCTTAGGTTTATTAGGTATAATTAAACCAAATTGGGAGACAGGTGAAGGACGTTTTTACATCTTTCCCAGATTCATGTATAACATCTGCCCTTTGCTGTAACCATTTAAATTTTATATTGTAAATGAACGACGATTTTCTCAAGAATTACATATAAACGTTGCACATATTGAAAATATAAGTTATGTTAGAGATGAAATAATATGCACATGCCTGTACTGATGTCCTTCAGATATTTCATTTGCCACTAAAATACCAATTTTCAGCTCCCAAAATGCCGAAGAATTGTTAACAAAAGAAGTCTTCGGTATTGCTATTTTAATAAATGGTTAGTTATTAATACAAATATTTTTAACAGCTTTCATTATATTTGGAAAAAGATAGACAACTATGAGAAATATTATTTTTTAATTTCTTGTAAAATAGCATTAATTTAGGAAGAACAATTGAAAATATATACGCACCTTATTATAAATTCTCAATTGCGATTAGTTTTTAAAATACTTCCCTTGTAAATATTGCTCAAATATAGACAAACGCCATAATCACGATTATTTGCCTGTGTTTATCTATAAAAATATGCATTTTTTTCTTCTACTATCCGTTCTCAGATAGGCAGAACTAGCCATGTTTGAAAGCAATGCATGATCGAAGGAAATAGACCACCTCTCTTGCGCTAAAGCTCAAGATTATCTCGTCTTTTGGTCGCTTAAACGATTTTCTTTCAAATTATTTTACAATTTAATTTTACCTCGCTCTGTATAATCTTGTTTCAAATTAAATAATGAGTTGAATATGTATTAAAAATATTAACTTAATCAAGGAGGCCTTTTCAGTTATGTTGCCATAGAAGTTTGATGAAAATTATGCTTAAGAGAAGAGAATTTTCCGTGGATGGAAGAAGATGCTACCTGGAGGGTGTTTCTCTTTTAGCTTTTTTACTATCTCGTAAATAGAGTAAAGACCATGAAAATTGTTTCAGTACGAAGATTGAAATTTTTGCTTTCAAGTTTTACTGGTTTTAGAATCTATCAAGTCGTGATTAGATCAGTTACAAGTCTTTTGTAAAAATATGTGAAAACAATAAGTTTTCATTTGTTGTATACAAAATTATTGAGACATAATACCAGAATTGCAAATATTTCCTATAAATTAATTTCTATTTGTGATCTTTTTATTTTTCACAAAGTGATACCATTAAATTCAAGGAGATTTTTATTGCATATTCTATATATAATAAAGGACAAGGATGTATGGAGGAGTCAGGAGGTGTAGAACCTTTGCTGTCAGGGTGGTTGTATCCTTCGGAATGGCTCTGGCAGCACCGGGAACCAAAGGCTCTCAACTATCAGTTCGTGGCCTCAAGTGTCACACCCTTACATACCATTTCGACTGCTGGGCCAAACTAAGTGGGAGGACCCACTTGTGAGCCAAGAGCCCTGTGGATAGTCTATGAGATAGTTTCAGTGGTCAATCTGCTAGTCTACTGCAACTCACTGCCTGATTCCTGTTGTCTTGAGTCTGCCTCTTGCCACTGGTGCAATCATCTGTCTGCCAAGTCAGTGAGGTTAGGGGTTGCTTGCCCCTAGCATCACTTAAAACAATTCACGGTGCAGGTTTCTCCCATAGTAACCTCCTGGACAAGCAGATAGAGCCGCCGTGACTTAAAACTGCTGACTGGAGCAGGTTTGGTAGACTGGAAGCTGCCAGGCAGAACTTTGCACGTTGGGCGGCGAAGGAAAGATGATCATTTGGAGTGGAAATGAGGATAGCACTCTCTTCGGTTCTAGCTGTGTGTCTAGGCAGCTCTTTTTAGGGGAGTACTGCCTACCTCCAGTGGAGGAGCCCCCTTGAAAATTTGGCCCCAAAGTTGTCTGTTCGAAGTCTAATCCTGCTTGCAGTACCGTAACCAGTGAGATACTCTTTAAGGCGGCAAAATAAAATAAATAAACAGGTAACGTTTTTAGCCTGGAATGTGAGAACTTTAATGGATTTCAAAGTAAAGGAAATACGTCACTGTATAATTCAAATGATTGTGGCCGAATTACAAAGCTACAGATTAGATTTTGCTGCTCTCTCGGAAACGAGATTACCTCTTGAGAGTTTATAAACGAGTAATGTCGGTCACAATGAAAGGCTAATTACCGTGCGAATTCCCCTAGCCAAAGGTCTATTTGCAACATTAGTCAGTATTTACGGGCCAACTCTTGATTTGGAGGAAAAAGGAAGGATAAATTTTATGATGATATTCAAACAATCACTAAGACAGTCCCCTACAATGACAAACTGATTTTACTAGGTTACCTTTATGCCTGAGTTGGAACTGACGAAGAAGCCTGGCCTGGAATTTTGAGGAAAGCAAGGCATACGCAAAATGAACTAAAACGGACTCTGTCTTCTATCCTTCTGTGTAGAACACAACCTAACTGTTAAAAACAATTGGTTTCGAGGGAAAAACAAAAAATAAAGGTACGTGGATGCATCCAAGATCTCGGCATTGACATCAGATTGACCACATAATAGTGAGCATATAAAAGATGAGCACATAACCAGGGCCATGGGAGTGGCTGAGTGTAGGCCAGACTATCATTTGCTGGTGTTAAAGATACAGAGGGATATACGCCCACCAGCGAGAAGAAAATGTCAACAAACCTGCAAACGCATCAACTGTCAAGCATTAAATAACCCACGTAAACAAGAGGAACTTCAGTGAGAAATTCGTGGGAGGTGGCGAATTTTAAGGTTGACTCTAAACCCGTTACACAAAAAATAATGAAGTCAACTCATTAACAAAATATACCAAAGTACGTTGGACCGCCTTGGGACAGACATAAAATGCAATATAGACTGGTTTGAGGAATCTAATGTAGCCATGCAAAAGTTTTGAAAGAAAAGCATAAAGCCCATGATGTTTACATTTATAATTCCTCATCAGCGAACCGTAAGAAGAAATGGCAAGACGAAAGGGCAGAGATAAAAAGCAATCTCAGAAAAATAAATGATAACTGGTGGCTGACTCGTGATGAGGAAATACAAAGATTTGCTGATGACAACAAAATACACGACACCTATGATGCCATAAAATGTATCTATGTACCATAAAAAATACAACAATTCTACTTTGATCTGCTGATAGCACAACTATAATCAAAGAAAAACAGGGAATTTTGAATAGATGGGTAAAGCACTTCAGTAGTCTACTGAACACGGTCAATGACACAGATGTCTCTATACTTAAGTACTGGCCTGAATTCCAGCAGATATCTGAACTCAGTGCATCACCTACTCGGGACAAGGTTGTAAAAAAGGATAAGACAATTAAGAAAACTTAAATTAGTAGAGCTGAATCGAGTCCCCTTGAAAATAAAGTATAAATATGAAGGTGAAAAACTAATATCAACTCTCCACGATTTCTTCTCAGCTTGCTGGTCGAGCTGTAGAATCCCCTCTAACTTTCGTAAAGCTAGCATCGTCAGAATACTGAAAAAGGATACACGGAAGTCTGTGGGAACAGTCAGGGATGGGTGTCTTTGCTTGATGTCCTGAAAATATCCTGCTAAAAGTGCTATTGCCAAGACTACTGACACACCTAGTTGATAAGATTCTCCCAGAATCGCAATACGGTTTTAGAGCCGATAGAACTCCCCTGGTCGTGGTGCATATTTGCTGTCAGATGCTTAAGAAATGCAAAGAACAACGTCAACCAATCAGCGCTGGTTTTGTCAATATTACAAAAGCTTTTAATACAGTGAATCGGGACCAGCTGTCTAAAATCCTTAGGAGATTTGGATGCTCGCCCACACTTGAAGAAATTGTTCCCTAATTACACAAAGGCACGCAGGCAAGAGTGATCTCAGGTGGCGATTTTTCCGAGTACTTCCCAGTTCAGGTTGAAGTAAAGCAGCGATGCGTGATGGCCCCACCTCTTGGGAACCACACATATTTTTTTTCAATAATGCAGCACAAGAAAATGGCATTGCCATTAGATACAGGATGGATAGGGGACTATTCAACATATAGAAATTTAGTGTAGGGAAAAATCTACGCTAGCCAGTTTCAGCTGTTAATGAGGCTTATTAGCGAGCTGGACTAAGAGTCAATATAAGAAAAACCAAGGTCATGCTAAATCACGCAGAGCATGAACAGGAGCCACGACAACCTATAATTATCAGCGGAGCAAGACTCAATAAAGTTGAGCACTTTACTTATCTTCGCATTGTTATTTCTAAGGAAAGTACACTTGAAAGAGAGATTATAAAGCGGATTCAGTCTGCTTTAGCAGCTTTTGGACGATTACAAGACAGGTTTTCTTAAACCACGCCTTGAAGCTCTCTAGAAAGGTAGCTATGTACCAGGCTCTTTGTGTTTCAACGCAGCTGTACGGGGCTGAGTCTTGGACACCTTACAGAAGACCTATATGAATGATGGAAGCTTTAGATATCCGTAACCTCCAAAGAATCCTTAGAATAATGTGGAGAGATAAATTACCACAAAATGAAATATTGCGTAGAATCAACTGCGATAATATAGCTTCGCTTGTCTTTAGACCTGATAAGAATGCCAGATGAACGACGGCCTGAATAAGACATTTACAGCAAAATTAGAGAAGGTGCCCGTCGTGCCAGCATACATAAAAAACCTATATTGACCATATAAAAACATTAAAAGCCTGCAACTTATGTAAACTCGAGCCACCTTAAATAATTAGTAAATGACAGACTAACTTGGCGGAGTACTATCACGGAGTGGGTACAACACCTAGATGCAGAAAGACAAAGAAAAAGGGACCAGGTTTGAGGTGCAAGACAATAGCGGCACCTAATCATCTGAGATGCAGACTATAACCGCCATGAATGTGAAACGGTCTTCCTGACAAGATCAGGTCTGCTCAGCCACATTGCGTGCCCATGGCAGAAAAGATGAGAGAGGTCGTCGTCGTGCCGACGGACACCTATAAGCAACGGATAAGGGGAAAATTTCCTGATAACATTTAAGTCATTTTGACATTAACAATACCAAAATTTTCCATTCCATCTTTTTTTTAAATAACAACCATGACATGGAAATCGAGAGGTAGAGTTAATTTCTGTATGCTGCAAGGAATCGAAATGAGGCCGGATGTGAACTGAGGGAAAGGTCCTCTTTTGACGAGTTGCTATAATTCCATGAAGTTATCTTTACAAATTACGAACCTTTTAACATTTTCATTTACATAATTTTAGAAAATCGAGAAACAAGATACTAATGTAAGGGAGCGTGCATTATTCATGACTGGGATGATAAGATTATCTGTATTGCCTTCATTTCGCATAAAATATTTATGTTATTCATAATATTTATTTGCGTATAAATGGAAGTATATTTTAAAACCTATTTATCTTAAAGTTGATTATATTTGAAATAATAGTTTTTTATTTCATCTGAAATAGTTTCTGAGGAATAAAATCTATAACATTAATCATGCATAATTTTCAACCCTCTATAAATATTGATTGATAATTAATCATAAAATATATTAAGGAGGTCTCTACCTTTCAATTTCTTTTATTCTCAAAATATTTTAATTTTTACAATTACTGATAAAATATTAAATATATTTTGTGGCTGTCGGATTACCTTAAAAGGGCACCTTTATCATTGAATAAGAAGAATAAACGTAATATTTTATTGAGTAGAGTATTTGGTAGAGTATGCAAATTTGCAGATGACACAAAAAATTGAAGTTAAAACTTTAAATAAGAACGTAAGCAAATTAATTCAGCTGGATCTAAATAAAATCTTCGAATATTCTAATGAATGAGAGATGGAATTCAATTTAGACAAGGGTATGTAAAATTATGCACATAGGTCGAAATAACCAAAGTTTTACGTATGAAATGTATGGTCAAATTCTTATCTCCGTGTAAGAAGAAAAAGATTTAGTGGTGAGGGTTTCAAAGAATTTTGAGTTAACAAACCGTGTGACAAAGCGTGTAAGACGGCGAACCGAATACTTGGATTTATTGCCAGAAGATTTCACCTCAAACAATAAAATATAATTATACCTCTATAGAAGGCCACATCTGGAATGCGCGATACAATTTTTATCAACTTATGCACATGTAAACATCAAGAAAATGGAAAGAATTCAAAGACAGGCAACTAAACTAATTCCCTCAATTAGAAAAAGGTCGTACATCGAAGATTATATTAATTAAAAGTACAAACTCTCGAAAGTAGACGATTTCGAGGTGAGCTTAACGAACTATTCAAAATTTCAAATATATTTATAAATGTAAATAATGAAATTTTTTAAGTACGACCATGGAACTTTTTTAAGTTCGACCGCAGGTTTCAAATGAACATAGGTAAAAAATTAGCACCTTTAAATTCATCGATAAATAGAACGCACTCACGCGGTAGGTAGTAAATGCTAGCAAGTTGAATAGATTTAAAAACAAAATTGACATTTATTTTACGGATAATGATATTGTTTAAATATGGAGCCGTGTTATGGATTGAATGACGCGCGAGTGAGCATCGTTGCGACAATGTACAAAGGTGGACTACCAGCATATTATTATAGCGTGGACTAAGTAGTCCACGCTGGCTACTTGTAACTATGTAACTACTTAGGAGGAATTACTGATTATTAAAGACAAAAATAATGAGCCCTAAAGATCTATATTAATTTTAAAGCATAAAAATGATTGAAACGTTTGTAATTTGTATAAAATGGCAGCAATATTAAACAAAATATACAACAATTGAAATAGAATAAACTTTAGTAAGTAGATTATCTGTACAAGTGCATTTGGAATCTTTTAGTGCTTACTATCAAATTATCCTATATTTATGCATTATGAGGTTATTCTTGTTGAAATGAAATTAATATTTCGAGTATGAAAGGAAACATAACCTGTGCTAAAAGTTTGTAAAGTTATATTGCTTATCGCCCAATAAAAATGGAAAAATGGACATTAGATTTACGTCGTTCGAAGTTTCCTCATTAATATATATATATATATATATATATATATATATATATATATATAAATAATGGAAGATATCAAATTGGCGTGATGTATTTCAGGGAAAGATAATGGTAAACCACAAAATATTGAATCAAGATTTTATTTATAACTATCGGACTAGTTTCGGCAAGATGCCATTTTTAACTATTAGTTGAAAATAGCACTTGCCGATAGTTTTAAATAAAATCTTGGGTCAAAACTTATGGTTTACCATTATCTTTCATATATATACATATATATATATATATATATATATATATATATATATTTATATATCCAACATAGCCCAAGAAAGAGAAAATGGAATCAACTTTTCTTCAGAAATAGTTATTTCCTACTTGGGAAAATTTGGTGCTAGGGTTGGATTAGAACCATGCACACTGAGGCAGGGATCAACCGCTTTGATCTCAATTAAACCAAGCTACGCGGAACACAAAAATCTTTCGGATAGTAACGTTTTTAAGGCACACTTCGCAAGGTTGATCGTGATGTGAATGAGAGAGAAGTTAATTGGGAATTGAAAGGACAAAGGAGAAATTGAGTTAAGCACGCGGCGAATATACAATGTATAGCTCTCATAATCACGAGAGAAGTATGAAATAAATCCAACATAGCTCCCGTGAAAAAGAGAAAATGGAATATTTTTTTCTTCGGAAATAGTAATGTCCTACTTTCAAAAGATCCGTGCTGTCGGAACTGATCGTGTGATTCATTTTCGGCAAAACGGGGAATAGGGAGATGATGAGTCTTATTTATTAATCAACCTTGAATGTTATGTGCTTATATGTCAAAGCAATTTCTAGCAGCACTATATATTTCGTAGCTTAGGTTCGCTACCCCTTCCTTAGGAGTGGGGCAAATTTAGTCGTTTTTAGAGAGTGCAATTTTGACTAAATGTAGAGTCGTGGGTCCTTTCGATACCCTTATTCCGGCTCCCTGTGAAAATTCGTGTATCATTTTTTTATTGCCAACACCAAGTGGATTTTCATGACATTAATGGTCCATTCCTATCAAGGTATTTTTTCATAGGGGTAGATTGTTTTACGTATTCTGAGTACTTTTGGTAGGCTGCGTAGTTTGCATAGTTTGCGTTTTCTTACAGGATTTTTACAGATGAGTTTTTCTATTATCGGTCGTGATTTGCTTCGATGATTTTGAGGCAGTTGGGCTTTGTTTCTTAATTTTGTTCCTTTTATACTTATTTAGTCTTTGGAGCTTATACTTGTGACTGAAAAGGTTTGGGCTGAATAACGATCATAGGAGAACTTGGCAGGTCTTAGTCCGTTTTTCTTCGACATTCTGTTGAGTTAAATCTTGAGACTGCAAGAAGCCGTAGCAACATTATTCTAGGCTACGAGGATCTAGGTGTTTGCAATCAATTTCCTGTAACTAAACTTCTTATCTGCCTAATTTTGGGGGTCAGATGCTCTTTGCTTAACCCACATTACATGCTCAGGACAAGATATGTGCCTAAAAAGTTAAAGCACATTTGTTAAGAGGTGTTCAAATTATCTAATATGTCCCGACTGTTCACACTATAAGCATATTATCGTGCGTCTTTGGGATTATTTAATAAGTATATTGAACTCAATTTTATAGCAGAAGCAATATGTTAGTATATATCTCAATTTTTCATGCGCTGACTCTTCCGGTGTCAAACACCTGCTGAACAGTTCTAATTCGGTCTCCTTGTTCTTATCTTTTAACTACTTCTCCTAATAATATACTATATTTGATACATTAGTGAGGTTTCTGCATTTAATTACTTCTGTCATATCGACCCACCTACTTATGGTTTATTAGTATTTCCTCCTTAATTTCTTCTACTGAACTCTTCCAGACCCAGCCATGGTTCGATTATATCATCGAATAAACGCATTTCTAGATGTGATAATAAATGATAGCATTGTTTTTTCTTTGATCTCCTCAATGGCCTTTTACCTCTCAGCGCGTTTAGTTTGACGAAGTTCGCTTGTTGATAAACAGAAGTCATTCAATTGTGAGCAGCATCTAAGGGGCGTTTATTGAAGAAAAAGGGAGCGGTATCAGTCAATATATCTTCAAAAGTTTAGTCTCCAGCATGCTGCAAGGAATTAAAGCAGTCCTGAAAAAGAAAGGACATCATTTTTAATATTGAATTTGACCATCAATTGAGTGAATTTATTAATATATTCTTTTTGGTCTCTAAATTTTGGTATCTTTCAATTTAAAATTATGATGTAAGTAGAGTAAAACAAAATGCAACCCTTGATTGTTCTAATAATTTTCTTTTATGAAAGAAATAGTAGTTTGTGGTAAAGGAGCGACGAATTACATGTGGAAGTATACAGATCAGCTATTAGCAAGGAAATAGGTGAATCAACGACGCATTCGACAAAATTCATGTTAAATAAATTTTAGGGAAATAAAATTGTGTGTTTAGGGATGTATATAACTGTTTGTAATGGAAAAGGAAAACTACTGTGAAGAAGTTTATTTATTATTAGATCTGTGAGAGAAATACTTCAGGGGTTTAGCCGGAGAAAATGGAAAAGAATGGCATATGTTTTAGGTTCTGAATGATTAAAGTTCACAAGGAAAGAAGTAAACTGTATGCTTACCAGTACAGGTACATCTTTCTAGCGAATAAATCTCATTTGTGCTCTCTGTCTTAATCATGCAATCTATCGCTCAAGACACTCCTGTAATTTCACAATTCAATTCCTCCATAATCTCAGACGGATTCATTCCCATTTCGATAATATTAGTTTTGAGAATAATATTCATTCTTACGTCACCTGATGCCTCAACTATTGCATCTCTATACATAGCGGTGCCCATACTTTACTCTTCAACTCGTGTATAACAGTGCAACGAGTTGCCTCTGGGTCCTTTTCTTGATGATTCAGATTTCCCGCATCACCTTTAAGCTGCTTATAAAGTCATAAATGCTTCTTCACCTTCTTATTACTCTTCTTTTCTCTCACTCTCTAGCTCAACACACGCGAGCACTGCGATCATGCTCTTCTCCACGCCTGGAAGTTTTTGGTATCCTGGCAGCCGTCTCCTTCCTTAAGACGGTTCCTTTTTTGTCTGTGTTACGAGATTATCAAACGTACGCCCCTTGGCATTCCTTTCTAATCCTCTATTTCTGCTTGTAAGAGTTGTTTGAATACACATAGCTTCTCCCTAACATTTTCCTATTCTCTCGACGGCCGGACGTACTCTGAAGATCTTTTGATGTTGAAGAGCGTCTTATAAAATCTATTTATATACCTTAAAAACGTTAATATTTCCTTTTATTAAGATATGCGTTGTGTTAGGAAATATTTTAACTATTATTATTAATTTATTGTTTAATTTGTGGTTTGGCTTTAAAAATTCAATTCAAATTCTGCATCGTGTCAATGACTGGGACGCATATGCATCAATTGGTGTTTAGTTTATTCTCTTACAATTTAGATTTAATTGAACATGATAGTTTTGGTGCTTATTAAACTCCAAAAACCCTTATTTATGGCGTTTTTTACCCTTAGTATGATTAGTTACTTTCAAATCTTCGAAGGTCCTACTGAGAGGAAGAAACTTTTCATTAATTTATCGTCACTGACGAAATTTATTCTGGCGTGTCAAGGCTCTTCTAACTTACTGGGTCTTTAAAAAATGTGAAAATAATGAAAAACATGTTATTTATTATATTAGGATCTACCATATAGGCCTTTTTCAGACCTTAAATATGCTCTCATTTTAACATCAATTTACATTCATAATGTTAATATATATTTTATAGTGGTGGATGAGTACATAATTGCATAAAATATTTTCTTTGCAGCCGGGGCTAGACTATTAGTCGCAATGCCACAAACCTAGCACTCATTAAGAATACCAGAGGGTGGAAAATGGGAAAGGACAAAAAAAGCAATTTGATCAAATAGTAGTGCGCTTACTAAAATACAAAGAAGAAGGTTATGGCCGAATATATACAAAGTAGCTTTTCACCTGAGGTATTCTCTTAGTTAATTGCATGGATCACGTTTGCTTGCACTCTACAACATAGCTTCCACGTTATAGTTCATAAGTCAAAAAATAAATAGGAGAAGAGCAGCAAGAAGATCTCACACTTACTCGTTTTCTGTTCAAATTCAATAGCAAATTTATACAAAAGTGTACTTGAAATTTGTCTTTTTAGAAAAATGGAGAGTTGCCCAGTCGTATTGCTGACGGTCCTGAAAAGGGTAAAGGAACTCCAGGAGACTTTTTTAGCTGATTAAGGAATTCTTACAATTACCCTTACTTAACTGCATTGACACGCACGTTATATTTCATTATAATTATCACTATATATTTCAATATAACAAAGTTAAATTTGAGTACCCCTTGTATTATTTTGATGAAATAATTAGGAAAGAGAATTTGAAATCTAAGTTTGATTAAGAAAACAATGTTTGATGGATAGGTGATCTCGTGAAGAACTCTGAATAAAAAATTTACAAAACGATGTAATAAAAAGCAATAATAAATGAAAAAGATAATTGTTCATTAGAAAACGGCATGATATAGTTTTACAGGATTAGATAAATTGTGGGATAGCTCTGAAGTTTAGAAGAGGAAATTATCGGAGGGGCCAGTTTATATATGTATATATATATATACACGAGATTCGGTCAATAAGTTTTGCGAATCGGTAGGGCAAATCAGAGGAAGGGGGATGGCAAATTGTGGAGGTGTTAGGACAAGTTATAACAAGTCAGGAATTGCAGCCGCACGCTCCTGCCTCATCTATTTAAGAAGTAGTAGCTGATCGCAGATCGTCAGTCACAAGTTTTTTAACAATAGAGAAGGTTGAGCACCGCGCATTTTTGACCAAGGAAGGCAAGAATGCAAAAGAGATTCATAAACGTATGGTTGCATGGACATCGACACCGCCCCTTCCTATGCAACCATTGCCCGTGTGAAGAGGATGATCCTCGAAAATCGACAAGGAAAGGTCGAAGAAATCGAGCAAAAACTTGAAATATCACATGGAAGTCTTATCAACATTATCCATGACAATTTGGCCATGGCTAAGGTCTCTGCCAGTTGGATTCCTAGAAACCTCACGCCCCATGATAGACTTCAACGTCGTCCAAGTCCACAAGGCCAGAGTTGCACAAGCTGCCCTGCGCGAGTACGGATTGAAGGAGCTCAACCATCCCCCCTACAGTCCTGATCTGGCCCCTAGCGACTACTTTTTATTCCGCCAGCTCAAGGCTGCACTGCGTGAACGCCGGTTTAGGGACGATGAAGATGTCCAACGCACAGTTCAGGAGTGAATTGAACAGCAGTCGGGAGATTTCTGGTTGTCGGGAATTCGAAGCCTCAGGGACAAGTGGCTCAAGTACATTGAAGTCGAGGGCAGTTATATTGAAAAATAATAAAACACTTTACCTCATATCTCGTTTCCTTATATCCGAATGGCAAAACTTATTGTCCACCCCTCGTATATATATATATATATATATATATATATATATATATATATATATATATATATATATAATCGCTGAGTTGCTGCTAGCCAGATTGATCTTTAATTCTACCAGAAATGAAAGTACATTTATTCGTCTACTCTCATTCATGGTGAAATACATTATTTATATATATATATATATATATATTTATTTATTACCTAGACAAATCGTGTAACCGTGTTGTATAATTTCAAGTATGGCGAATTAAACATAAACAATACAGTACGACATTGGGTTTAGAGTTCATTCATCTCCGTAGTTTTGGTTTAGTTTAGTTTCGCGAAAGTGGGAAATATAGAATAGGGTGGCACAATCAAATAATTGACTTGGTGAGGGATGATTTTTATTTAGTATGCGATAATTAATGTTTTGGTTAAATTTAAGTTGCAATAAAATGTTCTACTGGGTTGTATGTGCTCTTCGTTAATAAAATTCCCGTTATGTGAGGGAGAACAAATATTTTTAATGTTGACAATTTAGTTGTCAATATATTTAGGATTAAATATTGTGTACAGTAGTAGACACATAATGAGCATACTATTTATTGATATTATTACTATGGCTAGATTGAAAATGTATGTAAGCATCTAAATACGTCTATTTGTGATACGCAGAGAATTGGAGAGATACAATCTTTATATCACAACAGAGGGTTTGATTTGAGCTCATTTAAATAGATGTTTGGCATGATGTAGGTTGTTGAGATTTATGAGATTATTGAAATTTTTACTCCCTGGCAGCAGCAAAAATTAATGGGCAACATTAAACCCTGGTTTGATTTGAGAAATAGTGGCTATTTTAGAGTTAATATATTCCATAGGATAGTTGCAAAGAACCAGAGTTAGGAGGCTATATATACAGAACGAATAAGCTTGTCTTTATTAGACAACTCCTTCGACAAAATGTTCTTGTAAACGCAGGAGTTACTTAATTATAGAACACAAAATTAGGGGACTGATAGGTTAATAGTAAGCTGAGGTAATTTTCTATTTGAAAATGATAGTGTTTCATTAACAGTTACTTTACTAACTTCAAAATTATTCAAACTTGTTTTTGTGATAAAATCTTTATTATTTTTAATATGAGTACGTAGCTGATATACTGCTTAAGCTGGGGGCCTTGTGTCATTTTATACGTCGTAGTGTGGTAAATTAACAGTAAAAATAATGCAACCTAAAGGACACTGGTCTTTATGAAACTTTAGGATAAATAATCTACAAATATGGGAGTTTGTGATTCATAAACCTAAATTATTTATTTTATTTCAGGGTAGTCCTTTAGAAATGTTTTAGCTTGTTTATTAAATTGATTTTGTTTAGAATCAAGATGACTCAGAGATAAGACTTAATATGTTACCTCCTCTTTCAAAAGATCTAGTTTTTTTAAATATGCACATTTGTCCATTATAATAATATGACTGGTTTTATCTGATCACTTAATTGATTGTATTGATTTTTTTTTTTTTAAATTTCAGGGAATCAGGTGATTAGACAACCAGTAACAAACGATTGAAATTCACTATCATTTATATACCTTTGACCATAGTAGTGATATTTATTGTATTATTTAGGAACCAATGACTCATTGACCCAACAAAATCTTTTGAGTATCAATTTTGTGTAGCCAAATCAATATATGACGCATTTTTCAAGGGATGAAAAGAGAATAAATAGAATATACAAGAGTGAATTATATGGTATAAAAAGGGATGGAAGACTGCATATAACAGTGAGTAAACAGTGGAATATATTGTGTGTGAGGGTATTTGAGATGGACCGTGCTAAAAGGCTTCTGCCTAGGGTTGAAATATAAGTGGACCAGTTGCTATAGCATCTAGCCCCTATCCGCAATTGAGGGCCAATTTGCTCTTGAAAAAAACGATGGGTGGTGTTCTGCTTAATGGGCCGTAAAAAAGGATAAGGTAGGTAGTTTCGAATGGCTTTAAAGAGGGACAAACCCTACTTTTCGCAATCTGGTTGAAGTTGAACTCTTGAATAGTACCTATTAATTTCTCCGAGTTCTCTTTTAGGCAAGGCTTTATTTAGATGTTTGGTAGGAGATCATATAAATGTATGTGTGTCGGATGAGATCGTGTATGTGTTTAACTCTATTTGGAGGGAAACGGAAAATAGATTGTTTTAGTAAATGATTTATATATTGTCATGACCTGTGGGATTGGAGTTTGCAAACATTTTTGCCATGAACTTTGGTGGGAGGCTGCTTGGTTTCTGTTTATTTGTGTGCATTTACGTTTCGATACATGTATTTGTTTGGTGTGTTTGGGGACGAAGCCGCAGTTTATATAATGTTTGTTACAACTGTATTTTCTTACTTTTTATATTGAATTTATTTTGCATTGTAAGACATAACTCGTTCCTTGAATCTGGAAATGAGTGGGAATATATTTGCTTTCGGTTTTTACAGGTTGATCTTGAACAAGTTTTTCAATTTACGGTTGTTTTTTATTATCTTGGTGATGAGAGTGATGAGATTCTGCAATTCTTGTATTGTCGCCGCTATCATTAAATTTTGTTTATATCGATCTTTTATGCAGTTTAAGGTTGATGTTTTCCTTTACTCGAACAATTATGAACAGCATGTGTGTATTTCAGATGTTTTAGGTTTCACATTGGTCTTCTGCAAAAGATTGGTCAACAATGATGCAGCTTAAATATTATTTTCATTCCTTCTTAACTCCAGCGTTTAAAAGCTGCATTGATCTTCTGTTATATAACTTACACACATTATAATTTCCCATCAAAGTGATGCTTCATATTTTTTGTCACGTATCCCTAGCTTTATTTAAGTAACCAATTCTCCCCGTCCGGTTTTCACACAATAAAAGGTATAAAGATAAAATATTACCGAAGATGAAACCAGTTTTACAATGAAGGTATTGTACAAAGTACATTTATTACATTAATACTCATATTAATCAGAATCAAAAATAAATACCCCCAAAATATTATTTTTTAGGTTTATTTATTTCAACTGTTGTTGGCAATGCTAATTGAATGACCTAATAAAAATGCATGTTTGTTTTCCTTCCTCACCCCTAAAGCTAAAAATTCGTATTCACATGTTTATGTGGTGACAAAGGCGCAATGATTGCTCTCATCCTACATTTAAAATATTTATTGTAATTTACTGCTAAAATTACATTAAATATTTTGAGTATAGGATGAGAGCTTAAATGTTAGGGATAGAGGAAAGAATTTAGTTTATAGCAAAACGTTAATTGTAGTGCGCTAACTAAAGTGCAAAGAACAAGGTTAGTTGAGCTATTAAATTCATTACCATGTTAACAATGCATGTTGTTATTGGAAATTTACAGTACTATTGCATTTCTTGGAATATATCTTTTTCATGTCACTATAATTAAAATCGTGTTCTTTTTTCTTTTATTTTTCTTTTTCCCTTTCTATTCCGAGTATCGCATTGCAGTTATATAAAACCTCAAAACGAAAAAAAAACATTCTATTTTCAGTGAAGCGATTCATTGATTTTACTCTGGATTTACTGAAAGCAGCAATGAAATTAAAGGTGAAACTGCGGATCGACTGATAGAATTACCCTAAAAATTTAAGACTTAATGTCCATATCCTTCATTGGCCTTACTGTTTCCTTGTAATGGATTTTTCTCTCGTTTTAACGGATACAATGATGCTAATTATGTTTCTTCCAAAAAATGTAAGGTAAGAAAGAGGGGAAGATATAAAGAAAGAAAATTTCTAAAATTTAATGTAGCTAACCCTCGGATGGATCTCTACTAGAATTTTTGATATTATTTCAGAAAGTATTCATTTATCGTAAATTAAAATATGTGGTATCCTATTAGCTTTAATAGTCATTAAGCCTAATTACTTAAAAAACATAGAAAAATATGACTCGACAGTTTACTTCTAAGCAGTTGTCTAATGGGAGATTACTGAACAAAATTTTTTATATTAAAATAAATGTTGGGAGAAAATTAAACACTATCATGCCTGTTGAAATACAAACAGATACAAATTTTCATAAAAATCTAAAACAACACAAACTCTAGAAAATTAAATTATAATATCCTTATTTTTCTTCAGGTTACAATATTTATTTGTTTGCCTTTTAAGGTGCCAATAAAAGTACCCTCTATATCCCTAGTAGGAAGCAGATTCGATTTTTTCCTTTCTTGTACACAAGAAATTTTCCAATCCTTATAGTCTGAAACAATTAGAACTCTAAATTTTAGACCGACGGATGCATGTTGCTTTCTTCCAGAGAGGGAACAACTTTCTTTGATCAGGATTCTTGGCACAGAGAAGAATTGATATCATATCTATGAGTTGCTACGATTTCTCTTAGCGAGTAGCAGGAGGACCCATCCTTTGCTAGGGAAATTGTTATTTCCCGACCCTGAGGTCTGACTCTAAGTGAGGTCTAAGCAACAAGTTATACTTACAACAAAACCTCCGTTTTCTATAAGAAGTGTTCAACCTTGGGTAGCCTAAAATGCTTTAGAGTGTTTTCCAATCTTTAAAAATTTGAGAAAGAACTTCATAGCATTGATAATCATAAATGCCAAGCCCTTCATCACGTCTGGCAGAATTGTGACAGTAGTTGCATCTTAGGTTAACCTCGTCTTCCAGTGAACTTTCTTAATTCAGCCCAGCCAATGGCGCCTCACTATCTTCGAGCGATGCAAAAGCTCTTGTTATGGACTAAAACTAATTTATTGTTGGTAGAACAAAACTTGATCACGAAAAAGCTTCAGGTCTAGGTGACGATAAATTGTTTAGTTTTGCTGAAATTCTGCATGTTTGCTTATTACGTGTGTTTTATCAGTCTAGAGAGTTGGTCCTTCCTTGGATTCTTATCCTAGATGTTGGGCACCACCCTTCTCTTCCTTTTATACCTAGATGAACTAATTTAATAAAGAACTTTGGGGATTGTTTATGTAAACAGACTTCACACATATGCATGTTTGACTCTTTTTTTTATCTGTCTGTTTGTGTACAAGATGTTTCAAAAGTTAGTGACAGATTTCAATGAAAGCTAGTGGACGGGTCAATGAAATTTGAGCCATAAAAGATGTGCTTAGAATTTTAGGCGGAACCACATCAGGGTTATGAGTCCGAATTACTTATCTATTTGCTTCTTTATCCTTGAGAGATTGGTCTTTTTCTGATATATTTTTCCAATATGCTCAAAATATTGTGAAGGTCAAATTGAAAATAGTTTGTACATATAGTGTACTTCCAATATATATTAATTATTTCTCAATATTATAATTTGGGGGAACTTAAAGCTTGTTATTATAAAATATTTAAATAGAATTATATTTATAAATGCAAATTCAATGGTTGTTGGTTCAAATACTATAATACTCTTTGTATGGATTTTCTTTATCATTTAAATGTTTCTATTTCATATGAATATTAATTTAACGGGTTTTTTTTCAAATAATCGATAATTCTGATGAACACTAGTATTTACTTTTGATTTAGGATTACTAGTGTTTAAATGATAGGGAAGGAGTAGGCAGTCTCTTGCTGCATTCTAGTTCTTTTAGTTCTTCTCAAATTTTAGATGACTATTGTATTCACCTTCCTAGTTTCATGTAAATATTTTAGAAACTCTAATGTTCATTAAAATTCTACTGGCGATGATCGAATATTTCTCTTTTTCAAGAAAGTCTATCTCATATAACGAATTAAAGTCTGTAGCTCCTGTATTTTGTATATAAAAGTAAAAATAGGGAAAAGTATTTAATTAAAGTTTAAGTTTGGATTGATTTGATTTGATAAACAAACCATTCGTAAACAAGAGAATTTCCAACCAGCCACGCTTATACGCAGATTACCTTATTATAAATTCTGAAGAGTGAAAACGAGACGCCGGGGGGGTCATCCATTTTAATTTTGTTACATATTTTCAAAATGATATGTTTGAAAATAGGTGTACCAAACCCGCCCATTAGAAAACTAGACGTCACTGGATTTAATGTGATCAATATCCTATAAAAGCTTCCTAGACGTAGATACCTTTAATACCATAACTTTATCTTAAAGACGGTATCGGTAAAGTTGTCCTTCTATTTCGATACCTGCAAACCTTTGTCTTGAGATGTGGAATTATGGTTTGCTTAGGCCTATTTATTCTTAATTCCAGTCACTTTCAAATCAGTTAATTATGTCGGATCACGATGTATGTCGTCTCAGTTTTGCATTCCTCACCCTTTCATTTACAGACCATTATATGAAGGATACGTTGACCGAATTGGATATTTAGGCATTCTGGCATTCTAGACGGGCCTGCACATACTTTTTGTAATATATGCTTCATTCTTTCACTAATCACCCTTACTTTGCAGGATATGACAGAAAAAATGTCTGTGATCACAACTAGATCTCAATGGGAATTCTAGCAAAGAATATACTGCGTAAAACATTACTACAAGACAGGCTCGTTCAAGAAAGTGAAGCACACTTTCATGCATTAGTTCGAATGTGAGAAAGCTTCCTTCAAGAGCAGAATTCTGGACTGGGTGGACCAGCTTAAGAACTAGGAGAAAGTGGAGAACCTCAATGCAGCCCGTGACAACCATCCAAGCAATTCGGGACGCCCTGGGAAGCGTACAGCTGAGCTGGTCGAGAGAGTGAGAGAATTATTTCAGCAGAGTCCAAAACGCTCGTGCGCAAGCAAAGTCACTCCCTCGGTATATCCCGTGAGACTTGCAGGATAGTGCTATTAATGGATCTAAAGGCCTATAAATATAGGAATACAGACGAAGTAGACCCCTTATAGCCTCAGACAATGAGCAGAGGAAGGCTATGGCAGTCAATATACTGAAGAAGATTCAGTATATTCCAACTTTCCTTAACCGCCTTTGGACTTCAGTTGAAATTCACTTTTATCTAGAAGAAAAGGTAAACTCGAAGATAAATGTATTCTTGGAAACCTCCAGACCAAATTAGGTAGCCACCAAGCCCCTACATTGCCCTAAGTGTACGGTATGGACTGCAATCTCAGCCAAAGGCATCATCGGTTAATTCTTCTTCGAGGAATCTGCCACGACAGTGAGAGTGACCAAGGAGCAATATGCTAGGGTCCTCAAAAGGGACCTGCAAGCCTTGTCTCCTTGTCTCCTTCACTTATTGGAAAGTTCTGGTTCCAGCAAGATGAAAAAAACTCTCACACCTCAAACCTGTGCCGAGATTAGCTGAAAGAAAACTTTTGTGGCTGTGTAATCAGTACCAAGACTGATTTTGAGTGGGCACCTCACAGCCCATACATTACCCCTCCCCCATATTTCCATCTTTAGGGCTACCTTAAAGACAATGTACGCGGGAAGAACCAGGACTATCAGGTAGGAGATAAGAGCCTTAGACGGTCTGTTTGTAATGATATCATGGACAACTTTGTGCATTGCCCCAAGAAATGTAAAGAGCTACATGGATGTCATCTCGAACACGTGCTCTAGAATAAAGAAGAAAAGTCCAAATACTAATGTTTTTGATATGATGTTTTAAACACAATACACTAGTTATCACCAAGGTTTCATTCAATGCTTGCATAAAAATAATAAATGAGACCTATCGAAATTTGGGGCCCGTTCTTTGTGGGTCACCCTGTACACCGGGAGGATAAGGCAGCTTGGTTAGAGAGTCTTTCTTCCAACAGAATTCTCTACATGTTGTTGTTCATATAGGTTCTTCCACTGCATGCTTCTGACGGAGACATTGCGAAAGGGCTTTTCTGCATTTCTAAGATCAGATCTATTTATTTTTTCTCTACTTTGGCCTTGATAATCTTTTCAGTGAAAATGCCAGTGTCATTTTGTTGTCTCTACTTTTAGGGAATCTGAAATAATATTAATAGTTTTCATTTGCATATTTTTTCTTTTGATCCGGTGGTTTTCTTGATTTGTGGATTAAGTTAATTTTGCGTAGTTTGTAGTTGTCTAGGAAATATCAGGTATTTCGGCACGCATTAAACATATTTTTGATGGTTTTATTATATTCTCCGGTGCCTTGGTACGTGTGATCTTGTTCATTTCTTTTTAAGGAATAATTAAGGCTTTTCAGTTTTTCGGTTGTTATTCGGGCTTTTTCTCCCTGGTTCTCTTCTTTTTGCTATTCGAAGACAGGCGTTAGTGTTATTTTTACTATGTTGGTTATAAGGTTGTCATGAACAATATTTTCGATTACTACGTTTAAGTCTGTGTTTTCTTTAGCAGTCATTTAAACTAATATCGCCTGAATTTTCTTCGAAGGTTGTATTTTCTAGTATATTTGTTCTTTGATCGTTTGTAAATGTTATTTTGTTCTGTTAATTAGCTAGCAATTTTCTTCTCATATTTCTTGTTGTTCATCCGTGCGATGCCTTATCTGAACCACCTTCCTTATATTTAAATGCAATTAATTGCTTTTCTCTGATTGACTGAGAATCTCTATTTAGTGGTAAACACTTCAGCTGTCTGATCTTCGCCCTCATCTCTTGGGTCCATTTTGATAGAGTATTATGCACTGTTTCGTTTTGATGATATTTATGTCTTCGGCTTTAATAAGAATTGTTTTTAATTGTTCTTTTTCTTTATCTATTTCCTCCAGTTTTACTTCTAAGCGATCACGTGTTATAAAGTTCGTTAATTTTTCTTTGTATCTGCACAGTTCGCACTGCTCTATCTCTTTCTCTCTGCCAACTGTACTTATATCGGTTTCTGATTTTAACTCATAAATGCTAAAATATGGACAGTACAACCAATTTTGAGGGGATACATGTGGAGGTTATATGGCAAGTAACAACTGCTTAGTGCAACTCCTGGATTTGTAGCCACATTACCACAGATATATGTTAGAATATCTGAGAGTATCCTCTTGAATGTTTTTTTCGAGCAGAAATTTGAAATTTAGGTCTACCACGAATATTGTTGGCAGCCATGTGGTAAAGATTGGCATGAAATTATTCATATGGATGTAGTTCCGTTTTAGCCATTCATTAATTGATACGACTTAAATATCACTGGTGATGATAACTCTGATTCTAAAGTAACAGCAAATATGTCTTAACCAAGCCAGATATCTCTGTTATTCAAAGCCTCTTCTAACTTCTATGTGCGCTCCGCTGAATCTTTGAGCTGTTGAAGTGCTCTCTAGATTTGCTTCATGCCCTTATATTACTGTGGTGTCTGGATAATTTTCTCTAAAGATGTTGCCTGGAATGATTTTTTTCTATACAGCCATCTGTTGTAGTTTTCAGAATCTTCCGCTAAATTCTTTTTCCATTTTCCATTATTGACTCACTTTAATTTTTGGTGCTCTTATTTAGTTTGGAAGTGTCTTGTCTTCTAGAAAAAATTGCCGCTACAGATTACAATGTACGTGCCACAGTTGAATGTGACACAATCCCATGGATATATCCTAAAAGAGCATCTGCTCTATCATACACATATTCGTCCTTCTAGCTGATATATACTTTTTAAATTGAGTTCAACTACTTCAATTCTCTGCTTGCTTTCCTTGTTGATTTTGTTTTCTTCATTGCTCTGGGTTTTCTACTGAGGTGGTTGTCCCTTTGTGTTCTAGGTTTATTTTTTCCCAATATGTTGGTAACATTCAAATTTATGATTTACAAAGAGAGTGCGTGTCGTGGAACTACGTCATATTCATCTTATTCTTCTCAAAAATATTTTTGAGCTTTATGCCAATTTCTTGTGGTTTTCTTATTCCCATTACTTGTCTATATTAGGGTGATGGCTTTTTTACAACCTCATATCCCTGTGTCATAATTTGATGAGCTTTAATTAAAGATTGTATAAAATCTTACTTTCAAGGTAATTTGATAAAAAACCTCATGTACAAAATGATTTTAAAAATTTTATTTGTCAGCTTTTTGTCCAGTTTTGGAAGTCACTGGCAGCATATACAAGATTGAACTCAAGCTTATGAGTCACATATATATAACATTATATAGGGTCATCAAACACACAAGGAAGTGAATTAGCTACAGTAATGCCATTGGGCACGATGAATCTCAGTGATAGGTTGTCCTTGTTGCGGGAGGACCCATGCAAGTCTTGCATAACTTTGACCGCACGCTCACAGAACTGGTTGTTTCGGGCAATATTGATTGGACAGTCATTTATTGGGTATTCATTCGGAGCTGCAGATAGTTCATAAAAATCTTTAGCGCTGAACAAGTGGGTGCTGAACCAATGGTCAGCCCATGAGTAAGAAATGAATGAACAGATTTTACGCAGCCTGCTTCGGGTGTCAGGCATCAAAATAAACGTAAGAAGGGCTAGAATCGCACGAGAGTTCCACGTGCATTGCTGATGTTTGGGATCTTTTGAAACGTTACAAAGGGGACCTCATTCATCTCAGTGAAGTGACGGAAGACACGCGTGAGGTGATAGAGAAACTTAATGTCGTCTCCCCAGCCGCCTGTTTCCTTGATCTCAGTTTTACTGTTGCTGAAGGCTGCTTTTAATTTATCAAATTGCTCATCAAATCTTGCATAAAGAAGCCCTCTATGCTTGTTAATTTAGTCGATCCATGTAGCTCATCGCCAAGGAAAACGTGGAGAATCCGATCCAGGACCTGGTGAAGGAAACTGATGAACTTGTGTTTGGAGTGACTTTTATCTTCGAACATTTGTTGCAGTCGAACAACAACGCCTGTCTTTTTTCTTTTTGCTGGTATTTACGCTTGCTGTGTCAGGGACAAGCATAACAATTGATCTCCACAGGTTGAACTCCCCTAACACACCCTCAATCTCTTTTTGCAATTGTTACAGCTTTCCCATCCTTCAATTTAAGCGCAGCCAACTATATTTCATTCGCTTCATTCTTGAGGACCACGTTCTGATATTCAAGGTCCTCAACGCGTTTGCCTTCAAAGTGTAAGCTCCACCTTTCCAGATGAAGCGTGCTCACCAAGTGCTTCTTCACATGAGCAGCTCTCGTTTAGATATCCTTGTCGATTGCTGACTGACATGGGGTTGGGATTTCAATGCTCTGACCAGAAAGATGGTGACATACCTTTGCGGCTCTGTGGGATGACAGCTTTGAGCTTGTAGCAAGAAGTCTCGCTAAGCCTGTTTGGTAATGCTTCCTTTTCCTCGGTGATGCATTTTCATCGTCCCAAGAACTGTCTTTACTGTTATTGGATGAGTCCGTACTAGTTTCGGAACAATTAGGTGGTGCTGAGCTGGAAAGTGGGGACACAGTCAGTTCCATTGCCTTCTCTAGCTTGGATGGATGGATAGTCTTGGCACTAGCAGGTTTACCCGTGGAATAACCAACCTGGCCTTTGGTCAAAATTTGCTGTTTATAGAGGTTCACATATTCTTTGCACAACCAGTTGCCTTTTACCTTGATCACGTCAAACAGTTCATCCAAAGAATTAAAGTATTGTTTCTTTCTGCAGTACTCATAGTCTTTCAGAAGGTCTTCTAGTTTTGCACAAATGACTTAATCAGATTCATGCGGGAATTCAATGTTTTGCTCCATAGGGCTTTTAGCTCCACAATAATTAGGCTGATCCTCTCCCTCTGTTCTTTGGCGGTGGATTCAAGAAATTTGAAGCGTCCAACGACGTGGATTTTCAGGAGCATGCGACTCCGTTCACTTTAGGGTGCTTCATAAACTGTCACGTTGCCTCTTCTTGATAGTGCTTGAAACTGGACTAAGTTATTTGTCCAGATTTTCTTGTTCTTCTCCGTGTTAAAAAAGCTCTTTTTGAACATGTTTTATACTCAGCAACTGAAATAGAAAATAAACCTAAATATTAAATAGGTAACAAATTAAACAAACTGTTATTGAACTTTCATATATTTTATTAATAAACAATCAAATTACAATTATAAAAAATAAGAGAGAAGGCAGAGATTAATAAAATATTATATGCTATTATATTATATAATTAGTGAAAGAGTTAAATGTAGCTTACCAAATAATACCAGGATCTCTTTACAATATACGCTGGAGAATACACAACAATTATAATAAGGCAATAATAATATCAACGCCGTTAAAACTGAACTAGTAACTACCCGCTTTAAACTTCTCGCTTATATACCGCACGCGAAATGTCTGAAGAAAATTCTGGAACTCTACAGAAATCGTCCAAGCGATGAGGTGATGATTTTCTGGAAAATTCTATACAATTCTAAGGTACATAAATTATTGCACAAGTCTGTTTGATGACCTATATATTTAATATAAATATTTTTAACACATATAAAATTCTAAAGTGGCCTATATTACATTTCAAAGTGTTTTGTGTGTGACCTTTTCAATATTCCAATAGAATAAAAGTTATTTTTGTCATTAATGGGAAAAAGTTTATTCATTCGTGCTAGAGGAAATAATTTTTGATAAAAAAGTTAAAAATTCATTACCCTAGTCTATATATTAGTCGTCAAGCCCTACATTAAAGCTCCATTGTGTACAGTAAAGTTTGTATTTGCTTACCTAATCCATCTGACGAAAACTCATTTTACGCCTGTTTGCGCTCGTTTTTTTCTTTCTCTTGCTTCCTCATCCTTGTCCTTTCTTTATATCATTTCATTTAGTTTTGCCATGGTATCATTTATTGATGCACTCCAGAATAGAGGCATTTATTCGGGCTCTTGCTTATTATCTGTAATAGTATCCTTTTGAAACCCATTTCTATCTGTGGGAAATGTTTTGTAATGTGGTCCTGCTTCTTGTAACGATTCAAGAATAGTTGGCCAAATTGGTGTAATTTGTGGCGGAATTCTAGAAATTAGCCCAATTTTCTAAAGGGTCTCTATGCCCTGAATTTAGATAAAGTTCTGTACCTCATTTTCGGTAAAGCAAGTAAAAATTAGGTGGTCAAGGAAGTAATGGACTTTGTTAAGATGCGAGGTTTAAAATAAACAAACCGCTAAATAATTTTTTAAAGAAATGTAATTCCATAAAAGCCTTTACTGTACAAGTTTAAGCGCTTCCCAGCTCACTTTTTACATAAACGGCAGAGAAACATGGGGCATTTTGACATTTCACGATCGGAAATTATTTTTATTTTTAATTCGTCATGTCCTTCTAGTAACATTAACAAATTCTTTCATTATTAGAAAATATTACAATCGCTATTCACTAGTATGTATAAAAGTAATTAATAAGACGTTTTCCTATATTTCATTGAAAACAGGGAAAAAATTCGTGGAACTCAATAATCAAAATGAGGTTACCCTAAATTTTACAATTTATCGAATTTTAAAATTAGTGAATTATTAAACATAATAAATTTTAAATGATTAGTAAATTTCCTGAACAAATACCTTTGGTAGACGTCGGAAAAATCTAGATCATTTTTGAAATATTAAAATACAAGTTTTTCTTATGAAAATAAAGTTATGCATAGCATTGTTGTCAAATGTTATCCTTTCTCTTATTTTAGCGCTGTAAAACAAGTAAGTACCCTTTGTATCGTCAATTAAAACCGAATTATATTAAATATATAGAATACATTAGATTATAATTACTATTATTATTATATATGATATTATTACCCAAACTTTCATTTACTAAACCAAAATTCTTATGCAATTACTCATATTAATTATTTTTTTAAATCCTGTAACATTAGCAGATATTTCAACTGGTAATGGCACTTTTTATTTTTATCAATTACATTCTATGCTGGTCGTTGAAATTCTGGACTGAACCAGCCTGTTTGCTCGCTTGCTTAGATCCACCCACTTTAGGAAACCCAAGAAATGTCCGAAACGAGATTTGGTCACAAAATCTAACCTCCTTTCGGACTTTGAAAAATTAGAGGTAATTTTACCCTTAGGTACCAGTGCTCTTCTCAGAGTAAATTGCATGTTTACTTGCGTAAAAAGAAATTTAGTTTAAAATTATGAACCCATTGCAAATTTCTCATTTTTTAGGTATCTTTGACTCTTATATTCTATCCAAGATGTGGTTCTAACACTACAATCCTCTTGAATAGTTTGAGTTCGTTATCCACTTGGTATAATCCCCAAAATAGAAGAGAAACAGACGGGTGCTATTGTATTACTAAGCCTATGTTTCCCTATATACCTTCGTAATTGTGAAGCACACCTTGACTCGGTTACCTATATAGTTTAAGATCCATTGGGTTTCTCCACTCAGTTTTGAGATCGTAGTCCTGAGGTAACTACTTCTTCTCGCCGCCCAATAAGCTTATTTTTTTTTTTTGGGGGGGGGGTTACCCTGCAACAAGTTCAAATGGTTTTGAGGGCAGTCTGGTGAATTTAGTTTTTTTTATTAAGGGACATAATGTAAGTTACAGCCGGGAAGAGAGCGGAATGTAATGGTAAATTGTACGTTTCATGTTGCTACCTTTTCCACTTAAACGGGATTTATCTACCATAATTTCAGCGAAGGCATATTATACTCATATTTTATATATTTTCTTACTTGTGTAAAATTGCGTCTTTTCCGCTAAGTGAGTTTGCCTTCTTCACAAACTGCTAAGATACTCTTGGTGAGTTTGTTGTGAGTGAACTGATTAAGTCATGACAAGAATAGAATAAAAGTTCAATAATTTCCGCTCCTCTTTTCGAAGCCAGTTAATAGGGATAGAGGGCGAAGAGTGAGCATGGACCTCCCTTGTCTTCATCCATTACCCCTGGTTGTGTGCTAAATAAAATCTGGGAGCAGGAGGTTTAGAGGAAATGTGGCAGATGGGAAAAGGAAAACGAGCTAAAACACGGATAAAGTAGGTAAAAGGGAGGAGAATAATAGAGTTTACTTGTTCTTGGTCCCTTGGCCTTACATCTAAACATAGTTTTAATACCACTCTTTGTCGAACTTTATCCTTTTTATACTCTTGTTGTTTAAACCTATCTCAAGTCTGTATATAAAACTTGTTTCTGATTGAGAGGAACAAAGCATTAGGTCAAAAAAGAGGGAAGTAAAAGAGCTGCGAAGAAGTTTGCTTGGATGTCAGGCTAAATCCTGTTCCTATTATATTCCCATAATACTGGGTAACAAAGTTTCACCAAATTTTGTTTCTCTTATTCTTTTGAATGTTTTCAATACTATATATTGCGCTGATTTCAAATATTTTCTTACTTTTTCTCCACCCTCGGCTATTTGAAAGATATAACAAGTTCTCCTAATATAAAGAAATGTATGGGATGCGGGTAAAGCTCACTTACATTTGTCCTTAATTTATTTATTTTCCTTTTCCGATTTATATGATAAATATTGAACTTTTAGATTATGGCTACAGGAATATGTAGAAAGTTATCAGATTCGTTCAGTTTTGTGTGGTTGCTATGTTAGACTTAATCATGTATCACCTAAAATTGTGAAAGGTGCAAAGTACTGGATTGCTTAATAAGTATGGGTGAAAAAGAAAATCCAGGGGGCTCTTATGTGATATGTGAAAGTTGTCAATCAAATTTAGATGCATAGCTGAGAGGTGCAAGAAAAGCAATGCCATTTGCTGTGCCGAGAATTTGGCGGGAGCCAAAATATCATCACGATGATTGCTATTTTTACATGATTGACATATCAAAGTACAGAAAAGTTAATGGAAGAAAGTCCCTTGCATATGCCAACATTTTATCCTCTATGTCACCTGTACCACATGATGATACCTTATTGGTGCCACGTCCCCCAGAAAATGTAAGTAAATCCTATTAAATTGTAAGCTATATTCTTTGTAACAGAATCAATACTGAAATATCCAAAACATCTATCTAAGGTTTCTTGTAATATGATTACACATACATTCCATATTTATGCTCCAGCAATTAAATGGATCTCTTTTTCTATATAATTTTCAGGTAGCCGGTACGATGTAGGTCTCCTCAGGAGAGTCGAAAGGTTGTGACAATGAAGAAATGGATAAAGTGTTTAAGCCAAGAATGAGTACCCACCCACACTTTCCAAATCAACGTGAACTGGGTGATCTCATCATGGACTTAAGTCTCACTAAGTCAGGAGCTGAGCTTTTGGCCTCCAGACTTAATGAAAGGAATCTGTTGGGGAGAATGCAGATACACAGTACACAGGGAGCGCCATAAAGAATTAGAAGTATACTTTGGTATAAGTGAGGATCTCTGCTTCTCTATAGATATTAATGGGTTGTTTACAGCAATTTGAATTGATCACAACCATGAATAATGGCGAGTTTACATAGATATGTTTTGCTACATAATAGAAATCAGTATCCTTTCCTGCCTTTTAGCATACTCGGTACAGATGAAGGAAGAATTTGACAATGTGAAAAAGCTTCTCGAGAAGGTAAACTATACTAAGTTTAAATGAAATGTTTGTGGTGATTTTAAAATGCATGCCTTCTTAACTAGGGATCATAAACATTGCCAGAAAGTTGAGTAGTCCCCTCGAGATGACTTGCAGGCAGGAAAACTAATTGTTATTCGACAGGCTCTTGTAGAGCCTGCCAAAGTTTTGATACCTACACTTCATATAAAAATTGGTTTGCTCAAACAGTTTGTAAAAGCATTAGATCATGGGGAGAAGCATTTCAAAAGATTGCTGTATTTACTGGACCGCAAGTAAGGAAAATTTTTGAAGTCAGTACAAATTGAGAATGCAATGAGTGATGTTGAAAGAGAGGCGTGGTGTGCATTTCGAAATATAGATTCAAACTACAAGCAGCTAGTAGCCAAACTTTTAAAAAGTTATAAGAATTTAAGATGTAGAATGTGAGTAAAGGTGCACTTTTTGAATCACATTTGAAAGTTTTCATGAGTAAGGAGCATGGTGAGCGGTTCCTTCAGGACATTGCTGTAATGGAGAAAAGATACCAAGAAAGATGGGACACTGCTATGATGGGGGACTATATATGGTCACTGGTGCGTAAAGATCAAGGAGTTCACAGTAAGAAAGCACGTTCTTCAGAGCACTTTTAGTAGATTATCTCTTATAATCACATTTGCTCAATAGTTTAAAAAGGAATACAAGGACAAAATATTATCAACTATTATTCATGGACAATGTGAATATGCTAAATAAAGTGAACTATCGCAACTATATATGGTTAGTTTTATATACAAAATTCCAATTATCTCCCAAAAAATCCATGCTATGCAATTTTCAATGGTATGTTTTGGAATCCTACTAAAAAACCACCTTAGAAACACCAAAAAATTTAAAAAGAAACCAAACTAGTGTTACCCATTGTTATTAGACTCGCCATTTAGGCTGAGTTTTATTTTCTTTCAGACTGCGGGTGATGAGTCATTGTTATCTAAATTCTAATTACATTTTCAGTGGTTAATACTGACATATATATATATATATATATATATATATATAATACTGTTAATGTAGTTGCATTATTAGAGAACTGCTCTACTTTAGTTCCAGCGGGAGATCCTTTCCTCCTCAAACTGGAATACTACATTTATAGGATAGCTAATCCACCAGTCAAAAAAAAACTGGTTTCAAAGTCACCCCTTTCTGTTAGCCTCTTTACCCTCACAGAAAGCCGTTATTATTAATATATTATCAGCGTTGACTTTGCCGAAACACACAAGAGATGGAAAAAAATCGGCCCTTTCTGGAAGTGGCAGAAGGTCAATTGGGTCAAATCATCCTTCTTTTATAGGCTGAGAGATATCCCCGGGATAAACTAAGAATAGTGCGTGTCTCAAACACCATCCTTAATGTAATCTTTCTTCTAGCTTAAATAAGTTTACTTGGAGATTGTTTATTTATATCTAGGTGGATCTGTCCTAAACGTAGTCACATAGTATTCATTCGATTTTATTGTTATCCCTCAGTCTGGGCATTTTATGTTGTATTCTCTTTTGCCAAACTTTGTCGAAAGGTTTGAATACATCTCTATGCACTACATACATATGTCTATGCTTGACTTTTCTCCTTTGACTTTTATTATTTTTTAGGATAATGATCAAAACCATTCCGTGCTTCTGTTATTTTTGATTCCAAACATCAGGCGTTTAGTCAATTATTTTATTTTTGGAATACCATAAGTCTACGATTTTTTATGCTTCTACGAAGAACAATAGCGCGGGTATCAGTCTATAGTTTTCCACTTGTATCGTTGCTTTTCCTGACTTCGGCACATATATAATTTTGAATACATTAAATTCATCTGGCATTATCTTGTATTAAGCTTTGCATTTAAATCGTTCTTTAGCCCGTCAAGAATTTTGTTTGAGGCTTCTAATAGTGTTTTGACGTGTAACCAGATTTTCGAGAGGCTCTCTATTTAAAGCTTAAAATCGTGTTCGTCAATTGCTCCGTCGTACTTACTGCGTATATTCCCTATTTGGTATCTGATTTTCCCTAAAAAGTGTTTTAGAGATCTATTTTTTATATCTTGGTTTAGTGTGTTAATGATGTGGTTTTTAAGTTCTATGACATAATTTTCATTTTCCTCTTAACTTATTATGAAGACATTTTCTCAATTTTCGGGAAATATTATTCTGATTTCTGCTTTGCCTTCAATATAGATTATCTTGCATCTTTAATAACCACTCTCGCTCGACCGATTATATTTCATTTGATATATATTTTTCCAGAATTCTTTTGGCTTGCTTTCTGCATCTATTATTTTTGTGATTTTCTCTCAAATTTCCTTTTTTTCTCTAAGACTATTTAAGAGTTCTCATTTTTACTCTTATTCTAATGAGATGTACCCTTGTTGTTCCTTCTCGTCTTTTTATTTGTGTTCTCCCTCGTATTTCTGCTTTAATTTGTATCATTATTTTTGTCTATTTAAATTGCACAATACCCTGGTATGTCCTTTATGGTACGGTTTCTTTCTTTGATTTTTCAATTGCTTTACTAATAGCAGGTAGTCACTTGGCAATGTCCTCTAAGGTTTTTTTCTTTGTTCGGCTTTTTTACTATATATAACTTCAGCTTATCTTTTTAGTTATCTCACTTTTCAACTTCATAAGCTTTCCAATCCCTGGTGAAAATTTGTATTGAGCATTATTAATTTTTAAATATATAGGGCATATGTTTGCTATAGTTTATTTATATTGATTATATGCAGTAGGTAAATAGGAGCTCAATATTAGTCAGACATATATGTACAGGGATCCAATAAAATAGTAGTATTTCCCCACGTCCTAATATATTACTTCGGGAGAGAAAGCGAGCTGTTACTCCCTCTCCCCCTACGAACTTCACCCTTTTTAAACTTGCCACCAGGTCACTGAGCAATTCACACCAAGGAATGACGTTGAAATAGAAGGTTACCTTTACGCCGTCTTAATTTTCCCTACCCCTGGGTAGGGTGATTACTATTTTGTAGGTTTGCTTTGAACAACTTTTATATCTCCAGCCGCTGGTCGTTCCTTCATTCCCGAAGATCCTGGCCTCTTACACTTTCCCTTAAGGACACGCTCGGTTGTCCCGGCCGATAATGAGGGTGCGAGAAGGCTCATCTCTCTCCCTGTTTTGGAGAAATCCGAATATATATACAACGTCCCAAGGATTACCCACAGATTCGGTTAGAACGCTTCCCCAAACGGGGGTTCAATTCAACGATGCTCTCTCCCGACAAGTGTTTAGTGATGGTGGCAGGCCATGGAAGAGCTGGACATCAAACTCTTATCTTCGGGTTAGGAAGAATAGTCTCTTGAGGCAACGTCAGTCTTTCTCAACCGGCTTTGGATCAAGGATTGAAAAAGCCGTCCTCTGAAGTCCTTGTGGTAACCTCTTGAGGACAAGAAGCCTAAAAGCTCACTCAATCTGAGTTTGGAGAAGTCATCACCCTTCCCCCTTCGAAGTTCGACCGGTGACTTCTTGAGGCCCAATGGCCCGTATCAAGCTAAATCAGAGCTTTGAGAAAGTAGCATCTCCCTCTTCGGGTTACCAGCTATACCCGTGAGTAGATTAAAGTTCGCCCCGCTTTACTCTCGAGGTTCAAAGGAACTAAATCGCTCACTACCCTAAATCTCTTATTATAACCATTTAATAACCCTGGTTTTGCAATTAGTATTCAGAACCTAATTCCTTCTTATGCATGTGCCTATATACAGTATATATTATATATATATATATATATATATATATATATATATATATATATATATATATATATATATATATATATATATATAATCGTCCAGAAAATGCCCCTCGATGCTATGGTAGCCAACTTGCCAAATAGGCGAAATTTCATTCTCTCCGACGAAAAACCAGGTTATCAACATCATCCACGACAATTTGTCATTGTGTTTGGAATATTCCTTGGTTACACAGCTGCAGCTAACTTTTCAAATCGCACTCTTAGAACAAGACTATTGTTACCTTGCTTAGCCTACCTTAAAGCCTGTGTGCGTATATTCCCGTACACTTGGCCATACTTAGACAATATACATATATAGTTAAATTGCTCTATATGTAGGGGTGGTCCAGTTTATTCTTTGGCAAATTTGCCATCTATACTTTGTTGGAAAATAAATATTGAATCGATATTTAAATACATATATTAGTTAGGTTTGTTATTATTTATCCGTTTCTTCTCTGACGTTTCATTTTATTTTTTTGCGAGATAAGTCTCTGTTATTTATATTTTTGGTTATATTATCTATGTTCTTCTCTTGCCTTCCCTTCGAAACCCCCATCAATTGCTTTTGCAACTATAATCTTATAGTTATAAATTTTAATACTATTTTTTCTATAGTTATCCCGTGTCTAGATATTAGTATTATGTTCAGGTCAATTTCTCTGTCTATGTTGCCATAGAGTGTCGATTTGTCCTTTCATTCATTTAGATATATTTGTAAAATTCTTAGTTTTGTTTTATCCATGTTTATCCAGTTTTCTTTGTCCTTCTCTTAGTGGTATACGTAATTATTCTTTACCTTTGTACACTTTCTTTGTTCTGTTGGTTACCTTTTTGTCTTCTGACGTCGAGGTTGTAGGGACTGTGGTTGTTTTATAGGGAGTCTTTTTTTCTCTTAATTTTATGATTTTCATTTTTAGTTCTTTTCCAGATCATTTTTGTAGTTTCTGCGTTAGACTCAGGAGAATGTTTTTTCAGTTTAACCTTAGTATCTTTATTTCACTTCTTGTTTCTCTGCATATAAGTATGTTCTTTTTCACTGCAGCTTATTGGGACGTTACCTTCGGTGTGCTATCTGTGATAGTAACGTTAAATACGTAGGTGAGTCAAAAAGTTCTCAGACAAATGCCAGATTATTGAAATGTTCGATTTTGTACAAGTAAATACAGGGTCAAACACGACTTTCATGTTTTCTGAACAATTCCTACAAAATTCGTCATTCAATTTGTCGAGACTCTTTGTATTAGATGTGCTTCAAAAAGGTTACTTTTTTGAACCCATAAAATGGCAAATTTTGAGATAAGAGCGAACATTAAATTCCTGACTAAACTTGATTGGAAGCCTGTTAAGATTATTGACGCTCTACAACAGGTTTATGGTGACTCTTCGCCATGTAGAGCGGTAGTTTACGACTGGATTAAGCGCTTCAAGGGGGGCAGAGAAGAAGTTGAAGATGATCTACGTGAAGGGAGACCATCCACCTCCATTAACCCAGAAAATGTCGAGCTTGTGAGGAATCTAGTGGATAAAGATCGCCGTATTACTATTGATGAAGTTGCCAATGCATGTGAAATCTCTCATGGCTCAGCATTTGGAATTCTAACTGAAAATCTTGGCCTGAGCAAGCTTTCAGCACGTTGGGTCCCAAAAGCGTTGCGAGAAGACCAGCTGAATCATAGGGCCAACCTTTCTTTGGCTATTTTGACCAAGATTGAAGCAAACGAGGATAGTTTTTTTGAGCGCCTCGTAACGGGAGATGAAACTTGGGTGTATCAGTTTGATCCTGAAAGTAAAAATCAATCAAAAGAGTGGCACCCAAGGGGGGCAGCAGGGCCTATCAAGTTCAAGACAGAGAGGTCCGTTAAGAAGATAATGGCTACAGTTTTTTGGGATTCGGAGGGAATTATTTTAATAGACTTCTTAGAAGGACAAAAAACTGTTACATCCAGCTATTACGAAGGAGTTTTAAGGAAGCTGAAAACTTCAATAGCCAAAAAACGACGAGGAAAGCTCCACAAGCAAATCTTGTTCCACCATGACAATGCCCCTGCACATTCGTCCAAAGCTGTGAGATCTCAGCTACGGGAATTTCGATGGGAAACTCTTGCTCATCCCCCTTATAGCCCTGATTTAGCACCCTCTGACTTTTTTCTGTTTCCAAATTTAAAGGGACACCTAAAAGGAACCCGGTTTCAATCATTAGATGAAGCAAAAAAGCAGGTCATTACTTGGTGCCAGAGACAACCCCGTGAATTCTACAAAGATGGTCTTTACCGTTGGATTCATAGATTAAGAAAGTGTATAGATGTTAATGGAGCTTATGTAGAAAAATGATTACAGTATTATTACAAATAAAAATTTTATGCCATTTATCTGAGAACTTTTTGACATTTGGTAATTTCATTTGTTCTTATTTGTTCTGTTTAAATATTTTTTTAAACTTAGTCGTGTATATTTTGGGGTTCGTTATGTTTATGACATGCGAGTGCAGATGCATCTTAAAATGTTTACATTTAGTAATCCATCCATGTTTTCCTGGGTTGTATTTCATTATGTGGAGCTATTTTAGTCTCAGTGGCAAAGGATGTTTCTTTGCGTTTTTCCACTTTTTCTACGACTTCTCTTTGTTTACTTTTTATTAAGTTATTTAATTCTGGATATGCCATAACCCTTTTAGAATTTATTTTTAAAAGTTTAATGCACTTTTTCATCTGATTTTGGCAATTCTTCCATAAATGACCTTTTACCTAGATTCAAACATCCTATATTCTCTTGTTTGAGGCAGTTTACAAATATGTATCTATGGATGTTTCCCGGAGGGATCTTAATGCTGAAGGCCAGCAAACCTTTTTATTCAGTCCTAAATGCCATTTCTTCTACCTTGTTGATTATTTTTAGAAAAAATGGATAAGTTCCTTGAAATTTAATACCTAATGTATTTTTCGCCTTGCATGGTTTCTAAGAGTTTCTGTTTAATTTCTTGGCAGGAATGTTCCCCAATCGACGGTACACTTTTGCGAAAAAGCGCATTCCAGTTGAAAGGTATTTGTAATTTTTTTATTGTAATTCTTCCTGTTGAAGAAAATAACAGTAGTACTTCAGTATTTTGTGGATATATGAGACTAAATCCCTTTCTATTCTCGATGCCGATGATGAATGGGATCTTAAAGTTGGAGAATATCTGTTGTATGACTTCTTGTGTTTCCTCTTTTTTTGTTATGAGCTACCAGGAAGAGTCATTTCCTTCCTCAATTTAGCGGGTTACATGATTACTTTTTCCTTGAGTTTACCAAGCAAGGGGGTGGATCTCGTTTAGTTTGTGAACAAATTCCTTTCTTCTCAAGTGGGAGAGAGCCTCCTATCTAAACCAATTTCTGTATCCCATGCCTAACACGGATCGTACTCTTCTTGCTTACAATACTTAGATATCTCTAGCCCAATTAGAGACCTGCAATTGTCGTTTGTCCGTGGCCCATTATGGGTCCCTCGTTTCTGTACCCCTAACGGGGTTTCTTTCAGGGGTTTGCTTGCTCTTATAACAAAAGTTTATAGGAATTTGTGCGAGCTTAACTTATATAGTGCTAGCAATAAGGAAGTAAGAGGTAAAAAAAAAGAAATTAGGAAAGTGTAGCTAATAAATGCAGCCACTTTTTGAGGTGTTACTTCTCCTAGATAGAATATGAGAGCTCTCAAATTAGCTCAACTTGGGCATACAATTTTTCTTTCTTTTTTTAAAGATAAAGTAAGTATGCCTCTGTTTCGATATTCTTTTTATCCTAGCCCCTCTATTGCGCAGTTGTTAGAAAAAGAGATGCTTTACCATCATCGAGTATATTTGGAGTGTATCCATTCAGACAAAGTCCATTTTATCAAATGAAGAAAAATCCGCCATCTTTTGCATATTCCGAACTTAAGAATACATTTTCATTGTATAAAAGCTTTCTGTTTGTCATATTGTTATTTAATCTGGTGTGTTGACTTGAATCTCTAAACGCAATAATTGGGCAGTAGATATAACTACAAATGTAAAGTATTATGACATAAAATATCAAAAAATGGTTACAGGAAACAAGTAAATGAGAGAAACAACAACAGAAAATGAAACTAAAACTAATTTTCGAATTGAAGCTCAAAAACAAAATAGAAATAAATCAAACACTAATTAAATTGCCATTAGTGTACCCGACTTAGCAATGTGAAAAATCTCAAAGATCAGCTTACTAGAGTTAGAGAGAATACGGAATTAAGAATATTATATATTTACTAATACAATAAGGGTGAAACAGAGAAATGAATGAGATTTGTAGAGAGAAAAATGATTGATACCTCTTAAATAATTAAGAGAAAATAGAGCAAATATAACGATATAAATGACTCAAGAGCTGTTGGGAGAATAACTTCTTAACATGAGACGTCACATAAAAGGCAGACGAGCTCCTCCACTCTTCCCAAGAAATCCAAAAAGATGGAATGAGAAGAGGCAGAAATAGTCTCCTAAATGGAATAATACAAATATAAAGAAGTAAATATAAACCAAACTTAGAATCGAAAGGAGAATTTGAAGAACAGATAAAGACTAAATGAGATAAAATAAATCTTAAAAGGTAAATATAATATATAGATAAACGAAAAGAAAATACCGTACTTAATACAAAATATACGAGAGAAAAGTAACTTCACAAGAGGTCACAGCAAACAGTCGCAATTTACAAATGGTAAAACGCTTTGAACGCCAGTTACGTCCCATCCACAGCCTTATCCCCTCTAATGAGTGCTGGACTGGGTTGGATGACGGGGGGCGGTACGATCTCTTACTTCTTCTTCCACGTTCTTTTTCATTTAATTTCATTTCAAATACTAGAATCGGTTGGGCTGGATCCCATCGTACGAAACGACAGTATCAAGGAACTTGTATCGCATTTATTTATCTTATTCTCCTTCTATATATATATAAATTTTTATTCGTCAGTGGACGATCGAGTCAACAAGTAAATGAAAAAGTTATTTTTCTTCCAAAATCAATTTTATGCTTTTCAGTTATAAATCCATACAATTTTATAAATGACCCTCTTCCTCCCCACCCAAATTATACACAGAAATAGCCAGGCTCTTTCTATTGGTTGCCTTCAGTAGAAGTATAATTTACATTTTCCTGTTTGAAGCCCATCAAGTTGTGAATAAAAGAATGTGATAAGAAAATTATAAAGAGCTCTACTTCAAAAAAAAAATATCCATTAAACAGAATCTTTTACGAATTTTGAATAAAAATATGTAAAAAGGTGTAATAACACATTTAAAAAAAAATAAAGAGACCAGACCGGCATCATTCAAGGCAGTTGACAATCGAACGACCAAAACTAATTCGAACCCCAGAAAATCGTGAGAAATTATATTAAATTGCTTTAATTCAAAGAAGAAAATAGGAACTAAGCAAATGAGTCTGAGAGTAAAATTTCGGTTTCTGATGAGAAACTATTTATGGTCGAAGTATCGCGAAATACCCAGATTGATTGACTTCATGCAACAATGCCGAAATTTTTTTATTCCAAAATGACTTTTGTGTGCATTCCACCCTCCCACCCCTACCCCATCTCGATTAGTTACTGGTTTCATTTTCAGCAACCTCAACAGAGAAAAACATTAATCCTCTATTTTCACCCATGCATTAGAATTAATTCAAACTACTACTCTAATTTCATTTTTACTACAATGATATCAGAGAAAAGGAGAGGAACGCTGATTTTGTTTTCATGCAAGGTAGACATCCACCCCATACAGATAAGGAAACATTATTATTTATTAATAAAAATTGTTCTACTTTTGTCAAACCAGAATGTTGTTCACCATCGGCCATTGATAATTTCTTGAGCTTTGCATTATAGGGACAGGTCTCTCTATGTCAAGAAATCAGTGATGTAAACCATATTCGTGTAAGAATTCAGCCTTGTAGGAAAAATATTTCAAATGGAAGGGTAATTTGAAAATAAAAGAGCGAGGTTTCATGTTGTCAAATTGACTAATGCAGATTAAAGGTGAAGAACACCTTCATATACTAACCACATACTATCGCTGCATACAATGCCGTTTACCTTAGTATTAAAAGCAAAATCAACAGTATATAATGGAAATAGGTTGCAGAGTGTTATAAGTAGTTTCTTATAACAAAATAAATGTGTTGCCCATAATTAGGATATTTAGACTGGAAAAATTCAAATCTTAACTCAAGCCTACGTTTAAAATTAAATCAGTTACTAAAAGATTATTTCGTTTGTCAGTAATAAAATTCATTCCCTATAAGGGACGTTACTTTTTCAAAAGGAAAGTAAAAGAAATTTTCCTCTAAAAATGTGGATTTATTTCTGCGTTTCTCAAAGCTAAAAACGGCAAAACAGTTTAAACCCTTTTAGACAATAAGAGTGAGAAGAATCGAATAAAAAGGAAACTGATTAAATGCTTCCAGTTTTTAATTTTGACAAATTCGCTTCAACATCAGACAAATTTTGTATTTCATGCCTTTACGACGAGCTGGACGATCAAATGATGCGAGCCATCAGCTTATTCAGATAAAGTTTAGATATAATTCTTTTTGACCTTTGAGTTTTCATAAAAGGAGTTTGGGGCGCAATCATCTTTGTTTCCCTCTCCAGATTTTATCGTGTAACTTAAACCCTTAATGTTTTTGCTCTAAACATTACCATCTAAACGAAGCTGATACATACTCCTTTACACACCACGTAAAAAGAGTAAGAGAAGATGAGGGAAGATCGATAAAGAGAAACTATCTCTGACAAATCTGCATAAATAAATATTGTTTATTATTGGAGATATTAGGAACATTTTCAGATTAGTATGAAGAGTGAAAGCACGTAACAATCCTAACCTCTCCCTTTTTCGCAACAAATCCACACTTATATTCTTCACCATACCAAGCTGCTAATTTGAAAATTTAAGGTTAGGTTATGTTAGGTCTGGTTATGTTTTTAACTATTTTACGTAATTTATCCACATTTGGTGTTAATATTTGCAGTTTGTAAGGAAAAATGAGGCAGAATCGCGGTTTAATGGGATTTGGATGAAATCAAATTCAAACTCTTTTTTGCCGCATTTCGGACAGCCATAAAAAAAAAAACAAATTTGGATAAATGACAAATATACAAAGAAGTGATTATGGATAATGCAGTTCTCGTGAATTTCAAGTTTGATACCATTTGTGTACAATTTTAGAAGGTAATGCCCCTCGAAAGCTCTATCTAATTTTCCTCTAGAGAAGATGTTTAGGCACTTGGCTTGGAATTTATTGCTCGTCGAGTTTGTTCTGGGCCCATTGTTCATCTAGTTTCTTCCAATCCTAATGCACTCGACTTTTCTTTGAATGGTTGTCATAATACTTCTCTCTTTATCACTAAGAATTTGGTAACTCTTTGGTTGCATATAAATTCTCTCAGAAGATTGATTAGATACTTCAGTCTCTGGCTGAAGAATTGTTTGGCAATTCGTTGGATGAGAGCTGTACGGAGCGTTTTCTTGAGGCTAGTTTACCACTAGGTACCTCCTCTCTCTATCCCTTTTGGATAGAGAATATAATCTAGTTTTAATTCTACAATCTCCTTTCTTGTATTTTCTTGTATGTCCATTTTTTCTATATTTTACCCATTTTGATATTAGATCGTCATACAGTAATGTACGATATTACTTTCTGGTATATGTGCTGAATTCTGCGATCGAATCTATTATCTTGCATTAGCTTACCGACAACCAATTTACATCAATGTCCTATAATTTTATTTGGATGAGTTTAAAATTAGATTTTTACCTTTTATGCTTCATTGTTTTATGTTTTCTCTGATTTAGTGTAGATCTTTGGAAAACAGTCTTCTTTTAGATGTGGGAAATGATTACTATCAGCAGTAGTTAATCACCTAATGGAGTCTAGATCTCGGTAAACTTTGCGGCGGTCACTCGTGTTGTAGTGATTCGTGCTTCAGACGATTGGTAAAGCTTATTTCATCAAAGAAAAAGGATTCTTAGATAAGTAACAAAGGTTAGCAATACCTTAAGCAAAAATAAAAATCTTTTCCTGACTAGCGTTAATATGAGGGGCAATTTCTGATAAAGTTTTGAGTGCCTTCAAATTCAAAAACTTTGTTTGTGAAATTTTTCAGGATACAAATATTTTACACATTTATTCTCCCAAGGGATTTCATATCATTCACGTTGAATACAGAATTTATCGAATTACGAGATCACTTCTATTTATTTGGTCTAAAATAACTGACAAAGTAGAATCTTTATGGAGATATATAAGCTCCTCATCTCAATCGGAAATGCGCCTTTCTTGTAATATGGATGCAGTAAAATCCGACAAGTCATTGTCTTCCCACGGAAAGAAATAGAAATAAAAAATATGACCGTAAGAGAAGAAATATTAGAACCTCAAATTTTCTGACTTTCATTTACTATTTCTTCCTTCTAGATTTCTTACCTAACCAATATTTAGGAAAAGGACCGATAAATGTCATATTATTCATGGTTTTATAGCTTTTTACAAATCCCTTCCATTTCGGTTCTTAGACGGGTATTTTTCTTATTAATCAATGGCTGAAACCAATTTAGTTGTGATTGTATCACAATATAAAATAAAATTGGCTTTTCTGGATTATGGTAGGTTACTTAGGCTCGCCTATCTTTAGAATAAAAGAAGAATGAACGTGTAAAAGAAAGAATGCATGGAAACAGTTAATAAAAGGAATTAAAATGAAAGTAATAGCTATACATTACCGAGCAAAATAAGCGAACGTTTTTCCTTTATTCACATATATGACAAACATATATTCAAGAAATTATAGTAAATAAACTAACAAAATAAAATACTGACACGTGCAAAATAAGAGAATGAACATTCCCCAAATTGCCTAGCAAGCAGCTACACTAGAAACAAAGGTAGATTCGAAAGAGTTGAGGCTTAAAACACATAAAACGAGGTGTTTAAGCCTTTATTTTCTATTCATTCTGCGTAGCGACGAACATAGTATTACACCTGTTTCTTGCAAAATTCTGGTGATACTCTATTCCATTATTGCTCAATTATCGTTGATATATCCGTCACAATTAACGGTTGCTGGTTTGACTTTTTCAAAATTGATCTTCCAAGGGTTCTGCACAGGGTTCAGGTTCGGTTTCTGAGCATGTCACTACAATACTTCGATATAATCTAGTTCGAAATTTTACTCGCTTGGCCGTATGACATGATGCGTTGTCCTGCATAAAAACAGCTTCACTTAGAGATAATTTGAGTGAAGCTACATCATATTTAATAACGTTTAGCTACACATTAGCCTGTACAGTTCCAATTATTCACACTACCAGACAATCTTCTTCAGACTAACTATCCTTCATATGATGATGCTGCATCCTCTACGCTTGAAGGACTTTCTTACACATTTAGGTTTAAGTCACCTGCAGCGCACCTAATAAAGCGACCGCCATAAGATGGCAATAAATAAAATTTACTTTCGTCACTGAATGAATTCTCTACAAATCTACATCTTTCCAAACAATATTATTTTAGCATATTCGATTCTCGTTTTCATGTTCTTCTAACTTACTGATCATCAGTTTGGGTGGTGGAGACGAGGATTTAAATCGGATACATTGATGCGACGGGACACTGTAAAACCGCAAATTTCTTGACCAATATTTGTCTTAATTTTCGAGAACTTTCTGCTCCAGTCTCAGGTAAATCTTTCATAGAGAGGCGCCTAAAGCTCTCTCTCTTTCTCTTCTAGAATGGTGGTTAGGTGGGGTCGACTGACATTTGAATGAGATTTATAGGTTTGGTTTTTACAGTATATTTTTAGAACGCGTGAAATCACACTCTTGGGCCTTCCTACATCTATTCATATCGCAGAAGAAGTCTTCCACGAAGACTTCAAGTGAACAATTCTTTGACAGAGCTCATGAGACACTTGCACTTGCATGTGTCGTGACATCTTTGCAGAGTGAATATGACAACAATGGCTGTTGTAAAATTCTTACCCCCTGAGTAAAACTTTGCCAGATGTTTTGGGGGACAATTCCCAAATGTTCCTTTGTTATGCATTATTCAAAGTTCCTTTGTTCAAATTTGCCTTGGTCCTACGAACGAAAAAGCTCCATGTTAAGGAAGGTTGCGCGAACTACCAATCCCTAAAACCCTTAAGCTAAGTCTTCACGTAATCTAAGTAGCTTCTGAAAATGATATAAAGAATGGTGGCATCATGCTATCGTAGGTTTCCCTGCCAAAAGAACTACAACGCCTGCCTCCTATCCTCTTTTTTATGAAGTCATCCTAAGGGGAACGTCAATTTTCCCATGACAACCCTCTCTTCTCATAAATAAAGTCATTGTGTTAAGTATGAAACATCTTTCAAAACAGTATACAAGTAATGTATGCGCGTGTAAATTTCCGCGCGTTTCATAGCTTAAATTTACTTAAAATTCCCATATAACTATATCATACTTTTCAAGACTTTTATAATAAATTTGATAAAAAGTCACCAATCATCAAATCTCGTTACATGAAATAAAGTGCATCCTTCCCTGCTGTTCCTCAAAGGAAGAGAGATATTTGTGGATCTGCGAACTTCATTACCAAAACAGCTTTTTATGCGTTTTTATTTCTTTATTTTCTTCATTCCCTTTGCAAACGTCATTGTATTGATGAATATTAGGAGTTAATATTCCGTGTGGAAACTGAGTTTACAAACATACAATGGATTTCTTGCTGTATTATATCTGTGTGTGGAGTTAGGTGGTTAATGATAGCCTGGATAGTTTGATTCTTTGGAAGTATTAGTCCAGAAATGAAACGAGTCCTTCATATACTGGTGCGGAAAGTTCAGCTTTTCTCCACCTGCGACGATCCGTGTTCCTCGGGTGTCTAAGGATGCTTTGTGGGAAATATATTTGTTTCAGAGTGAAGAGCCTACCCATATCGTGGCTGGGTGCTTATTTTTGTGTTTATGTGCAGGTGTGAGTGAAATCTCAAGCTATAATGGCATAGACGAATGTTGAAGGATGGAACTGCTGGTAGGTGTGGATAGGGGAATCGTTGGATTGCATAAAAGCTTTTACAAGTGTGTGCTCCATGTGTGTTCATTTTTGTTTAACCTTTTTTGTGTTTCTTAGGTTTTGTTCGAAATGCAGTCTTAAATTCGAATTTTCATATTGTGGCTCAAGTCACAGAAACGTTTTAAAGTGAAAGAATCTTTAGCTTTTCTTCCAACCAAAACTCGATTTTTATGATACGAATGGCGGTTAATAAGTTTTGCAATTCAGATATCAGGAAACAAGATATGAGGAAAAGTGTTGTATTATTTTTCAATATAACTACCCTTGACTTCAATGCACTTGCGCCATTTGTTCCTGAGGCTTCGAATTCCCGACAACCAGAAATCTCCCGACTGCTGTTCAATCCACTCCTGGACGGCAAGCTGGAAATCTTCATCGTCCACTCACTGCAGCCTTGAGCTGGCGCAATAAAAAGTAGTCGCGGAGGGCAGCTTGTGCAACTCTGGCCTTGTGGACTTTGACGACGTTGAAGTCGATAATGGGGCGTCAGATTTCTAGGGAACCAACATGGCCACATTGTCGTAGATGATATTGATAACACTTCCATGTGATTTTCCAAGTTCTCGCTCGATTTCTTCGACCTTCCCCCTTCGAATTTCGAGGATCATCCTCTCCATACGGGCCACATTGTCCTCGTTGGTCACGTTTCCATGGCGTCCTGGATGGGGTCATCTTTAAGGGACTCAGGAACCATGGCAGGACTCCCTATTCCAGCGAGCAATGGTTGCATAGGAAACTATGAAGAATTGGTGAAAAACCTCATCAAGGGTTCAAGAATATGGATGTAACACATGACTTGAAATCCACTTTTTGGACTTACATTGGAAACTTTTTTAAGCTAATTGTCGGGCAGTTAGTGACACACATGGCGAAAAGTTTCAACAAGATATTTCCACCATTAAAAAGCGGGACCAGGCTAAATGGAGTACAACAATGCTTGCATACTAGTGTTGGTCATTGGCAAGAGATAATTCTTCAGCCTACTATAGCGTCATAATAAAATAATGAAATATTACATGCCGCGTATCTGTAAACCTATAGCCAATAAGCATTTTTTAATGTGATGTAGCATTAAGTGCAGGCAAATAAATAAGAATTAACTAATCTTATTTACCAAGCACACAACTTTTCAAAAGTTGTTGACCAGTGTAATGTCATTTCTCTCGGACCAGGTCTGGAAAGGAAAATTCATCCTGAAACGGCCTCAGCTTTAAACCCTGCACAATTATTATGTCACACTGATTCGCAAGATATAGACACAAAACACAAAAAAATACTCATGCATTTTTCCTCATTTTTTAATCCTTTAAGCCTAATTGATGTTTTTAAAGTGTAAATCTCATGATTATAGTTTTCTTATTATTGTTAAATAGGTTGGATTATGTTAGGCATTAATGTGAAACAATCCATTTTTAAGGTAAGAGACTCTGTTAACTTAACCCTATCTAAGCAAATTGAGCTAATATTAGGTTTGGTAAGTAGCATAGTGGCCGAAAAAAGCCCGGAGCTAAAATTCCAAGGCAGTAATAAGCACCCGAGGAAAAATTTATTCCCCACCCTAGAAAAAAGCCCGAGGAAAAAAGCCCCCTGTGATACAAAATACCGGAGTGTAAATTTTATTTTATTTTACAAGGAAACTTTGGAATGGATATTTGTACTGGATCTCATTTTGTATTTAAATTGACACGTGTATATACATTTATTATTTGTATAAAAGAAATCAAACAAGTAAGTAAAATCTACAGGGCTGACCCACAATGCGCAAACAACATAAATATTATTAATTTTTTCATCATTCAGTTAGATTAGAGGCACAAGATTACATCTTGTATGCAAATTAAGTTGGGCATAAAAGAAAAAATGACTAAGATACTCTTAAATCTAGGACTATCCTAAATATTTTATGCAAATTTACTGAGAATAGAAAAAAAGCTGACCTGAGCTAACCCACAATGCGTCATCACAGGTTTAATTATTCAATCTTTTTGAAATTTATTTTGATTGGGGTGGATTTAAGGCCCAGATACTTAGATGAGCTCACATGATTGACGTACATACTAGATTATATATGTATGCAAAGTTATTTAGGTATAGAAGAAAACCCGACTAATGTAAATCCTGGAATAGCCCATCATGTGTAAACAAAACGCGGTCATAACAAGTATTGAACCTTTTTGAATGCGTATAATATGTATTTATAGCATTCGTAAATTTTAAATTAAACGTCTTTAAGTAAGTCCTTTGAATACCAACTAGTGAATAGCTTCATTGATTGATGTTTTTATTTGGCGCCCAATAGAGCTGCTGATTTAATTTATCTCAATACTGGTATAAATTCGCCTTTTGGAGGTAGACCGTTTCATCCCCTTATCTGCTTGCTACTGTGTTGCCTGTTGCTCTAGTTCAAGTACTCGTATTACATAAATATACCCATTATGGAATTCTTTCTTTTAAATAAGCAAAAATTAAATTTATGTTACGAAAGATGTGTGTATAGCAAGAAAAAAAATTAACAAACAGTGTTGTATCCTATGAGTGTGTACAGTGACGTGCTAATTCGCAATGCAAATCTAAAATTAAACTAAAGGAAAAAGAAATAGTTGGAAGAGTGAATACTCCTACACATCCGCCTGATTCAAGTGCACTACAAAGTCTTAATGCTTCGTAAAACATGAAATCCCAAGCCTAAGAAACGCGTGAAACTCCTTTGCAGATAATTTCACAAGAAATTGAAAAAATGGATGAAAGTGCAGCAGCAAATTTGCCTATAATAAGACATTTAAAAATTAATTTGCGGTAATGTAGACAAATAAATCACAATATATTTCCATTTACATTGAATACCACCATCCCAGAATAATTCAAGATCACCAAAAGGAATGAAGATTTTCTGCTATAAGATTCTGGCACTCAAGGTTACAGAATTGTAATTTTCGGTACTCAAATTAACCTATCCTATCTTAAGAACAATGAATGTTAGTTCATAGATGTCACTTTTAGCATAACTCCTTTATTTGCGCAAGTTTACACAATATATGCTTTGATGCATGATACCCAATAAAACCCAATAAAACTTAAATAACTTATACCCTAATGATTAACGCACTCAAAAGTTTGAATGGCAATTTAAAACTGGACACGATTTTGGTAGATTTTGAAAAGGCAATGCACAAAAGCATTCAATTTGTGTTTCCAGAAACGGAAATTAAGAGATATTTTCTCTACCTTTGCCAAAGTATCTATCGAAAAATTCAACATTTTGTTTTTTCACAGGAATATGCCAACAAATTCAATTTTTCACTCAAAATGAGAATGATTTCAGCCTTCTCTTTTAGTTCCCTTAACAAAGTAATTGAACCATTTGAGGCACTTGCTGAAGATTTCCATGAAAATGCATTATGCATATTAGATTATTTTGACGATATCTACATTGGCAGGCCAAATAGACGGATGCGAAGACCACCAAAATTACACATGCAAGCGACGAACATGCATACAAGGACAGAAAATGAGATCCCCAAAACAAATAATTTAGTGGAAGGAGGGCATAGAAGTTTTCGGTTTAAGCTTGGAAACATCATTAATACATTTGAAGAGCGTCCTATTTTAGATTTTTTTTACGGTCTAATTAATAGTTCACAATTTTTAACACAACTTTGATTAGGTAGTTAATAAAATATTTGTTTATTCATTTTGAATTTTTACAACTTTGTATTAGGTTGAGGAATAATTTCTTGCGGTTTTAGCAAATTTCTTCATTACCATTAACAATTTTAGAAAAACTTCATTGTTAATTAATAACGTTCCCAACGTTCAACTAGTTTTTCGATGCCTCTGCCATAAATATCTCTGGATTTTAACTCGAAACATTTGTCATCTAACCAGATTCTTATTTCCACATCAGTATTGAGCTGAAGGTCACGCAAATTGTTGGAGAGCGATTGGAACATATGGAAATCTGATGGAGCCAAGTCTGGCGAATATGGAAGATGCGGCAGGATTTCAAAATTAAGCGTTTGGATAGCGTCTTATGTCATAAAGGGAATGTGAGGACAAGCATTGTCGTGTTGCAGAAGGACTCCATAACGTCGATGAGGTCGCTTTTCACGAATAGCTTCGGCGAGTCGATACATTTTTTTAACGTAGAGTTCTGCATTGACAATCTCGTGGTTCGCATAGAGATCATAAAGAATGATGCCTTTGCAATCCCACCACACACACAGCATCGTCTTTCGTGGATGAACTCCTTGCTTTAATCGCGGAAGTGTTTTGTTATTGGGGCTAAGCCATGGTTTTCGATGGTTCATTATGACATAAACACACCACTTTTCGTCGCCAGTGATGATGCGGTGAAGAAATTTGTCCTTATATCCACGAGTAGCCTTGTGACGAGCAAGCAAACCTGCGGAAATCGTGGAGCGTTGAAGTTTGTTGCTTTTGTTCGAAGCGTGCGGAACCCATGCACCGAGTTTTTTAACTCTTCCTATCGAATGAAGGTGATTCACTACAGTTTTCTAATCACACAACAATTGTACAGCCAATTCTCTAGTCGTTTGGGAGGATTTTCTTGAAGAAGGTCGTTCAATCGATCTTCATCCAACTTAATGGGGCGACCAGAACTTTTTCGTTATTAAGATTGAACTGACTGTTTTTGAGACGTGAAAACCACCATTCAGCTGTCCTTTCTAATAAAGCATTTTCTCCGTACACAGCACAAATATCACGACGAGCTTTGGCTGCGTTTGCATTGTTCCCGTCTCGATTGAAAATGAATAACAACAAGTGTCGAAAATGCGCCTTTCTTTCAACTTGACATTCCATTTTGAGGGTACAGAACAAATATTAAATTAACTTAACTTTTAAATAAACCGCAATGACTTATTACTTAACTTCTAGACGTATCCTAAGCAAAAGCCTGATAGTCTATGCTGTTAAGAGACGTAGCCTAACCTTTGCAAATTTTGCTTTCATTATTTATTATTGTTTCTTAATATGTGCAAAAATCACGTCGACAAAACTTAAATCAACACAACATTAAAAAAAACTCAAGAACTTATTCCCTCAACCTAATAAATAGTATATGCTAACATTATTCAATATTTTCTGGTAATATACAACTTGATTTTTAATTTTTATATATTTACAATTTGTACTCGTATATATGTTTACCATAAAGTATTGTAATAAATTTTGTAACTTACAACTATACTTTTTATATTTTATTAATTTTACATTTGGTAACTTGTCTTAGTTTTACAAGTTTGTAACTTATATATGTATAAAGCGTTATTCAATAATTATTTGCACCATACAACTTATCCTTTAGAATTTTATAAGTTTTTATAATAAATGTACGAATATGTTAACTATGATTATAATAAAGCATATTTCAAATGATATTTGAATATTTTATTCCATAATGACTATATATTTCCTTGGGGGATTTTCTGGGGGGATTTTTTCCGCCGTGGCTTTTTTCATCCAAGGGCTCTTTTCTTAGATCGAGGTAGCCTAGGATAAATTTGCACAATAAATGTCTTATTTTCAACAATTACTTAAAAGTTTGACAAGAAACATTGTAATAAACTTTTAGGCTATATAATAAAAGAACTCAGGCAAAGCAATGAAAATTCAGCAATAGAAAAGAGATAAGCAGGTGAAATAATAAAAATTAGAGTAAGAACAAACTGGTACAGGAAGCTCAGTAAATTGAAGAGTGTCTCTTAGTAGTGATAAGACCATTTATTCTTCGAAATACGCTCTTTAAGAGGGTTCGAAACCTGAGAAATTTGATGCAGGCCGAATCCTCGATGACGCCTGACATCATTTGCTCATTGGATGCTGGTTGAGAGCGTTTAAGGCTTTACGCCAGAAATTTCAGGAAGGCGAGCTGGCCAGTCCATCACTATGATATTGTTAGTCTGGAATCAATATATTTGGCATGCATGCTTGTGAAATGAGTATTGTCCTGCTTGAAAATTACGTTTCGGGCATTTTGAAAAGACTTTGGATTAGGGAAGGATGCAATCTCTCAGGATAGCCTGGTAGATCTCTGAATTCATGGTACCATCACAAATTGTGAGAAGACCAACCGGAGAAGTTTACATGCAGCGTAAAAACGATTAAAAATCGACCACTATGCTTTACTGTTGGCACTAAGCACTCTCGATCCCACTGCTCTCATGGCCGCCAGCTGAAAAGAATTAGAATGTGAACTCATCTGACCATACGACACATCCGCACTAACGTATGGTCTAGTTGCTTTAAGCACCTAGCCAACTAATCGTGTCTCCTCTTGTTAAAGTTGATCAGCTGGTTCTAGCTAGCTTTTTTTTACTACAGGCTTTGTGCAAGTAATGTAATTGATGCATTGATCTTTTCGCCCTCTGACCAAATATGATGCAGCGAGCCTAGGTTTTCTCACCAACCCGAAGGCTAATGAAACTCAGAGACATGTTATCACGTTGTATACTGAAACTGGCTCGTTAAGATCGAAGTAAGTTTTGAATGTTGCGATTTTTTGTTTCTCTTAAATACTTCGGCAATACTGTAATGTGATAAACCAAATCTATGGGTAATTTCTCGAGAGCTGATTTGCTCATAGAACATCTTTTATCTCATAATTCTTTCTTCCACTGTAGGGTTTCGTGTTTACACCAGTATCATATAAGTATTAGATCCTGTTGATATGGAATATCATATTAATCAGTAAATATGATATTTTATATAAAGTCATTTTGACTGTAATATCCTGAATAGTGTACTAATATTTTATTCATTTCAAAGGCATCGCTATTTTACATATTTGAAAAAAAAAAAAAGAAAGCTTATACCTATATGCATTGGGCATACTCAAGGTATAAGAAAAAATCCAGGTTTCCGAACGGAAACGCTGAGCTGCATCTGCGTATTGAATTATAGGACAAATATTATTTATAAGCATTTAGAGCATATTTTTCTTAAATAATATCGTCTCTGGATTTTATTATCGCCTAGCTCCCAAAAATCTATAAAAAAATCTTAGCATTTCTCTGCATTGCTCTTTCTAAACTTATATATTACTATATCCTTATCAATTTTGCTGTTATTTTAAGGGGTAAAAACAGTAAATAGACTAATAAGTATTTTATTATATCAATCCTTTGTCCATGGGGTTCAAATCAGGTAAACTTAGAGGCCGAAGCTTTTTGACGAAAACCCTTTTAAATTGGTTTAGCCCTTTCCTATGATAGCCTCCATCTAGGGGATAACTTTCTGGTTCAACATCTTCAAGTAAATATTTTCCATGAAGATAATCGCTGTTATTATCCCGTTGTTGATCAGACTCAGGCCCTCGGCGTAGTTGTATTTTGTTTCCTGTATTATGTCTACGGTTCAACTGGATTTTCACTTTTAATTTTATGATTAAATAGGATAATTCTGCCTGTTTCGCGTGGCCAGAACTGTAAACAAGTTCTCATCCGTCCATAGAAATGGAAGATGAGAGTCTTCAAGTAGTCTTTGGAGGAGCTCGTTTTCTCTTTTTCTATTATCCTCGTTTTGGTAGGGCTGTAAAGCATATATCCTTTAGCTATCTCGAATGCCCGATGTATCAAATGATTTTTCAGCAATATTTGGATAGTTATATGGCTCACATAGATGTAGAAAGAAAAGTGTCCGGCATTCCTTCCTGCGTTTCGCCTGTTCTTGTTCATCGGGTCCTTGAATATAGGTGGGTCCTCACTGGTCGAGGATCTGCTCGCAGTGATTTTCGTCATGTTGAGAATTTTGCCCGCTGTCTGCTTGCTTCTATACAGTTCTCGATTGCTTCACATTTTATTGTGATATTTGTAGACTTCATGTAATTAACAATTTAGCATTTCATCAATAAAATAATTTAGAATTTTGATAATTTAGCATTGGATTTATAAAATTCAATAAAATAATACCTGAAAAACCCTGCAGGAAAGTAATTAAATATGGTATGCAAACTTATTTAAAATGATTCGTAAAAATCATTCAGCCCTTATTTTCACCCTGTACCTATCTCCCTATAAATGCTTCAAAGATATCAAGGCTATACTATAACATAATATACTATATCCTTGTATAATCTTCTCTACTTACATAACACATTCACTTTAGGATAACTATTTTGTTAAAAATTTAAAGGATATAATTTAGGAAAAAAGTTTTTACATCATGTATTAAAGGCTAATTGAGTCATTAAATCATTAAGTCATTTTTAGATAAAAGTTTATCTTTCACTTGTTTACATATATTTCATGTCCCTAGCTGCAAAGGTTATTGAGATATTGCTTCTCAAAAACGGTCAAATATTTTTTTGTAGGGGGGGGCCCTCTTTCTCTCTCTCTCTTCACATATATATATATATATATATATATATATATATATATATATATATATATATATATATATATATATATATATATATATATATATATATATATTTATATATATATATATATATATCCATATATATATATATATATATATATATATATATAAGATTTGTTAAAATCGACAGCGATGGCTGCTTGGTTAAGCTGGCGCTGCAGCTTTTTAACCTTTTCAAAGAATTTCTTTTCAGAAATTGAAAGGTGGGAACAAATGCTGGAAAGGGCAATTTTTTTATTAGCCGAGACATCTTTCAAACTTTTCCAAGGTCATCTTTTGGTCAAATGATGAAAAGGTTGAAAAAAAGGCGATTTAAGAATATGTTTTAGGCCCAATCTGAGGTGACAAAATTCTAAAGCTAGAATAATATTTAGATCCAAAAAGAAAAATTATTTGATTTTAATATAAGAATATTTGTTTCGACCAATCAAATTTAAGGATGTTTTTAAAGATTTAAAAAATGTTTAGATTGTCGAAATTATAACGTATATAAAAATTAAATGATCAGCAAAGGAGGCAAGGTAAACGGGAGGCGTGTTTGATGTAATGTGGCCGGTATTAAGACCTCGTGTGGTGGGCAAACTGGTTTCTGGCTGGAGCTGTGTGTTTATTTGTGGTTTTATCTTCTATATCGTGACGGCTTCAGCCATGCGCACTCGTCGTCGATCACTCTCACTGAGGGTCATCCGATGCTTTGCAGTGTGGCGTTTGATGGCTCCGTCTTGGAGGAGTGCTGTTAGTCGCCTGAGACAGGATTATAGAAGTCATAGAAATGTACGAGGAAGTGGGATGCTCAAAGTCACTGATGTTGCATTTATATTGGTACAAGAGATTACACTCCTACAAGTAGCACGCTGCGGGAAGCCAGTTATTCTTTATGACGAGGGTGTGAGTTTTCTTTGGTCTTTAATAAATTACTAATTTAATTTGGCTTATTTAATCGGTGATTGCTTTGAAGATTTTTTTCGTTCTCCTTATATCCCACCCTCCTTATACCCCATCCTCATGAGTGCTTCGCAATAAAGGTCTATTCAACTTGGTTTTTAATTTTTCTGCTGTGGGTTGTGATATGAGACTATCTCAAGCAGTATAATTGCTCTTTTTTTCTGTATCAACTGCTGTCCTGTTAGAAAAATCTGGCCAACCGATTTTTTTAAAATTTGGATTTAACTACATTTAGCTAGAATTTGACAAAGCATTCTTTACGAGCTTTGAAACCACAATAAGCTTGGGACCGAATGACTTTGTTTTAGCGATCTTTACGCAAAGAAAATCTAAGGCTGTGACTTATCTTTTCTTTTTCATAAAATCAAACTGATTCTCCTTTTATAGGCTGTTATCTTCCATAAACTTCAAAAGGCATCGGGATACAATAACCATAATAACATTTATGATAAAATTAAGTAGAGAGATTAGATACAAGTTGGCTACCTGTGTTGGTGGTTTCCTTTGTTTAAGCATAAATATTATATTTGCTACATTTTGGTAAATCAGATGATTCAGGCGTTTTTGTCTGACACAATCAAGGGCACTCATGAATTTCTCGTTGGTGATGCTTCCTATGCGCGCTTTCAGCTCTTCTTCCGTGTGTTGAGCCCTGAGTATGGGGTAAGTTAGTGTAATGAGTATTTAGTTAAACAATAATTTGTTACAAATACCTAGTCATATTCATGGTGGTCTTCCTTTGAGATGTTGCACACATTTTTACCAGTGCGCGCAGAAAAGTAGCTCAATCACTTTTAGTCTTTGCTACATATTATCTTGATCTTGTAATTCAATGTTCCGGAAGGTTTTGAGAGAGATACCTTCGCCTAAGCTTTGAATTATTCTAGGTACATGTTGCACTTTTGCTCCGATATTGTCAGTTTTATTAGTTATGCAGACATGCTCTCGTATGGTTAATTTCCGTGTTGTTTCTAGTTCTGGTTTTGTATGTGTTGGGACCAATTACTCCGTCGTGCTCTCTATGTACTTTATTATTTAATCTAATTCTTCTGCTATATCTCTGAAATTTCTTTTCCTAAGGGCTGTTTTTAATGATTTGCCCAGTTTGCCTTTCTGTAGTCTTTCCTCTTTTTGTTGTCTCTTTTGATAGAGTTAATTCATATTATGAACATTATGACAAAAAATGTTAGAGGTATCGTGGTATTCATGTTTAACTGTTTAACTGGGCATTCTTAAGGACAGTGTTTTCTTTGGAGCCTTGGTAAAAATATATGTGGGCAATTCGGGGCTGAATCTTTCTAGGATACCGCGATGATACCGCGTCGGCCGTGTCGACAGATTCTTACTAATTTGATTATAATTTCCCAGGGGAATGGAAAAATTCATTCCTCAAATGATTTATTATTACGTTTCAAGTTAAGAAGAGTATTATAAGGAAATATTCTATTTCGTGGTATAGGAGGGATCAGGTGGATGGTTCGCGTACGTATGGGTTGGTTACGTACTCCAAACATCGTGATTATGTTTTCTCTCTAAGAGTGGTATATTTTTGATTATGATTATTATAATTATTATTACGTAAATCTTATAAGGTTCCTAGTGCCTTGCTCAGCGTTTTGAGGAGTGAATAAAAAATGTTTCAAAGAAAACTAGACCTTTACTAAAAACATGAACCAAGATTGAAATTTAACAGACAAACTATTGGGTTGAGGAATAAGTTCTTGCGGTTTTAGCAAATTTATTCATTACCATTAACAATTTTGAAAAACTTCCTTTTTAATTAATAACAATATGCAATTTAATCAATAATGTATTGTCCCTTGTTATGTACGACTTCTTCCCAATATTCAACTAGTTTTTCGATGCCTCTCAAATAAAAAACTCTGGATTTTGACTCGAAGCATTCGTCTAACCAGATTCTTAATTCCCCATCAGTATTGAGCTAAAGGTCGCATAAATTGTTGAAGAGTGATCGGAACAGATGGAAATCTGATGGAGCCAAGTCTGGCGAATATGGAAGATGCGGCAGAATTTCCAAATTAAGCGTTTGGATAGCGTCTATGTCATAATGGTAATGTGAGGACGAGCATTGTCGTGTTGCAGAAAGACTCCATAACGTCGATGAGGTCGCTTTTCATGAATAGCTTCGGCCAGTCGATACATTTGTTTAACGTAGAGGTCTGTTCACAATCCCACCACACACAGAGAATCGTCTTTCATGGATGAATTCCTTGTTTTAATCTCGGAAGTTTTTTTTTTTAATGGGGCTAAGGCATTGTTTTCGATGGTTCATGTTGACATAAACACACTACTTTTCGTCGCCATTGATGATGCGGTGAAGATATCTGTTCTTATATCTATAAGTAGCCTTATGAAGAGCAAGCAAACTGGCGGAAATCGTGGAGCGTTGAAGTTTGTTGCTTTCGCTCAAAGCGTACGGAACCCATGCACCGAGTTTTTGAACTTTTCCCATCGAATGAAAGTGATTCACTACAGTTTTCTGATCGCACACCAATTTTACAGCCAATTCTCTAGTCTATTGACGAGGATTTTCATGAAGAAGTTCGTTCAATCTATCTTCATCCAACTTAATGGGGCGACCAGAACGTTTTTCGCCATTAAGATTGAAATGACTATTTTTGAAACGTGAAAAGCCCCCTTAAACTGTCTTTTCTGATAAAGCATTTTCTCCTTACACAGCACAAATATCGCGACGAGCTTTGGCTGCGTTTGCATTGTTCCCGTCTCGATTGAAAATGAATAACAACAAGTGTCGAAAATGCGCCTTTCTTTCAACTTGACATTCCATTTTGAGGGTACACAACAAAAATTAAATTAACAAAACTTTTCAATTCACCGCAATAACTTTTTACTCAACTTAAAACGTAGCCTAAGCAAAAGCCTAATAGTCTACCCTGTTAAGAGACGTAGCCTAACCTTTGCAAATTTGCTCTTAATATTTATTATTGTTTCTTAATATGCACACAAATCACGTCAACAAAACTTAAATCAACACAACATTAAAAACATGCAAGAACTTATTCTTCAACATAACACAAAGAAATAAATTAAACAAATTTATGTGTGGCTTACTAAAGTACACAATAGAATTTACAGTAATGGTTGACCACAGCTCACTTTAATAGTAAATGAAAACTGATCTTCAACGAAACAGAGACCGGGGGTTTGAATACCTTTCATGATTCCTACGAGAATCGGGTTTGAGTGTAACATTGAACTCATTTGTTATGTCACCTCAAGAAGGTAGTTTCTGGACCGGCGCGTGACCAGGGCGTCCAGCTGGTCAGCAGGCGGAATGTTTTAAAGCCGCAGAAGACCTTGGAGCCTGTAGCAGATGGAGTGACGCACGCCTTCTGAAGAAAATAATTTCACCACGGGACAGGGAAAGTATGTTTTTTTTTAATCTTTGTTTTACTTTGGGGAATAATTCGAACTAGCGAGCAATGAGCCCAAGGCGTGAATCCTTTGAAGATTGGGAGTACTTGAGGGAGTTCATTTTGGGGTATTCCTTGGGGGCGAGGACTATCTTTGTATTTTGAAATACACCAGGAAAGGGGGTTTCTCTGACGAGAGTTAGTTAAACTTTCTTCTTAAATCAAGATAACTTAAAGTTTGCTGTGAGCACCAGGAACTGGCTCGAGGATGAGCTTATTCTCTTTCCCTCTCGTTAGTTTGCCGGGCACTTTGCAAGTTTAAGCTGTTTAGATCTCTCTAACGATCTACCTCTGACAGGCTTCTAAATTTGGTGTAACCATCAGGAACTGTCTCCGGATGAGCTTCTTCTAAGTCCCTTCGGTTGGTAGTCAAGCCTCTTGCCGGTCTTCGTCGTCTTGCTGACTAACGTAATCTGTTTGTTTTTCCAAGGTTATCGGCATATATATATACTTCGCCACCCCACTGGGTGTAGGGGCAGGAGGGGGGTGCGAGTGCAGGCAGCCTTAGGTCTCCTCCTCCAATGGGTTTCTCAGAGCGTCTCTCAGCTAGCACTAACGGGAAACTTCGCATATGCGGTGAAATTGAATATCAACTCTTAGGGGAAATCTTGCTGTTTTAACCCAAGTTAGGCTTACCTGAGTGCGGCATGTGATGATTAATGCATTCTGTGTTCTTGAGCGGCCTTTTAGCTTTTCTTCGAGATGAAGAGAAAGAGGGGAGAGTTAAGTGGTCGGGCTACGCCACCTCCCATCTCAGGACGTTTTGGTTAAAGATCAGTGGCTCAATTGTGAGGGTGGGATATAGATTCCGCTACATATACCTCCATTCGAATAACTTAATGGGGAGGGAGACTCCAGTGTAAACAAGGACAAATAAGTAAACATCATCGACAACAGAAAACCTATATGTCTTAGACCATACTGCTGATTATCACGTTAGCTGGGGTCAATTCTACTCTTAACTTAAGTTTCTTTTAACGTGAGTGCACACTCGTGCGCACATACAAAAGCAGGGGATCGGCATAGGCCTCGTGGGCCTACTGGGGTATGTTTCACAACACCCAATTTAACCCACAAACCAACAAAACCTAAATCATTGATTATACACAAAAAAAAGAGCCTGGCTCGAAAGTAGTATCTAAAAAGCTACTTCCTTACATTTCTAAACTTTTAAGAACTTAACTACATACACTACATACGAATTTACGAAATGGAAGACTGGTTTCAAGCTTACCAGGTGCTAAAATACCCGTCGACGGGATTTTGACTCAGGTTATACAACGGCTTTACCTTATCAGCACCTTTGATATAGTTAATATTAAATTGGTGCTCGATGACCATTACTTTATCGCGCCTGAGTCGGCCGTTCGGTTTATTTAGTCTATCTAAGTATGTCACCAGCTCGAACTACCCTTTTTATTGGAACCGAATAATTTTAATCTTATCCTTATGGATAGAGTGGCCTATTGCAAGGTTGCACAAGTGATGGGAGCGTGAGTCTCATAGTCATCCTTTATCAAGATCCACTGGGAGATCGTCTCTGGGTTCGATCTAATCGGGGAGGGAAAGATTTCCCTTATGGTATCGTTAATGGGCGTGGCGCTCACGATGACTCGGAGTTTTAATGGTAACTCTGTGGATGTTTTGTTCTGGGAAAAAAAACTGAGGGTAGGGGATACTCATTATACGCGTCTACCATCTGACTCAGTTTACCTGGGTATACCGGATTTACACTTCCTTCTTTCTCTATCGTCCCCCCATTTGGCTGGGTTCTCATCGTAGTTACTTCATTAGGTACACATGCTTGTATCGCTTCCCTACTTCCTTCTTCCTCCATCGTCACCCAATTTGGCTGGGTTAATATCAAAGCTACTATCCTAGGTCTAGGCCAGGATAAAATCGCCTCGACCTCCACTTGATCCTCGATAGATGCCCTTTCATGTGTGAGCATTTTTTCGTTTTCTCCTCTCTCTTTCCTTTGTGCTTGGGATAGTTACCTTTCCATCTGTATTCTTCTTCTTTTTTTCTACTTCTCTTTTTATCTTTACTCTTCTTTCTTCTGCTTCTCTTTCACTCCCTATTCTTCTGTGCTCGGCTTCTCTTCTGCCTGTCCTTCAACTGTATCATTATTCTTCTTTATTCTGCTTTTTTTCCCAACTGTATTCTTTCTTCTTCTATTTCTCTATCAATCTGTATTCTTTCTTCTTCTCTTTTTCTGACCATCCGTATTCTTTTTCTTAGTCTTCTGTTTCCCACTAACGAATTTTTTCTACAATTTATATTCTTATTTCATCCAGGGCTTAGGCATCCATATCTTCACCTTCTAGTCCAAGAATTTGGGCTTGTTGGTAGAGAATTTCTTCCGAATCCATTATGTGTATGACTATCAAACTCTAACCGCTATACGCTCAGGTCCTTATGCAACCACTAACCAGGTAATGCGCTGCCTAACTTCCATAATCCCAATACTTTGCTGATTGGAATACAACTCCAACGAAAAAAGTAATTAATAACCTTAACAGGCTAATGACCACAAATTTAGACACAGATCTTTTTATGTTTAACCTTTCCTCAAACGCTTGGCACACATTTACTATTCCTGAAGGGAACACAAAACATTAACTTATACTGAGTTCTTCCAATGCCCGTAAAACCCGACACTAGATAACTTTGGAAAAATAGGGTAGATTACGTTAGTCAGCAAGACGATGAAGACCGGCAAGAGGCTTGGCTACCAACAAAATGGACTTATAAGAAACTCATCCGGAGCCAGTTCATGGTGCTACATGGTGCCGCCTTAGGACTCCTCCTCCAACGCTTCATATCAGAGCGGATTTCAGCTAGCCTAAAGAGGACGCTTCGGGCTTTAAAACAATGCCCCTCTAATTTCGTATATACGAGGGGCGCTCAATATGTTTTGCGAATTGATAGGGCAAAACAGAGGATGGCCGTTTGTGGGGGGGCTAGGAAAAGTTATGACAAGTCAGGACTTGAAGCCGCACGCTCCTGCCTCCTCTATTTAAGTAGCAGTAGCTGATCGCAGATCATCAGTCATAAATTTTTTAACAATAGTTAAGGTTAAGCACCGCGCAATGATCAAACTTTTGACCAAGGAAGACAAGAATGCAAAAGAGATCCATAAACGCATGGTTGCAGTATACACCGACACTGCCACTTTCTATACAACCATTGCTCGCTGGAATAGGAAGTTCCGCCAAGGCCATAAGTCCCTTGAAGATGAACCCCGTCCAGGACGCCCGTCAGACGTGACCAGCGAGGACAATGTGGTTCGTGTGGAGAGGATGATCCTCGAAAATCGACGGGTTAAGGTCGAGGAAATCGAACCAGAACTTGCAATATCACCTGGAAGTTTTAGCAAAATCATCCAGGAATATTTGGACATGACCATAGTCTCTGCCCGTTGAGTCCCTAGAAAACTCACGTCCCATAATCGGCTTCAACATCGTAAAAGACCCCAAGGCCAGAGTTGCACAAGCTGCCCTACACGAGTTCGGATTCGAGGAGCTAAACCTTTCCCCCCTACAGTCCAGATCTGCCCACTAGCGACTACTTTTTATTGCGCCAGGTCAAGGCTGCAATGCGTGGACGCCGGTTTGGGGACGATGAAGATGTCCAGCTCACCATCCAGGAGTGGATTGAACAGCAGTTGGGAGATTTCTTGTTGTCCGGAATTCGAAGCCTCAGGGACAATTGACTTAATTGCATTGAAGTCGAGGGTAGTTAAATTGAAAAATAATAAAACACTTTTCCTTATATCTCGTTTCCTTATATCCGAATTGCAAAACTTATTGACCACCCCTCGTACGATTAAATTGACTATTAACTCTTAGAAGAAATCTTGCTGTTATAATCCATCTTAGGCTCATCCAGGTCCGCCATGCGAGAATTAGTGCATTCTGTGGGTTCAAGCGGCCTTTTAGTTTCTCTCTTCGAGTCAAGGGGAGAGAGAGAGAAGGGAAGGGGGTTAAGTGGTCGGAATACGCTGCCTCCCATGCCAGGACGTTTTGGTTAAACACCAGTGGCTCAATTGTGAGGGTGGGGTATCGATTTCCCTACATTCTATAATTAACAAATACAGACAATGTAGTTCTAAAATGCATAATAATCTGTCATATAAATAAACAATATTTATATTACGATAAACAAGGGGAGATATACAGAGTTAAGACATTTAAAACAAAGACAAAGTTCAATGAACTATTTTAACAACACACTAATCGAGACAGTAACACTTTATAGAATTATATAAGATTAGACCTTTATTTTTACAAAATATTAAAATTAATAGATCATAATTAAACAACATAAGTTATTTAACCAATATTGTCATAATTTAGGCCTTTAAATGATATATCAAAATTCTAGTGGCTAAATCTCACTTACTACAGGAACAGGAGCAGAGAGCGCGTTTGGCTTCAGCCAAAGAATTTATTATTTGTTATATAAACTTGCAATAATAAAAATATTGAAAGAATTGTTCTCTCAGGCAAATTTTAAAAAAGAAATACAAAATTAAGTCAAAAATTTGAGCCAAAGACTCTCTCACTCTCTCTCTCTCTCTCTCTCGTGCTACTTTGAAAGATATATACATTTATATATATATATATATATACAAAGAAAGCAACTACAGGAGCTGCGAGTGATAATACAACCAACACAGGGCTATGCCATTTTTATTTTCTGCCTTTCAAATAAAATTTGAAGACAGAAAGAAAGATGCAGAAACCTGGTGTAGCTGACTATAAATACATATAGTACAGGAAAATAAGAGTTGGACGCGAATGAGCAAATGAGACAAGAAACCGGAGGTTTTTAAAGGCAAGAGAGAGGGACATTAGAAAAATCCAGAATCAAAGGGAGCAGAAGGCGGCACAGTGAAGGCGATCCTTAACCTGGTAGCTTAGTGGTAAAGCATCTGACCGGCAATTAGCAGACCTGGGTTCGAGTCCCGGCCAGGAATTCAAAACTTTTTTCCCCTGGCGTTATTTCTGTCTTCTCGGTAAAGGATCGCCTTAACTGTGCCGACCTCTGCTCCCTTTGATTCTGGATTCTTTTAATGTCCCTCTCCCTTGCCTTTAAATCCTCCGGTTTCTTGTCTCATTTGCTCATTCGCGTCCAACTCTTATTTTCTTGTACTATATATATATATATATATATATATATATATATATATATATATATATATATATATATATATATATATATATATATATATATATATATATATATATATATATATATATATATATATATATGTATATATATATATACATATATATATAAATATGCGGTTAAAAGGCTATTCTTGGCAGACACAGTCTTCGTCAAAGCCTCCGAAAGAGCTCTTCTAACATTCACGAGAAGGTAACACTTAAAATAGCCATCCTCTCAGATAGCCCTTTCCGAGGGCTTTGGTGAAGACTGTCTGCCAAAAAAAGCCTTTAACAGCATAATTAATTGTGTTACTACAATAATTTTTCTTATATATATTTAAATATATATTATATATATATATATATTATATATATTTATATATATATATATATATATATTTATATATATATATATATATATATATATATATATATATATATATATATATATATATATATATATATATACATATTTATATATATATATATATTTATATATATATATATACATATATATATATATATATATATATATATATATATATATATATATATATATATATATATATATATATATATATATATATATATATATATATATATATATATATAATATATATATATATATATATATATATATATATATATATATATATATATATATATATATATATACATATATATATACATATATATATACATATATATATATTTATATATATATATATATATATATATATATATATATATATATATATATATTTATATATATATATATATATATATATATATATATATATATATATATATATATATATATATATATATATATATATATATATATATATATATATATATATATGAATGCAATAAACCACATTGAAAGATAATACGGAATAAATTTTTATTACACTATATTTATTACCTTTTTCGAAAAAATACGTGCAGGGAGGAGATTTGAACCAGGGAACCTGAGGCCGCGAGCACTGCTTTGATCACAGTTAAAAGTATGCAGTTAGTTCACTATCCTAATATGGATCTAAGATGGTGTGGCAAACGTGGTTTGGATCTCACATTAAGTTGTATTGACTCTACCACTTAGGCCCCAACCGTGCAGGAATCGGTGGTAAGAACTGTGCCATTTGTATCCAAAACCATTTTCTTATCACCCATTTATTTCGTAAGTCATTTAACTAATGTCCCCTTAAGAAAGATATTAGACTAAATCACATTCCCTCTTAAATTACAAATAATCTATTACTCAATTTCCGAATTTGAAGAAATAAAATGTTAGACTTTAAACCTCTTTTAATTAATAGAAGTTTGCTTGTTTCTTGTGTTCAATTCGTCTTAATTTGGCCGCGCGAAGAAACGGATTAAATGGGGTTTCCGCTTAATTTATTCGACAATTTGTGGAGATGGACCAACTTAATTTATAGTTCTCATCAAGGCTGAATGAAATTATGGAGATAATACCTCGACGAAGGAGAGACTTTCCACGAAATCGGATACATGAGATCAACTGTAAGGAAGTAGGATTGGGAGAAAAGACAAAAGAACATATCGGTGAAAATTTTCATTCTTATTTGGTTTTATTTGCAAGTTAAAAAATACTTCTTGACACAGATTGACAATGAGAGAGAGGTAATGAATCCGGTTGCAAATATCGTCTTATTTTCAGCTTGAGAACGAAGTTAAGAAGGAAGCAGCAAACAGGGCTCGTTGATAATTGGGTACGAAAAAGTTAAACTAAAAGTATCAATAAGAATACTTATTTTCTGGTTTTATGAATGCACCATGCCAAGGTAGCAACAGAGGAATGATAGGGAAGTTTCATAATTATAGTTTTATAGATTACACACTATGTAACAAAATTTTTGTTTATGATCAGTAAGGGTTATTTTGAAAATTCTTTAATTGCAAAATAAATAATGGCGGTTTGCATAGGTTGCTTGTGAGATGAAATATTTAATAACAATAGGAAAAATTATCTTTTTCATCCATTCTAGTGATAAAAACAGAAACACGAAGATATATTTAGAGAATTTATTGAAAGTTAAAGAACAATTATATAAAAACAAGCACAAAAATTTAGAATAAACAGTTTTCTCGGATTTATGTATGTAATGTAAATCACTCTCGTGTACAAGCTCCCAAATGAAGTCTACAATCAATCTTTTATTTTCTACTCCTTGGCATCTTTGCTCAAAGTTAAGTATATCTTGAGTAGCTTTGATATTCTTTGTGGACTGTCTAGATGGCTATCAAGGATGTTTGCTTTGAGCAGCATGCTACAGCATATTTGTAAATTGTTTATTAATGAGTTCTCAACCAGTTCCAAATAATTGGTAGGATTCTGGTTTCCAATAAAGCCATATCACATCAAAACAGATCACTTCTATGATTTCCAAAATCTGTGGTTAAAAAAGAGACCAGCTTTTATCTTCACCTCAGAGAGTTTGAGAAATTTTTTTGAAGGTACTTAACGATACCAGGAAACAGCACCTTTTGAGATTCTACAGGGTGACCCCAGCAAAACGAGCCCCGAATTTCGATAGGCCTCATTTCTTAATTTTCTGCAAGGATTGAATGAAACTTTGATAATAACTAGTTTTTGTGTTTTAAAACATCCTATCAAAACACTAGAGTCTTTGGAATTTTCATCATTATTCTAGAGTATGTGTTCGAGATGACCTCTTAGCTCTGTGCATTTCTTGAGGCGCAGCACAAAGTTGTCCATAACTTACTTACAAACCGACTGACTAATAGTTCTGATCATCTCCCTGATGGCTTACTTGAGCTCCGTGATGGTTCTGGGTCTCCCTGCGTACACTCGGTTTTTAAGGTTGCCCCAGAGAAAATAATCTGCTGGGGTTAGGTCTGGGCTGTGAGTTGCCCACTCAAAATCAGTCATGAGACTGATCACACGGCCACCAAAGTTCTCTTTTACACAATCTTGGGACAGATTTAAGGTGTGAGAGCTTGTTCCATCTTGCTGGACCTAAATCTTCCCCATAAGCGACAGGAACAGGATCTGCAGCTCCATTTTGAAGTTTTTTATGACCTAAACATACCGCTCTTTGGTAACTGTCACTGTCGTGCCAGATTTCTTGAGGAAGAATGATACGATGATGCCTCTGTCTGAGATTGCAGTAAATTCCGTGCACTTAGGGGTGTGTAAGAGCTTAGTGGCTACGTCATTTGGTCTAAAGGTTCCCCAGAAAATATTTCTCTTTGAGTTTACCTTTCCTCAAGATTAAACTGAGCTTCATTTAAGGTCCAAAGGTGGTTAAAATATGTTGGGGTCTCCTGAATCTTCTCTAGTACCTTGACTGCTATAGTCTTTCTCTACTCCTTCTCTGGGGCTGCCCTCTATATGGGTAGGCATTTGCCTTCGTTACTCGTACCCTCTTGCAAGTCTCACGGGATATACCGTGGGACTCTGCTGAACTGACTCTCTTATGCTCTCGACCAGCTCAAGTGCACCCTTCCTGGGGCATCCTGAATGGCTTGGACTGTTGACACTGGCGGCATAGAGCTTTTCCACTATCCCATAGTTTTCCAAGTGGTCCAACCAGTTCTAAATTATGCTCTTGGAGGGGTCTTTTTCACATTCGAACTGATGCACAAAAGTGTCCTGCACTTTCTTGAACGAGCCTGTCTTGTAGTAATGTTTGATGCAGTATATTCTTTGCTAGAACTCCCATTGAGATCTAGTTGTGTTCATTGACATTGATTATGTCATTTCCTTCAAAAAAAGGTTGATTAGTTAATAAATGAAGGATATATCAAAAGAAATGTGTGCAGGCGTACTTTTGGGGCGTCACTCCTTATTAATTGCTTGATATTATGCCCTCCATCAGAGAACTAAATCTTTTGTGGCCAGTGTTTCTTGTGGCGATATGTTGTGGTTTCTCTAATGTTTCAAAGACAGAGATAACATACAAATTTGGTAAATTCTCACTGGAGACCCAACAAAAATGCTACCATTTCTAAGTCTTCAATGACTTTCCAACCGTGCTCCTTAAAGTATAAAGCTTGTCTGGTGTATTTTACAAAAGGGAGTTCTCTGAGATATACTTAATGAGCAATATGAATAGATGAATGCTTATTCTAATTATGGAGAACTTCAATATTAATGCATATTGAGGAGCTGTAAATGAAGCACCTCTACCTATTTTGATTAAAAGTATTTTCCAATGTATCAAACAGATCAGATACATCATTACAACAGCATAGCACAGCTTGATAAGTAAGAAATCTTGTGGAAGTTTCATGACGTTTGCTTTGGCTTATCCCTTTCACATTTTCATCCAGCAATTCCTTCTTTATGAGCCTGAAAATCTAATTCTGAACATTTGCCATTAACATGCCATGATCTCTGAAAAGGGCATTTAGTTAACTTTAGTATGGATCCCCCTCAACAGCAAGATCTCCAACATTCTAGTCTTGATCTTTAATGATGTTTCAACTTCTGAATAGATGCATTTTTCTGCAGGTAGCAACTTTCTTTCTCAATACGTAGTTTCAGGAAGATCACTACTGCGTGTTTCTGGTTCAATATAGGATGGAAGATCTGGATAGCAAATAGCAGGTGCATTTTTGCCAAATTCACATATGAAAACGTACACCATGCACAAGTAACAGTTGTTAGGTGATCAATGGGTTTACGCCATATCCTGGAAATACCTAACTTCATTGCTCTTTATGCCCCTCTATACCATCTATTGAAAGTAAATAATATCCATATTACACTTATGGCTTACAAAAAACATAATAGATAAAACATTTGTGACATTAAATATTTTATTCTTTAAAACAAACAAGTTTCTTACCTTTTAAAGTTTCCTTGAAGTAAATCAAAGCAAAATGAGGTCACTAGTATTTGTTTTGTTCCTCACTGGTATGCCGAAGTATGCTTTATAAGCTTGAAAAGGTCTCATAGATACTGTCACACTGAATATTCTTTTATATTGTTTTGATGAATTGTACATAGATATACAAGAATCCCTCTTGAGAATATTGCATCCTCATGATACCATTTCTCTTCTCATGTTTTCACTGTTGAACCTGTAGCTGAAATGATAGCAGATATGTGAATCCATATATAAATATTTCTAAAGTAATATTCCATAATATTCTAAAAGTATCAAGATGTTTCGAGCTGGGCGTTCTCGCAAGTTTTGGAACATTCTCAAAGTTTAATAAAATTTTACTAAATTCTAAATATTTCTCATTAAATCTAGAATGTTTTAGAAGAGTTCTTAAACACAAATAATATTCTACAACATTCTAATGCTTTTTTTTAAATAATAAGATTTAAAACTTTCTATAATGCTTTGAAAATAATTAAAGTCAAAGCCTCTTATATATTCTCAAATTTTTCCCAAATTTAGTACCCTACCTAAAAAAGCAAAGTTTTGGGATCACTTACTTTTGTTAATAACAAATTGGAATAACTCTTAAATCCTAAGGAGAAGAAAATGTTTTTTTTATTTATTGAATTATCATTAACTAAAGTATTGGAGCAATAGAAGAACTCTAATTATTTTAAATTTCAATCACTTTTTATCGCAAGAGATATTAAGAGTATCCGATTTTACTCTATCGGGATGTACTTTTGTATTGTACAGATACTGCGCAGGTTCTGCACAACCATTTATTGCCCCATTAGCAACCCAAAGATTAGACATTATTCAATGACGGCCGAAAGCGATCCCTGAAATGGCAACCAGTTTGTCTTTGTATCCCCCGTTCTCACTATTAGAATGAAGCATAAAGCGCTGAAGTATATACTGTAGAATATTTGTTAGGATCAGCATGATGGTAAACTTTTTGTAAGAACAACAGTTAGGGTTCATCAACTACCCGTGGCTTCTGTGCATGTAAAATATTCGGGACTAAGCTCAGCATTACACGAAAAAGGAATGGCCTGCACGGGAAGAATTGGTATCTTTCAAAGCAAGTAACTTCGTAAAAAACCCACTGGTGGACAAAGAAAGGATATTCTTTCCACCTTTGCGCATCAAGCTCTGTTTAATCAAACACTTCACCAAAGCACTGGACAAGGATGGCCGCTGCGTAACTCATTGGTGTCACACTTTTCCAGGATTGACCCTGGAGTCCTTGAAAGCTGGCATCTTTGAAAGTCCTCAACTCCCTTCTTTCATCATAGATCTAGATAGAAGTTGGACTGAAACCCGAAATGCTTTTTTTCTGGACCTCAATAACTTTCTTGGGAACAAGAAGACCAAGAATTATGCACACCTAACATGTAGCTAATAAGTTGACTGCTTATAGACACCCACGATGAAACATACCTATAAAATGCATTACTTATACTAAGCTATGGATCAGGATGTTGTGAATCAGGGACAAATGAGCGATGAGCAAAAGGAGAGAGTCCATCAGGTCATCAAGGTGATGGAGAACAGGTATCAGAGACGCTGGCAGGCAGTCATAATTGGTGGGCAAAAGGTTACTTCAAATATATATTACCAAACCAGACGAACATTCAACCTAATTAAGACAAATAACCCCCAAACTGCACATAAACCTATATTAAGGACTTATCTAATATATGAGTACACCTGAATATTAGGTGATCGTAAGTTATATCTTCAGTGATATATTGGGATGACAGAAAAAACGCTCTCAAGAAGGACCCATAACACCAAAAGAGGGAACACCGAAAACACACCAGAGAAAAAGAAGTTTGCCTTCACAGAAAAATAATAAAGGAAAATCGACGCTTATTTCTTTTCCTTGAGGGTATTTTTATTCAAGAAAAGCAAATAAGTTTAAAAATACAATTAAATTCCAATTACATTAGGACGGAACCAATTATGGGTTTTCACTTAATCTATTCTTCCAAGTTGGTAATCCCTATGGAAAGAAGATTAACTTCTGTCCTCTACCCGTCAGCCGAAAGTTCTCCAACTTTGAACTGTTCTTGACTAACCTAAGGGAAGCTAGTTCTCCAACAGTCTTCCATCATTTTATTGTTAGTTAGTCTATAACAACCTATTGTATTTAAAAAACAGTTTCTTGCCATATTTGACAACTTTAGCTCTGAAGAGGATAATTGGCGTATCGAAACATGTCGGAGAAATATAATATTGGTGAAAAGTACGTTCATTTAAAGTTACTTTTCTTAGCATTCACGCCTCTAGTTTTCATTGAATTTCAGCGAGCTTTTTCACGAATTGAACCAATAAGAGAGGCATGAAAATAAAATTGTTGTTACAAATTTCGCGGTTGCTTATATGAAACGTGCCATGAAAAACATATACTGCACTAGTTCATATATATATAAATATATATATATATATATATATATATATATATATATATATATATAAATATATATATATATATATAAATATATATATATATATATATATATATATATATATATATATATATATATATATATATATATATATATATATATATATATATATATATATATATATATATATATATATATATATATATTGAACGCAAACACTTTTGGCTAGTTTATAGCCATCCGAGAAGTTACCTGTGTTTAGGCACGCATTATTCACAATGTTTAACATTTTTATGATTGAATCTTGTACGCATCATCTCTGATGATGATGCGTAGCGTTTCTAAACCTGCAAACCCGTCATTGTGATAAACTTTGGTGGAAAAGTCTATTAATTTACTAGTAACTTCCATAAGGTACAAACCTCTATTTTTCTATCTCGTTTGCTGAGTTTATTCATGATTTGAACCTAGAAAATAAAGCGAATATATGCCAAATCAAGAGGAAGGAAAATAAAATTATTAATACATACCAAATAATGGTATGTAAATTAGAGATACAAAGGTTATATATGTTAATTGTATATGTTTACATGGGTCAAACTTTAGGGAAATTGCAAAAGAGAATTAGTTATTTAGAAAATATGGTGGTCAAAATAATCCGAACAGCTTTTTCTATTATCTTTGAGACATCCAGCTAATTTAGGGTAGTAACCTCCTTCTATGAATTATTACAACTTAAGGTCATTACCTTGTCAAGTCCCGCGCAGCAAACATGATTAGGCCACCCAATATATCTGGCTATATCCACTAGCTAATATTGAAGCTAAGTGAAAAGGGTCGTCTCTCCATCAGAGCCATAGTTGAAAGGGTTAAAATTCCTAAAAGTATCTTATATAATACTAATTGACGTAACGATAAGGTCATGTATTAGTGGAACTTCAACGATAAATTATAGGAAAACCTTGAAAGCGATGACCAATTCATCGTTCGTAATCATAAAAAAAGACCGATACAAGACAGCTGCCAGAATTCCCGATGATCAAATGAAATTATGTGCATTTTTGTATCCAGGAAGAAAGAATCACGCCTCTTGAGGTACAACTCTGTAAAATCTCGTATACCAGCAGTCAAGCTATTGGTCAGCCCTAATAACAAGAAACATTGTCGATCTTTCACCATTAAGCACGTTCTACCTACCCACATCAGAGTACTTGTCCAAAGTACACTTCGGTGATGAATCGAAGTACACTTTGTTTGGATCAGATGACAAGAGGTTCGTCGGTGAAAGACTTGGTGAAAATTATCCGTAGGCTGCGTGAAGAGCAGCCTCAAGTTTGGTTAAGCAAGCGTTATGCATAATTTCGGTGAATAATACTGGCCCACTAATCAGCTTGCAGGGAAGAGTGAATAGCCAACTGTATAAAGAATTTCTGCAAGCGCATGTTCGGCGCTATTAAGGACAGCCCCTACCCAACCTACCATCTTTATGGAGGATCATATACCTTGTAACATGCCAAAGTTGATGAAGAATTTTATGGATCAGCATAAAGTAAGTGTTATCGAGTGGCCTACTCAAAGCCAGGAACTCAATCAAATTGACAATTTTTGGAAGACGCTAAGAGAGAGAAGTAAGGCAAGAAACCCAAGCCCTGTCGAATAGCTTTAGGAGATATTATCTAATGAATGAAGAAAATTATGAATGGAAAATACATTTGGTCAAAGCACTCCTGTGGCATAGGGTAGTCCAAAAATCTATCCTATTTCTTTAATAATAAACCATATTTGTTTATGCACATTTGTCAGAGCTGGTTTTTCTTTCTCAATCTTCCCACATCATCTCTTACTCTTTCTACGTGGTATGAAAAGAGAGGATGCACCAAATTCCTTCCATGATAATGTCTGAAGTAAAAACATTTACGGTTTAAGAAAAACAATGAAATGCGGAGAGGGAAGCAAAATTGATTTCGCCCCAACCTCATTTTATAAACACCCCCAAATCCAAAAGAATTATATCTAAGACTTTTCAGAATAAGCTGACGCCTCGAATAACATGATCCAGCTCGTCGTAAATGCATGAAATACAAAATTTGTCGGACGTTAAGAGCAAACTTGTCAAAATTAGAAAATGGAAACATTTATTCAGTTTCATTTTTATTTGATTTATTTCACTCCTCCTGTCAAAAAGGGTTTAAACTGTTTTGCCGTCTTTAGTTTTGAGAAACACAAATAAATCCAAATTTTTTACGCAAAATTTCTGAAAGATGAAAATTTTTAATTTTCCTCTAGAAAAAGTAACGGGTCTATGAGGATGAATTTTATTACTGAATAACGAAATAATTTTTTAGTAGCTGATTAAATTTTAAGCGTAGGTTTGAGGTAAAATTTAAATTTTCTCACTCTAAATATCCTAATTATGGGCAACACATTTATTTTTGTATAAAAAACTACTTATAACCCGCTACTACCTATTTTGGTATTTAATATAGAAGTAACGTTTGCCTTAAAAAATGGTTGTATATGGTTCTTTTACCAAGCTAACGGCATTATACGCAATTATGTTAGGTTCTTAGAATATGAATGAGTAGCCAACTTTAATCTGCATCGGGATCGTTGCTTTTGAGAGATTTTCCCTTAAAGGCTAAATTCTTACAGAAATATGGTTCAAATCACGGATCTGTTTACGAGGTGACACTTGTCCCTATAATGCAGAGCAGACAAAGTTATCAATAGTCGATGGTGACCAATAATCTGGCTCGATAAATGCAGAACAGATATTATAAAGAAATAATAATGCTTTCTTAGCTGTACGGGACGAACAAAAAATCATTGTTCCTCTCCTTCTACTCTGATATAATTGGAGTAAAGATTAAATTAGAGAGGTAATTTGAATTAATTCTAACGCCTCGGTGAAAATAGAGAATTATTGTTTTTTCTCCGTTGATGTTGCTGAGAAGGAAACCAGTAACTAATCGAGATGGGGGCAGGGGTGGGAGGGTGGAATGCACGCAAAAGTCATTTTGGAATAATATGAATTTTTCGGCATTGTTGCACGAAGTCAATCAATTTGGGTATTTACTTATTTCCGGTTTTTTCCTTTGAATTAAAGAAATTTAATTTAATTTTTCACGATTTTGTGGGGCTCCAATACTTTTTGGTCGTTAACATCCCCGAATGCCTAGAGTGAGGTCAGGATCTTTAATTTTTTTCTAAGATGTGAAATTACAACTTATTAACAATTTGTATTCGGAATTCGTAAAATAATCTGTATAATAGATAGCCATTTTCTTGAAGTAGTGCTTTCTAAAATTTTCTTATCACATTTTCTCATTCACAACTTCATGGTTTCGAACAGAAAAAAATTATACTTCTACTAAGGGCCAAAAAATAGAAAATGCTTTACTTTTTTGGCAGAATCTTTGATTGGCAAGGAAAAATGGCACTTAGAAAATTACATGAATTTATAACTAAGAATGCATAACATTGTTATTAGAAGAAAAAATCACTATTTTTCCTTTTGCTATTGCACATTCATCCTTAGCTATAATGATCATTATGATATTACTTTAGAAAATTGGTACCATTTACCATTTTGGTGAGTCGATCGTTGGCTGACGCATAAATAAATATATTTATATATATATATATATATATATATATATATATATATATATATATATATATATTTAATATATATATATAATATATATATATATATATATATATATATATATATATATATATATATATATATATATATACATATAATATATATATATATATATATATGTCGTAGAATGGACACTCGACGATATACCATATATAACTATTGTTGAGGGAACTTATTAATTATCTTTAGAGTGCGTGGATGTCTGGCTGGCCGATATTATGTATCTTCGATATGCTTAAAAAGTGGAACTGAGCTCAAGTATAATGATATTGCTATCATTAATAAAATAGAGTTTTATTAATAATAACTATCAACAACACACAAAACGGAAAATATTGACATAAACAGAGAATGGAAAGGGTCGTGTGGAATCGAGCTAATCCGAGGATTAAAAGATTTAAAAAGGTAAAACGAATATAAAGTTAAAGAGATGGGATGGTTCGCTAAACCATTTAAAGCACAGGATAGAAATAACAAAAGGGTTAAATACTCAAAGGTAACGTTCGGCTTACGTAATTTATACTTGTTATGCAGAGGAAGGCGACGTGATGGAATTTCGGTCCACTGGCTAGTTCCAGCCGGAGGGGGGGGGGGATTACATGATCCTGACGTGGCGTTTTGGGAATGAGAACCGTTTCTTGATGAACAGCTTGACGAACAATGGCTGTTCTACGTTGTTCCCTTCTGAACAACAGGGGGGGTGAGAACCGTCTCTTGTCTACGGGCTCGAGAACAATGGCTGTTCTAATGTTGTTCTATTCTGAACAACAAGGGAAAAGGGTGATAACCGTTTCTTGGCGAACGGCCTCAAACGATCAATGGCTGTTCTAACGTTGTTCTCTTTCTGAACAACAGGCGTAGATGTGAAAACCGTTTCTTGTCTACGGGCTCGAACGAACAATGGCTGTTCTAACGTTGTTCTCTTTCTGAACAGCAGGGGAAGGGGTGAGACCTGTTTCTTGTCAACGGACTGAAATGCGAACAATGGCTGTTCTAACGTTGTTCTCTTCCTGAACAACAAGGAGGAAGCCTTGTGGACTCGGCGTCACGAAGGCTTGAACCTTGGCACTCAAGGGATATTGTCCTTCTTCTGGACAAGTGATGGTGAATCTCGAGGTTGAGGTCCCTTCACGCACAAGGTGAGAGAGGGTCGTAGTGATGTTTCGCGATGAAAATCTGGATCTCCAATCTGGTCTTAGTGGTAAAGTTTTCAAAAAAATAGTCAAGACCTCCCCTTGGCGTGGGAGACAATGGAGTTGGAGCTTCGAGGGAATGCACAGCTGAGCCTGGGAACAATGCCTTATCTGCCCATAAGCCTAACTCAATCTGGCGAGGTCGGCGCAATGGGGCGAACGGGGGAAAGATAAACCTCCTTGTTTAAACCTTGACTCAGGTGGCTGCGATAAGGTGCCCAACTTCAAGCGAAGATGCACGTGGGTAGCATCGTGGTTTTAAATAACATGTGATAGTGGTTGAAATTACGCGGCCCCAACCCGTTCTATCACAATATATATAATATATATATATATATATATATATATATATATATATATATATATATATATTTATTTACATATATATATATATATATATATATATTTATTTACATATATATATATATATATATATATATATATATATATATATATATATATATATATATATATATATATATATATATATATATATATATAATATATATATAATATATATATATAATAAATATATATATTTATATATATATATATATATATATATATATATATATATATATATATATATATATATATATATATATATATATATATATATATATATTATATATATATATATATATATATATATATATATATATATATATATATATATATATATATATATATATATATATATATATATATATATATATATATATATATATATATGCGTTCTCTCAGATAGCCAAAAAACTATCTTTCGATTAGCGTTTTCAAGTATCATGCTTTTCGAGGAGAAAGGAAAATTTGTTTGATTCTCCATTTTCGCCACGCCTTATTAATTAAGAAAAATATTGCAGTAATGCAATTAATTATGCGGTTAAAAGGCTATATTTTTGGCAAACCAGTCTTCCTCAAAGCCTTTGGAAGGAGCTCTTCTCACATACACGAAAAGGTAGCACTTAAAATAGGCGTTCTCTCAGATAGCCAAAAAACTATCTTTCGATTATCGTTTTTAAGTGTCACCCATGCTTTTCGAAGAGAATGGAAAATTTGTTTGATTCTCCATTTTCGCCACGCCTTATAAATTAAGCAAAATATTGCAGTAACGCAATTATTTATGCGGTTAAAAGGCAATATTTTGGCAAACCAGTCTTCCTCAAAGCCTTCGGAAGGAGCTCTTCTCACATACGGCAATATTTTTCTTAATTTCAAAGGCGTAACAAAAATGGAGAATCAAACAAATTTTCCATTCTCTTCGAAAAGCATGGGTGACACTTAAAAACGCTAATCGAGAGATAGTTTTTTGGCTATCTAAGAGAACGCCTATTTTAAGTGCTACCTTTTCGTGTATGTGAGAAGAGCTCCTTCCGAAGGCTTTGAGGAAGACTGGTTTGCCAAAAATATAGCCTTTCAACCGCATAATTAATGGCGTTACTGCAATATTTTTCTTAATATATATATATATATATATATACAGGGTGTCCACAAAGTATAGGTACATAGGAATTTTAATAATTTAATATTCTAATATTCTAAAGGTATATATTTATCCCTTTTGTACCCAGACTTTGTGGACACCCTATATATATATATATATATATATATATATATATATATATATATATATATATATATATATATATATATATATATTGGGTGTTCCAATGTAAAGGCAAACGCGGAAATCAGTTCACGCAGCCCTTTATAACTTTACCAAACTAACAAGGTCGCCAGAATATTTACTCAGAAGGAAAACCAAGTTCGCTTCTAGGAGGAAAAAAGGTCGTGCCACTAGGCTACACTATGTAGGTTACGGTTGGTTACCAGGTCGGACCTGGAGTATCAGCGAGGGAGAGAGATTAACAAGCAAAATTCTAATCTTATAATTAAAGGAGAACTTCTTGATCATAAATACAAAATCTATATTTAGTAAACACAAAAAATAAAATTTATAATAACTTAATGTCACATTAGCTACAAACTACCCAAGTCGTTATATAAAAGGAATGGACGCTTACGAGTAATTCACCTCGTACTAATTAAAGGACAATCAATAGGCTTTACTCCTCGAGTACGAGGTACACACGGAATAACCACCCCGTCTTACGCCCTTTCCTACGATGCGGAGGGAAACTCGAGACTTATTCGCAGCCCTAGAAAGGCCGCAAGATGAAAGAACTACTCCAAATTACCTGATACTCGAGCAGTGGAGGGATACCTCAGATGAGGGTAATCCAACGCAGGATGAACCTTCGGATGGCGACGGCGGAGGTGGTGATAGATCCCGGTGACGAGGGATTCAGAAGTTGGTACGCCCGATGGACCGGCGTACCCCACGTGAATAATCTTGAGTGACACAAAAGGTAGGTCAAGGAGGGGGGGGGGGTCGAAACGAGCCCACGGTTTTCAGACTTACCGAATGGAGAACTATTAACGTCCAAGATTAGCAGCACTTGTAAAGCAGGTCAGCGTCAAACTGACCGTAGATAAAGCAAGGATCCTCACCGTACCGACTTGAACGGGTTCTTCCCTTCTCGAGAGAAGGAAGCGTTCTTTTATACGGGTGCTGTGACGTAATAGCTTCATGCGCGCGCCACTTTTCTGGAATAATTATCGAGCGCGCGCGTGGGGCGTCGATCAACGGGCAGGGCTAGAGACGAGAAAATAAGTTCAGAATCTGCGCCAAACTTTGTCGCTCTTACATCCAATAACTTTGACCAATTTTAAATGTGGTTATGTTTAAGCGTCTAATGATTTTTTTATTTTTCTTTCAGATTTAATAACTGCAGTCTTTGGCAATTTCAACCATGGAAAGATTAACAATCGAACAACGTGTTAAGGTTATTGAAGCCAATTTCGAAAATGAACGTTCAAACAGAAACGCATGTCGGGCACTTCGTGATTTGTTTGGGCAACATAATCGACCAACCGAGAGTGCAATTGGGAAAATTGGTCGTAAATTCAAACAAACGAGGTTGGTGGCAGATATGAAAACGCCATTGCGTACTCGTTTACGACGTTCAGTTGAAAACATTGCTGCAGTGCGCGAGAATGTGGACGAAGATCCAGACACTTCTATTCGTCATCGCGCGCAGGAATTGAACCTCCACAACAACGTTACATCGAATATTGAGAAAAGATTTGTCTCTACACGTTTACAAAATTTAATTTACACAAGAACTGAAAACTCCTGACCATTTGAAGCGCCGTACATTCGTCAATTAGATGCACGAGCAAAGACAAGCCGATGATGATTTTTAGCAAAAAATCATCTCTAGCGATGAAGCCCATTTTCATCTTGGTGGATTCGTTAATAAGCAAAATTGTCCCACTTGGGCTGATAAAAATCCCAGGAAGATTTTTGAAAAGCCACTGCATCCACAAAAGGTCACTGTTTGAACTGCATTATTTCCTAGCGGAACCATTTGGCCGTATTTCTTCGATAATGATGCTAGGAATTCTGTTACGGTTAAAGGCTAGCGATACCATGCAATGATAACCAACTTTTTATGGCCTGAATTGAATTCTATGGATGTCGAAGATTTGTAATTTCAACAGGACGGTGCCACATGCCACACGGCCATTGCAACAATGGCTTTATTGAAAGAGAAGTTCATCGGTCGTATCATCTCTCGAAACAGCTAGGTCAATTGGCCACCACGATCGTGTGACTTAACGCCTTTAGATTTCTTTCTCTGGGGTCATCTCAAAAAGAAGATCTATGCTAACAAACCAACAACAATCAACAGCCAGCTGAATGATGAGATAATGAGGCATATTAGTGAGCTCGAGGAGCAACTATGCAGAGACGTCATCAAAACTTTAACCATCGAGTGGAGGTGTGCCGCCGAAGCCTTGGTGGACATTTAGGCGATATTATTTGTCACACATAATTGCGATGACTCAAATAACATGATACAATAGTGATATCAATAAATTTTCACCAATAACACTGTTTTATTTATTACTAACTTCGATCCGTTTTAATTGAACACCCTTTATATATATATATATATATATATATACTTCAAAATTTATGCCTAGTTTATAGTTTTAATATTACAGCATCTCTTTTACCCCTGGAAGAACCATGTTATTCCAATAACTCGTTTTCTCAATTATGTTGATTATAGGTGAACTGTGTTCCACCTTCATACATTCCAACTCTTTTTGGAGATGGAATAATGCTGAATTCTCTATGTAGCAGCTACAATGACAACACTATCAGATTTACTCCAGGCTCTACTTCAGTTAGGCAGCACTATTAATCAATCCAACTTAATATTTCTGCACTGAAACGAAACTGCAATCATTGCTTTTCCAGAAGAAAATCTCAAAAGTTAAATATCTGAATCTCACCTAATGTCAAAACACACAAACACTTTTTAACTAATATAACAACAACAATAAATACACAAAGACCACGTAGCCCCCTTCCGCCAACTAAAGAAAAAAAAAATTTCATGAGAGATTAAGCTGACCAAAATATGATTTCGAGAAATCCACCTGGGTTGTTATTGATCATGGCATCCTTTTCTCACTACAGCAAGAGAAACAATCCCGCTGACTTTTTTTAAATCAATATTTTCTGAATCTCCAAGCATTTCAACCACCATGCCAGTGACTATTTTGCATATAAATACAAACCCATCAAGAGCTTTAACGTAAAGACACTCCTTTCCCCCTACATATGACCCCCTAGCATACTGGACTGTACCTATACCTGACAAGATAACTAACTGAGATCTCGTTAGCCAATTACCTATCCACCCGAAATAACGGATTAACTACATAATTTAGAGATTACACAAATTGCTCTTTCTAATCTACATCCTCAAGCACCTAAAAAATAAAAAGCACTATCTAAGGCCCCTGTTCATGTAGGCATTGAAGAAACAGAAAGGAAAGATAGTAAAGCCAAATAAGACATGAAAAGAGAAGACTTGATAATATGCTAACTTTCTAAATATAACTGCCATCTTTACTCAAAGTGGATTAAAAGTAAATAGAAAAATAACTAAATAAATGCATAACTTGAAACAGAAGTTTCCGTAAAGTAGAGTTGCCCTAGAACGCATGCCCATGGGACATAGAAACTTCACTCACTTCTACTGGTTCTCAAAATGCCTTTCTCTTCCCCCTTCACAGCGTGGTCTGTAATACGCTTCTGATCAGCCCATACATCAAATTAAGATTCACAAAATACCATCGAAATAGTGTAAACTATTTGGAAAATAACTCTCCTACCTTAGAAACATAAATACCTTAATCATCCCAATAAAAGAGACAGGACTGCTCTATAAATTTGAAGAGCGGCCTAAAAGGAATAAAAAAACTACTTAAACTCGCCTCTATTGAACCAACAAAGGGAGAAAAAGCTCGATACGCAATATTAAATTAAAAACAGACAAAAACAACCAAGGTTTACATGTGTTTCAAATGAACACATCAAGACTGGCTGGTATCATGTAAACGGCCACATAATGGGAGAAAAACACTGCACATTTAAAAGTCGCGCAAATATTATCTCTACAAAGCAGAATTAGGGATCCTTATGATGGGGCCTGTTTTCTGGCGTAACAAGGGTGTACAAGCCAAGGCGAAGAGAGTGTTTCGTTGGGAAAACCTACATATGGGGCAGTAACTCCTGTGCCAAACACAACCATGATTAACAAAACCTCAACTACTGGTTAAACAATAAAATCTAAAAAACTCCTAATCCCCCTTACTAACTCTTCAAACAAAATACAATTACTCCAATGCCATTTTTTTTTATTTTAGGCTCTTATCTAGTGATAGCCAGCAATGGGTATAGTCGGCGAAATTACATTTTTCTGCTATTTCTTTAGTCTACGATTAGCATATATATTTACTAAAGTCATATAAGCCACAACCCCCAAAAAACAGTTAATGCAAAAACTAAAGAAACAAAACTGGATCAGCTGCTCTAGGGTATCCCGTTTTTAGGGACACTGATCATACAATTTAAATCCCTTTAATCTTTATAAAATGGAGGAAGTCAACTTCACCAAGAGCTGGAAAAGACCACAATTAGATGCACATAAAAACGTTAGAGTAAAATAGAAAATTGGAAGTGACGCCGCTCTCCCGGTAGCTGGACAGGTAACGTGGGCGAAGATTCTCCAGAATGGGACATACGAAAATAATATGCCAAATATCCTGAGGGACTATGCAGTAAGCTACATAAGAAGACTCCTTCTAATAGCGGTACGTCTCCCGAGTGCTCCAACTACCATCTCAGACTACAACCTCTAAAGAACACTAAGTACTTGCAGTCTTAAGTTAATAAGATTTCAAGCATGAATCCTCATTGTCCATCAAACAAAGAGAGAGATTAAAAGAAACTATATATGTATATATATATATATATATATATATATATATATAATATAGAAATAGATAAATAATACTTCAAAATTCACATATTGCCGCAAGAAATCTACGGAAACGAAACTCTAGCTCCCAAATAACCTTTAAAACCAATTAAACCCTCTGCGGCTAGGGAATCCTAAATTTTTTTATATAAACCTGAAGTTACAAAGTACGTCTCTTACCCTTTAATACTTGGATCACAACCAAGTTCTCGCCTTATAAAAAGTCTGAATATCTCAATGCTTCAAAAAACCCAGGAAACCCCAATGAAAAAACTAATATCCCCAACCGCTTGTTCGCTTAAGATTAGTCAACCGAAGATAACTTACAACTTTCTTTTCTCAAACTCACCACAGCCCTGTTCTACTTTTTGTGTAAAAATAAATAAAAGATCGAAAAATTTTAAAAACATTCCAAATATTCTAAAGATATTTAAATTCAAACTTTTGCAAGAAACCACCTTATAAAACCTACCCTAGATGACGCTCGACCTATGCGTCATCTAGTATATACCAACCCAGCCAAAACCTTACCACAAAATAAACCCACGTCTCCTTAACCCAAAAGCTGTGTGATGAGATCATTATATTCTAGATTAGAAAGCTGCTCGTATTATGGTATCGATGCGGAAGGAAAACAAAATCTTATCAATAATAATCAAGCCATATTGCTTTGCCCATCACCAAAACCGACGTATTTTCAAATAAATTAAACAAGACCGAGGATTTAGATTACCATAAAGCGACTACAGATAAGAGCGACATGCTGTTTTATCTCTATGGTACCTAAATGGTATAGATTCAATGATACCTGAGACAGTATTCCTCCTGAGAGCATTTAATCTCCATACATGTCCAACATTGTTTCTAAAGTTTAATTTCATAAATATTACATTGACAGCTTATTAGGGGGGTAAAATAAGTAACTCCTAGAAAAAAGTTTAATGTCAAACAAAAGCATGATTGGTGATAGGAGAAAAAATTTCATATAATAATGTGAAATATTTTCATAAGAAACCATTTAATATAGACAAAGCGAATCCCACGTTTGATACCTTGATACGTAAATAAAAAAAAGAACGTAAAAGAAAGTGAGAGGATATAATTTGATTAATGGTAGATATAACTTGCCAACATTTTATACCTGATTTGGCCAGTGAAGATTTCTAGGTAATTGTATATTAATGGGATAGAAAAATCTATGTATACAAGACTGTGTCACAAGATTTGGACACTTGTGGTTTTAGCAATTTTCCTATTTCTTATAAGATTTGTTTTTGAGTTTCAAAGATATAAACTATTTAATAATCTTGACGATGTTATATTTTCAATTTTTTAAAATATTAGGAAAGGCAAATCTGCATCCGTGAGGGCATATTATACCTACTTTACTTAATTAAAACATTTTTTCCGCTCTAAATGATGCTATTGAGAAATAATATGACTTGCTGTCACAAAGCTCTTTGAAGATCATATTAAGGAATAGATTCGGCTAAAAACTCTCGTGCAGTATAATATTTGTCAAAAATATTAAATTCTAAGGACAAATACAAATGATATCTCTGAAGGGTAGATGCAGTAAAGAGAGAAGGACGATTTGCACCTGCTGAAAAAATGCCAAGAGAATGTCAGGTACCAGCATCACCTGCTTCACGCTTGTTGTGTGTCTCTAAACCTAAACATTAGTGCCTAGATTAAAAAAAAATCTAACAAGTATATATGGAAACTGTGCAACAAATAAACACTGGCGTTTTAACAAATAATAAATAAATCGATGACAAATATCCCGATTTAACACATAGAAAATAGAAAACTGACGAAGTTCCACAAGATTATAACTCTAATTCATTTAAATCTCAAGGAAAAGAAATATAAATAACATAACAAAGGGATGTATGAATAATAAAAGCTCCTCCTATTTACAGAAAACTCCAATAAAAACGGGATGATAAAAAGAAACATGGATTTAAGCATGCTTAAATTTATAAAAAAAAATCTTAAAGTATTTGAGAGCTTATGCATATTTTCATATGGAGACATATGGCACCCCAAAAATTGGGTCAAATTTATGATGTAGGAATATCATCAGAACGTAGAGAGAGAATAATTCCTCGTTTCAATTTATCTCGTACTGTGCGAAAGGACAAGGTTTAGTATGTAAGTAGTTCTAATGGCTCAAATTACACACTTGAGAACGTATCCCATGGTATTGGTTTCATTTTCATAACAATACGACAAATTTCAACTGAATTTCTTGGCTCTTTATCTCACATTCTAAATGGATTTAGAATAAATTTAGATCAGAAATGGAAACCATTATGGTGCGTTGGATTATTTTCATCACAATTTCAGTTTAATGTTTTTGCCATCACAAAAAGAGGAGTAAAAGAAAGGCCCATTAGTCACAAGTTTTTTTTGTGTGTAACGAGCGCAATAGCGTTAAAAGTAGAGTTGCCGTGTCCCCCTTTTAAATATGATGGCTGGTTAATCCTCTCTCTTCTGCTGACAAAGAAAGTTGAGAGAATTCGAAAAGTTTACATGGTGTTGGAATAAGGAAAGTAGTCGTCGTTGTAAGTAAAATTCGGAGATGCTTTAAATACATGAGAAGACTGAAACGAAGAGCTGTTTTGCAGCATCGAGGGAATTGCCTGCGATAAGAATGGATCAGAGTGAAGGCAGTTGAGATGGTGTGTCATTACACGTGAGTGAGGAATGGCGCGATGGAATGGATTAGTATGAATGCGAGAGCTCAACACTTAACTGTGTGAATCTGAGATTTGGAGCGTAAAACTGTGCTTCGTTGTGGACTCTAGCCCCTTTAATGGCACAGGATAAGCTGAAAAATAGAAGTTTTTGAATGACTTAAGGCGAGTTTTAAGTAGAATTTGGAATGAGTATCGTCGGTTGAGGGTTACAGAAATCATGAAAAGTCGAAGGATCTCTCGCTAGCATTTTGGATACGGTGTTGGATTTTTAACGTACGGGTGTCGGGGTCAAATCAAAGCAAGCGCTATTTAAAACTTGTTCATATGTGAAGGAATAGCAAACTACTATATGAAAGAGCGCGAAGTAAAGGAAAATATGTGAAAAACTCGATTTAGGAAACCTTTACTAAAGAAAATCTTTCAGAAGTTGGGAAAATGCATCTTTTCTTGACAGAAGTCCGGAAAGTGAGAAACAAAGATCGAAATGGCAGAGTTGGTGTGAGCGATGAGGAGGTTAAAACTATGTTAATGGTGATCGTAATTCGAGAGGATGTATATTATGGTTGCAGAAGATGACTTAAATGTAAATATATATAGCAATGTGAGAGGTCAGGTGGTCATTGTTTTCAAAAGGGGGTCTGGTGGATTCGTTGTAGGAGACTAGAAAATATTGGTTCTTGTGGAGAAGAATAAAGGTGTGATAGTATTTATTTTTGTATAAGAGTAAAGGAAATAAATATTAATGCAACTAATACTAGGAGATAAGTTTGAGTGCTAAGGGCAACAAGGTGAATGGAAAATTGTGATTTGGTATATAAGAAGGATAATTGAGGTATTAATAGTGGATCAACTACTTGGCTTTAGAGTTTGGTTCAGTCTCCCTGCCCCCTTCCCCCTACCGGACGAGCCCCCTTCTAAGCATGGTTTATTGACATACACACACAGATGGCCATTCTACATTTTCTCGCACTAATGAAAATTTAGTATTAATGAAAAAAAGGTCATCCATCAAGATATATTAAAGGAATTTTTATCTGATGACTATAAGACTGTTATCATTTTTTGGCATCATTGACCTAGTCCCTCCGTCCATCCTCCTTCTACTGCCACTATTATCTCAAATGACCCCTATCCCTCCCTACCCTTTATTTCTCCATCGTGCAACCTCCTCCCCCCATCTGTAAATATATAAAACAAACTCGAAAAGTTTTTAACATATAGCTGATAGCTTTTATGCTGGGAACACCCTGTTTTCCTCTTTGTTTAGAAACTTTTAGGTATACCTAGATATTATGGAGTCACTCACAGAACACCAATGGATTTCTTGCATCGAAATAGCTGATTTTCTGCAACATTTTACCATTTCGCAATTGACAACGTCGGCCATAGAGTAAGTAATTTTTTTTTCTTATTTTTATAACTTGATGTATATTGGATAAAAAAGTCAAGGAAGCTATAATTTAAATGCACTGTAATTAAAGTGGGCATTTATTTTCTACAGATGAATTAAATTGAAACAACATTTATTTGATACTAGCCTAATTAATAAATAACATGCTTTTCAATAATTATTGAGAGTACTGATTAATCAATGACATTATATTTTTTTATTAATTAACATTTAATGAGAGTACAGTCACATATATTTTCTTACACTTCTACTCCAAGCATTCTTTAACAACGATCTCCTTGTTTCGCAGATCATTACATTTATATCAAATTGTTCAATCAAAGATTTATATAAATTACCGATAGCTATCTGCTGAATGAAATATATACAGAACAAAGCGCATGAGTTTGTACAATAGATATGAATTCTGAATGGATTGACAATAATAATTTAATTCATTTTTAGTATGTTTTTACCAATATACGCATCGTTATGGAACCCTTGGAATAGACTGTAAAAATAATAAAGATATTTATTGGTAATAAACAAAGCAATCGAATGCGATCCAGGGCGATGACTGTTGTCTATGTTAATTATGTAAGCAGCTGGTTTTCTTAGAGGATGACATAATTGATCGTCTCTTGCAAAACATCGATGAAATATTCGCTTAGTACTTTTATTTCGATACAATATTTCTTCTTTTTCTATTGCATTCATTTTTTATTAAGAATAGACTAGTACGTTTCTAGACTTATCTATCTCAATAACAGTCTGAAACTCTACATATATAACACTTTAGATCTCAATTAAAGAGGATCTAAACTGCAACTCTATTGATAGTGTACCTTATTGTATAGGATTGGAGCATTCACCAAGACAAGTAGTAACATTATTCTGATAAAGATTAATACAGTAAATATTTTTATTTTTTAGAAACTCTTCATACGTGAGTCCAATACTTTGCCTACCTCCGATACACCCTATTCCGTTATATAACGAATAAAAAGCTCTTGAAGCAACTGGATCTGAATCGTCTGAATAGTCTAATTCAAATGGTCTCTCAGCTTCATTTCCGTTTATATAGATAGTTACGCGATTCACATTATGAGGTTCAAATTCAAAAGGTGATGCATCATAGTCACCAAAAAATCCCTTATGGTTAACTATGCCAATTACCATCCTCGTGAATATTCTTACCATGAAGATATTATCAACACTCTTCATTGATATTCCATTCACAATTGTAAAATTCCGCATACAAACTTGAGTGAGAATGTACTTAGCGTTTGATGTAAGCAACCTATTTTCCATTTCCAAATGAGTTGATGCTGAAAGGCGGACTTTTCTTAGGTAAAGGAAACTCTCTAATAATTCTATTTTAGCTTCAAAATCGGTATGGTTTCTATATAGCGTAAAAGAATGTGGTAATCTGGACAACTTTATTTTAAGTGAGACTCCGTTTATCAACAACTTATGTTTCGAAAAAATTGGCGTGTAGCTTTCCATATACGCCAATTAGTTTTTGCTTCGAACTGTTATATTTCTCTTCTATACTTTCTTTGTTAGAGTAATATCCTGAAGTGGAAAGAAATGTATATATTTCTTCTACAGTATAGTTCAACAAAGTCTCTAAATATGCACGATAAGGATAAGTAATTCCAATGGAACTTACAGAGGTTTTATTTAAATAAATATTGGCATTGCTGAACAAAGTGTGAAGAATGTTATTTTATCGAAAAATATTCTGGTCATCTTTAAGTTCGCTTTCGTATGCCTTCACAGTTCTTGCTTTAATATAGAGATATACTTCACTAGGGTCTATATAATACTGTCCGTTACCAGATATATAATATTCAACTGGGGTAGGATCTGAAGAAATAATGCTAAGTGGTGAGTAAGACTGATAATTGCTCTCAACGATGGAAGTTTGGGGCGGTGGAACGCTAAACAAATCAAGTTTAGCGTTCTTGAGTATCTCCAGTTCATGGATTTAGAAGATGTAATCATTGGTAAAAACTTCAAAAACGAGCTTACATATCAGTTTTTCTATGTTGGAGATCTATCCGATTGTCGCAGTGATTGGGCAGATAGGTTTTTCTGTATATTGCATTCAAACTTGGTTAATGATGGTGAGAAAGTAGTAAATATCGCTATATTTGACACAAACCCTTGTTATTTCACTTTCTCTCATGGTATTCACATCAGCTCACTCCTCTGATGAAAACCAAGATTGAAGAGAAATGGATGAAAGAATTCTCTTTTCCACAAGTTCAAGAGAATGTGACGAGTTATTTTGTGGACAAATTAAAACATTGGTAGTTAAATGCTTTTTATTATTTCATCTTTATTAAATATTATCATATAAGATTCCTTTGAAACCGAAAGGTATGGTAGGGTAAGTCTCTGGAATCTCAATACGTTTACGAAAGGTTTTTCTCCTCTCAATTCTTTAACCCCTCTGTGTTCCTCGGCTCTAAAACCCATAAATGGTACAGAAATGCGACTTTCATCATCGGCTCCAACTAAGCGTTTCATAGTATCGTAAGTTATTATATTATATCTTGCGTCTGGGTGTTGGTTGTTAGGTTCTATTTATATATTCTCCTAAAACATTTTTGTTCACCAGGCATTATTTGTCCAGCAAATATATTTATCTGGGGGGTGTCTCTTCTCTGGTTAAATAAAACCAGGTTGTGACAATTCAAGGCAATATCGCGCATATAGGAATTCTTATAAAATAGATTTTGGTCCACTAGAAATATAAAAATATTCTAATGGTGTGATGTCACTGTAAATATCTCTGATAATTTTGCATTTATTTTCTGCATTAAGTCATCTAGAATAAAGAGTGTATGATCTTTTCCATCTAAAGATGACACATCATACACTCCTTCGTGAAACATTACTTGATTTTTAAATTCCTCATATTCTTTCTGCCAAACGCTGTAACACCAGATGATTCTATCCACTCTTTGAGTAAACATCTCATCTCGATTCCTGAGTATACGAAACAGAAAGAGGGTTTTTTTTCCGCTAGACGTTTGTCCAATGATAGATGAAGTACATAGTGATAAGTAATAAGTATTGCATTCAAGATGTTTCTATCCTGCGTATGTGCTTTAAGAAGTTTAAGTGTTCATTCGTCATTAGATTTAACATTAATTCTTTGCACTCTTGCATTACAATAGCCTCCTTATGCTACAAAGTGTATAAAGATATCTTCTTACCAGAAAATTCAATTGCAATTATTGACAGAAAGAAATCAAAAGCTTTCTCGTATACGTCTATACATTGGTTTATGTTCGAAGAACATGTGAGAAGAATCCCGATATTCCATGCAAGAAACGGTAGAGAGTGAAGTCTGCCTGTTGTTGGGAGAGTATTTCTCCCGGAAGGGTTTTCACCATCAGAAGAAGGAATCGCATTTCTCTTTCATGGATTTTATTGGCATGGTTATCAGAAAGAGGACTGCAATCTCAAAGAAGATGTTTCTATTGGTCGACGTGGGTCATTGGACCGTTATTATCACACAATAGAGAGTGATTGAATTCTCGCTAGTAACTATCAAGTTACCATTCTCTCAGAGTGTGAATTGGAAACCATGATGCAATTCATCCCAGGACGACGTGAGATAGTTAATAGAATTTCCTCTCACGTAATGAATGGTGCATTTAATGTGGGGGCTGCACTTTTTGGCGGCAGATATAACCCAATTATACTATAATTCCCACCAACTGAAGGTATCAATCAAAAAATACATTACGTCGATTTTTGCTCCCGTAGGATCGACGCGGCGTTGCGTATCTGCACGAGAAATTCCATCTATTCAGGAATTCACTGATGGTATCAATGATACATATTTTGGTATTGGGAAAGTCGATGTTCTTCCTCCTAATAATCTGTATATCCCAGTTTTTCTCCAATCCATAGATGGTATACTTGCTTTCACACTCTGTACCACATGTGCTCAGAAAAACTCCCACGAGTGCCATCTTTCTGAAAAGGAACGTTTGATTTGCGGAGTCCACACCAGCCCCGAACTTACACTTGCCTTGCAAAAGAATTATAAGATTAATAAAATTTACGAGTTGTGGGATTTTGAAAAACGAGATGAATTGTTCCCAGACTATATCAAAACATTTCTAGAAGAAATAATAGAAGCTTCTAAGTTCCCTCGAGAAGTGATTGCAGAAAGTGAGAAAATAGAATATGTGAAAAGGATGAATCAAGCTAAAGAGATAAATATTCAAATAGAAAACATCGAAAGAAATCCTGAAACCCTTTTAGAGCAAAGCTCTGTTTAAATAGGTAAATAATTCTTCCTGCGATTTATTATTCTGTATTGTCAGTCTGTCTGTCTGTCTATCTTTTGATAAGAGAGTATTTTTCCCTGATACGTTTTTTCACCACTAGGAGAAGGAATCGCATTTGTCTTTTATGGATGATCACACTATACAATAAATTTAAACTCAATGGCAGAACTTAATAAAATAATAAAAATAATAAAAATAATACCATAAATATCCATTAAGTCGGGGCATACAATAATAATAATAATACAAAACAATTCAGTTACGCCTGTTCACATTTTCCTCCTTTTACACTCTATGATGATAATTTGACGCGAAATAATAATAGTAAATTAAAAACCGTCTATTAATTTTGATCACATTTATCTCTCTACCGACACAGTCTATGGGCAAAATTTGCTCAGAGGATACGCGGAATGGAAACGGTCATCTGCGCTTCGGATTATGATGGAATCGACCTGATCAAAAACGACGACTTCATTGTAAATGAACTCTTTGGATGCAGTTGGCAATGCATACATCGCGAAAGTGGAAAATGCTGAGCATGTACAAGTTGAGTCCCACTTAACAAATCTTCCAATTGCAACCTTCACAACAGCATATGCTCGAATCAACTCTATGGACTCCTATACTCGCTTGGTGAACGGTTGTTGTATTGTGGCACAGATAGCACCATCTTCATGGCTAGGAAAGATCACCCACAACCTCAACTTAGCGAGTTTTTAGGTGATCTCACCGATGAGATCAAAGATGTGTACGGTGACGATGCTTACGGTAATTTATTTCGCTCAATGGGTATAAATTTCTACTCGGTACGTATCCAGACGCCGAGTGTTGTAAAGTATATACTTCGTTCTAAAGGGTTAACCATCAACACCCAGACTCAAGATATAATAACTTACGATACTATGAAACGCTTAGTTGGATCCGATTATGATAGTCGCATTTCTGTACCATTTATGGGCTTCATAGCCGAGGAACACAGGGGAGGGGGGTAAGGAAGTGAGAGGAGTAAAAAAAAGGTGATGAGAAAAACTTTCGTAAACGTATTGAGATTCCAGAGACTTAGCCTACCATACCTTTCGGCTTCAAAGGAATCTTATATGATAATATTTAATAAAAATAAAATAATAAAAAGCGTTTAACTACCAATGTTTTAATTTGTCCACAAAATAACTCGTCACATTCTCTTGAACTTGTGGAAAAGAGAATTCTTTCATCCATTTCTCTTCAATCTTGGTTTTCATCAGATGAGTGAGCTGATGTAAATACCATGAGAGAAAGTGAAATAACAAAGGTTTTGTGTCAAATATAGCGATATTTACTATTTCATCACCATCATTAACCATGTAAGAATGCAATATACAGAAAAACCTATCCACCCAATCACTGTGATGATCGGATAGACCTCCAACAAAGAAAAACTGATCTGTAAGTTCGTTTTTGAAATTTTCACCGATGATTACATCTTCTCAATCCATAAACTGGAGATGCTCAAGAATTTCTTTTCCATTATTGTAGTTAAGAGGTGGTTGTATTGATCCGCTATACAGAAATTTAATGCGTTGAATTGAGGGCTCATGAATTAGCTGACGAAGATGATCAAAGAAATCAACCGTAGTTGAATAGTCTAGGTTAAATTTATAATCGGACCCACACACATCTTCGGCTGAAAAATATTTTGCAAGTCTAGGTGTGATATGTTGTGGGTGGAGGACCATCTTAGAACGTGTGCACACTGAGATATTTAGGAAGAAATTGCTTTATAAGGGTAACTAGCCGGTCCATCAAATACTGTAAAAAATGTTAAATGGCAACTCGTATCTCACCGATGTAATCAAATACTGTAAACAAATGTTAAATGGCAACTCGTATGTTTGGGGTAAAATTGGAAATTTTCACTGGTGCTAGAAAATATAGAATGGCCATCTGTGTCTGTGTATGTCACTGATTCCATAACTAATTATTTTCTAAAGGGGCTCGGCCTCAAATATCGTTCAGTACGGTTAATTGCACGATAAGAAACATCGCCTGCGTTCTGTAAACACTGCTTCTGATGGCAAAAATGATAAAATAAATATACAATGATTTTGGATTTGAATGCAGAAAATTCATTAGAGTTAATGGTAGCAGTAGAAAAAAGAGAAAAAGGGGGACTAGATCAATGATTTCCAAAACTGATAAGTCAAATAGGCCATCAAATGAAGAAATAAGACGACCTATTTTTGATTAATAGTGCAGAAAATTCATTAGAGATAATGGTGGCGGTAGAAAGAGGATGGACGAAGAGACTAGGTCAATGATGCAAAAAGATGATAACAGTCTTATAGTCATCAGATAAAAATTCCTGTAATAAATCTTAATGGACGACCTTTTTTTCATTAATACTAAATTTTGCTCGTCCGGTAAGGGGGAGAGGGATCCTCGGGGTGCATCCGACAATACTACTTGGTTCTTGATTAGGGAATTGATGTTTGATGTGAGTTCATCGATTAAGGCAAAACTTATAATGGTGTTTGTAAATACGAAATAATTTGGGAAGGGTCTAATAAATTATTAGTTGATTGCAAATAATTGGGCGGTGTAAAGAAAATGTTTAAAGTAGAACCTGAGATAATGAGAAACATGTTCGTATCGAGTGGTGCAATTTAAGTACGGGGTAAGAGAAGGATGTATGATGTAATGGAGACTGTTTAAAGTATTTTTTTAGGGAGTAATGAGAAAAGTAAAAATGGGAATATGGATTAAATGTGTGACTTTATGACTACTCGTAGAGTTCTATGTTGGTGTATGGTGATCACTTGTGTTAGTAGCTGAGAGTTAAAGTGATTTCCAAAAGTTGATCGCACGTTTGACAGGGTATATATATATATATATATATATATATATATAATATATATATATATATATATATATATATATATATATATATATATATATATATATATATATATATATATATATATATGAATAACGTTACAGTTCTTAAAAAAGTGCTTGTCTGAAAAAGTTCTACCCAAATCTTTACTTCCATACCGTCTAAGAAGATATGATCATCACCCTTTTGATGAATTTAGCTCCATGATGTTAAAACGCCACATAGCCGCCGCCAAGCAAGAAGAAAAAGAAAAATTTAAGGAATTGAAGGAAGCTAGACTCACATTCGGTTTCTCCATTCCCGCCGATTGGAAGTACTCGTTACGACAAAAATCTATGGAAAACTTCGGAGAACTACTGATGTCTTAACAAAGAAACTGGATAAGAAAGTAAAATCTCTTATTGCCACTAGTGATTGGGCGAATAATGTACGTAATAATTGTGTTGTTAATTTGTCAAGCAAGGAAATTAGTGAAAACGTCGTTTGTGCACTCGGTTATGGTTTATCCTTCTCCGTTTCAAGTAGACCCTCCACCTTAACTATTGCGTCTGCCCTTTGCAAATTTGAAAAATACTGTGAGCTTTTCCCAAATCAGGTTGACATAATTAAAGGTATTGTTTATGGGGCCACCAATGTTAGTCATGAAAGTTATTTCCCCACTCAGTATAAAAAAAGCTTGGCCGATCTTAAAAAAGATAACGCATTACATATCACAAAAGCCGACAAGTCGAATAGTATCGTAATTCTTGATAAAAATGATTACATATCGCGCATGCATGCCCTACTGGCTGACGGTGTGACTTACAGAAAATTAACAAGGAACCCCTTAGATCAAGTTATTAAACATTTCAATAGTATACTGAAATAAATCCTTAAAGATAAGAAGGAATTAATAGGTGTTTTGTCAGAAAAATCTCCCTCGTTACCTTACTTATACAGGTTGGTAAAAACACACAAAGATAACAACCCTATGCGGCCTATTATTAGCACAGTTGGTTCAGTTTTATATAAATTTTTAAAATATATTACCAAACTGTTGTCCCCTTTACTTGGAACAATATCTGGTTCTCATTTACTCAACTCCCTTGACTTAGTAGAAAAATTAAATCAAATTACTATTTGCCCCAATGATAGGTTGGTAAGTTTTGACGTTGGCTCTCTCTTTACCAAAGTCCCTATTGATTCCATTTTAGATTATCTTAGTAATGAGCTTACTCATCATGAATTACCTCTATCTGTAAGTTGTATTATTTCACTCATTAAGTTGTGCATTTGTGACTGTAAGTTCGTTTTTAATGGTGAATTTTACCAACAAATATTTGGTATGGCAATGGGCAACCCCTTATCTCCCCTACTCTCAAATTTGTATATGGAATTCTTCGAAAACAATATTTACCTAATATCATTGATATCCCCTTAAAGTGGTATAGATATGTTGCTGACATTTTAATTATTTTGCCTTTTAATATTGATGTAAATAATTTGCTTTCCAATTTAAATAACCAGGTACCTTCCATAAAATTTACTGTTGAATTAGAGAAAGACAATTGCCTTCCATTCTTAGATGTCTTAATACATAGGGAATCATTTAATTGCCATTTTAGTATTTATAGGAAACCAACCAACAACTTAACCTATGTCCATTTTTATTCAGGCCACCATCTTAATATTAAGATATCAATTTTTTCCTCTATGTTTTTACGTGCGTTGCGCATTGTCAGTCCTCAATATTTGGATCAGGAAATTGAATTTATAAGAAAAATCGGTGCAGACTTGTGTCATCCAGAAAATATACTTGATATTTGTTATAATAAAGCCAAAAAAAAGTTTTATAACGAAAGTACTATTGAGAAGGAAGCGCCTAAGAATATCCTCATTTTACCTTATTTTAATGGCTTTGAAACCGTAAAAACATTGTTAAAAACACTTAATGTAAATCTTGTTTCCTCTTATACTAATACTTTAAAAAGAATGTTAATAAAAAATTGCCCTAATGAAACAAATAACGTAATTTATAAAATCCCTTATTTGGATTGCCCTTCATTTTATATTGGGCAAACTAACAAGGATCTGAATGTGCGTATTAAGCAACATAAGTACTTTGTAAGCACTGGGCAAACATCAAATGCCATTTTTATCCATTTGAGTGAAAATTCCCATCGTATTAATTGGATGGAGAGTTCTGTGATTGCCAAATCAAATGACTTTTTTTCACGAAATCTTTTAGAATCGGCATTTATACAACTGACCTCGAATTTTAATCTCAGCCCTGGAATGTATTTTTTGGACCCTTGTATCAAAAGAATGTTTAAGAATGACTTTAAAGAAGTTATTTTAGCTTATTTATATAAAAAAACCTTTCCTCATATTTTTCTTTTGTCATATTTTCTAGTTATCATGTGTAAACTTTTTTTTTTTTTTTCATATTGCATATGTGATTCCCAAACATTGCCCCCCCCCCTTGCTTTTGTAACCCGTAAACTTTTTGTTTTTTTTTTGTTTGTTTTTTTTTTACCCTGACGGCTCATCTTGTTAATAGGTTTTTTCCAGGTATCTGGAAATCCCACCCCTTTTAATCTTTATATCCCATATTTTCATTAATCAGGTGTATAAATATCTTTCTCTTTTTCCCTGTCTTTTAGTCTGCTCAGTATAGGACCATTAGTCGAAAGGCCTCGCAGTTCTCCGTTGTTTCCTTTTCCTCGTGGCTGTAAGGTTATTCATAAATTTCTCACGTTCCTTATTTTCGTGATTCAGTTATACATATATATATATATATATATATATATATATATATATATATATATATATATATATATATATATATATATATATATATATATATATATAGGAAGTTAAAAGACATGCAGAAAAGAATGAATTAATAGTATTTGGTGACCGTGATATAAGACTTCGTGGTGTTAGACATAAGAAAAGTACAATTTAACTATCTTGGACTTATCACGAATTATAGAGATACATTTAAAGCAGATTGCGACCACAATGATTGATGGCGTAGGGATTTGAATGGAGATCAGAGCGGTTAGAAATACTTACTGCTTAAATGTGAAATGTGCCAAGAAGGTGGACCAAATTATGCATTAGCTAATGTTTTCGCATTGAAATTAGTCTATGATATGGAAGGAGAAGGCAATATCTCGCTTTGAGATCTTTGTGAATTGACAATTCGATAGAGATTCCTGTTATGCGGAGGGAAGATACGATTAAAAACGATGGTAAAGAAGAGCTTGAATAGATTAGCGCGTGAAGTTGTTATTAGTTGGTCGTGTAAGTAAAGAAGAATTCTGATTTTGCTCTATGAAAGTGAGTTTTAGACTAAGGTCAGTTGTTTATATATATATAAGTAGTTGAGGGAGAAATATCTGACAGATGTTATGTATTGTTGTATGATAAATTGGTATTGTGAGTAATTTAGAGGAGATGCTTCGGATTTTTGCTAAGAGAGTAACCCTCAGAAGGCAAAGATGATGTAGCACATAACTATAGGGGTAAATTCTGATTAGTTTATATAATGAAGTGTTATGTGCTTGTTATAACATAAAGAAGGGGAAGATTCGTAATGTAAAAAAGTGATGGCCAACTTTGTGTCGAAGAAATAGAAATTTAGTTAAAACTTTGAATTTCATTACACAGGTAATATCCAATACAAACTTCGTTAATTAATTTTACTTTAAACGTGAGCTTAATTTTACTACTCGAAAAATTACAGTTCTTTTTTTCAATCTTGAATTGAGGAAAATCCATATTTTTTCCATCATCTTAACTAAGAATAATTTTCTTTCTACATTTTTTTGCCACGATCTACTCTGTGACTCTCTTAGAAATAATAATTAATAGCGCCTACCATTTCTTATCCAGTATTTAAATAGGTTTTCCATCCATTCATCTCCTTAAATAGGGAGAAACCCTACTTAGCGAAATGAATGTTCTTCTTAGCCAGAAGCTTTTAAGATTTTGTATTATCTCATGTGATGAGTTGATAAAATGGTGGTCGAAATCTAATTTTTATTTTCTACTAAGTGTTGTTCTAATACTAAAGGGCCATTATAAATGTGTGCCTCTCCATCGAGGAGTCACTGCTCAGAAACTGATTTACCCACATAAGCGTACATATATTTGTTTGTTTATTTAATATGTCGTAGAATGGACTTTCGACGATATACCATATATAACTATTCGTTGAGGGAACTTCTTTAATTATCTTTAGAGTGCGTGAAATGTCTGGCGTGCCGATATTATGTATCTTCGATATGCTTAAGAAGTGGAACTGAGCTCAAGGATAATAATATTTCTATCATTAATAAAATAGAGTTTTCTTAATAATAACTATCAACAAACACAAGACGGAAAATATTGACATAAACAGAGAATGGGAAGGGTCGTGGGGGCTCGGGCTAATCCGAGGATTAAAGGATTTAAAAAGGTAAAACAAATATAGAGTTAAAGAAATGGGATGGTTCGCTAAACCATTTAAAGCACAGGATAGAATTGACAAAAGGGTTAAGTACTCAAAGGTGACGTTTGGCTTACGTAACTTTATACGAGTGGTGCAGTGGAAGGCGACGTGAAGGAATTTTCGGTCCGCTGGCGAGCTCCAGCCAAAGGGGGGGAATAAAATGATCCTGACGTGGCGTCTTGGGAATGAGAACCGTTTCTCAACGAACGGCTTGAAGAACAATGGCTGTTCTACGTTGTTCTCTTCCGAACAACAGGGGGGGGGAGAACCGTCTCTTGTCTACATGCTCAAGAACAATGGCTGTTCTAATGTTGTTCTCCTCTGAACAACAAGGGGGAAGGGTGAGAACCATTTCTTGGCGAACGGGCTTAAAAGAACAATGGCTGTTCTAACGTTGTTCTCTTTCTGAACAACAAGGGGGAAGGGTGAGAACCGTTTCTTGGCGGACGGGCTCAGAAGAACAATGGCTGTTCTACGTTGTTCTCCTTATGAACAACAACGGGGAAGCCTTGGGGACTTGGCGTCACGAAAGGCTCGAACTTTGGCACTCAAGGGATATTGTCCTTCTTCTGGACAATTGATGGTAAATCTCGAGGTCGAGGTCCCTTGGCGCACAAAGTGAGAGAGGGTCGTGGTGATGTTTCGCGACGAAAATCTGGATCTCCAATCTGATCCTAGTGGTAAAGTTTCCATCTAAATAGTCGAGACACTCCCTTGGCGTGGTGGGACAATGGATTGGGAACTTCGAGGGAATGCACAGCCGATGCTTGGAACAATGCCTTATCTGCCCATAAGCCTAACTCAATCTAGCGAGGTCGGCGTATGGGAGCGAACGGGGGGACGATAACCTCCTTGTTTAAACATTGACATCTGGTGGCTGCGATAAGACGCCAAGCTTCGAAGCGAAGATGCACGTGGGAGCATCGTGGTTTTAAATAATATGTGATAGGAGTTGAAACTAACGCTGCCTCAACCCGTTCTATCACATAATATTTATTCTTTTTTACCGACATCACGTTAATCTATAACTTCCTATGTCGGTCCGTAAGTGTCGGTCTATGAGATGGTCATCATTTTACTTTTCCATGAGTTTTTGAAATTTTAAAGGTCGTAAGGTCATATGGTCATAAGGACATAGGTGATAAGTCAGAATAATTAAGAGCCACGACTAAGGACTCTTGCCCTTGTTTCTTCTATATGATCCCCAACGGTCCCCCAAAACTTCGTTTCGTTATATAAAATATATTATATATATAAAAAATTAAGTATAAACTAATTTCGAATCGTACCTCTCCAAATAATATTAGCCATCTGCTGAGAATTACTTAATTCACTTACGATTTAGTTATTAATTAAATGCAATTTGGGAGCAAGAACTTTCTACTGTGTTTAAGACTCTATTTTAATTTCCTTCGGCTGGTTAATTAACTCTAATTGTGGGGATTAAGATTTAAATTATCCAATCTGTTGTTTCTTATTCATAGTTTTGAAATTCCAAGGTTGGAGGATTTGATTAATCAAATATAGTTAATAAAGTCTCTTCTTGCTGAATGTAAGAAGCGATTTGTTTATTCACAAATAAAGCAAAACATAGCTAATTTCAACACTTTCAGAGTGCTGAAGAAGCCGAAAGGAGACCATGGATAATTATTGGTATTTCTGATTATCCAAGACGAATTGGTACCTAAATGTCAAGTAAAGAAGGAGACAGAAGAATAGTGAGTTATTATTTACTGAAAAAAAATAAAAGCGCCTCTCTCAAAAAAAAGCTACACCATATGAAAAGAAGTTTGTCTTCAAAGTTCAGTTGAAGCACCCCATTCTCGGGGCATAGCTTGATCACCCAATTCAGCACAATAAAGTACAGGAATTCTAATCATTAGTGGGAAACAGGGCCAAGCGTAGTGTTTTATTGGCTGATTTGGGGTTGCTTTGGAAGACCGGTTTAATATGTAAAGGAGAAGAACGTTAAAGATTATTATGTATTTAATGGGCATCCGTTGTAATAAACGACGATTGGAAAGAGAATAGATAGATTTGCATGTATTCAGCATCGAAATTATAGGATAGTGAAAGGCAACGCATGTCAAGGTGGAGAAGATATATGTTTAGAAGAAACGGACCAAAGATAGAGAGTTGTGGAACACCAAAACCTATCCCACCTCCGGCAGAAATAGATATGTATATCATATCCAATATGGATATATTGAGTATGTGATGATAATTGTGAGCGGAACAAAATTAGATCACTTCCATCGACTCTAAGAAATTTAAAAAGAAATGAAGATTGATCAAGAGTGTCAAGTGCTCCCCAGAATTCAAGAATTATAGTTTGTAAGTCTGACCATCGAGGGCAGTATGAGAGATAATTCAGTTTTATGTTCTAACTTAAAATCAGACCGAAAAAATATCATCACTATTAAACGACTTTACAATGTCCTTTCAAGGACATTGGAAAGTTATTCGAGTGTGTACATAGAATGTGTGGTAGCTTTACAGGTTGTTTAGTTTCATTAAGTTAAATATGAATAGTAGCGCGTTTGACCTCATTTGCTAATATTCCGGACGAAAGGGAGACTTAAAAATATTAGTGATGTAACGACTAAAAAAAAAGAAGGAAGAAGGAAATTTAATACTTTAGGGGTTACTGAGAAGAGATAAGGAGATGGAACAGGAATAGAAGCATATTAACCCAGAACTGATATAAACAAGCTTTCAGAAAAGAAGACATATGAATCAGCAGAGGAGATAATATAATCAAACTGAGCTGTCAGAGAGAAGTAGTAATTAGCAAGAAGGTTAAACAAGTTGTGTGGCTCCCAGGATATCTATGGTCTATATTGTTTTGACAATAACATCCTAACTATTCACTAGATTCTAACGAAATTTGAAACTCTTATGTTATTTTACATTCTCTTTCGAATGATATAATTGCCAAAGTCTTTCCAACGTTAGTCATGGAATTATTGAAGGTTGTAATGTCCTTAATCATAATAAGTGAGAGCAAGTAGAGGCATTTGATAGGTGTCTTTTGGAGATATAGAAATGAATTCATCTTACTTTCTCTCTCCGGCGAAGTTAATGGTGCAACTTTATCCTCGATAGAACTTCGAGTTCCGTATTTGTTAAAACAGGTCAATAGAAGTTAGAGGTTAAACAGACCTAAGTCACGTGCTACTAATAATTTCAATAATTATAAAAAACAATTTCCAAACTTATTATCAATTAACAAACATATCATCTGAACTTTCGAACTTAAAAACTTCCCAAACTTATTCAAAAGTAAAATGGTTACCAGCGACCCACCGACCGCCAACCGCTAGGCGACTAAACAAAATTTTCTTGTGCATCTTTTTCTAGGGGTTTAAATGGTAGACGTCTTGTCTAAAATACGAAAGTATTAAAAGGTTACCACCGAAAATCACTTAAATTATGCTGTAGTTTTTGTCTCGATAGACTAGGAATAGATGGTTAGGACTATAAATATAATTTTATATATTTTATATAAGGATTAAAATATAAAATGCTTCTACCTATCCTATATCCATTATTCCTTTTGAACTTGTACAGCTTTAGGTGATGAAATGTGGTCGCTAAGTGATATACGAGGGCAATAATCTTACATAGCTTTCAACGGCGAAAATCCTGATTTATGAAACTTTCCGATTGGCCCAATGATAATAATTTATGGCCGAACAAATTTATTTTAGCCAAAATATTTTTGTATTTTACTTTATCAACAGCTTTAAGTGCTAAAGGGGAATCGTAGCTAGACATGGAAATGCATTCGTATTATGTATATTTTTCACGAAAATTAAATAGACTATGTATGACCTAAAAGTATTATGAATTTTAAATTTTTAGAGCTAGAGGCTCTAAACCTGGGTGGAGGGAATAGTATGTATCTTAAATTATTTAATTCTATAGGATCTAAACGTGAGTGGAGGTTTAGATATAAATGAATTAAGCTTAGGGATCTTTTGCATCATATGCATCCTTCATGTTTCATCTAAATAGGCGGGCGAAACATTTAATGATGGAAAAAATACAATTAATCGCAATTATTTTGTAAAGTTAAAGACTGATCATCGATAGACACCGAACCTCGGGTAAGGGTAGATGAAAATAATGCATTCCTCTGATGTTTCAAAGGTCATATGTATTTATTTAGGGCGGGTCCCAGGTTTTAAAATCCTTTACCTTCATGTATCATTTGTGCCTAATATATTGGTGCATAGTTCATCTAGATAGGCTCCAAGATAAGAAAGTAATGACTGAAAAATGATATTAATGGAAAAACATTATGAATTCTTAAATTTTGGCAACTATAGATGAATAAACGGGTTTAATGGGGGAAGTATAAATGTTTTTTGCATATTCTTCATTCTTAGCAGATTTAAGGGAGGTGGAATATAGTTTAATTAATACTTTTAAATTTAGACTTTCGCAGGTAGAGACGCGAAAATTGGATTACGGGGTTATTTAGACATACATTTAATCTAAAGAATAAAAATATCTTTATATAAACTACTTCGATTAAAAAGGTACTTTAAATTTTCATCAGCTCTAAGAGCAGGAATCGAGTCCATGTGAGATTTAGAAATATATTCATCTTCCTATTTTTACAGTACTTGTTTTATATAGATTGGTTAAAAGGATAAACTTTAAATTTGAAAAATAGATAAGAAATGGTAAATTTTACATATCTGCTAGCTCTTGGCATAAAATACGGCATCGCTTGAAGATATACAATGTACTCGTTTTATCCACTTTTTTCGACTGAGCTAAAGATCTGTGCATAATCTAGATAAGCCCATGCATAAAATAGTCATGAAAGAAAACACCATCTTTTTATATTTTATTTTAAAGTTTACATAAGTAGTTTCTAAGGGGATATAAACATGAATTAATCTCAAGGATCCTATCCAAATTACCCTGTAGAGTTAATTTTTTAGAGTCTCATCTTTTCCAGAAAAGAATATGAATGTTTTTGTTTGAAAAAGATACGTTTATGTTTTGAAATAATTTTTTTTGGGGGGGGGGGTTCAATGACCATGATAAGGAACTTTACTAGGAAGAGAAAATTGATATCATGAAGTTATTAGGTAAAGAAAATTCTTCTCTGTAAATTTTAAAGCGCTTGAAGTGTGATCATTGCCCTGTAAATAACATATTAGTGAATTGCATTCATCCAAGAAGTTAGGGAGGGTTGGTGTTACCGGTGAAGGACACCTGTTTATGACGTGGTATAGGTTACCGGTTTGTAGCTGCGTGGTCGGTAATTATAAGGGCATGTATTATAGAGTCCTGTTTCCTTTGTGCTCGATGGGAGACGAGGACTTTTGGCAGTGGCTCTACTTTACACTTCTGTCTTGAGTTCTTTGAAGTCAATGTGTAGGCTTTCTGTTTTACGCAGAAGATCGGTCTTAGGGGCGCCAGGACATAGACGAGTCAAGGTGATTCCGTGAGGCTAGTAAAGGAATGATTTAAGTCAATGAATCAGGAATAATGAGGGTATATATATTTATATATGAAAATTAACCCACAGAAAAATGAAAAGTTGAATCCAATCACTCTCGAACTATATTTGCAAGTTTATTTTCAAGGAATAGCATGAAAATAGAGACGACAACTTTATATAGGGTACAAATATACGAAAGAAATGCCCATCACATAGTAGAAACCAATGGAAAAAAACACAAAAACAAGACAGAAAAATACCAAGCAAACGAACAATAGGCAACTAATAACAGACATATGCATCCCTAAAACAATATACACACAACAACACCATGTATATAACTGAAATATGTTGGGTAAAAAAACAAACCCCAAAACATTTTAAAGGATTTATGGGGGGGGGGGGCATTCTTATAAACTTTTCTTATTTATCTATCAATATTATTATTCTCCATCTTGGTTTCATATTTCTATATTCGACTCTATTCATCACTTCTTGAGATGAAGTTGCCCCTTGAAATATTTGTCTTCCGTAATCTGACTCTTAGTATTCTTGTAGATTGAGATTCCTTCTTCTTTCAATTTGGCTGGGTTAGTTCTTGATCTTCGTAATTCTTTCTTTTAAATGATGTATCTTCATATTAACTTGCATTTTATCTTGATGATTACTTCTCTGATTCTTTGATGACGTGATGATTTCTTTGACATCGGTTTTATCTTGAGTCTTTTTCTTGAGTTGTCCATAAGGCGTTTTCCGTTTTCTTCTGGGATCTTCTCCATTAAAAATTGTGGACTGTGGGATCGATCTCGGGTCTTTGAATCCAGATGCCAGCCCTCTACCGTCACGCTACGGCCAACTCTGTTCTAACTTGGTAATTTAATTCGCTATTTATATTCTCGCTTTTGGAAGGAAGTTTTTCTCTTATACATCTTCGCACCCCTACACAGGTCCCTTTCTAGAACGCGGAGCGAATTTGAGGATTGGGGAGAGACTAGTATTGGATTTCTTAATCGAAAATTACTAGTAGCTCTCCCTTCCCGACCTCCGAGTCTGCGGAATGAGTGGAGTTGATTCAGTGGGATTGCGGAGAGCGTGGCGAAGTCTCTTAATCAATGAGTAACATAGCATCTCCTTCCCGGATCTCCTGAAGTTCCCTGCAGCACCCTTTCTTAATCTCTAGTAGGAGAGCAGGTGCAGTTGTTAGGAAGATCAAAAGATCGTTTGGCCTTTTGAGGGTAACCAGTTATAGGGGGAGGCATTCTTATAAACTTTTCTTATTTACCATTTATCAATAGCATTCTTCATTTTGAGATTTCTATATTCGAATCTATTTACTTCTTGAGATGAAGATGCCCCTTCAAACATTGACTCCATTTATCTGACTTAATATTTTTGTAGGCTGAGATTCCTTCTTCTTTAATTTGGCTGGGTTAATTCTTGATCTTCGTAATTCTTTCTTGATGTATCTTCATATTAACTTGCATTAAATGATTCCTTCCTGATGCTTCTTGATGACTTGATGATTTCTTCTTGAATTCTTGATGCGTCGATGAGTTCTTCTTGCTTCTTGATGAAGTAATGATTTCTTGATGAGTTAAAATGCGTTAACCCTTGAAGTCATCTTCCTTGAGTTCCGATTTTTCTTCCGAGGCAATCCATTTATCTTGATTCTTCTTGAGTTGTCCTTAAAGCGTATTTCGTGGTCTCCGGTTTCTTCGAGAATTTTCTTCGTGAAAATTGTAGACTTAGGGATCGATCGCGGATCTTTTGAATCCAGGGGCCAGTACTCTACCGTCACGCTACAGCAAAGTCCGTTTTGACTTGGTAATTTAATGGGCTATTTATATTCTTGCTTTTGCAAGAAAGTTTTTCTCTTATACATCTTCGCACCCCTACAGATTATCATTAGAGCGAAAACATTTAGAACTAAGAGTTAATCCACAGTCACAACAGAGACACGTGGTAGGGGAGGCAATGCGAATGATATTACAATAATAAAGAGTGACAACAGGCAGAATTATAAAGTTATTTAATTTAGAACAAGTTTATGTAAAAGAGGGTAGAGTTTATATAAGCCATGGGAAATGTATATATTGGGTAAGATGCCAATTAAGGAACACTCGACAATATTTATTTTTGTGAAATACTGTCGAGGGTTTCTTATTTATATATATATATATATATATATATATATATATCGTTTCAAAGGGGCATGACCTTGACTTGTCCGTGGGGAAGACCCAGTTATCAAGTTTATTTGTTATTTTTACCCCCTGGGTGGATTTTCAGACAGCTCTGCGGACTTGTTCTGCCTACATATTTTCATTATTTAGCTTTATTATAGGGAATCGCTTGTTGTAGGTCTCTGTAGTTTTTTTCCGGTGAGAACCTATATTATTTCAGCTGCTGATAAGTGTTCACAATACGCGTATGTTTGTTTGTGTGACATCCTCGTTTTTTTCCATGTGGTCATCTTTGATATCTTTGTATGTTCGGATGTTTCCGCGCGACTCTAACGACCGCTAGCCTCAGATGAATTGTACAGTTTAAGATATATATTGTTTGATTTTTAATTCTCTTGGTTCTTTATTCATTAGGCTTAGTATATTATTTGCTTAATTTACATATATAGCAATATTTAGGATTTGATAAATCCAACGAGCATCCATTACGGTATTTCCTCGGTGAGCCTATTTAATCATGCAATTTTTTGCCAGAGCCTTATCTATTTTATAGAACGAGCCCTACGAAGTAAAAGGATTCACTCCCGATTTAAATCTGTTAAATTTAATCATCTATATCATATCAGCAAATCTCAAACTAGCAACAAAGTCGATTTCATGATGAAGAATTTCACTTCATCTATTGAGAAACAAGATGAAATCTCCAATGACAAAAAATCTTTACAATTGCGAAAACGTGGAAGAATGTGTGAGACCAAACATACTTAAAAACTAACATTAGCATTAATTTCTTTACAGAAGAACCAAGTGTCACTCTGGATTAGCGGTATAATTGGGCATTAGGTTAGGTTGTCAATGGTTGTCAGATGAATCAGTTCTGCATGATGGAAGAGAATTAATGATTTGGATAAAATTGTTAGACTCAAATTATTAGGAAATTTCTAGGTAGATGATTGCGTTAAGATTTATTCTAATGTATTGGTAATGATCCTAGTCCTGCCTACAAGTTCTCTAAGAATTGGTTAGAGTCAAAAAGATTTGGAAGAGAATTCATCATGGACTGACCTCGCAACAGTTTAACGATAAATCACATAAATGCTTGGAGAGATCCATGAAAAGAAAATTCACATAAATGACAGATAAATAATCAGTAAAAATGACCGCAGGGCCTTACACTCAATAAGGAGAGATAATTCAAGTAACGGGAGGAGTTGGTGTTGCCCTAGATCCAAGAGATGGCTCTAAAATGCAGTACGTTTTGCAGAATGATACACAAGAAGGAGGTCTTGCTCCGTACATCTTGAATCAGTAAGCTTCAACGTAGAGCTTAGGTTTAAAATCATCACAGTTTTCATCAAGTTAAAGAGACGTACCGTCTAAAAGGCCTGCATAAGATTGCGCAACCCTGTTTGAAAGAAAAATTATCTCATTAAAGATAGATGTAGACTTGCATTATTAATATTTATATTCGAACACCGCAGAAACTGTTCAATCACCCAGCAAAGTATCAAAAGGGTAAAGAGTTATGGTAGAATAGTTTGTTTTTTTCAATAAAATGTAAATTTTTATTGTTCGACAGCGCTGTTTTACTCTCGGGATTGTTGTAAACTTAGGATTGCTCCGTATGTGTTTAACCTGATAGTAGGATTGGTTGTAAATAAACAAATAAAATACTTGACGCAAACTGCAGGTAAATGTTGTTTACATTTACTGCCTAGATTAAAAATCAATTTTTGTTTTTCCATTTTTGCATCCACATTGAGCTGAATGGATTTTGTATATTCGCTGAAAATTTTGTCATTTCTATATCAGTAGATATTAAACAAAATGGAAAATAAATTTATTAAATAGTATATAATAGTCAAATTCAGGTAACATTATTAATTGAATGTAATGTTAATTCACTATAACGCATAGTACATCTTATATTTACTCAACTCTTGCTTGAATATCGGTACGACATTCTCAACGAAGGACACTATGAAAGGTTTGATGCAGATAAGCTCGTTTTTATTGTTTTAACATATAGAAATGTGTTTTAGTTGTAATATTTATTAAATTGGTTGCCCTTCTGTGGTGAGGATGCGCTCCAGCCGAGCCCTGAAGGCCAAGCACACGTTGCGGACGCAGTCCTTTCATGCTTGCTCACACGCGGTTGACGGAGGACTTTAGCGCGTTGACGTTGCTGTGGTTGACCTTAGAGGCATTGCCCACGACATGCGCACAGATTCTGTAGTCGAGAAGATTGAGGTCTGGCAACTACAGGTCCCAGAGGTGTTTTGAACTGAAGTTCTTATTCTATTCTAACTCATTTTGCACTGTCTTGGCGGTGTGGGCCGCGGCACCGTCCATGTGAACGACCCAGGCTTCCTTTTGCGTAATTTTTCTCCCCCATGACAGAACTTTCATGCCAAGATATCCATGAACTCAGCAGCAGTAAGTGTGTAATCGGCCGCAAACCATACCGGCGGTATCTTGTCGGCATTCGAAGCCACGACGACGGATATCATTAGGAGGTGGAGTGCTTGGTCGAGGACACGTAAAGGATCTTTGTAATTTCCTGGCAGAAGCTCACTATGCACTCGTTCTGTTTGTTGATAACCGGATCGACCGTAAATGTTGTTCATGAAAAAATAAGAATTCGATACCCATGAGACTGCAAGTAGTTGAGAAGGGGGCGATAGCGCTCCCGGCGCTGTTCTCGCATACGCTTGGTTAGATTAGGCCATTCTACGCCCCTAAAGATCTTGCCGCCCTGCCTTGCGACAGCTCTGGACACGGTCGCCACTTCAAGCTTCGGAGCAGTTCAAAGGCCTTTCTCACAGAAAACGTTCAACATGACGAGGTCTGCCTGGACGAGGTCAAATTTTGAGGTCTTCTTCTTCTCGAGCCTCATCTTAACTATATGTATGCTTATCTGGCTGAAGTAGAGCCGCTTGGCAATGTCGGAATTCTTGGGACCCGCGTGTAGGAGAGCAAAGGTCTCAATTCATTTCACTTCTATTTATAAATTTGTATTTTTAACCACTTTACAGCTAAAAACGTCCACACGGTCACTTACAGATATAGAAATGTATTCATCTTATCAATTATCTTCTTCCATAGTTAACGAAACATTATTAATTTAGATAGTTTTAAGATAAATTAGTTATGACCGACAAATTTGTAAAAAAATTACTTTTTTAATTCTAGCCAACTATACACTCCAAAACACTATCGATTAGAGAAATAGATACGTGTTATCTTATCCGTCTCTAAAGTTAAGGGGCGTTTTATTCGAGAAGAGCTAAAGGCTGAAAAAAATTATCCACAAAATTTGTCATTTTCTTCCCCCCTTTAAAATTTACATATTCGATCACTATATGCTCGGAGAGATTGAAATCTTTTCAACTTATCTAGGATTTGTAGATTAAGGTATTCGTGCTGCTTTTGCTTTAATAGTCTGTAGCACTCTTTGTCACCCAAATTGTAGGAGAGGTAGGCCCTGTGAGTAACCCCGACAAATGGGTGCCGGGTGGATCTATGAAATCCTGAAAATGTGGTCTCGCATGTAATCATAAATTAATATGTTGCGTAATAGATAGTGAACTAAAGAAAAATAGAGAGAAATAATATATCACAATTGAATATTTATTAAGTAAATAGGTCAGGCCCCTTAGAGACGGGACGCATATATATTAACAAACACACACGCACACAGAAAGAAGACTAAGATAGAGCGAGAGAATCAGTCAAGGCGTCCGTCAGCCTCCTATTGCTTTTGGGAGCGTCACAAATCTGTCCCTCATCATTAAATCTATCACCTGTAGACTTAGCGATATAGCCTTAAAACATAAGACTTACACATAACCAAGTAAGACTCGAACGTTTCCGCTTGCTCCAATTTTAGTAAGCCCCAGCTAACCGGGACACCTTCGAGAACCTAGCCTAAACGCGTATTCCCCGTGGGAAACTTTGTGAGTCAGAAGAGATTCGAATGGAAGACAAAAGTAGGCCTACTACCTACAAGCCTTCGATACCCGTCACGTCACCCTCAGCCAGTTGCCATCACACAAATACCACTACTATAAACGGGTGTTTTCGAGAAGGGCACTAACATGGAAGACCATTTCTCATTTTGAGTCCAAATTAAAAAAAATTCTGAAATAAAATCTAAAATTAATTAATATACATTGTCGTAGAATGGACTCTCGATGATATACCATATATGACTATTCGTTGAGGGAACTATTCATTTATATTTAGAGTGCGTGGCGTCTGGGTTGACCGATATTATTTATCTTCAATATGCTTAAGAAGTGGAACTGAGCGCAAGGATAATAATATGGCTATCATTAATAAAATAGAGTTTTATTAATAGAAACTATCAACAACACACAAAACGGAAAATATTGACACAAACAAAGAATGGAAAGGGTCGTGGGAAATCTAGCTAATCCGAGGATTAAGATTTGGAAGAAATTTAAAAAGGCAAAACAAATAAAAATTAAAGGGATAAGATGGTTCGCTAAACTATTTGAAGCACAGGATAGGTTTGACAAAAGGGTTAAATACTCAAAGGTAACGTTCATCTTACGTAATTACACGTGCTGTGCAGAGGAAGGCGACGTTAAGGAATCTTCGGACCGCTGGCGAGTTCCAACCGAATGGGGGGGGGGGAATTAAATGATCCTGACGTGGCGTCTTGGGAATGAGAACTGTTTCTTGGTGAACGGGCTTAAAGCACAATGGCGGTTTTACGTTGTTCTCTTCTGAACAACAAGGATGGGGGGTGAGAACCGTCTCTTGTCTCCTGGCTCAAAGAACAATGGCTGTTCTAATGTTGTTCTCTTTCTGAACAACAGGGGGGAAGGGTGAGAACCGTTTCTTGTCAACGGGCTCAAAGAACGATGGCTGTTCTAATGTTGTTCTCTTCCTAAACAACAGGAGGGAAGGGTGAGAACCGTTTCTTGTCAATGGGCTCAAAGAACAATGGCTGTTCTAACGTTGTTCTCTTTCTAAACAATAGGGGAAGTCTTGTGGACTTGGCGTCTTGAAGGCTCGCACCTTGGCCCTAAAGTGTTATTGTCCTCTTCTGGACAATGATGGTGGACCTCGAGGTAGAGGGCCCTTGTTTCACAAGGTAAGATTGGATCGTAGTGATATCTCGCGAAGAAAATCTGGATCTTGAATCTCCTCTTAGTGGTAGAGTTTCCGTAAAAATAGTCGAGACATCCCCTTGGCGTAGGGGACAATGGAGTGGGGGCTTCGAGGGAATGCACAGCCGCGCCTAAGAACAATACCTTATCTGCCCATAAGCCTAACTCAATTTGGCGTGATCGGCGCATGTGGCGAACGGGGGAGGAATAAACCTCCTTGGTTAAATATTGACTCAGGTGGCGCAATAATCGCGCCTGGCTTCAAGGCGAAGATAAACGTGGGTAGCATCTTGTTTCTAAACAACATGTGATAACGGTTGAAATTAAGCGGCCTCAAACCGTTCTATCACACCCCTCTATTCCGGGGGAAGTTGTCACCTCAAAAATAAGAGAGAAGGGACTCATTTTCTTGTACCAACGTACCTTCATGCACCTAACTAGTATTACCTCAATACATATGATTATTTTGATCTTTTGATTATAGGGGAAACTAACCTTTAATACAAACTTAATCAATAAAAGGGGCATGGAGCAATAAAATGATATAAAATTGGTACATATAGGACAAAATAATTTAATGGGTACGAATATATATACATACAAAAAAAATAGACATTGAGCGTTACAAAATACAGACATATACATTAACTAGTTCTATTACAGGAGAGTCTAATTTAAGTCGTACAAGACGGTATATACATACATGGAGATCCTAATCCTACGAATACAATTAATCTACACTATTTGGTAACGCTATTTGGTCAGCGACCTGGTTATCTGAACCTTTTATATAATTTATTTTAAATTGATACTCTTGCAAGAGTAGACTCCAGCGCATAATTCGGCCGTTGGAGTGTCGTACATCCTGAAAAAATTCTATCGGGCGGTGGTCGGTTCCTATCTGAAATTCTTTTCCTATCAAGTACATTTTAAATTTGTCTATAACCCAGATAATTGATAGAGCTTCCTTCTCTATAGTGGCATATCTCTTTTCGTGTAGAAATAATTGGCGACTAGCATATGCAACTGGATGACTCGTTTCGTCATCCTTATATTGAAGGAGTACACCTCAATGCCCTCGTTGCTCGCGTCGGTCTTAATCCCAAAGGATTTTTCCGGGTTGGGCAACTTTAAAATAAGGGCAGAAATGAGCATACTCTTGAGCTATTTAAAATTGGAAACAGCGACATCATTCCAACGTAGACGATCGGGGAAATTCTTTTTTAAAAGGAAGGTGAGGGGCGCCGAAATTGCAGCGAAATTCGGCACAAATCGCCGATAGTAAGAAGCTGATCCTAGGAACAATCTTAATTGCTTCTTTGTAATCCGGAGGGGCATGTCGGCGATTGCCTCAATCTTGTCCTCTTGGGGACCTAACTTGCTTTGCCCTATTTTGAAACCCAAGTATTTTATAGTTTCGTGGGCAAAATGGCATTTGCTGGGGCCAATGGTGAGGCCATTTTCGCGTGGTCGCTCGAAAAGAGCTAATAGGGTGGTTAAATGGTGACTCCATTCGCAAGTAGCGACGTAGACATTATCGAAGTAAAAAGATACAATCGGAAGTCCATCTAACAACCTTCTCATGAGATGGTTATAGTTGCTACAAGCAGTGACCAGGGCAAAAAGGAAGGCGCTCAAACTGCCTAAGGCCTTTCTCCGTTGCAAAGGCGGTATATGCTTTCACCTCGGGCCGGAGGGGGATTTGATAATACGCCTTGAACAAATTGAGTTCTGAGATGAACTTGGCGTTTTCAAAAAGGTGGAGGTTTTGGTATACCAACGGGATGGGCTCGGCGTCGAACACAGTTACCGAATTTAACTTCCGGAAGTCGATGCACATCCGATAAGAGCCATCAGGTTTCTTGAACATGACGATTGGGGAACAATAACTAGAGGTGGAAGGTTTTATTATGTCTAAACTAATTAAATTATTAACTTCGGCGTTAAAGGCTTGGCGTAAATGAATCGGCATAGGATAGGGTTTTGAACGGATGGCTTCTAAGGTTGTTAATTAAATATCATGCTCGAAACTAGTAGCGCATCCAGGCTTCTCTGAAATAACGTCGTCCAACTGACATAATAGTTCTTGTAGCTGACTCTTTTGATGTGGTGTCAGCTGCGCGTCAATATCCAGGTCAGAGGGTTCAAAAGGCTCACCTGGTAGGGAAGGAAGAGGGTAATCGGCATCAGGTTGGATGCACACTGTCTGTATTACATTAAGGGACTCCACGGGGTAATCCTTTTTAAGCGCCGATGTTTCGTCCATTGCTACGAACGTATCTCCCTGGGCGCGTTGGGGGTACTTTTTTCTTTGTGCCAACCTAATGTCCTGGTTAAGGATCTCCGAGAATTCGGACGGTATCGGGGGTTCTGATGGGGACAGGCTCATGGGCTTCTTTCTTATCTCGGCCTCGAGGAAGGGCGGCCTGCGACACAGGGTCGGAACTTACTTGGAAGCTCTGTCCTATAAGTACGGAACAGAATTTTATGGGTGCTGAAATGACTTCAGCTCAGCCATCATAATATTGACACTACAGGTAACATCTAACGACGGGGAATTGGTTCACCCGCCCAAGGTAGTGATGTACCACCGAAAATTTTTCGTGGTTAGCGTCCACTGGGGTGAGGAGCTTGTCGGACACGATAAAACACGTACATCCTGTGTTCCTGACGAGAGTCGATACTCGGCAGCCGTTCAAGCTGCCCTCCTCAAATTTCAAAGTTCCCGATGAATTTTTATCAAAAATAAAATTTACCTGGTGGCCTGACAGAGGGGAGGAAGTTGCTGCATGGGTTTGCACCACTGATGAGGCCGGGGTGACTTCAATCTGGTGAACTTGGTGGGCTGGTCCGCTTTTAAGCCTAGAATTTTGGTGGCAATTCCAGCTCATGTGGTTTTCTACACCACAGGTGAAGCATATGATTGGTCGCTTTAGGAAGAGGAATGGAGGAGAAATCTTAACGGGAGGTTGGTGTCCCGTTTTTGGTTTTGGAAAAGAAGTTTGGGGGTTTTACGGGGCTCGGTAACTTCGTCGGCTTTTCTGGGAAGGGGCGCGAATCCTTCCTTCTTTCCTGGTTGGGATGTGGTGAGAAGTTCGATTCTTCTTTGGGTATAAACTATGGCTTGCGGCATAGACATCCGCTTCTTCGGTACACTCTTTAAAGGTCTGGCACCGACGATCCTTGACGAACGCGCGGATCTCCGTCGGGAGAGACGCCAAAAATTGATGCAACACAAAGTTTGTCAAGGACTCGTAGTTAGGATCAACCTTTGAGGATTCTAACCAGAATTTAAAATTTCTCTGAAGAATGTATCCGAATTGACGGAACGTCTGACGGGTTTAATACGACCTCCTCGAAATTCTTGTCGGTAGAAATCAGGAGTCATATTATGAGCGGCCAATAACTCAGCTTTTAAGGTGCTGTAGTTAATTGTACATTCAGAAGGTAAAGATATGAAAATTTCGCGCCATTTACAATTTAACAAGGGAAGTAATCTTGCTACACCTTCAGCCTCCAGATCCAAGTTTTTGATCTCGAGGATCTTTTCGAAGTGGGCTAAAAATGCTCAGAAATCCTCTCCATCCTTGAAATTGGGGAGCTTAAGTGAAAGATTGGGCGGGGCTTCTGAACGGGAACTGGCTGATTGTATTTCGGCTTCAACACGAGCTAATTTAATCTGATGGTGAAGCTCAGCTTGTCTTTTCTGTTCCTCTCTTTCTTCTCGTTGGATTTCTCTTTCTCTTTCTTTTTATTCTCTTTCTCTTTCTTCTCTTAACTTTTCTCTTACCGTTCTTTGCTCCTATTGAACGTAGTTAATTAATTCTGTTCCGGGAAGACCCAAGGATTCTCCTTGCGCTTTAAAGATTTCGAACTTAGTCATCTTTGCACTTGGGGGCGCAATAGTCAACCAACTCAAATTCATTGCAATGAGAATTATGCCTTTTAGAGAGTTAGCCTACCTAGATATAGGCACTGACCTATTCATAATTGGTTTCTCGATCTAAATAACCAATGACTAAAATCACACAAAAAAAACACAAATAAATTATTATAACAGTTCCTTGAGCTACTCCAGCTTCTTAAGTTTCAAAAAAGGGGACAACAATTGTTAAAACAAAAGGGAACTACTATACTCAATTCTTATAACGAATGACACTATGTTTTACTCGACTAAGACCAGTGTTTGCAAAGATATAGGGTTAAACCTTACACACTTGATACCAAATTTAAATAGTATATATATATATATATATATATATGTCGTAGAATGGACTCTCGACGATATACCATATATGACTATTCGTTGAGGGAACTATTCATTTATATTTAGAGTGCGTGGCGTCTGGGTTGACCGATATTATTTATCTTCAATATGGTTAAGAAGTGGAACTGAGCTCAAGGATGATAATATGGCTATCATTAATAAAATAGAGTTTTATTAATAAAAACTATCAACAACACACAAAACTGAAAATATTGACATAAACAGAGAATGGAAAGGGTCGTGGGAAATCTAGCTAATCCGACGATTAAGATTTGGAAGAGATTTAAAAAGGTAAAACAAATCAAATTTAAAGGGATGGGATGGTTCGCTAAACCATTTAAAGCACAGGATAGGGTTGACAAAAGGGTTAAATACTCAAAGGTAACGTTCAGCTTACGTAATTACACGTGTTGTGCAGAGGAAGGCGACGTGAAGGAATCTTCGGTCCGCTGGCGAGTTCCAGCCGAAGGGGAGGGGGGAATTAAATGATCCTGACGTGGCGTCTTGGGAATGAGAACCGTCTCTTGTCTACGGACGCAAAGAACAATGGCTGTTCTAATGTTGTTCTATTTCTAAACAACAGGGGGGAAGGGTGAGAACCATTTCTTGTCAACGGGCTCAAAGAACAATGGTTGTTCTAACGTTGTGGACTTGTCGTCTTGAAGGCTCGAACCTTGGCACTCAAGGGATATTGTCCTCTTCTGGACAATGATAGTGGATCTCGAGGTAGAGGGCCCTTGGTGCACAAGGTGATACTGGATCTTAGTGATGTCCCGCGAAGAAAATCTGGATTTCGAATCTCCTCTTAGTGGTAAAGTTTCCGTATAAATAGTTGAGACATCCCCATGGCGTAGGGGACAATGGAGTGGGGGCTTCGAGGGAATGCACAGCCAGGCCTGAGAACAATACCTTATCTGCCCATAAGCCTAACTCAATCTGGCGTGATTGGCGCATGGGGCGAACGGGGGAGGAATAAACCTCCTTGGTTAAATATTGACTCAGGTGGCGCGATAATCGCGCCCGGCTTCAAGGCAAAGATGCACTTGGGTAGCATCGTGTTTCTAAACAACATGTGATAACGGTTGAAATCAAGCGGCCTGGAACCGTTTTATCACATACATATATTTTACCATTTTTACACCAATGACGCAAAAATTCAGCTCATCCTAAATATGCAAATACACTTTTCAATGTATGTAGATTATATTGTTTAAATTAATCGTTTAATTTCATTTATATAGAAGCTAGGGGGAATAAATAGTTCATGAAGGAATTAATAAAAATCTTAAAAATTAAATATTGCACAGTGTTATAGAATTATGAAGTTATCGTCTATTTCTCATTTCTCGATTCCTTCGTTTGCTCTGGATAGGACTTCATCAGCCCATAATAATCTATAGAATTGAATTTCGTTGAGTGCGGGGGTTTTTGTTATTCGAATGCTTTAAATATTGTTGGCCGGGATCGGTCTTATTTAATTAGGTTTTGGTAGTTGGAGGACTTAAGCAAGAATTGCAAAAATGATCTTTAATTACGCAACAAAACATATAATACAAATAATTACACTTTCTAGTTATTAATTAATTAAGCAATGGGAAAATTATAAATTATTACCAATAATTACTCATGTCGCAAGGGCTCAATACTCCGAGTACTAAACCGATAGGGTTTAGTAAGAAACTACGAATGTAATCCTAGCCTTAGGAGCCCAATAATTCACTTTAGTTACATGAGATGACTCAGGAGGAGACTACTTGACGAGTCTTAGTCGAAGAGCGTAGCACCGCCTCAGCGAGGAATGGAAAGATGTAAATATCTTTCTATTTTGGGTAGGAGGAGGGGCGGACCACAATTAGAGGCTCGGGAAAGATTCTCCAAGTAGACGCTCAAAAAGGGAAGATTCTCCGGTAGACGCTCAAAAGGAGAAAACTCCTCTGGGGCTGACACTCATCGCTTCTTCTGGACGGGTTCCTCGATCCTGACATCTTCGTTCTGTGGTAAAGCAAGTGTGACTGTTTGTAGGTCCATTCTCCTACCCTCTTTTTAGCAGACCACTTCCTCCCTCTGTAAGAATGTGTGTGTGAATGGGATGGATGTTTTTTATAAGATATATTTAAATTGGATTTCACGTTGTATTATACATAAAGTGTTTTTATCTATTTTCAGAAGCCACTTTATAATTTTGTCTAAATTTCAACAGGATAATCCTTCAATTTGTAAAGATTGGCGGAGATTGTAGGATTTGAAGTAACTTAATTAAAGTTATCGTACGTCCGGTTTGGATGGAAGAGCTTAAATAGCGTCAATTCGCGACCGGATTGCATTAATATTAATAAGCTGGACTCGAAGGCGCCACGCGTTTAACGCGCGTACCCAATTTTGGACACAAAGTGACTGGCGGCAGGACTTTCCCCTGGGGGCCCGAAAAATATAAAAAAGCGTGGTACCACGTAATCAAAAGGCCTCTTTTTTTTGCTTCCGGTGTGTTTTTTAGGTCTCTTTTTACCATTGTGTATTTGTTTTAGTTTGCTCGTTCATCTCTTTTTTTTGTATATAAAATTTTGTTTGGTGATGCGAAACCGGGAGCGTGAGAGCTTTGGATTGCAGTCCGTTATCCGATTAGAAGTAGTTGATTTTTTTATCCTTCTTCTGTCATTTATTACTAACCTGGGAAAATGGCTTCTGTGGAGCAGGGTTTATATGATGAGATTGCGAGACTAAGGCTTGAGTTGAGGCAGAAAGAGGAGGAATGTACATTGTTGAGGACAGTGATTGTGGGACTGAAAGGTGATCTAGTGGGTATGAATTAAAAGACTGATCGGACGAAGGTAGAGATGGATGAAAGGCATAAGGAGGTTAAGAGAAGAATGCAGGACCTCTTTGTTATGATAAACGGGTCAGGACCTGACCCAGAACCAGCCCCAGGACCCTCGACCCTGACCCCTGTTTCGACTGAACGGGATAAGACTAATGGGAACAATGGGAGTGTGTGTGAGTCTAGAGAGGACAGGATGATTGTGCGTGTTAGGAAGGACAGAGAATGGAAGAAAGTGGAACGCAAAAGAGGAGGGAAGACTGGGTCAAAGCGCAAGGATAGGAAGGGGAGAGGGGAGAGTGTGGTCTCGTTGTATTCGTGTGAAGAAGAGAGCGAATGTATGATTGGCATGAATGAGAGTGAGAGCAGCTCAAGTGAGGGTAAAGTGAATGTGGCGAAAGGTATTTTTATAATGGAAGTGCCAAAGGTTGATAAGTTTAGGTTGCATTGTGGGGAGAGTGTCGGTGAATTATTTGGGAAATTTGAGCGTTATTCTAAGCTCAAGTACCCGTAGAATAAGGGATATTTGGTGACTGTATTAGGCGAGTGCTTGGAAGGGAAGGTGCTAAAGTTTTTTCGCATGATCACGAGAGTGGATGAACTAAGGTATGAAGTGGTGAAAAAGCGATTAATTGGGCAAGTGAAACAAATTAAAGAGAGTGTAAAGTATAAATGGGTGAATTAATTTAAGAAGGCTCGCATGGGGAAGAGTGAAAGTGTGAATATGTATGCGCATAGGCTTGAGACTGGCGAGGAAGAGGGATGGTGATGATGGTGATGAAGCAATTGATGAGAATGTTCCTTGCTACGGGCCCGTGGAGGATAAGCGAATGGCTGAATGGAAAGGAGAGAATGAGGCCGAAGGGGCAACGGTTAATATAAGAAGATGTGTTGGAACTTCTGGAAGATAGGCGATTTGATGAAGAGAATGATTTAGATGAGGATGGATGGCATAGTGTGAATGTTGGTGGTAGAAAGCACAGAAGCTTTCCTCTAAACCAGAAGTTTGTCAGATATCGGGATAGCCTGAGGGCTGCGCTAGCTGTGGTGATGTCGAGCTTCATAGCCTGACAGACTGGATGGGAAAATGCAAAGGGACAGATGACTGGTAAGCGTGTGAATGGCTATATGAGGGAGCAACCAAGGTATGTCTCAGTGAATGAGAGGCCGAATAAGGTGAAAAGGATTATGGAATGCCGTGGGTGTGGAAGGAAGGGACATTTGTTTAAGAAATGCAGATGGACGTATGGGGCATGTATCGGGTGGGGAAAGAAAAGGCATATGGTAAAGGACTATCTAGAAAGTGTGAAGTAGTGTTTTGAATTTTAAGAGAGGGGACATTTGAGGAGAGACTGTCCGAAGTTGAATGGTAACACGACTGATGTGGGGAGTAAGAAGTGTGTTTGTGGTAATTGCGAAATGGCTGGTCATTATGCGAGGATGTGTCGTGACCAGAGGAATGTATGTAGCTATTATGCAATGGAAGGCCATTCGAGTGAAAGGTTAGGATTAGCCTGAGAGCACAAGGTGTGAATGGAAAGTCATTAATGGGAAAGTAAATTGTAAGGGAGGACCTGGTGAAGTATCCTCTGGGTGCATGAGTCCGAATAATGTGTTGGTAAGTCTTTCTAGTATTAAAGTGCTGTCTGATAGGAAGTATGAGTGTCTCAGTGTGAACCTTGAATGTAATGGGAGTGAGTGCTTGGCTTTGATAGATTCTGGGTGCAAGAGGACCTTGATATATTAGGACGTGTATGACAAGCTGAGTGATAAAGCCCTCCTGTCAGAGTGTAAAGGTAGTTTGGTAGGAATTGGTAGTATGAAAGTACATGTAATTAGAATAATGAGGTCAGCTGTTCTACCTCATGGTATGTTGATGAATGAGTGTTAATTCTTTGTGATTGATAAGGTGAGTGGTGAGTATGGTGTGATTTTGGAGTTTGATTTCATGAAAGTAAACTGTATGGTTGTGCATCCTTCGAGTGATCAGATTGAGGGAAAGATTGGAAAAAATGGGGTGTATAAATTGTATGTAGGGAAAGATGGTAGTGTTTTGAGGGATGTATTGGATGGAAAGGATGCGTGTTATAAGATAAGGCGTGTTGCTTGTGTGTTTGATAGCTTGGTGAGAATGAATGATGCTTTCGTATGTGTGTATGCCGACCGCAATGTGAAAGAGAAGGTAAGGAGGATCCAATTTGGAGAAGTACTTGGTCACCTCTCCTCTATCAGTGAGGTAGGTATGGATGATAGCACGGATGTCGGAGTAAATGTTGCGAATCAAAAGACGTTTGAATGGACGTATAATGAAGTGGAAAGGATGGTGAAATTGGATGAATGTTTGAGTGAGTATGAAAGGGAGGATATGTATCGAATGCTATTTGAGTTAAATGTAGTCCTCAGTATGGGCAATCTGGATTTTGGGGTAGCAAACCTCAAGGAATTTAAGATTTTCCTGAAGGAAAGGCACCCCAATCTATTTAGCGGCCAAGACACAAGACATTTCCCGGTCTGGTTACGGATGAGATTGAGGAGTTTGAATTAGAAAGATTGGGGGTGATTGAAGAAAGTCAGAGTACATGGAATAGTCCGGATTTGCCTGTACGTAAGCCGGATGAAAGGTGAATGAAAGAACTATGAAGGAGAGGTTTCCGATGTGTGTGGTATCTGAGTGTGTGTATAGTATGCATTGGATAACGCGGTTTACTAAGCAGGATTTGGTTCGGGAGTATTACCAGATGCCTACTGCTGAGGAGAGCCGACCAGTGACTGCCTTTTCCTCCACGAAGATGAATTATCAGTTCCGGAACCTCAGCTTTTGTTTGGCCAACGCTTCCGGTGCCTTCCAGCGTACTATGAATGGGGTTTTGAGTAAGTTTGCGAGCAAGAGTGTGATTTTGTTTATAGATAATATTTTGATTATGAATGAAAGTTTTGATGAGCATATGAGATTGGTTAATGATGTATTGAGAACGTTGGTAAGTGATGGTGTGAAGGTGAAGGTAACGAAATGTGAATGGTTTGCGAAGGAAGTGGAATTCCTTGGGCACATGGTGAGTGAGAATGGGTTACTAAAATCACCAAGGTATGTTAAGGTAGGTGCGAATGTTTCCGAAACCGGTGACTGTGAAGCAGCTGAAGTCGTTTCTGGGTTTGATTGAGTTTCAACGAAAGTTTATACGTAATTGTTCGGGTGTGAGTAAGCCTCTAACTGAGTGGATGGACAAGAAAGATAATACGATTGTCAGGTTGAATGATAAGATGAATGAAGCGTATGAGAGACTGAAATAGGCAGTGGTTGAAGATGCTGAATTGGCATACCCAGACTATAGTGTGAATGCTAAGATGCTTGAATTGTATACGGATGCGATTGAGTACTGTTTGGGAGGTTTTCTGATGCAAGAGCAGCGTTTGAATGGAGAGAATGTCAGGCGAATAAGTGGGTATGTATCAAAGGCTAGGAATGCGTCAGAGCTAAAGTATTCGACTGTGAAGCAAGAGTTGGCTGCGATAAGGTATTGTTGGAAAGTGATACGTCCGTTTTAAAATCGTGTGAGGTTCGTGATTAAAAAAAATCACCAACCTTTTGTGTATTTGCAACGTATGAAATGGGCTGATAATAGGATTGCTAGGAATTTGGAAGATTTGGGTGATTTTGACCATGTGATTGAGTACGTGCGTGGACAACGGAATGGAGTGGCTGATTTGATGTCAAGGTATCCAGGTACGAATGATAAAAATGTGTGTGGAGTGAGTGATCATGAGTATTTGCCGAAAGGAATTATGAATGCAAAAGAGAGTAATGGTGGTGGTGATTCCTTGTTTGATAGCGTATGGAATGGTTTGCAAGATTTGAAGAGTAACGGAGTAAATGCAAGAATGCCAGATAGTGTGGATGACTTAAGGAAGGAGGTAATTAGTTAGGTATGTAGGAAGCGTGAAAGTATTGGTATGGCGAGGGTGAGGAACTTTATGAAAGAATTAAGAGCGATGTGGATCCCAGGGGTCCCGCCGTCTCAGGAAGTGTTGATTGTAGTGAGTCGTTTGTATGGGGAGATTATTTATGTGCACTTTGGTAGAGAGAGGCTGATTGTGTACAAGGATGAGAAAGTGAAGGGTTCGAATGCTAATGTGGTGTATCTGCAGTGTTTGAGTGGTGTGCATTACAATTGGGTGATTAAAAAGTGTTCGTATATGATGAAGAAGAATGATTGTCTGGATGAAGATCAGTGTGTGTTGAGTGATGATTTGGGAGTTGATGACGATGTGGATGTCAGGGCTGATGTTAGCGTGGTTGTTCATTGTGTGTATTGCGAACATGGATGACCTGATTTGCTGTAAGCTAGAGTGAAAGTTGGTAAAAGGTTTTTCTGTGATTTGATTGATACTAGAGGGCAAGTGTCATTAGTGAACGAGAGGATTCTGAGTGAGTACAATGAGTTTAGATATTGTGAACGTAAACCTGTAAAATTACGGATAAGATGTTTGGGGAATGGAGTGATAGTGGCATGGGAACAAGTTAGTATAAGAGTGAGTTTGGGCAGTAGTGTGAATGTGAGGCATGAATTTGCGATTCTGAAAGATGAGCAAATGCCGTGTTGTTTATTGCTTGGTGTGGACTTTATGAGATTGAATGATTTGTCTTTAGATGCTGATAAGGATTGTGTTATGAAAGGTCAAATTGAGGTGATAAAGTTGAATGAATGTGCGAAGAATGTTGTCAAATTTTGCAGCATCATCGAATTGGTCATGGTTGATGAGAAGGAGATTTTAAGTGATAATGATATTCTAGAGATGCAAGAGATGTGTCATTTTGTCAGTGAGTTAAGGGGTGTGTGATGCTGCTGGTTAAATTGAATGAATGACCTGAGTGTTTAAGTGATTTTAAAAGGTATGCTGAGGATTTTGTTGTTTGTATGGAGGTTGTATATTTTTTAAGGCATATGAAGGATCGGGATGATATGTATGTGATATCCTTGGTTGGTAGGATTGGTCTGGTCTTGTGAAAGTTGCGCATGATAATTATGGGCATATGGGTAAGTTTAAGTGGTGGGAGTGTATGAAGCAGCGTGTGCTCCATCCGTTTCTGAGGAATGTTGTGAATGATGTTGCGATTACGTGTGAAAGGTGTCAAAATCGAAAGGCGCAAGGTATGCAGGTGAAACCGCCGATAAGAAAGTTGATGCAAAAGAACCGTTTGAATTGGTAGGATTGATTGTGTGTCTTTACCGCGTACAAGTGCTGGGAATGTTGGTTTGATTGTTATGGTTGATTATGAAAGTAAGTTTGCGTATGCGGCGACTGTCAGAGATAAAAGGAGTGTCACTGTTGCGCGTGTCGTTGAGTAGTTGTTTTTTCCTATGTGTGTATGGAAGCCTGGGAGATGTCTGAGTGATAATGGGCCTGAGTTTACGAGTAACGTGTTTGAGCGAATATTGAGAGAAAATAGCGTGGAGCATGTAAGAACGACTCTGTATGTCCCGTCTTCGAATGGGTTGGCTGAAGGTACAATTAGGACCTTGTGTGAGATGTTGAGAATGATGAGTACGACTTTGAATGACTGGGATGTATGGTTGCGTAGAGTATTATGGGCGTATAATTCGGCGGTGCGTAGTGCAAATGGGATGTCCAATGTTAGTTTGTTATGAATTTTGAAAGGCAATTGAAAGAGAGCAGAGTGTATGGCGTGAGACGCATGAAATGTTTCGTTTGTTTAAAATAGGTGCAAAAGTATTGATGGTAAAAGAAGTAAAAGATAGGTTGAATGTGTTGAGAATGATTAAAAAGCTTGAAGGACCATATAGAGTTGTGAGAGTCTGCGAGAATGGTGTGACATCTGTTTTGGAGAGTTTGGAAGAAGGTGTGAGTGAGAGAGTGCAGGCTTATTATAGTTAGTTGAGAAAGTGGAGAGAACTGTGCAGAGAGAGAGAGATAAGGTAGATGATGAAGAGATGGGAGTGTGATAGTATGGATTTGTTTGGGAAAGAGCTTGTCTTGGATCCCAAGAGTAGAAAGCGTGCAAAGAAAAGTGAAACGAAGAATGCAAGTACGAATGCAGGTAAGTCTGGGCAGAGTCTTTCTGCTATGGAGGAGCTTGAGAGGGATATTGAGTGTTTGCATAAGCAGGTGGGTAATTTGGCTGATTCTTCTGTTTTTGGAACAGTATGAATGATAGTGTGTTTGGGCAGAATAAACCTGTGTGGCTGATATTTCTGGTTTTACGATTGGTAAGGGTAGAGGTGAGTCCGATGTGGAGAATGAGGAGGTGACTGACTTTCTGGCTTTTGGTTGAAACCAGTTGTAGGTGTTTCTAGGATATCTGCTGAGAGTAGAGGGGATGTGAGTGATTTGTCAGTTTCGATTTTGATGAGAGTTATGAGTGAGGAGCTGATGAATGGGGGTATGAAGGTGCTGACCGGAAAAGTATGAAAGAGTTCTGTCAAGAGATGGGGAAGCTGGTGATGAAGGCAAAGAGTATATTGGACAACATGATCGATAGTGACGAGGAAACTGACAGGACGACTGATGAACGACCCCGACAGATTGCTACGAGTAGCCAGTAACCAGGAGACGATGTGAATGGGTGCAGAAGGGCGCGATTGAGTATAAAACGTACCGTAAGTAAGGATTGAGAGTGTATTGTGAGTGACTGTGGTCGTATGGACTAAGGAAGGAGGGGTGTAGTTGAGCGAATGTGAGAGTGTTTGTACGGCTATTCTCCCACCCCCTTTCTAGCAGACCTCTCCCTACCTCTGTAAGAATGTGTGTGCGAATGGGGAGGGTTGTTTTTATATAAGTATATATAAAATGGATTTCATGTTGTATGATAAAATGTTTTTATCTTTTTTCAGAAGCCACTTTATAATTTTGTTAAAATTTCAACAGGATAATCCTTCAATTTGTAAAGATTGGCGGAGATTGTAGGATTTTAAGTAACTTAATTAAAGTTATTGTACATTTCGTTTGGATGGAAGAGCTTAAATAGCGTCAACTCGCGACCGGATCGCGTTAATATTAATAAGCTGGACTCGAAGGCGCCAGGCGTTTAACGCGCGCACCCAATTTTGGATACAAGAGTTACTGCCGGCAGGACTTTTTCCCGGAGGACCTAAAAATATAAAAAAACCGTGGTACCACATAATCAAAAGGCCTATATATGTTTACTTCCGGTGTGTTTGTTAGGCCTCTTGTTGTACGATTTTATATTTGTTTTTGTTTGCTCGTTCATCTCTTCTTTTGTATATAAAATTTGGTTTGGTGATTGTTTATATATATATATATATATATATATATATATATATATATATATATATATATATATATATACCCCAGATTGTAATTATATTTAGCCATATTTATGTAAATAAAGGACTGTAAATCCAATCCGTTTCATTTCTCTCTCGATTTCCTACGTCCGACATAGTGTAGGAAACGGGTTGGATAAATTGCGGTTATAGTGTAGGTTTGTTGCCCGATACAGTTCCAAGTAAGATCCTAGCTGCCGGCCTGTATGATACCGTGTTCTATCACTCGAGGTTATGCGCCGTCAGTGGATGATTCCCCAGAGGTCTTAAAAGAGACCGCCAAATACGTTCTGTATTTTCCGAGCTGGACCCATTCGGTAGCAACGTAGGGACAGCTCACCACCACGACCTGGGGTCTTCTCCGGTGGATTCTGATGGAATACTTCCTCGATTAATTTTGTGACAGGAAATATATAGGCGTTGGCCATAACTCCTATATTTGCTATTGAAATCATTTAAGTCCTGCCTCACCGCCTCGGTGTTTATAGCTCGGTAGCGGGGTTTTGATGGTCCAACTGAACTGAAAAATTTATCGGCTAATCTCACCGGAGGTTTACGGACCGGTCTAAGGCACTGCTTTTCCCGATAACTCTCGGTTTACACTACTCCTTTCAACAAAATCTTACTCGATCTCTATTTCTTCGAAACACAGCTTTAAACGCAAATCACTGGGGTGATGTTAAATCAACCTATATACTCATCTTTTCCATTTTATTCTAATCCCGCTATTTCTTTTAGATCGAGATAATAAAAACAATAATAAGTATTTATAATACGCCCTTCAGGGCTGTTAGCCCTCACAAAGCGCAGGTTGTGTGGCGAGTGTAGAGAATGTTTACAGGAAAGAGAAGGTAATTCTGAAGAGATGAGTCTTCAGGAGACGTTTAAAATTAGAAAGAGAGGGAGAGGATCGGACTTCGTCAGGAAGGGAATTCCAGAGTCTGGGAGCACAAACTGAGAAAGAAAGGTCACCCATCGAGAAGAGGACAGAACGAGGAGTGCTATGGATGGGAGGGAGGTTACACCGGAGAGACCAAGGAGTTTGACGACGGGAGAGGCCAGACGAGCGATAAGTTGGAGCCTCGAGGGGTAAGGTCTTGTAGGTGATGAGAAGAATTTTATAGTGGGTACGGAAGCGAATAGGTAACCAGTGTAGCTCTTGTAACAGAGTCATCGGAGGAAAGAAGGAAGATCCGGGCATTAGTCTAAGCGTGAGGTCACGAAGGCATGAATAACATTCTCAAGGCTTCGTCGATCAAAATGGGTTGAAACAAGTGAAAAGTTGCGGAAGAAACACGGTGGATTAGCGGTTAAAGCGAGAGTTGCTCGTCGAAAATTACAGCAAGATTACTGAGGGTAAGAGAAAAGGCCACATTGGTTTCCCCAAGATTAAGGGAGGGGAAGAGATCTTCAGATTTCTCCACGATCGAAGCGGTACCAACAAAGAGAACTTAAGTTTTATTATGGTGAAGTTTAAGAAAGTTGGCAGACAGCCATTCCTTTATGGAGGTATAGGCTGAAAGGAGCTTAGTAATTGATTGAGCAAAGGATACAGGGGATGAGTAAAGGTATATCTGAGTGTCATCAGCATAGAAGCGGAATGACAGGCCCAAATGGCGAATTAAGGGCCCAAGAGGATTTACGGAGATGCGAAAGAGGAGGGGACCAAGGACTGAGCTTTGAGGCACCCAAAAATGAATGGGCGTGGGCTCGGAGGAGAGGTTATCGAGCGCGAACGACTGAGTGCGGGACGAGAGATATGAGCGAAACCAAGCAAGTGCAGTGCCCGAGAGACCAAGGAATGTTTGAAGACAATTAAGGGGGACAGTGTGGTCGATGGTGTCGAAAGTAGAGGAGAGGTCTAGGAGGACTAGAATGGATGTACAACCCCTATCGGCAGCTCTACGTAAACCGTCTGAAACATTAAGAAAAGCCGTTTCAGTAGAGTGGATCGCTTTGAACCCCGATTGGTACGTTTCATTGATATTGCAGTTAAAAATATGGTCATTAAGGCAAGAGAAACCTGTGAATAGGGGGATAGCTAGATGGTTCAGAGGGGCTGAGGTGTGTTTTTTTAGGATAGGATGAATTGAGGCATGTCTAAAGGAAGAGGGAACCCCCGCTGTGGCGAGAAAAGTGTTAAAGAGATAAAGAATCAGTCAGAGGACAGCAGGGAGAATTTGGTGGAGGAGTTTGGGTGGAAAGACGTCCTTAGGTGATCCAGATTTGTTAGAGCGTGAGATCAGGGTAGTTACTTCCTCACAGGATTCCCGAGTGAGGACATTAAGCGGCAATTGATTATGATCGGGGAGAACAGCATGGGCTTGTTTAGTTTGGCGCGAAGGTTAATTATTTTATCATAGAAAAATTTAGAAAGAGTAGAGGGGTTAATGGCGGGATAGGTGGGGGAAATGGGGCTAGGCGAGGAAAGACGAGAGAGCAGACGAAAGATAGTCCGAGGGTCATTCTTACTTTCAGACAAATGTTTGCGTGAATGAAATTCGCGCGCTGATTTTAATTTTGAAGAATAAGTCGAAGTAGCAAGGCGATAGGCAAGTGAGAGGAAGGTCATGCCTTGCCCACGGGAGCGTGCTTTACGAAGGGCACGTTTATGAACCCGTAAGGACCTCCTTGAACGAAGGAGTTCTAGGGTGAACCAAGAGGCGTGGTGATGGCGGTTTGAAGAAAGAGTGATAAGTGGAGTGTGCACGTCAAGGCAGGCAAGTAATGATTGGTGCAGTGAGTTTAAGGTTTGGTTAGGTGAAAAAGTTGTGGCTGGAAAAAGACCATAATTTAAAGAGTTGAGTGAGAGGATTGAGTCCTTATCATACATAGTGGAGCAGAAAAGAGGGAGCAAAGGAGAGAATTATGAAAGCGAAGAGGATAGGAAAACTTAACCCTAACTTGACTCGTAAAAAGTGGGGAAGGGCTCGCCCAATAACTGAGCCCCCCTACTTATGTGCAACTGCTTTTACCTTATATATCTGCTTCTGCCAGAGCTGTGGATGCATCTTTTGTCTAGATCGTTGCAGTGTTAATACGTTATGCTGAGATTTTTATCTTTAAATTTTTATTTAATTTTTATAGTCTAAATTCATTAAACTTTATTATTTATTTCGTTAATTCCCCGCAAAATTTATTGTCAAGTTAAAATATTTTTATTTTAATTGTAATTTAAAAGTTTCAACAGCTTTAGACGCACAATGGATTTGCAGGTATATAGAAAAAATAAATCAAATTTTAACACTAGTGTTAAATGTTCTTAATTAATTTAATATAGTCTAAAGGATATAAACGAAATAAAAAATTTAGTTGTGTATCTTTAAAACTATACATATTCTACAGCTAGCGCGTAAACTATGTTAGTTGAGATACATACGAGGGGCGGTCAAAAAGTTTTGCGAATCAGTGGGGCAAAACAGAGGAAGGGGGATGGCTGTTTGTGGGGGTGTTAGGACAAGTTATGACAAGTCAGGACCTGCAGCTGCACGCTCCTGCCTCGTTTATTTAAGAAACAGTAGCTGATTGCAGATCGTCAGTCACAAATCTTTCAACAATGGAGATGGTTGAGCACCGCGCTGTGATAAATTTTTGACCAAGGAAGACAAAAATGCAAAAGAGATCCATGAACGTATGGTTACACTATACACCGACACCGCCCCTTCCTATGCAACCATTGCTCGCTAGAATATAGAGTTCCGCCATGGTCGTGAGTCCCTTGAAGATGACCCCCGTCCAGGACGCCCGTCAGACATGACCAGCAAGGACAATGTGTCCCGTGTCGAGAGGATGACACACGGAAGTGTCATCAACATCATCCACGACAATTTGGACATGACTAAGGTCTCTGCCCGACTTTAACGTCGCCAAAGTTTGGAGGAGCTGCTGATTCTGTACAACCAAGACCCAGCCGGATTCGAGTCAGGCATAGTGATAGTTGATGAAACATGGATCCATTACTGGGATCCAAGGACCAAGCTCAAAAACATGGCCTTGAAGCACAGGGACTCTCCGACCCCCATCAAGTTCCGGATCCAACCCTCAGGCGGGAAGATCATGGCCATCATATTCTGGGATTATAAGGGAGTGTTAATGGTGAACTATGCGCCTCGTGGAAGGTCCATCACAGGCCAATATTACGCTAAGGAACTTGCTGGGTTGAAGAAGTGCATCCGTCAGAAGCGGTGTGGCAAGTTGACACGCGGTGTTCTGCTCCTTCACTACAATGCCTTTGTCCCCAAGGCCAGAGTTGCAAAAGCTGCCCTGCTCGAATGAAGATTCAAGGAGCTCAACCCCCCCCCCCCTACTCTTTAGATCTGGCCCCTAGCGACTGCTTTTTATTCCCCTAGCTCAAGGCTGCACTGCATGGACGCCGGTTTGAGGACGATGAAGATATCCAGCTCGCAGTCCAGGAGTGGATTGAAGAGCAGTCGGGAGATTTCTGGTTGTCAGGAATTCGAAGCCTCAGGGACAAGTGGCGCCAGTGCATTGAAGTCGAGGGTAGTTATATTGAAAAATTATAAAACACTTTTTTCCTTATATTTCGTTTCCTTATATCCGAATTTCAAAACTTATTGACCGCTCCTCGTATATACATGTATTATTCTTATATATATTTTGCGCCGGAATCAATGGGGCATGTTGAAAAAAAAAATATTTGAGAATGGGTTTTAAATGGACAAAAGCTAAAGACAAGTAAACTGTGTCATTTTGTATATATTTTAAGCAGGAGTAGAGTTAATTGTATTATATAAATAATCGTACGAAGTATAATGTATTGAACGACAAAATGAAAATTTAAAATGTAATTTTAAAAATTTCACAGTTATGGGGGCAAAAAGATACCCCTATGTGATATAGAATTGCGATCATGTTATATTTAATTCCCCGCTGGAGTTTTGGGTCTCTTGACTTGATAAGATACTTTAAAATGGAATAGTATTAAAATAATTTTGCTAAAACAATCATTTAATTATAATTTTATTTTACAAATGCAATAGCTTTTGACGTTAAAAAGAGGTGGTGTAAGGTTTATTCCCAATCCTAAAACCGTTATAAGAGGATAGAAAAATTTTGAACTATAAAATTAAGTATTAGGCGCAAAAATAGGATGCGGATCGATATACAAATGTGCATAATCATCTTATCTCCCTTTCACCTTTCGGATTTCAGGGTTACTGTCCACTTAAGTTAAGGGATAACAATATCCTAACAAAAATAACCCTTTTTTAAAACTAATATATGGATTTTTACATTGCCATACATTAGGGACAAGAACTTTCGGTAGGAGGTATAGTCACGCATGAACCTTTTAAGCCTGGTTTAGTTATGTATGATTTATTTAATGGCACAAGTATTAAAAAATAAAGAATATTTATCCCTTTTCCCCAATACCTTCATTTTACAGTTTCTTTAGGCGTATATAAAGGTTCTGCTTAGATATATAGAAATTTATTCATCCTATAATTTTCGACAAAACAAATGGTGTGTGGTTTATCTTGATTGTCTTAGGGATGAAAAAGGTATGACAGAAATATAGATTTAATTATAAATGAAATTCACTTTTACTTATTCGACAGGTTATGTAGATTAGGAAATTGGTTTGTTATTTATGAATATATGGAACTCTATTCATCCTCAGTAACTTTTTATCACCGGACTCTAGGGTGTAGTGTCCGTCTCAATATTCCGAAGGCTAAAAAAGTTATAAGGGAAAATCTTTCAGAAATTTGAGAAATTAAAATTTTCTCCTAAGTTGTGAAGCGATGAAACAAGTACTTTTAGTTTAGGTTATAATTTTGTTTCAATCTAACATTAGATTAGGTTAATTAATGACCGAAGGTAACCTAATTAAATATCCACTTCATTAGATTATGATACGGAAAACCTCCAAACTTTCTACTTTAAGAATAATAAAAGAACACCCAACTCATAATTGTCTTATAAAACCAAAAATCCCAGTAACCTGACCTAAAATTCTAAACTTTACAAATACTATAAACTATAAAATAAAACTCAAGCAACATTACCTTACCTACATAACAGAGCAAACCAAAAATAAACATTAAATCAAATTAGCAGATATAACAACCTGACCAAGCCTTCTTGCAGCCTGAAAAAGCCTTTCTACATCAAGCCCTCTTAACATAGCAAGCAGCCCATAACCATCAAAGCAAAACCATAAAACCTATTTTAATCTAATCAAATTAAATCAACAATTCCAATCAATCCAACCTAACCTTCATAACAAAACAACAAATCAAAATCATAACTGAAGATCCTTCTGTAGACATTGTTTTCCGAATGGGGAAACTGTGGGCGTTGGGGACGGGATAAATCCAGACAACATGGCCTACCCGCTGGCGCACATAAAGCAACTCACAATTTTTAAATAAAACCAGGACATCTAACCAATCCAACCTCACCGAGGAAAAAGCAAATTTGCCTCGGTTACATTCGAGAAAGCCTCAATTCTTCGCGAGCAAGGCCGGATCTTCCGCTTATTCTTACTAATGAAGTTTATGCATTTTATCCATATTTGACCTTTGGTATTTATGATTATGTCCGTCGATGTGGCGCGTATCAGTGACTTGAAACTGGCTTTTCCTTTAGACACGCGCTCATAAACAACCATCACAGCCATACGGAGAAGTTTTATTATGGCAATGCAAAGAAATATCCTTTTATTTAATAATTGCGTCTCACACCATGCCTTTTGTAAGTGAATCACAACTATTTATTTATTTTTGGTGGCTTTTGATACTAGAACAATAGTAAATAAATGTAAATTTACATAACTGTGTATGAGTGGGTGAGACAAAAACTTTGATGCCTGCATTAACTTGAGAATTTCGCGGATCTCAGCGACCAGGTATTGTGAGGAGTCGAGAAGCGGAAGAAAGAAAGACTGAATGACGAGATGAAAAGAGAGTCGAAGGAAAAAGCAAGATAGATTAGAATTAAAAAAGCTAAATGAAATTGAAGAATGAGGAAAGCTGTGACGGGAAACCAAATCATCTCTAAATATTGTAGCTAAAGTAAGGATGGATTTAGATGGGAATAAAACGATGGTGTTTCCCTCCAGACTTTCTTAAAGAGGTTCATAATTTTGGAAAGTTAGGGAAAAAAAATGCCTGAAATATACCGAGAATCCGGAGATAGATCCTTAATGATCCTCCTATAAAGAGGGAGGTGTGGGCATTTCTCTCGACCGGATCCATCAAGAGACGGGAGCCGATCCCTTCGTAGAAGTGGAGGGGGAAGATAAAACAAGAGAATAAAAAGAAATAAAAAAGAACATAAAGACAAATGTCGGAAAAAAAATTGAAAATTGGCAAATCTCATCTCTGGAAGAGAGAAATAAACAAATTTCTGATCCAGGAAGATTGCCTGCAGGAAAAGAAAAAGCCAGGCTTCCAAGACCTTTCACCTTTATTTAACACGACCTAAACCAAATGGAAGCAAAAACACGACTTCAATACAACATTTCTGTAAATGTACTTCGATTAGGCTGAGGACACAAAGGCTATTCGTAATAAGGACCTTCCTAAAGAATCATGAGTCCACTCTCAGAAACAGATGCTTCTTTTTTACTTGTTTTTCGATCCAGGAAAGATCTTGGGATCATAGTTTTTAAATTTTCTTGCAGGATTTCCATACATATTATCCATAACTAACCGAGATTTGAATCAGTAAATAAATGTTATAATAAGAGATACAGGGGGAAGTCCTCGCTGTGTTGGTAGAAATGGCGCTGCCTTTTCACACCTGGCTCTTGAAATCGAAGGCACTCGTAAAGTGCTGCCAATACCGAAGCGGTGTGTCGATTCTTATGCATTCCTTCAATCCCCCTCCCTCCTATATCCTATCCTACCCCCCTATACACACACGCACAAAATCCTTCTATAGTCCTAAGCCCTGCCGAAGGGGGTTTTATTTCTACACTCACTCCACTTTCGCGGGAGTTGGTAACCATCCATTGGGCCACGAAGGGCAAACCTAAGTACTGGGTCTCTTTTTGCACCTTCCCATACGATGAGGAAGTGCCATCCCGCTCAGGCTTTTTCATGAGATTGTCATTCTGATCTTCATGCTAATTTAAGTATCCGGTCGAACAAGTTCGTTTATTAATGCACTGATGGCGTAATAAATTAAGGGCAATTAACTCAAAACATCGGATATTAAAAAAACTATATTTCCTTATCAAGTATTCAATTTATTTGGTGGAAATTATTTAACAATAATAACTTAAATCAATTAATTAATTAATACCACGCATATAATTTCTCTTCTGAATGAAAATAGTAATAAATAGAATTCTGGGGTTAAGCAAACAAGTTTTTTTTAATTTCAAAATAATCAAGAGATTTTTGATTATTTGATTTTTAATAAATTAATTATTTTTTTCTGTAATTCTTATAATTAATGGGCTATAACTTCCTTATATGGGGATAATTTCGTCACATTGATTGGGAATAGGTACTCGAAGCCGTGGCCTTAAGGTTATAGTCATGTTAGAAGAATGATCACACATGAACGTTTAGAAGATGTGAACTAAAGTGAACTATTAAGGAGTTATTAAAATGCCATTAAATCTCAATTTAAATAAAATGCAAAGTGTGTCTCAGCTGGTCTGGTATAGGTGCAAAAGGTGGATCGTTTAAAGAGATGGAAATGAATGCTGTAGGTATCGTCTCGATGGCGTCAAAAGGGAAACATGTCTATAAATGAAAGATTTTCTTCTTTTTTTTACAGATCTTTATTTCTTAATTTCGTCCAGTAGAGGAAATAAAACTGATTCGCTGGGCGATGGAGATTGCATCTTATTATTCATCTTTATTTCTGCAGAGTTGTTGGTACTCATTAAGCTAGATCAAGCTATGTAAATTAAGTCAGTACGTATGGTTGTGTGGACGTGGAAAAGAAAAAATCCGAAATAAAAAATGTGAACAATGAAATATATCATAATACTAAAAGAGTATGAAATAATTCAATGTTTTCCAACAAAATCGAGCATCATGAAACAAAAATAACAAGAAATACCTCATTGAATTACACTTTTAGTACATTGATGTTAATAAAGTAAATTGAGCAAATTATCGCTACTAATTTACAAGATATATTGCCTCATCTCTACTTGATCTAAGCTCCTCCCTGGTTTTGTTGTAATTTCAAAGAAGTGGATAAATCTAACTTCTTTTGTTAAAGAAAAACCAATGGAGATAATTATATTCTAAGAACTTTCAAAAATTCCAAACTAGTAAAAATCAGTAGCAAATACATTCTTAATTCAACGATGGGATATTTAAATTTTGCAGGGAATAAGAATAAACGATATTTTGACATTGCAACACTTATATTATATTCTATTACCTTGTAAGAGTTTGGGAAGCTCACTTCTTCTTCTTGTATATACAAATTTTAACGTTCCTTCATTTTAACAGACTATTTAGAAATGTAAGTTAATTATGGAATGCAGTTTAGTCACTATTTAAAATTTTAGTTTTGGAAAAAATAAAGTAAAATGTAATATTGATGGCTACAATAATGTAATTATTAAATATCTTACTGCAACCAATTTTAAATGCTCATTCAGAAAAATGCCACGATAAAATTCCTTTTATTATAGAAAAAAAGAATGTTTCTCAAACTAGAAGATCTCTTCCATAGGATGAAAGTAAAGAAAATCGCAAACAAGTTAAGAAAAATGTAGGAAATTATCAAATGTTTCTATGTCTATCAATATTGGAATTCAATTTATTATTTATATAGGTTGCAAAGATAAAGAAAATTACATCAGAAAGCTATTTAACAAAGTGATTTATTATAATAAGTGGCAAACAAGAAAATCTTTTTGAATTACTTTTAGTGTTCATATTGCAAGAATTTAACTGAAAAGGCAAGCTGTGCTTCTTAGTATTCACGCCGGGAGCGACATCCTCTAAGTCATGGTGTCAATCTGTAGACGGTAAAGACGATTAGGAAAGAGATGGATGAGTCAGGTTGTGATTTCGCAGGTTTGGCTGCTCTGAATATTCACTCTGAGTGTTCTGATAACAAAAGACCTCCGAATGTACTATACAAGCGAATACAAAGTTGGAAGGTTTAATTAATATAGGCTTTAAAATGAAACGAAGTAAACAACAATATATACATATTGAATATACAGGATGTTCAGCTAACCTGACGAATTTTAATGTATCTATCTTTCAGGAACAGTTTGGCATATCGGTGAACATACAGAGAAAAGTTGAGTTGAGAAAAAGTTCGGTGAAATGGAGAAATGGAAGCTAACGGAATATTCGATAAGATTTTATTGAATCATGATGTTTCGCCCTAAGTATCAAAATTATAAAATTATGATGCTCTTCAATGTTCAGTAAACACTGTAAATGCTATGAGATGTCACATTGACTCTTCTCAAACTCTACCCAGTTCATGTTCGTGTATTCGTATAAGAGCGGTATGGAAAACAGAATTCGAGAGGTGGAAAGTAAGAGATAGTTTGTAATGTGGTCAAATTGTACATGGTGGCCCATGGCTGTGTGAATGTGTAATCTTGAGATGATTGTTACGGACAATAACTTCCGGAGCCTACAATGCCAAGCCTAGTATTTGGGAGTATTGAGTGTTAGAGTTCAGGAATATTATGTCTGGGTGTTGTGTGTGTACTACCCAGAAGGAGAGGGATTGGGAAACACAGGGACAAATGAGTACATTTAGTTTTACCACACTCAAGCGATCTATCACATGCGAGAACGGAGTGCACGTGGAGCCTTACGGTGCCCCATCTCTTGGCATCCATACAGTGTGGAGAGTAGCGCTAGAATGAGCTTTACATGATGTGTGTAGGGTGAGGGGAACCACACTGACATTCACACGATGTGTATAGGGTGGAGGGTTTGTGTGTCAGGGTGGGTGTATGTGTTTCGTGAGTGTGAGGAGGGTAGATGGTGGTGCGAATTTTGGGGTCTGGAGAGGTGGTGAGTGTCTTTTTTTGGAATAGGCTAGGGTGGTGGATTGAGAGGTGTTAAAAGTAAGATAGGGAGAAGGCGAGTGCGTAGTAGTGGGAGTAGAGGTAAGATTAGTAATGGATGTAATATTAGGAGGGGATGTATGATTAGAAGTGGGTGTGAAGGAGTTGAGGATAGTTATAGGAGTAGGAGTGGGCGTAACTGTAGTAGGGGGTTTATGAGTATGCGTAGGTGTAGGAGTAGGAGTAGGTTTCGGAGTAGGAGTGGGGACAGTAAGGAAGAAAGTGCAGATGATCTGGAGGGGAAAGAGGGGTAGGTGGCCAGAGGACGGGCAGATGCAGGCTGGGTGTGTAGCTCTCGGCCTACTGTATGTCGGGCTTGTAGGTAGGAGGGTTGACCTTCTGCTTTTTTGGTGGTAATAAGGGCAAATACCTTCTTCGGGAAGACGATTGCCCGAGTCTGTTTGGAGCGTGGAGCTGGTTCAATATTGTAGCATAGAAGTGTGGTCACTTCCTGCAAAGCACGGTGATCAGTGCTACTTTAAAGTTGCCCTGTGCTGCTATTCTTTATGTCGAGTGTTTGTGTGGCCGTCTGTGACACGTGTAATTCTGTGTTTAGGAGAGGTATATGTGTGTGCGGGTGGTGTTAGTGTGTGTTTGGGCAGTGTGTGAGTGCGTTTGCGCAGAGTGTATGTGTGTGAGGAGAGTGGACACGGTAGGCGGGTGTGTAGGGTGGCAGAATATTGTGAGATATCCGGGGTGCCACATGGGGGAACAAAGGACCTCGGGAGTGCGCGTATGAGGGATGTGTGTGATTGGGTTTGTGCATCTCTGATACGGCCGTCTTTTAAATTATTATTTTATCCATTATAAATAGTTCAATTTTCCCGGAGAGACTGGTGGTCATAATCCATTATAAATTGCATGTATTTATTTACCTAATTTATTTTATTCAAGCTTTATGATTATTGATTTTATAGTTTTATTTACATAACCTATTCATTTTTTAAATATTATCGGGTTTTTACATATTTTACATACTCTTTATGCTTGCTTAGTTTTGTTATGCTTTTACATATACATTTTTAATCCCATTATTTTCGTTCCATGGTTATTATAGTTTTAAACTATTAACATTTATAATCATTTTAATTCGGCTTTTTAGTTTAATTTGACTTTCTTTAACATATTTGGTCATATTTAATTGTCTATATATTTAAAACTATTTTAAACACTGTAATACCGTTATAACTACCTTTCTCTAGGCCATTTTCATTATTTCATAATTTGCCACTTTCTTGATTTATCTTGGCTATTTATTCACTAATACTATTTTTCATCCGAAAAAATTTATAATTAACACTTCACTTGTCACTTTTCGTTATTTTATTTTACACACTTTCATTATTTGTTTCTTTTTTATTCACTGTTTAATTATTATGTTGAATCACCTTTTATTATTGTTATTTTTTACAACTTATTGGTTCTTATTCACTAATCAATTTCTGCCGTTTTTTAGCCACTTTTAATTTTCGAATAGGTGGGCATGTTGACTGTGTGTACGAACGAGTCCGGAATATTCATAGGGCGTTCCATCAATAGTCCTCCTATCTCATTCGGTAAACACGGTCCCTCGAAGGTCCACTTGTAGTCCCCCCCGAAAAAGTCCATCGATTAAACTTTCCTGGTCTTCATTCGGAATTCTGCAGACGGATGCTCCGAATACCACGAGATTCATGTCTTGGCCATCAAAGAAGAATCCTCTTAGTAAGATATACTTCTTCTCTGTAAGGGTACTACGTGATAGTCCAAGAATTTTTCGTCGTCTTCTTCTTCCGTGTTTAGATTATCCTCTTTTTGTTTTTGTTGTTCTTCTTCCTGTCGAGCCGTTGTTTTCTTTTTCCTTTTATTTGTCGTTCGTTTTTTAGGTTTTTCTTGGAGCTTTGGTTTTTTGCCTTTTATTTTTCCATAGTTATTTCATTTTCTGTAGTTTTTTCCTCTGTTTGTTAGGTGGTTCTTCTTCTTCTTTTTTATTCGTTATATTCTTCTGTGTGTCGTCGAAGAATTGAATATTCAAGATTTTTGCAATGCGAGGTAAGAGGGTAACCATAAGTTCTTCTTAACATCGTTTTAGTGCAGGGGTCGAGTTAACTCGTGAGCAAAAGTCCCGAGGTTAGCTATGTTTACCAAGTGGGTAAATATAACCGTGGTAATTATTTCTTTGCACTCACTTGGAATCACCAGCTTTGAATGTAGGTCCTTGACCTTGCCTCCTTTTGTTTTTTAATTTCTTCTAGTTTTGCCTGGATAGCTTCCTTGCGGACGGAAACTCATTGCCAAGGCTCTGTTGTCCCTTGCGCAGTTTGCACATCTTGGTTTCTCTGACGCACACTCCTTTCATCCGTGTCCTTATCTAGAACAGAGAGAGAGCATGCGACTTCGTCACTGTACATTCTTTCGTGGGATATTTTTTGACGGCTAGGCACCTAAAGCAGCTTTCTAGTTGGATGACCTCTTTTTATTCTACCTACTCAGGGTTTATTCGAAGGTTAAACCCTAGGAGTCTCTCCTTAATAGCCCTATGTGCCATCTCAATACTTAGAAAACCCTGCCTTGATATCTTCACAGCTATTGTCCGTCAAAAACGAGTCGATCTTCCTAAGGATGATTGTTTGAAGGGTCTCTCTGGCTTCTTCGGATATAATTTTCTCGACGTCCTAAGGTATCCAGCGTAACGTTGACCAACCGTTGAGCATGTCAATTAGTCTTAGCAAAGTTATATTGAGTACGCCAAAGATAGTTTCTATGAGCGTTCGCCGACTTGGTTTCATTCCACCTCTAGTAGGACGCAATGGAATCCGTTTGATGTCCAGGTTGGGTGGCCTCATTTCCCCCATCGGGCAGCGTTTCTCCTGCTAATTCTTGGCTATTCTCACTTCTTCTAGGTAATTCTTTCCTTTAACTCCCCAGACACGAGTAAAAGAATGTCTGGTGAGGGCGTTTAAACTTTATGCCCTTAACCTTTCCTCCTTTGCCACGACCAGATATGATGTAGTGCAGATGTACTGCATCAAGAAAATGTAGGATGATTCCACACATAATTGCTAGTGTCTTCTAAGCAAAGGTCACTCTAGAAATAGGAGAGCGCTATCAAGAACTGAAAAAGACAGGTAGAGTACAGATTAGTATACCTGCACATTGACTATAGGCGGAAAAGTTGGTAAAGGTTCAGTCAGGTCAGTTCTAAAAAAGCTGCCTCCAGTCAATTTTTCCGTTCACGAGACGGTGATAATTTATCGCACAAGGAGAGAAACGAAACCCACAAGGAGAGAAGAAGCGCTACTCTAAGGGGGCCGAAGGGCCTTAGCCTCCCAGGAAAACAAAAGGGTTCCCCTTCGCACCTAAAGAGGGAGGACCAAACTAACGCAAAATACAGTCATGGAGTCAATCTTCTATGTACTAAACATCCTCCTCCTATGTCTAATCGAAAATCCGTAGGGTTACGCAGCCATTTGTGATACTACGGAGGACAGGAGAAACTGGTATCAGAAAATGCGAAGAAACACCTCGCAAAAATTGGCATGGAAGTCAAAATTCCATACGGAATTTTCGTATAAAGAACTATAATACAAGGAAGACTGGGCCACTACTTTACGGAAAACTCCAGCGAGGAGATTAAGACTTAGCTAACTTAAAAACACAAATAGGCAACAATAACGCGAGTGAAAAAATTCGGCAAGGCACAGAACATGTCAAAGTACTGTTCGCCAACATTGAAATGGCATGAAGAGGCATGAGCGAAGAAGGGAGAAGGTTCTAACTTAGGGTGTCACCCTAGCGAATTTAAGCAGAGGAGTTCATGCCAATGAACTGCTGTTTCACGTGCTATGCGATCGGAAAGCACAATACAGGGGACTGCCACATGATTATCAACGTCTGCTCCAACTGCGTCAAACTCAAGCGAGCTTAAGCCCACGGCAATGAGATGCCCCGTCCGGAAAAGGCAATCCAGGAGCAGAAGGAACAAAAAAAAAAGAAAAGGTGGTAAAGGCAAAGTCCTACTTCGAGGCAGAGACGCCGAAGATCACAGGAACCACCACAACTAATTTAATCATGCAAAAAGAAGGGACAAAAATAATGGTCGTGATCATGTTTGCTCATCTGGTAAACTTGGCTCACCACGGCACGTTTGGCAGATGAACTTCATTGTTTTCTGAAGATGAACGGGATAAAAAAGGATCAGCGTTTTCCGCTTAATCCCGCCTCCAAGGAGATGTTAAAATTACAATTTGCTGATGAGCCAAAATATTAAAGTAACAAAGAAACCGCAAGAATGTAAACCACAAGAAAAGTGCAAAAAAAGAAAAAAAGAAAAAAAGAAAACGAAAACTTAAGAAGAAGAAGAAGAAGTAGAAGAAAAAAAACATACAACCCACGAAGAGGACGAGCTAGTTACGAAATAGAAGAAGAGTAAAAAAATGAATCGTAAAGAGTAAAGAAGAAAAAGAAAACTGAAGAAGAAAAGTAAACCACTACAACCGATGAAGAGGACTTGGACCAATAAGTTATTAATTACCTAGGACTTTCCTTCACGGAGGAAAAGCATATCCTGGAGAAAGGTTACTTCTTCAATGGCGAGAAAGTTGGCATAAAGGTCCTTGGCTCACCCACGTGCAAACCCTCTAAAGGAGACCAGGAACAATTTTACAAGGAGATCCGATCGTGAAAGTACAAGTGTATCTACGAAGGAAAGTACTCTACGATGGTAATTGCGAAACTGCAGTCAGAAGGCACGCCGCTCTTCTTCCCGGATTAGTGCATCCATGCAGTAGGTCAAAACGTGCTTAAAAAATTAAGACCTGCCAAAGGAAGTCCGAGATAGCAGAGAATATATATATATATATATATATATATATATATATATATATATATATATATATATATATATGTATATATATATATATATATATATATATATATATATATATATATATATATATATATATATATATATATATATATATATATATATATATATATGAGGAATTAAACTACATTCTCCGAAGACAATTTAATTCAGAACAGTTTCGGTATATCTCACACCCTTTTTTAACTGACACTGGATAGAAAATATTAGAAAAGTGCTTACAAACATAACACGGGGTCAGGTCGTGAAAGATCCCCTCTTTTTTCCCCCAATCCCCTACTTGTGGCGTATCAGAGGGGGTTAGGCCTAAACATATTGAAGGGCTGACATTTTACTATTTTGTTAATTTGCTTTCGTATTACAGGATTAAAAGAAAATTGACCCTCAGATAGATTTAAATTAGGAACTGACGATATCGAGCTCGATTCTACGATTCTTCTCTTAACATAGTTAGCCGATTTAAATACCATTTTACTTCCATTGAAATCGATCGAATAATTCAAGTCTCTAACATGGCAAAATATTCAACTGCTTTGGCTGCCTACTCTAATATCTCTTTTGTGTTCGTACAATCTCTTGTCTAGATTTCTCCCCGTTTTCCCTATATAAACTTTATGGCAATCGTTGCATGGTATTGTATATACTCATATGTTATGATGTTATTTGGGTTTCCTGGCAATCATCATTTGGTCTAAGAAATTATTATATTTAAAGGCTAGATTAATACCTTCTTTTCCAAATATGTCCTTTAAATTATTTAATTTATGATTAAATGGCAATATTATACATTGCAGCTAGGAAAACATTCTATGGTAATAAGCCTTCTCGCACTAATGACTTCAACAAATGTATAACATTGCCATTGCCATTGTCATATAGTGAATAATTTAATTGAAGGGGAGTAATTATTTAGGTTTGGATGTACAGTGACTCTAAGATTTTAAAATCGAGAGAAGTTAAGGCTGAAGATAAGATGGTAAATAAATTAGGATTAAGAGGATTATGGCGATACTCAGAGTGTTGCCTGATGGAAGAGACTTCAGATTTAGAAATGGGAATACCAGTCCCATGAAACAAACTTAAGTGCTGTGCGATCCTGCATTTAAGTTGCAAGCCAGTTTGGCCTACATATTGATTGTAGCAGGTCGTACATGTATAATTGTAAACTATAGAGGATTGCAAGCCCAAAGGGATTGGCTCTTTATGGAAAAAAAGGAATTGAACGATACAGGGTTAGAATTTATATAAATGAATGGGCATTGAGGGAAATGATTGTTTAAGGTTGAGAGAAGTAGTTTGTTAAACTCGGATGTCAAATCAACGAGATAAGTTAGTCTAAGGAAAACCTTGAAAATTATAGCCATTCGAGATTAAGACAAGTAAATCGATTTCTCTACAAACTATATTGAATGCCTTTGGTGATTATTATTGTCATAGAATGCCCCCCCTTTTTGTTCTATGAGTGCTAAGAGTGCTAAGGACCAGAACACTCACGGTGCTTTAGGCGGCACCAGGGTAAGCGTGATCTCTCTGGCGAGAGTGAGTCGAACTTGGTTCTTAAATCAAGTTAACCTAGATTTCGGTGTGACCACCGAGTAATGAGGTCGAGGGGGAGCTTTTCTCCTTCGTTACTTAATTCCTTATGGGTGAGGACTGAACTTGGGAAGGGTCTTCTTCAAGGGTGAGGATCGATGAGGGGGGGTTTCTCTGACGAGAATAAGTTAAACTTAAACAAGTTAACTTAACGTTCGGTTTAGGAACCAGGAACTAACTCGAGGATGAGCTTCTTCTTAGTTCCAGTCTTTCTCAAGGGCAAAGATAACGAAGGGGGATTTCTCTGACGAGAATAAGTTGAACTTGGTTCCTCAACCAAGTTAACTTGTGAGTTTGGTGTGGCCACCGAGTAACGGGCTCGATGGGGAGCCTTTTCCTTCTTCTTTTCTTAATTACTCAAGGACGAGGAATACCTCTGGTGTTTAAGATGCACCAGGATATAAGGAGTCTCTCTGACGAGAGTAAGTTGAACTTAACAAAGTTAACTTAGCGTTCGGTTTGATAGCCAGGGACTAGCTCGAGGATGAGCTGCTTCTTAGCCCCTTAAGGTAGGTAGCCCTGCCTCTCTTGCAGGGTACTTCTTCGTCTGGCGAGCCAAGTAAACTTACAATCCAGTCTAGGTAGCCCGGGGTCTTAATCCGAGAACTTCGTCACCTGGAGACTGACGTATTCTACCAATCCAGTCTCGGTAGCCTGGGGTCTTAATCCGAGGACTTCGTCACCTGGAGACTGACGTATTCTACCTCGATTTTCCTCAGTGTTTCTTATTTATACCTCGTCACCCCACTAGAGGAGTGGTAAGAGGGGGGGGAGGCTTGAGTTCGGGCCGAGGAGGGTTCTTATGCCCAACGGTTTTTCTCACCAAGTCTTACATCGACTCCTCGTTAGCCTACGAGCTTGGGAGAAACACGTCTCCAATTTCTTATTTGACGTGAAATTTAATCTCACTCTCCTGGAGAAGATCTTGCATTTTACAACCTTTTGGTCTTTCATAGCGACGAGTAACGCAGCGCCAGATGTCTTTGCGGTAATCGCCTCGTGACTCCACTGCGAGAGAACGGGGGACTGACTATTCTCTTACAATTATTATGTATGTAAATTAACTATTTCACATTTTGGGGCGTAAATTGGATCTGCCATCTTTATATTATTTGAATAATCTATCCAATTCTTTTGCCACTTTTACAGTCAAAATGCTATTTTCCTTAGCGCCTAATTTCATGGAATGTGGATATTTGAAATTAAATATAGTACATTTATGTCAAGGTTGCTTAGATGTAAAAAAATAAGACGGGTCTAAGAATGTGTCCCTGTAGAAGGCCGCTAGTGACAGCTGCCCATGAAGTATTTTTTTCTATTAACAACAACTCTCTGCCTACGGTATTCTAGCCAATACTCAATACATTTTACTACACTTTATCAATATCTTTATAAAGAATAGTGGCAAAAGTCTTTTTAAATCATCACAATCTACATCTACAAGTTCATCCTTGTTAAACATTTTGATAATTTCATGAAAAGAAATCGAAACATTACTGAGATATAAGCATCCACATTGAAAGTCGCGATGCGACTCATTTCTGCGTAGTGGACTTTGTGAACGTGGGAATTGTTATTTTTACCTCTGGTTAATAATTTTTTCAGAGAAACTCCAACAGATTCGAATTTTGATATTGTGCCACAGAGGATAAACATAATTAGAGTAACGGCCAAAAAGTTCATACCGATAGTATATCTATCACAATATTTTAAAAAACGTTTCTTTAAGATAATCCAAAATTTCGAAAAATTATATACTATAGCCTATAGGTATATCCTTGTATCAGTAAGGGGTATGCATTTTTTTATGAATAAACTGAAGGTTATTAGAGATACGCAATTTACTATAAAAAATTAAATGGACATCTTCATCCGAAGGAGACCGGAAACAAATTTTTATTGGAAGATAACGATTACAATATTAGCGGAAAAAATTTGTACAAGTTATAAGATGTTAGCATTTAGATTGGATGCCATTATTCTCGAGGATGCTTTCCCATATCCTGTCGCTAATACAAACCAACTATTGACACTCTTGCGCAATAATCTTGCTACATTCATCTAGGTGAATTTCATAGAATTTGCTGGACTGTTTTTGGATTCCTCGCTTTAGAACTTTCTCCACAAGTCTTCCAAACATTTTCAGTGGGATTCAAAGGCGGACTTTGTCCAGGCCAGTTCATAACATTTATCCACTAGTGGTATAGAAAGGCCTTCCCAATCTTGGGTGTGTTGCAGGCGCATTATATTGTATGAATTTGGCTGGTTGGGCTTATGAGGCTTGCGGAAGTAAACGGCATGCTCTCGCAGCAATTTGTCTGTGTACTTGTGTAGCCATTGCGCCTCATAACCGCTCAAGGGTCCTAGTGCTTTCTACCGAAATACCATCCTAGAGCATGACAATTCCTCGACCGAACTCCACACTTGTTTTAGCCCAATTGACAGATAATCTTTCGCTAGGTTTCTGACGAAAGAACTTCTCGCCATTGTATCCGAATAAATTGCATTTAGATTCATCATTGAAGTTGACTTGATTCTACTGGTGATCTTAAGATGTAACCTGCTCAATGGCGAATGCAAGAGAATCCTTCTTGGTCTTGATCAAATGCTTGATTGGCGTTTTTGAACGAAAGATATCTATGGCAAAAATCACACTGATCTCTCGCGAATCTGCCTCAGCCATCTTGAAACTGTCGTTCTTCATTATATAATTTTTTGTTCATAGGTCGCAAGAATATTATTGACTAAAATTTTGAAGCGCTTAACAGCAAACTTAAATTGCTCCAATAAGAGTATCTTAGTGGTACAGCTTTACGATAAGCAGACAAACAAAAAGAGGCGTGACAGATTTCCTAATCATTGTACTTAGTCGTCTGGAATATAATCTTTGATTGGCAAATGAATTAAGGGGAATTAATGAATTGACTCAGAATAATATTTAGTTCTTCTCTTGGGGTTCAAATGACACCGGTCGTCAATGTCATTCTCATCAGTTTCACTATTCATCAGAATCATGGTTTACGAGTTTTATAACACGTATGCCATAGCATTCTATCCTTCAAATTAATATAACATTGCATTACTCTCATATTGATTTGAAATGATACCTGGCAGACTGTCAGAAAGAGAAGGTTACCCCCCCCCCTCCTAGAACCCAACATCTATTAGTAGCGCAAGAGAAAGATGCACCAGCAAGGCCAGGCAGACCCGAGGGAGCATCGAGAATTTTGCATGATTGCGTGATCCGTTTGGATTCTATTTCTTCCCCGTCTCTCGGCTGATCGAAGCCAGACCTACTGCGTCAGGGACCTTCGCGCGAGGCTGTGATGCCCGCCGAGAATATCCTCTCTCCCCTAGCGCGCCAAATCTAATGAGATCCCCAACCTCCTTTTCGTGCCTCCGGTGACCCGTTTCCGCCGAGGCACTATAAATACTTTGGAAAAATCTTTGAGAAATTAGCATCTTACAGTCCCGTCTTCGTTAGCAACCACGTACAGACTCATACGCCCAGCCTCGCCTCCCAACAGCTTCCAGCTACGAACGCGACGCGTCAACTCTACACGGCTTCGCTCTTACCTAAGGCCTAGAGTTCCCGGCCGACAGACGATAGACATGGACAGGCGTCTAACACTCGGGTATCGACTTCGTTCTCGTTTGGAGTACTCCCTCGTTTATTTCTCATCGTGGTTAAAGAAGAAGGAATTTTGCAAGTGGAACTTTGCAGAGCCCCGCTTACTCGTCGTTTCCATTGCCTCCACTCAATTAGCTTTACGTCAGTATCCGCGTCATTTGCCCTCCCCCTTTCCCGGGAAGCAATCAGCGTGCGTCCTCTCTCGGACTCTCGTTCCAGTCGAGTCATTGTCACGGATTCTTAAGGGTGTTATTCTTGTAAATTAAAGGTTTAACTTATAGAAACTGTAGATGAGACCTTACCCTTTTCCTGTCTTGTGTGTGTGTCTTGTATTGAACTTTGTGACCGTGTGAAACTTTAACCCTTTTCAGGTCTCATAAAACGTTTGCCGTATTGTAAAGGAGTTAATCTTATTTCTTTTCTTGTATTGTGTTTGTCGTTTTCTTCGTTGTGTAGTGGACAACACAGGCTCTCGCGAAATTCCAGAGTGAATATTTTGAGTATAATTAGGAATTCGGGCCATGCGAAACAATTTATGCTGTATTGTTGTTTTTATTGTTGTTTTTTAAGTGAACAATTGTAGGCCCACCAAATAACTCCTCCTCTTTTCTTTCTTATACTTTTCTTGAAAGTTGGTCTAACTCGATAAAATGTCATAATTATTTAACACGTTTAAGTTGCAAGAAGAATCGCTTGGGCTCAGCGGCAAAGACCTCTTTGTTTATATCTAAACGGAGGAAAGGACCGAATAAAAAGAAAAAAGACAAAGCCAAAAAGAAAAAAAAGAAAGAGAAGAACGAGACGAAAGAAGAGAAGAGAAGGAACGAGTAGAAAGGGAAAGAATCCGCCTTGATGAACTTGAAATGATTAGGACCAAGAACGGGATGCTTTGAATCAGTTCGATGTCCGAAGCTCCCCCTACCACGTCTGTTAAACATCCTGTTTTCAAAGAAGGTGAGGATTTCGGAGCCTTCTTACTCCACTTCGAGAAAATCTTCAAAATCCCCTGGATTTGTCTCCAGAGAAATTTCCTATTAATTAAATTTACCGTTAAATGGATTACTTTTGTATATATTCCTGAATAATTCTTGTATAGTGTTGTGTAATGCCTTATAACTATTCAAGTCTGGCTTATTGTATTATTACTATTATTATTTTTTATACTTAATGTTTTTCGGTAATAAGAAAACCGAGCATTTCCCCAAACCCCCTTTGTTTGACTTATTTGTGTGCAGTGTACCCGGTACCATCGCTTTTGTATTTGTGTCTCTATTGGGAATTTAGCCGTGTAATTACCTTATATCAGTCTGATGTCACTTCCTTCAAAAGTTCCATCTTGAGATTCCTTGGTTGCAGAAGTAGCATCAAGGTTTCTTTCTCTTCCTTTTTTGTTTTCCCGACATTCCTAAGTTTGCATGAATTAATCTAAGGTATCTTTGTGGTAGACACCTAATCAAACCTCTCCTATCTAAATCGAAATTCAATCTAAGCTAATTGAGATTACCTCACTAAGTCCAACCTAACCAAACAGAACTCAACGCAATATTAACAAACTATTTAATAATATATTTGTTTTTTAATAACATCTCCTTTTGAATTGGATATAATATCGAGAGAATTTATCTTTACTAATTAAAGAAAATAAATTGTCTAAATGAGGAAAAATCCCTTTGTAGTGCGAAGGTAGGAAGATGATGGGGAAAAGGCAAAGCTTGATTGTCAAAACAGCTCGCTGTAGGCATAGAGGTTCTATTATGTTTTGACTCAATCATAAGACCAATTACATTTTCGCATATTTAAAACATCCCCAATAAATTAAAGGGTCTCTGAAAGATAGCTTACTTGAAAGCATCATGAAGTATATGATGAACAAGACGCTGGGCATCTTCCCAATAGAGGCATAAAAGTCATTTATCTGACCAGATAGGGCATTTCCAATCTTCCACGGTCGACTGTTTGTGCTTCTTTGCCTACTGTAGCCGAATAGCTTTGTCAGCCGAATGGAGCAAAGGCCTCTTGCATGACACTGCTCCATATGTTTTTTCTATGATATATTCTGCGGATTTTTTTTTTCACTAATAAGTGCCAAAGGGCCGGCATTGACGTTTGGAACCAATTTTTACCTTGAAGTCAAACGATATTTAGCCAAAAGCTGTCAAATACTCAGACGGTTCTTGTCCGTTACCCTCGTTTTTCGACCACAATTCTTGGTAGAATTTACTGTAGACCATAGTTTTTGTCATTGCAGTAAACCTTACAAAACTTCAACCCAGTCTAAATAATAACTCATTATCTGTCCTATTAAATATAGTGACTCATTAAAAACATGCTAATTTGTTAAATTTCTCATTGTTTTTTTTTTAGGGGGGGTGCAGGAATACAATCCACTGCCAATTATTTTCCTTCCTTATTTTTAGAAAATTTCTCGTTGCTTTAGTTTGTTTTTTCCCCCATATTTCTAATGTAATCAATTAGTCTCAAATTTAATATTCATGTTTCACAATTTTATTAGATGTGTTAACTTTTTATGTATACATTTAACTGTATTTTGTATTCTTTCTCTACCACTGATGATGGGAGTAGTTATAATGCTGAAACGTTTGAAGTAAATGTTATAAGGCATCTATGGCTCTGTCCTGGTTATCCTGTTTATACTTCGCTTGAAGTTTGCGTCCACCAATTCGTCGTTTTCTACTTATATATATATATATTTATATATATATATATATATATATATATATATATATATATATATATATAAAATGATCATTTCTGGCATCTACCTCACTCTTCTAATAGAAAAAACATTTCTTATTTTTCAGAATTCTGGTTCGTTCTGTGCAATTTGTTTCCAATTTTTATACTATCTTTGTAGGTAATCTCTCCATCTTGTTTTTGTTCTCTTTTCGGTCGTCCTAAATCAACTGGAGTACAATCAATAAATTTTATGGTCTTTATAGGCTCTTGGAATCTTGCCACATGGCCTGCCCAACTGAATTTCGATTTCCTTTGGCCTCCCAAAATTTCAAAGATAGCGGAATCCATGTGTCCAAATGGCTGATTTCTTTTCATGTCAAGTTGTCCTAATGCATTCATCTGCTCTTTGTGTTGTCCTAAGTTTTAATGTTAGTTTCGGGGTCAGGATCCAAGTTTCTGCTCCTTAGGTCAGATTCGGATTATAGAATGCTTGTTTGCTTTTCTGTCAGGCACATGGACATTTTGCTTTGAAAGATGATGCTTTCTATAATAATGCATTCTATCTTATTGATTCTGAATTAAATATGTTGATCTTTTGAAGGTGATATTGTAATCTGTTCTTCCAAATATATATTGTCTTATTTTTATATTGCTAGAATTACTGGAGTCACTGAGATATTCATGGTATGATTTCTGGAATTCTGGAACGAGATTTTTGTGCTCGTAATAGTTTTCTATCTTTCTCACTGTTAATTTATATCTTACTTCTTATCATCCTGTTTTTGGTTCAAATTGATAGTGGTCATCAAGGTAAATGTTAAAAAAACATGCTTCTCTAGATATATATCACGTATGCCATACCAATCTATCATTCACAATCACACATCATTGGATTAGTCTCATATTCATATGACATGATTCTTGGCAGACGATTTCGTTGTCTCATTTCTACTTAATACGCTCTGAGAAACCTCACGACGTTCTTTCAAGCGCATGCAATATCTACGTAGGGCAAGTTTACTGAAGGTTAGATCTTCAGAATAGGCTTGGCTCACCGCTACTTTGTTAAGTGTTTCCTAAATATAAAGGGTGACAAGATTTGCGAATCTTGCGCACCTTCTGGGCTACAATACTAGGTCTGTCTATCTTCTTGACAAATTCCCTTCGCCCTTTTCTCTAATTTCTATACAACTTTATCCTCGCAATCTTAAGGTACATGCCCAAATGGTATTTCGCTGAATGCGATCTTTGTTTTATAGTCTAAAATTAAGAGATCCGTGGAGTAATTTTCGTCCATTTATCAAATATTGTGTTCCTTCAAGCTGCTAATTTTCTCTGATAGTTTGCGAGATATATCTCTCTAACCCCTCTCCTTACGATATTTCAACTTTAATAAATACTGCAATGGAATATTGTAAAAACAAAATTCTAAATTAATTCGAAGAAATTCTGGACACAATTTTAAAATTCTTGCATTAAAATATACTCTTAAATGAATCATAAAAATATAAGTGAAAGCAAATTTCTAAAACACTCGGAATAGGAATAATTAACTTTACTAAAGGCTGTCTTTAATGCTTTGTTTAACAGTAGATATCTTTGCGCCTGCTCTGCTACTCATCTGCGTTTCTTCCTTCGTACATTCCGCCCTCCTTAGAGCTCTGGGCTCATACTGGAAGTGATTTAAGCCAGTATAAGTAACCAATATGAAAGATATTTAGCTAGCAGCTGCTCGAGAGTCGGTAGGCTGCAGGAAGATAGGCTAATTCCCTATATATATATGAAGTTCACCAGCGAATATGCTTGAGGTGAGCTCTATATTTGAGTCAATAAACAGCTACTCTTTAAACCAGCCCCTCCTCTTTTGCTCAGTTGAGGCTCTATTTTCTGGAATTACGAGAGGAGGCCTTGATATTGATTGGCTCTGAAGATTTTACGTCTCGTTACTCTAATTGACTTTAGATTTTTCAAGAGGATGAGAAAGATTTTAAAAGACTCGGAGAGATTTCTTCCTACAAAACATAAGATTGCTTTTAATAAAGCGGCATTATTTTTATGACTATTTTTCGAGATGAAATTTCTCTTAGTTTCTTATTATAGTTCTGGAAAATATATGCCGCTTAACAACATGGGCTGCCGAATTTATTTCAAAGTTAACTAATAGAAAAAGTTTCTTTAGAAAAAACACAAGGCGTTTGTCACTATAATATTTGGGGCTGAATTTTACATATACCTCACCCTTGGAGATCTTTAAATATTTAGTTGAGTAATATTTGAATAGTTTTTGTGATAAAGTTAATATTCTATGTTTATTTAAGGAAAATAAAATATACAATCAATTAAAGTTTGGACCCTAGAAGAACAAATTAATGGTTTTATCAAAGTTCTCTTTCTTAGAATTGCATCTGCAAAACGTTTCCCGAGATTTTTGCAACTTTTTCTTATCTATAGTCTTTATGTGGAAGATGCCCTCATTTCATTCCGTACACATATTTTCTTTGAAAAAATATCTTGATTCTTCCTATTTCCATTTGCATAACGATTTTTTAGAGCAAGCTATCAGCAATTTTCTATTTATAAACAATATCATGATTTAATTTATAAATTAAAATCTATGAAGGCTTCTCTACCTTATTTTATAGCATTGTTAAAACCCACCAATCGAATAACCCTTTACGCCCGATAGTTTGTTTTTTGGATTCTGTTTCATATTTAATCATTATCATCATCACTAACTCTATAATTGTATAACGGGATTTTTGAAGATGGGTAGAAAATTAGTGGAGAAGTGACGTTTTTTTATCAAAGTTATTTCTCATAATTTTTTTATAATATCCAAAAACAAAATGGTGAAGTTCCTAAATATATATAAGTATTGAAATTTTGTAAAACTCAGACAGAATTACAAATGGTTAAGTTCATAAAATTGATTTTTATATATCTTCTATAACTCTCTATTTTAGCAACGTGATATTTTGAAAGGGGGGGGAAATTTAGTTTAGAGTTCCTTTTTAAAATTATTATAATTGTCGAAGTTCAGAAAATTTATAAAAATTTAATCATGGCTGCTTTTTCTTAGATTTTAAATTTTAATCTTAGTAGCGAAACTCAAGCTTGTCCCCAGGGGTGACTAGCGAAGCCATTGCGTGGTTCTATCTTTATGATTAAGACGTAGCTTACCCCTCATTTAGAATGCACCTCACATTCCTATAGAGTTAAAAATTTTATCCTATTAGAACAACTTAATGCCGTCCCTTATTTATCAAACTTCACCCCTTTTGGCTTCGAGATTAGTTCAGTATTTTATAAAGTTCAGGTTGATAATCTTATTTTCATTTTTATGATAAATTACGTATTGTTGTACTATAGCTGTCTTAATATATTTTAGAACAAGTTTTACTCTTTAGTAAAGATTTTATTTTTTCCTTCAATGGAAATCTTTTACGCCAAATTTAGGTCTTTTTATAAGACGGGTTATCCCCCGTTTTATCAAACAAATTTACAGATTCTTCTAAAGATTTTACTGTCATCTATAGTTGATTTTCCTATGTTTCATTTTGATGCAGCAAAGATATTTTGTTTGTTTGTGGTCCATTTCGCAAAATGTACAACTATTTTGGAAAAAATACAACCCTTTTCTACCTTGTATTAAATTCCCTCTTTAACTAGAACAGAACGGAACACTTCCTTTTATAGATTTTTTAATAAACCACATACCTTGTGCTTTAAAATTCTTTGTCTACCCTGAACCAACTAATTCTTCTAACTGTATTTATTTTTAATCTTCATTTGATATTGAAGTTAAAAGGTATGTTTTAACCCCAGGTTTATTCGGTGCTTCCTGTGGTTTGTGCGGAATTCTTTGACACAGAAATTTTCAAAATTTTAGACAGGACACCAATTATACTCTACATTTCCTTGATAAACTTTAGAAAAAGCAAAAAGTACCTATTTTACAGTGTCGCTCCTCACTCTCGTTTTAAATGCAAGAATACTCACGTGCTATCATTTAATCGTTTATGCTATTATCCATCATAATTTAAGAACACTAGCTAATTATATTGTGTTTAATTAAAGGAGAATGCTACTTCCACTATTGGTGGTGTATATTGCGCAAAATGTATGAATTATTCCAAATATTACTTTGGGCAATATTACTTTGCCAAACGTATATCATAACACAAATATAATGTCTGATTTTGTGAAGACAGTATTTCATTGTATTTATGTATATGTATATGACCGTATTAGCCATAATATTGGTTTTATTTCAGCTGACTTTATCTGTCCTACTAAATATATTATTGTGCGCAATGTTATGTGATCGTTATTAATTAGCAAAGTTCCTATTTTTAATCGCCGGCGACTCTATATCTCACTATGTCGTTTGGTCCCCGTTTTGCTTTTTATTGGTTTAGTAACAACTTTGAAACAATTGGGCCGATGCTAACGAATTTTGAAACTTACCGTTGTTATATATTCACATTTTGAATGATATAGTTGCCAAGGTTGTCTCAAGTTAGCCCGGCAATTAGTTTGTTTTGGCAATAACGACATTACTATTATGCCGATTCTAACGAACGTTCAAAGCCTTATGTAGTTTTACATTCACTTTCGATTGATATAATTGCCAAAGTCCTCTCAAGGCTATTTCGGGAATTATTGAAAGTTTTGTACGTCGTAAGGGCATAAATTAGAATAAATGAGAGCACGCATCTTTGGTCAGCAGACCGTTTAATTTAGGTATTTATGTCTTGGCTTGTATAAACTGGGTGAAAATATTTTAAAGAGCATTAATAAAACAATGTACCAACCTTTATCGTGTTATTATGTTATTTTGTTAATTTGATAATTGTCCTTTCTTGTTTCCTGCTTATATATATGCATATATCTATCTAGCTATCTCTTTCGATCTTTCTCTCTCTCTCTTTCTATATATATATATATATATATATATATATATATATATATATATGTGGGAAACTCACAAAGTATCGCGTAAGTAAGCAATAAATCAAACAAAGCCCACAGGGAAAATTAATACGAGTATTCCAAGTACTTTTGAGCTTTATTTCAAGTTTTTTTTTTATAAAGGAATACAGAAGTATTGAAAATTGTAATATTTATAACGATGATAGAGAGGAGAGGGAATGCCCACAAAAAAGCAAAAAAACAATCAACAAAAAGAATTAATATGAAATGGAAACCTTAGGAGGAGCGAAGATAAATACAAAATAAGATCATTAAATCAGGTAAAGACTAAAGATTGACAGGAGGATTAAAATACCGTCTAGGCAATTAAGGAGGGAGAAAAATCTTAACGAGAGATTAACCAAGGGAAAATAAGTACAAATGTTCCAAAGACTTGACTCAAATGGAAATAACTAACAATAAAAACATAAGTTTACATAAATGCACACAAAATAAAATTAAATTGTTTATTAAGATTAATATAAATATATAGTCTCAAATTAAAGTTTCGACAGTACATTGTGAATATAATTTAAAAAACAACTATCAAGTTTATATAAGCTAGGACATAAATTAAAATTTGGGAATTTACTTATAAAGGTTAATTCAATGATATTTTAAGGCATTGTATCGTTATTCTAACAGTTGATTTTAACAGAATTCCAATCAATATTGAGATTAAGACGGACATCATATTTATGCTGAGAAATTCGTTTTTAAAAACATTTACCTAATCGGCCAAAGTAATATTTAGACCAATCAATACATTTTATGCAATATTTATTACCAATAAGGAAAGGAGCGTTCTTGAGTAATAGTTTAGAGATAGTATTATTATAGTTAAATACTACACAAATGGCTAGAGATTTTAAAAATTGAGGAAGAAAAGCAAATAATGGATTAAAAGGAAGTAGAAGAGTATTCTTGTTATTATTAAGCGTGCGAGGTTCAAAACGATAAAAAGACTTTTTAGCTAACTGAAGGCATTTATCAAGGAAATGAAAAGGATAGCAGAGTTTATGGCCGATGTCAAAAATTTTGGAAACTACCAAGTCTAAAAATTCAAGACTAACTAGACGAAAAGTGCACGGAGAAACATTAAAATAAAAATAGATCCTTTGACTTTAATAGGGTGAGAGGAGTAAAAGTTAATACAAGAAGAAGAATTAGTTGGTTTCCGATAGACAAAAAATTTGAAACCAGAAGGCGTGCGATGTATTAATAAATAAAGGAAAGGAATACTTCTGTTATTACTTGATAAGGAACTCGAAATAAAGTTCGAAAGTAATTGGAACCCTCGTATTAATTTTCCTTGTGAGCTTTCTTGCATATATATATATATATATATATATATATATATATATATATATATATATATATATATATATATATAAGTGAAAGAACTCAATGGCAAGTTATGGTATATGATAGTAAAACCACTCTATAGAAACCAAAAGTTTAATTTACGAGTCTAGGTTCAGTATATAGTTTATCATACACTCTTCACTCGTATACTGTTAATGCAATTATTACAAAAGTCTATTAATAGCTTACAGATACGGAAAAAAGAGAAAAAAACAGAGGAAAACACAAAATGGGGGAAAAGGTCATTAATCAGGGGGTGCGAGAATAAGATCGTTGACTTAGTTGTTTACAATGAAGTTTCGGGAATGAGGGCTACATTTCAATTTCCCATCTGACAAATTAAAATTCGAAATTTCTCCTATTAATATAGACTCAACTATTTTTCTTTTACAGAAATCTTTACAATTGTATGGGAATTGTGCCTTTGAATAGTCAATTTAGTGGTTGAGCTTGCTAATATGTAAAATAAGAGACAGTTTGTAGACCCATACGGGATTACATATATGTACACCTGCTTCATTTAGCACGGCGACTTATGCCTAAGTCGGCAGTCGCCAGATAGCCACTTAATTAAAAAAAATGCTTTATTTAGCTGATTTACGGGCTCGGTGGAAGGAAAAGATTTAAGAATAGAGAAAGGGTATTTAGATATGGTTAGGCCAAGATAAATAACTTCGTTTACTCCTTTGAGGAGGGAAGAAAAAGAGAGAGATAGACACTTCATATTACAAAAATTTGTTTTTATCCTCGGGGCGGTAATGAGTAGATTTTGCTTTTGATAAACTAAGATTGATCACGTGGAGGGATAATTTAACTCATTCAAACTGCAGGTTATATATGTAATCTCGTCTTCTAGAAAGCAATGCTCATATATCATAAGTGCTCTCAAAAACATACCTGATGTACTGGCTCGCTTAATGTTAATATCATGATGAGAAAAGAAATGGCTTGGTTTTCCCTACACAGTGAAGCTAATTTTGTCATTGACTCTAACAATTTTTACATCAAGAAAGGATATACAATTAACTTTTTCCTAATCTACTTTAAAATTGATAGTGGAATGGAAGTCATTAAGATTTTTAAGGAATTTGTCAAATAGGTTTAAACTATTTATAGGTCACATCGATATGACATAATCTACATATCTATACCATACAAATTTATAATGGGCAATCACAGAAGGGAGTAATGATACTTCGAAATGCTCCATAAAATGGTTACATAATATGGGCGATAAAGTATTACCCATGCTAAGACCATATTTTTGACTGAAAAAAACCCATATCGCTGATAAATACATTGTCAGTAACAAAAGGTTTAACAAGATTTCTAATTCTATTTTTGCCTAGAGGGAGGTCTAATTTTTGATTATCTAATACCTTAGATAGAACATCAAGAGCTTCGTTAACTGAGACATTAGTAAACAGCCGGCTGTCTACATCAAAGTGTATTAAGCGGCTTCTTTTTATGTTGATTTTCTGATATGATGATGATATGACGAGTTTAAAGGCCGGGGGTAAGAGACCGATAAGTCGTATTGTTTGTGTGTTTTGTTAGTGGTATTTGACTAGGACAGCTTTTTATCATTATAACTTGCTTGGTCCGGAATAACGACCTAATTGTTTTTTCCTGTTTTGTTTAAAGTTTTATAACGCTATCAAGAACGTCTTAGGAAAACCACTGTTGTCTGATTTTTCTAAATTTAGGGCACTAAACATGCAACCACTAAGAAAATTACGCATATGAAAAGCTAAGGAGTGACCCTTTTATTAATAGAGTAAGTAATTTCAATACCAAATTTAAGAGAATATTAAAGAACTCAGAATTAATTAAGCAGTGCAAGACTATCACCTCCTTATTCCTCTACATGTGCGGGCTTGCCAAGACCCATAAAGAGGGATGTCCTTTGCGTCCAATTATATCCAACATTAATACTCCCTCATATAAGATCTCAAAATGGCTCGCCAAACATTTGTCTCCCCAGTTGGAAGAATTTCAGCAGCACACATTAAGAATACTCAGGACTTTGTTGCTCGCCTTAATCAACTTCAACTTCCAGACGGCAAACTTGTAAGTTTTGACGTAAACTCTGGGATCTTCCCATCGCAGCAAGTATTTATTTGATTTAGTGGAATTGTGTCTCTCATATAATGTGTTTTGATTTAATAATGAGTTTTATAGACAGAAATTTGGGTTGAGTATAGGAAATAATTTATCACCAATATTGGCTTGTCTCTCCATGGAGTATTTTGAGACAACTCCTACCCAGAATTGTTCCTTCTAACTTTACATGGTTAAGGTATATTGATGATGTTTTTTTCATTATGACCTCATTATCTTGATTTTGACAATTTTTCAGTAACTGAATTAATTTGCATTCTTCAATTAAATTTAAATATGAGTAGGAAAAAGACAAAAATTACCCATTTTAGATGTCCTTATGAAAAAAGATGACATCAGGAAATGTATAACATTGCCATTTATTGACAAATTAATAAGTGAAAGCACTTATTTCAGGAAACATGAATTAAAATAACTTTCAAATATAATAATTCTATAAACCAAATGATGATTTCCACGAATCCTAAATATAAACAGGAGAAAAGGATATATGTAATTCTATGTAGAGATTGTAAAATGTTAATTTATGTGAAACGGGAAGAAATTTAGATAAGAGATTGTATCCTCATAAGGGGTCATCAAAGTTAGCAATGAAAGTAGTGGAGTATATTGTCATGTCAAAGATTTTAATCGGTCTTTAAATCAAAAAATTATGTCAAAATAAGAGCTGTAGAATCTGGTTTGATCACATCCATTTCTAATTTCAATTTATCGGAAGGTCATTTTTTTCTTAATAGTTTGATATGTAAACAGATAACAAATTTGTAAAACTACTTAGCCCTAATCAAGTAGTAAATTCTGTCTACCATGGGATTAGCCCGTGCAGGGGCCAATCAAGGGATCAGGTAATATGATCTTTGTCTATCAGGTCAGAGTTGTATATGGAGTTCTCTGTAATTGTCAGTTGACAAGGGTGTGTGATACACCGAAATATAAATATATATATATATATATATATATATATATATATATATATATATATCATCACTAACTCTATAGTTTAAGAGGGCGATTTTTTGGAGTATTTGAATAATAATTTAATCTTAGTTTGTTATGACTAATCTAATCTATTTTAAATTTTCATCAAGGTAATTTCTAAGAATTTCTTTAGAGTTTGAAAATACAAAATGGTTAAGTTCAAAAAATAAATATGATTATCCACTGCTTTAGTATGTTTTAAAAGAAAATGAATTACAATTGGTGAAGTTCAGAAAATTTATTAAAATTTAAGCAAGGCTGCTTTTTTATTTTATCTTCTATAACTATATTTTAAGCAACGTGATTTTTTGAAAGGAATGAAATTTAGTTTAGTTTTTTAAAAATATTATAATTGTTGAAGTTCAGAACATTTATAAAAATTTAACCATGGCTGTTTTTTATTTTAAATTTTAATCTTAGTTGCAAAGCCATTGCCTGGTATATATATACTTAACATCAAAGCCATGTTAGAGTGTAGCGTTATTAATGCCTCAAATGTTTCCCCGAGAAGATACATATTAGGTCTTTATATATGTTACTCCATAACTCGAGGAGGAGTTTTCTAGCAACCAAATTAAAAGGGAATACAAACAGTGTCCCCCAACATATGCACTTTAGGAAACAGCTGTAAGATAAAACAATCTCAATGACAGATATCAGGGGCAGGGCGAGCAAATACAGGGTGGTAGGTCAGGTTTGCCTAAACAAGAACGCCTTGTCACCGATTATGTGATCATCCTCGCCCAAGGAGGTAGACTCTGTAACCAGCAACCCCCCGAAGGATGGATAGAAAGACAATGGTGAGAGCAAGGAGAAACTAGTTTCGCAATCCTAAACCTACCGAGTCATCCGTCCAATAAAGCGATTGAATTCGCCTCTTTTGAATTTATCCGATCCCCTTACACAGCCTACTACAATAAAACGAAAGAAAGGAGAGTATTTCCCCACAATTAATGGCAGCTCAAAAGTAGCGCCCGTTATCCAAAACACCCTAACAGCGCTGCGCCAAGGTAAAAACATTTTGGAAAGTAAACTATGAACCAAGCTACTACAAATACCTTTACCCCATAACTCATCGCCAGCCAACTCATCAACAGTTAACCCATCAAGAGCTAACTCATCACCACCTAGCTCATCTCCAGCAACTCCTAATCAGCTAACTCATCACCAACCAACTAATAACTAGTTAGTCATCGCCTGAGTTATAATTTATACTTTAAAAAGAGTGATCAAGGTATAAAGTATCAAAAAGAAAATAAGAAATAAAAATATGTACAATTTATTAAAATAGCATAACTTATATATGGAAAATTAGAAAACAATTTATTCATTACTTCATTGCTCTCTTAGATTTAATAGAAAGATTGTGAAATGACTACTTAGATATTAATATCAATTTCTTCAAAATGATCTTCAATAAAAATAGGAAACTAAATGTTTTTTAATAATTTCTAGGTATCCATATATATTATTTCCTGATATTTGGGTCGTATAATAATAACATTTTCAAAGTGTCAAAAATATGTAGAGCTATATTTTAATTAGTGAATCGCTATAGTTTTTATATTGATGTATTTTTTATATAAATTTATTGAGAATATTATTTATATTATGTGTAGAAATGTCATAATTAAGGTTTAGGTTTGGCTATTTTTCTTTAATTAGAAGCGTCTCTGCTACTTTTCGATCTTTTTGCTGTTGGAATTCTAATAATTTTAAAGTTTTCTAATGTGTCGTTATTTCTTGTTGTTCATGAACGTTGCTTAACTGTTCACTGTTTTGGCTAGCTTCGAAGTGGTGTTTTTATGGTTTGGTTGCTAGACTATTTGTGCTATGTCCGATATTTTAAGACGTACGTCACCAGGGCAGTTTAATTGATATAACCATGGTTTTCCTTTAAATTACAACATGAATATTTAAGAGAAACTTCCTTGATCGTGAAATAGAGAAACAAAATAAAATTTAAATCACATCATTAAAATTTTCTAAACTCATGTTAGAAATTTTAAAGAACACCACTAATGTATAATTCTCTTAGCAATACTCTTCCTTTAACGCTATGCAGACACATAAAAAAATAGGCTATAGAATTCCGTCAATAAAAAAACTCACGAATCTTTCTAAACAAACATGAAACTAATATCTTATTCAAAGGCTAAATTTCGGTAGGTGGAACAGACCTAGGACAATACAGAAAAAAATTGCAACTAAGAAATCAGTACAGCACAAATATTTAAGTACGCAACGCAAAATATTTAGAAAGAATAAATTAGAATAGTCTTAAAACCTAACGAAAATCATTTTCGATCTCTCAGTCAAATAACACCCCAAAGGAAATAATGACAGAAATGTAATAAAAATAATTATAATCAAAAGACTATAGAACGAAAGAGGCACTTTGTAATGGATAAAACAACTTATTTCCAATAAAAACGCATTCAAACAATGTTAAAAGAAAACATCCACCCCGAATTAAACGTAAGATAGAGAGATCTTTCAAAGACATATATGCTTTATCAAATATCCATTAATAAAATTTGTCCTTAATTAAATAGTTTAATTCTGTTTGATCACTTTATTAAACAAAAGATAACTGAGGTTACTTTCATTCAAAATTTTCTTCAACCTGCTTCATAAAGTTTTAGCGTTAAATTTCCAATAAATTTCTTCATCCATCAATCTCAGATTCTCTTTGGGGAATTTGGGCGAAAATCTGTTTATAAAGGGTGTTCCATTAAGACGCATTGAAGTTAGCAGTAAATAAAACAGCGTTATTGGTAAAAATTTATGAATTTCAATATTGGATCATGTTATTTGAGTCATGGCAATTATGTGTGAAAAATAATATCGCCTAAATTTCCTTAAGGCTTCGGCGGCATACCTCCACTTGATCTTACCAATATGCCTTATTAACGCATCCTTCAGGTGTTGAATTGTTGTTGGCTTGTTGACATAGACCTTACTTTTGAGATGACCCCAAAGGAAGAAATCTAAAGGCGTCAAGTCACACGATTGTCGTGGCCAATTGACTCGCTGTTTCGAGAGATGATGCGACCTGGAAACTTCTAATTCAATAAAGCCATTGTTGTATTAGCTGTGTGGCATATGGCACCATCCTGTTGAAATAAAAAATCATCGACATCCATAGAATTCAATTCAGGCCATAAAAAGTTGGTTATCATGGCACGGTATCGCTCGCCTGTCACCGTAACAGAATTCCCGGCATCATTTTCGAAGAAATACGGCCCAATGATTCCGCTAGCAAAAACTGCACACCAAAGAATGACTTTTTGTGGATGCAGTGGCTTTCGAACAATCTTCCTGGGATTTTCATCATCCCAAATGCGACAATTCTGCTTATTAACGAATCCACCAAGATGAAAATGGGCTTCATCGCTAAAGATGATTTCTTGCGAAAAATCATCGTCGGCTTGTCTTTGCTCGTGCATCCAATTGACGAATGTACGGCGCTTCAAATGGTCAGCTGTCTTTAGTTCTTTTGTCAATCGAATTTTGTAAAGGTGTACAGACAAATCTTTTGTCAAACTTCGATGTAACGTTGTTGTGGAGAGGTTTAATTCGTGCGCGCGATGATGAATAGAGGTGTCTGGATCTTCGGCCACAGTCTCCCACACTGCAGCAATGTTTTCAGATGAAACGCGTAAACAAGCACGCAGTGGCGTTCTCATATCTGCCCCCTCCCCGTTTGTTTGAATTTTCGAACAATTTTTCCAATTGCACTCTCGGTTGTTCGATTATGTTGACCAAAAAAAATCGCGAAGTGCCCGAAATGCGTTTCTGTTTGAACGTCGATTTTTGTAATAAGCTTCGATAACTTTAAAACGTTGTTCGATTGTTAATCTTTCTATGGTTGAAATTGCCAATAGCTGAAGTTGTTAAATCTGAAAGAAAAAGAAAAAAATCCTTAGACGCTTAAACTTAACTCACATTTAAAATTGGTCCAAGTTATTGGAACACCCATTATAAAGGCACTTTGACGTCAGAATTCTTTATAGATGTGTAAATTATTTTGAATGTTCTGCCGCTGCTCAGACTTACAAATGAAAAAAAAAGTAAAAATATTATCTGTTAGTGTACGTTTCTTTTGCTGATTACATTTTTAAAGAGACATATATTAAAGTGGAAAGAAATGTATGGAGCTTATTTTTGCAATAATTTGGTCGTTTCTTAGTAGATATTAACATTAGTAATACGTTGAATACATAAATATCTCTCGTGTTAATATTTACAAATTCTGTTTATTGAGTAAATAAAAAAGCGGTGGACACAGTTATCAATAAAAAGTAATGCTCTTATCGATAATTTTTCCTTACCTTCTAGAAAAAAGTTATATTTGAGGCTTCTTTTCTTTTAATAGGGAGGTGGAAACCATATACCTTTAGCCAATAACCCTAAAAAAACATAATGATTAATCAAATGATAATTTTAATCAATAATGGCTATGAAGGATGAAAAGATATTTTTAGATCTGATTTGGAATAGTAACAAAGTCTTTTTTGTTCTAATATATTTTTATATATTTACCAGCAAACCACCAATCTGCTATTATTTTTAATATCTAATTGAATTTAATCTCGCATTAAATTAAAAATATTCCGTCTTTACCCTTCCTCGATTTAAAATCAGTTTAAAGTTGAGAGCGTTGATGATGACCTTCATTTATTGATCTGAAGTTCATAAACGAAAGTAGTATAATTCACTTATATAAGCCAGTGGTATAATATTTCCAAAGTTAATTTTATCAAGTTTGTATTGTTCATATTTGAGTTTTTTCACATTATATTGAGTTTGACTGCAAGTTTTTATCTTGTTCTTTGTTTCTTTTCTAAATACCGTCATTCTCTCTCTCTATTGTAGCTGTCTTTGTTCTGTGGGCAAAAATGCCCTCGTTTCAATAGAGATGCATTCCACTTGTAAATAATTGCCACAATTTCTCCCCCCTTCTCCACAGATGAATGAGTGTACCCAGTGAGTTTTTTGAGTGGTAGAGGATTGTGTAAAACACAGAAAACTAGAGATCACTGGCAACTACGGCATTATTTAGTTGAATGATTTGGCAGGGAGTATAATTCCTCCCTTGGCATATTCAAGACACGTCAATCAGTCACTCGTCCGTTGAAAGCCAGCTGATCTTGACAATTCTATAATTCTTTAAATGTACGAGTATTTATTGTCTGTGAATAAATATTGCGAGATTATTTATACCTCATCGCATAACTGGTGACCATTTCTGAAAATTGCACTTGATCATGTATACTTTTACTCAATCAACAGTGATCTCAGTCGTCTTCATGTCTCTCGCATGAAGTGGTCTGCTTCACGTGATGCTTTAGTTTCCTTGTTATAAGTGCCAAAATACATAAAGGGGGGCATATACGATACCAGATTATGGGAGAGGTTTTAAGTTACCATTTGGTTTTAGCGGTTTGTGAGTTCATGGTCGTTAATTATAAGGGTGTGTATTGAAGAGTCATCGTTGTTATTGTGCTCGGCGGGTGACGAGGACTCTAGGTAGTGGGCCTACTTTACGTCTCTGTTGAATTCGTTCTGACTCCTAATGATTTTTCGCGATGGTTATGCTTTAGGCTGGGCTTAGCGAATGTGGCTTGGTAATCTGGGTAAGTAAAAGTCTTAGAAAGGACGCAGCAAATAAAATATAACTTTATTTTTAAATTAGCTTACTAAAGGGGCAAGAGAAAACGTCTCTTGCCGCAGAACTTATGTTAGTAAACGGGATTACGTGAAGCTACTAAAGGAATGAATTGAGTTAATGAGCAAGGAATAATGATTCTAATCAATGAATCATGAGGGTCTACCTATATTAATATATATATATATATAAATATATATATATATATATATATATATATATATATATATATATATATATATATATATATATATGTATATATTTCGTCTAAAATGATCTAGTTTGTTCGTCATTTCCACGTTTTGGGTGGAGTTTCCAACAGCTCTGCGTACCGGTTGTGGCTTCATATTTCCCATAGATTTAGCTCTATTATAGGGAATCGCCGGTTGCAGATTTCGGTGAAATTTCTCTGGTCAGAGCCTATATATTTTCAGCTTCTTATAAATGTTCCTTACACGCGTATGTTTGTTTGTGTGCGATCTTTTTATTTGTCCAGGTGTTCACTTTTATTATCTTTCTATGTTCGTGGGTTTTCACGCGACTCTAACGACCGCTTGCCTCAGATCAATTTGTAGAGTTTAGAATATTATGGTTTCATTTCCTAATACTCTTTGGCTTATTATTTTTAGAATTGGCATATTATTTCCTTAATTTACACTCATAGCAATTTTTATTAATTGATAAATCGACAGAGCATCCTTTTGTGGAGTTCCTCGCTGGGCATTTAAATCCTGCAATTTGGCGCCAGAGGCCTACATATTTTATAGAACGAGCCCTACATACCTTCCTCGAAAGCCGAAACACTGGGTCCGGCTGTGCAATTTCTCCTTTTAGAGGCAAAAACTCTTGTCTAGAAAAAGGAAATTCAGGCTGGCCCTTACTCATCTTTCAGCGAACCTAATAGTGGCATCTGATATCTTATTCGAGCTGACAACGAAATCAGGACATGTGAAGTTCAGAACTTATTTTACAAACCTTGAGACCAGCATAGGTGGCAGAACTTTATCTACAAGTTCATGGCAGTGGGTCAGACACCCCTTAGCTCTCCTTCATCATCTTCGAGATGCCACAGATCAAAAGTTTCCTAAGGTACAACATTGGCAAACCTTTCTCAGTCATCGCTCCATTCAGGTGACGCATATTTTGGACATACTGGTGTCGTTCAGCCCCTCAATAGCTTGGCATAGACGGTGGATCTACCAGCCCAGGACCGGACGACGCTTCGAACCAAGATAAATAAACCCAACGAGGTGGTTAGGTTAGGTTAGGTTAGGTTAGATCAGAATTTTCTTCTGTATAAAGTGCCTAGTAGATGGATTGCTTACTGGTTGGAAGGTGAGATCTTTCTGGAGTGAGTTTTTTCTTGAGCGTCAGGCTGCTCAGTTATGCCCGATTCCTGACTAGACCAAATACAGATGCTTTCATTGCGTTTGGCAGAAGGATGGATAAGGTCATCATCTGTAGAGAGTTTTCCAGAAGGCAACTTCCACGTTGGACCTTCGAAATTTCAAATTTTCCTTTGGTGCATAGGTCAGACCTGTTGTCTCTGCTTCGTTTTTCAAAGGTGGGCTGTGTTTATCTGTGTTCATTGACTGTAGAGTATTGGATTTCATGGGATGATTCGAGTCTTTCTCTCAGCAAAATGTTGCTATGCTTCATGAGCTAATTATCTGGGTTGCGTTAACTTCTGGATTTTTAGACAATAAGTAACAGGAGAAATATTTAAACGATCTTGACAGGTTCTTTTCCTCGAAGTCGCCTAAGGTTGTTTCGTTTAGAGTTTATTCTTAGTTATGCATTTAATAGTTGAGACTGGTCGAAGCATTAATTGATGACTTTTTAAGTGACCTGGAATGGTATCTATTGGTCAAAGATTTTTCGTCGGCTCCAACGAAAGGGTTCAGTTAGCCACCTTTGGTTTTTAAATTTTGGAGGCTGAACCAACTTTTTGTTAGCTGATTTTGTTCAACTTTCTTCCTTTCTAGGCCATGTTTTTTTAGGCTTGGTGTCTTTGAACCATTCTAATGCGCACTTTTTGGGTTAAATTTAAAATGTTGCATCAGTATCGTAGTTCATTTGTACTGAGTGTATAAACTTACCTTTGCATTTGTATCCTCTATACGAGGAAGGAATAGCAGATCATTTGCTCTTCTCTTCCTCTGTCGTTAGCTTCAAGAGCGATTTAAAAGGACATTTATTTCTGCTAACTCTTCTTTCAGTACTCAGGACTCTGGCTCAGAAGTGCACCATGCAAATACATTAATTTTAAAATTATTTTAAAATATATTTCTTTGGAGTTGGGAAAGTTTGTTTGGTCCTACTCTAATATATATTTTCCAGTGCAAATTGGGTGCAAAAACCTTACCATCACTTGTCTGACTTTGATATCCTCCAAGAACACTAGGTTTCCAGGCTGTCCACGGTAGTTCTTTAAACATTGGCTAAGACCTGGTGTGGTCAAACCATTTATTTAAACTATAAAGCAAGCTACATCGGGTATGTTTAGTGGCAGGATGAGAGATCAGTTTTGAGTGGGCCATATGTTGTAGCAAATCATGGTTTAAATCGTATAATAAACTATCAATTGCAACTTTGATATTGCGGGACAAATCAGTGGTGCAATCTTTTACATTTTCATGGTGGATTTTGTTGGCAATTATAATAATTGCCATACCCATATTCCAAGATTTGCCTGAGGATCGATTTTTAAATCAGATCAAACATTTTATCTCCACTTTGATTTCTAGTGCTAAGGGAGGTTTTCAGTTCTCTGTAATTACTCCTTCAGATCCTTTCAGGGGGCAGCAAAAATCACTTTGAAAGTCGGAATAGGCCAGCAAAACGACTTGAGCCAATTTTCATATCTTTCATAAAAAACTTTTCTCTACATAGTTAAATAATCTATTTTTTATTAATTAAACATGTTTAAATAAATCATAGATTTTCATTTATTTTGGCTTCTCAATCTGAAATCGTGTAAACGCATCTCACTTCCCTCTGGACTTCAGAAAGAATCCTTTTCCGGGTCAACAACAAATCCATGGTCAATTGTCTTCTCTTGTCACATGTGGCAGTTCATTGTCCTAAATTTGAAGCGCAATAGCAACAAGACCATATCTTTCATAAAGTTACTAAGGTAAGATCTGTAAAGAAAATAACTAAGGTAGACAAAGGGAAAATTCTGGAATATACATAGCCACGGGTCAGAATGCAGGGATTGGTACCTGGAGGGGATGGCGTTCATCGAGCTTTCATTTTAACCAGCTTAGCGTCCATCGGCGTGTGCTTACAAGAGCAAAAGGAGCCGCAATTGTCTTATATCCTAATGCTAGGCTCAGTACGACCGAAACAACAAAACTGGAAAACCAAAGGCAAAAAAACGAAGAAAGAAACAGCTCTGGCGACGGAGCGCAGACGCAGTAAAAGTGCAACTGATAACCGAATGTGATTAATTCTCCTTCAGGACAATGAGCTGCCGCATGTGATAACAGTTGATAATTGACCCAGGATTGTTTTTTTTCACGGATCAGGATTCCTTCTCAAGTGCAGAGGGAAGTGAGATGTGTTTACATTGTTTTAGATGAGAAGCGAAATGTTATATTTGTAATCTTGAATCCATCTACAAACGGAGATATTGTTGCGAGTTTTAATTTAACCTAACCTAAATTAAGCTAATTGCAAGCGATAGGTAAAAATATAAAAAGGATGGAAACCATTCAGTTGTTGTTTGTGAATCACTATGTTAAAGGGATCAGTTCTCCCTCATCTTCTGATTATTTCAGTCCCATTATCTCGTTGGGAAAAGGAATGAAGGAGGCGGAAAGATGATCTCAATTTAATCAAAAGAGGGTGATTTTTTAAAGTTCGGCTCCCACTACTTGTTTGGGAGAACGATGATGACAATAATAATATTAAATATAACATTGTATCTAAAGTTGTGTGTGGTGAATAAACACATATTTGCTTCCGAATCTACGCGCTGAAACAATCATACCATCTTTCTTTCCAATCATGAATAACCTTGTCACTGTAGTAACGCAATCATTGAGGTTGGATCTTACCTGAAGTATAACTTGGCGTATTGGTGGACGCTCTTTGGAGTCTAAAAGACTTCTTTACAGGATACCAACCAATCATTTTAACTACATTTGAGATCCTCAAGTCCTGATCTAAAGATCCCGATGCAATACTTTTAGTAACTATCTCCTTGCATTTCAAGCCACTTTGATGCAGAGCAACAATGGTTCACGTTTTTCAAAGGGAAAACCTTTCTGGAATTGAAAAAATTCAAACATTTATTTATATTGAAAATATTACGAAATAGATTATAACCATACAAAAACATTCATTCAAAATATATTTGTCATCATTTTACGCTTTCGATGGAATAGCAAAGCCCCAGGCATTTTTAGTCGCGTACGAGTAAAGTCGCGGGCGATTCTACATCTCACTATATCAGTCCATCGGTCCCCGTTTTGCTTTTTTATAGTTTTGGTAATAACATTGTAACTAATCGCCCGATTCTAACGAAAGTTGAAACCCCTATGTTTATATAGTTTTACATTCTCTTTCGAAACATCACCTACCCAACCAGGACCTACCCCACCACCTCTTCTTCCACCTACACCACCTACACCAACAACACTACCAACATCTACATCATACCACCAATAGCTATATCACCTACACCATACCACCTACACCACCAACAACTACACTGCCAACACTTACAAAACTACGCCAGCTACAACGCCTGCGCCACATGCACCACAATAATCTACACCACCAACACCAACACCTACACCAACTACAACACCATCACCTACAACACTAAACAACCAACACCTACCCAACCGCCTCCTACATTGACACTACCTACGGCACATAATCCACGATAACCTAAACCATCACTACCACCTCTTACACCAACACCACCGATAACACCACTTACACCAACTACACCACCATCACCCCCACCATTACACCACCATCACCTACAAAAATACACTATCACCACATAAACCACCACCTACACCCCTACCTACACGAATAAGGCACATACAAAACCAACCATAACCCTACCATCTATACCACCACTACATACACCTACACCAGCACTACCTGCACCGCCACTATCACCGCGCCTACACCACCGCCACCACCTACAACACCACCAACTACACAACCACCTCCACCACGCCACACCACCTAAAACACCACCACCTAGACGATCACATATACCAGCACCTACACCACCTATCCCGCCCACATCACCTCTACCACCTTACCTCTTCCACCTATACGACCAACACTGTCACCACCTACGCCACTTACATCCCTAGCCATTATGTACACCACCACCACGAATTACAACACCCAAACCACCTACACATTCACCAACTACACCACCGCCGTCTACACCACCGCCTTCTACACCACCACCACCCACAACATATTCAACACCACCTTCTTCACCCTCACCAAGTACAAAGCCACAACCTACACCACCATCAACACCCACATCACCCTCACCTGCACGACCTACACCACCACCACATACACCACTGCCAGATACACCATCACCTACGCCACCACCACCACATAGATCACCGCCACCTACACCACCACCCAAGGTTAGCCCAGGAATTATTTTGTTTGGGTAATAACATCATAACTAATTCGCAGATACTAACAAGATTTGAGACCCTTAGGTTGTTTTACATTCTCTTTCGAATAATATAATTGACAAAGTCCTCTCAAGGTTAGTCGGTTAATTATTTGTTTAGAACTTTATAAATATTTAACCAATTTTAACGAAATTTGAAAGCATTATGTTGTTTTATATTATCTTTCTCTTCCTTAAATTATTGGTTATATTACGTAGGAGATATTATGTTCACTCGAGGGATAATCCTTGGCGGTCGTATTTTGGTGTAAATCAAACTAACCGAAAAGTAATGATGCTGCATGAGTCAATTTTACGATCTAGAAACACATGCCATTCAGGAGTTTTTTTCCATCGATTAAACGTTCCCTTCAATCTACACTCTGTTATACATTTCAATTCGTGTCCTCAAACGGGATCTACAAGTGGTCTTCCTAATTGGCGATAACTCAGAAATGAAACTTTTTCTTTTGCTCACCTACCTCCAAAACTTCTTCGGATTCGTGTTAAAATCATCGAACCTTTGTTATTTAAAATCTTGAACAAATCATATGTTTTATTGGAATAAAATAGATGGTAACTTTCACTTTCAACGCATTGTATCTACCGAAAGACATTTATGTTATTTACTTGTCTATTTCTCTATCCCTGTGTAATTTAATACACAAACTGTATGTAAATTTAAATATTTTAGATATGTCTGAAGAAAAAATCTCAGCATTCACCGTCATAATATCCAGCTACCTACCACATGAATATCACAGGCATTACCATACAGCCGAGATGGATCCAAAGCAGACAGTTGAATGTATTAATTACGAGGGATGACATACCAAATTGATTGGCCAGGGCTCTCTTATCTGTATCTCCGACCACTTAGTTAATATTTAACTCGCAAAGATCTGGTATAATAGAGGCCTCTGTAGAATTCAAAAGGCTTTGGCCAATGAAGATAAGTATAAATTCTAAGCTCGAGCTGATAGGGAGGTAAAGATATAAACGTATAGGTGTAATAATAAGTACCAGTTTGGTTGATATATCATTGTCGTGGTATGACATTACATTATATCAATACCATATTATATCTATGAGGGAGGGACCAATAACTTGAAAGGGAACCGACAAAAGGGACGGGAAACCACGAGTTTATACGGGATGAGTAGCGAGAGAGTGCAACGAGGTCAGGTAAATTATGGACAATGGCAAAGTTCAAGGTTATTTAAAGAGGCATCTCCAAAAATATAATTTTATTTACACAAACAATAATAAAAGAATTGATGGGTAAAATTACCTCAGAGAATTAACAGGCAAAATCACATCAGTAAATGAAAGGGAGAATTGTAGTTATAAATCAGTTTATAAAGTTAGAACTTAAGGTATTACAGGAGGAGGCTATTCCAATAGGGGGGGGGATTAACCTCAATTGGCTTACTTAATAGGGAAGAGGGACTGGCTTACGGATGTCTTCTGCACTTGAGGTGAGGCTGGGCGGAACTTCTGAGCGGGAGGTTGGAGTGATGCGGTTCTCCAAAAAAAAGGGGGAACTTCCGGTCCAAGGGAGAGTATTTCGGCTACCCGAAATGTGGAGCGCTTTGCTTTGTTGCTAGCACTTGACTTGGGACCATGAGAAATCTTCTGGGATCTGGGCCTAGACTTCTCAACTCTGTTTCTCCTCTTGGGAGTCGAACACTATTTATGTCCAAGGCTCTACCCGAGGGGGGTTAGCGGGAAACAGCTCACTTCTCGTATGGCCTCGAATCTTCTTGCAAAGGCTATTCTACTCCGCATAAAAGTGAATCGTGGGATACGCGGTTCAAGGGTACCACTTGTGGAAGAAAGGGGGGGGTAGGCCTACCAATTTAGGCCTAACCGGGTCATCTGCAGCGCGTGGAAATTCCGTCTGCTCAAGAGATTGCACGTGGGGTTCCCTCACAATCATATATCAGCCCTAGCCTCTGTATCTTTTTTAAATTTATTACTAAATTTACTCCATGATTCAAACTTCCACAAAAAAAAGCTTTAAATACTTTTCATTAGAATATGTACTGTAATTAGAAAGCGATAATGGCGGGAATATTTAACTATAGTAGGATGTTATCAAGGTATTAAACCCGCAAGGTGAGGAGGCGCAGGAGGAGAAATACCCCTGGACTAGAGGCGCTCCCATCCGACCTCAGTGTCTCGAGAGAAAGTAATGCTGTCTCTCGAGTAGTCTTTTGCACCTCTTTGAAATCTCCAACTATATTTTTCGTGACTGTTTAGACTCAGCAAAGGGTGAAAGACGGCTATAAACGTTCTTTAAAAAATCAATGAATCGAGGAAAATTTTCCAATAAGGATGATTACCTTTGTATACCTCAACAATTTAAATACACGGACAGGTAAAGAAAAATCCAAAAGAGTGATTAAAAATTAATCTTCCAATATTTTATAATTTTAAAAAAAGGGAGGGAATTAAAAAAATAATATTAGCTTTAAATTTGAGTTATTTCCATTTTATTATGGCATCATTTCTATCACAGGTGTTATTAAACATTTATAACATAGGTCAATTAGGGATGATAATAATAAATTCGACTCTTCCCAAATTGCGACTCGCCATGAGTTGCAACTCGCCGGGTTGCGACTGTTTATGTTTGTCAACTCTTCCTGATCTCGAACCTTTTCTGGTTTTTAACTTGTCCGGATTTGCGAGACTCTTAACGATTTTTTACTCTTCCTGTAATGCGACTTTTTCAGATTTTGCCATTCTTCTTGAGTTACTACTCTTCCTATTTGACGACTCCTCCTGACTTGCGACTCTACCTGATTTAGGACTCTTCCTGATATGCGCCTCTTTACGATTTGCTAATCTTCAAGATTTGCAACCTTCCTATTTGAGACTCTTCCTAATTTTCAACTCTTCCGATTACTAGTCGTGTAATCAAATTGCGAACCAGATTTTTACTTCTAAAAATCAAATTTCAAATGTATTAGAGTATCATCTAGCTCTGATATGCACGAGAGCATCATCTAGCCATCACATTACCATGCTCTGAAATAAAGCAACATTTGCCATATAGGGAAATAATTTGAAATATACCCTAATTAGTTTTCATGCACTTAACTAATTCCTTTCAACTTTTCTAGTTAGAAAGTTTACTTATTATGAGTCAAATCAGCATTAATAGCTGAAATTACTCTCTGCTAGTATGTATAAGGTGAGCATTTGTCCTCTTTGTACATGTTTCATGGTCCTTTCAATATCTCGTTTGATTTGTCAAAAATTTTCTAGTTGTTTCTTTTGAATTTTGGTATCTTAAGAAAAGCTACTATCAGGAGGACTCAATCGGATAGAGTTGTAGTACGTTGGAAGCGCTTGAATCAAAAACTAATTTACAAAGTAGGCAGACTTTCATCTTCAGTCTGACAATGATGTGTGGTAATGAAATGAAATGAAAAGGAAAGTGAACTACAAATTACAGATCACCCGAACATCCCTCTCAACTCTTACAATCTTCGGAGTGGCCAGGATTGAGCAAAGGGAGAACGACCCGGGCGTCACTTCCCTGTAGACCTCTGAACCTTTGCTACTCGGAGCTGAAAGGGTTCGGGAGTAGGTAGCAGACTTTCGCTTTTTTATCTCTTGTGATGTCCCTCTGCTGGTAGAGGAAGTTTAAGGTACTGGAGTTTCTGCCTTTCTTAATGGACTTCGTTTCTCTTTCTGCACTGTATTTTGTTGACTTTTTTTTCCGTGTCTCAGACATGTTTTCTGGTTATATCATCATTTCTTTCCTCCGTTTACCCCTTAGAGTCATTTAGCTCTGCTATTATTGTTTGTTCTATTTTTTTCACTTTAATCATAAAGATAGTTGATGATCCTATTACCTTCGGTAACTTAAGAGGTTCCACTCCATTGTCTAACAGCATATTTTTGAGTGCTAATGCAGATTATTTCTTTTTCTATATTCTTATGAGCCTGTATTTGAAATATTCATCACATACGTGTCTAAAATTCACGTGAAGATTTCTATATTTATAATACCATCGAGGTGTATCAGTCTCAATGGCCCTTGTGGGTTGTTTCTGGCTATGGATCCATGCCTATTCCTTTGAGAGTTTCCTTATTTTGCTCTATTTCTTTTTCGTGATTATTGATGGTATATTCTTTAAAGGCACAGCATGGCTATATTTCTGTGATTTCTTTGTGAAGTGATGAATTTTCTTGGTATTTTTTGGGAAACAAAAGCAAAAATGTCTATTCTGCATTTTTTCTCTTAGCAGTGCATCGCTGTATGATCCTCCATTCCATATCATCTCAAAAATACCCTCCCTTATCACTCTGCCGAAATAGCCTAGTCCTATATGCGGTTCTCAGGTAGGTGCGGGCTCATGATTTGAACCCCTTTTCTGTCTCCCTAACAAGGTCTCATGCAATGGTTCACTATAACCTGCTTCTCAGTATCAGTTGTCGAATTATTTTGCGCTAGGAAGAAGAGTGCGAGCGTGATAGGTAGAAAAAAAGAAGTAAAACGTTTTAAGAATAAGATAGCAACATCTTATTGCACGAGCCTTAATCTACAGTTAACCAGTGTTACGCTTTAAATATAAAGCACCCAGGGATACATCACTGGATGCATGGAGTTTCATGGTTTTTTTCTCAATTCATTTTGTTTTCTTTTCATTTTGTTAGTCTGTCCAATTTCTATCCCTGCCTCTTCGTGAAGTGTAATATCGGACTATTCTTTTTCTTTTCTACAATATAGGTATTTATATATATATATATATGTATATATATATATATATATATATATATATATATATATATATATATATATGTACAGAGAAGACAAATTTGACCAAAAATATCAATGAGACAAGGAAGAAGAGTTTCTTTCAAAGCGAAAAGAAAGAGACATTAGAAGATACAAGAATAAGAAGAGCAAGGAACGGCATAATCAAGCCACCCCTACAAGAAAAAATGTACTTTCCTTTGTTTTTCTTGCTCTTTGTTTTTTCCAATGCCTCTTCATCTTAATTTTTAATTCTCTTGTTTCTTGGCTCATATTTCATTTAGGTCAAACTTCTCTTCTCTTCAACTGCATTGTTATATAATCTGCAATAAAAAAGTGTTTGCATCTTTCTTTCTGACTTTAAATGCTTTTTAAAAAGGAGACATTAAATTTGTCGAAATCCGTGTGAGCATTGTTACCACCAGTACAACTTTTCTTTACTCTTTTGTTTACAACTTTTGTTTACTCTATATATATATACGCCTGATGATAACAAAAATTATAGATCATTCGATGAAACCGTTCATATAGTGTAAATAGACATTAGATCTATCAGGAACTCCTTTTGCTTTAATTACAAATTTCAGACACGATCTTTCTACACACCGTTTGTAAATTTTCATACAGTTCTGTTTTAGTGTTTTAGTTGTACTTTTAATACTTCATATTGCCTTTTCAGTGACCTCTCGCAAGTGTTTAATAAATTTAAGTCTGAGCTCTGTGATGTCCACTACATACTCTTCATCCATATTTCTCCCAAACATTTCTTGGTGTTTTTGAATGTCTGGCAGGGGACATTGCCCGGCTGAAATATAACTTCATTTTTTAGTGTTGTGGGATGCAATATCTGGATACATAACTCAAATACTTTTGACAACACGGTAGTATAAGTTGTGAAGTTCTTTGTTTCCTAGCATATTAATCCTTATCCGATGGCAGAACTACGTCTATGCTAAATAAGATGGAACCAGCTATGCCAGACGAAACGCCTCTCCAACTCCTTTTCTCACAATTATAGCCCAAAAGTTTTTCTAAAAATGTTAAATTTTTAAATTATTTTCTTCCAAAAAATATTTAGAATTAAATGAATTACATTTAAAACACCAATTCAATAATCTTTATTACATATTAGTAATTACTTTCATCTGGCCAGATAACTTTAGACCATTTTTCATGTATGTGTCCAATTTTTGAGATGTGCTAGTGAAGATACTATTTTTAGCTTAATTAAGATATCCATGGCTTCCTCTTTACCTTACATTTCTTTAGCTTTTAATTTTTAAACTTCCCAACAAGTTTAGAAAATCTTTCCCTGCGATTTTGGAGGCAATTGCAGACCGAATTAAAAGAAATCTGCTTTCTGGGCCTATTTTACCATGTTTTCTACGAAATATCCTGCCTGATACAAAACTCTTGTTCTCTTGATATATTTTAATACTGGATTGTAAAGCATATTGTGACCATATTACTTTTTTTAGTAATTTTGCCTAATCATAAATCTTGGTTAATGAAAATTTGGGTTGGTATTTTCTGTGCTTCTTTAACCTCCCTTTTTCTGAAAAATTTCGACAATCACGGTGATTAAAATGAGGTCGTCAGTGTTGTCAATCATTTTTACATATTGGATACGATAAGATGTGATTATATATGATCTAAGAAGGATAAATAAATATGAATGCGGTTTTAACTTTTAAAATGTTGATATATAAAAACTGAATAAATGAACAGGACCTAAATAAACTGTTAAATATAGCTCAATTCCAAATTTAAAAATGCAAATGTATGTTTTACAGCTCACACAAGTTGTAACTTAGCTACCTGTGTCTTTTGTACAAAAAGAAACATAGAGTACAAGTGAGCCCCTTACTCCCAAATAAATTCTTTGAAGGGAGGTATGTGAAGAAATAGATGCGTCTCCCCCCCTTTCTCACGAGTGAGCATCTGGTCGTTAACTACAATATCCTGTCAATGTAGACGCCATGGCTCACCGCCTTAACCACCTTTCACTCGCTCCTCTTACCGATGAAAAGCTGAACGGTTAAAAGGGCAAGATTTCTTCCAAGAGCGGGTATTCAATTTCACCTCAGAGACGAAATTAAAGGAGCTTCGCCCAAAGCCAGATGGTTCCACTAGGCCATCTGTACGACGCTTTGAGAAAAACCGTTGGAGAAGGAGACCTCATGCGGCATGTCCACGCATCGCCCCCGTCCTGCTCCTACTCCAGTGGGGTGACGACGTTTAAAAGTGAATATCTGTGGAAAAAAAGTAGATTACGTTGCTCCCGGCAAGAGGCCCGGGCTACCATCAGAAGGAACTAAGAAGAAGCTCCTCATCGAGCCAGTTCCTAGTGGTGGCACCGAACTTTAAGTTAACTTGACTTAAGAATCAAGTTCAACTTACTGTCGTCAGAGAAACCCCCCAAATCCTAGTAGCTCCCCAAAGCACCGCCATATTTCTCGCCCCTTAGGAATACCGGAACTAAGAAGAAGCTCATCCTCGAGCTAGTTTCTTGTGTTTACAAAGAACTTTAAGATAACTTGATTTAGGAATCAAGTTTACCTTACTTTCATCAGAGAAACCGCCTATCCTGGTGCATCCCAAAGCACATAGATAGTCGTTGCCCATGAGGAAAACCCCGGGTGAACTTGCTCTAGCACTTCCCTGACTCAAAGGATTCAAGCATTGACAAAGTTCCCGGCAAGAGGCCCGGGCTACCATCAGAAGGAACTAACAAGAAGCTCATCTTCGAGCCAGTTCCTGGTGCTCACACCGACTATTAAGTTAACTTGATTTAAGAATCAAGTTCAACTTACTCTGGTCAGAGAAACCTTCCCTATCCTCGTGACTCCCCGAAGCATAGAGATAGTTCTCACCATTGATGAATACCGGAACTAAGAATAAGCTCATCCTCTAGCCAGTTCTTGGTGGTCACACTAAACTTTAACTTAACTTACTTTCATCAGATAACCCCCCCCCCTATCCTGGTGTATCCCAAAACACAGAGATATTGGTCGCCATTGAGGAATACCCCGAGTGAACTCCCTCCAGTAATCCCCTGAGTCAAAGGATTCAAACATTGTCTCATCTATCGTCAGTGCGAAGTATTCTCCAGAGTAATCCGAAGAGAAGAAAGAAATATTCTTTCACTGTCCCGTGTGGCTCCCCCATGTGCAACACGCGCCAAAGTCCTCTGTGGCTTTAAAGCTATTTCACCCGGACGAAAACTTCGCGACAAGCGGCACGCGTCATCCAAGTAGCAACATTCTTGAGGTGACGTAACCATTGAGTTCAAGGTCCGATTCATACCCGATTTTAGTAGGGAGCTACAAAGGTATTTAAACTCCGGCATCCGTTTCTGTAAAGTGCGTTTAGATTTTTTATATTAAAGTGAGCTGTGGGTCAACCATCACTATAACTTCAAGTATGTCAGTTTACAAAGCCTCAGTTAAATTTATTGTTGAAGTTATTTCTGTGCATTTAAGGTGTCAAATTTCGTTGGTCTTTGTGATTTTGTGTTAATTGGAGTTTTAGTTTTGGAACATATTTTTATTAAATCCTCAAAACGCTAAGCAAGGCACTAGGACCCCTCAAACATTAAATAAGTAATAATCAGTTAATAAAAATAATCGATAATAATCAAAAATATATAGCACTCATATAGATAAAACATAATATAGGAGTTTTCACGTACGTAAACAACCTATATGTACGAACTCAAGCCATCACTTGGGCCTTCCTATACCACGACATAAATATTTGTTGTCAGGTTTTATGGGTATTGGAAGAACTCAGTAGAAGTTGTGTCTTGTATTCCCTTCAGGAATAGTAAATGTCTCCCAAGCGTTCGAGGAAAGATTAACATAACAAGGTCGGTGTATAAATTCGTGGTGATTAGCCTGTTAAGGTGATTAATTAATTTGTTGGTGGAGTGGTATTCCAATCAGCAAATGATTGAGATTAAGGGTAAGTTATGCTGCACGCTACCTGGTTTGTGGTTGCATAAGTACCTGAGCGTACAGCGGTGAAAAGTTATTAGACAAACACACAATGGATTTGGTCGAAAGATTCTAGCGACAAGCCCCAATGCTTGGCCTAGAAAGCGAAGATATGGATGCCTACGCCCTGTAAAACTGAGATTAAAAGCGAAGAAAGAAGAAGAGAGTGGAAACCAGAAATCGAAGAGAGAAGAATACCGAGGTGAAGTAAAACAAACAAAAGAATAATACAGTTGAAAATAGAATTAGAAGAAATAAGAATAAAGCTGGAAAGAGAACTAGCAAAAGCGTCAAGAGAACCATAGGAATGAAGAATGAAGAGGGAAAGAGAACAGACGAAAGAAAAATAAAGATAAAAATAGAACTAGAAGAAAGAAGAATACAGATGGGTAAGAAGACAGGAAGGGGGGAGCGACAAGCATGTGTACCTAAGGAAGTACCTGCAATGAAAACCCAGTCAAATGGGGAAACGATGGATTAAGAAGGAAGTAGGGAAGAGCCACAGGCATGTGCACCTAAGAAAGTACCTAGGAGGAGAACCCTGCCAAATTGGGTGACAATAAGGAAAAAGTAAGTAGGGAAGAGGTACAAGCATATGTACCTAAGGAAGTACCTACGATGAGAACCCAGCCAAATGGGAGGCGATGAAAGAAGAAATTAGTGTAAATGCGGTACACTCAGGTAAACCGAGTCAGATGGTAGACGGGGATAATAAGTATCCCATACCCGCAGTAGTCTTCTCCCAGAACGAAGCATCCACGGAGTTACCAGTAAAACTCCAAGTCGTCGTGAGCGCCCCGCCCCGCCCCGCCCATTAACGATCCCGTAAAGAAATTTTTTTCGACTCCATGAGATCGAACCCAAACACGATCTACCAGCGTACTTGTACCTTGTTAAAGGAGTCACGCTCCCCTCCTTGATGCGATACTGCCACAGGCACCTCTGGCCATCAGGGTCAGTTTAAAATTATTCAAGTACCATGCAAAGGGTAGTTTGAATAGGTTGGAATACTATAACCATTTTGTGAGATACTTGGGTAGACTCAATAATTCAAACGGCCGACTCAGACGCGGTAAGGTAATGGTCATAGAGTGCCAGTTTGATATTAACTACATCAAAGGGGCCAATTATTTAAACGTGCTCTATATCCAGAGTCGAAACCTCATTGAGGGTTATTTCAGCAACTGTTAATCGTAAAACCACGTGTTCAATTTTTTTGTTTGTATTAGTAGTTACTGTTTGGATTTATTGGATTTAAGTTCGTATAAGATTAGAAATGTAAGAAAGTAGCTGGTTAAATACCACTTTCGAGTTAAGCTCATTTATTATTGTGTAATCGATGAATTATCTTTTTGTTTTTTTTGTATTTTAAATTGTGTAGTGAAACATACCCCAGTAAGCTCGCGAGTCTTATTGTATCAACTGCCTTTATACGCGCGGGCGCGTGCGCCCAAGTTCAGAGTAATTTAAGGTAAGAGTATGTTTGACCCCAGTTAGCCGTGATAAGCTGTAGTAGATTCAAAGACATGTAACTTTTCTTTTGTAGAGTAGGTGTAGTTAATTATTTGTGTTGTTCACTGGGGATTCCCCCCCCCATTAAGTTCTTCGAAAGGAGGTTTGTAAGGGAATCGATATTCTCCCCTGCCTTAATAAGTGAGCCCCGCCCCCCCAATAAGTTCTTTAAAGAGAGGTATGTGAGGGCAAAGAATGCTCACTCCCTCCCCCTCCCTCACGAGTGATCCTCTGGTCGTTAAACACAACATCCTGGCAATTTAGACGCCGTAGCTCACCCCCTTAACCACCTCACCCTTGCCCACTTGTTTCTATGAAAAGATAAACGATTAAGACAGCAAGATATAACTTAAGAGCAGGTATTAAATTTCACCTCAGAAGCGAAATTAAAGGAGCGTATCCCAAAAGTAAGAAGCCCCTCCGGGCCATCTGTACGACGCCCTAAGAAAAACCATTGGAGGAGTTGACTTCATGCGGCATGTCCACGCACCCCCCTCCCCCTCCTGCCCCTACCCAAGTGGGACGATGACGTATAAAAACGAATATCTTTGGAAAAACGAGGTTGATTACGTTAGTCATCAAGACGACGAAGTTCCGGGCAAGAGACCCGGGATATCAACAGGAGAAACTAAGAAGAAGCTCATCTACGAGCCAGTTCTTGGTAGTCATACCGAACTTTAAGTAAACTTGATTTAAGAATCAAGTTCAACTTACTCTGGCCAGAGAAACCACCCCTATCCTCGTGACTCCCCAAAGCACCGAGATAATCCTCGCCATTAAAGAATACTGGAAGTAAGAAGAAGCTTATCCTTAAGCCAGTTGCTGGTGGCCACACTAAACTTTAACTTAACTTAATTTAAGAATCAAGTTCAACTCACTCTTGTCACCGAAAACCCCCTATCTTGGTGCTGCATGCTGCATCCCAAAGCACAAAGATAGTCGTTGCCCTTGAGGAATACTCCGAGTGAGCTCCCTCCCTCACTACCCTGAGTCTAATGATTCAATCATTGACTCATCGCTCTGAAAGTAATCAGAAGAGAAGAAAGAAGAAACATTCTTTCACTATCCCGTGGTCATATTATTTCCTGCCCAAGGCGTGTGGTTCCCCCATCTGCCACACGTACCAAAGTCGTTTGTATCTTTAAAGATATTTCGCACGGACGAAAATATCAGGAGAAGTGGCACGCTTCATCGAAGCAATAACATTCTTGAGGTGACTTAACCATTAAGTTCAAGGTCCGACTCAAAACCGATTCTAGTAGCGAGCTACAAAGGTATTTGAACCCCGGCATCCGTTTCTGTAAAGTACGTTTAAATTTATTTATATTAAAGTGAGCGTTGGGTCAACCATTACTGTAATTTCAAGTATGTCAGTTTACAAAGCCTCTCTTAAATTTATTGAAGTAATTTCTGTGAATTAAAGGTGTCAAATTTTGTTGGTTCATGTTTCTTTGTCTTAAGTAAAGTTTTAGCTTGAAACAATTTTTATTCAATCCTCAAAACGCTAAGCAAGGCACTAGGAAGCATCAGAAATTATAGATGTAATAATCAGATAATAAATAATCAATCAATTATAATCATATGTATATACGAGTGGCGGGCAATAAGTTTTGACATTCGGATATAAAGAAACGAGATATGAGGAAAAGTGTTTTATTAGTTTTAAAAATAACTACCCTCAACTTTAATGCACTTGCGCAACTTTTCCTTGAGGCTTCGAATTCCTGACAACCAGAAATCTTCAGACTGCTGTTCAACCCACTCCTGCATGGTGAGCTGGACATCTTCCTCGTTCCCAAACCGGCGTCCACGCAGTGCAGCCTTGAGCTGACGGAATAAAAAGTAGTCGCTAGGGGCCAGATCTGGATGGTAGAGGGGATGATTGAGCTTCTCGAATCCGCACTCGCGCACGGCAGCTTGCGCAACTCTGGCCTTGTGGACTTTGACGACGTTAAAGTCGATTATGGGGCGTGAGGTTTCTAGGGACCCAACGATAGAAACCTTGGTCATGGTCAAATTGTCGTGAATGATGTTGATAACACTTCCACGTGATATTCCAAGTTCTCGCTCGATTTCTTCCACCCTAACCCGTCGATTTTCTACGATCATTCTCTTCACACGGGCCACAATGTCCTTGTTGGTCACGTTTGATGGGCGTCCTGGACAAGGGTCATCTTCAAGGGACTCACGACCATGGCGGAACTCCCTATTCCAGCGAGCAATGGTTGCATAGGAAGGGGCGGTGTCAGTGTACACTGCTACCATGCGTTCATGGATCTCTTTTTCGTTCTTGCCTTTCTTGGTCAAAAATTTGATCACTGCGCGGTGCTCAACCTTCTCCATTGTTGAAAAATTTGTGACTGACGATCTGCGATCAGCTCTTGCTTCTTAAATAGAGGAGGCCGTAGCATGCGGCTGCAGGTCCCGACTTGTCATAACTTGTCCTAACACCTCTATAAACAGTCATCCCCCTTCCTCTGTTTTGCCCTACCGATTCGCAACACCTATTAACCGCCCCTTATGTAGCATTCTTTGAAATAAAGTCTAACCAGGACGAGTTTTGCCGTACGTAAACAACCTATACGTACGAACTCCATCCATCACTTGGTCCTTCCTATATCACGATATCGTTTGTTCTTAGACAAATTCCACCTATATTTCTTTTCGATCCAATAATGTTTGCTTCCGGGTTTGATGAAAAAGAACTTAAAACACATCCCCTAGCAGTTGTACTGATGTTTGCACTGTTCTCGGTGGACCTGCGCTTGTTTTAAAAACAGGAATCACAATTACTCCCTCTATATGTTTGAGAAATTTTAGCCTGGTCATTGGTGTATTTATCCTAAATAAATACATTAGAATTACAAATATTCATATTATGTGTCAGAAAAACAAATGGGCCCTCTTTTTGAAATCCTGTGAAAAGAAAATTGATTTAAAAATTTTTTCACTGTCCACTGCACCTTTTGTATTATTGTAATTTACATAGAATTAGTGGTGGTATTGAATGTTCTAATATGCTGATCGATTGACCATGATGTTGACTAAATAACGATAGGAGTATTCAGTTATACATGGAACATACAATTCCATAGTGACCTCATTATTTTTATAGGAAGATTGATGACCACACTTCTCTAGAAGTGTACTTGCAAATTCCTTTGCCAGGAGGCAAAACCCCCCAAAATATTCCAAGTTATTGGATATCCAAGTTATTGGATATCCTTATTTTAGACCTTGTATCATATCTAGTGCTACCCGTTTTCATTGCCTTTTCTGCAGTTCAAACTAATTTACCAGAATAAACCTGTGACCTCCATACATAGTTGCTGAAATTTTAAACAAATATGCTATATTCTTATAACATATCGATTGGGTTTACTAGTTGTTCATTTACACACATATCTGCTGGTGATAACATTTCCTGCCGAAGGCGTGTGGCTCCCCTATCTGCCACATGCGCCAAAGTCCTCTGTGTCTTTAACGCTATTTTGCCCGGACCAAAATATCAGGACAAGCGGCACGCTTCATCCAAGCAAAATTTTTCGAACACATTTTATTACCGCTAACATGTCTGTTGATCCTCGTTTTATCCTAGTATCAAGATTATCTGTGTTAATGAAGCGCAGTATATTTTTTTAAAACACTAGGGCTCATAGTTGCTTTGAAAATTGGCCGAGAAAATGCATCATCTTCATCTCAAATACGTGTAATCGATTCTCTTCTACCTTTAATCGCACCAAATAATATAAACATTGCACTAAGAGATTTCTATACTTCTTTGGATAGAAGCGATTCAGGATGATTTTGTTTTGGAGCTTTTTGTTCTAAATATTTTGTAATATTATCATTAATAAAAACTAAGTGAAATGCATCTAGAGGAGTTATTATATTTTTAGTGTATTTTGTAAGGCAGGGAGCTACGCTCAACGTAATATGTTAAAGTCTACGGTCTATGTTTCATCAAGGCTTCTTTGTCCATTTGGTGAAGTTTCGTGTAGTAATATATTTATGAACGCATTTCGCGACTTAAACCCCGATTCGGAACTAGAGAAGGAGGAACCATCTTCACTGAAAGACAATTGATCTTCTACTTACGAATCTTCCCCAGTAATAAATCTTTATCACTCTCATCGGTAAGATCATTACCACATTTATTTAAGAAAACAATAATTTCAGTATTAGTATGTCTTTTGGAATCCCCTTAAGGATAATAAATTCTGAAAATATACGAAAATATGTATATGAATTTGAGATGATAATATAATACAAAAAGGTAAAGTTTCCGTTTTTCCATGAAAGGGGTCAAACAGAACATTAACGATACTTTGGGGGCCAAAAATGAATAAATTACATATATACTTACTTTTCGTTTTCCAGATATGCTTTGCATAAGGTTTAGATAGAAAACTAAAAATTTCCCCAAAATACGGAGAGAAATTACAAAGATTATTAATTTTTTCTGGGGTTGGAGGATAAATTTTCCTAAACACAGTAGAAGAAGTTTAAGTTCTTTAGTTATAGTTCAACTACTTATTTACAACGATATTGAATACACGAAAGTTATATATTTAAGCTGAATCCTAAGAAATATGGGTTCAATTCTCATTTAAGGTAACTTACAATTTTATAAATTACAGAATCTTTAAAATGCTAATTAATTTAAACAAATTAACAAAACGTTTAGTCATATTAGCAAAATAAAAGTTATTTTTAGTTTATTTAATTAGTTGCTTGACTATCTTTAGTCAGGAATACAATACTTTGTTTGTATTTATTCATTGATAATCGCGTTTGTGTAAAGCTAGAAAATAAAAAAAACAAAATTCTTAAATGAAATCTTCCTGTGAGCATATCTTACTCGCTCTCACGTTACAGAGAAATTTCAATAAATTAACTACTTCATACCATAATACTTTTCATATATTTGACAAATTAAACACCAATTAAAGATTATACATATATATGGGGATAGGCCCAAATATATCTAAGACAAATTTGGGCAGAATGTTAATTTTAATGATCTTTCATATTAATACCAACTTTATTTTGGAATATTTTATTCATCTTTTTTTATTCCTGATTTTAAGTGATTAAATTGATCCTCATCTAGATTAGTTCTATTCCTTACACCTTCCCTAAACGTAAGGATGATTTGAATCGAAATACTCAAGAGTGTATTAAACACAAAGGAGTGGAAAAAAACGATTATATCAAGCTTTTTATCTACTACGTCAGGTATAGAAAGCAAGAGTCGATATCTCCCACCAGAGAAAATTACATCATCTTTGACAATGGCCTCTTAAAAGGAACAAAAGTTTTGAATGAAGTTGGGATTTAATGACGCGTAAGTAAATAAGTTTCGGCTTCGAAATGGAAAGCTACGTGCTAACAAATTTATTTTCCCCTTTGATAGACTAAAAAAATAATAAAAATAAAGAAAATAAATTGAATTTGAAAGTTACAAAAAATTAATAGCTGCGACTCTATTGTGCGGGTACAAAAACATTCAATCTTTTGTTTACGGTCTACAATCTACTATAACGTAACATAATCTAACCCAGCTTAACATAGTTTAATTTCTTTTGTAGACCGTATACAAAGTGAATATGTTTCTATAGACCACACAATAAATGAGAAGAAAATTATCTATAATATATTAAGTGTTGAAGAGAAATTTTCTTCAATTTCTGAGATAAATAAAAGGAAAAGTGATTTTAAAAGTGAGTCAGAATAATAAACCTAATGTAGCTTCCATTCGGCAGAGAAGAGGCGTGTTTTCATTCCATTATGTCGTAAAAAAGAGAAAGGTCTCTGAGTTCCTCAAATAGAGCCGTACACGTCCCGAAGATCGCTTTGCCATTTACACATAGCAACACACACAGTACGCTAAGTGCTCACAAGTCATTAAATCTCGGCAACCCTCGGCGTAGCATTCGCATTGTTCCGTATACTACGATTAGTAGTGATGAGGAGATTGTCTTTGGTTGTATCCCCTGCAATGTATGAAAAAGGAACTTGAAAAGAAGTAATGATGAGGTAGTCAATCTTTTATAGCAAATTATACGTTCACTTTATTCTCTTCCTCAAATTAAATACATGTCAGAGATCATGGCAGTGCTCCGTGCTGAGAGCAAAAGAAATTTTAAAACAATCCCTTTCCCAAAAAATTTAAAGACCCGGACCATTTCGCATCAAGAGTTTACCTTGACCCGACCTCCAATCCATTACCAGTTTCAAATCGTGTGTACTCGTCAGGAAATCAGGCGCCTAATTAGGAGGTAGCGTCATCGACTGAATGCACTTTATGGAATTATTCTACCAGAACTGTTCGCTCATCCAAACTGTTACTCTTTTTGTTTAAATGCCACTGTTTGGGGATGGCAACAAGAAGTAACAAGGAAGGAAGTACCCTAGGAGACCTTACGGTTCATTGAAAGAGGGTACCTTTGGACTAGCAATTGAGCGTACACATGGCTGCTGAATTGTTTTGCGTCCCTAAACGGCCACTTTTCAAGACTTTGTCTAGTCTTGACTTGAACTTGTCAACAGATTCACTGTTGACAACTTCCACTGGAAGTGCGTTCCACTTACCGCAAATACTGTAGGTGAAAAAATTTCCTCATAGATTGCGGTTGTAACGCTTCAGTTCAAGTTTGAAGCCGTGATTGCGCGTTCTGTTCTCACTCAGTGTGAAAATATCACGGTAGTCAACATTGTCGAACCCTCAAAGTATTTTGAAAACTTCGATGAGCTGACCACGCAGTCTACGGGTTTCCAGCGAGAACAGATCTAATTCCCTTAGTCTATCCTCATAACTTTTATGTCAGATAGAGGGAATCATTTTGGTTGCCCAAGCTTGTATGCGTTCCAACCTTGCGATTTCCTTTTGAAACGAGGGACTCCGAAATTGTACGGCATACTCCAGGTGCGGCCGAACGAGGAAGTTGTACAGACATAGTACTATCTCCTTGTTACGGTATCCAAACTGGCACTTTAAGTAGCCTAACATCCTTTGGGCTTTCTTCTCTGCCTCGATGCACTGTTTCGAGAACTTGAGGTCGCTAGTGATAGTAACACCCAAGTCCTTCTCAGTGTCACTCGATTCAAGGGCAGTTCCCTTAAGGAAGTACTGAGATTTGGGGTTTCGGTGGTGTGATTCGTGGAGTAGGTCCTGTGTAAGGAGTCTGGCGTGGCAGGTATCGCGGGCTTGTAGTTAGTAGGCCTACTTTTACTCTTACAGTCGAATTTGTTCTGACTCCAAAGTTTCACCGGGGAATATAGTTTGGGGCTTAGTTCTAAGAGGTGCCTCGGTAATTACAGATTAAATGAAAATGACTCGAAAGCAAATCGGTGATAAGTAAGCTTTCTTGTTAGCTTGGACCTACCTAAAGTGGGCACAAGCGAAACAGTTCGAGTCCTACGCGTATTTATCTAAGTTTTCCCTTATGATTAGGTAGCTGAGTCTAAGGAGGCAGGATAAAAGGATGTAAGTAAGCTAGTTAATAAGCTTTACTGAAAGACAACTTAGCTGATTATCTCTCTATCTTAATCTCTTCTCTTCTCTGTGTGTGACTTTAATATATAGGCCCGATCACTTTAAGGCACCTGACCTCTTTTCATTAGCCTGGACGCGAGTGGAGCAAATTATCAGAAATATATTCGCCAGTTCCTTTGCTGACCGTTGTGTGGAGTTATAAGAGGTACGAGGGGCGGTCCATAAGTTTTGCTAATCGGTAGAGGAAAACAGAGGAAGGGGGGTGGCTTTTGTGGGGGTGTTAGGACAAGTTATGACAAGTAAAGACCTGCAGCCGCATGCTGCTGCCTCGTGTATTTAAAAAGCAGTAGGTGATCGCAGATCGTCAGTCACAAATTTTTGAACATTGGAGAAGGTAGAGAACCCCGCAGTGATAAGATTTTTGACCAAGGAAGGCAACAATGCAAAAGAGATCCCTGAACGCATGGTTGCAGTGTACACCGACACCGCTCCTTACTATGCAACCATTGCTCACTGGAATAGAGAGATCCGCCATGGTCGTGAGTCCCTTGAAGATGACCCTCGTCCAGGACGCCCTTCAGACGTAACCAACGAGACAATATGGCCCGTGTGGAGAGGATGATCCTCGAAAATCTATGGGGAAGGTCAACGAAATCGAGCAAGAACTTGGAATCTCACATGTAAGTGTTATCAACATCATCCACGACAATTTGGCCATGATCGACTTCAACGTCGTTAAACTCCACAAGGCCAGAGTTGCACAAGCTGCCCTACGCGAGTGCGGATTCAAGGAGCTTGACCATCCCCCCTACAGTCTAGATCTGGCCCCTAGCGACAACTTTTTATTCCGCCAGCTCAAAGCTGGACAGCGTGGACACCGGTTTGCAGACGATGAAGATGTCTATTTCGCCGTCCAGGAGGGGATTGAACAGCAGTCGGGAGATTTCTCGTTGTCGGGAATTCGAAGCCGCAGGGACAAGTTGGGCAAGTGCATTGAAGTCAAGGGTAGTTATATTGAAAAATAATAAAACCCTTTTCCTCATATCTTGTTTCCTTATATCCGAATTACAAAACTTATTGACCGCCCCTCGTATGTCCGTTGAAGGAAACTAGATATTTTTCCCAAGTTGGGCATACATCCAATATCAGAATACCGTTTTGCTTTTCACGAGGCCTAGAAAATTTTAACCAGTCAATACCCATACCACCCTGTATTTGCTTGGCTTGCCCATGTTATCTATTATTACGATCATGTTATCTGGCAGCTATTTCATACCGTGCGTATATTTCTGTAACTGCATGGGAACTTTGGCTGTCCGCTTGCTTGTGACTTACTTCTCTTAAAAAATACAAAAATTGTGATATAAGTATTTGTCTTTATTTTATATTGGTTCACCACATATTACATTGCATATTATCCCATTAATTAATGCATGTACCCAATTTCAGGATTTCATAGATCCACCGGGTGATAATTTGTGGGATTCCTCACTGACCCAAGCTATCCTGCAATTTAGTGCCAGAGGTCTTCATTTTCTTGTAATTTGGGTGCCACAAAGACCCCTCCCCATCGATTTATGGAGTAAAATATTCAAACACCTAAGGAATATCTACATAGGGTAACCAATTTGTTGCATTAATAACGCTACACTATTACATGGCTCAGGTGTTAAAAATATATATATATATATATATATATATATATATATATATATATATTTATATATATATATATATATATATATATATATATATATATATAATTAACAATTATGGGAATTTTACTTGTTCTTCTGATTAAACTATATGTTTAAATTTAATAGATGATATATACATTTGATCCGTCGGAGAGTTAATATGAACCAAATATTGAGGCGTGTGAACAAATTGCCTCTTAGCTTTTATTATCATACATTGATCGGGTCGTCAATAAATCGACCAACACAGAATTAAAAAAATAGAAGAATCATGGGTCACGGGCGAATGCAACTCGTCTCCCAGAGCGCGTGAAGAATTAAGGCTTATCGTTCAATCCACTGTCGTTACAAGGCTTTATAGAGTTCACATGGTACTCATTTGTGAGGCTTCATTGTTGAACCTATTCAGCCTTGTAACGCACTTCTTAATATTAATTACAAGGAGGAAAACAAAGATTATTATTTTCCAACGATGTTATATTATTTTACATTAACGCATGCTATACATTATCATTTTACAAATATATTATTCACACAAGGAGTTATCGCTATACCTCTTCAAGATTATTTGTATTTGCATGCTTATTCGCCTACCTGTCTCAAGGAAAATAAGGTTAACATGGTACACATATATGAGGTTGGATTTATGAACCTATTCTGTCTTGTAATAGGCGCTACAAAACTTGCCTTTGCGTACCACATTACCTCGCTTTTAACTGGACTGAGCCTAAGCATACCGGGTTAATTTTAAAATTTATATATACACGGACGACTAACTCTTAACAGAAGTTGCTTTACATTAATAATTAACTTACTTTGTACCTTATTGAATTTTTCGGACTGATATACTTTTCACACTATCGGACATATACTGTTTATCTCTATAAAAAAGTACTGAATTTGGGCAGTTAAATTCATTGGCACTAGAACAGAGCATTTTCTATGTTTGTTATTAAGAACTTTAAAACGAAAAAACTGTATCTGAATGTAGGGCGTGAATTCGTCTTCATCATGATCTATTGATGCCTGTAGAAGTTCGGTATGTAGAAATTCGCAGATCTACCATTCTGATCGCTGCTTTTTCGCAAGGAGTGGACAAAGTTGATTGAGCTCTCCAGGCCTACTTCTTCTTGAGCTGAGTATAGGCTCGAGTTTGGCGAATCTCTCCTTTCTGAGAGCTAATTTTTCGTTGTGTGAATCCATTTTTGTTCTAGATCCTTCTTCTTGTTCGAGCAAAAGTGTTACAACTTATAAGGTTAAGGTTAAAGGGGGGGACTGACCACTCTAAGAAGGACTCTTTATCTTTGGTGGAGAGAATTCGCCAGGCCTACTTCGTTAACACCCTTCGAATGGTCACCGGTTGCAGAGTCTACCTTCTAGTGCAAAAAGGAGGACCCCATAACGGTTAAAAAGGCCATTTATCGAGGCCAACCTGATATCTAAGCTAGAGGCCAAGGAGAGATGGATGAGGGGACCGACTAGGGAGGCTAACGATAGCAAACGGTTATACGGAGTGATAACTTAACTTATTCTCAATCTATCCTAATGTCCTCTTCTCCTCTATGTGTGTGTTTAATATAGGCCCTGTGGAGGAATTAAAACATAAAGCCCTCCGGAAGGCCAGGCGGACATATACGTTAAAGTTCCTCCCCCCACTGAAGAGAAAGCAAGAGAAGCGAGCCACATGAGAAGAGTCGTGGGAACGTTAGCCGGCTGAATGTCAGTCAAACGGCCTTCACTTTTTGATTTCCCCACCGGATAAGTAGTCAAGAGCGAGCCGCTGTGCCAAGGTGACCACCAGAGGCCATTACGCAGCGCTCAAAGGATCCAATTAGCTACGAGATCAGGAGGCCCGTAAAGAGATCGCCACAAAAAGCGGTGATAGTCAAAAGAACACCAAGGATGGTGACGTTGGGGGGTGCTTCTAATTAACAAACCGACTTGGGCACGGCGGTGCCACCCTGCTCAACCCTTGCTCTCCACTCTGCCGTCTTACCCCTCGCTCTTCCCTTTACAGCCTCACCCCTTCCCCCTTAGATGGGGCGGTTGCCAGGCTATAAATAGCCCCTGAAGGAAAGAGAAAGGATTATTCGGTGTGTGACGATAGAGGACCAGATCGAGAAGATCGGTTCCTCGCCCAAATTTCGAAATAACTTAGAACGTTACGTTTTGTATCGGTGCCAGACCGAAGTATCCTGCACAAGCTTAGTAATAAGCTTGGCCGGAGCAACATTCCTAGTGCCAAACAGGAATTTCTCGGGTAAGATAATAGAATAACCAGTGACCCTCGAGTGACTCTCAAATTGCGATCTTAATACGGAAGAGAGAAGAAGAAACTATACCCGAAGAAGATCCAAGTTTTCCAGAAAATTTCAAAAGCTCCTCGTATACCCCCAAATCGAGAGGGAAACCCCTCAAAGAAGACTAGGATACAAAGAATTCAAGAACATCCAGAAGAGCACTCCTGAGCCAAAGAGTACAACTATACCCTTATTCCATCTCGAGGAAAATCTACAATTGGCCACTCCAACACAACGAAGCGCGAGAAAAGCCATCTAGTGACATCCGTCAACACCTAATTGTTTCTTTCAAGTAAGTTAGAATGACCATTTATATTCGTATTGCTCTAGTATAAGTTTATTACGGTACTTAAATTAACTGAAGTAGAAACAATTGTTAGTGAACCCCGTCATATTTATAGTTCGAAGAAAGAAATTTAATTTGAAGTTTAATGTTAATCTAAATGTATCACTATAAAAAAACTATTCGGCAATTGGTTTGTTTAGTTGAAGCCTATTTTAATTTGGACACGAATGAATAGCTTCTGAAATAGGCCAGGTTTTAAGTGTGGTTTGCTCCGTTAAACTTATTAGTTGATTGTAAAACTTTTTTATTTTTTCTGTAGTTAATTGATAAATTCAAAATATATATTTATTTTGGGATAATTCTGGTGTTTCAAAGGATCCTTTACGTGATTAACAGGCTCTCTACTTAAAACGGATTACACGCTGTGACACTCTCTCAACAATAACGTAATTAATAATTCCACTCAGTCAATATTAAAGTATTGTTGTCTTTCATAATCAATAGGGTGAGACTGGCGCTCTAAAGCAACAACAACAATCCTACGACAGGTCCCCCTCATTTCTGAAAGGAATGACCTCGTTTCATTGAATTAGTCGCAGGGCGGAGCCAATTATCAGAAATATGTTCTACAATTCCTTTATTGACCGTTGGGCGGAGTTATAAGAGGTATGTCCGTTGAATGAAACTAGATATTTTCTCCAAGTTGTGCCTACATCTAATATTTGAAAGACCGTTTTGCATTTCACAGGTATTGTAAAAAAAACCGGTCAAAGCACATACCACCCTCTACTTGCTCGGCTTGCCCCTGTTATCTATTATTAAGATCAATCATCTGGCAGGTGTTTCCTAGCGTGAGTATGTTTGGGTGACTACGTGAGAACTTTGACTGTCCGCTTGCTTGACTCGTACTTATCTTAATCAATATAAAATTGTAATATAAGTATTTCTCTCTATTTTACAATGGTTCACTACTTATTGCATGGCATATTACCTCATTTATTAATCCATGTACTCAATTTCAGGATTTTATAGATCCAGAAGAGCTAATTTGTGGAGTTCTTTGCTGGTCCAACCTATCCTGTAATTTAGGTGTTACAGCTACATGCGCAGTACCTGTCTCGTTACTGCCGAGCGTGATTTGCTAGCAACTCTTCTGCCACTTTAGTGCAGTATAAATAAAAAAAATGTCTTCTATGTAATGACCATTTATTTGTACTGAAAGAGTTTTTCATGATTTAAAAGCCGAGATACAATGAAGGTGTGAGTTAAGGATTTAAGAAATCCACTTGAAAAAGTTCGATACAAATAAAGATATACATAATGGAGAGATGAAACTCCGCCTAAAATGCACAAATGAATGGAATTAAATGGCAGGGAATGAAAAAACATTTATAGAGATGACAAAAAATGTTTTCCGAGCAATGAAAGCTAATAGGTTAGACATAATGATAAAATAATAATGAGTAAAATCATTTTCAGGTGAGTGACTCGTTAATTTGACATCTATAGGTCTATGGCTTTATTCTGGATTTTTGGTTAAGATGTTATAATATACCATTTAAATAGAAGAGACAAGCTCGCTTGAGAAAGACGGTAAAATTGAAGTCAAAGAAATCTGTTGCTTACCTGTCTCTTGGGTGGTGTTTTCTGATTTTGTCATCAAGTTACAATATATACTTCCTTCAAATGTTCATAGTCACTTTTGTCTTAATTCATACTTGTGTTTTACCTGTTATTTTCTACTTGTCCTGGAATTTGAGCATTTCTGTTCGTATTACAGGGTCATTATTCAGTTTCATATTGTTTTGTATTGTATGTATCCTCCACCACCCCTAGTCGGGACTTTACAAGAGAGAGAATATGGAGAAGAACAGCTGCAAGCAAACTCGAGTGATTAAAACTTCGTACTTTTCACGTATGTTCCTTTCATAAACTTGTTTTATGAGTGTTTAATGAACCCCTTCGGCATCTGTTTCTACAGTTGTCAACTCTGATCTCCAAAGATCATGTTCTCTCTTTTTCCTTTCCCTCAATTTTCTCACTGCCTTATACAACAAATTAAGCGTGATAGGGACACGGGATGCCTCTGGTGTAATGACTCTTTATTAGACACGTTTTAATAGTATATTCCTGTTTTCGAGCTGTGCTGAGCATTAGGTTAGACACAGGATTTTGAGGCAACGCGCGAGAACAGAGCGATATAGATTCAAGGAGAAATTGACGGAAGAATGCTGGACATATCTAGAAAATAAGAGAGAGATAATGTATGTGTGCGTGAGTTTGGGAGAGAGAGAGATAGCGAGAGAGCTAGCGCCAGAGCTCTTTGGCCGCTGAAATCTTATTCAAAGAATGGGGTGCATTCATACCGTTGCTTTTGACTGGAACAGCTCAGGCAAAATAAGCATTTACCCTATCTATTTGCACCAGTTGATGGGATTAAACCCGCAACAACCCATATAAAACCAATAACCAACAACCTTGTTGCAAATTTACAGTGCGGATTATATCACTTTACAAGGAAAATCTAAGGTGGATTTTCATATATATGTGCAGACGAGCATCACCATCAGCGCCGATCTTCAAAGTTTTACGTGATGACATTAACAATTTGAAGACGCGAAGAACGACACTTCAGTTTACCTCTGCAAAGTAAAAATCACCACGAGCCAGAACAAAAAAGAATCGCGATCTCAGAGGTCGGTCAGAAAAGCGGCTTTCTACTCATGATAAGCACAACACACTTGATGGTTCATGCCAAAAATGGCAGGAAGGCACCTCACTGAGACAGAGTAATGGTGAGATCTTTTGCGTTTGAATCGAGATCATTTGAGGTAATTTAGCGACACTCGATGCCGAGTTCAAACATGTTTGAGGTTTCAGCCTCACCAAAGATATGCAGTAAATTTTGACATGAAATTCAAAGCACTGAAGAGATTGAAGCAAAGGGTGCCATTGCTATGATTCAACATGATTGTCACAGAGTGGCACGAAGTGGCCGGATGAGAAGAGTATACAAGCTATATATTCACTCTTACACCGTCGCAAGATGAAAGATGAAAGCGATGGGGAATAAGTTAGAAAGAATCTTACACAGGGTAAAAGAATAAATGAGGCGCACAGGGCCACACACTGTTAGTGTCACAACGGCCAAAATTGAGTTATGAATACCATGTGTCTCTTCAGTCTTTCTTCTATCTTGGTAAAAAACAAGGTATAAAAATATATGCAAAACAAGCTTTAAAGCCAAGGGTGTAAGGGCTGATCTCCTTTAATATTTTTCCCTCTCAAGAGCCCTTTAAAAATGACTGGAAGCATAGAACCACATGATCACCAGTCATGTCGGCCAATCATAGGAGCGCTTTTAAAACTGTTTAACTTTGGACACACTCTCAGCCAATCAGCAAACAGATTAGAGTCAGCGAAATGGCCGCTCTTTGTTTTTGCTTCCTTTCTCTATGCTTGCTTCTTTTCACGTCTTGTTATGTTCAAGAGTGCTAGTGTTTTAAAACTTGCTATATAATTTTTATTATTATCAATTAATATTGCTCTTGGTGTGATTTATTATTTAGGGTAATAATCATAATGAGTGAGTATCTTAGTAAAAACTTGCAATCAAACAAAAAAGGCATAAGAATGGATACACGTGAAAAAGGTTGTTAGCAAAATCTTGTGTAATGCAGGAAAAGCATACGTAAGTCGAAAAACTGGGAAATTACTACATCAAAGAAAGATAGGGTGCCCGGCAAGGATGGAAATTTTCAAAACATTAGAATGGACATTATTAATCAAGTTTTTAATGAATTCTGGAAACTTGGAGATTATAATAAGCCAACTACTCATCTCCAAAAAATAATGGACTCTAGTTGAAGATAAAAGAGAAAAAATTCTAATTCAAGAAAAAGTATTCAGACAGAAGATGAAAAACGAGTTAAAAGAGATATTCCCTCCCCCCTACTGCACATTCGCATTATGCCCAGCCAAATCTCCACACAGAAGATACCTATCTTTTGAATTCACCAGCAGTAAATGTTATGAACTATACAAGGAATGGGTACAAGATTCCTTCCTTAATTAAAGAATAATCACAAAAAGGTTTATAATCATCATTTTAATAACAATTTCATTATTAGAATAGCTCCATACAGAGTTGATTCCTGTAATAAATATCTCATTTTAGTCAATAAGTTTAAAGCAGAGGAGAGTGGTGAAAGAAAGGAATCATTGAACAAGAGTTAAAAAATAATAAAGAAGAAGCTAACACAGGAAGCAAAATACTTGTCCGAAAAATTGAGCATGCTACCATTGAGGATGAAAATACCATGGCTGTATGCTTTGATGATCAGCAAACTTTGCCACCTCCCAAACCTGAGGTAGGAGTAGCTTACTACAATAGGAAATTCTGGACCTTTGCATACATAATGTGAAGAACAATGACTCAATAATATATGAAGACGAAGCATCGAAATTATCAGCTGTTTAAAAAAATACATTGATGCTCATTATGTTACTGGTATGCAGTGCCTAGTTTTTGTTTTCCTATAACTGTGCAGATCAAAACAAGAATATTAACTTGGTATTGTACTGTATTAGACTCCCGCATGAGAAGAAATTCTTAAGTATTACACACTTTTTAGTGCCCAGGCATTCCTACATGCCATGCGATAGAAGTTTTAAAGTTATTGAAAAGCATTTACAGAAAAACAACAAAATTTACAGTAAGAGCCAATACATTTTTCACATTAAAAATTCAAGAACCCCTACATTTGAATTCATTGACATGAGTCAAGATGATTTTTACGACTTTGATGTTTTCAAAGAAAAAATAACTAAAAGGAAGACCAGAATCTTCATGTCCGCAAGACAGTTCCTTTACGCTGCGTTATCCTAAAGGTTTTATAATAAAGCAATCGCACGCTGACAATGTTCCTGGAACCAGAATCCATTTGGCAAAAAAGTCAAAAAAGCCAAATTACAAGAGGAAATGGAAAATCAAAAAATAGAGGTCAACAGGAACAACATGAAATATATGCATTCAACCATGTACAAGTTGAGCTTCCAAAAAAGTACAATGCACCCATTCTACTTTTTCAAGCAAAACTGGCTGACATCAAGAACGTCATACCCTATGTGATTGTAGAGGAATAAATATAATGAGGACAAGCAGACGCTAGTTGTTTATACAGCGTCAACCGTTACGCTCCGCATGGGCCAAGACTTCTGCACCCCCTTCGCCGCTGCCGCAAGACCCGTCGAAGTTGCACGTAAATATGGATTTCGGTGAGCAGATTATCGTAATTTACGATATTGGTGGGGTAAACTTTCATCCCGGAGTCAAGTAAGCAGGAATTGCTCCCTTCGACCGTTAATATAAAAATAAGAGGGGGTGAGAACCTTTTTAATGAAAATATTGCCGTTTAAGGCTTCGTCGGTAGACGAAGCCTTAGGCTCACTAAGCCCTACGATTATTTATGTCTATTTTTTACAAAATAGACGAAATCTCACCTCCACGTGCGTAAAAATGAAGAAGCGAAGTGTCATAGCTTTGAAAATTTATGCTTTAGGAGAGGGGCATAACGGTTGGCTATTGATGGTTCGCCCCTCCTAAACTACCTCATTACCTTCCCCTCACCCTCGGTGGATAATCGACGTATATATTTCGATCTTGAGAAATTTGGAGAAGAATTCGCGTAGCCATCGAGAGATGAAGACGAGTCCCTGAGTTAAACAGAAAATAAAGAAGATAGTTAGAACCAAGAGGGACTTACCTTCTCTAGGCTGTTTCTTTGGTTGCTTAGAAGAGCAGACCGGTGGGATCGAGCCTAACTCTTCTACCATTCTCGTCCAGAGAAAATCACGTATCTCAGTTTGCTGAAAAAGCAGAGATACATACCCCTCACCATTGAGAAAGACCAAAGTGAATTCCCATTCGAGAAAAGATTCACATCTTGGTTAAGTCTCATTGTCGAGAAGCCAGAATTGGTAACACAGGGATTGGGATAACTTCCATTCATCCAAGATCCACTCACTTACATTTTCAAGTCGAGAGAAGCATCGTCATTCGCTTCAACCATCTGGGGAGAAACATCAGCTGTTTTCCCGATCTCCTCGCATCACCGATGACGTCCGCAGTCAAACTCGCCCAGACGGCTCACTTTCAAGGTGACCCAACTGCGACACACTCCGAGTTAAAGGTAAAATGAATACCCCAAAATATTCATTTTGTTATTTCCCATTCCGTGCGTAAGTGTATTCGTAACAAAAAACATTTCAATCTAGTAGTTGTAACCAAAATATTTCAATTTCAAATGACTTAAGAACACACATTAATAAAGCTCAAATCTCATGTATTAGAAGTTATTTTTGTGTCATTCATGTCGTATTACTCATCTGTTGTGTTCATTTTATGTGATTAAAAGTATATTTTATCGGAGTTGTTTAATTAAATCCTCGAACACAGCATTGACAATAGATTTATCATAATACGAAGCCTCTCTGGTTATATAATTAAATTAGAGCACTCCTTTAGAAAAGTAGAACGGATTAACTCATGTACGAATGAAACGTACATACGTACTCGGCCGTGACCCACGACAGTAATGTATAGTGAAGTACCTTACTTTCAGCAAATTATTGATAATCCAAATAATATTGCTGCCGAAACCATCATCATTGATGAAGAAGTTATTAATCAAGTTGCAGAAGATGATGACACTATAATAAACTATAACTAGCCTTTCCTCTGTTCCTCTTTGCCCGATTTTATATTTTTAGCACGGATTTGAAAAAAAAACTTTGGTAAGTAGATAATTAGAAATTAACATAGTTAAAGTATTATACCAAAATTCTTTGGTTTTCATTTTTGCATTTGTAATATTAAATTCACATTTTTTTAATGCTTTATGAAACATATTTTATTTATCTTAGTTTTTATCAAAATTCTATTTAATAAACCTATAAAATGTTTAAAAACTCGTTAAAATATCATAAATGGTCGCTGAGAAATAATTACCCAACTTTGACTGGATTTTCCCAATTTTTAAAAAATGTTGCTTAACTGAGTGTGGTTCTGGGCGCCTCAAATATACGAATATAAAATAAAGGGAAAATACACTGGGAACTAAGGAAAATGAAAAATTTTATATGTACATATTTTGGAGGAGACCACAACAGGATTTGAGAATTTCTGTCAAATTTCAGCACTTACCTTACTTTATTATCCTTATTTACTATTATTATACACACTTTGTGGCGAGATTTAACAATAATAACCTAAGCTAGGGTAAGTTTCTAAAAAATTTATAGTTTTTATATTATTGTAGTTTATAAAAGAAACAGAGTTCACGGCGTTGAAATTATTTGGTGATCCTGAGCATTGTGGCTTAACTCCGTGACTAGGAGCTCCAAAACTTTGGGGTAAGATGCAGAATAAGGTAAGAGATCACTCTCTTAGATTATATATATATATATATATATATATATATATATATATATATGTGTAGATTTGAGGGGTAATCAGCATGAATAGTGAGAATCTTGCTGATGTATTGGATGAAGCAATAATTGACGAGAGCATGTATGAAATACAACCAGATGAAGTGGATGATATAGGAGAAGATGCCTATGAGACAAACGGAATAAAGTGAAAAAAGTAGTGAAAGTGAGGACGCAAGAAAAGTAAGAGAAATAGCTAAGAGGAAATTCAGCCACAAAGGAAGAAAGCGAGAACTAAGAACTCGAAACGTTACAATATGGAGCAAGGAAGTGCATATCAAGATAGGGCGGCGAAGTGGGGCTCATAATTTGCATATGTATTAGCGTGCCAGGCCAAACAGGACAAGCCTTATGGAAAGGGTAACCTTAAGCTACATTTGTATTCTTTATCTTCGATCCTATATTGGATATCTTGGGAGAGAATTCAAATGTTAAGATTAAATTAATTGAGCAAAATTATGCAAAGCATAGTAAAACACAGTCTATCTGTAAATCCAAAATGAAGGCATTTGTGAGATTTTGGATACTTAGTGGTATGTATCCATAAATAGGATGAATCTGATGATTTATGTTGCCAATTTATACTAGGATGCGTTGTTTGAGGCACATTGTAACTAATACAATGTCAAAGATGTAACGAGAATGGGTCACTTGATGATGACTAAATTTTTAAGGTTAAAACATTATTAAAATATTTTTTGTCAAATTTCTGATCTTTATTATCATTATAATTATCATTATTACCATCATAATATTCCGTTTAGGCCACTATTTTTCCCAAAGCTGTAATGCTCATTTATTCACTTTGATAAATATTAAAAGTCGCACTAAATTCTTCCATTTCTTACATTTTGTTTCCATTGGGGTCCATTCAGACCCCAGAAGACTATTGATTGAACATTTACGCGTAAGCCTAATCGAGGGTAAATGATTTTCCCAATATATACATAGTTGGCTTTGAGGCTGGGAAACTGAATTTGTTACTTACAGTAAAATTATGTGATTGGACTGATTGTTTAAAAACAGGAAGCTTTCTAAGAGTATCAAATTGAAGAGTACGAGGGGCGGTCAATGAGTTTTGCAATTCGCATATAAGGAAACAAGATAGGCGGAAAAGTGTTTTTCATTTTTCAATATAACTACCCTCGACTTCAATACACTTGCGCGACTTTTCCCTGAGGCTTCGAATTCCTGACAACCAGAAATCTCCCGACTGCTGTTCAATCTACTCCTGCAGCCTTAAGCTAGCGAAATAAAAAGTAGTCGCTGGGGGCCAGATCTAGAATGTAGGGGGAATAGTTGAGTTCCTCGAATCTGCACTCGCGCAGGACAGCTTGTGCAACTCTGTCCTTGTGGACAGGGGCATTGTCGGGGAGGAGCAGGACGCCGCATGTCAACTTGCCAAGCCGCTTCTGACGGATGCACTTCTTCAACTCAGCCAGTTCCTCGGCGTAATATTGGCCCGTGATAGTCCTTAAGGAGGCGCATAGTCCCAATCAACACTCCCACAGAATCCCAGAAGATGGTGGCCATGATAAATCCCAGCTGAGAGTTGGGTCCGGAACTTGACGGGGGTCGGAGAGCCCCTGCTTTCGAGCTTGGTCTCAGAATCCCAGTGATGGACCGACGTTTCATCACCTGTTACTATGCGGGACTCGAATCCCGCCGAGATTTGGTTAGCCAGGAGCAGCAGTTCCTTCGAACTTTGACGACGTTGAATTCGATCATGGGGCGTGAGGTTTTGTGAAGTTTCTAGGGACCCAAACGGCAGAGACCTTGGTCATGGCCAAATTGTCGTGGATTATGTTGATAACACTGCCATGTGATGTTTTAAGTTCTCGTTCGATTTCTTCGACATTCACCCGTCGATTTTCGAGGATCATCCTCTCCACACGGGCCACATTGTTCTCGTTAGGCACGTCTGACGGGCGTCCTGTCGGGGGTAATCTTCAAGGGACTCACGACCATGGCGGAATTCCCTATTCCAGCGAGCAATGGTTGCATAGGAAGGATCGGTGTCGGTGTACACTGCAACCATGCGTTCATGGATCTCTTTTACATTCTTGCGTTCCATGGTAAAAAATCTGATCACTGCGCGGTGCTCAACTTTCTCCATTGTTTCAAAATTTGTGACTGACAATCTGAAATCAGCTACTGCTTCTTAAATAGACGAATCAGGAGCGCGCGACTGCAGGTCTTGACTTTTCATAACTTGTCCTAACACCCACATAAACAGCCATTCCCCTTCCTCTAGCCGGCTGGATCGAGAACTGGCTAAGTGGCAGACGGCAACGGGTGGTAGTGAATGGACAGTCTTCTGAGTGGGTGCCCGTTACTTGCGGGGTGCCTCAAGGTTCTGTCCTGGGACCACTACTATTCATCATCTACGTCAACGACATGGACAGTGACATGGAGCCAAGATTTCCAAATTTTCCGACGATACGAAGCTTGGTATGAACGTTGCAAAGGATGGAAATACTACCCGCCTGCAGAAAGATCTTGGGAAGATTGGGGAGTGGTCGCCACTTGGCAAATGCCTTTCAACGTGGGGAAATGCAAAGTAATGCATATCGGCCACAGAAACCCCCAATCTCAGTATATCCTTAAGGGCACTGCTATTGAATCCACCGACACTAAGAAGGACTTGGGTGTAACAATCACTAGTGACCTCAAGTTCTCGAAACAGTGCATTGAGGCGGAGAAAAAGGCCCAAAGGATGCTAGGCTATATTAAGTGCCAGTTTGGTTATCGGAACTAGGATATTGTACTGTGCCTGTACAACTCACTTGTCAGACCGCACCTGGAGTATCCCGTACAATTTTGGAGTCCTTCATTGCGAAAGGACATCGCGAGATTGGAACGGGTACAAGCTAGGGCAACCAAACTGATTCCCTCTATCCGACATAAAAGTTATGAGGATAGACTAAGGGAGTTAGATCTGTTTTCGCTGGAAACCCGTAGACTGCGTGGTCAGCTCATCTAAGTCTTCAGAATACTTCAAGGGTTCGACAATGTTGACTACCGGGATATTTTCACACTGAGTGAGAACAGAACGCGCAATCACGGCTTCAAACTTGAAATGAAGCGTTACAACCGCAATATGTGTGGAAAATTTTTCCCTTACAGTATCTGCGGTAAGTGGAACGCACTTCCAGTGGAAGTTGTCAACAGTGAATCTGTTGACCAGTTCAAGTCAAGACTAGACAAAGTCTTGAAAAGTGGCCGTTTAGGGACGCAAAACAATTGATCAGCCATGTGCCCGCTCGATTGCTAGTCCAAAGGTACCTTCTTTGAATGGACCGTAAGGTCTCCTAGGGTACTTACTTTCCTTGTTACTCCTTGTTACTCTGTTTTGCCATACCGATTCGCAAAACTTATTGATCGCTCCCCGTATGTTAAATCAAAACCACAATGAATAAAGAGAGGTTCAATATTTTTATCCAGATAATTATTATTGACTATATTCATGGTGTTGACCGCAATGTTCTTTTTAACATATTAATGAACTCTTTTTATTAAATAATTTTTTTATTACCGCATATATGTAAATTAAGATATATAATCAACCCATTAATTATCAATATTTTTATTTTCACTCTAAATCTAGCAAAAAGATAAAGTACTTTTCTAGTTTTTCTGTTATTAGTTAAATTGTATTTTAGACTAATGTATTTTCAGGAAAAAATTATTTTTTATCAAATTATAGTAAACAAATTGTTATTAGATAAAATGATTTTAGACAAACTATACTTTAGACAAAATGTATTTTAGACGAAATGCTTGAGACAAATTATCCTAGAACTCATTTTCATGATGGAAGCCCAACTATTCTTAATTCCGGCCTAATCTTGAGGTTGTTCCATGGACACCCATGTAGATTTAATTTTAATAATTTTATCGCAGATTTTACTAGTTATGTTTGCCATTTCTTAATTTAATATATTTAATTTAGTCATAAAAACAATTAATCAATTAATATTGTTATTGCCTACGATTTTATACTCAGGTTATTAGACATCTTTATATTGGATATGATTATCTTTCACTAAATCAGTATAAACTACTTACATTTATTCATTGGTATAATATTGAAACTTTAATTTATTTCGAAAAAGGCATTAAGTAGATCATGCAATGAGGATTAAGGTTTTTATTTCAAGCCAATTTTGGACCAAAGAATAATCTCTGCTGATTTTCTGCTAGCCTGTATTTCTTATGGCAGACCGACATGTAGAAAACAACCCGGAAGGAGAAGAGGAGAATGAGAATTAACGCCAGTGAAGGAGAGAGTTACGGTGTCTTCTTTCGCACAAAGTGCAGAATATGTAGAACAGAGTTAAGGGAAAGGCTTGTGATCGTGTTTTGTGAGACTAATTAAGCAAGAGGACCCAAACACGATTGAGAATAGAGATGAAGCTTTAGATTGAGTTTGGTCCAGTCTTATCCATTCCCTGGGAGGAATTACACCTCTTCGACCAATAGTAGTTCCCTAAAATGAATGTTCTCGCCCAATTACGAGAAAGCACTCCGATCCCCTCTTTTCCAGATAAGTACTAAGATGCCGTAACGGCAATCGTCGGAGACCCTACAAGCACTTCTGCGAACATCACAAATCGTGTCGGCTAGTGCAACCAAGTAGCGCTATTTATCTTTATTGCCGCAGTCGCATAGGTTTTATCAACTCTGAATCCAACAATGGGTGTCAGTGAGGTTGGTACTTTTGTTTCCATATTGCATTCTCCGACGAGGTGGGTCTGATATTTCAGAGTTAGCATGCAATCCGGGACCAACTGATCAAGATAATTACGGACGTATGTGGTATGTGTCTTGGCCTTAACTCACTTAAGGCTGTGTCTGTAGGCCCTTGAGACAGTAGGCTGTTTTTATCTTACCCCGTAAGGGGTGCAGCGATTTGCCTTCTTGGCCGTTGTGCTGATGGGACTCAGCACCACGTCTGGCCCTAGCTTAGACTCTTCTCCTTCTTTCAGACAGCCGGTATTTCTCCCCTACTTCTTCACTTGCCCTACAACCTATCTCGGCAAATCCGGCTCCTCTGCCCCCTCGGGTGCGGAGCCCCTGACTATGACAAAAAGTGCTAGAGCGCAGAGCGGAGCCTTGATTATATTAGGGACCCTCATTCAGAGATTACCCGGTGTTTTCGAGCCTGCTCGTTTCAAACGCTTCCTCGTTATTCGCTCCACTGATAGCACCTTCTTGGCTAAGGGCAACATGATGCATTAGGGGAGAGCTTTAGCTAGTGTCAATGGTAGAGAGCGATGGTGACCTGTTTCTCAGACGAGAGCCTTCTAGCGAATGCGGCGGATCTCTCCGAGGTGGCAAGATAATTGCTCTTCGGACACTTTATGGCACTCCAGTGAGTGTGACGCCGCACTCTACCATGAACTTTGTGAAAGGAGTAGTTAATGCGATAGAAAACGTGGATTACTCCATAAAAGTTATCACTTTAGGCTGGCCGACCACGGGGCGGTCAAGGTCGAGCGTGTGTAATGAGAAAACAGGGAAGGGTCTCGAGACCCACCCTACGCTCTTCGTCTCGTTCGACTATGACAAACTCCCTGATTTGGTGCGTGCCGGTTGATACCGCACTCGCGTGAATGCATTCATGCCACTGCTGCGGAGGTGCTATTACTGTTACCGCTTCGGCCATACGAATGGCTCATGTAGACGTACAAAGTGGGGCTCATCCAAATTTTGTGTAAATTGCTCCAAGGCCGCAGACGATAAGTCCAAATCGTGTGTGGCCAAGTGTGTTAATTGCGGAGAGCTCAACTCTGCCTCTTCGAAGCAATGTGGTGCATATCTCCTTGAAAAAGAAATCCTAGCCGTTCAGGCCCAGGATTGTCTCTCATTCCACAAGGCTAAGGACCTTGTCCTGGTGCGCCCGGCTCTGCTTGGGACGTCTTACGCCTCAATTCTTAGAAAGACACCCTCTGCTCCTGGCCCATCCAAGCCAACGAGCACGGTTGTTTCCGCGCCCATTCGGAGCCCTTCTGCTGGTTCTACTCAACTCGGGCGGTCCCCGGGGAAATCTGGCGGCACAAAGTGTTCGCACCCAGCCCGGCTTAATCCAGGGAAACCCCCACCTTCCCTCAGCGTAACGGTTTCCCGTAAGGCGAAACGGCCACGCGTCTACAATGGGTCGTTAGACTCACATGAGGCAACACGCCTGAAGTTGGTCACCAGGCCATCTTCCAGGGTTCCTAAAGCTGCCCCCCTAAAGGAGGAAAGCAACTAAGGAGCAATGGCTCCTTCGCCTACGGCTAGTGCTGGGCTGGGTGGCTCGAAGCAGGTGCATCCTCGAGAGGATGGCCCCCCGCCTCCGAAGCCGCACCGCTCGCCTAAGGTTTCGAGGCGAAGGAAGGAAAAGACTCGCATGGAGAGCCCAACCTCCCTCAACAAGTCTTCAAAGGCGACAGCGCTTGCAGCAAATTGTCCCCCAACAGCGAGGGGGGGTTCTACCTCCGCGAAGAGTACGGCCATTCCCGTGAGTGACTTCTCTTCGAAGAGGCCCCCCGCGTCTCTTTGAAGCTAAGCCTGGAGGGTATATTCCTTCAGTGGAATTGCCGTAGACTCCCCGTTAGCTATTTATCTGTAGGAGACCATGCTAGGTGCGTGCCCCGTTCCCGTCCTTCCTTCGTTCTCGCTCTACGCCGTGTACAGTGCATTATAAAGCCTGTACCCGCGAGCCCGACGCCTCCCTCAGTCGCTACCAGCTCTCACTGCATCCGCAGCTGATTTCGATTGTGCCTATGCCCCCGAGAGACGCCAGTCATACACTAAGCCCTTTGGATTTAGGCCCAGGACGCTACCCAAGTGATACCACATTTGGCTATTTGTCGCCATGTCCATGCTTCCAAAGCTTGGACAGCGCCGGGACTATTGCGTTCGACCTTTTTGCAGCACACATCGTGTCACGCTGGAACCGCACCAGTGTATACAGATGGCTTCAAGTCCCAAGAAGGGGTCGGCTTCCACGCCGTATCCACTCTGTTTAAAGTCAGCGGGGCTCTGCCAGGTGCTGCGTCTGTCTTCATGGCCGAGCTGGTGGCAATACACCACTCGGTACGGGAGATTACGCGACCTGCCAGATTCGGAGACCGGATTGTGATCTATAGTGACTCGCAAAGCACCCTGAGTACTCTTGGTGCATTGGAATCTCCGCATCCCCTGGTTCGCGATATCCTTGACGTCACGGTTTTGGTAAGCTGGGCGGATGTCCAGATTATTTTCTGCGGTGTTCCTGGACATGTAGGAATTTCGAGGAATGAACGCGCCGATGAGGGCGCCAAAGATTCCGCAAGGACTCTGCGACCGGACCAGCGTTTCGCCCTTCCTCACACCGACTACATGGCAGGAATACGGGCAGCTCTTCTGGCTGCTTGGCAAAGAAGATGGGAGATAGTCGAAGGGAAATTAAAGTTGCGTGCGATTACGCCGAAACTGTTCCCATGAACCTACTCCCCAATGCTGCAAAGGCTTCAGGATGCTTTCTGTCGTCTCCGAATTGGGCACACTCGCAGGACGCATCGCCATTTGATGGAACTCTCGCCAGTACCCTACTGTGAAGACTGCGTTGTCACCCAGAATGTTCGGCACATTCTTGTTGAATGTGCCAGACTGGGCGATATCCGCGCATGTTACCTGTCCCGGTACCTAGATGGGCGGGCTAGCTCCTGCCTGTCCCTTGTACTCGCGACGAGTTCGTGCACATTGACTGGTGGACTTAAAATCTTTTGGTGGAAGGCCGGCCTTCTCTCCCTTATTTAACTAGGTTTTGTTTTTTGTTATTGTTGTTTTCTTTGTAGGTTGCACGCTCCTGCGCCGGGGGAAGGAGGACCTTCCCCCGACCCCGGAGCTTGCTTCCTAATTGTTGCCATTTTCCATTTTTGTTGTTGTGTTTTCATATTCTTATTTTAAAGTAGCCTAGTGCTAGGTTGTCGTGATTGTGGCGCTTAATGCCCAAGTGGGCAGATGCCAGATAGGCTCCTAAAAAAACCCTCCTAAGTCCACAAAATTTTATGAAGAAACCTCCTGACTAAACGGAAATCAAGGAAAACGCTTTAAGGACAATTCAAGAAGACTCAAGATAAATGGATCGCCTCCAGAAGAAATCGGAACTCAAGGAAAACGACTTCAAGTTCTAACTCATCAAACTCGTGAAGAAATCTTATTATTAACTACGTGATGATTTCTTCTTGCTGCTTGATGATTTGATGAGTTGAGATGAGTTAGCCGTTGAAATCGTTTTCGTTGATTTCCGTTTCCTTTCGTGAATTTTCTTCGTAAAAATTGTGGACTTAGGAGTTTCAATCGTGGGACTTTGGATCCAATTGCCCGCACTCTAGCCATCACGCTACGGCGAGTCCGTTTTGAGTTGGTAATTTAATGGGCTATTCATATTATCGACTTGCAAGGAATTTTTTTCTCTACATTTTCGCACGTCTACAGATGTCCCTTTCTAGAAAGCGGAGCGAATTTGAGGATTGGAGAAAGACTAGTCTTGGATTTCTTAACCGAGGAGAGTAGTAGCTCTCCCTCTTACGACCTCCGAGTCTGCGGGATGAGTGGAGTTAATTCAGTAGGATTAAGGAGAGCGAACGAAGTCTCTTAATCAATGAGTAATATAGCATCTCCTTCCTGGATCTCTTGAAGTTCCCAGCAGCACCTTTTCTTAATCTATAGTAGCAGAGCAGGTGCAGTTGTAACGAAGGTCAGAAGATTGTTCGGCCTTTTGAGAGTCACCAGTTAGAGGGGGGGAGGGGCATTTTAGATAATTATATTTATTTATCAATAACAGACTTGATCTTGAGTTTATATATCGAATCTGGTTATTTTTTCTTGACTGAAGTTGCCCCTTGAAACATTTGTCTTCCATTTATCTGGTATATTCTTGTTGGCTGGGTTAGTTCTTGATCTTCGATTTCTTTTGATGATGTATCTTCATTTTATTGCATTTCTTTTGGGCTGATGATTCCTTCTTGATTCTTGATGATGGGATGTCTTCTTCTTGCTTCTTCGTTGATTTGATGAGTTCTTTTATTCTTGATGAGTTAGCCCTTGAAGTTATTTTCCTTGAGTTCCGTTTTCTTTGTGATTTTTCTTCGTAAAAATTGTGGACTTTGAGAGTTTTGATCGTGGCACATTTGGATCCATCTAGAGTTGGTAATTTAATGGGCTATTTATATTTTCGACTTGGAAGGAATTTTTCTCTGATACATCTTCGCATCCCTACATATATATCGTTGACTTATCGCACGCATAAGCGAGGGTCTTAAGATAATGCTTGTTTTAGCGAGTGGCTCTCGAGCATGATCTTGCATTACTTGAGAAGCTGCCCCTAAAATAGAACCCATCGCAACTTCGTCTATCTTGAAACAAACTTGCATCTAGCCTATAGAAAACTGGTCCTTTTGCATTGATTTAGACAAATTAATGCATTTTAAATGGATTTTATGGAGAGTTTTATATGGGAGAATATCGCTCCTATCATTAAGATAGTTACATTAAATATTTCTCTTTTTCCGTCAGAAATCCGTTTTATCTGAATATAAGAAAGGAAAAAAAAGCAGCGATTTTTTTCTTGATTCATGGTCGCAGATGTGTGGAATCATCTATGATTAACGGAAATTTTATTAGAGCCATGCACCAAAACATCATCGATTCCACTTCTCTTCTGCCATAACTTTACCAAGAATCTACATCTGTAATTAACTCTATCATAACCTAAATATCGTGTCAAATGGTGCTGCATGGTACTCTTTCTAAGCATTTTTTACTTACTTGCTGATCTGTCAAATAACTTTCTCTTAATAATACCATATTTGAATGAGTTTTTCGGGTTGAGTTCATAATTTAAAATTGAATTAAAATATCAATTAGCTCACACTATCCTGGGCAAAGAGAGCATACATTAAAAGAGAAATAATGAGGAAAGCTGATAGAACATGAGTCTAGTGAAGGAGAAAAGTTTTGTGTGAGAATGTAATGGTGCGACCAAATTTGCTAGGTAGAATTCACGAAAAGACATCCAGTACGTAAAGGAAGCAGTGCGTAGCACCAAATCTGAGGATTTCTAAAACATTCTGAGTAATTTGACTTGTTTATTAGTTCGCCGCACATCCCTAAAATGATCAGTAAAGATAAAACATATGATTAACTTGAGGTGTTGTTTTGTCTCCCAGACAATAATGCCGCCGTTGGCTTCCGACTGTTTTTAAAGGAGAGGAAAGTTACAATAAATTTGGATTGGTTGCCGAAGCAAGCCGAGACCCCAACCATTCTATATCAATCGCCTACAATTATTACCTACTTTCGGTTAATCTGTGCACTACATTATGATATTTTCCCTTCCCCTTAAATTAACACTTTCTTTTCGATCCTCAAAACAAAGAAATTCCTGATTGGAATTACGTTGTTTTTCGCTTCCTTCTTTATGTAAACTCGCACATAAAAGAGAGGGACCGAAATAGAGCCATTGAAATCAATTTTCTGTTGCGTTTTCCCTTTCTTTTTTTCTCTTCTTTTGGTCGAGAGGTAAAAAGGTAGCCTGGTGTCGCGATTTGCAGAAACGAAATATCGACGAAGATGAATCCTCCGTCCTCAGTTCACCCTTTCAGTGTCTCTGGCCTACTTTCGCGGCCATCAATAGCCGGTCATTTGGTATACCATAGAGGAGCAAGGGGAGGGGGGGGGGATTCGTTCTCTTGGCCAATATTTTGACAATATTGGGATTCGTGAATTCTACACGTCTTAACTGTCTCTACGAGTCCGTTTATCCGCCTCTCTTTGTTTCTCTTTATATGTATCCATGTTCTTTTTGACTTATGCAACTTCCACACCTTTCACCTTCCATAACATCATCTCTGTATATACCCGTGCCCTTTCAAAAACATCCTGGAAATTTCCCTCAATGTTTTTCCTTTTTTTTCGAATATATGTCAAACAGAATATCTCTCCCTCTTTCATCTTCATCTCTCTTTGAATTCTTCTTCTATGAAAGAGAGAAAAATTAAAATGGAAACACAAATTATGGGTAAAGTATTAAATTTAATTTTGTTTTATTAGATGATGAAAGTATGATTTGGAGGATGAAAAATCTTCTGTGAGCAGTCTTTTAGGAATTTGACTAAATTCAAAAGAAGTCCTTTCAGAATCCTCCGCCTGTCCATACTTTAGCCGCCAGTCTGTTCCATCATCGATATTTCCCTCCTGTTCTCCATAGCTTTCCTCTATTTAGTTATTCCTCTTTCTTTCACTTTCGCGTTCTACGCCCCCTCCCAAGAATATTGTCCTTAAAGGAATTACCTAAATGCCTTCAGTCTGTCTCTTCATCAATCCTCTCCACACTTGAAGCATCTTCTCTCTTTACTCTTCAATCTTCATTTTCTAAACTTCCTCTTCCATCTTCATATGCGTATCTTCCGATGAATTATTTCCTAAGGATGTTTACCACAATCTTTCACACTTTGGTAGGTCTAAACAAGCGCGCAAAAGATAGTAGAAGATTTAAAAGAAGTACAAAAGATGAACCGAGATAGAGCCCCATATTCTTCTGGGCCAGTGGGGTGGGCCGTGAGTGCGGGCTGCTAATCAAGGTTTCAGGTTTAGCAGGACTATTGCCCGTGTTACACTAATCCTCCTTTACCGCCTGGGTAGTAGTATTAAGCCAGAAACTCTTAAAGAGGTCTAAAGAAAACGGCGTGATTAAGGGAAGGGAACAATTGTTGGAGGAGCTCAGCCAAAAGAACACATAGAGGAGACTACCGACAGAAGTCGCGACCAGGGCGAAGAGGCAATAGGTACACGGGAGTGAACAATGAGGAAGGTTTTATATTATGCGTGAAGTTCTTTCTAAAATTTGGCCACGAACGAAGCCCCCAAAATGGAAATTTGTTCTGTTTCACATAAGGATGTAGCTTCGTGAATCTCCTACCCATCATCAGTCCCGTCTCCCACTCAGGAGAGTCACGCAGGAATGGATACGACCTGAGCAAGGAGCGCGGGAGTTGCTCGCAGTGGCTTGAAGATCGATCGTCTGGTCCAACAGCGATCTCGAGCGGCAAGAAGGAGTCTGATCTCCTCAATGTCTTCGTTAGAAGGATTGCAAAAGATAATACTGATAGTAGTAATCGTATAAAGACTAGTAGTAGTTGTTGTACTAGTAATATTATGTGAAGCCCTATTCTCGTTAGCTTCTACCGTTTAATTCAATATCCTTTTTATCTATTATTTTCTTATTCTTTATATTGTCTCACAAGGAACGGAGGTGGGAGTGCAGGTATATCATGCAAACTATGCTGAAGCTGATATCTAGAAGATTGCGTGATCTTCCGGCTCTAATGGCTTGAGCTGCGTTCCTTTTCTGCCCTACTCCTTGCATCTTTCTTCGGGGCTGTGAGGTCCACAGTCGGAATACCAGGGACACCTTTAAACTATTTGCGGTACGACAAAGTGCAAGATGAGTCTTAGTTGGTTGGCAATAGACAGATAATCCTAACTTAATGGTATTATTATTAAAAAATTATGGAAATGAGTCAAATTGCGTACAATGAGTTTTTTATCTCATAGCTCTTTGAAGTTGGCAAGTAATCCTCCCTGATTCTAGAAATTAGGTTTGATGAGGATGGTTCCAATAAAATTTGCCGAAACATAAGATTTACCTTTGTATTAACTGAACTAATTTGCCTTAGGGAATTTAATTTCCCTAAAAGTAAGTGGTTTTGTCCAATTCCACAGATGACTTTCCAAGTTAATGCAAATCCATATCGTCTGAGGAAGTTGAGCCATTTATTAGAAGCTTGTAACTATAATCTTAATTAAATTCTAACAAGTTTAAAGCTTTTCTTCGTGTCGGTAATTATGATGTAACAATAACACACTGATGCTTTTAGGACATTTTAAATTATTTCGAATTATAGGATGATGAAGAAAAGAGAGTTCCCGATTTTGAGTTTAAGCTAATTAGCTTTATTTCAATATCCACATTCAAGCTAAAGATCAAAAGAACTTTTACATATTCAAGAATTTTTCCAGGGCGCATTTGTATAATTTCATTCTTAAAATTTAATTAGTATATTTCCCGGATTTTAGAGGAAGTTCGGGCCCAATATCCTTTATGTTTCTGTAAAAGAACAACTTTTGACCCCCCTTCCTAATTTAGCGGAGACCAAGTGCTATTGGTATCCCGCCATGGATGACGTCATTTCCTGTTCTAACATTCTCAAATTTTCGACTCCTGAGTAGATTGGGAAAATATTTCTCAATAATGCGAACTCGTCCCAAGCCTCCCCCCACCCCCGATTACGAGGTGTGAAAGAGCCGTTCTGTCTCCCTCCTTGTTTCTAAATGATTAATTAACTCCGCCTCTGGATTAAGATGTCTGGAACTTATGACTCCTTTCTCCAAACTCCCCTTTCCCCTCCAAAATCGTGCATACAAATACGCGGGTTATTCTGTAGTTAGTCGAGTCCAGCCTCACCTTAAGGCCGTCCTTATCGTCTAGTCCCGTGAGCGTTCGTCAGACAGCAAGACTTCTTCAGCCGTGATTCTACCCAAGTCAATTGGTGAATTCTGTAAACGGCAAGCCTTTGAATTTGCGCAACAGTCTCCCTTCGTTTAATCGAACCGAAAAAATCTTGATTGATTACCTTTGAGAAAAAGAAGATTCCTCTTTCAGTTGGAACTACGAGAATTTCCACATTTCCCGTCGAACGTCATCTTTGAAGTTTGGCTATCTTCATCGAAAGGTTGGTTCGGATCGTGCCCCACCTGCCTCATTCGGACAGTGCATCACCTTCCTCATTCAGATCGTGCCTCACCTGCCTCATCGGATCGTTCCCCATTCGCCCTATCGCAAAAAGTACCTTCCTCGAAGTCACCGACCCGTAAGACTGAAAACCCCTCCATTATTAGTATTGTCAAGTCCCCCCTGTTAATATGATCCTAGTTACATTAATCAATTAATTCAATTTGAAAATCCCTTCTCATAATAATTATCAAGAGACGATCTTAATTTAAATAATTCCCTTTTGCCTATTATTATTAATTTTAATCTTTGTAAATAAAATTATATTTTGTTGTTTCATCTTTAACTAACCTTGAACGGTACTCTTGAACTATTCAAGTAAATCTCGCAACCCATTTATGGACTCTGTTTGATTATTAAGGATTTGAAACACAACGCCTCAAGTGTGACCTAGTAGTCGGTCGTTAATCTATGCGAACAGTTCTTCAACGGCTCGCATTGTCGTAGGTCATTAAGCCCCCCCCCCACATAATATAGGAGTAGTGTTTGGTATAGAGTGGTTGTACAACGACAGTTTCCATTTTTTATTGTCTTATATTACGTCTACTCACCAATAACCGTGATCACATCTGAAGTCTTCTCTTTAAACTAGGTTCTGTTCTTAATACTAGGTCATGTTTTCCATGGTTCGAACAGTATAGGGAGGGTTTTTTTTACATGGTCATAAGGGTATTTTCCATTGTTCTTATTATTTAGGAAACTTGTTATTATTAAAATAACTATATAAAAATATAGTCTTATAGAGTAACATAATCTCATTAAAAAGGTCTCTTTTTTTAATCAACTAAGTTTCATTTTCCCGCAAGAGTTCTTGATACTTTCGTTGGTAATATTTGCCCTTAACCGTAAAATCAGCAGAAATTCCCTCGCATCAACTACTATGTTAAATGTGACGTGAGAAATGTGAATAAAATCTGATTCTAAGAGTCAACCATGACAAGGATTAATTCACACGTCTCCTTTTGTGACGATTGACATTTAATTCTAATGGTGGCATTGTCGGTGAATTGGTAAAACTACGAGTAAGGAGTCATCAGCTAGCTGCCCGATTCTCAGATTTCGATCTTTGCCTGGCAAAAAGAAGTGTGTTTCAATTATACTTCATTGCCTCTTACTTTTGCGAATCCGTATCCAATGTTTTTGGGTAGAGGAATTAACAAAAAAAAATCCCTCTATTATTTGACTCTCCCTCTCTTATCACACCACTGCAAATCAATTTTAGATTAGTTCTCCTTCAACACAAACGCGCGGTTTCCTAATCTGGTAGCTCGAACTTTTTCTCAATTTGCTCTAATTCCTTGCTTATCTCTTCCCCTCTCTTTCGCACATCATACGTAGCAGCTATATTCTGGTGATCACGTAACCTATTGCCTCTCTTCGCTGCGCTGTCCACTATACAAATTGCTACTCCATACAATTTTGCTCTCCCTTTCGGGCTTTTATATCCAGAAGCTATGGGAAAGGTACGAGTACTTGTGACTTAAGGAATAATATCGCCTAAATGATCCTGGAATGTTTACTAAATAAAATTTATCACACTTTAAACAGAAGCCCCCTTCCAATAAAACTAATGTAATTATATAATCTTCGATAAAAGTATTTGTTAGTAAGGAAAAGAGTATTGATGAAATACTGAAATCCAATTTGAAAATCAAATTTGGAAGAAATCTTTGGACATGGAAATAGCTCCAGACAAGTCACACAACTTTGAGGACCGATCTAAGATTGTTCAATAGTTTGAAATTTTAAATATTGAGAAATATTAAGAAGAAATATATTTTTAGCTCTCTAATTAGTAGGAAAAATAGAAGGTAACACTTCAGTTTCGGGGCGCACAGTAGGTGGCGCTGTTTATAGGCTACAATTTTGGGCTACAATATATGTCTTATGACGTCAGACGGTAGCGTCAGATGTGAAAAATTACGGCGTTATATTTTTTTGTATATGAGTATATACTGGGAGGCTGCGCACCCCAGACCCCCCAATTGATTGAAACTCATGATCATCGCAGGGTGTTCCCGCCGCAGTGATATCTCCTACACGAGCAGTCCCCTTGAATTTACTGGGGTTTTTTCCCAAATAGCTTTTTACTGGCAGAAAAATCTAACCTAATAGCAAACAATACTCACTTTTATAGGTTTCTTGATTAGTTTATGTACCTCTAGATAATCTAAAAGTTTTTTCCGATTATACAAACTAAAGCCGAATTTAAATAACAAAGAAGCACATGGAGAGCACGAAAACGCAATTACGAAAGAAAACATTTGCAAAACGGGTCCTATTTATAAGCTACGACGTTGCCAGTAAGAAGCTGTTATCGTTCACAGCAAAACAAAAAAAAAATACGAAAACAAAACAAAAAACAATAAAAGACATCAAGAAACCTTACCTAACTTAGAAAAAAATATAAACAAGCAGAGGCGCAGATATTTAGTAAATAATATAGACTAAAAGTTACAAATCCCCAAAACAATAAAAAATATAACGCCGTGATTGGTCACATCTGAAGCTACCGTCTGACTTCATAAGAAATATATTGTAGCCCAAAATTGAAGCCTACTAACAGCGCCACCTACCGTGCGCCCCGAATCTGAAGTATTACCAAATAGAAAATTACTAAAGTCATCAAGTAAGTAAATTAAGTAAACCGAATTAAATTTTAGGAAGAAGGAATTATGTATATGTGAGACAAATAAATGAATGAATTAAAATGACGATGTTAAGATAAGATTATTTTCCGAATTTTTTAAGCAATTAAAAATCAAGCAGCCTACTTATAATCTTTCCTATTTAATCTATGCTTTACCTGGGCTAAAACTGAAGAAAAACTTCTGAATTCTCTAATCTCCGATAGAGGAGTAATTAATGAAGATAAGCTTTCGGTTAAACAACTCTTTATTAATCGCCCAGACATATATCCAGCGGCCTGTGTTCAGCTGTCTGCCCATGCTTGTGTAAAAGTCTGAGCGCTACGGTAGTCTACACAAGTATACCTCGACAAATTGTAAAATACATAATAGGTTAAGAATATAAGAACAGTAACGCAACTAATTTTGTCAATAAATAATTATAAAATTAAGAATATGTACGTATATACGACAAGCGTCATGTGTGCGAGTCGTTAGTGTAAATAACGATATTGAAGTTGTTTTAGGGAAGGAAGAGGAGAAATTCATGCCCAAATAGAGAAATGTAAAAGCCCGAAGACAATTTCAAGATCCTGTTCACTAACTTTGATCACTGTTTTATCGAGCCTTCTTTTAAACAATAAAAGAGATTAAGAAAACACCTTCGCAAAGAGATTCACTTTATCCACGAATTCTTTCGAAGTTCGACAAACCCTAATACTGGTTAAGAAATCTTGTTATAACCTATAACTCGGTGAAGATACCCGACTATTAAAAATAAGCACGCGGTTTACACCACCATACCCGGCACACTAAAGAAAGATTGCATCTGAGGAGGTCTCTAAATATAACTAATCTATGATCTGTGAAATCCTCTCTGGATTAGTTAAATGACCCTTACACCTCAAAATCATCAGGATTTGGAGATTTTGCATGCTGTATTACTACTCCTCTTGTACCAGTTGAAATAAGGGCAAGGTCGAAATGCGACATTCAGAGATGAACTACAGTTATCTGGTTATTTAGGTCTTGAGGAACAAGTCAAAGACCTCTAGGAACTTCACCAGAATGAAATAAGGATTCTTTTTGTTGCAATGCAGGATGCGGCCAATATGGAGGAAAAAGTGCAGTATGGGAATAGAGAAAGCATAAGGCAAATGAAGCAGATGGCGGAAAGTTGCCGACCTTATATCTATCGAACAAGTAGAGCAGCAGATTTACCTTTTAACTCTTGCTGATCTAGTGAACAATACAAGAAACTATTATTTTCCTCACTTTCCTTCTGGTTCTTATTATGGTGGCGGTAACCTTCACCGGCATCTTCACTCTGCTGCTGCAGACCAAGTCTAGCCTGGTCACGACCGTTATTTACTGCCTTTTCATGCCTGATATAGGGATCTTATCTTAGGGCATTGTAGTCCATCTCTCGTCTTATTCGATGAGTTATCATAGACTCGGCGTCGTCCCAAAATGATGTCGGTATAGAGATTCCTAATTGCTACCATGCCATAAACTTCTAACGAACTCATTTCTTTCATGCCTAACGAGTTTTCTTCGAAATTTCCATAACCCTTTATCTAATTTATATACAGTACAGTGATGACATTTATATAAGCCTCCTTAAGAAGAAAACACAGAAGAGCCTTTTAAAACATTTTAAAACTGTTTTCTCAACTATATAGCGGAGCGCAGTCAAAACATCAAACTCAAGCCTAATAATGAAGCAGAATGAAAAGCTTATTACTCAAGTATACGACGAAAATACCAATCTTACCCCGTGTATGTTTGCATAAGTGAATGCCTAGAATTTTACAAAAAAGGTAATTAACTAATATACCATTCGCCCTACACCAGCAGTAACACCTGGAGAGACATCCACAAAGAAGTGGAGATAGCTATCCAAGTATTCAAAAATAGCGGATTCAGTAACTAATATGTACACTCAGCTATAAGAAAAAAGATAGACCGATGGTACTTCAGTAAATGAGAGAATTCCAGAAAGTAAGGTGTAAAAAACACTATGACTTTTACAAAAAAAACAATGAACAAGTCCTACCAAACCGAAAAGAGAATTATGAAAGAAAACCTTAAGAGAAGAATATCAACAAACAAGAAGAAACTTAAGCTTATTTCTACAAAATATCCAACGACCTGCTACTGAACCCAAACAGCAAACCCACACTAGTATATGAGTATACATGTTCTTTAGGAGACTGCGAGTGTTCTTACACTCTTATAGTATCGTAAAAACCTAAATAAAGCTGTTAAGAATAATCTTGTATCAACTAAAAAACAGAACCCTGAAAATACATCTAAACGAGACGCAACATTTTCCTAACACCAAGAATGGAGAATAAAAGGATCTCGAATTTTCCCTAACCATTCCCCCTGTAGAGAAATGGCTACATTAAGCATCCTGGAGGAGTAAAGGTACATTAAAGCCCCCCCCCCCTTATGAGGAGAAGCGTGGGAAAGATAGCCGGCAAAACTGCTTACCATGTGTGATATCCCCGCCGCTGTGGGCAGTTGGAGCTAAACGACGCTTAAACGACGCTCTAACGATCCAATTACCTACGAGACCCATAAACCCGTGGTTAGGAAAAAAAAAGCGGTGCGAGTCAGAAGGCACGCCAAGTAGCGGTGCGGTTGCGAGCCTCTAATTTGCGAGCTGACTTGGGCATTCCAGTGCCACCTCAGGAATTCTTGCTCTCCCCAGATGCTAACTCACCATTCGCCCTCCCCCCTTTGCCTCTGTGGCCTGGTCACCTCCCCCTTTGAATGGGGCGGCAATCCGCCTATAAATAAGCCCCGCAAAAAAAGAGAAGATGATTATAAGAAGTCGATACGCTAGAGTAGGATTAGTTCGTGAAGATCGATCCATCGGCCAGACAAGAAGATTGTTAGAAGTCGATTCGACAGAAGAAAGATTAGTTCGTGAAGATCGATCTTTCAGCCAGACAAGAAGATTAGAAGTCGATACGCCAGAAGAAGGGTTAGTTCGTGAAGATCGATCCTTAAGCCATACAAGACTATTTTCGTGAGAAACGATAGGATCAGATTGAGAAAATGAATCCCCCCTTTCAGGGTCGTATTAACCTAAATAGTCAAGCTTTATATCGGTGCCATACCAAAGAAGCCTTTTCAGTCTGCAAAGAAGTCTGACTGAAGAAAAGCAAAGCCGCTCACACTCGAGTGATTCTCACATCTCAAGCACCGTAAGAGTAAGAGGAGAAGAACCCAGCCCCAACGAGCTCCCGTTCTTTAATTACGTTGAAGAATCAGCCCCCGTCACAGGCGACAAGCAATCCCTCCTCGACGAAAATTCAACCAGCGGCCACAACACTTCAAAGCGAGAGATAAGTCCTCCAGCGACATCGGGCAATCCCTAATACCTACCTGTAAGTTGAAAATAACATTTATATCTCTATTGCGATAGTAGAAGTTTAGTACGTCCCACGTTTTAAAGGAGGGTAGAAACCATTGTTCTTGAACCTAGGTCATATGTGTTGGTAGACGAGAGTACGTTAATTTAATGTTTAACGTTAATCAAATAGAGTCGCCAAAAAAAATACTAATCGGCAATTGTTATGTTTACGGAAAGCCTATTTGTTTATATTTTGTCATTGAAAGATCCTTGATGCCAGAGATAGAAATGTGTTAACTGTTGGTTTGTAATAGTTAAGTGTTTCATTTAAAATACATGTTTATTTTGGCAGATTCTGGTGTTTCCTCTTATCCTTATGTGTTTAAAAATAGCTCTTCCTCAAGAACAAAACTACTGAATTAGCATTCTTAGAACAAAGCCTACTTCATCATAGAAGTAACTCACGCCCCTTAAAGCATACCGCTACTAAAAGGGTGTCAGAGAGTATAGTGATCAAAACAAGGGTCATTCTACGACACTCCCATAAGCAGCAAATCACCGTTTGGTGGTTTATTCTAATCTAAAATTAATACGATTACAATTTTAGCCGCATTCATGAGGTTTATATCTTTTGACCGTTTTAAACCCTCTTCTTAACTGTACGTCAAATCCTTTGTAATTTTTCTGCATATTGTATGTTCATATGTTTGTAAATCCCATTTATGGGTAGAGGTAAATTAATTTTTTGAGGAAATTCCACTGTGTCTCCGAGCATGATACGTGTTAGATTAATAAATTATATTACACTAAAGTAAGCTGTCCTCTACTCTTAGCAGGAAAAAATTTTTTTTTTAACAAAATCAATTTCGGGCTAAATATTTGACGGGTTGAATCCAGAAGTAAAGGTGAATATAGGACAAATCAAAACACACAAAAGGAAGACGTAAGATAAAAGTTAGCAGTTCTTTTAAGAAAAGATATTAGGAACAAAATATCCTGCCTAAATATATATGCAAACACATAAGAATCAGAGGTGAGCAAGTGCGTTCTGCGTTTTTACGTCCGTACCCACCGCCTTTTTAGGAAAGCAAGAACGCAGGAATGCCAAGTTTTCAAAAGGGACGCAAATAAGATCAACGACCGCCCGAAATTTGAAACCATTGCTGCGTTCCGAGCGTTAAGAAACTATTTTTTTTTTAAACTTTTTTAAACATTTTCAATGGAAACAACAAAAGCGACATTCACTACGCGGCAACATTCTGTTGTTTACGTTCAGGTGGGAATCTCTTCCCAAAAAGTGAGAAACGACAGCAGGGAACTGTTTGACCAATCATAGAAACGTATTGCGCCAGCCACTGGAACTGGCTTTATTCTACCCAGTGGCTACAATAAGGAAAATTGAATCTTGTGTCAGATTTAAAGTAAAATAAACTTAATAAATAGGTGTAATACTGTAATACAAAATAATGAATAATGAAAATGTTTAGAAACTATGTGTCTACTTGTCAAATACAATGCATTACACTAAAATACAATGGAATGCAGTAAAATATAGTTTAAATACTAAATAAGTCTAAAACTTAAGTGATATTTTTGAGTTAGTGAATTTTTGTGTGATATAGTCATAAAAAAAGGTAAAAAGTCTGTAATAGGCATATATTTTAATGTATGAAGCTCTGATGCATTATTACCTTGTATTTTGTCTTATTTTTGAGTTTCGGAATAGTTCTTTTGACGCACACAGTAGTGTTTTTGAGAAACGCAGTGGTTATTTAATTTTTTCTAGTTTTTTGAAGAACGCACAACTTTTTTTGAAGGACGCTTTAATAGTTTGGGAGCGCTAAGGCAGGAACGCTAACGCACGACCCAAGGTAGAGGAATGCGCCCAGCTCTGATAAGAATATATAAAAGGAGTTCCATTAAGACGAAACGAAGTTAGCAGTGAATAAAACAGTGGTATTGGTGAAAATTTATTGATTTCACTATTGGATCATGTTATTTGAGTCATGGCAATTATGAGGGAAAAGTAATATCACCTAAATGTCCGCCAAGGCTTCGGCGGCCCACCTCCACTCGATGATCAAAATTTTCGATGATGTCTTTGCATAGTTGCTCCTCGATCTTACCAATATGCCTAATTATCTCATCCTTCAGCTATTCAATTGTTGTTGGCTTGTTGGCATAGACCTGAGTTTTTGAGATAACCCCAAAGGAAGAAATCTAAATGCGTCAAGTCACACGATCGTGGGAGACAATTGACCTCGCTGTTTCGAGAGATGATGCGACCTTAGAAATTTTCATTCAATAAAGCCATTGTGACATTGGATCTGTGGCATGTGGCGCCGTCCTGTTGAAACCACAAATCTTCGATATCCATTGATTTCAATTTAGGCCATAAAAAGTTGGTTATCATGCCACGGTATAGCTCGCCTGTCACCGTAACAGAATTCCCTTTATCATTTTCGAAGAAATACGGTCCAATGATAACGCTAGCAAAAAATGCACACCAAACAGTGACCTTTTGTGGATGCAGTGGCTTTTTGACAATCTGCCTTGGATTTTCATCAGCCTAAATGGGACAATTCTGCTTATTAACCAATTCACCAAGAAGTTAATGGGCTTCATCACTTAAGATGATTTTTTGCCAAAAATTATCATCGGCTTGTCTTTCTTTGTTCGTGCACCCAATTGACGAATGTACGGCGCTTTAAATGGTCAGCAGTCTTCAGTTCTTCTGTCAATTGAATTATATAAGCGTAGAAAGACAAATCTTTTGTTTAAAATTCGATGTAACGTTATTGTGGAGAGATTCAATTCGTGCGCGCGATGACGAATAGAGGTGTCTGGATCTTTAGCCACATTCTCGCGCACTGCATCAATCTTTTCAGCTGAACGGCGTAAACAAGCACGCAACGGTGTTTTCATATCTTCCACCGACCCCGTTTGTTTGAATTTACGAACAATTTTCCCAATTGCACTCTCGGTTGGTCGATTATGTTGACCAAAAAAACGCGAAGTGCCCGAAATGCATTTCTGTTTGAACGTCCATTTTCGTAATAGGCTTTGATAACTTTAACACGTTGTTCGATTGTTAATCTTTCCATAGTTGAAATTGTCAAAGACTGTAGTTGTTAAATCTGAAAGAAAAAGAAAAAAATCATTAGATGCATAAAATTAACTCATAATTAAAATCGGTCCAAGTTATCACAACACCCGTTATTCGAAATGGGCATAAGAAAATTGGTTTACAGCAAATGACTACGTAAACTAGTTCAGCGCTAGGCTAGTGAAAAATTATATTATTAAAGAACAAATTCAATAGGGCAATTATGCTATCGGAAACTTATGTTGATCACTTCCTATAAACAATTACATTTTGTAAGAAAATATACCAAACATTAAAGTATGTTAAAAGTCATGGGATAGCATTATGCAAAAGTAATGGTGACAGCGCTACTGTACAGTTAAGTCATATACATCCCAAGACTTGTATCAGTTATAATCTATGATCTATCGTGGGTCAGTAAGAACACCAGCTTGGTTTTTCGAGAGAAAACATGGTAAATTGTAGAAGTTCGAATAGGGCATAATGGATGGGTAGTTCCGTCTCTGAAACTGTTCAGACATTTAAAATCCATTGATCTACGATGTAACGTTTGGAAGGCCTTAACGCCCAGCGTGGAGAGCGCAGTGACCAACGACGAGTACTTATGTATGACCATGACCAGCAGCGTATGGCATGAACATTCCACGGTAACACACAAGCAGTACTGGTTACAATCGCTTCTTATTCAAGGCAAGATATGCCATACACATACTCCTCAGGTCCGTGCAGCGTACATTACCTTCCATGGAATATGGGAACAAAAACCCAATCAGAGTTCTCCTGTTAACTCTACGACACTCGAGGCAGTGCACCACTGGTCTGTTCATGTTGCCAACTAAACCCTGTAGCACAGTCAACATGCGAAATAGTTTGATGATTCACGGTTCTATTATTTCGTGCTTTTAGTATGAATTGGTTGGCAGCTCTGTGCAGGCTGGGGTGGATCCAAACGGGTGTGGTGGATGTATACTGGTCATAGTTTGGTTCCACTGGTCCATCTAAACTCGCCATTGACTGGTAAATGCTAAGGTGTACTGCTTATTATGGAGCTCAAGAACTCCAGGAAAAATGGGAAGTTACATCCAGATAATATATTGTCTCATCCGGTCAAAATTGCCAAGGAATTAGTTAGTGTAGCATTGTGAAGAACTCCATCAAATGGTATGGCTACTACTTCTAACCGTCTTAAGCCCAATCGGGCATTTATGGAAGGTAGTGTCAAGAACTATTACCCAAGTTCCGGTACCAACAAATATTAGGGAACTGTTCAAAGCTCTCAGAAGATCTTGGATAAACAACTATCCAGAGGTCATCTGTTCAATTGTGGAATCTATGCTACATTTCGCCAGGCAAGACGGGGTCATATATAACAATACATAGGTTGTAATCCATGACATTTGGCAATTAATCGTATATATATAAGATTAGTTCAAATTTCGATCTGCATTATTGCGCTTATTTTTGTTACCTCATGGGCCTAATCCTGGTATTCTTGAAATTCCAAACAACATTTACTCGACCACAGTGATAAATTGCAGAATAGAACCATGGAAACTGCTTCATTTAAGTTTAAATAAGAAATCGGCAAAGTGGAATTAGTAGTTAAACAGCCTTTACCTTAGTTAACTTGATAAAAAAAGTTTTCCGATTCAAAGAGCTTAATTATTGAACACATCTTAAAAAACAATGAAATTACCTCATCGACGAAACCTCTAGATTTTTGGTAGATTTATTCAAAATGTGTACTGATTACTCATATGTACATGTAGGCAGATGTGCACACCAGGCATACATACATACATTATACACTAGTAACCATTGAAAAAGTACGGGAAAGAAAAGGTTGGCAATCAAGAGAGCTTCACAAACTCTCCTTGGTCTGTCCAACAGAGAGTCAAGGCATCTTTAGTTCGATGAGTTCGTGGGATTTTCAGACTCAGGGGCACTGTTTTAACTTTGGACATGACTCAATTATCAAACAAACATTTTATATTCCATAGTCAATAATCTAATGTTAATAAATAAACAAAACTTTCGAATTTGTTTTGATTAACCCATTAGTGCATAGCTTCCAGAAAAATAGACGCTAGGAAAATATTCACCAAAACCAGGTTTGGTTAAAATTTCTTATTTTTTGTTTCAGTTTACCCTTAATATAATTCTCTATCACGTTTCTATGAATAATGTAAGAAAAATATAATTTTCTTTGAAATAAATCAATTTACTTCAGGATATCGTCTAGTAAGTGTGTTGCCTCCCGTCCTGGATAAGTAAATTACTAATATTCTGCATGTATATTTATTACTATTGTTTATTTTTTATATTTAAATAAAAGGTTAATTTCGTAGTGAAGTTATAGATTTATATAGATATTGATAAATATACTTTCATGGAGCATAATATTATGGTTTTTCTGGTGTCCAGAAAAACGAACGCTATGCAGTCAGACTACATTTTTGTTCAAATGAGTCCTGGATAAGTAAATTACTAATATTCTGCATGTATATTTATTACTATTATTTATTTTTTATATTTAAATGAAAGGTTAATTTCGTAGTGAAGTTATAGATTTATATAGATATTGCTAAATATACTTTCATGGAGCATAATATTATGGTTTTTCTGGTGTCCAGAAAAACGAACGCTATGCAGTCAGACTACATTTTTGTTCAAATGCCACATATTTGTATAATATAAATAACTATTCTCATATAATTAGCCGGTTGAATAAACTGGTTTATATGTATTTTTGTTTATTTTTTATTTAGTTATTTATATTTGATATCTTGTTTCAATGATTTTTTTTATATTATAGGAATTTGAACACCCACAACATATTGTCATCGCTTGAAGACGAGGATGAAGATAATATAGAATCTGCTGACATTATTTTTCATGTTCCTGAACTGAAATAAATTGTCTAACTGATAAAGCTTCAGATCTGTCTGATAATGAAGCAACTGGAGATATAAATCACCTTAGACAAATTGAATACGAAGTGAAATTTTTTACCTCATAAACATTGCGAAACTAAGGCTGAAAACATATCTGGTAGTTCGAGTGAAGGTAGGAAAAAAGTGAAAGTAAGTCAAATAAACTGGAGTAAAGAGGTTCCTGTTTTTTATATAAATTATTCTAAACCATAAACTGATAGATTACATGAGGACATATTTTCAGCCATTTTTTGGAAGAAATAGTTAAACAAACAAAGATTTATGCTCAGCAAAGAAATGTCAAATTGGATTGGAACACTGATGAAATATGAGTAGTATGTGTGTGGGGGGGGGGTACTTCTCTCGGGCTATGCAATAGATTTAAAATGATATTGCAACACATTCATTTCAATGACAACCATAAAATGGATGCAACTCACCGTTTATATAAGATCAGACCATTGATTAATCACCTAATCAGTCGATATCTTGAATTAGGAGTTTTTGAAGAGCAGCTTTCAATTGAGGAATCAATTATCCCACTTTTTGATAGGCATTATGCTATGCAATTCAGAAAGATGAAGCCATTAAGATTTGGCTATAAAAACTAGGCACTCTTCTCATCTACGGGATATATACATACATTCATTTGATATCTACATTGGAAAACAACAACATGAAAATCAGAAATGCGATTTTAAATTAGCTATATTTTGATAATTATTTTACATCTTCTAACTTATTAAAACATTTATAAAATATAGGCATATATGCATCTAGGGAAAATAGATTGATGAACTGTCCTCTTCCTAGTAAAGTTGTATTTACAAAGAAACTTAAGGGTACTGTAGAAATCAGTGCATCTGATTCTGTGGTGGTAATTCTAATATAGGGGAAATAATGTTCTGACACTCCCTTCAAATTTGAGTCATCAGAAATTGCAACAACAAAAAGATTTTCAAAACAGTTATAAGGTTATACTTCACATCCTCAACCAGTAGCAATAAAGAATTATAATTCTTACATGGGCAGTGTTTAAAAAATTGAACCAGTGGGTTTCTACTTACAGAACAAAAATGAGACTAAGAAAATAGTGGTGGCCTATATTTATATATATTTATTTGATTTTTCAATAGTAAGCTCCTGGATTTTATGAAAAAAGGCCAAGAAAGACTATTTTCCTCTTCTAAATTTTAAAGAAATTTAACATTAACTATTTTGAAATCACATCGTATTGCATCGATGCAAGGAAAAAGAGCTCCTCAAGTTAAGAGTGGAGTTAGATATGATGGTTTAGGGCACTTGTTCCAACGCTCGAACACAGGAAATGCGCCAATTGTCCTTAAAAAGCAGCATTTACTTGTGTTAAGTGTGATGTAGGACTGCATCCTAAGTCCCATTTTAGTTATCACACAAAAGACTAAATATACATAATGTTCAAAATGAATAAAATTACCTTTGTTGACTGCTCAATTATGTTAAGTATTAATTTATTTGTAATAAAATTGAAATTTTCAAATTTTCTCTTTTTTTTGTTATATTGCATAGCGTCTTATTTTACTGGACACCTTATATCTCAACATATAAAAATAGGAGGATCATAATTTCTTTTACAAATACTCCCCTTAAGGTATCTTGAAACATAAAAATTATTAAAATTTTATCTCAAAAATTGTACTTTATGCAATAATGGTTTCAACCAAAGCTAACAAGTTCTGCTATTTCTTAGTTTTAATTTACTGTTTATTATCTAATTTCGCTTTCGTAAATATATTTAAAGTTTAACTCAATTTAATAAGAGGTCAAATAATTTCATTGAAAAGTTATTTCAAATGTCTTCTTTCACAATTGTTTATTATTTTATTTTTCAAATTCTTGGCTTTGTATGAACAAGATTTTCACTTAAATTAACCATCGCTCGAATATGAATCTTTGGTTGGCACAATACTCACTTTACAACAAGTAAAATGTCACATCGTTATTAAACTAGTTTTAATTTAATATGACAGTTTCCTATTGTTTAAAATACCAACAATGACTCAATTTTTCACTTCAGGGCGTTTATGAGTGCAAATTTTCTTTTATTTATGAGTTTTTCCCCAAAAATTATTCTCTAAACTTAATAATATTGGGGATGTTGATCTTGTCAAAAATAGAGACCCAATAAGTTCCCATGTCATGAATAGCGACACCAATATAAATATGATGCAAAGGAAAAAATTCCTCTCTGACTTCTCTTTAATAAAAATGAACGGGTTACTAATTTATTAAAAATAAAATTGAGTAGCAATTGCATTACGGAAATTAATTACACTGTTTACTTTTTTCCTTTCCATCTTTAAGAACTGTTGTATAGAATCTGGAAGAAATTCGCATTTGCATCCTCGCATTTGCATCTTCGCATGTTGTTCATTTTTTTCCTTATATCGTTGACAATGCGATTCACTATGAACACCTCTGTATGGAGTCACGAAGTACAAAGAGTGCTTGACGGATCTTTAATGGTAAGTTGGATTATTGGTCAGATGGCTACTACTTTTGGGGATTATTTCTTGCTCTTTGTGATCAACTAGTTCCATATTCCAAAATTATGGTAAATAACTAGTATTTACTGAGCCAAACACCAAACTTGACTTTACCAACCCGACCAAATCGGTTCTTTTGGTTGAGAGGTTAGGTTACATTAGCATGAGCTAACCTAATCTAAACCCTCAGTCCAAGTTTATAAAAACGTCATCGAGAAATTCCATAGGGCAAGATTTGCGGTCACTGGTATTGTTTGGTTCCCTATTCTTAACACAATCCAATTTATGAGATTTTAATATTATTCTCTTGGTTTTCCTTTGTCCGTTCGGCAAAATCGATAGACCTAAATAAAGATGAGACATGGCGCTAAGTCGTTGCATAAGATAGTGAATCTCTCCCAACATTCAATCACCAAGTTTAATTTGTGTCCTATCAACCTTTTAACAGCTTCATGCGATTATTATACAGAGATTTTAATTCCGGTTGTCGCTCGATTTCACATATGGAAACTGCATAAGGGTCGAGCGAGTGTAAAAAATGATGTTATGACTGGTGCATCTGGATTCTCATGGATGTGGATAGACTTCTAGCCTAACATCTACGCCCTCAAGAATGTTACCAATGAGGTATCTAGGCTAAGATTGCCATGCAGGCGTCTTGTATATACAAGTGGTGTTGAATGAATTTTCCTGTGTTCTATAATGCGCTGTCAGGATACAATTTAATGCTATAAAATTGTTTAGAAAATTGGTTTAAACTTGTTTACATTAAAATGTCTAACAAAACATAATTCCAACGGCATTTTTATTTCTTTGAAGGGGGGTGGCGTTTGATCCGAACGCCCCAAGGCAGCTAGATAAATCTCAACGATTCTTACCTAGGAGGAGGAGAGGTTTTAGGGTTGCAGAGTGCCAAGGATTGGGGATTATGGATACACAAAGGATATATATATATATATATATATATATATATATATATATATATATATATATATATATATATATATATATATATATATATATATATACATATATATACGTGTATGTCTGCTTCTAGCAAGCCGGATTAATTTCTTAAAAAAAAATTTTAACTAGTTATCATTAATTAATTACTAATGTAACAACCAAATAGCTAACATTTTTTTTTCGACCAACCAACTACATAGATGAGAGAACCAACTAAATTCACATTTTTCCTGGTAGTATAATTTCTACGCCTCCGATTCAGGTAACAAATTTCAGTGTATTTATTGAGGTTTTCCTTTTCTTCTTATTGTAACCTTATTAATTTCGTTTGAATTAATTTATTTTTAACTTAATATACAGAATTTTGTCCTTTATATTGCATTTTGATATTTTATTTGTTTTATATCTTAGTACATTTTTAGCCTAAAGCCAATAATTATCATTGTTCTCATAATTTTTATGCAATTGTTCTTATATAAATCTTTAATATTCTAGCCTAGCAGACGAGTACAGGGCCCGAAACGTTAGCAATATATATTATATTCAGTACTTGCTCTCCTTTTCCTGTTGCTATATTTATATATATGTACATATATATTGTTTTATATTGATATCTGAATGGTGACGAATTCAGAATGGAGGTCCAATTGGAGAATATATTTGGTAAAGTACTTAATTATTATTAAAAAAAAGAAAACCTAGGAGCGAAATCTCGCCCACATTTAAAAACAAAGCATAAGGTGGATAGGTGATGTGGCAAGATTTCAAGACGATAGATAGATGAAAAAATAACCAATTATACTCCACTTGATAAAAGACGACCGAAGTAAGACCATAGACATGATGGAGTGATGATTTTCCAAAAAGCCAAAAATTGGAAACCAAATCCAAAAGAGCGCCAAAAGTTAAGAAAGATAAGAAAAGGCTTCTTTCAGCAGTAGGAGGCAAATGCCTGAAATGATGAAAAAAGATTTAAGAGCCTTAACAGGAGACTACTAGTAGCACTATAGACTGAGGGGGTTAAGGTGGCAAATTTCAATCATATTACCTCATCGAGCATTTTCCTTGAATCGGTGATGCTACCAGAGGTGGTTTTCACGCCCGATATCAAGGAAAGAAAATCTATAGCAGCTGAATGATCGGAGGTGATTAATTGGCCATCAGTGCTCCTAAAGTCTCACTTTTTTCTCTTATGTCACCTTTTTCACTTTGTTCACATTATATTTCACTTTTGATTAATTTCACTTTTTTCACTTTTTCAGTTCTATATATAGTGTAATAGAATCTCCACATTTAAATTTCTACAAAATATATCTTAGATATTGTTAAATGTGGAGTACATAATTTTTTTCATTTCCGAAATAAAGGTACAGGGTTTGAAAAATAATTGGAGCACATGTTAATTTCAATGAATATTTATTTAATACAGAGTTGTTCCTCCTTTTGCTTTCTAAACAGAGTTGATACATCCTGGAATTGATTCAACTAGTTTTCTGACTTCATTGAGAGGAATCTTGAGCCATTCTTTTTGCAATACCTAATCCAACTGTTTCAGACATGACAGTGGAGGGTAACGACTTCTAACTTGTCGCTCCAAGACGCACAACAAATGTTTAATAATATTAAGATCTGGAGATTGTGGGGGGCCATTCCATGTGTTTGAGCTCACTCCTACGCTTTTAATACCGATTCTTAACTACATGAGCGGTGTGTATTGAGGTATTGTCATCTTGGCAAAAACACTCATTATCAGGGAATAAGTCTGGACCATGAGATGGACTTGATCTTCCAAAATATTCAGATATTCGTTGCTGTTGAACCTGACATGCAGGGCAACGATTAAACCAAGAGTGTTCCAAGATGTGGCTTCTAAAACCATCACTGACGCTCATCTGTGCTTCAGTCTAATAAGAAGTCAGTCCGGATTAAATGCTACCAGACATAAACTCGCCCTGCACTGGGGAAAAAGAAAAACTGGACTCATCGGAAAGTATTACTTGCTTCCATTGCTCTGTCGACAGGCCCTTGTGATCTCTACACCATTTAAGCCTTTTCTAATGGTTTGGATGATAAAGCAGAGGTTTCATGATATCCGGCTCATGGCGAACAGTATTGGTCGAAACTGGTCTAGTGAGATGTTGATTCAACTCTGCATTCACTTCAAGGGTCGTTGTGCGTGGATTTTTCATCACAATGCGTTTCAACACTCGTCGTCCTCTTTCCGTGAGCTTTGAAGTCCTGCTTAAATTACTCCTGCTCGAGGTTTTGCCCTGTTTCTTAAATTCTGTCATGGTCATTGATATGGTAGCTCTCGAAAAACTAGAGTTAAGCTGTTCTGGTGACAGAACCTCCTGCAATTTAAGCTCAAACACTTTTTCCTTTTCCGAACTCGGTGAGGTCACTTATCTTAGCATCTATACCAAGATCTTAAAAATAAATACAAATAAACATTAAAGTTCATAAATAAAACTATGTATCTTCAATAAAAACTAAAGCCCTCACAATGAAATTTGGATGGATATTCGTAATATAATGGATCATTAAAATATTGGTGTTAAATTTCTATTATTCCAATAATACCAATGCAGAAGATGAAACTTTTTTTTAGATAATTATTTTAGAAGGTTTCATGTTTTCTCGTGAAAACTTTAAAAATTTTATATTCGATGTATAAGAGTTAACACACAGTAAAACATATTTTTCTGCTTTGCAACATATTCAATAACTAACTATGGTTATGTATCTTTTCAGAATATATTTTTACATATGTATAATTGTATATGTATAATTTAGGTATGATATATTATGTTCTAAATATTTTTAAGATCTTTTCTAACAAAAATGTGAAATTTAAACGAGAATGCTCGAGCTACCAGAAATGCTTTGTGTATATTTTGCAATCAAAATAGTTTATTTAAGTTATAAGGCAGAAAACATGTTCATATTGATCACATCAATAATTTAAATCATTTTAAAAACAGTTAAAGTTTTCAAGGTTAGCAATCCCAGATAATAAATTCATTGATGTAAGATTGGGTACTGATGAGAATGCACCAAAAACACAATTTTCATTTTACTGCCCACAAATGTTTTCTCAAAGAGCAGAACTGAAATGGTGCATATGGGAAGTTCTACGTGATAATCCTAGCACAGTTTGTGATGACATTCAAAAACATTTAAGGACAAGTTTCCTAACTGCAGTGGTTTAAACAATTTTAAACTTCGTCCTGACAAATTTTCGTATCCTGTAACAGAAGCTCATGGACCACATTTTAAAGAAAAACTTCTCAAAGATTTGGAAGATTCTCACTTTCCTTTAATATTTGATGACACCAGAAATGCTGCTGGATTTAAAGAGATGCAAGTTATAGTTCAGTATTGGTCTGAAATGTTGAAAGAAATTCGTTCCTTTCATCTTCAGACATTTTTTATTGGACACGCTAAGGCAAAAGACCTAAAGGATTGTTTTGCTAGAGCATTAGCTTGTGCATCACCGTGAGAAAATATTAGCAATTGGTTCAGATGGACCAAATGTTAATAAAAGAGTTTTTCTTTTGATCAATGAAGATATTAAGGAGGTTAGAGGAAAGCAATTATTGCACTTTGGTACAGGAAATTTACATATCGTTCACCATGCTGTTATGAAAGGCATATTATCTTCTGTAAATATGGATTATATTGATTTCATTCAAAATGTTCACAGTGCTTCTAATGGACGAATAGTAAGTAGCACTTATCTGTTATACAGATTGACTTGAATTTGCCTAGCCACACGTTCTTCAAACATGTTTCTTCGCGATTGCTCACATTAGAGCCAGCAGTTGAAAGACTTTTGGAACAGTAGTCGGCAATGGAACAGTACTTTCTTCATTTTATACCATTGGAGGCAAAATATCTAAAATCAACTGCAATATATAAAAATCTTTTGAATTATTTAAAAATTTAACAATGAAAGCAAAACTGCTTTTCACAGTTCTCTTGCTGAATTACTTTTGAAGTTTGAGGAAAAATTTCAAGCATAGAAACCATTGGTACATGTTTTGTATGGAGAGCTCGACGACATCACCATTACATTATCAAACAGATTTTTAAGTCGTTCATTTATGTCTCAGGTGGATAAAAATTTTTCTCTTCTCCGAGATGGAATTCGTAATAAAGGAAATTATAATCTTCTAAAGAAGAAGGTTCATTGGTATAAACTTATAGATATTAGAGAGTATACCAGAAAAAGAAATGGATAATTTGAAAAGTTTTGTTAAGGAGTTTTAATTAAGAAGCATTAATTATCTTCTTTCTAAAGCTTTGTATCCTGGGAATGTTCTTAAATATTTCTCTTGCCTTGCGCCATAAAAAATAATATTTGAAAGCCAAAATGCTATTTTACGGTAATCTGAAGTTATGCCATTTTATTCTTCTCGAGATGTGTTATTTGATGAATGGAGCTGTTTGCAAAGTGGAGATCTGTCAAATTTTTCAGAGGAAGGAATAGATTACTTTTGGCAAAACATTATCATTCAAACAAACTCTGAGGGCGCTCTAAATTATCAACTTATTACTCAAATTGTAAAATCCTGTTAATTGCTTCCACATGGAATTACCGCTAAGTAAAAAAGAAATATGACTGAAGACAGAACAGCAATGCGTGAACGGATGTTAATTCAAAAATTTACCGAAACAAGCTAAAACTTCTTCTAATGCAATCAAAGTTATATGCTTTAGCCAAAGCAGCCAGGAAGAACTATCAGCAATATTTGGATCAGCAAAAATTGATCAATGACAAATGAAAGAGCAAAAAAATTAAGAAAAGAAGAAGAAAAACATCATCTGAACTGAACGAAATTAATTCCAAAAGACAAAAACGGGAAGAATGAAATTTCAAGCTAAATAAAGCAAAGAAAAATGAAAGTATGAAAACGATGACGACAGACAAATTTTTGGAAGAAGCTTTTGTGAAACTGAGAAGAGCAGTGGCAAAGAAAGTTTTTACTGATGTTGATGAAATTCAGACAAAAATTCAGAAGAAGTGAGCCTAACTAATAAGGGATTATTTTAAAATCAATAATTTTGCTATACCAAACTTGAAAACGTTTTTTTGTACTCATTATATTTATTAATTTTGTAGTTTGTCAATTTTGTAATTGAATGTTTATCTTTGTACTTAAAATTAATAAAATAAAATACAATGAAACATGGCAGGAGCTCATTATCAATAATACGAGTGTTTAATAACTGCTCAGTATTAATACTTTTGTGTTACATCTAGATATAATATTGTAAATATCCCTTTAAATTTGGTTGAAAACTGCTATTTTAAGACAAGTGAGATTGTTATTGAGTGGATCCTGGAGGATGTTTCATTCAATGAAAAACTTTTTTTTTATAAATTCGTCGTTTTTTTATAAATTGTCACTTTTTATAAACTTTCTCACTTTCTTAATCTATTGATATTAATTTTCTGTAGGACCCCTGGTGACCATGAGGCGCACAAAGCTGCCTCGGACGCCTATGGCAAGGATTTTTCCCATTTTTCCGAGTCTAGTTTTAATGCATGTCTCAAGGCACGGTCGGCGTGCAAATCGATCAACCGATGTAGGGATAATAGTTAGACCCACGGCGATGAGATTGCCGGAGAAGAACTCAACGTTTCATCCACTGTCCTGAACTCCTCGGTTTGAACTTAAAATCATTCATTTCTCAGATGGTACTATCACGCACACTCCAAGCACCACCAAGTTGATCTTTCAGGTGATAATAGCTAAAAGATTATAAATAATTGGAAAGTAATTACTTGTATTGTGGTCATCCACCACCTCCCAAAATTAGGCTTTGCATCTGTAGATCACAGGGATAGATCAGGGCAAGAAAAGGAAGCGATTCTCGGACACTGATGCGTAAAAATATCCACGGACAGTACGATTCAGCTCGTTTATCAGGTCGGCAAGGATCCTTCCCTGGGATTGATCGTATAGTTCCCACAAAGGGGTTGTCCACCCTCAAAATTACCGAACAGGAGAAAAGGCCTCGTAAACCATACCATAATGCAGCGAAAATCCCTTACAGTAAAGTTGGCTGAGGGGAGAATCTATGCAGAAATAACAGTATAGCTCCTATCCAGCTGAATCTGCAGTACTACTACCAGAAATGACGTAGAGAAAATATAAAACCGGATAGACCATGCCGGGTGTAAATCGCACAACTTTCTTTCCTACCTAATCACTTTGTTTCGGGTTTGTAAAGCCCTTATACCACAATAGAGTGGAGAGGAGGCACGCGTCTAGCTGGACTTCCTTCAGAATATATCTAATGAGGGACGGAAGGAGTCAAGCCTTTGCAGATCCTCGTAATTTGCCAGGAGTCAATACCAAATCCATTAAGCAATATGGTCGTCAGTCCTAGCTCGAAGGAAAAGAGGGGCAGCTTCTAAGAGATGTTCCTTCTCAGAATAACCGTATGCTTTGCGAAAGAAGTACTACTAGCGGTTTGGCACAACAAGGTGCTGAAGGCGCTGTCGCCTAAAAGAACATATCTGTGGAGGATGGGCTAGTTACGCAAATCCTTTCCTCCCTCCCCACCGAAACATATGGGGGTCACTCTTTTGGAGGATCCCTTTCTCCGATTCGCCCAGTTCAGTCTTGTGGGGAGGCATATTTATAAAAACTCTTTTGCCACTGTCTTTTTTCGGGAGACAGCTATAGCAAGCCTGGAATACGGCCTTATGACCACCTTTAGGTGTGTTGCCCTCTCTGACTTGATGAAGGCGCTCGGCGTTTTCAGATTACGGGAAATTTTCACACGCTGCGCGTAAAGCTCCAGGGTCTCCAGGTTGACTAGGCAAGCACCATGGAGGGATCGGATTGTTTGAACCCAAGGAGGGATTGTGAATGGATACAAAAAGCGACCGTATTCGTAGGCCTGGAGCTTCCCGAACATAAAGAATGTTCTGTGCTGTTCTGGATCAAAGGCGTCGACTCCTAGCTGGTGTAACATGTTGATTTGTATTCTGTGGTTGTATCATCTCGGTTTGTATAGGTTAGAAGTGCTCTCACATAAAACTGTCTATAACTGGATGCTCCTTTCATAAGGCAAGATTATTCATACTACTGGATTACAAGCTTTCTAGGCAAAAGGCAAATCAATGGCGGTCAAGTTTTCGCCGGATATGATTAGACCTTTCAGCGGTGAAGGTGTTGTGGCATGGATTCAAAAGGTTAAATTTGTTGCCAAATTGCAAAAAATATTAGATTTAGCTAGTTTTTGCCATTGTATTTTAGAGGCTAATTTTAAAGAAGCTTTTGCCGATGGTGCTATTTCGGCTTAAGCAAAATTAGTTAATATTAAGTGGTCAGGACAACAGATGGATGTTTATGACAATGAAATAAGACAGCTGGCTGGTTTAGCAGATTTTAACAGTGCCTCCCACTGTTAAATCTGATTATAAAATTGACATTTGTAATTGAGTTTTCTTGATAATATAAGTCCATCTAAGAGTAGATGACAGGTGTAATTAAAATGTCTATTTCGGATACCATTGCCCATGCTAAAATATTGTGTTCTAAGAATACAGATTTAGCTGTTTTAGCAGCTGGTGTAAGTGGGTTCAGCGAAGTGCAGCAGTTGACAAAGAGATAATAAGATAAAGGGTTACAGATGTGGTGGTCCTCATTTAATTAAATATTGCAATGAGCAGCAGGCAAAATGTTTTACCTGTAATAATTATGGCCATATTGCTGCTAACTGTAAGCAGTCTAATCAGGGAAACGAATGCAGGGTGACTGGTGCGCCAACAGTCAAAACTAAGACAGTAAAATGTCTGGTATACACGGGTTGTACCTCGACATTGGTATGGTCGATGTTCCTGTCCAAGTGAACAGGTGCACGTCCTGTGAATGCAATTAAGTGACATCATATCAAGTGTAAGGGTGACAGTCTTATCCATATGTATGTCAGAGAGAACTCTTACAGTAAATGCGATTGTCTCTGATGATCTGATTGAGGGCGTACAGTAGATCTGCTTATTAGAATGGACGTAATAAGAGCACTGTTTTGTATGACGGTAACTGGTAATGTAGTGCAGTTGCTGTATCTAATCATCCTAGTGAATCGGCATCAAGTAGTTGAGCTTTGGTTGTAAAACTTGAAGATGGAAAAAAAATGTGTGTTACATAACAGATAAGTATTTTTCTGCTATTTTTTATTTGAAGAATTGGACTGTCACGTGGGTGTGGAAAAATAGTCAGCCAGCTTAACTTAAAAATAAGACCAGTTGTTATAATACAAACTTGACTGGGAAACGGAAGGAAGAGTTCGATGGAAGTTGAAACATAGATTGATGAGGGAAATTTAATGCAATGAGAGGATGAAGCTGGTGAAGGAATAATTCTACTGATGGCAGTAGAGCAACCCACCAAAAAGATTTAAGGCCTGTGCTAGATTCTCGAGAGTTAATTAAGTATGTAGAATATCATACTGGTGATGATACAATTGATGTATGTGAAGAGACTCTTCGTGAATGGAGACGAATAGATCCTGATGAATATTCTTGATATTAATAAATCTGCCTATTTTCAAATTAGAATAGATAGAAGTCTCTGACAATATCAGTTATAAAATATAAAAATAAAACCTGCTGCTTCACAAAACTTGAGTTTGGGATGAATTATGCCCCTCGTATCATGTCTAAGATTCTTAAAACTGTGCTTTGTTAAGTGAGAAGATATTCGAGAGGCAACCAGTTCATATATTGATGACATTTTGGTGGAAAACTCTAGAATCTCACCTGATTCAGTTGGTAAGCAGTTGAATAAGTTTGGATTCATCGATAAGACTCCTGAACCGTTGAATGGTATTGCAGCTTTAGAGTTAAATTTGGTACCTGATGGTGGTGAGTTGTAGTTCAGACTGGTAACAAAGTACCGGAAGGTGGAGTAGAAATAACTAGAAGAAAATTGTTTTTAATTTGTGGATCACTCGTTGGTCATCACCGAGTGGGTGGCTGATAATTGCTTGCATCTATGTAAGAAAAGGACAGAAGCGTCACACTGGGATAATCCGGTAGTTGATGAAGTGATAGTGAATGTTGAAAGAGATAGTGAAGTAAACAAAAATTAATGATCCGGTGCGAGGATGTTGGAAATTTCCTAATGGGAACAGTGGTTTTAAATGATGTGATGTAATCAGCATCGCTATTGGTGTTGTTGTTGAGATAGGTGAGAAGATCGTTGAGGATGATTCATGGCTGCGTAAGAGAGATGATTTTAACCATGTAAATGTTACAGAACTAGAGGCTGTAGTAAAAGGTATGAATCCTGCACTGACATGGGGTTTACAGTCTATAGAATTGAAAACTGCGTCGGTTACGGTGTAAGGATGGATAAATACTATCATAAAGAAAGAGAATCTAGTAAAGGTGAAATGTGCTGCAGAAATTATTGCTAAAGGGTGATTGGGTATTTTAAGACACCTGATAGATGAATATTCCTGAGATTGAAAGTGTCATTTTTCCAACCAATAAAGAAAAAATCTGATATGCTAAAAAGAGTTACAATGATTTGGTTAACAACTGATGTTGCTGAAGACATGAACTATGATGATGCGTGTTATGCATAATATGATTCTTAATTTTATGCATAATATGCATCATATGAGAATCGATAGAACGTTGTACTTAGCTCGAAAAGTAGATCCAAATGTGACCAGGCAGGCTGTAAAAAGGGTCGTTAGCTGTTGTTAAAATAGTCAATCTGTTGACCCAGCTCCTGTAACCCATCGAAAAGGAGAAGTGAGTGTTGTTGATAATTGGTGCAGAGTAGCAATTGATGTGATGCATTATAGGCCATTGCCCTGCCTGTAACTAGTTGGTTGGGGACCAAGTAGATTTGCTGTATGGAGAGAGCTCGAAGGGAAGGTGCATATAGTAGGAGATATATTACTTGAGAGAGGACAACTTAATGAATTGTTAATGGATAAGTACGGCGTTCCGGTCAGAATTGTTAAAAGGCCTATGTGACAGGTGAAACATTTTCAGAGTGTTTAGAGCAGCTTATAGACCAGGTGGAAATCCAATAGTAGAACGACACCACAACATTAGCCGAAAGAGTTACATTGTTAGCAGAAGAAGTAGTGTTTTAGTATATCTACCCCCAATCAGGGGATGATGAAGAGTCGGGGCCACAGAGTTTGATATATACCTATGAATGGCGCCACCCACTGATTACAACTGAAACTACAAAAAGAGAGCCTGATCTTATTTAGATTGATGATGAAGTTTGAGTTCTACCGCCATTAGCTTGTTGCCCTACTAAATGGAATAAAGGGTATGCCATTCGTGTCAATTCAGAGAATAATGTTGATGTGAACGGCATGCCACCTCGCGTGTTGGATATTTGACCAGTCGTTGTTGCGGGTTCTTCATCCTCTGATGAATGAAGCGATGCGGGTTATGGTGAATTGCAGGATGAATTTGTTTGTGAGACCGATTCTGGTGATAGAATTCGACGTTCACAGAGCGTAAGAAGACTACCTAACTGGCTCTCTGATTTTACCCAATACTGATTAAATGTTATTGTTTGTTTGTAAAGATGTTGGCTTAGCGATCATTTTTGTGGTGAAATATCTTTTATCTAAATTTGGGTGTACGTTTGAACGCATTATTGTGTTTTTATTTAATATAAATTGTAGTATTGGTGATCTTAATGATCAGGAAAGCGTGTGAGTGGGATTTGGTGCCACATTCTGGAATGACCGCCTTGGTGCGGGTATGCTTGACATGCATCGGCAGTTGGTTGGCGAGCGTGAAGAGTTAAGGTTCTGTGTTGTCCTTGTTCGAAGTTGTCGATTGCAAGCTGGCCTGGCGTGTTGTTCGTATGCTGTCGTTGTTTCAGTTCAGCTTTATATAGGTGAGAAGTTCTCTGACATAAATACTGTCTATAACCGGGGGTCCTCACATAAGGTAAGATTTTTCATACTACTTGAGGACACAGAACAATATTTTTATATCAGTAAGTTAAAATTCAGTAAATCTCCAGGTTCTGATTTAATCTATCCAGCGCATTTAAAACAAATTCGGAAGTTAGGTGGACCGCTAACGAAATTTTTTAACGAATGTTTAGAAGAAGGTATCGTCCTAATAAATTTTAAGCTAGTGAATGTACCTCCTATTTATAAGAAGGAAACAGAGAATTTCCGACCAATTATCGACCCATAAATTTAAAATCCATTGTAGGAAAATTAATGGCATCAATCATTCGCAATAGCTTGATCGATCATTTCGAAGTTCATAATCTCATAAATGATAATCAACAAGGGTTTAGACAAAAACTTTCGTGTTTAACTAATCTTTTAGAATTTTAAGACTGCATGATTAAAAGCTTTTACAAAAATAGACGTTTGTACACAATTTACTTAGACTTCCCTAAGTCATTAGACACCGTTCTTCATAGGCAATTACTAACTAAACTTTTTCCTTATAAAATTAGTGAAAACTTTCTACAATGGATAGAGTCGTGGCTAAGTAATAGTAGGCAGAGAGAAGTTTTGAACTTTAAATATTCGGAGAGGAAAAATATAACTAGTGGCGCGATCCAGTGGTCTGTGTCGGGACAATTGTTATTCCTTATTTATGTAAATAATATGGAAACTGGCCTAGTTGGATAATTATCCAAAATGCGGAAGGCAAAAAAAATTGGGGTTGTCAGAGACATGAGAGAGAGAGAGGAAGATACACGCCACCTTGCACTTCACTGGAAGGAGAGAGACGACAGATACCTAGGCGACCCTATTTGTCTGCGCTAATGGAGGTGCAAAATTATGAAACGACGCGGTGACCTGAAATGCCGTCATTACAAGAAACTGCGACAAGTTTGAGAGCACAGAAGGTCCCATCTGAAGTCAGACAAAGTTCGCCTCCCCGACTTAGGAACCTGTCCGCGCTCGCGCTAAAAGGCCGAGATTATTCTCCTCTGCCGATGCGTCTGACCCTAGAACCCTTTCCTTCGGATGGAGGGGGGAAACCCTATTCGACCCCTATGAATCGTCCGGCGCCAGAGTTGGAAGTCAGTATCTGCCGTCCACCCTGTCCCGTCCGTATCTGCCGTCTGCACTTATCCGTTCGTACCCCGTAATCGCGTCCCGTTGGACTCTGCACAATTCTCGCAGAACTCCTCAAGCGCCCGATATTCTCGTTAATTCATATGAGTCTACCTCGACCTGCTTCGTCCCGCTCCTCGAACGTAGCGCACTGTCTCGATTCGTGTTACTTGAAAGCAAGAATTATGTTTACCCTGTAATAGTCAAGGTCAACACACTATTGCTTGAACTTTGCGCCCAGGCAAGGATTACTCCGTCGGACTAAATTTTAGAGATAACAGTAACGCGCAACTCTCATGTGCAAGTGCTCTCTCTACTCCCCCAGTGCAAAGAATTCATCTTTGGCTTAGTATACGCTCAAGGTCATTCGAGCGCCCCTCGGTCAATATTTTTCGTTTGTTTGTACGGTGACCGTCTTCACCTAGTCCCCTACCCCATTTTTACCACTGAGGCCTATGTACATCTAATGTGTATATAGCTCAGTTTTGAACTCATTTTAACCTGGTAAAATAATATCAATTTGCATATTAGTAAAGTTATATCTATACCCGTTTTTCTCCTATCCGGGAATCTCCAAGATAGTCGAATGCGGCCAACCTAGAATCAGTAATTTGCACTCTGCTTATATTATAAATCTACCACACACTGGTAAACCCAGAAAGAGTTAACTTGACCCTATTCTATGACAGGGGTAAAATTTTAACTGAGAACGATAGCAAATTAATTCAGTGGGATCTAGATAAACTCTTCGAATTGTCTAATAAATGGAACATGAAAACAATTTAGACAAAGGTAGAGGTTTGCACGTAGGTCGAAATAACCCAAGTTTTAACTATAAAATATGTGGTAAAAAATCTTAACTCACTGGACAAAGAAAAGGAAATAGGGTTGCGTGTTTTCAAGGATGTTAAGTTTAATTAACAGTGTGAGAAACGTGTAAGAAGGCCTACCAATTGCTTGGATTTATTGCGAGAAGTTTTCATTACAAAGCCCAAGATATAATCATACCTTTATAAAAAAAGTTTAGTAAGGCCACACCTATATTACGCGATGCAATTCAGATCAACTTATACACATGTAAACATCAATAAAATGGAAGGAATTCATCGATGGGCAAGTAATCTAATTCCCTCAATTCAAAATATTTCTTTTATTGAAAGATTAAATATACTAAAACTACCGACTTTCGAAACCAGGTGATTGCGAGGTGAGATTATCAAATATTTAAAATTTTAAATAAATTCAAAAACGTAAATTCTGAAAAAAAAATCTAAGTACTACCATGGTAAAACAAGGAACAAGGGTTTTAAACTGAACGGACGGAGGCTGCAAACGAACATAGCTAAAAAAAATTTCACCTTTAAAATCATCCATAAAAACTAAATTGACAGTTATTTTGTGAATAATGATATTGTATAAATACGGATCTCTGTTGTGTATTTATTGAATGTCACATGAGTGAGCATCGTGGTGAAAATTTCCAAAGGCGGACTACTAGCATATTATTTATAGAATGGGACTGGCATTTGAGTGGACTAAGTAGTCGTTGCTGACTCTCTGTAACTATATAACTAGTTTTCTTATTTTTTTTATGGTCTTTTGTTTATTGACTTAGATGCACTTTGATAAGCTCTAGTGGCTTTAAATGTCAGAGAACTAGTATTATGTGCTGTAATTCTAATATCGCCATTTATTCACTCAAGCTTTGTATGTTTTACGCAAATTTTCCCTTTTCTCTACTACAGTCATATATGAAACTTATTATTAGACAGCCCTGCGTTTCCTAAAAATTCTTATATATTTCAATCCACAGCACCAAATCTGTCATTGTTGTTTTTTTGAATTAGGTCAATTACTTTACAGAACCATTTTTTAAGTATTAATATTTCTGACATTTATAAAGTAATTTTTAATGCGGAAATTTAAATAAAACTGTGAAGCAGAACACCTTTAGTGATACACTTGCTAGAATTTGTTCGAATTTACAATGAGAAATGAGAAAAATAAACAAGATGCATTATTTAGTTAAAAAGAATAGTTTACTAGAATATTAATGTCCCATCTTCATTGGTATCTTTCCTCTATGCACTTAATGTCGTAATGGAACCGTTTCCCTTGTCCTTCACTGTAATCTCCACAATTTGGAGGGAATTAGTCAAGATACCATCTTAAAAAGTGGAGTTTTACAGACATTTTGACTTCTGAGATTTGAAAGGTATGTATTAAACCTTCTACACAGGTTTCATACTTTGGACTTCTATTATCCTCGAGAAAATTAAGAGAAAGTGCTTTTAAAGATGACCATGCACTTCTTTCTACCTAACTCATGCCTTCTATGAAACCAGGGTCTTCCATTGATATATCAAATTATGAGAAAGATAATTAATTGATTGTAGAGATGAAAACTCTTGTCGCTCGTAGTGCTAATCGTTGGCTCTACTATCCCATAAACAGAGGAAGGACGGGTTTTTATGTACCAACCTTTCATTCCTAATATTAAACAGACAACCTGAAATGATAAACTATTCTGAAATTGTGAAAAGTACCAAATTTAATGTAAATGTCAAATTTTAAATTAGAAGAGATGCCATTTTTTGTCTTTTTAATGCAATTTATTGAAAATTAGATTAATTGAAATATGCTGCTTGTTTTTTAATAAAGTAATTATAATGTTCTACTGAAAACTATATATTTTTTTAAATAAATGGCATTCATATGTATTTCTTACCTTTTGATCTGCACAGATATTCCATTCATGGAGACTAAACTTTATAGCATCCAGTAAAGTAAGTCTTCATGGTATCATAATTCTCAATAAATTGAACAAAATGTTTAACTGTAAGAGACGATACTTTATTTCCTAAATGTAAAACCACAGCCTTAAACCTTCTGGTTTGGGTCTATAAAACCGCCATTCATCTGCTTTATAGTAGAAGAATAAAGCATCAATTAATCCATTAAAATCTTTTAAATATACCAGCATAGTATTTTCGTGAACGAAGAAAAACTTTCAGAACTCTTCATTTCTGCTGCGGTACCAGTAATAGGTTGTTACGGGAGCAACTGAATTATTTTCGCCAAGTCTTGAGCCAGGTAACTGTGGTGACGTAACTCTTTTGATATACTAAAGGTCTCTGGTCCATTACTTCAGTTGGGCTTGATTAAAAGGATAAGGATGGTTTAATTCTAAACTTGAAGAGATAAATGAGGAAATGTCAATTTCCCACATTCCTCATCACTCTATTTAAAAATATCCAGATTAACTGATAATTCTGGTATGGGTACCTTTATCAGCCGTAAAAAATGGTCATCTGGTATAAGGAAAATCAGGATTAAAACATGTTGCTCTCTTTTACTAGCGTGCGAGTCTAATCGTGGGTGACTATACATCTCTCTATGTCGGTCTATCCAGGATTTGCTTTTTTATAGTTTTTGTAATAACACTGTAACTATTCGGTCGATTCTAACAAGGTTTTAAACCTTAATGTCGTTTTACATTCTCTTTCAAATGATATAAATGACAAAGTCTCCCCAATAATACCCCGGAATTATTTTGTTTTTGCAATAACATCAAACTATTTTGCCCATTCTAACGGAATTTGAACCCTTATGTTGTTTTTCTTACTCCTTCGAATGAGAGAATTTCCGTAGTCCTATAAAAGTTAGTCCAGGAATTATTGAAAGGTTTTGAAGGTCAAAAGGTCATAAATCAGAATAAATGAGACCACGGAACTTTTGAACCAGAAGACCTTGTTCCTCTTCACACCTGAAATAAAATTATTAAAGTGTAAAAATCACAGAGTAAAACATACTCATACTATCTATTGGGTTGAGGAATAAGTTCTTGCGGTTTTATTAAATTTATTCCTTACCGTTACCAATTTTAGAAAAACATCATTTTTAATTGATAACAATATACAATTTAATCAATAATGAATTCTCTGTTGTTATTTACGACTTCTTCCCAATGTTCAACTAGTTTTTCGATGCCTCTGCAATAAAAATCTCAGGATTTTGACTCGAAGAATTTGTCTGACCAGGTTTTTAATTCCAAATCAGTATATAACGAAACGCCGCGCAAATTGTTGGAGAGCGATCGGAACAGATGGAAATCCGATGGAGCCAAGTCTGGTGAATATGGAGGATGCGGCAAGATTTCCAAATTAAGCGTTTGCATGGCGTCTTTTGTCATATTAGCAATGTGAGGACGAGCATTGTCGTGTTGCAGAAGGACTCCATAACTTCGATGAGGTCGCTGTTCACGAATAGCTTCGGCGAGTGGATAAATTTGTTGAACGTAGAGTTCTGCATTGACAAAGTCGTTGTTCGTGAGGAAATCATAAAGAATGATGCCTTTACAATCCCCGCACACACACAACATCGTCTTTCGTGGATGAAGTCCTTGCTTTAATCGTGAAAGTTTTTTTTGTGGGGGCTAAGGCATTGTTTTCGATGTTTCATATTGACATAAACCCACCATCGTTCTTCGCCAGTGATGATGCGGTAAAGAAATCTGTCCTTATATCCACGAGTAGTCTTCTGACGAGCAAGAAAACCTGCTGCAATTGTGGAGCGTTGAAGTTTGTTGCTTTCGCTCAAAGCGTGCTGAACCTAAGCACCGAGTTTTGGAACTTTCCCCATCGAATGAAAGTGATTCACTACCGTTTAATGATATTCATGAAGAAGGTCGTTCAATCGATCTTTATTTAACTTAATGGGGGGACCAGAACGTTTTTCGGAATTAAGATTGAAATGACCGTTTTTAAAATCATTTTCTCCGTACACAGCACAAATGTCGTGACGAGATTTGGCTGCGTTTGCATTTTTCTTGTCTTAATTGAAAATGAATATCAATAAGTGTCGAAAATGCGCGTTTCTTTAGACTTGAATTTTCATTTTGAGGGTACACAAACAAAAATTAAATTAACACAACTTTTAAATAAACCACAATGACCTATTACTGAATCTTTAAGACTTAGCCTACCAAAAGCTTAATAGTTTACGCTGTTAAAAAACGTAGCCTAACCTTTGCAAATTTTGCTCTCATTATTTATTATTGTTTTTAATATGTGCACAAATCACATCAACAAAACCTAAATCAACACAACATTTAAAAAAACAAGAACTTATTCCTCAACATAATATATATTAAAATGATAAATAAAGATATTATTATAATTAACTATGCAATAAACATCTTACCTACGAGGGGCGGTCAATGAGTTTGGCAATTCGGATATAAGGAAACAAGATATGAGGAAAAGTGTTTTATTATTTATCAATATAACCACCCTTGACTTCAATGCACTTGCGTCACTTGTCCCTGAGGTTTCGAATTCCCAACAACCAGAAATCTCCAAACTGATGTTCAATCCATTCCTGGACGGCGAGATGGACATCTACATCGTCCCCAAACCGGCGTCAACGCAGTGCAGCCTTGAGCTGGTGGAATAAAAAGTAGTCGCTAGGGGCCAGATCTGGACTGTAGGGGAGATGGTTGAGCTCCTCGAATCCGCACTCGTGCAGAACAGCTTGTGCAGCTCTGGCCTTATGGACTTTGACGACTTTTAAGTCGATCATGGGGCTGGAGGTTTCTAAGGACCCAACGGGCAGGGACCTTGGTCATGGCCAAATTGTCATGGATGATGTTGATAACACTTCCATGTGATATTCCAAGTTTTCGCTCGATTCCTTCTACTTTCACCCGTCGATTTTAGAGGATCATCCTTTCCACACGGGCCACATTGTTCTCGTTGGTCACGTCTGACGGGTGTACTGGACGGCGGTCATCTTCAAGGGACTCATGACCATAGCGGAACTCCCTATTCCAGCGAGCAAAGGTTGCATAGGAAGGGGCAGGGTCGGTGTACACTGCATCCATGCGTTCATGGATCTCTTTTACATTCTTGCCTTCCTTGGTCAAATATTTGATCACTGCGCGGTGCTCAACCTTCTCCTTTTGCGACTGACGATCTGGGATCAGCTACTGCTTCTTAAATAGACGAGCCAAGAGTGTGCGGCTGCAGGTCCTGACTGGTCATAACTTGTCCTAACACCCCCACAAACAGCCATCCCCCTTCCTCTGTTTTGCCCTACCGATTCGCAAAACTTATTGACCGCCCCTCGTAGCTAGCGTTTTTTCATTTTTAAACTTATGATTTTAGTAAAGTATTCAATCATAGATAATTATTATATGGTTTAATTTTTAAATATTATGAATTTTCATAATATGAAAAGAACACTACCCTACAAACTGATTTATGGACCCATTTTTTTGTACGGTTCTTTAAACAAACCTACTTATTTTGCGTTTTCTACAAAACTAATAACCAAAAATGCTAAAAAATTTCTATTTCCAAAGTAACAAAGAAATTATTTTTAGGCACCCATGCAATATTAATATTCATACACTAAATATTTACAACTATAGTATGGCGTAGAATTAGGCAGTTATCCCCTATTTCTCAATTCCCTCGTTTGTTCGGAGAAGGACTACGACAGCCCAAAATAATAATTAGAATTGATTTCCTCTGACTGCGCAGTTTTTTTATTCGAATATTTTAAATATGGTTGGCCAGGATTGGTCTTATTTAATTAGGTTTTGGTGGTGCGATGCCTTAAACAAGAATTGTAAAAATATTCTTCAATTACACAACAAAACATGCCACTGACTGCTATTTGTTTGGTAGACATACTAAGTAAGTAATTATTTATTGTCTATTGTATCTATCTCTTGAAGTAATATACTTAATATTACTTTAAAAAAATATAAAATTAATTAAGTTTAGAACCACTTTATTTTAATCACCCATATGTACATAACTTTAAATTTTATGCATATAATTTCCATACTTTTAGGTAAAACAAAGAAGTGCGTTTCTGCTGTGTTATATTCAAACCTTAAATCTGCTATCAGGCCTATACCTCACTCAAAAGACATTCCAGTACGTGAACCACCTACAGAAATTGTTTTATCTAACCTGATGAATCAGATATGGAATTAGGTGAACCAGAGACTGAAATTTATGTTCCTGAAACTGTTGATACTACTCAATAACCTTTCTCACAAATTGATATAGATGATCTTAAAGAGATCTTAATTTAACAAAGCAACAGAGCGAAATAATTGCCTCGAGACTAAAAGAAAGAAATTTAGTAGAAAAAGATGTTCGAATAACTAAGTTTTGCATTCGATCAAACAATTTACAAGACAAATTTTTATTTGTCAACAATTTATGCTACTGTAATAATATTCCACTTCTCTTTGAAGAATTAGATATACATTATGAACCCAGTCAATGGAGACTTTTTATTTGAAACTTCTTTATATAGTAGTTAATTCATGCTTCTGCATAATGGAAATAAACTACCATCGATACCAGTAGCCCACTCTGTTGTTTTGAAAGAAACTAATGAGAATTTAGATTTCATTTTAGAAAGCATTAAATACAGTGAACATAAATGGTTGATTTGTGCTGACCTTAATATAGTAGCCATTCTAAATGGCTTGCAGTTAGGCTACACAAAATTCATGTATTATTTGTGAGAGTGGGACAGTAGAGCTCGGGAAGAACATTACATACGCTTAGAATGGCCTTTAGGAGAAGAGACAAAAGTAAGTTGTCATAATGTCTTACTTGAACCATTGGTTCTAGGGCAAACATAATTTTGCCACAACTTCACATAAAATTAGGTTTAATGAAACAATTTGTGAAAGCCTTAAAGCATGACCAGCCATCATTCTTATATTTCAAATAATATTTTTCTAAGATTACTGAAGATTCTTTGTTGGGCCTCATATTCGACAACTATGGTAGATAGTAAGTTTGAGGCAAAATTGGCAAGCCAGAATTTGAGCCCTAGCATAGTTTCAAAGGTGTATGTAATGATCTCCCTAGAAGGCATAAATAAGAAAATTCCCACATTCTTGTTCAGAATTTGAAAAGGGCTTATAATGAGTTGGGATGTAATATGTCACTTAAGGTACATTTTTTGCATTGTAATCTCTCTTTCTTTCCAGATAATCCAGCAGACGTCAGCGATGAACATGGTGAAAGATTCCACCAAGATATTGCTACTATAGATAATCGTTATAAAGGAAAATGGAGTCCTGCAATGCTTAGTGACTTCTGCTGGACCGTTCACAGAGACAGACAAGATGTTGTACATAAAAAGAAGCCTAAATATTCTTAAAATATAGGACTATTGTATAGATTTCTCAGCAATTTTGAAAAAATCTTAAATATTTATTAATTTTTTAAATATATTTTTATAATACCACACTCTGAAATGTATTAAAAGGAGCTATCAATTTCTTTTGAAGAATAAGCTTTTTGTTTCCACTTATCTTTGTACTTTTTGTCAAATAAAGTAAAAATAGTAACAAATATTTCATACTTCGTTATACTGAATAATCTAATATTAATAAAAAATTAAATGTGCAGATCACAAAAAAGTGAAGTCATTTCATGAAAAATAAAGGTCATTTTCGTTATCAACGCATAAAACTACAATAGAAAACTACTTTCACATTTCTGTTGCAAAATCATTGTTGTACACTGTAATTACTCATGCCGCAAGGGCTCAATATTCTGAGTATTAACTCGATAGGGTTTAGGAAGGAATGACTTTTGTTATTCAAGATGACACTGGAGAAGATTACGTGACTACGTGACGAATCTAAGTCGAAGGGTGTCATAGCGCAAAGACGAGGAATGAAAAGGTGTAAATATGTTACTATTTTCTTATTTGGGGGGGAGGGGGGATTACCACAAGTAGACACTCGGAAAAGATTCTCCATGTAGAGGCTCAAAAGGGGTCATTTCTCATTTAGATGCTCGGTGGTGAATCTCGTGTGGGGCTGAGACTGTGCGCTTCTTCTGGACGGCTCTTTCGATCCTGATGTCAACGTTCCAAATAAGATCCTAGCTGCGGCTCGGTATGACACCGTGTTCTATCGCTTGAGGATATGCGCAATCAGTGGATGATTCTACAGACATCTTAAAAGAGGCCGCCGAATACTTCCTGTATTTTCCGGGCTTAGCGCACTTGGAAGCAATTTAGAGATAGCTCACCATCATGATCTGCGGTCTTCTCCAAGCGGGAGAGTATGTCTTCGGGACTCATCCTTGGGCAGATTCTAACGGAATACTTGCTCGATTAATTTTGTGGCTTTTGTATATTGAGGCGTTCACCGTAACTCCTATATTTGTTAACCAAAGCAATTAAGCCCTTCCTCACCGCCAAGGCGTTTATAGCTCGGCGGCGGGATTCGAAAATTTTCTCGAGTAATCTCGCCGGGAAGCTTGCAGGCGGGCGTAAAGCATTGCTCTTCCCGATAACTCCCGTTTTACACGAGTCCTTTAAACAAAATCTTACTTGATCTCTCTTTCTTCGACATAGTTTATTTTCCTCAATTTTAGAACCATTAATTAGAAGTAAAACTGTTTAATCATTCTCGTTTTAACACATCTAAACAAATTGTTCTTAATCACAACCAACGATCATTATAATCTCTTTTTTTATATACCTCCACTTCACTTTCTCCTGAAATGAAGTAGTGTCTCTCATGTTTCCCTCAATCCATCAAAAGGCTCTCAAAATGATCAATCAATCCTTTTTTAATTAATCCCTTTGATTAGAAATTCTATTCATTTTTCTCAAATTTTCGTCGATTTCTGTTCATCAACCTTTGTTGGGCATCAACCCATTCTAGGATATTAAATTTTCATGTGACTGATCATCCGTTAATAATGTTACTAATTACTTCGAAGGTTGATAAATGAAGTTTGGAATTATGTTTACAACAAATTTTGAAAATAAACATATTTTAGATTGTAAAAGCAAACAATAGAAGCGACATGACACTGACAACATACAATTTCTTACAAACAAGATCTTCTTCTAGTAAATACATTCTTAACATTTTTCTTGGCTTGTGCTCATTTTAAATAGTAGAAATTACCCAATATTTTAACCAAGTATTCGGTACTCCTTACCCGTATCTGATACTTTGACCACTTATCTCTTCTCAGCCTTTCCCTACTAAAACAATTGATAAACGAAACAGAAATATGAAATTAAGATCAGATCTGCAAACACAGGAAGTTTTTTTCGGCGTATAAACCTAGGATATCATATACTTCTTCGATTCTTTGTTCCCTAAATACCACTATAAAGAAAACTGCTATCATTAATTCATAGCAATTGCTATATGATGCATTTACCTTTAATTAGTCTTTGGTATTTCTAAATATTAAAAGAATTATCCATTAAATTTTTGTTCCAAAGTTTGAAATACTCTTAGGGTTTACACGAAGGAAAACAAACAGCAAAATTATGTATTATTATAATGCAATTTATATATATGTATATAATGAGAATTACTTTTTCAATATTGTATTTATAATTATATCCTTAAAATGATTTGCATCTAGCTAAGCACCTCATCAGTAGTGACATATTAATTATCCTCTGGTGATTGTAAAAGGAGTTCCTTCTGAGGCATGTAAGGCAGATGCAGGGCATTATAAATGATCCTGGAAGGTCCTGGACGGAGAGTCGGCGGGATTTCGCGCCGAACGTACGTAGCAGACGTTCTTTGAGAATATACGGAAGGACCTGGTGAAATCTACCAGGTGCCTAGGACACAAGATGGTGAGGAAGGAGAGGGGGAGCTTGCCTCTAACGGTGTTACATATGGCTCCGATATTATCGCTGTACAAAAGACTTTTGGGACGAAGAAGCATGGCCGTGGTAAGAGCCAGGGTCTCCAATTCGAAAATGTTGAGGCTAGTACCCCAAAAATCCCAGGCCAAGGCGTATCCTTCGGAAAAGAGGCCGAGGCCGGAGGGGGAGGCGTCAACATATATACGAGGGGGGTGAGCCTTCGGAGGGTCCCACTTGACCCAGGCAGTGTGGATAAACTTGACCAGATGGAAAAAATGGCCAGTGTCGATGATCCGGTGATGGTGAGCCAGCTGCGTCCAGACGAAGGGAAGTCTAAGGGGGCCAGAGATGAAGTTCAAGAGGCCGGCCAATCTCTGCCACGCTTTGTCGGAAACAGGGGTGTTGGCCATGACCAGGAGGGCCTCCCTAGTTTTCTTGGCCGTGTCCTTGGAGAGGCGAATTCTCCGGTGGCGAAGGTCAATGTGGAAACCAAGGTAAGAAATGGTTCTAGAAGGGGATGTAATGGACTTCCTCCAATTAAACAGAAGAGAGCTGCCCCTGATGAGTTTCAAGAAGGTCCTCAGATCCTTAAGGGTTCCAACACACAGGATGTCATCCAGGTAAGTGAAACAGGAGGTGTTACTGAGGCGGGCCCACTCATTGAAGATGCAGCTCATCGTCATCTGCATGATGAAGGGGGCGCCCGCAAATCCCATGGGGAGTCTCGTAAAACGATATCTCTTCTCACCCAGGGAAATGCCGAACCAAGGTCGGGCTTGTTTGTGAAGTTTTATCTGATAGAAGCCATCTTTGAGGTCAATTTTGACGGCATATAGTTTGTGAAGGTGCTTGTGTCCGAAAACCTTGGCGAGCGAAGGCAGCTGGAACTTAGGAGGAGAAAAGAAGTCGGCGGCGGCCGACATATTATAAATGAGGCGAGCTGAGCCATTAGGCTTGGGGACCCCGAACACGGGGTGTGCGCACCTAATCTTTCCTTCCTCCAAGATGCCTATTTTCAGAAGGTGCTCAATCCAAGGTTTACATGTAGGCTTCGTGGACTCCCAATGGCGGTAGTCCTTTTTCAGGAAGATCTTGACACCCTGGCTTCCACTGGCTAGTTTAATGGAACCATTACCAGGTGTGTTGCCAGTGTGTCCCGGGGGTTGGACGTCGAGGTCAACATTAGGTTCGAGCCTTTCTGCTTTAGGCTCCAGGGGGTCCATTCCTGGACTCTCCCAGTTCCTATCCTCGTTTCTGTCGTCGTTGTTCCGTTGGCGATCTTGTTGGTTATCCCGATCGTTCTGGTTGTCATTATTGTTGTCGTTGTTCCTGCCCCCGAGAATGTCGGGGGGTCCGCTGGCCGGGTTATCCGGGATATCACTTTCGGGAAGGGTACTCACAGGGGACGGGGAGCGGACCACTTCAAGAACCGTGGGGACAGCTAAGCCGACCTGGGGTAAACACGTCATAGTGGGTATTACACAAGGGGGAGGCAAAGGAGGAAGCGGAGGTTCCTCGATAAACAGAGCCCCCAATTCAGCGGCGGCTGTTTCAAAATAAGCCTGTAGAGGAGGCACTGTACTAACACAAACACTGTCCTTGGAAGAGGAGCTAAGAACACTTGGAGCTTTAGAGCCACTGTCACTGCTAAAGACGGAGATCACCCGAGGGAGCACGGGGGTGCACTGAGGAGGGGGACGACCCTGGAGGATACTTATGTTCCTTCTAAGACACGCTAGGATCTGGGGGTAAATGTTCCGGGGGAGATGAGCACCGGGGGGGGGGAATCGAACAAATCGGTTCTACACAGGGGATCACTGAGAGGCACAGGAGGGGAAGAGCAGGGGGAGATCTCGAAGACTGAAGCAGAAGAGTCGATGGACAAGGAGGGTGAGGTGAAGTGGATCGGGGGGCCTGGGCTATCGGCGGCGAATTCCCCCGAAGTATCCGAGAGGGAACGGGTGTCGAGGCCGAGAGCCCGGCGGCTCCTGACGATGCGAGCTTCTAGTTGGGGGCCAGTGGAGTTCCTAATGTTTTGGAGGAACCTTCGTGCCCTGTCGAGACCGACTTGCAGATCTCCTCCCACGAGGGCGTCGAGCCTGGCCCCGGCCTCGGGCATTACGTGGAACACTAGGGTAGTATGGGCGGGCCGGACGGTGAAGGGTCTTCTCGGAGTAGTCGAAACCTACCTCCTGAGAAGATTTCTCCCGAGCGTCGTTAAGGGCCGCGCCCCAGCCGTGAATGGCTACGGTGTAGTAGAGGCGAAGTCTTGCGTGTACGCGGTGGTAATTTTTCCGAGATATGTTGTAGCGAAAGGGAAAAGAGCAATAAGCAGCTCTATTTCCTCGCGGTCCCGCAGCTTGAAGACAGGGGTGTTGATCCGATCGCGCAATTCTCTGATTACTGCATCCCATTTAAATGCAGCATAGAGTGCGATGTCCTCAGCCGTGGGTATATCTGTGGCTTCGGGGCCGAAGGAAACAAGTTCCTCCGTGGGCGGCGGTCGCGCCGGCGACCTGGGGGTATCCGGGATCTGAGGGTAAGCTTGAGGTAACCCTGCGCCAAGCCGCAACTCTTCTAAGTCCGGCAGTATAAATCCCCTGACGCCCGACGTACCCCTATCGAGGGGATGGTCAGGGGAGGCGCGCTCAGGTGCGGGGATCTGCGTAGTGGGGGTAGCAGATCGGTCCTCGTCCGCCGAGGGGTCGCTATGCAAAGCGTACCTGGTGCTGGAACCGCTGGAGTGGCCACTACTCCCGGAGGGGCCCAGCACTGCACCCGAGTCTTGAAAATGCGAGTCTTGAGTATCTTGAACGTGCTCCGTGCGCCGGGACAAGGCAAGCCTACTGCCACCTCCTAGTTTACTCATCCCCGGTAATCACAGAGTGAGTCCGGGAAAAAAAAAAGAAAAAAAAAGAAAAAAAAAGAAAAAAAAAAGAGATTAGCTAGCTGTATGAAACCTTGTGATCTCATTTAAACAGCATATATATATATATATATATATATATATATATATATATATATATATATATATATATATTTATATATATATATATATATATATATATATATATATATATATATATATATATATTTATATATGTGTGTATGTGTGTGTGTTTTGTTAAATACCATGTTGTATATGATTTTATCAATTTTATTTTGGAACGTTCCAACTGGCAAATGCAGTTTTTTGGTTATTTTTGGAAATTTGAAGGTATCAATCTCAAAGTATGTTATTTAGTTTTTGCATGTATTCTTCTTTGTTAAGCAGAACGAAAATGTTTGACCTGTCTGCTTTTCTAACGATGATGTTATTATTATCGAGGAATATTTGAGGGATTCTTTCATTTTTTCTGTTAATAGGGAGCTTTTGTTCTTTGTGCTTTGTTTAGTTCCTTCTGCGATGAGTTGTGGTGCAAGTTAGTGTTTTATTTTGAGGACTTTCTGTTTTTCAAGTTTTTCTAACTCTTGGTATAGTAGTTAAAGCTCTACTTTTTTGTTTGTTTTCTCGTATTTCGTTTGAAGGTGGCAGTTTAGACTGAGGTTCATGACTTTTATCAATTTTTCATCAGGTATGTGTTTGGACAAGTTCAGGAATCCTTCGTTTCCTGATTGGGGGAGGAAAATTTGTCCTCGATAAAGCTTGTTGGATTTTTTGTTTTAAGACTTCTTTCCGACAGCTTAGTAGTCTTCAGCTTCATGGAAAGTGCTATTAACTGAATAAATAAAAGAATCCCTCATAACATTCCATGATAATAATGACATCATCGTTAGAAAAGCAGAGAAGTTAAACATTTTCGTTCTACTTATCAAAAAAGAAAACATGCTAGAACTAAACAACATACTTTATGATGCACCAAAATTTCAAAAAATGACCAAAGACCCAACCGAACAACTGAAGTAAAAAGCCAACAAACTAATATCCGAAAACAACAGTTTTCCCAATCAAATTAAACTCTTTTCTATTGAAGGTGAATATAGCAACGGATACATTTACCGAAATTTCAAATCACATAAGCAAAATAACCCCCTTCGACCAATCATTTCTCAAGTCCTAACGCCGACATACAAACTCGCCAAACTCTTGAATTCAATTATTACGCCATTCATCCCGTCAAAATTCTCTCTAAAGTTGATATTCTCCATAGTTCCCCACCAGGAGTCACCCCAGCCTCACTTGATGTCGAGAGCCTTTTCAGCAATATGCTAATAGATGAAACAATCGAAATAATTATAAAGAGCGTTTACGAAAACCCCGACCTACCTCCACCACGAATGGAACCTCAAATACTAAAAAAACTTTTAAGAATATGTACAACCAAAGGTCCAATTCGAAGCCCAGATGGCAAAATTTACCGTCAAATTGACAGAGTAGCGATGGGATTAACTCTACGTCCTACGTTTTCTAACTTCTACATGGGAAACCAAGAAAAAATGCTCTTAACTAAAATGACGAACCCATCTAAAATTTACACCTAGATTCGTTGATGACATATACTTCACAATTAATGATGAACACCAATTACTCCAACTCAAAAGGTCCTTAGAATCCCATTCTGTTCTCAAATGTACATATGAATTAAGTGTAAGTGGTCGTATTCCCTTCCTGGACGTAGACGTGAAACAAAACAGCGACTGAAAACATACCAATACCGTCTATCGAAAAGGACAGACTTTGGTCGATGCCTTAACGTCAAAAGTAAGTGCATCGAGAACTAGAAAATTCGGTAATCAGCTCATACATAATAAGAATCATTATCAACTGCTCAACGTGGACCCCACTTGATGAAGAATTTCGAAGATCAAAACAAATCCTGATCAATAATCGCTACTCAAACAGAGAATGCGACAAATTACAAAAGAAAATTCCCAACTTCAAGTTTGAGGTAAAGGAGGAAAGAGAAAAAGGAACTAATGCCCCTCTACTGCAAGAACAAATGACGAATGCTTACAAAAAAGACGAAAGAATACTACAAGTTATCATAAAATGTAACTCTATCAAAGAAGTAACAGGTTATCATAAAATGTAAAAGTATCAAAGAAATAACAAGTTATCTTTACGAATTTATTATAAAAACATAAAAGTAAGAAACTTATTAATGAAAAACAACCCCCTCGAAAAGCAATCAATCTTAAGGGCTAAAAATGTGGTATACAAATTCCAATGCCACCATGAGGACTGCAAACCTCATCCAAATAATCATTATATAGGTATGACCACTACTACCATCAGCCGGCGCCTAACGATGCATTTGCAAGAATGAGGAATAAAAACACATTACAAAGAAAAGCATAAGGCACAAATTACAAGAGCAAGTCTGGTCAAAAACACTACCATACTCAGAAGAAACCCTGAGTTTCGCCGCCAAATGATTGTGGAGGCTCTTCTCATAGAAGAGATTTGCCACATACTTAACACCCTACGCACCAGTTTCGAGCGAGTATTTCACCTTTTCTGCTAAAGGAACATGGTACTTTGACTTTGACAAATAAAAGCACCAAAGAACGAATATAAATTTTATTTCCCTTCAATATAGCCAATGCCCCAGGACCTGTGGTCCCAAGCGATCACATCCCAATTATCACCACCATTTCACTTGCGCCCATGCTCATGCCGGTCGCTCTTAGGAAAATTTTTGCAAAAGCTAAATGGGAAAAGTACAGGGAAATGCTCAGCTCCTACCAACCAGCTCACCTGGGCGACGCTAATCTCGAGAAAATTGATGAGGAGATTGAAAAGATCACTAATCTCCTCATTCAAGCCGACGAGAGATGCGTACCCAGAATTTCGCAAAAATGCTCCTGCAACCAAGGCGGGCGGACAAAATGAGGGATATCGCCAGGGAATACAGGAAGATTTATGAGGAAGTCGGCAGGACAGGCCCAAACAGGGAAAGGGCAGTCCGAATTAGACAGCTGATTGAGGAAATGAAAAACATAATCCTCGTGAAACAGAAAGAAATCTGGGACGATATCATTGGCAAACTAGATAGGGAGATAAATCCTGTAAGTTTTTGGAACAGCGTCCGAAGAATTAGGGGATTGCCTCCCAAGCCAGGAATAAAGATCAAGGATGGCGACATGATCAAAGAAGATCTAAACACACTCGAAGAGAGATTCAGAAGACATTGGGAACAGGTCTTTGCAATCTCCCCTGAGGAAAACGACGATTTCGACCAGGACTTCGAAGACCGACTGCTCGACGACTTCGGAACGATATTACATATGACTCACCCACAAACTCAAGTATCTAGAGAAAGAGACATGGTTGACCATGGGTGCCCGATCACATTTGAAGAGACTTTAAACACCATTAAGTCCTTCAAGCAAAGCCCCCCCGGCTGGTCTGGGCTCATCCAAAACAACTTGGTAAATGCTCCACGGCAAATTATTAAGGGCATGGTGAACACCATGAATGCATCTCTGAATACAGGCTACTTCCCCGACGGGTAAAAGGTGGCTAAAATCATCTTTATCCCTAAGGGGAACAAGCCCCCAGACCAAGTGGCCAACTATCGCCTAATCTCTATCCTAGAAATCTCTGGCAAGATCTTTGAGAAGATTATAGCCAACAGGCTACAAAATCAACTCGACGAGTTAGGAACACATAACCCCCCAACAACATGGGTTCACACCTAAAAGGGGCACGGAAACAGCCCTGGCGCTCTTAACCAAAAAGATTGCGCACTGCCGAGCATAGGGTAAATATGTTGACATCGTGATGAGGGACGTGCAGAAGGCCTTTGACAAGGTTTGGCTGAGTAGACTACAGTACAAAATACTGGGTCTCCAGCTAAACCCGGTCCTGGAAAGGATCCTTTGTAACTTCATCATGGACAGAAGGACGCGTATCATGATAAAAGAGCACAAAGGACCTGAGTTCAAGCTCAAAGTGGGCGTTTCCCAGGAGAGCTGCCTGAGTCCCTTGCTTTACCTGGTGTTCAACATCGACCTCCCTACTCCTATACACCAGGACACGATGTATCTGCAATACGCAGATGACGTCACGCAGATCGTCCCCAGTAGGGTAAGAAAAGCAAGAGATTAGGCAATCAACACAATTGCAGAGATCTGCAACATCAAACAATACGAAAAAAATGGAAGTTCCGGACAAATAGGGAGAAATTTAAGATCCTCCCGTTAAGCCGAGAGTCAACGTGGCCCATCATGATAGATGGGAGGAGATACGGCTACACCGCCGAAGGCACCATCTTGGGCCTAAAGATCACCGACCACGGGTATTCGAGTCACTACAAGGAGAGGCATATTATGGCGAGGAAAGAAATCCCCAAGCTATATAGGTTCCGTGATCTTAGCTCGCTGAACATCAGGAAGTTATACCTGATGTTCATCCGAGCTAAGCTCATCTACCCTGCAGTAGTGACTCAAGCGGCCAACAAGACGACCATGAAGAGGCTCCAGCGGGTTCAGAACTCCGCATCCCTCTGCTTCAATAAGACCAGAAGAAGGGAGCAAATTCAGCAGAGGGTGCTGCACCGTAGACAACGTCTGGAGCCCATCAATGTCGTGACGCAAAAATTGGCCAAAAAAGTCTGGTCTACAATGGCCAATGATATCATTTCAGAACTAAGAAGAACTGGCGGCAGGATTAACATCCCTGCCAGATTACGCGGGAAGGTTGCCCGAAATCGACGCCTTCCAAGCACAACACACTTCTCCGAGGAAAACATAGAACACATATACACATGAACACAAAAAGCACAACACACAAAACTAAGAGACAGACACCAAACCCACAAGCAAACAAAAAACACAAACAAAGCAGAACACAAACGCGAAGTACATAACTAACATCGAGCACTAACAAAGGCTGGAATGCTGGAAATGACGACTACATTTAGAACTCAATACAAAAAAGACAAAAACTAAGAAGAACACTAAAGAGATACGAATACAAAGACATACAACGGACAATAACAAAACAGAAGGAAATATAAATTACTACAAAAAGTAAAAACGCCTGCGATGCCCCTAAAACAAGGGCAACCCTATCCTATCTTTCATCATCTATTGTCTTCCAATATACAAATTTCCAAAGAGTGATTATACCATCAAATTTGATTATTTTCTGCTCACTACCATCATTGAGCTACATCACCGGTAAAGGAGGCAAAACCAAGGGAAACAGAAAAACAACGCATGCAACCTCAACAATAACGAAGACTTCCGTTTGAAGATGCTTTAAGAAAGGCGAAAGCTCACGCCAAAACTCAAATTATTCGTAAAAAATAAAAACGTATCTTCCTGAACTGATATTTAATCTCTAACCAGATACAAATAACTGCATTCGCCAGTTGGAATGTTTCAAAGTAACGATATGACGTATTGTTAAAGGGTATCATGCAAGTTTGTTCCGTGCCTATCACATGAAGATGAAACTTATTTTCCTCAATAAGTTTCTAAGTGAAAAAGTCATACCTACTTCATTCATTGGTAACATATACATGGAGATTGATGACTTTCCCTTCGGAGAAATTGCGCGCATTCTTCTCTCTAAACGCATTTCACTCTTAAATTACAAAACTTCGATTGGGTTCAAGAACATCAATTTACGACGTCATATTTTTACTTCTAATATTCCTTGTCTTTGGTCTGGAATAATCCAAGATTCCATCTTTGGTACCCTTCGAAGAAGCTATTCGAATTTAGAGGATAAATTGGATCGCAAACTACAACGTCTTATATCGAATAGCAGTTAGACCAAGAAGAATCGACCATAAATAGTCGTATACCTCTCCAATTAAGATATCGACGCAACTATTACTGCTGCCCTTAGATTTGTGCGAAATTCTCCATTCCTTCTATACTATCTGCTGTGTCTATTGCTCAAAGCTTTTATCATTTGGAAAAATATTGTGATGTCCCTAGTGATTTAATTTCGAACGCTAAGGGTTGTGTTTATCAGTGCTTGTCTAGGCCTACCCACTTAAATTATCCTCTGCGTTTTCACCGTGCTATATCTAATCTTCGAAAAATCCCTCTATACATATTACGAAAGCAGACAAATCTGGTGACGTTGTTATTATGGACAGAGTGAACTATATTGAAAAAGCAAACTTATTTTTCAGAAGATGAAACTTCTTATAATGTCCTACAAAAAGACGCTACATTACAAACTAATAATTAATTTCCTAAAAACATTCGATCCCTTTTAAAAAAATTTCCCGATAAAATTATTAAATTTAAATCTAACAACGCCTCTCTTCCATATATGTACGGTTTGGTAAAAACTAATAATCCTATGCTCCCCATTATAAGTTCGTTAAGCTCTGCTTCATATTCTCTATCAAAATGGCTTGTGAATCCCTTATCTCCACTTGTGAGGTCCATCTCCCAATTTGATATTAAAAATAGTCGGTTGGGGTCAAGTTACGATGGAGAATGGCTTTGAGAGCCTTTTCGTCTTCTCGTTAACAACAGCTACCCACAAAAATCCATCGATGCCATCAGGAAAGAGAAAATGAACTTGGCTGCTGGCTCTGGCGTCAAGTCTACTCTGAAGAAGAGTAATATTGACCTTAATGACAGAGCCAATATGAACACCAGCTACCGTGAAGACGAAAAAGCTCTCAAAGCCATTTGCCATCGTAACGTGTCCCCAACCGACCCTAATACGGATATTAATCTGATTATAAATTACAAGACCAAGAAAACAAGTAGTTGTATCATGAGGAACAGCTGTCTCCCTCCAACGAACGAACTCCAGAAACTAACGTCGTGTACGAATATTCGTGCAAAGTCGGTGACTGCAAACACCGCAATTTAAAGTACATCGGCGTAACCAACACAACCCTGTCAAGGCGACTGTCAGCTCACCTTGAAGATAACGCGATTAAATAACACGCCCACTCTCATGGCACTACCCTAACCTGTGAAAAAATGACTAAGGACACCTATGCCATCCTGAGACTCCAAAATCGCAGAAGATTGCGGATGGCCGAAGCCGTCATCATTGAAATGAAGAAACCGGCAATTAACGTGCAACTTCAGCCGGAAACCATACTTCCGACATTTCGGGGTCCCCTAGTTGACCTTCTGTTAAAAGAAGCACGTTTTCAAACTTTATTTTCCTTGGCCTCCTTTGCCAGAGAACTATATCGGAGCTACAAATATACGTTCCCTATCACCTAGGAGCCTATGGTTCTCTATTTACCTACTTATTTTAGCACTTCACGACCCTCCTACCTAAATAGACCTAAGCTAAGAAGCGCCTCCACAGAATTTCGCGCTTGTGGTCTCAAGGACCCCCTTCTTCGTGCCCCTATTGGGGCTTCCTTCTGGGGTTCACTATACCCTACTTTAATTGGCTCTGGGCGCAGCAGGGATCCTGTTATGTTGCTTTTAGTCGGTGAAGTAAGTGAAAGTCAAAGCGTGGAATAAGGAGGAATTAAGGATAAGTTACCCCTTTAGGGTAAGTACCCAGCCCACTGGAAACAGGAGGAATCTCCAATCAGTCCAGAGGGTGCATATATTTCTTCTATCTTGAAGTTAACTTTAACTTTAATGAAAAGTGAACTTTTCCTTAAGCGCGTTCACAGCTCTCCGTGGCAAAAAGAATCCAAATTCAGTCCGTTAATAGTCAGACAATCTGAGCCTTCGAATTTTATATGTTTCTTGTAGCGCCAAATTTCTTAGTATTTATGTACGTGTAGAAAAACTATATATAATGTAGCAATTTTTGAATCCTCTTCTGTGCCCCAAAGATCGTGGGAGGGATACAGAGGGGAGGAGTAACCGTAAGTCGTACCTTTTCTCCCCCTAAAAAAAAAAATCATATTTGTTCATTCCTTGAAGATGACCTAAATCTGTCGAAAGTCGTCTAGGAATAAAGAATGTCATTCGCATATGTTTTTTCTCGCCTCGAAGAGCCCTTTAAAAAACTTGTAAGAAATATTCAGAAAATACAAGTTAAAATTAATAACACTGCCACAGCTGTGGACTTCAATAGAACCTGCATACAACATGGTCTTTTACCTAATTATATATATATATATATATATATTACACTTACAGTTTATATAGCGTCATTTTGATAGCACATAGGAAGAAATTAATCTTTAAAGATGTATCTTTCACGTTCATGTATTGCTACAGACACCATTTTAGGACGCAAAAGCCGAGAGGGATTTTTTTTCTCAATTATAGCAAACGGCATATTTAAAGTAAACCTATACTCATAATCTAAAAAGTTTCAAAATTCAAATTCAAGTGCTATTTTAAATATGAGTTTCTTTAAAAGGAAATATAACAAAACATTTCTTATACAATTTTCCTCTAATGTGAATTCAGCCTAATGAACAATTTTTCAGTAAAATGGTTATCATTGGCAATTGTCTTGCCACGTCCAATTTCATTGCCAGTTGGGGGACAGCGATCGTTTGTTAAGACATTGTTCTTATTATTTTTACTTACTCCACTTCCTTTCAACTAATTTTTATTCCTCTACTATTCATTTCATTCCACGTTATATTGCTCCTCGCTTTGGTCGTTTTATTTGATGCAAACTTCGGTTTTGTTTATTTTTTATTTATTAATTTAATTGTTAATATATTTGTAGCAATCACTGGTTTCGCTTTAATGGTATTAATTTATTCTCCAACCCCCCTTTCAATCCTGCGGCAATATTTTATGTAAACGCACATATAAATAGCCTGAATTTTTCCTTCATCAAAAGGAGATCAGTTTATTAGTTAATTGCTCCACCTGTTCCTTGACAATTATTGAGGTGCAGGAAGAGCTATACTCTCATGTTTTGCTACTCACCAATAGCTATAAAACTCATCATAGCCAGAGAGAGAGAGAGAGACATTCGTTAAGCGTCAGGGGAGTATGAATATGAAAACTCCACGGGCAGGCTCCGGATGAAAGAGTGATGTGCCTAGTGTGCGAAGTGAGAAGAGGGTTCTGGGGGAGACAGCAACGTTGTGATTGACATTGGGAAGATGATGTCCGTGAGTCGAGCTGTCTACGTACCTCTTCATTGGCAGGTACTCCCTGCGAGCAAACGAATGTTTTGCTCCCCCCGGGAATGCAACCCACTTGCCATAAGTGGAAATCCAACGCTCCTTACTCTAGTCTAACCTGACTGCCTAAGAGGGTAGGCAACTCCACGTTCGATCGTTATTCACGACTAAGTCCCTCCCACATCAACAATGATACGTTGCCAGATATTTTGGTTTACAGAAAATGTAGTATATATTCATTTAATATTTATTATTTATTTATTCTTCTGTTAACAAAGACAACCAGAAAGGAGGAAGTTTAGGAAATGACTTTGGTAAAGAAAGTGGTGTCGTTGGATCAAATGAAAACACGAAGAAAGCACTTAACCCGAGCCACTTAATTGGCGCTCTAAGCACCAGGGACTCGCAACTCTTCCTGAGGTCCCTGAGTTTAAACGTGGCAAAGCTGGGCAAAGTTGAAGGAGATGAATGAACAAAACTGGGAATTAGACGAAGCGATGATCGGTGGCGCGTAATTACAATCCATGTTTGTCCGTTTGAGTCCATTTGACAATTTTTATATTTTAGACTTATCATCTAAGATGAACTAATAATTATGCGGCATTTTTTCCACCTTTATATTTTATAGGGAGAAATAATCGAAAGCAGGTTTGTTAAGAGCAAACTTTCACTGAATCATTCAATTGAATCCCTTCCCGCTCTCACATCATCACATTTAACTCGTTACGATTTCTTTCTGTGGGGACATATCAAGAGTGAAATGTACTCCACCCCACCCGCAGATGTAAACCGATTGAGAAAGAGAATAAAGCAAGATGTATATTTGCTCAAGGAAAATGCACAATTAATCTAAAAAGTGTCGCGAGCAGAGATGTATAGCTGAACAGAAGAGGGTTGCGGAGGAAACTGGTGCTTAGGAATAGATTTTTGTTATCTGCACTAGGATTTGTTTATTATTGGATTTTAATAAATTGGGCGAGGCTCCAATATTAAAGTCCACCTGACACGGGCTGCTATAAAAGGTTTTGGGGTATGGTTGGATTCCTTATAACCTGCTATAACATCCAGGTTCACAGCCTCGCGAAATGGCTGCTCAATTCCGGCTATACAAGATGGCAGCCAAGATGGCCGCCATTCCATGAAATCTCCGTATCTTGGTCAATATTGATCGGATGTGAAAGTGTAATAATATGTTTATTCTGGAGTTTGGGGGCTCGTAGAATTCATTGAAATGCATTTAGATATTGTATAGGCAACCGTTTATAATATATTAGGCATATTGGGTATTTTTAGTCTAACTTATTGCAAGAAACAAATATTTAACTCGTGTATGATTTATTAATTTTTACACTGAAAGGTATATAACCATAACATTGACTTTGTTATTTATTAAATTAATAGTTTTTTGATGTTCAGGAACAGCATTGGCATGATTTTAATGGTATTCCTTTTTTCAGATCAGGAATAAAATGGCCTCCAGTAAAAGAACATTTGATGAATTAATTTTTGTGCAGTGCGTTAAGAAAAGACAAAAGGATGATGAAGAAACAATTAACTATGATAGCAATCAGAAAAGATGATACAGCAATTCGCTTGAAGAATGCGGTGAAAGTTACAGATTGATTGTTACAGAATGTTCCCAAATGGTATGAAAAATGCAGGAATCAGTACTTAAACGAAAAATGTTTGACTTTTGCACAATGTAACCAAGCTGGTTCTTCATCTGAATCTAGATCCCCAACACCCAGCGTCCCTGATAAATCTACTTCAAGTTATGCCACGAAATCAGCAACTGAGCCCTATCATTCTAGGGAATGCTGTGTGATATGTGGTAAGAAATGGTTCCGTGGTAAAAGACCAGATTATACAGTTACTACCGATAACAGTCAAGTGGCAATAATTAATCATGCTAGACAACTGAAACGAGATGACATTCTGCACAAACTGGTTGGTGCAAGTCATGATATGATATCCAATGATATGATCGCAATCAGGAAAGATGCTACAGTATCTAACGTAAAAGTGCCATGTAGGAATGCTTTCGAAGCTACAAGAGTCATAGCCAGTAAAACTGAAATGCAAAGTCTATATGATTCAGCATTTGAATTCCTATCCCAAGAACTAGAATCCAAACTGTTTGTTTATAAACAGGCTTTTATCATTTAGTCCTAGAGGGATCGATGCAGAATTATGTTGGCCACATTAAGTGTCCAAAATATAGATCCAACACATTAAAATGGCGGTTAAAACAACATTTTGGTAATCGAGTCACAGTGCTAGATCAAAGTTCTGGCTCTGGCTTTACTTGTTCATCAATTATAGCTTTAGATGATGCAATTGATAAGCTGAGATAGCTCGAAAAGGGCAGAAATGATAGCAAAGACCTGGGTATCCTAAGACAGGCTACGAAAATCCTTATTAATGATGCTAAACAATGCAAGAAAGATGAGAACGTGACAAAAAACTTAACAGAGGCTGCTTCAGAGCTCATACCAGATAATTACTATCGTTTCCTGAATTATCTCCTCACAGAAAAAACACAACCGCCAGATCATGGAAATTTCAGAGTGTGTGTAGATAGCTTTGTGTAGGAAAAGGGAGCAAAGAAAAATAAAGAAAGAAAAGTAGCGAAACGAGTTTCTAACCTCCTTCCCGTGTCGCTGGAGAGCCGTTAGCAAGAACCTTAAACTACTCTGCCATTCTGAGTCCCATAAAACACTCATTCAGGCAAAGCATTTAAGCCGCTTGCCTGTACTTCCCAGACGCTACACAGGCCCCCTTCTATTTTGAAGGATTCGGAGAACGGCGACAGGAAATGGTATTCTAGGACTAATGTTCTCCCTCCCCGTCTTCCGATTCTTGGGCATCATTGTAGTTAGATTTGTGTAGGAAAGGGAGGCAAAGAAATATAGAGAACAAAAAGTAGCGAAACCTGTTTCTAACGCCCTTCCTACGTCGCTGGACAGCCGTTAGCAAGATCCTTAAACCACTCGGCCATACCGAGTCCCCCAAAAGACTCATTCAAGCAAGGCATTTAAGCCGCTCGCCTGAACTTATCACACGCTACACAGGCCCATCCTAGAAGCGGAGCGTATTTTGAGAGATTAAGGAGAACGGCCTCAGGAAATGTTATTCGAGGACTAATGTTTTCCCTTCCCGGCCTCCAGGTCTTAGGAACCATTTTGGATAGCTTAGGATAGGAAAGGGGGCAAAGGAAAATAAAGAAAGAAAAGTAGCAAAACGAGTTTCGAACGCGTGGCTGTACAGCCGTTAACGAGAGCAACATCCTAAGTCCCCAAAAGACTCATACAAGCAAAGCATTTAAGCCACTCGCATGCTACATGTGTACCAACAATGCGAAGGAGGAGAAAATTCGGATTACGCACAACAAATTCTACAGCATATATGTAGTTCTGTTCCCTCCACTAAGTGTTGGCATTGGCTACCACTTGTACAACCAAACGAGGATCGAAGACTTAATAACTTTGAATAATAGACTTAGCAAGAGCATCAGCTATGTCAGTTAACAAGAGTGTTGACGGATAAAAGTGCATTTATTCAACAACAAATTGAGGAAGATGGGGTCTATATCCCTGACAGCTACTGCAGATGTTCTTCAGGTGTTCGCCATGGACAACCTCGATTGGAAGAACAGAGTGATCGAAAGAGGTATCTTCCATGCAACAACGGCCATCGCTGTTGAAAATGTAAATTCGGAAAAAAGGCCTGGTAGTACAAGTAACCCTGAAATTACTAGTTCAAAGAGCAGAAGAAAAACTCTTACAACAGTTCCAATGACAGTGACCCCGGACTGCAGACTCTCTGCATCTGAGAAAAAAAGGCAAGGTTAGTAGAAAACATTACTTCTGTGACAGACCTTGAAGTTGAAAGCGACAAAACAGCAGATAAACTATATCCAGTTTAGATTTTGGCAAGAATGAAGAATATAGATTTACGGGAACAAAGTATATATGAAGATGACAATGAGAATAAATAACTGGCTTTTCAGCATTTTGTGCACGACTTAAGGAAAAAGACATCAAGAAAAATTGCCTACTGGACTTTGATTGAACATTCACCAACAAACCTTTCTGTGAGGGAACGAACCCTAAGTTCCACCATGAGTACCCCCTCTACAAGGAGAGACCAGGTGGACCTAAACTAGATCTTTAAACGCAAGGAGAGAGAACTATTCTCGTTTGGGAAAACTTTAAAGCGGCTGGTAACACCTGTGTATGATCAGTCGGCCTATCCCCCGTGAGACCTCTTTTTCCGACCATCCCCTGCCTGGAGGATCTGTACTAGAGCCTATATTAGATCTGGACCCCCTACTGGTATCCTCCAAGAAAACAATTATTAGGCGTCTAAAATCAATTCCCCGACGTGATCTCGGGAAAACACCCTGTTGCTCGATCCACTTTGAGAACTCGATCACACTCAATAACCAAAAACCCATTCGATCAAAACCCTATCCTCCCTCAATCCATTTGCGTCAGGCTTTCAATGACGAGGTAAAAAATCTGTTAAATTTGGGAATCATAGAACCTTCTAATTCGTATTACTGCTCCCCTATCGTTATGGTCCGAAAACCTGACCCTTCTTTCCGTATGTGTGTAGATTTTCGGAAGCTTAAGGCTGTGACCGTTTTCGACTCTGAATCTATGCCCCGGATAGACCAAAATTTACACCTATTCGAAGAGGCCAAAATTATTTGGGAAATAGACCTATGTAAGGCCTATTGGCAAATTTACCTAAGGGAAATGCCCAGAAATATACGGTTTTCCCCACCGAGAAAGGAGTTATTCAATTTCAGAGACTTCTATTCGGACTAGTTACTGCGGTAACTATAACCGAATGACGCGTTGAATACTGGACGGGTTGCATAATGTCTCGGTCTACTTCGACAACATTTACGTTACCTCACAATCACTACAATCACTCTTAGTAAGCTCCGTGAGCACAGACTAACTGTAGGCCCCAGTAAGTACCACTTTGTGTAAGGCAAAATCAAATTGCGTCCAAACAAGAAAAGATAAAGGCTATAGTTAGCATGCAACTCCCGCGTACGAAGAAGCAGTTACGCTATTTCATGGGATCTACGTCTTTTTACCGGCGATTCGTCCCAAATTTTGCCTCACTTGCTGCTCCCCTTTGCTCGCTGCTTCAGAAAAATTCACCCATTTCCCTTTCCTGGAACTCAAAAACTACTGCCCATTTTCATAAGTTGAAAAAACAGCTTGCCTCCGCCCCCATCTTAAGGCTCCCAAACACAAACAAGCCTTTTGGCCTTCGAACCGACGCCAGTAATAATGGCATCGGGTGTGCATTCCTCCAATATGAAGAGGACGGCGAAAGTCACACAGTTGCTTACGCCAGCCGGATGCTCCTGACGCGAGAAAAGGATTACTCGCTTATCGAACGTGAGGCTCTCTCTATTGCTTGGTGTGTACATTGATTTCGCATGTATTTAATTGGAAAGGAATTTTTTGTAGAAACTCATCACCGTCCCCTAGCCAATCTAATGAACTCTAAAAGTTAAAATGGCCATTTGATGAGATGAAGCTTGCTCCTCCAAGAATATCAATTTCGAATTCTCTATATTAAAGGAAGTGCCAATGTCCTAGCAGATAGTCTCAGTAGAAACCATGCAGAGGACCCCACCCCCAGCTAAAGTAGGAATACTTAGTCCTATATTATTCTCACTTTGTACATAAAATTTTGACGCTGAGTATGCGTACTTTCGTTATAAGCCTCAAATATTTTTTTATATTTATTCATTATATGTATACCATTTGCGTCTTATGTATTTTTCTTTTTTGGCCGTATGTTGTAATCCTCCGTATTTGTATATAATATAATGTTTTGTCGTTTCCGTTCCACTACCATTTGCATGTTAGTTGTTTAGGTGAACCTTTTTTTTCTAAGTAATGATTTCTATTATTAGTTGTATCGGTTTGGTCGGATAGTCAATCATGTGTACACCTGTTCGAAGCAGGTTGGGAATTCCATATCCCTACTCATGATAACCTGTGGGGGTCGAACCAAATAAAACATTCGAATGAAAAATTTAAACGGTTCCCGGTATGTATTGTTCTCTTTCGTAAATAGGAAGACATACTTCCTGGTATGTATTTCTCTTTTGCAAATGGGAAGATGGACTTCTCGCTTTATATTATTCTCTTTCGTAAATGGGGAGATAGAATTCCGAGTTTGTAGTATTTTCTCTTTTGTAAATTTAAAGGTTAAACTCCCCAGTATGCAGTATTTTTTCTTATAAATAAAGAAAACAAAATCACAGGGTACTCGATCGGTGAAGGAGCTTTTCTGAAACCGTTGAACTCGTGTGACAGGTAGTGAATTAAAAGGCTAATGTGATGGAATTTTTTGGAGAACAAATCGTGCGGGCCACAGAGAGCGACATTGTTGTGTAGATGCTACTTAGAGCTTATGCTATTCTCCTTGTAAGACTCGTAGAGACGAGTTCATGCTTTCGAATTTGCCCTCCTAAACCTTTACCTCCTTTACCGAGAAAACAGATTCACTAGCATAGCTAGATCCGATCTCTGATTGAGCGCTTAAAAATTCGGAAAATTTGAAGTGTTGTAAGAGTAGGTGTGGGCAGGAAATAGATATACGGTGTGGGGACAGATAGCGAAAAATAGACAAGTGGTGAAAAGAGAAAGAAGTGTGGTAGGGCGCAAAGAGTTGTTAGTGCCTGGTGATCAGAACTATCGCTTTTAAGTATTTGTTGTCTTTGAGTTAGTTTATATATATATATATATATATATATATATATATATATATATATATATATATATATATATATATATATATCATATATATATATATATATATATATATATATATATATATATATATATATATATATATATATATATATATATATATACAGGGTGTCCACAAAGTCTGGGTACATAGGGGATAAATACATACCTTTAGAAGAAAACAATATTATTTAATTATAATGTTAAGAAATTATATTTTCAATATGATTTCCATTATTTGCAATGCAATTTCGATTTGCCTTGCTAAATTCTTTGGAACTCGATTGAATAGGTGTACATTGCCGTCGATTTCAGCACACTGACTGATAATGCGTTCTCTCAAGTGGTTTAGATTTGCAATCTTCATTGAGTAAACTTTCTCTTTTAACATACCCCAGAAAAAGAAATCAAGGGGAGAAAGGTCTGATGAACGAGGAGACCACTCCACATGACCTCTTCTTCCAATCCAGTAAGGAAAAGTGCCATTCAGTCAATCTCTAACATTTGTAGCAAAATGGGCAGGAGCTCGATCCTGCTAAAACCAGTCCGGAAGTCCCTCGCCTAGCTTCTCAATTTGAGGCATTAATTTGTCTCTCAACATGTTCATATAAGTCTTACCGGTTGCATGTTCATCAAAGAAGAAGGGACCTAGCACATGAGCTTTCCACAAACCACACCACACCATCACCTTTTGGCAGCTTTGCTGTTTGGATGGATCTATCCAATGTGGATTGTCTTGAGACCAGTATCGAAGATTCTGTCTGTTGACTTCACCATTAACATAAAACAAAGCTTCATCACTGAACAACAAAAGGTCTTTTGTAAAATATATATTTTCATCCAATTGATCTGAAAACCATTCACACATCTGCATTCGTCTATCGGGGTCGTCTTCATTTAAGTGATGCAATATCTGTAATTTGTACGGATGGAACTTCTGCTCCACCAGGATTTTGTGGATAGTTGACCTTGGAACACCCGACTCCATGGATGTCCGACGAAGTGATTTCTTTGGGTTAGCAGCAATCTTGGCCATGACAACCTCTTTCGCTTCGTCTGCAGTCTTTGGTCGCCTGGAACGGGGTTTGTCCAAGACACTGCCTGTTTCTTCAAACTTCTGACCAATTTCCCGACGGCAGTAAAATAAATAGGTTGCCGATCAGAGTATCGAAAGTTAAATTGATCGGCGATTTTGCGATAAGACCATCCTTCTCGTCCACTTAAGAGTAACAACTCGATTCTTTCTTTTTTAGACAGAGCCATCATTCGATCTGGGGAGGTAAAATAACATAAATAAATAAAATATTAAAATTCATATGTACCCAGACTTTGTGGACACCCTGTATATATATATATATATATATATATATATATATATATATATATATATATATATATATAATATGGCGTTCAAGCCATTTGTCTTCAAAAAACAATTAATGTTCATGGGTATGATATGCGCATTTGCTAGTGTGCTAATAATTACTTCATCAATTACTTTAGTGTTGTGCTTAGTGTGTTTTTTTTTTGTGGATGTCTTCTTCAGTTAATTTGAGTCTTCATCGGTAAACTTGTAGAATTCGGTGAGGTTTTACAATCAGGTAATCTTTTTCTTGGTCGAGTTTTTTATATGGTTTAGGGTAAAAAACATTTCTATTCTCATGTGTAGAACGGCACATCTGCTCCGCCAGCTAAAAGCTTAGCGGAGCTCGGAAATCTGGCTCGACTTATTACTCTTCTGTTCTGGTCAATCATTTGGACGATATCATCGTCCAAATGATTAACCAGTTCCTGAATATTCCTTGTCCGTTCTTCCATGACAATATTAATGGGACTTAGCCCCACCTCCCAGCGCAGCTCTTCCTGGTCTCTTAGGTACATAAATATATTCAGCACCACTTGTAGTTTCCTCTTTTGTGTCTTCGAGACACACGAGAGGGTAGAAGTGGGGTTTAGGAGCGTCGATCTCACAAGTGAATTGTAGATCTTTTTCTTATTGCTTTGGCGAAAATTTATGAACCTGTATAGAGTTTTGAATGTAGCAGTGGCCTTGGTGATCCTCAATTGGACGTGCTTCTTGTACCTGGATGAAGTAATTTTAATTCCGAAAACATTGTATTCCGTCGTGTAGGGATAACGTCTATTCCATACCCTGACTTTGAACTTTTCCTGGTTGGTGCGGATCTTCCACCGGTCCTCGTAGGTGTTAAGATTTTCAATTTCTGCTGCTGTCATACGAGCTTGCCATGGCGCATTCCTCCATGCCAAGTGATTATCTGGGTGAAATCATTGGCGAATTGAATGTTGAGGCAAGTGGGGCTTACAGGAGCTGGGACATCAGTGGTGTAAATCAAATAGAGAGTGGGAGACACGCACCCCCCTGCGGGAGGCCCGCAGTGAGCGTAAACTTTGGTCCGTCCGTGCACCCTAAACTGATGTACGCCACTCTCTCCATGACATAGTCACAGAGAGTTCTTTCTAAGTTTTCACTTAGGCTCAGTGGTAAGATCATGTACTGCATTCCCCGTTGCCAGAGGCTTATCAAACGCCTTTGATACATCTCGAAAAACAATGTCCACGTTACTCCTTTCCCTTTTTGCTTGGGCTAGCTTTTTCGTGATAAGATTAATCGCATCTCCGTAATTCGCTTCCTCCTAAACCCGAATTGATGTGGGTTGAAGATGGAATTCTCCTCCAGGCGAGACACCAGTCTTCTGTTGAGGATCTTGTCAAAGAGCTTCCCGCCTAATTCTATAAGTGAAATATACCGATAGCTCTCCTTCAACGTTGGGTCCTTTCTGTGCTTAAACAAGAAAATCATCTTAGCCATTTTATAAGTATCTGGAAAGTATCCTGTGTTCAGACAGAAGTTATATATTCTTCTCATCCCTTCGATGACATTGGCTGGTGCCTTTGCAAAGTTAAGCTTTGTAAGCCCCGATTTTCCCGGGGCTTTTTGTCGGAATGAGCGGAGCGTGCCGAGTAGTTCTTATTTGGTAACCTCGGAGTCTCCGTCGTGCTGTCTATCCACCTGTTGGTGAGGGTGCGTCTTGTGTATTTATTTGTTAAGCTCGTCGATGTTGTTGCTTTCAAACTCTAGGTCAAGTCTTCGTTTTGCTCTTCAGTTATACCGAAGATTTTTTACCAATAACTTCGGAATAGCTCTTCAATTCTTTCTTCTTCCGTTTCGATGTTTCCATCTTCATTTTGTGTCTTGATCTTCTGCTTCTTCCCAGTCAATCCTTTGAGATTTCTGATCTTATTCCAAAAGTCTTTAGGAGATGCTTACTGATCGAGGCTATCGATCGCATCATCCCATCGGCTCCATTGTTGTTCGAGGATCAACTGTTTCAGTTCTTCTTTGACTTCTTTACCTGGTGTACGGGTGAAGGGGGCCTCTTTGTCCCCAGAAAAGGAGGATCCCTCCTCACTTTAAGTCTTTTCCTTTTGTTTTTCGTCGTCCTTTTCGGATTCCTCTGATGACGGAGCTTTCACTATCACCTCTAGTCCTGACTTGACAATATTGTTTCTCTTGACTGTTTCATTGAATGCATTGGAGAATTCAGGGTCTGCATTCATAATAGCTGAAGGGAGATTGCTTGCTTTCAAGAAAGCATTGAGTACCTAGTTATAACAGCCAGGTTTCACCTCATTAGCCACATTTGCGTGGCTAATCCAGATCAGTATTTCTGCACTTAGATCTCCTGTCATATTCATTTGTGCAAGTTCAGGTGCAAGCTTTATTTTCGTATTCTTTTGCAAGCGTTCGCGTAGGTCGTTTGCATAGCTTTCCTCTCTACTTCTTTCTTTCTTTTGATGATCTCACGGCGCTTGGGGTAGTTCAGGGCCATGGTCTTATGTTCCCCTTAACAGTTAAGTCATTTTTTTTAGTGCTCTCGCATATATCAAATCGAAGTCTTTCTGTGGCGCAATCACTGCACCACAGTTTGTTTTGGTCCGGGCATGTTGTCGTGGAGGGCTCCTCGAGTTTATATCATATAAAGCACATTTCTATGCTATTAAATTTCTCTTGTTAAATGTTTTCGGCTGATATCCTTGTTAAATATCAGTATTCCATTCTGCATTGACTTCTTGGCCATTTCAGTGGTAGCCAAAGTTATGTTAAACCCGTGGGTGTGTGCGAAATTTTATTATTTCACGAATTGGGCCCATCAATTGCTTTTGGTAATCCCTCTTTGAGCTCCTTAGGTGTATGCTCATCCACCCAGCTCTCCACTTTACAGGAGATTAAGCTTCGGTTTGCTGCCACTTCTGGAGGGGTTTTTGCTTCCAGTCCAGTATTCCCAAGGACCCTCTCTCCTTCTTCCGATGGAAGATGGTCCACGTCCTTAGTTTCGGCACATAAGGCGATGAATCCAGATGAGACTTCAATAAGTTTTACCAGTGCTACCTATAACTCGAGGTAGAGGATTTCTCAGAGATGCCTTTACCGGGGTTCTTCTTTCCATGGATGGTCCTTAGGAGAACCCTCTTAGTGAGGGTCTCCATAGTCTTCCGCGTCCTTACTAAGTCCTCTTGTGACGTCTTCTTTTCTAGAACCAAAGTGTAATTATGATGTTTGGAGTGAAAAAGGAAGTCATGAAGCAGTAAAGGAGGTAACAGTTATTGCAGGTATGTTGGGGTACGAGTCCAAAAAATGGTAAAAAAACGCTCCGGTCCATTTACTCTTTGTCTGCCGTTCGTTTGCTGCCAGAATAAAGGGTGATCAATGGATGGGATGGGCCTCGAGTGAGAACCTCAAGATGGGTAAATTATGGTAAACTTGATGCAGTAGTGTCCGAATCAACGGTTACTAAAGTTTTGCCACCCCCTCTCGGGTACTTACGTTATAACTGCATTCAACTACATAGATACGGGTGTACTTCCCTCTATGATTCTGGCCGGGTCCCCCGGGCGATGAGGATCTCCCCTCCGTCCGGGACTCGCAATTATGCCCCAGTTTCGAGATAATTTCTGTCTTATGTTCCCACAAAACAGTTTTCACATAAGGCCTCAATAATTTCAGTCCAAGTGGCAGGCATAGTCAAGATGAAATCAATGAATGGCAGACATCCGAGTAGGTTCCCACTCTGGGCGAAGGACGGGATCAGTGAGGTGCTTAAGCCCTCATTGAGTTATGTATCGTCAATGAAAAAAGTATTATCTCTTTTTGAAGGATGAAGCGTAACGGTGCTCAAGGTCGGTTACTAAGCAAGTAAAAATGCCTTGTCCGAAGGTTGTCAGCAAAGCGTAATCAAATATTCGGCTGTTTTTGAAAGATTCAAGATTTAACATAGTATAAAGTTAGAATATGGAGAGAATGATAGGATAGATAGAAAACATTGTGTAAACAGTATGTGTTGATGGGATGGTAATGAGTGTAGGATAAACAATGAGGGTGATGAGGTGAAGATGATAATGATTTGTACCAGGTTGCCTGGCTAACGCTTTCCTTTTTGTTTTGTGTTGTGCTTATTTATGTGATTTTAAGTGAAATAGGTAAAAAATTTACCATTCGAGTATTTGTTTTCTTTTTGCTCAATCGAGCAAAAATTAGGAAGCTGTTGGAAATTTGGTTGTTTTCTCAGAAAACGTTTTCTATTCCCGTTGTATATTCGACTGAATTGAGCACCCCCACTTGTTGGCAACACTTGTTGGGTAGCAATTCAGTGTTAGACCACAATTTCCCATTAGTAAAGCTTCAATCCTTTGTGGAATAGAAACATACAGCCCCTGTATGGTTCTCTTTGGAATGATGTCCCATTCTTCTAACAAAATGTCTTCCCATTCTTTTAGTGGAGACGAAGGTGGAAATCTGCTCTGCACTCTTAGCTCAAAAACTGCTCATAATAGTCCAAGATGTTAAAACCAGGTGACTGTGCTGGCCAGGCAAGATGCTGAATTACATTTCGATCCTTTTCAAACCAAAAAAACATTTTGGTTGTGTATATGGGCTCATTATAATCTTGAAAAATGGTAGTGTTTAAAATGAGTATGCAGGGCATACCAAGAATCGTGTCCTTGAGAATGACTACACTACCGAGCAAAATAAGAGAACGATTTTCCTTTATTAATATATTTTTAAGAAATATGATGAGTAGGTAAATGAAATTCCAAGGTACTAAAAGGCATGCATTTGATACAATGGTATATTCAAGAAATTATACTAAATAAACTAACAAAATAAAATGTTGACACGTGCAAAATAAGTGAACATATATTTTAGCAACATTCCTGAATTTTCATAAAATCATCGTTCAAAATTTTGCTCAGTGGGTAAAACTTTACAACCAGCATTGATGTCTTACTCATTCTGTAGAGATACCACCACACGTGAAAGCGACTGCTGACCTCCGTTAGAGAATTGTTCGCTTAAAGTCTTCAGGGAGGACGAGACTTTTCATGATTTCAAGAGCGTTAGGAAGGTCCAAGACTGATTTCGCACGTTTTGACGTTATACAATCCTATAAATGTGCTGAAAATTCGGGCAATCCCGCATAACCAGCCTCTGAAATAATAAAGCTATTAGACCATTTTCAATGAGATTTCAGCACGAATTTATTGAAAATTTAAGACGAATACTGGCAAAGAATTAAGAAGTATTACAGTGTTCCGCTGGTTCACCAGCCAAAAAAAACGATCATCATTAAGCAGAACCAGAAGGTCAGCCTAAAATAGGCTGAAGTTCATTTTGTTTAGCGGGACGAAAATTGAGAGAGGATTCATTTCATTGCTAAAAGTAAATTTAATTTAGTTGGATCTGATGGTAGACGCTTTGTTAGATACGCAGCAGGTGATAAACTAAACCTTAAATGTGTTTAAAAGTCTACCAAGGATTATTATACTCAAGATTCTCTTCAACGACTTGAAGAGAATGACAATCGAATTATCTGTTTTCTGATGAAATGAAATTAACGGTCGATCCGCTCATCAATAAGCAGAAGCACCCCGTGGTATTTTTCAGCTATGACGTCACCGAGGTACGCTACGTGTCCACGATCAAGGTCTCGGCCTCCGTGAAGTGGCTCAGTGTCGTTGTTTCGAATGGCGAGAAGAAGCCCTGGGTTACAGGCTTACCGCGGCCGATTATAGTGACATCTCGGCTACGAACTTCCTGTCATTAGTGAGAAAGATTACGAAGAAGGTAGACTGTCTTTCAGCAGCACGGTGGCCTAACCAAAACGCCAGAACGTGCAAGAGAGGTTGAGGTCGTACATGAACTTCTAGGCAAACAAAATTTGGCCGTTGCAGTAGCCTGAACTTAATCCCATCAATGACATCCTATTTGCACATATCGAGGCTGAGGGCTAAAGGTCTCGCCTGGAGTGCGAACCTACCGACGAGGACGGCCATATTGATAAATATTACAATTTAAATACCTATTTATATGGTAAAACAATCAAAATTAGTCTAGCTGCAAAGAACTATAATTATGTTCGTTGATGAGATCGTCGAAAAGAGTGTAAGAGGATTTATGCAATACCCGGTAGTTAAGGATTAAAATGGTGTTGTTAGATTTTGAAGTTAAAGTTGTTAATTCTGAATCAATAAAAATTAATAATATGGGCACTAAATAAGAAAGAATAGCCGATACGGTTCTGATTTCATTTTATTTTAAGGTATAGGGGAAGGACGGTTGCCCAAATGCCGTATGAAAATGTCCTTGATGTTATTACGCGTCTTTGGGTTACCGGTCTACAGGTGAGAGGTTGCTCTGACTCCAAAGGTTTCAAGGAGATTCTGCTTCTAGGCTGGGTTTCAGAAGGTGCTTTGGTTACCTCGGGGTTAACACTTTAACTGCTCGTTCCCAAGACAAAGTTTTTATCGTACTGCGCCAACAGTAAACTCTCAATAACTTCAGTTTGGCTGTAGCATGCAGCATTAGAAGAGGTGCTTACTGGGTCACAGTGAAAACCGTGACCCATCTGTGACTCGCGTTTAATCATTGACATAAACTGTTTATTCCCTACTTTGCGACACCACATTGGCTCTCATAGTTTGCGTCACGAGGATGGGTCGCAAAGCAATAATCTTCTAGTCAATTTTTTACTGCACTGTGAGACACACGTGAGTCATACCTATTCTTGCTTGCTATAAGTATGCAAATGATATTTCTGCTGTAAATGAAAAACATTTATATGCATGTATATAGATATTTACATATATATATTTAAAGTGTTCAATTATTTCATACAGTGGATTAAGCAATTACCCTAATTTCTCCAGTTATTACAGTCCATTCATGTTATTAAGCTAAAGCTATATTTCTCATTCTTGTTAACTTGCTAAAGAATTGTCATATATATATATATATATATATATATATATATATATATATATATATATATATATATATATATATATATATATATATATTTACATATATAAATATATATTATTGGATTTTATTTATTTTTTAAATTTAGTTCGATCACTATATACAATATACAGATCCGATCACTATATATAATAAATATTTATTCAAACCATTATTCTTTTGTTTTAGAATTGCAATGGAATCTTCAGTTTTTTATAATCGATGATTCATCTTAAGATGAATACCCCCTAATTATGGATTCAGGAAGCGATTCTGAACCGGAACGATTTTCAGATTTAGAGGAAAATATAAACAGTGATGAAAACCTTATTGATAAAAATGCTGAAGGTGAAGAAAATGAACATGAAGTCCAATTCTCCATTTCAAATTCACACTGGCATGTAGTGTCTTCGAAACCTCGAGGTTTTAACTTTACTTAAAAAAAAGCTTTCCATGCGTACTGTCCCGTCAAATGATGGTAACTTGTGGCCTATTGATATTTATATGCAATTTATTAATGATGATGTTATTGATTTAATTACAAGGCAGACAAATTTATATGCATGGCAGGTCTTAGTTTCAACTCCTTTGACTCGAAACTCTAGGCTTAAAGCTTGGGCTCAACCAAATCGAGAGGATATAAAAAAATTCTTGGGGATTATTATTTATATGGGTTTGTTTCCACTCCCAGACTTGTCTTTTTACTGGTCAAAAAGTATTCTCTATGAGAATAAACTTGTTCCCCAAACAATGATTAGAGACAGATATTTAATTATTTTAAGATTAATTCATTTTGTTGATAATTGTGAGACAAGTAAAAATATAGATAGAAATCATATGATTACGAAACTTATCGATGCAATTGTTGAGAGGTATCAAGCTGTAAACAAATATGGCTCACAGAGTGTTAATGAAGAAAGTTTAGTGCCATAGAGAGGCAATCTTTTATTTAGGTAGTATATACATGGGAAGAGCCATAAATATGGGTGCAAATTGTTCAAATTAGTTACTGTTAAAGATACACACTAAATTTGGAAGTGTACTGTAGAAAGCAGCAATTTGTTATACCACTAAATAGAACTGAATCCAGGGTATTGAGATTATTGTCAAAGTATGCTGATCAAGGATGCACGTTATTTTCAGATAATTATTATAATACAAATTTCTGGCTAAACATTTTCTAATACGAAAGACTTATCTTTGTGGAACATTGCGTTCTAATGAAGGCTCTATGGAGCAATGCTGGAGTAAAGGTATTTAATTGTTAACCATCTCCACTGTGCCGAAACATATGGATAGTCTTGTGTTTTTTGGCAAAGTATCAAGGAATAGAGAAGAAGTAATAAAGCCTGAAAGAGTAATCTCCTACAATAAGGCTAAAAATGATGTCAACATTTCAGATGGCAAGTTATTACAACCCATAAGAAATTCTCGTAAATGGAACCGAAAGATAGCTTTGAAGTAATATGCCTGGGTAATATATAATAAGTATTACAATTCAAGAAAGACATCCTTTCGAGCTTTTAAAGAGTCATTTATACTTTCTTTGAATTGTGGCAAGCCAAGAGAAGAAAATAAAACGAGCAGAAATTCTCTGACCATAGCTAGATCAACATTTAAGAAACGGTGCATAGGGTGCTGTGAGGTTATATCACAAAATCAAGGTAGAAATAAGGCATGTAAAAAGGATAGAAAAGTTAACAATTTTTGTGCCAAATGTGATAGAAAGCTATTTTTATGCCTTTCTTGTTTTAATTTAAAACACTATAATTAGTTTAAAGTCAATTAAGTTCATAAATATAAGGATTTATAAATTTTTGTACAATCAATATGTGATGAAAATCTATTTGTATACATTTCTCTTTTATTTTGAAACACAATATTTAGTTTAATCACGCTTACTTTGCAGGATATTTCAGAAGCAACGCCTGTGAACAGAATTAGATCTCAATGGGAGCTCCAGCAAAGAATATCCTGCGTCAAACATTACTACAAGACAGGTTCGTTCAAGAAAGTGCAGAATACTTTCGTGCATCGGTTCGAATGTGAAGAAAACACATCCAAGAGAAAAATTGAGGAATTGATGGAACACTTCGAGAACTATGGGATAATGGAGAATCTCAATGCAGCCAGTGACAACCGTCCAAGCCACTATTCAGGACGCCCCAGGAAGCGTACAGCTGAGCTGGTCGTTAAACCGTGAGAGAGTCAGTTCAGCAGAGCTCAAAAAGCTCTGTACGCAAGTGAAGTCAGTCCCTCGATATATGGAGTGAGACTTGCAGGAGAGGGCTACTAATGGATGTAAAGGCTTAACAATACATAATAAAGAGGAAGCGAAACCTCACAGCCTCGGACAAGGATCAGTGAAAGGCAAGGGCAGTCAAGATACTGGAGAAGATTCAGGAATCCCCAACATTTCTTAACCTCCTTTGAACCTCAGATGAAGCTCACTTTCATCTTGAGGAAAGGTAAAGTAGAGGACAAATGTCTTCTTCAATACCAAATGAGGTAGCCACCAAGCCCTACACTCCACTTAGTACACGATATGGACTGCAATATTAGTCAGAGGCATCATCGGACCATTCTCATCGAGGAATTAGACGCGACAGTGACAGTCAACAAGGAGCGGTATGTTGTGGTACTCAAAACCTTCAAGAGGGAGCTGCAGACCCTGTTTCTGTCGCTTATGGGGGTGCTTTGGTTCTAGCAAGATGAAGGAAGCTCTCACACCTTAAATCTGTCCCGAGATTGGCTGAAAGAGAACTTTGGTGGCCGTGTGATTAGTCTCATGACTGATTTTGAGTGGGCACCTCACAGCCCAGAACTTAGCCCCCCAGATTTCCTTCTCTGGGCTATCTTAAAGATAGAGGGCACACAGGGAGACCCAGGACCATCGCGGTACTCAGGGAAGCCATGGGGAAGATGATCAGACCCATTAGTCGGTCAGTTTGTAAGGACGCCATGAACAACTTTGTGCTACACCTCAAGAAATGCACAGAGCTAAATGGAGGTCATCTCAAACACATGCTCTAGAATAAAGGATAAAAGTCCAAATACTCTCATGTTTTGATATGATGTTTTCAAACATAATCAACTAGTTTTTACCAAAGTTTCATTCAATCTTGTCCGAAAATTAAGTAATGAAGCCTATCGAAATTTGGGGCCCTTTTTTTGCGGGGGAGTGACCATCTATTACAATCTAAGCATGTAATAATTAGAATAAAACTATATATTAATAATCATCATCATTAATTTTTCTTTTAAATCAAAATACTAATGTTGAGGTAGCTGAGGTAAAGGTGGCAGGACTTAAGAGCGTGGGACGAAGCATGTAATGTCAGTAATACTAATCGGAAGAGGCAGATGATTTTACTTGAGTCTATCCTGCTAAACGATTTAACTGCCCTTTCTCAATGTTTAAGTTTGTTAATTTATAGTTACTTGCTTAGGGGAGCATGACCTCTTTTTTCTCATCTCAAGGCACGGGGCAGAGCTAACGATAGGAAACTCACTTGTTAGCCTCTCCACTGACGGTTGGGAGGAATTATCAGAGGCGTGTGCGTCTCTTGAGTATCCGTACACACTTTCAGACTGGGATGACAGATCTTGTCAAGATACAACTGTATATTTTTTGTTTAACACCTTCACGAAAACTCGACCTGCCAAAGCATATACCAATTTTGTATATACTCGGCTTCCCGTTATCAAGCGTTGGCATCTTAGGAGCGTGTGTGTCTGTGTGAACGGGTGGAAAACCAGTTATCTGGTTCTCTTTCTTATGCTTTTATAATAAATGTGCAGTTAAGATATATGTATTTCTCCATTTTTACAATGGTTTACTACTTATTACATGTCATAATACTTAATTAATTAATGTGTGTGTGCAATCTTAGGATTTCATAGATCCATTGAGCACCCATTTTGGGGAGTTCCTCACTGAGTCTATCTATTCTGCAATATACGTGCCACAAAGATTCTAACAAGGGCATAAACTCCTAAAAATAACGAGAACAAACCAAACCAAACTGGGACAGTAACGTCCACGAAGAATTCCAAAACTGGAAAATTCAAGAGGAATTTGCCGAAAGGTCTGGAGGGCAAAACACTCATGTCAGTAAGTTGTACGAGAGCGCTTTCATAATTAGAGGTGCTTTTCCTAAGTTTACCCAATTCAAAGACGACAGAAAGTGAGCAAACGCCGCAGAATTATGGGGTGTAGGTCAGTGGGAACAGTGGTGGTGCAATGACACGCAGCGTTAAGTATTGATAGACCGGCTCCCATCTGTTTTGCCAAGCAGCCCATATTGACTGACCTCATTTTTGCAATGAAATCAGTATGCACTATACAAGAAGCACTGTAAGTGGCATCTTTCAAACACCAAAAAGCATGCTCTCAATAGAGTAGCTACCGAAGGCACCGCACGCTGGGGGGAGACCTGTGTGGTGGATCACGTGCTCCTTCCGCCATTCACTCTCGAAAAGATTAAACAGCCAAGTGGTAGCCATATCAGCCCCATAAGTGCTGAATGTCACGGAAAGAAGAATCTCTATGGCCCAGGAAAATGAGACAGTAAGAATGAAATATGAGGCTCCAAGGTGAGGCATTGCTCGAAAAAAGACCAAGGATACGATGCGATTCTACCCCTTCCCGTTGAGCCTTGTTTTGGTACAAATCGGGATCGGGGTGATGCCATGGTTGGTGAAAACAATGAGCTACGTTAGTCTTGGTCAAGAAAAACAGAAAAATCTGCGCTTTGACCTGTTTGAGTCGACGCTCCAGAGTTGGCATCTGAGCCAGACCAAAAGTGATCGAGAAAGATCCGCGTAAAGCGTAGCAAGAACATCTTCGGGCAGCACCAAGTTGATGGTCATGAAAAATGCGACACTGAGGACGCTTCGCTGCAAGACCTCCTTTTCATTCCCTACTGGTCCAGAGAAGGTTTCCAAACCCCGCCACTCGTACGTGCAATAGACGATCTCGTAGAAATTCAGATATCAAAACTTGGAGGTGTGCACTCTACCCCATCGTGTGGAGGGTTTATGGCATGTCTAAGTTCACTAGTTATGGCAAGTTATAACTGTTTATAGCGAGTACAAAGGTCACCGGTTATAAGCTGGTATTTGGGCTAAATTTATTAGTAACCAGTTTACCGGTGGAGGTCAACTCGGCCGTTTCTTATCCAAGAAGTAACCTTTCCTATTGTGGCTTAACTTCGACGTAGCACATTGGGTTATTCGGTTAATATGCGCTGACCTTGGGCTTACTCCAATTTTGGGGGAGATTATCCTCTCGCTTGGTTTTATTGAAGTAGGCTGGGTAAGAGGACCGGTTGGATTACTCTCACGGAAATAAATACGGAAGGCGGATTCTTGGCCTCTTTATTGGGCGGAAATCTCGGTAGGGTTGGGCACAAAGAATTTAATTAAACTTGGCTCGGGTAATTGAGGCAAAACTGCTAATGTTTAAGTCTATTTCTGACTATCCTTCTGACTCCTTGACTGTTTAACTGACTGACCAATTCTTAACTTTGGACTGACTCTAGGCTATACCAAGAGCTGTATATAATGTATCAGAAACATATGGGCGTGACTCGCTGTTAACCGATGACACGCTTTGGGTAAGAGCTTACTCTACTGGATATTTATTTGTGTGTACACGGGGATAGAGAACATCTTTATTTCAAAGTTCGAGAATACAGTTTTGTGTTTCGCAGCCCATTGACACTAAATAAGGTCCGCATCTTTCCTGTTTTCAGCTCGGTGTCAATGGCTGCCGCTGTTTTGACATCTGTTGATACAGCTGTGCCGTTTCCCAGAACTTTAGGGATAAGGGTCTTGACAGATATTGCGGGAGGTGTGTTAATGTATATGCGTGTGAGTGTGTAAGTGTGTGAGCGCGTATCCGTGTGAAAATTCGTTTTGCCTGTCGCCCTTTATAAGAACAGTATATATTATTGTTTACATGATCAGATGATGTATATTATTATTTATCTGACAAAATGTTATAAATGTATTATTAATTTTATGACAAAATGTTTTTTATTTTAGATAACTTGCATGCACATAACTATGTGCTTGACCATTTCAAGCATTCATAGGATTTATATTACACTAATCTGTGAGGCTTTATTGTCAATCCTCTTTAACTTTGCAATGTGGCACTATAGGTTTCCATGATACCTGTAGCCATTCGTCGTCATCATAAACTTTCTTCGGATCGAAAAACACCATGGCTTTAATGCTATGTACAAAGGGAGGTCTCACAAATAGCATTTTTCAGCCAAAAGTCATGGGGTTGAATGCCGATGACGTTACTAACATCTTGGAAATTATAGACTTGGATCAAAGGTATTCCAAAAATTTAGATAGAAATACCCAATAACTAACTCCTTTATCCCTATTGTACTATTTATGAGCGACAATGTATTAATGAGTATAATTTATTGAACTCATATGTCTATTGATTCAGATATATTTACCTTAACATAAAGTCTAAAATTACTTAATTTAATTCTCGCGCAAGAAATTCTCTCATCCATCTGGTAAGCTAAATTCGCCTAATTATTTCTCTAACAATATGTCCTAAACCTCTTCTTTAACTCAGCCATTTCTCTCTTCGTCTTTTTTCCGCTTTTCTTCCCATAGATTGCCCCTGTCTTTCCGTTGAGTCATAATTTATCGTTTTTACAAGACCTGTTGAAGCTCATTTCCTGATGGGATGGTAGAAACAAATCTTTGAGCAGAATATTTTCATTCTATTCCAGTTTTTCTATTTGATGGTGACAATTTCAAAGTTAATTTTTCATTTACTCGTTTCAAATAGGTGGGCAAAAAATCACTCCATCTAATGGAAGAAAAATTCAATTTACCTTTCCTCTTTTAGTTGAAATTATTGAATTTGAGGTGGGATTTTTGCGAATGTTGGGATGAAAAAATTGGAAGTGATTTCGAAATAGTTCACTTTGGGAAAAATGATTTTATATTATGAACTCGTTTAAGTTGTAGCTGCTCTCTGAACTAGAAAAAATGGCAATATCCCCCCACTCCTATAATCTAAAACACTTTAACGATGAATAATATAAGATGAAGTGCATATAACAACAGTGACGTTCACGAGTGTGTGTGTCTGTCGGAGAAAGATACAACATATTGTTACTTTTGTGGTTATATTTGATACAGGGAGGTTATCTGTTTAGTGGAGGTTTCAAAATCCTCATTCGATCTTCAGGTGAGTTCCATGGAAGAGGACTAATCCTGGATGAGAAGGGCCTGGCAGGAAAGCAATGACCCTGCAACTGCTTTTTGTCGTGAAGGCATCAAATTGGTGAAAGGAAGTGATTTCCGCTTTCAGCCACAGTGCCTCCATCAGTTTCATAATAAACTAAGAGTATCTTGGCCTTATTTCTTCTCAACATTTCCATGTTACCCTTTTTATGCTACTGGATATTATTGGAGGATAGTCGCCGACCATCTTTAGTCTTTCAATCCCTGGTGGATAAAGTGAGAAAGGGGTTTCCTCCCTCTCTCTTGCCTCGGGTAAGAATGGTAGTTTCTTCTATTTCAATCATCTTTCTTTTCCTTTCGTATTCATCTAATCTCAATTCTTAGTGTCGTGTGGTGTCACGGACCGTTGAGCCACCGCACGGAGAAGGTGGTTATTCCTTAATGGTACCCAGATGCTTCCGTAGGCAGCCTGTATGCCAGCTATGGAACTAACAACTGGGTGGGGCGTCGTGCGTTTGCCAGTTAATGAAAACATAAAAGAAAGGATAGCAGTGTCAATTTTCCTCTCTCGAACCTGTACCTTCCTTCAACCTATCTTATAGAATTCTTAGCTTCCACTTACCTAACAAACATGACCTCAGATATAATAACCTAACCGAAATAAACCAAACCTCACCTAACCTTCACCCACCCTCTCCTCACTTTACCAAACTTAACCTAACCACGTTGAATATTTATTCAGATTATTGCTTTGATGTTATTCTTACATCTTTGTTTTTTTCATAGAAATTATATTGTTATTCGAAATTTATTTACATTTACTCTAAAGAGAAGTCATCAGAGTGAATGTTAATTAATCATATTAATATATCAATCATTATTTTTCAGTCATAAAATATCCTGCAGGTTCATACACATCCAAAACTGACTGACTTTACTGAGAATAAAAGGATCAAGTAAAGATAGTCCCTCCCATTTTACCAAGTAAAGATCATCCCTCCCAAAGTTACACTAGTAAAGCTAATCCCTCCCAAGGGGAAAAAAAAATAACGGTTAAAAAATTTATTTATGAACATATTTGTTAGGAAAGTTTAATTTAAAACAATTAAGCATTATAAAGTTTGTAGAGCTCTAGAAATTAAATTTTAATGACATAATTAAAACGGTATTGGCTGACAATCGTATCGCAACAATCATTGAAAACGTATTTGTCTTTCAAGCCACATAAATTCCTGTAGAGAAGAGTTTAGCATTTCTCTCTTACATCCTCGCTTGCGTTTAATTCTTAGTTTATGTTTATTCCAGTAGCTTTAAAATGACGATGTCATGAACTCGTATACCTCACATTTTAACAAGTAAAGGTCATTTCTCCCCCAATTAACCAGGTAAAATTAATATTTCCTTTTTGTCTGGGAGGGACTATCTTTACTTGATCCAAATAAAACTTGGAATAATGGTGTAATCAGCAGCTAAACGAACAGCAACTACAGGTTTACTAATTTTATTATTCAAAACTTTATTTCTATTTTTTTATTGTAAATATAATTTATCACATCAAAGCTCGGCCTTACTATATATATATATATATATATCGAAAGAAGTACTGTAACGTACATGTAAATCATCGCTGCCAAATTAATAGATGACGGATGTCTCAGTCGAAACCTGGTTTCGCCAAAAAATCGATCCTAACACTGTGGTTTCTTTCCTACATAAATATATATATATATATATATATATAATATATATATATATATATATATATATATATATATATATATATATATATATATATATATTGCTCCTAGAGAGCCTGAATTTAACTTTTAGCAGAAATCCTGAGGCAATGATAATTGCTGCTAATGTCTTTTATTTAGTGACGTCATTTCGACCATATTACGGTCATATTTTTAGGCCTATAAAATATATACAAGAGCACTTTTCTTTATGTACAATTATAATTTTGATACTTTTAGCCTTAAAGAGGAAAATGAGAGTTTTTTCTGTCTTCTCAGTAAGGATTACTTTAATTGTGCCGCCCTTTGTTGTTATATAGTCTGCAGTGCAAGGTTTCTGCATCTTTCTTTCTTCAAAATGGTTTTGGAAGGCTAGTTTGGTGTTTTTATTCCAGGTCGCCCCGAAAAAACCGGCCCCAACTTTTGATAGGCTTCATTTCTTAAGTTTCTGCAAGGAATGAATGAAACATTGCAGATAACTAGTTTATTATGTTTAAAAACATCATATAAAAACACGAGAGTCTTTGTACTTTCCGTAATTTATTCAAGAGCATGTGTTCAAGATGACCTCCATTTAGCTCTGTTCATTTCTTGAAGCGCAGCACAAAGTTGTCTATGACGTACTTACCCACCGACCGACTTATTGCTCTGATCTCCTCCCTTATGGCTTCCTTAAGTTCCGTGATGGTCCCCAGTCTCTCTGCGTACACTCTGTCTTTAAAGTAGCCCCAGAGAAAGAAATCTGGGGGGCTGCTAAGGTCTGGGCTGTGAGGTGCCCAATCAAAATCAGTCTTGAGACTGATCATTCGGCCACCAAAGTTCTCTTTCAGCCAATCTTGGGATAGATTTGAGATGTGAGAACTTGGTCTATCTTACTAGAACCAAAGCTTCTCCATAAGCGATGGGAGCAGGATTTGCAGCTATTTCTTGAAGGTTTTAAGGACCTCAACATACCGGTCTTTGGTGACTCTCACTGTCGCGCCAGATTCCTCGAAGAAGAATGGTCCCATGATGCCTCTGGCTGAGATTACAATCTATATCGTGCACTAATGGGAGTGTAGGGGCTTGGGGTCTCCTGCATCTTCTTCAGTATCTTGACTTCTATAGCCTTTCTCTGCTCTTTGTTTGAGGCTGTAAGGGTCTACTTCGTACTGAGCAAGCAAACGTCGCACAAGTAAAACAAATCCTTATATTGATTCTTTCCTTTCGTTGAAAGATGTCGATACTGACGGTGTTTTAATCTCTTTGAAGAAAATCATATTTTCTGCTTTCACCACTACGTCCACTGCCTCTTTTAAGTTTGATATCTTACCGCACAATTCTTCTTGGTATATTATGCACTGCAGTTTCATAACATTGTTTATATTTCTTAGACCTTTCAAGTGTTTCTGAATCAGAGCCACGACACTTTTAGTTTATCCAACCATAGCCTGAGCTCATCGGCTGTTACTAATACTAGTTTTAATAGCTCTAGATTTAAGTTTGCAGTACACTGCAGTAGTGCTTAAAGAATGACTGCTCCTGTAGCAGTGTCTTTTAAAAATACCAGTTCAACAAATTCTTCAAAATAACGAGAGTTTGACTTACTCCAAGAACAAAAATTGCAATTTGTCCCATGTCGGTAGAATCGGCGCTATAATCCAGTGCCATTGAGAACTTTGAATTGTTGAAATGATTTTTAAATTATTTTTCAGATTAGCTGAAATTTATTCGTCGTGTAATTGTTCTTCCAGATAGAGAGACATTCGAAAATAAAGCTCTTGTCCTGCGACATAAAATATCTGCTAATGCAAGCAAGCATTTTTCCACGAATTACCCGTCTGTGAAAAGTTTCATGTTTTCTGCTATCAATTTTGACACTTCGTAGCTTGCACGTGTACCGTCTTCTGTTCCCATGTTTTGTTATTGGAATATTGAACTTTGTTTATCTAAACTCACTTTAATTTTATGAACATCGGCCTTCTTTCTTTGCCCAATAAATTTACTTAGAGTGTTTAGTCTCATAGTGATTCATGATGTTAAACTCGTTTTTTACGGCAACCTTTCCATGAGAAATAAGGTATATCGGAATAAATACCAAAGCGATGAATTAAAAAGTACTTTTCTCTCAATGTGTCTTGAAAAACTCAAAATTTCGGATCAACTTTTGTTTCCGTTTGGTAGGTTTCCTAATAAATTTATTGCTATTTAGTTCCAATCTCACAAAACTATCAAAAATAGTCCTTAATATTTTCTTAGTCCATATGCCAAATTTCAGAAAAAATAATGGATTAATTTTTTGTTATGGGGGTTTTCGTAGGGGCCCCTATTCAATGCGCAATCATTCCTTATGAATCTCCCACAAATTCAGTAGATTTCCGAACCAAATTGCTCATTTTTATTGTATAAACCTTATTCAAATGCTAAAATCCATATATATTATAGTTAGGCCTAAAACTTTTGATTTTTTCGATGGATTTTGTAAATTACATGGAAAGTATTTGGTAAGTAGTTCTACTAAAGAAATTGACTTATGTTTGATAATTTAATTAAATAATTTAAAAGCATTTATTACGTTAAATAAAAATTTAGTTTACAATTTATTAACATAACATTTGAGACTTACCTTCGTTTAAATCAATTCAAAGTTAACTATGTAGATTTGCAGAATATAGTAATTCACTTTTTATGTTACCACATATCTAGCCTCAATGGTTTTCTGAAATTGAATACATTAATCTTAACGTTCCCATCGGAATTTATACACTGGCAGAACTAGTCCAATATATTTCAGAATGCTATTGCGTAAATTCTTGATAACTGATCGTTCTCGAATATTCGAGAATACCTCTCAACATTCCACGATTCTAAAAGTTAGTTTTCGAATCTAAAGGTCTAGAAATATAAATTTTTATTTTTATTTCTAAACACCACGGGATAGGTATATATTTTATTTCTTTTGGGGCTGCGGGCCGGAAAATTTTTACGACACCTGCACTATGTTATGGCATAGAGTAAATTATAGGGAAATTTTTCTGTTTAGCTTAGTAATCTTGCAAAGATACTTCTTTTTAAGAATGATTAACGCCCTCTTTTACTCTTTGCTGGTTCTATCCAGGTGTGGAAAAATAATGGGGGATTTAAAAAGAGGTGCAAAAGACGATCCAAAAGAGAGTACAGTTACTCTTGGGGCTTTGGGGTCCGAAGGGCTCGCTGTTCCTCCAGTTTCATTTGATTCATAGGTATTTATACCTCTATTACCCTTCCTCTTGCGATAAAATACACCTACGGTACACTTTATAAGTTATTGAAGCAAGTTAAAAAAATCTGAACTTTTACAAACTAATTAAAGTTAGTGATAAAGTTCAGCTACTTAGGAGAAATTGCGAATCCTCAGCCAGAAACGATTAATCCTCCTGCTTGTAATTATTACCATTATAATGATGTTTTTTGGTATTGAAGTAGAGAACGAAGTTGAAAAATTTCCTCTTTTACGAGAAAGGCAGAAGATTAAGATGTGCGCCATTAATAATGGTAAAAATATTTGTTGTTCAAAAAGAACAGTAAAATAATATAGTGACAATCGCTAGTGAGCCCCAAGGTCCCGATATGAAATGTTAGCATTCCTATGCTTATTACAAAGTAGTGTGTCGTCAAGATCTCACTTGTGTTTATTTAATGAAAATGAAATATTTTTTAATAAAGCAAGGGATACATTTATTCCGCAAAGTATTTACCCTTATTATAGAGAATTCTCCCTCAGTGAATATGTTTCTTTAAGAATTAATTCGATTTTAATGAAATATATATATCTTTTTCCACTTACATTCCAATATTATCTTTACCCAAACTCTGCTTCACATCAGTTCGGTTGCTCCCAACCAATCATAACCCTCGCTGTACTCTGTGTAAATTAGCGAATTAGAGTCGAGTTTATTTTACCATTGTATTTCCCCATATTCTAATTCCATACGGGCTCTCTCGACTCGTCAAAAAAGGTAAATTCGCACCGATGTCTTCCCGACCTGATGCAATCACTTTTCCCTGTGTCAACCGTGTTACGCTTGGGCGTGCATTGTCAGATAGGGGACGTTTCTATTTAAAAATTTTATCCAAAACATAACAATGTTGAGCATATAGGTATATGTCGTAACTGCTTGCTTATTATTAAAGAACTCATCATGAATAATAAACATCTCACCAAATGTAAAGCATATAGACTGTTAATGTTGAAAATCAGGAAAAAGAGGAGGAATTGGCTTATTTTTGTCATTAAGCCATTGATTTTTTATCCTAAAAATAGCAAAAAATAAACTTTATTTAACCACCGTAACAATTCTCTTCAGGACTATCTAAAATCATAGATATAAGTCAAAATTCACAGCGTGTAAACGTTGTCATTCATAGAGCTTATGTGGCACACAAAAACTGGTTTTATCGATTCTTCCTTAGGGGGTATCAATTTAAAATCTGCCTAACCATTGCTAGCATTAAAAAAGCCATGGTATTACTACAGTTATATTTGAGCAATTAGCCGCAAATTAGGAACTATTTAAACAAGTTTTAAAATCATTTTGGTGATTTTTCTAAAAAGGAGATTAATTTTCTAGGCCTAGAAAACCTTGATTGCTTTCAAAGTCAATCTCTCAAATGCTCTAACTTCGAGAAGTTAAATAGAACAAAAGAAAGAAAGGAGTGAGCTTCAGAATCTGAGACTCTTTTGCTGTTCAAGAAGAGCGGAACAGAACTTAATAAAAAATAGTAAAATCTTTGGTAATTAACATAAATTATTCGAAACAAAACGATCGAAAGAGGTAGCCATTAAGTCTTTAAATCTTCAAAGTTTAGGAAAACAAATAGAAAATTATTTTACCCTTAGTATATATTACGAAGGAAGCAAAATGGAATAGATGAAAATTGATCCAACTATGATTAGAAAAAGATATTACAAAGGATTATTTTGGATAAAATTGTCAGTTTTTTAAAAGTACTTTTTGAAATAATACAAATTATAATTAATAGCCCCAATAAACATCTGAATCTTCGTTTAAATTGATACGTCGTCCAAAAATACTTCACAGGGATTAACTTTGAGTTAAATGGACTTATCCTGGTAATGGTATACGAACTAGCCATGATAAAAGGCAGCCTCACCATGAACAATATGACTGGTCGCTATGATGGATAAAGAAGCTTGCCATATACGATAATAATCCCTTTGTTGGGATGCCAAATCGACGACAATGGAGGCGAATGAAATGTGGATAAAAATAACAGAAACTTCAAAACATCATATCAATTAATGAAAATTTAGATCAGGGAATTTAAGATGAAGAATACCCGAATAAAATATTCAAACTAATTACAAAGGGTTAAAGTACGATTTTACAACCATTCCACTACCACAGCGCGAATTGTAGGTCCAGAAAAAGTTCGGACACGACTGAATGAATCTCCAAATTGAGAAAAGAAAAAGTTTCAGTATTTAGACTTTTTAAGTCAAATATTAAAAAAAATGGTATGAATAATAAAATAAACCTAAAACTTTAGTAAGTGAAATAAAGTGCGGCTACTAATAATAATTATTATTATTACTATGTCAATCACTTTCTTTCTCTTATCTTTGGAAGATTATTATTGCATTATTCCCCCTCATCCAGGACAATGAACTAAAAAGATTGTAGAATACAAATCTATATTTACAATTTGTACAAGAAAGATTGATTAGTCAATTAAATGATAATGTAAAATGCAAATGGACATTTAGGATTTACGGTTAGTGGGCGGTTTAACCACGGAAAATTTTGTCAGCGAGCGAGGGTTTCTAGCGCTTTGGTTAAGATATGATATTCGTATTACGTATAACAACGAGACTTAGAGGTGGAATTTAAGCAGGCAAAGGAGAGTTACACACACTCCCGTTGCCTCGTAAACCAAGAAGATAATTTAAATTAATTAACTTCCAAACATTTTCCCTTACCGTCAGTTTATATTTTGTTTTACGAATAACCTTTTGCTAATGCTTGATTTACTCTTCTCAGTAAAATTACTCCTTGAAGGTAAAATAGAATGATATTGTATGATTACGTTCCAGCCAATTTCACCAAAAAATCGCTATTTACTATCACTAGGATTTGAGGATGATTGCCGTAGATATATTTTTTTTATTTGGACTCTTCGAGGGGATTTTGAGTCTAAAAAACTTCAAAGAAAACCTTATGCCTAAAAATTGGACATTGTAGATATGAAATTTCAGGTAGTAGGTCAGGATTTGGTTGTTACTGTCTTTTTCTAGTCATTATTGTATTTTCCTATATTACAAAGAATCTGGTGGCTCCAATCATGCTGTTTCTTCTCGAATGGTAGTTTTTCAGAGTTACTGATCTTTTTCAAATGGTACTTTACCGTAGTAACTTGTACTTAGCAGTGGTTTTCTCTGTGCTTGTCTCACGCTATATTTCTTCATGTTAGCATATAGGAAGTCTTTGAGTCATTTTTTATTTACACTTCTAAGAGGGTGGTCTGCTTTAAGCTTGAATCTAAAGCTCTCATTAAATGCTGCTTATCTTGCACCAGCCCAAAATGACTGTTAAGCCTACCATTTCTTTCTTTGATGAAAAAGTCATAATTAAAACACTATAAAGTGTGACCCAGTTATTTGGAGATGTTTAAACAGCTTGCTTTCTTGTTTACGCTCTACTGGTTACCACCCTTTTATCTTTCTGGATTTTTTAGCGAAATTTATTTGTTTGGTAGAAAAAGTTACATTAAACAAACTTAAAGATATACTTTTCCAGAAAATTGTACTAAACACCTTTTCCATTGTGTGCAGGTTTGTCGAGATTTAAGTGAAATGGAGATCACTGTGCTCCTGTGCACGTGCAACAAAAGTTGGACATAGCCAAGCGACTCTTTAGCCTCTCGGAGAGGCTAAAGAATGGAGGAGACCTCGAAGATCGACCACGTACAGGCAGACTTAGAGTGAGAATGTGCTTCAAAAGTTCTCTGAAAGTCCAAATGACTTTCCTCGGGAAAAAAAAGATTATCTAGGCGGTCACGGTGTTAGGGCCGTCAAGGATGAGGGCTGTATGCGGAAACAACGTCGGGAACGGTGTCGTCGCCATCTCAATGACTTGAAGTGTCATGGCAATTGAATTCTCATGTTTTTCTCAGAAAAGAAACATTTATGGAATTGTAAAAGATTCAAACATCAATTTTTACAATAATTATTAAGAAATAGATTATAATTACACAACCTCATTCACTTAATGGTTTTCGGCAAACTTAAGATGAACTGAGTACAAATGAAGCTTCTAATTATTCACCTTCATAACGAGGACTTGCAGGCATTAAATACAATGGAGGAGGATGCTGCCCGATCATTCTTTCATCTTCCTGATGCTTTATTTCAACAACCCAGGCTTAGACTGCAATTGGTTTTTGCATTGAGCCAATTTATTAGTTTTCTAGTTAAACATCAGACCTGGCAAAAGAAAACAGTCAAACAAAACATTTTTCTAAAACTTCCTGGACTTCTTCAAAAGGTTAAAATTAGGTTAATCTTTAATTAAAATTAATCAATTTGAAGTTAGTATATAATTAGTTGCAAACTGAAAACAATTATTCCTAAAAAAAAGTACAACTTTAGTTAGAGAATTGATTACAATTTTATCATCCGATAATTGCAATTACCTGACACCAAACAGAAACTTCATATCTAAATCACAAAATCATTTGCTTGTTCTCTCACTCACATGAAGGTAACGCGATTACAAATTATGATGAAACGCATGATAATAATACGCTGATTGCTATATCGAATTATAAGAAAAAGAGAAATATATTTTTTCATTACCGTTACTAATATTGGAGTGGTTGCAGAATGGCTTTTCTTCCAATTATTTTGGTTAAGTTGGTCTCCATATTGAGGGGGCTGATCTTTGCTTGTAAACCGGCGCTTTATACCTTATCGAAAGCTTTGGCAACGTCGCTGAGTACGACGTCCACTATGTTGGCCTGTGCTGTCTCGATGGCAAATTTTTAGTTATTACTGCCAGCACGGTTCCCGTCCCTCTCTTGCTCCTGAACCCGTGCTGTTGTGGGTTATATATGTTATTTGTTTCTAGGTGTTTTTTATCCGTTCTTTGAGGAGATTTTCGTGGAGTTTCCTGGAAAACTCAAGTAGTAAGATTGGACGGTAGATTTCAATTTGGTGTTTTGGTTTACCCGATTTTCGCAAGAAGATCATCTTTGCCGTCTTGAAGGCCTGGGGGTAATATCCAGAATTTAGACAGGCATTGAAGATCCTTAAGAATGCTTTGTGCACGTTGTTTTGTGCATTAGTCAGGTGCATCTTTGTTATGCCACTTAATCCTAGAGCCGTTTGTTTAAAACAATTGACTGCTGTTAAGTACTCGGCCATTGTGAGCGTCCATTTCTCTTCCGAGTGTATGGGTCTCCCCTCGTCCATCTGTGCGTATGGCTCGATGTTTTCTTGTTGGTTCTCAATTGTTCGCGCTATTTCTTCTTCGTAATCTCTATCTTGTGATGAAATCGAAAAAATTTGCTCCTAGTGACTTCTGAAGTGATCTTGAAGCTCTGTATCTTGCTGCAGTTCCCTATATTGCACTTTGATCTTCATTAGTTCTTTTGGTTGGGTTCCTTGCAGCCTTCGAATTTGGGTGCAAAGTTCTTTTGGATCCCTTTCGATGTCCATTTTTCTGGTGATATTTGTCGTGGTTTAGCCGAGATTATATCAATATTTATTTGTTTTATTATGGATAATAAACCAAATAAAATTTGACCTGAGGCGTAGGTTCGTGCCTTGGTGATCGCTTGAAGATCGTTCTCTAAGAGTATTATACTATTCTAGAGGAATGAATAAAAGGGAAGTTCTTTTAGGAATTTACCAAATACAGCCAACGCAACTCGTTCAAGGATAATTTGAAAACTTCAAAACCAAAATAGACTTTACTGAACATTAATTAAAGCGAACAAAATTACTATATACACATATAATATAAAGATAAAAAATGGGTTTTACTGTCCAGCTCTTGAGGCTTGATTCTAGGTAGATTTTACGCACGAACAATTTGCTCTAATACACTTTGTCCTTACCCATTCACAAAATAAACTACTTTCAAGCACGGGGACATAAACACCAGGATTATTTACTTACATAAGGTAATAGAAATTACCCCATAGAATCCACTCGAAATATCCTCGTTTTAATTGGCCTCGAGATGCGTAGCGCAAGTAGTTTGTTGGTTGCTCACAAGATGGCGTTACTCCGACGTAAAGGTGGACGAGTGACGTCACGCGGAAATTTGAATGAGCGAATGAAGGTTCAAAACAAAAAGGATGGTTCTTCTGGTTTCTTCCCAACGAGGTGAAAATGTTGAGGTTTCTTCTATCTAGTTTGGGGTTTGTCAAAATCAGATAGCGTAAGATTTTGGTACTCAAGCTGTGTCGAGAGTAATTGTATTTTTGATCCTTGATGATCTTGGGCTCGAACTGTGTCAAGACTCCTTCGAAAAATCTGGTATTGTCCAAGAAACTGCAAGTCTTTCTTAACTTGAAGAAAAACTTTCTAACGGTGACTTTTCTGTTTCTTTTCGAACGCCAAAGAGCCTTCTCTTTACCGGTGACTTTTCTATCTCTTGATAACAACAAAAAAACCTTGTTTTCTCTTTTCGACCTGTTATATACTTCAATTAACCCCGCGGGGTAAATCGAGGTGTAGGAGACTCCCAGATGGGCCGCAAATGAAAAAAAATCGGTCCTTATAACTAATTTTCCATCACAATTTGGATATAACACGGCCATATTTTTAAAATGTTAAAAATACGGATTAGCGATTAATGTTGATTAGGATGATATCTTGTATTTGAATTTGATGATTTAAATTAATCGAAAAAAATCATAATAACAGGTCGTTTAGAATAGAATCGGAGTGAAAAGGACCATAATGGCAGCTTTATCTTCCATATCTGTGAAATCAAGTGATTCTAAATGAGCATAAGATAAAAACTTAAAATTCAGGCTCCAATTACACATTCACCAAAGCAACAACTTATCTTTATGTGTTGCAGAGTAATTTTGAAAAGCTGGAGGCTATTAAAGATAATAATAATTCAAAATATTAAGAGTCTAATACGCTCACACGTCAAAATCGCAATTTCGAATTGCCATAAACTTTAGCAGCCAGTCAGAAAGTTAGTGTGATTGTGATTGGTTAATTTTAAACTGCGTTGATTTTGAGGAAATGTTTTTCTTTATAGAAATACAAGGTCAACCCCTCAAGTGATTTAAAAAGGATTTCTTAAAACGGTTAAATTAGGAGAAGTGAGAAAGAGTAGATGGTACAAGGTTATACTGAACCATCACGTGCATAGAAGGAACAAATGAACATTTTTTAAAAAAAATAATAAGGATATGCTTCCTCTCTTCCAATACACTTCACCCATTTCTTATTTGACTTGTCATTATAGTTCTTGTAATTCCTCTCTCAATATTGTTTAAGTTTTATTTATCTATGGCTGTTCTTACCGAGCGGAAATGAGCCATTTACTTACATTAAGCGCTTCCTTCATATATGAGCATTTATGATTGACTGTTAATAAACGAAGATATTCTTATAACTATGAGGTCTCTATGACGAAAGATATTCGGTTGATTAATTATCGTTCTGTGTAGACTATGTGGTATCTAAGGGAACGGATTTTTGTTGGTTTAAATGAATATTATTTATTGAACAAAACCTCGCATCTAATATATATTTCCAAAAGTCTGTTTGTATATCCCTCTCTCTCTCTCTCTCTCTCTCTATATATATATATATATATATATATATATATATATATATATATATATATAGATATCCGCTATAAAAAGCCACTTAGAGAGACTTTGAAGGCTAAAAAAGTTCACCATTGAGGTAAATTACCCGTGGATTAACATAGGCTAAATCATATTTGGAAAAAGTGGCGACCCCTGATTGTCAAAAGCAAACTAATACTTGATAATGCTTAGAGATTTTTATAAATGAATCTGTAACACGGTTGATTTATCAGTTGGTATCTTCTCTACATACATATAAAATAAAATGAAAAGGAATGTCAAAGACGATGAAAATTCGTCCGAACCTTCCCCCTTCACCCCTGGCCTTCTTAAAAGTGGCCAAGGCAAAGTGATGGGGAGGCTCAGTACTCATTTGTAGTTTTCCCTACCCTCATTGTCCAGAGCCTGAGTAGAATCCGGGCAGTGTGGATACAGTAGATAGAGGGAGAGGATGGAGAATAGCGAGGTTTCCAGATAGGAGAGCGAAGAAGTATAGTAAGAGACAACAAAGGATATTTTGGTAGTTATGGTACCTACGGCTTAATCTAAAATCCGAACCAGGATGTATATTATTTTCACTATTCTACTTAATTGCTATTTCGTTACCAATTTCCACCATTTGGACTGTGAGTTCCATGTATGTGTATTATAGGTGAGTATAAAATGTTGAAATTTGATTAAGAGTAGAGAATTTATAAAAGATGAATCAGTGTTTGTTTGTGACCGGCCTTTTTATCTCGTGCAACGCTGGGTACATATGCTATTAAACTCTTGCATTTAATTCAAGTGATAGGATTTAAAGAAAGTTGCCCATTAAATTACTATAACAGACTGAGCCCATGAACTTTAATTTATCTGAGGCATCTCATATAAATCATGTTATACGACATTTAATTTCATGCTATTTTGGTACCCCTAATGGCAACAGAAAATAGAACACGAAAAATACTTTGATAACATCTAAAGATATATATATATATATATATATATATATATATATATATATATATATATATATATATATATATATATATATATATATATATATATATATATATATATATATATATATATATAGAGAGAGAGAGAGAGAGAGAGAGAGAGAGAGAGAGAGAGAGAGAGAGAGAAAGAGAGAGAGAGAGAGAGAGAGAGAGAGAGAGAGAGAGAGAGAGAAGGAGAGAGAAAGATAAATATATATACATATTGTTTTAAAACGAGCCAACATTATGGAGTTATTAGCTCAATTTACGAGTTGATCAGACCAAACAGGTCCTTTCTAATCTCATGGAATCAAATTTCGCTTTGGAGGTCACTCAAGTGTATGATTGGCCATAAAATACATATATTGGATATACTTTAATTTAATTTCTAAGTGCCAACTACTATGTATTTTCAGTGTGATGTCTTATAATAAAGAAGAAACAATTATTAAAACACGTAGGCTTAGGCCAACGTTACATGTCATCCAAAACAAAGTGTTGCACTCGCAAATACAATGTAAGCCAATATGATAAAACATCTTAGGCTATCTGGTTGTGCATACTTACAAAAGCTATTTTAAAATTTGAATAAAAAATAACATTTAAAAAATTAACATTTAAATAAAGTAAGTAGCTTACAATTTTATTGTTATTTTTAATGAACAACATATTTACTTCAATTAACCTATTTATTTTTATATAACTTTAATTTCTTCCTCATCTTCAAAAGTCACCGCACCCCACTGTACTTCCCCTAAGTCACGACTGCATTTCAAATTTGGAGAATTTCTGAGTTTTTACATAAGATAATTTATCTTTTATTATCACGAGAGGCATCTAAGGCACACTGAAAAAGTTATTTAGGTGATTGTGAGGTTAATAAATTTGGCTGTCAATGAAAAATGCAAAGGAGGAATAAAAGATGGCAAAGTTTTCGGTGGTGGATATAACAACATATCACTCATCAGGAATCGAGACAGTAGGGGATAAGAGTAAAATATTTAAGTTTACAGAAAAATAAAGTTAGGCTGAATTAAAGATTCATATAATGCAATAGGAGATAATGAATAATTAATTAATAATCAATTGCAATTTCCGGCAATGGAGAAAATTGAATATATTAATCAACTCTGGCTATGGAATAGCAATTGCGAGTAAAGTTAATTGCCCAAGATGTAGCAAGCGGAATAAAGGGGCTAACGGGTTGGGAGGAAGTAAAAATTATTGTATAGTTACAGAAAAAAGAAGGATGTAAGATTGCGGGCGGCTAAATATTAACGAATCAAATTTCGGTGGTGGAGATGTCTTCAAAGAGGGAAACAAACAGCTTCAAATCAAGAGGAAAACGTCCGAGAAATCTTTGTCTTTCCTAGGAAGAAGTGGCGGACTGTTTACAGAATTTCAAAAAAGTCCAGCAATAAAGCTAGAACAGTCAATCCATCATATTTACATCATCCTTGATGCTTTATTCATTCCTCCTATTTTTTTCTTGTTGTTTCGTGATGTCAATTTTAGGAAGTTTCTCTACTTGTTGGTAGCCGCGAACCATTGTGGCTGTATATTGTATTTTGATCTAAATAATTCGGCAATACGACATAGTGTTTCATTGGTTCATTTTGGACCGATGTTGTTTTGATTATCAATATTTGTATGGGTTAGATAACTGCTTATGTCTTGGGACAAGTATTTTTTTTTGGTGAGGTCTCACAAGGTTTACTCCCTAACTTCAACACTTATGGGTCACCTCTGAAAGCAGTACTGATGTAAAGGATTTCTTCTTTTTTTCTGTTTTTAAAAAAAAATAATTAATATAGCTAAATTTGAAGCAGGGCAAGGGGGATGAGTAGATGATTGGCTAGAATTGGTTGGTGGTTTGTCTTCACTTAAAAATAACGAAATTGACGAAGCTGATGGGAATATTTACTGAGACTTACAGACCACAATAAGAATAAATAGAAAAAGAAAGAAACCAACGTCTTGAGAGAGAACAAAGATTGTTGTATAATAGAAAACCTCTTTTTAAAGATGGGCTCACTAAGAACTTTTAAGGTGTTTGTCGTAGAATGGGCAGACTGTATACATATATATACGTAGGTACTTTGGGGCTTCGGGCCTTAGTTGGTTGAAGACTGTTAGGGAATGGGAACATTGTTATGAGTCCAGTGGGGATGGTTTATTATTCACTTTGCTGGATCCTTTTTAAAACAAATATTTCAGAGTGCAAGTTGGACAAAGATTAACAGGTACGAGTAGCTGGTACGCGTTGGGGTTGCAAAAGAAAGACTATGACGAAAATATATCTTTACTAACAACGAAATTATATTTATATTTACACATATATTAGGTTTAAAGGGAATGGTCGGACATAGGGGGTTAAATGTCCACACGAGATTCAGGTAGGTGAATTAAAGGATCAAAGAGGTCAGATTCAGTTTGGTGATTTAGAGGGGGATTTTAAACAGGGGCGTTCACTCAAATAATGGATCGATTTGGTAAGCCAGATTCTAGATCAATCTGCAGGCGTCAACAGTTACAATAGCTTAAGTGCTCGTTGCAGAAGAGCGGCCAGTTGGTATACGATGAATGCGACGAACGAAGTCGGGTCATCTTTCGCTTTAGAGGGGGGGAACACTCGTAGAGCCTTTGGAGTTGGGAATCCTCATCAAATACTTGCCGCTTGACTATGGCAGAGTTCACGGATCAATTTAGCCTTCGACTCGAATCAAAATCGCCGCATGTGGGGAGGCGAACGTCCTTCAGCTCGTTCGCCGGGTTGATGGAAACTCTATTAGTTCTGCTTACTGAAGTGATCCGAAGGGTTATATAGACGCCTGGTGAGGTGGCTGTGACTGTCCTCAAGACGCGCGTGCGATTTTGGGGAAAAGTCGGCTGAAGGCAAGAATGTTTGCTGAAAGGTGGCCGTTGGAGACGATCAAATCGGTGCCTAGGCAAATACAGCTGGGGCGTGTGATAAACGCGTAGTCTGCATCCTTACCCTGATTCAGCCATGCTTTCACTGCTCCATGCGTGGATCTCAGGACCACGTGGGTAGAGAAGGGCACGTGGTCGCCATTTGACCTCATTCTGCTACATCGTTCATCCTTCAGTTGATCATTTTTTTCCTCTGCTTTCACAATGCCTGTCATCCTTGTTCTTAAAGGATTTCCCTTGATCATTGAAAACAAGATCAAAATAATCAAGAACGAACCCATGTTGCCTCTTGTTCTAGGTTGCGTATTATGCGCCTCTGAGATCAAATCCTTACTCAGACTCATTCAAACTTTTATTTGAGTATTAATATACTATGTATATAAATTCCTAGTCATTTATTCATTCACAATAAATAAAAAACATTGAAGTCTATTAGCTCCTTTAAAGGCTGTATAGGCAGTCATGCTTTACGTAAGCATTCACATTGTTAGAAGCTTTTAAATTTTATTTCTTTTATAATTTTTCTCTGTTGGTATTCAAAAGAGAAAAAATGAACAATAGCTTATCAATAGGTTTATTTTACCGAAGTGCTTTGCTTTTCATCCTGTAAAATAATTTAAAAATAAGATTGGAGAGTTAAGCAAATGGCACTAAACTCAATATTTTACTTATCTACAAAATTTCGTTTCGTCCTAATTTAGCTGATACAAGAAGCGATCCTAGTTTTTGTTTCAGTAATAATGAAGTCTATGTATTTTTGGCTTTCTTATCTTATTCATCGTTTAAAATTTGGTAGATTATTAGTGTTGAGGCCAATAATGTTTCCAAACCATTGAGATTAATTTCAAGATCTCGTCATAAGGCCAACAAATGATAGAAAATTATTAAGGATAAGAAAAAGTAGGGAGCAAAAAAATAAAGCTGAGAAAAGAACACCTTTTAAAGAGAAATGGCGCTCGGAACTCTTTGAAAAAAATCCTTTTCTGATTTTTGAAGGCATATAAAGGCGACTGTCGCAAATTTATAGAGGGCTCGTATTCTGAAGTGATTAAGCCGATGGTCTCTTGTTTTATCTCATTTTGCACGCGTGCCCTGTTTGCAGGAACTTTTGACATAGAAATGCGCGCGCATATGAATACCAATCGTAGAAAAGCAGTGTATTTGTTGCAAATACACACGATTGAAGTGCTTTTCTTTCAAGCTTTGATTTACAGCAGGGTTCTCGGGCAAAATAAATGCAAAAGATATATTTTATCGAGCTAGAAATACTTTAAAATATATATAAAATCAAATCATTAAGGCCTTTGGCCTAGATCAAGTCTAAATTTAGAAATCCAGTCTCGATCATGAATAGATTTAGAAATCAACCCTAGATAATAGATAGATCTAGAGAAGCACTCTAGGTTATGGATAATTTACATATAAATCCACTCTAAATAATGCAAATAGATAGAATCCACTCTAGATCAGAGCCAAAATTAGAAAGACACTCTAGATCATCAATATATATTATATGCACTCTAGATCCTGTCAACCATTAGAAAAACAATCTAGATCGAGGCTAGATTTAGAATTCCAATTTCTAATTTGGATAAATTTAGAAATCCACTTGAAATAATCGGCTGATCATGGCGATGCTTATAAATATACACCAGAAATCCACTCAAGATCATAGCTACATTTAGTAATACCCTTTAGATCATTAATAGATTTAAAAATCCATTCTAGATGCTGGCTAGATTATTTATTCAATCTTGATTTGGAAATCTACTATAGATTCTGGCTAAATATAGAAAAACAATATTATACATCGTAACTAGAATAGAAATCCAATCTGAAGAATTTTAAATTTCGATATGTACTGTAGATTATAACTAGAATTATAAATTCGTTCTATGTAGATTATGGATATAATTAGAAATACAATCTAGGTAATGGCTGTAATTATAAAATCACTCTAGATCCTGCCTAGAATTAGTATTCATGCAAGATCATAGGTATAATTAGAAATCTACTCTAGATATTCGGTGTAATTAAAAATACGCTCTAGATCCTGGCTTGATTTCGAAATCCACTCTAAATGCTGGCTTGAATTCGAAATTCACTCTAGATTCTGGCTAAATTTAGAAAGCCACTATATATTGAAGCTAGAATAAAAATGCGCTTTAAATCAGTTTTAATTTAGAATGCGACTTTAAACATTAAAATACTTAGCAAGATTTATAAATCCACTCTAGACGATGGCTATACTTTTAACATTTGTATAGAACAAGGCTATTTTAGAATTCACTGTACAACATAGCTAGATTAATAGTTCTAACCTAGGTCATTAAATGATTTAGAAATCCACTTTTGAAAGGTGACGAATGCCTAATCCGCCTAAAGTTGGCTAGAATTAGAAATCCAGTCTAGTTCACAGTTAAAATTCTAAATCCAGTTTAGACCATGGTTAGATTTAGAGATTCACTTTAGAGCGTGGAGAGCTTTAGTAATCCAATCAGGTTCATGGCTAGGTTTAGAATTCCAAACTAGATCATATATATATTTATGAATGCACACTATATCATACTAAATTTTGAAATCAATTATAGTTCTTGACTATAATTATAAATCTATTCTAAATCATGGGTAGTTTTAAGAATCCACACTGCATCCTAAAAAGATTTGGAAATTTACCTAAGGTAAATGCTAGATATAGAAATCAACCTTAGATCGTGGATAGATTAAGAAATCTACTCAATATCATAATTGGATATTAAAATCCATTTAAGATCTTAGATATATAAGCAAATGTTTTCTCGATCATGGATTGATTTGGAAATCCAATTTTGATCATGGCCGGCTTTATAAATCCACACTAGATATAGCTAGATTTAGAAATCTACCCTATATCATGACTAGATTTATGAATCCACACAAGATCATTAGTGGAATTAGAAATCTACTCTAGATCTTGAATATATTTGGAATTCCACTCTTAATCACGAATAGATATAGATTTCTCCCCTAGATCATGCATATATTTAGAATTCCAATCTAGGATCGTCCCGATATTTATAAATCTAGTGTAGATCATAGCTCTATTTAGATAACTCCTTTAAATAATAATAATACTATATTTACCTATTATGTATTATAAATCAAAAATCAACATAGTATATTCAGAAATCAAATACAGTTTAATTCTAAATTAAAAAATCCACCATAGATCATGGCTTGATTTTGGAATTGACTCAAATTCAGGCAAAGGTTTAAAAATACACGCTAGTTCCTAGATTAAGAATCACTTTATATCACGAAAAGATTTAGAAATCCCTTCTAGATTATAAATAAATTTAGAAGTCCACTCAAGTTCTTAGATATATTTGTAAATGCTCCTTAGATACGGGATCAATTTAGACATTCATTCTAGGTTATTGCTAGATTTAGTGATCCACTCTTGATCAGGGTATATTTAGAAATGAAGTTTATAGAACAGGCCACCAAAGTGACTGTATGGACTGTGGAGTGGCTTTCTTTTATAAATGAGAAATATCACAAAAACTGAAAACATGTGTAAAAAATAATAGTGAAAAAAAATAGAAATGAGAATAACCTTTTCTAGGTTTTTTTTTCCGTAAATCACCCATATAACATATGGCTCTTTTTGAGACTCTCCAGTTTCTCGTAAATTACTATCATTAAATAACTGATGGTTTCGTAGGGATTGAATGCAAACAGGAATGGTCCGAAACTGACATCTCTAAAAATTATAAACGGATTTCGATATGATTTTAATGGAGTGTTTCTAAGGTATTTGTCAACCTAACGAATGAAATTTATGAAAGTATACCCAATATTATTTTAGTTATATGGGTCTAAATCTATAGTAACTCTTACGTAACGCTTGATAATTTGGTTACTTACTATAATTGCTTGCTATTCTTACTTTTTATTTAATATTTATTGCCGATACTATTTATATTACTTTTCACCTAAAAGTGTTTTTTTTACAGAAGCCAGAACTAAAATGCCTAGAGAATTCAAAAATTCACCAGACAGTTTCTGTTTTTTACGTGGATCAGTTACAATAAGAGTGTTGACTAAACATCAGAAGCAACTTTAGAGTTGTACTTTGGATATATAGTGATTGACCAGAGCAAACACTAGACATCTCACATATATTGTGTCAAGTGTACCTTTCTTTCTATGTAAAAGACAAAAGGCCTGTCTTCATGTTTGGTATACCAATGGTCTGGAGGGGGCAAAAGGACAATTCAACGAATTGTACTTCTGCTTAAAAAATATTAAAGGTGGGTTTTCAATTTTTTTTTCTGGTCTTTAATATATTTTCAAGAGTTTTATCAATTAAAAAGATCAAAATACAAACTATGTTGTACTTCCACTATTTTTGAAAGTGATCACATCCAGTAATATCCTTTTTTTAGTTTGATTTTATTTTATTTCACTGCAGGTTACAACAGAAAAGGCAAGAAATCTATTATGTATCCAGATCTTAACTCTGCTACTAACCTAGTTTTCCATTCAAGTGGCATTCCTGTACCATAGCTGCCCTAAGAACTATCAAGCGATGAAACGAGCAAATCAGACGATTCAGAATCTTAAGATACACCATATGTGCTACAGTTTGAATCTGACAAGAAGCCACATCTCATCACACAAGCGGAACTTAATGATCTAGTTCTTGATATAATACTTACAAAGCAAGGGAGTGAACTCCTGGCCTCACATTTACAACAATGGAACCTGTTGGATGAACATGATCGAATTACAGTATTTAGGAATTCTTCACTTTTCAAAACAACTTAACTTATTAAAATGATATCAGAGACCTATTCGATGCCTCTGAGCTGACCTATGAACCAAATAGGTAGAGGTTATTCAAAGATGCATCCATTTACAGCATAAAATCGTTTTGTTGCACATTGAGAACACCATGCCATCAGTTCCATTTGCACAGTCAGTCATTTTAAGAGACATATGAGAACCTTGCTTTTATTCTACACCATGTTTATGGGCTTTCTTTCCAAGTGAGACAGTAGGGACAGATCAGAACATTATGTACGCTCAAAATGTTCACCTCGTTAAACTATGACTCTTGGATGCCATAATGTAATTCATGAGCAAATCATTTGACCACCCCTGCATATAAAACTAGTCCTAATGGAACAATTAACCAAAGCCTACAACATAACAAGGAATGTTTCCAGTACCTCAAAGCAATCTTCACTAAAATTGGTGATGCCAAGATTAAAGATATTAGTATGCCTTTAGATTCGACAACTTATAGCTGATGAGGGCTTCGAGGCGACAATGGATGAAACTGAGCTAACGGCTTGGCTTGCATTTAAAGAGGTATGGAAAGAAACTGGAAGAGTACCATGGGGCCAAGCAAGGGCGTGAAGTGGAGAGTCTAGTCAAGTGCTACCAATATCTCAGATGCAATATTTCACTGAAGATTCATTTTTTCATTGTAAACTGTCCTTCTTCCTAGAGAATGCTAGACATGTGATTGATGAACATGGAGACAGGTGTAGGGGTGCGAAAATGTTTTAGAGAAAAATTCCTTCCAACTTGATAATATAAATAAAATTACCAACTAAAAACGGAATAAGCCTTAGCGTAAAAGCTAGAGTGTTGGTGTTTAAATCCAACAGTACTGCTTTCGAAACTCAGTCCCAAAGAAACTTTTAGGAAGAAATCTCAAGAAAAATACGGAAGTCAAGATAAATGGAAAAATATGAAAAAGCATTAAGAAAGAAAAACGAAGATTAAGGACTAACCCAGCCAAGAAGTATACGGAATTCAAGATAAAGTGAAGAGAAGCGTTTGATGGGACAACTTAAAAGAAAAAGGAAATTCAGAAGAAGAAAGTAAATTAGAGCAACTTGCATCAAGAGAATCAAATGAAGAGCAAGAATAATATGGAGAAATAAATAAAGTTATAATAAAGAGGCCGCCCCCTTCATAACTGGTGAGCATCAAAAGCCGAACAATGTTCTGATCTTCGTTACAACTGCACCTGCTCTCCTATTTGAGATTAAGAAAAGGTGCTGCTGGGAACTTCGGAGACCCGGGAAGGAGAAGCCATTACTCATTGATTAGAGATAAGACTTCGTTCGCTCTCCTCAATCCTACTGAATTAGCTCCACTCATCCCGCAGACTAGGAGGTCGTAGGAGGAAGAGCTACTACTCCTCGATTTAGAAATCCAAGACTAGTCTCTCCCCAATCCCTAAATTCGCTGCGCTTTCTAAAAAGGTACCTGTGTAGGGGAGCGAAAATGTTTTAGAGAAAAAATTCCTTCCAACTCGATAATATAAATAGCCCATTAAATTAGCAACTCAAAACGAACTAAGCCGTCGCATTATGGCTAGAGTATTGGCGTTTAGATCTAACGGTACCACATTCGAAACTCAAAAGTCCAAAACCTTTTATGAAGAAATCTCAAGAAGAAAACGGAAGTCAAGGAAAACGGAAAGGAAACGGCTTTAAGGACTAACTCATCAAGAAGCACGAAGGAATCATCAACTCGAGATAAATGCAATAAAATGAAGATTCATCAAGAAAGGAAGGATACGAAGATCGAAAACCAACCCAGCCAAGAAGAATATCTAAGTCAAGAAAAGTGAAGACAAATGTTTGAAGGGGGCAACTTAAAAGATAAATGAATTTCAGTCAAGAAGAAATAAATAGACTCAATAAATAGAAAAGCAAGAATAATATAGATAAATAAATAATTGGAGATACAGGTTCCATCAAAATATAGCATCAATGTAAAACAGGTATAAGGGAAAATTTAGCCCTGCTATTCTGGCTGATCTCTGCTGGAACCTGAAGCGTGACACACCTGAGACGTCTTACAAACGAAGAAGCGTGCCCAGCTAGCGGCACATTACGAAGTTTAGAGATTCATTGTTCAAGGTAAAGATGGTGAAGGACTATTAAAGCAAGACACGCTCAATTTGACGCTTAGATGATCAAGAATTGTCATGCAAATCTTATTGCTACAAAATTTGTAACTGATATTCAAAAAAGCGGTCGGTTACCAATTCCAGTGACCCGGAGGTAGTATAAATTGTTCATTAGATGTTTACTTATGGCTCGACAAAGTCAATTCAATAAGAAGCAAAAAAAAGCTGTTTTCCTTTTCACTGTGTACGAGTTCTACTCCAAAAGCAGCTTAAATGACGTACTTGAAAGTCGCACTACTTTTAAGAACTCTCTGTTGAAGACTGCAACATTTGGATGGAGTTTGAGGAGGTGATGCTGGTTTTGTATCAAGATTCTTCTGTACTCTTTAAAAATATCCTATGGAGTGTTATTAGAAAATGAAGTATGGGACATCTTTGCGTTTTCTTTAATCACATAGTAGCAAATTTATATAAATTCAGTTGCTTTTTATTTACATTTTGGAGGATATATACGAATATAATTTTTTGGTATCTTAACTTCTCTTATTGTTTTATAAAGTGTTTTTCAATGATATATAATGGAAACTAACTATTTATTTATACCCAACCAAACCGGAATAATGAATGATTTTCTGCAGGTTATATGCAGCCTGATTTAAATTATTACGGCTCCGTTTGGCTGGTTTTCCACACTCTGGCAATTTACGCAAATTAATTGATGAAATGTAATGTTTTAAAAAATTTTCTTCATTATAAAATGTTTTCCGATGATATACAATCAAAAGGACACAGATCCATCGCAGCATAATCTAGTAATATTAATGACATTATTAGGTAGATTTTCCCTCGAAATACATGAAAATGGAGTTGTAATAGTGTCTTCTACTGTTAGCTTATATTTATCTTGTTGGGCTATTTATCTCCAACTTTTTGAGGCCATTGATTCAATTTTGTAAATTAGATTAAAATTTATCATCACCTATTGTTCTTGCCAGTTTCTTGTTATCAAAATTGTTTTTTTTCTTTTTTCATTGTTCATTTTTGAAAAACAAATGGCGAGGGGGATTAAGTCCATTCATAATTAGTATAATTAGTATAACTTCGTCCCCTGGGACGAAGTTCATAAGCTTTATTATTCAATTCCATATAGTTCGCAATAAGAAGTAATTTTGGCTGTGAAAATGAGAGTGGTCTAATATAAGTCATTTAAAAGGTCTTAATGGCATCATCGTAACAATTTGTTGAAAATGTGTGGCATTTACAGCTAATTTGTCAACAGTTTAATTCACTTCACTCCATTATTTTTCTATAACATTTTCCATGTCTTTCTTTACGATTCCTTTTCTCTTTCTCAAACTAAAACATAGTCTCAATATTCCCGGAGTTTTATTTATTACCAAATTTAAACACTAATAACTTTACCGATTAACAGTAATTCAGAAATGTTCCGCATTTTTGTTTTAGTAATAAATCTTTATTTTTCTCTTGGTTCATTCCAATATTGTTTTAATATACTTCGAGATTTCTTTCATTTTATGATTTCCTGAGACGAAAGGAAATTGTTTTTCTCACATCTCCCAAACGCTCTCAAAATGTAATCAAAATAATTCACCACATTTCTATTACTTTATACATTCATTTAAATTTGGGGAACAAGATGAAATGGTACACTCTTTACGGCCTGGATAAAAAAGATATATTTTCATTATTTTTAAGTTCTGAACGTTATATTTTTATCCTAACCACCTCTCGTGCAAAGAAAACTTTACTGTCAATTGTTTTTGTTGTTTGAACGAATTATTTCCAAGGGTGTATACTCGGGTTCAGGTGCTCAAAAAATAGAGTTCATAATAAAATTGCAGTTCATGTAACACTTATTTCTAAATATTGCTATTTATTCCTCATTTTTTTCATTCTAATCTAAAGCCAATCTTTCCTTCGTAAGAAGGAACAGACGTTGGTTGTATATTCAACTGGTGAAAAAAGTGCAAGTAATCTATTTAGAAGAATATTATTATTTTATATGTTAAACCTTTCCTTATAACTTTTTGAAGTCATAGAAAGGAAAAATGAATTTATTCATATGCTTCAGTTTGTATGGAAACCATTTTGTTTTTTTAGCCAGAAATCTGGACACTGGATCAATTTCGTTATAAAAGTTTTTTAGACAATGCTACTTTGGATGCTGGTTTCTCAATGAGGAGGAAGATAACTGGCCTAAATCTGAACAGCAAAACCGGAGGAAATCAGACCTGGTCGAGATTTCAGATGAATCGAGCTGCAGTTAATCAAAAAGTGAAACTTTACCTTTGTCGAGTTTCGTAGGTAGCTTTAATTGTAAGAACTCTAAAATAGGGACAATTGATACGACTAAATGGCGGTATAAAACTGTAGATATGATAAGTAGTATACGCTGAATTGATTCCAACTTAAACAGTAAGAATGTTAAATGTACATGGGGTGATTCAATTATTAGTTTGCCTACAACATAGGAGTTATTCAAAGAATACATAACTGATGATATAATAGAATTATTTACCGAAAAAACAAACCAGTACTCTGTAGAAAAAGATAATCAAAGTATGTTAACAAATTTGAATGAAATTGGTTATCATTGGAGTTCATTTAAAAATAGGAACTATAAAACTACCAAGAGTTGCAATGTAGTCGAATTCGACATCAGGTACAAGGAACTCAACTTTTGCTGGTATTATTACTAGAAATCGAGTTTTTGCTTTGCGCCAAAATCTTCATTTGGTTAATATAAACCAACCTGATAACAACAATGATATTCTTTGGAAAGCGAAGCCGTTGATAAACTCAGTTAGGAAACGGTGTTTGAAGGTGCCACATCACGAATACTATAGTATTGTGAAATACTGGTTCTTAACAGGAAAAATTCACATAAAACAGTATAGAGAAGGGAAAGCCTGATCCTTGGGACATAAAGATTTTCGTAATGTATATGTACAGCTTCTGGACTAGTAGCACATTTTATTCCATATCAGGAAAAGACCACACCCATTGATGATAGATTCAAATAGTTTGGTTTAAGGGGTAGTGTAGTGGTCAGCTTTGTAGTATGCTGTAGGCACCATTATAAATAATATGATAGAAAAATGTCCACTTATAAATGAAAAAAATGAAAAGGATAGGTAGAGGAAGTAACGACTCTAGATTGGATGATGCTGACATAATTGTTTTTTCAGGTGGTATAACAAGTTGTTCAGATAGGCGATGAAACTAATATGAAGAGATGAAAAAGGAAGCTAAGGAATATGTGGATGTCAAGATACCAGAAATAGCAAATGTGTACAATAAAAAAATAGGTGGTGTGCATCTAACTGACCAGCTTTTAGCTCTATACAGAATATCCATTCGTTCAAAAAGTGAACACTTAGAGTAAGTTTTCATTTGCTGATCTAGCAATTTACAAATCGTTACCAGAATACAAAAAAAATAGAACAAGAAGATGGTTTACCAGTGAAATAGCGCCTAGATCTCCTAGCTTTTAGGGAAAAAGTAACCAATGGGCTTCTTAAAATCCAAAAGGAATGCACGAATGCCTATACTTCTGTATCTAGTATCTCTAAAGAAACAATCATTCGTGAAAAAGGTTTTAGAATATCTTCAAAATCAAAAATGTTACAAAAATACGATGGTGGCATGTATTAAGTGACAATATACAACTGTGTCTAAAGCTCATTACTAATTGTTTTTTTAATTATCACCAAAAATATAAACATTCTGAATTGAGTTTTATGTGGGACATTTTTTTTCATATCTGCGATATTTCTTTTTATGGCCTGGTGTCTAGTTTTCTGGAATTGTCAATATTCTCCTACTGCCAAGTTACCTGGGCAGCTCGTTATTCAAAGTGTTAGAAATATTTTTTTTATTTTTATGGAATTTTATATTTTATAAGAATACAATGAAAAAATAAATTATAAAAAAATATCCCCAAAATTATTTTCCTAACGCTATTAATGAAGAGGTTAAACATATCACCAAGTACATTAAAATAGAACTTCAAGATCAATGCGTAAAAGGATGCAAGGTGAAAATAAGCCATGTGCTAATGTTAACAGAAAGAAGGTATGTACTAGGCCAAAGATCACAAAAATTGGACACTTGAACAATGGTGTAAAATTATAGGTTAAGATGAAAATAGTTATCACGTATGTAAGAAAGGCTATTATATTGTTGTTTTAAAGTAATTTAAGTAACTTGATTAAGATAAATCTTGGAAAATTATTTAAACTGTAACGTTTGTAAGAATTTTGCTAAATTTCATGTTTTCTGGACTTCTTTGTAAGACGAGAAGTTGGTGAGGTATGGCACTCTGCTTGTATGTTACCAATTGTCAAGTATGGTGGTGATAAATTCATGTTATGGGGCTGCATCCCTTCACCAAAGCAACAGGGGATTAAATCCCAAATGATACTACCATGCTTTTACAAGTTTAGATCAATTTATCCATATATTGTATCCCAAGGCATCAACAAATGAATTTCTATTTCAGCACGACAATGTTCAATGCAAAAAAGTGGTTCTGAAAAATGGGGATCATAAAACCCCCAAATAAATCCAAAATATCACCTCTGAGGAGAATTGTAAAGGAATAAGAACAAGAGAATTACAAATAAAATATAGCACTATGAAAAATTGCAAGCTAAATAGGAAAATTGTGAAGATTTGGCCCTGACCTAATTGCTTTTATATGAACGTTATTGTTCATTCATTAAAAAATATAGTAGCGAGAAAAATTGCGAGAATATATGCATTTACTCGATTTCTGTTAGAATACCAACGCTAACTCCTTTGGAGAATTGGATGGTTGTCTCGTAGTAGAGGTGGCGATCCTGAGGACGGTTGATCAACGCCAAGAGACTTTACTTGTGGATTAATGATTTATTACTAATGCTCTTGCTAAAGCGAATATATATATATATATATATATATATTAGGACATTTAATATATCGGCGAAAAAAGTTAATGGTATTAGATGCCATACAGAGTAAAGATTTAATGTTTTAAAAGTGAGCTGAGATGGAGGTTTGGAAGACATCTAAATATTGAAAAGCATTTCTTGCATCACGATAATTTGCGGGAGGTATCAAAATGCCGACATCAAAATTGGTGGTCAATCCTCTTTTAAAATTGTAAAGGTTGTAAGACGTGAAATGGAGAGCTGCAACGAAAAAAAAGAAGCTGTTGACTAAAAAAAAAAACACAGCAGTCTTTTTGACTGCGTCCACACCCTAGAACCTATAAGAAAAATACAGGACATGGTGACAGAAGACTGGAGCAAAGGAATCAAGGTTAGGACAAGAGAGATGGGTGTTGGAATCACCAGGAAGAAGCTGGGCATAAATGATTACCTTTGCTATACTCGTATAAGAGGCGTGTTGGCCAAATTCTGAAGGCCAAGAGGGTTTATCTTAAACAGCTTTCTAACTCAAAGAAGCTACTGAACAGGCTGAAGCATTCTGTTAACCAGGAAAAATCTGCTTCTTCTTACATGGATAGAACTTTTACCAGAACAAGAGGTGGCTTGCCTATAATCCACGCGTCGTTCCACATATCATGGAGGCCAAGTTCTTTCAAACTCTCATAATGTGTAGGTGTGCCTTGACTCCATTTATGGCGACGCCAAGCCACTTCATATAATTTAGATGGGTCTAGGTTCAATTTAGACGGCTATGTGTGACTGCATTACAGAGGGCTCAAACCATGGCTGGTGGTGGTTTCTGATGGAACGAAATAGCGACGTTCTAAATTAACCGGCCCAAATTCATGGCTTCCAAGTCTACTCGGTTATAATCTCATGGAAGTGTATATGTGTGGCGAGGTTAAGAAAGACAAACAACCCCTGTGCCTGTAACCCCAATAACAAGCTGGTGGCCAAGATTGAGAAGTTATTTAAACATCTTCCCAAGGATATAGTGAGGAGGCATATGCCAGGTTCTAGAACTGTCCTGAGGACATTGTTGATACGGTGAACTGCTACGTTGAGTAAACTGTTATCTCCCATCAATAATCTTGTTGAGATTTAAAAAAAAAATATATTGCTGTGGGGTTCTTTTATGAACCGTCAAATTTAGCTCAAACACCATCTATATACGAGAAACAATAAATAACTATATTTTATAGCGAAATATTAAAAAAGATGCCGGGCAAACAAAGGAGAAAGATACGATCAAAATTGCTATATACAGATAGAAGGAAAAAAGAGAAAATTAAGAAAAAGAAACGATGAAGCAGGTCGAGAAAAAGAAGAAGTAAAGAAGAGGATAAAAAGAACGCGAGAAAAATAGAAGCAGCGTGCCACTTAAATAGTATCTAGTGGCATTTAGTTAGAAGCTGATATTTTCATATTAATGCAGGAAAGAAACCACAATTTATTCGCGAAACCAGTTTTCGTAGGACTCTTCCGTCATCGTCAATCGCTTCATACTGATAAAATACAAAAGAGGTGCAAAACGCATGTATGTACACACAAATTTACAATAGGAATGTGATTAGTGGTGGCGGTATGTGGAACAAGCGGCATTTTTGACTAAAGGAAGTATAAATTTCTTCCCTATCAATGGATTAGTGTTGAATTGGCCATCTGAAGTATTAAAGTTTGGAATTTCCTTCATAAGCGCCAATTAAATTAGACGCCTATGTATATAATTGTGAGAATTCTAAATTATTTTTGCATTATCAATGTCAATTGAATGGTTTTCATTTGATATGTGGAGAAACAAACAAGAAGAAAGAGATCAACGTCGCATATCGCATATATGTTCCTTCATTCTCTTGGAGAATGTACTGCTTTCGCCAATATATACTTAATTACAGAATTTGCACGAAATATAATAAACAACCTAATCTTGATCGATGGATCTATTTTTAAATAGACTATTTCGAATCGTTTTTTCGTATTAAGAGGAAACATTGAAGTTGTTTACACGTGCTAGCTTTTTAAAATTAATTATTTGTGGCAAGTATGGAAATGTAATATAATAATCATATACTTATGGTATGTGGGTGTATGTCCAGGGTGGGTGATGCCAGGCCACCGAAAATCTTTGAGTAGGGTGTTAGATTCAATTTAGATGACTATGTAGAGCTGATGGGGATGGTAATCAAGTCATACGTAAGGAGAGAGATAAAAATGGTCGTTGTAGAATTTCTATGACTTCATCAGCACCACTTCTTGGCCTCCTATATCGCCTAATTGTAATCCCATGCAATAATATGTGTAGAGTGCGGTTGTTAAACCACAACGCAGGAATTGTGGGCAAGATCGGGTGTTCGAAATCTTGCCAGTTACTTAGTGAGAAATGCATGCGCAAGCTAGAAACTGAGGGCAGCTATTTGAGTAAAATATTATCTGAGCCATAAACTGGTTGATATTTTTTTATTATTTAAAATTCATTTATTTTGTTCTGAGATATTGCAAAGGGGTTTTCGGTTTTGCAAACCGTCAAATTTATCACGAACACCTTATTTAAAATATATTTATATTTCTCTTATAAATATTAAAATTTCTTCTCTCTCCTTAAAATTTAAGTTTTGATAAATTGTGTAGAACTGGATATGTACAATTGTTTCGATTGCGCATATAGGTTATGTCAAATATGCGGCCATGTTGCACATAATTCACAAAAGACAGAGGACGATCACCCATATGATTTACAAAACATGTGCAGCAGGTTAACAGGATAGCTACTGTGCACCACATTCTGGGTGCAATTATTGTGTTTCGATAGACTGCTAGTGACTGATTATTATGAAAATTTAATCAAACTTAACAGTTTTAATTTTATAGAAGAAGTTTGTCTGAATAAACCACCATTATCATTTTATTTTAACAAATGCTGAAGTTCAATTTCCTGCTCGAAGCGAAAAAAATATCACTTACCCTCCTGCACCTATTCTCTATCTATTACACAACAAACAAAAAAATTAAAATATTTGATACACGTATAGGAATATTTTTATTTCCGCTCGAGATAAATTTTAAGTGTAAACACTGCATTGGTGTGTTTACACCTCAAGGGGAGAAATTTAAAGTGTGAACATTTTATTGGTGCCAAGTATGAAAACTGCATTGGTGTTTTTCCACCTTGAGTGAGAAGTTTTAAAGATGGTCTTTGCTTATTTTGATAGGTTTTCAGCTTATTTCAAGTTAGCTTATGGTAGGTAGGAAGGTAGTTAGCGCCATTTGTTCCTAGCCCCACTTGTGAGCTCGAAGGGGCCAGCGGTGCGCATTTGTTAGGCGAATTTGCCCGACGACCTATTGTGAGTTTTTAAGACCAACACGGCGATAGTGCAATCTATCGTGATACTAATGGATAGCCCAATCTGAGCGTGAATGGGGCAGAAATCCAAAACAGAAGCGAGAGTGAATATTTTGTGGTGTGAATGCGGGAAGCGAAATGATACGGTGTTTTGATTGTCTATGTGCATAAATATTGTGTGACATATAAATCTGCCCAATGGCAGGTCGCCTCATTACGTATCGCTAAGTTTTGTGTCCGTCCGTGAGGGCTATGAATGAACCCGTACCACGACGTTAGAAATCTACCGCCGTATTTATAAAAAATGAAAATAACGAATTAGTTTCGGATCCATAGAAGGTGGCTAATATATTAAATAACGTTTTGCATCGGTATGTAAAAACGAAGATGAAGATAATATACCACAAAACGAATGACGTGATAAACTTTAACGAGCATCCCCTGGTAACCGATATCTAATTTTTTCGCAGCAGAAATAGATTTTTTTATCAGTAAGTTAAAATCCAGTAAATTTCCGGCGCATTTAAAAGAAATTCAAAACGTATTAATCGGACTGCAAAATGAAATTTTTTAAAAATATTTAGAAGAAGGTGTGGTGCTATTAGATATCAAGCTATTAGAACTTCTGACAAATTATCAACCTATATTTTTTAGCTTCCATCGTAGGCACTTAATGGAATCCGTCATTTGCGATAGGGTGATCGATCATTTGAAAGGTAAAATCTCATTAATGATAGTCAACAAGGCCTTATGTAGAAACGTTCAAGCTCGATTAATCTTTTGAAAATTTATGACATCATGATTAAAAGCTATGAGGAAAATAGATATTGTGACATAGAATTTCCTAAGGCATTAGACACGGGTCTTCGTTTCGATTACTAACTAAACCTTTTTCTCAGGGACTTAAGGGAAACCTCCTACAATGGATAGTGTGGTGGCTTTTGTAATTGTAAGCAGATAGTCGTTTTAATTGGTAAATTTTCAGACTTGAAAAATGTAACTAGTGGCGTCCCCCAGGGGCCTGTATTAGGTCAATTGCTGTTTTTTATCTCTGTCTAAGATATGGATGCCGGCCTACTTGGTAAATAATCCAAAGTTGTGGAAAACACAAAAATTAGGGGGAAAGTTTTAAATGAAAACTATATAAAATAATTCAGCGTGATCTAGATAAAATCTTTTGAGGGTCTAATAAATGCAACATGAAATTCAATTTAAACAAGTGTGTAGAGTTTTTCACGAGGGTCGAAATAACCTAAGTTTTTGCTATAAAATGGGTGGTAAAAATCTTATTTCCGTGTAAGAAGAAAAAGATTTAGGGGTGCAGGTTTCAAATGATTTTAAGTTGAACAAACAGTGTGAAGTTTCGTATAAAATGCAAACCGAATGCGATTTATTGCCATATCTTTTCCCTACAAGCACCAAGCTATAATCATACCTCTATATAAAAGTTGAGAATGGCCACACCTGGAATACGCGATACAATTTTGGTCACTTCATCAGTAAGTAAAAATAATAAAATGGAAGAATTCTATGAAGGGCAACAAAACTAATTCCATCGATTAGAAATAAGTCGAATTTAGTAGAATGATTTAATATAATTGAACTATAAATTCTTGAAACTAGGCGATTGCGAGGCAAGCTTATTGAAGTATCCAAAATTATAAATAAAGTTGAAAACGAAAATTATGAAATATTTTAAGTACGACCAGTGTATAAAACGCAACACGGGTTTTAAACGGAAAGGACGGAGGTTTTAAACGAAGATAGCTAAAAAAGGTTTCACCTTTGAAATCAGCGATAAATGGAATGCGGAGGTAGTAAATGCTAGTAGTGTAAATAGTTGGAAAAAAAAATTTATAGTTATTTTACGAATAATAATTTTGTTTAAATACGGAGCCCTGTTTTGGATTAAATATCACATGAGTAAGTATCGTAAGGATAATGTCCAAAAGAGGATTACTAGCACATTAATATAGAGTGGGACTCACCTTTGAGTGGACTAAGTACTCCTTACTAGCTCCATGTAACTATGTAAATTGTTGGCTAGATTTTATCTCTTTATGTAAATCCAGTATCTACAAATGCATTTGTCATATGCATTAAAATAAAGTTTCCAATCCTACATTAATAAACGTTTCGAGCATATGATTAATGTTTGAGGCTGTATTTCTTAATTTTATTCTATCCTTTGCGTAGAAAGTTGTTTCCTTATTTGTTTAATGTTGTGGAGTTTCTCCTACCTTTTTTGTTTCGCTCATTGAAGCCTTTCCTATTTTAGGTGAGTGCCAATTTCCTTAGCCTTTTATTACCTAAAAATCCTCAATTGTAGCCAAAGAATCATTTGATTCCTTCGTCTTAACCATAAATTACTGATTCATTCATTAAATGTTCAAGGTTTCATTTAAAAACCGTAAATTTTGTTTCTCTTAATATTTTTATTGATGTAGGATACTCAGTGATATTTATATTTTCGTTATTTCAAGAGCAGACTGAATATATTTATCTTCCTATCTATCACATTCATTCATCACATTTTCATTGTTTTTAATTCTCCGATTTCTTGACTTTGAATATAACCGAAAGGCAATTCTGAAACCATATTCAAGCTATCGATTAGATTAAATTGCTATTTGTATAATTGCGGTATCTTTTGAATTGATTAAAGTTTCTAATTGAGGACATGCGAAGGTGACATTTCATAAAAATAATTCATCATTTATCGCCGGATAACCGATCCCAACGTCTTTTTTAACGATTAAAATATTATAAACGGGTAAACTTGAGACAGATGCTGATTCGCTTCCTACACTAGATTGATTTAATTACTCGAACACTTCGATCTTGCATAAAAATGATTGATATTATGCTAATATTTTGAGAGGCATATATTGGCAATTCAATGTAGTTTTATTTAGAATTTTAGATCACCTTTATTCATAGCACTTCCAAAATTAAAAGAATTTGCAACTTTTGTTTAATTGGATGTCCGTATTCTGGGACATGTTTATTTTTTATAGGATTCAGTTAAAACCATAAAGGAATCTTTATGGTTAAAACAGAATCGTCTAAAACTAAACAATGTCGAGAAAAAAATTTGGGCAGTGTCTTTTGTAGCAGTATGTATAGTGGCGTTTATATTGAAAATACTTGAAAGCTTAAATTAATTATTGTTCAGTAAAACAAAATAGTCTATTACTGTTCTGGTAAGTGTTCTACCGACATGTTTGATTTTCTTTTATTCAGCCACCTAAGTGTTCTAAACAGTATTTCATAGTGGTTACTCTTGAATGTTAGGAAATTGAATAAACTTGGTTTATTCTTTATATATATATATATATATATATATATATATATATATATATATATATATATATATATTAGAATATATATATATATATATATATATATATATATATATATATATATATATATATATAAATATATTCCTAATGGCTATTTGAAGTGGTATATAATCCCTTACTATCAAAATTATCCACTCTTTGCTCTAACCCATAAACTTCTCCCGGTGCTTAGATTTTTGAAGTTGGGGGACGTTAGTTATTTGAACATCAACCATTTGGGTAGAACAGCATCTAAGTTCCTCCATAAATTAGGCTTGCAAGTCATCTTAGGCTATTTGAATATCAATCAATTTTACAGTATACTTCACCATAATTTTCTCTTAAAACAGCTAAGTATAACTCAAACAAATAGTTTTTACTCCTCCATTTTATTCGTATTCTACCTCCTATTTAAGGTATGCTTTTTTCTATAGTGAATAAATTGTCGGGTATGAACATTTTAAAGTTCTTAAACTTTTCTACCTTACTAATCTGTATTGTCTTTTATATTTGTGAAAAACATTTATATATATATATTTTCAATTTCTTTATTCCATTTTATATAACTAAGACCCAATTTATTTAAAAATCGTGATTACCGAAAGATTTCAAAGGAAATTGAAAAGACGACAATTTTTAGCTACACTTTTATTTAAGTTTCCCAAACTTCTCTTTTACCCTTACAAGTTTTCTAAAAGAAAGTATGATTTCATTACATATTTCCTGCATTTCTTGTGAACGAGAAAAAAACAAGCTAATTCAAACCCTTAAAATTCAAAACAGCTAAAATTGGATACTTTATTCTGCCAAAAAAATTTGATATTTAAATATCAACTTATGTTTTGACTTTTGTTTGAACAAATACATAATATAAATTGAATTTGAAATCCTGGCCAAATCTGTAAAGTTTTCGATAATCTTTCTTATTTTATGTCGATCGGTAGCGAGCATCTAAATAGCTGATAGGCCTGAGAAAATCACGAAAAGATTTCATATTTTTGCGCGGTTGCCTTTGGCTATGAAATAATATAATGGAAATGAATTATTTTCACCAATTTTAACAACTATTAATACCTTTCAGCTTAAAAAATATTTTATATCAAAATGTATTCACCATTAGCACAAATGAGATTGGAAAATTACTTACCTTTGATTTAGACAAGATTTTTATTGTGCAGAACCTGAAGGAATTTATTTTAAAACAGAGTAGGTTTCGAAGCCTAAATAAAGCTTTTTTTTATTTTCAAAAAATATTTTTAGCCAATATTCAACCATAAGCTGAACTTTAATATATATAGAAAAAGGAATAAAATATAATACCTATTTCCTTCTTTAGAAAAGTATAAATTATGTACATTTCTTTTAATTCAGGCAGTGAGTTAATATATTTATACGCAAGTAATTTAGAGTTAAAAAGGTTTGATATTTCCTCAAAGTAAAATTGATTCCTTTATAATTTGAATTAAGCAAGGAAAAATTAAACCGGGCAAATAAATAAAATTAAAATAATTAATTACTTTATGATGGGTCTTAAAAGAAATTGTTTCCACTACATTCTAGTATAGAGAACTTGTAACTATAGCTAGATTAGCATATTTTTCTTTTTAGGTTTTAGTATATAAAATGAAAACAAATATTAGGCCTTTTGTTACGATTGGGCGAAATCCTCCCTTATTTTGAAGGAAATGCAAATTTAATGTGGTATCCATTAAAAATCCACTATAAAGTATAAAAAGGCGATAAAAATTCATATATTCTTTGTTAGGACAGAAAGAAATGGAATCAAACTGCTGTTGTAAGCGGAAAATGGCAAAAATGTGCCGATAATGCGATGCAAATTAAGCTAAGAAGAGTAAATAAATAATGAAATGGAGGCGAAGAAAAAACAGTTATTGCAAAGGCGATTGGGCTAAGATTTTAAGAGAAAAAAGTGGAAATAAAAACATGATTTAAAACAGCTGACGAACCAGGGAGATCTTCCTAGGAAATGAATAGATTGGGAGATATGGAAGAAATAAGTTTACAATTTATATTTTCAGGATGTATCTAGTAATTTAGCGTATGGGAAGCGGAAAATGAAGTGAACACGTTACAGTTATTAAGGAATTAAAAAACAAACAGTTAATATTGGAGGCCGTTTTGTATTACGGCATCGATGTTGTCATTGTTAGCTCTCATATTGACGTTATAACTTTTAAATAACAATAAAATAACCTAAAATAAAAAAACAAAAACATCTATTAAATAAGATAAAATCAGGGGTATCAATATATTTCTGGTAAACGGACATACAATGCGTTTGTTTACGTTACCAAACAACAGTTTTCGTTGTTTTAAATAGTTCTCGTCTCTCTGTTAATTACACTAGTCAACAATGATTTTGCTACTTGAGTATTAGCACGTATGGTTCATGAGTTAAATACATACTCTTTAGTTGCATATATGGGCAGTGTTGTTTCGGTTACCGTAGTGAAAGGATGTGTTGTGTGTGTTTGGTTCCTGCGTTACACTCCTGCTTTATCACGTTGTCAAATTTAGCCATTATAGTAGGGGTGTTGAAACAGTATTTACATATAGTGATTAATTGCATTTTACTTTAAGATTTATCTCTCAATCAATTTGTAAATGAAATACGATTGTACAAAAGTATATAACAGGATATATACAAACTAAAATGAAAACATGAATCGGCGGCGATGTATAAATAGCAACCAGCGAATAAAATTTAGTTAATAGAGTGAAAACTGCATACAATTTTTATTTTGGTTGTAAAGTTAGTGACCAAGACAAGCCCTTGTCACCTCACAAATCTTGTACTGTGTGTTATACGGGGCTCACACAGTGGTTAAATGGTAAACGGAAGGGTATGCCTTTTGCTGTACAATGGTGTGGCGTGAGCCAACAAATGATGTTGTTCATTGCTACTTTTGCATGACAAATATTACGGGATTTCCAAATAAGTAAAACTCCAAAATTGTATATCCAGATTTTAAGTCTGCTATAAAACCAGTCCTACATAATATGGAGATTCCAATCCCAGTTCCTCCATCAACTAGTGCAGTTAAAGAAAATTATTTATCGCCTGAAGAGGAAGATAACAATGAGAATTAAATCTATGAGGATGATTCTAAGGAAAAGAAGATCCAGTTGATAAATAAAGACAGATTTAATGATTTGGTGATAGATTTTTCAATGTCAAAGGAGAACCCCAACAGCTGGACTCCAGATTACAGCAATGGAATCTTCTAGAGGATGGTGCAAAAATATATACTTTCCGTAAACGCCATGAGGCCTTAGCTTCCTTCTATAAACAAGAAGATGGTGCTTGTTCCTGTACTGATGTTAATGGCCTCATGAATCAGCTAGGAGACGAGTATTTATCTGATGAATGGAGAATATTCATCTATACAAGCACTGCTAGCCCCAGAGCTGTGTTGCTACACAATGGTGGCAAAAAATCTTCAATTCCTGTCGCACTTATTGTTAGGAGACATGTGACTCTATTAAATATACTTTGGAAGGTGTTCATTACTCGCATCATAAGCGGAATATCTCTGGTAAAATAAAGGTAATTTCTTTACTTCTTGTACTGAAGCTAGAATATACAAAGAATATATGCTTCTTACGCCTATGGAACAGCCGTAACGACAGTAATCATTATATTGTCAAAAGGTGGCCCGAAAGAGAAGAACACATAGTTGGCCTTTGGTACATCTACAGAAGATCTACCTTCCACCAATTCATATCAAACTTGGCCTTAGCACGGAGTTGGTAAAGCAATAGCCTATGATTCTCATGGATTCTAGTATCTCATAGATAAATTTGGTGCAAAGAAAACCGATGCTAAACTTATAGATGGCACTTTTGTAGGGCCGGAGATCAGAGAATTGATACGTGACAGGGAGTTCAGAAATTAACTAACTCCACTTGACTTGGCAGTATGAGATTCATTTGTCCCTGTAATCCAAAACTTCCTTGGTAATCATATGGGTGAAAACTATAAAGAACTAGTGGACGACATGCTAAAGGCCTATCAAAGAATAGGGTGCATTGGCATCTAAATTTCTCTCAATCTAACATGGGTGATATTAGTGACGAATATGGGGAAAGGTTGCACCGAGATTTCGCACGTATCCAAGCCGCTTTAACGAAAGCATGATGGGTGACTACTGCTGGCTCCTATAATAGGAGGATCCTATATCCACGTACAAGCAAGAAAGCAAAGTCTCAAACATTTTTGGAGAAATTTATAGTTAGGTGAGTACTACTACTTTTATATGTATTCCATATTTTGTCTAGATGCTTCGATTCCGCTTTGCCCAGAAACGTCTCATTCTTCTCAAACTCGTAATAATTAGATCATTAATTGTTACAAGGTGACAAAGTGAGCCATATAGCCTAGTTGCATAACTCAGGAACCTTACGTGCTAGGACAAATCCGAGCACAAATTTTAAATCAGCTCACCAAATTTAGTTAGTTACAACTAGGTTTACTCATATAACAGAGACAAAGTTAAAATTTCTTGGCTAGTGTTACCGTGACAAATTACGGTTAATAAAATATGCTTTTTTCTTCATAAGTTTGACCAGACCGTGTTTAAATTATATGAATATTTTATTTTCATCAACAAAGGATGTATGGAGTATGTGGGACTTCGGAACAACATGAATGCCGGAAACATATCTCTAAAAATCTAAAATGAATTGAATAAATATGCTTTTGATATTCAATGCTTATACCAATAAAAGATGATTATAAAATGCACCAAATTATTCATATTCTTGTAATAAATATGAGGTTAATTGTTAACAAGAAGTTGAAAATGGAAACCTAAAACATCACAAATGCTTTCCTTTATCAACTATTCAATTATTGTCTACTAACCTTCATAAGTACGTTAGGTTCATATAATATACACTACTGCTTTTGTTGATGTGTTTGATTTTATTCTAATTTCCATTGTTGTATAGATATATCCTAATCATTGAGGGTTGCTTATAACTTTACCATTGAATATAGGTTGTTTACGGTAGTATATGCAAAGTAAAAAAGATAGGTATTTACGATATGTAGAGAATCAAAGAGAAGAGATATCATCTATAAATTTTACAATAAAGAGTCGATAAATAATATTATACGAGAGTATAATTATTTTAGTCTAACCCTGTATGAAAAATATAATATTTTGTTGAGAATATATATCAGCAATATCCAAACGTTTGTTCGCAAGGTCACGCCCGCTTTTCCTGTCAAATAATACGCCCGAATTTACGTGTGATGTTTTACACCGTTTTTCATGAACACAGATTAAATATTTCGTGTAAATTGTATGTTCTAAAATTAATAATAAATTTATCAAATAGAAAACGCTCCTGTTTCTACTAAACTACTGTGGTATTTGATTATTAAAACTTTATCATCTCTCGCTTTTCAATAATAATCTTGGAAGTTTGTCTTTGGTCTCTTAATTGTGAGGGTAGAATATTTACAAGCTCTCAATATTATTCGCCTACGGACGAAATGATTCATGAAAAGGATAGTGTTATCTGCCTAGAAACAAGGTGAAGACTTTCGAAAATAAGTGAGCTCAAAATAGTGAAAATGATTTTAAAAAGTAAATAAATAGAGTATACAAGTTAATAACAACGGAACTTATGGAAAAAAATGGTGACTGGGTTTTATAATCAATTTGAAGAAAAAACCTGATGAGAGCAACTCCCACAGAAGGTTTGTATAAATAGATCTATAAAGAAAGTGTTGATGATAATGGAATTAAAAATGTGCGGAAGAGAGATATATAGCTACAGATTCCCCAGGAGGAATTGTAGTAGGGAGAGCAATGACCTGCTAGCGTTGAGGACCAGTTTGACGAAAACTAATTAAAAATAAATGAGTAAAACATTTTCACTAGAATCAAACATTAATTATTATTAAAAACTAAATCAATAATTATTTAATACAATAAAGATAATGTGTTGAATGCTGCAGCATTTAATTTCATAATAAAAAACACAAAAAAGACAATAATTTGATCAAAGCAACAAGTAGACACCTAATCTTATGGCATCGTAGGTGTACGAGAAGCAAAAGAAGATCTCCGAGCTTTTTTCATCTGCATCCAACCTGCCTATACGTCTATAGCTTTGATCGTAATTTTGTTAATACATTTTGTAACATATATAATCTGAATAATTTGTAATAATTCCCCATTGTATCTCTGAAGATGGTACTCAATGTATTGAAACGCGTCAGTTAAATTAAAGAAAGTGCTAAATTACATTAATTTACTTCTACCTTTGGCAAAATTAAAAACATCAGTATCCGATGAACTCCGATACGCTTATTCGCAAGTGAAACAATGAAGAAAAGGCGATTATAAGACAAATCAAGAAGATTGAAAAAAAAATTATTAAATTGAATCTAGCGGTCGCTTTTAATAAAACATGCTATAATGAAAATATACTGCCCAAATTCACGCACACACACACACACATGTATATATATATATATATATATATATATATATATATATATATATATATATATATATATAAGATGGAAACGATCGCAAAAATACAAATAATCTAAAATACTCATGAGGTTGTTATCTTATCTAAACATATCTTCACTTAAATTGAACTTTTTTTCTTGTGATAATATAATGCTAGCCAAATCCTATATATATTATATATATATATATATATATATATATATATATATATATATATATATATATATATATATATATATATATATACATATATATGTAAGATACTTTTAATCTTCCTTTTTCGAATGAAACAAACGTAATTTGTATACCTTTTATAGTATTTGTGCACTTCACAAAACTAACAACATGGGTAAAAAAGAACATGAATATCGAGTCTAAATAAATAAATAATCATAAATTTAACTTATCTCCAGTAAATGATCGATTAGATCACCACTTTGACTAATCACATACTTTTTCCATTCCAATTTTCTCCCAAGATTACGTATTTTGCTTTTCATTTCTAGTTATGTGAATTTTTCTCTCGGACCTCGGTAAACCTTTTCCTTTAGTAACTCCCAAATTAAGTAATCCATGGGGATACAATCTGGATTTTGCGGTGGCCACTCATTTTTCGTTATTATTCTTAGCATATTGTTATAGTTAAAGGTCTCTGTGGCCTGGCTTGTATATGAAGGTGCTCCTTGTATTTAAACGTTCGCACCTGATGGACGGTCCAGTAGATGATGGAAATGACAATCGATCCCCACGTAGAACTGCTCTGGTGGCCCGTGAACTTCATAGATATATGTAACATTGATATTTCAGCATTGAGTGAAACAAGGCTGCCCAACTAAGCTTCCTCGGTAGAGGATGGGGGCAGCTACACATTCTACTGAATAGGTTACTAAACTCAGCAGCGATGAAACAATGCTGTTGGCTTCGATATCAAAAACCGCATATTTTAATCGATCACTAAGACACCGATAGTAATAAATGCGCGTATGATGAAATGGACAATTGATTTAACTGAAGGACGATATAACACCATTTTTAGCTGCTACACACCTACTCTAAATAGTACCGAAGAAGATAAGGACTCCTTTTATGACTTGCTTGATGCACATCTACAGCTGGTAGACAAAAATGACAAGATAATCCTTTTCGGAGATTTTAATGCCCGCGTTGGTGTGGAACATCATGTGTAGGAAAGAGTATTTGGGCATCATGGCATTATGAAAATGAATGAGAATGGAAATCGCATTCTTATGCTATGCTCATAACATTCCATTGCGATTAACAACACCATATCTGAGATTAAAAATATATACAAGGGCACATGGATGCACCGAGGATCTGGGCATTGGCACATGATGGATTTTGTGATTGTTAAACAACTGGAAAAAAAGACGTATTAACCACACAAATGATGTGTGGCGCCGAATGTTGGACCGACCACAGGCTGGTCAAATCTGTCCTTCAGGTACGAATTCGACCTCCCTGCCGACGCAGAGTCCCTCAGAAGAAATTGAAATGCAGATAAATAACAGATCCACAGACAAAAACTGCACTAGCTACAAAAAATAAGCGGCAAGCTGAACGAGCTTCCGCCGTTCAATGAAATGAGCACCGTTAATGATGCTTGGAATCTCTTCAGGCATGCCGTATCAAGTGCTGCAAAATATACTCTTGGTTTCATAACGCGAAAAAATAAAGACTAGTTTGTCGATTGCTCTGAAGATATTAAAACACTACTGAAAATTAGGAATGATGCACGCTCTGCAAACTTGAAAGAAGGAGATCTCAGTTTTTATTAGAAAAATGAAAAACAAGTAGAGGGTTGAAAAAGCCAGGGAAATACAAGGATTTGCTGACATGAGAGACATCCACAAAATCTATAATACGTTAAGGCAAGTATACGGACCAGTCGACACAGAATAAGACCTGTTAGATCAGATTATGTAAGCACACTATACAGTGGAAGAGAACAAATTGTTGTAAGATGGAAATAAAACTATCGCCAACTCCTAAATACATGCAATTATACTGATCTTACAGCGCTAAACCTACTACAATAATACCCAATCAATAAATGAACTGCATGCTGAGCCCACAATAGAAGAAATTAACAGAGCAATCTAAAGTTAAAAGAACCACAAATCACCAGGCCTGAATAAATTCCCCTCAGAAATATATAAAAATGGTGGAAGAATATTGATACATAGGATACACGATCTAATAGCTCTCCTCTGACAAAAAAAGAACTACCTCATGATTGTAAAGATGCTTGTATTATATCTATATATAAGAACAAAGGTGGCCCTGCAAACTGTAGGAACAGCCGAAGAATATCTGTGCTAGTCGTGGCAGGAAAATTTATGGCAAGAATCATACTATTCAGAATTAATCAACATCTGATTGAGAGTCGCAATGTGGTTTACGCAGGAAGAATGGCACCGGTAATATGATATTTGCTGTGAAGTGACTTGAAGAAAAAAACAGAGAGCAAGAGCAAAATCTCTGTTTTGCATTTATCGACCTGTCTAAGGCATTTGATACAGTAAATAGGGACTTGCTTTGGAGAATATTATGGAAAAATGGATGTCGTCAGTAATTCTTGAACATTATCAAAGCCTTCCATGATGGGATAACGAGTCGTGTTGTGACGACTGGTGCACAATCAGAGCCATTTCGACTAAATGTTGGGATCCTACAAAGCTGTGTCCTAGCTCTAGTAATATTTAACACTTACATGGCAGCAGACACCCAACTATGCCACAATCTGCTCGAACTTCAAGATGGGATAAAAATTTCTTCTATACTTGACTGCAGTGTTTTCAACCTGCAATGCTCACAGGCCCATACAAGAACACAACAAGAATGTGGGCTGAAACTCCAATATACAGATGAATGCGCTCTCATTACCCACAAGCAACAGTCACTACAACGAATGCTTGGGGTAATACATACAGTTTACCAGCAGCTATGTTTAGAAATAAACTGCAACAAGACAGAAATCAAGTAGCAGTGGGATGAATTACTTGACAACCCTATAAAATTTTTCCCCAATTTTAAGTACCTGGGCCTTATTCTGTCTGCAAACTGCACCATAGACGAAGAAATACAAAGTAGAATAAACCAGTCATGATCTACTTTTGAAAGACTGAGAGTGCGCCCAATAACAAATCATAATTTAAATTTAGAAACAAAAGTCTCAGTCTAGAGAGCTGTTTGCTTGTCCATACTATTATATGATTTTAATTCATACGATTATTTAAGAAGAAATCTGAGGATACATTGCAAATAGAATACCAAATACAACGGTCTTGACACGTGCTGGAATTACCAGTCTCGAGTGCATACTGTAGAAAAAGCAGATGAGATGGGTCGGGCATGTAATTCGAATGCCAAATGAAAGAATGACCCACGAAATAATGTACGGACAGTCAGAACCGGGTGTTAGAAGTGCTGGTGGTCAGAAGAAGAGATATAAAGATAATATAAAACAGCATAAATATCAACGCAAGTGAATTGGAAACATTAAACTCGGATAGGACACGATGGAGGACAAGATGCGGTAAAGGAATAAACAACGGAGGAATATACTTATTGTACGGCCTCCACCATGCGACCCTGATATCTAGTGCAACATCTGTGGATGGCAGTGCAGATCCCGTATTGGTCTTCTCATCATCGTTGCTCCCATAAAAGAAGATTACGCTGAGACACAAGGTCATCATCGGATTACGATGAACTCCCTTAAGCAAGTAAGCAGAGGTGATGATAATCAGGCACCAACTTTGTTTTCAGGAGATCAATGTAATTAGCAGAATTCACTTTTGTCTTTTCAGTATCAATAAAATAAACATATGTTTTGCCATTCAAGGAGACTTTGCAGATATAATCTTTTCAAAAAATCTTGAAGTTTCATGATACGATCTGTTTATCGGAATGTCACCTTTTTTCCATGCCCATAGACATCATTTTGGCGGTTTCGCAGAATTCTAAAGTTAAATCTTTTTCATCCGTGAAGACAATATTTTTAACATCAGTGACAGAGTAGTTCTTAAGTAATAGTCTGCATCTTATTTTTCCTTTATCCTTAACAGTACCACTTTTTCGAGGAGATACTTTCCTTTTGAAGGGTTTTAGCTTTTGTATCTAAATTATTAGTTGTACAGAACTCCCCCCAATATTTAAGTTATTAGCAATTGTTAACGTAATTCACATTTCCCGGTTCTTGCAATACTCTTCAAGTCTTCCATCCCTTTTCACCGTAACAAGCTTTAATGAGAATGCGATCTTGTTCTGAAAACGTCATTATGGGTAGAGAGGAACTTTAAATAACGATATCTATAATATGATATGTTCATTCCTGTAGGCTTTTTAAAGAACGCAACATTTCCTGTATCATATTGCACAATATAATAATATTTTATTTCGATATTCATTTTTTTACCCATGTTTTATTTTGTGAAGTTAAAGAAAACTATAAGAGGTATCAAACTTTATTTTGTTGTATTTGGAAAAGGAAGAGTGTAAGTATCTTAACTATCAAAATTGTCAGGAATAGAAAAGAGGTTACTGAGTCATTATTCAGTCTGAAAGCATATCCCAATCCTTAATCACAATTGGAATAGATTTGGAGAAGTATACTGGATTATTGTATGAATGAGCTGCGTATAGAATTGCGTTGACGGTAAGTTTCTTTGTAAATTTATCTTCCTGCGTGAAATTTGAAACCCGTGCGTGTTGTTTGATGCGTTTTGGTTGCCAATTGGATTATCACCGAAAAGGAAACTACTGTTTTCCGAAAAATAAAAACTGTCTTCCGCAATGGCACTCGTAGACCTCAAAAAACTGTTATAGAACCATCAAGAACTTGAACGTGTATTTTGACCCAACTCGAACTTCGTCACTATGGTCTGAATCTCCAGGCTATGCGATTGAAGGAGTAACATTTAATCATATTTACGCATCACTCCTAGTCAATTAACACTTCCATTAAGAAGTAACCCTAGCTCAGAGCGCATGAATAGGCAGTCATCAACAGGTCATGTTGTTTATCTTCAGAATTGGAATAATATCGACACTAGGTAGGGAGATTTCCACACCAATTCGATCTTTCATATCAAATGGATGCTAGTATGCCATGTCCCCGAAGAGGATCCGATTCTGGCTCAAAGAATTTATTGAGCTTGTAATCCCACTAACCTGGAAAGCGAAGTTCAAATCTGGGTAATAATTGAATTATATGGGCGCTATTTCTGTGCTACAATTTTGGGCTACAATTTGTGTGATCGGTTCTAAAAGTTTATCTAAAGAATGGAGACGATAACGCCGTCTTTATAGGCTATTTCCGTCAAAAATTCCATTTTTTGACTAATTCAGTATAAAATACAAAAGTGAGATCGGTTTGAAGTAAGTCTTTGCTTCTAGTTAAATCTTCAAATGTAATGCACCTAAATCTTCCTCGTTAGTAGAGTAATTAAATAGGAAGGAAGCGTGTTGACGAAGAAACAATAGGCAAGGGTGTTATAAATTGTTAAACGTTGTTAGAAGTTTGTTCGTTTGGTAAGCTCACTTAAAGTTGTTAAGGGAGTTAACTCGGTAGAAACAAGGTTTGCTGATCGAAAGTCGCGTGCTCTCACTTATTTTTATTTATGACCTTACGACCTTATAAACTTTCTATAATTCCTAAATTAACCATAGTGAAACTTCGAAAAAGAAAATATAAAACAAGATAATAGTTTAAAATTATGTTAAAATTGGCCGAAGAGTTATGACATTATTGCAAAATAATTCCCAGGCTAACCTTGTCACAACATTGTAAATTATATCATTCGAATGAAAATGTAAAACAACATAAGGATATCAAATATTGTTAGAATCGGCTGAATAGTTACAATGTTATTACCAAAAGAACAAAAGCAAAACGGGGAAAGACTTACAAACCGACCGACATATTGAGATATAGAGTTACCCGCGTCTAGACTCGCAAGCGACTAAAATTGAGTAGGTTACATAGTAAAATTACCAATGAAAACAAGTCCTTTTCAGTGATGAATCTAAGTGCAATTTGTTCGGATCCAATGGGAGGATGTTCTTTCGTCGGGGAGCTACCGAAAGATATATGTAAATTACATCCAAACCATTGTGATTTTTGTCAAGGAATTGTAATTCTGAAGGGTGGTAGGATTGTGGTAGCAAGCACTAGGACCTAGGACCCTTGAGTGGTTATGGGGCGTGGTGAGTGTACAAGTAATTACTGCAAGAGCATATTATCCCTTCTGTGCGACTCATAAACCCAACTAGCAAATTTCATATAACATAACGCCACCTGCCACTCGGCCTAGATGTGGAAGGCCTTCCTATACAATTAGTACATAAATGTTATGAACTGTCTTGCAAAGAGTCCGGACTTGAACCCTATGGAAAATGTTTGGATCACACTTGGAGAATGTTCAAAGCGAGGAATGCAACAACAGTCCAATAACTCCAAGGAAATTTTTCTAGATGAATTTACCAAGATTATTGCGCAAGCGTGTCAAGAGTTAGTTTGTTCTAATCAGAGTAAATGTCAAAGCATCTTTGAGAATAATGGCCTCCAATCTAACTGTTAACATCTTATAACTTGTACAAATGTTTTCCGATGATATTTTGATCGTTATCTTCCAATAAAAATTTGTTTCCGCTGTCGTTCAGATGATTTTTTACACTTCAATCTTTCTTATAAATTGATTATATCTGATAACCTTCAGTTTATTCATAAAAAATTTCTTAACCCTTACCGATACATAGATATACCTGTAGGTTATCGTACATTATTTTTCAAAATCGTTGATTTTCTATGCCAAAGGTTTTCAAAAATGTTGTGTTAGATATATAGTCATTGTGAACATTAGGACGATACTCTAATGTATATCCTCTATCTCATAATATTTGCATTTGAATCTGGCGAAAGTTTCCTGAGAAAAGTTATAAATCAGCGACACAAAAATAATTTCCACGTTCACAAAGACCACTAGGCACAAATGAGTCGCATCGCGGCTTTCAACGTGGACGCTTTTATCTCAGTAATGAATTCAATTTCTTTTCAGGAAATGATCAAAATTTTTTAGAAGGATGAACTTGTAGATGTAAATTGTCATGATTTAAAAAGGCTTTAGCCACCATTCTTCATAAAAATCTTGACAAAGTGTATTAAAATGTATTGTGAATGGAAATATTTCTTCACGAGCATCGGTCACTAGTGGCTTAGTTTAGGGATCGCTTCTTAGACCTGTGCTATTTTATTACATCTAAGCAACCTTGACATAAATATATTATATAAAATATCAAATATACACATTCCATGAAATTGTGCGCTAGGGAAAAATATCATATTGACTGTAAAAGTGCTCAAATAATTGGATTGATTATTTAAATAGTATAAAAGATGGCAGATTCAATTTAACCTGAACAGATGTAACGTAATTAATTCATGATATTCACCAAGACATTCAATATAGTTTATATTGAAAAGGATTTATTTCTCTTAATCTCGGATGATTTATAATTTTAAAGAATATCCACTGAAGCAGCCGTAAATCAAATCGGGTTCTATGCCTCAAAAATAAAAATTTAGATTAAAATCTCTTATATTTTCTCAATTCTAGGTGTAATTGTAGTAAGGAACTCATTTAGCGTTGAGCGACGAAATTAGTTCATGAACTAAGAAAATAATCGTATATAAAGTGACTAATGCAGATTCATTTTCCTTCACTAGGAGATGGGTCTCTTCGCCGCTAACTTATTGAAATATATAAAATACTAAACCCATTCACGAATATAAATTTGGACAGAATATAGGAACTAGACAACTAAACTGTAACTTAGTAACAACGGGTTTAATATAGTTAACAAAATCTTAAGCCCTGCAATAGCACAAAGATTCTTCCTGAGAAAATAACACTAACCTGCCTAGAAAGGTCGTTAAGTAAACTTGAAGAAATATATATAAGAATAGAATAGATAAATTTATTTGAATTTATGATTAGGCAAAGATAAGAATTGTTAAAATATTTCTTTATTCATACCCATTCTTCATTTTAGCATTCTTTCACCTTTCACTCCCATCTTTATTTTTTTCTTGAAGTACCATCGACTGGATTCCATGTCCTCTCCCGGTTTGTAATTCCATAAGGAGCAATTACGAGAGCTGTTTAAGCAGGAAAAAAAAACACTCCTGCCTTGTTGCAACCTTTTGGAAACTATTTAACCTGTAATCAAGGAATTAGGTTCTTCCAACTCACACGAAGTTATGCATAAATTTGAATCAGAGTATTTAATGAAGACGTTGCCATAACGACTGCGCTTGTAATGAAGTTTCCTTTTCTGCTATTTTCCGGCTCTAAGAGTGGAAATGTTTCTGTAACTGTGGCCGGTGGGCGTGATCCCGATATTCAGAGAGTATGTGTCGTGTATTCATTTTTATTTTCAACAGATCAATATCAGACTAAATGTGGTAATGTCGTGCTAATCTACCAGTTTTACTAAAAAAAGTAAAACTCTATTATGTGATGGATAAAGAGAAAATACATAAGTATACGTAATTACCTTAGTCATTTTAACACCAGGAGAACCCTACATTTAAATTACTGCTGAGGATCAAGTTGCGTCAATTAACGTACTTCGTAGTTTAATATTTTAATTTTTAAAGGGTAAGGTAAAAACCTGTGAAGGAAAACATTTATTCCGAAATTGAATAAACCATTTTCTTTTTCAATTCAATATGATTATTTTTTGACTATTTTCCTATAAAGCCTTTTGAAAAGTCAAGTTTTCAATCATCTATGATAAACAATCATCAGACTTTTTATGGCTCATTTTCCCTAATTATTTTGTAGATGCTACAAAGTTCTTTACTTCTGTTTCTACAATTAGCAATATCATATGTACATCGCTCCTTATCTACAAAGGTGCTCTAATCTTAAGAAAAGGCACTTTTGTCATTTAGACGACCATGTGTAGTCTCACCTCAAAGCTCCTGAGTTGAATGTATTGTCAGCGATTGGTTTTACCCGCGGTGAAGCGCCAGGTCAAGGCGTCGCTTTTTTTTAAAAGGAGTAAAGTTCAATTGTACATATTTAGAGACATGAAATGACCAATATGTCTATGGGACATATGGTTATTTACCCTTGAGATTTCAAATCTGCATCTAATTTGGCGCTGGGTGGCGCTATCAAGTGGCAGAAGCCTCATTTAGTCATTCAAAGGGACTTCTAAGTGATTTGAACCGTAGGAAATGATCAATGCAATAACCATTTATCATCTTATTACTAAACGCCTCAGGTCATTGGAGTTACTTTCCCTCTTGTTTCATTACCAAACATTTGTTTTATATTATTTAAGTATTGATAAGTAGAAGATCTAAAAAATTGCAAAAACCTGCATTTCTCATCGCCTGCTACTTTCTTCACTGAATAATGCCTTTGCATTTGGTCAGACTCATCCACTCCTACATTATAGGTGATAAAACAAATATATTTTAAGTATTATTTTGCCGATAATTAACTGTAGAAATCTATACAGTTAGGTAAGATTGAGGAAAGGCTTTTTAAGCTATATGTCCGACCACTTTGTGTCTTGGTTGGGTTAAATGTGGTAGCGAGGGTGTAGTCAAATGAAGACAACCGAAATAGTTTTCACAGTTTATGGTGGGGCAATGTTTTATCTCGAACCTGTAGAAGGGAAATGTTTTCATTAATGATTGGAGATGCTGGCAATAAAATGTCCTTAAAAAACGATTAAGGATATTTTGAATGCGGTAACCTAAGGAGAAAAGCGATTTAATGTTGAGTTAAGGCTTTTTGAAGGGAAATTTTGCCAAAACATATTTGAAATTAAAAATCGTATAGTAAAGGCCACCTTTCATTTGTTCAAATCGCTCTCAAGGGATATAACTTCCGAAATTCTGTTTACGTTAGCAAAGTTGTTTAAGGAGCGAAGGATATTGGATCCATGGCTACAGGTATTTAAACCTTACTTCTATTATATTCATTTTAACATAATCCAGCCTCAATTACCATTGTGTACATTTGATCATTTTCAAAGAGCTTATAAATCGTCATAAATATACAATCTAGTATTTATTTAGTTTGATCACAGTAAAGAACCTCTTTTCTTAGAGTGTTTTCTCTTTCCACTTTTAGTTGCTGAAATTCGTTAGCTAATATAATAGCCAATTAGCTTATTATTATCCGCAGGACCTTTATAATTTGCAAATTAGCTGAATTCTAGAAAGCGGCGGCCACAAATAGACACCAAAATTTTCCAAGGTTCAGTTAAGAGAATTGAGTGTCAGTCCTGCGGTCAGAAATATAGCACGTCTCATTTTATTATATTTTGAAATGATGTTCACAAAATACCTTTTACTATGGTATGATATCAGTGTAACATTAGCATTTTTAACAGAATAGTTCTGGTAACCATCTCCTTTTTTGCGAATTGTTCCAACTTAGCTACAAATTTGCTATGTCCAAGGAAAGTTGTAAAGACGTAATATAATTATTAAGTGACAAAGTATCCTCTTTTGAACAGAAAAGTCATTTTTTATTTGATTAAATGAAGAATACTGATTCTATCGATCGAGTATTTGCTTTTAAAATGTATCAACATCCAAAATTTCAGTCCAAATTTCTCTGGCCTATTTGATATCTATTACATAATTAATATAAAATTGTTAATCAATCTTAACATATGCTTAACTAATAAATGCCTTTCACAATTTTATATAAAATCGAAACATATTGGTGATTTTTGTCAAATTTTGTCGTGAATCTGATTTGCTCTCGTTTCCGATATTTTAAAGCAAAGGAATATAGTTAATTTTCTCTAAAAATAGCCTTATGTAATAATTTTATTAAAATAAAGAGCCTCCTAAAAAACTATACTACATTATTATTATTTTGGGTCTGCTTCATCCACTGATAACGCAAAGAAAAATTATAACACCAATAAACTTTTAAAACTTTTGTAAAGTAAAGGCTAATCTGGAGTCAGAAAAAACCCTTTTAACTTCTTTCAACTACATTTTGTGATATTTATAAGCAATATTTGTGGCTCAGGAAATAGAATTCGAAAAGATTAAAGAGGCGCATCATTGCTTATTCTAGTATGACATATGCAGTGAACATAAATTAACTTATATAACATTATTTTGCTGAAGACGAACAATTACAGGTACCTAGCATATTTATTTTTCTTGATCACCTACGGTATAAATTCTGCTTAAACGTTGTAGATGAGGGGAAACTGAATGAGATGGATGAATAAACTCTTCACTACAATTACATGAGGAAAATAAAGAATGTATTAGATAATTCCTTTAAAGCTAAAGAAAAAAAGACTTTAATTATACATATATATTTACCAAAGCTAAATGTTAAAGAAGTGAAATATTATACAATTATTCATTTTATTCAACCAAATCGTTGAGGACTTTAAACTTGCCCTCCAGGTGCCGTTCCAACTACTGCAGGCCATCTGGATGGTCCCCCTGATTAGAAAGGTGAATATTTTAATGATCTTGGACAAAAGCTTTACTTTGGTGGTAGAGGGAAAGTTATTGGTCCTTCCTCTCCTCTCCTCAAGACACTTCTCTATCAGGAGGCTGAAGCTCCCAGGAAAGATAAATCTTGGAATAACCTGACCCTCGCTACTGACCAAAATAAGCACATTGATACGGAGCACGAATTTAGTCTTCATGACTATCAGTCCGTCTTTGGGACAGTTATTTTGCGAGCTTAACAGCCCAAACTGACAGAAATTCTGCTCCACTTAGAATACTAAATAATGCCATGTTTGATGGGATGCGGTAGTTTGTTCACAAGCCATGCTGCACGTTCCTTCCCCTTGTCTTTTCACTTCTGCAACAGGTGCCTTCACACACCAAGTGCCTTAGGAGAGACGCTTATCCTCCCTTTTCACTAAGTATGCAGCTCATTGACTTGCTGTTAGCGTCGTCAATGATGGCTGTGATATCTGCCACAATTTGGGAGTTCCTTTTCTATCAGAACGCTTAGAGTGAGGTTTTCTGGATCCTCTTCACCGTTCAAATATTTACACACAAGCATTCAGCCTTCTTTTCATTGGAGCTCCTGGCATGAATTTTTGAGGAATAATTTAAGCAATGTCAATTTTTCCTTCATAGACGAGGAACAAAAGTCCTGTTACACTTATTATGACGCATTTAACAAAGGATACTAAGAGTTTTGATGCAGTTAGACACCATTTTATCGCTTTACCATTTAAATGTGCGTTTACTTATAATATTAATAAATGTTGCTGCCCTGGATGGCGAGTAAGCTCTTCAGGCGAGACCTGAAAGCTGCGCACAGGTTGCAATCGAAGTCCTTCATTATGGTCGGCAACACTCAGTTGAAGCAGGTCTTCATTCTCTTCAACGTTGCAGGGGAAAACCTTGCAATCCTTGACCATGACAGATGTCCAAACACTGTATTTGAGGGACTTGAGATCGGGCGACTGCGGCTTCCAAAATTGCTTCGACCAGATGTTCATATTCAACCGAAACAACAGAGGCACGGTCTTGGCCGTTTAGGCTGGGTCACGTCCACCTGGGAGCGTACTACGACTTTTAAGTTTTCTTTCTCACAGATAACAGAAATAAAATGGCCAAGATGTTCTTGTAAATTACCGGCTGCGAAAAACACCGACACTATATACTCGCCATTTGTTTCCGCGATGGCGAGCTTCAACACGTAACTTACGGCGTCCACGCCAAAGCTTCTGACCCGGACGTTTCCCGTGTTGATGACCTTATATATCGGGAATGTTTTGAGTCATAAAAATCTGTTACTTCGATTACTATGACCTTTAAACTCTTTGGAAACCAACGACAGCACTCCCGACGTATTTTCTTGCATACGGTTGGAGATCAGAAGCCTTTCCAACGAACTAATGATCTGTCGACATGTCTTTTGACGGAGCTTGACAACGTGGCCTCCGAGATGCTTAATATATTTGACCTTCGGAGCCCTTTCAAAGGACTTTCCCACAGAAGACGATTGACAAATTGAGCTCTGACTGAAAGAAGTCGATTTTAAGGTCTTTTCTGTTCTTGAGCCTCTCTGCTACTATGTGGATGTTGAACCGCTAGGCGATGTCGCAGATGTTTGGGCCAGCTTACTTTTCAGATTAATTTCAATACACCTGCATAAAACAGGAACTTCGTTTTAATGAAACCTTTTCGTGAATATAAACATATATATATATATATATATATATATATATATATATATATATATATATATATATATATATATATATATATATATATATATAGTAGGGTAATGTAATTTTCATTTTAGTTTTATGAACAAACGTACTATTAGGTTGTTTTGGACATAGTCCGCAATAGGATATCCTAATGCTGATTAGATAATTTATATATATATATATATTTTACTTCTGTATGTCGTGCTTAGTGATGTATTTTTGGTATCTGTATATTTATCCTTCTAGGTATAATTCCGAGATATTTTTCCATATACTGGAACAATTCGAAATTTGTTTAGGCTGGTACTTATTTTCCATTTCTGCTCCTGTTTTTTTATGGAAGTTAAAAAATTTCTGCTGTCTTTCTTGCCTGCATTGATTCATCCATAAATAGACTATCACCTAATCGTTTCATTTGCGGATTGTACATTGAGGTATAAACCGAGGATAATGCGGTACTTTCGAATATAATTTGGTGCAGGCGATCTTCTAGTATAAATTTTATTCCTTGTTGATTGTCCAGATCTACATATTTAAGTGTTTATATCCATTATAAAGCAGTTGTTTTCATTTAGGCATTCCGTTGTTTTTTCTACGATTGATTATCTTTTAGACAACTTTTCCAAGGAAATCCAGCAATATTCTAGGTCTGTATCTTTCCACAATCGCGGTTGATTCAGTGTTTTTTGCACAAAGTATATTTTGGCTATCTTTAATTCATCCGAAGGGAATTCTGTATCTATTCTCTCATTAAAAACGTTCATAAACGCAATGAATAATTTATTTGAGGCTTTGAGATAGTTTATTTCTCGTGAGACCAGATTTTGAAGACCTTTTAGTTTGAAGCCTAAAACAATTCCTTCTTATTCCCCTGCCATAATCTTAGCGACAACGTGGTAAGTATGTGCTTTTATCTATTTCTTGCTTTAGACCGTTGCTGTTTTGGTTTTCAAAACTTATAGTTTATTTTCCTCTTTACTTAGCTTGAATACCTCTTCCAATTTTTAGGATATATTCTCTCGATTTCTGCTTTATCCTTTAGCTGACGGAGTAACACAGAGTGATAATGCGTTTGTTTATTAAAATTCTCTTGGTAAGATCTAGAATCAGCCTCCTGTTTATAGTTAAGAGTATATAGCCGTTGTTTGAAGAGATGAATGATGATACTTCTTTCGTATATGAATAAAACTTATCCCACAATTAAGGAGGATAGCTAGATGCGTTGCATTTTTATAAGGAAGGAGCAGAAAGTACCCAGAAACTTTATTGTACAGCTTGACTAAGTGAGATAAAAAATTCATCCTATATTTCAGCATTCGTGATCTTAGGTATAAGAGGCTATCAGTCAACCCTTGTGAAATGTTGTTGTTACGCCTCAATTATACCATTTCTTTTAAGTCATAGTAAGAGATAAAGACATTCGATGTTCAAAATTCTTGAGCAATATCTCTTACTACAAAATTTAGCCCCCAAAATATTTATATTGGCAATAGATTCAACCGATACAATTTTTATAATAGGCTTCAAAGTGCAAGTATGTTCATGCTTAGAAATCCGAAGGGACTGTCCTTTGTTACAAAAAGGTATATCCCGGAGAGATACAAACCCATATAGATTTTTTTAACAGCACAAGTAGTTTCCTATTTTCCTCCGACTATCTTTTCTAACATTGTCAAACTACAACTTCCACCACAGTGGTGACACGTTTTTCGCAACAATTCTAGGCAGATGATTTTATTCCTTATTAAAATTTAACTTTATGAAGAATTAGATGCTCACAATGTTTAGTACCTATGTAATTTTATTCCTCATAAACATTTGGTCCGTTTTCTTGGTTTGTTTGTTCCTTCTCTTTCTTTCATTTACAGAAACAGGATATTTGAGTATCCAGTTTATATTGCTTGCCTCACTTAAAAGAATGCAATTGCTAAAGAGCATTGATTAATAATAATTGCATTTTGTTATGCAAACCTAGTCACTTGTGAGTGTAACATTTATATGTGTAGTAAGAGAAAAGATTGTGCTACGGAAAAACATCAGGGTTTTGTGATTTGTGAATAAATTTTACAAAATCGAGTTAAAAATCTCTATAGGAGGTTGTGTTTTTCACATATTACGAGGAAAATTATTAAATTCAAGCATTCTAATTATAGAGCTAAAGTTTTTACTCCTGCCTATTTTCTGGCATGAGCCTTTTTAGGGATTAGTCGAGTTAGTTAAAACATATAAATTACTAATATGGGTTTTCAAGTAATTGTGTGTATAAGTGCAAACGAGAATTCGAGATTGATGTAAATCATGTAAGGGGAATTCTTTGCATCGAAGAGTTAAAAATGCTTTCTACAAATAAGCAGAATTTCCAATTTTACAACTTATTCTATTGGAACAAATTCCTGGGGATCTTTTATCATAGCTCCTACTAATCGAAAAACTCGGCGAAAAGTTTTATATTTTCCAATGCCTATTTTTGTCCCAGTGGAGAATCAAGGTTTCCTTTTTTTGCTTGAGCCGTTTGAGAAATCTTGAGAAAGTCATTGGATTCTCTTGATCATATCTAAGAGACTTTTACCAAACAAAAATAGTTCATTTGCTAGCTAATGAGACCAAGCCGTAAGGGTTTAAAATATTTTTTAATTCAAAATAACGTAAAAATATGGTTCAGAATCCCATAGACTTTCTCAAAATAAAGTTCAGAGCTGGAAGAGAATAATCACTTTTTCATTTTTTCAATTTAATTAAAAATTCATTAAAAATCAGCTATTAATCTAAGCACTTTCACTCTTATACCACCAAGAAGAATAAACACAAACACGTATTTTCTATTTAAAACAAATTATGGTCAGGACGATACTAATAGCGCATATGATGAAAATTGATCAATGAAGGATAGATTAATGAAATTTGTAATTTAAGATCCACTATGTAGATTAATTCGAGTATATGGACGCATTAGAGACATTTGCCAAATAAATAAAACTCCCATCCACAGAAGTGGTCTCAAGATAGAATCGGTTAAAGTGAAATTTCGCCGGTATTTTCTCTTAGACCTGAGTAAATCAACCACTTTTAAATTAAACCTACAAATATCAAATTCATACCAAGTTGAGGGTTGAGATTTAAAAAATAGCAAAGTCGGCAAATATGATTTGACAGGGAATTTAATACAAAATGTAATGGTATAGAACCAATGTTCATGACCACCACCAATACATCTGCCCACCACCACCGCCCCTGCCCATCTCCGCCACCACCACCGCCTATGACTACCACCACCACCACCATTGGCACTGCCCCCCACAAGCACAACCGTCCATGCCTACCACCAGCGCAACCGCCCCTGCCTACCACCAGCGCAACCACCCGTGCCCACCACAAGCATCACTGCACCTACTCACCACTAGGAAGAACCGCATATGTCAAAAGAAAAAAAGTACCCGTCCTCCCTTGCCGCACATGCCCGCCATCAGGACACTTATCTATCCAATATCAGCACCTCTGCCCAACACATCCACCACTTATACTCACCACCACCAACGCCGCCCCTGCTAACCACCACAGCGCCTGTCCAAAACCAAAACCAGTGCCCTTGCTCACTACCACCACCACCGCCCAAACTTTTATGCTGATAATTATCACGGCGGCAGCCGCTTTATTAGTAATGACTTTCAGATGTTTGATGAAATTGAAATAAAAATTAGGCACATAAAAATTAAATTGATTTCAAGATACTTTACTCTACTATTATTCTAATTCCATCCTTTCTCTGCGACTAGCGACATTTTTTACTGCTGAACAGAACATGTATCACAAAACGAATAGCAAAGCTTGCCTAGATAAATTTGACGTGCTGTAGGAAGCATCACTACCAACGCTAAATCATCAGCGTTATACCAGTGCGCAAATCTTTTCCCTTTACAAAAATAGTAAACAGCCTTGTCTAGTAATGGCCCCTGATAACATAATTCAGTGATAGGGTGAGATATGACAGCTATAAGGGAAAGAACTTAGAAGGGAAGATAGCAATTTATTTTTATGCTTATTCAAACGATGCTTCTTTCTTTTGTAAAACTAGAAAAACTATTTCACAATTAGAAGTGAAACCTACACATACTAGGTTAGTTAGACTAATAAAGGATTTAATTTTCCTTTTATATGCCTGTCTAAGTGTTAAAAAACGACAATATAAATGCACAGGTTATTAACGATCAGTTGTATTTATTATATTTATATTTATTTTTATTATCAAAGACAATGAAGGCAACAACCAAAAAGAGAGAATCTAAAAACTTTAAGGGCCAAACGTTAATTAGATATTAAAAATATTAAATTCACATTGTTTATGGCAACAAGTTTCTGAGCAAATATTCAGGTTGTATTTGACCCGATCGCAAATATAAAAAGAATCACAGTAAGTCATTAGGTTGGCATTTTTTAGAAAAAGGATGTTGAATTGAAATTCTCTCACCACTACCTTCACGAATAATACCCAGCAATATTCTTTGCGTTCATTTTGACAAGCTATAATTTGCCTATCAACATTTTTCCTTTTCTGGTAACAGACTATCAAACTGACATCTGATTCAATTCCCCAAACAATTCCCGCTATCAAGAGTATCCTTTCCACTCATCGACCAATGCATTCATTATCAGGAAAACTTCAGGCTGATTAGTCTCCCATCTTATTGTAATCCAACTTTTTATGCACCTAGAAGCCATCCAGCGCACTTTCCATGATTTACCTTCGTCTGGCGCACATTAATTAGGGCCTTCGAGCCTCATTCAGCTCATTAATGCTTCGCAATTTAGTTGTTCAAATCACTCCTCTGAAGTTGCCTTCAGTTTTGTCTTCAATTTGCTGCTTTTCTAAATCTTAACTACATTTACACGCATATCTTCTACGTAAGCCAGTATTGCAAAAACCTCTTCGACAAAGCATTGGTAAATTGAGACGACGATAGAGCCGTCATTCCCAGAGTTGTAGAGCCTTCTAATAAAAAGGTTATGGAAGAAATTTTATTGAGGTAATCAAATTACAAAGGAATGCCAATTTTTAGTGCAGTTCTGATTGAAAAATAAATAGGTTGCCATCTTGGGAAACAGTAGCTACATCGTTAATTAGAATCGCATCATATTATATTATATATTATTTTGAAGAGATTTTTTTTCTAAAATAAAATATGATATTGACACTTAATATTAATCAATTTTAAACAAAATATGGTTGATTTAAATATCATTCGAGGATCAGGATTATATGTCTGATGTCAAGGAACGCGATTGAAAAACTAAAGCCCTAACGACATTGAGGAATTACGTTTTAAATTCAAATCTAATGTAAGGATTTCGAATTAGGAATGATGTTAGTTTATTTAAAAAAGACAGTAGTAATGGGGCCGAAGCCATACATTTCATAAATACCTCAAAATGATAATTTACGGAGAAAATAGCCTAGAGTAGGCGGCGCTATCTTTCTCTCAATATACCAAGCATTTCTATCTCTTAAATTTTAAACGTAATGTAAAGCGATTGTTACTTATGCTGTCAAATGCAACTTGGTCCTATACACGCTGAGCCAACACAATGCGAACAAAGATGCTAAAAAGCAAGAATTCCACCCAATTGACAAAAACAACCAACCAATTTTAAGAGGTGAATTTTAGTTATAACGTGACCAAATATTTACCTCACCATCCATCATCTCTTGCTGATCACACAGTAGCGATTACTCAAGTAAACAAGACCCGAACTCTGCTGCATCTTCTTACTGCTAAATGAAACCATTTGAACCGTAAACTAGTTTGCAATCAAGCAAACCTTGTGTTTATTCCCTCTAAAAAAGCACTTCAGGAGTTATCCTGTTTCCAGCAGAGCCAAGATTCCGAAATTTTCTTATTTATGAGACCAGATCATAAATAATTTTTTGAATTTATCATTTATACATTTGATATATCTTTTGCTGCCCTAAAGTACCCATATATTTATAGTTCCTTATGTAAAGTGACGTAATTAATGGGTGAGATTAGATCATAAGTCACTTAGTAAATTTAGAATCAATACATTTGATATCTCTTTTGCAGCCGTAAATTACCTAAAGATTTATAGTTTGTTTTGTAAAGTAACGTATTTAATGGGTGAGTTAATTTGAATAGAGAGGTTTAGGTAAGTCTTTGTATGTGAGTATATTTGTGGGATCCACTTTGCTTTCCTACCATTTAACCAAATGATTACTCTACCCATTTTTTTCCTCATATATTAATTAATAAATTCTTACAAATTTAAAAAATTCTGATCATTTATCTTTAACTAGATATTCGGACAAGATTTATGGGAAGACTTGAAATTATTAACCCCAATTTTTGCCCGTCTTTATTGACAAACTGTAGGTAAAATATTCTTCTTTCAGCTAGAAATTTTGGCTACTCCTGACTTGGGAAAACAAATGTCATTGTAAATTCCCAAGAAAATCAGGAAGTTACCAATATTTTTCATTAAACAAAGGTATTATTATAATTGTGCTTTTATGAGTATTAGTAAGTGAAAAAATGTAGGCTTGGTTTAGGGTTTTTGAGGATGTGATGTATTAAATGTTCACAATAATTTTTATTAATATTAATAATTCTATTAAATTTATGTAAATATGAATAAACATATGAGTGAGTTAAATTTGAATGAAAAAAATAATAATAATAAACTAGATATTAAACTTATTATATACTATTTATCTGTTTTAAAAATAAATTAAATTATGCACCATATCTTAATATTGATGTAATTTCTAAGACACACTGTTTAATGTGTTGTTGGAAGAAAAAGAGAGCAATATACACTGGACTTAGGTCACACAGCTAAAATAAATCCCTCTAACAAATAATTCTTTATGTCAATTTCACCAGGGAATTTAATAAAAAGGAATCAAATGACAAAAGAAGGAGACGATTAAACAAATCGCAAAAAGTGGGATCAAATTATTTTTCTTTTGAAAAAGATGCATTTGTCCTCTTCTTGGTTTCATCAATTCTTTTATGCATAGAAAAACAAAATTTAGCGATGATTAAAAATTAGGGACTAATTTTTCCCTTTTATCGAAAAGAATTAAATTTAATCAAGAGAGAAAAACTAATGTGACGTTATTCGTTATCAAATATTAAATTTAATTAATCAAAGGGAAGACGCATTAGAAGATTGTAAAAAAAATGTCCCACATACCATAGCTGAAGTACGTAAAGTTAGGTTAGATTGGTTACTGCATGTATTCAAGATAAAATTAGTTATTTCTATTCATTTGGTGTTCTATTTTCTGAAAATACGCTAATTTATCCTGGAAATGACTTAATTATGGGTTATAAATCAAAATGATTAAATCTCAACGACTAGGTGAAATCGTTTATATAAACACGAATTTTGAATAAAAACTTGTGTCAACCAAATATATTTAAGTATCAAAGGCTCTAAATTTTATTACTTACAGGCAGTAAGTGAACGAAGATATTTGGCAATAAAGCCTAAAAAATAATAATATTACCCATAAATACTTCCAAAAATACAACGATTAAAAATGAGAGTGTCGCATTTGCTTTAAGATGTGCTAAACAACCTTTATTTAATATTTGACTATTGAACAGGTATGTTCTAATAGAAAATATTAATTATACTCATAATAAACGGCGCTTTTTTTTTAGGAAACACAAACTCCAAATTGCTGGTAACGTCAGCAAGGTGGCTGACTGTGAGACAGCCATGTGACTCACGGATGTGAACAAATAGTTTAAACCGCGTTTTTATTATAAAGACAAAACCCTCGACTTTGATACTCTTTTGGTTATATAAGCTAACGTAATATTAACCCCCCAAAATAAATGAAATGGACCGATTGAACCTGATTTAGTGAAAATATAAAGTAAAGTAGCAGCAAAAATTTATTATTATGAAGGTTAGAATTTTCTTATGTCTTTATAAATTTGCTGAACCAAGTCCAAGCGAAGCAGCTTTGCAGATTATTATATTGGAGTCACTTTGGCCAGTCAAACTTTCTGCCTGGAGACGTCACTAGCTATTTTTGCGTTTGTGTCGCCTAAACAAAAAGCAGCTAACTAACTAGTGCGAATTAATAAATATAAATTCATGTGAAATATAACTGATAAGCCAAAAATAGCATCGTGAAGGTATTTTAATCGTAGAGTGTTCATCTTCCGCCTCGCTTATCAAGTCAGTCAGATAACTGAGTAGAGCGTACGGCGAGCGTCTTCTCTCAAAATTATGAGCTTTTATGCCCTTTCGTTATTAACATTGGGCGAAGCAAAATTTAATGATAGTGTAAAGGAAATACAAAGCAGCCTACTTTAATTATGCTCAAATTACGTTGTCATGTGGAATATGCGTTTATACTTAATTTTGTGCTAAAATGGATTTCAGTGTAGATTTAGGGAACTATTATTATTTACATTACACACTCACAATCTGGTTGATCGGTTTCTTGGTAAACTTCGGTTTTAGGCATACTTAAATGTCAAGAATATTATCAATGTCTAATATTTGTGTATATTAAATTAGAATGACTTTAGTAAATTTACCACTAACATAGGAATTAATATCTTCCAATAAGATGGATAAAAGTAATCAAATTTTCTCCTTAGGGCAGAATAAGATATATGTCATGATAATTGTAGGTGAAATGAATAGAATGGGTGAAGGGCCTTTGGATGGTTTCGAGTATACATGGTGACAACACAAGATGCAGACTGCTATTTAAAAATCCTTTTAAATATATTTACATATCTAAAATTATTTACTGTCTTGCAGTTTATTGCAAGCTTTGTTGAATCCTGTTGATCAATTGTAAATTTTCAACAAACAATACCTGTTTACAAATATACCTGGAAAATGTGACGAAATCGAGTACCTGTATAGAAGCGGAAAGACAGCGAGATATATTTTCAAAAGCTGAACCCCAATCTAATCAGATCTGGGTCGTTAAATTTTTCAACGAATTATAGAGAAAGACTGGTCTGCCAGGAGTAAACATCACTCAGACACAATGGGGGAGAACGCTAACCCTCAACAAGAACCCGACGAACAAGATCCTACAAAATCCAAGAAGGGTGTCCAGAAAACTTGCCTAAGAAGCCAAAGGGAGCCATGCGACCACGAGAAAATGCTGAAACATGACTGAAACTTTGCGCATTCAAAATATCTAAGCATTTGCTTTCCAACTCAACCACATGAAGGAGGTAAAAAAGCAAAGCTGCTTCTTCACCGTTTCTTTTATGACGGTCAGCCTCCAGTTCCTTAGTTGCATAAGGTATTTACTGTCTTATCCACCAACAACACACAGAATAATCGGGTTTTGCCACAAAATAAAATGAGATTTTGTTTTAAAAGCGGATATTTTTCAAGAATCTGAAGCAAGCATTGGTGGTGCTGTGTGCAAGCGTAACATTAATGAGGCATAACTAACTTTTATATTCATTTAAGTGGGGGTAAATATCAATCAAACTATTTACTTTGATATTTTGAAAGAGAAAGTCATCACATGTATCGATGCCACCGTAGAAAATGTCGGCATAACACTTCGACAAGATGAAACAAACTCACACACAGCAAAATATACCAGAACTGGGGCCAGAAAAAAATCAACAGAATTCTCCCAGTTCGAAGCAAAAGACGGTCACTTGAATGTTAGTTACATCATCTTGAAACATATGATTTTTCCCGTTTCAGACTAGGTACTTTGCAATAGTGCGTTGGGTTCCCATTTAATCAGAAATGGATGTAGTGGCAATGACTTAAACACGAAAAGTATCTGCATTCATTGCTAACTCACTGCCCATAGCAACATACGAGACCAACGGTGAAAATAGAATCAATATCTTCCATTTTCAGAATAGCAGGATAACCTTCCCCTTCTGTGTCAAGTTTAGTAGAAATAAATTTTGCTACCAAGACTTATTGCAAGCGAAAGTCAATACACCTAAGTTTTATGACTCATTTGCTTAGTAGTGGGAAATTTGTATAAATATCTATATAGATATTCTCTTTTGAGGAGATTCGTTTGGTTGAGCTAATAAGTGACATGAGGTTCAAATAGTTTTTAAAAAATTCATTAAACGAATCTCATAATCACATACATTTTTTTATATTGTCGTTGTTTCTTAGTTATTTGGCATAGTTTCTTTCACATTGCTAAATAGTTTATATTATATTGTTGTGGTTCTAGAATATATCTATGATTTAATCATTAAGTGGGCGTGGAGAGGGGTAGGTAGCACCATTCGTGAAAGAAATTCTCACACTCGATATTAAAGTGCACATAAAGAATGTCAAACAATGGTTAGACCGGAGGCACTAATGGGCCTTTCATGGTTGGGGATAGAAGATGCTCGAGTTTCATTGTGTTTTTAACACCAAGCAGCATTGCAGGAATCTTCGCGACCTTAGAAGATGCACCATACCTACGCCAGTGGTATGTGGATAAGAATGACTCCATTGGCAGGAGCCCTTACCACAAAAGTGTTAAGGGGAGTGACAGCGGTGTTGCGAAAGGTAAGCTGCGCGATGTAGTTTATAAAGCTAATTACCCAAACGTGGTTGACCATCAGCCTATCCGCACTTGCTGGAAATGATGCCATGCTTCGACTGTCAAAATCTAACGCCGTATCCATTGATCAATTAGTTAATTAAACTTGACTGCTTATGTAATTTGGGAGGTATTTATTCTAATTTGCATGTCAAAGTTTAGAGGGTGTCTGTCTTTGTCCAGAACCTACCTGCTTAATTGGTTTAGGGAGAGGCTGGTCTTCCTATGCCACAGAGATTGAGTGTCATGTTCTGCGGTTTACCAGCATTGTGGTTAAAAGATAGCGATTTCCCCGCGTCTGCCCAATTTGGCCGAGGGGAATTTGGACCACGGTCCAAAATGGACAAAATTATTTAGCCAGTGCATACAGCATATTCTCTTTTACGGACAGTATTTTTTTAAATTTTGTTTTATATAAGGCTGTGTGAGATGCGCAAAACTTGTCGTTTTATAGAAGAATATTTTATTCTGTGATAAAATTACATATGCATTTAGAGGAATGCAAATAACTATCGGTGACACTTGTTAGATTTATTACAACAAGAGCAGGGCAAAGCTAAGCAAGTTGGTGTAGCTTAGATGAGTGGCGTTCGTCTCAGATTGATTTGGAAAGATAATTTTGCCTTATCAGAGATTATACGAAACGGTAGTAAGTTCCGAATGTTCTCGATAGTTACAGTTTAGTTTAGGAGTATAAAAGCTTATCTTGGTTGGAGAACACGGGCGAGGGCCTACTTGAAGGGATGAGTCATTCAAGATGCTGCAAACTTCGGAATATTTCTGTCCGGCTGATACCAAGAGTTTGAGGTGAGTTTTGAGTTTGATAGCTCTTTCTTCTTCAAGCTTGGGAACGGTTCGGCCCAGAGTCAAAGACTTTGAGTTTTAAGATGAGTTTAAAAGAGTTGTTTCTGCTTTTAACTTTGGGCCTGCTGTGATAGAGAGACCTTCCTGTAAGTGGGATTTGAAATAACTTGCACGGGGGAGTTGAGAGATGATTAAGTTGGAAGGAAAGCGGTGATGGTAGGCATCCAGACCCCCGAAGATGCGTAACTACCCTCTTTCCTTTCATATAAACTTATACTATTCGTTCCGTCTTTGATAGCCTAGGGAATAGCCCGTCCAGGAAGAGGGTGGGTGGGAGATAACGTATTAAGGAAGGAAACCAATCAAAGTTATCCACCTTCGAAGTACATGACTTCATGCACGCTCACACAGACACACGTATAAGACGGTGCATGAGGCTACAATCTCAAAAACCCTTTTGGCCAGAGAAGTTTAACAACTTCATGGAGTACTGAAGCTTAATCAAAAAATCCTGAATTTTAATTTGTATCAAAATCATCTAATAGAAACGAGTATTTGTGATGACAAATTTAAGGAGGTACTTGAATAAATACTCAAGGGGAGGTATTTAAAGGGAGAATATTTGAGAGGAATTTATAAGAATGATGAACCATTCGCAATAAAGAATTTTAATAAAGTAATTGAAATTATCAAATATTTGACTAAGTCATCTATTTGAAATAAATTTTGAGACGATCAAGTATTAGATGTTTGAGAAGTTGGAAGTGATCAAGTATCAGACTTAATCATGAATATGATGAAGTTTTAAAATGATGTTTGAGGTGATCAATTATCAGACTTGATTTGTCAACAATTTGATGAACTTTTGAAATGAAGTTTGAGATGTTTGAAGTGATGAAATATCAGACTTGATCAAGGATTTGAAATTAATATTTTTAGGTAAAGTTTGAGGAGATCAAGATTTTACTTCGTCATATATTTGAAAGGGAGTTAGGGATGATGTTCAGTGAGCCTAATGGCTAAGTAGCAAACTTAGAAATTCTCTCCTTAGCCAAACTATTTGCGGGTCTTTGGCGCCGAGCTGAGGGCACGAGAGATTCACTTTGATTCTGGTTGATCATGTATATGCTCGCTACATGCAGTTACCGAGTTGAAGTTCGATTCCGAGGATCCGGAGTGGCTGACAGAGAGTTCTAGTAGATACAGATGTATAATCGGGTACTGCAGGATATGACCATCTCCTCGCTTCACTCTAACTATTCAGACCTTATTATCTTCTCCTGGGAAAAGTTCAAGGATGCGACCTATTTGCCAAAATGGTCTTGCCGATAAGTGGCTTTGCGTAAGAACCTCATATCCTACCTTGACTCGATTTGCCCAGGAACTTTGATAGAAATCTTTGCTTAGTCCCTCAAACTCAAAACGTATGAATGAAAGCACATGTCTCTAAAAGTTTCGAATTTTTCAGATATGCGTTGGAAGGAAGCGTTGAGTTGATCGTGAGGGTTTGAGTTCGGGGTCCAAATTAGAACATCATTGTTGTAATGCTTGAAAGTGAGACTCAAATTATCATGCAGTTTGGGGGAGGAGTTTGGGGTGAGATGGAGGAAATTTATCCCTAAAGATCGGAAGTTTGGAATTGAAGATATAAGAGTGAGATATAAGTGGCTAGATCTATGGTTTTGTAAAGTGTTGATTTAATCACACTAATTAATCTTTTCCAACAACTCCCGACTCATCTCAAGCAGATACTAATCTGCTTGGAAGTATGTGAGCTTGGAATTCACAGGACATCAAGGTTTGTTTGAAAACATGACCCCATTTGACGAAACTTTATTATTATCGTGTAAATATAGTCAAGTACCCCATAAATATTTTAAAAACGCTTAAATGCTTTATTAATAAAACTGAGAGGTGGACATATCGGGTACAACTTCGAGGTGCACTGCTCTCACGTTGAGGCAATTTAAGATAAGAAGGAATACTTTAACAGTGAGACAGCTCAAAATTTTAAAAATATGTCTAGTAAACTTAACACCGGTGTGTTTCAAAGGTTTAACCAAGTTCATCTTAGCCTTTGTGAAATTGGTCATCTTAGGGTTCTTAAAAGCAAAGGAATTAAAGTTCTTTCAGATAAAGCAATCGCTAAGAATTTTTTAACAGTTTGGTGGAGATAGGTAACCCAAACTCCTTCGCTCCTATGGCGGGTGAGAATGGAGTCAATCACAAGCTGCTTGCAATTCAAATGAAAGTTTTGAATGATTAAACGAGCTGAATAGGGATTCTTTCCAAGAAGTAATGGAGTAACGACGTCGTAGTGGTAAAAGTTAGATTTTGAAATCTGACCCTTGCTTCTGATAAGACGGTTTCGGTCCAGGAAAAGATTAAGATCTCCATCGGAAGTGGTATTATATTTTCCCTCTGATTAGAACTAGCCTCTAGAAACGTCGTTTTCTACTGCAAAGCTATCGAGTTGCATGATTAAGAGGCATAGTTAAGTTTAACATTGTTTTTCTTTTTCGAAGGTGGAAGACGAATTTTAACACTAGGCGGGTGACTCTTTATAATTTATTCAAATCTGAATTCCTTTTAATATCAAAGAAAGGATTTATTTCATCTTGAATTGTAGCGTTAGGCATTCTTTATCCGCTCCATTGAGGTAAAGGTTTAATTTAGAGCTAAATTCATTTAAGGAGGCGCACCACGTTATTATTCGGCGGGGCTTTAAAATATGTTAACGTAATTATTAGCAGTGGACATTTTAAATTTGCTGGTGAGTTCTTCTTTCTGCCAGCGACTTTGAACAAAAGGTAATTTGTTCTTTGATTTGTGAACATCGCTTAAAAGGCGATAGAGGACGACCTGTGCAGTTACCAGTATTTCAACGAATTTAGAGGGGTGTAAGAAGGATTCAAGGAAAGAGGTTAAGGTCTTGAAAGCAAGGCCCGCATTCATGAGTTAGCGAGAGAGGTTAGTGTTCTCCTAGACAATGGGGAGACCTTTGAATTCGCCATGATTAAATTAGATCGATTTTGGAAAACAGAATATATTGAGAATCCGTAGCATGACGTAATTGAATTCTTAAATATTATAAGCTCTGCCCGACCATCATCCTCAACGACATAACGTAGAATTTTCAATTCGACCAACTTCACGAATTCGGTGCGAAGCTTTCCCAAGTAGCGACAGCGCTGTCAGAAATCGGACTATCTTAATCCAAATTTTGTGACCAGAGCTCTCTCCTGAGCAGTCTAACACGATTAAGAACTGGCAGATATGATCCGATGGAATCAAACAAATTAGAAATCATCGATAGGAAATTACGCTTCGTTTGAACGATTGCATCTAATTTAGGATCATGTAAACTTGTTATATCACTGTTTACTTAATAATTGTATTTCATAACTCTTAGACTCCGCAGTTATGTTTTCTGGACGTCTTTTTGGCTTCGAATACGGTTTTAACTGTTTGAGATGTGTATTCCAGTACCGGAGCTCGAAACCTCCTTGAGTTAACCTTTCATTGGCGGGAGTGTACATTTCCTTGAGGAAGTCAGCTTTATTTAAAACCTGAGTGTAACAATCATTAGGAAAGCTCTTAAAATCATATTTGAAAATGAAATTTAACAGAAAGGGTGAACAGGTAAGACCAATACGAGCGACTTGTTTCTATAAGAAGTGAGTCTGCCTTCTTTAAGCCAGAAAAAACAGAAACGATTCTTGTCACTCTCTGACTCAATCGAATTTGAAAAAAGCTTGTTTAATGTTGGAAAGTAGAACAAATTTGTTAAAGCGAAATATTCATATGAGGGAAAACATAAAACCAAGAAAATTTACTCTTCCCAAGGAAGCCGCGTTTTCTGAAGGCGGCTGGCCACATTTCAGTGAGCAATTAAGGAGCAGTTTTTGTGACAGGGCGATGAGGGATCCAATTATAGGAAGGAAAGTCTTTGGGTTAAACCGACACTTTTTCACATATTCTAGCATTTAATTGGATATGAAACACTTTGCTATATTCCTGTTCTAGTCTGCGTTTCTCTAAAGTATCTTTGACACGCTTCACTGTTTGCAATGGAATTTTAAAATTGGATGAAACTTGGGAAAGTATATCATGAAACCAGGGCAATTGAACGAAATACATCCTATTCCTGAGCTCTATTGACCTTTTAACTGTTCAGTTTTATACTTTTGGATCGACCTTGCATCGATGTCCTTTAACCCGAGAGATTCCCTGGAAAACAGAAAATCTAAATCAAGTTCTGATTTTGTGAGATTCATAGGGTAAAAATATGAAGGCGACGGACTAAAAGCTGTAATTTTTTGTCATCCTACGGTTCCAAAAAAGGACTTTGGGTTAAATTAACCTAATTTTCAACTTCGTTTTCCACCTCGCTCTCTAAATTGGAGGAGCTGGCCCCCATTGAATTACCGTCTAGAATTAAATTACCATAATCGGTGTACGAGTTCGAGTTCTTTGGTATTTTGAAGGGTGTTTGTGATCATTTGGAATGAAGTGCTCGCCAAAGGGAACCTCTTTCTCGTGTTGCAAGGAGAGGGTACTCCATATTTTGTTTGGCCTAGCATAGAAACCTTGGTGTAGCTGAGGAACCCGCAAACCCTCTCGTGGTAGCACTTTTGTGGTGCAGCCAACCCGTGAATTGGTAATTGCAGCCAACTGGTAATCAATGGCTATTTCCTGAATTGTGGTGGCCTGAGGCACGGAAGGAATTGAATTAAGGTAACCTTTGGCTAGTTCCACATCCGATTCTAGAGTCATAATCTACCCCAGGTTTAGTCATAAATTTACGTCACGTTTGACTGGCATGGGACAAAGAGCAGATATGTGAGTGTTTTCTAATAAAATAATTTCAACATTTTTATAATAAGTCATTCATTATTTAGATACTCTCTCATATAATAATATTCCTAATTTTAATAAATTACATACTCGTAATTTTACACGATTTTCATTTCCATAATTAAAAGTACAAATTTACCAAAGTTATTAAGGCACTGATATGAAACATGCTATTTAGAGATATGTGGAAACAGAAGAAACTATCCTTTTCCTACTTCAGAAATATTCAGAGCGTTTTGGGTAGAAAGGTTAATGGACCGACTTTTGATCCGCTCTTCTACCTAGACAGGCTGTGTGACTGTTAAAATAGCAACACATCACATATAATGCTATTAATTAGAAAGGAAATGTAGAAAAGATAGGGAAAGGCCCAAATTAATAGATCCAAAGGCTTGTGAAGGAGGTAACGACATGGCTAGAGCTTAAAAGGCACTTAATTATAATGAAAATATCAGGTAAACTGGTAAAAGTAATTAGCAAATATCAATAAGAAATATAAGTAAAAATAAGTGTTTAAAGCTACGGATGGTAACAAGGATCGAACCCATTTCACGTCCTCTTCAGATACCCATTTCTATATGAATTCCCTGCCATTCTTGGTGCTGACCAGAGCAAAGAACTTGCCTCCATCCACTTAATCTCCTTTCGCTTGGTTAGAAAATGGGACTCAAGAGCAGACCTGGAATAGCTCTTTCGGAGGTTTCTGTAGTGTTCTTGGACGCCTGATGGGAGCCTTTTCCTTATCACTAATTTACTTATCTGTACACCTACTATACTGAATTTCGTGGTGCCCCTTTATCCGTCCTTGAATATTGTCTTCTTCAGTCACATGCAGTGCTGGTTTAACCTAGAGTTACGTGCTGCGGGCCCCACACTTTAGGAGGCCTTGCGGGGATGTAAAATATTAGTAATAATTAAGTTTCTGCCCTTAGGCTCAGAAGGACGAGACAAAAGAATTATTAATTTTCTTGATTTTTTATATTATTTGTATCTGTTATTACTTTATATATGAAAAAATATACAAAACTTCACTAGAGAATCCTGCATAGTATGATAAGTCTTGCATCGTGTTATGGTAGTACACGGTGATGTTCTTTAAAAAGGAATAAAAAGTGCACAAAATGAAACCCTCCTTTTTCAGTTTAGTCCTCCCAGCCATACTGGCAGTTCTTTTAAATTCCTCAGGTAGAGGAAAATGGGGGTAGGGGTGAGATACAATATATATATATATATATATATATATATATATATATATATATATATATATATATATATATATACGTGTTGGCTCACCGCTGTTACTTGTGCTACGAGCCCCGCAGCTTCTTAAAGGGGCCATGGTAACACGGATATGTCAAACGATCGAGAAACCTACAGACAAGGGTGTCCCGGCCACTTCCTAATAATGCTAATTATTCAATGCACTTAAACTTTAGAGTTCAGCAAGTAAAATGATTATTTACGTATCATAATCATCTAAATTTTCAAGATAGATCTAACTTGTAATGATTATAATCGAAGTTTAATAAAGGAAATAGTGCTACATTGGTTTATCTGGATTAAAATAAGTTTACTACCCTTTTTACAGGGTGTTCCGAAAGTCTTGTCTTCCAAAAAGTAATAAGAACAATAAAGGAGCCATATAATAATATCAAACATATCTATTGTTTTTAGTGTATTCACTTTCAATAAAGTAACAATATAATAATATTAAACACATCTGAAGTAGAAAATAAAAACAATATTTACAGGCGGTGACAAAACTTTCAGACCACTCTGTACAATCCCCCTAGTTCATCGAAAAATTTAAATAATTAAGATAATGTCAGGATGGAAGGGAAAAAATCAATTTGGTCTTAAATCTTTCTAAAATTGCGTGGTAGTGAGAAAAAAGGATACAATCCTTTTTCACTTTGATCCTAGTGGTGGTAATTAATTCTCTACTCAGATCAAGAAGCGGCGAATCAGGTTGAACTGAAAACATGTGGTCTTGTTTAGATTGCTACTCTCAAAAGATACATTGCCCCCTTTTCAAAACTTCAAATATTACGTATCGCCACTATTCGTCATTCTTTTGCGGGCAAATACTTTAATTCTTTCAATCTAGTGCTCCGCCCTAGATAGGTAAACTATCCTCTCATCAAACTTGATTTTTTTATTGTCGAGAAGCATTTACTTGGATTTGGTATCTAAAATTAGTTTCATAGTCTTAATTACAAATAAATATGTCTTAAAATGTATTCGCAAGTATTTTATTTTTTATGCACACATGATTCTCTTCCTCTCCAAAAGAACATCATAAGCTACGTTACTCAAATATCGACCAAACTTCTGATTCTAATTTAGATAAAGGATTAAATTTCGTCTCAAATAAGCACTCGTATTGCTCGCTTGCATACAATCTCGATACTCATTCTCCTTATTAAATTAAGATTTATTTATTTTTAGTTGCGGCACCTCCACTCATTCGCCTTTCCCTGATCATAGAAATGTTCGCCTAAAAATAAGTAAGGTCTAGACTTTCCGCCTCGATTTCTTTTTTCGGATTAGAGACTCGAAATCGTTCTAAAATTCTAACTTTCGAATTGCACCTTGTTTACTCCTGCAGATCATCCTTTAAAATATGTAATGTTGCTCTTTATCCTATATTTTGTGTGATATTCAATGCTTTTCTTAACAATTTGAAAATAATTACGGTCTAAAACTGATAGGTAACTTCATATATTTTGAGGGGGGTAGAAAAATAGTTGACACTACCTATACAATGTTATAGATAAAAAACTTTTGTCCAAACATATATTCACTTCTAGTAAATGTTAAGTAAAATATGATGTATGTACGTGACTTGGTTTAGAACCAGCGAACAAGATATGAATAATAAATTAGTTTCACCACTTAAATATCTGTAAAACTATATTTTCAATGAATATTTATCTATTTTTATCTGAAAAGTATTTATTTTCGTGTTTTGTTGAGATTCCTATCCTAGGTACTCGTATTCAAAGTTTCTTATATATAAGAAATTTCTTGTCTTAAATTTTTCGTTTATTAATTTGAAGCTGCTCTCCCGAAGAGCCGCTTGTTTGCTAGCAGCAAAGATCAAACAGTGAAAGTACAGGATGTGCCCAGTAACTTCGTATGTTTTTTTCTACTTTCATTAATTAATTGGGTAGCTCACGCTTAACGAAATCCAATATTACACCTAATTAATTTAAGGATTTAAAGCCCTTATTTCCATATAGGATCATCTGGCTCGAATATTACAATATCTGCATAATCTAACGCAGATTATTTTAGTTGAAACAGCAAACGATGCGAGAAATCGACTTTTAGAATTTAAAAACGATAAGTTCCTGCATCAATAGGTAGAAAAACCAATCCATAAACAATTAGTGGTAATACTTCAGTATGAATTCGCACCCCTACTTTGAAAGTAAATCTGTAGGGCTGTACCCCTCACACCCCGCAGCTTAAAAAAACCTCGTAATATTCTAAGTTTAAAAGGTTAACATGAGATTTGAATGAAAAGGTGATTGCTAAATATCAGCGGCGCTATCCTCTCTTAAATTACCTAATAAATAATCACTTCACGACAAAAGCTAAACTAACTCCACCTTTCACTATTATAATTGAGCCGAGCATCTTTTCCACACCTGTAGCAAATCTTAGCTTTTGAAAGCAAACGTATTAAAATCAAACAATCCCAATGCACAAGAATCACTCTGTTTTAACTGCTTGGCTCCAGGGTTGCCAGTCTTTGAAATAAAGTCAAATTAATGGTTGCCAGTTTGTAAAATAATTGTTTTTTTTAATATTAAGAGAAAGCAAGGCTCACATATTTAAATGTCAATCTTAACCCCTTCAAGGTATAGTATCTTAAACATATATACTTTCCGGGCCAAACCAAAACCATATATGCCAACGGAATGCCTAAAGTGACTTTTGTATTTCAACGAAATAGATCAACGAAACATAAAAAATTTAATACATTACTAAGCCTAAATAAATCAATGCATTACTAAATAATATATTTTAGTAAAAGTGCATGCACTTACTAAATAATAAATAATAGTGACCCCAAAACTTATAACATAACAAATAAAACGCTGTGATTGCCCACATCAATGGCAAAACATGCATAGGAAATCATTGATATTTATTAAAGTTTTCAGGGGCATTGCATCTACGTTTTAGCAATAATTGCTTTTGAACATCGATTAACATTGGTGTAATTTAGAAGCCTGTTCTTGACCTTTGCGTTTATATAATATATAAGCGACTTGGACAAAAATCTATCTTGTAAAAATTCTACTTTACTGATCAGGAGTAGCTGGAGACGATTTAATAATTACCTTTTGAATGTGACAACTTGCCATATTAAATTAAAGTGAGTACTTTACAGATTAAAAAGATGGCAATGATACTAACTATGAGCAAAAGGAAAAGTACTACAAGTAGATTACCATAATGTCCAAAGAGATTACCTTATAGGTTGTAAAATTTTAAACAAGTAAACTGAAAAATGATTTAATTATTTTGATCTAGATTCATCTAAAATGTACAAAACAACGTAATACAGCTTCATAAGAAAGCAGATAGATGTAAATCTTCATTAATATCAGGATTGTTTTAGACCTTATGAGTTTATCATACCCTTAATTAAATGCTTGTAAGACATTATTTTTATTATGCGTTGCAATTTTGTCACCATATTTTCGAAAAGACCTCGCAGTATCAAATATCATTCAGCGATGATCAAAGAAATTAATCCCTAAAGTAAATATTTACTTTCCCTGGATGTACGGTATGTATGCGGCCTTTCTATCGACGTATTGTACTTAAAAATCTCAACTAATTTACTTATTTATAAAAAAATATTATTTGATATTTGAACAAGATAAGCTATAAAGATAAAGTAAGTACTTTATAGGGATACTAGATGAGATATTTTTATGTTTATCATTTTCTTGAGCTGCAGCCACTTCGCTCCTCACCTCCCATTAAGTGATATTAAGTTGGAGTGTCAATTTCCTCTAACCCAAGTTCAGTTCTTGGCTTAGTTAGCTCTCTAATTCTCTTCTTTGCCTCGGTTGAAGTCACTATGGAAAGCGTGGCTTGCTGCACGTAGCACCAGCCCTTAAAGAAGAGCACCCTGTCACCTGTTGTCAACATAATGTGAGCCTGCAACGCTGTCTTCCATAAAATTTAGGTATTTTAAAGAGGCCACCACGACGCAATCGATCAGTTTGCGGCGAAACTTGGTTAACATACGGTACGCATACAGCGATGCACACCGTAATAAGCTGATAATGTAGGAAAAAGGGGCTGAGGAAGCTCAATTATTAATCCGGACCCTCGTAGAGCTGGTTCATGCTTGGTGGGTTTTGGTAGTAGAACGGGTTATACTCTAGAATTTTATGAAACGTGTAATGAGGGATATTCAAATGATGAATATTAGTTAGAAGAAGATACTTTTTGGCATAAAAGTTAAATTCTGATTAATCTAACCTACATCAATTTTAAGTTGAAATAGTGTTAGTCCTGGGTCATTTACTATATTTTGCTATTATTTAGTTACCCATAATGATAAAATTTACCGTTTTCTATCATCAATACATTTATGTAGTCTGAAAGATATTTATCTAAAAAATGCAAAAATATATTAGAGAGACATGAGAAGTAGGAAACCTGTTAAAAATTACCCTTAATTTAGTTTGGTCTAACTCCAAAATTGCAAGTAGTCAGTACTCATTACTAAGTGGAAGGCAATATTCCAGTAGTTTTGCTAGTTCGGGTAACTATTGTAACTGTTTATAAAACATTTACATTTTATTTGAATGCTAGTAAAGGCTGTTGATCATTTTAGAATAATATACAATTATTTCTCAATTTAAGTGCCATCTTTTTATTTGCAGATATACCTACGATTAGAGTGACAATGGCGAAAATCAAGACAAGGTTCAAATCAAGTGTCATCTGCCTAATTTTGTTGGGACTGGACAAGAGCTGATGATGTCTGAGTTACCAACAATATAAGATATTATTAGGTATGGTATCTACCTGAGGGAGCAAGGTGAAGCTTACCGGAGAAATTAGGAAGTGGCCTAGCTAATGCCCTCATACAACTACCTATTGTAAATCAAAAGGTCACAATAATATCAAAGCTTAAGGATGTGTGAAATGAGGCAGTAAAAGTTTCCCTTGGTAAAGGAAAATTTGAAGTAAAAGAGAGGTTAATTGCAAAACTAGATAAGTTATTTGATATATTGACATGCAAATGTCAAATTTCCAGTTGTGGAGAAGTAAGTTGTAATGGCGGTTAGACTGTAGCACTTATTGACTGCTGTTGTAGTAAAGAGAAAAAATACCTACTAGGGAACTGGCCTTTATTAAAAGACAAAAGGAGAAGGCTGGAAGTGAAGGAACCTTTCAAATTGGAGATCTTGATATTCCAGAGCATAACAGACAATTAAGAGCTTCAGAAAGGAAAGAATAAAAAAAGATAGCAGAAAGAAAGAGAAAAAGTATAAGGAAAGCACTGTTTTAGCAGAAAAAGCAGCAAGAAAAGAAATCAAGCATGTTTTTGGCAGAAGTTAAAGATCTGCAGGCAGAAAATTCTGATGGTGACAACAGTTTGCGTGATGAAGTAACTTTCGAAGCTGTCCAAGAGCCGAAATCTTTTTTCTAGGAATAGAAAGAATTATGATGAAATTTAAAATATTACTCTTGCTATTATAAGGTATGGTGTCAGATTGAGACCAACTGCAGCTTTAGCAACAGCAGTTTAAATACATAGATGCTGTATTCATTACTGAGATAGATACAAGTAAAGTAATTGATGAAAATAAAGTTAAGAGAGCACTGGAAAAGCTAATAACAGTTTTAAACATGAGTTTAAGAAAAAATTAAGGAAGGATAAAGGAATTTCTTGGGTTCTCTTTGATGGAAGAAGTGATGTGACAAATTTGATGATGGAGGCAGAGGGAAGTGAAAATTTCCAGCAAAAACAAAAGAGGAGAATTACACTGTCATCAGTGAGCCTGGTAGCAATTACCTCTTCCAATCTATCACATAAAAGGCTACAAAAGAAGAATCACATGCAGAGAAAATCGCTAAGGCTATGTTATGATGGCTGGGGGAAAAGGGTTTGTATAAAAGCTTAATGGCCATTGGTAAGGAATCTATGAATGTAAACCCAGGTGTAAAACTGGACTAATGCAAAAAATGGAGCTCCAATTGGGCAGAAAGCTTGTTTGTTTGGTCTATAACCTGCACACTGGGGAATTCCCTCTTCGTCATCTAATTATCAACCTGGATAGCCCAAGACTATGTGACAACAGATATTCAAGACCAATAAGAAAGCTCCTTGACTCTGTTATAGACTTGGATATCAACCCAAAGTTTACTAGAATATCTTTATGTCCTCCGCTTACCAATATACCTCAGGAATTGGTGCAAGATCTTTCCACTGATCAATACTACGGCTATATAATTTAATTGGCAATTAGAGATGGAGAGCTTCCTACAGAGCTTTCTATATTGGAAATAGGACCAGTAAACCACAGTCGCTGGCTGATCATAGCTAACAGACTTCTTCGGCTGTTAGTGTCAAAGCATGAGCTCAAAGGAAGAGCCTTTAAGAATCTACGACTGATTGTTGAGTTCATCATTGGTGTATATTACCCATGCTGGTTTAACGTTAAGTTTAAGCACTCTTGGACCGAGGGCCCTAGGCACATTCTTTATCAACTTCACTGCCTTAAGTCTCAGAGGAAAGAGGTATTAGCTATTGTTCTGTGAACTATTAAAATATCAGCTTGGTATGCATACAGTGAAGCCATCCTCCAAACACTCCTATGCTCTGCAGATCAGGCAGAGAGAACTGAAGAAGTAAAAAGAATCCAGAAAATCAGGGGAGAGAGGACCCAGAATCTCAATTGGGAGATTTTTTTGTAAGCCTTAGAAAGACACCAGACATCAATGCTACCAGGATTTGAGATCTGATCAACTGGTCAAAGGAGGTCTCTGATCCACCTTTCACCTGCTCTTTAAGTACTTCTGAATTGAAAAACTTCATTGGCTCTCCTATGAAGGTACTTGACTGGCCTTGTCACACACAGAGCATTGAGAGGGTTGTAAGAATGGTGACTGAGGCTTCTTTCAAGTATTTCTCACATGAAAAGATGGATGAAGAAATCAGGGCACAAGAGACAAGTAGACGTCTGATGTCCAGGAATAAGTCAAAGCAAGATTTGTGTGCTCTGGTGAAGTTTAAATTTTGAATATGCCCCAAAGTGACCCATGCAGCTGTATGTGGAGCTTTGCATACACTTTTCTCACTCAATAAACATGTAGATTTGAGGGTACTTTGTGTTTGAGTGTACTTGGATTAAATAAAAATATGTTACATAAGCTTGTGAAGAAAGGGAGCTTATTCATGGATACCAAGAATAGCATTGGGAAGTACACATAAGCACCTTCCTACAAGACACCGTAATTGGAAGTTGCAGCGAAGGTAAGCATGATCCTTCAGATGCCACCTAAACCCAGTGACCAAAGCGTCCAGTATGGTTTCCAATGTTACACTTGATGCTTTTTTCAAGAAATAGACAAAGCTGTTAATAAGAGAGTGTCTAGATTGTTTTCCGTAATTGCAAATTACGAGCACCTAGTACGAGACTGATACTCGTACTGTAGACCGTCGATGAACGAATCGAACACCCATCCTGCAATTTTGCTCGTGCAATTGTTTATTTAAATTTATTTTTTTACCTGTATGAGGATTTATGGTTTCCCTCACATGCAAACTTAATGCATTATTTATATAAATCTATATAGGCATAACTCTGATATTGGTAAAAATACTGTTTTATTTTCAGACCTGGTGTTTGAATCGACCTTTACTTTTGACCAATACTAGTAAGGGGTGTCTCTCATAATGGAGCCTTTCATTACTGGATCGTATATTAGCAGTAGATTTTCACCAATATGTATAAGGTAATTAACCAGATTGTGTTTAATTCCCCCAAAATGTTTAAATTTTAACCGCACATTTCAGTTTTTGTGCACTTGAGTACACATATTTCAAAGATGGAAAAAGGTTCTATGAGGAATATTTGGAACACCCCTTTTTTGAGCTAAAAATTTTATTTATTTTAAATTTTCAAGCTAGAAAGATATACACGATTAGAGTTGTTGGTTTGTTGATATAAGTGCTTCTAAATCCATAAGAGTTAAGTTAAAACTGAAGGATAATAACAAACAAGTAAGGAGTTTAACATTTGCTAACTAACTAATACATATTATTTGTCAACTGATACATTTAACTCGTGCTTTGTCTTAAACGATAGCATGAATTAACGGGATTTTAGTACCGCCCAAATGTAGTCATCTCTTGCTTCGTCTCTATAAACTTCGCCAGAAGCTTCCCTCATCAATCGCACACATCGCTTCATACCTTGAGAATGGCATGGAATGTCGACAATAATTTACAGGTCTGCAGTAGAGGGATATCTTGAATTTGGTGGCTAAAACCTTCACTCTTCTTAATGGCAAAGTAGATCTGTTAGGTTCTTAGTAGTCTTTTGTATTTCCGGTGGCCTGAAATCACTTATCTATTCATCGTACACAGTAACTTCTCGGATCTTCTTGATTCTACCAAAAGCTAGTTTCCCGTTATTCTGATCAACGACTGTCAGCATTGCCAAAAGTACGTCCTAAGGAGAGCCCCAGTAGGAATTTCTTTGGATTGTTTTCCATGCTATGGCTTCTATGGCAGGTTACAGTATTTAGAGAAGATTAATCTCTTCCACCAGATGTTTAGATCCCTCCGTGCATTTTAGAGAGAATTTGATGTGAAACCAAATGCAGCCATAATAACACAACAAACTCTTCGAGTATATACAAGTCAATATTAGGTTTCTCTGTTGCCACATAAAGTAGACATAGCCTGCTGGCAGTGGTGAGCCCTCATGAACGGGATATTGGCCCGGATTTCATATGTAGAAGATCATCGTCAATTACACTACTTCTACTAGCACTGATAATTCTGTACAGATAAGCTTGGTTCCGACTAAGCTCCTTCACGTCTACATCTGGAAGAGAGCTCCCTGAGTAATGCATTGAAAGCCATTTGTTAATATTGGTAGAGTTTCAAAGGTGGTTAAAGCTTTAACAAGTGGGCTTTTGCATTTAGTTGCACATTTGGTTGGACTGATCTATTTCCTGAGCAGGTGCTTCAAAGGAACCTGATTTAGATGTAGGATGCAGATTGTTTACTGTAAAGAACGATGTAATTGACAATCGAGTTCTCTTATGCCTCCATTCTTGTAGCCAGTATTAGTTGTCTGCTATTAGCTTTCACTGTCTTTATCTCGTATTTAATATCATTTTCAACAAGCGATTTCATAAGTCAGTCAAAAATACCTGCACTTGTTCTTCGTTCAATAGTTAGATGATCAAAAAATACAGTACCAGGTTCTTGTACAAGCACATAGTGATCTCAAACTTCTTATGCTCCATACCATTTTTTCTCTTTTTTCGTTTTAGTTAGTGTTGTGTCTCTGTTCCGATCAAAAAACAATGCAGTAATTTCCTTATCTCCTAAACATTCAGATTGGATGAAATTGTTGGTATTGGTATGAAGTTGTTTTCTGTTCTCCCAAATAATTTCTTTCATTCAGCATCCAAAATGTCGAAAGATGAGGTTTCTTCATCCAAATTGCGTCTGAAATTGAATTTTTTTCTTCCCTCTTCTCGTTTTGTGACTCTTTTTGTAATCTTGTTGCCTTAAATTCGATCTTAATATATTTGACATTTTTTAATCATTTGACTTGTTTTTATATGCACTTATCCAATTTTCATGTTAAGCATAATTCTTTGGTTAATAACAAATTCATGCTCTCGACGTAGCACTTTCATACTCTTTGCATAATTGCAATCTAAGAGATCAGCAAACTAGTAGTCTGCTTTATCCAAAAGTTGAGCCAATAATGAGATAAACTTCTTACTCATAGTAGCATTCAATCCTTGGTTGATAACAAAGACGCTTCTTCCACCATTCGGAGTAATTTGGTATCGGTTTTAATATTCTTTTCGGCTGAACTAGGATATTGGCTTCTTTTAAAAACTTATCAAGGGCATCAGGAATAACCCTTGTTCCTCTTGTATTTATTGTCTTTTACATATTGAATATATCTTCCAACTTGGTGTTTTGTTGGCATCTTAGCACTGAAATAAATAATATACAGACACGTTTGTATAACACAGAAATAATACATGTGATGAGTGAATTTATAACACATTATAAAGGTCAAGCCATACAACGATTAATTTATAGTGCCCTCCGAGTAGTTTACAATTTTGTAATTCTTCAATCTAAAATTGGCCAAAGCTTAGATAAATAAAGAATTTAAGTGCAACTGTTCTTCCTCTACGAAAATTTCCCATTTCTAGCTCCAGAGACGAGAACTATAATAACTGAATACAACCAGCCTCACCCTACGGGAAAAATTTTTTTTAAGCTAAATTCTGCCCCCCAAAAGGGGGTCTTACGATTTTGAGGGACTTTTTTCTTCATTTCCAAATTTTGGTGTGTCTGCTCTACAATACCTGAAATGTGCCTTAAAATTGGTTGCGACAATATGCTCCAATGCATATTGTGGGTGTGCATATATATGCCTAAGCAGTCACCTGTAAAAATGAAACAGTTACCGCCCAAACTTATGAAGAAAAAACTATGGTTCATGGAATCAGCCCATTCTGTAAAGTGGTTATATATTCATTTAATGGATTTGACGACCTTGTGTTAATGACCACATACTTTTCCGTGAAAGGTGAAGTTTACTTTTATAAGGTCTGAAAATCTTGGAAGACAAAAGGCATTGCCAATTTAACCGTCTAATTATAATTTAGAAATGCAAAAAGTTTTTGATTTACATAGTCAAGCTAGAATGGATTTTATGAATTTTGCATCCTCTCCGAGAGCAGATGTGACGCACCTATCGGAATTGTAAAAGGAGCTTCTACTGATTTCATAATGCAGAGCTTAGCTACTATAGTTGCAACATTTTCCTTTTAACCGCATAATTATTATTTCAACATTACAAAAATAATTTCGAATTACAAGGTCAAGCTAAATTGGAATATACGAGTTTTCCATTCTCTCCGATAACAAGGGTGATGCGTATAGAGCCAGTAAATACTCGTACGTAAACATTTTTTGGCTTGTAAGAGTTCTTAGCTAGTAGCAATATTTCGATTTTAACCGCATATATATATATATATATATATATATATATATATATATATATATATTAAGAAAAAGTATTGCAGTAACACAATTAATTATAGGGTTAAAATGCTATTTTTGGCAAACAGTCTTCCTCAAAGCCTGCGAAAGGAGCTCTTCTCACATAAACGAGAAGGTCACACTTATAATAGGCGTTCTCTCAGATAGTGTTTTAACCGCATAATTAATTGCGTTACTGCAATCATTTTTCTTAATATATAAGGTGTGGCAAAGATTGAGGTTAAAAAAAAATTCCATTCTCTTAAACGAGCAAGCAGCACGTAACAAGCACTTTGCGGTCAATAAGTAGGCTTTCTATTCTACGCAGAGTATTGGCTTCAAATGCGAGTAGTCCTGTATGTAAATATACCTGCATATTTACAATAGTTTTAGCTTTATTATATGGATCGCTGGTTACAAATATGTGTTCAAACTTCTCTTGGTCAAAGTCTGTATTTGCTCAGCTGCTTTATAGACTCCCGTTTTCTGATTAATCTTTCCCAAGACGCGAATGTTGGTTTATGCCTGACCTCTTATTGACTCAGGTGTTCGATCTTATATCTACTTTCCGTGTTCCCGCGCACGACTCTACCGACTGCTTGCTTCATCTCTATATATAAAAATTAACATATGTATTTTCATTTCATTATTCTCTATACGAATTAACATATATTTTTATATCTCTATTCTCACATTAGACATTATTTCCGTTATTTACAGCCTATCTATTATATAACCTAAGCACCACAAATCGTCATTAAATAAAGCATGAACAAAGCACCCTTAAATAAAGCAAGCAAAATGCGTCCTTTAATAGACCTGCGACCATCTGTCTCTAAATAAAGATGAATCAAAGTACAGACAAGAGATTTCAGACTCTGGTTCCAAAGAGTACCAATGAGTCGCCCCCAAATTAAATATCGTGTACAAGCGCGAATTCAGAGGCCACTAATCGAATTAATCAACTCGCTGTGTTAACGGGACCATCCATCATTTACCCAGTGATTGTCAAAGACTTAGTATATGTTAATAAGTAATATACTAAAAATATAGTATTTTTACTCATATCGGAGAAGGAGGAGTCGTAGGGTATAAGACGGCCTCCAGGGTAAGAATTTTAGTTTTTATTGAAAAGAACATATTTTGTTATCTACTTAATTTAATCTTCTAGTTTGTTGTTTACTAGTAGCTGAACCTCATTCATATATTGCTATAGAACTTTTTTCTATTATCTATTAATGAAATTCGTAAGCTAATTTTAGTATTAGTTAAAAAAAATATCTGCAGCTGTTTTAATTTCATTTAAGCAGCAAATAATTAGTAAAAGTATGCTCATTTTAAGAAAATAAGATTTTGAGAAACAGACGAAAAGGAAAAGTTAAAGACATGTTTTTATTCAATCATTTGCATTCCATATTTTTCTGCCCGGATTTCTTCAATATCCACTATATTTATATATATTTTTATATTTTAACTTCCAGGTCCCCCCTTGATTTGGAAAATGGAATATTATCTTACGTACTGAGAGGTATCAAATCTAGCTAAAATCCACGCTTTTTGAAGATGATAATTTTTCTATACCCTATACTGAATATAGGGTTTTCAAATATTTATTCAATTTGTGAGGAGCAAAGTTTCTTCATAGTTAAATGTATGATTCAGAATGAGATTTTTTGATACATGGGTGAAATATATACTCTAATTACTTGTATAAGCTATTAGCAATAATTGTTATATAATTTGAAGCACTATTATTCTTATCATTAGTACATTACTTTAGGAAGCACTACCCCAAGCGTGGTAATACTAAAAATATTGAATTGTAAGTTTGTGTGATGTTTAATGAAACATAAATCTTAATCTCAAAGCACTTTAACTTATGATGCTACACAAATGGGCGATACACTGAGATTATTTTGGGAAAGGATTAAGACAAAGTAAAACCAATAGCTCTAACAAAGTGGAACCTGAATCAAATTTATTAGTGAGTAAATTATAGATCTGATGCTATTCTAACTAATGGAAGGTGGAGAAAATCGTTTCAGAGCATTTTTAAATGTATGATATCAAACTTAGGGTGTATCAGAATTATCTACCCGAAGAGAGAGAAATAAAAAAGATCATTCGTCCCAATAGTATAAATTATAGACTGTATACACTGTATAAATTACCCTTGGTAGCAGCAATTTGTATTGGTTGATGTAGTGAATATTTTTAGAATTTCATAATTTGCTCGGCACTCATTCGATATGTAATTTGGCAGTTTTAAACGGGGTAAGGATTAATTGAGTGTTGTCCTTAGCAATTTAAATGTTCAGGCTAGCGGCTTTGTTAGTGCTAAGATGTCTACCGTATATATTGAATAGAGGATTGGGTTTCGGCAGCCTCTTTGGTGTAATCTGGCTTTCAATTCAAATTTTGGCCTGTTTTTATTTTCCATGTGCAAAGTAATACAGCTTGCTCTATTGAATAACCACATATGTCCTTTTTCAGTGTTCCGCTTAGTCTTAATGTAGGAAATTATATTGCATCAATATTTGCCACACATTTTCAAAGATCTAATGGATCGTGCCAGAAAATATTCACATAATTCCCTTCATTGTTTTGCTTGCACTATTATTTCCATCATGGTGCAGAGTTCTATTTATGTTTTTTTCGTTTTCCTGAACTCCGATTTCAAATAGTTTCAAAGTACCTTATTTTCCACAAGGCTAAAAGGACTCCTGTAAAGAATCTTTTCTAATAGATTTCCGTCAATTTAAAAATGAGAGATTTGGCGGTAGCTTTCATTTCTCATTCAAGGTTTAACCATTTTGGATATGATAATCATCTTGCAATTTATGGGCTGGGCTTTGGTATAATTCTATTTAGTTATCCCCACATGATTCGTTTCTTTCTGATGAAAATAGATTAGTGCAGTCAATTATTCCATTGTATTTGGTGTACCATCGCCTTCCCACTTATTTATTTATGCTTTCACCTGGTGGTATGTATGTATCCATTGAATAATGGATTTAGCTCGTCGATAATTTGCTTTTCAAACTCTATATCTAATTATTCGTTCTTAACTTTGCTTATGTTGAAAACATTGCTTCACATTTCGCGGAATTTTCTTGCTATATCCTCATTTTCATTTTTCAGTTCTTCGTTTTACCCTGTATTACAATTTTTTTAAGCGGTGATCTACTCAATTTTTTACTGTATTGCAGAATTCTTATGATCTAGTTACTCAATAGCCTACTTTAATCTCTGCTACTGTATTCTAGAATTAGTTGTGCTAGTTCTTCTTTTAAATCTCCTTTATCTCTGAGGTATGTCTCTTGAGTGCCCTCTTCGAAGCAGATCTGGTATATTTCTCTTAGTTTATGGTGAAAGTTTTTCATTAGCTTAGTCCATATTGAAGGCTAAATCTGTTTGGTATGAGGTTTCCTCAGATTGCGTTTCTGTCTGCTCTTATCATAGTGTCATTTATTTTTTATAGCTTCTCATCCATTTTTTCTGAGGCAAGTTTTCCTGTTCGGTTAGGAAGTATTATTATTATTTCGATCTGTTTAAGAGGCTTCCCTGTTTACTTTATTTTTGATTTTTTTTCGATGCTCGTGATTTGGATGGAGTTACTGTTTATCTCGTCTAAGTTTGCTATGTGACCGCTACATGACATGAATTCTGGTTTAAAGTGGTAATTGTGCGGGGTAAGACAGTTTACTAGAAAGACATCGGCTGAGCGTCCGGTTATGTAGGTTGGGATTACTAGCGACAGGCATTTGATAATATTCTGTCCAAATAGGATTGTTAGGCACCTTATTATTCCATTACTCGTTTGGTAACCTGATTATTGGCCTCATACAATGATGTCTAGCAAGATGTTACGGAATAATCTAGGGAAAGATGTTTTGTATAGGCAAAATCTTTTTCCCAAGGGTTGTTATTAGGTATCTAGGATTATATATACGAGCTCCATCTTGACCTCTATTGCCAGATATAATTTTTCTATGTTTTTGATCTTTTTATATTTTATGCCCTTTAAAATTGCGATAGCTGCTCTATCTTAGCGTTGATGCGTACCATAATAATTATTTTTCTGAATGTATTTCCCTATTGCACCATCCGTTTTTATTAAATTGCAGGATTCTCATATTTGTTATATGCTTGATAACTCTTATTTTACTGCCTTTTTCTATGCATATACTCGTATTTAGAGTCTGTTTTTTTTCTTGCTGCCGTACAATTCTATTTAGTTTCTCCACATCATTCGTTCCTTTTTGATGAAAATAGATTAGTGCACGCAATTATTCAGTGGGTATTGGTGCACCTCCGCCTTCCTACTTATTTCTTTCTGTTTTCAGTTGGTGGTATGGATGTATCCAATGAATAATTGATTTAACTCGTCGGTAACTTGCTTTTCAAACACTTGTTTTTTTATTTTTCTTATAATAAAATTTACTTTTTTTCCCTTATTTTTATTTTGTATATTTTCGCCTTCATATTTCATGTTGTTTTCCTAGTTTCCTCGTTTTTTACCTCGTTAGTCTGGCTTTTGTTTTGCTACGGAGATTTTAAAAATTGCCGAAGAATTTGGTTCTTGGATCTGTAAATGTAGGAACCAGTTATCTTTTGCCACTAAGTTCAGTGATTTCTCGTAGCAGCCTTGGTTTGCCAGGTTTTGGATGTGAGCGTAAATAAAGCACGTCACTAGGGCCAAGGTAGTGCACCGGAGATTTGCCGAATTTGTTTCTTTTCAGCTTGGGTCAGTTATTTGTTAGAGCTTCGTAAGTTTAATTTTTTGCTATTCTTTTATCTTCTTCCGTCTTCTTCTGTATATCTTTTCTGAGTTAGCAGTTTTAACCCATTGTCTGTGCTCCTCGTGGCAGTTTATTATTAATTTCTTCACCTTGTTGTATTCCTCGTGCCTATTGCCTTCTTGAGCGCATTCAGAGCAATTCATTTTGTCTTTATTTGAGCAATTCTTTGTCATGTATTCATTCATTCTCTTGCACGTAAAGAATATCAGAATAACGTAAAGCATCTCTCTCACTTTTTTAATCCTTTCTATTGGCATTCTCCTATTGTAGGGAAGGAATCCATCGTTTGCTACTTCACTTCCATTTTGGTGGTCTCTAAATTTATTTTGAAGAAGTGGATATGGTTCTAAACTTTACCAACATTTTAATCTTTGGCAATATCTATTGTTTTTCCTGTTCGTTTTTTATTTTTTTCCTGTTCAGAAGAGTTCGCCGTCAAACTTTCAATTTTGAGTCCTACCACATTGCGGTTAGCCGTTACTTAGGAATTGGAGGGTGTCACGACACACTCTAATTTTGTTCTAAATATCTGGTCCCTTACTTGAAAGAAGGGTATATACATCATTGTTATCTGCGCATATTGCGATCTACTAATTATACCCAACCTTTTATGACGAGAGTAAACTCGAGTTCCGCGAATGTTTCTCGCAAAGCTTTAGGTTTGTTGGTATGGAGTGTCTTTGAAGCACATTGTTGTGGTGGATTTTTTCGGGCGTAAAGACCTTTCTCCCTAACGCTCCGAGCTACTTTAGCTATGTATTTTAGCCAATGGATGGGTGGTCCGTTTAGGTTTCCCCAGGAGATGACTCGGTAGACTTAATGATAAGAAGTGGTTGAATTAATGGCCGATCCAAGGGGTTTGGTTAGCAAAGTTGCTTCCAGCATATACAGGGACAGGTTTGAAAATCTTTTTGAGGTCCTGGGTGCGCCCTGTCGGTAAAGGGCTGATGCTTTTCGATCAGTTGCAACCATGTCCATAGACGGTAATACTCTGATGCTAGATTCTCTAATGGGCTACTCCTTGAACTTAATTTCTTTGGCGCTCAAAATTATATCCTCTTACTCAATGACATAGTAGCAGCGAGCTGATGAGAAACAGTTTCAGTCACTGGAGTATCATTGCATTAGCGATAAATTCTTTTATTTTTAAATGGTCATGATTGTCTTTTTATTCCCATTAAAAATGTAATTAGTGCTTTTATTAAAACAGTACAAAACTCTTTCAACCCTGTTATTAAGGTTTTTGATAGCATGGCTCGAAAACCTTGTTGATTTAATAATACCAAATATGAAAGCAATAAGTTTATCATTAAATGGATAATTTTTCTTAATAAATGTTTCTGCATTATAACAACCAAATAAGCTATTAGAAATTGAATGTCCCAAAAACTAGCAATGAGCAAGAAGGCATATTTTTATGGTTAAATGAAAGGAATAAACTTGAGTAAATCGGTAAACTCACTGTTAGTCTCCTTAATTTGGGAGAGGTTGTCAATAGATATTTTAAGTATAGTGCATTATCTGGTGAAGTAGAATGAAATTAACTATATAACCTTAAATTTCATTGGAATTTTGTAGTTCATTCGAATGTGTCTTTAAAAGCTAAAGGTGTACATTATAGTGATAAAGATACTGATAACATTAATATCTAAAATTTCAGAAATTCCCTTTTACTCTTCAACTTTGGAAGTAAAACGAATTTGTTTGGAATATTAATATTATTGTAACAAGACAACCTAAGGCTGCAAATATTCTCCCTACAAATGAGACGCTTAAAAATAAGACCAGGCAAAAGGTACGACTCTATTACATCAGGTGAGTCTCATTTAGGTGCAATACAAACATAGGAGAGGAAAGCCAAAAATTACACTTTGGTCAAAATTTCTTTAAGGAAACTACACCTAGCACCAACTCTCACACGTTTTATTAATTTGCAGGTTTGCCAAAATCAAAAGGAATTTATAGAGTAGTGACCATAATATAAGGTTCAATAAGAACAATTGTGTTTATTATAGAAGTTTAACAAAACGTTGAAACTATATATTATACACAAATTTAGATATATCTAATATCTATCTTTCCTAAAAGTGAATGAAATAAATATTCCATAATTTATGAGGAAATAAACAAACTATCTTCCAAATGGCATTGGTAAAAATTTAAGGTTAACTTAGATAAACAATGTAATATGGAACAAGAACAAAAAGGAAACACCTACTATTAATATTTTGGTTTTTTTAATCTCTCCTTCACGTCCCATCTCCAAACGTTTCCTATATGCAAGGGGTGGTCAGTCCACCTCAAAAGAGGTTGAACTAACAATGATTGGAGATGTAGAAGAGCATTCTGTCTAATAAACTACTTGTGGATTTCAGCGTTGACAGTCCTTTGTAGGCCAAAAAGTGGACCAGGACTGGCAGTAGAAATCACTCTCCATACCATTACACTGCCTCCTCTATATCTCACACTCTTCTTCATGCATGCACCAGATAACTTTTCGCCACATGTTCGTTGGACGTACATCACGCATAGAAATTAATCACATTAACCTTCTATTCTTCACTAAATTAACCTGCAAACCAGTTTCATTCTCTTCAAACGACATGTTCGTGATCATAAGGAAGACGGGCTCTTTGATTCTTCTTGAAAATCATAGGCTGAAATAAAACAACAAAACTTTATGGACCAACACTAAAATTAGTTTAGGTTAGGCTTCACTCATTCGACTACCAAACTCTGCACGCTGCTGTTTTTTGTTGCACCTGTGCAGTTTATTTATCTTTGTATAAGCCGCGACTGACATAAATGAGTTTGGAAGAAAGCGAAATTAGAGTGTTCATTCACTATTGCTACAAACGAAAACTTTCTACAAGAGTTACTGTGAGGGAAATTTTCGATATTAATGGAGAAGCCACATTCAGTCAGTCGAAGGTCTCAAGGTGGTAGAGAAGTTTCAACTCCGGCGATTTTATCCCCTAAAAATTAACCACGTTCTGACCGCAAGGCTTTAGTGGCAGCATTAAAAGTTAAACCTTAAGCAAGTGGCCTTGATCTTGCGAAAGATTTTGGAGTGTCATTCCATCAGAGTGTGATAACTGATCAGATCAACTAGATTTTGTTGTCAAGAAGCCCCTATTGCAGCCCTATTACCTTACTGAAACACAGGTTGTCTGTAGAGTAGAGATTTACAAGTAACTTCTCAATAAGCCAATGGACGAGCAATTCTGGAGGCAAAGTGTCATATCACATGAGAAGTGGGTGAGAAAATGGGTACCGCAAGGTGAATAACTGTCCTCTATTCCACAACGGATCTGCTAGGCAAGAAGGTCATGATCTCTGCATTTTGAACTTGTTCCACATAGTTGCACCATTTACGATAAACTGTATTTATAGCTACTACACCGCGTGTACACAAACTAAAGAAGGAGTATCCTGCTTTGCTCAATCCAGTTAAATTTTTCCCGCAAGATAATGCGAGACAACACACTGCCAGGTTGACTATTGAGAAGTTCAAACAGATGGACGGTATAGATATTCTTCTACATCCACCATTTAGTCCCGATGCTGCTCCAAGGGACTATGGGCTATTCTGCTCAACCTTCGACTCAACAGTTTTGATGGAGCGAAGGAAGCTTGTTTAGAGTTTTTTGATTCCAACAAGCTGACTGGTATCTGGCACAGATTCGGATGCTGGCTGAGCGCTAGAAGATTAAAGAGAATAATGGACCTTATTTTCAAGAATAAATGTTGGTTTACTCCATAAAATTCTAATTTTTCATTGCGCTTCCTAAGTGTCTCGAGTCTTTCGGTCCAACCATAAAATATTGCATTCAAATCAAGTTATCTCCTTTTCTTGGTGCTCCTGTGGGGCGTTTCACATTCTCAAATTCCTTAAGACTTCCCATTTCGATATTCCACGTTCCTTATTCCAAGGAGCAAGGGAGATCCTATACCTTAATAGTCTCGTTGCCTTCTGTCTTTAGTAACAACGGAAAAGAGGTAATGAAGAATAGCCACGTATTTTGTTGTTTTAGCGAAAAGATTTCTCCCTTATTTCTTACTCTAAACCACAAGTCATTTTCTTTCTCATGAACTTCAATTTTTCCTAAATAAGTGATTTAGAATTAATCCGTCTTTATGTAACTTGAGATTTTATCTTGCCAAAAGTTTGGAGGTTGTTTTTTATATTACGATTCTACCTAATGGTTCCATTGAAACAATTTCTGTTTGGAGAATGCACATTTATGGTAGTAAGAACGATGGCTAAATGGATGATATGCATACACCCTCGGTAATTATACATTTGTGGTAAATGAATTAATTACATATATATATATATATATATATATATATATATATATATATATATATATATATATAAATTCTAATAATTAGTTGGACCTCCTTTTTGCTTTAATTATAGTCATAATTCTTCGTGTACTAGATTTCACAAAATTTTCACAAAATTTGACTATCGTTCCTTACTCAGTTTTTAATTTCATAAAATTTTGTTTGATTTCTAATGGTGGTATTTTTTATGGCATTTCCAATCACTCTCCAAAAGTGTTCTATTTTATTTGTCTTTTCTTTATGATAACCACTCAAACAGGTTGATATCCATTTCCAGAAGCCAATTCTTGGGGCCGCTGTCGTGCCGAACTATAACTTCGTTTAGGTTGTTGCGGGATGCATTTCTAAATACATGGCTCTTAAATTTGAAAAAACTTGTTGGTATTATGTATGGAGTTCACTTTTTTATATCATAATAACATGAAATGTGCTTTAAATGTTTAAAACTTGAGGAAAACTGTTACATTTTTAAATAAATTTTAATTATATTTAAATGGAATTACCTGTAGCATGAAAAACAAATGAAATTGTCTTTCTTACATATCTGATGATTACTTTCATCTCGGTTAACTTTAGACCATTGTTCCTGTTAATTACTTCAAACGTGTATCTCTTGGCCTATATATCTACGCATCATTAACTTAATCTTTAAATCTCTTTCTAACAGGTAATATTTACGAATTTGAAGCTAAACTGATGTTGTGTTACGATATTTGCCTTTTTTCTGCCTTGATACAAAAGATTTGGTCTCTTTTTATCATTTTCTAGTGGTTTTGAGAGCATTGCATAAACATTTTATTTTTCAAGCACTTTCTCCTCTATTGGACCCTAGATCAGGAAAAGTTGTATTTAGCTCTTTGCTTTTAAATGAGATTTTAGTTTTGGTTATCTTACTCATTTATAATGATATTTAATACATAATATTTACAAATTTAAGCTGAAACATAATGAATATTTTTTAGATTCTTATTTTAGAATACATACCATTTTATTAATTACGCAACATTTATTAAACTACTAAGTAATTTCAAAGATATTAACAAGCGGGTTTCATAATACCTCTCGCTTAGATCAGGTACAATCATAATCTTGTAGGGATGCATCTGGAGAGAACTGTGCAAGATTCTGCGAACACTTTGAATAGACATGTGTAAGGCAGATGCGTGTTTTCGTGCGGAACGTCTGTAAGACTGCTGTTTTAAAGCTATCACAGCTGTAATAATTCCTTGCCCTGTCGTGGTCCTAGGACGGCCATGACTTTTCTTGTTTAAAGCCGTTATGTTTGTCTAAAGTTAGAAACCCACCGACAAATTGTTTTTCCATCCGTTACTGGATCATGACGACGAAGCTCAAAGTGTCTTCGGAAGTAACGTTCCGTCGTTACGACGGAACGACCCTTCTTAAGAAACTCTTTTACAACCAATGCACGATGCTCTCCACTCCAGGCCATGGTGAGTACTACCTGAAACTATATAACATTTAATATACTTTATAGAGAAACGAAGTTTTTGTTTTTTCTTTTATCTTCAGGTGATTTTTTGGTTAACCTTTGAAATCGAGGAAACCTTTCTGCCCCACCCTGTCTATATATATGTAATATATATATATATATATATATATATATATATATATATATATATATATATATATATATATATATATATATATATATATGATTACATTTATATGTACAAAGCTCATTTACTTCCTATTGATTCTTTAGTTTATCGATGTATGCTCAAACCTTGTTTACCTAATGAAATACATTGACTGATCACTCTCTTATGGAGGAAATGTTTCCAAGAATAGGAGAGTTGTATGCCTTCCCGGATCCTAGCGCCTCTAGGAGTTTTCTGTTGGGATCACTTTGGCGATTTATCTTATCGACCTTTTTAATTTGTCTAACAACACCAATCGTATTAAATTTTGAAAAAATATATTATAATATCTTGTTAGTCATTCTTCTTAAAATAAATAATATAAATTCGTGAATGAAATCGTTTCGGTAATCGAGTACAAAATTTGCGGTGGCTGGACTCAAACGATAGGAATCTGTGAGAGAAATAATAATTTAATTCAGAAATTACACTCTCATATTCTCAGATCCATTAAATCTAATTCAGTTTTTGTTTATTAAATGTCCAACAGAGAATGAGAAAACAAGAGAAAATAATTCTTCTCGAAAAAAAATTCTTATTAGCAAATCGATTAACTTCGTTATTTATTGATCAACTTATCCATATAATTTTCAGTATTTAATAGAACAGGACATAAATACAAGAAACTAGATGAGTTATTACTAAATAAAGACCACCTTTCTTATTTCTTTTTAAAAACAACCTTAAAAAATTCAAGAAATTGAGCAATAATTACATACCATCACCCAAACGAGATCACAAATTTGATTAGGGCATTTTTAAAACACGACAATCACGAAATCTGAGTTTGCCATTATATTGCCGACTGCCATTCTGGTCACTGACTATTTTAAATTTCTATTGAATTTGTACTAATTTCGTTATTGCACCGAAATTAAGTAATGGAATAAAATTATTCAAAACTGTTGATTATTTGTGATAGTCATATTAGAAGCAAAGCTATTTTATTGGCATTGGGGAGTATAAGAGATAGCCAGTTTATTTTTCTAAAATGAAATTATCGTAGGTTGATGTTAGATCTCAACCTTTTCTAAATTCCTCAGCCCGAGAGAGAGAGTCATATGGACGGATTAGTCCACTATGATCATGGGTGAAATAATAAATACAAATCAGAGGGCAATTAAGTTTCAGAGTGCAGTTTAGGTTGGCCAATGCTTAGCTATCTTGAAAGGTTGTAGAGTAATAGAAACGTAGTACAAAATATATTTTACCACTATGAAAATAATATATTTACAGAATTAAAATGGGTTTTACGTAAGGTATATAGACATAAGAGACCTACACAAGTCTTGGCTTCAAAGAGCAACCTGGGTGGTGTCGATCACCAGAAACACGAACAGACAATGACAGATGGGAAGCTCAAATGGCCTTGAGCGCACGCGAAGCTTAGATAAAAGAAGCTCAAGAAAGGAGGGAGGGGAGCTTTCACAGGAGAGTTAAGCGTTGCGGTTACCTCGAAGATTTGTTCGAGGAAGTAATCCTGCCTTGTTAAAGACGGCGTAGAGTCCACAGCCTCTTGTTAAACGACTATTAAACGAGATTACCTCAGATCTTGCCTTCGGATTTAAAATAGCGAAACGAGAATTTAACATGTCGCGTTCGGGTAACGGGTACCAACGAGTATGGGGTTGACTCCCTCTAGTTCTAGGAGAATACACGGAGCTCGACGTTTTCTGCCAGGGTTCGCGCGGAACTAACGGGGATTGCGTGGTCAGCTCATCGAAGTTTTCAAAATACTTCGAGGGTTCGACAATGTTGACTACCGGGATATTTTCACACTCAGTGGGAACAGAACGCGCAATCATGGCTTCAAACTTGAACTGAAGCGTTACAACCGCAATCTATGTGGAAATTTTTTCACTTACAGTATCTGCGGTAAGTGGAACGCACCTGCAGTGGAAGTTGTCAACAGTGAATCTGTTGACCAGTTCAATTTAGGACTAGACAAATTCTTGAAAAGTGGCCGTTTAGGAACTTAAAACAATTAAGCAGCCATCTGCCTGCTTGATTGCTAGGGTACTTCCTTTCCTTGTTACTCCTTGTTACAGGAAGATGGCAGATACTCGCGGATACTCGTGGGCACTGGCGATTACTGCTGTCCAGGTCTGGCGTTGAACGTTTTATAGGGGTGGAACGGAGGGGATTTTCCCCTCTCCAGAATGGAGAGAGAGGGTTACATTTGGCAGTCGCTTCGCCGGGCTAGGTGGACTTTGTTCGATTCACGCCATCGCTTGATAATCCATGGTGGAAGTTTTCGTGCTCTTAAGCACATCCCAGGCTTCCACAAAGTCGGGCCTCCAGTCCATCAGTGTTTTCGCGATTTTGCGCCTCAGTTAGCGTGGATTAAAAGGGGTTGACCTGGTGTGTCTTCTCTCTCTCTCTACTTAAAATAGACGACCGCGCGCATTTTTTTTCTCTCTCTCTCCCTCTCTCTGACAGAAAGTTACAAAGAACTTTCTCCAAATTTTAAGATAATTTAAATTTATGTGGCATTTAATATATCAGGTAATTCTTTATGGTGGTTTTGAAAAATAAGTTATAAAAACACGTTTTGGACAAGAATTTATGAAAATAATAAACGGTCTAAGTTGGTAACTGGTTGCGAAAAATTTCACGAAATGTATTTTATTCCTTTTCTATATTTATCCAAGAATTGCCTCGTAAAAGGTTTACATGTGAGTGATGTTTATGTGAATAAATACCGACGAATAATCTCATGCATCAGTAACTATACACACACGATTTTAATAATGATTCAAATCGACATCCCTCCAAGCAATTTCTAATTCAATTAATAAAAAAAACCCCTCTTAACTGGAGGTTGCTTGCTTTCACCGAAAAGGAGCTACCAAACAAGAAAACACAGTGATAGAATATACATTAGAGTCCCAATTCATGTTTTTCCATGTACTGTAATGATTAGGTTCCATAAGGCCGTATCCTTTTCCAAACTGATCGGCCTATTTTATATGGTCTTGAAGACGATTTAAAAGAGTTCTAAGCCTCAGTTTACACTACTATGATATGCTACTCTGCAGCTAGAGTAAGAAGATTCTAAATCAATACACAATACACAAGGAGAAGGTGGAGTAATATGCAGAAAGTAAATTGTTTTATGGCAATATATATGGAATCACGATGTTGAATATCAAACTATCTGAAACAATAAAACGAAAGCTCTAACAGCCCTTATTTCCATCTCAATTGCACAGTTTTCTATCAAATACATTAAAGAAATTGAATACAAACGATTGTTTAAACGCCCTAAGAGCACAATGCTGGTGTCTTCGCGATATTGATGTAAAATTGCTAATTCTTTATCGGCTTCGCAATATATATATATATATATATATATATATATATATATATATATATATATATATATAAGGCTCAAATCAGTCGTGATTTATGCGGCCCGATATTTGTTCCATGGTAACGGATACAAATACCCTTTCAATTCCTTCTGGTTATGCCAAAACATAAATTTTTCGTGAAAAATCAAGCAGATTTTAACAACAAGTCTCATCATCTGATTTAAATCTCAATAGGGAAGAGCAATTTAGTGCCTAGATATCTAATAAATAGTTTAATAAAGAAATTTTATAATGAACCTTTTTGGTCCCGGTTAGAGAAACATTTAACTAGGTCAAAGTAAACTAATGGCTTCAAATTGGAAGTCAAATGAGAAAAAAATGGCTCCATTTTCCTTAGGGACATTATAAGCAAGTCCTCAATATTTTCTCTTTTCCTTAAATAATCAAATATTCCCATTACTCATTTATTTTGAGCCAAATGGGGACTCATTTACAAAGAGAAATATTCTCGTAAATATAATATGATTTTATTTATCATAAATGCAAATGGGCATCAACCGAAACATAGCACCATTTGCAAATTGATTCATCAAAAGCTTCTTTATACATGTTTTCCCTAAATTGTAGATGAATTCTGTTTCCTGTGTTTCTCTCCACCCATATTTTATCTGACAAACCATAAGTGGTTTTGGATTATAGTCTTCTTATTCCCTCGCTCTTCTCGTTGACCCATAATTTCTGTTCAGTTTGGTCGTAAGCGCCCTATCTTCGAGTTCAAAAAACAATTTATCTTTCCCATAAGACTTTAGAAATTCATCCAATCATTTTCTAAAGTTCCCTCCATAATTAACACCAGAGTTGATAAACCTGATTAATTTGTGATCATGAATTCTGATTCTTATATTGACGAAATAAAATTCCTCCTCAATGATTAAGACAGTTAAGAGTCTTCGCGGTGATCCTTTTAGAAGCAAAACTTCATCTTTCAGTAAATAACTTGCAATGATATTAAAACAGGATACGGCACTTTCGTCTGAAATCCTTTGGTAAAAAGAACTTTTGTCTTAAGGACTTTGTTCTAAAAGAACTTTGGTCTAAAGCAACTTTGGTCTAAAGGAACATTGGTCTAGAGGAACTTTGATCTAAAGGAACTTTCGTCTGCATAATGTAATAGATATATATATAAATACTTAAAAAAATATAATTTGAGTGCGACTTTTTTTTCAATTGTTTTATGCATTATTTACCATTTGTGATGAAATAATTACATTAGCTTTGAACAAATTTATATATGTTTAATAAAAAAGGGTTTTTATATAGGGACACGTAGAAGACCAGTATTAAACCCTTATTTTTAACAGTGTTGATTCATATTAAATCCTAAAAACTGACATTTTAAATAAAATGGGGGGGGGGTAACTTTGGCTACTATTTCAGCAATTGCAACCTTGTCTTATGGATAGTCTTATATTTATTACACAATCCGTAGAAAATGTAATAAATTCACAAAAATCAAATAGGTAGCCAAAGTATTCATATATTATTCTAAATCATTATTAACGCAATCAAGTATTCTATACACATGCTTTACTTCCATGTATTGTGAAATACATATAAGTACAGCATGTGTGCAATGCGCGTGCACATGTTTACATGCAACTAGATGTTTCATCAATGTAATTTCAGTTTGAAGGCCATAAAAACTCATCCCCTTCCTCGCTACCCTCTTATTGGCTTCTGTCATGGGCAAGTATGAGAGGGATTTGTAGGTTATTTTAAATTGAAGATCTTTATGAATTGTAAACAGAGCTTTTCTTTTCCTTTTTATAGGGGGGGGGTGACTCACGAGAAAGCTTTTAATCCAACTCTTCCGGAAAAATTTCCAAGTCAATTAAAAAGAAATGAGATGACAATTAAAAGATTAGGGAAACTGGGATACTGGTTTGTTTCCAGATCAGAGGGCAAATATGAGAAGATTACCACTTAGTGGGTAATTAGCATAAGGGTATAGTCGGTCAAAATTCTTTCTCCGGAAGTTCAGCACTCCCAATGACCTGCCTGTTCATAAAGAGTGTCATTATTCTCTTGTCGAGTACCCCTCGAAGTCCACACCAGTAGCAGGCTCACTCAAAATAAGATCTAGATCTCGCATAAATAGTTTATTTCTAAATTTAATTACCTCTTTAACCTATTATGAATTGTGATATTAGTTTTTGTGAAAACCAAAAGACAAAAGGATAAATTGTGTCATAATGGATATTGTTACACAAAAAACAATTTAACAAAATGTGTAAGCTATTGGCGTTGTGAAGATCGTAAGTGTTCTAGTCGTCTTGTGTTAAGCCAAAATAAAGTAATTAAATGTTCAGATCATACTCATGCGGGCAGTAGTGCAAAAATTTATGTTTTCAAAGCAATGAACACTATTTAACAAAAGGCTAAAACAACGTCTAACCCTCCACCTGCCATTATTTCTGAAGTAATAATTAAAGTGCCTGAGTGTTCACAAGGTGTTCTTCCTTCGAATGTAAATATAACCAGAAATATTAGGTAATTAAGAAACAAAATGATCCCTATACTCCCGACAACATTGAATGAAGTGGACCTACAAGGTAGATTTAGCACAACTATTCAAGTTGAAAACTGACTAATTCATGATAGCGGAAAAGATGATAAGGAACGATTTCTAATTTTTGAAACACATTCCGCTTTACGTATACTAGCTTCCGCTAAACACTGCCATGTTGATGGTACGTTTAAAAGATCTCCTCGATTTTTTAATCAAATCTATACTATTCCTGTTAAAATCCATTGGGAAATTCATTCACCCTCTTATATTTATTGTTTTATAAAACAAGAAAGAAGAAATTTACCTCAGAATGTTGTCAGCCCTTGCTGATTGTGGTGAACGTTATGGATTGAAAATTGAAATATCAGGTGCAAGTGTTGATTTTGAAATGGCTGCGCGAAATGCTTTTTAGCGTGTTTTTGGAGAAATCATGATACATTTCTGTTTTTTTCATTTTTGCCAGACTACTTGGAAAAACATCAATAGTTGGGTCTTTCTAGCCTTTATAATAATGATGAGGAATTTTATCTATTTTGCAGTAAGGTTAACGCCTTAGCATTTCTGCCTGTTGCTGAGGTACCAAATGGACTTGAACATTTGCAAAAAAGTGTACCTGACGAAGCTCTTTCTTTCATTAAATATATTGAAGAAAATTCTACTTTAGGCAAGCTTAGTAGAACAAATGGAAGGCGCTCTAAATCTTTCTTGCCCCCACTCGAATGGGATGTTTATGAACTGAATCTACAGGGTTCCACTCATACAACTAACTCTGTTGAAGCTTGACATAAGAGATTTAGTGTTTTATTGCGAGCCAAATAAAATATATATTATGTTGTTGATGCTTTGAGGAAAGAAGAGAATGTAATTAGAGCGAGAATTTTGCTGCTCGATATAGGAATAAGCCCGAGGAAGAAAAACTCCAATGCTGGAAGAGAAGAGAGACGAATCATCAATATTGTGGCAGACTGCAGCAATCGCTCTAGGGAGAATGACCTTCGGTGTATTGCTTATAACCTGGTTTCATTCGGAATGGATTTTTAAATAAAGAAACTTTGTTAATTTAAATAAAAAAGAATAAATTTTAGATAGTACTATTTTTTTCTAAAATACCTAGCTGGAAGACCTTTCAGACCAAAGTTCCTTTAGACCAAAGTTCCTTTAGACTAAAATTCCTATAAACGAAAGTTCTTTTAGACCAGAGTTCCTTTAGACCGAATTTCCTTTAGACCAAAGTTCCTCTAGACTAATTTTATTTAGACGAAAGATCTTTCGACGAAAGTTTCCCAATCTATTAAAACACAACCACCCAGATTAGTGAAAGAGATTTCTTCCTTAAAACCCATCTCTACCATATATATTTGTCCTGCCCAAAACTAATAAGCCGAATATAACCCTAAGACCTATAACTTTCCTCTCTAAATTGAAAAATAAGGGCAGTTATATAAGGTTGAACCCAATACCCCCTTTTTGTCATTATTCTTGGACTGATTATCGAAGCCAGTCAATTTCGAAACCTCTAACATAAATATAGAAATACATCCGAATATATTTAATAATATTTTTGAGCTCGTTATTCTATAGTGCTAAATTTACCTTTGAATATTTTTGTAGTTTTAAGAAAACTAATTTTGTATATTATTTTTAATACTCTATTATTGCTAAGCGTTCGTGTTGCAAATATGCAATTAAAGCTTGCTAATGACAACAAACGTCTGGGTTCTTAGTGAATTCCAACTATTTAAGTATATAAAATACCAGGCAATGACTTCGCTACTATGATTAAAATTTATAATCTAAAAAAAACAGCCATGGTTAAATTTATATAAGTTTTCTGAACTTCGCCAATTATAATAATTTTAAAAAGGAACTCTAAACTATGTCCCCCCTTTCTAAAAATCACGTTGCTAAAATATAGTTATAGATAAAATAAGAAAGCAGCGTTACTTAAATTTAAATAAATTTTCTGAACATCATTAATTGCAATTCATTTTCTTTTCAAATATTATAAAGCATTGAATAATCTTATTTATTTTTTTCCTGAACTAGACTATTTTGTTTTTTCAGACTCTAAAGAAATTCTTAGAAATTACCTTGATAAAAATTTAAAATAGACTTAAGTCATAACCAAACTAAGATTAAATTATTATTCAAATACTCCAAAAAGTTCAGTTCTTAAATTATAGAGTTAGTGATGATGATGATGATGATGATATTGATGATGATCTCCCACAGGTTAGCGCAAATTATCTAAATTATCATCTTTTCGAATTTCTTAGTGCAAGAGGTTAGGTGAGTCACAAAGATATATTTGATTTAGTAGCGACTTTATTATTTGGTGATCACCCGTGAAGAATCATATGTACTCGTATTTTAGATTCTTATCAAAGATTGGGAAATAACTACAAAACTAAATGTTTCCGTGCCGTTAGCAAGCTTCATCCGTCAACCAGTCACTACAATTGGTTAAGTATATATGTATATTTGCACAATGGACTTTAAAACATTAAACCCTCTGAAGATGTCATAAGTGAATAACGAAAGCTTATCATTAATAGAAAATTTCAAAAGAATATAAAAAATATGGTATCTTGAAATCTCGAGATTTTTCAAAGTTAAATAAGGAACTATTTAATCACTAACACTGGACTTTTAGGAAAGCATCATAAATTTGACAGTTTGAATTTTTTAAAGTTCTAGTTTCTAGTTCAAGTATAACTTTGTAAGTTATATTAATTTTATAAATGTAAGGCTATTATTCAATGTTTTGAAGATTTTTAAAGAAATGGATCAGATTTTACAAATAATTAAAATTGGTGAAGTTCAGAAATGAATATAAGTATCGATGCTTTGTGAATTTCTTAAAACCCAAAGAATTATAAATGGTGAAGTTCACAAAATTTATTTTTATATATCTTCTATAACTCTATGTGATAGAACGGTCTGAAACCGCTTAAATTCAGCCGCTATCACATGTTTAGAAACACATGCTACCCACGTGCATTTGCGAGAGGAAGCAGAGCGCGTTATAGCCACCATAGCAAATATTTAATCAAGGAGGTTCATTTCCCTGTTTCGCCTCCATACGTCAATCTCGCCAGATTGAGTTAGGCTTATGGGCAGATAAGGTATTTTCCCAGGCGCGACCGGGGCATTCCCCCGAAGTCCCCCACTAAATTATCACCTACGCCATGGAGACGGCTCCGGGTACTTATACAATAGCTTTACTCAATTAAATCAGATCACGATTATCTTCGCAAGGAATCACGCCGATCAGGTCTCCCTTGTGCACATATGAACTCTCTACCTCAAAAACCACCTTATTGTCCAGAAGAGGACAATATCCCTTGAGTGCCAAGGTTTGTGCCTTCAAGACGCCAAGTTAACAAGGCCCCCCCTGTTGTTCAGAAAGAGAACAACCTTATAACAGCCATTGTTCTTTGAGCCCGTTTGACAAAAGACGGTTCTCACACCCCCTCTGTTGTTCAGAAAGAGAACAACGTTAAAAGAGCCATTATTCTTTAAGCCCGTTCGTAAAGAAACGGTTCTTGTTTCCAAGACATCACGTCAGGATAATTTAATTTCCCCTTTTTAACGTTTTTCAAGAGAACGCTTGGTTTCAACAATAACCTCCATTGTTCATCCAGAACATCCCCAATTTGCTGTAACAAAGGTCGCTCGTACTTTCGATCCCCACTTCGCTCTCACTCTTCGAAGACAGTCCTTCCCCTTCGCTAAGGAGAACCCCCCAAAGAACCCTTCTGCTGGAAATCACCAGTGGACCGAAGATTCCTTCGCATCGTCTTCCCCTGCACAACAACTTTGTAATTACTTAAGCTGAGCATTACCTTAAATTATCTAACCTTTTGTCAACGCTACCCTGTGCTTCAAATGGTTTAGCGAACCATTCCCCTCCTTTAATTTTTATTTGTTTACTTTTTCAAATTTCTACAAATCTTAATCCTTGGATTAGTCAGATATTCCCACGACCCTTTCCATTCTCCGTTTATGTAAACATTTATTTTGTGTCTTGTTGATATTTTAATTAATAAAACTCTATTTTATTAATGATAGGCATATTATTTATCCTTGTGCTCCGTTCCACTTCTTAAGCATATTGAAGATAAATAAGCCTCTCCAGCCCAACCCCTTTTGGACTAACCTCGGTCAATTAGATTACCACGCACTCGAAATATTAGAATAATTCCCTCAACGAATAGTTATATATGGTATATCGTCGAGAGCCTATTCTACGACACTATATTTTAGCAACATGATATTTGAAAGTGGTGAAAGTTAGTTTAGATTTCCTTTTTAAAATTACAAGGCAATGGCTTAGCCACTTCCCCCTGCGGGGGAAGCTTGCGCTTCGCAACTAAGATTAAATTTTAAAATTAAAAGAGCAGCAATGGTTAAATTTTTATAAATTTTCTGAAATTCGCCAATTATAATAATTTTAAAAAGGAACTCAAAGCTAAATTTCCCTACTTTCAAAATATCACGTTGCTAAAATATGCTATAGAAGAAGATATATAAATGTAAATTTTCTCAACTTCACAATTTGTAATTATTTGGGTTTTAAAAAATTCAGAAAATTTCGTTTTGTTTTTTGATATTATAGAAAAATTATTAGAAATAACTTTGATAAGAAAAACATAAGTTATAACCAAACTAAGATTAAATTATTATTTAAATGGTCAAAAAATTAGACTAAGAGCAAATTCTTAAGAAATATGTCCTGGAAACCTTTAAAATTTCTTTGGACCAAATCCCCGTTGGTAGAGCCATATAGGCCATATGCTATAAACCGAAGCTGTGATTGCGGAATGCAAGCTTCTCCTGTAAGTACTGGCAGTTTTGTCGAGAATATTTATTGTTTAATAGAAAAAACTACAAAAATTGGGTATTTCTTCTCTGTCTAAATATTAATATTTCACTCAAAGCTTCTTTTCTGTCGGTAAAACGACGGACCTTCAATTGGCGCTTGATTACCTAATTAATAGCTTTCCTCGATTGACACGCGTCGGATTACAAATATTGTTTCTTCGATCTGTATCGGATCTCCTCCTCTGCTAACTATTTGCTAGCTAGTTTAAAGTATGATTTGACATACTTTGTGACGTGTTATACCGTAGGTTTTGAGATCCTGCTTAAAGTGACTGAAATCAATAATGGCTATTCATATTGAGATAAGAACTAACTCCCAAGTTAGATATAACTTTAGATTTCGGTTCACTCCATTACTAAGATGTATGCAATGAACAAATCCACTCCGTAATTTGACGGAGCGAGAGGTTCGGGATCTTTTCTCTTATTATGACGCAATTTCGTTTTCTCAGTCATATTGCTGAAAGGCCGGCCGAGGAGGCTGAACTTCCTTTCTCATTCGCGGGAATTGGGAAATGGGATGATTTCTATGTTATAAGTATTTGGCGGGTTTGGACGAGAATAAAAGGAAACTAAAAAAATAAAAGCTAAGGAAAGTAAAAAAAAAGTGAAGGCCAAACTTTATTTAATAGATAAACTTTACAATGTAAATTTGAGCAACTAAGTCATTTCCTTTATTTCATTGTCTCCATAAAAAATCGCAAATATAGGTTTCGCTCAGGGAACAAGCAGTTCCACATTCTATTTTATTCTCCATTTTCGCCTTAGCCCAAAGCGACTCGATTTTAGATCGTATGGTCACCTGTTTCTGGAATTTTAAAATTCTGTGAGTGGTTAACAGTTAAATGTTTATAGAGCATCCCTGGCAAGGATTATTTATAGATAATAATGTTTCTGCCATCTATCAGAAACTGCATAGGTGAAACACTAGCATGTTTCCCTGTAAATCCCTCGGAAACTCCACTCCACTGGTAAAACCCTGCAGATATTGTTTTTTTTTCTCTAGCGAATACGTACGTTATCAATTCTTTAACGGTAAAAACAATGATTAGGCTTCTAAAAAAAAAAAACGATATCTTAATACTAAAGATTATCACTCGAGTAACCGTTCCTTCAGCCATCTATCTAGCTGAGAAGAAGAAATTGCGTCATAATAAGAGAAAAGATCTGAGGTTTGCTATCTTTTTCGAGGCTATCTTAGATCAGGTCTAAATAATCCAATTCGATTATTTATCTTTCGTTTTTGTTGAATTGTACTCCCGCATTTCGCGCACTGACCCACATTTTAAAATGGAAGCCATCTAAATATTAGAAAGGAGTTACTTGTATCATGATTACTCGCACCTGGTATCAAAATACCAACATCATGTTTGGTAATTAATGCACAATTAACAATCTAAAGGCAGAAATACGCTGCATGAACATCTACAACAAAGACTACGAAGCCGTGGCCAGCAAAAGGGAAGAGAGCAGGTTTTCTGAAGAGGTCAGTACGCAAAAATTCAGCTAACAACTGCAGGAGAATGGAGACTTAAATAAGAGAATGCAAGCTTTGTCGAGAGAGGTTTATGTAGGAATCACCACCATGAAGCTGGCTCCGAATGAAGACTTTTGCTAGCACTTGAGCAAAAGGTGTAAGAGCCAATTCTGTCAGCAAAGGCCAAGAAGACTCGGATGACAAATGCAAAGATGCTCCAGAAGAAGCTGTACCATTCTGTTGTACCTGGGACGATCTGGTTTTTCTCAGATGAAAAGAACTTCTGTTACGACCCAAATCAAAGGTTCATTTAAGGCAGTGTCGTAGACTTAATTTTAACATTTTGTTGCCACTCTTTTTGTCATGTGGAAGCAGAAATGATATTAAAAAAGAATTCATTAGTTATGAATGATTAGAAGCGGGAAATTAAGTAGAATTTCGCAGAGAATTAGTGATAAAAGACAAGCATGCATATATAGAAAATATGAGTGTATCGCTTAAGTGACTAATTGAGAACTACTGCACTCAACACTAAGTATATTACAGAAAGTGAATGTTTGAATGGATCACCATCACAAATATATTTAATTAAAAGATATTTAAACAACTGAGCCAATCTCCATCTAGAAGTATTTTGAAAGGAGATTAGTAGCTAAGTATTAGCAATGTTCTGCTTTGCACGTATTTTGCATCTGAGTTTCATCATTTGATTTATATATCTCATTAGTAACATCCAGTTTATCTTTAAATTCAAACATTGATCACCAAACTAGGATGAATTAGTATCCATTCGAAAACAGAGCATGTTCAATATGAGTTAAATTCTCAACACGGTTAACAAAGTTTACTCTTGTAAACAAAAGCCAAAAATCAAGGAGTGTGGATGGATATCATTCAAGTTGCAAAATTAAGAAACTTCATGAATAACCCTTGAGCGCGTCTAGCTCTCTCTAACTTTTCTGGTAGAGGAGAAGGAAAATAAGTATCTCTCTTGAACAGAAATTAAAAAATAATTACTAATAATAAAATGAGAAAACTCTTAAACAGACCAACTTAAGAAAATGAAAAAAACAACAATAATATAAAAAAGAAAACAAATACATCGATCAATAAAAGAAAAATGTGTAAACATCAAGATTTAAAAAATACCTACTGCAGTATAGAATAAACCATTCTCCTAAAAAATTCTATAACCAAAAATCTAGGTCACAATAGACCACACCTAGTACTAACAACAGAGATAAGTGATCCACGTCTGCTAGCCACGCGAGCAAAATTACCCCAGACTAGGCGGTCGAACCTTTGTGTGAGGGGATACCCTCGAAGGAACAGCGTGAGAGGAAGCCCCCCTCGGAATACCCCTTTCAGCCCCTTCGCTCAAAACCACGTGCTCTTTAGCGTGGAAAGTTTAGAATCTTCGAGAAGGAGCAGTTCCGCCCTGGGTAACTCGACCCAACTGTATTTGCTTTCGGACTCTCCTCGCTCTCACCTCCCCGTGATAACGCCGAACTCTCGCCCCACTAACCCTCTGCCCATATCACGAGGCAAATTTCTCTGTCCGATCTGACGTTATCTCGAAGTAAGTTTACATAGACTGACGTCGAGAATCCTCTAAGGACGGTCATGCCCTGGGACTATAGATCGGACCATCCACCAAGCTATTTAACTCTGATTCCGCTATTTTTCAAGGAGATTGAGAGTCTGCCAGTCCTTCCGTTCAGACCATTTTGGTCCTCTCCACCGCAAAGTCCCGAAACCCTTGTTCGAGTTGTACCTCATCGTTAAGATCTCACCAGCAGATCTCCCTTCATGAAGCTTTGCCCCTGTTCAGAGGAAAGATAGCGAGTCACCTTCTTCCCGGTGAACTGTGCAGCCCCCTCATGTCGGACCCCCTTTAAGACTCCCGTTCCCTTGTGACTGAGACTCCCTGCTGAGCCGCAAAACCGTCTTGCGTTTGAGATCCGATCTCTCTGGAGCAGAGCAAATCTCGTTCTTCAAGAAGAAGTACTCAAAACCCCTATCTACGAGTCCTCCTCGTTAGGACTCCCCGAAGTATCTCTCCAAAGACCTGTGCTGTTTGTATCCCTACCCCTTCAGGTCACCACCACGCTTCAAGGTAAAATGATCTTGTGTTATAATGCCCTGATTGCACCACGTCAATTATCACCCGCATCGACTTTAGAATTGATTTCTCGCTCAATCGTAATTAATATCTCTTGTTCGAGTTAACGTTAATTTCGCTCCTCCCGCTTAACTCTCTCAAATTATAAATTGTCACAATCCAATTAACTATCTTTTAAGAGTAATTTGTTCTTCTTTTATATATGTATATATATATATATATATATATATATATATATATATATATAAAGAAGAAGGAGCAAATGCAAGTTCTGCGGGTGATAACAACCACCACAGGGCTTTCGCCATATTTATTTTCTGTCTTTCAAAACAATTTTGAAGACAGAAATAAAGGTGCAGAAACCTTGCATTGCAGACTATATTACAATATAGTACAAGAAAGTGAAATTTGACGCGAATGAGCAATGAGACAAGAAACAGGAGTTTTTTAGAGGTAAGAGAAAGGGACATTAGAAGAAGACTAGAATCATAGAGAGCAGAGGGCGGCACAATGAAGGCAATCCTTTACCGAGAAGACAGAGATAACGCCAGGGGAAAAAAGTTTGAAATTCCTGGCCGGGACTCGAACCCGGGTCTGCTGATTGCCGGTCAGATGCTCTACCGCTGAGCTACCAGGCACAGTGACTCTACTTCGCCCAAAGCGTTACCCCATCAAACCCAGTATCTCTCTAAGCTAGGAACCTCCAAGGAATATATATATATATATATATATATATATATATATATATGGGAAATATCCCAAAAGGTAACACGGGATAACTATAAAGATGAATATGTGCCACGGAAGGAAACTGAATAAAAAGCAGATTGGAGTTAGTACTTTTGTCTATTCGACATTTTTAAACTCAATGGTAAGAAAAATAAGACACCCAGTATTTATACAAAGCACGTTCCCTTTGAGGTCAACATTTTAATGCTATCAGATGAGTCGGATTTTAGAGAAAGTGATAAAATTGCATCTAGCGAAAACAGCCCTGGGCTGATGCAGTCGCTAGAGGCCAGATCTGCACTGGGGGAGGAAGGGGGGCTGAGCTCCTCGAATCCGCACTCACGCAGGGCAGGTTGTGCAACTCTGGCCAGGTGGACAGGAGCATTGTCGTGGAGGAGCAGGACACGGCGTGTCAACTTGCCTCGCCGCTTCTGACGCATGCACTTCTTCAACCCAGCCAGTTCCTCGGCGTAATATTGGCCTGTGATGGTCCTTCTACGAGGCACATAGTCCATCATCAACACTCACTCAGAATCTCAGAAGATGGCCGCTATGATCTTTCTGGGTGACGGTTGGGTCAGGAACTTGATGAGGGTCTGAGAGCCCGTGTGCGTCCATGCAATTTTTTTAGCTTGGTCTCGGGATCCCAGTAGTGGACTCACGTTTCATCACCTGTCACTAGGCGTGACTTGAATCCCGCCGGGTCTTTGTTGTACAAGAGCAGCAACTCCTATGAACTTTGAGGACGTTGAAGTCGATCATGGGGCGTGAGGTTTCTAGGGACCCAACGGGCAGAGACCTTGGTCATGGCCGAATTTTCGAGGATGATGTTGATAACACTTTCATGTGATATTCGAAGTTCTCGCTCGATTTCTTCGAACTTGACCCGTCGATTTTAAAGGATCATCTTCTTTACATGGGCCACATTGTCCTCGTTAGTTACGTCTAACGGGCGTCCTGGACATGGGTCAGTTTCAAGGGACTCACGACCATGGCGGAACTCCCTATTCCAGCGAGCAATGGCTGCATAAGAACAGGTAGTGTGGATGTACACTCCAACCATGCTTTCATGGATCTCTTTTACATTCTTGCCTGCCTTGGTTAAAAGTTGATCACAGGGCGGTGCTCAAGCTTCTGCGTTGTTGAAAAATTTGTGACTTAAGATCTGCGATCAGCTACTGCTTTTTAAATAGACGAGGCAGGAGCGTGTGGCTGCAGGTCCTGACTTTTCATAACTTGTCCTAACACCCCAACAAACAGCCATCCACCTTCCTCTGTTTTGCCCTACCGATTCGCAAAACTTATTGACCGCTCCTGGTATATTCAGTAAATTACCTGCCTTTGGTAGAGTTATGACTGGGTTCAGGATCTCAGGTTCAAAGCTACATTAACGGAGGTATTTGTAATGTATCCAAATGTGAAGACATCATTGGATATTAGTGTACTCTATTTTTTATATAGTCGCTTCACATTACTCTTTCCACCCATTTCCATATAAGTGGATGTTGTATATTAGATCTCTGCGATAGATAAAAAAAGGAGACGGAAGATGAATGTAATTTCGGAATTTAGGTTATAATAACCCTAGAAGCAAGTAAGAGTGGTCGAACTCTGTATTCGGTGATGTCTATTTACAATAAAAGTTTTTGGTGGGTATAAAGACTTTGCAAACTTAAACATGTTTAGGCACTTACAAAATCTTATAAACGAAAACTTTCTTTCATTAAATGATTGAAGTTCTTGAGGAAAATCTCCTCAAGTACTCGTTTGATGATATCTGTATTCGGAGCTATTATTATTTCTTCAAGGGTAAGGAGTTTCTCACCTGGACGATGAGGGTGTTGGAGGTTGAACTTCCGAACGATGTCTGATTTTCCGAAGTACCTGGCAAATCTCAAAATAATTTATTAGTTTCTATTTATTTCTTTCCTTGTACTTTTTCCTCATAACTAATACATTTAAGTCTCTTTTATCTTCTTTGTATATCAGCAAAGTATTTGTTCTATTTAATCCATGCCTCTAGCTTAATATGGGGGTCAGAAAGGAGGGCATGAGAAAAATAAAGGTAGGTTAATTAATTTAGTGGTTATTTTTTATATAATAACTGTCTTTCTAATTGAGACGGACTGTTTAACTAATGATGATACTTGTGGTTATTATGTGTCCTTCCTCGATAAAATGACTCCCAATTTTTAATATGGCCTTTGGCGGTCAAATATTTTATTCAGTTTAACACCCTTGATAATATACACTACGTTAGTATTATTTTTGGCAAAATTGTGTAATTTGTATTTCAAAAATATTTATTGTGTGCCAAAATTGCCGAATCATATAACTAAACTATCTATTCGAATAAAAATGACCTAACATCACATTCTATTTCAGTACGTGAATCATTACGAAAATTGAAAAGAGGAGGGCTCCTCAAACTTATTTCTATGGAATCCCACTGGTTAGCTATTCAGGAGTTGCGATTCGTCAGGAATGAATTGTAAATTATATAATGCTTTCAAAAATTCTAAATATAGGAAATCGTAGGTTAAAATATGATCATAGAATAGACTTGTAAATTTATATTTATTTATATAACACTGTTGAATGCTTGCTACAAGTTTTTGCTCTCTAAATGAATCCAAAATTTGCCAGCAATTGTCAATTCCATAATTTTGCATAATAATGAAGTTAGGCTTTCTGGTTGATCATTTCCTTAATTATCATGCCTAACTTTCTTACAAAATTATCATTTGCCACTATTTGGCTAGTTGAAACAAAGCTTTAATTCAAGAAGTATTTGAATATTGAATAAAAAAAAATGTATTATAGCTTTTCGTTTGTTTAATTCTAAGTGGATAAATTCCAGATTTCCATAAACTTTATCTGAATTCATTTTATTAATTGTTTAAATTTTATCTTCAAATTTAACTTTTTATACTTCATTAAAGATATATTAACATAAAATTCATCCTGGTTTTAAATATTTAATTTAAGATTATCTTTTCTATATAGTAATAAATATAATTTAATAGAGACATTTTATTTTGTCATTTTAAACTAATTTATCTGCTTTTCCTTTCCTTGAACTCTGCCTGCTAATCTAGCTTCATACCTGCATTTCGCCCCATGGACATTCCGCTTAAGCTGGTTTCTGTCTTTAAATTTTCCCCTAATTTATAGTCTGATTTTTTTGTGTGTAAATGTAATATTTATCACATGGATTCGTTTTAAGGACCGTCATATTCTCAGATATATTCTGGAAATGTTTCTAAGTCTTTAAATTTTTTCATGAAATTATTTTAAGTGCAAACTGCTTTGTGACTGGCGTCTTTGATATTTCCTTCAGGGGTAGAGGCGCCATGAGTTGACTTTCAAATCACACATCTGGGAACTAAATACTGGTATTCTTGTTCCCACACAACAGAGTCAAGTAAAAATATTTACCTTATTAAAACCTCCTACATTTTGAATAGCATTCTACAAAATTTGAATCTTTTGGTACTGGTGCACGTTCTCCGATCTTTTGTGCACTAATATTTTCTCCATAAAAGAAATAAATATTTGGAAAACGTGCACCAAACATAAAAAAGATTCCAAAATATTATGAAAACTTACGTGAATGAAATCAGATATAATTATTTTCATTTCAATTGCTTTAATTTTACATGCAAACAATAGTAACTGCTTAGCCACTCTTCCTAACGGGAAGACATTGCATTTCGCAGGCAGACCATAGGTCTTTGTCCTACGGCTTATACAAAATCTGTCATTTGGCCTTTGCTCTAAACTTTTTAAATTTTTACGTTACCTATCTCCAAATACTATTATTCACGGTCTATTTTTCAGATGGATCCTTATTTTCTAGGCCTAAGGGCTAGAAAAAACTTTTATCGGAATTGTTTTGAAATACGGAAAAAACAATCAGTATGGTTCTTATTTATATCTAAATTTGAGTAATAATTTCATTTTGCAATTTATTTATTTTTAAGGGAGAGTAGCTATTTTCCCCTGCAAAAGATTAAAAAATAAAAATTATAAAGAACTTGATAAAAGAAAAAATACCCGTGCCTTAATTTTAATCAATTTTCTCATTAATTTCTGAAATTCTCCCATTTGTAAATTTTTTTAAAATTAAAAACATTCCGTATCATATTTATTTTATTTGTAATTACGTTGTTGTTTTACAAAATTCTACTTAAAACATATAAATGTCAATACTTTTGTCCATTACTATATCCATATCTTGCAATTCCCTTTCTTAATTATACTTTTTTGGATTACTTAACGGTATAATTAAATATATAAAGTCGGGATAAAAGCGTAAATAACATTTCAGAAATCGTCCTAAGGAAGATTTGTTTATTCTTCGAGAAGATATATGACTACTGAGATTAGAAGTACGTGTGAAACCTGCCCTCATTTGGGGGACTAGCGAAGCAGAGCGAAAGTAATACGGATGTATGAAATGAATTTATAGGGAGAGTCAGTTTATTACAATAGTAAAGTCATTTAAATCATAATGTTAGAGGAAAGGATTTTATGTTATTTTTCATCTCTTCAATAATGCGTATTTTCCTTACAATGTTAATTAAATCCACGCTCAGAGGGCATTTACTACTTCTAAGTACGCAGTCGAATATCAACGGTATAAAAGTAAGCTTACGTCATTCAGCAGGTAATGTTACAACATTCGTACTAGAAAAAAGCGACAAAACCATCAGAATTACTGGAACTAACCATTAATTTAGCCAAGGGAAAGAGAGCTCTAAGAACAAATAAAATTCACCAGTCCATTCTGTTCTCTGCACTTGCGTTGCTGTCGTTACCTTGGTAAAACTAAGCAACGAAAGCCAGTGGGATCATCTCGGTAAGAACGTGTTTATAGCAAAAGATGTGTAAAGCCAGAGGAAATGATAAAGGAAGTATCAAACGTAAAAAAATGTAGAGTATTTGGAACCTCTTTAATGCCTTGAAGGAGGGGGGAGAAGTCAGACGATCTTCAAGATCTTAGCTCTATATTGTGATCAATGTTACATTTTATAACATCTTGCAAGTTTTTTGTATTTGAGAAAGTATTCTTAAGAATTAGGAAGATTCTACCACCCCCTCCCAAAGAGTGGAGTCGAGGAGCTTGCAACCAAGCGAGTTAAGAGGCCAAATGCCAGGTCCTGTGTAATCGAAGAAATTCTACGATAGCCATGCTTGAATCACCAACTGGTGCGGTACAGCCCAGTCTTGCTGCCACAAGTAAAGCCTACCCTTTAGGTACCTACTCTATCTTGAGGCTCACCAAATAGTTCAAAATATGAATATAGCGGTTAGTGTTCAGCCTGAGGTTCCCCAGGGAAGAATAAATAGAATCGCATAAGGTCACTTTCATTACTGACGAGACCAAAGGCCATGATTGTCGCTGGAAATTTCATCTGCAATAATCTGGATAGGGATGTCCTTGGGTAAAAACACCGAGCCAAATGTTTTGCTGAAAATTAATCTTCTGGTTTTGGCAGAAATTCTTCGTCCATAACAATCACATTTGCAAAGGCAGGCATCGACTTAATCGGATCATTGTTGGTGACCTAGGTTTTAGGGAAGAGTTCCGGCGTTTTGTTGGCGTCTTAACGTCGACCATGAGTTTTCCTCTTCTGTGAAATCTTTTTTCTCCTTACAGCTCTTATTCTAAGGGAGATTTTATGCCTCTTCCACAAATTCCAGGGTACGAACTTTTATTTAGACATAAAAATAGCATAAAAATAGAGTAAAACTGAGAAAATCTTTCAAAGGCACTAGAACGACAACGAAAGTAAAATATGCGTACAATTAGCAGTTTAAAGTTGCGAACGAATACCGTGCGCCTCCAATCTATCATCTATCTAACTAACTATATATATATACATATATTGTGGCCTCCACAAAATGTTACCTTGTTTGAGAAGCAAAATCTCAATAACTATTGCAGCTCGGAACATGAAATAAAAACAAATAAAAGAGGAATCCTTTATTTATTAATAATTTAGGTTGGTCCAAATCGTGTAAAAGTGATTTAATGAGTCAATGAAACTTTACAAAATAAGGTAAAAACATGTTTTTTAGGTTTTCATTGATCTGCAAGGAAGCCCAAAGAAAGAACAAAATTTGGAGAGCAACATCAACATGAGGTTAACTTAGCTGGTAGTCAAATGTGTAAAGCTAAGCTAACATAATGTTGCCGTTGCTCCCCAAATTCTGTTATTCTTCACGCTTCTGAGCAGATCAACTCAAAAATAAAAAGCGTTTCAACATTATTCTTTAATAAGTAGGAGCAAGAACGAAAAAACAAAGAAAAATAAATAAATTTTTTTTTTTTTGAAAATGTTTCGGATGTTCATTTCACCCATCTTCTGGTATTAGAAGAAAAAAATGAAGGAATAGGCTAGGCATTTGAACTTGACGATGAATGAATGTTGGAAACACGCAAGCAGATTAAGAAGCCAAAGAGAATTAAGAGGCGAGATAGTTTCAAAGTATTAAATTGTTCTTTAGTGACTACGGTTTTACAATTGATAAGAACTTTACACTTCTTGTCGCCACTACCCATATTGGGACAAAATCGTGCCTTTAGCTAATATTTTTCCCTCGATTGCAATGGGAGCAAATGATTTCATTTATGACGGGCACTTCGCCTTTTGTGGCACTTTGTACTTACAATTGAACTTTTGCTTTATTTGCTAACAGTTTATAAAGATTCTCTACATTTAGAATAAAATAATAAATTGTTTTCGAACTTTTGTAATTTCCTTTAATATTTTTTGGAGCTATGTAACGCATCACTTTAACTACGATTGACAATTGGAGTTTGAATTTCCCTTCATAAATATTGTTTAAAAATTTATCAATCTACCTCTCCAAATAGAGCCAGAGAAAACCCGTTTCCCTTTAAAAAATCTCACAGAAAATTGAACTTCTTTATAGAATTTAGTGTAGGACGAACAAGGTCATATATTTGGTAAATTAGTATTTTTAAAGCTCTAATTATTTAGGGTGAATAGCAAAAGATGATTAAGTTAGTCCATGAACTGTAAAGATCGGCTTGCAAAAAGCTTGTGTTTGTAAATTCCCCGTAAGTGGCGCTGCGATTTGCCATCCTGGCCGCCGTACTGACAGAACTCAGCAGCCCGTTTGACTCTAGCTTAGCCTCTTCTCCTTCTTTCAGACAGCCTATATTTCTACCCTTCATCCTTACTTTCCCAACAACCTCTCCCACAACTTCCTCTGGTCGGCCTCTATTTTCTTAGGATAGATGCTGACTTTGTTCTCAGCCAACTATCCCGGATTGGGGTTGAGGGAGGAGGGGACAATGTCTTAACCCCTGAGCCCCGGTTTGGGATCGGGGGTTTTAACAACTTGCTTCATCCCTACCTATACCTTCCTCACATTCCTTTTCCTTCTCACTTCCCTATCTATTTTTTTTACGCCGTGGCCAAGGTGGAGAGGTGGCGTTAAATGGCAGCACCTGGCTCTGCCAGCCCCGTACGCACCCCCTGCAGGGAGGGCTAATGCGACGGGTGATGAGTGTTTGCTTCCCGTAAAAAAAGGGTCACCATGCTAAATGATGAGAAAACTAAGAATCTGCCCCCAAACTACCCCTTGTCCATTGTCGGGGCCACCCTCGGAAATATCCAAAGAAAAGATGGAGGTCCCTCCCCTGTTCTCTCGCAGGAAACCCTCCAAATCTCTAACTGGAGAGGAGGCTTAATCTTCTCCTTCGCCTACCGGTGTAGGGGACACCCCCTCACCCCCTTGTCTAGAGGTAAATACGGGACCTTTCTTTTTCCAGTGGCAGTCCCCTTTTACTTTCCAAGGGGACTGCCAAGAAAGCCAGCAGGCATGCCATAGCCGATCGCCCCCTCATTGAAGGGGTTTGGAAGGGTAAACTCCCTTAGGGGGAGAAGGAAGCCAAGCCCCTTTGCTAGCTTCCCTTAAAAGACGTGCTGACTAGATTATTAAAGCTAGCGGGGTTCAAGGCCTGTGCCTACCCAGGCTCGACTTGTGACACCACTGCCAATGGGACCTGTGATGTCCTGAGGGATGGGGGCAACTGGAGGCCCCAACGAGATAGACATGGTCCTTGAGGCAACCCAGCCTCAGACGGTAGGGCATCCCGTGGGAGCGATTCCGGGCTCGGCGCCAAGCACCGAACTCGAGTCAGCCCCTATGCAAGGTCCTCCCCAAACGGCTAGAGTGTCCAAGGCAGTACAAGGAGGAGAGAGATCTCCTCCTCAGCCCTGTGTGGCTGCATCTGCCAGGACCTTCTCCATCTCAGAGAAGGACCTTGCTGAGGCCACTCCATCCGGTATAGGGGCTGCTGCCAGCGGAGATGAGAGGCTGGTTCATTTCCGGCCCTCCTTTCCTAAAAAGAAAAAACAAAAAATACTAAAAAGACTCGGGGATCCTCTTCATTTGCGGGGCCGGCGGAGACGGATGGGTCTGAGGCTACATCGTAAGCGACCAAACCGAGATCGTCATATCTGGCCCCTCTGCTTCCCCCCGGGTGCAGAGCACCTGACTGAGACCAAAAGTGCTAGTGCGCAGAGCGGGGCCTTGCTTACATCAAGGACCCTCATTCAGAGATAACTCGGCGTTTTCAAGCACCCTGGATTCAAAAGCTTCTTAATTATTCGCTCCTAATTTAAGCATGTTGGCCAAGGGCAACTTGATCCATCAGAGGAGAACTTTAGCTAGTATGATGGGTAGAGAGCCATAGGTGACCTGTTTCTCGGATGGAAGCCTTCTGGCGAATGCGGCGGGCCTTCCGAGGCGGCCAAGATAAGTGCTCTTCGGTCACTTGATGGCACGCCTGTGAGTCTGACGCCACACGCTACCATGAACTTTGTGAAAGGAGTATTTTATGCGAAGGAAATCATAAACTACTCCATAGAAGATGTCATAGTTATATGTCGTAGAATGCCCCCCCTTTTTGTTCTCAGAGTGCTAAGAGTGCTAATATATATATCTTAAAGGAAGGGAGCCGTCTCAAACACGTAAGGATATAGATAAACGCACAATTATCCCCAAAATGAACTTATATTTTAACTTTAACAATTGAATTCACAAAATTTAACCATTAATCACAGCAATACTCCGAATATTATCATACACAAAAATTAATTCAATTAGTTTGACCCTCTAAAATTGGTTAATTTCGCTACACACATCAATATATAAGATTTAGGCTTACGGACTCTACTGGAGTTTAAATAGCTCAGCAATTTTATTGTCTCACGACGCGTTCCGCCTGGCCAGATGTAGGTGGGCGGGATCACGAGGCCCTTTTAGTGAGGGTAGCAGCTGTGGGGGCCACACGGTATTCCAGGGAGGGTACTTCAAGGATGAGAACAATTACGGTGCTTTATGCGGCACCAAGGTAGTCGTGGTCTCTCTGGCAAAAGTGAGTCGAACTTGGTTCTTAAACCAAGTTAACTTGGAGTGCGGTGTGACCACCGAGTAACGAGCTCGAGGGGGAGCTTTTCTCCTTCGTTACTTAATTCCTCATGGGCGAGGACTGAACTCAGGGAGGATCTTCTTCAAGGGCGAGGATAACGGAGGGGTGTTCTTATGGCGAGAATCAGTTGAACTTGGAGGCCGGTTTGGTAACCAGAAACTAGCTCATGGATGATATTCTTCTTAGTTGCAGTCTTCCTCAAGGGCGAGGATAACGGAGGGGGATTTATTTGACCAGAATAAGTTGAACTTGGTTCCTCAATCATGTTAACTTATGAGTTTGGTGTGGCCACCGACCAAGTAACGGGCTCAAGGAGGAGCCTTTTCCTTCTTCTTTCCTTAATTCTTCAAGGACGAGGAATACCCCTGGTGTTAGAGATGCACCAGGATATGAGGAGTCTCTCTGACGAGAGTAAGTTAAACTAAACCAAGTTAACTTAACGTTCGGTTTGATAATCAGGGTCTAGCTCGACGATAAGCTGCTTCTTAGCCCCTTAAGATAGGTAGCCCTGCCTCTTTTGCAGGGTACTCTTGGTCTGGCAAGCTAAGTAATCTACCTGTCCAGTCTAGGTAGCCCGATCTTAATCTGGGGACTTCGTCACCTGGAGACTGACGTATTCTACCACGATTTTCCTCAGTGTTCCCTATTTATATCTCGTCACCCAACTGGGGGAGTTGTAAGAGGGGGGGAGGGAGGCTTGAGAACGGGCCCAGGAGGGTTCTTATGCTAAACGGTTTTTCTCACCAAGTCTTACATCTGCTCCTCGTTAGCATTCGAGCTTGGGAGAAACACGTCTCCAATTTCTTACTTGAGGTGACACTAAATCTCACTATCGTAAGGGAGATCTTGCATTTCAACCTATAGGTCTTTCATAGCGACGAGTAGTGTGGCGCTGCGTTTACGCGCTTGACACGACGGGGCCAAGGCCGGATGTCTTTGCGGTAATCGCCTTTGACTCCACTGCGAGAGAACGGGGGAGTGACGATTCTTCTACAGAAGATATCACTCAAAAGCTGGACGATCACGGGGCGATCAAGGTCGAGCGTGTGATGAGAAAAAGGGAGGGCCTCGAGACCTACCCCTACACTCTTCGTCACCTTCGACTGACGAGCTTCCTGATTCACGGCCTGCTGATTGGTATCGCTACCTTGTGAAGGCATTCGTGCCACTGCCGTGGAGGTACAATTACTGTTTCCGCTACGGTCATAGGAATAGCCTATTTAGACGTAAAACGTCGGGGTCACCCGAAGTCTGTGTAAATTACCCCAAGGCTGGACACGATAAGTTCGAAACGTGTGTGGCCAACTGTGACAATTGCGGAGAGCTGCACCCGGCTTCTTCGAAGCAATATGGTGCATACCTTCTTAAGAAAGAAATCCTGGACGTTCAGGCTAAGGATCGGCTCTCACTCTGCGAGGCTAAAGACTTGGTTTCGGTTCGCTCGGCTCTGCCTGAAACCTCTTAAGTCTCAATGCTAAGAAAGACACCCTCTGCTCCTGGCACATCCAGGTCAACTAACATGGTTTTTCCGCGCCCATTCGGAGCCCTTCTGTGGGATCTACTCAACCTGAGCGCTCCCCTGGTAAAGCTTGCGTCACAAATGGTTCACTACCAGCAACGGCTAAAACCAGGCCTACCCCTCCTTTCTTCCAGCGTTACCGTAGCACGTAAGGCGAAACGGCCACGCGCATCCACCGAGTCGTAAGAATCACAAGAGGAAACACCCCTAAAGTTGGTCCCCAGGCCATCTTCCGGGGTTCCTTAAGTGGCCTCACCTTGTTGTGGGCTGAATTACTTGCAGACGATGGATCCTCGAAAAGAGGGCCCCCTACCTCCGAAGCCGCAACGCCCGCCTAAGGTTTTGAGGTGGAGGGACGGAAACACTTGCATAGCGAGCCAAACGTCCACCAATTATTCCTCAAGGCAACAGCATTGCCTCAGCGCTGTCTCCGGGAATCGTATAGCCATTTTCATGACGGACTTCTCTTCGAAGAGTGTCCCCGCGTCTCACCCGAGCTAGGCCTGGATTTCATATTCGTTCAATGGAGTTGCCATGGACTCCAAGCCAACTGGGGAGAGCTGTGGAGTCTGGTCTCTGCCCGTTCCCCGTTAGGTATCGTTTTGCAGAAGACCATGCTGTGCGCATGCCCCCTGCCCACCCTCCGAGGTATAAGGTTTTTGTGACCCCACCACCACGGGATTGGGGGGCAGGCAGGAGGATGTGCGATTTACACCAGGCATGATGTCTCCGTTATTCTCGTCGCTTTAGATCCCTCCTTTCAGGCAGTAGCTGTGCAGCTGCAACTTGATAGGAGGTATACTGTTATTTCGGCGTACATTCCACCGTTAGCTGACTTCGACGCGGAGGAATAAGGCCGCGTCGTGGCATGGTTACCGAAGCCCTACCTCTTATTCGGAGATCTGAATGGTAGACACCCCCTCTGGGGAGACTCCTCTATCAATCTACGTCCTTGCTGACGTGATCGACAAGCTTGAGATGAGTGTTCTAAATGTGGATGAGTTTACGCACCACTGCCTGAGAACCGCTTTATTTTCCTACCTCGATCTATCTTTGTGCTCTCCGGATGCACAGCTTAATTTTGATTGGGAGTGGTCGATGAGATCCATGGCAGTTACCACTTCACCATTCAAATATCATTTTTTGTGCTGCTGCCTCTTGGGAACCCACCCGGGTGGTGCTTGAAGCGGGCGTGGTGGTCTCCATTTCAGGAAATGACTGAATTCTCTATCTCAGTCGAGGAGTTTAGGTAGGTAGGTGAGGCCGTTGATTTTTTCTCCAGCAACCTCATCGCCGCGTGCCTAGCTACTATTCCTAGAAGGTGTGGCCTTTTTGGACACTCACCACTCCATTGGTGGTCAGCTGAGAGGGAGAGGGCCCTCACGCAGAAGTGCTATGCCTTCTTGCGCTATAGGTCTTGTCCGAACGATTTTACTGTCGGTGAATTTTGTCGGGCTAGGGCTTGGTTTCGGTATATTTCGACTCATGCCTGCTACTCTTCTTGGCGGAAACGTATCTTCACTTAACGGGAAGACCCATTTAGCAGAAATGTGAAAGCGAGTCAAAAGGATTCGGGGCAATTTCTCGCAAGACCCTACGCCGTTCTCCAGAAGAATGGGACCGCAATCTTGGACCACGCGTCCGTGTCGGAATCCTTCGCGACCGCTTTCTACGTGTTTTCTAACCGGGAGGCTGCTCCACCAGCATTCAATGCACCTCGTTATGTCACGAAAAGCCTAGGCTGGTCTTTACCACCAGAGGTGAAAAACCCTTCAACGACAGGTATACTCGAGTACGTTGGCATCCGCTCTTACTTTCTCGCGGACATTGCTATGGTCCGGACGATGTCCCGTACGTGATGCTTCGACACCTGGGTGAGCGAGGCATGACATTTTTATTAGATTTGTTCAACACGATCTGGGTGGAGGGTCTACTCCCGGAATCTTGAGGAATCGCTACTGTGGTCGCCTTTCGCAAACCGGGGAGAGATCACTCTACACCTGCCGATTTCCGCCCAATCTCTCTAACTTCTGTGTGTGCAAGTTGGTAGAGAAATTGGTAAATGTTAGATTTCCCCGTTCTCTAAACACCGGAGGCCATCTGTCGGCTGTACAGTGCGGCTTCCCAAAGTTAGATTCCACGTTCTGTTCCGACTGAAAAATGCCGTCTTCGAGGCCTTAATTTGTAGACAGCACTACGCTACGGTGATTTTCGATCTGGAGAAGGACTATGATACCGCATGGCGATACAGTATCATGAAGACTCTTTACACGATGGGTGCGAAAGGACGCCTCCCAATCTTTATATCTAAATTTATGCTAGATCGTCGATTCCGCGTAGGCGTGGGGGGTCACTCTCCGGCCCAATAAAGCAGGAATAGGGTGTCCCGTAGGGTAGTTTCCTCAGTCTTACACACTTTGCCCTGAGCATCAATTCATCACCTCGGTGCTGCCGGGAGATGTTTTAGCTACGCTCTACGTGGACGACCTTTCGATCTCTATTGACGTGACCTAGATCTCAACTCTGGAGTGTCGACTCTAACAGTCATTGAACCGTGTCTCTCGCTATGCCGAAGCGCACACGTTTCGGTTTTCCTTGGTCAAGACTGAGGTGGTGTACTTCTGCCGCTATCCACTGCTCCACCCTGACCCGGACTTGTTTCTTAATGGGGTGCGGTTTGAAGTGATTGAATCGCACCTTTCCTTGGTATTGTATTTGACCGACGCCTCACCTGGTAGGCTCATATTTGCAGCCCTAAGGTCTATTGTACCCGCGCCATGGATATTCTTCGTTCTGTGAGGTTTAGCACTTGGGGTGCTGATAGGGTTAGTGCCTTACTTTTTTATTGATCCTTTATTCGTTCGAAGATTAACTACGGATCAGAGTTTTATGCATCCGCAGCCGAGCTTGTATTGCGGAAGGTGGACTCGATCCACCACACCAGCCTTCGCCTCATGACCGGTGCCTTCCGCACTTCCCCCATTGAGAGCCTACTAGTCGATACTGACGAGATGCTACTCGTTCTTCGTCGTGCACAATGCATTATTCGCCTGTACGAGCAAGCCCAGCGCCTCCATCAGTTTCCAACAGCTCTCACTGTATCCGCCGCTGTTTTCAACAGTGCCTATGCTGACAAAAGTCGCCAGTCATACCCTAAGCCCTTTGACTTTAGGTCTAGGAAACTCATTCAAAAGCTAGGTATAGCTTTCGGGCCAGTGGTGCCCCTGGTTCTGCCTAGGACGCCAACCTGAAGGGTACCACATTTGGCTATTTGTCGCCACGCCTCTGCTCCCAAAGCTTGTACGGCGCCGGGAGTATTGCGTTCGACCTTTTTGGAGCATACCTCGTGTCACATTGGAACCATGCCAGTGAATACGGATGGCTCCAAGTCCCAAGAAACGGGCGGCTTCGAAGCCGTATCCCCTCTGTTTGAAGTGAGCGGAGCTCTGATAGGCGCTGCGTCTGTCTTTACGGCCAAGATGGTGGGAGTACTCCACTCGGTATGAGAGCTTAAGCGTCGTGCCCGTTTCGGGGACCGTATTGTGATCTATAGCGACTCATAAAGCCATCTGAGTGCTTTCGGGGCATTGGAACCGACCCGTGGACTTTTAGTCTTTTTGGAGGGGGCCGGCCTTTTCCCCTTTATTTAAATAGTTGTTTGTTTTTAGTTTTCTTATTTAAGGTAGGTCGCATGTTTCTGCGCCGGGGGGAGGAGGACGGCCCCCCGACGCTGGAACTGTCTTCCTCCTTGTTGCCATTTCCCCTATTAATTGTTGCTGCTGTTTTTAATATTCATAACTTAAAGTAGCATATTGCTAAGCTGTCGTGAGTGCGGCGACTTGTGAAACAGTGAGTAGTCACCAGATAGGCTCCTAAAATTGAAAAAAAAATTGTTTTTAAATTCCCTTACTAAATGTAAGATATGGATATATAAGTAGGAGAAAAACCATTGAGATCCTTTTTGCATGTAAATTTAATATTGAGATGTAGAGTTGGCAAACTTCCTCCCATTTGAGGAAGTCCATATCACCTATTAGATATATATATATATATATATATATATTGTAGCCCATTGATTCCTTTAACTTTATAAGCCAAGGTTTAATGAATGCCAGACAAAGGCAAACATACGAAAAATTGAAAGATGTGAAAAGAAAATCACAAATGCGTAATTAGCCGTCGCTTTCAACCAACCTTGCTACGATTAAAATATATTGCCAAACTTGACTTACATATATATATATATGGATGCAATTTCCATGCAGTTATCCTTGAGAATGAACTAAATTAAGTTCGAAATTACTTGGAAGCACCTTTTCATTTTTCCAGCGGGACATTGCATTCATTGCAAACTTCTTGAGCTACTTTGTGAGTTATTTATTACATATATATATATATATATATATATATATATATATATATATATATATATATATATATATATATATATATCCAGCATACCCCAAGAAATTGGAAAAGGAATAACTTTTTATTCGGAAAAAGATATTACCTACTTCGAAAAAGTCCGTACTGGGGTGAGATTCGAACCAAGCACATTTAGGCAACGAGCAACCACTTCAATGTCAATTAAAGTAAACCTTTTAACCACTTGGCTATGCGGAAGATAAAAAAATCTTCCGAATAGACAAGCTTTTTAGGGCACGCCTCGCAAGGTTGTTTGGGAACGTGAAAGAAGGAGAATTAATTGTGAATTCAATGCTTACTTATTGGCATTTGGTAGGATGTGAATTGCATTATTTATTTATTCTGACCTCTTCAATATTAGACAAAAGCTCCTCTACAGCTAAACTGACACAGCGTCATCCTCTATCATAACAATGCAAGGTCACAAATAATCCTCATTCACCAGTCCTTTCACCCTTAAGATTTGTTTAGATTATTACAACATTAGATAATTATATATTTAGTAAATGGTCCCATGATATGATTGGGTTGGAAAGAGGTACCATGTTATATATTGCCTTTAAAATTAATGAATTCTTCAAGAAAAGTTCATTGATTTGTTAAGCGAATGGAAAGTATTGTCAAATAATGATGGAAGGAAATTTCTGTACATTAAATATTATTTAAATTCCCCTATAAAACTGGATTTATCTCCTAACGATCTAATATATAAAGTGCTTCAATGTTCTTCCCACATAGGATATTAATAGCATCTCCATGAATGCTATGTAATCTACCTGTATGAACACCTTATTTTATTTATATTTGGAGTTGTATGTGACTTGAGAGGGCTAATTGAATTCACTTGTCCATATGTTACTATTTTTATAACGAGAGAAATATTATGTAATTTATCATAAAAAAAAACAAAAAACAACGAATATTGAAAAAAATAATATGGGTTCTATTTTCAGTGTAGGAGTAGTTTTGAGAGTTCATGCTTTTACAGCTTAAAGATGTGTTCGTAGCGCGCACTTTCTTTTTTGGATGAAGATGATTTAAACGTTCTAGTACTGGCTCATATTTTCCATGTATGTCGAATAAAACTAAATTCTAATTTTGCTTTTTTTTCTCTTTTAAGTTAGAGGTAAAATAAGACGATGATAAACAACTTGAAGTATAAATACCTGGATAATATGAGCCAATTCTAGAACGTCTAAAGCATTTTCATACACAAAAAACTTGCACGCTACGATCACATCTTTAAGCTGTAAAAGCATGAAGTCTCAAAACTACTCCTATACTTAAAATAAAACCCAATTGTGGCACGAATAAAAAGAAAACAGGAGGTTATTCATAACCCAATGAAAATTAAGTAGAAGTAGATTAATTGGATCAATAAGAGGAAAAACAAAGTGTAAAGGAGGCGCAGCCAAGCGCAAGATGATTCCGAACAGTGAAAAACACTTTTCCAACGTTAGCGTTAAAGTGCTCTGGAATACATGATAGTATAGCCACAACGTTAAACCCTCCTTCAATGGATTTTTGCCCCCGCCCTCGGGGTATATGGAATCCCCTGAAGAGATGCGCTTCCTCTGCGTTTCCTCGGCTCCTCACCACACTGGGTAAAGCCATCTCAGAGTGTGCCATTCAGACCCCTATTGAAGCACATCCAACAGGACCCCCTCCCCACCGACCTTGCCGAAACAACTTAGCGAATATCCCGCTCTACTCTCCTCCATAAGTTGCTGAATGACAGCGATAAGGATTAGGGCCTGCTTTTACTACCAAGCAGCGGACTGATTGGTGATACCCCCTGTTTCTGCCGTTCTTAGCCCGGGCGTTACAAAGCTCTGGTGTTATGATTGGAGATCTCACCTGTTTCTATCTTGCTAAAGTGAGAAGCTGCTCCCGTTCTTGAAGGTTTAGTCAGCCCTACCCCCTCGCGTTTTGATGAAATGGTTTCCGGACTGATTGGAGATAATCCTGTTTTCTGACGACCCTGATACAGACTAGACAGGCGGAGTTAGAGTGATTGCAGATTCTTTCTTTTTCTATCTCGCCTGTGAGGAAAGAGAGAACAGCAGCTGAGGATAGAGCTGGGACTCGGTCCCGACCGATGAAAATACGACCCAGCCATAAATATCGCAGGTGAGTCGTTAGACCTATCCCGCTAAAGATAACGGGTACGGAGATCCCAACTAAGGCCTTGGTGTTTAAAACAAGTTCTGCAAGCTGGGAATCGGTTTCAAACGGTTAATTGAAGTCAACCGGGGATAAACCGCAATTTGCCACATCCAGGTGGATCTGGTAAAACTCACATCGTCCTCAGGAATCATGGAGACGGGAAAAATCGGACTCGAGCCCAAGAATTCACTTGCCATTAATGCAAGAAAGGCCAAAATATACAGGGGAGTAAACCCGTGGGTTGAAGAAAGATCGGACCAGGACATCAGGCAGGAAAGCGAAAGAAATCAGAGTGAACAAAGGTATACGAGGTGGTAAAGTTCCGTAGCCTTACTCACGTATTCAAGGTCGTGTTTAAGGAAGTGTAAATCTCTGCAAAGGTAAAGTAAGCTGGGCTAAATCTCTTTTCCATGAGAATCTCCACAGAACAAATCACCAGGTAGATATTCTTTCAGCTACTAACCTACTTCAAATGTTACCAGGCCAAAGCGCACCCAACCAGCGTCTGTCCTAGCAAGGATAAGCAGAAAGATTTGCTCTGAATTCACGCAGATGGAACATGACTGGATGCACTGTGTGAACACTACAAAAATGTGTATCAACTGTGTGAAGTCACACCGGACACTAAGAATGCAGTCATAAAAGACCTCCTTAATAATAAAAGGGCAGCAGCGGATAAACCACGTGCTAGCTACGTGCCTGCACAACCGGAGATAATAATACTACTCATGGCCTCGACGCTACACAAGATGCTGGCTATCATCCTGCATGCCCATGTAGGGAATCTGTCAAACCCAGTAACACTTATATCGAGATAAACAAAAAGCTGGCTGAAAATAGATTGGAACTCATAAAGTTCCCAGTCAACCTGCATTCACCAAAGTTTCTCTCGGCAGCAAAACCTCCGAAAAAGCTTAAAGAGCCAACAATCTCAGCTCCACAAGCTGCGGAGCAAGAAGAGGAACAGAACAACCTAGAACCTGCATAATCCTAGGAGATCGTGCGCTCCTAAACCAAAACTGAATTCACTAAAGCCAAAGTAAACACGAGTAACGACGGGAGCTCAGTCCAAGAAAGCTCTCCCAATCAGACGCAACAAAAATATTAAAGCGCTATTCTAGAGAGACCAACCTCACCATCGCGTTAAACTCTTACACCACACAAAGAAAAAAGGGAATTTCTCGAGAGGATGTGGCTGCGAAGACTCTGACTCAAACGTATAAGATGCTTTGATTGAGAAAAAGAGCAAACTGCGTGAAAGCTGCTTTAAACTTTACGATCCATCCATCTACAAAAAGCTTCGTTACGGGAGGCCTTATAGTATCCCACACTACCAGAAGCACACGTGTCGAGTCAAGAGACAAGATGGATGCTAGAAATAGAATTACCATTCTAGCACACAACGTGCAGGGATGGAAGATAAACAAAAGTAAACTCAACAGCATTTACAGCGAAATGAACCTGGATATTCTGCTTCTGTCGGAAACAAGCATTAGGAATGAGGACAGGTAGAGAAATTTTAGATCTAAATTCTCTAAAAGAACGTCACAGAAGAGAGATTCGATGGGACAAAGGTAGCGATTAAGAATGATTTACAGTTTAAACTGGGAAATACAATGGACCAATCACTCCTGTCGGTTGTCCCGAAGTGCTATCTAGGGGACATTGAGTTGGGTACCAACATCCAAGCCGTCAGTATCTGCCAATTTACGACCTGTATACCAGAGACAAGAAAGAGCACTCACTGCTATTCACCGGGGACCAGAATGCGAAGAATAGGATAACTGGAAACACGAGACCGGACGCTAGACGAAGAAACCCTGACCAGTTCCTAGGATGGGATATTGTAGAACGTCTCGGGCCGGACTTCCTTACATATCTATACCCAGGGTGAGCGACCAAGCCTGATCTAGTATTCACAAACACCAACTTCCCGTTCCACTAAGTACTACAGTCGGGGCTGTTGACACCCAGTTACCACATTCCTATGTTGATAACAGTAGCAGCTGCTCACATTCTAGTTCTTGTTGCACTAAGCAAAGACTGGAACGCATGCAGGAAAGCGTTCCCGTTGGAACTCCTTGATCTGAGTGGGGCATCCGAAGAAGATTTCGACAAAGAATTGACCAATATCAACAGCTGCATATCCAATACAGACGCTATTGCAATTCCTAAAATCTCACAAAAAATTACTGCCTACCATCCCTGCACAAGAGAGAGTGGTACTCCAAGAGCGCTTCTATGAGGTGTAAGCTCGCATCCTCGGCCCATGCCGAGGATGCGAGAATCAGGCACCAGAAAGAGGCACCTTAAAGACTCCGGACTCGACTGCTGAACCTGTTTAACGCGTCTCTGGCAATGGGATACTTCCTAAATAGTCTGAAAGGTCAAAGATAATATTCACCCCGAAGCCTAGGAAACCTGCGAGCCAGGTCATCAATTTAGGCCTCATTGCTAAGGACGTTTTGGAAGTTGTTCTAGAAGATCCTTAACAACAGGATAACTACACACCTTCGGACCATTCTATGCTGAACGTAGAACAACATAAATTTAGAAAACACCGCGCTACAGAGACAGCCATAGCCCATATGCTTCATTCAACGTGCAGCAAAAAGGGTGAGCTAATGGGTGCTGGATTGAGGGCGGCTTTAGAGATGTAAAGAAAACTTTCAATAAGGTCTGGATCTATGGTTTAAAATACAAATTCTTGAGACTGAGACTCACGCCTCATTTCTAAAAAATCCTTTATAGCTACCTAACCTACAGGCATGCTGCCATTGCCTTCGAGTGGGACACATGGGAGGCTTTTGACGTCCTGTCCGATGAACCACAAGGAGGAGGCCTCAGCCTCACTCACTTCACCATCCTCATGAGAGATATCCCTGAAACTATAGACAGAAGAACAGTCAACATCCCCTGCGCGAACGATGTCACCCAAATTGTGGTTTGTAGGACAAAATCCGCAGGGATGATGGCCAGAGCCACTGCTGCAAAAGCTGAAAGGATCTCACACCCACGGGTATGAAGAGATCTGGGCAGAAAATAATACAACTGATATATTGGCACCTAGAAATTCCATTCATCAAATATATATCGCCTTCATCATTTTTCCCATTTATTTTTTCTAAAAAATAACGACGTAGAGCAATTACTTTCATTATCTGTAAGTATCGCATTCAAAATATTGAATTTAAAAGTAGAATATCCACACGAATTTCGCGTAATGAAGAGTCATCTACTGAAATATAGAGTTCGGGGCGAGAGAAAATTAATGCCAAAAAACTAAAATAAGAAATGCAGAAGCGGGAGTAATGGCTTAAAATATCTCAAATGATCGAATGTAAAGATCATACTTATGTATCGAAATTCATTTGCGAATTTTCTGAAATCACCTGAGAACCCCATCAGCTTACATACAAAGAGACGCCTTTACAAACCTACAGATATTCTTCAGATTTTATACCAGAGCAGATTACTTGACATAGAATTGCCCTAAAAATGACTTATCAGCTGGACAAAAATACTTCCGTGCATATTATACGTTCACTTGATGAATATTACACATTCAGGCAGTTTCGCAAGTATAGTTAACAGCACGCTACACGAAAACGGTCTCGAAACAATGAAGTTCGCGAAGAAGATCTACTCATCCGCCATATTTACAATCATACCGACGGGAAATACAAGGCAAGAGTTAATCGAAGAAGCAAAAGAAAACGAAAAGAGTAGAAATAGAAGAGCACACAAATAGCGATGTAAAAAGAGGGTAAATTCTTCTGACGACACTGAGCAAGTATGCACGCCAGTTATTTACAGGAAACTACAAATAAATAGGCGATTTGAATCCATTAGCAAAAGGAGTCCATCTCTCACAGATCAATCGCCAGAACTAACATCAACGCAACCATCAGAAACGAAAAAAGAACCAGAATAGGAAACACCGATAACTGATCTCAACAGTTTGACTAAACGAACCGAAATGGACAATTGGAATAAGGAAATTAAGAATTTAAAAATAATGCACACTAAAACATGCGCAAGGAAAGACAAGGAAAACAATAATAAACAGAAATTTATTCAGAATATTGACCCAGATGCTATATGATTATCAGAAATTAGGAGAAAGAAAACGAGAAATTAAACATATGAAAATGCCATCTTATAGCCACAAATTCTTCACGAGAGGCACACGACAGCGCTGCAATAGCTATCAAACAAGGAAATCTTTACTATCTTATTTAACAATAGGACCCCTGTAATTTTGATGGGCGATATACGCTCATTACCGGGCATCTGGGTATACTGTAGATCTAAAAAAAAGTCGAAAATGCCCTACTTACTACACTAATCAACAGACGGATACTGAAAAGATTGCGACCCAACATTTCTACGTACTTATGAGGAGAATCAGGTACAAAACCCGACATCTGCATGACTAACTTTAATCTGCTCTTTAACTATTCCATGGAAACAGTATATTTCCCTGGCATTAATCATACTGAAAATTTAATGTACATAAGCAAGCAACCTATACAAACCTCTTCGAAGAAATGTAAGTAATAACAGATGCGATTGGAATAAGTAGAAATAATTATTTCAGACGTACCTACTTGATCCGCCTAGGGAATCCAATTGACAGGAGTTGCATAGTATTAGAGAAAACAAAGGCAGAATGTGAGAAAGGCCCAGTAACTCGTTTCAAATCATTTAATAATTCCGATGAATGCCTGAAATGGTTGCATTCAGCGCGGAGATATGTAGGGCGGCATAAATTATAAGAAGATTTGGTTCATTAAGGGAGTCATACGACGCACTCAGGAAAGAGAAAAGAAAAATTAATAGTAACAATATATGAGAAACATAGCAATCAATGTGATTAACAGATTAAAACCAGGTAAAGTAAGTGATAAAATGAAAATTAAGGACGCAAGGAGCACCATTTTAGATAACGAGGAAGAAATAGAGGCATTGTTCAGAGCGCACTGGAAAAATGTGTTGAAAATCAGTAAAGAAGGCAAGGAAAGCTATGAGATTGAATTCTAACATCAAATCGTGAATAAATTAAATACATAAAGCGAGAGAACATACCCCTTCCACTTTGTCGAGGTAGGAAGTAACAACAATGATGGAACATATGCGGTCATTACATCGCAAGGAATAAAGATACTATAAAGAGCTTCCGATAAAGAGCCCAGGCAGATATGGACTTGCCATGTTCAATTACCATGAAGTTCTGCCGAGTATACTGGAGGGAGTTAGAAAAATGTTCATTGCGTGCTTAAGCACGAGATATATTCCCTATGAACTGAAAGTAGCAAGACAGGTATTCATTCCCAAGGCAGGAAAGACCCAGATGAAGTGGGTAACTACAGCTCGTTTTTCTAAAAGATTTTATCGCCAAAGTATTCGAAAAAAAAAAAAATAAAAACAGACTGTCGAATTACCTCAATGATAACGCAGTAAGGAACAGCTGCAAATTTGGCTTAAGGAAAAATTTAAACATCGAGGTGGACCAAGGAGTCATCATAGAGAAGATTGCGAAAACAAAAGGGAGAAGATGGTATTATGAAATTATGTAATCGAGAGCCGTGCTTATGTGAAAATAGGACGCCATCAGGGAACGAATTGGAGCTCGCAGCCAGTTTGGCTCAGGTGAGATGTTTGAGCCCGTCTCTATATTCATTCTAAATCGCGAATATACGGCAACCCAAAAATGAGGGCTTTTTAAACCTTCAATATGTCGACTATATCAGCCAGCTGATATTTTTCTCATACAGGACAGAATCCAAGCAAGCTTGCTTGATTGCAGAAGAGATAAGAAATATATAGATACGAAGCAAAATCGAAAACTAAAACCAATAGGGATAAGTTCAAGATTGTACTCGTTGACAGGAGGAGCATCTTGAATCTATATGATCAAGAAGAGAGCTACCGATACTACAAAGAGAGCAAGATGCTTGGGCTAACCAATACGATATCATGTTATAAAGAGCACGTTACCCATATGGTAATTCGGGTGGAGGGGGGAGCGGAGTAGTATTATTATACAAGTTAAGAAACCGCAACATGAAGAATAAGGAGAAAATTCAAATAGCCATAATGCAATCTGCCATTATTTTTTTTTCAATCATAGGGATGTACACAATCTATAGGAGCAAGCTAATAAGATTCCAATGATTGCAGACCAAAGTTTCACATAATTACAAACACTAGAAGAGGAAAATTAAGAAGGTAGCGAGACCTTCAAATGAATGGGGAAGATAAAAACACTCAACAAAATAATTGCATAAAGAGCCATGAAAGTTAGAAAAGTCAGAAGGAAATAGGAATTGATTTAGCCAACCAAATTCCTCAACGATAAGGATAGAGAACACATATACCGCTTGAAAAAGAAAAGACTACTAGACGACGAGTGAGATAAATTAGATAAATGGAGCATCATCAGAGAATAGCTGATAGACAATTACAACCAGAATAGGTAGGGAAAATAATAGATAGAGAGGTAGAATCCTACAGCAGTTTTAGTAATAATAATTATTAATAAATGTTCGAACTCCCTAAATAAACAAACACCTTCCGATAAAAGGTACAAATAAGGACAGATACAAAAGCATAAATGAGAATTGTCACACAAACCAATCATTTTACTTTATCCCGCAACTATAACTATTTACAATAGTCAGTGAGTAGCTTGATCTCTAGGAAAACTAACATTAAATTGCAAACCTTTTATATAATTCTGTTTTCAAGAACTATTCTTCATTAAGTATTACATTTAGAGATGATTCTTGAGATAGGGTTCAAAATACACAGCAACGATCAAGAATAGATACAAGTTCCGATTTCACGGGAAGTGGGAGGTTTCACGACAAACTCAGTCAAAGTGTTTGTCTCTTACTTTACTTCTTTGCTAGTCTATCCTTAACCACGGTACTCACAGTGCCTAATGCCTGTTTAGGCTCTGGACAGTGTGGCTGCCGGGGAGTACAAAGGAGAGCCTATCTTCGCTCCCTCCCTCTCCTTGGGCATTTATTTTAAATGACGAAAGTAAAAAGGGTGTCAGGCGAGCTAATCTTTGTCTCCCTTGTGACCGGTGAAACGGTTGAAAGAGATCTTGGTTAATAAAGAAATGCCACTTTCCCTCACTTTTCGCTTTCTGAATAAAAAAGAGTTTTGAAAAGGTTAAAAAGCAGCAGCGCAAGCTCACCCAAGCAGCTTTCATCGTCACGACTTCAAAAAATCCATATATATATATATATATATATATATGAAAATTAACCCGCACCAAAAGGAACTTGCAAATCTAGTTCGAAAGTGCTTGGATTCATCTTTTCATTTACCTCTGGGTTAATTTGAATATTATTGTTTTCCTCACGTGCCACTTTGTGAGTGTTTTCATTATATATATATATATATATATATATATATATATATATATATATATATATATATATATATATATATATATATCTCTCAAGACGTACAGTAACGAAACCACAGTGTTAGGCACAATATATTTTCGAAACCACGTTTCGACCTTCATATATATATATATATATATATATATATATATATATATATATATATATATATATATGTGAAGGTAAAGAAATAGCAGCTATTGTTGAAATTATCTTTATTTTTCTGGATTTGAACATTTCGAGAACCCAGCCTCATAATCGGCATTAGAAACAAGAAGGTTTGAGGTTACAATCTCTAATTTGATAAAATACTAAAAGAAAGCAGTGGAATTAAGATAAGTTACTTGATAAAAAACTAAAGATTTCATTAATTTATGATACAATGCAGAGATTGAATACGGTTTGAGTTATATTTAAATTATGTTTAGTTTTAGAATGAAAAACGATTCCAATATTCCTAGTTTGTTGGGCTGGGTTATATTACTCAATATTTTAAAGTAATCAAGACTAATTACAGACTTACCCATTTTTCTTTGAACTCATATGGGCAAGGGCCTGCTTTGTTTAGAACCCGCCCCGTGCGGGTCGACCTTTCCTGATGATGCTCGATGCGAGAATGGATTGACTTAATGGTCAAGACAATATACGACGAATCACAAGAGTCATAACTATATTTATAAATTACAGAGGAGCAGCAGAGGAATGGAATTCGGTCGATATAGTGGAAATAGGACAAAATATTATGCCCATTTTTTTTATACGAATTTGCGGTCGAGATAGCGATTGAATTTCTCTAGTCTTCTTAACCTCTTTAACACAGTTATTCGATTTTATACCAAAGTATGAGATGCTAATAAAAATGTATAATCTGTCTACTGTATTTTGTTAGATTTTCGATGAGGAGAGAATAAAGAAACATTTAATGTGTTTTTACAAAATTTAATCTGGGTAACCATTGTTTAAAGAGAGTGTTAAGAGAAGCGAATTCTAAATTAAGAGGTCAGTATGAAGAACATATATTGTAGGCGCGATGGATTAGGATTTTTCCCTAAGATAACTTAAGGATTACAGGAAAGAAACTAAGGAAGCTTGTGCCCAAACCTGTAAATGTAGGATTCCTATAGACGTAAGTTTCATACTTTATTTTAGAACGGTTAATATCTAGCTCCAAATGTGGCAGTCTGCCATTTTCCTGGACCTCTTTTGCGTAAATTATACTTTCATATCTTAAGTTTTAAGGAATATTTCTTCCTGTTGCCGTGAGTTCATTAAGACAAATCTATCATCCATATAACGTCTGAAATAGGTTTATATTAAATAGGATCTAACTATCGTATTGAAAATATACCTATTGCAGGGAGTGGCGATGGTCCTACCAGATGATATAACTTTCGCGAAGAACTTTGGCTCAATAGCTCTCCTATTTTATATATACATATTTTAACATTAGCGTGCTTGGTCTCAACCTTCATATCGAAACTCCGGTTAGGAAAATGCTCAACAGTCCATGCTATATGTATATATATATATATATATATATATATATATATATATATATATATATATATATATATATATATATATATATATATTGTTTGAATTCATGAATTATAGGTTATTAGTGGTAGAGGAAGTAAAAATCCGGAAACGCGCTGGAGCTCTTTATTAACGTTTCACCTTATAGCTAATAGAGATCACTTCTGTTCTGAAGAAGTTTTAAAACTTAATAATCTGTTTCAGAGTTTTTCCGGGTTTTTAATTCCTCCGCACATTCTCATATTTATATATATATATATATATATATATATATATATATATATATATAAATATATATATATATATATATATATAAACAAACCCTAAACCTAATGAAGAATCGCAATTAACTTAAAGCAACCAAAACCCCTAAAAATTGAATAAGCAGGAATAAACAAGCTCATTAGAGATAACATATAATACATCAATTATTGAAGACACCATCAAAGAAGAAAATGGCTCTAAAATGGCTAAACAACACTTAAAAAGGAAAAACATCCCACGAGCATCTATAAAAGAGAAAGATGATATAATCATAGGGAGTCTAAAGAGAAGAGTTAAAAGAACGAGAGAGTACAATAAAAGTTGTACTCAAGCAACACGATGGTGAACCACACTCAAACATCAAAGAAATTGTTTGACAGCTTATACTGGCTTGTCCTGTTTGTGTGGAATGGGGCAGAGTCCTATCACCACATGTACGGCCTTCATCAGCCACCTTCTGAGTGCATACCATCTTAACCACCATAATGTGTAACAAGAACTTGGTATTCATGAGTCTCGGTATATAATTGGATAACACAGCAAGTAAGCGCTTGTTTTGCGCGTTTACCATTCGTGCTTTGCTGAAAGTTTTCTCCTGTTAGAACAACAAAGCATGTCAGGCTCGAGGGGATGTTTCAGTTTCTTCATAAGCTTCGCAGCAATTTCCTTTCATTTTTCTTTCTTCTTCACGACAGAAACTGGCTCTTTCTCATCTTGTATGACTAGTAACGGAAGCCAAATATATTAACTGCCGGATACAAGATCTATGACCTGATGGATAAGAAGTCTTCTTAAACCTTCAGGCTGTTTCTCTACTAGGTATTGATAGCAAATAACTTAAAAAATTCAGCTTCACAAAGATACGTGGATCCAAACATAGTTAGAACTCGAAGGGCCTGATGTAATGTCAGGGGTTAAATATTAAGGATCTTGACCCATAACGTTCCAAAATCAAGTTCCTAATTTTTCTTAGATATGGGGCTTAACTTCAACTCAAGAAAATCCTCTTGCACTTTAACAGAATCATCATCTACTTCCCATAGAAATGGCTTTCTGATGAATTTACTGGATTCTAAGTAGTATCTGATTATTTTTCTTCAACTTAATTACATTAGTGATATTTTTCCTTAACCTGAGGATTAAAGTTATCATGGATGAGAAAGGAATCCAAGAATACAAAAAACTCGCTTTATTTACCTACTAAATTTGAAATTTCTATAGCTAGAGTTTCGCTAAGAAGCTTTAAATGGTGTCGTTGTGCGTGATGTTAATGTTTTTCCCTTGTACATGAAGGTTGAGAGCATTCACTACTTCACGGATTTCAACTAGGCCTGCTTAAGTAGCTGATTATCATCCTACTGGAACTTATCATGTAGATCTATCTGCTTTATGCAGTGAATCTAGGAATATTTCACATTCTTCTTGTATTGCATGAAACCGTCTAAGCATCTTCCTCTTTCATAGCCATCGTGCTTGCAAGTAGAAAGCAAGGCTTCAGTTTCAGGTTTCATATCTTTAAATAGTAATTTGAAAAGACAACTTTGATAGCCACGTTTAGGTCATCCTTCGTTTCAGCAGGTAAAGTTCAGAATGCTAAAGCTTCACGATATATGTAGTATGAAATGTTTTTCTATACTAGAGTAATTTTTTTCCCATCAGTATAATGAATCCAGAATGCAAGCCAAGCATAGCGGGAGCTCCACCGGCTTACACCTTTACCAGGGAGTCTCAGGGAAGTTGTTTTCCCATATAAAGTGTGGTATATAATGAAAAATAGTATCTGCTGTTATACAACTTTGCATGGGGTGACAGAACAGCGTTTCCTTTTTACACTGTCGCCTGAGACGAAACGAACATATATCACTAGCTGAGAACAGTCAGCGATGTCAATCGTTTTTTCATACTGGATGCAAAAAACCAGGAAAATCTCCTACATGGTCGAGAATCTATCTTTGATGACTTGACTTACATCATTGATCCTTCTCTAAACTGTGTCATTTGCAAGTGGAATATAAGAAAGCTTGTTTGCACTATATTTCCACAGAATGAGTTTTGCAACACGGAGTATACTTGGTTTTATTAGAAACCCTTCAATTTGGTGGTTCTTCTTGCTCTTTGTAATCAACATATCGATCTCATAGTAAACCTAGAAAAACTTTGAAGTTTGTTGCCGAAATACACATTGCCGTTCAGTTCAGCTCTATTCAGTGTACCATTTGTTTTAAAAAAATGCCTTATTATTGTCTGTTTTGATAAGGAGAAAGAAAAGAGATCACCTAGCCATCCCAACCTCCTCTGATATGAGGAGGTTGTGTGGCCAGCCAGCAGTTCCCAATATTCTGCCTCGAGCAGGCCGCTTACTCAGCACGGGAGTATTGGGTTTGACTTTTTTTGGAGAAAACATTTTGTTACGTTGGATCCGGGCCAATGTACCACGGAGGGTTCCAAGTCCCAGTAGGGGTCGGCTTCTACCACATATCATGTTTGTCTGCCTCTCTTCAGAGCAAAGCTGCTTACCATATATGGTACGGGAAATAATGTGTCGTGCCTGTTCAGAGACCGGATTTTGACTTTTAGGGTGACCCGACTTTGGAGCATACTTCCTTTTTTTTTTCTTAATATAGGTTGATGGTTGGCTTTGGATTTGTTTTTATGTAGTTTTGCTTGATTTGTCTTGTATTATAATATATCTTACCTTTACGCTAAAAAGTAATTATGGTGACCTATGCCCTAAGTAACAGTCGCGAGATGGGCGCTATAAAAATTACCTTAATAAACAGATTTCATTTCGTATTTTGACGATCGACGTGTATACTTTGCCAATTCTTAGACTGTTGTGGGCATACTTTGGGTTACAATTACTAAAATGAATGCTTCTTAATCATTATTGAAAGAAAAATGAAGAAAATTTACCATTTTACAGTTTTTTTCAACAAACCAAATGTAGTTTACCAAATGAAATCAAACCTGTTTCATTTGTAATCCTTTAAACTTCGCCTTGGCTTTTCCGGGGCCGCACCTGATATAAATATCTATTATAATTATTTCCGCCAACAGAATTGGTGGGAAGTTAAGTGGTGACCCTAGTTAGTTTGTCTGTATGTGTACAAGTTATCACAATTTCTCCCCCTAACTTTATATGGTTAAGGTACCTTGACGATGTATTTTCTGTATGTCCTAATGGCCATGATTTTGATGCCTTTTTTTGAATAATTTGGAAAATTTGCATGTCTCCATCAAATTTAAATATGAATGGGAATATGATAATAGATTACCCTTTTTAGATGTCCCATTAATAAAGATCACCATGAATTAAAACTTGACGTGTATAGGAAACCAACCCACTCGAATGCCTATATACATTATTTTTCGTTTTACGATAATACTGTTAAAAAATCGGTAATTTCTAACCTTTTCCTTAGAGCATACAAAATATGTCATCCTTCCTATTTAGATGAAGAAATTGTCATTATCAGGACCATATTTTCTAATTTGTATTACCCCGATTGGTTCATATCGTCTGCACATTTTGCAGCTAGGAAAACATTCTATGGTAATAAGCCTTCCCGCACTAACGACTTCAACAAATGTATAACATTACGATTTAATAATAAATTAAATAGTTTAAAGGACATATTTGGAAAATCGGGTATTAATCTAGCCTTTAAATATAATAATTCCTTAGACCAAATGATGATTGCCAGGAAACCCAAAGAACATCATAACATAGGAGTATATGCAATACCATGCAACGATTGCCATAAAGTCTATATAGGGAAAACGGGGAGAAATCTAAACAAGAGATTGTACGAACACACAAGAGATATTAGAGTGGGCAGCGAAAGTAGTGGAATTTTTTGCCATGTTAGAGACAAGAATCATACGATTGATTTCAATGGAAGTAAAATGTTATTTAAATCGGCCAACTATGTTAAGAGAAGAATCGTGGAATCGAGCTTGATATCGTCAGTTCCTAATTTAAATCTATCTGAGGGTCAATTTTCTATTAATCCTGTAATAAGATCGCAAATAAATAAAATAGTAAAATGTCAGCCCTTCAATATGTTTAGGCCTAACCCCCCCTCCCCCCCCAGATTAGCCACAAGTAACGGATTGGGAAGAAAAAGAGGGGATCTTGTGTTATGCTTTTCTCATATTTTCTGCCCAGTGTCAGTTGAAAAAGGGTGTGAGATACACCGAAACTGTTCTGAATTAAATTGTCTTCGGAGAATGTGGTTTAATTCCTCATATATATATATATATATAAATATATATATATAAACGAGGGGCGGTCAATAAGTTTTCGAGGAAGGGAGATGGCTGTTTGTGGGGTTGTTAGGACAAGTTATGACAAGTCAAGACACGCAGCCACACGCTCCTGCCTCGTTTATTTGAAGAACAATAGTTGATTGCAGATCAACAGTCACAATTTTTCAACAATGGAAAAGGTTGAGCACCGGGCAGTGATAAAATTTTGACCAAGGAAGGCAAGAATGCAAAAGAGATCACTGAACGCATGGTTGCAGTGTACACCAACATCGCCCCTTCATATGCAACCATTGCTCGCTAGAATAGAGAGGTCCGCCATGATCGAGAGTCCCTTAAGGATGACCCCCGTCCAGGACGCCCGTCAGACGTGACCAACGAGGAAAATGTGGTACGTATGGGAGGATGATCCTCAAAAAATCGTCGGGGGAATATCGAAGAAATCGAGCGAGAACTTAGAATATCACATGGAAGTGTTATCAACATCATCCACAACAATTTGGCTATGACCAAGGTCTCTGCCCATTGGGTCCCTAGAAACCTCACGCCCCATGATGGACTTCAACGTCGTCAAAGTACACAAGGCCAAAGTTGCACAAGCTGCCCCACGCGAGTGCGGATTCGACGAGGTCAACCATCCTCCCTACATTCTAGATCTGGCCCTTAGCTACTACTTTTTATTTCGCCAGCTCAACGCTGCACTGCGTGGAGGCCGGTTTGGGGAGGATGAAGATGTCCAGCTCATCGTTCAAGAGAGAATTGAACAGCAGTTGGGAGATTTTTTGTTTTTTCCGGAATTTCAAGCCTCAGGCACAAGTTGCTCAAGTGCATTAAAGTCTAGGGTAGTTATATTAAAAAAATAATAAAACATTTTTCCTCATATCTCGTTTCCCTATATCCGAATTGCAAAACTTATTGACCGCCCCTCGTATATATATTTTTTTCAAAATAAAATTATACTAAAACCTCTCCATATATTTACTGAGTTAAATAAACTTAGTCACAATTTTATTTGTATGTATGTTCAAACATTAATTGGGCATATTTGGCATAGATTTGACCTGATGATTAATATATATTTAAACATACATTACCATCTTACATTATGTGAAAGAATAAAGAGAAAGAGAGAAAGAATTCCTTCCCACCCCCTTAACTTCCCCAGTTTACTGTTGCCCGCTCGAATTTCATCTAGCCTATATAGTGCGAAATATAGAACAATGGAAAGACCATTAAGGGACCATCACGACTTCTCCTTATGGGCATTTATTGCGACCCAAGGTACGAGGGGCAGTCAATAAGCTTTGCAATTCGGATATAAGGAAACGATGCACTTGCACCACTTGTCCCTGAGGCTTCGAATTCCCGACTACCTGAAATCTGCCAACTGCTGTTCAATCCACTCCTGGACGGCGAGATGGAAATCTTCATCGTCCCCAAACCGGCGTCCACGCAGTGTAGCCTAGGGGCCAGATCTAGACTGTAGAAAGGATGGTTGAGCTCCAAGAATCCGCACTCGCGCAGGGGAGCTTGTGCATCTCTGGTCTTGTAGACTTTGACGACGTTGAAGTCGATAATGGCGCGTGAGGTTTCTAGGCACCCAATAGACAGAGACCTTGGTCATGGCCAAATTGTTGTGGGTGATGTTGATAACACTTCCATGTGATATTCCAAGTTCTCGCTCGATTTCTTCGACCTTCTCGCGTTGATTTTCGAGGATCATTCTTTTGACACGGGCCATATTGTCCTCGTTGGTCACATCTGACGGGCGTCCTGGACGTGGGTCATCCTTAAGCGAATCACGACCATAGCGGAACTCCCTATTTCAGCGAGCAATGGTTGAATAGGAAGGAGCGGTGTCGGTGTACACTGCAACCATGCGATCATTGATCTCTTTTGCATTGTTGCCTTCATTGGTCAAAAATTTGATCACTGCGTGGTGCTCAACCTTCTCCATTGTTGATATATTTGTGACTGACGATCTGCGATCACCCCTACAAACAGCCATCCCCCTTCCTCTGTTTTGCACTACCGATTCGCAAAACTTATTGACCGTCCCTTGTAATTGAGGTAGTCTGTTGGCGATGAATCTCTATCTCCTTCTAGATAATTTTTGCTTATATATTCGACACCTCAGAGTTCATAGGCAGATTGTGTCTGAAGCTGCCATCCAGTTGGTTAGTCGTAAAACCCTTGTTTATCGAGAGATAATCAACCACATTCTCGTCCAGAGAATAATTGAGTGATTATCGAAGGGCTAAGTAAGATCTAGTCATCACTCAGTGTTGTTCGTGGAAATATTTAGGTGCACTTCAACCCCTCTCACCACATCTTCGTATTTTAACGATCGGAAAAGCCATCCTTAAAGCACCCTCCGTTTGTCTCTTAAAAATAAGAGGATCCCCCACCTTTCGAATTTAAATTGAGCGTTTCGTCTGACGCCTAGAAGTTCAAGGTCGAACTTGTCTACCTGGTCCTAGTCGCCGCACCTCAAGATAAAAACGATTTAACCCCCACTTCGTCACGCTGCTCCCACCTTTACCGCATCAAACCTCAAGGATCCTCTTTGCTCTAGAACTTGTATTATTGTAAAATCATTTCATAATTAATTATACCTCGCTTAATTGATAGTGTTAATCATCTTAGCAGTGAACCGTCAATATTTAATTGCATTGCCATTTAACTTTCCCTATATGTATATATAATATTTAGTCCTATTAAATTATAATTTTGTAGCCGTGTTTGAATATTCCTTGCCCTAGCAATTGTTTATTTAAATTACTCTTAGAACCATCCCTAGGTGGAGCCTTAATTTTGGTCAACCACTAGGCCATTGTGCGTATAAACGCGTACATCTGGTCATACCACGATATAAAACTGGCGTCAGGTCTTTGGGCTTGTAAAAGATTCCACCATAGGTGATCTTTTGCTATTTCCTTAAATATCATTATATCCAATCTATACAGTTGCAAGTGTCAAGAGTATTTCAACAAAAAATAATAGGATAATTTTGGGGGTTAATAGGCAATTAAAGCTCCAAATTTTGGTTTTGTTCTGGTCAAATTACCAGAAGAGTCAGTCCTGAGTCAAGGTCCCTCGTTAATTATTTTATTTTTCTGGTTGGCATAATTAATTGGAACCTTTAGTAAGTTTTTGGGGTTAATTGTTAATTGCAAGTAGGTTAGATTTGTTAGAAAGAGCATCACTTGTTCTTGTAAACTTTCTCGTGTGCCGAAAGACGAACGAAGTATATTTAGGATGTCTTCGTTGGATCGTTTTCATAAGCAGAGAGAGATCCTAGGAATATCAGGAAATGATATTATCACTTACGTTCAAGAGGAACAACGAAAGGAACGGGCAGAAATGAAAGAACAAGCACAGAGAGAAACAAAAGAAAGAGAGAGAGAACAAATAAGAGAGCACTAGAGAGAATTAAGCTGTGATCATGTCGAAATAACTTCTCTTGGGTCACCTAACCATCAACCACAATAATCTTCGTGAAAAATACCAGCGCATAAAGACGGAGAAGATTTTTGTTCTTATCTGACCCATTTTGAAAAGTTTTTCGAAGTCAACAATTGGGATTTAGAATCATATGGTGCTGCCCCTTTACTCCCCTTCTTAAACACTCGTCTGCGTGAAATCTTCATTTCTCTGCTGTCGGAAGCAACTCTGGATTATTTAATCCTAGAAGCTGAGCTCCTCAACGCTATTAATATGAATCCGGACTTCTATCGGGTTAGATTCCGCTCAGCTAGGATACAGCTGGGACAAACTTTTAAGCAATTTGGGTTCACCTCTTGCCAAAATTTACAGTTTTAGCTGAAATCCTCACAAGTGACTAACGACTATGAGTCATTAGTCGACTTTATTTTAAGAGATCAACTCATGGCTACGTTGATTCCGGGAGAATCTGTTTTCCTAATCATACTTACAGTTTACTCTTACTCTTCTCCGCTAAATTTTCAAAAAATATAACTTCACCATTTTACATATATTTATGTATTTTTATTTTAATATTTGTAAAATGGAAAAACTTATTGTATATTTATTGCTTTAATAAATCATAATCATAATCAGTCTTTCACTTAATAGTAGAGTACAGAGTAAAAGAGGAAAGAGTGTTGTGCAGTGTCCCAAATCATCTAGTCAAGGTAAAGGAGGAAACGGGTAAGGAGGGCCTGCTAAAACACCATTACCGGTCAATTTCGACATTTGTAGAGCGAAGTTCTCCACCTCACCGAGAAGCAAGAGAAGCCCATAAGGGGAAAGGGCAGAACTGCCCGAAGAGGGACATGGGTCCCCCGTCCCCCAGGACACCAAACGGATCATCCTCCGTCTAATAGCGGGAGCCAAAAACCATCAAGACAATCGGTGTTCGAAACAGTTTTCGGCAAAATCAATATTGAGCTCACCCGTCCTATTGAGATACCTAACGGGTGGGCAGCCGTCTTCTGAAAGAACAAGGCTGTGGAGACCCTTGTATCAGACCAGGCTAAAGAACCTCTCCGCGAGATTGGGCTCGAAGCGGTAGTCCCCCACGAACTACTTGTGAGGCGTGCAGTTATTCTGAAAAGAGTAGATCCCTTCTTTGCGGATAACTCCACAGAAGGAATAAAAGAAGAGCCAAACGCCAAACAAGCATGGACAGGAGTGAACAGGGTAGACAAAATCAGCAAAACCTTGATCAAGTTCACCTTCGTCACCATCAAGATGACTCAGAGAGCGCTCAGGGACGGCCTTCTGGGCTTCTCCTTTCGCTCCGCTCCAGAACAGATAGAGGCAGAAAAGTACATTTACTTGGAAAACTGCTAAATCGGCCTTGCCATCGAAAGCCACTCGACAAAAAACTGCCCCACGAAAACACAAATCTGGGCGGCATGCTCCAAAACCGGCCACGGTTGGAGAGATTGCCGCGAGGAACAATTAAAACGTGTAAACTGCGGAGGGGAGCATCGGGCTCTGGCCATGAGATTCTCTCCACAGAAGGAAGCCATCAGGAACAAGAGGGAAAAGATGAAACAACAAAAGGAGGAAAAGGCCCGCGCTAGCTCATATGCCACCGCGGCATCTACTCCCAGCAACGTCGCACCAGCAAATGAAAGAGTGATTCCGAAGCTAATCCTACCAGCTGAAAGCAAGGAGATTATGACTATGGTCATAGTCGCCCACCTGGCGAAACTTGCGCGTCAGGGCTGCTTCTCGGAGGAACTCAACACCATGCTACAGCACAATGGTGTTAAGAAAAAATTGTGGTTCCTACCGAACCCAGCATCTCAAGACGTGCTGAACATCAAGTTCGTTGATGAGACGCAGTCTGAGACGGCCGACAAAACGAATAAAAAAAGAAAAAAACGAACCAACCGACAATAAAAAAGATGGGAGCTAAGAACGAGAAAAAGAAGATAGCGTAGAAGCGAAGAACAACCCGAAGGAAAAGAAGTCAAAGAAAAAGAGAAACAACAAACCCGCAAAAAAGTAGAAGAGGAGAGGCTGGACGGAGTCGGAAGACGACGTCTTACCCCGGAGTTCCCGTGACCGAAAAAGTCGATGTCCTGGAAAAAGGACACTTTTTTGATGGGGAACAAATAAAATCAAATTTTTTCGGGACTACTGGATGTAGACCCGAAAAAAATGAACCAAACTCAGTTAGTGACGGGCATTAGGGGGGGCGAGTACAAGTGGATATTTGAGGGGCCGTGGTGCCCAAAGGAAATGGAAAGCCTTCTATGCAGCGGCACTATGTACATGCTGGAGTCCAGTCGACACACAATGAACTCGACTACATACAAAAACATTAAGTACTGCATGATGACCTCATCAATTAACTAAAAAGTAAAAAGTGAATAAAAGTGAAAAGTGAGATAAATAAATAATAGAGCAAAAATGACTAAAATGTAAATAATTAATTAGGCGAATAGTTAAAAGAGTGAAATAGTTAAATAAGCAAATACATTATTGTGACAATCAATAATCCAACGAATATAAAATAATTAAGTGTTAAAACGAGTTAAACAAGTGAAAGTATAACGTAGAGTGTAAATAAGAAATTATAAAATTAAGATTATCAGACAGTGCAAAAATAAAGTGAATTAAAGTAAGATATTGGTAAATCATAAAATCATAATATGTACTATGTAACTAATATAGAAGTACATATCATTAAATAAAATGTAATAAACCCAGTATATTAAATCCAAACGGTAATGTATAAAACAATAAGAGACAGTAAGTAATAAAATAATAATAAAAGTGTAAATAAGTGAATCATAAAAAAAGCCCCAAAACTAGTGTAGATATTAAAACCCTGTTAGTGGGTACAATTAGTGTAAATATTAAAAACCTATTAGTGGTACAATTTAAACCTGTAAATTAACAAAAAGTGGAGCTCCTGCGTTTATTTCGCCAGGAGAAACCACTTTATGTATCTTTGCCTCTGACTAAATCCTTCCCCTCTTCAGCTGTATTTTTATTTTTTTAAACACTTCAACTATATATTTTTGCATTGTATAAATTTGTTTATTTAATGTAAAACTACTTGTACTGTTTCATACAAATATATATCATCATGTCTGTCTTAACTTTCTGCCAAATCCTCACTCCACTCACTACATCGGTAAAGGAGGCAAGAAATTCCATAACGCTCCGAAGATGATCGAATAAGATCGAAAGCTTAGCCTTTTAGTTTGTTTTTTACCAAACACATTCATTTCAAAAAGAGATGAATACTCGACAAATAATCTAGGATCTACAAGATGGAATAAAATAGATAGTTAGAAGAAGAGAAAGTTGACAAAGAAAATTAATTAAGGCAAAATACACAATGGTCTACAACAAAATTGGTATACAAGGGGCGGTCAATAAGTTTTGCGAATCAGTAGAGCAAAACAGAGGATAGGGAAGGGCTGTTTGTGGTGGTGTTAGGACAAGTGATGAAAAGTCAGGACCTGCAACCACACGCTCCTGCCTCGTCTATTTAAGAAGCAGTATCTGATCTCAGATAGCCAGTCACAAATTTTTCAACAATGGAGAAGGTTGAGCACAGCGCAGTGATCAAATTTTTGACCAAGGAAGGCAACAATGCAAAAGAGATCCATGATCGCATGGTTGCAGTGTACACCGACGCCGCCCTTTCCTATACAACGATTGCTCGCTGGAATAGGGAGTTCCGCCATGGTTGTGAGTCCCTTTAAGATGACCCCCTTCCAGGACGCCCGTCAGACGCACCGAACGAGGACAATGTGGCCCGTGTGGAGAGAATAGTCCTCGAAAATCAACGGGTAAAGGTCGAAGAAATCGAGCGAGAACTTAAAATATCACATGGAAGTGTTATCAACATCACCCACCACAATTTGGCCATGACCAAGGTCTCTGCCTGTTGGCTGCCTAGAACCCTCACGCCCCATGATAGACTTCAACGTCGTCAAAGTACACAAGGCCAGAGTTGCACAAGCTGCCCTGCGCGAGTGCGGATTTGAGGAGCTCAACCATCCCCCTTACAGTCCAGATCTGGCCCCTAGAGACTACTTTTTATTCCGCCAGCTCAAGGCTTCACTGCGTGGACGCCGGTTTGGGGACGATCAAGATGTCCAGCTTGCCGTCCAGGAGTGGATTGAACAGCAGTCGTGAGATTTCTGGTTGTCGGGAATTCGAAACCTCAGGGACAAGTGGCGCAAGTGCATTGAAGTCGAGGGTATTATATTGAAAAATAATAAAACACTTTTCCTCATATCTCCTTTCCTTATATCCGAATTGCAAAACTTATTTACCGTCCCTTGTATATATATATATTTATATATATATATATATATATATATATATATATATATATATATATATATATATATATATATATATATATATATAATTTATAGGTTCCCTAGTTGCATAACGTTAGCTGCAATGTTAGGGCGAGACATGTTGATTTAAATGTTTATGAATAAGTGCAATCATCCTCCTTTGTAACTTTTTATTTTTCCTTATGCTGCTTTTTCTATGAATGCATAATTATCTCCCTAGGGAAAAATGACCCCTGCAACATTCGATTGACTCAAAGCGAATTATTCGAACTCGAAAACAAATAGCAACTCAGGAAGGAATTTATCAAATGAAGTAATTTGTGTCCATGGACGTGGCGAAACGCTTGTTTGCTGATTTGAATTATTAATTTTGAAGAATATTTTCGTATAAGTTTTATTAGAGAACTTTTAAATTATAAATATCAAACGGCCCTGCAGGTAACTGGTTTTGCAAGGGTCGACAGATGCAGAATTTCTTCCTACATTATATTCTTTATTTTAAGAATTAGTTTGATTTTCATATGTTGCATCATTTCTAGCAACGAAAATAATTTAAAGACTTAATAATTCTTATATATCTTCACGTTGAGGACTAATGAGTGATTTAAAAAGATGTAAAATTATATATTTTTATTTCAAATATTAGGAGCCAGATGTGGACGAGAAAAAGAGGGTGGCAAAATAGCAGTTTATGAAAAAATAATGTAAAAAGTTTAATTAGAAAAGCCCAAAGAAACTCCTTATGTGTAAATATTCATTTGACCAAATTCCACCAGATTCTTTACTATGAATTATATCAATACGAAGAGAGGACACGAACGAGTCTTTTCCATTTTAAAACAAACTCTGTTAGGCAATATTCAAATCGCACATATGATGAAAATTAAATAATGAAGGATAGATGAACGGAGTTCATAATTTAAGATCCAATATGTACAGTAATTCGAGTATATGGCCGCATTTCTGAGCTTCGCCAAAAAAATAAAACTCCTCTCCACCGAATTGATCTCAAGAATAGAATCGTTTAAGGTGAAATTTCACCGCTATTTTCTTTTAAACTTGGGTAAATCGACAGCTATTAAATTAAATCCTCAAATAAGCAATTTATGTCAAGTTAAGGGATGAAATTTGAAAAATAGGAAGGTTACCATATAGGATTTGGAAGGGAATTTAATACCAAATATAATGATATAAAAAAATATAGCCCTGCCCACTACTCTTATCAAGGCCCCCACCCCCACCCAATTCTCAGACCCACCAAAGCTACCCCTGGCTACCGGCACTAATATCACCACCCCTGCCCACCACCAGCACCATCGCACCTGTGCCCACCATCAGAAGCCCTATCCACCTATCACCACCGCCCCTGACCATCACCAAAACCACTATCCCCTGCCCACCCCCTCCTTCTCGCCCACTCCTCTTCTTCTCTCCTCTTTTTCCTTTTCTTCATCCCCTCGCCCTTCGCATTTGACTAGCCAATTAATTACAATAAGAATTCATTGGATTCGTAACAATGGGTGCACGAGAAGAAAAGTGATAAATTTGATCCATGTGAATAAAAAAATATGTTTTTCTCGTAAGGGCTTTAGGAGGCGGAAGGGGATGAAGAGTTTCAAAAGATTGGAGAGAATATGAGGATTCTGGCTCGACTTTGTAAAACAAACCAAGGACACTCATTCGAGCGGGATTCTTTGACAGAGTTAATTTTGTGATATCGACTTTTTCTCTTATCTGAAACCAAGCAACCAAGATTACAAGTTTCACTGTGCAATTCATTCTTGTACATTCATTCATTTGATATCTAGATTGATCAGAAATGGTGAGAACTAATGTTTTTTAATTAAATAGAAAAAAGAGATAGTTGAATCATCATTCCATGTCTTCAAAATTAAGGAGGAGAACCATAGAGATAGTTCGAGCGAGAGAGAGAGAGGCAGACAAAGACAGAGCGAGGGCAAGAATAGACCAAAAAAACAAAGTGTCAAACTTTAATTCTCATTTTTCTCACGGTAGTAGCCACTCTATTGTAACATATTTGCTCTTTTTTAAACAAATAAACAACATCCACCATAACATTAGATTCAAAGTTGAAATAAAAATAATCAATTAAATGCCTTTTCTCTATGTCAAAATATCTAAAGTATAAAATATATTGTTTTGTTCACTCAAAACTATAATGCTTATATTCCTTAATTTATTATTATAATGAATCTGTTTATTGCATAAGGGATACTTTTTTCCTTCTGGTTAAAATTAATATAAACACCTGAACATTTAGTAAACTTATCAATTATGCTTCATAGACAATATTCATTATGAAGCCACAGCAACTTTTTTCAAAGCTCTTTCTAAGGAAAAGGCGTTTAATAATTATAGTATATTTCTAAATTCAGCAATTTAATCAATTTTAAAGTAATAGTAGATACCTACAACAATAATGCTGCCTTTCAACACGAAAATACAGATTGGCGAAAAGAGTAGATTCTCCAAAAGAGTTAAGAAACACAAATGCTATATATGCCAGGAAAGACTATCATCTAACTTTTTTTACATATGTCTAGTGAAGAATATTCATTTCACTTTGATAATGCCAAAAGAATTTTGAATACTAACAATTATATCAATATACACCTAATTGAATCAGCTCTCATAAACGATATGCCTACCTCTATTCATCCTACAAATAGTTCATAACTAATCCCTTGATAAGCTGAACACTCAATCGCCCTCTGCTCAAAAATGTCTTCCCACACATTCCACTGATTAAATTCGGACTTTAAAATTTGTTTGTTGTTGAGCTAATCATCATTCTGTACACATCACTTTGCTAGCAACTGAATATGTGCACACCTCAAAACAGTATTTTAAAGGTGACGCCTAAAAGCATTTGCGATTTCGAACAAGATAATGTTTCCATTTTGGATGAAATAGTTTTCCAATGTCGATATAAAAGCTCGCTTCTATCATATAAGTCATATGCTACATAAACATTTTCGTAGAATAGGAATGAGCCAGTCTTAAAATAATGCTTGATTCTATCTATTATTTTTGAGACATTGATTCCCGTGACAAGTAGTTATGAAGTAAAAAAATGGTTTAAGTAAAATTATAGATACAGATCGAAATAAAATATCAAGTTAGCCGGAGAGCCAAGTTTTAAATAAGTGTAGTGAATCTTTATCAAAATCCAATAAGCATGGAAGAGAAAAGTGATAACCACGATAATGCCGATCAGTATTCTCTTATAGAATATTAAAATTAGATGGAATCAAGCAAGCATCAACGCAAAATATAGTGCTTAATTGTAGGTAATAATAATATGTAAGAAGACTTATTGCATATTTGGAGCATTTAATAGCTGGTCTCTCCCTACAATGCATGTATACTTCAACAAACTTATTTATTTGTTGTTAAAAGAATAAAGAGATTATTCTCTCCTTATGATGCCAGAGAGCACATAAGATACGAAGGTGTTCCATCAAACAATTACAAATTAATATTTAATTAAACTTAATAAATTTTATTACTCTCTTAACTTATACACTTAAATTTTACATAATTTATATTCAAATTTGAATTGTTTTGAATGTTTTAAATTTTTGTTTTTTACTTTTCCCTCAAGGTTTAGGTTAGACGGTGCCAAATGGTAATGAAAATAAAGTAGACAGATAAAGATGAGCGTTTTATTCTTTTCAGCAACATTCTTTAATCTATGAATCAACGAGTGGTTTAAGGACTTTTGTTTCACTAATAAATATTCCATTTCTTTCTTTGTATACCTCAACCTTCTACCACCCATGAGGGTTAGATATGCTCAATGCAGCTTCCTTGAGTAATAATGCCAGTCCTTGACACCAATCCAATCCAAATATGTTGTGATGTTATCAATCTCCCCATACAGGGCAAATTACCTCCGATACTGTGCTAAGTTATCAGCATATTTATGTATTACTCTTGTGAAATTGAAATTTAGTTTTAATTCTATTCGCTTCAAAAACATTATCAGTACTATTCAAACTTCTCTTACTTCTTCGGAAAACACACTTTTCTTCAAGATCCATTGCTTACAAATATCTGTCGCTTTGCTCTTAGATACAAGAAAATATTTTGAAAATAATCAATTCTAAAGAAAAATTACAAAGCAAACCATGTTAAAATAAAACTTAAATTCCTAACTTTTTTTCCAGAAACACGAAAGAAATTCTTGGAAAAATCGTTCGAACTTCTGACGAAACCTTTATAAATTTTGAAAGTAAACTACAAATGAATTGGGTAAAAGAAAGTCAAATTAAGGTGCAAAAGTTTTGAATCGGATTTTCAAATTCCTTCGATTCCAAGGCCCTCAACTGATAGAAGAAAATTTAATGTTCACTCTACCCTTTTTAAAGCAAATTTTATTATGGAGATTTTCAAAGGCAGCTCCAGATTTTTATATATATTTACATAATGGACTATGAATTGAGTTAGCAAAGTCGAACATATTCGATCTATTTTAACAATTATGTTCTTTTTGCGCTGTAATATTCTCAGGTGTTTTTTACAATTATTTGACCGCACCTCCTTCAAGGGCATAGCCTTAGATTGTCACAAAAATTAGGTCTAGATGCCACTTGTTAATTAAAGGAAAGTGATGGAAAGGATTCCTAATATTAGAACATCGAATCTAGATGTTGGACTCATGGGTGCTAACATCAATTGCTTATAAATCAAAACATCTTCTTTTATTCTAATATAAATATGTATGGATAAAAGTTATGGAAATTTAGATGAATAAAATGAAGGTTATCAGCAAATCAGTATTGTTTGCATAGAAACCAACCTGTACTTCAATTTCATGTAGGTTGTCATTCTTCTTTCAAAGTCGGCCTTGGCCGGCCTTAAGATCAAATGCGAGAAGAGAAAGGTTGTATGAGGAAGGCCTTCAAGGGAGTAAATAGTTGCACGGACCTAAAACTGAATAAAAAGTATCTGTTGAAAGCTGTTGTCCAGGTAAAATGCGTAAACAAAATCTGTCGGGACTCTCTCAGCCCTCGAGCTGATCATAAAGCCGCACTACAAAGATGGTCTTTCAGGGGCACCATTGCAGATACCTCAAGTGCTCCATATATATATAGTCCATAATTATCTGCCAATATATGAAGAAAAAGGTATATGTAAGGCTGGTATATCAAACAATAGGCCAAGAAAAACGTCCAAAAGCGACGACCGAGCCATTACCTAAATTGTAAAAAGGATAGTTTGAAGACGGCTGTAGTATTTTCTCGATATATTATTGAGATTTGTGGCATCAATGCCTCCAGACATTTTGTGTCACGTCGGCTGACGGATGACAATCTTCTCGCTCGTACACCCGCGCTCGTCTGGTTTTCGCCACTAATTACGTCACATAGACGGATGACAACTGCAGCAAAATCTATTTCAGTGATGAAGATAAGACCAATTTGTTCAAGAGTGATGGCATAAATCTCGTTCATCGCAGAGAAGGCGAAAGATGGTTTATCAATTACACCGAAAGGTGTGAAAATTGAAAAATCAATGTCCTAGTCTAAGAGGTAATTTCGGTAGAAGGAACTGTGACAATTATGCTCTTACAGCCTATCAACATCCATACAAGAAATTGCTGCTGCAGCATACGTTGTCCTATCTGCGAGCATCTGATGCTCAACCCGCAGTTTTCATGGGGGATTTCGCCCAATGTTGTAAAATAGATTCCTGCTAGATGAGCACATCTCTTTTTCAAACTGGCTTGCTCATAGTCTGGATTTGAAACCTAATAAAAATATTTGGATGATAATCGTCTGAAGCAAAAAAATTGAAAAAGTTCAAGAACTCGGAAAGTCTCAACATTTCTTTAGTGTCAGGATATGTTAAAACATCATTAAGAATAGCATGTACAAATATTTACCAATAAAACTTTAATTACAGCTATTTTTTGTCTAAAGTTAATCAAAAAGTTACTACTATTATTTTTTTCTAATGATAATTAAATGAATACTATCGACGCCTTTCCGTTAACATGGCATCAACCACGTGCTTGATTTTAGAGATATTTCTCCGAATTCAGCAAATAAATAAATGTGTCTACATATATTTCTATAATTTATTATCGCTATTGGTTGATTTTTATAACAGTTTATGAAAAGTCCCTCACCGTTTATTTTATAGCGATTAAATCCTTTATAACCCGCAAATTAAGCTATAAAGGAAAGTTTCTACAGCCTTCGATCCCTATTAGACTGAGCGCCATACTATTTACCTTTTTGTATCTAATTCAAGGTAAGCGCCTCCCCCACATACATATCTGTAAAGGGGGTAGTGAAGTTAGTGATAATGAAAATGCGTGAATGATTTAAATAATTTAATCCTCCTGCATGCCATAAGGTCTGTGAGGCCAACTGCGCGCAGTTTATCCCGGACGGCACACATTTTATCAAATATAAACTGCATCAAGGCTATCTAATGCTACAATTAATATTACCCTGCGGGTGCGTAAAAAGATAGATAAGGAAAAAATATAGGGAAGGGCAGGTATAAGGAGGAAATAGTGGAAGAACTTATGGCATGTAGATTATCCCATGCGAAACCAGGAAGGAAGAGAGAGCCACCAGACACCTCACCGTCTCAAACTGGGATGAATAGACTAAAGCTGGTTGGCATTCTAGCATGTCAAAGTGAAATTATCCTTCGGCCAAAGAGTTATAGGATAGTAAAAAAAGGTTGAAAAGATGTGTAATATCTATTTGGTAAATTGACCTCGTTAGTCTATTTCTAGTTTGAGAGTGCCAGGGGCCCTGGAGCCTGAAGAGTTTAAATCTCATCCAAGATTTTGGATCCTGGCAAATTCTAAGGTCAGTTTAAGATCCCATTTATCGTCTCCAGCTATAAAACACCTTATCGAAGACGCATCGGTTATCAGCTTTATCAGCGCAGGTAGCGACCGCTTAGCACTCAGGGGTTCAAAATTTGAGCGATTTAAAAAAAGATAGACAAATATAATGAAACTGGAAAATAAAGTAAAGTATACGCCTTGATCTGACAAAATCCTCATTATAAAATATAAAAGAAACCCTTTTGTCAAGTTTATCTAGGGCAAATATCTAATATAGACAAAAGAGTTGACAACAGTGTTTGAGACTCAAAGCTATAAAAAGAGTAACACTAAATAAAACATTCCAAGAAAAGAGAGAATATTATAAAACAAGAAACGGCATAAAAAAGTTAAATAAAGCAATTATTTGTGTAAATACTAAAAAGAAATTTGATTTGCTCGCGCTAAATAACAAAGGTCAAAAGTTCTAACAAGAAAACAAAATAAAAAAGCTAAAATATAATTAAAAGACATAGAAGAATCCAGGTGTCAATATATTGTAGCAGTGGCTATCCTAAATGAGGAACGACTCACAATAGTAAAGAAAGATGAAACTTTGACCTTCCTATAAAGCATTAAAACTAATGATTTGTCTAGTGTGTTTAAAGTAAAAATCGATTATTTGAATGTTGTTTTGAGCGTCTGCTGACCGGAAGGCATAAAGTAATACATACCTATAAGTGGATTCTAAGAGTCCAACACAATGGATTACATTACACTACTCCAATCATCACCAAAAAAGAATTTTTTTAAAAACCTTTAGAATTAAAGTCATCTGGAGTCCGTTCAATAAATAATTAGAGCAGAGAACAAATCAATATAAAATAAAAATTGGCAGTAAATTTCCACACCAGGAAAAATCTTTTGAATAAAGTAAGATGTAAAATTAGGCTTAAAATCTGTATGAAAACTTAGCTGCATATCAGGAAATGGGATGCTTCTATATATAACTAACTCCCTTTCTACTTTCTCTCTTCTTTTTGCGCAAGTGCTTTACAGCTTATCTGGTATACAGCAATCGATCATCCTTTTTCCACCTAGGTTGAGAGAAAGAACTCTTTGGAAAACTATAATGAGGAATAATATACATGACCACTTTATAAATAACACTGTTGTGTGCTGTTATCAAGGTCTCGCACATGAAACTGATTTTAGGCAAGTTTTTCGCGCTGAATCCGAAAATCATTTTCATTTTATCAAATCTGATATAGTTTTGAGGATATAAATACATGGCATAAATTCTCTATTCCAATATATGTGTAGGCGAGACGAGACAAAATAGTAAATTTTGAATTGGTTTATGCAGAGAAGGCTTACAGAATTGTTCGAATTAATACCATGAATAGTACAACATACAAAAACAGCTACTTATGGATGAATGGTCTCTTCAAGTACTTTCAAATTTGCCTAGCAAACATCAGATTCTTTTTCAGAAACCAGCAATAGTCAGCCTGTAAGTTAAAATTCCAACGGACTTGGTAGCGATCCTTCATCGTCCCGATATCTCAGTGAAAGCATTCACCATATTCTTCACGGAAGTCTCCACAATTCTCTGGAAAATAGTCAAAGTGGGACCCAAGGAAGTGTATTTTAACTGACATGCGCTCACCTTTAACTGATCAACTGCCTTCTCATGCTAAAAACTTCTGTGGTTGCTAAGGAAGTTTGCAAAGACTGACTTAAGCAAAACCCAGCCAGTGAATTTAGCAGGATTCAGTGCTTCATCAAAACTGGTGTCCTTGATGAGCTCCCTTATTTGAGGACCATCAAATAAATCTGCCTTCAGTTTTTGCATGCTGACTCGCGAAAACCTCTGACGGAGGAAATTGAATCGTTTACCTTTCCTGTCTATCGCATTGACAAGTTTTTCATCAAACACAGTTTGAAGTGCAGGAATGGAAGCATTATCCTGCTCGGTTTAACGAGAGGGTGAGACATAATGTTGAATAAACCGGGCTCCAATCGTTGTATTGACTGCCAGTCTTGTCTTATATAATGCTAGTCGTTGGTCCGACTCTCTCACAAGGATCTAAAGCATGGATACTTTGTATACCCACCATGTAGGCCTAGGATGAGTCCAACAACATCAAGATCTCTACAGATCAGCTGTTTTAGGATTCTTACTTTGCAGCTGAGTGTTCGACAGGGATCAATGAAAACTGCGTTGATACTTCTTTTAAATGAGTCAATGAAAAGTCTCCATTCCATAGGATCATCCCAGAGTCCCTTTAAGTTAAGCAGGTCATCAATGTTGTTACAGTAGACCAGTAAAGAGATTCAGCACACATGAAAAAATTCCTAAATTCTTTCTTAGGGTCACGATACCAATAGAATGTTATCCAGGGAGGCCAGGCTACATTTCTCTCAAAAACATGAACGCAAAGGCTGGGCAAATTCTTTGGAAAGGTTCAGGTCTCGTGTCAGGTCGTTGGATTTGGCCTGTGTAAATAGTTTTAGATGGTTGCCCTCTTCTGGTTTGTATTAATCAAAATAGCTCTCTCGGTAGTCACACTAGCCTCGGGATCAGAGCTAGAGCCCATGGTATTATCAGGCTCCGTAACAGGAAGATCGGGGCCATGTAGCACTGGTTTTATAGCAGGAGGAACATGGTGCTTGTTCTTGTGATTGATGCGTTTCAACTGTTTCATACAAAAATAGTAGTCAGCGCCATGATCTTTGTCTTCCCTCCACACTATTGGCGGACCAAATGGTATACTCTTCCTTTTCTTTTTACTTTAATTCCTTAAATTTTCACCCCAGTTTTCCAGCATATATGGGGAACAAATGGCTTATCTTAGTCCGCTAGTTTCTGTCTTTGTAACAAAACCTGTGAATTTTGCATGACTGTCTCGAAAAGTGACACGTACGTAGAGGTAAAAAAACATATTCAGATGATCCTTACACGTACGACCCATTGTAATGCAAATCTAGAACTAAAAAGATGAATAAACTAGGTTATATTTCGTTACTCATCACTAGATTTGATAAAACCTAAGTAATAAACAGTAGGATAATTTGGAATATACGCTCTAATATAAATCGAGCAAATTTTAAAAACCAGAACTGACCAAAGAAAACTAATTAAATATTAAATTCAGCATGCCAAATTAATTCTAAATCAGTTAAAAAAACGATGACGTTTAGAAAAAGTTTTAAAACGCAGGTCAGTCTAATTCAAAATTATAGAGCTGATGATTCCAGCTTTTTAGGATTTTGAATTACAGTCAAGTCGATAGTGATTAAAGCCAGAATTAAGTTTGTGTTTAAGGCTTGTATGGAAATACCTTTTGGAAATCGGACTATACTTTCTAAAGACTATACGCGTGTATATTTGGACACTGTAAATATTAATATGCAGTGATCGACGAATATCAAAAAGTATCAAAATGAAGAGTTGTTTTGTTTTTAATTTTCAACTTCAGGAATTGAAATAAGAATTACTAGAATTAATGAATGTACGTTGTTAGTGACGTTACGATAACAGAAAATATTTACATATACGCTTGCGACGAATGTGTGTGATTTGTTTTTCTAAAAGTTTTTTAACCATTTCCTGTTTTTTTTCGGCATTTCTAAAAAATGATTATCGTCTTTCATTACGCTAGCTTCGCAGGAGGGATATGTCTCAGATATTTTTTCCGCAAGCAAGAAGTTTTTGTGATAGCGTATATATATATATATATATATATATATATATATATATATATATATATATATATATATATATATATATATATATATTATATATATATTGGTGTAGTTTGGTAGTAGTCTTTCTTGAATGCAACTTTGTTGAAGACCATGGTGTATTTCGCCTTAATTAATTTCCCTTTGGCACCTTTCTTTTCTTCTAACTATCTTTTTTATTGTATCTTGTAGAGGGTGGATCACTTGTGGATCACTTCATCTTTCTTTTAAATGAATGTATTTGGTAAAAAACAAACAAAATTGCTAAGCTTTTGATCTTATTCGATCATCTTCGGAGAGTTTTGAGTAAAGTGAGGATGTGACAGATTGAAAGAAAATGATTTTTAAGGTGATCTTTGTTTTGCCTAGGATGATTGAGCGTAACTTTAGAGGACACGGGCTAGTCCGGTGAGTGGTATTTTAAAATAATTAAAATATTCGATTCTAGCTTGTCAGGAGACTGTTGATGGCTGGCTTATCTTCGTATATTAATATGGCTTCTAAGATGTTCAGCCTAGCTTTATTAACCTCTTTTCTTTTAATAACGGTGTTGTCAAGTAGCATATCTCTCGTTAGGTTAATGTTATGTGCACTCTCCATAAGATATTTAGGCCCTCAGCTTTGCAGATATATGGTTAAACGTCTCGAAAGTGTAGTAGTTGTTACACTAATATATTTTCAGTTGTTATACAGATTACATTCTTTATTGGGGCATATGAAATCGTAAACTGTGTTGGTTGACTTGAGATTGGAGCAGTTTAGGCAGCTGTTGTTTTTCAATAGGAGATGGCTGGCTTTTGTTGTTTTATAATATAGGATGAGTTGAATTTTATCTTTTTGAATTTTAGGCAAGATGTTATGGTTAATAATCTCCTTGATGTTTTTTTTCACCTATCTTATAGGCCGTAGACATCTGATTTCTGTATTACTCTTTGATGTTGTTGACTTCTCCCTGATTACTTTCAGTTTTATCCGTATCTTTGCAATGACTATTTATCACAATGCGTTTCAACACTCGTCGGTCTCTTTGAGAGAGCTTCGAAGTCCTGCCGGAATTACTCTTCATGCTCGAGATTTTTCCCTGCTTCTTAAATTCTTCCATGGTTCTTAATATAGTGGATCTCAAAAAGGCGAGGAGTTTAGCTGTTTTGATGAGGGAGTCTCCTGTAATTCGAACTCCAACAATATGCCCATTTTCAAACTCAGTGAGGTCATGCATTTTAGCATCTATACCACGATCTGAATGAGAAATAGATTTAATCATTAAAGTTGATAAATAAAATTATGTATCTACAATAAAAACCAAACACTCACAATGAAATTTGGATGGTTATTTATAATATAATGGCTCATTGAATTATTGGTGTTAAATTTCTAGTGTTCCAATTATTTTGTCTAGCCCCTGTATATATATATATATATATATATATATATATATATATATATATATATATATATATATATATATATATATATATATATATATATATATATATATATATATATATATATATATATATATATATATATATATATATATATATATATATATATATATATATTATTATATATATATATATATATATATATATATATATATATATATATATATATATATATATATATATATATATATATATATATATACGAAGGGCGGTCAATAAGTCTTGCGAATCGGTAGGGCAAAACAGAGGAAGGGGGATGGCTGTTTTTGAGGGTGTTAGGACAAGTTATGACAAGTCAGGACCTGCAGCTGCACGCTCCTGCCTCAAATATTTAAGAAGCAGTAGCTGATTGCAGATCGTACGTCACAAATATTTCAACAATGGCGAAGGTTGAGCAACGCGCAGTGATCGAATTTTTGACCAAGGAAGGCAAGAATGCAAAGGAGATCCGTGAACGCATGGTTACAGTGTACACCGACACCGCACCTTCCTATGCAACCATTGCTCACTGGAATAGGGAGTTTTGCCACGGTCGTGAGTCCCTTTAAGATGACCCCCGTCCACGACGCCCGTCTGACATGACCAATGAGGACAATGTGGTGCTTGTGGAGAGGATGATCCTCGAAAATCGACGGGTGAAGGTTGAAGAAATCGAGTGAGAACTTGGAATATCACATGGAAGTGTTATCAACATCCTCCTCGACAATTTGGCCATGACCAAGGTCTCTTCCTATTTGGTCCCAAGAACCCTGACGCCCTATGATAGACTTCAACGTCGTCAAAGTTCACAAGGCCAGAGTTGCACAAGCTACCCTGCGTGAGTGCGAATTCGAGGAGCTCAACCATCCCCACTATAGTCTAGATCTGGCCCCTAGCGACTACTTTTTATTTCACTAGCTCAAAGCTGCACTGCGTGGACGCCAGTTTGGGGACGATGGAGATGTCCAGCTCGCCGTCCAACAGTGGAATAAACAGGAGTCGTAGGATATCTGGTTGTCGGGAATTCGAAGCTTCAGGGACAAGTGGCGCAAGTGCATTGAAGTCGAGGGTAGTTATATTAAAAAATAAAAACACTTTTCCTCATATTTCGTTTCCTTATATCCGAATTGCAAAACATATTGCCCGCTCTCGTGTATATGTATATATACAGGGGTTAGACAAAATAATTGGAACAGTAGAAATTTAACACCAATAATTCACTACATATGTTTGTCAGTCGGTCGGTCCCCGTTTTGATTATTTTGTTTTTGGCAATAACCTCATAACGATTCTAACTAACTTTGAAACCCTTATTCTGTTTTACATTCATTTTGAAATGATATAATTGCCGAATTCCCTCCAAGATTAATCCTGGAATTATTAAAAGCTTCGAAGGTCGTAAGATCAAAAATCAGAATAATGGAGAGCACATGACTCTTTGGTGAGCAGACCTTGTCATCATCATCATTATCACTAACTCTATATTTTAAAAAGGGGATTTGTTTGAGTACTTGAATAATAATTTCATCTTAGTTTGGTTATGACTTATGTTATTTTTATCAAAGTTATTTCTAATAATTCTTTTATAATATAAAAAAACAAAATGGTTAAGTTCCTAAATAAATATAAGTATCGAAATTTTTGTGAATTTTTTCAAACTTAAATAATTACAAATGGTGTAGTTCAGATAACTCATTTTTATATATCTTCTTCTATAACTATATTTTAGCAACGTAATATTTTGAAAGGGGGGGGAATTTTAGTTTAGAGTTCCCTTTTAAAATTAATAAAATTGGTGAAGCTCCGAAAATTTCTAAAAATTAACCATGGCTGCTTTTTTTTAGCTTTTATATTTTAATCTTAGTATCCCTTTTGCACGCTTACTTTTTCATCAAATCTCAAGCTTCATACTTCGCTCTAACGACACACGAGGCAACTCCCAATCTCAAACGTTATATCACCACCGCCTTAAGAACAATGAATAGTTCCATCTGAATATGCTTTGTAGAAAAGAGAGATCTTATGGCTAAACTAATTACACTGGTGAACACAATAATCATTGTGTTAGATCAAACAATTACTATATTTTGGTCTCTGAATGCAAAAATGACCTCAGTTTTTCTGTATCCCATCAGCTGTTTAATCTATATGATACCCTCCTTTTGTATCTAAAACCATAACAATACTATATCTAACAAATTGTGCTTATTTGATGAAATGATTTATCAATTTACATAAACTGGACAATATGGAAACATTGCTTGACGCTAATGTTTGTATGAATATATTGTGTTGATAAAAAGGAAATTGGTAAGATTATTTAAATTGTGTGCAAGTAGATAAGCCAAAAAATTGTTTATATATTTTATACAATGTTTAATATGTTGACTATTTCGCTTTATACCTCAACAGTAGTCAGTTATATGTTTACGTCGCATCCACCCTAATAACGGCACTCTATTAACTTCAAATTTTAATGGAATCGTTCACCTTGCTCATCGTGTATTCACCAACGTTTTCCGGAACGTTAATAACATGGTAATGCAGAAAATTCAACTAGTTTTATTTTTTTAGAATTAGGAATACGTTAAAATGCTAAAAATTTTATAAAAGAAAAAATGAACAGGGTACCAATTTTCTTCATAATTTTTGTTAAATTCGGTTTTTCACTCGATTCAACATTATCTGCTGATTTCAAAACTAGTGTCAGTTTTATTCTCTCACCTCAAACCTTTAGTGCAAGAAACTATCTGAATAAGCACAATCGCATTTTTTAAAATTTTATTATCAATTTACTACTAATCGTAAATATGGAAAGAGAAAATCTAAATTAGTTATTTTTTTAATTACACTATCTAAGATAATTTTTGTTTTCGAGCCATTAGTGATATTTTCTAACTTTTTTATTGAAAACAATATAAAATAAAACCTTTTGTTTTAACTTCGCTTTTCTTGCTTCTATGATGGAATATTTCCTAACAATAAACTAATTTGGTGTGTTTTCAGCAGATAGAGGGCTTAAACCAAACAACAGAGTTAAATTTATACAATTTTATTCAAACTTCAAGGGAAACTATTTACGCAATTAAAAAAAGTTAGAAGTGATCATTTTCTCTTTATTTCCGTTTGTGATGTAAATTGTTTTCCGTACTATTTGCCAAATTGATCGTCTCATCAAGTTTCCATATTATACTCCTTCGTATCTATGATAAAATTTCACTATATCTTGATTGAACCACTCTCCTTGCTTCTCTGAGTATGCTCCTATGTATATTATCCTTCATCTTCTCAAGATTGGCATCAAGGATGAGCATCTTCAAGTATATTATGCAGCCCAGTCAGCAAAATCTTTTCAGTAAGTTCTCAATGCGCTCTGACACACCGAAACAAAACTCTTCCACGATTCCTTATCCATTTAATAAGCTTTTCAGGTAATTGTGAATAATCTATCATTTTTCTAATTTATAGTCCAAAAAAATATTAGCTATGAATTAGAGTGTTTGGGAAATAAATTTTGAAGTTACTTAAAGGCTGCCATCACTTTGTTAAAAGCTTTAACAAAGTGTTTCATGAGACCTAGTTTTAAATGTAATGGAATGAACATTCCTGAGCATGGCTAACTACATGACGCTTCTTTCCTCTCTATCCCATTTTGAAAAAGTAAAAATATATGTTTTATTACTCATTTGGCTTATAAACAAATATAATATCTTAAGTATTTGGGAAATTCAAATTATATTCTTTTCGACAAAAAGGTTTCTTACTGTCCAACGTTTTGGTACAGTTTTCAAAAGAAAAATGGGTGCTCAGGATTTGTCTTGGTTCCCAAATGGTATATTAAGGTATGTTTTGTATCCTTTATACATTCTAATAGATGTACATAGTTACAATGAACAAGTTTCTCTCGTTTTGAAAAACTTTCCGTAGGTATAAAATAATGAATCAGGAGAATTACTGCAGGTTCCCGATGCCATTTCTCTTCTAATCTATTCCATATGTTAGCTAGAGCTAAATTGCTAGCAGATCTGTAAGATTGTGTCATGGCAACTAGAGCCGAAATGATATTATATCTGTAAATTAATGTAATGAACATTTCTAACGAAATATTGCAGAAGGTTCTAGAAGTTCCTAGTAGTGTGTCCTAGCAAGTTCTGGAACATTCTTGAAACTTTAGTAAATTCTAAAAAAATCTAGAAATTTCTCATAATATCTAAAATGATTTGGAAGGTTTGCTTAAAACATTTTCAATTTTCTAACATGCTTAGAAAATGTGTAAAGCCAACATCCTTTTATATCTTCTCCTTTTTTCAGACATTAATACTACCCTAGCATTATTTTACAAATATGCAAGTTTATAAATTCAGTGCCTTAACTACAAAGGAAACTTTTAAGATTAAATTTTTTTTTTTTACTTTAGTTAGAAACAACTGGTAAATAACATTTTTAACCCATGACATACATGGTTTAGAGAAGGAAATAGCAATGTCAATCTACATCTAAATTGAATGCCGGTTGTTCATCGATAGCTCGAAGTGGAACTTAAATTGTGTCCTCCACCAATATTTCAATTTATATTGTGCAATTCCAGGTGGGCATTTTGTTTTCGTTAAGGATATGGATACATAGAGAGAGTCAGTGAGTTGTTACAAAACTAGAAATACAGCTGGATCATCTGTCTTGACCTTAATAAGTTATGCTTTGTTCTTGGTTAGCAACGCGGGATCACGAACTATCCCTCCCATCTATATATGTGGGAAAGCAGAGCTTGATAGAAACATTGGGTGAAGAGGAAATTGCCTACAGCATTTTACCTCAAACCTATTGATCCCAACATTCGGCATGAGTCGCTCTTGGACAGAAAGGAAGTTATATTCCCACTTATGCACATCAAATTGGGTCTCAAGAGAAAATTGTTAATGAAATAAAATTTCCTGGCGTGTCAATTGAAAGAATCAACACCGGTGTGTTTCATGGTCCGAAAATTCGGCAAAGATGAACATATCATCTGGAAAATGTAAAAACCTCGAAAGAATGATTGATTTTATTATCATTAAAAGAGCTAGTGTATATATTTCGTGGAGATACACGAGCAAAGAATTACATCAAAATTTTTCAGCGATTATTAAAAGGCAATAACAGTCAGTCTGTCTCAACATGAGCATAAAAATTCTTTTTTCGCATAGCAAACCTGCTAACTTCCTGGAAAACCTTGTTGAACTCACAAAAGCTAATAGAAGAATGGTATGAGGGTAAATGGGTTGAACATATATTGGTGGACTACTCACACCCAATTGTCTTACAATAACTATATCCTTTGCATGGCCAAAGTATATTTGTACAAACATTACACTCTAGCAAAGTTTTAATATTTTCCAGTTTATGTAAATTGTTAAAACATTCTAAAATATTCGTATAAATTTTTTAGCTGCGGTATTGTTATATTTTTATATACAAATCAATGGTACCCTGTAGTTCAAAATGTTAAAGTGATACAGAAAAACCCGCCATTTTTAGATTTCCAGGCTAAATGTTAGTAAAAACGCCATATCTATCTCAATGAAAATTGTTTTCCCCCATTTTGCATATGGGCCTAGGTTTGCTGTATATAATTTACCAAATATATTTAATTATGCTGAGAGTCTACAATAGTTTACAATAAGAGGCCATTTCTAAATATCACACATGTGTAGCTGTCGTTAATTTTGTATTTATGTATATCTACATATATCCAAATAATTCAAAGGTTTCAGTGGGTATGAAACCATTTTTCTCATAAATATTTCAGAATATTTTTCCATTCGCAAAATCCAATGCGGGGCTTTAAAACGTTGTAAAATTTCCTAAAATAGAAAAAATTGCACTTATTAAGATTGTAAAAAAAGAGAGAGATCGAGTAGGATTTTGTTTAAAAGAGTCGTGTGAAACGAGAGTTATCGGGAAGAGAAATACTTTACATCCGTTAGCAAACTTACGGCGAGATTAGGCGAGATTTTTTTCGATTCAGTTGGACCATCAAAACCTCACCGCCGAGCTATAAATGCCGAGGTGGTGAGGCAGGACTTAATAGCTTTTATTAGCAAATATAGAAGTTGTGGCGAATGCATATATATTCCTCGTCACAAAACTAATTGAGGAAGTATTTCCTCAGAATCCATTGCTCCCGAGTGAGCCAAGTCCTGAAAATACAGAAGGTATTCGGCGGCCTCTTTTAAGACGTCTGTGGAATTATCCAATTGCGGCTTTCCGCAATTGAAACACTTGGCCACACATGATTTAGACTTATTGTGTACGGCCCTGGAGAAATTTACACATACTTTGGGTAAGCCTGTCTTTGCATGTCTACACGAACGATTCGTATCGCCGAAGCGGTGACAGTAATAGCACCGCGGCGGCATGGGCACGAATTCCTTAACGCGTTAGCGGTATCAATAGGCACGCACCGACTCAGGGAGCTCTTCACATTTGAACGTGAAGAAGAGTGTAGAGTTGTTTCTCGAGGCCCCTCCCTGTTTTCTCATCACACGTTTGACCTTGACCGCCCAATGGTCGGCAAGCTCTAAGGGGATGTCCTCTATGGAGTAGTCAACGAGTTCCCTCGTATAAACTACTCCTTTCACAAAGTTCATGGTAGAGTGCGGTGTCAGACTCACTGGGGTGCCATCAAGTGTTCGAAGAGCACTTATCTTGCCTGCCTCGAAGGGGACCGCCGCATGCGCCAGAAGGCTTCCGTCCGAGAAATGGGTCATCTTTGCTTCTCTATCAATTACACTAGCTAATGCTCTCTTCTGATGGATCATGTTGCCCTTGGCGGAGCGAATAACGTAGAAGCGTTTAAAGCCAGCGGGCTCAGAAACTTCAGGTAGCCTCTGAATGAGGGGACCGATCTTATCGAGGCTCTGCACTGTGCATTTTTTGTATTAGTCATAGTCAGGGGCTCCGCACCCTGGGGGAAGCAGAGGGGCCGGATGTGCAAATCTTGGCTTGGTCGCTTACCAAAGTGGCAGCATACCCATTCGTCCCCGCAGCCCCCGCGGATGGTGAGGAGCCGCGAGTCTTCCTAGTGTTTTTCGTATTTTTTTCTTTTTAGGAGAGGACGGCGGGGAATGAACCCTCTTCTTCCTTCCGCCGCCAGAAGCCGCTAGGCCAGATGGACCGGCCTCAGCAAGGTCCTTCTTTGAGATAAAGAAGGTCTTGGTAGGTGCAGGGGCACTGAATGGAGGAGATCGCTTCCCTCCTTGTACTCCCTCGGAAACTATGGCCGTTTGAGGAGGACCTTACATAGGGGCGGATTCGGGTTCGGTGCTTGGCGCTGAGCCCAGATTCCCTCCCATGGAAGGCCCTTCCGTCTGAGGTTAGGTTGCCTTAAGGAGCATGTCTATCTCAGAAGAAGCCTCCAGTTGGCTATTCCCTCCCAGGACATCGCAAGTCCCTTTGGCAACGTCACTAGTCATGTGTGTAGGGGCACAGGGCAAGGTTCAATATTCTTGCCAGCAGGTCTTTTGAGGATAGCGACCGAAGGGGCCTGGCTTTCCTCTCCCTCTAAGGATGTTTGCCCTACTGAGCTGCTTAACTGGGAAGCGGTCGGCTAGGAGCTGATTTCTGGCTTTCTTTGCAGTCCCCTCGGAAAACAAAAGGGGGGACTGCCGCTTGAAAAAGGGAGGTGCCCAAGAGCACCTCTAGAGAAGGGGGTAGTCCCCTACACCCGTAGGCGAAGGATAGGAGTAAGCCTCCTTTCCGGTTAGAGAAATATGGAGGGTCCTCTGCGCAAGCACAGGGGGGGCCTCTTTTTTTCTGTGGAGCTCTCCCAGTGCGGCTCCGTTGATGAACAATGGGAAATGGGGAAAGATTTTGAATTTTTAATATTTTCATTCATGGGCATGGCGACCCTATTTGTTCCACGGGAAGCAATCGCTCATCACCCCCTTGCAGTAGCCCGCCCTACAAGGGGTGCGTACAGGCCTGGCAGAGCGAGGTTCCGCCATTCAGGACCACCCCTCCCGCCTGGTGGCCTGGCAGTCCATCGGCATGGTGGCTCCACCTTAGACACAGCGTAAAAGCAAAGATGGATGGTGAAGTGAGAAGAAAAGGGGAGTGAGAAAGGTATGGGTGGGAATAAAGCAGGTTATTAAAAATCCACCATCCTAAACCAGAGCTCAGAAATTAGGGAACATTGTCTCCTCCCCTCTCAGCCGCGATCAGGGGTAGTTGGCTATATAGAAGGTCAGCATCTACCCTGTGAAATTGGGGGCTGACCAGAGAAAGAGGCTGACCAGAGAGGTTGTATTAAATGCAAGGAAACAATGCGGAAACAAAAGTGTTTTGAAGGAAGGAGAAGAGGGTAAGCTGTTTTCGGATGGGGTGCTAAGTCCCGTCAGCACGGCGGTTCTGATACAAAATCACCGCGCCACTTACGGGATTTAAACCCAGCATACTTCAAGAAAGAGAAACCGGAATAATTTATTTATTTCTGAAAAAAATAGTTCTTATTTAAAAAAAAATCCGTAATGTGGTGAGATTCAAACCAAGCACACTGAGGCAACAGCAACCGCTTTGATCCTAATTAAAATGAGCCTCAAACCACTCGGCTACGCGAAAGAAAACAATTTCTTTCGAAATTGAGACACTCTTTGGTAGGTCAATCGGGACTATAAAAGAGAGAGAAGTTAATTCGAAATTCAACAAGACTTTGATTTTCTCACAGGACTGTGAAAAATTCTTCTATGTTTGGTTGATCAAAATACACTACTACAGGTACAAACCATTGAAATTTATTGGAATCAGAAAAAACTTATAGAAAATTAATGAATAGATATAGAAAATCACCCTTACCCTCGTGCTTAAAGGAATTTATGTCCCATAAAAGACTCGTTAACAATAGGTTCTCTCAATTTTGTCATACCATTTTTTATATTATTTTTTTAATTAAACTTATGATGATTAATTTAATTTATAAGAAGCTTTAAATCGTTTCGAATTAAACTAAATAAGATTTTATTATTGGTGTGATTGTACATTAGGAGGAACTTGGGATCTGGTTTCAAAATTCGGGAAAAGTTGTGTCTGTATTCTCCATTTTGGTTAACTTGGATCCGAGATCTACATTTGATCCAATATTTTTATAACCATTAATTTAACTGTACATTAGATCTACTTACATATATTTAGTTCTAAGAAATCTGACAAAAAATTGTAGAATTCTTAGTAGACCTTATAATAATATGATGGAAATCAGCAGTGCTCTCTCCTATCAATATTTCTTCTGAATAGAAATGAAGAGGTTTGTCGCCGACGGAATAATTCAGTGGGTTACTTCTCGTTATGTTCTTAAGATTCCTTCCAGATTCTCATATTTGATATTTTACTAAGTGCAGGTGACAGATAGTCTCAGTACTTTAAGGAACAATCCTTATTAAGAGGATTGAAAGAATCATCACAGGCTTTATTAAAATTATTCCTAAATTTAAAGATAAAAGTGCTTCACCACGGCTAATGACACGAGTCGATTTATATGGGGTCCACATGCCTATAATAATTGAAATATTAGGTACTTTACAAATTTGAGATGACCAAGAATCTCAAAGTTAAATGATCTGGACTATTTCTTCATCTTACCCACAAGACTCTCGTTAAGTAATTATTTACAATCACGTCTTTTTATATATTAACAAAGTTAACGTCCATTTTCACCTCCACTCAAGTCTATACCGGTGAAAAAAAGATGGTGGGAGATCTTAAAAAAAGGTGCAAATGACAACCAAAAAGAGAGCATCAGTTTCTTATTGGTTTCAGTTGTAGCATGGGCATGAATAACCCTGATACACTAACCAGTGCCTTACGGGGAATACTCCAGGATAGAACTTTATAAAATAAAATTCTCTGACGATAACATGAATGTAGAACGAAACCTAGGATTAAACATATCGTCCAAATTTAAAGCATTCTGTTTTTTATTATAAAATCAGAGGTTTAAAAACAACAACTGGAAGCTCAACAAAACAGAATTATAAGGATAAATGTTGGAAGCATTTACATGCTACACCCATAAAAGCTGGTGGAATTGCTAATACAGGGTCTGGCTATAAAGAATGAAAATAAAATAGTAGTAACATAAAATATGTATCTTCACAATAATAATAAATGGTTTTTTATTCTGCTAATATATAAATAGAAAAGTTATATGGAAGAAGTCCAGGAAAAAGTCCTAAGAGTTTACCTTATTTAGTTCTTTCAAATATGTGACAGGCAGTTTCTTATTAAAATGAATGATGAATATTTCATGCTATTAGCCTCTTCAGATGTTATAGGGTTTAATAATACTTAATAATAATTTTATAGCCCTATAAGTGTTTACAAAAAGGCCAATTGTAGTAACTAGAATGGCTGGATCATCGATAAAATAAGGGCTGAAATATTCAATCTTCCATATGAAATTCTTCTGACACTGAATAGACTTGAGAGCATCAGAGAAAGAGAGGCACTGACAAAAGAATAGAGAACGAAAGAAAGTTCTAAGCGATATATAGGATTTAAAAGGTTAATAAAGATCTAATAAATCAATTTTCGACCAGGAATATTCGTATGTTTAATTTAAGGAATTGCTAAACCTTTGATTATGCAAATTAACACAGAGCGTTATAAAAGGTGAGTTATAAAGCCAAAAAATTATATAATTAATAAGGAAAGAATATAATATTTTCTGAAGAGTATTCGTCCATGCTTTTCATAGCTTCCGTCTGGAGGACGCCTGGTTTGAGCGTTCTTTTTAATCCTTAGCGCTAAAGCGACCAATAATAAATAATAAGGATAATTTCAGTAAAATTAGCAGGAAATATGTGTTCATGATACATGAAACTTCGCATGGATTATTGGATGCTTCATCCTGTATAGAATCTTCTTTACCTTCGTCAAGCGGTTCTCCTTAGCCTCGGCTTTCAGAACCCTAAGTAAGGGAGACAAAATCAAGGATGTGATACGATGTGTACAATGTGATATGTGATAATGGGATCTTATCAAAACAACACTAGATTCAAATTAAAATTGACGAAAGTCTCATTACATAGGTACTTCTTCTATTAGGTGGGAAACAAAGTTCCCCCACAACCTTTTTTAAAAAGGTTATTTGTTTCTTAATTTATTTGAAAAGTTTAATTATTTATATATTTATACAGTGATATTGAGCCTAGTTAGACTAGATTACTAAGCAGTTTCAAGAGAAGATTCAGAAGGCCAAGGCCAATAAACAGTAACTCGTCGGACTTATAACCAAAGTTTCAAAATTGATCCATTAAATGATAATTTATCGTGAATAGCAACGTACTCTTTTACTGTATGATTACCATTCAAGCCTAAACGCTGCCCAATCGTAACGTTGTATCAATAAATGATTTCAATAAGAGACAATAAGTCTTCGCACAGCCTATGATTGGTTTAAGAATTTTCAGCGTGGCCAATTCCGAGTCCAAGTTCAGCAAAGAAGTGGTCGTCCCTTACTTATTGACCATGAACGTTTGTGCACCTGTATCAAAGCTTATCCAGATCGGACATACAGCAAGCTTGCTGGAAAATTTAGCTTTAGCCAATTAGCCATTTTCATCATTTAGATGAAATGGGCAAAGTCAGGAAACTGAACCTATGGATCCCACGTAAACTGACAGACTTCAACAAGCAGCGTCGCAGAGACGTCTGAATGAAACTTCTGTCTAAAAAATGTCGCTATTATTGGCTAAACAAAGTGGTTACTACAGAAGAGATATACTCGTAGTATGTACGCTCGAATATATCACACAAAAAATGCTGGTCAGATTAAGGTGCACGTACACGACTTCAGGCAAAGGGCAACCGAATCAAAAGAAACTTAGGGTTTGTGTCTGGTAGGAGATGAAGCGAGTGATTTATTAAGAAATGTTGAAACGCAATCATTATATCTACGCTTAAATAGGCAATCAAAACCTGCATTAAATGGCAGATTCAATCGTGCAGAAACGACCAGAATTGACTCATGTCATTTTTCTTCATGATAACGCCCGACTCCACGTTTGAACTTATACCCGTGAACTACTCATGGGGCTGGAGTGGAAAGATTTTCTTACCTACGAAACTCGCCAAACCTGGTTCAAACAGACTACCATCTATTCTGGGCACTGTAGATCGTCTTGAATGGCAAAACGTTTGCAAATGAGGACGAACTGTATACAGTTGTTGCAGACTTCTTTGATAGCAACCAGTTGAATTTGACAAAAAAGGCATCCATGATCTATCTCAGAGTTGGAAGCAGGTGATTGAAAATAACGCTGATTATATTCTTCATTGATATGTTTTTGCTGTATTGTTTTGTTGTAAATCATTGTCAATAAAGTCTTTGCGAGAAATTTGTTTGAATCCTATTGAAATATTTCTGCAAAAGTACGAGTAATTATAACATTGGATGGTGGATTTGGCACACTCACACTTGACCTCGTGGTTACAACTGTACGTAGATATAAAAAAATAAGGCTAATGTTTTAACCATACATGGAGCTCTTTCCTGGTTTGGCTTACAATAAAATTCAGTATAATTATGACCACCTATAGAATAAACCATACCTGGGCGGATGGGAGATTTCTAGACATAGATGCGATGTAGCGATGACTCATATTTAAATGTGACATTTATTTTAAACGGTCGAAGGAGGCGAGGAATTCTACTGAAAATTTTTGTTATAAGGTAACGGCAGCGTATTTTGGGCATCAAAGAATCTAATATTATCTTCGCTACGATAAAAGGACACTTTGAGACATCTTTACAAATGTTTAGGAAATATAGTAGATTTCATAATGTATGGCCTAATGTAAAAATATTTACTCTTTATCAAAGTATTCATGGGACACTATTCGTAAAGCACAGAGACAAATGTATTTAAAAACACAATGCTTTATCTTATTGTAGCTTTAATAAAGTGTGTGTAAGATTTTGTAGATCTGTTTTCTGTATTCATGGCATTTAAGGAGTTCTCTGGATTAAGGTGTCTGAGAATGGGAAGGTTAGAGATGATATCGTTTTATTCCCAGCTTATATTTTGATAAATTTCATTAAAAACCGATAAAACAAAACGGAAGATGAGAAAAGTGAGCTAGTTAACATTCTTTTTCCTCCTCATCTAGTCGATTATTAATTAGAGCAGGAGTTCCTTGCATCCTGCACACATGTAGATAAATGTGTAATCGTAGACAAATGAGTTGATATATGTAAGTTAAAAGGTGGTGGCATACAAAAACTTGACATTTTTCTTCGACTCTAGTAGACTTTTATGCATATTTTGGATTAATTTATCCCTATTAGACTCTAGAGAGGAACTCCTTAATTTATTCACTAAAAGATGAGAGAATGATGGAGAATTACAGAAAGAAAGAGAAAATGTCCTTACCTCCCAGTATCTTGGCTGAGAAGTACGATAGGCTGAATTACTTATTGAGTTATTGTCAAGCAAAATCTATTCCAGCTCTTTAGTGACATTGTAACAGAGAATCAGACAGTAGTTCCTTTGCTATTTTTGTGCAAAATGTATTATATTAAAATCTGTCGAAAACAGGGGATAAATCTAATGTTCAATGATTTTAATGTAATTCAAATCAGTTTTTTACGATATGGTGTTTAACAAGAATGAACTATCGTCGTTAAATCTGGTTCTAACCGGTGGAAATAGCGTGTACCATAGGTCAGCTGGGAGTTTAACTTTCCATTAAGTAGTTTTATTGGAGCAGTGGAATACAATTATTTTGCAGAACATCTCATTATACATAAATCCCCAATTTAAACTGTTGGAATGACTGAATCATGATCATATGCTTCTATAGACGCTATACAGAATTAAACTCGCCAAGAACGTGGTAATAAAGTAAAAGATAATTTGGAATATTTCTCATTCTTCTACTATATCATTATACAATTCTAAAGCTGTATACACCACTTTTTACCATGCCTTATGTTGATTTACATAAACAAACTTTGGCACGTTTAGCTCTTTCGTTATGCTTATCTTCACTATGCTTTCGATGGCCAGTTTTGTTCGAAACGTCACTTGTTAAATGAAAATAAATAAGTTCATAAGTCACTTTGAAGCTGTTGTCCTTTGATTCTTAGACAATGAGCCTAATATGTCTCTATCGCTGAGCCTTTGGTTTCCTCCGCCATTAACTTACGTCTATTTTTTCTAATTCTGATGTGTAGTCAGGATCTTAGAAAGGGTTCCAATTTTGAAAATTACAAATTTCATGTTTTCTTTTCCGATGCTCATCCAGCCAATCGAGCTATTCCATTCTTCCGACTCGATTGAAAGTTTGAAGGATTTTTCATTTTATTTTAAGCTATCATTAAATTATGAAAAGAATGGCATGCATCTTCAATCATACAATAATATATGAAAGTCTTCAACACTTTCTTATATTCATTCAAAATTGTGTAAATAGTAATGTCGTTTAGAGATCAAACACGATAAGTTAGAATGTGTTTCCTTTGTTTTTTCCAAACCGTTTATCTCTATAAAGTTTTTGAAAAGTTTTCTCCCAATGAATGTGTTAACCTTATAATAGGTGAAAACGTCTGTAAATTATACAACCACATTTATTTAAATTAGGGAAGATCTATTCTAAGAAGACAAGCGTTATTTAAGACTGGACATTTTTCTGTGTATCACGTTGCAGGTCAAACAAAAAGGTAAACAATGTGTGCTTCTAAGTTAGACCACGAAATTATCTTCTGTAAAAATTTCCATATTCATATTTTAAATGCATATAATATTTCTTGTTAATCTTCAGATTTATGTATTCATGTCAAAGTTTTTGATATACTGCATTCCTTCTTGAATTAGCTCTGAATAAATTACGGAACATAAAGATCAGAACGCTTTTAATTCCCTAAAACTTCTTTTATAACTTCTGCCAGAGAAAATCTAAGGTTTTAAAAATTAGAATACGACAACCTACAGTTATTAACTATGTATAGTTAAACAAGTATTCAAATTCAGAGGAATAAAAAGAAAGTTATCAGGAGATAAGCAGCTTACTATAAAAATTGGAGTGGTATAAATGATCCGGAGGAGAGTGGAAACGAATATCTATTGAAATATAACGAGCCAAATGTTCACACTCTTGCACAGTAATCTTGCGTCATTTTTCTTGAAGAATTTCTCTGAGTTCTAGAGGTGCTTTCAGATTCCTCGGTTTAGACCTCTTACTGAGTATCATTCAGACATGTTAATTGCCATTCAGGTCCTAAGTCTTTGCGGGCCACTTCATAAGAGTTGTCTATTCGTCATCCAGGAAGGTCTTGACTGACTTCATCATTTAGCAGAGAGCGTTATCCTGCATGGATTTTCCAGCTTAGGCTTCAGACTCAGTTGCAAGGGCAAAGCATACTGTCTCAGTTACTCTTATACATTTTCGCATTCACTATTCCTCGTAAGCACGCGAGTGTCCAAGTGATTTCTACTGAAATCATCCCCAAGACCATCACGCATCCCATCGCCTACGCGACGCATTTTTTGCTTCATTTGAGATATTTTTCGCATTATCTTTGACGGGAGAACTTTCTGAAATTTGATCAAGAAAAAGAGAACTTAAATCTGTCACTGAAGCTGACTTCGCTCCATTGGTCATTTGTCCATGTAAGGTGCTCAGTGGCAAAGTCACGATCAGCTTCTGTAGTTCTTAGGGCTAATTCATGGTTTGACCATTAGTTTGAGATCGTTAAGATTATATTCGTCCAGCCAACGTGACACATTCTACCTACAGACGTTAAAAGCCAAAATCTCACTAAACTTTCAAATCTTACTAATCTGTACGGGATTGAACTGAAGATAGTTATATGCAAATAATGCAGGGTATCTTTGCAAGAAACCTAAGCTTTGGAATTAATTTGTTGACCATTTCTCTAGTAAATTACTTATCTACTGATACCTTTCTCTTATTTCAGCCAAATAAATAACCTTTAATTTTCCTTAATCTATACAGCAGGATCAGAAACCTTGCAGTTTCTGTGTCAAAAGTTATCAATGATATTGTGATAGAAATACAGGCGTTCGGATCTTTTGTGACGGTACTATATATCTTACGGTGTCTACGTGTCTCAATTTTTAGTTTATTTTATTTTCTTATTTTATATCTTCAAACTTCTTACTCTAAAATAGGCATTGACTCAACTCACTGTCAATGTAAAATGAAATCAATGATTAAAAATTAATTAGTCTCGCGACTAACTTAAGGTAAATTCTGACTCAAAACTTTCCTATTTGAACTAAGACAATTTAAAGACTACCTGAGATTATATATAATGTTAGGTGCCTTTCCCTTTGTTGAGGCATTATATAGATTAATTCTACACATTATTAATATTTTAATTCCCAGCAGGATCAGGCAAATATTTTTCCCTCGTTTTACCCCCTAGTATATTCTTGTAGCGGATTTCCTCTGCAATTAACTCTATGGTAAACGTCGATTCATCGTTATTAATGTTTCAAGCTTTCATTGTCCTGCCGGCAGAGCAAATTCAAATGACCCATTTGTTGAGAATTATGGTCGCAAAATTCCATCCTGCGAAAAAACGAGGAGACAAAACTCTTAAATCTAACTTCTTTGTACTCATCATTTTTATTAAATTAATAGAAACCGCATCTTTAGGAAATTTATGGTAAGGAATATACATGTTTTCATGCTGCATAAAATGATTATTAATTTCTCGTTTTCAGAGCATTTACGAATACTAATTGAAAGAAGAAACCACCCCCCACTTCTTCTGCCAGCTGTAAGATTGCAGTGGTAATCCCAACCTAACTTTGACTTTCTTTACTTGTCGTCGTAGTTGCGTTCGTAATTTGAAATTTAAACTCAATGATTGTAACTTTTACATCAAAAAGAGCAAGGAACATCGCGATTTACCTAAATAGGAAATGGAGTTTCTTGTCTCAAAATAAGAACTGAATGAACGAAAAGTTCAATTGTTTTGCCTTTGGCTTTATTATACCCAAAGCAAAAAGTCCCGCAAAAGTGATTTTGACGTAGCGAAGAAAAACATTAGATCCAATTGCAATCCAAATCCTTATTTCCTTTTCCGTACCATCAAATTTAGATAAATATTGCTCAGAGGTTTTTCGTTTCTCACATCCATACAATTGTTTTTGGGAGTCGATGAAATTTCACCCACCATGGGCTTATATAGCTCAGAGATCCCTATTGGATAATATCCATCTATTAACTAAGTGCCTTTTCTCGTCATACATTGTTCTATGCAATTAAAATCAAGGGTAAAACCATCTGAAATCTTCGGAAAACCGTCTTTGATAACAGGAAATGAAAGTGACGCCTTGGTTCCTTTCTTCAGGAGTTTTGGAGCATTTGTTTCGGAAAAAAAGCTAATATAAATTGTTTGGATGTAGTAATTTTTTAAAGTGCCAATTAGCAAAAAACTTTTAATATGTTGTCTTTCGAACTTTATTTGGAGTTCTTTATCAAGGAATAACAAAAGTATTCAAAATTGTAATATATATAAAGATGATACAGAGGAGATGAAACGCCCACAAAAAAGCAAAAAGCAAATCAACAAAATGAATTAATATGAAATGGAAACATTAGAAGCAGCGAAGAGTGACAGAACAAAAGGAAGATAAATACAAATTAAGATCATTAAATCAAGTAGATTCAAAAGACTAAAGGTTGACAAGAGGTTTAAAATACCGCCTAAGCAATTAGGGAGGGAGAAAACTGAGCGATATATTAACATTAGAGGTCAAAATTTTAAAACCAAGGTAGAATAAGTACAAATGTTCTAAAGACTTGACTCAAACGAAAATAAATACACAGACCTTTATTAGTAATTTCCCATATATTAACTTATTCCTGGCTTATATTAACTGTATGGTTATTTTTAAAATTCTATTCACAATGCACTGTCGAAACTTTTATTCGAATTTAAATATTTATATTAATCTTAATAAAGTTTTTTTTTGTGAGCACCTATTTAGCTTTATGTTTATGTCTGTGAATTTATTTTCGTTTGATTCAAGTCTTTAGAACATATGTACTTATTCTACCTGGCTTTTTTAATCCTAACCTCTGATGTTAATCTCTTGCTCAGATTCTTCCTCTCACTTATTGCCTAGGCTGTATTTTAATCCTCTTGTCAACCTTTAGTCTTTTGAATTTACCTAATTTAATGATCTTAATTTGTATTTGTCTTCCTTTTTTTATTTTTTTCTGTCATTCTTCGTTCCTCCTAATGTTTCCATTTCATATTAATTCATATTTTTTATTGGTTTTTGCTTTTTTGTGGGCGTTTCCTCTCCTCTGTATCATGCTTATATATACTTTTGTTATTCCTTGATAAAGAACTCGAAATAAAGTTTGAAAGTACTTGGAATCTTGGTATTAATTTTACCTGTGTGCTTTGTTGCATTTATTGCTAGCTCACGCAATACTTTGTGAGTTTCCCATATATATATATATATATATATATATATATATATATATATATATATATATATATATATATATATAGACAATTATGAATAAATAGACTTCTTACCAGTGGGAAGAAAATGGAAAAAAACAAGAATATGAGGCATAAAATAACCTATACTGTACAAAAAGACTTATCATCATGAAAAAATAGCTGGACAATCGAGTATTTTCTCAGGTTCAGACTAGTGGTCAATGGGATCTAAACCAGGTTTTGTATTTTTCTATCGCTTCCCATTCCTCATATCTTTGACCTGCTCCCTTGTGTTAATTGTCGGCCACGTGTGAGTGTGAGTTACACGGGAGAGGAACATTTCTAAGTTGAAATTAAAGGAGGTAAGATGTTTGCATGGAGTTGCTATGTTGTCTAGAGTTCAATCTTTAGCAGTTTCATTAGTTATTTACTTTATAATTTGATTTGTGTGATTAGATATTTGCTCCTCGTTTAGTTTTAGATTCATGCTTATAATATTTGCATGTTGTATTTTTGTGTAATTGTAGTATCATTCCAATTGTTTTACTTATTTTTAGGTTTCTACTGTTAGGGAGGCTCTTTTGAGTACTAACATTTCTTTCATTGCTTTCAGTCTTATTTTAGTCGTTTTATATTATTTGAATTTTTATTCTGATTATAGCTTAGCTTATTTTTATTTTTCTGTGTTTTATTAATCCTTTTACGAGTATATTCATTTCACTTCGCTTTTCCTTAATAAATTATAAATTACCCGAAGAATAGGAAATTCTTGTCCCATCTCACTTTGTGTCTCTCCTACCGTTTCTTTGCACTTTTTTCTTTTATTTTGTGAATAAGATTCAATTATTTCTGGCTATGCAAATCTCGTTTATTTCTAAGCTCCGCTATTCTAGTATTCATTATTATTTAAAATGCATTGTTCTGCATCCTTTGAATCTGGTGCAAGCTGCTCTTTGAGATTGTGGTCATTGCTACCATCGGCTATCCTACTGCAGATTGCATTATAGATTGATATATTTTTATTTGGTTCTTTCGATACAGCAATTACATTAATAGAAATATTTTAGAAGGATTATCCACTAGCATGTTCCCAAATTTCAATATTATCCTTGGTTTGTTTACGATAAACCCGATCATTACTTCATATATAATATCACAAATTAAAATGTTTCAGGATATTTTACCCATAAATTATGATTCGGAGAAAGTAAGTTTAATCCCCCCCCCTCTCTATTATTTAAGCCAACGTATGTCCTGTCATTTGTCATTACTTGAAAAGCTATGTGAGGATAAAGACGAAAGAGCTTAGAATGTTTTTTTTACTTTTCCTTTATGGTTGTCTCTTCATAATATGATTATATTCTTTAAATATAATCATACAATCCCTGTATGATTTCCAACGGAAGTATGTCCGATTCTTCTATAATAATGTTTTCCAATTATTCAATGATTTCTAAAGTAGAAATATACTTTGTACTCTTTGCTATAAACCTGCCCATAATGGGTCAATGTTGTTTAGATCAGATGAATTACATTCTGACTCTCCTTAAACCAAGACTGAATGTTCTTGGATGTGTAAACAAGCGCACTATCATCTTGAAAAATTGCGGTGAGGTCTATATATTTGTTGGAAATAATTCGAGCACTAAAAGTAATGACGAGAGTAGCTGTCTAGCATAATATAACCACCATGTTTGGAACATTTTGACCCAATTATTTAGGTGGTATGTTATCCTCTTTGAGAGTGTTGTTTTTGTCATCCCAATATATGAGTGCGATAAAAGTTCACCTTTACCTAATATTCACGTATACTCATATATTAGTTTCATAATATATAGTCGAATTTGCCTTTTGCTCAGGTTTTGTTGTATGTACTTCTCGTTTCAATATTTCTTTCATTGTTCTATCTTCAGTTCCTTATTCAGTACTCCTATTGTTATTGTAGATCAGTTTTATGCCGTTTTCTCTCTATATATGTTGCTGGTTTAGATGTAGTAACCACGAAGTATAGACATCTATTAGGAATAAAATGCAGCAATGGTAACTTACAGAGCCTTATTTCTGTCCTTTAGCTGTTGGTCAGATGTTCCCGACACTTTGAGCTGTTCTTCCCCTGCTGTTATGCGCGTTTGTTTGCTTAAAGGCTTCCATGTTTATGTTTATAGTAGCATAGAGTACTGAAAATCTTGCACCTACTTCTTCAAAAGAGAATATGCCAGCATCAGAGGAAAGCATCACTTCAGAAGCTGAAACGATCAGTTTCAGCTTCTGTCATAAAGATGGCTGTTAAGATGAATCCATACTAAAGAGAATTCGATAACCTTATCAAAGATTTTGGTTTGAAAATCTCAAATGCTGAGTATATAGAAAATTGCTGGATGAAAATGTGCAAGTTACTGCACTGATGTATTGTGGTCGATACAATTGGAACTAAATGTAATCCAGATTGCTTAGAAGTTTTTCATTGCCAGCTTTTAAAGGAGCATTAAAGCTGTACTTCTCCATAATTGGAATAAATATACATTGCTCACTTTTGCTTATTCAATACATTTTAAAGAGGACAACAACAGTTTCAAGCTCCTAATAAAACCTTTGGGGTAAAGGAGTAAGACTGATAAGTGTTCGGAGACTTCAAAATGGTGACATTTTTTGTTGGGAATCCAGTGATTTTGACCAAGTGTTAATGTCATCTCTGTTTTGGAGACACTAAGGATACCATAGGAAACAGCGTCCAAAAAGGACTGAGTTGTATGTTCAATGGCATAATGTTAAGGATAAGCAATTATAGGACATTCAAACGGTGACTTCTCCTCCATTGGACTTAAAAATAGGTCTCATGAAGCAGTTTATTAGGGCTTTTAAGGAAGAGTCTGAAATCTTTAAGTAGCTTACAAATTTCTTTCGCAAACACTCGTGTCTTGGTTGAACCACAAATCAGGAAAACCATATTGTTTAGAATTTCATAAAAAGCTTAAAAAAATAAAGGAAATCTTGAAGTGATTTCTTTCGATATGTCTGAGCTTATTTGGTAACTACAGCTCTGATAGTTCTTTGGAACAGTTTGAGAACTTAGTGAAAAACTATGGCCAAAAAGGAAGGTTAACATCCTTTATGCCCATCTTGACAAGTTCAAGGAGCATATGGAAGCATACTCAGAGGAGCAATGGAAGCGCTTTCATAAATATATACTAAAGTTTGAACATAGAATCCAAGGACTATGCTATCAAAGCATGACGGAAGAGTAGATTGGGGGCTTGGCCGGGAAAGTTATTTAAATTACATATATTTTTATATATTTCTTGTGGAATTTTGAATAAAAATGTAAAAAATAGATTTATGTTTGTGTCTTAAGGCCTGAATGTATGAAAAAAATAACACTTAATGGCAATGAACAAACTTGTGTTACATAGTGTATGATCTATGAAACCATATTCAAGCAATATTCCAATCATTCCTTTGTTGCTCCTCTGTCCTCTTCAAAATATATAGTTATGTAATGCATATTTATAAATGAAAACATATATATTGTTATTGACACTAATTTTAATTCTTTTCTATTCAGTTATCAACCAGACCTCCCGGCTGATTCCTTCTTAAATGTAATCTCAAGCTGAAAATAAGATATTAGCTAGACGATTCATTAACTCTCTCTCATTTTTAATCTGTTTCAAGTAGTATTTTCAATAAACTGTATTTTGTGCTGTTTTATGAAACCGAAAGTATTGACAAATGTCACATCCAAACACAGACTCTTTCTGTTCCTACAAGGAAATATTGTTATCTAATCTGGACGCATGCCATCTCCTTGATCAAGTCCAACTGGTTCCGAAAAGCTGGCAATCCCGCTCCTTTTAGGGTTCGGCATACTATGTCACTAAGGGCTGACTGTCTATGTATCTTTACGGCAACCAGCTGAGAGGACAAGAGATGCAGACCAAGAAGATTAACACTACATCCGCATTTATACCTATGTGGCTCACAAATTGGCGCACTCATCCTCAAAGCTATGGCAACTCTAAGGGTTTCCGGATCCAACTGAGTTCTCAAAGATGGGAACGGGATGGCTGAGAACCAACAGCCACTATCAGGATGCCCCGCAGCTAGCAGACGGGCTCTTGCAACATGATTTTCACTCTTTTTGAGGCAAATCAGTTTGGAGAGAGCAAGAGGATGATCCCAACATTTCTGCTTTATTTTTATGCTTAAAGGCATTATCTTCAACTACCCCTCTCTAGGCTCTAATAGGTCCAACCACCCTGTCCACTTGAGCCAAGCCAGTAATAGGTGAAAAAATAGCTTGCATAAAAGAGTTAACTGAAATCAAGGATAATATGTTCTCAAGGAGAGAAATGTTTTGTGCCAATCGTATTCCTAAGCTACTCATCCCAAGTGGGAGAGTTACCTAAGTCCATCATTCCTTTGAAAAGTCAATATTGATTAGTTTGGAGACATTATCTTTCACACATTCAACAGAAGACTCCAAAGATGCCCAATTTTGTAAAATTCAAAAATGATAGATTAAAGGTCATCAATAACTTTGGGGGGGGGGGGGGAAGGGTACTAGCAATTAAATCTTCGTCCAAGTATCAGATATTAAGCTCTGATTTTAGGCTTTTAATGATCTTATCTATACCAAGTGAAAACAGTGCAGGTCCCAGTGGGTATTCTATGTTGTATGCCAGTTGCATAATTAAAAAACCGGGGGAATATGCTTGATTTAACATATTACTTAAGGAAGGCATCTGCTCATAGGCAGCCCCAAGGGAATTATCCCTTTAAATGCAATTAAAAAAACTCTGCAAATCGACCTTCATAAAGACCCGCCCTGTGCATCACTAGTCAAATAATCTCGGGCTGAATGGGCAGCCTCCTCAAAACCTCCCTTATTATCAAATCCAATATGGACTGGTCTGAGGTGAGGGCCCAAAGCCATAAACAGATGTAGCACGCCTACCTTGCCCGCTTGGCGCCGGAGGGTCAAAACACAGCAATGAGGCACACGCCCCCATCCCTCTTAGCCAGTTCACAGGACGATGTTCTATAAAAAAAATCATGTACCACTCCATCAAGAACCCCAGCCTGCAAAACAAAATTCACCAAATTGGTCAAATTAGACAAGACGCATACTCCCACCTCTGCAGTTTCACGACCCAACAAAGATTTACGATGCCCAGGAGTTAACCCAGTAGGTGCTCCAGATGAGTTCGGTGGTTAAGAAAAAAAATTGTTACTCCATCACAAGTTGCTCTGGGAGGTGCACCGTTTACAGGTAATTCAGAAACATTTGTGTCATCTGGAGCATGCAGATGTTTGTCAGGGTCTCCTTAGAAAATGGCCCTAAGCCTTCATCTGAAGAAAGCTCCCGAATACCTCCCAGAATGTCAAAGTCTGCGAACTTGGAAGATATTCTCCTCCTCAGGGCATCATATGGGTTTTTACATTTTTCCTAGTCCCTCTGGCTCTGAGTTGGACTCTGCTGGTCAGGTTAAAACTAGATAGGAAGTCTTTTTTCTTGCAGAGGGGCCCATAAAGGAAAAACCACAAACGGAACCAAGCCAAATTGGTCTTTTCTTGTAAGACATTGTTCAATCATTTTATAAGGGCATCAGCCGCAGCAATCCTGGAACATTTTGAAATAAAGGACACCACATGCCTTATTGACCTGATCTCAACAAGAAAATCAGAAAATTTAAGTCTAGCTCCCAAACGGCACGGTTCCAGCAGTCGCCCCGAATGCCAGCAGGTACTCCTCTCTAGAGACCGCGGCATTCTGAACAAACCCAATTTGAGATCTCTCTCCCTGAGCCTGTGTCAAGTTAACAGTTGGGCATGTAAGGTGAAACCACCTAGCACATCCAGAACACCCAATTAGCCTTTTCTGGGAATTAAACAGTTGGTAAACTGGGCACCTATTTTGCTCATATCAGTCATCATCATTATCGTCCATTTCTTTTGTCAGCTTAAAAAACAAATAAAAAAGGACTGATAGGACTTAGCATATGGAAGTAACCCACTGGTTTCGTCTGGCAATCGCCTTTAAACTTGAATTTTAGTTAACTTTTACTTTTGTTAACAGATTAATTCTGCTAATAATAATTTACTTAAATTAAGTAATATCAGGCGCCCATAGGGCCGTCTAAGTTTAAAACTTGTCAGCAAGATGGCCGAGGATGTTATCAATTTTTACGCTTCTTGCAATAAAAATCTATCGCAGTTCTTAAAGAAAATAACGGCTATTTAAATAGTACTCGTTAACAAAATATATTCCGTTATAAAATACCCCTTTTTACAACTGACAAAAAATACAACCTACAACTGCAGTTGTAGGCTCCAATGATAAGTTAAAAAGATAGGTTTCTTATCTTTGTTTAGGATTTGAGATAAATAGAAGAAAAGGTTAAGTTCGTAGCTAATGAGGTCCAGAATAAAAAACAGAAGCGTATCTTTGGAAAATCCAAGTGTAATATGAGTCATATACATGAATTTGCAAGAAAATCAAATAAGAATGAAAGTTTTACCGATATTTTCTTTATCGTGTTCTCACCTCAAATTCCCACATCCTCACACTTGATCGGATGTATCCAATTTCGTGGAAAGTATCTCTTTCCGTCAAATAATTACATAGCTCCTTCATTTCGTTCAGCCCCGATGAGAAGTTTAAACTAAGTCGGTCCTTATCCACATACAGTCGAAATAATTAATCGGAAGCCCAATTCAAGGACGAATTGAACACAAGAAACCTGCCAATTTCTATTAATTGAAAGTAGTTTAAAAGTCGCTCTGTTTTTAAATTCGGAATTTAGTGATGGATTGTTTTTAACTGGAGCAAATAAAAATTAGCCTATTTTTTTAAGGGAGGACATTTTTTCCTTAATTTCGAAATAAATTGGCGTTTTAAATAGTTTCTGACAACAATAGCACATTTCTTACCACTGATTCATGTACGTTTGAGGTCTGTCTCAGTTAGAACTTACAACTTAATGCGGGATCCCTACCACGTTTACAACAACATAATGGAGACATCAGACACACAAGGGGACTCATACCAGATCCAATCCGTTGAATTACCATAGCCAATATGCCTTAACTTTGAAGTAGTTCTTTCCAATCGGTTCGGTCGAAACCCCAATTTGGATTAGAGAAGGCAACCACACATGACCAGTATTTTAAATTAATGACCTAAATTTATCATGATTCTATGGAGCTACATTTAATAATGCTTTCAAAGAGAGTACTTCTTGACTTAGAACATATTATATATTTCATCATGGTCAAGTAATTATTCGGTTATTATCCTTTGAACGAGGGTACCCTAATACCAACAAAACTACCAGTTCCTGCGCCTATGAATGCTGATGGGTGAGATGGAAATGTAAAAAAGGGATGCATCGTTCCAAGGGACTGAATCTATCTTCTTTTTTTAAATTTTGAGATTTTCCTTCGATTTCAATTATATTTATAGTACAATTGTGGTTATAATATTGATCAGATTGATGGTAGTAGAAGCTTCAGTTCCTTAATCTAATATACGGACTTTGTTGTGGTTTGGGGAGAGAAGTCCGAATGAGATTAAAGAAGACTGATCTGACGTATCGAAATTTCAGAATTTTTGAGACGAATGTAAAAATTGTATTGAAGGAATTTATAAATTGACAATAAGGATTAAATTATTTAATTAAATAGATTTTTCAGGTTTACTCCATTATTATCCAGTTATAAGGAATTATCTATCACGACCAGAGCTCTAACTAGGCGACATCTGGACAAAAACTAAAGTTTGTATAAGAGATGTTTTCTTCGTAAGAACAAACACTCTTTGTACCTTGAGAATAAGCCTTAGCCGATTTAGTCGTTTGGATTGAGAATATTAATGAAGTAATTGTCACCTTAACACATTTCGTTCTGACCTTCACTACCTAATTCACTCCTCTCATCTATCCCTTCCCTCCAATCTTCAATGGTTGAAACTGCCTTTATTTCTCTTCTAACAGATTACCTGTTTATAAGCACTTTGAGCGGAAAATCATCTTTAATATAACAGTCTATTCCAAAGATAACAACGCATGACAAATTATATATATATATGTAGCGAAAGAAGCATTTGCATGCAGCGAAATGGTGCGGGTCACCATTTTTTTATTAAAACAAATATTAATGAGGGTGTTCACTAAATATGTTCATATAACTTTATTTTGAACTTGATGTTTATGATGATGAATGAATGGAGTCGATGATCTTAATTCTCTTTCTCGGTGGAAGGATTAAATGTGTATGTAGATGGAAATACTTGTGAATCCTATCCACCGAGGACTGCTTTGAAGAAGTGAATAGGTGGACTTTAGGTGAGTTATGTGTCCTTTCTCGGTAGATGGAGCACAATATGAAGATAAAAGGAAAAGCCTTGTGCTTCCTAAAGTGATTTGATTTACTGTGTTAGAATGTACTAATGTCCTAAAGTGTCAGGAGGAAGGATGAGATTTAGAGGTGAGGATAAAGAAAGAATGGAAGGGCAAAAGAGGTTCCTAAAGGACGTCAAAAGGCTCGGACCCCTCCTAGTTGGGCGAGTTCGGGGGATACCAGCCCATTTTATCTTCGCGTATGTAGCTGGGGAAAGACGATAATTTAAAGAGTTGAGTGAGAGGATTGAGTCTCTACCATACATAATGGGAGAGAAAGGTAGGAGCAAAGGCAAGAATTATGAAGAACGCAGAAGACGGGAAAACCTAACCCTAACTTGACTCGTAGATATTGTGGGAGGATTCTCCCAGGAGATGCGTGGTTGTGGGGGCGGTTTCGCCGACGCAAGGCGTGGGAGTGAGGAAGGGTAAGCCAGGAAGCAAGACACAGAGCAGCATGTGACAAAATATAAATGATGCGTGTACTAGATCGAGAGAGAGATAGAAAGCAGAAAATAAATTCTTAATCAAAATAATTTATGAGAGTAGAGATAAATGCTATAAAATGATTAATAATAAAGTTGGGAGAAAGTTTGGAAAAAAGCTTATGAGATTCATGTTTAACTGTTCGTGCAAAAATAAAGAGATGCATAGTTTTATCCTGGAGACAGACTCTTTTGAAAGAAAGATGTTTGATCAAAAGGGAATTAGGCAAATGCAATGGACGGTCAGAATAGTTTCGCCTAGGAAAAAACCGTAGAGTAGTGCGTGTATGTTTTTGTAAATGGATTTCTACATTTATATAGTCGGGGGCAAAAGTTTTGACACTAACATCCTTTTATTCTCTTTTTGAATTTAGATTTAAATTATGGAAGATTTATAAAAAAATCATAAATCCTTTGGCTGAATCCAAACTCGCTCTCTTGTCCTGTTCCTGCAGTAGGTGAGATTCAATCGTTGGTACTCTGATATTTGAATAAAAGGATAAAATTATGACAAATATGGGTTAAATTAATGATGTGTAATTATAATCTATTTAGTAATATATTTTTATTTTCCTGATTACTGTGTTAAAATAGTTGATTTAACTGTCTTTTTTGAAATGTCTTGCCAATTATATCTCCGCTTGTTTGTCTTAATAGAAATAGTGTCCAATTTTATGACCGTTTATTATGCATTTTTCAATTAATTAACGTTTAAATTTTGTAACTTGTTATAGAATATTTACCGAAGATACGCGTGTTAACTCAAAAAGTTAAAATAAATCATTTGATGAATGAATTTTTTATCGTCCTGAGAAATTCTAGTTAAATTAGTAAGAATCTCCCGACACGGCCAACGCGGTATCATAGAAAGTTTCGGCCCCGAATCACACACATATATTTCTGCTAAGGCTGCTACGTAATAAGACAGTCTTTATAAGTGTCTGGTTCAAAAGAAATACCATGATACCTCCCCAACTGCAACTCCCTTGAGACTAGAACAGCATAATGGTCATAATATGAGTTAGCTCTTTTAAAATAAAGAAATAAAAGCAGCAAGGATTACAAAAAGGCAAAGAGGGCAATTTATTACAATCAGCTCAAATACATATATTAATCCTAGCATCTTAGAGGAAAAGAACAGGAATTAAATAGAAGAATAATTAAGGAAATCATAAAGAAGATACAGAGCAGGGATGAATTTGGTCCAACACATGCAACACCAGCATTATAAACAATCCCTAAATTTTACCATACGATAAAATGTCTGCATAATGAACAGAACTGATGAAATGAGAGCAAAAGAGTAACCAGTGAAATAGAAATTATTAGTCATCAACCCTTAGGTGAACAAATATATCTCAAATATTTCCAGAACATGATAAAAAATATTCCGTGTTAGAGACCGGAAAGAAAAAGAGGAAATTCAAAATCAAGATAATAATTTCACAGACTAAAAGAGATTGAGCTACTTTTCCACGTGCATTGGAAATAAATGTATGCAATATCTCAAAGTAAGACCATCATAAATATGACCAGGTACACAAAACAGAGATTATTGATAAATTCTGAGCGACATCAGATTTTCATATATTTCAACCTAGGAATTTTATTATTTTTTTAAGGATTTCATTTTTTATGGCGTATCCAACTCCATGCAAGGCTGAGCTTCTTGAGTGCAACCATTCCCCCCAAAATGTTTATCCTCTACCTATTTCACATACAGATCTTTCATTTAACAGACGTGTCTCACTAAGAGCTGCTATGTTAATGTTATACATTTTAAGTTCAGATGCAACAGGGGCTGTTCTTATCCGTGGTCTGTCCATTTTTCTTAAGTCTAGCAGTGTTCTAACATTCCAAGTAGCCACTTGGAATGTTATATGGGATGTCCCGGTAGGAGGGGCTACCTACCCGAGAGAAGAGTGCGGCAGAAAATGTTTAGACCACCATTTCTTCGCCATTCCTCGTTCCGCAGAGAACAGCATGGATTCCAAATAGGTCTGTTCAGACACAGAGGGGTCTGCCGAAGGCAGCTGCCACTACGCTCGCAGCCTCGAGACCATAATAGCCCTGTCCCGCCGACGTGCAATGGCCAAGCTAAGAGGGCCTAGAACCACCATTTCTGAGTCATCCCCCGTTATGCGGTGAACAGCGTGGATTCCAAATAGGTCTGTTCAGGCACAGAGAAGTCTGTCAAAAGCGGCTGCCACTACGATCTCAGTCTCCAAACCATAATAGCCCTGTTCCGCCGACGTGCAGGGGCAAAGCTAAGAGCGCCTAGAACCACCTAATTCCTGCTCTCGAAACCCAGTGCCCCATCGCCGACGGGCTTTGGAAAAGTCAAGAAATAAAGTTAGGATAGCAAGAGAGTGAAAACCAGGCGAAGAAGATTTTGATGCCTCAGGGGCGTGCAGGTCCTGCAGCACACATTTGGGGCTGGACGGGGGTAGCTGAATGCAAGGCGGAGGCCCAGGATGATTAACAACTGGACAGCATTGAAGGGGCTGCCGGTACTTCAATGTGTTGGGGTCCACCTAGGCGAGCCCTCTTTTCTCTCAGGGTGTGTTCAACTATCCTTCTTTCTTATTATATCGATCCATAAGGCAGTGGGGTTGGGTGAGGTGGTTAGTAGGTACCAGGGCATCTCCAGACGCTGATATGCCTGGTACAGTACCTCTGAGGCTCACTGCTGCTCCGAGATACCCTGATTGTCAAGCCTGGGGCCGCTAGGAACACAGTTACCATGTGTGGCCACGAGGAGGACTATCAGGAGTCGAGGTGATAGAGAGGCTGTTTACTGGCAGAATTCTCTTTTCACCACCAGGGCTATCCAGCGGCCGTAGACTGTAAGTGAAATGGCAAACAAAGCAAGCCCTTAACGTCAAAACATGTTACTGTACTAGGTGCATCACAGCAGCATGAGTATAGAATACACGCATGCGGAAATGATGCACTATTTTGACTATTTGGGTAAATCAGGAATAAGAAGGAAAGCCACTTTTCTGATCATACTCTCTTGGTTCCTCGATGAGGGATATTTGGGTATGAGAATTTCCCATTCACACATTTGCGACAGAGTAATTACAAAACTATGTACATAGATACATTTATATTTAGCTCATATCCTCGTGATTGATTGTCAATAGGTTTATTAAATAAAATATGTATTTTCAAATATCTATCTCATAAAACACAGAAAATTTCCTCGAAGCCTGCACAACGATGCATCCTGGTTAAAAAATATAGCGCCAAAGTATGACGTACAGCTCTGAATATATGTAGATGTATGAGAAGGGGGGCATATCCTTAGTATCAATTTATGTATTTATCCATATTATTCTTGCTTTTCTTTATATCGAGTCTATTTACTCTTCTTGACTGAAATTCCTTTTTCTTTAAGTTGCCCCTTCAAACATTAAACTTCCATTTATCTTGCGTTGATTATTCTTGTTGGCTGGGTTGGTTCTTAATCTTCGTTTTTCTTTCTCGATGCTTTTTCTACATTTTCTTCCAATTATCTTGAGTTGATGATTTCTTGGTTCTTATAGATGAGTTGGTCCTTTAAGCGTTTTCTTCCGTTTTCTTCTTGAGATTTCTTCGTAGAAGGTTTTGGACTGTTGAGTTTCGAACGCGGTACCATTGGATTTAAACGCCAACACTCTAGCCTCACGCCAAGGCTTTAATCCGTTTTTAGTTGGTAATTTTATCGGCTATTTATATTATCGAGTTGGAAGGAATTTTTGTGATACCTTTTCGCACCCCTACAGATGCATGCATTTAACTTACCATAAAATTATGGCAGCTCTTTTTATTCTTGCATATTAGCGTACACTTTCCACCAGATCATAAGTGACTTCAATATTTAGTTCATACTTTGCCGCTTGGAGCTTCACATTTGTTATGGAAGACCCACGGAATATTTATTTATTCAGGTAGCAGTTAAATAGTAGTTATGGGTGGAGATATGATGCTTTCGACTGTTATGGTTACAGGAAGAACAGAAATCTTTCCTATGTATTATTGGCCACCCTTGTTGGGAGGAGGGCCTTGGAAGTCATAAGCAATGACCATTTGTGCTTTATGAAATGCCTTGTTACATTGATGAGAAAAAATGTCGGCTGGCAAGTATCGAAGAATAAATTTAGGGCCGAATTAATGGTCTAGAAATAAATTATATTCGAAATAAATAAGCAGAAAATATTCCGAATTACTTTGGGGAGTTACTTCTGATACCGTTAATGAAGCTGATGCTATATTTTTTTATATCGACCAATTAAAATTATTGATCTGGCAGATAAAATTGACTCTTTCAGTTGTCCTCTACACTATTCCAAAGAATATCAATGAGCACACTAGTGACACCATGTTTTCCTCTAGCACAATGGCCTTCCATTTGTCAACACTTCGTCCTGTGATAACAGATGAAAACAATTCAGAGTGATCGTGATGATATTCTATATACATAAAGAGGAGTAATTATTGAAAATTTAATTATATTCATTATGATATTTTTTTAATATCAAATCAGCTACCTATGGAAAAGTGTTATTTTCTTTGCCATTAAACAAATCAATTATGAAAGACAAGCAAAAAATACACAATATCATCAATGAACAGTAGTTTTTTTATTATATTTGTATTATTATAATTATCCTTTTTTCAGAAAGTAGTGGTGGCGCGCATCAACGATTACCACTGCGTCTCAGCGTTTACGGGAACAAAAGTTTCGAATGCACAATTCCCAAAGCCAGCAGTTCATGTCCGGGTTTAGCGGCTTTTTTCAACGCCCATCAGAAGATGTATTTTGAGGAATATTTAGTTTAACTTTGAACCAGAACGTTGAGTATCAACACCCTGTAGCAGTTGCCAAGAGGTAAGATAAATCATCGTTCGGTGGGCTTATCTTTAATATTTATGGAATGAGATTTTTACTTATCTAGGCTATAATAGTAATGGTTGCATAAGTGTCCATATCGGATAAAGGGGCGAAAGTTTTAACTTTCTTATGCCTATATTTGCCCCAAGAGAGAATTCATTTTTCCCGTTTTACTTGAGGAGTTTGGGAAATATTGAAGAAATAATGAGATTCAAATGATCCAATCTACGAGACTAGTACCATATAAAGGGAAATCAACCACAAGGCTTTAGCTTAAATGTTTATTTAGGCTTGAGGATTTAATTTTTTTTAATTCAAAAGACTTCCCCCAAAGCTCAGAGATGCAAGAGAATAAACAATTTTTCATTTTTTCACTTTTAAATAAAAATTCCCTTACTTTAATGTCCCTAAGAGGAGGAGACACGAACACGTCTTTTTTATGTGAATGAAATTATGGTCAGGCCATATAATATCCGCACAAATGATGAAAATTTATAAATGAAGGATAGATGAATGAAATTGGTAATTTAAGATCCACTATATAGATTAATTAGAATATAAGGCCGCATTTCTGGCCTTTGTCAAAGAATAAACTTCCATTCGCCGAATTGATCTCACGAATATACTTGGTTAGGGTGCTATTTTCTCTTAAGCTTGGGTAAATCACCGCTTTTAAATTCAACCCCAAAATATCAAATTTATGCCAAGTTGTGAGATAAAATTGAAAAAATCTGAAGGTTGCTATATATGATTTGCTAGGGAATCTGATATCAAATATAATGGTATAAAACCAAAGATCTGGCCCACCACCACTAACGCTGCCCCTGCCCACTACCACCGCCCCTGCTCACCACCACCACATCACCTCCACTACACCGCCTCTGCACACCACCACCACTCTTGCCCATGCCCCCTGTAAGGGGCGCGGCGATTTGCCATCATGGCCACCGTGCTGAAGGGACTCAACACCCCGTTCGACCCAAAATTAGCCTCTTCTACTTCCTTCAGAACACTTGTGTTTCCCCCTGTTTCTTCGCTTTTCGTACAACATCTCCAACAACTTTCTTTGGTCAGCCTCTAATTTTACAGGGTAGAAGCTGACCTCCTTCCCAGCCAAATCTCCAGGATCGGGGCTGAGGTGGGAGAGGACAATGATCCCTCACCCCTGAGCTCCATTTTGGGATGGTGGGTTATTTAATAACCTGCTTTATCCCAACCCACATCTTCCTCACCTTCTCTTTCTTTCTATTTTCAAACACTATCCATTTTACGCCGCGTCCAAGGTAGAGCCGCCATGCTGAGGAACTGCCAGACACCAAGCGAGAGGGGTGGTCCGAAATGGCGGCCACTAGCTCTACCAGGCCTGTACTCACCCTTTGCAGAGCGGGCCACTGCGGGGGGTGATTAGCGTTTACATCCCGTAAAAAAGGGTCACCATGCCTATGGATGAAAACTTTAAAAAAGATAAATCTCTTTCCATTTCCCCTTTAAGAGCAACGGAGCCGTCATTAGGCAGCTCCACTGAATAAATGGAGGCCACCCTCTGTGGTTTCCCAGATGACCCTCCATAACTCTTCAACCGGAGAGGAAGCTTACTCCTCACCTTCTTTGGAGTTACCACGTAACTCCAGCTCAAATATATAAGTCCAGAATTTACTTTTACAGGAGACTGCCAGGAAAGCCCGCAGGTAGCCTATAATCGGTCCATCCCCGTTGAAGCGGCTCGGTAGGGCAAACCTACTGGACCAAATATTAAATCTAGCGGGGGTAAAGGCCTATGTTCCACCACCAAAAAACATGGAGAAGACAGACATGACCTGTGGTGTCCTGGGGGTGAGGGGGCTGGCCAAATGGAGCCCCTCCTTCAGAGATAGACATTCTCCCTGACGTAGCTCAGCCTCAATATGTGGGGCCTTCCATGGGAGCAGATTCGGGCTCAGCATCGAACACCAAGCCCGAGTCTGCTCCTATGCGGGGCTCTCACCAGAAAAGTCGGGCTGCTAAGACAGCACAAGGAGGGGAGGGATCTGCTCCTCCGGCCGGTGCCCCACACGACTGCTGGGACCTTTACCATCTCGGCGAAGGAACTTGCAGAGGCCGGCTCATCTGGAGCGAGAGATCCTGCTGGGGAAGGGGAGAAGCCGGTCTATTCCTCGCCCTCCTCTCCTAAAAAGAAAAGCACTAATATAAAAAACAAAAAAAACTCGGGGCTATTCTCACTACACAGAGGCCGCGGAGACGGACGAGGTCGCTACCATCCTTAAACCTGCCCAAGCCAAGATCGACACGCCTCGCGCCGGTGCTTGCCTGGTTGAAGAATCACAAAATAAGAACAAAAGTGTGCAGAGCTGAGCCTCAATTACCTCGGGGCACCTTATTCAGAGATTATCTGGCGTTTATAAGCCCGCTGGCTTCAAACAATTCTTTATTATTTCCCCCATTGATGGCTGCATATTGGCCAAGGGCAACATGATCCATCAGAGGAGAGCTTTAGCTGGTATGATTGGTAGAGAGCCGAAGGTGACCCGTTTTTCGGACGGGACCCTTCTGGCAAATGCACAAAATCCCTTCGCCTCGGCTAAGATAAGTGCTCTTCGGACACTTGATGGCACCCCAGTGAGTGTGACGCCGTACGCTAACAGGAACTTTGTGAAAGGAGTAGTTTATACAAGGGAAATCGTGGACTACTCCATAGAAGATATCACTCTAGAGCTAGCTGACCACGAGGCAGTCAAGGTCGAGCATGTGATGAGAAAACAGGGAGGGGCCTCGAGATCCACTCCTACACTCTTTGTCACGCTCGACTGTGACAAGCTCCATGAGTCGATGCGTGCCGGTTGTTACCGCTACTGCGTAAAGGCATTCGTTTCACTTCTCCGTGGTGCTATTTTCTGTCACCGATTCGGCCATACGAATCGCTCATGTAGACGTACAATGTCGGGGTCACCCGAAGTCTGTGTAAATTGCTCCAAGGCCGCAGACGATAAGTCCAAATCGTGTGTGGCCAAGTGTGTCAATTGTGGAGAGGCGCAACCCGCTTCTTTAAAGCAATGTGGTGCATATCTCTTAGAATAAGAAATCCTGGCCGTTTAGGCTTAGGATCGTCTCTCATTCCGCGAAGCTAAGGACTTGGTCCTTGCGCGCCTGGCTCTGCCTGGGACGTCTTACGCCTCAATACTGAGAAAGACACTTTCTACTCCTGGCCCATCCAGGCCAACGAGCACGGTTGTTTCCGCGCCTATTCTGAGCCCTTCTGCGGGTCCTACAGAATCCGGGTGGTCCCCTGGTAAAGCTTGCAGCACAAAGAGTTCACAGCTAGCTCTGGCTAAACCCAGGGCTCCCCCCTTCCACTAGCGTGACCATTTCCTGTAAGGCGAAACGTCCACGCGCCTCCACCAAGTCGTTTTACACACAAGAGGTAGCACCCCTGAGGTTGGTCGCCAGGCCATCTTCCAGGGTTCTTAAAGCTTCCCCCCGAAAGGAGGACAGAAACAAATGAGCTTCGGCTCCTCCACCCACGCCTAGTGTTGGGCTGGGTGGCTCGGAGACGCTGGATCCTCGAAAAGAGAGCCCCTAGCCTCCGGAGCCGCAACGCCCGCCTAAGTTTTCGAGGCAGATAGAGGAAAAGACTCTCATGGCGCGGAGGCCATTTATTTTCTGGGCAGTGCAGCTTTCGCAAGTTCCATTCCACGTTGGATGCCCTGCTTCGACTGTAAAATGATGTCTGCGATGCCTTCCTTCGTAGACAGCAGTTAGCCACGGTGTTTTTCGATCTGGAGAGGGCCTATGATACCGCATGGCGATACGGTATCATGGAGACGCTCCACACGATGGGAGCGAGGGCACGCCTTGAGGTCTTTATATTTGAATCTTCTCGAGATCGCTAATTCAGCGTATGGCTGTGGGAGCCCTTTCCGTCCCAAAGGAGCAGGAAGACGGTGTCCCACAGGGAAGTGTCCTCACCGTTACACTCTTTGCCTTGAGCATCAACGCCACCACCTCGGTGCTACCAGCAGATGTTCTTGCTCCTCTCTACGTGGACGACCTTTCGATCTTATTTGGCGCGGCCCAGATGCCAACTCTGGAGCGTCAACTCCAACAAGACTAAGGTGGTGCAATTCTGCTGCCATCCACGGCTCCCCCCGGCGCAGATTTGTTTCTCAATGGGATGCGCCTGGATGTGGTTGAATCGCACTATTTCCTTTGTCTTGTATTTGACTTACGCCTTACCTGGGAGGCTCATATTTGTAGCCTTAGTGTCTCTTGTCCCCACGCCATGGATATTCTTCGTTCCGTGACGTTCAGCTCGACTATGGTTGTGAGTTTTATGCATCAGCAGCCGAACGTCTATGGCGGAAGGTAGACACGATCCACCACACTGGCTTTCGCTTAACGACCGGTGCCTTCAGCACTTACCCTATTGAGAACCTGCTTGTCGATGCTGAAGAGTTGCCATTATCTATGTGCCGTGCACAGTGCATTTGTCACCTGTACGCACGAGTACAGCGTGTTTCTTCGTCACCAATGGCTCTCAAAGCAACCACAACTGATCTCGACGGTGCCTATGCCGCGAGGAGACGCCAGTTATACCCTAAGCCCTTTGAGTTTAGGGATAGGAAACTTTTTCGAGAGCTAGATAAAGCTCTCGGGCCGGTGGCGCCCCTGATTCTCCCCAAGAAGCCACCATGGAGGGTACTACCGTTGGTCATTTGTCGCCACGCCTCTGCTCCCAAACTTGTGCAGCGCCGAGAGTATTGCGTTTGGCCTTTTTGAAGCACATCTCGTGTCACGCTGAAACCGTTGCAGTGTATACGAATGGCTTCAACTCCAAACAAGGGATCGGTTTCCACGCTGTATCCCTCTGTTTGAAGTCAGAGGGGCTCTGCCAGGCGCTACGTATGTCTTCAAGGCTGAGTTAGTGGAAATACACCACTTGGTACGGAAAATTTCGACGCGTGCCCGGGTCGTGATTTATAGCGACTCACAAAGCACCCTGAGTGCTCTCGGGGCATTGGAATCTCCGCATACTCTGGTTCGCTATATCCGTAATGCCACGGTTTTAGTGAGCTGAGTGGATGTCGAGATTATCTTCTGCTGGTTTCTGGATATGTAGGAATTGTGGGAAATGAGCGCGCCGACAAGGGCGCCCAAATAGTCCGCGAGGACTGGGCGGCCGGACCAGCGTTTCGCTCTTCCAGCACAGATTACATTGCAGGAAATCTGGCAGCTCTCGGACTGATGGCAAAGAAGATAGAAGACGGTCCAGGGGAACTTAAATTTGCGTGCCATTGCGCCACGACAGTTCCCATGGACCTAATCCCCCCAATGCGCGACGGCTTAAGTTCGCTTTCTGACGTTCCCGAATCGGTCACACTCGTGTGACGCATCGTTATTTGATGGAGAGCTCGACTGTGCTTTATTTTGACGACTATTTCGTCCCCCACACTGTTCGGTACATTCATGTCGAATGTCACAGTCTGGGTGATTTTCGCCCAAGTTACCTGCCTCGGTACCGGGATGGGCTGGGTCGCTACCGCCTGTCCCTTGTACTCGGGATAGGTTGGTGCACACTGACTTGTGGAAGGCCGGCCTTTCCTCCTTTATTTAAGTAGTTTTTTTTATTTTAGTAAGTCGCACGTTTCTGCGGCGGGTGGAAGCGGACCTCCTTCTGGAGCCGGATCTTGCTTTCTGCACGTTGCCTTTTTTCCTTTTTATTATTTTAAGTTTTGGGTTTTTTGTTTGTTTTTTAATCTTATTTTAAAGTAGCTTAGTACTAGACTAATACCCATTAGGCAGTCGCAAGGTGAGCTCTTAAAAAAATGCTCATGCCCCTAACAAGTACAGCCATCCCTGTCCACAATCAATACCACCGCACCTGCCCACCAACAGTAAGAACCACATATAGCAAAAAAACCCAGACCTATATCCACTCACTACCACTGCCCCTGCGCACCACCATTAGAAATTAGAAACCCTACCTACCAACCGCCAGCACCTCTACCAAACACCACCACCACCGCCCCTGCTCATCATCGCCACCACTACTACACATGCCCACCACCACTAACGCCCCTGGCCCCTACGAGCACTAACGCACCTGCCCACCACAAGCAGGAACCACATATGGCCAAAAAATACAGGACCCCTACCAAACCACGAATACCGGCCCTGCCCAATACCAGGACCCCCACCGTCCACGTCCACTATGAAATTCAACAAACCAAAACGTACCCCGACTCTCACCAATTAATTTTCATGTCCTTCTGTAGGAACGTTATAATGTAATTGAAAATCCGGGCACAATTCCAACAAACTCTAACAATTATAGGCCAAACATATCAGCTAATAGAAACATATCATCACTTCAAGAAGACGATAGGCTTCCTGTAGTACCAAGAGTACAGTTTCCTAAGTTTCACAACTCAGGGTCTTACTGTTGGTTTAATTCTATTTTAAAAGCAACCATTTACTCTTTAAAATTTAAGGGGAATTACATGAGTTTGATTGATATGCAAACTCATGATCCTCGCATATCAACTCTGCTTTTTAATAACATTACAACATTTGCAACACCTACACGATGGGATGTGGATCATCTGTTTAGGGATCGAGATTCAATTGCTAACCTAAAGACGCCCTTAAAAGAGCTTAGGCTAAGAATGATTGAAATAACATCACCAATTGAACTGGAAAGGCACCAAGATGCAGCAAATTACATGTCTAGTCTTCTCTAAATGATTCCATCATTATCCTTTTCGTGGTATCAAACTGAAGAGAAAATCTCTTGTCCAAGTTATTTAGGGAGACACACTACTACCACTCCAATGTTTATCGCTCCAATTCAAATTAGAGCTAAAAAATGAAATACAAAGTTCAATGCAAAAAATGTTATACAAAAGTATTTCAATTCTACTGAAAATGGTACTGATAGAAATTGTGATGCCTGCCAAGCCACATCATGCCCCTAACTCACAACTTTACTTAGTTCCCCAAATTTCCTCATCTCTCAGTTTAAAAGGTTTGAATTCTGTAATTTGAGACAAAGAATAGTTTCCAAAAAGATTGAAGCAGGATTCACACCATTTAGTGACCTATAAATACGGACCGGAGAAGGCATGGAAGCATATGAAGTTGCTGCAAATATGGAGCATATTGGGACTTAATTAAACTCAGGCCACTATGTACGTTTTTAATGTCTAAAGATAACTGGGTTGAGTGTGATGACTTAAGAAACACTAACCTAGGGGAGAGTGAGTCAAGACCAAAACGGAAAGTTTATATCATGGTGTTGAAAAGGGTTGATGAATGACTTCATTACATTCTCAAACTGACCTTAGAGGACGCAGTTTGTGAACTTCCAATATTTTAAAATATCTCAAAGCAAAGCAAAGATCCGAGCAAGTAAGGCTCCCAAAGTCGAATTCCTTTAATTAATTCTCCAAAACATTAGTTTTATTTAATTTTCAGTTATTTTTTTTAAGTATTTGGTTTTATGAAGTCTTTGCCCTTTAGTTTGTTTAGTAAAATATAAGAAAGCTTTTTAATTCAATTCCAACATGAGTTATATTACTGCTGAAAGTCTTTGTTTAAAGTTTAAAAAACTTTCTTATTCTGAATCATAATGAGCTCCTTGATAAAACTATGACATATTTTGTCAACTCGTCTTTAAATTTGCAACACAGACACCAAGATTAAATGTTACATTGTAAAATTTATTCATGTACATTCATTCATTTTATATCTAAATTGAGCCTAAATCGTGAGAACTAAAGTTAGTTAATTATAAAGTAAATAAAGAGATAGTTGAATAAGGATTTCAGCTCTTCAAGAATAAGTGAGAGAGAACGAGAGAGACAGAGCGAGAGAGAAAGAGAAACAGAGGGAGAGAGAGAGAGGCAGATAGACAAGAATAGGGAGAGGTGAAGAATGAACAAAAAACAAAGCCTCAATTTTTATGCCGATTCTTCTCACGGCTGCAGTCGCTTTATCCCTTTCACTACCATTGAGATAATACGGCCCCACAAATTAAAAAAAATTCTTTATTTAAAGTATTTTTTCATCTTATTGGTACTCTATTGTCTAATCTATCCTGCATGAATTTGGCAACTCTCCCCACATGGCATGATTCTATCTTAGTCTTTCAAGTGCATAGAAGTATCATTTGTGTTACTTTTTCTTAGAGTTTACAAATATTATATATATATATATATATATATATATATATATATATATATATATATATATATATATATATATATATATATATTAAAAGTTATAAAATTATAAACTAAGTTTAATAGTAAAATTAGCAATAATTTTAAATAATATTTAGCAGTATATATTAAAGATATTAGAAGAAAATAGATTTGAAGGATATATTGTCGCAGCAGTACTTTTCAGTGGGATAATATACATAGCCCAATAATATTTATTATTGAATTTCAGTGGTAATTTGTAGAATTTTTTCCAGGGCTTTTTGGCGCCTTATAGCTAAGCCGATAATGGGTGGTTGGCAATAACGGATTGAAGGAAACGTCTTTATTATAATTTTAACTTTTTACCTAATTTTAACCTAATTTGAACCTAACCTAATCTTTCTTTTTCTTCCTGATATCAGGAATGAAATTACCCCTCATTTATTAATACGTGTTTTTTCCTTTGGATTTATTTTTATTCGCCATTTTAGATGAGTTGGAAAAAAAAATCAAGTTCTAAAATTCAAGATGAGTTATATAGATTCAATTCAGAATTTTTAGATGCAGACAGTTAAGACTGAAATTCAGAAGAAGAATAATCACCCAAAATAGAAGAATTATCATCCTCAGAGGATGATTTAGCTTCAGAAATAGTACTAGTCACCAAAGCCACTCAAAAGGTGAAGTACTTGAACAAACATGACTCAACAAGACCAATAATGTTGCCACTCCAAAAAGCAGACAGTTGCTTAAAAAATCTCTAAATAAAGCAACAATTTAGGGTTATCCTTCAACAAACATCAGCCCACGATTTACATGCCCTGAATATAATAAGCCTGCTTCCCCTATTTTTGCGCAAGTTCTTCAATTTATGGGAATGAATCCTTCAAATTGTTATATGTAGAGAATTTATTCCTGTTTATAGCTGAATGCACAAATCAAGGAATTGCTATTTACAAACGTGAAAACAAATCAAAACCATTAAACCCACAGATTCTGCAGAAAAGAGTAAACTCATTATGTGCTATAACAAACTTTTAAATATAATGATTACTGGTCTTAAAATGAATCCATTTTTAACTCATTTATAAAGAAAGCTATCGCAAGAACGAGATTTCAGACATTATTAGCTAGGCTATATTTCAATTATCCAAGAAAACCCAATGGTGCTGATAAAACCTATTACATAAACGAACTGGTAAGTTGTTTCAAACCGCCTTTTTAAAGAGAAATGAGAGAAAGTACTTACTAAAGCATTGACAAATCCATGTTCAAATTCAAGGGCAGATCCTCTTTCAAACAATATGTTCCAAGTAAACCAATAAAAAGAGGTATAACAGTCTGAGATAGATGTGGTGCCAAATGTGGCTATACCTATGACGTAAATATCTACATAAATATGCCCATACTGTTGGGGATTTACTAAAAGAATGAGTTGTAAACAAAATAGGTCAAACCATTCCTAGTGATCAAGTTATATTCAGTTTTGATCGATTTTTCACAAGTCCAAATTTAATGAAATAAATTTTATCTAGCAATTGAACATGAAGATCATGCCGAAGTTGGTTTCGAAACTCAAAAGAGGAGGGTCAGAATTTCGTGTTAACGAATTTAGAATTCTAGATTGTCGTTGGATGGATAGTAAAGTTTTTATTTTTCTAAGTAATTTTGATAAGTTAACAGTTATTAATGCAAAAAGTAAGCAGAAAAGCGATCGCCAAATTTATGTAGTCTGCCCAAATGTAATTGCTCTATATGAGTCAATAGGCCGTGTAGAGGTATAAGAGTTTAGTATATATATATATATATATATATATATATATATATATATATATATATATATATATATGTATCGAGGCCAAGGAAATAATAACAAAAGACATCTGGGTTTAGCTCTGCCCTTCCGATGGTCTCCGGTAACATAAGAGAACGGGCAAAATGGTAAATTTTAGGAGACAGATTCCTGACCTCAGCTGAAAAGGCAGGACCTCCGAGGGTGTACCTATAAACAATCAAGTGTGCGGATCTCGTATTACCCTCTCTCAGAGCTACAAGACGCCAAGCCCGGGAGATCAACCTGAGGTCTCACCTTGCGAGTCTCCCCTCCACCCTCCATTACCCCGCGGGAGTAATTTGGGTATATAACAGGTTGACCCGAGGAAAATAGGTTTTTTGTTTCTTCTAACAGAAGAGACAAGAAAATCACCGGTTGAGAGAAGATTTTCCGAGTTCGAGAAGAAAACAGAAAAATCACCAGTACAAAGTTATTGCAAGTTAAGCAGAACTTGCAGTCCTTGTACAAAACCAGATTGCACAAAGGAAGCTCGGCACCGTTCGAGCCCCAAGATTATTGAGTATCAATCTACTCAGTTTGCGGACTCCAAATCTTACTCTATCTGAGTTGGACAAACCCCAACTAGATAGAAAAAAGAAGCCAACGATTTCATCTTGTCCGGAAGAAAACGTAGCCAAGGTCACCCCTACCGCCTAAAAATAGAAGAACTTTTCGCTTGAAGTCGCCTCCACCCAACCCAGATCCATCGTGACGTCACCCGTCAAATCGACACGCAGGTCGACGAACGCCATCTATTGAGCAAACAACCAACTAGTCCAGCTACGCCTCTCCGGAACAAAATCTCCGAAGATAGTCTATCTGGTTTCGGGTATTTAATCTCCATTACCATATGTAAGTAAAAGATAATCTTGTTGTTTATGTCCCCGTCCATAATAATTAGTTTATTGGATGTCTGACTAAGAACAAAGATATTAAGTTAAAATTTTTCCCCCCGCAAAATTCTATCTTAAATCGAGCCTCGAGAGCTCGCCCAGTAATCCCATTTTTCCTTTTTTTAAATGTATTAGATCTGTATTTTTTTCTGTTATTTAGTAAGAGTGTTTATGTTCATTAGAGTTTATTTTTTTAGTAAAAGTACTGTTTTAATTATCCTCTAACGAGTTAAAGTGGCAATAATTGATAAATTAAAAAAACAACATTTTATTCATTACCTAGAATAAAAATAAAGTTTAGCACTCTTAGAGGACGATCCTCAAGCGTTCGCCGAGGCACGAAACAACGACTCAAGTTAAAAATTATTTGGTTTATTAAAAAAATAATAAAACAAATAAATATATAAATATATATATATATATATATATATATATATATATATAATCGCGGCTAACCTACGACAGGGGGGTGTTGATCTATCATATCTAAAAGTCACTATTTATGACTACAACAGAAAATCCACCAAATGGTGAAAAAAAGAGTATTATATGCTAGTTTTAGTTACTGAAGTAAATGCCCACATTCGTCATCAATGTTTTAGCAAAAACAAACAAACTAACAGCTTCCGTTCATCGTTAACCTTGCATAACAACTTTTGATAACTAGTAGTATGACAGCTAAGGCTGTTCGAAAGACTTCAAGCTCTAGAGGTCCGAGGTCTAGAAGAACGTCAACGGCAAAGAAGATGTGTTCATGTTCCAAATCCAAAATAGATAAAAGAACTAAATTTGTTTGCTCAACATGTGAAATACCCTTGTGTACACTTTGCTTCGCTCTATACCACAATTAATATACATACATAAAAATAAAGTATTGAACAATATTTGTCTATTAATTACCATTGGGAAATTATATCTCATAATAAAGTACCACAGGGACAATATGACTCAATTAGTTTTAAAGTTATTTTATTATTAAATTGTTCTAAAAAGAATTTCGCATTAATATTGACATTAATTAAACCTATATTTAACACTGAGAAGAGCAGAAAAAAGGAGGTCTTTTCTTTTTATAAGAAATTATGGTTATGCCATATACTAATCGCACAAATAATGAAAATTGATAAATGAAGGATAGGTGAACGAAATTCGTAATTTAAGATCCATTATTTTTTATTGATTCGAAAATATGTCCGCATTTATGACCTATGGCAAAGAATAAAATTCATGTTCGCCGAATTGATCTCACATTTTCTCTTAAACCTGTGTAAATCTTCCTCTTTTAAATTAAACTCTTATATATCAAATTTAGGTCAAGTTGAGGAATGAAATTTACAAAGTAGTAATGTTGCCATATATGATTTAAAAGGTGATTTAATACCATCCCTACTACTGCCCCTGTCCAGCCCCTCTTTACCCCTTCCACCACCACGAGCACTGCTCCTGCCTATCCCCACCACCACCAGTGCCTCTGCCCATCACTGCTACCACCCCTTCCCACTACCTTCCCCACCACCACAATTTTCTCTGCCCACCGCAAGCACATCCGCACCTGCACTCTACCAGTAACACTGCACCTGCCTAACACCAGCACCACGTAATCTACAAAACACCGAAACCTCTAACCACCCACCACCAATACAACCAACATTGCCCTCCCTTGGACGATCTCCGCGGGAATAAGTGGGAGGTGACGCCTATGCCAAAGGTAAACTGAATCAAACCCATATTTTGGCAAGAAGGCATTTTGTTTGCTAGGTAACTTTTTGATATTTTACGTGTCTGTATTAAATTTTATGAGTTACATTATAGTACGCAGTGTTTGTAAATATTGCGTGATTCAGCTGGTTATGATTTTCATGGTAAATATGATTGATATGAAGGAAAATGAGTGATTTCACAACGGTGACAAGCGTGGAGATATCTGCATCTAGAGTTTACATAAAATGGTGCGTAGTACACTGTCTGTACAGGATTTGAACATCCGTTAAAATAATACTAATGAAAATTTCGTTTTGAAACTACTGTATGTTGATCACGTAACTTTGGTTTGTGTTTTCAAAGTGCAAATTTGACATTTTTATCAGTGTTAAATGATATTTTTGTTTTTATCTAGCAAAATTTTACGTTAAATGAAAGATTTAACTATATCGGGTGGCCCCCTCAAATGATACATTTTTAAAAAGGTAAAATCTAAGTACGTTTTTCCTATTCATGACAATTTTCATATGAAATATACTTTCAAACCTCCTTTTCAAATAACAACATTGGTCAAAATATTAACTTTGCGATTTTTAGCCTCATTATTTCCAATCAGACGAATTTGTTTACTAACTCAGCACCTCATTTTTACACGTGGCTCTTAAATAGCTGATAGTGTCGCTTTTGATGTCAGTGCCATAATAAATTTTGTGCACATTTGATGTGTTGCTCTCGTTCGATCAAAATATTGTAATAAATCTGCTATGGAGAACAATGGAGGTGAGTCAGCTGTTTGACATAATCTGTGTACATAAACGAATGTATTACAATAGGTTAGGGGGTGCAAAGAATATATTTTGGATAAAGGTTTTAAATTATATCACTGTATATATAGGGTCTTTTTTTACATATCCTACTTTTAAAATTATATAATATCAAGAATAATTTTGTGATTATAATGAAACGTTGGTAATGTTGGTAATAGCTTTAGGTGTTGGGTCCTAAATAGATAATTGATTAATTTATATTTGTAGAAGTTATGCTAGTTTTAGAAAAGCATTGATTTTTAAAAAAATTCGCTGAACTTTCAGATATATCTCGACTATTAAAACCAATTTTATTTTAACTAATTTTACTTGCTTAAAATTAACAAAAAACTAAGACTAATAATCAATTTGCATAATTAAGATAATAACTTAATTTATTTCAAGATTCTTATTTCCAAAGGTGACCATTCTTCTGAAAATATTGATTTACTCGTGACGAGGTTGCTCTCATGACTTTTTTCAAAGGTTCTTCCTCGATGTTATTAATTTCTTTAGCGATATTATTTTTAGTTGTTAGATACTTCTAAGACTATAATGGTAAACGTGATCTTTTAAATATCCCCATAAAAAATCCATTTAAATTCAGTTTCTAGAAATTATTTTTTCTGATGTTTCGTCTCAGCAACTGCATTGTTTCATCCGATTAATGTATTTGGCACCATCTAGCTGGAAAAACAGATGTCGTCTATTTCGAAGCCTTCGAAAGTTCGGTACAAAATATTCTTCAAGCATGTGTTGGTATCTTTCGCCATTCACAGTGAATCAATTTCCATTTTCATTCTCATATAAATATGACCTCATATTTTATTGAATTGTTCTGTGTAAGTATGGTCACTTAGGGAAATATCAGCAGAAGTAATAAGTGGTAATCGATGGGAAGATATAAAATCAAAGCTCCACGTGGTAGAAAATTCAACCTCAGAGCAAAGAATAAAGAGAATAATAGGTTTTTCAAGGCAAATCCCATGGTGGACATTTTCAAAGCTAAGCATCAGCCAATTCCAATAAAACAGAACCTTTGTGTTTATGAGCAGCTTGAGCAATTCAAGGGTAACATGTTAAGCCGTAGAGAAGCTACATTTAATCTGTATGTAAAGCTACATTATTTTGTTCAAGCTTGTAGGAAAGGCGCAAATTATGATTTTATTGCTAATACAGGCAAAATACAACCTGAGGATAATCTACACTGCCAGTTCTCAAGGGAGGTTCAAACTCCGTCTTGCATTTGGTCCGGGTAATTCATCTGAATTGAAAGCATATATTTTTTTTTGACAGCTGGTTAAATCAGTGCTTTTGTGTCAACATGTTGCAAGTCGCATCATTTGGTGTTGCGAAACATTTCGTGTATCTGATTATAAGGCATAAATCAGGGAGAAAATCTGAGAAGTCCTTTATAAAGAAAGGCAGACTGCCCTAAGAAGAGCCAAGGTTCATCAGAGAAGAAAGTTATAAACAAGGTTTCGACATCTGCTAAAGCCAATCCTTAACAGTTGAATTCAAGATTCATCATGATTTATTAGTCTACAGAAAAAAGTGTTACCTTTTGTGTAGTAATTATGTTTGCCCCAACTAATACTGTGTTTGAGGCAATTTTTTTATGACTTTCATATAAGAAAACCAGGCAATGGCTTTGCCACTCCTTCCTACGGAGGGAGCTTGCGCTTCGCTACTAAGATTAAAATTTAAAATCTAAAAAAAAGCAGCCATGGTTAAAATTTTATAAATTTTCTGAACTTCGGCAATTATAATAATTTTTAAAAGAACTCTAAACTAAATCCTCCCCCCTTTCAAAATATCACGTTGCTAAAATATAGAGATATATAAAAAGAAGTAGAAGATATATAAAAATAAATTTTATGAACTTTACCATTTTGGTTTTTGATATTATAAAAGAATTATTAGAAATAACTTTGATAAAAAACATAAATCATAACCAAACTAAGATGAAATTATTATTCGAATACTCCAAAAAATCCCCTTCTCAAATTATAGAGTTAGTGATGATGTTAATATCCAAAAACAAAGTGGCGAAGTTTAGAAATAAATATAGGTATAGAAATTTTGGAAATTTTTTTAAACCCTAAGAAATACAAATGATCAAGGTCAGAAAGTTTATTTTTATATATCTTCTTTTATAACTATATTTTAGCAACGTGATATTTTGAAATGGGGAAAATTTAGTTTAGATTCCTTTTTACAATTATTATTATTGGCGAAGTTCAGAAAATTTATAAAAATTTAATCATGGCTGCTCTTTTTTTATTAAAAATTTTAATCTTAGTGGCGAAGCCATTTCCTGGTTGATATAAAAAATAATCGCATTAAAATAAAGCCGTTTTTGTTTATTACTATAATAACTCTTATAACGTAATGAATTGGGAAAAATATTAATACTTGACATAGCAGCCTAGCGGCACTCATTCAAAACTACTCGGCTGAGTCTTTCCTAACCAGCCCACATTCATGCAGAATACTGCGTTGAGTTTAATACTCACTGCATTGCCAAGCATTATCTAATATAAAGACAGCATCACTGAAACATTTAGAGTTATCGCTACCGATAAGATTAGAGACATTATATATATTAGAGAAACTGAAAGTCAATTAGAAAGTTTCGCTAGAAATTTCAGGGTGAAAATCGGGGGATTTCTCTGGGATTTGAATTAGTTAATATAAGAATGTATGCTATGAAGCAGATGGCTCTATCATTGTTTCCCCATAAAGGGTCTGTGTTGTCTACATTGGTGATTTTGGCTAGTTTTTTAATGTTCATGAGATGATTAGGCCAATCAGTATACTCGTGAAAAGTATTTGCAGAATGTTATTTTTTTCGTATAGTTTTCAGGAATTTGATTAAATTCAATGTTTAATTTAGTAATCCACAATCCTTATTTCCAAAAAATGACGTACCGTAGAAGCCAATAATATGCTGAATTTCAAAATGGCAAATAGTCAAAATCAAATGGTGTAAATGAATCTTTTCTCTGGTGATCCTATTAAAATAAAGAGACTTACAAACTCCTGCATAGTTCCCGGTGATTTCATTTTAGTCCTGAAATAGTTTATGATTATTTACGAGGGAAAGAGGAAATTTATTACTATATTAGTTTTAAAAGGGATTTTTTTCTCAAAATATACAATTTGCATGTTCCTTTTCCATTTTGATTATTTTTTGGATTTAGAGTAAAAAGGTATTGAAATATAAATTTAAAAGAATATTCAACTTTTTAACTCAAAAATCCGTTTAAATTAACCACAAAGTGTAATAATTAATAGTTACAATATCTTTTACTGTATACCTAAAATTTTCTATTTATAAAGGAGCAACAAGAAAGAGAGAATATATGTCTAAAGTTATGTAAAATTTTTCGAGAAAACTATATATTTTACTATAGAAATTTGCTAGAACTACACAAAAGTTGCATTTTGTTTAGTATAATTGTTGCAGGAATTAAAGGTGAAATGTAAAATAAATTAGAGCCCTAATACATTTTATTTTAATTACAGTCATTTGATGTGAGCAATTTATAATACAATAAAATCTCTTGTACTTCAGGACTGCTTTATTTCGTTTTGCCATGCTAGGAACCAAATTTGTGATGATACTATGAGTTATTTTCAACCAGTTTGCGTCAAAAAACACCAAATATTGCTTTTAATTCGATGTCTTCAATTTATCCCAAGTCAGTTTGTTTATAGCCCACAATATCTCTTTGGTTTAAGCATAGTAAATTTCGGGGCTAAGATCCCGAATGTTTATATCCTTTTCAGCCAAGAACCTTGTCATTGCATTTTTTGTTACCATTTGGTGTTCCTGGCAAAGTTTGCTATTATGTAGTTGTCCAGATCCTTTAGATAAGAAGTAGCTGCAAACATTTATAGTGTTTGAAGGCTTAACGATCGGCACGAGACAAAAGTTGTAAAGCGCTAATCTTATCTCCTTCTAACGAGGGATCTTCCAGGATCTCAAACTAATCAGATGAGACCTTAACCGGAGAATATCATTTTCCCCATTCTTTAATTGTCCATTCTTTATACTCCTTCTCGAATTGAGACCTTTTTTGGAAAATTCTCTGCCTTATCATGCGCGCTGAAGCGTTCACATCTGATCCTTTAAATCATGAGCAAGCTTGGTAATAGAGCCAACCCGATTCTTAAGCTGGGACCTTATGAAAAGGTGATTTGTGCTTTCATTTGAAGGTCATGAATGCTGACACAGAATTTTTTACATGAGTATTTTCAGGTGTTTTACGGTCATTAATACTAAGGTAAACACTATGGTGCAGAGCAATAATAATTTCACGGTTTTCTCTGGAAATAACTATTTATGCAATTGAAAAAGATATAAGCATTTATTTTAAAAAAAATACGCAATAGATTATAATTAAAACAAGGTCTGCTGACAAAAGTCGCATGCTCTCACTTATTCTGATTTATGACTTTACGACCTTCAAAGCTTTTAAAAATTCCCGGAATAATCTTGAGAGGACCTTGGCAATTATATAATTAGAAAGAGAATGTAAAACAACATAAGGGTTTCAAATTTAATCAGCAAGGGCCTAATAGTTACAATTTTATTACCCCTGCCCCGCCCCCCCCCCCAAAATACACCGGGACTGACCGATCGACCGACATAGTGAGATATACATTCTTTCATGACTAAAAATTGGATCTGTTCTCTTATTAGTGCGTAATTTCGTCTCCTCAGCAAGATGGCTGAAGAGCATTCTTAGGAGGCTGAACTGTCTTTCTCAGACGCAGGAATGGAAGGATGGGATGATTCCTATGTTTTTGGTATTTGGGGTGTTTGGACGGCGATTAAAACGAAACTAAATAATTAAAAGCAAAGTTAAGTAATAAAAAGTCAAAGATCATCATTATTTTATAGATAAAACTTTACAATGTCTGTGTAAATATGAGCAACTAAGTCTTTTACTGAATTTTTGCATCCAAAAAAACTCTGGACATATAAGACTAGATCAGAGAACGAGCAGTTCCACATTGTGAGGGAATTCCACGTGGAATCTCTTGTTTAGAACGGAACCTCCAGGCGCTGTAGAAGGCTTGGTAAAGCTTAAATTGGTAAGCATACCCCCACCCCCCACCCCCTTCCACAAGCGGTAGCTACGAACCGCGTCCACCACAATTCACCTTTACGCGGGCTAGAATAGCCTCTGCAAGAAGATTTGAGGCCATTCGAGAGTAGAGCTGTTTCCCGCTACCCATCCCCCCGGGGAGAGCCTAGGACATAAATTGTGCTCGACTTCCATGAGGAGACACAGAGTTGAGAAGTCTTGCCCGGACCCCAAGAAAATTCCCCTAGTTCCAATTCAGGTGCTAACAACAAAGCAAAGTGACAGCCGAACTATTTTTGTGTATTGGAATTAGCCCCAGCCAGTGAGGTAATTCCATTTAACGATCGCTACCGAGTGATTTTTCCGACTTCTTACGTCAACTCCTGTCGAAGCCCTCTTCGTTCGTCCCTCGTTTTTGGGTGGCCGAAAAACTCTCCCCTGGACCGGATGTTACCACTCCCCCCCTTTTGTGGAGAACAGTCATCACTTTAACATCCCGCTCAGAAGCTTCGAGCGGCCTCGTGTCATGTGCAGAAGACATCCGTGAAGCATTTCCCTGACGTCTCACCCGGAATCTTCTGTAAGCCAACCCCTCTTCCCCTCCAGTAACTTATTTGCGTTAATTCCCCTCATTTAAATAGTCTCCTCCCGTAACACCTTAAGCTTTAACTTCATAGTCTGATTCATAACTGCAATTCCCCTTCTCCTTCGTTCATCTGATGTAATTTTCCCCTTTTATTCTCTGATGTATTTTTTGCCTATCATTTCTCTCATTATTTTTATGTAAATAAAATTATATATTTGTAACCATGAGCTTTGTTATTGCTCAAGTTGTTTCGCCCGTCGAAACTCGTGGTGTTCAGTCGCTTTTTTCGGTTTGCCATGAAGTTATCGGTCCCTCCCCCATAGATATAACATGGTATTAATATAATATAATGTCATACCACGACACACATTATTTTTTTATTCCTCAGTTTTACTGTGGTCGAAAGCGACTCTATTTGATTTGTGCGGCTACATGTTTCTAGATCTTAAAAGTTCTGCAAGTGGTTAATTATACATAAAAATGTTTCTGCAGATCTATCAGCAACTCCAAACACTAGCACTTTTCCCTACAAATCCCTTTGAAAAATTACTGCACTTGCAAAATCCTACAGACATTGTTGTTTCTTTAGCAAGTTTGTACGTTGTCTTTTTTTAAGGGTCAAAACAATGCTTATTCTTCTTAAAAATGGACGAAGGAATCGGATACTAAAGATGCGCAAGCCTAATCACTTGAGTAACCGGCCGTTTAGCCATCTTGATAGAGGAAAAGGACTAGAGGGCGATTTGGGGTTCAAGGAAGGAATGGAGTTTTCTCTTATCATTTTTCAAATCCTAACTATTTAATTAGCCTTCAATAACTTAAATATTAAAAAAAATATTACGCTCCCGTAAATTTGAAAAACGAAACCAAAAAAGAATAGATATTAGTCTCAAAATCTTTGCCCTTGTTCTAGGAAAAATTAGAATTATTTAATTTAAGTCACTGGTTATATCTTGCGTAATTATTTATCGTCGTAATAATCTTTTGCATAGTTACAATAATTTTTTAGCATATTTGTAACTTAATTACTTCTAGAAAGGTAAGATATTAACCAAAATGGCACATTTTCCGTTCGTTTTCCAGATATTTTCTTAATATCTAAATATTTAACTGTATTACCGGTCAAAACCAAATATACCGAATAAAAGTTTTTTGAAAGTATTTTGGCATATTTACATAAGGAAAATTCTCTGTATGTCTTTTGCTGATATAAAATTCAAAGTAAAGACAAAACACCAAAATTCCTATAGTAAAGAAGTAAATAGCTTGCAAATTTAGCAAGTTCAATCTAGAAAAATTAATTTAATTTAAATTGCAGTACTTTACTTTTATGATTATTTATTAAAAGCCCTACTTGTTTAACCACAATAATAGTATTTTTATTAAATATAAACTTTAATAAAACCATTAAGGTTGACGTGAGCTCAATACCAGAATATATCGATTATGACATGTCTAATTTGTGATAAAATTAGGATAGATTTGGGTGGAAACTTGTTATATATATTTATATTCAAATATAATTTCAAAAAGATCAAAAATGTGATCAGCTAAATTGTTAATTTTCTCATTTTTAAAAATTATGCTAGCAGCAGTATGAATATTGTTAGGATTGGAGCAAACAAGTTTTATTTTAGCCATTTGCTAACCTATTTAATTATAAATTTATATTCACGACTTGACTCATAGTTAGACAAATTTTTTAAATCTATGCGTAACAAAAGAATCCTCTATAACATACTTCAAATGACTAGGGTAAATTTTACAAGATTTAAAATATAATTATGAATTGTTTCATTTAGTATTGTATGCTTAATATTTAAACGAAATGTAGATATATTAGAATTACTTATCTACTTCTTGAAACCATAAATTTGATTTAATTGGTTTGCAATTATGAAATGTTGTAGATCTTTAAAAGCAATAATTTATTTTCAACTTATAAATAACGCACAATCATAAATTGCGAAAGTTTTATTGTTTTATGGAGGAATGTCATATATTCTTCGCAGGTTTATATACTACCATCTCAAATTATTAGGATCTATGTGCAATCCTTCAAATAAAATCAATTTTATTCTTTTATCATAAGATTAGACATGCAAATAGATTTTTGATTCCCATATTCACTTGATTAAGAGGAATTTTCGAATATCCTATACTGTTTTGTATTTGAATAGTTAATTTTTAGTAAAAAACATTTAACTTTAGGACTATTTTCGTTGCCTTTTTTAGTGTTTATTGAATATAATTTAAGTAGTTAGAATACTATCAATACAGCTTTAGACAGAGCATATTGGTTCTATGTTGCCTTTTTCTAAGAAATTACAGGCAAAATTAAGACTATGTTGAATGCCAAACAAATCTTTGAATTGAATTTAGAAGTCAAATATAATTTAAGTAGTTAGAATACTATCAATACAGCTTTAGACAGAGCATATTGGTTCTATGTTGCCTTTTTCTAAGAAATTACAGGCAAAATTAAGACTATGTTGAATGCCAAACAAATCTTTGAATTGAATTTAGAAGTCAAATATGTACTTATTAAACAAACTAAACTAGTTACAGCATTTAACAGTGTAATAGATTATTATAATAATCTACTACAAATTCTTTTAACATTTTGATTTTGTCGGGATTCTTTCTGAGTTTCTTTCCCTGTAAAAAAAAGTTCGCGCTAACATACGCACATATGGGGCAGGTTTTTATAACAAAATGGAGCCAGGGAACGGACCGAAAGGTGATATACGAAAAACAAGTTGGTCCTGTAAGGAGAAGGAGAGCAGGTTAGTCCTGTAGATAATATATTTTATATATTTTAACCTGGAATGTTCTAAAGCAGAGCAATACACACAAGCTCTATATATTAATTACATCTTTTAGAAGGTTTGGTAAGGGCCTTACTTTAAATTAAAAATATTATAATTACTTAACTTCTAATAATAATCATCTAATAATAATCATTATCATTTTTTTTAATAACCTGATATTCTACACAAGCTTAATTAGCGTTAGCTTGTGCTTATATTCTTTAGGATTAGTAATTTAAAAAAGATGTCTAATATATCATAATTATCTAATATTTGAAAATTGACCTATATTAGCTAACTTATTAAATATAATATTAATTATATTAACACTAGAATGGCCAACATATTGTGCATATATAAAACACCCAGGTGTCGATTTCAACACAACCAATCGTTTTTATTTTTTTCAAAGTATATTTTCAAAATTTTAGGGTTGAATATCTGATCTAAAAGAGATATATTATGGGCTCTTAGTTCTTTGAAAATATCAATGGCGTAGCCAGGAATATTGTTTAGGGGAGCCATTGTATATTATATATCAATTTTAGGAATTAGGGAATAAAGAATATCTAAAAGCTAATATCTGCTCAACCCCCCCTCCCCTGAATACCTAATATTATTATTTTATGAAAATTAAAAGTCAGAAATATGAATGAAAATTTATTTCTAAAATAAGAAAATACTATTTATCTCAGACTGCACTTTTTACATGTAGCGCTGATTATTCGTTTTTCTTTTTCTGACCACTTCCCACAGGTCGGATTTTCGCACATTTTACGTTGTAGTGACAGTTGCATTGTTACACTTTTGACTGGAGTACTTTCTCATCTTTTGGGGGGCGGGGGTGATCTTCAGCTTTATTTTCAACATGTGAGGATGACTTTAGTCTTTACGAAACATATGCAGAACGAAGATTCTCGATGAGTTCAAGAATATATTTTTTCCGAGTTATTTTTCTGCCTGTTGTTTTCTTATAAATGATCCAGTTATTGAGGGCTGCCATGTCTAAAATATTTTACCAAACTACAAAAGACCAGCGCCTTGTTGCACAATGTGTACTATATTTTTGTGCCATTTGGTCAATAGCATCAATGCTAACTTTATTCATGTTATCAAACTTTATCACATCTGGCTTCTTTTTAGCATCTTCTGAAACTTTTGAAGTTGAATGCATTGTGGAAAGCCAACATACAGACTTATTATCTTTGCACTGATAATTCACAAACATGCATCCACTCTCTCCTTGAAAGAAAAATTTGCTATTGTAACGTCTTTCCTTTTCATAGGTAGTCATTTCCTTGGACAGATGCTTGCTGTTTGAACGAACTGTACCAACTATGAAAGTCCCTTGATCTTGAAGTTTTCTTGCAAGTTCAAATGTTGTGAAGAAGTTGTCTGTTGTTACATTATAGCCATTTCTTTTTATCGTGTCTGTGATTTTCAGCACGACATTTTCCCCAAGAGGTAGTCCATTTCTTGATTCTTTTTCTTGTGCACCAAGATACGGTATTATATTGGCAACATATTTTGAATTCACTTCAGCTAAGATCCAGAATTTGATGCCAAATTTATCTGGCTTGTTTGGCATGTATACAATAAAAGGACAACGATTTTTCATGGGTAAAGGTTGCTCATCTATTGTAAGGCTAAACTCTAGAGTATAATTTTTTCTGCAATTTTGAACAAATGTTCCAAAAATGTCTCTTATATGGGTAAATTTATCATTACTTATACGTTCTGATCTCGTACCTTTTAGATCAAAGCGCAGATGTTCTCTGATTTCTTCATAATGTCTTCGAGACTTCGTTTCTCGAAAAATATCAGGACCATAAAGTTTACTCCAAAGAAAATCTGAAATGTGCCCCTTAACATATATTTCTCGAGCATATTGCAATCCAAAATTGCTTCCAACTTTTCCAAGGTGAGAGAGTTATCAAGATTGCACTCTTTTGCTTCTGCAATAGTACATTTGAGAAATTTTTTCAGCATTCCATGTATGGAGATTTTAAAACATCATTTATCAAGGCAACTCGTGTGACACCTAGATTATCTTGGAATACTGTTTCGTTTCTTGATCTGCCAGGCCTTGCTTTCGTGAAAGCTGTCCATGTTAAGTCCATATCGTGTTACAATATCTTCGCTTTTATCCAATGTAAGGGCTTGAAGAGCTGATGCCTCTTGGTCGTCTTCTGAGCAAGAGTCTGAAGATTCAATTGATTCGAAGTAGCTGTTATTATGATTAGTTGAATTTTCTTCATCTTCGCTTTCACTACTTATATCGTCACCAGAATCCTACAGGATGTCAATTGCTTTATCAATTAGAATACATTTATTTGCAGCTCAAGACATAATCTAGGTAGATATATAAAAATATCTTATGACGAAAAGTTTAGGCTATCAGGTTGTACTACAGCATAGATTTTTACTGTCCTGAACAAGTAACTAACCATAACTTATAAATACCAACAGCACTAAAGATTTGAATGGAAATATATATAGAAATTTCTAGAAAAATAAGAATGTCCCGCCCACAACTTATCGCACCTCACTACGAAATGTTACAAATGCTCCACTCACAAATAGGCTCCACCCACATCTTATTGCATCACATGATGTAATGTTCGCTGAAATAAAAATTAGGGGAAAAATATGATCTTCTCATTTTGTATTAGCAAAATATTAATGGTGTCGTTTTCGACACCTTGGCCTTTCGAGGTAAACTTGCATATTCCTATTAAATTATAACAATTAAAAAAATAATAATTTTCAAAGAAGCATAATGAATTAAGTGCATTGGTTAGAGCTCAAAAAAGTAATGAGAAATTGCAAGGTGTCAATTTCGACACCTTGGCCATTCTAGTATTAATTAATTGTCAACAGTGACAAAGGACGTAATAACAAATTCTTTAGTATAAAATCATCAATTTTATAATAATTTAAATTGGTTGAGGTAGATAGAACCTTATCATCATATAAATCACTTTGTTTTTAAATAAAATCATTTATAAAACAACATTGACTTTTAAATTAAATGTAAGTAAATTTAGTGTGAGTGTTTCAATATTAAATTTTCCATAGAATATTTTAAATGGATTTTTTGAAGCTAAATATTAAAAAAGCAGGATTTAACAAAGTTTACTCGCTAATCTAGAATCACTGTACTTATTAAAATTCACTAAAATATCGTAATATTTATGTTGTTACAACTTTCGAACTCATTTTCCACTCTAGTCTTTTTCTTGCTTTAATCGTTGGTGTAAATGCTGGTAAATAGGAACAATCTTATTTTGTGTTTAGTTTAAAATCTCAAAATAGAATGAAATTTATTCAAATTAGATTTATTTCGGCTATGAAATTGTCCCTCCTTTCCTTGCCCTGCATTATTTGCTATGACCGATCTTTATATGATATTCTTAAAACCTAAACAGAAATAAAAAAAACTTATAAGCTGACTAGGCAGGGTAAGATCACACGCGACCGCTATTGGATACATAAGATCTAAGTTTCAAAAATCGAAATAAGAGGGATATGTTTGAGAAAATTACGCTATGTATAAATAACCATGTAACTTTTTAATGGGACAGAAAAGATACGACGTAAGTGAAGATAAGATGAAAGTTCATCAATTAAGAAAGTAAATAAAACTGCAAACTCGTTAAACCGTCTTCTTTTAGATCTCAAAAAGATTTCCTATGGCTTGCTATATCATGTTACACTTGCTGCTGATCAAGTTTTGCTTTCAGATCTTCATTCTTGATTTATCCTGCTTTTAATTATGAATATATTTGTCAGGGAATAGAGCTATTTATTTATATTACCAAAGTTTCTTTGCAAGCTCTTTTTTTTTAATCATATCCATTCATGTGTTTGCTTGGAATTTTTCTTATGTAACTTGTATCATAAGTTTCTCAGCGATATTCTTAGCTTCTAATTTCATTTTATTCCGTCTCAATTATTAACATCCTTACATTAGAACTGGTAAAACTGGTTAAGCACCACAAAATTTATGGATTTCTAATATAAAAGATACACTTCTGCTCTCCTAATCTCTTTGAATTAATTATGTTCCTCGGATGAACGAAATTTTACGGCATCTTTTTCCCTTCTGTACCAATGTACAGTTCATAAAGTTCATAGACTCTATGTGATAGACAGTTAAAAATAAAGCTATGTTTTAAGTCCACTTTCTCGTTTAAGTTAAGATCATAAATGCTAGAAAGTTCGAGAAGTGAACGGAATACTATTGCAACTAGGCCTCCAAATCCATGACAACCAGTGACTCCAAAATCAATGATATTCAATGTCAATAAAGAATTGACCTAGCAAGCTAATGCAAGGTTCAAAAAAGGGCTATGGACGTCTGACAAAATCCACAAATCTCTCCTTTATTACGATTTCTCTTGATCCTGAAATTCAGACCAAAGAGAAATGGAGTTTATATATTGGATTCCCAAATTTATGATCAAATTAGGGCTCTTCGAATATTGACGGATATTTTCTAAACCATTACCCATTCAAATATAAGCTTTAGAATTCTTAGGATATTTTCTGCATTATTAAGAGAGCAATGCGAATTTTGTTTCCTTGCACAAAGAAAGTGCAAATAATTTAAGTAAAATATAAGATTTAGAATATATCAGTTCTTCTCGTAATTAGCTCAATCAAGAAAAAACTTCATATTATTTGAAGAGAAGACCAATTCAGCCTATAATCTGATTAAAGATTTTAGAGAGCACAAGATTGGTATATATAGCCCGAATCTCGGGTTGCTCATTAATTACCTATGATAATTATCTTGTAAGCTTAGGTAATTCAAATAAAGCAAACTGAGTCATGATGTCATGAAGATTCACTTTACATTTGTATATCTTAGATGGCTTAAAAAAAGTTTAATGCAGGCAAGGCTTTCATTGAAACATGAATTCTGAACCTTATATTATAAAGCAGTCACCGAAAATTCTAATCAAATTTGATCTTCGTCCAGGGACACTAACCAAAATTGGTCTAATACGATAATCACATGGAGAACTCACTAAGTATGAAGATGATCTAAAATACTTGCTTCGTTTCTGTGTTAACTAATTGTATTTACGAGTTTATTCAGAAAATCACTTAAGTATCAAACAACCTGACTTTAATTGTAAAGTAGAGTAAGTCGCTTGGGCTCAACTATATACATATATATCCAACTCTCTAAAGAATCTTAAATCATCTATAATCAAACCATTAGTAAGCATTTTTAATAAATATCTAGATGAATCTTTAGTTCCTAATAAATTCAAATTAGTAAAATTTAAACTAATTACTAAGAAGGACAAGAAAATCACATAGCCAATCATTTATGAAGCATTGAGCTCATAATAGATAGTTAGCATTGTTTTGCAAAAGGAATAGATGATGTCTAACAAACCTCGATTTCCTCCAAGATAAAATAAAACTGGACGATGACACAAGAGAGGTTGATATAATAATATTCATGAACTTTCAAATGCATTCGACAAAGTACTAAATAAAAGGTATTTAATAAACTTTATGCTTATGGCATAGGTAGTATAATGTTAAATTGGCTAGCTGACTAGTTATTATATAAGAACAAACTTGTGGTTTTAAATGGCGAAGATTCTCCATGGTCACATGTAAATTTGGAGTGCCACAAAGGTTAGTTCTGACTTCTTTTATATGTTTGGTTTATGGTAATGACTTGGATATTGGTTAGCTTAGTAAAATTTGCAAGTTCGGTGACTGCGATAGGATCTTTTGATTTACCCTGACAGACTCGAATTGTTATTGTAATTGTGATATTTAAAGAAAGATAGTTAAAAGAATACTAGATTGAAGTATGTGTAATTAAGAGAGAGAGAAATATGTGCCAGGTTGTCTGGCAAACTCAGTAGTTATGATTCTTTATGATATATTTTGGGTTGAAACGCTTTAGCGTTCAAGCCTTTGTTTTCTAAAGAAATGAAGTTATGTTATTTTTCGATAACTTGCTAATGCACTTATTCTTTTTGGATTCTTTGTTTACTTTTAATGCTTTAATAAATATTAATTCATGTGTCCACTTCGGATCTTTTTTATATTAATTTATTTAATTATTTAATTTTCTCCACTTCAGATTTTTGATTATATTGTATTTGTTTTGTTTTAATTTGTCCAATTCGGATTTTTTTATTATTATTTAGTTTTCCCCAATTCGGATCTTTTATTATGTTGTATATGTTCTATTTTAATATATTCAATTAGGATCTTTTTCTTAAGCTATACTTGTCGTTTTTTTCTTTTTTAGATATATATCGGTGTGACCGAATGCCCCTCGAAGGACTAGCGTGAGAGGAAGCCTCCTACGGGAGACCCCTTTCAGCCCCTTTGCTCTAAACCACGTGATCCTTGGCGAGGGAATTTTAGAATTATCGAGAAGGAAGCACCGCGCTGAGTCACTCAACCCGGCTGTATTTACTTATGCGGGACGTACATCGCTCTCCCTCATCCGCGATAACGCCGAACTCTCGCCCACATGCCTTACAGCATATCCGTTCCCCGCGAGCGCAGCTATACAAATCCCTCCCAATATCCTGAGGCAAACTTTGCTGTCCGATCCAACTCGTTATCTCGAAGTAAGTTTGCATAGACTGATATCGAGAATCCTCTGGTGACGGCCATGCCCTAGGACTATCTAATGGACCAGCCACCTAGCTATTTAACCCCTCGTCCTCCATTCCTCGAGGAGATTGAGAGTCTGCCAGTCTCTCCGTTCAGACTATTTGTCTGTTCTTCCACTAAGTCTTGCAGCCCTTGTTCGAGTCGTACGTCATGGTTAAGATCTCACCAGCAGATCACCCCTCGTGAAGCTTTGGTCCCTGTTCAGAGTATAGCTTATCGAGCCACATTTTTCCCGAAGAACTGTGCGGCCCGGCTATTCTTGCACCCCCCTTTACGACTTCGGTTTTTCGTGTCTAAAACTCACTGTTGAGCCGCAGAACCGTCCCTTGTTTGAGATTCCATCTCTCCCAAGCAGAGAAAATCTCGTTCTTCAATAGGAAGTCCTCCTCGTCTAAACTCACAGAAGTATCTCCTTGAAGAACTGTGCCGTTGGTGTTCCCCGTCCGAACACTACTAAATTTCAAGGTTAAGCGATTTTGCGCTGTAATCCCCTGAGTACACCACCCGTCAAACGTCACCTGCATCCCCTTGTGAATTCACTTCCCGCTCAAACTTAAATAATATCCATTGTTCGAATTAACGATTATTTTTCACTTCCCGCCTAGCTATGTTATATTTAAACTGTCACGATCCAATTAACTATCCTTATAGAGCAATTAGTTTCCCTTTATATATATATATATATATATATATATATATATATATATATATATATATATATATATTTATATATATATATATATTGCCTCGTTTATAATATATATTAAAATTATATTTCGGGGTCTTGATCTTTATATATTCTTTGAACTACAACTTGGCAATCGGGAGGCGGCCTTCCACTCCTTTAATTGCTCCAAGAAATATTGTTACAAGGAGTTACAAGGAGTTACAAGGAAAGAAGGTACCCTAGGAGACCTTACGGTCCATTCAAAGAGGGTACCTTTGGACTAGCAATCGAGCGGGCACATGGCTGCTCAATTGTTTTGCGTCCATAAACGGCCACTTTTCAAGACTTTGTCTAGTCTTGACTTGAACTGGTCAACAGATTCACTGTTGACAACTTCCACTGGAAGTGCGTTCCACATACCGCAGATACTGTAAGTGAAAAAATTTCCACACAGATTGCGGTTGTAACGCTTCAGTTCAAGTTTGAAGCCGTGATTGCGCGTTCTGTTCTCACTCAGTGTGAAAATATCCCGGTAGTCAACATTGTCGAACCCTCGAAGTATTTTGAAAACTTCGATGAGCTGACCACGCAGTCTACGGGTTTCCAACGAGAACAGATCTAACTCCCTTAGTCTATCCTCATAACTTTTATGTCGGATAGAGGGAATCAGTTTGGTTGCCCTAGCTTGTACGCGTTCCAACCTTGCGATGGCCTTTCGAAACGAAGGACTCCAAAATTGTACGGCATACTCCAGGTGCGGCCGAACCAGGGAGTTGTACAGACAAAGTACTATCTCCCTGTTACGGTATCCAAACTGGCGCTTTATGTAGCCTAACATCCTTTGGGCTTTCTTCTCTGCCTCGATGCACTGTTTCGAGAACTTGAGGTCACTAGTGATTGTTACACCCAAGTCCTTCTCGGTGTCGGTGGATTCAATAGCAGTGCCATTAAGGATATACTGAGATTGGGGGTTTCTGTGGCCGATATGCATCACTTTGCATTTGCCCACGTTAAAAGGCATTTGCCACGTGTCCGACCACTCCCCAATCTTCCCAAGATCTTCCTGCAGGCGGGCAGTATTTCCATCCTTTGCAACGTTCATACCAAGCTTGGTATCGTCGGCAAATTTGGAAATCTTCGCAACCATGTCACCGTCCATGTCGTTGACGTAGATAATAAATAGTAGTGGTCCCAGGACAGAACCTTGAGGCACCCCGCTAGTAACGGGCACCCACTCAGAAGAATGTCCATTTACCACCACCCGTTGCCGTCTGCCACTTAGCCAGTTCTCGATCCAGCCGGCTACCTTTCCGTCTATGCCAAGCGCTCGCACTTTCCGGAGAAGGCGGAGGTGTAGAACCTTATCAAAGGCTTTCTGAAAGTCTAGGTAGACCACATCCACCGCCTTGTCCCGATCGTGCTCACTGAAAACGAAGTGGAAGAATTCCACAAGGTTCGTCAGGCATGACCGTTGCCTTCGGAAGCCGTGCTGGGAACTCCTCAGTAGCAGGTTTGACTCTAAATACGACGTCACTTTGTCCACCATGATGCTTTCCATGAGTTTACCGACTATCGAAGTCAGACTGATAGGTCGGTAGTTCGACGGTTGGTTACGGTCTCCTTTCTTGAAGATAGGAGTCACCTCCGCCTCACGCCAGTCTCTAGGAACGCATCCGGTCCGGATTGACATGTTAAAGATAGCGCACAGATGTTGTGATACTTCATCGCACACTTCCTTCAACACTTTAGGTAGAAACCCGTCCGGTCCAGGGGACTTATTCGTCTTTAGGTCAGCGATCTTTTTCTTTATTTCTCCTTCGGTGAAGTCCATTGCCTCCAGCTTTTCCCCCGAGTAGGAATCCGTCGGCTGGGGAATGGGACCACACTCTTCAGTAAACACTGAAGAGAAGTAGTCGTTGAGGAGGTTAGCATTTTCTGCATCTGAATGCTTTAATGTCCCCTCCTCATTCCTCAAAGGGCCAATCGTTCGACGGATTGGTTTACGGCTGTTCACATATCCAAAAAACTCCTTGGGATTCTCTTTACAGAGTCTCGCCACTCGGAGTTCCTCAGACCGCTTAGCCGCCCTTATGCTGGACTTCACTCTCCTGGCTAGCCTCCGGTATTCGTCAAAGTCACCCGAGATCTTCGATTGCCGGTACACATTTCTCTTCTCACTAAGCAGTTGGCCGATTTCTCGATTAAACCACTTAGGTTGAACAGAAGACAGACGGGGGCATTTCAGAGGGATGAAACGCGATTGAAGACTCATGAATGTGGTTTTGAAACTATTCCACGAGTCTTCAACGGCATCGCACACTTCTAGCCTCACGTCAGTCAGTCCAGCTCGAAGGCTTGCAAAGTCTGCTCTTCTCAAGTCAAGTTTCTTTGATTGACTGGCAACAGACCTTACCTTCGGGATCTTGACGCTAAATCTAACTAGCTGGTGATCACTGCCACCGAGCTCTTCGCCTACAGAGATATCCTCAACGATATCATCCTCAGAGGTGAAGACCAAGCCGAGGATATTGTCTCCTCTCGTCGGTTCTCTGACCCATTGAGTGAGGAACTCGTTGTTGGCGAACTCCAGGAGTAGCGCGCTCTCGCCACAGGCTGCTCTGGTTTCCCAGTCAACTTGGCTGTTGAAATCGCCCATAACGATGCACACTCTGCCTTGAACCAGCTCACCCAGCAGCTGGTACAGTTCCCTGTCCTTCTCAACAGGTTGGGAAGGGGGTCTGTAAAGCAGCAGGGTCCTGTATTTGGCAGGACCGATCTCTAGGTCAACGCCTAGGAGCTCGTGGTTGGATATAACGTTGGAGTTCGTAGATTTGATTGTATCCTTGACATACAACATTACACCGCCACCCTCTCTGTCTGGCCTATCTTTGTGAAAGAGTTGGTATCCAGGAACCGTGAATTCGCCTTCAAAGTCTCGGTTTGAGGTTTTTATTCACGATTCTGTTATGGCTACCATTTCGGGTTCTTCCGTCGCTACGAGGCCACGGAGCTCAGGAAACTTGTTCCTGATTGACCTCGCATTGAACAGAAGAACTTTCAGGGAGTCCCCTAATGTAGGACCCCCTATACTCTTCCGTTTCCCGGCTTCTTGTTTGTCGTGGTGGCACCATTTTTAACAACCTCCGAGAAGGTTGTTTGGGGAGTGACTCGGGCGTACTGGCGTACGTCCGCCTTCCCAATGGGCCGGACACTCCTTTGGGTGCGCTCCACGACATCCTGGATGAGGTTGGCTAGGAACGCCTTGCCCTTAAAGAAGAGGTGCACCCCGTCCCTTTGGTAAAGGTCTTTTCTACCATAGAACACGGCGTACGGGTCCACAAAAAAGACACCCTCAGCCGTACAGAGGTCTGCAAGGCGCCTGTTTAGCGACATGTTCCTCAAGTGGGCAGTCCGGCTTGGCCCCTACCTCGGGAGCATCCCCACCACGACGCGTCTGCGGGTTTTCAGTCTACAGTCATCGACAGCGCCCATAACTGTCCTCATAATTTCACCTGTAGGGCCTACCCTACCTCCTCTGAGGTAGAGGTCGTTGCCACTTACCATAAGGGCAACGACTGAAGTCTCTGAGATCTGAGACTTCTCGGCCTCAGCTCTTACCTGCATATTCCCACAACCTGGGATACAGCTCACCTTAACGCTTGTGCGAAGGCGGGCCGCTAGCAGGGGCTTCAGACCCCGTGCTTGAGAATCACCAATAAGGGTGACTCTTGCACATTTGACTGCGGACGACTTAGTCTTTCCTTTCGGAGGCGACTTGCCGCTTTCCTCTTGTATCTCTAATTTTTTTTTCTTCTTCTTCTTATTCTTCCTCTTATTCTTCTTCTTGACTTCCTTTGCTATCTCTTCGTTTGTTTCCCGTTTCTCTTCTTCTGCTTCTACTTTCTCTTCTTCTGTTTCCAGTTTCTTTTCTTCTCTTTCTACTTTCTCTTCTTCTCCTTTTACTTTCTCTTCTTCTCTTTCTACTTTCTCTTCTTCTATTTCTACTTTCTCTTCTTTCTTCTTTCTTTTCTACTTTTTGGCTCGTTGAGGAAGCCCTTCAGCAGAAGAAATCGGCTGTTGGACGTCCGGAGCCTTCTCGCCTGAGCATCTGCATCTCTCTGTTTTTAAGAGTTGAACTTCCCTTTTAAGGAGGGAGTTCTCCTCTCTCAGTTGAGCGATGCTCTCGCCCAGGCGCTTCTCGAGTTCGCAGAAGTCACAGACACTGACGCCATCTGTGAGTTCCTTGCAACTCCTTCCCCCGAAGTCTCCACTCCATCTATAGACTTTGCATATTTTGCAGGTTAGCTTTCCAAACGGAGGACCATTATACTTCGCCATGTTACAAAAATCTCGGACCATACGCATTAAAAAAGGGGTTTTTGGTTGTGATTTTCTCTCGCACTAATCTCATCCGCTTATTTCCAGGAGGTTTTCGGTCGTTCGGCGAACAGAAACCCTTTGATCAAGCACACCAACCCTAAGGTCTCCCCTGGGCCGGACGTCCCCAATCGTGCCGCAGCTCCCAACTGAGCAGCACGAGAGCCCCAGTGAACTGGTTCTCTGATTTTTCGACAGGGGTGCTTGAGGTGTAACTCTCTTCCTACTAAGCCCTACTAATCAACTAAAAACGGCCAGACTTGAGGCAAATAGTAAAGCTAAGTGCCCACGACTTCATCCGAGATCTTTAGCTGATCTGGCAACCAGCAAGGCACAAAAGCTCTCTCTCCAAAGATCAGTTGAGCCTTTATTCACCAAGTAGCGGTCACAGGGAGCTGGTCAGGCAATTGCACGTTAGGAGAAAGCTTTTAAGGGGTACCTAGCATTTCTCCATTAATCGTACCCCAAACGCCTAAGATCCCTTCAATCTCAGTCTCTTGTAACCTATGAGTGCTCCAAGGCGTTATTTAAAGAGGTTCCAAAGCCTCTCTTCTCACGCGGCATAAGGGAGCTGGTGAGGCCCTTATTAATAAACAACTTATGTGTAATAGAGATGAAGGTTTTTTTTTGTTATTGGGTTTTTGTTTTGATTTTTTGACAGTTAAAGAGAGTTGGTGAAACTTAGTACTAACAGAATCGAATGGGTTGGTAGGGGGATGCAAGGAGACGCATCAAAGAAGTGGTAGAGAAGTTTGACAACCCTTAGTCTGGATCCTACTACAGCTACCTTACTGGCATGGGTGACCCTACCGGACTAAAAGTCCCCCAGCTTAGCTAGCTTAACTCAGGCAGATCACGCAAGCTCTCTCACCGACGACAAGGTGGTTGTGTAGAGAGAGAGATGTCCTTGGGTCGGCTATTTGCTCGGGCTTGTGTATTCTTCCTTACTCCGAGCGGGTCTTCACAGGCATACCTCGACAATCGCTATAATTTCTCTTTGCGTCTTCAGCTGGCTGCTTTCAAACGCTTGTTTGAAGTATATATCAAGGTAGTCTTCATTTGGTAGTCGCAGTTGATTAGGTATTTCTTCCGGCATAGTTTGGTAAATTTCTTCCCATATAGCGATTGCTTGCTGGTAAAGAGTCACGTTGATTAGATCAATTTCATTTATTTCGTGTAGCAATGTCGAGGGAAGATGGTGCAACCGAGTTACGTTTGAGATAAACCTCCGTGCCATGTTTTGTACTTTCTGTGCTTTCCTTAGCGCTGTATTACTTAAGATCTGCGTTGGAATGTCGGGATTGAGGAGCAATGGTCTGTCAAGGAGTAAGGATAATTATTTCTTATTGACGGTGACAGTATCCCAAAACAAAATAAAGATCGGAGCCTCTTTCAGGCGACAGCGATGTTCGCCTTGAGGTTTGTTGTATATCTTCTAGTTGTCATCTTAAGCCGAGTACTTTTTCTTGTTTAGACTAATGGTAATGTTCACGATCCACCACTTCTTTCACTGTTCTATTGCGCCCCATCGGAATTATCTTAAACGCATCGATGTTTGTCTTTATTTTATTTCACTTTTCGTAGGTGTTTATATTTGCGAATTCTCCTCCTATTCTGTTGGCTATTTCCGTCGGGTTAAGCTAGTCGCTCATCACGATTTGAGTGATGTCTTTAGCCAGTTGTATATATTGAGCAAAATCGTAGTTAGGGTGAAGGAGGTCACTGGTATATATTGCATAGAATTTGGGGCTTAAACATACCCCCTGTGGCACCCCTACTTCCAGATTGAAGAATTCCACTTCGATACCGATTATGCTAATTATGGCCTTTCCGTTTTCAAGGTAATTGCATAAAATCCTCGTCATGCCATCCTCCATGCCCAGGTCGTAGATCCTTCTTTTCAGGCCTGGTACCCAAACCTTGTCAAATGCCGAGGTCACGTCTCTTAGCACTATGTCTACTCTAATGCCTTTGGCCTTAGCAATAGCAATCTTCTCATTTATGAGGGCCAGTGCAGTTTACGTGTAGAGTTTCCCTCGAAAACCCTGCTAATGGTTGTTATATAGGTCCTCAGTTTCCAAGTGGTTCTTAAGTATGGTGTTCAAGAGTTTTCCTATAAACTTCAAAAGGGAGATTGGCCTGTAGGTACTAATTTCTTCCTTTTTTTTACAAAAATATCATTTTGGCTTTCTTTAATAACTCGGGGAAGTATTTAAAGTATTTAAAATAGCTTGATTAAGATTAGGGAGTGTGTTTATAAGAAGCTTTTTCATTATTCCTGTCATTCTAGGTTCTTTCTGTTTAATGCTTTTCAGTGCGGTTTCGTACTCTTCATGAGTGAATGGTCTTCCTTCCTCACCAGCACGGGGTGTTCTGTTAAGAAGATGGTGAGGTGTGAGCTCATCACCCAGTTCTCTCAACTTCCTCCTCGTAATCCCTGTAGAATTCTGCATTTTCCGCTTCGATTATACGAAATCTATTTATCCAAGAATTTATGAAGTGGCGCTGTGCATCTACATATATCTCTGGTAATTTCATCTTCCTGGAGGGGTTCCTCTCAATCTCTTAAATTGATTAAAAAATTTATTGATTCACCTTCTGTAGCCAAATGGCCAATTATGTTGTCCCAAGCCTGCTTAGTACTTTGATGGTGTTTCTCAATTCGCGCAGTTTATATCGTTGATAAGGACTTCCATGCGGTCCATCCTCCCAGTGATATCTCTATCGCACCTTGGGGCCGGGAGAGCTTTAACCTCGTCTATGGGATAGTCTGCATGTCAGTCTCTTTATTTTCTCCAGTACATTGCGAAGATTTTGATCGATCTCATCAAGCAAAGCTCTTTCTATTCGGTTACTTGTATGGTGCTCAGATGTTCTTTATATGCGTCCAAATTAGCTCTGTCTAAGCCCCTTTCGTTTGGGTATTTGGATCGGTATGGGTGAGGTTGATAGCGTTGTCACCAAGCTGATATGGTCAGATAATATATAAGGGCCCGGCACTGTCACCTGATTAAGAGCAAAATTTGCGTTAATTAGTATAATATCAGGTATGGTCTAGGACCTTTTGGTTAGAAAGCTGGCGAATCTTGTTTCTCTACACTCTGTTCTTATTAATTAGGAACCTCAATGAGTTACTTGCTTCATTGAATGCCGTCGTGTCGCCCGCCTCTCTGCGGTGGGCATTGAGGTCTCCGATTAAGATTGTAGAGCCATTTCTACTGAATAAACAGATAAAGCTAGGAATTGGCAAATATGAGCATCTTGTAGGTTGATAACCGATGGCCACCCAAACGTCATCATAGATCATCTTAATTTTTATGACCAGGTAAGACTCATCTAATCTTTAAATTTCTTGGAATCTTATGCCTCTGCTGATTGCAATTGCAACACCATCAAATCTTTCGTTAGAGTTGTTGCCAGTAGTACTTTGTAATTGTTTATTTTAATGTAATTTATCTTAATTTCAACGCAGTGCTCAGCCATGAAGATGATATCTGGCTCCAGGTTCCTTATGATTTCGCTGTAAATCCTTTACATAATTGTCCAACCGTTAACATTGAGGGAGGAGAATTTAAGTTTCTAATATATCTTATTTGATTATCCATGATTACTTCTTATGTAACTCTTTCGGTTTCAAACCGCTTTCACTGGCTGGGGATCTTATCCTTCCGCTTCTCTTATGTTCAAATATCTCATGGGCGAGGTTAAGGCAGATATCCTGGGAGATCTCAATTAAACCTTGTTTTTAGAGCCGCTAGTAGTTTATCTTCGTTTATTTCGGCTTTGTTAACGTATTTGTATTTCTTCTTAATGATTCAAGATATGATGTCAGTTGATTTCGAAATTTTCGGTGCTGGTTCAGATAGTAAACCGTTAAACATTATACCTATTTCTTCTGTTGGTTTACAAGTTTTAAGGGGAAGAGCACTATCCATTAGCTGTGTTTCTTCTTTACTTCCCATTTGCGTGGCTGTAATGGACACCCCATTCCGCTTGTGGGGCGTGGTTCTTGGTTTATTCAGGCGGGGATCTCTAGACGTGGAGAGAGATCATGTTACAGTTTCCTTCATAGCTTTGATTTGGGCCTGGAACAGCTCTCCCGATGGAGGATTGTCCGAAAACCACATCGATTTGAGTCCATTGTGAACTAGCCTTTTATTCATTTCCGTTGCATAGCCTCCTGGTTTAATAACGTTGGCAAAGTGTGCATAAAGGTTGTACATCACCAAATCTGGTCGCATTTCCGGGTCTATGTTGAGCAATGTATTTTCTGGTTGTCTGCTTTTTGCCTCCTGTGCGTACGTCGTGTTAGTCTGTTTATTCCTAACCTCTATTATCTATTAATAGCAGACAGGCCAATGTTATAGTTCGATGCGAGTTGCTGCAATTTATACATTTCTTCTGCGAGTTTTTACACTCTTTCCACCTATGATCTCTGCCGGCGCGTTCAAAGCACACCTTACCATCGAATGCGCATTATTTTTTCGAGTGCTTCTCGAGGGCATAACAGGAGAAGCACACTTAAATTGGGATAAGCACCTCACGTTCAATGCAGAACGCTGATACTTTGTAATTAAACATAACCATTCATTTTCTTTGCTCTGTTTGCCATTTCAGTGTTTTGAAATGTTACTTTAAATACATGACTGTATTCCTCTCCTTCCTGATTCTTGAATTTATACATTTCGTTTATATTAGCTCAATTTTGCTTAGACTCTATTTCATGTTGTAGTTCTTTGGCATAGTGTGAGCCAACGTAAGGCTCAATGAGTCGACAGGCGATTGATCTCTGTGCAACAATTTGACGGGGCACCTTAGGAACGTGGCCGATCTTTTCCAAATTATTTCTCGATTTTATGCTCAGAATACTAGCTATGTCCTGGGTCGTATCGAATAAGTCTAGGTAGCCCTACGCTTGTTCCTTCACTTGGCAAAGAGCAATCCCAAGTTTCGAGAAGGCGACTTCGAATACCTTCTCCCTGAAGGAAATGTGCTCATCGCCATTGGGGTCGTCCATGACGGACCAAGGACGGCGGTTCAGGTTGCGAACCTAATAGGCCCTTATCGCGTTGCGAGACAATATGGCAAATAAATTTCGATGTCGATAAGGGCAATTTTATTTAGATTAGATTAAGAAATACTAATTCTAATTATATTTGGTGAAGATTCAGACTAAAGGCATATTGGATTCATTGTTACCATCTACTTTAAGTCAAAATTCAATGTCAAGAGTCTTATAGAAAAACAAATAATGGTTTACGTTTCATTTCCCTTAACCTGAAATATAAATATAAGGAAATAGCTTTTCTCTTATATAAGTCGTTGTTCGTTCGCATCTGGAGTATGCGATTTATCTATGATCTCCCTTTCTTGTGAAGCATATGAAAAGATCTTGAACTGCACCCAAAATCATACGAGGATAGATTAAAACGCGTAGATTGCGAGATTAATTACTGTAATAACAGAGTAAGCGAGAATAAATTAAAGTGATTTTATGTGGGGCACGAATAAGTTAACTTGGTCTTTTGGAAGGTATTTACTAACCACGGGTATTGCTAGATGTGTCGAAATGACCTAATTTATCTAAATAGTTGGAAGCAGTATTAGGTTTTCACTCGCAACGATCGTGAGACCCTTAGGATGAGGCGTTCTATCCTTACAGGGAAATCCAGGAAGATTTGACTCACTTTAAAGCAGAGATTAATTCGTATAATCATTGGAGTCAACACGTCTTCTTTATTGCACTACATCTGGCCACTTTCCAGTTATGGTTTAACGAGTTTCCCATTTTCTTTTAAGTATATGACTGGAGCCAATGATCTAACCCCCAGTTTATAAGGTGGTTAAAGAGCTTTGCAACGACAAGCGTGATGCCGCGGCAGTAGGGTCGAGTTAAGAAAAATATGTTTGCAGCCATCACATAAAGTCAAATGTCTCAAATCAAGATAACAAGAGTAGCAAATACAAGTTTCTCTTAGCAAATTACAACGAAATCTTAGATCAATATTCTAGTTCTTTTTTCTTAAGGTTTATATTATAATATTTTATTAATATTTATGTCTGTCGACAATGTAGTCAATGGGATTATTTAAGTAACTGAATTTTAGATATGAAAGTTTGTTTGATATTAATTAAGATTAACCTAACCTAGCTTCTCCTAGTCTCTTTTAACAAAAATTAAACTGGATATAAAATCTTCCAAACTATATAAGTTATAAAGCGATAAGACACTGAAGCCATGACACAGCACCATGATTAGCATTTGGAGAGGAGATGCATCCCAGCCCAAGAGAAGCAACGATAGTGGTCCTTTACCAGATTAAGTATTGCAATCCTGAGTGAGGTATCACGCAGTTTCTACTAATTGTAAAATTTTCATCACGTCATCTTAAACAGACGACTTGGTGATACAAGTAAATATTCCTGTAGCGCATTGTGCCATAAGTTCCGGCGAAAGTGCATTCAACTTGAACTCCGTAATTATATAAATAACGGCAAGTGCATGGACTTGAGGATGGCCTTGTACTTCATCTTCATTTTTCAGCTGTAAGCTTTCGGCTCAGTTAACGGAAAGGCTCTATGTATCATCCTCTCAACGCCTCTTTGTTCGAATAATTTATCTACCAATTACACAATAACATTACAGGAGAAGTACTTCCCCCATGGTTCTCTATATAAGACGATCAACTTTTTGAATGGCTCGAAGGCAGGATTCGCCACAACGGTCTTCAACCCTTTCTCATCAAATTTTGATACACTCCAGCAGAGATCTTGAACTTGCCAAATAGATATAGTGTGGTATTCACTCTTGGCTCCAAACTTGAGCTCCCTGAATGCCACAAACGAGACGCTGAAGAGGTTCATTAATGAATAACTATTTGCAAACGAATGTGTACTAATATCCAACCAGGAGTAAAAACGTCACACTATGTTTGATAAGCCAGAGTTTTAAGGCTGTTTTGCCTGAGACTCATTTTTGAAAGTTAAAAAATTCTCGTTTAGCCTCGTGCACCCTTTAGCCACACATCACTACTGACGACATTGTGCAATCGAATATAGAGAGCCTCAAGTGTCTATGAAACATTATCTCCTGTGACGGAACCCATGACAAAAAGAACATACCAAGGAAAAAGGAGATCCATATCTCAAAGTAACGCATGTTAAATAAAGCTGTTTTCTGCCTGGATGGAACCAAAACTCAGCACTTTGCAGTTAAACTAGACTGACACCACTTTGCTGGTTATGTATATGTCCCTGCGACTGCCACTGCATTTACGTTCTGCAGGTCTTTAAGAAACCTAGACATTTGGGATCTGTAGCAACTTGCGTATATAAAAATATAGAAATAAAAAATACGGCATTTATCCCGATAGGTTAACTTATTATTGATGATGTTTATTTCAATATTTTGGTCAGCTTCCCACAAGCTATTCAGGTAAAGTTATTACTCTTTGATTACGAATTCTGGATGTTGGCCAATTTTGATGGCGAAAGATATGCATTTGGTTTATATCGTGGTGCAAAGTTTAAAGAGAAAATCAAGCATAGACCTCAATTCTGTGTATACTAAAGTCATGTTTGGTTTATTGAGTTTAGGCACGATACATGAAAATCTCATACTTATGCTTCTTTCTCCCTAAAATAATAAAATAAAAACAATAACTCTTAAGAACCTAGAAATGGTTTTAGTGCTCTTCACACATATGTAGGTGTATCTGTGGTAAATAAATGGAAAATAAATCGAATTGGTACATTACAGAAAGGTACTAATATATATTGAGGTGAAGGAGGTATGTGTTCGCTCAGCACTCTCTACCTCAGTTTTTGTTCACAAAGATTAAATAAAATTCATATCACTGACTTTATCCTTCAACTATATATGAACAATACATTACAAGCCTCTTTTGGACATTCTTTTGCAAATTTTCTGAACACGATGAATGTCAAAGGGTAAAATTGGTGGAAATAATTCCACTAATATAACTAAAGAACTCTTGATTCAGGCTATGCATTTTAAAATGATTATATCTACAAAACCGCCTGTTTCTGGAACCTCACTTTAGAATGCTATTCGTAGCTAAAGCGATTAAACTCATAAGTATCAACGCTGAGATGGATTTTTCAACAACAGGAAGACTTTCCTCTATCTTAAAATTAAAAGGCAAAATTAACAATAAATTTCTAATCTTATGCTTAAAACTCCATTATAATCGGATATAAACTTTATGTTTGGTTTTAAACCTATTATATTTGAGTGGTCATATATTACGCCCAGATAGGGACCTACCTATATTGAAAGGGTTTCTTTATTAAGTACTTGAACAGATGGTTTACACCAGATGATCCCTATATCAGTAGGAAATTACCATTTAACTTTTTACACAAACGACCACTCAGTAGGACTAGACTTTTGCGATAGTAGAGAAGTGACAGACTTGTTTAAAGTGATTGGCTCCTAATTTATCATTAAGAGCAAAATTATTATTAAATATTAATTAAAAACATATAAGGCCAAATTTAACTAGGCATCTTAGTGGGATGAATTTGTGAAAAAGGGCATTATCAAAAGAAAGTGGGAAAAAAGTTAAAAAGGCTTAAATATAGAACAAAAGAAGAAGTATACTACATTCAATACTCTGAGTGGAAGACTGCACAACTCTCCTCTATTATTTTTTTTATTTTGCGATTCCTAATTGATCAAATAGCACACCACGACTTGTGTTCAAGAGGCAATGATGAGTAAACCTATAAACTTTCCATACCAAATATATCAGAAGATAACATAGATCTATAGGACTCTTGATCACCGGAAATTGAATAGTAAACTCCTAAATGTAGGTCAAGTACAGAATAAAAAACCGAACACTGAAACTATACTGCATCCCAGAATAAACTACATACTTCAATTGTATAGAAATGGTTCATGAAATTTTCCTGAAAACTTTTGTATAATTTTATCAAAATTTATTTCTTTGATAAAGGCTCTTACACCAAAAATGAGTTCTTCTCTTTTAATTCTTAACAGCTTAAGTTAACTTGAGTACAGTTAACAAATGGCAGCCGATTAATTATTATTGATATTACACCTTTGGAATTTCCGTGTAACAAAGTCACATGATTAATCTTTATATTGATTGTGTCAAATACGGTTTGCAATTATTATATTACATTTTCTAGGGTGCTGATATCAAATAGATTAAACTTTTAACTAAAAAAGAGTAGTTTATCTAATTAATACAGAAATATATAACTTTTTTAATGATATTTTTATTTAAAAATTGTCCCTATTTTGGACTGTACTGGCATTAGTAGATTGTGAACTAAAATGTGAAAATATTCTTTATCCTCATCTCTTGTCTAGGTTTACTTACTGCCAAATTTTCTACAAATTTATGTTTTAGTTCACTGAAACATTATAAAAGACTTGTATATGGTTTTTTAAAATTTGATTATAGTTCAAGTAAAGAGCCTCAAAATATTATTTCTTTACTAACAGATGTTGATGAAGAAATGGACGAAGAAAAATTTTATGATGATATATTAGATCTTAATTATATCCATAACGAAGCATCAGTAGTTATTTTAAGTATATACAGGGTGTTTGTGTGTATTTGACGGTTTTTATACCTCTCCAAATATCTCAGCCAAAAATAAATGGATTTTAAAATTCAAAAATATCAGTTAGATTATTTACTCAAAGGAACCATTTCATCCTAGACTTTTATTCTGTGTCCCTTGAAAGATCTTCGAATACCTTCTTGAACCTGCCACCAGTTCGGTATTTATTTTGCTCTCCTTTAGGATTAAAATCTAGAGAATTAAGATGGCAGTGAACTGTGAATAATTATTTCCCCGTCAACGCCTTTCTGATTCTCTTCAGACCTCAATCTCTAGAATCTCCACATATCTCTGTCTCAATTGTTCTAAGACTATGGTTGAAGTTGTGGGGTAGCATTTCGTCACCATTATTGGAGATACACTCAAAGACCATCACAGTTGGGCGAACTTATTCTTCATGATACAAAGCACGTGGAATGGATTGTAGGCAACCTTCCTGCTTCTAATTCTTGCACAACAGGATGAATCCCCTTGTTCTGGATCTCTTATAACTTCGTCAAGCGGCTCATCTTGAACTTGGTTGTAAAAACTTATCCCTTTCATCGCTTGATGGAGTGGTAGTGAATGTCCTTATCCAGGGCCAGATTCATGGTGGTGACTATAGCACTCATTTCTCTTGCCAAAGCCTAAATTTCCGTGTTAGGTTGTTCCATCAACTTCTCCTTTAGTTGAATGAGGAATTTCAGGTACGGACGCAGGCATAACGCCTGACAGGTCTCAGTTGGAAGATATTCAAATCCCCGATACTCTGTTCATATACTGCACCATACATCAGCAAGCATTCTTTGATAAAGATTAGTAGATATTTTTGGCGTTATTAAACCAGTTTTTTCTGCAGTGAACTTCTTCTGGCTCATGCACTTATTCACTGCTAGTTCCAAGCTTTTCTTGAAGAAATAGATTCTGATTTCTGTACTTTGGCTTATCACCAAGCAATAAAGTGGCGCAGTTTCGTTAAAGTCCTGTTCCTTATTATAAGCTCCAAAGCGAAATCATTTTTTTCTCACCAAACAAGATACAAATGATCCATATGAATGAAATGAACTTGAAAATTCAGGGCAAAGATGAACTTGGATGTTGTAATCTCTACTCAATCATCAAAAGTTTTTGGAGAAAGCTGTCATTGTTTGAATTACAGCATGAGGGAGGGAACTTTTATCATTTTCATTGTTTAAAAGAGTCTTGAGCTAGAATCGCAGAATATATCAACCTCGAGTTTCTGAAAAATATTATTCGTGACTTGAAGAAGCATTTTTTGGAGTGATTTTCAGCTCTCGAAAGAAGTAAGAATGACATTGTTCTGTTCTAGAATCCGTTTGATTGTAACTTTGATTACGTCTTAGTCGAGCTCAAGTTCGAGCTTATTGATTTGCAGCAGTCCCAAACCAAAAATTATTGATATCTTGAAAACCAAAGGCCAGTTTCACAAATATCACTAACTTCTTTTGTTGTATAGTTAATTTTATTAAAATAGCTTAAAATTTATTTTTTTATTCACTCCATTTTGATCTTTTTGAATATGCTGAATATGGCCCCTATAGGCGTTAAAGGTACAAATATTTTCCAAACATTCTCGTATTAATATCCTGAGCCTTCGTAGCTTAGTGGTTATACATTAGGTCTGCTGCAAATAGTCTTTTCTCCTTATGTGGCCCACGTTCATTATTATTTCAGTTACCCTGCCATTTGCGAAAAATCTTTGGTGACCCTGCTCTAAAATATGAAAGTTTTCGTTATGAATGGAAATAAGATGTATTATATATAATTTACAACACACCTTGTCCTTTAATATATGACTTAGTTCTATTAGTATGTAGATTCTGTGTCGGGAGAAAGGTTAAATTTTTTGTGCAGCGTTGAAAGAAGAGAAATTTTGCATATTTCACCGATGAGAGTGTTTGACTCACAGGCGTGAGTAGTCTAAGTTATTTTTAAGAATATCTCGGGTGAGGTTCAATAAAGTATAAAGTATTATCCTCCTACTCTTCGGACATAGCGAATCATCCCTTCTTATTGTTAAAAATAGAATGGGTAGTGCTGCCTAAAACTTCTACTTTTATAGGAATTGTCAAAGTTAGAGATTATTTACTCATTATCGCTCGTTGGACGAAAGCTAGTAAGAGTAAAGACTAGCAAAGAATAAAAAAAGCAATAATAAGGAAGAGGGATTTGGCATCGGTTATAGCAAGGTTTATCTAGTTATTTAGATGGAAGTAGTATTAGGCATAGGTATTACACTTTATACCGTCACAAATTGCGAGTAAAATTGAACGAATGAACTTTGATTAAGGGGTGCTTTACACGAAGGATCAGTTCAGGAACTCCTGAACTGCTCTATAGATAATATCATCTCAGAGCTGGAAGACCATGGACGAGCAAACCCCGACACTCTTCGTGACGTTTGACCATAACAGGCTCCATGAAATGGTGCGTACCGGGTTGTATCGCGACCGTGTGAAGGCATTCATGCCACCGCTGCGAGGTGCTATGTACTACTTCAACTTCTTTAATCATGTGAATTGCTCATGTAGACGTGTAGATTCTGGTTTAACCAAAGTCTGTGTAATTGGGTGCAGCAAAAAACATTTAAAATTTATTTTTCCACCACGATATTTTTATGGGGCTATTTGTCAAATTAAACCTCTTAAAGGCGTTTTATATGATAATTTTTAAAGGTTCCTCAATGACATTTGAAATTGAAAATAATGCGATTTTGTTGATTATATCTGAAAATTAATTCAAATATTTATTTGACACCACCCAAAAATAATTATTGTATTTTAAAGAACAAGTAAACAAAATTTGGAAGTAATTGATTATTGATATTTACAGATTCATCGATGAAATATTATAGCGGCGTACGTGAAAATTATGTTTCAGTATTTATAGTGTAAAGTAAATATTTATAGACGTTTTATTATATTTTAGAGCTAAATAACATGAATAAAAAAATTAGAACAAAATTTAATTATGGCATTTCTGTAAACTTAGAACCTGTTCTAAAATTTAAAGCTTTTTGTTTGGCGCACCCCGGCTCATTAGTGAACGAGTGTTGCTAACTTATAAAGAAGTTATAAAATCTGTTGTGTTCGAGCGAGAAAAAGGAAATAACTGCAATAGAAAAGACCTGCTAATTAAACAAATTATAATATAAGTAGCGAAGAAGTTAATTTTGAAAACTGCATCAATCCCTTGTGTGTCAATAGAAGTAGTTAGAAAAGAAGTTCAAATTATTATTCCAAATATCAGGGTTTTATGAAAAATATTACCCGGAAAAATGTGACATCATTCAAACAGAAATGTGAAAATTTTACAAGGAATGCAGAACAATTGTTTGATATTTCGTGTTGTAAACGCGATAGCTTTGAAAACTGTTTTAGTAGCAAAGAAAAGAAGGTGCTGCCATTGGAGCAAAGGCGCTGGAAGACCAACGAACAACTATGAAAATAGCGATAGGTAATATCGATAAATTTTAATCAAAGAAGAATATTCAGAGTGCAGTTAGGAAGAATCGTGAGTATTGTCTTTAAAATCAACCATCTACTTCGATAGATAATATCGAGATAATTCTTCCTTTATCCAGCACAGAAACAGAATCTGCTAACGAAGATATTGAATATGAGCTTTCTTAATCCGTGAAACGCAAAGAAGCAAACAAAGAATTTTCTTCTCAGACTCCATCTAAAAGAATAAAATTGTCAGAATTTGCGTTGGCATGTAACCGCACTGGTGTTTCTAATCGGGCTGCGGTTTTAATAACAAGGTCAATCCTTAAGTACTTATCGTCAATTGAAGGCAAAGAAAATTCTGTACTAGTTGACAGGTCAAAAGTTAGAAATGAGCGTATCAAAGAACGTAATACGCTACAGGAAGAAATTAGATCGGATATGCCATTATATTTTATTTGTTTTGATGGTAGAAAAGATAGCACATTTGTTGTTGAGACGATGGTGGGAACTCATCACAAGAAGAAGATAATGGAAGAGCAAATCTATAGGATAGAAGAACCTAATTCAGAATACCTTGGACACCTGACAAGGAAGACAGGTTCTGCAAAGGCTATATGCGACGCAATCTTCTCGTATCTAGAAGCAAATTTTATCGCAGCTGAAGACCTGGTTGCTTTTGGGTGTGATGTAACGGCAGCAAATATGGGAACAAAAAAAAGGTGTGATCGGAATGTTAGAAGAAAAACTTAATAGACCACTGCATTGGTTTATTTTCCAGCTCCATGCAAATGAGCTCCCATTGCTCTATCTCATAAACAATTTGGATGGGAAAACAACAGGGCCTCATGGATTTGTCTGACCTATAGGGAAACAAATGGAAAATGTGAGACTCTAGGTGTTGTTGATTTTGGGCCAATTCGGAATAACCTGCCGTCTGCTGAGAGAGGAAATCTGAGGACCGATGAAAATTATCTGCTTGATATTCTTCTATCTATTTCACAAGGTAAATATTCTGCTGAAATGGTTAGGATGAGTCGTAGGAAAAAGCCGAATGCACAATGTCTTACAACGGTAAATCCGATACTTCGATTATATGTTTCAACTTCCGAACCTTCTGACATGCTGAAAACCATTGTCTTGTTTATCATGAAGCTGTATGCACCATGCGGGTTTAAAATATAATCTATTTCTTCTTAGAAAGATGGAACACTTAACCTCCTCAAGCCAATGCAATCACTGCAAGGGATTTACAAACAGATTAAATATATAGTTGCCCCAGTGTGATTCAAAGAACTGCTTATTTTGCACATGCGGAAAACATTCTCTATTGTATGCTGCAAGATGAAAGAAATCATATGAAAGAACCAAAAGATTATAAAGTGAAATCACTACGCAATTTTAAGATCCCAGACGTAAACTTTGAAGCTGACGACTACATCAACTTAATTAATTGGCAGCAGACCGTTATGACCGAACCTCCGCTGACGAAGATAATCGCTGATGATCAACCTTAAAAATGTATCCGTCAGCAACAAAAATTGGATATTTCGAAGTTTCCTTGTCACACACAAGCGGTTGACAAATGCATCAAACTGGTAACAAAAGAGTCACTATCAGTTTGTGGAGAATACAAACAGGGCAGCTATATAAGTAGTAGAATTGAGTCCAGGAGAAAAATACCTTCATTTATTATCAAGAAGGACATCGTAATGCAAGCTAATAACACAACAAAAATCTAACTGCATTGAATAAATGGATATTGAATAATAGTGAAAATTTAAATATTCGACTGTTAATTGTTCAATTTCTTCTATTTCAGACTGATGATAAAAAACTACAGATTGCATGGAAACAAATGGAAGAAAAGGAAAGAAAACTTATCGAGGAGTCGTTAATAGATTATTTTAATTCAATAAAATAAAAGTAGAAGTATTGATTAGGAAAAGTTTTAGGGAAATATATATTTTTTAAGTTTTATGTAAATAATATACACCGTATAGAACATAAGTGTTGATGTAACAACTTGAAGTTTGAAAACAAATACCTAGAATTTTCCGACATTTATGCTTTTTTTTCAAATTTTCAATTGTGTTGAGGAATCTAGGAATTTTAATTTAGAAGTCTGAAATTTCAACTTCAATAATTTTTGATGGGTGCATCAAAAATCAGGGTGGGAAAATGAATTTCCAAAGTTATACCAAGGCACCTTTTTAGATCCACCCTACTGTGTAACTTGCTTAAAGCCCGTACACGATAAGTTCCTATCGTGTATCGCCAAGTGTGTCAATTGTGGATAGCAATACCGCGCTTCTTCGAAGGAATGTGCTGCGTATCTCATGAAGAACGAAATCTTGGCGAAGTCTAAGGACTTGTTCCTCGCGCTCCCAGTTGGAACCATTTTGCGGCTCTCTTAGTAGAGTTGGCCACACAATAGGTTAACATCCAAATTCCGCTAATTTCAGTCACGAGTCTTCACCAATTCGTTTAACTCACAGGAGGAAACAACCCTGAAGGTGGACGCGAGGCTGACTTCAAGGTTTCTTAGAGCTGTCATTCGTGAGAAAGACCGCACCCTGGAACTTTGCCTCCTACACCCTCACCCAAGGCCGGACTGGGTGTCTCTGAGACAATGAACCTTCGAAAATAGGGACCTCCACATCCGAACACCATCCCGCTTACCAAATCTTTCGATTCGGAGGAAAGAAAAGACTCTCATAACGAGCAAATCATCAGCCAATAAAGCATCGAAAGTGACAGTGCCTTCAGTGCCTTGTTCGGCCAATAGTGCCGTTCGAATCGGAATTGCTTTTCCGAGAAGCATATGAAAATTCCCGTGAAGATCTTCTCTTTATTAAGAGCATCCACATTTCCTCTCAGCTATGCTATGAGGGCTTATTCCTTTAATCGAATTGCCGAAGACTACGGGCAAACTTGACGGAGTTGAGGAGGCTCGTCTAGTCCCGTTCCCCTTCGCTATTATATAGCAGAGATAATGCTAGGCGCGTGCCCCTGCCAACTCTCTCGTGCTATAATGGGCTTTTCAACCAGAATACAATGGGATGAGGGCAGAGTGGCCCATGTCCTTTCTACTGTTCTGTGATAATACTCAATCAATCCAACGGATGAGGTCCTCGCACTCCTGCTCGACGATCTGAAGATATGATTGATAATTCTGAAGGAGTTTATATTCTGCTCTAGACACCAAGGTAAGCGAGGCATGGCGTTCCTGTTAGATTTGCTTGACAGGATCTGGATAGATGATATCCGCCGGGACTCTTGAAAATTGTTACACGCAAACAGGGGCAGAGATCACTCTACCCAGGCTTTTCCCCCCAATATCTAACCTCTTGCGTGCGAATGTTGATGAAGAAATTAGTAAATATTCGTTATTCCAGGCTAGTGGAAGCCACTTCTCTTTCGTACAGTGCTGATTCCGCAAGTTCCATTCCATATCAGATGCTCTGTTCTGACTTGAAAATGGCATATAAGAGGCCTTGCTTCCTATAAGTACCATGCCACAGTGTTTTATGAATCATAAAAAAGCCTATAATAACCGAGGGCGATACAATATCATATAGACTCTCCACAAGATGGGGGTGAGTGTACCCCTCCGGATCGTTATTTTTAAGTTTTTTCGAGATTGTTGATTCGACGTACGGGTGAGTCGATTCCTTTCTGATCCAATGAAGCAAGTGGGTGTCCTGTGGGCAAGTGTCCTAATCCTTACACTCTTTGCGCTGAGCATCAAATGTATCAATACGGGGCTGACAGGTGATGTCTTCGCTACGTTCTACGTGTACGAGCTTTCGATCTCTCTGCTGCGGCCCAAATGGCAACTCTGAAACTTCGACTCAAACAGGCATTGAATCGCATCTCTCGTTAAGCCTAAGAATACAGATTTACGTATTCCTTAGCCAAGCCTAATATTTTGCAATTCTGCCACGTCTCTCGGCTGTATTGCGCAATGTTGACATAATCCATTACAAGGATCTCTGCCCTGCCGCCACTGTCTTTCACAAGTTCTCCATTGAGAGACTAACTCTCGATGCTAGGGAAATGCCACTCGCTTTTTGCCATGTGAAATGCATTATATACCTGCACGTTCTAGCCCGGTGTGTCTCTCATTCGCTAACGGCTATCATTGCAACTACAACAGATATCGATTGTGCCTATGACGCCGAGAGAAGCCATACCCTAAGAGCTTTGAGTTAAGGTCTCGGCGGCGCCTCCTGTTCTGCCCAAAAAAGCTAGTTTGTACGGTACCCCTTCTATAATTTGTCATCACGCCTCTACTCTAAAAGCTTCCACAGCGCCGAGAGTATTGCTTTCGGTCTTTTTAGAGCAGACTTCCTCTCACGCTGTTCTGTACAGTAAATAATGGATGGCTACAAGTTGCTGGAGTGTATCGATTTACCCGCAATATGCCCTCTCTTTGATGTCAGCGGGGCTCTACCAGGCAATAAGGCTGTCTTCACGGACGAGCTAGTTGCAAGACAGCCCTCGGTACGAGAGATAACGCATGGTAACCGGTTTGGAGGGTGAATTTTGATAATGAGCGACTCATAAAGCGCTTTTAGTGCTCTCGGGGGATTTGGATCTCCACAAAACCTTACTGTTTGAGGTAGCCGTGATGCAATGGTTCCTGCAAGCCGGTCGGTTGTCTATATTATCTTCTACTTAGTTCTTGAATATATGAAAATTGCTGGAAATGAGCCCACCTATGGGGGTGCCAAAGAGTACCCGAAGAGCAGGGTTATGCTGTTCCGCACACCAATTTCATGACAGAATTAGGATATTAGGGTAGCTTGGCTAGGAGGATGGGTTAGCCACGAGGGGATCTTAAAGTTTCGTGCCATTGTGCTGTAAATGTTACCCATAGAACTATCGTTGAATGCCGTGATGGATTCAGGTTGCTTTTTGTCGTCTTCGAATTTGGCAGAGTCACCGGACGCATCACCATTTGATATACCGCATGCCTGCACGTTATTCCGACGACTGCTTTTTCCCTTGGGTACATTCTTGTAGATTCTTACATTCTGAGGGATCTTCATGACGTTACATGTCACGGAACTAAGACGACACGGGTCGCTACCGCTTTTCCATTTTACTTTGTGGTAGGTTTCATTTTCATACATTAGGGAGTTGGGCCTCCCCCTATGCCGGAACATTCTTCCTTCTTCTCCTTGTTTAATTTTCTTTGCAAAAATGTTTATTTTTGTTTATGTTTTGTTTTCATATTTTTCTTATATGTTTTTTTGCATGTTTTCTCTTTAGTCTAGTTTATATTAGGCTGTAACTTGATTACGCAAAATAAAGACCTAGAACATAGTCGCCAGGGGACTTCTTTAAATAAGAAATTCACTCGAGACTCAACCTGAAGATGGAAACAGTTAGGAATGTGAAGTTGATTACTAGCGGTCATTTCCTTAAAGCCAATAATGAAGGCACTGACAACTATAAACAAATCGATAATGAGCTCATCCATATAAACATCTATTAGGAACTGCTCAACATGGATCACACTTAGGAAGAATTTCAAAGATTCAAACAGATCTTTATCTTCAATGGCTAATCCAACAGAAAATTTGACAAATTCTAGAAGAAAATTCTCAGAGCAGAGACACTAAAGAATACTACAAAATACCATGAAAAGCACCATTCTCTAAGGTAAAAATACTACTACCCTTATCGAATATCAGAACGGAAAAATTACAGCAACAACTCCGATTAAAAACAAAAATCATCTTCGGAAGAATCTCAGATCTTTGCATCCTGAAGATTCTGGAGGCTCTTTTCATTAAAGGGATAGGCCAAAACCTTAACACTCTGAGCAGCAACTAACAGTGTGTACTGCACCTTTTCTGCTATGATTGAATCTAACTCTCACTCCATCGTATGTAGTAGTTCATGAAGTAACGATAACGAACTTCATGCTTTTCTGTTCACGACCACGAAAGAACAACCTCGCCACTAACTGAGGCATGATGAATGGAAAACTTTCCATCAATGCTGTCTCAACACTAATTAAAACTACCGTTTGAAGATGCCTCAAGAAAGGCAAAAGCGCACGGACAAAATTTGAATTAGTTTTTAAATACAAACAAATAATATGGATCTCCCTCAGCTGATTTCTACAAAAATGCATTCGCCGGTTAGAACGTTCTTAAAGAAAACTGGTAGACAAAATTCAACCTGGTCTTTAACAAATATATATATATATATGAATTGTAAAAGTTGAATGAATTAATTAACGTGTAGTTATGAAAGGTCAAATATGATAATTTAGGAGAACTGATAGAAAAAGAAGAAATTAATCGAAATAAAATAATATTGTCATAGATTTTTGACTTGAAAATTTGAAACTGAATTAAGGTCAATGGTTAATATTTTATTATTATTATCAACTTCGTAATAAACCGAGAGAACTTTCATTCGATTCACTTTTTGCAATATTATATTTCTCTGTACAAGTGTAATATTTTTGCAAAAATCCTTCACTTATTAAAACAATACTAGCTCTTTCTTTTCTTGGCCAATAATAAATTGCAGGGGAAATTGGTGTCACTACAAGGAAAATTATGTTGATATTTTTTAAATTACATTCTGCAACTGTTTGATAATTCCCGTATTGTTGCAAATTTACTGCATTAAAATTATTGCTAGATTTCAGGTGAGAATTCAACCGTATTTTATTGGTTTTGAAGATAAGAAAAAACAATTTTGTAATATCTTTTACCCATACTCCTACTGGCAACGATAAACGGTACCATCAGTGGCAAAGTTAATTGAGGCCTAATGGAAATATCCTTTGATGAGTGTAGGGGAATCGACCCTCTCCCTTCTCTCTCAGTTAACACACGGGACGTTGACCGCAAAACCTCCCTGCCAAGGTTCTTGGGTCAAGCTCGTAACCACAAACCCTTTGTCCCTCGTCCCTATGAAAAGCAGAACGGATTAAACTGCAAGATATCCCCTATGAGTGTGTATTTAATTTCTCCTCAAGTACAAAATTGGAGACGAGTTTCTCTTAAGCTCGAAGAGCCAGCTGGACGAGAGGTAAGACTTTTTGAGAAAAACCGTTGCAAGAGAGGCAGGGCTACCAAGGGGACTAAGAAGCAGCTCATTCTCGAGCTAGTCCCTGGTTATCAAACCGAACTTTAAGTTAACTTGTTCAAGTTCAACTTATTCTTGTCAGAGAAACCCCCCTTATCCTCGCCCTTGAAAAAGAACCCACCCCCCGAGTACAGTCCTCGCCCTTGAAGAAGACCCTTCTCCCGAGTACACTCCTCGCCCTTGACGACTTCCAAAACGAAGAAAAAGCTCCTTCTTGAGCCCGTTATCCGGTGGTCATACCGAACTCTAAGTTAACTTGGTTTAAGAACCAAGTTCAACTTACTCTCATCAGATACATTATAAAGCATCGTGTGGACCCCCATCCGCCACACTTGCTAAAGTCCCTTGTGACTGTCAAGTCATCCCGTCCGCTACCAAGAATCTGGTCAAGACACGCGTCAAAGAACCCACCGGATTTCTGTTCTGTTGGGCTCATTGAATTCAAGGTCGGGTTTAAACCCGTCGCTGGAGGGAACAAGGTATTTAAATTCCAGTAGAGACAGTTAGTATATTTTTATATTAAAGTTATTGGTGGGTTAACCATCTTTATAATGTCAAGTGGTTCAAGTTAAAAAGCGTTACTTAAAACTCATTGAAGTCATTATTGTGTATTTAAATTCGTAATATTTCTGTGGTTCATGTATATTTTAGTTTTTGTTTTAATAAAAGTTTTGGTTTGTTGTAACAATTTTTTTTTATTCTTTCCTCGAATCGCTACGTTGGCACAGGGAACGTTTAAAGTTTAAAGAAGTCAAGACCCTAGATAATAATAATAAAATCATATATAACACTCTTAGAGATGTATAACGTTAGTCAAGGAGTCTTCTTTTTTTTGTAGTACGTAAACAACCCTACGTACCAACTTTTTCCATCACTCAGTCCTTCCTATACCACGAGAATGAGATTGAAAATTTAACCAGAGGATTGGGGCCTTTTTGTTGTTCTCGTGGGAGACTTGAATGAACCTATATTCCGGATTTCTCCTGCGCAGTGTTCATCGTCCAATGATTCGATAGTTACGACTTCCAAAACGAAGAAAAAGCTCCTTCTTGAGCCCGTTATCCGGTGGTCATACCGAACTCTAAGTTAACTTGGTTTAAGAACCAAGTTCAACTTACTCTCATCAGATACATTATAAAGCATCGTGTGGACCCCCATCCACCACACTCGCTAAAGTCCCTTGTGACTGTCAAGTCATCCCGTCCTCTACCAAGAATCTGGTCAAGACACGCGTTAAAGTAGGAGTGAGTCTTAGTCTCTCCGAGTGAAAATTCTAACTAGTAAAATAATGCGTACATAAATCAATTTTGTAGCAAGTTTATGTTTGAGTGACGATGTTGTATCGTATTGTTTATAATTCTTCTATGAATTCTTGTGATCAAGTTACTCTATATTTTCTTAGATTAACATCTCGTGTTTGACAGCTGAAACCGTTTATGGTGTTCATGTCTTTTGTTGCAGCTTAAACTTCTTTTGAGAGAAACTTCCAAATGAATGATTGACCTTACCAAAATTAGCCAAATTGACCCAATATTAGTGATGGAACCTTTTAAATTATACAATGCGATTTTAATATTTTAAAATTAAATCTCTCAGTTTTCTCAACTACTTTAAAAGGAGGGAAAAAATCTCTTATTTTTGACTGGCAATAAAGGTTAAATTTTTAGGATACATTGATTTTTCTCCGATGATGTTGTGATATGCTTAAATGTCGTTCAAAGGAGTGTAATTGACAAAAATGAAGGTTCCCCAAATTTTCCTAAGCCATTTAAAAGAATTTTCCAGAATAAATTGGCATATGGAAAGTTAGGACATAAAATTAGTTAGTTGTGTACATTTGCCTAGAGAATGCAATTATTTTCGCACATATTATAATCCCGATTGGCAATTATTCTGTTGCTTTTATCTGGGATGGGTAGGGCGAAGTTAAAACTTACTCCCTTTCTACTGTAAATCCCTATTTGAGGTTGCTTTCATTTTTTGTAGTTTGATTTACGCCTTTTGGCTCAAAGTTTAAAACACACAACGTTGATTTATGCATTTACCCTTTAAAACGAATTCTTTGGAATTCCTATAATTGAAAAATATGGATGATCAAAGTTGTAATGGTGAATATGCTTAAATACCTTGCTAAAATGTTGGAATAACAGCATTTTGCTGAATGGTATTAATTAATGAAGTGGTCTTTTCTAAAATTGAAATTTAACGAATTATTTTAATGTTTTAATGTATTAATGAATAGAAGTAACTGAAATCTTCTTAAAATAATTAGAGAAATCGCATATAATTGAATTTTGACTCTAGAAACGCAGAAAAATACTCTTATCACCTAGAACAGCTAGAGGCAGATTTGAAGACCAAGGATTAAAGAAAATCTCCCGTCTTCAATAGGAAAAAAATAAAAATTATTGGATGTATAAAAAATAGTTTAAATATATCTGGTAAGATGAAGGTAAATATTAGATATTTAACAAAGAGTAAATTAGTGTTGCTTTACATTTAATTTATGTAATTCCATTCAAAAATATTATCGAAGAAAATGTATTTAAATATAGATGATTTTTGTCAAAAAATGTCATTTTCACAACTTGTGAGAAGAAGAGTTAGAGGGGTATTTAAATATGCTTTTGTAGTAATAATTATTAAGTATAAAGGTGGTTTTATAATGTTTAAGGGCAAAGTTTTTCCATCATGGTCAAGGAAAGAAATTTTCTGCTCGAGAAAAATTAACTCCACAACTTATACCAACAAGTTTTCCAAAGTTTTAGATACATCTATCTAGCTATTGCATCACATAACACAAAGAAATGACGTTATATTTCAGGCATTGAATGCCTAAAGTCAAACATACAAACACAACAAAATTGGTTTTGAGAAATAGGAACAAACCCAATCGAGTTGCTACTGATAGTATACTTTTGATGGTGCTTCGAAAAGCAATTATGAGTTATAAATTGACAGGTAAAACAGTGTGGAAACTTTTAAACATTTTTTAAAATTCATTCTACAAAAGGTAATGACTGTAATTAAAGCAAGAGATGGTGCAACTAAGTATTAAAATAATTGATTCCTATTATTCCTTTGGTCGCTGAAGATCTTTCTTACCACAAAATTATATAACCATTAATATTTCTTCATCTATCTGGTTGTTCCATTGTTATATCCCTTTTCCTGACGATCATGAAATTTTCTTCAGTTTTTTGCAAACTTGAGAGCTTTACACAGCGATTTTTTGAAGGGAAATCTGTACCTAGAATCATTGAGAAGTCGATTTATAAGTGAATAATAATCTAATTTATAAAAGGTATATATGAAAACATGACTAAATAATACGGTATTTGCGTGTCCACCATTTTAGCGTTGTGCAAGACAAAGTTTATACCCCAACTAAATACAATTAATGATATTAACATTTAAGGATAGGTTAGAGTAAGAAATCACTACAATAAACCTTGAAGATAAAATATTAGGTAATAATTAAAAACAAAAGAAAATTAAGGCTCAAGTAACAATAGCTATAACCTAACAGAAAGGAATATATGAAAGCAAGTTTTGGTTTGTAAGGACCAATAGTTCTCGATAGTTAAGTCCTGATTATTATTAGAAAAATATCCTGTGGAAAGTCATGTATATCCAGGTAGCTCTATATAATTAACGAGATGGTTATTGTATAAAAAATTAGAAAAAAACAACAGGAACCTCTTAGTTCTGATCAAAATATATATATAAACAAAAATATAAAAAATACATTGTCATGAAAGACCAGTTTTACTAGCCCTAGTAAACTCCAATATTTTTTTTCAATTTCAAAACATAATAAAAATATCTTTTCTTAAACTAATAATTATATCAATTAAATATTTGAGGATTAAATTACCTGGATCAATTTCACCAATTAGAATTACATGGAATGTTGTAAATATTAAACCAGTATGCAGATATTAATAATAATTCAGGTACTTAATTTTGGAACACTATTTATCTATTGAATATATTTTCAAATTATATGTCAAGAAGGGCAAATCTGAACCAGTCAACGAGGTAAATATGTCACTTGGCTATCCTTTATTCTATTTTCATCGACGAATTATGAAAATTCTTAGGTGTTTTCGTAAGGGCGAGTTTCGGTGGGGGACTTATAAATCATCGAAATGGGTTACATTATATTCTGCCACAGATTTTTCGTGAAATTTAATTTGAGAGCTATTGAAGTTTTGTTAACCCCTTCTCCCACACTCCCACATTTATATACATTCATCTCTACAGCAAAATAACATTGAGAGTCCACATTTTTATTTGTATCTAAGAACCGGATTTTCTCTGAAATTGTTTTTTTCATTATAGGCAAAACCGTATAATTTTGAAGAAGATGATCGAAACCAAATTTTGATTGCTCCAGACCAAAGAAAATGAAAAAATCCAAATAGTAATTCTAACTAACAGAAGAAAACGAATGTAATATTTCCATATGGTTCTTATTTAAATTCAATGAACATCACAAAATTGCTCTTTCTCACCAATATCTAGTTATTTATTATCCGATGTTGTTCTGCAGCTTTGTTTCGAATAACGCTTCTCAGGGAGTCGTTTCGAGCAAGACATTTGTTTTCATTTCTGTCAGGGACCAACATCAATTCTCTTTTAGACTTTCCATCGTGCTATGGGATCAAGAACAGGTGCATTGTTAAGCTCCCTTCGAAAAAAAGGTGTATGCGTAGTGTGTATTGATATACATACATACTTTACTACAACTTAGAGAAGTGGAAATATCAGTTAGCACTATGAAGATACGTGATTGGCTAGTGATTTGTATAGGATCTCTGAATGAAAGGCGATGCAATAACAATCCGTGGTTTTGAACCCACATTTAAATGGCGAAAACCTTTGACAAAGAGGATTTAGATTAAAATTTGCGAAAAAACACCATTAATCTAAATTTCTAAAAATGATTGCAAAATGATATCATTTTGCAATCTAATTACTTTGCCAGTTCCCGGTGAAATGACTTCAAATTTTAACAGCATGTGTAAAAACAGTTACAATTTTATGTTTAATGTTTTTATATTTACAGGTATAGAAATGCCATTCACTGGAAGGGAAAATGCGTTTTTTGTGTTGGAGTATGCTCAAATACCTTCACAGAAGACTGTACAACGTGCATTTGTGAGAGAGTTCTTTAAACAGTCACCAACGGCAATTCAGATTTGGACATTGCACAAAAAATTCAAAGAGGAAGGCTGTTTGTGCAGGACAAAAGGATCTGGACGAGCAATAACATCGGAAGAGACGGTTGAGCGGGTTCTCCAAAACCTTTGCAAAGCCCAAAGAAGTCCAAAAGGAGAACAAGACTGGAAACTCAGATTCCTCCAATGACAGTTTTGCGCATCCTGAGGAAATGCTTGCTAATGAAACCCTACAGGCTGCAGCTAGTTCACGCAATAACAGCAGATGACAAGCGAAAGCGCAAACAATTCTGTGTTGATATGCAAGAGAAACTTGAAAAGGACGAGTTCTAAGACCATCTTGTTTTCAGTGATGAGACCACACTTCATACGAATGGCAAAGTCAATAAGCATAATATTAGCATTTGGGGCGAGTAAAATCCCCTTGCAACAGTTGAGCAAGTAAGGGACTCACCAAAAATAAATGTGTTCTGCGCCATCTCCAAGAACCATCTTCATGGCCCGTTTTTCATTTTGGGAAATGTGGCCAGCCATGTTTATCTGCAAATGCTCAGAACTTGCTAATGGGTGAGCTAATTGCAAATGAACGAGAAGACTTCATTTTTCAACAGGATGGGGCTCAACCTCACTGGAAGCTCACTGTGTGGGCTTATCTCTAATATAATCTTGGAGGGAATTTGATCTAGCGTGCTGGTGATGAAGATAATGTGCTGTTGAAATGACCGCCACATTCATCTGATCTGACACCTTGCGATTTTTTCTCTGCGCCCTTTTTGAAGAAGCTGGTCTATGTCCCGCCCTTTTCCTATAGACCTAGAGGAACTCAAACACAAAATCACTACCACATTGGAGACTGTTTAGGAGGAGCTAGACTACCGACTTGACGTGTGCCATGTCTCAGGAGGTTTAGCATATTGAACATCTGTGAAATCGTTCATGGAATCCACATACCTTTGATATTCTCATTCAAATTTGGAGGAATAAATCTTATGTCGCTTAATATTGATACTGTTTAGTTTTATTTACCTTAACTAGGTAGTTTCTGTGATATTTACATCTCAAATGATATAATTTTTTTAAACACACTGTATATATATATATATATATATATATATATATATATATATATATATATATATATGATACAGAGGAGAGGGAACGCCTACAAAAAAAAGCAACAAACCAATCAACAAAATGAATTAATATGAAATCTAAAACTTAGGAGGAGCAAAGAAATCAATAAAAAGGTTGGCAACGAACTATTCAAATCCAGTTGTAAACATTTTCGAACTGGCAATTTATGCTGTTCAAAATGTCTATCCGGCTATTCCACAAGCAAAAAAACCGGGATGCTTGCTGTAACCTCGTTTTATTCTTAATATTCATCCTTAAAGCTTCGATCAAACCCATGATCTCGGTGCAGTATAACAATGATGAATCTTTTGAAGAGAAATGAAATATTTATCTCTCTGAGATGAGAACTGTCGTAGGGGGACCCCAAACCTGATACCTGAATATAATGTCGTAGAATCGATCTTTGATGCTAGCGGAGAATTGACTCTGTGTTGACGCGTAAAGAGAGCACGCCAGAAATTGGAATATTGATCACAGTGTGAGGGTTAAATAATCAAAATCGAGTGCGGTTGGCCTAAATAATCAAATCTTAGAAGTTTCGGGTTTTGAAAAACTGATGGTAGAAAAGTAACCTTACTATGTACAAAAAAAATATTATTTGCAAAAGTAAATAAATGACAATAAATAAGATAAAACTCGGAGTACGAAACAAGGTGGGGGGTGGGACGGAGATACAATTGACTCGACGGAGACGAGACTCAAAGAGACGATTAGCGGTGATTGCTTCCAGGCAAAAAGGGAGAGTGTAAATGAAGGGGGGGATTCACATAAAGCCTAATTGATTGGAGGTTATGGATACGAAGAGTAAGCGGGGCGCTGCAAGGTTCCACTTGCATATGTATATATATATATATATATATATATATATATATATATATATATATATATCCAACAAACGGCAAGAAACAGAAAAGGGGTAACTTTTTCTCTTAGGTCAATTTGCCTAATAAATGATTTAATTAGGATCAAATCGGTTGCTCGCCGTCTCAGTGTATACAGTTCGAATCCCTTTCCTGAATGGAATTTCTAGGATTTAGGAAATAATATTTACGAACAAAAATTTTCGAGTTTTCTATTCCTTGCGGTTTGTTGGATTCATCTTCATCATTCTTTCGCGTTTATGAATTTTATATATATATATATATTTATTTATATATATATATATATATATATATATATATATATATATATATATATATATATATATATATATATATATATATATATATATACATATATATATATATATATATATATATATATATATATATATATATATATATATATATGTATATATATATATATGCTCGTATATATACTATCTCTCAGTAGCGCAAGAGAATGATGAAGATGAATGCAATAAACCACATTGGAAGAGAAAACGGAATAAATTTTTCTTACAGTAATATTTATTACCTTTTTTCGAAAAAATCCGTTCATGAAAGCGAATCAAACCATGGACACTGAGGCAGCGAGAACCGCTTTGATCACAGTTAAAAGTATGCCGTAAGTACACTATGCTAATCACAAAATGATAATATATGGTCTTTCAACTAGGACGCTCGAGCTTTGTCAGGCGATAGTGGCCATGCTGTTAAAGCGACATCTGGCAAACTCACTTTGAACTATTCAGTTGTACTTGGCAAGTCACGACGGAAGGTTATAGCCTTGAATAGCGTTTGCAATCCATCAAATGTTATTATCAAGATCAGTGTTCCGTTCGACAAACGTTCCGCGCATTACGTGATTTATATTCTCGTCACAGTGAGGAGGTCCATTTTGGAATCAATGGATTTGTGAACAAACAAAATTTTCGGATTTTGGTACGAAAGCAATCCCCATGAGATACACCAGCACCAATTGCATCCCAACAAAGGCACTGTTTGGTGCGAATTTTCGTCTAACGGAATCATCGCTCCGTATTTTTTTTAGAACGAAGATGGGATTGCCATAACCGTCAACGGCGAGACCTACAGATCGATGATAAGCAACTTTTTCTGGCCTCACCAGGATTATATGCCTGATATGGATATTGACGACATGTAGTTCCAACAGGACGGCGCTACGTGCCACACTACATACGCCACGATAGACACTTTTCACCAGTGATTTCAGGACAGGGTTATCTCGCGTGGCGGCGACGTCAACTGGCCACCGAGATCATGCGATTTAATTCCATTAGACTACTTTTTTGGGGCTACCTTAAATCGCAGGTCTATGCAAATAATCTGCAAACAGTTGATGTACTCAAAGTCAATATAAAGAACACCATCCAGCAAATTCTTCCAGATATATGCAACAAAGTCATCAAAAATTGGGTCTCCTGAGTACGTTCCAACAAGCAAAACCACGTGTAACATTTGAACAACATCATATTCCACGCTTAATGGCATAGAATGTACTTTCAAATTTAAAATAAATTGAGTGCATATATTACACACGCCTTGTTTGATTTAGATTTAAAAATGGAGCGCCCTTATTGAAAGAACCTTTATTTATAGTCTATCATGTCACTTTTCGTTTCTATGGAAAATACTATTATTACCAATTATTATATTTTACTCCGTTGTCGATTTTACCTACATAATTTAGGACACTTACATAAAACGAGTTATAACAGAACCAGATGCTTCAAAACTAAACTGAATTGAGGAAAATACAAGAAAATTTCATAGAACCTTTTATAACGAAAACTTTCATGGGACTATTACTTAGAATGAAACAGCGAATTAAGTTGGTTTCTCTTATATGTGTGGCTCCATGATCTTCTATTTACAAACACCAACAGTAATCGGCTATCCTGTTATCTCAACGATATTCATACCTTTTAGCCATCGTCCGCATATTATGATAGAACCTTTTTTTTTGTTCCTTACTGTAATGCGCACAATTTTCCGAAAAATGATCCAAGTGAGGTAAACAGGTGCAATTTTATAGACATAAGAACTCCCAGTTTCTTGAATATTTCCATGAGACTGCTAACGATTTCTTTGCACTCGGGTCTTCGATACTTGCCGAGAATATGTAAAATGATTAATTTTAAATCAATCCAAGCTTTCTTTTCTATTTCGTCAATAATCTTTAGCAAAAATCCCTGCACTCAACTTTGCATAACTTATGTATGAAAATTTCTTCTGGATGTAAAGAAAAGCTCACTACTGTATAAACATTGCTTTCCCAAGATTTATCATCAAACTTAGTTTTATATATACCCGGCAATGGGAGCACAAATGTCTTAGGATAAATCAAAAGCTTGGCAACGATCTTTTGAAATCCAGTTGTAAACATTTTCGAACTGGCAATTTATGCTGTTCAAAACGTCTATCCGGCTATTCCACAAGCAAAAAAACAGGGATGCTTGCTGTAACCTCGTTTTATTCTTAATATTCATCCTAAAGCTTCGATCGAACCCATGATCTCGGTGCAGTATAACAATGATGAATCTTTTGAAGAGAAATGAAATATTTATCTCTCTGAGATGAGAACTGTCGTAGGGGGACCCCAAACCTGATACCTGAATATAATGTCGTAGAATCGATCTTCGATGCTAGCGGAGAATTAACTCTGTGTTGACGCGTAAAGAGAGCACGCCAGAAATTGGAATATTGATCCCAGTGCGAGGGTTAAATAATCAAAATCGAGTGCGGTTGGCCTAAATAATCAAATCTTAGAGGTTCTGGGTTTAGAAAAAACTGATGGTAGAAAGATGAATTCACTATATACAAATAAAATATTATTAGCAAAAGTAAATAAATGCCCATCAATAAGATGAGACCTGGGGTTCCAAACAGCGGAGGAGGGAGATACAAATGACTTGAAGGAGAAGAGAGTCCTAGAGAGCTTCAAGAAGCTAAAGGACAAGAATACCCTAGGAGTCCTTACGGTCATTCAAAGAGGGTACCTTTGGGCAAACAGTTGAACAGGCAAAGTTCTGCACGACGACTTAAGTCCCCAAACGGCCACTTTTCAAGACTTTGTCCAGTCTTGACTTGAACTGATCAACAGAATTGCTGTTGACGACTTTCACTGGAAGTGCGTTCCAGCTACCGTAGATGCTCTATGTGAAAAGTCTACTACACATATAACGGTTGTAACGCTTCAGTTCAAGTTTGTAGCCGTGATTTCTCGTTCTGCCCTTACTAAGTTGGAAAATATCCGTGCAGTCTACATTATCGAAGCCTTGAAGTATTTTAAACATTTCGATAAGCTGACCACGCAGTCTCTAGGTTTCCAACGAGAACAGATCTAATTCTTTAATCTATCATCGTAATTTTTGTGTCTAATAGAGGTAATCAATTTGGTTGCCCTGCCTTGCATCCGTTCCAATCTCGCAATATCCTTTTGAAACAAAGGACTCCAAAATTGTACGGCATACTCCAGGTGCGGTCAGACAAGTGAGTTGTAGAAACACATTACTACTGGCGCTTTATGTAGCCTAGCATCCTTTGGGCCTTTTTTCCGCCTCAATGTACTGTTTCGAGAACTTGAGGTTACTAGTTATTGTAACACCCAAGTCCTTCTCAGTGTCGGTAGATTCAATAGCAGTGCCCTTAAGGATATACTGAGATTGGGGTTTTGTTGGCCGATATGCATCAGTTTACATTTGTTCACGTTAAATGTTATTATCCACGTGTCTTACCACTCCTCAATCTTCCGAAAATCATCTTGAAGGCCGGCAGTATTTCTTTCCTCTACGACGTTCACACCAAGTTTGGTATCATCGTCAAATTTAGAAATCTTCGCAACCATGTCACCGTCCATGTCGGTGGCGGAAAAGATGAATAGTAGTGGTCCAATGACGGAACCTTGAGGAACACCGCTAGTAACGGGCACCCACTCAGAAACCTGTCCATTCAACACTACCCTTTGCCGTCTGCCGTCTGCCGTCTGCCGTTTAGCCAGTTCTCTATTCAACTTGCAACATTTCCGTCTACGCCCAGCGCACGCACTTTCAGAAGAAGGCGACGGTGTGGTACCTTATCGAAGTCCTTTTGAAAGTCTAAGTAGATAACATCCACCGCTTTATCCCGGTCGTGCTCACTAAAAACGAAGTGTAAGAATTTTACAAGATTCGTTAGGCATGACCAGTGCCTTCAGAACTCATGCTGGGAACTCCTCAATCGCAAGTTGGACTCTATATATGACGTCTTTTTATCCACCTAGATGCTATTCATGATTTTACCGACGATTGAAGTTAAGCTAATAGGTCGGTAGTTCGACGGCTGCTTAGCGTCTCCCTTTTTTGAAGATAGGAGTTACCTCCGCTTCACGCTAGTCTCTAGAAACGCATCCGGTTAGGATAGAGCATGTTGAATATTGCGCTCAAATGTCGTGACACTTCTTTGAACACTTCATTCCACACTTTAGGTAGAAACCTTTCCGGACCAGGGGACTTATTCGTCTTTAGATTGGTGATCTTTTTTATATTTCTCCTTGAGTACATTTCCCCAAGTTTTTCACCTAAGTAGGAATCTGTTCAGTAAACACTGAAGAGAAGTAGTCGTTCAGGAGGTTAGCATTTTCTGCATCTGAGTGCTTTAATGCCCCCTCCTCATTCACTAAAAGGCCAATCGGGCAATGGATTGGTTTACGGCTATTTACAAAACCAAAGAACTCCTTGGGATTCTCCTTGCAAAGTCTCGCCACTCAGAGCTCCTCGGCACGCTTTGCTGCCCCTATGCAGGACTTTACTCTCCTAGCCAGCTTACGGTACTCGTTAAAGTCACCAGAGATCTTTGACTACCGGTAAACCGTTATTTTCTCCCGCAGCAGTTGACTAATCTCTAGGTTAAACCAATTTGTTTGAATGAAATACCGACGAAGGTTTCTCAAAGGGATGAATCGTGATTGAAGACTTATGAACGTAGTTTGGAATCTATTCCACGAATCTTCAACATCCTTGCACACATCTAGCTTCGCATCAATCAATCCAGCACGAAGACCTGCAAAGTCTGCTCTTCTCAAATCAAGTTTCCGCGATTTAGCAGTCGTAGACTCTACCTTTGGGGACCTTGAATATAAATCTGGCTAGTCGGTGATCACGGCCACCGAGCTCTTCGCCTACAAAGAGATCCTCAACGATGTCATTATTAGAGGTGAAAACCAAGTCGAGAGTATTATTGCCTCTCGTCGGCTCTTTACCCATTGAGCCGGTTCTCTGGTTTCCCAGTCAACTTGGGTATTGAAATCACCTATGGCGATACACACACTGTCTTGAAAATGTTCACCCAGTAGGCCGGTACAGATCCCTGTCATTTTCAATGAATAGGGCAGGGGGTCTGTAAAGCACCAGGGTCCTATATCTGGCAAGACCTATATTTAGGTAAACTTTTAATAGCTCGTGGTCAGAAACATTGTTGGAGTTCATCGATTTTAGTGTATCCTTGACATACAACATCACACCGAAACTCTCTTTCTCTGGCATATCTTTTTGGAAGACTTGGTAACCGGGAATCATGAATTCACCTTCAAAATCTCGGTTTTAGGTTTTTACCCACGACTCTGTTATGTCTACCATTTCAGGTTCTTCCGTCGCTACGAGGGCACGAAGTTCAAAAAACTTGTTCTTGATCAACGTCGCATTAAACAGAAGAACTTTCAGAGAGTTCCCAAATTTAGTACTCCCTATGCTCTTCCATTTCCCGGCTTATTTGTTGGTTAGGAGGCATCCCTCTTTGCCCCCTCTGATAAGGTAGTTCCAGGAGTGACACGGTCATACTGGCGTACGGTTGCCCTCACTCTGGGCCTGATACTTCTTTGGGTCCTCTCTACGACATCCTGGATCATGTTCGATAGAAAAGCCGTTCCTTTAAAGGAAAAATGTACCTCGTCCCTTTGGTAGAGATCATTCCTACCATAAAAGGTGCGGTATGCGTCCACAAAAAAGACCGCACACAAATCTGCCAGGCACCAGGTCAAAGATACGTTGATCAAGTGCGCGGTCCATGTTGGAACTCTCCTCGGAAGCATCCCGACCACAACACGCATGCGGGTTTTCTGCCAAAAGTCGTCCACGGCGCCCATGACCGTGTGGAGGATTTTATCCGTAGGGCCTACCCTACCTCCTCTCAGGTAGAGTTCGTTGACACTTACCATCAGGGCAACCACTGAGCTCTCGGAAATCTGAGCTTTCTTTACCTTTACTCTGATGTGGTAGTTACCCCGTCCTGGCAGACAGCTTACCTTCACACTAGTATAAAGGCGAGCCGCTAGCAGGGACTGCATACCCCGTGCTTGAGAATCACCAATAAGGGTAACCCTTGCACATTTGTCTGCAGACGACCGAGTCTTTCCTTTCGGGAGCGACTTGCCGGTTTCCTCTTCTTTCTCTGCATTGTTGTTCTTCTTCTTCCTATTTTTCTTTTCTTCCTTTGTTTTCTCTTCTTCTATTTCTCGTTTCTCTTCTTCTGCTTATACTTTCTCGTCCTCTGTTTCCACTTTATTTTCTTCTCTTCCTACCTTCTCTTCTTCTCTTTCTAAATTCTCTTCTTTCTTCTTTCACTTCTTCCTCTTTCTTTTCTTCTTTGTGGCTCGTTGAGCCAGTCCTGCAGCAGAAGACTCCTGTTCTTGGACGCCGGAAACCTTCTCTCCTTCGCACTCACCTGAGCATCTGCATCTCTCTGTTTTTAAGAGTTGAACCTCCCTTTTCAGGAGCGAGTCCTCCTCTCTCAGTTGAGTGATACTCTCTCCCAGGCGCTTCTATAGTTCGCAGAAGTTACAGACACTAATGGCATTTGTGAACTACTTTCAACTCCTGCCCCCAAGGTCTTCCAGTTAAAGGGGGAAAGAGCAAATGTTGGGGAGACTCACCTAAAGCCTAATTAACTGGAAGCTATGGATGCAACGAGTAAGCGGGGCGATGCAAAGTTCCACTTGCAAAATACTTTGTTCCTTAACCTAGCTGAGAAATGAAGGCGAGGGTACTAAAGACGTGAAGAAAGTCGATAGCCGAATGATAGATGCCTGTCTGTGTTTATCGTCTGGCAGGCAGGAACTTCAGCCTTAGCTACGAGCGAGGCTAGGTAGATAGGTTACCCGTAACGTTCGTAGCTGGAAGCTGCTGGGAGGCTAAGCATGGCGTACGAGACTGTACGTGGCAGCTAACCAAGACGGGACTGTATAGTACTAATTTCTCAAAACTTTTCCCGAGGTATATATTCGGCCTCGGCGGAAGCGGGTCGATGGACGCTTCCCAAAGGAGGACGGGGATCTCATTAGACTTAGCACGCCAGGCGGGGGAAGGGGGTATTCTTGGTGAGCATTTTAACTTTGTAAGAAAGTCCCAGGCCCTGTAGGTCTGGCGCCGATCAGGTGATGTGAGGTGGAAGAAAAGTGAACCCAAACGGATCACGCACTCGCGCGAAATTCTCGCTGCTCCATTGGGGCTGGCTAGCGGTGCCGGTGCAACTTTCTCAGGCACCACGGGTAGACGTTGGCTTCGAAGAGGGGGGTAACCTTCTTTCTCCTAAAAAACCAAAGGGGCGTGACGACCCTATTTACATTTCATATGGTTCAGTAAATTCAATCTTACATGATGATTTAGAAATAAGCAAGCTTTCAGCGCGATGCTTTCCAAAAGCATTCCGCCCAGAGCAGCAGGTTCATCGAAGTGACCTGTTATTGGACAATTGAACAAAATAGAAGGTGACAAACTTCTCTTTATGAATTCAATCATCACGGGATATAAAACCAGTGTCTAATAGTATGATTTTGAAAACAAACAGCAGTCAAAAGAGCGGCTTCCATCTAGATAATTTGGATCAATCAATTCAATTTTAAATCAGAAAAGTTAGCTCGGAACATGACACCCACTATTTTCTAGCATTCAGACGGAGTGAACTTGATGGATTAACGGAAAGGTCGAAGGTCATTTGTTGAGTTGAAAAAGATACAAACATTTATTTTTACCAAAATATCTAAAATAAATTATAATTACACAAGATCATGAATTTAACCTATATTTTTAGAATTTTAACATTTAATCTAATATCAAAGCTCCAGGGTCTGAAACACATATTTTGGAAATGCTATTATGGTTTTAAAGCTTTATATCCCTTGAGAATGAGCAGGGATCACGCTTCAAGCATTGTCTCCTGCAGAATATACTAGCGGGGAATGGGAGGAGAAAAGCCTCCGCAGTTCTACTCAGTTGACCCGTCGTCCGCGGCAATTGGATTGAAGGAATATGCCATCCAGGTTTAGCTCGGTGGAGATGCGCGAGGTGGGAGGGGGCTTTTGTCAAGAGATTGCCCTCTCGGAGATACTAAATTGAGACACCTTCTAATTGTCATGGTTTAGACTAGAAGAGCTGCCAGCTACAACCTTATTTAGAGAATATCAGTATTTGCTTGAGTAATTCTGGAACTGGTAGGGATATATCGTCGGTTGCTAAAGTAAACCCTATCAGAATATAGACGGTATATTATGATAAGGACGCTAGGGGGAGATTAAAGGGTGAAATCAATGCGTGAGTTGTAATGAACCTCAAATATTTTGGGGTTTTGGCCATAGACTCGTTGCACGGAATTTGTTATTATCAATTATTATTATTAATGCAGGTATCCTTCCTTGAAACGTCCTACATAAATATTCGTAAATTTAATGCAAGTGAAATTCAGTACAAGGAAAATAACAAGAGTAGGAGAAAAGAAGCCAACTCAAGCCAGGGAAGGCTCTGACCTTCTTTAATTTGCTCATACGTTTTCTAAAAAGTCAGGTTCACTGGCAAAATGAGGATGAGGTGAGATCTTTTAGGCTAATAATCGTATTTTAGCGTCTTGGCCTGTTCCTTATCATTCTATATTCACATAGTTCCCTAGTGCGTTCGAAATTTTCTTCCAAGTTCATAATCGGATCATTTTTGGTTCATACAAGCCTTCCCTTGTCTTTGAAATAGTAGGACTAAAATTTCTATGCCTAAAATAGATTTTGCTTAACCTAACTCAATGGCATTAGGCGTAAAAGTGGAAATATTATAGGAATTTAGAATATACCATAAGGTATATAGAGATGTGGCGTACTTAAGGACAATGAACTGGTTTATGCGATTACAAAATTTAAAATATTTTTCTTAGTGGCCAATAGTCTTAATTTTAATTCTTTTTATTGCAAAACAATAGAAAATATCCATTATTTGTTTTAAAATTTGCCACTGTGTTTTCTCTAAGACATATTCACGAAAATTGTCAAATTCCGTTTCTTCTCATCCATTTGAGGTTTAAAAACAAAAACAGAACTAAATTTATACAATTTTAATTGAATCTTCCACAAGAAATATATAACAAACAAGTAAAAACACTCGGCAGTGAAGAGTTTCCTTGATTTCCGTTTATAATGTAAACTACTTTCTCATACAAGCCTTAAAATGTGATCTCCAATCATTTTCCTATACTTTCCTTGAACGTGTTTAAATGGGCATCAAGGATGAGCAGCTTCAGGAACACCCGCCATATTTTTTCACAATGTTTTCAGTCATTTATACATAATTTAAATACAATGGATAGAAGAACACCTTTAGAGGGTCAAACTTGTTCATGCTTGACATTATTCCCTGACAATGTGCTCTGATTACCCAGCTGTACCGAAGACAAATATAAAACATCGAAACCTCTCTTTAACCCATCAATATTGCTGCCATTTTGAAATCTCAGCTATAACCGTAACTCAAAGGCTGGAGTAAGAGCTTGGCAGTATTGTAGTCCTCCTTGAGATTACTGACTTAGAAGGAGGATGGATGGATAATCATTCCAATTATGGAGAGGTACAGCTTAAATGCTTCTTGAAAAGCTGTCAATGAAGAGCCTAGACGTTATCTGGATTCACATAATTCCAATTCAACAAACAAATTAGATTTCTCATTTCACTAGCATAATCTGTGGTTTATATCATGACTGGTCTTGTCAAATTCTGAATTCTTGATTTCTTTTAAGGGTGGCTAATTCCTTCACGTGGGGTAGTTACAGGAAGATCAACAATGTCAGATGCAGTTGCAATAGAAGATGAAAGTTCGTGATAGTAAATAGCAGGTGCATTTTACCACTTCAACTTTTGGAAGGGTCTATCTTGCACAAGTAGCAGTTGCTTAAGTGGTCAGTAGGTTCATCCCAAATTATTGGAATAGCAAACTTCATGGGTCTATTGTTCTTCTCTATACAATCTTGTAAACATAAAAAATACCTTTTTGGCTTACAAACCAACAACAGCTTAAATATTCTTTATCTGAAGCAATTTTCTAACCTTCCTAAATTGTCTTGCAGTGTTCACAAGTAAAATAAGGTACCCCGGGTTTGTGTTGGCCCCCAACTGACAGGCTAAAGTATGATTTTAATCTTCACACATTCTCCTAGAAGCTGTCAAACATAACATTTTTGCTCTTGTTTTGATTAACTGCCCGCAAAAATAATAGAATTTATCTGGAGAATGATTGCCCCAGGTTGTAGCTAGAGCTGAAATCATATCCAGTCTGCGAATGATTGTAAAATTATTTCTGAAATAATATTCAAAAATTTTCCATGAGGTTTCAAGAAGTTTAGAGGCAAATTGGCAAATTGATCAAAATATACTTTTTTCATTCAATTTAGTTACGAATAACTTGGAAATAAAACTTTTAACCCAGTAATAAGAAAAAAGTTAAATTTTTTTTAAATTAAAGAGTATTTTTATAGAGCCAATTTCTAATCAGAGCATTTCACTTTACACCACGTAAGGGCGAGCTAGAATCGTATTCTCCGACCTGAAGCGTGCAAGATACTTTTAAATTTACAAAATGTAATAAATTATAAAAAACCCTGGGTATCTCTTTTTGATTGAACTACGCTCCAATAATTAAATGAAAAAGAGCGAAAGAGAACGAGGGAGAAAATGAGATAATGTGAAATATTTTCCATAGAAAAAAACATAGCAATCCACGGTATTCGAGGTAAACTCTTTTTTTCTCTCAAATTACAGTGAAAGCCTCAGTTCCATTTGCTTTAAAAGAAATGTTAAGTAATGTCGAACTCGTCGGTGAGGTATTTCGGAATTTTAGCTCACGTTCGAAATGCTTCTCGTCTCAGCAGTTTTTCTCCTGAAGTGGGCGGAAGCTCATTTAAAAAATGTATATTTATTTGCTGGGGTGGAAATGCACCAGTTAAGCTATCGTCAAGCGAAAACTAACGGGAGCAGAAGAGCCCGAAAAATATTCCATAAAGATTTGTAAAGTCATATAATTGAAAGCGAAAATTTGGAAGAAACCAAACGATTGATTTTGATGGCAAATACGGAAAGGAACGCAACTCTCTAAACGAATTAAGGTAAATTTGCAAACAATAGTAAGGATGCAAATCATATTGACACAAATTAGTTTAAGGTCGAGTCAGTCTGACTTTCATCCTACGATTTTTGTCTCAATTTAAAAGATGAATGACACGCAGAATGAGAAAGCCACACTGACGAAATTCATAAAGATGGAGCCACACTGACGAAATTCATATAGATGGAGCCAAACAAACATGCATTAGCACAGATCTTTCCTAACCAGGCTAAACATTGGTCAAAACCCTCACTCAAAGAGGCCAGCTAGAGTGTGAAGCATAGCAACAGTGGCGGTTATAGATATGGGCTCCATGGGAAATTGCCCAGGGTGTTTTATGCTAAGCAGAATTTTAAAGTCCTGGCAAAATTGCTTACACAATAGAATATAGAAAAGTAACTTATAATCTACACACTGTTGATAGCATGTGTATATAATCTAGTGTTTTTATCAACTAAATTTTAGAAATAAGTAAGTGTTCCATTTTCAGGTTTCATAGTTTCTATCTCCTCCCATTATATTTTGCCACCATAATTTGAAAATTATTCAATTTATTTAATTTTTAGCTTTGTGCTTCAATAATATTCATATAGCTAAAACGTGGCTTAGTCATACATATACTGGTATAAATGAAATTTCAAAAATGAAACCTAAAACTCCATCCGTCGCTACTGATTTCGTTTATACTAAATAGTCGTTGATTTTCATAGTGCCATCCGTATACGCATTGTAACTTTCAAACCCATGAATATTCATATCGCTCTCAATGCCTGTCTTTCGTTCCTTTTACAACTGGTTTCAAATGTTCAATCATATCAGCACCTCCGTAGTATAGCCTTATCTCTTCATCGCTTCATTCTGTTTCTAGTATCAGGGCCTAGCCAAGGGCAAACACTGATTCCAATTTAAGTGAAATTAAATCCCACTAGCTTTATGGTCCGTGGTTCAAATTACAGGTTGAACTTGTATTTCTTCACTGAGAAATAAGATGGATTGTACAATTCTTGCCATTTTGATTTAAACGTTCCAGGTTACTCTCGTTAGAATAGTTCTCTCAACGTAGAATACAATATGACTTAAATGGGTTGTCCATGGATTTGTATTTGCCTCCAATCAAATATATAATAATGTAAATGTATCTTCAGTAGCTGTGTTGTATTTCTGTGGGAAAGCAATACATTCGTTGTCAATATTAAATACTTGCTTGCATTTTTCTTAACTCTACCTGATAATTAAACTGTCATTGAATCAATGTAATAGCTATAGATAAACCTAATTATTTTTTTATGAATGGTTGAATTCCATGAAATCTCCATGACTTTTGGGATTACCTAGTCATTTATATTTTAATTTCTACTTTCATCTTTGAAAGGAATAACAAAGGTGTGTAGCAGAAAGTATTAAATAAATTGAAAAAGAAGTAATCCAATTCGAAAGCCATTTGAAATGAGCTTCGATTAAATAGGAACAATAAAGAAGACGAAGTAGTTCCGTGCATTGTTATTTTTCCCAAATGGTTTCTTGCGAGATCAAATAATAGAGTACAGAGGCTGATCGTTAAAATTGCTTCACCACTTATTCTTATCCAAACCGTTGTTTTTTATGAAAGCTTCCTTTTTTTATAAATTCATTTTATTAGTTTACATCGAACACCCTGCCACGCATCGATCTTATTCCATTGTAGGGATGGAAATAGTATAATAATAAAATATGAATTATGATATCTTTGCTCCTGAATATGTAGACTGTAAGTGTGAACATCTTGTCTCCCTAGGCTAAAATGTTAGGGGCAAATAAATATACGATAGTATAAAACCTTTTTCGTGTTGCGAGAAAGGAAGTAAAAAGTACTGACATAAGAATTCACTAAAGGTTTAGGAACTGGGGCTCCGAATAGCAGATAAAAAAATCTGTGAGAGATAAAGAACTCAGTTGTGCCCCTTTAGTTCTGTAGGGGAAAGAAAAAAAGGCTTAAACCAAATACTTTTGGGAGCTGCAGAAGAAAGATGAGGGACAGTAGAAGGTTATCGAGTTAAGTATTTGTGGACGTATGCCAGGATAAATTTTACCCGTTCAGTTTTCAGGAAGAAAGACTTTCAAAAATCGAGAGAAACGTCAAATTAGAAAACCAAATGGAACTGAATGAGGGAAAGTCAAAGATAAACGAGAAATCATAAATTTCCCTACCAAGCTATTAGTTTGGTTCAGGGGGTATTTTGATGAAAATATCATAAGTAAAGTATAATGGGAACGTTTTAAATGAAGAAATGGATAAGATGAAAGTCTGGGTAAAGAGATGCATGTTGGATGCAATTTTTCGTGTCATATATCACATTCTGGTAAAAATAAAACGATGAATATTCCAAATCCATGATTTATTAGGTTCTTCAACCACGTATTGATCTCTAATATACCTTTCTTCCTATTTCTTTCGGCTACACAATGCCATGATCCCGAGTGGAGAATAATGTACAAAGGTGACCTCGGCTCAGGTATAATAGAAAGAGCAAATGTGATTCTCAGCCCAAGTAGGATCATATATCTAAAGGGATAGAATAATTTGTTGGTCTAATAATAACTCCATATCCACTCAAGAGAAAAGGAGAATTTATATTTTTGTACTATATATGTGTTTCCAATTTACTTACCTTTTATATAGTTTTAGTTGTGTAATCCTGTGTTTTTATCAGCATATGTGCGAAAATGATTAACAGTTAAAAAATTAAACTTAAATAAGCACCTTTCAATATCAGAGTCAGATTCTCTCTTGGCCCAGTTCTTAATTAAGGGGGGTAGAGTTTTTTTCATTGCGTGTTTCGACCATTTTAATAAAGCCAATACTGACCAGGTGCAAATAGCACCACTCTAAATCCCAAACAGGCTTATTAGGACTAATTATTACTCTGTGTTGTAATTATATGGACAACGAAAGTCTGTCCAATATAGAGAATTAACTTTAATTTGATTTGCTTCAAAGTGCTCCGAAAAGAACTCTATGAGTATATATTAAGCCAAATTTTCTCCTAATTTTAATAAATGAATCCCATTGCTTGCAGTTGTGTTTTCACTTCTTAAATAAATTACTTTTCGTCAACTACTTGATGGGAAGCTCCGATGGAGGAAAACAAGTTATCTATATGAATTCCCATTTTGGTTATTTATCTAAACTGGCATTCCATACATATATGTACATTATCGCGAAAGTCTTCCTCAATCCGTTCAATTTTCTCTTTGAAGACATATCATTGCACCCGCAAAGTTTTTGAAACATGGGAATTAACAAAATACTAAGCATTAAATTTCAATTACTGTGTAGTAGAAAGAAACTTCTACTACCATAACGCGATGTTTAAGTGAGACTTGGATAGATACACATTCGGGGATCAGTGTTTGCGAATTTGATATACCAGGTTATAAAATTCATTATACAAATAGACAAATTGGTAGAGGAGGGGGCGTATTAGTGTATATAAAAGATGACTTAAACGCTATAACGATCGACTCGTCTACGGCAGATATGAGAAATGAGGCCTTATTAATCCAATTATGTTGTAATGCAAAGAATAAAATTAATTTAGCCGTCATATATCGTCCTCCATCGCAAATAGAAAGAGAAGATGCTGCACTCTTTGATATGCTTTCATCTTGGGTTAGAAAAGGTACCACATTAGTCTGTGGCGATTTTAACTATCCAAACGTTAATTATAGTAACCTAACATCAGATAAAGCTGGAGAGAGACTACTAAACTTTATTCTGGAGAATTTTCTCGTTCAAAAAGTGGAGGAACCAACTCGTGATAATAATATCCTCGATTTAATCATGGCGACTGACGAGTCATTGGTAGAAAATGTTTGTGTAGGAGAGCATTTAGCCTTAAGTGACCATAATGCGATTAGATTCGTAGTAAACACGTGTGTAGAAGTAAAAATTAGTACACAGCTTATGCCACGTTTTGGTAGCTGTAATTTTGATACTTTTCGCGAAAGGATTAAGAATGTAGACTGGGGAATGCGCTTCGAGAATAGGTCAGTAGGAGAAATGTACACTGAGATCCGGCGTACACTCCTTAGTGTAAATTTCGACTTAGTAAAGTATGTGCGCCGTAAGAACGGCAAGTCGATGAGAGCACCGTGGGTTAGCCCACTAATATTAAGCTTAATTAAGGACCGAAATAAAAAATTTCAAATACATAAGAACAATGAGTAATTTATAAGTCGGCAAAATTACATAGATTCTCGAAGAGAAGTTAAACGGGCGGTTAGAGATGCGAAGCGGAAATATGAAATAAAACTGGCGAAGGATTCAAAGAAGGAACCGAAACGGTTTTACGGCTATTTAAACAGTAGGAAACCCTTAAAAGGTTCAATAGGGCCGATTAAAGACAAAGATGGTCGTTTGACGGAATTTCCGGCGGAAATGTCTAAAATTTTAAATGAACATTTCACAAGCGTCTTTACTGTTGAAGATTCGTCCCAATTAGGATCGTTAGTTGAAGAAGTAGATAATAGTGATATTTGCATATCCGATATAACGGTTAATGAAGTGGAAATTCTTAAATATATTAACCTGATGAAAAAGTAGAAATCACCCGGGCCCGATGGCGTTTACTCCACTCATTTAAAGGAACTTAAGAATGAGCTTGCGAAGCCGTTGCGTGCAATTTTCAATCGCTCATTAGAAGATGGCGTAGTCCCTTTAGACTTCAAGCGTGCAAACGTTAAACCAATATTTAAGAATGGGAATAGATACGAAGCAACGAATTTTCGTCCTATTAGTCTAACTTCGGTAGTTAAAAAGCTTTTAGAATCGGTAATTAGAGATAGAATAGTGAGCCACCTCGAGCTAAATAATCTGATTAAAGATTCCCAACATGGGTTTAGGCGGGCGAGATCGTGCTTGACAAATTTGCTCGAATTCTTCCATAAAATGATTTGCGTTTACGACGAAAGCAAAGCTGTAGATGTAATCTATCTAGACTTTAAAAAGGCGTTTGACACCGTTCCGCACGAGAGATTATTAATGAAAGTTAAAGCAATCGGTGTGAAGGTTAAGATATTAAATTGGATTAGAAATTGGCTGAAGGATCGTTCGCAGCGAGTAGTTATAAATGGTGAATGTTCTGATTGGGTCAACGTCAGTAGTGGAGTGCCACAAGGCTCCGTTCTTGGCTCATTATTGTTTCTAATATATATAAACGATTTGGATAATGGCGTATTTAGTACGATTTCTAAATTTGCTGACGACACGAAGCTGGGCAACCGTGCCTATGTAAGATCGGATGTAGAAAAATTACAAAAGGACCTAAACTTGATTGTCAGATGGGCGGATAAGTGGCAAATGCAGTTTAATTCAAGTATATGTAAGGTGATGCATTTGGGTTGCCGTAATTTGAGGGTAGAGTATACCATGAAAAGCCAGGTCCTCAACGTAGTTAAATTGGAAAAAGACCTGGGAGTTTTAGTCTCGGATGACTTCAAAGTCACGAAACAATGCGCGGATGCATGTAAAAAAGCAAATCGTGTGCTGGGTTATATCGCGCGTAATTTCACGTTCAAATCCAAAGAGATAATTTTACCATTGTATAAATCACTGGTGCGTCCACTGCTCGAATATGCGGTTCAATTTTGGGCTTCATACTTAAACAAAGATATCGCGCAATTAGAAAGAGTGCAGCGTATTGCTACAAAATGAATTCCCGAGCTGAGAAACAGGCCCTACGAGGAAAGACTCAGGGCATTAGATTTGCCATCTCTCGAAGGCAGAAGATTACGTGGCCAGCTAATAGAAGTATTTAAAATATTGAAAGGATTTTCAAACGTTGATTATAGGATTTTTTTCGAATTGGATTATAGGGGAAACACTCGGCAACACGGATTAAAATTAGTCAACAAGCGATTTAACACTAGTATAGCCCCAAACTATTCTAAGTTTGAAATTTGGAATAGGCTACCCACCCACGTAGTAGATAGTACGTCGGTAAATATTTATAAAAACCGTCTCGAAGCGCACTTAAATAGTATAAATATAACGTAGTCTGAGCACAGTAAATAAAAACGTCTTGCAAAAGGAGTTTGGAGCAGAGGAAGAACGAGAGTAAAAATGATGACTAAAAATGATGCCAGCGATTTCTCTTGCATGTGTAGTTTAGATATCCATTTTCTTTCCTGCCTATCCTATAAATAGTCTTACTATCCTAAAATTAGATTTTCACCACTAGCAGTCGAGGGCTGCGGAAGTTGAGAAGAAAAACTTTCTATCACCTCCCAACCCTAGGTTGAAGTAGTTAATATGCATGACAATGTACACATGTAGATAAGTGTGTACAGTAGATTATATATAAAAAAATAAAGATATAGCATGTTAGAGATACCCTCGTAGATAAGTGTGTATCGTTGTTATGGATGTAGTGTAGCGGAAGAAGTGCCGAGGAAGAAACAGTAGTTATAATGGGAACAAAGTGAGCTTAAGAATCGATGAGTTAGAGAATGTCTAATAGGAATAATAAACCGAAGCTTAATAATTCTATTACTCTTTGACTACAACCCCACCATGAATTAGAGATCTTTTGCCTTCATTTTAACATTTTTGCTCAGTCTGGTAGCTTTATTAACTGCTTGATCTTTCCTGATAAACAATAAAATTACTTCTTGTTTATTGCCTATAAGCTTTATAACATGGTAGCATGTATTTATCTTGCTGAGACTTAAATGGGATTTTTATATTTATTATTATGTTAATTTAATTTTCTTATAAACTCAATTTTCGCTTCACTAGCCATTGGGAATCTTATCTAAGCTGGAAACGCAACTATTTAAATGTTTTTAATTTGAAAATAAATAAAATATATTTATCTCTCCCCCGATAAAGCCCTCTCCCAACACATTTGGAGTCACTTATCTTTAAATGATAGAATTAGGCTTATAAAAGTTAAACTCATATCCTTTTCAAGCTTTGCATTCACTACATTATATTTAGTTGAAACTCTCAATTGGATTGAACTTAATAAGCACCAGAATTATTTATACATTTAAATTAGAGTAACGAAAACTTTATGCCACCATTACCTAAATTTATTGTTCAATGAAGCTTTAGAACCCCTTAAACTTTTCCCTGTTGACTTATCAAGCAAGCTATAATTGGATTGGGGTCATTTCAGAGGTCAGATTTTGAGCTTTACTATAATTTTTTCATCTTGAATTAAGGCTGTAACGAAATTTTTTAATCACGTCTATTTTTTAGGTTTAAATATTTCGCAATATCCCATTGTATGAGGCATAACTATTATGCTTGGTTTGAAAGTGGTAGAGCAGAGCCACCAAGCAGCATTACCTAGTAAGTCCGGAATTGGATCCAGGTTTCTACAATGTTTTATACATCATTTTGTAAACTTTCAGAGATTCCCCGTCTATTACTACTGAAAATACTTAGGCTACTGGAAATATTTCTCAAAGCACTCAATGAAAATAAAAGAGAACAAATCTAAAATTTTATAAAACAAAAATTCTTAGAGTAAAATGCTAATGTCTCAACCTTATTACGCAATCACCGATGCGTAGACGAGAAACGTGCTGAAGTGATGCTATGGCGCATGGGTAGGTACTGGAAATAATTGGCTACTTTCTTCTAGGTGAATTCCAACCGGTGTATTTCCACTGAGATGTAGAGTTAACAGTTGAGAGAGCGCCACCATGAGATTGATCTGAATCTAATTTGATTGTCTTTGAATAGCAAGAAGTTTCTGGCAATAATTAGATTCGGATGGGAACAGGACTGAAGCAAGTGTTATTGTGATGTATGGTGAAAGGTAACTTCAGTTCTTCCAATTTTCATACTTTGTGATAGATCTATGAAGTAGAAAATGCTCCTTCTTCTTTTCTTTAATCAACTTTAGACAATTTTACCCGTAATATACACCAAGCAACGTTAGCATCATTATAATAATAAAAACTACATTTTTATAATAACTTAATTCGATCAAAATCGGGTCCAGACTAAAAACAAAATTTGCTTTTATTTAGGGTGATGTCATTTCGAACCTGAATTATGTTTATTTATTTCAACGAACCACCATTAATGTTATTCTTCTGATTGTTCATCTAACCATCTGACTATATATATTTGCAGTTTTCCTTCTTTAAACAATCATATGTACACCAATTCCAGCTCTACTCAATAATTAAGGCCATCATATCGATGTGGGTGTAAATTCGGAATTGGGCCCAAATTAAATTAATAAGCGTTAAGGCTTAAAATAGCACCCGAAGATTAGATCGAATAAACGATTAACCAAGTTTAGAGTAAATAGGTATTCAATAATTTCGCGTTGATATATTTTTGAACATCCCATGCAAGATATACGATATCTTTTCTTGTAACTACTGTTACGAATTTGTGTAACTATAACTTTCTACTCATCTGCTATTTACTTATCACTAACAGAGTAATCTCAAAGTTTTTATCTATACACACGTTTATAGTTATTTTTGTACTACTTCTAACAATAAAACCATGTGAAAAGATACTTAAACTTTTGGGGATCCAGATTTAGTGGCAGCTGGGCTGTGAAGTCTTGGTTTAAATCCGAAATTTTACTTTATATTCACTTAGAAATATTTGTGTCTTGTGCTGATGCCGGATCAGAACATACAGACAAATATTTCCCGCGGCCTGTCTTTGATTTCGAAATCTACCACGCAGACGCGAAGAGAGCTGGAAAATTATTATTATTTTATATTTTATTAGTTATTTATCATTAACGCTACTAGTTATTTGACTAAATAGAGTTAATGAAACTTAGATTTATTTGTTTAAGTATCTAGAAGAAATATACAAATCTTACTATCAGAACCGAACTACCAAACGATTGTTGATTATAAAGGACTATATTTCCTTGCTCTGAAGTTATAACATTTCCCTAATTTTTAAACAGAGTTTATTATTGTATTTAATTTAATGATACTTGAATAAAAGCTATTCCTATTCAGATACAGTAACCCTAATTTCTATCTCCACGTTTATTGTTACTACAACCAATTAGACAGCGCTTCTCGCTAAGCTGTTTCACCATAACATATTTTTTTCCTTTATTAAGAATGCGTTAGCTCTAAATGATTAATTTATTTACAATAAATTCACTTCCAACTGCATTTAGGTTATTCGTGTATAACTAAATACTTATATACTTAATTAGTATTTTTTTAGTAATCTATTGTGGCGCGTATTATGTAGGTCTTACGGCCGTATGCTTAAATAGAAATGTGTTACTTCACAATTGTATTAGCAGTGCACACCACATGTGGCTTACACATTTTTTTCGTATGCTTAAAGTTGAGAATTGTGTGGCGTAACACTTCCACAATTGTGACATGCGGTGAAGTTGGTAGTACTGTTCGTGATTTGTTTATAATTTTGTTCAGTTCCACGTGATCCGTCAGCGTTGTCAGCAGTCATGGAAATCGAGAAAAAGGTGCCAAGTTCATGTTACTCTTCAAGAAGAGAGCAGGAGTTGTTGGTTGAATTATATGAAGCCAAAAAAACATCCTGGACGATATATATATATATATATATAAATTAACCCACAGGAAAATAAAAAGATAAATCCAAGCACTTTCGAACTATATTTATAAATTCATGTTAAAGGAATAGCATGAAAATGGAGAAGAGAACCTTATATAGGGTACAAAGATATGAAGGGAACGCCCATCACATAGTACAAACCAATGGAAAAACACAAAAAAAAACAGAAAAATACCAAAAAAAGAACAATAGGCAACTAATAACAGACATATGCATCCCTAAAACGATATACACACAACAACGCCGTGTATATGAATGGAAATGGTGAGTGAAAAAACCAAAAACATTTTGAAGGATTATCATTAGAGCGAAAACATTTAGGGATAAGAGTTAATCCACGATGATACCAGAGACACGTAGTAGGGGAGGCAATGCGAATGATATTACACTAATAAAAAGTGAAAACAGGCTGAATTATGAAGTTATTTCATTTAGAACAAGTTTTTTCTAGAACAGGGTTGAGTTTAAATAAGCCAGGGAAACTACTTATATTAGGCAACATGCCAATTAATGAACACTCGATAATATTTCTTTTTGTGAAATCAGCGGAATGATAAAGGAATTTTGCAGAGTTTCAGTGAATATCAATATATATATGTATATATATATATATATATATATATATATATATATATATATATATATATATAATGCAAGAGAAAGAGAAATTGGACGCGAATGAGCAATGAGACAAGGAACAGGAGTTTTTTTTTGTTTTTTTAGAGGCAGAAAACAAATATGGAGAAAGCCCTGTAGTGGTTGTTATCACCCGCAGAACTTGTATTTCTTCTTTCTTTGTATGTGACATGGAGGATTAACCTTTACTTGGTAAGCGGGTAAGAAGATGTGGTATAAAAATTCCTTGGAAGTTCTTAGCTTAGGGAGATTCTGGGTTTGATGGGGGTAACGCTTTGGGCGAAGTAGAGTCATTGTGCTTGGTTAGTTTAACGGTAGAGCATCTGGCCGGCAATCAGCAGAGGCAGGTTCGAGTCCCGACCAGAAATATTTTTTTTTCCCTTTGCGTTATTTCTGTCTTCTCGGTAAAGGATTGCCTTCATTGTGCCGCGCTCTGCTCTCTTTGATTCTAGGTTCTTTAGATGTCCTTTTCTCTTACTTCTAAAAAAACCTCCTGTTTCTTGTCTCATTGCTCATTCGCGTCTAATTTCTCTTTTACTATATTGTTATATAGTCTGCAATACAAGGCTTCTGCACCATTCTTTCTGCCTCAAAATTGTTTAGAAAGGCAGGAAATAAATATGGCGAAAGCCCTGTGGTGGTTGTTATCACCCCCAAAACTTGTATTTACTCTTTCTTTATATATATATATGCACTAATTTACAAGATGCAACCCACAGACATTAGCTGCTAGGAACTGCTATATATGATTTTAACTGCATATTTTATTATTGTCCCAAAACTTAACAAAACATAGCCTAACATATTTAAGCTTTTAACTTAAGCTTTTAAGAAAAATAATTGAATAAATCGGTAAAACTATATAAGTAAACAGTTATTTACCTATTAACCTAATAAGAAAAGAATGTGCTGGAACATTTTGTTGTCTTGTATTCTGATGAGTATATTCACAATGTTTAACGGATATTTGGGCTATCACATTTTACCCATAACAGCATTATTTTTTTAGTTTGAACCATCCACACACTAACTGAATCATATACCATTGGAATCAGAATCTGTGATGCAACGTGCAACTCAATTATAAAATGTGTAACGCAAACTGAACAGGGTCGGAGCGATTCACTTTTCTCTTCACATTTCTCCATATTTGTTCCAATAATGTGAACAACTATGCGGCGAAATTATTTAGCACGTCATAAATGTGCAATCCACTTTTCGTTTAAGCATACTGTTTTGGAGTGGAATGCACTTTGTGCTCTACACATTTGTCTGAGCATACGGCCATTATATTTGTAAATTCATTTGCCGTTATTCCCTCTCTCTTCCTCTCGTCTTGTGACTCATCGACATCTCTGCTGTGATCATGACGCCATTTCTTTCATTCGCACACTAACTCACATCCGAGGCTCTTCCAATCATTCAAGAGAGCTCTAGGTACAAAGTAATTATCCTAACTTTTTTACTAAATTACTTAGACTGCCACTCTAATGGTAGCACTGAATAAGCCCCATTCTAAATTAAGATTTATATCCAAATATTATATAATTGCTAGAGAACATAAGATCATATATCATAGTAAAGTTCAGGAGTTGGAAATAGAAACACGAAATTGGAATGATAATTATTGCAAAGTAAAGTTTTTTATTAATGGTTTAATTAATCACCAATTTGACTGGAACATATGAATATATGCAAATAAAGTATTTTGTATGCTACGAGTTAGTATATTCTATTTACTGTAACGTACGCTGTTGTAATCAACAAATTGAATTTTATAAGCTGCCGAACACGATTAGAGACAAATATTTATTTTTTCAATGGTTGTATGCAAACATGAAGAAGTAAAGAAAGCTGTGGTATTTACAGATGAATAGTGCTCACTTAATATTAGTAGGTGGACAAAATAAGACGGAACGAGGGCATATTTTAATTCCCGAAGATGGAGGTTTTTATTTTTAATATAATATTTTAAAAAGATGACAGAAATCCGGAAGAAAAACCCCAAACCTGGAGAAAATGGACCACCCCTTGAACTTGAAAAGCGGAAGTGTTTGATTGTACACGGAATTACAACGTCTCGCATCAACAAGAAATGGTGCATGGATTACAATTATGGCAAACTGTATGCCTGAGATGCTGAGAGCAGAGTTTTTGGGGTGTGAGCCGTTGTCGTTTCAAATAAAGAAGTAGATCAGGTATTAAATGGTGGAACGATGATTTGATTGGTCTGCCGTCGAGTTAAAGTGGGTGGCAGAGGAAGATTGGCTACTTAAAACAGGCGATGTCACACCTCCCTCTGAGAAGATTCGTTGGCTTTTGTGGTGTCCACAGACTAATTTATGCACTTAAACCTTAAATATTTAAACTCTATTTACTTTGATCCAATCACTTTTTTTTTGTAAATTTCGTTAAATAATTTATTTAAATTTAAACTTTCTAAGGTATAATTTTTTTAATTTTCCATAGCAAACTGTTTGAACAAGAGAAAGATGATTCCTGGTTAGTAAATTAGAATATATGGTGTCATGTTATGCTGATCGATATTCATTCATCCTATTCCACTTATTCTTTTCATATTAAAAGAGATCAATGCGATTCTAAAATGTTTCTTATGAGTGATAATCTTTGGCAAAACTTGTATTATTTTTTATTATGTATTTGACCGCCTCATTTATTCTTATTAATTTCAAACTTAAAATATTTTCTGTATGATTCACGAGATGTCTTACAATAGTGTTTCGCTACCTATTGTGAGGTAAATTTAGCAAATTTTGATTTACTTTATTCTACCATTTCTAACTCTTTCGAGTTTTTATAATATTTTATTCTAGATCTTTGTTTAATTTTCTCTCATTTACCTAATTTTATCTTTGCCGGATATTTACTTTTGGAGAACTACGGCATAGCCCAAGAAAGCAACCTCATATGATTTGAGGGAACGTAAGCCACATCTTGTGTGGTTAGTCTTCGGATGAAATCGATTCCTGTAGAATACAGGTTCTGAGCATACGTTAAGCTATAGGTTCCCACTAAAAAATAATTGCCCTCAAACTTGGTGCAGGTCCGGAATATAACCTTTTCCATATCAGTTATTTATTTGTGGATATCATCATTGCGTGAATCAGTTAATTAGTGGTAGCAGAATTCCCAGGTGTTGGGATTGTGAAACCATTTTGATCCACCCTTAGTTTCGAAAAAATTACCTTGCGTTTTGAGGACATTGTGTATTGAAAAGAAGGACTGATACTGGTTGGAAGAAAGTACCCTAAGCTAGAGTTTTCTATTATTTGATCATTCCTAGTTCAAATCCCGATTTCAGGGTTGTCTGTTAAATACGACAAATATTATTTTATCTTTCTCTGAAGTAATACTGTATTTAAAGTTGAGTACTATCTGATATATTATGCCTTACTTTTCTTTCTCATTGCCCTGAACAAAATAATCTATATTTTTCCACGCCAAAAGAAATAGTGCCATGTTTCTTTGGTTTTACAAGGGTTAAGCAGAGCCAAACCTGAACATACGCTCGACTGAATTTTTCACAACATAGGCATCTCCAGCAATATTTTCTGATATGTTGTGGATTTGCTCCAGAAAAACAGACAAAATTAATGCACAGATGGACAATACATAGGGTGGATAGGTTTCTCGGACAAGGAATCAATTAAGTAGTAGATTTTCAACATTCGAGTTTGCGCCTTCTCTTTTTACTCTATTTACTGACAAAGGTACTTGACAGCACATATTAAGGAATTCCAGGCATGTATCAAAGTAAATGGATCAACTATATGCATTTGTGACATCAGATTTTTCAATGAGCACAAAAACAAAACATTCTTTGGCAAAACCCAATAAGATGTAGCAATGTTATTATCAGACTAGGTTTTTTACTCTCACTTGCGTATAAGCTGGAACAATTGGAAATAGTCTGATAGACGTTAGATTAAAAGGAATCTTGGTTGAATAAAGAATTTGAACTAATGAACTAAAGAAAATTCCTTTTACAGTGGAATTACGAGAATTCCCACATCCCCCGTCGAACGTCATCTTTGGATATCTTCATCGGAAGGTTGGTTCGGATCGTGCCCAACCTGCCTCATTTCGATCATGCCCCACTTGCCTCATCGGATCGTTCCCCACTCACCTCATCGCAAGAAGGTCCTTCCTCGAAGTCACCGACCCGTAAGGCTGAAACTCCCCCTCCATTATTAGTATTGTCAAGTTCCCCCTTTTGACCTGAGCCTAGTAACATTAATCAATTAATTCCATTCGAGGATCGTTCCTCATAATAATTATCAAGAGACTATTTTAATTTAAATAATTTTCTTTTTCCTATTATTATTCTTAATTTGATCTGTGTAAATAAAATTATATTTTGTTATTCCATCTTTAACTAACCTTGTACGATACTCTTAGCCTATTCCAGTCAATCTCACCAAACATTTATGCATTGTGGCTGATTATTAAGGATTTGAAACCCAACACCTCAAGTGTGACCTACTAGTCAGTCGTTAATCCCTGCAAACAGTCCTTCAACGGCTCACGTTGCAGTAGGTGATTACGTCAACTCCCACGTAATATAAGAGTAGTGTATGATATAGAGTGGTTGTGATACGACAATATATTTACAACAAAAGAGGAGTCTAACTGCTTTTTTAACTTCATAAAGTACCTAAAGTAAACAACTGCCACCTCTTCCTGGAATCTCTTTAGAATATCAGCTCTTTGTTCTTTAGGTACGATCCTAAAACTCTGCTGGCTAGACTACTATTAAGATCAAATTTATGCTACACCTGCCACTTTTACATTCTGGACCAGAAAACTTTGAAATAGAATGGAGCCAATCTGAGGAGATTAGACATATCTTCATCAGCAAATGCAGTGGATAGCACCATTAATTAGACAAAAACGACGCCATAAAACATCCCATGACTTCAGGAGGAATCATCAAGGTTACTACAGATGTTTCACGAGTAGTTACCACCAAGAAACTGCTTTTGACTGATATCGACAGCCTACAAAATGTAGTTCATGGGAGTTTGTTAAAATGAAGAGGCTACTGAAGTTTTATACTAATTTATTAATTTATTTGAAGTTAATAATAGAAATTTAATTCACACATCAGTTCTTATCCCCGATGAATATTCAAAACAATTTGATTAATGCTAAGGAGATTAGTACAGAAGATTTCAGAACAATTTTTGATGAACGACTGAATAGAAAATTAAAGGCTTTCAGAGCATCCATCAATTGTCTTAACCTTAAACCATTTTCGGTGGCTGCCAAGTCAGCAAATGTTATATTAGGTCACTCAAAAATCTTTATCACAAATCATCCGAAAAAAATATATATGAAAAAATCCTCTTCTTCACAGTAGACTATATATTTAGCTTTTCAGGGGGCTAAGGTTTTACTTGACTCTAGATCTATGGGCTTTAAGAACTGGGGATGAAACCATCCAAAACAAATAAATTCAAACTGATGCAATTGTAAGAGGGTGTGGAGAATAGAGCCTCCTTGCGGCATGTAGTAGGTTGAAACCACGAGGTCAGGCAAGAGGTCAGTGCATGTGAGCAAGGAGCGGGAGAACAGTCAGAATATGGAACTACTTTCCGCAAAAAGCAAAGATCAGAATCTCAATCAAGCGCTTCTGTCGTCTCCCAGGGTCTTATCAAGAAACCTCTGCGGAAGTGTCTCCCATCGTTCAATCACCGTGTTCGCTCCTGGAAAGATTCCCCGACGCCCCTCCCCCTTAGCGGGGGCAGTAACGGATCTGTTTGTTCCCTATATATTGTTGATCCAATAGGGCATCAAGAGTATAGCCTGCCCCTTACAAAAAAACAAGTAAATCTCCATCGCGCTCCTTTTTCTCGACGAGGGAAAGGAGAGGATTATACCGAAGGATCTGAGCCCATCCTTGGTATTGGTAAATTTCGTATGGCACTAATACTTCCTCCAGTAAGTGTTACTACTAGAGGTTAAACTCCCCGTGGTGCAAGCCCCTTGAATAACCATCCGATCCCCCGTTTCATTTCTTAAAACCTGAAACCCAAGCCAGGATGAGACGAATCATCTGTGGCTATTCTGGCCGTCCTTCCTTTCAGTGTTTGTACAGAGGCTCGTATCGCCTCTCGCCCCTCCCCCTTGCGTAAAGTAGCTCTGAGTAGCTCTGATGCTTTTGGTCTTTGCATACATAGAGTATCTATTGCCATTATTTCATTTAATCTATTTATTTGGAATAACTGTATATATGAAATTTTATTTTTGTACCTACATTTTAATTTGCCCCAAAGCTGGAGCCTTCATTAGAGAATATCGGCCAACTGCACTCAATCTTTGGAATTTAAAATCCTTCGCACTCGTCCCTCTCCCACTTACTTCTATCCCCCATCTCTGTCGTAACCAGAGTAGAATCAAGTTCACACGTTGACCTTGAGCGACCACGCCTACTGGGTAGAAGTGATGTATATGTCCAGGTAATTCTACGACATAATATATATATATATATTAACCGGCGTCAGGTTTTGAGGGTCTTAAAAAGTTCCTTTTATAGTCTTTTAAAGGTTTTGAGGCTGAGGGCTTGACTATTGAGAAGGTAAGGAGAAATATTTTTGCAAACTCTTTTCCCATTTTTTTGTGTGTATCCGATATTATACCTACCGTGTGTAAGATTTGAGACCGTGCTTATCATTTATTTTCTCCCAGCAAAACTTTACCCTGTTCCTATCAAGAAAGGCTCAGTCTAGTTTTTTTCTCGGTATTGTGAGCAAAGTTAAAGACCCTCACGTTAATTCAGGTATTTCCGAGTGCCCAAAAGGAAATTATTAATTGCGACAATCCCGTTACGTTTGTATTTGAAAAAGTTTAATTCAAATTGACGATCATCATGTCTTCATTAGACCAATTTAAGCTACAAGGTGAATCTTTTGGTTTATCTGGATAGGAGCTTTTTTTCCTATATACAAGAAGGAGAGAGCCCAGAGAGCAGAAAAAGGGACATAGAATAACGAAAAAAGAAAGATAAGAACGTGAGTGAGAGAAAGAAAGAGAAGAATGAGAGAGGGAGAGAGAAAGATAAGAACGAGAGAGAAGAAAGATAAAAACGAGAGAGATTGGAAAGAAAAGAAAGAGAACACATCTCACAACATCAACTGAAAATGACTAGAGCGACGACCGAAACGATCGCCATCAACTCGCGGATGGACGTCACACAAACTACGTGTTTGAAGATCCTCCTTTACAAGGAAGGAGATTTTGGGTATTATTTGACGCATTTTGAAAAGATCTTTGAAATAGACTACTGGGACATTAAAGCGGATTGTGTTGCTAAAGTCCAGCCATTGTTTTGTTCTAAACTGCGATATATTTTTATATCCCTTTCGCCAGGGCAACGATCGATTATTCGACGTTGAAATCGGAATGTTAGCCGTGTATAAAATGACGCCCGATTACTACCGCGGTAAATTTTGTCACGCTCATATAGAACCTAACAAAACTTTTAGACATTTTGGGTGTACGCTTCAGATACTTTTCAATTTCTGGCTCGATTCTTCAAAAGTTTCCCACGAGTATGAGCGTTAGTCGACTTCATTCTAAAGGACCAGCTTATGGCTTTGCTTTCCTAGGATATTCGATCTCTTGTGAAAAACTACAGGTTTTTCACCTCCAAGAAATGCATTAGAGAAGCCGATGTATTCACTACAAACAACAATTGATACCCTAAGGAAGGAAGAATGTCTGTTCCATAGTCCCCCAAAGGTAAAAGTGGCCCCCAAAAATTTACACCCGGTGACCATAGTTAGTTTTTCAAAATAACTGGCCACTCCAAGCCCATAAATTTTTCGTAATCTAAACACCGTGACGTGAAGCCATTCTCATCAAATCCTCCTTTGTGATACTTGCCCAGGAGGCCAATCATATGTTTCTCCTGCGGAATTGAATGACATATTAGGTCAAACTTCCCTCAAGACTCCCAATTTTGTTCTAGTTCTCTCGATCAAGTGCACCAAATGTGTGCTTCCCCCTCGCCACCACCGTCGCAAGTTGAATCGCTTCCTTCTCCGTCTGCTTCTCCTGTCACTGGCCATAAGGTTAACTTCTTGTTTGAGAAGAGCTCCCCAAGAAGCTTAAAGTTTGAGATCGGATCAGTAAACGGCTGCTGGGTCTCCACCCTTGTTCGGGATACAGAGTGTACATGTATTATGGTGTCGGACAAGCTGCTTCCCCCGATTGCTCCCAACCATGATATGTTTGCGGTAGTACATCACTACTTTGGGAGTGAAAATCCATTACCCATCGTGAATTGCTATATTGAATGCCCGTATTATACTGGCTGGGCCGTAGTGGTAGCAGCCCCAATGAAGCTCTGCGCTGTTCTGGTTGGACAGTGCCCGCAGGTTACTTGCACCCCTGTAGTTCAACCCAATCTCAGGCATTCCCAGACTAAAAAGGAAGCAGAGGCAGCCGTTCCCCTTGAAACCCTCTGCGCCTCTGAGTTTAACGTCATTCTGAACAGTGAATTCGCTAAAGAGAAAAAGGACGTGATTCCCTCCGCCGCCTCTGGCCCAAAGCTCGTAATAAGATTCAGGATTCCACCCGTGGAAATACAGTTGCTCCCTACGTCGGAAGAAAGACCTCCTGTACCGCGCCTGATCGGAAGGAAATAGCTCCGAGGCCCATGCATTATACATCCCCCGTTCGCAAGGCCCCCTCATATTAAAAGGGCTCATGATAGTCTTTTCTCTGGGCATTTCACCCATACTAAAACGGCTAAGAGAATTTTTAAGTATTTTTATAGGCCGAGTGATGCAGATGACATCCTTAAGTATTGCCGTTCGTGTAATATGTCAAAGGATAGCCGAAAAAGGAAGCGTTAGACCCGCTCCGCCACAGAAGGGACCCATCACACCTGAACCCTTCGCCCGTGTGGCAATCGACCGGATGGCCCGTCGAAACTACGAGGTCAGGCTGGAGGTCGAGCCATGTGACCGAAGACCGTGAGAACACTCAGAATATGGAACTGCTTTCCGCGATAAGCGAGGGACTGGAATCTCAAACGCGCGCTTCTGTCGTCTCCCAGGGTGTTATCAAGAAACCCCCGCAGGAGTTATTCTCATCCCTCAAGCGCCGTGTTGATTCGTGGAGAGATTTCCCTACGCCCCTCTCTTGGCGGGGCCAGTAACGGATCTTGCTGTTCCCTATATATTGTTGATCCCAATAAGTCATAGATAGTATAGGCATGCCTCTTACAACGAAACACGTCATTCTCATCGCGCTACATTTCCTCTATAAGTCGAAGGCTAGAATTATACCGATGAATCTGAGCCCCAGTCAATTGACCCATCCTTGATTTTGGTATATTTCGTTTGGTATGAATACTCGCTCCAGTTAGGGTTACTACTTGAGGTTAAACTCCTCGTAATTAAAGCCCCTTGAACATTGGATGCGCAATAACGAAAGAATGTATCACGATAACCGATACATCGATAAAGATAACCTTATCAGTAATAACCAATAATCGATAAGTGGCGATAAATTTATCGCCCGATAAGGTGATAACCGATAAATCGAGAAATTAAAAATTATAATACAATATTGATTATTGACTATATATATCGTTATTTTATAATACAATAATGATAATATTAGAAAACTGTTTCTTGGTTTTTTACCTGATGAGGCTTTCATTCATCTTCTTCTAGGTTTCGAGGATCTTCCTCCCAGCTAGGACCTACCTATTTCTGCCTGCAAGGCACGCACCGCTCGCCACTATGCTATTCAGTAACCAAAAACTGAAACTATCGATTATCGCTAGTTTGGAACCCAAAGTATCGGCGATACCGATGAATCGATAACGCGGGAAAAATATCAGATAACCGATAACCCGATATCTTTATCGCGATAAATTATAGCGATAATTCATCGCCATATCGCCCACCTATGCCCTTGAATAACCATCCGATCCCCGATTTTATCTCTTAAAGCCTCGAACCCATACCGGGCTATTGCGGCCAGTTCTCCCTGTGTGTGTTTGTACAGAGGCTCGTATCGCTTCTCGACCCAACTTCCGTAGAGCCCGATCTGAGTAGCTCTGATACGTTCGGTCCTTGGATACGTAGAGTATCTATTGCCCTTATTTCACTTAATCTATTTATTAAATTTTATATAGTTCATTTTTGTACATCCTTTTTATATGCCTTATATCCGGAGTAATTATCAGTGAATATCAGCCAGCTGCACTCAATCTTTGGAATTTAAAATCCTTTGCATTCATTCCCCTCCCGTCTCACTTCTATCCTCCATCTCTGTCACAAGAGAGTAGAAACAAGGTCATGCGTTGATCTTGAGCGACTACGCCTATTGGTTAGAAGTGACGTATATGTCAGGATCATTCTACAACAGATGGGAAAGGACAAAAAAGAACAACTCCCGAAAAATGGAAATGCCTTGTTTCAAGAACTTCGACGTGAAAACTGAAAAATAACGATGGAATCAGGTCAAATATATTTTCTTTTCTCTCTTTTTTGTTGTATAGAAATTCCCTTCACTGTAATATTGATTGTGTTTTCTGTGTTAAAGCATACTCGAATACAGTCACACAAGACTTTGCAGGTAGTACTTGTGCGAGAATTCTTTAAAAATGGATCAATGGAAATATAGATTTGGCCTTGGCAAAATGAACGTAACGATCGGCCGCATCGGATAAGACTATCGAGTGGGTTCGCAGAATAATCTTAGGAACCCCCAAGAAAGAATTGTGAAAGCAAATAAATTTTTATATTACTCAACACTAAAGCTTCTTCAGTTTCTTTCCAATACTATGGGTTTTTAGATAATTACATACATCACAAATGATATCCAATATTTAGAAACAACCTGTAACCTACTTTTGCAGCCACTACACCTACCTACAGAGTATTGATCTTTTACGACATTTTCTTGAGATGCTGAGGAACTTGGTTCAACTTCTTAAGAGCCAAAATCGAGAATCGTCCCTCACTAACTGTACGATGCATCTCAAAGTTCAAGTTATTGTAAAATAATTGTACCATTCTCATATGCTGAAATTTTAATTCTTTTCCTTATTTTTGCACTGAAAATTAGACAACTTTGGTTTATTAGTGTAATAAGGTATAAATAAAACTTTTAGATGTATACAAGGTTTAAGAAAAATAAATGTAGTCTTCTTCGTGATGTTTTTGAAGTCACTGGCTGTGATACGAAGAGTGAACTTGTCAAAAAGAAAAATATTACCAGCAGTAAAACCCTGGCCCCTTTTCTTGAGTTGGGCGACATGTTTGAACCACTTGGAAGCGCCCTCAATATTCGGCACTATGAATTTAGTCGATTTGAACAATATAAATGTTTGTTAGAGAGTGTCCTCCGTTGAAAGACCATACTTTTCACATGGCGATTTTGAACTCAACACAGAACAATTCTGACAAGTTAGGGTCGAGTGGACAGAGATGAGCCTCCTGCCAATAAGTATGACACCTTGAAAAGTAACATCAAAAGAGCCGATTTTCATGCTTTTATCAGCAACTTGGCAGCCACCACCTACTAGAAAATTCCAGCACCAGTAATTACTGTTTGGAAGAGGCAGATAGAAAAATAGTGTTTAAATGGAATGAAGATGCCGTCTTATCGAACGAGCTGGTGAGGGTGTCGAATGAAGAGCTAGATACGACAGATGAGAGTATGAATTGTGAAAGGTATTGAACATATTTTTTAAGAGTAAATTTACTGAAGATTGAGTACAGAGGCGGTAAACTCACTAACATTAATTTTATCCTCTGTTATCATTCTTCATAATAATCTATGTATTGCTTGTTATAAATGAAATCTATCTTAAAACGTGCCATTTACATAAATACATGTAAGAATTTTCTAAATGATAATGAAAATCGTTTTACCATCAGGGAGAGCAAAATTTCAATTATTTTATGCAATTTATCTAGTCAAAACTTACATATTTACACTTAAAAAAATAATAGCATACTGTTGCATTAGCATACCTCAAAACATAATGAAATATGGATCTTATTTTTACTTTTCAAAAAATATAGAAGCATGGATCATTTATTTATTTTTGATTCTTGCCTAATATTTTAGAAATGAAAAGACTTTTTGTGATTATTTTGAAGGGAAATCCTCAATATTTTGCTTTGGTTGCCAAAGACAGGAACTTTCGTATTGCGGAAAAACACATTAAAACTCAAAAGAGAAAGAAGAAGAGAAAAATCGCTCATACTATAATTCCAGCGAAGGGAATGTTTTGGGTCTTAGTCAAAAGACTGACGACAATACCTAGTATAACGTTGAGCAACAGTTACTGCCACGAAAATATTTTGTATCCTTCGTGATAAAGCCTTAATAGTAGAATGAAGATAGCAATACATATTTCAATTGGCATCTAAAAGCCGCTCTTTGTAAATATAGATGTTAAAATGTTTCAGCCCTATGTATGGAGAGAAATGGCAGCAAAGGGAATTAAGTACATCTTATATGAGCTACAAAAATTTAATTACGTATTTTATGATATTAAATATTAATTTTCGATGAAATAAATGGCTCCATTGGATTTATCGTACTTTAAACCATATAAAGCCATAAAATACCTATTCATATTTTGATCCTAATTTTGACGAAATACAGGGTGCCCTCCATAAAATGGGCCTACAGACACTTTTTGTGATACATCCTTCATTCATTCACTAATCACCCTTACTTTGCATGACATGACAGAAGCAACGCATGTAAAAACAACTAAATCTCATTGGGAACTCCAGCAAAGAATATACTGCGTCACACATTACTACATGACAGGCTCGTTCAAGAAAGTGCTGGACACTTTCGTGCATTAGCTCGAATGTGAAAAAAAACCTCCAAGAGCAGAATTCAGGACTAGATGGACCACTTAAAGCACTATGGGACAGTGGAGAAGCTCAATGCAGCCAATAACAACCGTCCAAGCCCCTCAGGAAGCCCCAGGAAGCGTACAGCTGAGCTGGTCGAGAGCGTGAGAGAGTAGGTGCAGCAGAGTCCAAACGCTCTGTGCGCAAGCGAAGTCAATCCCTCGGTATATCCCGTGAAACTTGCAGGAAAGTGCTAGTAATGAATGTAGAGATATACCCATACAGAATACAGAAGAAGCAGACAATTACACCCTCAGACAAGCAGCAGATAAAGGCTATGGCAGTCAAGATACTGGAGAAGATTCAGGAGACCCAACTTTCGTTATCTTCATTTGACACTCAGAGGAATCCCATTTCCATCTTGAATGGAAGGTAAACTCGAAGACAAATGTCTTTTGGGGGACCTGCAGACCAAATGAGGTATACACCAAGCCCCTACACTCCCATAAGTGCACGGTATGGACTGAAATCTCAGCCAGAAGCATCATCGGACTATTTTTTTTCTAGTAATCTGGCGCGACAGTGACAGTTACCAACAAGCGTTATGTTGAGGTCCTCAAAACCTTCAAGAGAGAGAGCTGTAGACCCTGTTCGGGTTGCTTATGGGGAAGTTCTGGTTCCAGCTCTCATACATTAAATCTGTCCCGAGATTGGCTAAAAGAGAACTTTGGTGGCCCTGTGATCAGTCTTAAAACTGATTTCGAGTCGGTACCTCAAAGCACTGACCTTACCCCCTCAGATTTAAAGACAAACTCGACTGAAGGAGACCCATGACCATTACGCAACTCGAGGAAGCCATCAGAAAGTCGATCAGAACCATTACTCGGTCGGTTTGTAAGGACGCCATGGACAACTTTGAGCTACACTTCAATAAATTCACCAAGCTAAATGGAAGTCATCTCGGACACCTGATCTAGAATAAAGGAGAAAAGTCCAAAGACTCTCATGTTTTAATGTGATGTTTTTAAACACAATAAACTAGTTGTCACCAAAGTTTCATTCAATCCTTGAAGAAAATTAAGAAATATGGACTATCGAAATTTCCGGCCAGTTTTTTGGGGGTCACCCTGTATAAACTGCCCCCGAAAAAATTCTAAAATAAATTTCGTGGTATTTTATGGCGTTTTAAACCGATACAATCAGTAGATTTCAGAGAGAAAACTAGCAGATTCTGAATCTATACATTCCAAAATATAGCAAAATGGCTGACAGCAAATTCCCAAGAAAGTGGGTCGGGGATGATTTTATAGCTCAGGCTACGGTCTACCATGGACTAAGAAAGATATTATGGATAAAGCAAATTTAGGAACAAACATATATCTGCTAAATATACATAAATAAGAAACTCCTACGAAGAATTTTTGTAAGAGTGTACTTCTTGATAGAGGAAAGGGCGTTAATTGAAATAACTTTATTTGTTTGGTATTTCATATTATTTTCCCATCAAAGGGGTAAAATATTTTTAAATTCAAAGCTATAACTGAGATACTAAAGTGAAGAAAAAGGAAACCACTGTGTCAACTATTGAGAAAACAAAGTATTCAATAAAATTAAATTATATTCAACTCCCATCCTTTTCCCGCAAACAGGTAATTGAATAGGAAATCACAAAAATCTTAAGCCCCCCTTTAGCGATAAAATTATAATTAAATTTTATATGGAAATTTAATTAAAAATATAACAAAATTAGAGGAGTAAACTAAAAATTGCGTCTCAGTTAAAAAAAGAAATATAAATGATAAACTATGGAATCATAGGACTTAGGTTGAGGAAAGTGTACCCGTAATCATAGGCAAGAATTCCGTTAACTAAAACAAATAAGAAAATAGGAAACGTGACATACAATCAAGTAAATTCAATGGGTTTCTTCCTTATTTGTTTTTGTCTTTCGGAATTAACTGTTCACATTAGATAAGAAATCCGAACCATATGTTCGTCTTGCATTCGCTAAGTGGTTCTTTTAACTAAGTTATAATTTTCTTTATCGATTTTAAAAAAGGTTTTCTTTTCCCTAACTTATGTTAGTGAACTGTTTCTCTTTTTATTATTTTGGTTATATCCAACTTTATTGCATTTGTGTACTAATCTTCGAAACAGAATACGTCACACATAATATGGTCCAGAAATAATGAATGACAAACTAGATTTTAGGTTGAAATTAATCAAACATAGGGGCATCCTAAACTGTGTAAATCCGGGTCTGAATCTATTAGAATCTATTAAAATCGTATCCATCCACATTTGTTTTTTTAACACTTAAATCGCACAAGGTAACAATCTAACTTAATTTCTTGGTTTACACATTGTACATTTTTTCGCTTACTCAAATTTAAAAAAATTAAAGTTGTATTTTTGCTCTGTGCTTCCTTAAGTTCTTTATTTTTAGTCAAATTACTTATTTTGAAATATATTGGATAAACAATGGTTATAAATTTAAGGTAAAAGATAAGAAATATTTGTTATTTTTTTTTTTTATTCAGCATAGCATTTATTAATTACACGCTATTTAGTAAAATACTAAGCAATTCTAACATATTAACAAAATATTCAAACATTTGTGAAAACACGCATTAACATCATACACATTTATAAATAATAAAAGTTTGATTATGTTTGTTAATTCTAAAAATCAATGAGGGGTATATATATATATATATATATATATATATATATATATATATATATATATATATATTTATATATATATATATATATATATATAATATATATATATATATATATATACTATATATATATATATATATATATATATATATATATATATATATATATATATATACACACAAATGGAAAAGCTGGACATCCCTTCTTTGAGCGACCGAGTGGTTGGTGTGCAAACTAGCACGCATCCACCCCAACTTAAACGCTTGATATCATTATGTGTGAAGAAGTGATAAACAGGAACAAGAAAGTAGAGATCCCACTGGAGGTGGTGACCCCGAGAAAATCAAAGAGAAAAAATATTGCCCTACAAGGACTCGAACCTTAGATCTCTTATTATCTAGATGCTGAAGATCGTGGTTATTTTTTATGGAAAGGTCCAGAAAACATAATGTTTGAACTCTCAAAAGTCTCTTCATATACCCACTACGGATCTGGTTTGCATGGAATGAACCCTTCACCAAAATAGTTGTGACTACACACTGAAGTAAAACTTAAACATATGAATAAATTTATATAGGTTGTAAATAAAATATAACAGAAAATTAAAATCTATGTTTTTTGAAAATACTTGTTTAAGTCCTTGTATGTTACTCAGATTATTCCTGGAAAATTTCCTTTGATAGTGTACAAATTTACTTTTATAGAACAGCGACTAAAATGTTATGAAGAAAGTAATGAGCATTTGAATAATTAATGCGTCCAAAAGTATAATATTTTTACATCTTTCAGTTTCCTCGCAAAGTTTAGTAATGCATATATAACAAACCGGTGTTATGTGTAGTATAGATTGCTCCCGATGGTATTGCTAATTGCGAATTAATAAGAAAATCTAGAAAAGTTACGGTTAACTATTTTTCAAAAAATAGTGTCATTTGTGGCAGAATAAAGATGCATGAGGAGCCAAAGGGTGGTCTCACATTACAACGATGTCGATGAAAGATCGATTTGTGACAACAGCCGATATTTCACTTCGAATGGCCGATAGCATGAAACTGAAGATGTCTCACCTCATTTGAGTGAGTTGGGACTTATAGCACATACCACCGCCCAGAAACTACTAATAAGTAAAGAGTAGAGCGGCTAAGTTGTCTTTCGCAACTGAGCATCTCCTATAAAGCTGAAAGATGTGATGTCTTTAAAGCGTTGTAGAAAGCTAACTTATTCCCATATATTTGGAATCAAAAGTTACGAGTAACAAAGCTGTAATATTTAATCCTGGGTAAATTTAGAAAACAGTTTAATTTGGATGCTTCATAATTATGTTGGCAGTCTGTCTGATCGTCTTTTTACCATACCAATAAACTATGCGGTATTTAATAATCTGCTTTAAAAATTTGTGATCTCTTCTCTTCACATGTTACCCAGTTTTTCTGCAAAGAAGTTGAAGCAGTTGTTTGATGAAAAAATATATCGACGCGTGAACTGGCCTTCACTGAGCTCTAATTTAAACCGAATAGAAAACATATAAAAGATACTCTGTGTGAAATATTGGACTCGAAACCCTGCGAGTGTTGAAGCTCTCTGGCTAATAGTGTAAAAGGAATGGAAAAAAGGACTAAACAAAAAATCATTTTGGGTAGGTCCTTCGACGGAAGATGTGCTTCAAGAGTCTCCATAATTCCTATAAAATAATTTGTTCACTTATCTATGAGATATCTAAAGTGTGGTTGAAAAGTCTTGTCACACCTTACTTTTCTATTGTATATAATTTTTTAATATTATATCTCAAGTGACCGAAAGTCTTGTCACCGCCTGTTAATATTGTTTTAATTTTCTATTTGAAACAGGGAACGCCTAAACTTTGAAAGACAGCCTGATTACAACTATATGGGTACATAATCGTCTGCATTCGTATGCGACATGACTTCACTGCAAAGTTTGGTATACCTGCCCCAGTACATGTGTTCGATATTATTATAATGTTCTTTTATTGTTCTTATTACTTTATGGGTTGGGGTTATAAGAGTTTCTGATCACCGGATAAGTTATGGATCCCTTTATGCACATTCTTCTCTAGTTTTGAATTTTTCCGTGGTTCAAAAACCTAATGCCTCATAAATTTTAGGGGCCGCTGTCCCTATTGGATGAAATTTGGACACTAACAGCTGCAAATTTTTAGGAATTTGCTATATAATTTGTAAACAAATCAAACTAATCTTTTGGACGGTAAAGTTTTAAAAGTTACGGAATTAAATTATTTAAATTCTGTTTTGTAATGTTGCAATATAATGAAGACTACGAAAATATTAATAAGTGTAGCTGTTCTATAAAAGCTTATAATAAAATTTAATTCCATATCTACTCTAGAATTGACTTTAATAAGAGATAAGTTAATTGACAACGAATAAAGTTATAATTACAGTAAATTAAAGTCTTGTCGTTGTGGTGTAAAGTAACGCGAAGAAACTATACTTATTATTGCTAATCATCGCAAAGGACCACAAATGAATAAGAGTGAATGAAATATTGTCTCATTAGCCAATGAGTAAATTATAGAAAGGGAATGCAATACCTGACGCTATTGATACCGTCAGGAGAGTCAGGACTCTTAAGGAACCTTCCACTAATCATGCTCGAGAGGTCTAGTGCGCCCATTACTTATGCTATTCAGCGAATTTGATCTTCCTTCGTTAATCTTAGTCGTCTTGTGGGGTTATATAGGTTTGAATTGTGTCACTTTTCCTCCAAATTCTGTTATTTTTTCTACTAAAGTGTCCTACTCATTTCCACATCAGAATTGTATATATTTTGCAACATTTCACTCATATTTATGTTCTTATACCCGAATCTATTTCTTTGGTGTGTGGTTTTATTCTGACATGTACTTATCCATATTTCTTGGCTTCTTCCATTTATATTTCCTCTTTTTGAGTTTACAAACTAAGTTTCACTTCCATCTATTAGGTTAATTTGATCATGGTGTTGTGCGTTCATGCATGGAGGCATGTTGCTTCTGACGAGTTTTCTAAGCTTTGCAAACTCTCTTTAGCTTACTTTCACTCTTCTCCGTTTTCCTCTCGGGTGCACTTTCAAGAGTCACAAACTGCTCGAAAATATGATTGTAGACCTTAATTGTTTATTTTACTGCAAAAAATTGATCATTATTTCGTCTTTGAAACCATAATTTCCTTTCCAAATTTAGAGTTGAAGTAATTATTTTATCATTCAGTGCATCTAAAAATCTCCTAAAAATCTCCCGAAACTCCGCTGTAAGATATTCTGGTGTGATATGATTTCCTTGCCTTAATTAATCCTTTCCTTATTTGGATTTGGTAATGACCGAATTGAAGATTTATGACGAGGTTACAAAACTATTTATAGAAGAAACATTTGGAAATGTCATGCAGAGAGGAGCGACATAGTTTAGTTGTTATTTGTTATAATAGTTTAAGCGCTATAAGAATACCATATTTTATAGTTACTTTTAAACTCTGCCTGTATCGGTAGATAATTGCAGTCGTTTGTATTTTTATTCGATATTTTATAACTGTTTTAACATCCTAAAATATTACTGATAAGAAACTGACTATTCTACAGGGTGTCCACAAAGTCCGGGTACATAGGAATTTCAATATTTTATTTATTTATGTTATTTTCCTCCCCAGATCGAATGATGGCTCTGTCTAAAGAAGAAAGAATCGAGTTGGTACTCTTAAGTGGATGAGAAGGATGGTCTTATCGCAAAATTGGCGAGGAATTTAACCTACGACACCCTGATCGGCAACCTATTTATTTTACTGCCATCAGGAAATTAGTCACGAAGTTTAAAGAAACAGGCAGTGTCTTGGACAAACCCCGTTCCGGGCGACCAAAGACTTCAGACGAAACAAAAGAGGTTGTCATGGCCAAGATTGCTGCTAGCCCAAAGAAATCACTTGTTCGGACATCCATGGAGTTGGGTGTTCCAAGGTCAACTATCCACAACATCCTGGTTTCAGCACGACGGAGCCCCTGCCCATTTTGCTACAAATGTTAGAGATTGGCTGAATGGCACTTTTCCTCACTGGATTAAAAGAAGAGGTCATGTCGAGTGGTCCCCTCGTTCACCAGACCTTTCTCCCCTTGATTTCTTTTTCTGGGGTATGTTAAAAGACAAAATTTACTCAATGAAGATTGCAAATCTAAACAACTTGAGAAAACGCATTATCAGTCAGTGTGCTGAAATCGGGGGCAATGTACAACTTTTCAATCAAGTTCACCAGAATTTAGCAAGGCGCATCGAATTATGCATTGCAAATAATGGAAATCATATTGAAAATATAATTTCTTAACATTATAATTAAATAAAATTGTTTTGTTCTAAAGGTATGTATTTATCCCCTATGTACCCAGACATTGTGGACACCCTGTAAATGTCTTTAGGCTTACATTTAGACTATTTCAAAGAAACTAACAGATGCAGTGAACGATGCCATTGAAATCCTTCTTTCATGTAAAAGTTTTGTAAATGAGTAGCTATTTCTTCAGCAAAACGTTCATCACTATGCTTCCTAAAACGTTTTGATCATATCTTTCTCTAGATTTACCATATTTTATGCTATTATGTTAGTGCAAAACTTCCTACTTGTCTACCAATTTGACCTGACACAAATTCAATTATGTGTTCACATCTGACTTATTCATTGTAGTTGGTATAATATGGTTCCTAATTGAATTCTTGCTTTGTTCTATATGATTTTGTTCCTCTATTTATTCTTTTTCTGTTTTCATTTGTTGTATTTCACTTGAAAGTCGTTTTTATCTACTTATGTGATTTGCTTTGTTATAGTTATTGCCATTTTAATTTCTCCCTATTTTTCTTTGAGATGCGTATTTATTAGGCTTGTTGAGTGAAATATATTCGATTTTTAGTCGCGTGTGAGTCTAGTCGTGGGCAATTCTACATCTCACTATGTTGGTCAATCGGTTCCCGTTTTGCTTTTTTTGTTTTAGTAATAACATTGTAACTATTCGGCTGATTATAATGAAATTTGAAACCCTTATTTTGTTTCATATTCCCATTCGAATGATATAATAGCCAAAGTTCTCTCAAGATTAGGCCGAGAATTTTCGAAAGTTTTGAAGGTCGCAAGGTGATAAATCAGAATAAGTGAGAGCACGCGAGTTTTTAGCCACAGACCTTTTTTGTAAACTTGGATCCACTCCTTTTTTACTCTTCCCTACTTTCGAATTAGATATTTTCGTTGTTATTTTACATTTTGCTGATTGTTAAATGGTTTCTGGTATATTATTCTTGCACTTTTCTAAATGACAATTTTGTCACATGATCATTAAGTTTATTAATTCGTTTCTTAGTATAATTTACTGGTATATTTAATGAGTTATCTTTACCTTTGCCTCACTTGGTTTAGATATATTTTTTTTATCTTGCTCGTTAGTTTATTGTGGTTCCCATCTGTGTTGGTTGTGAAAGCCAGCATTACCTCAAGTAAATTTTTCCTATTATTGAATTTGCAATCATCTCATTGTTTTTGTTTGGTCTTTTCATTATAATACTCTATTTTGTCTATCTCACTGGGAAAACGAGTTCATTATATATGGTTTGCCTATATTAAAAATTAGTTCTATATTTATTCGTTAAATTTTCAAGTCTAATGAGAATGTTTCTACCGATCAACTATTCTGTTTTGTTTTCAAATTTCACCACAAAAGCTTCCTCTGAGTGTGATATTATAGTGCATAGGCTTGAATTACTTGAAAGAAATAGCATTAAGTACGATTACTTTTGGGATATAGCAATATATTATGTATTTACTTGTCCTATGTGATGGTGTAAGATGAATTTGACGCTAATAGTATAGGTAATATTTTATAATTTTATTGTTCATATATGTTCCTTCTTACTTGCCTGATCAGCAATGTTTAATTCTTTCCTCTTATTTTCTTATTTACGTTCGTAGAGCTTATGATCTTTTAAGAAATCTTAAGTATATTGGGCAAAGAAAGTCATCAACCGCTGGCAGCGCTTTCTTTATTTCTGGGATTATAAATTACTCTCTGGTGGGAAGAATCTCTTCGTGTGCAGAGATTCAGTGATTTGTGTCATCAAGGAGAAAATGACCCGGAAAACGTATTTGTTGGCTCATTTCAACTGGTGTGAGAATCGCTCCTCGGAGACAGGAGGATATCCAATAATGCAACCCCGATTCGCCATTAGAGAATGCCCCTCCTATGGGTTGTCTCACAAACTGTATAAATAGAATTCCGTCTAAATGGAGAAGAAAAAGTACCAAAATTCTACATTTTATTGAAAAAAATTCTTTCAATTTCCAGTAAAATAGTAAAGAATATTTTAAATTTGCCTTGGATAATATCCAAGGGTTATTTCTCATAACCGCGGATGAAAAAAGGTATATATTTGAAGATGGGATACGTCTTAAACTAGAAAACGGTAACATAACTTTCAGTGCTATCGTATATGTGACAACAATATCTTAAGTGCTAATGATGGTATTACGAATTTATTATGATAATGAGACGAATGTAGGTTGCATATCCTTTAGTAATGATACCGACATTTCGAGATATTGGTATCGGATAAAAAATGTTATACATGGATAGTAATGATGCATGGGTATACAGAGTTATGCAAGGAAATGGAAGGCCTTCTGATAAACACTACCAGGAAAACTTTCACGTTGCAACGGATATTGATGAAACACCGATTTGACACAGAGGCTCGTATTTATCGTCAACTTACTGAGAACCTGAACCTGGATGCGGCTCCCCAGCCTGGTTAAGGTTGTTTTAATTCGGGCTTATTGCAAAATACCCTGCTAAGAAATAACTCTTCAGCATATCATGTGGAGTGCTGCCAGGTTAGAAAGAGTGTTTTTTCAGTGAAGAAAACATACTGAATTGTTTCGGATTGGATTGGAAACTGTAACTAATGTGGTGTAGAAGGTGGCAGCTTAAATGTGTGAGGCAGCTTTTTAAGGGGCCAATTATGCCCCTTGTTCTATTTACACATAAGCTACACTAAATAATATTTATTATTACTTTATTCAATTATCTCCGAAATATTTATATTGTTTATTAGTTATGGGTACATTTATCATCATTTTTCTCCTCGTTTGTACGCATCCCTTATTCAAATAACTGTTACTTTCCTCCAAACCTTTTTTTCCGCTGTTCCATTAAATGAAAAGTGTGTAAGATCAGATTTCACAGAACATAACTATCACTAGTTTGAGCTGTCATTGCACCCATTCTCAACTGTCTAATCAAATATGAAGCTAGCACAATCCAGTATATAGAGGCAAGTTAAAAGACGAAACAAAAAGAAATTCGAGAAAACAAAAGGGAAAAAACAAAGATTTTATGCGGCTCTGAAACGAATTAAAAGACTAAACCAAATGAAACTAGCAGAGGCAAAACAGGAAAGAATCAATAAAAATATTAGGCATGGAGCCGGAGCAAAGATTGAACATAATGGAATCAAAAGAAACACACAGAGAAAAATAGTTATTAGCGTGAAATCGGGAGCAAAGATGCTAAGATGGTTCGGGCGGTTTATAAATAGGTTTGGCAACATAAGTCGAAATATATTTGTTAAATTTGTATTGCTCTTGCGATAAATGGAAATTATCGACTTTGATAGATATTGATTCAGCTATTTTCCTTATAATATAATCGTTTGATTTAAAAATAATTTTGGAATGATTTTAGCTTAGATTTATCTGAAAATATGGCATTCATTTTTGCCTATGTATTCAAAATTATTTAGAAAAACAACATCTCTTTCCTTATCAGGTTGGAAATTAAACTTCTGCTTGATAAACTTGATCATATCGACTATTTCTTTTCCTTTGAAAAGTTGCTTGCGAATTAAAAGACCTGTTACTCTCCGGCAAATTCCAGGATTTTCGAATAACACTCATATTTTGTGCAGGAATTTCGCCATCTTTCGCGTGAATTCAAATTATCTTCGCCTTTTCTGTGCCGAAATTATTTGGATATCCTCAAAGGTTAGGTAAAAGAGACGAGATATTAAATACTAAGCCAGATAAGGGGAGAGGTGTTGTTTTAGAACCCCAAAAATTTCATAGGAAATTACATCTTTATTAAATAAATCCGTTTTCCATAGAAATTTTAAGATCATTTTTAAAAAATAAAAATCCCTTAGGAAAATATTTCAGTTGTAAGAAGAGAATTCTGCTAGATGCAAAGTGGATCTTTATATAAGAATTTAATTTCCCCAGAAGTAATCTCGGGAAACGCTGCTCATATATATATATATGAATGCAATGTCCGGCAGGAAAAAATGAAAAGGTGTTTCCAAGTACTTTCGAACTTTATTAAGTTCCTTATGAAGGATAACATTTCTGTTGCTTTTAAATATGTTACGACCATTAAGAATTTATTAGTACGTATTAATTGTTATAGTTTGGGAGGAGGGGGAGTTTATTCAGTTAAGTGTTCTGCTTGTCTAGGGAAATATTACGGACAAACAGGTAAACAACTTTCTGTTCGCATAAATCAACATAAATATAATCTCCGAAGAGGGAAAGATAACAGTGCTTTCTTTGTCCATATGTCAGATAAGAACCATCTAATTAACTGGAACTCGGCAAAATTTATTTATCGTTCCAATGACCCTATAAAAAGGAATATCATTGAATTGGCTTTTATAAGCCAATGTAATAATGTTAACCTTTCCCCTGGCTTATATAAAATAGATGCTATAATTAAAAGATTCATACTCAAAGAAATTAGTTTTGTCTTTCGTTCCTAGTTGTTGTTTTTTTATATACATTCTTTAGTTATGTGGCTCCTATTTTATTTTAAATTTTTATTATTATTTTTTAATTTTTAATTGTTACTGCTCTGTTTTGTACATTGTATTTTTCCCCCCTTTTGCTCATCGTGTCTTATAATCTCCCTCGTTAGGCTATCTCCATTTCTTTGAATCTGTTACCCTTTCCTTCGACTTAGTTTCACCTTACTACCTGCTTCGTGTAGTTCTTAATGTGTTTCTTTACCTTCCCCCTTCCCTCTTCCTCATTGGTGATTCCTTGTTTTTGAGGCGGTCTTTCATATTTTTCTTCCGTATATATACCTCTAATATAATACTATTTCTTGTAGTTATCATTGATAAGGAACTTAATAAAGTTCGAAAGTACTTGGAAACACCTTTTCATTTTTTCCTGCCGGATATTGCATTCATCTGCTACCCTCACGTGATACTTTGTGAGTTTTTCATTTCATATATATATATAAGGGTCTTTAAAATGTTCAAAGAAACGAATATTACAAGAAAAAGGGATATTCACTGAAAATATTCAGCACGTTAATTTAAACTTCTATTTATGTGTTTTTAGCTACGGGTACTGAAAATTACTTTGCTTCACTTGAAATGACATTGCACCCCTTTAGATTTGGACCCCGGAGTGTTAGCATCAATTATTTCAAATTTGAAGAAAGGCCACACATTAAATTTCTGGTCAAGTTTGATTCGCGCAAGAGTTAGAATATTTAAACAGTAATAAAACGATATTGAGACACTTCCACCTAAACGCCAACTGTTCAGAAATGGCGAAAGCTCCTTACAGGTGGAAGAAAACATTTGCCAAGGCAGACCGTCAACATCAGTAAGGGAAGAGAACATTAATCTTTTGCGGACTTAAATTGAAGAACACCGTCAATTAACTGTAATTGCTAGCACTCACATTAAATATATCGACATGTTCAGTTTATTACATCTTGACCAAAGTACTGAAGTTCGATGGTTGCCAAAATTTTAACAGAAAATCAGGGGGAGAAGAGAGTTACTCTTTCACTAAAGATTTTAAAGAAGTTGAATGAATGTCTGGAGGATTATTTGCAAAAGATTAAAACTTGATTTACCACAAATAAACCTCATCTAAATATAAGGAATTCGAAAGAAGTTGGGACAGAATACAAAATTAATTTTCTCGAAGTGATCGTACACAAGGATGAGGTAAAATTAAAAACTTCCATCTTTTATATTTAAAATATCAATTATAAAAACAAAAGTATTTAGAGCCTTCAGAATTTACTCAGATTGGACGGAGTTTTACAAGGAAATGATTTTTCTGAGAACTTATATTTGCATTTCTAAACAAGGTTATATTTTCCTGCACTCATATACACCACTTTAACTTAATATTTATTAATAATATTTTGGGGGGTTCTTCCAATGTTTAGATCTTCTGTTCTATATGAATTCAAGTGTGCGAGTGGCTACAATGCCTGCTGGGCAGTCTAGAATAGCTTATATCTTAAACATAGGGTTAACAAACATCCTTGATTATCACATAGAAATTAAAGATCCTTAACTGCATTCGAATTCCTCAGGATACGAAATTATGCCAAAATACCGTTGACCATACTTCATCGAAAAATTTCCAGTAACTCGGGTTCGTTAAAACCATTTATTATAATTCTTACATTTGCTTTATATAAATAGAAACAAACTAGCACTTAAAGAGACAATTTCCTTATTTCCTGGAGTTGGTCACTGGGAGGGCCAACGTGTGCCACAAGGCAGGAGACCAAGACTTCTCTGTCAGGCAATTTATTTGATCGTATCACTCTAAACATCCCAACTACCAAGACCTCACTCTCTTGTGTTATTATATGCGGGCCATTGTTGAGAGAGAGACCAACAACTTCTCTTTCGGCAGCAATATAGAGCTTAGATCGAGGATCAACAGTTTTCACCCAGTTAAAAAATACAACAATCGATAAGGACAATATCTTTCATAATGAAGTTACCTGCCTAGAAATTTTCTAATAGCAAAATATAGAAATTATAGAGAAGTTATTTTATACATAAAAACGACTTATTGGCGATAATCAAAGATATCTTTATAAATAGTGCGTCTGAGATTTTAGCTATTCATTTGCGATAAATCCCACTAAGGCAGTAAGGCAAATGAAGATTTTTATATAATAATAATAATAATAATAATAATAATAATAAAAGGTAATTATAATGCGCCGTTCTGGGTTGTGAGCCTCAAGGTTTAGCGCCTTGTAGGTGATGAGAAGAATTTTATAGTGGGTACGGAAGCGAATAGGTAACCAGTGTAGCTCCTGTAACAGAGGCATCGAAGGAGAGCACCAGGGAGGGTGAAGGAGGAGCCGAGCAGCATAGTTTCGAAATTAGTTGTAGGGGGCGAAGCGACGAAGAAGGGAGTTTCACTAGAAGAGAATTGCAGTAGTCTAAACGTGAGGTGACGAAGGCATGAATAACAGTCTTTAGGTTTCGTCGATCAAAATGGGATCGAACATGTTAGAAGTTGCGGAGGAAACTGAGAGAAGACTTACAGATACGATGGATGTGCGCTTTTAACGAGAGTTGCTACTGGAAAATAACACCAAGATTACTTACGGTAACAAAGAAGGCGACATTGGTTTCCCCACGGTTAAGAAAGGGGAAGAGAGCTTTATATTTCTCCACCATCGAAGCGGTACCAACAAGAAGAACTTCAGTTTTATCGTAATTAAGTTTGAGAAAGTTGGCAGATAGCCATTCGTTTATGGAGAAATGGTTGAAAGGAGTTTAGGAATTGATTGAGAGAAGGACATAGGGGTTGAGGAAAGGTATATCTGAGTGTCATCAGCTTCGAGGTGGAAGGACAAGCCCAAATCGCGAAGTAGGGAGCCAACAAGAGAAAGTAAGTAGATGTGAAAAAGGAGGGGACGAAGGAATGAGCCCTGAGATACCCCAAAATGAATGGGCGCAGGCTATGAGGAGAGGTTATCGAGCGCGACCGACTCAGTGCGGAAGGAGAGGTATGAGCGGAATCAATCAAGTGCAGTGCCCGAGAGACCAAGGAAAGTGGCCTTAATTAGATAGAATTTAGCGGTCATATTTGGTTAATTTAATTTTCCCAACGTAGATATTTGTCACTTTTATATCAAAATCTGAAGCACTCAATATTGTGAAATTGATAACCAACTGACAAGTAGGAATAAAGTTTCAAGCTAGTATTTATCTTCCTTTAAGTAATAGATCATTTGTTACGGTGTGAAACGTTAGTCTCAAAGAAGATTTCTGTTCAGGACGAACCTGATCAAAATCTTTTAAATATAACATTGGAAGAAAATGCAATTGTACCTGTTGAACAATCGGCTTATACTCTATATATAATCAATTTATTTCTTGATGATCGTCATTTAACACTAGAACGCCCACTAAATTTTTTTCCTTGACCGCCCAAGGGGGTTAAAATGACCCCTTGTCAAGTTTTTCATATAATAATCAATAATTTAATTAAGTGTATGTTTATTTGATTCAACAAAAGGAAATAAATATATTTTTATCACCAAAGATATTTTTATCAGAATAACATAAATGAAATAACAACTCAAAAAACATTTTTTCTTAAAATTGCTATGAAATAAGTTGTCGTATCTAAACATACAAACCATGTTTTTTTATGATATTTATTGGCAAAGAGTACACAAATATGTACTTTACTTTTGCAATACACTTCGCGCACAACATCTTTTTGCATTTTGTGCACCTTAATTTAGTCTTATTCTCCTTACATTGTTAACGAACTTGACACTCGCGGAAACAAGTACCGACTGTTTCTACTTCCTCTGAATTAGAATCATCGCTATAATTTGATAGCTGCTTTGTAGATTGGTTATTTTTTAAATATTCTTTTCATCTTTCTTCCGTTAGCTTTTGCTTAAACTTCTTCTTTGAAATCCTTTGCCTAGTAAAAGCTCGATAGGTGATTACAGCATTGATACAGGCCATATCAAGAACGTTGTAAAAGTGAGGATTGGCCCCCGCCTTGACGATGCCTTGACTGAGTATTTTCGCGCCATTTGATCTAGAACATCTACGCCACATTTAGTCTTAATGTAATAAGACACCGTTTCAGGCGTTTTCTTCTTATTTCTCATTGCCCTCAATTCTTACACTCGTATGGATTCTACTTATGAGCAGTATATTTTGGGTTTTCTTCCTATGATATACCGTAAGAGATATATTACGGCGTTTTAGAAATGATGTGTCATATAGGGGCTGGGAGGTGTTCTTCACTTAATATGGAATTTCTCTATTGGCCCTTTTCATTGTTCTAACACGGCGTCATTGCTAAATTCCCGGATGTAAAGAAATTATCAGTTATTACATTTCTTCCAGTATTTAGATATGGCTCCATGAGTTTTAATAAGACGGATTCCGAAACACGTATGTTTTCCTGGCAAAATTCATCCGTGCCTAAATAAGGGAAGCCATTTAGCATGTACTTCAAATCAGTAAGCCAAAATATTTTCCAATATTTGTCTGGCTTTGATGACATGAACTGTGTAAATGGGCATCAAGCTTTGCTTGGGAAAAGTTGCTTATCGATCGTTATATTGGATGATGGCTTATAACAAATGGAGCAATGAATTTATTTCATGTTTCAGAAAGAAGGGCAAATTATCCGCCTGCAAGCGTTGCGATCTTGTTGATTTATAATCAAATTAATAAATCTCATAATTACACAGAGACGATTACGAGACAAAGTTTGTCGGCAAAATGGTAGCATCCAAGGTTCGGACCATAGAGAGCGAAGATCGATATTTCGTGAGCTGCTAACTCCACGTGCATATAAAATTGCAATGGAGGCATGTAGTTCAGAAAGTGAGAACGACCATGTTTGATTCTGAAGTACTCGTTCAGCTTCCGCTTCGGCTTCGGTACATTTCTTTATGTGAAGGAGAATAGAATAAACAATATAGAGCTTCCAAGCCGATGCAGCACTATCACCAGCGATGTTTCTCTTCACATGTAGTGTTGAGCCTGGTATTTCTTTCACTACATTGTGCTGAGGCCACCTACCTCGTGTAATATTATTGGAGCTAGCACATTCCCACACGGTCTCGTTACGAGCTATTTGTTAATTACACTGGCCTGCGTTTCAAAACCTTTTTCAAAGGTCAAGGGTTTTCCAACTGATTTAAGTTCCTTTTTGCGTGCTGAATTCAAAAATATCATTCATTTTCTTTGGTCAGATCTGTTTTTTTTATTACAGCATATTTTTCCCAAATGGTACTATCATTCAAGCGTATACAGGCTCTTTTTTGCCACAGCTGGTCATGGGTTAGCTTAAATAACTAGTTATTTTTTTTCTTTTCAGGTCTAGTTGTGCAGTACGATGGATCGGAAGTATGATAACCATCCTAACAAATTTTATTTCATCTGCGGACACGTGGTTCTTCTAGACCGTCAAGCAAAAATCACGGACCTTGTGAAGAAGGCTTATTACGCTTAATTTGGAGTCAAACTAGGGGACCAGGATAAGGCATTTGCTTCCTATATTTGCTGTAAAACATGTGTGAAGAACTTACGTGATTGCAGGAATAGGAAAAGAAAGAATATGCCATTTGTTGTCCCAATGTTGTGGAGGGAAGGGAAAGATCACGTTACTGAGTGCTACATCTGCATAACAAATTTAAAAGGCATCAATCGCAAGAAAAAGCACCATGTTCAATACCCTAATGTTCTTTCTGCCATAAAGCCAATCCCCCATGGACTAGATGTTCCTGTTCCTGGGTCGGATATCATCTTGGAATCTAGTTCTGATTCCAAATCTAATGACATGACGATACAGGTGACTGTGGTGCATACGAGCCAGAAAGAGGACGACCTATACGTGCCATTGACCCAAGTCGAACTCAACGACTTGACACGAGACCTGAACCTATCTAAGGAGTCTGCACAGCTGCTGGGACTTCGTCCTCGAGAGAAACATCTACTTGCCCCAGGAACAACGTTCTATTGGTATCGGGAACGCGAGATCAAATTCAGAAAATTCTTTTTGTTCGATGAATCGCCTTCACTGATCTACTGTAAAAATATTGTGAATTGATGAAATTAATGCGTATAAAGTATGTTGCCATGGAATGGAGACTTTTTATTGACTTATCTAACAGAAATCTCAAGGCTTTCTTCTGAATAACGGAAATAAGGTTTCATCAATCCCTGTTGGACACTCGGCTGAAATGAAAGAATTCCTCAACAGCATGAAACGTCTGTTGTCTGCTCTCAATTACCAGGAACATAAATGGTTGATTTGTGGAGATCTTAGAGTTGTTGGACTCGTCCTAGGACTCCAAGGTGGGTACACAAAATATCCATGCTTTTTGTGCTTGTAAGATAGTCGGGCTGACGACCAGCATAATGTCAGACAAGAATGGCTATCAGTCAAAGGATTAGAATCCGAATCACACAATGCTCTGTCCCACCCTCTGGTTTAACCGAGCAAGGTGTTACTTTCACCCTACATATAAAACTTAGCCTAATGAAGAACTTTGTAAAAGCACTGGACAGGAAAGGTTGAGGATTTGCCTTCCTCCTCCACAAGTTCAAACAAATCAGCATGAGGAAGCTTAAGGCAGGTATATTTGATAGTCCTCAGATAAGAAAACTCATAAAAGATTCTAGTTTTGATGATTCATTAAATACTACTGAACTCTCTGCCTGGCATTTCCCTAAGTTAGTCATTGCAAACTTCCTTGGTAACCATACAAATCCTCAGTACCAGAAGATGGTTGATGACTTAATGGAAAAGTTCCGCAAACTTGGTGCGCGTATGTCAGTGAAAATGCACTTTCTTCGGTCCCATCTGGACTATTTTCTAAAAAATCGTGTCATGGAGGAACGCTATCAAGACCAATGTGATGTGAACTTACCGGCTGACAAATGTTGATGCCTTAAGAGGGATGTAGTGTCTGCTCGGCACGATCGGAGGTCAGTGAAGAGACCATTCATCCATGAGTAGCTTATTGTGTGCATTGTACTATTCATGATATCTATTAAAAATATTCTGTAAGCCTTTTGTGAGTAAATCCGTCCAATATTTGCTATTATGTGTTTGATTTACAACAAATATTTTGAAATATAGGAGTTTTTGGTATGTGCTCATATTTCAAAAACCTGACCTGATTTGGTAAAATGAGCATTATTTACAGATTCAGTGCAAAAAACTGATCTAAAATAAGGTAGTATATATTTAGCCTTGCAAACAACGCAGACCAGTGTTATTTTCTGATTCTAAGTCACTTGTATGAGTACGTACTCGTTTTACAGTTGCATCACCTTTAAGTTTACCTTTCTGTTTTCCAACATTCGCACTGCCTTATGAAACTATACACATGGGTATATATTATTAGAGTGCATATGTAAAATATATAGATTAAAATGTATAAATATTATTCCCTATCACAAATATTTATATGATTGGAGTGGGATTTTTTAATCCAAAACAAAAGTGGTAAAATAATGGAGGCTTACTATATATATATATATATATATATATATATATATATATATATATATATATATATATATATATATATATATAATATAATATATATATATATATATATATATATATATATATATATATATATAATATATATATATATATATATATATATATATATATATATATATATATATATATATATATATATATATATATATTTAATTTTCCGGAAGTTTCGGTCATTGACGATGACCATCATCAGCGAATTCTTATAACGGTTAAGCTGGGAGTAATATTCAGTATCGGATATGCTTGACGATTCGAGAATGAAAACTTTATTACATAAATACTGTAAATTTAGATGTTCCACGAATGGTCAAAATGATCCCATGAGCATCGCAAATATAAAGGTGTATTATTCGTACGACACTATGTGAATTTTAAAAAAATATATACGAATTAAATAGGCTTAAAAAAAAATTCAAAGACTGACGGAGGTTTGAAGGAAAAATTTACCATGAGAAGTGGTTTTGAATTTGTAAAAGGGTCAAAATGACCTCTCTGGGCGTTCTAGTTTTAAGAGATATGGCAATAGATTCCTCACAACCCCTCTTAGACTTACACTTGGAACAAATATTCATTTATTAACCTCTTATTTTTCAAAAAAAGAGTTAACCATTTTTGAGTAAGACCGTTACATGAAAAGATAAATTAGTTATGTAGAATAATAGTAAACATTCTAAACAAGGGATTAGTTCTGGGGAAAAGCAATTGCCCATCAGAGAACAAAGGCCTCATCCACAGAGGTTTCCAATGTGGAAAAGCAATTGCCCATCAGAGAACAAAGGCCTCATCCACAGAGGTTTCCAATGTGCGTTTGTTTGAATCTGAATCTCATGTCCAATTTAAACTTGCTGACTAAATCAAACTATCAACTAAGGGTTTCTTTCCCTCAGTTGCACCTTTTACATGTATAATAAAATTCAGATATCTCGAACATAACCCTTTTTTTCTAAAGACTCATGGGAGGGGAGTCGACAGCCCCAAATTAGGAAAGGATTTCCTCTTCGAGTGTGTTGGGATTTTAAATGGTGAGAGTGAATTAATCGTTGGCCGGTATTGGTACTATTTAATTAGGCTCTGGTGGTTGGAAGATTTAAACAGAAAAAAACAAAATAAATCTTTTAATCTAATACAAACAACAATAGATATTTACAGAATAATATACAGGCAATTCAGTTAAGACCATTTACTAAATGGAAGAAATTGAAATGACAAGTAAGACTCCTATTAGCCGTACTAGGCTCAATAAGTACACTACGTACCGGAGCGAAAGCGGGAGGCGACTAAGAGGTGAGTCTTAGCCGTACCACGCTCAATAATTGTTACACTAATTACCAGAGAGGGACCGGGAGTAGATCATGAGGTGAGTCGCTCCGTCGGAGAGCGTCACGCCTCTTCGACGATGAAAGAAAATGAAAGACTTGAGATTTACTGGAGAAGACTAGGAGTATGGGTACTCGGAGGAAGATATTTCTTCGAGGAAGCGGGGTAGAGCGCAATATTCCAAACGTAGTCTTCCTCGTTCCGAATATGGATTCCTGCTGGTAGACCGAATAGCATCGGGGTTGTCGCTAGAGGTTTGAGCGTCGTCGATGAATGATTCCAAAGACCTCTTATGATGCCTGCCGCGTGAATACCTTTTGTATTGCGTTGGCTTGCTTAATTGGAAGCAATGCCGTAAGTTCTAATGTTTGCCGACGGAAGCGTTATTGGTTCGGTCCCACAGCCTCGATTGCAGGAATCGGCGGTAAGGGTCAAAACACCATAAACGGGATGGGGTTCTGGCTCGTTCTCGCTCTGGAAGTTTGCCGACGATCTGGAAGCAGGGCACCTTCGCTCGAAATCCTTTCCTCATGAATCAATTATACAGGCTCGCTCTTTCTTCCCTCATTTTCTAAAAACATGCATCACTTGAAAAAAAAGTGTGAGCTCATATCACAATAAGTGGCATACAAAACTTAACCAATGTCAATTGAAGACTAGTGACTCTTCCTCTATGCTCAACCAATTTAGCTCAGTCAAATCAGATGTCAAATCAACCTTAATTAAACAACTATTTTATCAAAGTAAAAAGAATTTTATAAATATGTTATTGAATAGTTGTAGAAATTTTGTGACTAACTCTAAAACAGGTAGAAATTATGTAATTTATTAAATTAATAAATAAATGCATACCTAATGATGAGAAACTTATAACAAGGTCTGCTGACCAAAGTAGCGTGCACTTACTTATTTTGATTCATGACCTTATGACCTTTAAAACTTTCAATAATTCCCGGAATAACCTTAGGAGAACCTTGGCAATTATATCATTTGAAAGAGAATGTAAAATGACATAGGGGTTTCAGATTTCGATAGAATCAGCAGAATAGTTATTACTTTATTTCCGGATAATTCTCTGAGTAACCTTTGGAGGACTTTGGCAATTATATCATTCAAAGCAGAATACAAAACAACATAAGGGATTTAAATTTCGCTAGAATCGCCAGAACAATTACAATGTTATTACTAAAACAAAAACAAAAACGGGAAACCGACGGACCGACCGACCGACATAGTGAGATATAGAGTCGCACGTGACTAAGCGAACGCCACTACAACTGCCGCTTTACTTATGAGCTCAACCAATAATTTAACAAAGAATTAGAAAAGCTTGTCGAGAATGTCATTGAAAGCAAGCTAAATTTGTTTTAAAGTGTACACGATAAATATTATTTAAACCAGCCTAGAGTTGATCTTTGGACCTTAGCTGGTACATAATTCTGTCAGACAACACACCGACTACTCTGCTCTTAAAATAAATAATCTATAATATAATTTCACTAATGAAACTCTCTTGTAAATTTTTAGAAGGGTGAAGGGGTTACCGTATCGAGGATTAAGATGGAGAGTCTTTATTTTTGATGGGGGAACTCGCCAGACTAGTTTTTCTCTATCCTTCGAGGGGTAACCGGTCATAGATTTTACCTCTTTGGGAGCAGAGGAGCACACCATATCTGAAGACCTTCTTTTTTGCACTTACTTAATGTGTAGGCTGGAGGCAAAGGACTGATGGTCTTAATGACTAGGAACGGACTCGTGACGCTAATGAATAATTCTGAGTTCCTCTGTGTGTGTGGAGAATGTTTTAACTCGTCTATTTATACTCACTCTAATTAAGGGGGTGTGACTACATTTTTCTTAATGTACGAGTAGAAGCGAAGCGGAGCTTAAGGTGTGAGAAGTATGTTCGTGCGTATTTTGTTAAGATTGCTGGGCAGACTCAAAAGAATGTGTACGTGTTCAGTGTGGCCATGTGGGTATTACATTCGATCGCCTTATTGTAGCTTTATCAAACCGGTAACAATATCTAGTGAAAAGAAAGTTCATTTTATCGTTTCGAAGTTTACCCACCTGCCTTCATTATCTTGCATCGAGACCTTTTCGTCTAGCAGCTGTTTTCTCGCGAGTGTGTTTGTGTGTTCGCATGTTTGAGTGTTTCGCTCTATTCTACAACATTGTTCATTGCTACTACATGGCATGTTTTTTCAGTAGTTAATATGTATGCCCAATTTCAAGATTACATAAGTGAATAGAGCCGTATTCATCTTGCAATTCGGGCGTCACTAGACTTACGATTGGGATTTAAAATTATATATATATATATATATAAATTTATATATATATATATATATATATATATATATATACATATATATATATATATATATATATATATACTTCGCTTTATTCTACTTTAGTTCATTACTGCTACATGGTATATTATTCTGTGATTAATACCTGTGCCCAATTCCATCATTTATAGGTCCAACAAGGTGTAGTTCCTCTTTAAGACTACTCTACTCTGCAATTCGGGCGTCGCTACAAATTAACCCCGTAGACAGAATGCACTTTTAGGATAATTGTGCGCCGCTATTCTAGAATCAATTGCTCGATAAAGCATTTTTCTTTAGATATTCGACTAAAGACTTCACTTTTATTAACCCTTCAACTCTACTCGACTCGCTATTTTATGCAACTTATTAACTTTAATTTCTGTTTTTCTGCACCTATCCTGCGCAAGCTTTATTTCCTAAAGGTTCACGCATAGTAACAGTAAGGCTTAAAAATCAGTTCAATAGATTTTCAATTTATTCTAGGACATTGGACTACTATGACGCGAAGAGAACTAACAAAACAAATGCTGAAGATACCACTTTAACTCCTGATGTTTTTATCAACTAACCAATTTTATTCACATTAATGCTATACGAGGGGCAGTCAATAAGTTTAACGAATCGGTAGGATAAAACAGAGGAAGAAGGATGGCTGTTTGCGGTGGTTATAGGACAAATTATGACAAGTCAGGACCTGCAGCCGCACGCTCCTGCCTTGTTTATTTAAGAAGCAGTAGCTGATCACAGATCGTCAGTCACAAATCTTTAAACATAGAGAAGATTAAGCACCGCGCAGTGATAAAATATTTGACCAAGGAAGGCAACAATGCAAAAATGTTCCATGAACACATGGTTGCAGTGTACACGGACACCGCGCCTTCCTATGCAACCATTGCTCGCTGGAATAGGGAGTTCCACCATGCTCTTGAGTCCCTTGAAGATGACCCCCGTCCAGGAGGCCCTAGAAACCTGACGCCTCATGATCGTCTTCAACGTCTTCAACGTTTGGAGGGGCTGCTGCTCCTTTACAACCAAGACCCGGCGGGATTCGAGTCACGCAGAGTGTATAGGGTGATGAAACGTGGGTCCATCACTGGGATCCACTAGCGACTACATTTTATTCCGGCAGGTCAAGGCTGCACTGCGTGGACGCCGGTTTAGGGTCGAAGAAGATGTCCAGCTCGCTGTTCAGGAGTGGATTGAACAGAAGTCGGGAGATTTCTGGTTGTCGGGAATTCAAAGCATCAGGGGCAAGTGGCGCAAGTGCATTGAAGTCGAGGGTAGTTATATTGAAAAATAATAAAACACTTTTCCTCATATCTCGTTTCCTTATATCCGAATTGCAAAACTTATTGACGAACCCTCGTTGCTGGGAGATAAAATAATGGTTAAAGGAGTAAAAGAAGGTAAATATAATAGACTCTTCCTATCTTCGTCAAAGAGTGAAGGAAATAATTCAGTTAAACGGGTCGTAAAAATCGCACCGCAATTTGATTTAAATTTTGGTTGCTCTCGAGAACTCCCTGAAATTCATTTATTTTATATTGGGAAAGGTATTAATATCATTCTAAAACGCAATTTGGCAAACATAAACTAATTTTAAATGAATTTTTCTAACCAATTTAATGGGGTTGATATTTTTTACTACAAAGGACAAAAATTCAAATAAAAAAATGCATGTTAAACTAATATATTTTTTGAGATTCAAAATTACTTAGCTAAGTTTATTTACATATGCATGTAATCCGGTCTTAATATTCTGAGATGTATGGTTCATAGAATTTCCAGGGATATGGTTACCATTTTCCTTTATGATTAGAGATATTAGGACTTAAGGAACCTGATTTTTTCTTATTTCAAATGTTTTTGTCGCCATTCCTCATTTATCTGTCTCCTGATTTTAAACTCAGAGAAGGATTGCAGGGTTTCATCTAATTCCGCTGCATCCAAGAAGGAAATAAGATGAGATTATCGGAACCCTTTGTGATACCGAACCTAAACTTTAGAAACAATTATATTCTGCTAAGAATGTGGCATATCACACAAGATAACCAGCAATTATGGAGGAAATAGGAACCCTGGACATGATTAATTATCCATCAAGGGCCATCTTATTAGTATATTCTTTACACGAAGATGTGAAAGGCAAATGGAGCTTAACTTTATGTCCGACTAGTATATGCTATTACAAAAAAAATGCAATTTTCTAGAGTTGATATCATATTATATGAAGACATTTTTCTTTATAAAAATCTATTAAAAGATACAGATATTTTAGAGAAACAGGGAGTATTAGAGAACTGCTGTGTAAGGACATCAACATTTTCTTTGAAATTTATCTTTGGGATTAACATTAAAATGCAAATATAAGAAACGCTTAATCGAGATGAGTTTTCTTTTGCTTTCAATCTGTTCCTCCTCGCATTACAAGATATAAAGCTCGAAATGAGTTGAGTCCTCTGGAGAACATTCTTTTCAAATATATAGTTCAAATTCAATTTTATATTTTGTTATCGTTGCTCACAAGTGTTTTACTAAAGTGTATAGGTTCTACTAAATTTATCCGTTGATTATAAAGTTCAGATACTCTGCTAACGGTTCAAGTCATCGGCTTCTCTGATGCAGAAAGTTATCGTTTATTATTTTCTAGGGGGAGAAAATAATATTCCATATAGAAAATCTACGTTCGTAAAATAGTGTCACCATTATTTTGTATAATTAAAGGCCAAAGCTTTCAATTATATATATCGTATCTTTTTCTCATGTCGAAACTGTTTGTATCGTTGTTTATCATTTTATTACAATTTATCATGAAATCGATAGATAATAATGTTTGCAGATCTAATATCTATAAATAACCTCTCATTATTGCGACAAATCTTTTTTAATTATTAAATAACGCCTCTTATTTAAGGCTAGATATTATTTCCCTATTAAATATTTATAACCAGGTATGTTAAATTAGCAAATAGGGTTTCTATTAGAACTTTCTATCCATCTCTTTGAATTGCGCTAATGTCGAAATCTAGCAACTTACTAAACATCGTATAATTCATCGATCTTTTGATTAGGGCGTTTGTATCAATTTATTGCAAATTACGAGTATGATTTCTTGAACTATAGCTAGTCCATCCTATGTACTCTCCAGCCTATGATAAAGCCTTGTTGGAAAATTAATCAAGAATCATTCAACACGTTGAATAGAAAATAAGAAATGTGGCACGCAAATAGTTTTAAATATTTACTTTTATCTTGTTGTAAGATATCCTAATTATACATTAATTGTCTAGGAGGAGCCCCTTTTGAGACCTCCTAAATGCGTCGCTCCTGGCTGCCGACCGCATGCCGAACAGTCCTATTGAATATGCTGATCAGCCAAGAAACCAATTTCTACCGCAATTTCGAATGACACTTTTAGGTATCCACTTCAAAACGCAGTACCTGAAATTTCTCTTTGAGAAAAATAATTTTAACCTCTATATCCCCACGTAATACGAACCCAAAGATGCTGTCAGTTATTCTAATTAATAAAGTTTCTCTGTTCACATTACCCCAAAATTTAGGTGCCAACAATCTGAAAAATAACATTGTCATGAGTAAATATATATGTTAGTTTGTCCTAGGCATACGCGATGGCTTCTTATTAATATAAAGGAATGAGTAATGACGCGCAAATACGCATTACCAGATTAACCCGTGGTGTAACTGATTGTTGCCGTGAAAGTAATGAAAGTAATGTAATGCTTTGATAAGGTTACTTTTGGTGTTAAAATCAATTGATATACAAAGAAAGAAAGTCTGCAAACATGGACTAGTAGAGAAAACACAATAGAACAAATTAAGAACCAAAGGAAATAACAACTAAAATCAAAATACATGTAGGTATAAAAAAACGCGTGAAAAATAAAGAAATCTAAGTTTGTTTTAAGTGTAAATGTGTTAGAACAAAGCACATTCTAGAAAAATAAAAGTGATGTACTTGAGATACAATTAAATTCTAGTCTTCGTTTCATCACGATGATACAAATTTTAATAACCTCAATAAGTAAATTAAAAAAATACTTTCGAAAAGATATCCAGCCTTTGATGGTAAAAAACACTACATAACAAAACTAAATCGAACACAATTATTATAAAGTTCTTTAGAATGCGAGCATACAGCTAGCTATCCGGAAAGTAAACAATTCACTGCCTGAATAATAAGCCTCTTTTCTTTTCTGTTGACGAGTTTTGGAAGAAACCAATTAATCCTTCAACATCAATGTGTTTTATTTTAAGATTTTTTTTGTAATTGCAGTATGGAATTAGTCGGGATAGATGTACTGATATTCCTTTGATTTTGTGACAAGAAAGAATAAATTTATCTTATAGCTCATCACTATCAAAGTAAAGAAAGAGTTATTTAGGATTGAAAGAAAAATATTGAAATATTAAATTTGGTTGTATTTATTACTTAGTTACAGATATTTTTGAAATTACAGAATAGCGTGAGACAATTGATAAACTTTTAGGTAGGTTTATACGTTACATTGATATAAAATGTGTGTGGGACGCAAACTGCCACCTTTCCAAAATTACTTGATCAATGCACACAGCATACCCGTGCGATCAAAGAAACATTTAGGTGAGCATTCTACTCCCGCTTGGAATGTAAGAGAGTGTAGCGATATCTTTCTTTCTATGTGCACTAAAAGCAAATTGCACTATTAAAGTAATCCTATCGAAAGCAAGGAATACCTTTGACTCCTCAAATTTTGGTAGAAATAAAATTGGCTTGTAGACAGCCAATTAGGATCAGCTCAGCTGAGAGAAGATTAATTTTATCTATCCTAAACTCGTAGAGACGACTAATCATCCCCTAGATGCCTTTCCATCTCTTGCATGTTTCCATTAAAATGGTCTCCGGCTAATCATGCCACTCCACTCAACATACCCTTGCCGTATTTCGAGGCCTAATTTTTCTATTGATTTGCAAGTTATTTTACTTAACTTTCACTTAACTTCAACGAATTCAAAGAAGATTTATTCACTCTGGGGGTTAACAAACTTGAACATACAACCAAAATTATTATTATTAATTCACATTTATTTAAACTGTTTTGCCAGTGATAAAGGTGAAGCGAATAAATTCAGTGCAATAAATTTACTAAATTATCAATCATACTTAAATAATAATTTTAAACTAAATTATTTTCTCTAAAAAAATTAGTTGTGGCCACAAAAACCTGCATCACACTCTGGTTCCCGCATACCAATGGTGCCTAAAACTTTACTTCCAGAAGAAGCCACATGTCTTTGGCTGACTATGTTAAAAAATTTAGGATTTCTTGGCTTTATTTTTTTGTAATTCTTTGTTGATTTACCCTACACTCTAAACTCAACACGTTTTCGAGAAACGAATAATTACTGCCATGGAGCTACCAATTATTTTATCTCTTTTTCTTGCGAGCAAATCTGAGATAAGGATATGACAATGCGAAGCCATTATTGAGATGGATGAAGCTGTTGGCAATAAAACGAATTACGCTGACACGATTTCCTATTTACCAAACTCAGCTGCTGTGATTATGCGAGATTTAATTATATCCTATCTAGTTAGTTTACGAAACGAGGCTCGCAAGCAGACGGTAATAAGGGGAATAGCCAACCCCAGGTTTACCGTGTATGGCAGCTCTTGGCCCAGGATAAATTTCCTGTTTGGTTATCCGGCAGGTTCCTGCATGTAATGAGGTCCTTCTCTAATTCACTTATCCCTTTAATCGGCCACGATCGCATCCGGGAGCTATTCTTGCATGGCATACTATCTACCACCAGCATCCTCTAAGAACAAGTCTCAACAGGGTCCCACGGCCCGCAATCACAATCCCTGCTGCTCCAACAGAGCTGCTTGGGTGTGTGAGAGGAAGATAATGAAGGGTTGATCTATTTATTACTTTTTTTACAAGAAAGAGAACAGATAAAAATTACAAACGAACGGCGAACCCCAAACGCGTGCAATAATGTATAAGTACAAACGAAAGCATATATAGCCTTCAATATAAAAAAGTAAATATATATACGTCCTCACAATATATAAATATTGGCCAACGAAAAAATAGAACTCAGTCACACGCAAAAAATAATTATATATACAAGAACGAAAATATATATGTATATAGGGCCTTACAAATAAATACTCAGCAACACCGAAAAAGAAATCACACGCAAATCAAATCTAAATTTGTATACTGGATCCAGTTTAATAATAACTATGAACAGTACCGCTATCGGGGAAAAAAGAGAAAGGCAAATGGAGGCGGGCCACTTTCTTCTAGGAATTTATTATGGTGCGGCGACTGGGACGCGCGCAACTTCCAACCACTGCGTTGGAGTCTGTTAGGCTATCACTGCCGATTTACTTAGATTGTGAGTAAAGGACTGGCTTCTGTCACTGCCTCCCAAAGCCAAATGCCAATAGACTGACCTGTACCAAGGAGCTGAAAAGAAAAAGGCAGCTTAAATCACAAATTCACTGCCACACTCAAACATCAATAACGCCAAAAAAGATAAACTTACATTTACCTGGATAACTCTTCTCCTCCTTCTTCTTGTTTTCTCACTATTTTAGACAACTTCCGCACTTTACTACTTAAAGTCTTATTGTTTGTTTTAGCTACGAGAAACTCATTTTTAATAATATTTCTAAAATTTCGCCTAGGAGGGCACGATAGAAATGTCTATTTGATCTTTCACTCGGATTGCCCTATCTCTCTTCATCTTCTACGCTCTGCACACCCTGGAAAAGAAGAAAAGGATTTAACATTTTGCAATGTGAGGTTGGCGGACTACTTAAACTAATACTACATCCCTCACACCTAAGTTCGCATTAGCTAACCATGTCTCAATCCCTAACTTCACAAACATACTTCACTTATTTTCAAAGTTTTAGGTATCATCCAGTCATATTCTTTCGCTTTGCGTCTCCTCCTATACACAGGATCGACAACCATCTCTGACCTATGTTATAAAGTCTCTTCGTCATTTCTGTCCATGTCCCCTTCTCCAAGCACTTAATCCACACACTGACACACACACTCTGACTCTCCCTGATCAATCTCACTCAAATCCTCGGCCAGCTTTTCTACTTCATCCATCAATCCTTCCCATTCTTTTATAGCATTCCTGGAATCCTGCTGCAATTGCACACTTATCCCATTTATGCGCACTAACATAACTCAGACTCTTTCAAAAGAAACTTTAAAATAGTCTTGGTTATATCATGTACTCCATCTAGATCTCTCACCGAATAGTTCCATCCATTCATTCTTTGCCGATCGTTTCCAGTTACGCTTCTCCCATCCATCTTCAACTAACACTAACTGCTTCCCTTCTAAAGCACTATCTAAATTATCTACACTCACGCTTCCATGCTTTCCAACAGAAATTCATTCACCGGATGTTTCGCCAAATATTCAGGAGTTTCACGCAACTTCCTTAACTGATATTGATGCAATCTATGTTCATCTAAACTTCCATCCTCTCTTTCACGATCTATCATATAACTTACCCCCATTTTACCAAACCTTTCTCACCACAAGCGGACATTCAAACTTCTCGTTCAACTTATCCACATTTAGTCTACCTTTTCTTTCAATATCTTCGAGGAATTTATCTACAACAGAATTTTTTTGGATAATTTCCTTACCTTTTCTCTATTACTCAAGATTACTGTCACTAAGTCCCAAACGTAGCCTAGTCATTCTTTCGAAATTCATCAAATACATACATGGTAACATTCCATTTACCTTATGAACCTTTATTTATACGCACAAAGTACTCTTCCCATACATTCATCCTATTCGTTCCCATCTTTCACAATTAATCCCAACATCTCATTCAGCGTTCTTATAGTTCTTTCAGCTAAACCATTCGCACTAGGTACAGACGGCGTCTTTCGCACATGATCTATCCCCCATTTAATCAGCATCTCCTCAAAAACACACCAAACAAACTCAAGTCCATTGTCACTCAACATTTGCGCAGGCTTACACATGCACGTCGGCAATATTCTCACACTCACCACCCTAGCAACAATCAAAGATGATTTATTTATCACAGATGCAACATATGCAAATTTACTCTTATGATCCACCATCGTAACCATTCCTTCATACCCTCTCCTAGTCTTCCGAAGAGACACACAATCAATTGCTACCATTTCAAAAGGTTCAATTACACTTAATTTCATTACTTGTGGGGCAGCTTACACTCTCTGATACTTTCCTTTCTGGTACACTTTACATGTAGTCGCTACATCCACGTAAACTTTCCTCAAAAAAATACATACACCCTTTTATACATTCACCTAATTTATTCTTACACATATGTCCAAACCTGTGATGCACAATCTTCACCATTCCAATCATGCCAGACACAGAATAACTGGATTATATACATTCTTACCATCTATACATCACACTAAATACCCTAAACCATTGCATACTACAAATTTTACAGCAAGCCTTCTAAACTCTCTTAATAATACATATAACTCAATTTATTCACAGGACCACTGGTAATCACACTATCTTTCAATTCACGCACCATCGGACATTACTTTTCTTTCTCCATATATCTTCAGGAGTCAGCATCTCTTCGCTCAGGTCAACACTTGCTCCTCCCACACATCTAGTTGATCCTACAAGCTTTATCTGCAAATTTCCAACTTCTACACCATCTTTGACTAAAAATGCATTACCTACATCCACCGAAGTACTATTCTTACGCAAAAAATAAATCCAAAACAGAAAACAATATGGTAAATTATTGTTTTTTAACACAAAAAATTGATGCAATATGCTATTAAACTTCCCAATGCTTACATACAAACTTTCTTCCTTCACTTCAGAGTCTACTTATTGAAACTATCACACCTCCTCTCGCAATATTAAAACTCATACTCTCAGCATCAAGCACTACTTTTGCATTAACCAAGGAAATCTGAGCACCTGTCTTAATCATTTCGCAATATTTCTTTCTATTCATACTCAAGATAACTTGCTCTCTCTCTTTGCTCCCATGATTGCACATGACCGTTAAACCTTCCCTCCTTCAACAAACACTTTTGCAGCATCCTAACACTAATTTTCACTGAAATAATTTCTTCTAAAAATTTATCTATCTCTCTTCTTACATAATTCTTGTTCCCAATCAACCAATTATATTGCACGCCACTCAAACATTTCAGGTGCAACTCACACTCATTATCTCGGATTAAACCTTTAGCACGATACGTCACCGACTTCTCTATCCCATAATGTACATATACTATCACGCCAAACAGCTTATTTACTATCACTAACACTTTTTGAAACGTCATCACTACATGCATATGCATATTTCTCAACTCTTTCCTTAACTTACTTGTATTGCTCTGGTTTTGCACACGCTTCTTCCATAACCATCTTTCCTAATACATCCACACTTTTTGGCACTTTATCTAGCATTCCACTTTTATCAACTCTCATATACCATAAAACACACTTTCGAACATAGAATCACCCCCACCTTTACATTTCATTCCTTCATCTTCTACGTTCCATACACTCTGGAAAAGAAGAAAGACATTAGACATTTGGGGAGGTGAAGGGAGGCGGACTACCGAAACAACTACTACAACGTAACAAACCTTGTCAAGTTTCTCCTCCAATGGTCTTCTTGCCGGTAGTCCAATTAAACACTCTCACCAGCAAGGCAAAACTTACGCTTTAAGGCGTGAATTAAAACTCGTCTCGGCGCAACTTTAAGAGTACGTAGCGTCTGTGTCCGAGCCATTCATGTACGCCCAAGTTCAAACCCTCAGCGCCTTTCATTCAGCTGCAGTCGAGCACATTCATTTAACAGAAGAAGGAAAGACATTGCTGCATCCTGTTCATATTGCGAAAAGTCAAACATCCCCTCACTTAGTGTTAATAGCATAACCATGGTTCTTTTGTAATCTGGAGTAGAACTGAGCGTATTTAATCTAAGGTTTGCTAAAAAAAATAGGCCAAGTCAAAATATTTGCAATTTGCTAAAGGTTACACTCTCTTTCGAACGATTTTTTATAGTGGCAAATACCTGCTAGTCGATCATCAGAGCGTGTTCCTCAACAATCTTTACCAACTGATTATCATAAACGACTGTGGATAGTTTTCGTGAAGAATTAATTTTCTTCTGCTGGAAAGCTTGGGACAAACCCACTTTCTTTACTTCTACTTCCCATTCAGGATTAATGCACATACGCACAGTTCTTTATCTATTTCCCTCACAGAGCTAAAACATTTTAAGGAGATGTGCCTATGATGCAGCATTACTCTTCAACTTAATAAACGGTCCTCCCCTCTATTTCTTTGAGCGAACCTGCATCCTCAGAAATTTGTAGCAACAAGGCAATAATTTAAGAACATGACTCACACCAGAATTATTCTACATTCTAAGACCTGATGAACGTCGTTTTTTCATAGTGTTCCCAAGTTTTCACTTGACTCTCACATGCTACGACAATTTGAGAGCTTTAATAAGCATAAAAAAGTGTGACCGCTAAACCTTGGCAAAAGTGATGGAAATTTCTGATAATGTCCACGGAAACTTGTCCGCATTCTATCGCGGAAAATGGGACATCTTGGCTACAAAAGACCTGTCTGGGTGAAAAAGATCACGAAGAAGTTGAAGTACGTGAGGTTAGCAAAGAAAGCAATGACCCGTAGGAGAAAAAGGAAAACGATTTGAAACTCGTTTTCTCTCTTTATTCAGTTCCTTATCAAGTCAGGAATCAAAGTTTGAAAGTGCTCGGAAACACCTTTTCCCTTTTTCCTTCGGGATATTAGATTCATATATATATATATATATATATATATATATATATATATATATATAAATATATATATATATATATATATATATATTTATATAAATAATATTTGAAAATCACATGACATGTGATATATAATAGATGTATTTAAAGGCCCAAAGAAATGAGAACCGGTATCAGAAACTGGAAAAACGCTAAGGGAAATATTACGTGAACCATTGAATTCTTAACAAAGAAAACGCGAGGAATAGAAACTGAGAAAGTAGGGAAAGCTATTTTCGATCTTTATATGAAAATGAATAAAGGATTTGGATTCAAACCTGCGCAACAAGCCATCATCGCTATTTTGAGCAAAAATAGTTTTCACTATTTTCTCGGTTTCTATATCTGGCAATTTGCTTTGTAAAGCTTTCAATGGTTCACGTAATATTTTCCTTAGCGTTTCACCTTGTTGTGATACCAGGTTTCATTTCCGTGGGCTTTTAAATATATATATATATATATATATATATATATATATATATATATGATAGGGAAGTCACTCTATAAGAGCGAAAATTTCAACTTACGAGATTAGTTTCGGTATGTAGTTTATCATACTCTCTTCATTCGTATACTGAGAATGTGAATGTTACAAAAGTCTATAAATAGCCTACAGATAAAAAAAAAGAAAAGTAAAAACACAAAGAAACACAAAACGGGGGGAAAAGGCAATTAATCAGGTGATGGGAGTCTAAGATCGTTGACTAAGCTGTTTACGATGGGGTGACGGGAATGGAGGCTGCATTTCAATTACCCATCTGACAAATTATAATTGGGAATTTCTCCTATTAATCATATATAATTATAAAGATTCCCGTACAAGAAAAATAATAGTGAGGTGGTTTTTTTTGTTGTTTTTATCTGTACGCTATTTATAGACTTTTGTAACAATCGCATTCTCAGTATACAACTGAAGAGGGTATGATTAACTATAACCAAAAATAGAGTCGTAAATGAAACTTATAGCTCATATACAGTGGTTTCACTATCATATACCATAACTCGAAATTGAGTTCTTTTACTTATAAATATATATATATATATATATATATATATATATATATATATATATATATATATATATATGCCACGTTAATAATGGAAAAATCAATCTACGTCCGAATTCGTCCCAGCTATAAACATGCCACTCGCGAGTGTTGAAATCTGAGCCACGATGGATTATAAGAAACGCTGCTTGAATTATTTTAAGAGCTCCGAAGAATGACATTTTAAATTAAGGGTCATAGATTTTACACGTCATTTATACAGGATACTTACGAATTAAATGTTACCTATAACCCGAATGTGGACGGTGAGACGTGTAAAAGACCTTTCGGTAAAAGACCTCTCACCATTACTTGATGGTTATTATTAAAGTAAATTCTATCTCTTAAAAAAGGCTGGTTTAAATTTGTCTTTTTTGACAAATGGATGGTTGTCAAGTCTTGTGTGTAGTACCTCCAAGAGACCTTTCTAGTGCATTAAGGAATTCTTACTATTACCCAGCCCTAAGCGTATAATTGTCAAACCACTTTCACACTGCATCGTGCACCCCTGGGAGATGCAGTTTGAAGTTTCTACTTAATTACTTCACTAACCTTATACTTATATAAAATTGGGCACAGAAATAAACGATTTCGTATTAGACCAGTCTATTTGATGGTGTAAAGTAGAATGATGCACTGTTTATCCATCAATCTACCTTGAACAATCAAATAGATTGGTAAAATGCGAAATCAATTTTTTTTGTGCCTAATATTTTGAAAGAAATTTAATGGAATCAGCCATAATCAAATTCACCCATAAAATTCATTTCAATTTAAGTGAGGGTCTATTTAAATTAGATAATTGGGTCATGAATAATATTTGTTTGCAATATAAATTTAATTTGTTGAGTTGATTTATTTATTTTAATTCCGCGGGTGGGTTATTCTTGTGTTCGTCAATTGTTTTTTCCTCTAAACGATTTTGTTCGTCCGCACATTTGAATAACGTCACATTTCTACTTTTATTAACTATTTCTATTTCATTCTACTTCTGCCCCTGATGATATAAACATGAAAGCGCTTGAACTTATTCTGTGTATTATCTTCCTTTGGGATACTTCAAGCATGTATATATATATATATATATATATATATATATATATATATATATATATATATATATATATATATATATATATATATATATATATATATATATATATATATATATATATATATATATATATATATATATATTGTGATAGAACGGGTTGAGGCCGCGTTCATTTCAACCCCTATCACATGTTATGTAAAACCACGATGCCCCCACGTGCTTCTTCGCTTTGAAGCTTGGCGCCTTATCGCAGCCACCTGAGTCAATGTTTAAACAAGCAGGTTTATCTTCCCCCCGTTCGCCCCCATACGCCGACCTCGCCAGATTAAGTTAGGCTTATGGGCAGATAAGGCTTGTTCCCAGGCTCGGCTGTGCATTCCCTTGAAGCTCCCACTCCATTGTCTCCCACGCCAAGTGAGTGTCTCGACTATTTAGATGGAAACTTTAACACTAAGAGCAGATTGGAGATCCAGATTTTCGTCGCGAAACATCACCACGACCCTCTCTCACTTTGTGCGCCAAGGGACCTCGACTTCGAGATTCACCATCACTTGTCCAGAAGGAGGACAATATCCCTTGAGTGCCAAGGTTCGAGCCTTTCGTGATGCCAAGTCCACAAAGCTTCCCCCTCGTTGTTCAGAAAGAGAACAACGTTAGAACAGCCATTGTTGTTCGAGCCCGTTGACCAGAAACGGTTCTCACCCCTTCCCCTGTTGTTCAGAAGAGAACAACGTAGAACAGCCATTGTTCTTTTGACCCGTTCGCCAAGAAGCGGTTCTCACCCTTTCCCCTTGTTTTTCAGAAGAGAACAACATTAGAAAAGTCATTGTTCTTGAGCCCGTAGACAAGACACGGTTCTTACCCCCCCCCCCCCACCCTGTTGTTCAGAAGAGTACAACGTAGAACAGCCATTGTTCTTCAAGCCGTTCGTCGAGAAACGGTTCTTATTTCCAAGACGCCACGTCAGGATCCTTTTATTCCCCCCCTTCGGCTGGAACTCGCCAGCGGACCTAAAATTCCTTCACGTCGACTTTCTCTGCACCACTAGTATAAAATTACGTAAGCCGAACGTTACCTTTGAGTATTTAACCGTTTTGTCAATTCTATCCTGTGCTTTAATTGGTTTAGCGAACCATCCCATCTCTTTAACTTTATATTTGTTTTACCTTTTTAAATCGTTTAATCCTTTGGATTAGCCCGAAACCCCACGACCCTTTCCATTCTCTGTTCATGTCAATATTTTCCCTTTTGTGTATTGTTGATAGTTATTATTAATAAAACTCTATTTTATTAATGATAGCAATATTATTATCCTTGAGCTCAGTTCCACTTCTTAAGCATATCGAAGATACATAATATCGGCCCGCCAGACATCCACGCACTCTAAAGATAATTAAAGAAGTTCCCTCAACGAATAGTTATATATGGTATATCGTCGAGAGTCCCTTCTTCGAAATATATATATATATATATATACTATTTAAATTTGGTATCAGGTGTGTAAGGTTTAACGCTCTATCTTTGCAAACACTGGTCTCAGTCGAGTAAAGCATAGTGTTATTCGTTATAATAATAGAGTATAGTAGTTCCCTTGTTTTTTAACGATTGCTATCCCCTATTTAGAAACTTAAGAAGCTGGAGTAGCTCAAGGAAATGTTATAATAATTTGTTTGTGTTTTTTATTGTGATTTTAGTCAGTGGTTATTTAGATCGAGAAACCAAGTACGAATAGGTCAGTGCCCATATTTAGGTAGGCTAATTTCTCTAGGAGGCATTTTTCATGTTGCAAGGAATTTTAGTTGGTTGACTATTGCGCCCCCAAGTGCAAAGATGACTTAGTTCGAAATCTTTAAAGCGCAAGGACAATTCTTGGGACTTTCCGGAAAAGAACTAATTGAGTACGTTCAAGAGGAGCAAAGAAAAAGCGTGAAGAAAAAGAAAAAGAAAGAGGAAGAGAAATACAACGAGGAGAAAGAGAAAGAGAGGAACGGATAAGACAAGCTGAGCTTCACCATCAGATTGAATTAGCTCGTGTTGAAACAGAGATACAGTCCGCCAGTTCCCGTTCCGAAGCCCCCCCCAATCTCTCACTAAAGCTCCCCAATTTCAAGGATGGAGAGGATTTCAAGGCATTTTTAGCCCAGTTCGAAAAGATCCTCGAAATCAATAACATGGATCTGGAGGCTGAAGGTGTAGCCAAATTACTTCCACTGTTAAATTGTAAATTGCGTGAAATTTTTATATCTTTACCATCTGAGTGTACAATTAACTACAGCACCTTAAAAGCTGAGTTATTGGCCGCTCATAATATGACTCCCGATTTCTACCACCAATAATTTCGAGGAGGTCGTATTAAACCCGGACAGACGTTCCGTCAATTCAGATACATTCTTTAGAGGAATTTTAAATTTTGGTTAGAATCCTCAAAGGTTGTTTCAAACTACGAATCCTTAACCGACTTCGTGTTGCGAGATCAATTTTTGGCGTCTCTTCCGACGGAGATCCGCGCGTTCGTCAAGGATCGTCGGTGCCAGACCTTTAAAGAATTTACCGAAGAAGCGGATGTCTATGATGCAAGCCATAATTTATACACAAAGGAGAATCGAACTTCTCACCAATCCCCCTACAAGAAAAGAAGGAAGAATTCGCGCCCCTTTACAGGAAAGCCGACGAAGTTTCCAAGCCCCGTAAAACCCCAAAACTTCTCTCCCCCAAACCAACAACGGGACTCCAGAACCTCCCGTTAAGATTTCTCCTCCATCTCTCTTCCCGAAGCGACCAATCATATGCTTCACCTGTGGTGTAGAAAACCACATGAGCTGGAATTGCCCCCCAAATTCTAGGCTTAAAAGCGGACCAGCCCACCAAGTTCACCAGATTGAAGTCGCCCCGGCCTCATCAGTGGTGCAAACCCATGCAGCAATTTCTCCCGCTCCGTCAGGCCACCAGGTAAATTTTATTTTTGATAAAAGTTCATCTGGAACTTTGAAATTTGAGGAGGGCAGCGTGAACGGCTGCCGAGTATCGACTCTCGTCAGGGACACAGGATGTACGTGTTTCATCGTGTCCGACGAACTCCTTCCCCCAGTGGACCCTAACCACGAAAAATTTGCGGTGGTACATGACTAACTTGGGCGGGCGAACCAATTCCCCGTCGTTAGATGTTACCTGCAGTGTCAATATTATGATGTCTGGGGTGAAGTCATTTCAGAACCCATACAATTCTGTTCCGTACTTATAGGACAGAGCCCCCAAGTAAGTTCCGACCCTGTGTCTCAGGCCTCCCTTCCTCGAGGCCGAGCTAAGAAAGAAGCCCAGGAGCCCGTCCCCATCAGAACCCCGATACCGTCCGATTTCTCGAAGACCCCTAACCAGGACTTTAGGACAGCACAAAAGGAGTGTGAATTACTAACACCCTTAGGCAAAAAGGCCCAAGACAAGGACATGAAGACTGTCCGTGGACCCCAAGAAAAAAAGAAACCCAAGGAGCCCATGGAGATACCTTCGTAGAACTGGACGAAACATCGGCGCTTGAAGAAGATTACCCCGTGGAGTCCCTTAATGTAATACAGATAGTGTGCACCCAACCTGATGCCGATTACCCTCCTCCCTCCCTACCAGGCGAGTCTTTGGAACCCTCTGACCTGGATATTGACGCGCAGCTGACATCACATCAAAAGAGTCAGCTACAAGAACTATTTGAATGGAGTCACCATTTACCCACCCTATTAGCTCTTTTCGAGCGACTGCGCGAAAATGGCCTCACCATTGGCCCCCGCAAATGCCATTTTGCCCACGAAACCATAAAATATTTGGGTTTCAAATTAGGACAAAGCAAGTTAGGTCCCCAAGAGAACAAGATTAAGGCAATCGCCGACATGCCCCTCCCAATTACAAAGAAGCAATTAAGATCGTTCCTAGGATCAGCTTCTCACTATCAGCTATTTGTTCCGAATTTCGCTGCAATTTCGGCCCCCCTCAGCCCCCTTCAAAAAAATAATTCCCCCGATCGTTTAAGTTGGAATGATGTCGCTATTTCCCATTTTAATCAGCTCAAGAGTAAGCTCATTTCTGCTTCCATTTTAAAGTTGCCCAACCTGGAAAAATCCTTGGGGATTAAGAACGACGTGAGCAACGAGGGCATTGGAGGTGTACTCCTTCAATACGTGGATGACGGAACGAGTCATCCAGTTGCATATGCTAGTCGTCAATTATTACCACGTGAAAAGAGATATGCCACTATAGAGAAGGAAGCTCTATCAATTATCTGGGTCATAGACAAATTCAAAAGGTACTTGATAGGAAAAGAATTTCAGATAGGAACCAACCACCGTCCGTTAGCCTATATTAGGAATGTGCGACACTCTAACGGCCGAATCATGCGCTGGAGTTTACTCTTGCAAGAGTATCAATTTAAAATAAATTATATAAAAGGTTCCGATAACCAGGTCGCTGACGCACTCAGTAGGAATGAGTTACCGAATAGCGTAGAGTAATTGTATTCATAGAATTAGTATCTCCATGTAGGTATAAACCGTCTTGTACGACTTAAATTAGATTCTCTTGTATTATAATTAGTTAATATATATTTCTGAATTTTGTAACGCTCAATGTCTTTTTTTTTTTGTATGTATATCTATTTGTACCCATTAATTACGTATAAATTATTTTGTCCCGTTGTACTAATTTTATATCAATTCATTGTTCCATGCCCCTTTCTTTTATTAAGTTTGTATCAAAGGTTATTTTCCCTTATAATCAAAAGATCAAAATAATCATATGTATTGAGATAATACTAGTTAGGTGCAGGGCGGTACGGTTGGTACAAGAAAACGAGTTCCCCACAACGGAGCTCTATCGTTGTCCCTTCTTTCTTTTTTATCGAAGTGACAACTTCCCTTGGAATGGAGGGGTGTGATAGAACGGGTTGAGGCCGCGTTAATTCCAACCCCTTTTACATATTATTTAAAACCACGATGCCCCCACGTGCTTCTTCGCTTTGAAGCTTGGCGCCTTATCGCAGCCACCTGAGTCAATGTTTAAACAAGCAGGTTTATCTTCCCCCCGTTCGCCCCCATACGCCGACCTCGCCAGATTGAGTTAGGCTTATGGGCAGAAAAGGCATTGTTCCCAGGCTCGGCTGTGCATTCCCTCGAAGCTCCCACTCTATTGTCTCCCACGCCAAGGGAGTGTCTCGACTATTTAGATGGAAACTTTACCACTAAGAGCAGATTGGAGATCCAGATTTTCGTCGCGAAACATCACCACGACCCTCTCTCACTTTGTGCGCCAAGGGACCTCGACTTCGAGATTCACCATCACTTGTCCAGAAGGAGAACAATATCCCTTGAGTGCCAAGGTTTGAGCCTTTCGTGACGCCAAGTCCACAAGGCTTCCCCTTCGTTGTTCATAAAGGGAACAACGTTAGAACAGCCATTGTTCGTTCGAGCCCGTTGACCAGAAACGGTTCTCACCCCTTCCCCTGTTGTTCAGAAGAGAACAACGTAGAACAGCCATTGTTCTTTTGAGTCCGTTCGCCAAGAAGCGGTTCTCACCCTTTTCCCTTGTTGTTTAGAAGAGAACAACATTAGAACAGTCATTGTTCTTGAGCGTGTAGACAAGAGACGGTTCTCACCCCCTCCCCTGTTGTTCGGAAGAGTACAACGTAGAACAGCCATTGTTCTTCAAGCCGTTTGTCGAGAAACTGCTCTCATTTCCAAGACGCCACGTCAGGATCCTTTTATTCTTCCCCTTCGGCTGGAACTCGCAAGCGGACCTAAAATTCCTTCACGTCGACTTTCTCTGCACCACTAGTATAAAATTACGTAAGCCGAACGTTACCTTTGAGTATTTAACCGTTTTGTCAATTCTATCCTGTGCTTTAAATGGTTTAGCGAACCATCCCATCTCTTTAACTTTATATTTGTTTTACCTTTTTAAATCGTTTAATCCTCGGATTAGCCCGAGCCCCCACGACCCTTTCCATTCTCTGTTTATGTCAATATTTTCCCTTTTGTGTATTGTTGATAGTTATTATTAATAAAACTCTATTTTATTAATGATAGCAATATTATTATCCTTGAGCTCAGTTGCACTTCTTAAGCATATCGAAGATACATAATATCGGCCCGCCAGACCATCCACGCACTCTAAAGTTAATTAAAGAAGTTCAATCAACGAAGAGTTATATATGGTATATCGTCGAGAGTCCATTCTACTACATATAAATATATATATATATATATATATATATATATATATATATATATATATATATATATATATATATATATATATATATATATATATATATATGCCAAAAATCTCAAAGGAAAATGAAAGGCGGATTTCAAGTACTGTCGAACTTGTTCAGTTCATTATCAAGGAATAAAAAGATATTTCACAAAGGTGGTATATATATATATATATATATATATATGTGAAACAGAAGAGCAAAGCCCCGCCCATGTACAACAAAAGGACCCAAAATAGAAAAATAATATCAAAGACGGATGTGAAGTATAAAATCAAATAGATAAGGTCTACTTCCGGAAAATTCCAACCTGTGCGCAAAGAATGTAGACATTTATGTAACTAAACTAAGTACATACATAACAGATTGTGAATACATAAAAGTAAACAAGAGAGACATAACTAAATTAATAAATAAAAGGGCTAAGTTTTAAATTGACAATTTCGTTATATATAAGCCTTTTAAAACAGGGTCTAGTTTAAAGAGACCAGGGGAAATATTGAAATTGTGCGAGGAATTAATGAATGAGCATTCAACAATAATTCTTTGAATAAATTCAGCAGATTTGTAAATAAATTTAGCAGAATTTCAATTGATAGGGTGACCGTTTTCCGATAAAGGGACAAAGAAAGCATTGCTGCTTTCCACCCTCCTATTATACATATACCATTTTGTAAAACTTTTCGTTATTACTTGATAGTGAACGAAACAAGATCGAAAGTACTTGGATTGCGCCTTTCATTTTCCTGTGTTTTTTTTGCATCTATTTCTCTACTCACGCGCTACTTAGCGAGCTTCTCATATATATATATATATATATATATATATATATATATATATATATATATATATATATATATATCGTGCAGGGGTGCTCCTATAGAGGTGGACCTTTAAGTTCAGGATGGAAGTAAATAACATTCAAACAGGATTCATATATTCAGATGTTTTGGGATATATGTACACGCCTATCTTCGAGGATTATAAAGCAAAGAAGGAATTTGTAAGCAGGGAATTTAAGTAAAAGGTTAAAGCTTAGCTTTAGTTAATAAATTAAAACTACTTGAATTAACTGTTGTTCATTTAATATTTTTTTCGTTTATTTAGTGTTTTCTTGTAGTTTTAATTTATATCCTCAATTTAGCTTGAACCTTTTATATTTTATATCCCCTGTTTACAAATTCCTCTTTTGTTTTTTTAGTACACGAAGATGAGTGTGTATAGCTAAAACGTCGGAATATATGAATCCTGTTTTAATAAATATTATATTATATTGTATATATATATATATATATATATATATATATATATATATATATATATATATATATACATATATATATATATATATATATATATATATATATATATATATATATATATATATATGTGTGTATGAGCGTGTGTGTGTGTGCATGTATACATTTAGTATGTGTAGGTTTAATTTTTAATTATTATCTATTTTTTAATGTGTGAGCGCGCCAGGTATCCACTAAATGCGGTAGGACTGTTGTTTTATCCACATTTATGTACATATATGTGCACTCAAGGAGCACGGATCAATAATACTGATAAATATTATGGAAGTGTTAAAACAACATATTCGCAGAGATATGTTTTGGGAGATTATAAAAGAAAAAAGCCTTAAGTTTGTGTCAAGTATGAAAGGAAGGAACAGTTAGTGTGCGCCAGTGCTAAGGATGAAAACAGCATTTTCGCTCAGAGAATGTTTGCCTCAAAGATTAACGCTGATAAGGACCACAAATGAGATTTTGTTCAAGATCTTTTAAAAATAACATGGGAAGAAAATTCAATTGTATCTTTTGAATAATTTAACTAAAAAACACATTCGACTTCTTCCACTATGCATCATCATTTAAACGAGTTAGGGCAGGTTTCACGTGGATCTAAGGGTTCCTCATGACTTGGTAGAGTTACAATTGAAACAAAGTATCAACATATGTCCACTTCTCCTTTCTCGATTAAAGAGCGAACCATTTTCCAGTATAATGATTACGAGAGACGAACATGGTGTAAGGTATTATAATAATGTAAGTTCTTGACAATGAATTAATCCATGAGAAAACCATTACTACAGCTGAAACAGGGGCCTCATTACCGAAATAATCTATTGATCATTTGTCGGGATATGAATGGCATAGTCTAGTTTGATCTTCTTATTCAAATTCCGTCTCTCTCTAAATAGAATTATTGTAATAGATGAGTTGTTTAAATGGAGCACCTAAGAAAAAAGGCCTTTACTTCGCATATATTATACCAGCCATTGAATCAATTGATAAGCGGATCTAATATTTAATTATATTAAAAGCCGTTTTCGAATAAAAATAATATAAACAGCTTTAATAGAAAACAAAATAAAAGCCAATTGAACATACACACTGGATCAGAGGAAAAAAGCCCCGTGCTAAATCTACATATGTATCAAACAAGTTTTGACCAAACTCATAATTCCCCACTCTGCGGATAGGATGCCTAGATAGATTCGATTCTCATTTTTTCTTAATAATCTGGTAATTAATCCGAAATATAAAATAAACTTTCTGACAGCTCTTCGACAGCTCTGGAGGGCATAAAGTGACTTCTAGATTTCCTTGAACGTTATTGGCTTTTCTCAATTCTAAACTATTGTAATATATATCAGGTGAACCGCCCAAAATGACACATTAAAAAAAGAATATATATCTCAGTAACCTCCTTTCTATTCCTGACCATTTTGATATACTAGATACTCTATATCTTCCATTTTTAAATGGAAGATAAATTTAACTTACATTTAATGATCGATTGGACCACCAATTTGATGAATTGTTATTTCGAGTCTTTTTTTCTAGACACACAAACTTTTTATTACTTCATAAATGGCATTTTCTTGCCAAAATTCATGTATTTTGCTTTCAATTCTGGTTGAGGAATTCTTCTCTCTGACCTCAGTAAACCACTTCTTTTAGTAACTCTCAAATTGAGTAATACATGGGCTTACAATCTTGACTTTGCGGTCGCCACTCATTCTTCGTTATTAATCTTGGTTTATTGTTAATTAAAATTATTCTATGGCGTGGCCTGTAGGCGTAGATACTTTATCTTGTTGTATGATAAAGTCATTTTCTTGAGACAGGCCACCGCAATCAGGCAACAACTTTGATTTCAGGAGTTCAATGTAATTAGCAGAGTTCACTTTTGTCTTTTCAGTATCAATAAAATGAACATCTGTTTTACCATTCCAAGAGACCACTGCAGATATCATAACCTTTTTAAAAATTCTTGAAGTTTCATGATCCCTCTATTTATTGGAATGCCATACTTTTTGACACGCCCATAGACATCATCATTTTTGCGGTTTCGCAGAATTCTAAGGTTAAAACATTTTCATCCGTAAAGACAATGTTTTTAACATCAGCGACAGAGTAGTTATCAACTACGTGTCAGCATCTTATATTTCTTTTTTCATTAAAAGTTAAACTTTTTTAGAAGATGATATTCTTGTCAAGGCTTTTAACTTATTTGTCTTAATTATTCGTTGTACAGAACTGCTTCCAATATTCAAGTTTCAGCAATTGTTCTTTGTGCTAAATGAATTCCTGGTTTATCTTCTTGAGAGCAGATGTTATCTGTAATGTAATTCACATTTCTTGGTTCTGAAGCGGTTTGAGGTCTTCCGCTTATTGGTTTGCTTTCAGCGCTTCCCGTTTCGCGAATCATTTTAAGAAGTCTTTCAACAGAACGTCTTTTCAAAAATTTCCCAGGAAATTCTCGCAATAGTCTTCCAGTCTTCCATCCCTTTTCACAGTAACAAGCTTTAATGTGAATGCGATCATCTTCATACAACGTCATTATAGGTACTAAGGAACTGTAAATTGATATATCCATAATATGAGTAAGTAATTGAAAATTCCTGTATGATATTGCACAGTAAAATAATATTTTATCTCGATATTTTATTTTTTTGCCCTTTGATTTTATTTTTGTGAAGTACTTTAAGTAACCTATAAAAATTATCTAAATTCTGTTTTTAGCATTCGTAAATGGAAGATTCAAAGTATCATGTTGATGGAAATTTTCAAGAATAGTAAGGAGGTTACTGCGATATAAATTTTTAAAAAGGCGTCATTTGGGGGGCGCCACTCGATATATATATATATATATATATATATATATATATATATATATATATATATATATAGAGAGAGAGAGAGAGAGAGAGAGATAGATAGATAGATATATTTTTATATAATGTTTAGATATATACCTTTTGAGAAAATGTACAATTGTATTCTAGGTAGTGGAACCACATGTCCACAAGGTGACCAAGCCTCTTTTAGGTAAGAGGATTGGATCTACAGAATTGCGTATCTACGAAACTTTAGCTAGCATCATACGTTCTCTTTGCGTTACTCAGCTTTTATATATTCACACAATTAACCTTAGTATTATTTACCATTATCAATCTTTTAAAATTATCCTTCTTGTTTCGTATTCCCGTTGGTTTCCGCTTTTCACACAAATCAATTGATGACAGTTCTTGCTATATTCTTATATCATTTCCCAATCCACGTTTTCCTCTTTCCCTTCGTTATTTGGTTGATAATAATCTTAATTCCATTGAGGAACGCGTTATATCTGGTATGCTCCAAATAATCCCCATATGAACATATGCATATCCTTATAATTCAAATTGTTCTCCTTTCTCGCTTAGCGATGAGTTTAATGCAGCATTTCCGCCGGGGCAAATAATTGCATAGTCTAATTTCCGCTTTCAACTAAATGGGAAAACAAACTGCAGACAGAAGGAACATTTCGGAAGCGAGTTAAATTCCGATATCTCTCAGCGATTTCTTCAAAGATAATCCAAATTTCTTTTAAAGCGAATCGAACTAAGGGTTTCACTGTATTTTGAGAGAATAGGAAATATTTTCTTTGAATACCCTGACTGGATGGCTTTGTCTATTCAACATATTTCATATCATTTCTTTAACTGTCACATTCTCTCTCGCTGATTTTCTCACAGATCGTGCAAAGGGTTAGTAGAATCGTATGCCCAACCATAGTACATATACTCTTAAAATATTTTTTTGACAATGATTGCTGAGTATTTGGTACTCATTATCATTTACCTTACAATCATTATTTAGTTTCTATCAAAGCACCTTCAATGGCCAACACAATTTTTAAATACCAAATTTTTATACATACCCCGAAACTTTTTTTCTCTCTCGCTTCTCACTTTGGGTCCTTATAACTTTAGATTTGCTTTTATAGATGTACTAATCTCTTTGATATATCTTTATTCTAAGAGAAAGTTTAAATCAATTACCATAAAGAGTAAAGTCAATGACGGTTATTTGAATCAATTCCATTAAATTTGAAACTATTCTATCGTTCAATTTGCGGCTTAAACAATTGAACAGAAAAATAACATTTGTTTCTTCCAGAAAAAAAGAAGCGAATTCGCGGCTATCGGTGTAGGGATTATTTGTCTAAACACAACGTCTCTTGAAACAAAGATGGGCGAATTTAAAGAGAAAGGGTATAGCGGACCTACCAAAGGCACACTTTCATTAGTAGGAAAGAGATGAAAATGCCTATGAATATTTTTAGTTGCATGCAAATGAATTGCTAACTATGTCCATCGATCGGTCGGTCTGTCGTTCCCGTTTGCTTTTTTTACCATTCGGCCGAATCGAACGAGATTTTTAGCCCTAAAGTTGTTTTACATTCCCTTTCAAAGGATATAATTGTTTAGTTCCAGCCAAGGTTATTCTGGGAGTTATTAAAAGCTTTAAAGGGCGTAAGGTCATAAATCAGAATCAGTGAGAGCACGCGACTAGGGTCAGCATACCTTGTTTGACATCCCAGCACTGTGGAAACACCATGGTATTTATAAACCTAGTTAATTATTATGCAAAATTTCTGAGAGATGAATTATGTTGTCACGATCATTGATATGGCTACCACGATAAAATCCATGGTACTCTGTAAAATATGACGCACAAAATATATGTTTGGTATTTGCTTCGATTGCAATGTTCATCAGAGAGTACCTTTAATCACAATTATCTTCTGTTGATTTATATAGTTTTAACATTTCCGAATGCTTTTTCTTCCATTTTTATAGCAAAACATACCTATATTGGATCCGTTGAAATGGAATATGCTTTACTTTGATTCTTGTTTTCATGACTATCTCAATTTTGAAAGCATCTATTAAAATCCTCCTTAAAATCTTCCTCTTCCTTTCACTGCAACTTTGAATGATGTAGGTTTCATAGGAAAATAATGTGAGAGCGTATTTTAGTTTAAATCTTTTGTGAGGCAATTCAGAGTATTCAAAGAAATCAAGCGATTACGTTGGGAAATGACTTATATTCAGGCTATCATATGCGGTATTAAATGAACAAATGTTTCTCAAAGTTTTAGAGACGCATTCACAATTGTTGCTTTTCATTGTTCATTGAGTGGTTTAAGAATAAATTGTTTGAGAATACTTCTACTGGATTGTGCAATGATAAATATATGAAGAATATTTAGGGGCTATTAAAACCATCTATCTATGCAAGAACTTCAGATTTATTTTCATAATATTTATTAATGAAACCTTGAAAGCGTTTCCCATAGGTATGATTTTCCTCGATGAAATATCTAACTCTGGGGTGTAGATGAGGTAAGCGGGGTGTTCGAAACACAAGGCTCATCCACTTTGTGGCCACCAATTTTGGCATTACGGTACGGTACAATACGAAAACCTTTGGGACCTAATCCCTTCTTTCGGCAACATATTCTTTTCTTTATTGCTTTGTGATACTTGATATTGGAATGTAATCGTTAGTATAAAGTTAATAAGGTAAAGCTGTATATTTAAAGAGAATGAGTAAAAAGTATGAATAAATAAATCCGAATGATGGATCATTGATGAAGTGTTATTCAAGGCAAAAATCAAATTAAACACTCAATTCCACCCTGAAGTGACGAGGCTTCCTCAAAGTAAAAATACTGTCCATCAAAATCTTATACTCATAGTACGCTTGACTATGATTCAGATGAAGAGAAAAGTAATTCAAATCTTGTTTCATATAACTCAGACGCAATCAAATGTGAGACAACTGAAAGTAACCGGTTAAGCTGGAATTTCAAAGATGTCATTCTGTAGAAAGAAATCATTAACGATGATACACGTATGTTCTTAATAATGATTTCTGTGAGGTTTATGTGACGAGAAATGATGGGACGATTGTTTAAATTCTACTAATGGGAAATGAAAAAATGTCTCATTGTAGTGCTTTTTCTCTCGGTTATTCAAAAATAAAGCAATTCAGGTTTCGCTTCTCATATTAGGTGGAAGAGTTATTAGATATTAGATCACAAATTCAAAGGGCAAGAATTGGAATTTCGAATTCGTTTGAAATAACGATCCACAAGAAAGAACAAATAATCATTATTTCATTGTTTAGATTCTATAGTAATCCCAAGTATTGAATTTTAATATTTTATCAGTAAAGAGGTATCGTGTGAAGTATTTTAGAACCAATATAGGAAAATAAACTTTTCTTATTTCTATCGATTAGATTTGACTAAGTTTCCAATATATTTTTTCATTTGTTATGCTGGTTAGTAAAGGCGAATTTACCAAGGCATTAAACCCCCTGGACAAGATGGCATAGAAATCCATCGTAAATGTTTCGCTGAACTATCTTTAAAACCACAGTGCAGACAACGACATGTTGCAGAGTTATTGAGCGTTCGATTCACAGATAGATGACCGTGAAACTTGAAATTTTCCACTCTTATCTCAATTTTTTTAAAGATAACAATAGAGAAATCACTGTTAATCCAAAATGATGAGCGACTACTGCTGGATACTGCAACGTATAGCTAATCAGCTGAACAAGCGTAAAAGCCTAGTTGAGAAGAATATTTAGAACTTTACCTTTTTCAATCAAATTTACACTTAATTTTATTATTTTTCTTTTACATATCATCACAAGGTTATCTGTGTTTACTTTAATAGGGATACAATGATAAAAGGATTCATGTCACATTGAATATGTATTAAGTTGGATACTTGAAGAAACTTGTGCGACAGCAGAAAACTAATATCAGAATCTGTGCTATGTCATTAGGTAGGGAGCCAGATTTCTGAATGAGAACCACTTAATTGAGTACATTTTAAAGAAATTGAGACAAACGTACACTGAATGTAATAAACAATAAGAGGGAACTTTTTTAGCTTTGGGAATTCCTTTCATAACCTGACACTTTAGTAAGAAGCTGTCTCTTCTATATACTGCTTAAGAATATAAATGAATTTAGTATCGTTTTTAGAGAATATGTAAGAAAGTAAACACTCACTCAAGTTAAAAATGCATGGTCTTTTATAGTACAGAAGATTTATCTCATAAGGAAAAAAACTAGTCAAGTTTTTCTGTACATTTTGAATGAAAAGTGGAATTGGCTTAGCTTTTAAACAGGTTTAGTTGGTAGGACTGTTATTATTCTACTTCTACTCCTATTAAGCTAATTTTCGGATTGACTTTCTAATTCTTTTGAACGATGTAGTTCTTTATTCGAAAGAGTCTGTAGAAACAATGATATCTTGAGTACTTTTAAAGAATGATTGTAAATCAGAGCTTACTGCAGATGGCAACAAACATATAAAAGAGAAGGTTAACTTGAACTTGTATTGCTTTAATTACACAAGTCCCTATTTTAGAGCTCTGAGAATTATATCACCCACAGTGATGTAGAACACATGCAAACATGCAATACATTAACATTTATCAACGTATTTAATTAGAATATTTAGGATAAATTACAGAGGGCATTTGGAGGATGCTTCTATGTTTAAGAAAAAGAAGATGTTGGTGGATATTTACGAAAATATTTCTACTAGTAAAAAAAATGGCAACGAGGGAGCATGTGAGCTAATAATGGCTTTCCTGGTCGTTGCATAGTAAAGGTAGGTCTCCTCTGATGAACTAATTTGGGTCTTTCTTAAAATGAAGGAGGGTCAGGAGATTAGATAATTTACCCCGAAGAATAAAGAAATAAAATAAGCCTCAGCTAATCTAACGAGGTGAAAGATCGGTTGATTTAAATAGCGTTTCAATACAAAGGAAGAATAAGGGCACAGTGTGCCTACTTCCTTTTAGTAGGTAGCGTTTTAATATCCTCTTAAGATTAAAACTCAACGACCAAATTCACTTCATATTTTCGTTCCCTGAAGGTTATTCCTCCATTCTGAAGTTGGCCAAATTCGCTTGCCTGAATCAAACGTTATAGTGACTATTGTGGTATAGTTAATATATATATATATATATATAAATATATATATATATATATATATATTATATATATATATATATATATATATATATATATATATGATCAACAGAGCGGTGTGGAATAGGGCGAAAGGTCGCTCAGTTGACATCTCCTCGGTTCCCTTACCAGAAGGGGGAAGTAAGCCGCTCGCCTAAGTACGGGGGCAAATAACAAAAAGCGAGTGCAGATTGGCCTTTAATTACTTAGTTATGGCTGAATGCTTTACTGGTGAGTTATTTAAAAGAGTAGTACAAAAAAACTAATAACACAACAGAAAAAAGGAAAAATATTTACACAAATAATATGAAACTGAAATATCCAAGACTATGAGATACTCAATAGTCTGGCAAAAAGGGACAAGCTAATCAGTTTAAGGCAGGTAAATGAACAAACTCGGATTTAGTTTTCAAAGGCTGCGCTGAGCCAAAATAAGTATTAATCTGTATGAGATGACAGGATAAAAGAGATACGCATGCGTTGACGCCTTGAAGTTGTTGCAGCCTATCGAATAAACAATACCAGGTCGTAGGAGGGTTTTTTTCACAAGAATGCGATAAATTGTAGTCTCGTATCGCATCCTTGTCCTAATCTCCTCCCCCCCTCCTCCGAACTTCCATTGTTTATTAGATAGGCTGCAACAACTGCCAAAAAATGTTATTATAGACAAACCGGAAAAGAACTAGATGTCCGGGTTGGCAACATCAAGCCAATGTACGTAATCACAGTAAACAATCGGCGCTTTTTCTACATAGGAGTATGTACAATCTTAACCATAGCATTAAGTGAAACAGTGTCAAACCAGTAATAAAATGCAGTACCTATATTTTGAGAAATATATTTGAATATATATGAATTAATGGGTTCCCAAATTTCAATCTTAACCCTGGTTTGTTCACGCTAAACCCCATTATCACTACATACATAAAGTCTCAAATAAAGTGGTTTCAGAATTTTATATCCCCTAATTAAAGTTCAGAGGTGGGTAGTGTAATCCTGCTTTAACTATTTAAGGCAAAGTATGTCCAGCCTCCTGTTCATTTCTTGAAATGATCTTTAAGAATGAAAACGAAAGTGCTCGGAATCGTTTTTCATTTTTCCTTAGTGGGTGTATCTGCATAACTTTAATTCTCGTGCAGTTTGTGAGCTTTTACCATATACATATATGTATCTATTAGTTAAGAGGAAAGAGATAAAAGCCACGAGAATATGTATATATACAGTCATATATACATATATCCTTTTTACGGACGTACGCGTGCTTTGCTACGTACAAGTACGTTCACTTCGTAAGAGTAATCCGTTGATTACGAGGTATAAGAGAGCGATTTTTTACATGCGCTTATATGGTGGACTTGGTGACTGGAAGGAGAACGGAATTGAGAATTTTAGGGACAGTTCGTCCTCACATGCCCAGCTGTCCCACCAGAAAAACAGACGATGGGTCGTTTAGGGTAATCCGATGCAGGTGGATTAAAGACTGGAGGCTTACCATCCATAGGTTGAGACGTATGATGATATTTCCTTTGGAAGGACCTGTGACATTTACTAATTTGGGAGCGTACTCCAGGTGAAATTTAGGTAAGTGGCCTTACTCTTGGGGGAGGGAGGATGAATCTTCTTGGGATCTTTGGAGTAAAGATTATGACTGGCCACGTGCAATCCACTTCTTCGATGCATTCTCTGAAGAAAGAAACCCTTTGGTCCTTCACGAATGCATGGATTTCAGAGGGCAGGATAGCCATTAATTGATCCTGCAAAAGAAATTCGAGCAAAGACTTATAGTCGCTCTGTACCTGGGCGGAGTCCAACCAAAACTGCAGACTTCTTCTGACGGTAAATCCGTGCGGGCGGTAAGTCTGGCCAGGTAGCATCCATGCCTGACGAAACTTTGCCTTGTAGAAGTCTGGATTCATGTTAATCGCAGCCAAGAGTGCTGACTTAAGGGTCGAATATTCGAAAACCCTTGGCAGGTCGCGAAGTGAAAATATCTCGTAGCTGCGTATTGAGATCTGGTAAGATTCTGACGACTCCATCAATTTGGATATCCCAGTGATTTAAGTCGAAAATCTTTTCGAAATGAGTGAGGTAAGCATTTAAATTTTCCCCGTTCTTAAATGCTGGGATATTTAAGGCAGGGGGTCTAGGGGAGCTTCATTCGTGGAACTAACTGAGAGGGTTTCTAAGGTATTCCTATTTAACTCCCTCTAATGATGCCTCACCTTTTCTTTTTCTTCAGCTTCTCTTCTTTTCTCCTCAGCTTCAGCTTCTCTTTTTCTGTCCTCAGTTTCAGCTTTTTTTCTTCTTTCCTCAGCTTCAGCTTCTCTTTCTTTTCTGCTCTTTCGTTCTCTCCTTATGTTGAATATAGGCGGCTAGCTTTTTACGGGAGAGACCAAGCATCTCACTTTGTTGCCTAAATCTCTCGAAGGACGTCATCTTGTTTCCTTACGCGAGTCTTAGCCACTCGACGCGTTCAAGAATCTAATGGCAAAGAAAATTGGGCTCTCGCAATAGTTCCAAAAAATTCTAAATGAAATCTTACCCTTGTGATATCACATATAGACAAAAGCAATAAATTATAATAAATCTACCAATTCATATATTAGTACCTGATATACGACCTCTTAATTCGGCACGGGCATGACAAGGAGGGGAGTTTGATATATTTGCTCCAAAACACAAACAGATACAATGGCTTGTTACTAAATATAGCCTCACGGGCACTACAAAAGACCGATTACTAAAAATAAAGTAAAAACAAATTATTTTACGATCTTTAAATACACTTGATCCAAATTGGTATGAAATCTATTAAATCGACTGAGGTACTTGAAAACGAAAGGGGTCCTCAATTAACCCAATTATACATGATGGCAGAATTTATTATACATATATATATATATATATATATATATATATATATATATATATATATATATATATATATATATATAAATATGTAGATCAATAGGTCACCTCCCTAGACAATACGTATATATATACATATATCCTCTAATTTACGTAAGGGTTATCTGTGATTACGAGGTATAAGAGTTCGATTTACTACAGGGCCGATTGCGTTTAATGAGTTTACTAATTTGCAGTTCAAGGTTATATTTAAAGAGTGAAAACAAAACATATAATTTTAATAAGTCACTAGTTAACAAATATATACATACGGAAAATTTAAATAATATAAATAGAATAATTCTGACAAAATAGAGGTTAATTGGTAATCATGTAACGTTAATTACTCGTTAATGAGCTTTTAAATGTGATACTATAAATCAGTTATAGATAGGGAATATTTTATGTAGGAAAGTGGGTCCATTAACGGGAGATACAAGCAAGTGTCGTTTGACCTTACTGGGGTCACCTCGAGGAAGGAAAATTCTTTAGCTAGTCGGCACGGAGAAAGGGAGACGGACAATGGACGTGATTCTCGACCGAATATCCTGACGGTGATGAGGATGAAGGCGGGGGGGGGGGGGAGACCAGAAGACGAGTTCGCAATCCTCCTTGAAGACGGACCATGGTACCTCTGCTCAAGCGAAGTGCAACCTAAAAAAATCGAGACTCTGACGAGGCTCGGAGCGAAGTCTCACACGAGAAACTGCAAATCCTTGAGGGCAGGTTCTAAATGAGACGAGAGGAATCCCGGCCAATCCTTAGGAGCCGAAACGATTCGAGGCTTGCTCTGAACAGAGTAAACCTTGACAAAAGAGATGGAGCTGCCTGGTGAGATCCAAACTCGATGGTATAAGCGAAGATCAGCAACTTAGGGAAACAGTCACACGATTTGAACTGAAGGCGATGGGTTCTCAAACTTAATCTGCCTATATTCGAGAAACCTAGGGTATTTATATGACGGCCATTTTGGGGGGTTTCTTCTCGTTGGCAGACTCAGACGATTGGCTGACCACTTCCGGCAGCCAGAAAGATTGACGTTTGTCTCCTGATCCAAGTCTTAATAGCCTTACGATGTGGGTGGGGAACGTTTGGCTATCAGTTTCCCGAATACGGAGATTAGCGCTTCTTCGACGAGGTAAAAGCTTTTAACACGCCCAACTTAATTAACTGCACCTGTGAGGCGGACGACGGAGGATATTCAAATTTTTTCTTCTTTTTCTCTCTTTGGATTCAGAGATTACTCCACGTCGAGTTATACTTAATAGACAGAGGGTTTGTTTTCTGGGCGTTTTAGCCACAACAAAACAGCGCCAAAAATTTTTACGTATTTCCTTTGGCTCGGTGCAGCAAAGGAAATTTCGAATTACTGCAGATCTTTCGACATTTGACAGAAGACCACGGCAAAAGGACGTATGAAACCATTTCTCTTCAGAAGGGACCCATCATCTATATGATTTATCCTATCTATTTTTTTTCGAAGACTCTTAGTCAACGGTTGTACTGTTGTTTTATGATGTTTTAAATTAATATAGAACAAGAAAAGATAAATTACTGAGATTATACTTATTTTTTAAATGATCGATTGTACTATCATTGGTTAACAAAATAATCGGAGCCGCTTCTTCCATATTGAGATACTTCATTTTACGTCATTAATGTCAATTGATCACCATACTTATAGGATTTTGCCTTTAATGCTGGTTCTGTAATTTTTCGTTCTGCTGACCATAAACTTTGTCTATCAGCACCTCCCGAAACAAATAATCTATCGTGTTGCAGTTTAGCTTTAGAGCAGCCACTCATCCTTTGTAACAAATTTAGAGGTATAATCATTCAGCATAGCATCTCCTTTCTTACTAAGAAAATTAATCGAAAAAATAGGCACTTTATCTCAAATGTCTACCTAACCCCACTCTTTTGAAGCATGGATTAAGGTTATTCGCTTGTATAAGTTTAAATTTAAAATTAATTCCATCCATACCCTCATTCATTGAGCATATCACTTATGTTCAACGTTAAAGCTTTACATTTGCAATTCAAATTCTTAGCAAAGTTATTTGTCTACAATGGTTAACTTAAATTACTTTTTCCCGCACTAAATTATCATAAGAGTTAATAAAAGAATACTTCACTTTTGCTCCATTACAAATCATTAGTAAATAAAAAATGAATCGGTAAACCTATTGACCTCGGCCTATCTTCACTTATTCTCATGTATTGTTCTCATTAAGGACTTAAGACTGGAATAACTTTTAAAGTTCAAAGATCAACCATCCACCAGTTTGCGATCGAAATTTATATTTTCTTTATATGTGCCGTAACATTGTATCCTATGTGCCCTCAACAAGCAGAGCTGGGTCCCGAACCCTTTATCAGGTTCCCTACGCCGCAACTCCGCATCCTTTTGACAGGGGTTCCGCATTCCATAACTCTGCAACCTCTAGACAGGTGTTCCGCAGTCCTCACCTCCACAACCTTTAGACAAGGGGTCTGCATTCCGCACCTCTGCAATTTTTGCCATTTTGAGGTTTCGCAACTGAAGTTCTGCACTTCCGTTCCGATTTAAGAGGTTCGCACCAGTAGCGGAACTAGATTCTCACCCCAATTTTTTGTTTTCAAGTCCACAATAACTTTGTAACTACCTATTAGTTTAATAAATAACAAAAATTGCTAAATAATTACATAATATTTATAATTATATATTATATAATGACAAAACATCAAAATCTTTCAATAAAAGGCCCAAACCGGTTCCACTGCACTAATTGTCCAGGTTTGGCACCCCTTTCTCCTCCTCCTGCCTCGCCAGGTTCCTCATGTTTAACAGCTTGATGTTGCTCGGGACGGCACCACAAACTGCGGGCATAAGTACTTGAGGAACACTCTGAGGTGTCCAGAATCCGTCACGTTGCTGGGTAACATGTCATGTATGATGAACCTGAAAAATTGAATATTTTAACAGGGTTTTTTTTAATCGTTAAAAATTTAATGGAAATTTTTAAATTCCGGCACGGCAATGCCTTGTCCTGGCTGAATCTCTACGTCATTGAGGTATTAATGAAGGTCTGATTGAGCTTTTTAGTATTGGTGTAGTGGGTGTCGCTGGCGCTAGTCCCAAAGAGATTCCTCACGCGCTTTAACCTACCCTCCAAGGTGGACAGGAGGGCAGTGCACATATTTGGCTGACTCTAAATACACAATAAAGAATTAAATATAATTTTATAAAATTGTTAAAATTCATTTACTTGAAAGTAAGAGAAATGAGTCAAGTGACCAATGAGCAATGGCAGTTATTTTTTCATTATTAGATTAATTTGTAGTATATTTCTGCTTACTCTCTGATAGTGTTTCTTCAGGTTGCAGTTACCGTACCTCTGCAGCTTCAGTTAAAGTTGCAACGCTTGCACTTGGCCTCATGGCGGCCAGGTCAAAGTCATACAGATTGAAAATTTGAAAAACAAAATAAATGTAATATTTATATACCAGGCAATGGCTTCTCCACTCTCCCCTACAGGATGAGCTTGCGCTTCGCTACTAAAATTAAAATTTAAAATCTTAAAATAAGCAGCCATGGTTAAATTTTTTTAAATTTCTGAACTTCGCCAATTATAATAATTTTAAAAAGGAACTCTAAACTATTTCTCCCCTTTAAAAAAATCACGTTGCTAAAATATAGTTATAGATAAAATTAAAAAGCAGCCTTACTTAAATTTAAATCAATTTTCTGATCTTCACCAAATGCAATTCATTTTCCTTTAAAAAATTATAAAGCATTGGATAATCATATTTTTTTTTAACTAAACTATTTTATTTTGTTTTTTCAAACTCTAAAGAATTTTTTAGAAATTAGATTAATAAAAATTTAAAATATACTTAAGTCATAACCAAACTAAGATAAAATTATTATTCAAATACTCCCAAAAATCCCGTTTTTCCATTTTCCTTGTGGGTGTTATTTATCATAATTTTTACTCACTTGCAAGTTGTGAGTTTCTTTTCATATACATATATTATATATATATATATATATATATATATATATATATATATATATATATATATATATATATTATATAAAAATATATATATATATATATATATATATATATATATATATTAGTTATAAATTGGGTTAATAAGTAGTTACTAACGTTGTTATATTTTAAGTTATCAACGTTACATTTAGGTTTTACCCCTTCAGATGAACAAAATCACTAATTTATGGCTCATCATCCATCCATAGGCTGTTTCTGCTGCTGATTCTCACTCTCCTCTTACACAATGCCCTGGGCCCAGCAACACGGTTGCTGATGTTTAAGTCCTGGTCTTTCTCCTTCATGCTCCTTTCAATATAAACACCGTTAGGTTGTAATCATTTAATATAATTTCAAATTTATTAGTTAAAAACTCCATAGATAATTATTTGACAATAACTGTACTTAAATATTTCTTTACGGATTTAATCAATTTACTAACCTGTTTCTTGTGTTGAACAACGGGTTTTAATCAATCACGTAACAATGTTGAATGCCAAAATGGACTAAAGTGAAAATGGCCTGCAAAGAAGAAGCGAACTATAAAGTGTGATTCAGTCAGATTCACAATCAGCTCCATATTTTTCACTCGTCGCAAAATGTCCAGGAAAACGGATACAGTCGTCTTCTTCTTTTATAAATTGCAGTAGCGGACCTGAATCTGAGAGGTCCGCAATCCTAGTTCAAAACTTTTTAATTAATGGGTTCCGCAACTAACGGTCCGCTAGTTGTGAAGGTACTGAGGTGCGAACTGCCCAGCTCGTCAACAAGGCGCACGCTTTATTTCAGCTTCATGCCCTATATGTATGGGTCTGAGAGAACTAGTCTTAACCTAGATCAACCGCACCCAATTTCTATTCGAAAGCAACTGACCCCAACTTTCGATAGGCCTCATTTCTTAATTTTCTGCAAGGATTAAATGACTCTTTGGTGCTAACCAGTTTATTATGTTTAAAAAATCATATTGAAACATGAGAGTCTTTCGAATTTTCTTCTTTATTCTACAGCACGTGGTCGAGATGACCTCCACTTAGCTATGTGCATTTCTTGAGGCACAGCACAAAGTTGTCCATGACGTCCTTACAAACCGACCGACTAATGGCTATAGTCTCCTTCCTGATGGCTTCTTTGACTTCCATGATGGCCTGGGGTCTCCTTACGTACACTCTGTCTTTAAGGTAGCCACAGAGAGAGAAGTCTGGAGTGCTAAGGTCGGAGCTGTGAGGTGCCCTTTTAAAATCACTCTTGGGACTGATCACATGGACGCCAAATTTCTGGAGAGGTTTGAAGTGTGTGAGCTTGTTCCATCTTTGTGGAATCAGAATTTCCCCATAGCGACGGGAACAGGGTAAGCAGCTTCTACTTGAAAGTTTTGAGGACCTAAACATTACGCTTCTTGGTGACTGTCAATGTCGCACCAGATTCCTAGAAGAAGAATGGTCCGATAATGCCTCTAGATGAGATTGCAGTCAGTAACGTGCACTTAGGGGATTGTAAGGGCTTGGTAGCTACTTTATTTGTTCTGGGGATCCACCAGAAGACATTTGTCTTCGGGTTTATCTTTCCTACAAGATGGAAGTGAGCTTCATCTGCGGCCTAAAGGAGGTTAGGTAAAGTTGGGGTCTCCTGAATCTTCTCCAGTATCTTAACTGCCATGGCCTTTCTCTGCTCTTTGTCTGAGGTAGTAAGGGTATGCTTTGTCTGTATTATTTATTAGTTGGTCTTTGTGTACATTACTAGCACTCTCCTGCAAGTCTCATGGGATATACTGAGGGACTGACTCTGCTTGCGCACAGAGCGTTTGGACTCTACTGAACTGACTCTCTCATGCTCACGATCAGCTCAGCTGTACGTTTCCTGGGACCTTCTTAATAGCTTGGAGCGATGTCCCTGGCTGTATTTAGGTTCTCCACTGTCCCAAAGTTCTTGAAGTGGTCCACTCAGTCCTGATTTCTGCTCTTGTAGGGGGATTTTTTACATTTGAACTGATGCACGAATGTGTCCTGCACTTTCTTGAATTTGCCTGTAGAGTAAAGGGTCTTTAAACAAGGACACACAAGGTTTGTCAGGCAATGGTGGCCATGTTGTTAAGCGACATCTTTCAACATCATTGTGGCCTGTTAAGTAGTAATTGAGAAGTCATGATGGAAGTTTATAACGTTGAACAGCGTGTGCGAATCATCAAATGTTATTATCAAAATCAGTGCTCCATTCGACAAACGTTCCGCGCATTACGTGAGTTCTATCCTCGCCACAGCGACGAGGCCCATCTTTGCTAAACATATTTGTGAAAAACCAAAATTGTGGGATTTTAAACGAAAACAATCCACATGAGATTCACCAGCACCGATTGCATCCCAACAAAGTCACTGTTTGGTGCAGATTTTCGTCTAACGGAATCATCGGTCCGTATTTTTTGAGAAGGAAGATGGGATTGCCATAACCGTCAACGGCGAGACCTACAGATCGACGATAAGCAACTTTTCATGGCCTCAACTGGTTTATATGCCTAATATGGATACTGACGACATGTGGTTCCAACAAAACGGCACTACGTTCTACACTACGCAAACCACGATAGACACTTTGCACCAGCGATTTCAGGACAGGGTCATCTCGCGTGGCGGCGACGTCAACTGGCCACCGAGATCATGCGATTTAACCCCATTAGACTACTTTTTTTGGGGCTACCTTAAATTGTAGGTCTATACGAATAATCCGCAAACAGTTGATGCCCTTAAAGTCAACATAACGAACACCATCCAGCAAATTCAACCAGATTTATGCGACAAAGCCATCGAAAATTAGGCCTCCCGAATTCATTCTACTAAGCGAAGCCGCGGCGGGCATTTGATCGACGTCATTTGATCGACGTACTTAATGCCCTAAAATTTATTTTCAAAATTAAAATGAATTGAGTGCATATATCACACAAAACCTGTTTTATTTACATTTAAAATTCGAGTGCCCTTATTTAAAGACCCTATAGTAATCTTTGAGGCAGTATATTCTATGTCATGTCCTGCAAAGTAAGGGTGATTAGTGAATGAATGAAACAGAAATCACAAAAAGTGTGAGAAGGCCCGTGGGGGGGAGGGGGGTCACCCTGTATATTACAAGAGCTGGTGCTAGGATCAAAGACATTTACCAACTAGAATCGCTTTTCACTAAAAAATCTCAACCCACTTTGTATAATAACTCTTTCTTTGGTCTATTAAATATAGTGTCACATTTTTTAGCATGTTAATTGCTAGCAAATTTAACTTTGTTTCGTATAAAGATTTACAGTCAACTTTGATCCTATTTCATATCCTTTATCTCGTTGGTTTTCCTCTCCGCATTCCCAGATTAATATTCGTTTTTATCTAAAACCTTTATATGTACATATTTGAATCTGTATTTCTTATGGCATCTTTAGCAAATGTTATAATACTGAAACGTATGAAATAAATGTTACGAATTGTGGAGCGGTGTTGATAGGGAGAATAATCGACATCTTTATAATATCTTAACTTTATTGGAGGCCGCCATTGACCTGATGATGTGTGAAATGAATAAGTACCAAATAGTGTCAGCATATCAGCGGTTTGGGGCCCGCAATCAAGCAGTCATCATAGTCGAAGTGGTTTAATAGAATAATTCGCTTAAAAAATGTTAAAATATGTCTTTTAGTAACATACCAAAAACCTCCTCAAATACTCCTTGGTTAATCATTTCCTGATTGGCAGTTGTTTCATTTGAAAGGGAGAATAATCGACATCTTTATAATATCTTAACTTCATTGAAGGCCGCCATTGACCTGATGATGTGTGAAATGAATAAGTACCAAATAGTGTCAGCATATCAGCGGTTTTGGGCCCGCAATCAAGCAGTCATCATAGTCAGAGGGGTTTAATAGAATAATTCGCTTAAAAAATGTTAAAATATGTCTTTAGTAACATACCAAAAATCTCCTCAAATACTCCTTGGTTAATCAGTTCCTGATTGGCAGTTGTTTCATTTTTTGAGTCCATTCTTCTGGACTTTGTTAATGGGTGTTATCCTCGCTTCCCTGTACAGCTCTTCTTGGCGTCTTCGCTCTTACTTACGGGTAGCCGTAATTAGGTACACGCATTTATTTCACACTGTTTGTAGTCTCATCTTTTGTGTTTTTGAGACAGCAGAGGGCTAAAGTGGGGTATAGCAACGTAGATCTAACTAGAGCGTTGTAGTTCATTTTCTTGTTGCTTACACGTTGATTTCTAAATATATACAGTCCTGAGTTCAATCGAGGGTTTAAAAATTCAATCATCAACGTGCTTCCTGTCTCCTAATGAAGCAATCTTCCTTCCAAGTTCATTGCACTCCGTGGTGTAGAGATAGCGTATATCCCCCACCTGAGAGTAGTTTCCTGCCAATGGGGACTACTTCGAATTTCTCTTGGTTTGTTCTGATCTTCCATTGTGGCTCATAGTTGTTCAATCTTTCGATTTTTGATGCAGACATGCGAGCTTGCCAGGGCGCATTACTCCAAGCATAAGTGATTTTATGTCTGAAATCGTCAGGATATTGAAAGTTGAGGCCAGTAAGGTACACATAGGCTTGGAGGTCTGCGGTGTAAATCGAATAGAGAGTCCCACACTGAGCGAAAACTTCGGTCTGTCCGTGCACCATAAACTGACATACGCCGCTCTCCCCAAGACATAGTCACTGAGATTTAAAATACCCGTCGGAGCCTGGGTAAATTGTGGATTCTGAACTAAAGTAAGACGGATTTTTATCCCGGGCGGTGCCCAGGATAAAAAGTCCTGTCCTAAATAAATATAGCTGTACATTGTTTGGAATTCTTATATTGTGACACAAAAATATCTGTACTTAATGATTAGTATTATTTTTCGGTTTAAGCCAGATTCAAAATAGGTGTGCACTCAAACTATCATATAATATACGTAAATGAGTAAACATTCCATCGCGTGCTCCCGGAAGTATACGCTCATGCGTGACTGACCGTTAATTATAAGCAACCAACGTCGTGGCCAAAAAAACAGATCAAACGTCTTATATAATTATATTTTAAGAACGCGATATAAAAAAATTCTCTTGGTTTAGATATCTTTATGTAGGGAGGGCATATGGAGGAGGGGGAAAGAGAGGAAGGACACATTTAGGAAAAGGGGGAGAGAGAAATAGGAGAGGGGGAGGGGGGGAGGGGTGTATATGGGGAAGGGAGAGATATTTTAAGGGGGAAGTGGCATATGGTAGGGGGAGGAGGTATAGGGTTAGTTAGTATAGGCGGAGGGGGAAAAAGTGGTTAGGGGGATAGGGCAGAGAGAGTCAATAAAAGAGTGGGAACGAGAAAGGGGAGAGAAATTATGGGGAAAGAGGGGAGATATGAGGGAGGAGAGGGGATGATAGGGGCAAGGGGGAGATGGAGGAAGGGCAGAAAGTAGAGAGATAGGATATAATATGGATAGAGAGAAGGGGAGGAAGGTTATAACAGAGTTTTTTACTGCTATAAATGGACAGACTTCACTTTATTATATATATATATATATATATATATATATATATATATATATATATATATATATATATATAAGAACATCCCTAAGACTGGAGCAAATGCCCGCCTCATATTCTTTTGTGAATTAATTAAAAAGACTACGGATTTTTCGTGCCCGTCTATAGCCTGTACCCCAGAGTCGAAATAACGGAATCAAAAGAAGAGCCAAATAATTTGAAATCAGTCTTTGCTTGAGTCGATTAACTCAAACCCAATCACTTCCGTGTCGAAAAGAGCCTAGCAATTCTTTTTTGTTGACACTTCGACAAACTATCTCTTATGACTATCAATAGTCGAATACAATTTAAATTTTCACTTTTAGTTTCCTTTATATTTAAAAACTTTCTAGATCGGATGTAACATTAGGTCTTTCTCTTTTTATTTTATTGTATTAGATGTGAAGTTAAACAGAGGTTTGCATTTTAATATGAAATAATGATAATAACTTCTGTTGTTATCAAAGATTATTTGATTGCCCGATTATTTTTTTCCTAAAGCAAAGCGCTGAAATAACTAATAGAAAAAATAGTTATAAATAAATATCATGTGTTAAAATTTGGGTAGTTCTACAGATTAGCAACTCTATCTTATTTTTATTTAATCCATTCACTCTTTAAAACATGCCTATCAAAATTGTCTTATTAATACTTTTTTCGTATCGCAAAGCACTAGTTATCGAGTTATTATCACTTATATATAGTATTTTCAAATAACATCATTTGGTGCTGCAATGATGTCATATGTTTCGTGAAAAATGTTTCATTGCACCCGTTTTAAGAAATAAATATTGTCGTGGCATGAAATTACATTATATCAATACCATATTATATCTATGAGGGAGGGACCAATAACTTGAAAGCGAACCTACAAAAGGAAGAGAGTGCAACGAGGTCAGGTAAATTATGGACAATGGTAGAGCTCAAGGTTATTTAAAGAGGCATGAACAAAAATATAATTTTATTTCCCTCAAAAATAATGAGAGAATTGATGGGTAAAATTACCTCAGAGAATTAACGGGCAAAATCAAATCACTAGATGAAAGGGGGAATTAACTTAATTGGGTTCCTGAAGGGGGGGGAGGGGGTTAGATTACGGATGTCTTCTGCACGTGAGGTGTGGCCGTTCGGAACTTCTGAGCAGAAGATTGGAGTAATGACGGTTCTCCAAACCAAGGGGGGGGGGGGTAACTTCCGGTCCAGGGGAGAGTATTTCGGCTACCCAAAATGAGGAGAGCTTCGACAGGAGTTGATGGGAGAAGTCGGGTAAATCATTATTGGGCGATCGTTCAGTGAAATTACCTCCTGGCTGGGGCTAATTCCAAATGCACAAAATAGTCCAGCTGTCACTTTGCTTTGTTGCTAGCACTTGACTTGGGACCATGGAGAATCTTCTGGGGTCTGGGCGAGACTTCTCAACTCTGTGTCTCTTCATGGGAGTCGAGCGCTATTTATGTTCAAGGCTCTCCCGGAGTGGGGGGGGGGGCAGATAGCGGGATACAGCTCTACTCTCGAATGGCCTCGAATCTTTTTGCAGAGGCTATTCTAGTCTACGTAAAGGCGAATCGTGGTGGGCGCGGTTCGAGGCTAATACTTGGGGAAGGGGAGGGGCGAAGGGGGGGTAGGCAAACTAATTTAGACCTAACTGGGTCGTCTGCAGCACATGGAAGTTCCGTCTGCTCAAGAGATTTTACGTGGGGGTTCCCTCACAAGTATTATAAAATGATAATACTTTTTGTTGCTTTTCGGGGGGAAATATAGAAAATTTAATAAAAAAGAATCATCTCCGATAAAAATTAAAATGGTCCCCCTAAAAATATAAAGAACTAAACTACCTAAACCCCCGTAACCCATTTTTCGGTGATTTAAAATCAGATATCAATGACAAGACAGACGGCTGCCAATCTATTTTTCGTCCTAACATCCTAATTCTAAATTTGAGAGCCTTAATTTGTGTAAATTCTAAACATATTTTGTATATCGAAAAAATTTCTAATAAAGTTTTTTTTTAAATAAAGCGCCTTCGTTGGAGGTGTTATTCTGTAAAAATACCGCAATTTTTCTTTATAAAATTTTGCCCACGATTAAACTGCTGTGATATTTCGAACGAGGGATATTTAGTTCAGAGTTCCTTTTTAATTTTTTTTATAATTGGCGAAGTTCGGAAAATTGAGAAAAATTTAACCATGGCTGCTTTTTTTTAGATTTTAAGTTTTAATCTTAGTAGCGAGGCGCAAGTTCTCCCCGTAGGGAAAGTGGCAAAGTTATTGCCTGGTCTTTGAATAAAATAATCGAAACTAAAATTGATGTTGAGTAAATTTTACCTAATTATTTAACCTTAAAAGAAAAGTAAATGAAAAGTTGGGGGAAAATTGTACTTTTGTGAACGATATAATTGTTTCCAATGAAAATATCTATATTTTCTTAAGGTACAGTCTCAATCAAATTTAACCTGATCACCCTCTGCTTTATATTCATACCAGCAAATGACTTCGCCACTACCCCCTCGAGGGGAGCTTGCGCTTCGCTACTAAGATTAAAATTTAAAATCCAAAAATAAAGCAGCCATAGTTAAATTTTTAGAAATTTTCTGAACTTTGCCAATTATAATAATTTTAAAAAGGAACTCGAAACTAAACTTCCCCCTTTTCATAATATCAGGTTGATAAAATATAGTTGTATAAAAAAGAGAAGTAGAAGATATATAAAAATAATGTTTGGAACTTCACGATTTTGGTTTTTGATATTATAAAAGAATTATTAGAAATAACTTTGATCAAAAAACATAGGTGTCGTAGAATGCCCCCATTTTAGATCTAAGAGTGCTAAGAGGGCTAATATTGCAATCTTAAAGAAGAGAGCCGTTGGAAACACGTAAGGATATAGGGAAACGAACAATAATTCCCTAAATAAACTTATATTTTAACTTTAACAATTCAATAGACAAAAATTAACCATTAACCACAGAAATACTCCGAATATTATAATACAAAAGGATTAATTAAATTAGTTTGACCCTCTAAAAGTGGTTAATTCCGCTACGCACTTCAATATATAAGATTTAGGCTTACAGACTCTACTGGAGTTTAAATACCTCTGGAATGTTATTGTCTCACGACGCGTGCCACCTGGCCAGATATAGGTGGGCGGTGCTTCATGCCCCCCTAAGGTAGTCGTGGTTTCTCTGGCGAGAGTGAGTCAAACTTGGTTCTTCAACCAAGTAAACTTGGAGTGCAGTGTGACCACCGAGTAATTAGCTCGGAGGGGAGCTTTCCCTTCCTTCCCTAATTCCTCATGGGCGAGGTCCGAACTCGGGGAGGGTCTCCTTCAAGGGGGAGAATCGATGAGGGGGGGGAGGTTCTCTGACGAGAATAAGTTAAACTTGATTTTGTTAACTTAACGTTCGGTTTGGTAACCAGGAACTAGCTCGAGGATGAACTTCTTCTTAGTTCCAGTCTTCTTCAAGGGCGAGTATATAGGAGGGGGGTTTTCTCTGACAAGAATAACTTGAACTTAGTTCCTCAACCAAGTTAACTTATGAATTCGGCGTGGCCACCGAGTAACGGGTTCGAGGGAGAGCCTTTTCCTTCTTTCCTTAATTCCTTAAGGACGAGGAATATCCCTGGTCTTTAAGATGCACCGGGATATGAGGAGTCTCTCTGACGAGAGTAAGTTGAACTTAACAAAGTTAACTTAAGGTTTGGTTTGATAACTAGGGACTAGCTCGAGTATGAGCTTCTTCTTAGCCCCTTAAGGTAGGTAGCCCTGCCTCTCTTGCAGGGTACTTCTTGGTCTGGAGAGCCAAGTAATCTACCTGTCTAGTCTTGGTAGCCCGATTTTAATCCAGGGACTTCGTCACCTAGAGACTGACGTATTCTCCTAATCCAGTCTAGGTAGCCCGGTCTTAATCCGGGAACTTCTTGACCTAGAGACTGACGTATTCTACCCAAATTTTCCTTAGTGTTCCCTATTTATACGTCGTCCCCCCACTGGCGGAGTGGTAAGATGGGGGGGGAAGCTTGAGGAGGGGCCCAGGAGAATTTCCTTTGCCAAACGGTTTTTCTCACCAAGCCTTACATCGGCTCCTCGTTAGCCTTCGAGCTTGAAATTGCATCTCACTCTCCTGGGGGAGTTCTTGCATTTTAACTTTTAGGTCTTTCATAGCGACGAGTGGTGCGGCGTTGCGGTTACACGCTTTACCCGACGGTGCCTGGGGCTGGATGTCTTTGCGGTAACCACCTCGTGACTACACCGCGAGAGAACGGCGGAGTGATGATTCTTCTACACACCTCCCTTTGAAAGAATTTAATGGGGGGGGGGGACTCCCGGGAACTCAAAACAACTAACTCAAGCTAGTCGAGTTGAGCAAAGTTGTATATTTTTGAGCCCTCTCTTACATTAAGTTTCTTTACACATGAGCGCTTGCGCGCGCGTACACAGGCAATGTGTCGAACTAGAACTGCCGCGCCTATGGGGGGGGAGGATATGTTACACAAGCATCTTTACCTACTCGAAATACAATTTAACCTTCAAATAACAAAACCCTTTTTCGTCGATTAACTGCATAAAACAAAAACAACAAAACAAGCTACTTCCTTAAATTTCTAAGCTTTTGAGAACTTAAATCCTACCGATAACTACTAACACGAAAAACAAATATAAACATGGTTTCACGCTCATTAGGTACTGAAATAACCCTCAATGGTATTTCATCTCCGTCAATATAGCAGCTGTACTTTATCGGCTCCTTTGAGGTAGCTAATACTAAAATGGGGCTCTGTGGCCATTATTTTACCGCGCCTGAATCGGCCGTTAGGCTTATGGAGTCTACCCAAGTATGTCACTAAATGGTAGTGGTGTTTCAACCTACTCGAATTGCCCTTCTTATGCTACTTTACTAACTTTAACCTGACCCTTATGGCTAGAGCGGGCTGTTGCAGCGGGGCATAATTGATGGAGGCGTGGGTCCCATAGCTCTCCTTTAACCAGGTACACGGTTTGATCTTTGGGGATCAAAAAAACTTTTCCTTGTGCAGTCGTTAATGGGCGTGGAGCTCACTACGACTTGGAGTATTAGCGGTAACTCCGTAAACGTTTGGTTCGGGGAGGAGACTAAAAGGGGTAGGAAATACTCATCTACGTCTACCATTTTACTAGTCTTACCTGGGTGTATCACAATAACACCTATTTCCTCCTTCCTTATAAACTCCTTTGCCTCGGTTCACTTCGTAGGTAGTTCCTCAGGTACACCTGCTCGTACCTCTAACATACCTTCTACTTCTTCCATGATAACCCCATTTGGCTGGGTTCTCCTCGTAGGTTCTCCCTTAGGTACTCCTGCTGGTACCTCATCCCTACATTCTATTTTTTCCATCCTAACCCCATTTGGCTAGGTTTCCTTCGATGGTCCTTTCTTAGATCCAGGCCAAGCTACAACTTCCTCGGCTTATATCAGATTCTCGATAGGTGCTCTTTCGAGTGCGAGCAATCTTTCCTTTTCTTCTCTCTCTACTCTTTCAGCTTGAGCAAGTTCTTTTTCTCTCTGTATTCTTCTTTCATCTATTTTTTTTAATCTTTATTCTCCTCTCTTTTGACTCTTTTTCCCTCTTTATTCTCCTTTCCTCGGCTTCTTTTTCTGCTTTCGCTATCTCGTTTTCCCGTCGGCTTCTTCTTTCCTTATCTCCTAGCTTTATCTTTATTCTCTTTTCTTCATCTTCCCTTTCTATCCCTATTCTGAATTCTTTTGCTTCTATTTTCAATTTTCTTATTCTTTCGTTTGTTTTACTTCCGCTCGAGAATCTTCTCTCCTATATTTCTATTTTCCGCTGTATTCGGGATTCTTCACTTTCCGGTTCATCCATATCTCAATTGATTCCAATATACTTTTCTCCTCTCTTCTTATATCCTCTGTTTCTCTAGCAAACTTTATTATTTCTTGTTCTTCTTCTCTATCCAAAACTCTTTTTTCTTCTTCGCAATCTATTCTCAATTCTGCAATGACGTAGTCATGCATCTCTTTGCCTTCAAGTCCCAGACTTTGGGCTTGTTAGTGAAATCTTTCGACCGGATCCATTTTGTGTTCATCCATCGATTTTTTCTTACTGTATTCTCAGGTAATTATGCCACCACTCATCAGGTAGCCCTCAGCCTAACTTACTCTTAATTCCACTACTAAGTTGATTAAAATACCACTCCGACAACAAATTTACCACTTAGCCTCCCAATTACCTTCAGATTGTTAACCCCCCTAACTCTACCAATTTTCCTTTCGTCAACCATTCTCTTATTCCTGATATTCCTTTACGTGTTGGCTCTTCCTTAATTAGACACTGCTGGGTTCTTTCTAATATAAAACCTACCAACCTGACACCACTTTTTTATATGTCGGAGAATGCCCCCTTTATTGTTCTAAGAGTGCTAAGAGTGCTAATATTGATATCTCAAAGAAGAGAGCCGTTAGAAACACGTAAGGATATAGAGAAACGAACAATAATTCCCCAAATGAACTTATATTTTAACTTTAACAATTTAATAGAAAAAAATTAACCATTAACCACAGAAATACTTCGATATTATAATACAAAAGGATTAATTAAATTAGTTTGCCCCTTTAAAAGTGGTTAATTCCGCTACACACTTCAATATATAAGATTTAGGCTTACGGACTCTACTGGAGTTTAAATACCTCTGGAATGTTATTGTCTCACGACGCGTGCCACCTGGCCAGATGTAGGTGGGCGGGATCACAAGGGCCTTTTGGTGAGGGAAGCAGCTGGGGAGGCCACACGGTATTATGGAGGGGGTTCTTCAAGGCGAGAACTATTTGGTGCTTTATGCAGCACCAAGGTACTAGTGATCTCTCTGGCGAGAGTGAGTCGAACTTGGTTCTTAAACCAAGTAAACTTGGAGTGCAGTGTGACCACTGAGTAATTAGCTCGAGGGGGAGCTTTTCTCCTTCGTTACTTAATTCCTCATGGCCAAGGACTGAACTAGAGGTGGGTTTTCTTCAAGGGCGAGGATAGATGAGGGTTTTTTTCTCTGACAAGAATAAGTTAGACTTGATTTTGTTAACTTAACGTTCGGTTTGGTAACCAGGAACTAGCTCGAGGATGAACTTCTTCTTAGTTCCAGTCTTCTTCAAGGGCAAGTATAACGAAGGGGGATTTCTCTGACGAAAATAAGTTAAACTTAGTTCCTCAACCAAGTTAACTTATAAGTTCGGCGTGGCCACTGAGTAACGGGTTCGGGTGATAGCCTTTTCTTTCTTTCCTTAATTCCTCAAGGACGAGGAATACCCCTGGTCTTTAAGATGCACCAGGATATGAGGAGTCTCTCTGACGAGAGTAAGTTGAACTTAACAAAGTTAACTTAAGGTTTGGTTGGATAACCGGGGACTAGCTCAAGGGTGAGCTGCTTTTTAGCCCCTTAAGTTATGTAGCCCTGCCTCTCTTGCAGGATACTTCTTGGTCTGGCGAGCCAAGTAATCTACCTGTCCAGTCTTGGTAGCCCGATCTTAATCCAGGGACTTCGTCACCTAGAGACTGACGTATTCTCCTAATCCAGTCTAGGTAGCCCGGTTTTAATCCGGGAACTTCGTCACCTAGAGACTGACGTATTCTACCCCGATTTTCCTTAGTGTTTCTTATTTATACGTCATCACCCCACCGAGGGAGTGGTAATGGGGGGAAGGGGGCTTGGAGTGGCCCAGGAGGGTTCTTATGCCAAACGGTTTTCCTGACCAAGTCTTACATGGGCTCCTCCTTAGCCTTCTTGCTTGGAAGAAACACGTCTCCAATTTCTTATTTGACGTGAAACTGAATTTCACTCTCCTGGGGGAGATAATGCATTTTAACCTTTAGGTCTTTCATAGCGACAAGTGGTGAGGCGCTGCGGTTACGCGTTTAACCCGACGGTGCCTTGGGCCGGATGTCTTTGCGGTCACCGCCTCGTGACTCTACCGCGAGAGAACGGGGGAGTGACGATTCTTCTACAATAAGTCATAACCAAACTAAGATGAAATTATTATTGAAATACTCTAAACTAAATTTCTTCCCTTTCATAATATCCGTTTGCTAAAATTTAGTTATATAAAAAGCCGAAGTATATAATATATAAAAATAAATTTTTTGAACTTCATCATTTTAGTTTTTGATATTATAAAAGAATTATTAGAAATAATTTTGATAAAAAACATAAGTCATAACCAAACTATGATGAAATTATTATTCAAATACTAAAAAAAAAATCCCCTTCCTAAATTAAAGAGTGAGTGATTATGATGATGATGAAGTGATGATTAATGTTTGTGAAACGATATTGTTGAAGATTTTGTTTTGAACGTTAGCCACTTTTTCGTAAAAAATAGTGAGGGCACAAATTGCCGAAGTCTAAAGAGCTCATGTGGCCCAAAGTGTAGCTAAATATTTTTTTATTCTTCAGCTGCAACCTGGTGAGTTTGGTCTCTCAAGTAGGAAATAAAAAGAGCATGGAAATAAAAATTCAGTTTGTAAAATTATAAACCCTTCTCAAATATCAGGAATTATGAGTTATCAATCAAGTCAAGGCATCAAGTCATTGCTAATCAACTTCCTATTTTAAAAATGGATAATCAAATTTTAGTTCACGAAGTGATCAGGTACTGATCCTATGTTATGAGAAGAAAGCTGTTTATAACCTCTAATGCACGGGAGAACCGTGCGATCTGCTCAAAGCGCGTGCTGATCAATCTCAAGGTACACTGGTTCTTCTCCAATGAGATAAGCTTTGATCAAGATAAAAATTTAAATGATGAATGATAAATAGCACTTCTCTAGGCCACATTAAGATTTATATTTATGCATAGTAATTTCATCTGGTCTGTACATGTCTTAGAATATCTTAGCAATGAAGGCCATATAATGACTCCCAACTTCTTCAGGTAAGGACTTAGGTTCAATTCCACAACCAACAACGAGACAGTGCATCCTCGTGTTAGGATGCACATGTTCTAGCAAGTATTTGTCCCCTCTTACATACCTTGTTCGACCCATCAGTGACTGGGCAAGAGTTTCCAAGATCATGTGACCCCCATTACTTGGTCTCCTAACTGTCAAGATTTGAACCCCATGGACTACTACGTCTGGGGCTTTGTTTATATGGAAACAATCATTGCTGCGATCGTTGACATTATAGGTAACACGAATTTTAACCACTGAATTTATAGGTAATTTGAGGTGTTGATTCAAAATATATCATTAGTTTTTGTATACCACATCAGACTTTCGAGATACAACAATATCATTAATAAACATAAACATAGAGAGGAACAAAAAGTTTATTAACTGTCGTCGAGCCACAGCTGTACAAACTTGCTCTTCTTTGACATTCTGTGATGCACACCATTTGGAACATCTCTTATCAAGCTCCAGCAGTAATCTGCCATTATATTGAAGTGCCAACTGCATTGATAGCATTCTTCGATACTTTAATATATTGATGAAAACCTTCACCTTGCTCGTCACTAACATCTTTGGAAATTTGCATAAGTGATTATGTAAATAGTGCAACTTGATACTCATTCTACATCCAATAATTGAAAACTCAAGAGCAGGTTCTCCACACTCTCTGTAGTTTGCAGCTTTCTTGTTCCCAGGTAAATTGTGCACCACATTAGAGATAGCGTCCCAGGCTCTAGCCTCTGCCACATTCATTGTTGTAACAAATTTGGCATCTCTGAGGAATGTTCTTATCTGTGTTACATCAAATATTCCTTCCTTTTTCTTCTCATCACTCAGGCGCGAAAACGTTAAACATATGTGGCGGAAGCAGTCGCCACTGTGGTCAAGGGCTTTGACAAATTGCTTCATCATACAAAGTTTTTTTGCAGTGGGGGAAATACGATTTTTTTCCTATCAACCAAAGGATCATTAATTATGTTCTTGTCACCAGCCGTCAAAGTGTTTCTGTTTGGCCATTTTTCTCACCAAGTGGCCTGCCTTAGCCTCTCTTTCTCAATAATAGAAGAAACAGGGTATTTTGTGTAACTAGCTTGCTGGCCCAGCAGAACATTCTCCATTTTTAAATCACCACATATTACTCATCCATGTAAATGATATTGCAACGTCTCCAAAACAATTTTCATGCTGTCATATTCTTCTTTGATCTTTACCTAGTGCTCTATTGGGATTGAAACATACATGTTTCCCTTGTGAAGTAAAACACATTTTAAAATCCTATTAGAACTGTCAATAAATCATCTCCACTCACTTGAATCGTATCCAAGCAGTTCTAAAGTTAGCAGAATTCCCTCAACGTCACTACAATAAACAAGTTGACCATCAGAATGGAAGTACTTACGCATCTATGCTTTTCTGTTACGATAAAAAGAGACACTAGTACCAGGTTTCAGCAGTTTTCTTTTCTCAGACGCCAACAATTCAGCAGATATCTTTGGCAAATACAAATCTCTGACTAGATCATTTAATTCAGGCTGACTAAACAGAGGAGGTTTATTATTTTCTGTATCAGTTGGCTCAAAAATATTAATCTGGTTAGCTTCATCATCTGTAGTACCAGTTGATGTACCAATGGCTTAGTCTTCAATCTCTGGTAGCTCAGTAAATACTGGTATTAGTATTTCATCACACTGCGCAACTGGTCGAATGGCATAAGGGATATTTTGGTATTTCAAGTGATGTTTGTTTTTCTTATTGAAACCTTTTACATTGAAAAGACAGAAGTATAAATTATCAAAATGGTTTGTTGGTTCTCTCCCTATGATTGGCACACCAAAACTTAACTTTGTATTCTTTCCTTGAGACCATATCGCAAGGTTTTAATGCGGGTTTTGCATAATTTGTGAGGAACCCAGCCCTTGTCCTGATCTCCAAGTAGGCAAAATATGCTTTCCTAACAAAGTTACTTATTTTGCACCCTTAAGCCTTCAAAGTGAAGTCGCCATAGATGTAGTAAAATATGTTTGGTTCATTACAGCATGATTTTCTGTGGGATGGTCTAGCCATAGCTTTCCTCACTCGAACAATAAAACAATTGCAATCAATGCCTATCTGCAAAAAAACACATTGGCCTCCCACAATGACTGCCTTTCTTTAACTGCCTGAAATTGTACTTGAATGCTGTTAATAAACAACGGAGATGCCAAAGGTTAACAAAAAGATATTTCAGCATATCTCAGAATATAGTAATAAAGTAATATATTATACTTAATGAATATAAATAGTAATAAAAAGAGCATACATATTCCGCAATGTACATAGTAACAACATGTAATTATGAGTAACGAAAAGCTAATATTAATGGTCAAATCCATGAAAAGGGTGTATACCGATAGCGCAAAAATGTGATGAGATCAGTGTTATCTTTCTTTTTTTAAACTATATTTTGTCAAATACCTGACTTCACCTGTAGAAGTATATGGTCAAATATAAATAATAATGAAGGGAATATCAAATTGAATAAGAAACAAAATTAACCATCATGTAAAGCAGAAATAATGTGGATTAAGAAAGGGAAAAGGCACAGTCAATGCAATGTTGATGCTAAGAAATGATCTGACATGAGGAATAAAAGTGTAGAAGAGTTCTTTAATTCTTTTCCTTATTCAAAAAAGCTTTCGATACCTTGAAACACAAAAAATGTTTAACAAGTGGAAAGAAAATACCTTGAAAAAAAAACAGATTCAAAATAAGTGCAAATATACCTGTATTTATGTAGACAAAGATGTAGAAATGGGAGAAAATTCAGACTTGATAAAATAAGAAATGGAGTCAGGCAACTATATGAACTTTTAATAAAAAAAAAAATATTTTTGCTTTATGGAGAGAAAGATATGGGTAATCTTGGTGATTTGGAGTTTATAAATTAGGAGTAAAATTCTAAAAAGCCTACATTATCAAGATGTTACAATTAAAACAGTAAAAAAAATAAGGTAGCTTTTCAATCGAGTAAGAGAAGCAGAGTTAATCAAGAGTAGGGTTGAAAATAACTGGCAAAAATACTGATAGCGAAAGATGTACGCCCCCAAAATTAGTGGGATAGCGAAGACAGCCTTTTGACTAAAAAAGCAAACTCAGTGCTTACTTGTTATGGAATACATGAATGTATAGACGCCTTGGTTGGACAACGAAACTGAATATTATAACGATAAGAAAAGGCAATTGAATATTGTAGGTCTAAGACTCAGAGAAATAGAAAATGTGACCAATTTTTTACTAAGAAGAATGGGAGATAGAATACATAACATAGGTTGTAATGAAATATGTGGAATATCTGATGGAGCGATTCTGAAGAGAATGAATTCAGGTAGGAATGATTTGAATGACCGGGCACTGAGGGAGGGTAAGTTATTATTCCTTGACCCCTTCTCCACGGACCAAAGCTCACACGGTAATCCTGCGGAAGTATTAATCTTTAGCCTGGATTTGAAGTCAGCGCATACATTTATGAATACTTGAATTAAAAGATTATATAAAAGTTCTCTGCAAATGCATTTTCTTTCCCTATCTGTTGATCGATCACAACCGTAGAATTGATCAAATTACACCTGGGCTCCCACATTTACCACTTGTGGTACATAGCTTTTTTTCGTGGATCTTAATGCAATTTTTAAGTAGATGGTTGTTTTGTTGCATTCAAATGTGTTGATTCTAGGCTGTATTTAACTCTTTTCATAAAAAATTAAGACATTAATTTCAAACTCTGTTTATTTGCATTTAATTCCATGACTAAGGCTTTAAAAATAATTAAAAATGTACTTAGATAAAATAGTTTTTCATTTTTTTATTATAAGTACATTTGTTAAGGTAATAAGTACTTTTTAATTATATTTATTAATAGGATACGAAGGAACTACAAATTACAAAGAAAACACTATTCTGCATAATACTTTTGATGAAAACATATTAAACATACAAAAGGTTTATACTCACATTAGCCACAAAATGTTTTAACTCTTCTTACTTTTGAGTAAAGTTATTTTTGAGTTTTTATTTTTATCTAAGATTTCATAACAACTTCTGCAACGTTCCTGTTTATCAAGAGCCTTACCATCTATTTCTATGAGGAAATACTTGGGTTTATTCCTCCAGTAAGAGTGCTTGTTGTCTCTCTTCCTCTGCTGATCTTCTCCTCGCTGGTCAGAGTTATTAAGTAAAGTAACAAAAATTCACTAATTTTACAAAGAAATTTGATTTTTGTAAAGTATGAAAGCATTTAAAACAGATTCATATGATATGCTCAACATTGGATTTTTTTTGCCACTTCTTTTCTTTTATGGCTGAATAATATGCTGAAATCTGATAAATCAGAATTTTCCATCCCCTTATAGTACTTCCACTACTAACCAATTTTTTACGACAGTTATTGTTAGAAAGAATTCTGGAGAGGATCAGTTGAAAACATTAACACAAATCCCTTGGCCTTCAAGTTCATTAGCCCTATTCTTTCTAGGGTATCCTTCTGAATTATCTGGTTTCTTTACAATTTCTATTGTTCCTTAGGGCTCCATAGAGATAAGTGTTTTACTCAAAAGGTTGCTGTGCAAGAGTTGTATAGGTTTACAAATTTTTATAAGATCTCTAATCATTTGCAAACGCTCCCATTAAAAATTTTAACCACAGACTCTGCGTGGGAGAAATTTAGTAAAGTATCTACTTTACCTCTAAGAATATGGAATTTAATTTATCCCTCGCAAAGAGGATAATTTATAAAATTTAAGTATATATTTTCCCTTTTATCAAGAATAAAGTGTATTTAAAAGACATCCCTCTAAAAGGAATTAGTCTTGGACTTATCACCAAAATTTCTCCTGGAGTGTACCTCCTAAACATTGTTTTAAGAATTTTCAGAAGTGGAATATCATTTCAAACATATTACTAGCCATAGTGCTTTAAACAAGTTTGTTGCCATACATCTGAATTCTTGACTAGTAACTATCAAATCTTGGCTGCTTATTCATCCCGAACAATATAAGTAAGTAACCCCTAAAGCTGTTCAATCCATTTTTTTGTCACAGACTTATATTTATTGATTTTGGAATTTTGGGTTCTATCAACAAAGCGAATAGTTTGCTCTTTGTATCCATTTCTCTCGCAAACAATTAAATCTAGGATTTAATCTCCTACTATAGAGCTATAAATTTGAAAAGGAAAAACTTCTCTGTCTGTGTTCATGGTAAAGCTGTTGGCTTCATAATCAATACAGATGAAGCGTTGTTGTAGGTTGTATATATCTCGCCACAAAAGTAATGCATTATGAGATTGAGGCTGACAAACTGAGGCAGAATCGGTCTGCTTCTATCATCTTCAAACTCTTCATCATCTGTTTTCTTCTGAACCTTCTTCTCATCGTCAAATTCATTTTCATGTGCATTATTCTAAATCTTTTTTCCTTAGTTTAGAGTCGTCTAAAAACCTGGTAGTAAATTTTTCTTGAAAATAAGTACTTCCTCCTAAATTTGCTGAAAGATAATGCCCAGCATTTATTTGTCTGTATAATAAGTGCTAAGACAATTGAACTTTGTCGTAGGTCAGGTAAGATATTCGGACCTCCGTTTGCTTTCCATTTCTCGGAACGGTTGGCAGATAGCGCGCAGGAAACTCTGCAGTTGAGCCTTGCCTTGAATAATGCAATTGAACTTTGGTTTCCATTAGATCTCTAAGAGTAACTAATTATACTTGGCAGTATTAAATCAACTATCTAGACGGTTTTGTCTTTCAAACTGGGCCAAACAAAGTAAACTTTACTCCTGTACAAACAAAAACAGGTTATTAAACATAAAAGATAAATCTCAAATAAAATAAAGGACACGAAAGATAAATCAAAGTATACAAACTTGGGCGCATACGACCGAAAACCATTCCATTCAGCTGCTCGAGAGGAGCAGGAAGGGGGGGGGGAGCACTGAGCTTGTATACTTTCCAACAGCACGGGTTGGGTTTGCACTTTAGGCCGTATAGTACGCGGCCTGTTCGAAGTTATGACGGAAAGTAAGGAACCATACTTTCCAGGCTGACTGTGGTTACTGGAATACAGGTCGTATTTCCGTCATAACTTCGAACAGGCCGAATACTAAACAGCCTAAAGTGAAAACCCAACCCGTGCTGGAGTATTGGAGTATTTCATCTGCCACAATAAAAAATGTAAGCTTTATAACAACTCAAAATATATTGGCATGACAGCCACTACAATTTCGAAGCGTTTACCTATGCATCTAGAAAGCGAAGAGCCTCAAAAGCATATGGAGAGTGTGAGGAAATAGATGCTCATGTCGGGGAGCTCATGGATGAGACTCTGGTTGCTAACCACCACCTCCGGGCAATGTAGACGCCGTAGCTCGCCTTCTTAACTAGCTTCCTTCTCGACCCTCGTGCCGATGAAAAAAGCTGAACGGCCGGCCGAGACCACAGAATGCGCTAATCAGCTCAGGTTGGTCTCGAGACCCGAACATAGGTAAGAACAACAAAATTTCTTCTAAGAGAGGGTATTCAATTTTATCTCAGCTGCGAAATTGGAGGAGCGTCTCCTATCGAGCCAGAAGGTCACTCAAGACCATAGGTACGATGCCCTGAGAAAAACTGTTGGAGAAAAAACCTTCATGCGTCTTGTACACAAATCCTCCCCTTTCCTACCCCTACCCCAGTGGGGTGGCGAGGTATAAAAGCAAATATCTTTGGAAAAACGGGGTAGATTACGTTATTCATCAAAGCGAAGAAGTTTTTGGCCAGAGACCCGGGCTACCAACAGAAGGGACTAAGAATAGGCTCATCCTCGAGCTAGTACCTAGTGATCACACCGAACTTTAAGTTAACATGATCGAGTTCAACTTACTCTCGTCAGAGAACCGCCTTTCCCTTATCTTGGTGTAGCCCAAAACCCCGAGATAGTCTTCACCCTTGAAGAATACCGAAAGTAAGAAGAAGAAGCTCATCCTCGAGCCCGTTCCTGGTGGTCACACTGAACTTTAAGTTAACTTGGTTTAAGAACCAAGTTCAACTTACTCTCGTCAGAGAAACCCCTCCTATCCTAGTGCAGCCTAAAGCACAAAGATAGTATTCGCCCTTGAGGAAGACCCCCGAGTGCACTCCCTCCAGCACTCCCCTGAAGCAAAGTAGTCAAGTCTTGGCTGATCGCTAGCGAGTGCGAATTATTCCTCAGAGTAATCCGTGGAAAAGAAAGAAACATTCTTTCATTCTCCCGGGATGATATCATTTCCTGCCGTAGGCGTGCCACACGCGCCAAAGTCCTCTCTGGCGTTTAAGCTATTGCTCCGGGACGAAACATCTGGACAAGCGGCACGCGTTCTCTAAGCAACAACATTCTCGAGGTGACGTAACCATTAAGGGTAAGGTCTGACTCAAACCCAAGTCTAGTCGGAAGTACAAAGGTATTTTAACCCCGGTATCCGTTTCTGTAAAGTCTGTTTGCATTTTTTATATTAAAGTGAGCTGAAGGTCAACCATCCCTACCATTTCAAGTATGTTATTTTAGAAGGCCTCACTTAAATTTATTGAAGTTGTTTCTGTGCAGTTAATGTGTCAAACTTCGTTATTTCATGTTTTGTTCTTTTTTTGTTTTAATTAGAGTTTTAGTGTGAAAATTTATTAATTCTTTTGATAATGAAGAACATAAATTGTTTTTATTTTAAAAGACGAAAAAGAAACTTTGTTGAAAAGTTAACATTAGACACCCAAAGCCAGTCTACAACACAATGGTTACACGCTACAATGACAGCATACAATGTTAGCGTCAACACTACAATTAAACTACGCTTTCCACTACCTAATAGTATTAGACAAAACGGCATATTGATGAAAAATATAGAGTAATCCATTGACAGTTTTACAGCACGCTTTTTAGGATCAATGAAAAAGACCCATTGCCTTATAGACCGCCAAAAAGGATCCAAAAGATCATTGCCCAGCTTTGGTTCGAGTGTTGATATCAGAAGCCATATAGAGAAGACCTTTGAATTCATTTTCTTCACCCTAGGCTCATCTCTCGACAGTTGATATAAAAAAGATATTAAATATAATCAAATCCTGTTCAAAATATACGAGGCATATAAGATAAATAACGTATAAAAGAAGAATACACCCATGTCTTTAAAGTTACATTTCAGACAACTGAGATGGCCACAAGAGAGAAAGTTAAGATCTTATTTTATCTATAAAACTATCTTCCAGTATAAAAAGGGATTAGTTTGTTTCTGTTTAAGTTTGTTTTTCGTACTGTGTTGGAAACCTACACAAAAAAGGATGGCAAATTTAAGGGTTAACTTTGATCAGAATGTACCATATTTGAGAATACTTAACTATAGGAATCCCCATCACTCTCTCTCAATGTCGCTTACCCTCAAAATGCGTCTGATAGCAACTAGGAAAAACACTATCAATCAAACAGTAAAAACTTTAAGCAAATACCTCCTAGTCATAAGCTGCATATTCTGCAGACCAGCGAAATATCTTCTTCAAATAATCCATATCATGTGCATAATGCATGCTCATTATATAAATATTGCAAATCCAGTGAACTATGGCACCGATTTTAATAAGATCTTAATAAGGAATGAACTTAAGCCGATGTGTTTTACGGATAACTCTATAAGGTAAAAGCATTACATTACAAAGACAAAATAAAGATCAAGCATTCTCTAGAGAGACTACTGCTTGAATAAACCAAGAACAAAGGTGCAACAAATACCTCCTAAACTCCTAGAACCTAAAGTAAACGTACATAGTTTCCGAATTTATTTGCCCGAATGAAGACTGCTCTACATCGGCAAAGCGTAGGGCCTAAAAATCATATGGAGAGCGCGCACAACATCAACCTAACTAGAGATTATTCTAGTTGAAAACACCACCATTAAAATAAAAGAGGGAAATAAAGCTAGGCGGATCATCTTAGAAGCAATCTTAATAAAAGAAGAAAAGCCGACCCTCAACAGTAAAGCCATGAGCTGGAATCGAACATTAAATTTATTCTAAAATTCCACTCAAGAGATTGGCTCGTTTTCTTTGATGTTACGTTCATGCGAGGCTGAATAAATATCCCCCGAATCGCAACACACCAATGCAGACCAGAGTAACGGCAAAAGAAATAGAAAATCTAAACGAGTATGGACGCAAATGGAAAATTAAAACGAATAAAAATAAATTCAAAATCATGTATCGCAAAAAAACTATCCGACGTTTACGTAGATGGAGAGCGATACAGGTATAACAGTGAAGGCCAGATTTTAGGTCTAAATATTACCAAAAATGGTTACAAGAAACACGTGAGCTAAAAAATAAACAAAGCACGAGGCATGGTAACCTTACTCTACCTATTAAGAAATCTAAACATAAAAAATAAGAAAAAGATCTACCAGGCCATGATACAGACTACTTTGATATCTCAAGAAGCAATCTATTTATAATCCAACGTATAGAGAATAAGGCATTATACATAATTACCAACAAGCGACGATTAGAGAAGAAAAAACCAAGAGAATTACACAGCAAAGCCAAAATAAAACCATTAAACAAAATAATTAAAAAACGAGCCTAAAAAAGTCATAGAAAAAACACAAGAAGATTAGGAGAAGAACCAAATAATAAAATAGCAAGAGGGGCAGAATGGAAACAACATATGCTGTTTCCTAGTGCTAAAAACAAAGCGGACCAAAGGGAAGAGGAGGAGATTTACGTTTAAACAAAATAAGGAAACCCGATTGTGACAAAAATTTTACGAATAATGACAAACTCACTGGATTGGACTTGATACCCACAAGAAATGATAAAAATAACCAAAAAGTGCAAATGAAATGAAAAGGAAAAACAAAATGAATAAAGAAGAGGAAAATAAACAAATAAAGAACCAATAAAAATGAGCTCACACAACAGATGCAGATACGAGAATTATGCTACCAAAATCATATAAACTTGGGTTATTAACATAGCAGGGAAACAAATAACGCTAACAACGGTTTGAACGCCTATCTCATGAACACAAAACATAATAACAAAACAACCACATAAATAAACAAACACACACACTTTCACTCTAACTTATTTCGAACTTAACTCTAAAATGAGTTTATAGTATAGAGATTAGCGTGACCTCCACGCAACTTACACCTCTTTGTAAACCTCCAACGTCCTTCCGCTTCAATAACACTGGTCTGCGTCAAAAATGTTCCTAAAGGGTTTCATAGGTGATTCTTAATGAAATTTGTCTCCTAAATCCAAATCAAGCATTCATATTGCTTAATCAGGTCTAGTTTGTAAGATACAGACCAAGCTTCCTAGATGGCGTTAGAAAGCTCAGTCTCTAGCTGACCGCGAGCGCGAGTGGTTGTGTGTTGCTTGCTCACTCTCCAACTAAGTGTTGGTTTTTTAATCCATGACTTTTCTCATCTATGAACAGTGTATTTCTAAAACTTTATTTATCTTTGTGAATTTTTTTGCAGGCAAATACATTAGCAAAACTCCTTATATTTCATAAAAAATGAATAGAAAGTGTAAAAACAGTCCTGATAGATTTTGTTTTGTTTGTGGAAAGGTAACTTTTAGTGACCAGCAATGGCCTATAACGCCGTTAGTAAAGTTCCTTTACAATGCATATTTTGGAATAAAGCTAGGTGATCAAGACAAAAACTTTGCTCCACATATGTGCTGCAAAGCCTGTGTCATAGCCTTAAGACGCTGAAGTGAGGGCAAAACGAACTGTTTGTCATTTAGGGTACTAATGGTGTGGAGAGAAGGCAAGGACCACATTACAGACTAAAATTTTTGCATGACAAATCTTAAAGGTGAGATAATTACTTTAACAATATAGTCCTTGACAAATCTAGAAATGTTTATACAAATCTTTTGGTAGCCTATTAAAATTGTAATTGTGTATAAAAATAGTATATTATGCTGGAAGAAAAATTGTGGTTAAATTGTATATAAAAATTGATTGTATCTAAAAATTGTAAATTTACCTGGTATGAAAAATGTGTATAAAAATGTGGAAACGAGGGTCGAGTAAATTAAAAATATGTAAATTAAGTATGCGAAACTTTTTTTCAGATGTCAATAAAAAGAACAAACACACTGTAGTCTATCCTGATGTTCCTTCTGCCATTAAACCACAACTACATGGTCCAGGAGTTCCAGTTCCTTCTCCACCTAAAAATACTGAGCTACAAGATAATATAGAAGATATAGAAGTGGATGACACTGACACTTCAGTGACATATCAGCCTACGTCTACAATGACTTTGCCAAGACCACTCACTCAAGGTCAATTAAATGACTTGACTAGAGATCTTGGTCTTTCTAAAGAGAACGCACAACTTCTTGCATCCCGTCTTAATGAGAGCAACCTCTTCTTTCAAGAAACTACATACTTTTGGTTCAGAAATAGAGACGAAGAGTTTCGAAATTTCTTTGCAGTTGATTCTTGCAGCTCTTTGGTGTATTGCAATGATGTAAAAGGTTTAATTGAGGCACTTGGTGTTCCTTACCAACCAAGTGAATGTAGGCTCTTTATTGATTCTTCTAGCAGAGGTTTGAAGGCAGTACTCTAAAATATTAGCAATAAAATGGCATCTGTACCTATTGACCATTTTGTTCAGTTAACAGAAAGCTACGAAAATATGAAAGTATTGATTAATACAATCAAGTACTCAAACCAGAACTGGTTAATATGAGGTGATCTCAAGGTAAGATATATTTTACTTTATTGAATATTTCAAGGAATGTTTGTTTCTAAATACCAATGACAGAAGGATATTATACACATATTAGTTTCTCCCTTACCCTAATAAACTTACTGAAAATTGCCTATGCAAAACATAGAAGTTCTTAGAAACCATGTATATCAATATGCATCAATATGTTTTCTTTCAGGTTGTGTGCCTTCTTCTTGGGATGCAAGGAGGCTACACAAAATATCCATGCTTCATGTGCTTATGGGATAGCCGGGCGGATTGTCTTCACTATAAGCAAAAAGACTGGCCATCTCAAGAGGCATTCCAAATTGGCTGCCACAATGTGGTAGCTCAACCTCTAGTCCCTCCCAAAAATGTTTTACTTCCTCCTCTTCATATAAAGCTTGGCCTGATGAAGAACTTTGTCAAAGCACTGAATAAAGAAGGCCAAGCTTTTAAGTATCTACTGCAAAAATTCCCACAGATCAGTGATGATAAGCTCCATACAGGCATATTTGATGGTCCCCAAATTAGAACTCTGTTAAAGGACAAGCATTTTTACACCAATATGGAAGCCAGTGAACAAGAAGCATAGCGAACGTTTAGTAAAGTAATCGACGGTTTTCTGGGAAATAAAAGAAGCTGAGAATATATCTCACATGTAAATGAGCTTATGAAAAGCTTCGAAAAAATGGGAGCTCGCATGTCGATAAAAATGCATTTTATCCAGTCACATCTTGACTATTTTCCGGCAAACTGTGAAGATTATAGCGAGGAACAAGGAGAAAGATTTCCCTAAGACATAAAGAGGATGGAGACAAGATATCAAGGACGCTGGGACATCAACATGTTAGCTGACTATTGCTGGTGTCTTAAACGCGACGAACCAACATCGCTTCACAAGCGAAAGTCATCAAGGACTTCTTTTCTTGGAAAATAGTTTCTTTGCACTCCTGGGTAAGCTCATAAGTAGTCTGTAAGTTTAAAATTAATTAAAAGAAAGTCGAATTAAGTCAGTATTTTTTTTTATTACAAGTAATTGTAATTTATTAAATAACTTTTATATAAATATGGGATTTTTTCAAAAATGGCCCTTTTCTAAAAACAGTAGTGCGCTGTATCTCAAAACCAGACCTGATTGAGCAAAATGAATGTCATATTTCAATTTAGGAGAAAAATTTCATTAGGAATCACTAAAGAAAACCGCAGGAACAGAAAGTTTTTTTTCAAACGCAGGCCTGTGTAATTTTTCTCCTTTACCGCAATCCAAAGATGGGCCAAACACTAACACCAGGGACAGGTACAGCAAATAGTAACAATTAAAAAGATAAGAAAAGATAAAACACTCTGGTCCGGGTCACACGTTAAACAGGTCCACAGAACAAATAGGTCAATTTTATAGCATTTGACTTTATTTCAGTCTGTCCTATTCTTACTTCTTTCTTCTTCCCCTCCCTCTCTCCCCCTCTCGGGAGGTCATTTCCTAAGGTGGCTTCAGGCCCCGAGGGAGGAGGGCGCCAAGGAACCTCGGGGAAACCGGGCGTCGCCCCGCCTCTCCCCCGACCTGGTCCTTCCTCCGGGAGGGACTGGTTGGGGGGTGGAGGAGGAGCACGGGGATCTAAAACTTTTTCTCGCACTCTCCCTTTCATTTTATTTTATTTCTTTTTATTTAGCCTGATTCTGACCCCACCATACTGCATTGGTAAAGGAGGAAAGAATACCTAGAGATGCTCCGAAGATAATCTAATAAGATCCAAAGCTCAGCAATTTAGTTTGTTTTTTACAAAACCCATTCTTTAAAAAGCGAGATGAATATAGGACAGGGGATCTACCATCTAAAAGATGGACTAAAAAAAGACAATTGCCAATGGAAATTGATCACGGCGAAATACACCATGATCTTCAACAAATTTGCATATATATATATATATATATATATTGCGAAGAAAATCAAAGCAGGCTAGAGGATCGAACCAAAGACACTAGGTCAGCGACCAGCGCTTTGATCTCAGTTAAAGCAATGCTTTAGTCCATACATCTACGCGTGAAAACAAATATTCTCACAAAAGACGAGCTTTTAAGACCCACTTCGTTAGATGAATCGGAAGCAATGGAAAAGCGAGAAATTTATTTGGGAATTCAAAGGAAAAACGAGCAATATTTTTTTGTCTATTATCGTCCATTGTTTAATTGGTAGAGAGAATTTTATTTTCGCTTATTGTAGAAATTGGCTAGAAGAAAAAGGTATTAGGCTCAAACAAAGGATAAATTAGATCATAACACAAATAGAGCCTTCATATATATGTATATCTTTATTATTTAGATGTTAAATGATAAAATATCTAAAAATCCTGTAATTTTTGAAGATATGTATATTTTGATCCAAACGTAATTGCCTTACCCCTCCAAATTCTCACTCGTTATGATAACCACCTGAATTAAATTAGATCGTTAAAAGGTCTTCTAAAAGTTCCTTATATCCCTAAACCCCCATTCTCCTCTAAACAGCTGAATAAATTGGCACAATTCTAAAGAAACCAATATATCTTTCGATATTTTTAGTTTTCCATCGTATATTTTCTCAAAACGACTCATCTCGTTTTATTCTGTAAACGTGAAATTAAGTGATATCCTTCGATCTAAAGCGAAATTTGATTTTCATTTTCAAAGCTGGGCTATTCTTGCATAAATGAGCAATAGTGAAAGATAAAATGAATAATTGGATATTAGGCTTCATAAAGACATAATCTCTCCGGGCTACTGCAAAAATGTGACCTATTTCATTTGAAAATGTATGATCCATAAAACTTTTCTTATCATATACATATTTAGAGCATAGAAGAACTATTTTGCTAAAAAACACTCGAGTATAGCTATCTTGAAAGACTTTATATCCTACAAATCAAGTAGTTTAGTTTAAAAATAAGGTTAAGAGACTTTTGTAAGAGATATTTAAGAAACATTTTTCCATCGATTTATGTACCTATGCTATTTTAAGGATACACCTTTTCCCTTAAATATCATTTAAAGTTACTATTTTGCACCGTATATTTTTATTCTTTGGTTCTATATTTCTAACTTAAATACAATAATAGAGGCCAGGACTCTTTACTAGGCAATTAAGCTGAGTATTTTAAGAATCTCTTCCTTTCTTAATTTGTGCAAGAGAGGAAACAATCGAGTTAACCGAATCCTACACTCAAGAGGATAAAGGTAATTCAGACCTCATCACCTTTTATCTTTCTATGTTCTTTGTTACCAAAATTGAGCGCTAGCTTTTGTTTTTGAGTGAAAACACCAGAGAGTGGAGAATCTTGATTCTCCACTAACACTCCCTGGTTAATTTAAAAAAAGTGACAATGGCAGAAGACACTACCTTTAACCTTGTCAAAGAAAACCTAAACCTTTTTGGTTCAACATTACGAGAAACATGATAGGATTCAGCGCCTATTAGAGTGGTCGCAGCAGGGTAAACAATTTAAACGTATAAATAGAGATCAAAAATTGAAATGCTAGGTCGTTGTGTGGTGATAATGTTGATGTTTAACACAAATAAAGAGATTTCGAGGAAACTACAGGGTAGTTACATCAATTAAGTGTACAGAACAGGTACGAGGAAACGACGATTTGTTTAGAAATCACAGAGAACAATTAATAACCTTACTCTCTGCCTCTAGAAAATAGAGAGTCACCATGATACCATATGGCATGCGGTTTCGTAACCCTTATTAAATAGAAATATGCAGTACTAAAATGCTGCCTACAAAGATAAATACTGACAGAGAACAATTTGCAGGGCATCAGAACATATGTCGTGGATTATAACTTATGGAAGACACACTGAACTTAAAAAGATGACATTTCCTTCCGTCAAAATTATGTAGTTAACATACACGATAGATATAAAACACTAATATGGAAAGATATCCTCAAAACACAGGATGTTAAACAAAGCCATAAAAAATGCATACCTTGGTTAAGCTAGGTACCATAGCAAACCGTGTAGGATATCATCTGTAACATGAGAGATAGATGGGCAGAGAGTGTGAACAAAGTGCAAATATTTTAGCAAAAACAGGTTATTTAATTTTTTGAACCGATGCTGAAATAAGTTCTGGCTAGAGAATTGAAAGAAATTATTCAAACACTACGATACTGAGAACTGAACCTAAATGGCCGTCTCAAACTCCTTCAGAACGGAACGGAGATACCAAGCACAAAGGATGTTATCCCCAAACTATTAATCCCAGTTAATCTGATTATTTCTTCAATAGTTCTCTCTATAGTTATATATATATATATGTATATATATATATATATATATATATATATATATATATATATATATATATATATATATATATAAATATATATTTCCTTATTCTTTTGTTTCCTTACTTAATATTCATAGATTGTTCACTCTTTGCTATAAGTCCTCTTTATTATATTTACCCCACTAAAGGCACTTGGTAAAGTTTATTCATTCCTATGTCAACTTTAGCTTGTGTAATTTCTGTAGAGGGCAAAATCAAATTATTATGTTTTCCTATGACCCTTTTTCCAACTAAAGTATTTCAAAATACTTTACATGTTTTGCTTTCCTCTGATCCCTCACCCCCATTATTCTTCACTGAAACATCACCTGACACAAAAAGAAATCTATTAAAGGTGCCTCTTTTATTAACTTATGATTGGATGGCATTTAAATCGTTTAATTGAGAACCACTTCTCTCTTATGGCCCAAATACATTCGATAAAGCACCAAAGAAGCGTTAGGTGAACGTGAAGTACCTAACATCTTTATCTATCAACCTAAATTCCTCGAACCAAACACCACCCTGGTGGCATTTTGATAACAGCAGTTGTTCGATAAAAAATACTAAATAAGAAAATGTGATAATTTCCATGGAGATGATCAACAACCTCCACGTCAAAGCCCCTTTGAATATGCCGGGAGAGAGACCCATCAAAATGTAGTCCACCGTTCAGTTAACTGAGATGAAGAAACACCCTCGTCAACGGCGTAAGAAACGGACCATTTCGCATCAATAAAGTAACTGATGATGAAAGTTACCTTAAATTGAAAGAGTACCTTTTATTCATCTTAGCTAAGAAATTGTTCCTCCGGAGGAAAGGTATAAAGGGGTAGAGAAACAAGGTTAACAGACCTAAGTCACGTGCTCTCAATTATTTCAATAATAATAAAATAAAAATTAATTAACAAACGTATTATCAGTTAAAAAACATATCGTCTGCTCTTATTACCTTCAAAACTTTTAAAAACTCATTGAAAAGTAAAATAGTTACCATCCGACGGAGCAACATAGTAACTTATAGAGTCGCGTTCACGCTACAAAAGCAGGAAATTTTTAATCTACTACATATATGTAAAGTCTTCGCGGTTCGGCTCTTTTACTCTGGTGGGGTGAGAACGCAAATCCCGTGTACCCTTAAAAGGTCGGCAGAGAAGAAAGTGCACAATTAACAAAACTAGTAGAGACAAGCCTCTTGGGCGCCTCCCATTTAACCGATAGTCCACTGCAATTCATTTGAATGTAGATACCCTCCATTCCTACTTTGAATCTGCTGCGTGGGCCTTATTCGAGGAGAAGACCCTCACTAGAATGGCCGTAGGTCAAAGGAAGGCAGAGATTCGATGAATATTGGCTATGGTATGCGAGGCTCGCGCTTAATACGTTCAGCGAAACTTCTAACTGAGGTAAGGTAACTGAAGCTCCGTTAATGATAAATACCTTTCGGTGGGTGGAGTTTGAAGAGGCCAAAGTTGGTTTCATTTCCATCTTCTTGGGTTTGTCTCATTCGTGTGAAGCTACTTGTAGCATAGATCGAGCTCTTAATGCTATTAGCCTTACCATAATTGCTTCTTATCAGGTTTAAACCCGCTGGAAGCTTTTCATTGGGCCCTGGAGCTATCGTGCTTGTAGACTTGAGAGGTCAGAAGCGGAAGGTCTCTTTCTCAAATGAGGATATAGGTGGCGCCTGGTCATGCAGACCGTGATAAAACTATAATTTGAGCCTCTCGATACGAGACGCATCTTACTTCTTGTGAGGCTGTTTTTCTTAAATATGCAAATAATTTTCACTGGCTCAGATTAACGCACGAATGCCTTCAAAGTCTAGCAATAACATCAAATGTGCACTGGCCCTTGTCGCATATTTCAAAGCAGAGACAAAAATGGCTGCAGTTTTTCACGCTTTTAAACATAATCATCATCTTAGTAAACTAATTAATCGTAGATAATTTTATGGTTCCCTGTTTAACTAGGAGGAAATCTTTTACCAGGTCAAGTAGTACCCTTCAATGCAGACTCTCAAGCAAAAATTGTTTTGAAAAGTAAAAAGCAAATTATTTTGGCATGCAGATATGAGATATTAATATTCAAACCATTAATATTTAGAGCGCTAGTCCATTTTCACTCAATGCGGTGCTCGGCCTTTTGGATGCTGACTGTTTTTATAATTTTTCAATTGGCATTCTTCTTTGTATATAAGGGAACAAACTTCAACATATTGTTTAGGAATAATTGGTTTGAATGAATGTCGTCATTTTCTTAACTAGCGTTTTTAGTGATAATACAAAAATGCGTTGGAAAATTATTCAAACAATTAACATAAAAATTTCAATTTTACCGTTTAACGCGTTTCTAATGAAAAAATATCAGGTTTGAATGTACAGATTAACCGCAACAACAATCATTATTTGACATCAGAATACTGCAAACCTACGACATGACGGCTTTAAAATGGTTCCTTTGGATTTATATCTATATCCATCACAAGTTCTTGATAAACCACAAAACGATTATTAGACAATTAATACAGTTAAAAAAAAAGAAAACCTTGCCTGCCAGAGAAAATGCACATCCATTTAATAATACCTTATATTGGCCAAAAAACTAGCAAATTCAGGATACTTGCATTCTGTGCTATTTAAGCGATACCCTCAGTGTAATTTTTATTTTATTCATCTTAGAAATTTAGCTATTATATCGCTTATCAATCAAAAAGAAATAAACTTCCAGAAAAACCTTTAGTATACCAATTTTTGTGTGCTGGATACCAAGTCAGCTACCTGAGTAAAACCACTCCTCTACGCTGAGTGGTGATCAATAAATATTTCGGCTTCTCCTATTACAAAAATAGGCCTCTAGCAAATAAATCATATGCAGTGATACGAAGTTTGGAGTCTTGACGTATCCAGAATCTCTCTCAGAATTCTTGTAACCGACAGTCCCCAATACGAATACATAACATCCGCTAAAATATTATTTTAATTTTACTACCAACCACAAAGTCCTAGAGAGTTATTTAAGCTCTCATGTTTTAACACTGCCATAATCATAACTCCAACATCGTTTAGTTCACACATAGCTAACTGGTAAGAGAATTGCTATTCATTTGCTTGCCTCTACTCGTTATGATTTACTTCTCTCTTCACTCAGAGAGATATTCTTAAAGATTTCTTTAAAATATATTCTTTGTAATTAATCATAATGTATTTTATGTATTTGTAATTAGGTTAAACTCCGAAAGATGTACATTGATGATATACGTAACTTCTAAATTTAATAAATTCTCCAATTAGTCGTGTAGGCTCTTAATCTATATTAATCTGAGCTTTTGCACTTAAACTAGTCTTTTTTTTCCGAGATTTTCATCGCGTGAAGTCAGAGTGGAAAAGACTCAGAGGTGCATTTTCTATATCTATGTATATGTCTAAAAAAGGGTGAAATAGTAAAGGATGATTAAATCTAAGTAAGTGTCAAAAAACGTGAAGGTGAGTGACATAAAAATGTTTGTGTAGTGAATGAAAGAATGAGAACAAGGTGACTGGTTAGTATAATATGTTTTTAGGTGTTTGATCTATTTATTTCTATATTTAAGGTTATATCTATTAGTTTCTTTTTTTACTCCTGAAATTGGAATATTTATCAATACTTTATATAGTTATTTTGTTGCCTGTATATTGCTTCTTATTTTTATCCTTCCTATGCATTTTGTTTGCTTTTAGCTTGCTTTTGTTAATCCTTTCTACTTCTGCCCATGTGTTGTTCTTCTATTTAGATTTTGCTTAGGCTACTTGACATTTGTTGTTTTGTCGCTCTCTTTTGATCTATCGCCAGGTCCTCGCCTCTCAAAGGTTTGGCTGCCTAGTGGTGTTGAAAAGTAGAATAGTCTGTTCTGCACTTTATGGTTAAATGAATTTATTCTTTATTAACTTCTTCCACTATCATTTTTTAGTTATGTGGATCAATGTTATTTTTTTCTTATGGGACGGTAGTTTTTCATTAAATTGCTACATAACATCCCTGTCGAATTTCGCAGGGATCCATTTCGATTTCGATTTCGGATGACTCCGTTTTTAATTTCTCCCGGCTCATTTAGCCTAATTTGCTAGTATGTTAGTGTGCTCCCAAACCTATTCGTCCTTATTGTTTCTTCAACGTTCTAACAATGCATCCCCATATCCTTATGTTTTCTGCTGTGATTGATACATTGAGTTGCGTTGAAGATAAACTTTTCTTCAGGGTATTGCTCTTGATTTATAATTTGTCCTTCAATTCTTTTATCCATATTTTATCCATATATTCATTTCCTCCTCTATTTGATGTGTGTCTTTTCTTGATAGGTCTATCGATTGTAGTCACCGTAATATTTGATTAGAACTCTGTCAGTCTATTTGATTTTGTTATTTTGTCAGCTATTTTTAACTACTATTGATGCTTTTCTGCTATTGTATAAAAGGGTTACAGTCGTGTTTATCCTCATAAAAAAACTTTTCTCTAGCTAACACAGGTCCAAGAAACAGAGAAAGAGTCATCTTCGGTTTGAATCTGGATACTATCTGCACTCCAGAGCGGAACAAAGGACATATTCAAACTGCTTTATTACAGTTTTACGCAAATTTCATGGTACATAGACTCATTCCTTGGCAAATATCACACTGTTCATCCAGTTTTTTTAAACATAAATAAATATCCCTCTTCTCGTGACCGAATCAAGATATCATAACAGAGAGAACATGCCTTCCTTCTATTCGTGTTCCCATGCTCTCCATTAAACAAGGAAGGTATTAAACTTACTTTAGTCTACTCAGTTCAACTTAGCAATCATTCACAGTCTTAAACCTCTCTATGGCTTCTTCTTGTCATCCGCAATAAAAGTTCTACTTATATTTCCATAATTATTTTGTGTTTCGAATACCTGTAATTAAACCTACTTTTGAGGAAAAAGAATTGGAGTCTACTAGACAAATTTCTGTTAAGAATGCTTGGCGGAAAAGATAAAAAGCCAGTATTAGGCCTTTGGAAATTGTATACAAAACTTCTAGTGCTAAAACCTCCTACGATAATCTCGCCATAAAGTGAATTGATTATAAAACGCTCTACAGTCATGAAAATTTTGCCGTGACTCACAACCCTTGCTATAAAAAAAATAAGTCTAGAGTAACCTTTGAACTTTTGGCACTCAAATTCGTAAGGAAAGTAGGCCTGTGGCACCGAAATTGCAAGATAGGTAGGCCCAGTTAAGAACACACCCAAATGGCGCGCGTGGGCCCTAGAAATCCTGAAAATGGGTACAAGAATGAATTAATAAAATAATATGCCATGCAATAGATAGTGAACCAATGAAAGATAGAGAGAAATATATCACAATGTTTTTGTAGACCATAGCGGATTGCCAGAATCTCTCACGCGGCCACACACAAACATATGCAAGCTAGAAAACAGCTTCCAGATCGAAAGGTCTCAATGATAGATAACAGGGACAAGTAAACCAAATACAGGGTAATGTATGGCTTTACTGGTTAAAATTTCTTATCAACTGTGAAAAGCAAGCAATCTCTCTGATACTGAATATGACCAAAACGTGGAAAAATATGTAGGTTTTTAGTTGCACATAACTCTTGTAGCTCCGCCAAACGAATGAATTGACGATTTTTTCTGATCTTTGGCTCTGCTTCGCGTCAAGGTCAATCGAAAAAGATCACGCCCCTTGGAAATGGGACATATATATATATATATATATATATATATATATATATATATATATATATATATATATATATATATATATATATATATATTTATATATATATATGTTAAACACAATCAGAGGAGAGAGAATAAGGTAGAGACAAAATCAGTCAAGTCATGAGTCTGCACCTATTTTGTTATTATCAGCGTCACTCCGTCTTCTCGTCCATTCATCGTGAAGTCCAGCTTGAACGTTAAGTAGGCCTTGTCGCCGGTTATGAATTCCTCGTCGTCCAAGAAGGAGGACAATTTTCCCATTAAATGATGGGGAGAATAAAGCCTGAAGAAGTTATGGACGCATTGGACCATTAATATGAAAGATGAGGAGATACGGAAGTCACCGATGCAAACGACAAAGAACCTAATGTGACCCTAACGAGAAACCATCTTGGTGAATTTCATCAATTCCTTTCTGCTTAAGCCTACCGACTCCTTCGCTAAATAAAGTGTTGTGAATCCGCTTTAGCTGAGTACTGATCCTATGAAGAACCCATTTGATCCTTTTACCCAGCCTACTACACAAAGACCAAAGCAAGGAGAGTATTTTCCCATAATTGAAATCAGCCAAAAAGCAGAGCCCGTTATCCGAAACACATATTTCATAAGTATTTTCGGCTCTAAACTCTTCCACGCTGTCATTTTCATCTAATAAACTACGTTGTCTTTCATAATTCGCCACTGGAGAAATTTTGAATATTTGAATTAAAATTACCAATGCTTATCTCATTACTAGCAGTAAAATGGACAATCAAATGGTAACTACTGTTTAGTGCTTCACTAATTCTATGTTCCGAAACTAAAAATTCCTTATTGTTTAAGACCAGATCCAGTACGATGTTTCCAGGATGTGGCTGATTTGCTCTCTTGTTTAGTAATTTATCTTGAAAATTTTCAATCAATCTTTCTACTAACTAGATCCCTAATTAAACTTGTTCCCAAGCAATTGATGATAAGTTAAAATTTCCAGCTTTTTACAATTGCATTGCCGGCTTATTTCCTTTATCATAGGATTTTCAATTCAAACTGACTGGTTTTGTGGTGAATAAAAAGCTTCCAACCTCACTTTCTTAGTTTATTATGGTTGCAATCCTTTAATGTTTTATTTCTTGATTAGAGTAGCATAATAATGTAAAGAACAGTATGTTTATATATAAGAGGGAGCAATTTGTCTCAGTAAAATTACGACGCCTCCTTTCCCTTCCTGTGGGTGAAATCTAAATCAGTACCTTCTAGTAAAAGATTCCTTTCTCTCCTCTCGACTGCGCCTGTTTCCATTTCATTAAATGAGCTGTATTAAGTTGTAACATAAGTTTGGAAGAGGTTGAAAGCCAGAGTAATTTACATTCTTTAGAATTATAAAACAAAAAATTTAGGACAGAGTGTGATATTAAAAGTAGGTAATAAAGGGCAAAATAATATTCAAATACAGCAGTTCTTTCAAATAAAACTCAAAGAAAAGTAGTATTCCGCTCTCTTTTACCAATAGTCCTGTCAATTACAAAAAGAGAAATTAAGGCAGATGGCCTCTCTAATGACATTGGCAGAAATAAAATATTAGAAATATTTAAAGTGCAATAGAGTTAAGCTATCAACGTAGAAAATCGTACTAACCCTACCCCACGTGAGAGGACACTCTTTCCATGATGAAGGCGCTTGATAAGGAAATACATTGTTTGAAAAGCAGGCAAACTTGAAGCAAAGTTAAAGATAATTGTGGACCTTATAACAGTTACGCACACTGAAGGAAGGGGAAAATTGAGGTTAAAGAAATTAAAATTGACTAAATATCATATTGTAAGAATGAAAATAGATATTAAAAGATTAAAATCTAAAAGGTCAGCGTTATATTGGAAGATGAATAATCGCTGGACAGGCTGAACAATTCAAATGGCCGCTTACTTACTTCCGTTGAGATTAGACACCGAAATACAGATATAGTAAAAGAGTATGAAAACATTTATGCTACTGTTTGGTTTTAGGATTTTAATTGAGCAGACCCTGGAGTCGTTCATGGAGATTTGATTGTGTATTTTTATGTGAAATATTGCAAATTTGAAAATAAAAAAATAATGGTCCCATGGAAGGGGCTAAAAAATATTTAGTCACCTTTAGAGTTTCAAAATAGGGAGCTGTTGGAATATATGTAGTTGTGAAGAATTTTGATAATTATTTTACTACCAAGGAAACAGAAAAACTATTTTTAAGAAAGAAAATCGGACGGTGTTTCTGGTGTCACCAGCGGCCCTTATTGGAAACAGCTTCGTTGAGGCAAGTCTGTTTCCATCTAGATTTAAGACATTTACTGGCTTCGTTTTGACAAATAAAGAGAAGTCCTTCATCTCTGATCACAATTCAACGCAAAAGAGATACTTTACACTTAAACTTTGCAATTTTAAGGAATTTCCCAAACTCTACCTCTCTTCGAATCCTGGAATAAATTATAATGAAACAATTAAACCCCAGTCTAAATATCAATTCTACCGCCTTCCTGCTCCTTAATCCATAATTTTGAATGCCATCACCTTCCAATCTTCTGAAATCACCGGCAAAAAATCAATTTTTTATTTTTTTTATTTTTAGTCGCGTGCACCTCTATATCTAACTATGTAAGTCGGTCTGTCGGTGTCCGTTTTGGCTTTTAATTATTTTAGTAATAACAGTGAAACTCTTCAGCTGATTTTAACAGGAACTGGTAACACAACCCAGAGAAATGGGAGATATAGAAACCAAAAATAGGGAAAACTATTTTTACCGTTATATCAAACGCTCATCGCTAATATGACTATGACGCTCATGGCCAAAGTAACCATCCTCAACGCTCCCTAAAAGTTTGATTCAAGAAGCCTTTTAAATAACAAAGTTTAGGTTTTTATCAAGTGCAACACAAGACAAGTGTTTTTCTAGTAGAGGAGGACACGGTCAGTTTTGTTTATAACAATTGAAAATCACATAACGCGTGATATATAGATGGATTTAAATGCCTGAAGAAGTGAAAACAGTACTAAACAAATACTGACTTTACATGTTATAATACTTTACAGCTGTATCATAATAAGATACAGTTGTTCATGTGCATGAGATTACCTGAGGGGCTCAACTAAAAACGAGCTATCACTAAGATCAGGGATTTGTAACACTCTCGTCCTTCAAACTTTGTCATCCAGTAACCATTCAAAGTTATGTAAACGCCTCTCCCCCACGGCACGTTGCATTACTTTGATGTGAAATGATGCTTAAAGATGTCTTGGCAGAAACTTGGACTTATCTCAGAAAATTAAACTGTGCTAGTGGCTACTACGCCTTAATACACTTCTTCTTCTTGGATTTTCGCTACCAGGCTTCGCCGTTGTTGAAGAATCGTTTCCATTAAATAAAAGGATTAATCCATTAAGGCTTTGGCAGAGGCTTTACGGACGGATGCCCTTCATGACTCCTAACCTCCCTTTTTATCAGGGCTTGGGACCAGCGCTGAGTTGGGCTAGCTTGCTCCCCAGGGCTAGGAAAATGTATCAGTAGTACTTGTCATCTAAAATGATTTTGGCACAACTCAAGCTGAGGTTTCATTGCATTTAAAGGACAAATGGAAATTTACACTATATCTAGTAGAGCTAGAGAAAATGATGAACAAAAGATGTATAATGTGGCCTATCGACATCATATTCTGGAAATTCTAATAGGTGAGGGACAATATAATCCAGGGTTTGAGCATACGCAGGATGTTTGGACGGCCTCGACCGAAAAATATCTCCTCGAGCTATTTACTCCACTGTACAACGCACCATTTTTCACTGTAGATGTTTGGAGAGAAAACTGGACTTTATGAAAAGGCTAATGTTTTCAGATAACCATAATTACGTCGAATACACTATGAAATTTGTTGCTTTTCTAAACTTCTGTTTTGGTGACATCAATGTCTGGTACTGCTGCTCTCTTAAATGATATAAATCTTATCTAGACCATGTTGAACTACAAGAAAACTCACCTTGAGCTTGCTGATGTAGTACTTATAAAGACGGAAAACCGGAAATGGTAGCTGACTCAGGAATTCGTGCTAATTGCCTTGTTCAACACTAGATTGAGTAAAACATCGAAACACAATATTGTTACCGAGTTACATGGCAGAAGCCAGAAAGGAAGACTTAGAACATAAAAAGTCGCAGCTTAGATCATTCTGGTTGATCTTATTGGCCGAGAATTACATTATCTGCGGGATACCATGAACATTGTATCTCAATGGATTCTATAGCACGTCAAGACTTGATAACCGAATGAGGACTACTTCAAAGAGTTTGACTATATCAAGAAGCTGAAAGACGTGAATGACATTGTTGAATAAGATGTAAAGATAAGGAGCGACTTGGTAAATATCATTACAACAGATAAAAAGCAACGGGACTATCTCGTAAAAGCTGTGGAGTTCAACAAATGCCGCTTTGACAGGTTTCAAGAAACAAACTCTCAACCAATGACTGTATGAATTAACATTATGAAATTAATCAGCGTGTATTGCTTTCACTTCTAGATTGAATGCATTTGTGATAAAATATTAACCTCAAATATAAGGCATTACTAAGGGGCCTTTTCTGCATGGAGTGTGAGAAAACGAATTTTTTGATATTTCTGAAATTTTTGTTTGTACCAATAAACAATTTATCATTTCAAGACTATACTAATTATAAAAGTGAGAAAGAAGATTAAAATGTCTCTAATTTGATGCAGGGTTTTGGGATCTATCTTGTTAAGATAAAAAGTTATATATAGTGCGACATGTGATCCATGACACCCCGGAACTGGTTCCTTGGGCCGATTTCAAAGCAGAAAATATAAAGCTCCATGAAGCAATGCTTGCAAATATCATAGGTCAAAATAGTTGTGACTTTCAGCATAGATTACAAAGCAAGGAAAATATACAAGAAAGTAAGAAAAAGGTGATTTTAGAATAGACTTAACTCTATTGGTTTAAAACAAAATGAAAAATTAAGAAATAATCAATCGAACAATACAGTTGTCGGGTCTTCAGTAGAGTGCTTAACAAGAATTCAAGAAGTATTAATTAAAATTTTCGAACTTAGGATTGTCCAAATTTTAAAAAAAAGGATATAGTGGAGTTAAACACACTAGAATTAATTCAGAATTTAACGATTCGATGAATAGAGACACTAAAATATTGAGGTGCATGAATTTTATCTACATAATACCAAACTTTAAACTTTTATTTTGATAATTAAGCATAACAATGATTATTTTAATTAATACTACTTGAATTTTTGTTAAGCACTCTAATGAATGACCCGACAGCTGGATTGTTCTTTTAATTATTTCTTAATTTTTCATTTCTTTTAAACCAATATAATTAAGCGTATTCGAAAATCAACTTTTTGTTAGTTTCATAGGTTCATGTATATTTTCATAAGCGCTGTTTATTCTCTGACAGATTGATAATATTTTAAAACACTTTAGGAAACAGGAGAAATAAGGAGTGCCAAGTAAAGAGGAGCTAGTATTAGGAGCACTTCTGCTATTTATAAAATTTCTAAAACTTTAACTTTATCACTTTTATAGAAACATTCCTGCAAACAGATCGTACAGATTTTCTGTGTAGGTATCATAATAATTGATTTAACCTTATAATAAAGATAGGAATGGATGGAAAGATAAGGGAGTATTGATCTAAGTAAACGATAAAATAGAATTAGACTTATTCATTTCAGGAATTGGCATTCTAAAGAGCTGGTCAAAATGTTGTCTAAGATGAAGGATAATCTCGCATTTACCCGAACGTTTAAATGGATCTCATCGCGTCCAAAGTGCGAATCGTCGTTTAAATGCCTCTAATGATTTTGAACTTGACTCCTATTCGCTGCATTGATTTGTGGAGCTGTCATAAACATATTAACAAGATCACTTTCGTTTTATATCTTGGTAAAAAAGGACATTGCATGTATTTTTCAGGAATAAAGTATAATAATAATAATAATGATAGGTATTTATAATCAACCTTTCAGGGCTGTTAGCCCTCACAGAACGCAGGTTGTGTAGCGAGTGTAGGAAAAATTTGAAGTGGAAAGAAGGCAACTCTGAAGAGATGAGATTTCAGGAGTCGTTTAAAAGTAGCAAGAGAGGGAGAGAATCGGACTTCGGCAGGAAGAGCATTCCAGAGTCTAGGAAGAGATACTGAGAAGTAACGGTCACCCATTGGGCAGAGGACAGAACGAGGAGTGTTCTTAACGGGAGCGAGGTTAGACCAGAGTGCCCGAGAAGTTTGAGGACGGGACAGGGCGGACGAGAGATAAGGTGGAGCCTCGAGGTTTAACGCCTTGCAGGTGATGAAAAAAATTTTATAGTGGGTACAGAAGCGAATAAGTAACCAGTGTAGCTCCTGTAACAGAGGTATCAGAGGAGAGAACCAGGTGCGTTGAAGGAGAAACCAGGCAGTATAGCTTTGAAGTAACTATAGGGGCAAAGTGACGAAAAAGGGAAATTCACTAGAAGAGAAATGCATTAGTCTAAGCGTGAGGTGGCGAAGGCATGAATAGCAGTCTCAAGACTTCGTCGATCAAAATGGGATCGAATACGTGAAAAGTTGCGGAGGAAACCAAGGGAATACTTATAGATATGATGGATGTGCGGTTTAAACGAGAGTTGCTGGTCGAAAATTACACCAAGATTACCTACGGTAACAGAGAAGGCGACATTGGTTTCTCTTAGGTTAAGGGAGGGAAAAAGAGCTTTAGATTTCTCCACCATCAAAGCGGTACCAACAAGGAGATCTTGAGTTTTATCGTGGTTAAGTTTGAGAAAGTTGGCAGACAGCCATTTGTTTATGGAGGTGTAGGCTTAAAAGAGCTTGTTAATTGATTGAGAGAAGGACACAGGTGATGAGGAAAGGTATATCTGTGTAGGGGAATCGTCCCTTCATCCCCCCCCCCCGTTCACTCTTGGTGCAGTCAAAAAGCGGTTACCGCAAAGAACATCCGTCGAAGGCATCGGCGGGTTCAGTGCTTAACCGCATTGTGGCACAACTCGGTGCCATGAAACACCCTAAAGGTCAAAATGTAAGATCTCCCCCAGGAGAGTGAGATCCAGTTTCACGTCAAATAAGAAATTGGAGACGTGTTTCGCCCAATCTCGAAGGCTAACGAGGAGCCGATGTTTGACTTCGTGGGAAAGATCGTTTGGAAAAAGAACTTTCCTGGGGCTGTCCTCAAGCCCCTCCCCCCCCTTCCCTTTCCCCCAGTGGGTTGACGAGGTATAAATGAGGAACTCTGAGGAAAATCGGGGTAGTATACGTCAGTCTATAGGTGACGAAGTCTTCGGATCAAACCGAACTACCGAGACTGGAGAGGTAGAGTACTTGGCTTGCCAGACCAAGAAGTACCCTTCAAGAGAGGCAGGGCTACCTACCTTAGGGGGCTAAGAAGAAGCTCATCCTCGAGCTAAGCCCCTGGTTATCAAACCAAACGATGAGTTAACTTTAGTAAGTTCAACTTACTCTCGCCAGAGAGACTCCTCATATCCTGGTGCACCTCAAACACCAGGGGTATTCCTCGTCCTTGAAGAATTAAGAAGAAGAAGGAAAAGGCTCCGTACCTCGAGCCCGTTACTCGGTGGCCACACCAAACTCCTAAGTTAACTTGGTAAGGAACCAAGTTCAACTTATTCTCGTCAGAGATATCCCCCTCCGTTATACGTGCCCTTGAAGAAGACCCTCCCCGAGTTTAGTCCTTGTCCATAAGGAAATTAGTAACGAAGGAGAAAATCTCCTCCTCAAGCTCGTTACTCGGTGGTCAAACCGCACTCCAAGTTAGCTTGATTTAAGAACCAAGTTCGACTCACTCTCGCCAGAGAGACCACGACTGCCTAAGTGTTACATAAAGCACCGTATTGGTTCTTGTCCTTGAAGAACCCCCCCGTTTTGGGAAGAACGTGTGGAACCCCCAGCTGCCACCTTCGCCGAAACAACCGTGTGATCTCGCTCATCTACATCTGGCCTGCGGCACGCGTCGAGAGTAAATAACATTTCTGAGGCCTTTAAACTCCACATGAGTCCGTAAGCCAAATTCTTATATTATTGTTGTGTGTAGAGAAAACGTTAACCAATTTTTGTGGGTAAACTAATTTAATTAATTCTTGTTTATAATAATATTTAGATTATTGCTGTAGTTAATGTCTGAATGTTATGTATTCATTTGATAAAGGTAAAATATAAGTTTATTTTGGGATAAATTTTCGTTTCTCCTTTATATCCTTACGTGTTTTAGAACGGCTCTGTTCTTTAAGATATTCAGATATCTAAATATTTTAGACACACTTAGCACTCTTAGAGATAGAACAAAACGGGGGGAAATTCTACGACAATCTGAGTGTCATCTGCATTGAGGTGGAAGGACAGGCCCAAATCGCGAAGAAGGGAGCCAAGAGGAATTACCGAGAAGCGAAAAAGGAGGGGAACAATGACTGAGCCCTGAATCACCCAAAAAGGAATGGGCGCGGGCTCGAAGGAGAGGTTATCGAGCGCGACCGACTCAGTAAGGGAACAGAGGTTTGAGCGAAACCAATCAAGTGCAGTGCCATAAAAACCAAGGAAAGTTTGAAGACCATCAAGGAAGACAGTGGGATCAATGGTAGCGAAAGCAGAGGAGAGGTCTAGGGGGAGTAGAATGGACGTACAACCCCTATCGGCAGCTCTACGTAAACCTACTGAAACAGTAAGAAGAGTGGTTTTAGCAGAGTGCTTCGCTTTGAAGCCCGATCGGTATGTTTCATCCATATTGCAGTTAAAATTATGGTCATTAAGGCGAGAAAAAAACACTCACTCTCGGATCATAGAGAGGAATGGAAGCTGTGAGATAGAGCGATAGCTAGATAGTTCAGAGGGGTTAAGTTATGGTTTACTAAGGATATGACGAATTGAGGCATATTTTAAGGAAGAGGGAACCATCCCTGTGGCAAGAGAAGTGTTAAAGAGATGAAGAACCAGTGAGAGGACAGCAGGGAGAATTTGGTGGATGGGTTTGGGTGGAAAGACGTCCTTAGGGGATCCAGATTTATTAGAGCGTGAGATCAGGGTAGTCACTTCCTCAGAGGACGCCCGAGTGAGAACTTTAAGCTGCAATGGATTATGGTCGGGAAAAACAGTATGGGCTTGCCTAAACGACTGGGTTAGTAAGGCGCGAAGGTTAATAACTTTATCAGAGAAATATTTAGAAAGAGCAGAGTGTTTGATGGGAGGAGAGGTAGAGGAAATGGGGTTAGGCGAGGAAAGAAGACAAGGAGACCAAAGATAGTCCCAGGCTTATTATTGCTGCTCTCAGACAAAAGTTTTCGTGAATGAAATTCGCGGTGCTGATTTTAATTTAGAAGAATAAGTCGAAGTAGCAAGGCGATAGGCAATTCAGAGGAAAGTCGCGTCGTACCCACGAAACGAAAGGCACGTTCATGAACACGTAAAGACCTCCTTGAACGAAGAAGTTCCATGCTGAACCAACGAGCACGGTGATGGCGGTTTGAAGGAGTGATAAGTGGGGCGTGCATGTCAAGGCAGGCAAGAAATGGTTAGTGCAGTGAGTTTAAGGTTTGGTCAGGTGAAGTAGTAATATCAATAGGAGGTAGGGCAGAAACAACATCGTTAAAGAGAGAAGTAGTATCAATTGACGATAGTCGCCGGAAAAGGGAAGGATTTCGGGACGAGCGTGTAGGTAGCTGGTAGGGAATATAAAATTTGAAATTGACCAAGAAGTGTTCGGAAATCGTATTAGAAAGGTCAGTTACCCTTAGATTAAATATATGAAGGTTCGAGATGACTAGGTCAACGATATTACCATGTACGAGTATATGTGTTGGTGAGACACAGGTTGTGTAAGAGAGAAGAGGTCGATGATGTCATTTAATGCTAGAAAAGTCTCATTGTGGCTATGAAGAATGAAGTCACCGAGAATAATAGAGAACCAGTAGAGGATTGGTCGGAGAGTAGGTTACTGAACTCCTCAAGAAATAAGGCCGGAGACCAGCTGGGATGGCGGTAAAGGAGATCTGTAAAATGTTAAACGAAAAAGTGGCGCTAAATGTGCATGTGAATACGATTATCATAATTATTTCAGTAAAATTCACTTATAACTCAATGTTACGCTAGTTGTCAACATCCAGGTTGACGAATTTTTCTTTTCTTGTTTAATAAAAGTAGAAATAGTTGATTATGACATCACAAGTACATATATAAAAGTGAATCTCAATTCTTTCTTGAGAGTGGATCTGAGAATCGTTATTGTTCTGTAAAGTTTCGTCTTAGGGCATCGCTAAGGCCATCAGGACACTTTTAAAGCTTGTAATTCTAAAATTGTGTTTTCGTTGTTATGCTTAATTTATATTCATTACATTTAATTCATATTTTTAGAACTTTATTATATTTTACGTAAAAAATTACATTTTTAATCTAACCAATCACGAGTAACATTTTGTTACAATTCAATTTAACTTGGTTTAGTAATAATTTCTACTTTTGGCAGTTATGCTGCCGGTTTTAAACAATAATATTTGATGCCGTGCTGCAGCTAGAGAACAAATCGAGCAGTTATTAGTCAACCATGAGAGCTTAAGAAGTACCATTCGTTCTAAAGAAAACATCTTAAACTGGTGATGAAACCCCTCTTTTGGCACCAGACAATGATCCTAAAATATAGAATAAACGAAGATATTGCTTAAACTGTAAGAATACCAACTGAAGAAGAAACAGAAACTAATTTGCCACAATTTCATGAAGTTTCGGAGAGTGTAACATCGGATTACGAGGATGATTGATCAAATGACCAGCAATTTGGTAGTACCATTTTTGCAACGTCGTCGAGATCTAAATAATTGCACATTTGCCCCTTAAAATATAGCTCATCCCTTTAAAGAAGGACAAGCCTTTCAGCTTTTTATAACTGATGAATTACTTTTAGATGTACAAAGGTAGACTAATAGAAAATTCATAATATAATTTTAGATTTTGTGTGCATCAAGAAACAATCTCTATCGCTATATGAGAGAGTTTACAGTTTATGATATTGGTGCCTGTTTTGGTATTTTGATATATGCAGGCGCTGACCGTAATAATTTTACAGCGATTGACGACTTATGTAGTCGTGAGGAAGGAAAACCAATGTACTCTGATATAATATAAAAAAATAGATTTTTTTTATCTTCCTTAGAGCAGTTTGATTTGACAACTATAGAGATCGTAGAGTTCGTCCCCCCAAAAATCGTTTGGCTGCAATTTGTGTTGTTTGGAATATATTTAGGAATAAACTTACTAAATATTACATCCCTCTAGACAGGCTTACCCTCGATGAACAGCTTCATATTTACCATGATCACATTCCAGGTCGAACATATATTCCTACAAAATACAGAAAGTATAGACTTAAAATACTAGAAAAGAAGGGGACACCGTACATCGTGTACTAGGAAAACACGTCGTCTTGGAATTATGCAAGCCTTTTGAAAATAATGAAAGAGATATAGTTACAGACATCTTTCTTTACATCGAATTGTCTTACAGTTGCTCTATTGGAAAAGAAATTTACCTTGTTAGGAACAATAACATCCCTAGAAAAGAAATTCCTCTACCTACAAGAGAGAAGCAAATACCACTTCATTCCATTATATTTGCATATGATCAGACAAATAAAATCATGTTGGTCTTATACGATGCTAAAAAAAATAAAAATGTCTTTTTACTAAGCTCTTCTCATTCTGGTAACGAATGAGTGCCTGATGAAGCTAATAAGTCAAAACTGATTTTAGATTATAATTTCGGAAAGTATTGTATAGGAATTGCTTGTCTTATACAATATGTTGGACGTAGCAGCATATAATGAATTTCTTAGGAAAAAAGATGGATATACACAAAACCGGAATGTTTTTCTCAGAAGACTGGCGAAATCACTAGTGCAATCAAGTACTGTCAAAGATTTTAGAGAGAAAAGCAAAGAATTTCTACGAGATCAAGAGAGGCTGCCGAGCTTTTGGAATTTATTGCGATCAATTTTGAAGAAACTACATCAAAAAAAGAATATCCAAAGGACTCGGGAGATGAAAAGTTTGCTCAAGAGTGAGCCGAAGTTCATTCGACAAATACAAAAAGAATATTTGTCCGGGCCACCGTAGAATTGTGAAGTCTTGCATTTACTTTACGTGTTAAGTAAATGCGAATACTTAGTGGATTAGGCTTACATGGGAGACCAGGATGAAATGAGCGAGTGCAAATGCATACCGCCAGGTCACTAGGAAAGTGAAAATTAGAAAAGTCATATAAAAGCTATATAAATATATAGTTATACATAATCTATACTCTGTAACAAAATCTTACAAATGGTCAAATGAAGTTACGTGTTTCACCTTGTTGCATAAGAGTAAAAGCGAAAAATTACCACTCTATCTCTAGCGGAAATATTGTAAAGACAGATCGGAAAGAGAAAGTGATAATGATAGAGGATGTGCAAATTTCCTCAAGATGTATAGCGGTAGATCATCCTACATCTTTTGAGCCAAAGAGAACAAACAGTACTCAAGATTCAAGCCGAGGCCAATAGAGTGTGCTAACCTGATAGGTTTGGGTTTTAGCAGTGAGTTTAAAACTGCTACACTACTAAGAACTTTGGGTGAGTTTTAAAAGACACAATTCTTCACAAAATTTTCATATTCGAAAACCCTAAGGGAGAAATTCGTCTCATAATAACCGCTGGAGAACTAAAATACATTGCCTTTCCGTTTAGTAAACTTTCGGCTGATATTTTCTAAGAATGTGCAAACTTTTAACGTCATAAGGCCTTGCTTATCAAGTTTTTGGTTCAGTGATTGCATAGCTAAACTCGTTTTCTGGGAGCTGGTTTGCTGAAGATCTTATCGACACAATAGTGTTTAGTTCTAGAGGGAGGAACTTTAATAGAAAGAATAAAGCAAGAGGACGCAATATCTTCAATGGGTTTAGGAATTTTGGTGGCAATGTGTTTGTAACCAACTTCCGTTTAATCCTAATTTTTTCGGACTCAATTTAAATAAAGAGTATATAAAGAGCATATAAATTAGTTTGTTCAAAAATCAAGTTTGTTTATGAAATCTTTAGTGACGAAGAAGGTAAAAATATCAATAGGGTTAGAGCTGCCAAGTGTAGGCCATGAATGGTCTTTTGCAGTCTCCTTCTTTTCTTATGTTCTTATGTTCTTCAAATATATCTTCTATGGTAGTACAATCTGCATTTATACTCACTTGTTGTTGCAACCTCTTCACCATTTCCTTGCATTTTTTAAAGTTTTATGGGGTTTCTTTACTATTGAATTCATTTTCTGACTCTACGACACTACCAATTCCACCGAAATGATTCATCTCTGCAGGAGCTTCCAGCAATCCTCTCTCCAGTCCAACAGATGAACCTGCTGCTTCTTGATCTGAATGGTCAATGTCTCCATCAAATAGTTCATAAATAGAGAGACCAATAAAAAATATCGCTTCCTTGGTCTATCTCCTCTAAGTAGGCCTATGATGCTGCCGTTGTAAGAGTAATATGTAAAAAATAATATATTATTACGCCGAAAATCCTAGTTATAAGGCTGGCTAGAAAGTCCTGACTCACTTACGAAGCGAAAAGAAAAAAAAAATGGGGAAGCAACGGCAACATTAGATTAGGTTAGCCTTACTCATTTAACTACCAGCCTACGTGGGCTAAATCGTTAGGTTAGCCTTACTAATGTGATTACCAGGCTACGCTGGTGTTGCTGCATAAAATGATGTTTTCTTTGCGCTTCCTAATTGAATCTATTTTACATAAATAATTTTTACTACATAATTCCTGAACTATTATATATTTATAATTGTAATATGAGTTATTTAGCTCTAAACTAATCATATAAAACGGCGTTCTCTAATAGTCAAATATTTTAGCGATAATTCGTGTATATTGTGTAGAACGTCCGTTATAACTGACACATAATTTTAAAACAATAATAATACTGGAAAAGACCATACCATAGCAATATTTTGTAAAATATATGAAGCTAACCTAATAGAGTTATGTTATTTGTAACATTGACAGAGAATTTCAAATTCTTACCTAATAAAAAACGTAAATATATAATTACTGTTTAGTCCCACGTTTTTCACTTTTCGCCATGTTGTTTATTATGTTGTTTGGAGAACAGTGGTTCCATCTGTAATATTTTTTCTCTCTACCTTTGTCGGCTAGAATGTTAGCAACATATTTATGTAATAAACTTTGAAAACTCCAATTATAAAATCAGTTATAAATGATGAACTTACTGTTCGTTTAAAAGGACAGTAAGATAATCTTTTTTAACTATTTAACTAATTTTATATTTGTAGTTTCCAACATTATAGCCGACAAAGTCAAATGGTAAATAGAAGAACCTAAGGGTATATTATTTAGAGATAGGTACTGGAAAAGTTTTATAAATGCTTAGACCAAGGCAGACATTACCATGATAAAATTATAAACAGTTAATGTACCATTTACAGAATGTTTTTTTTTTATAAATTTGGCATGATATATTAAATCAAGCATATCAGAAAGATACATAAAGTCCCAAATTTATAATTAAATTTAATAAAAAGCAATAGCTTTGAAAGAGAACGAGTTCTTTTAATTTCCAATAACAAAACTAGTTGCAAAGCATAACACTCCCTCCTTCAGCTGTACAAAAACTGCCATTAACACATTCCTTATATACAAAATGAGAAAGAAAAAGAAAACGTCAAACAAGAAAACCAGAGACACGAACAACAAAAGATGGAGGAAATATTTATAATGAAGAGGCGGCTACTCTCATGGTTTAGTTGATACCTATTTGGGGGTTGAGGGATTAAATTTGAAATTCCCTTTCGACAGATTAAAGTTTGAAAGAGAATCAATTGGTGTGAATTTGACTAACTGACGCTTAAGTTAGTCATTCGAGGTATATATAAATTTAGTTTTTACCCACCCAACACACTGATTAGTTGCACACATATGTGTATAACCAAGGAATGTGTTATGGTAATAATTAATGAGTCATTGTAGGGCTTAATGATAAGGGGAAAAGCTCGAGACTAGTCATGTACTTGTGAATAAAGAAATTCTTTCCCTCTTAAAACTTTTGCTTTTAATTAATTATGAGCGGGTACGCTACGCTAATACATTAGATTTAGATATTTTATGTTATTTTCAAGATAGTTTCCAGACAGATGGATTAAACGAATAAAAATAATTGATTCGTAGTATAATAATAAAAAGGCAAATGAGTAATGGATCGATGAGTGAAAGTGTAGAAACTTGGTTTAAGATGTGCTAGTGACTGACAGAAGAATTTTAATGCAATGGAATGTCGGTAGAAATTATGTACCTGATAGTTATATGTACTAGAAAATAAGAGATCAATCAAGGGACATTAATTAGAAGTAATTTCTTTAAACAGATGGATCTCATGTACTATGAGCGAAATCCGCTGATATATTTTCCATACAATACCTTTATATGACGGGCAAAGTATAAATATACAGTATTATTGATTACATTTTTACAGATATTAAATTAAGTGCACCAATCCAAGAAAGTTTCTCTAATTTGGCTGAAATACATTGAGAATTTGTTGGGTGATCTAGAAGAGGAGGACTGTGGAAACCATAAATATGTAATATTCATCAAACTCTAATTCTTGTTACGTAATAACCTGAGTTCGTAATACATACATAAATAGTATGAGCAACATTGGATTTTTGATATGATTATGCTTGTCACAGATGAGAGAGAAAGAGAGAGAATAGACACCTGGTGGACCCTTTTTGTCTGCGCTAATGGTTGTGCTAAATATTGAGTTGGAAAACACTATCCTCCTCATGCCTGCCCCGTTAGTATCTGCTGTCTTCCCGTTCCAGTTTTTACCCTCTATTAGCGTCCCGTTAGACACTGCACAATTCCTCGCAGAACCCCTCAAGTTCCGGGTATTCTCATTTAATTCGCGCGAGTCGACCCCGTACCCGTTGTTACCCGCTCCTCGAACACAACGCTTTCAGTCTCGACTCGGTGTTCTAAACTCGAAGGCAAGATCTAAGTTCATCCCGTTAGTAGTCATTGTTAAGAGACTATTATTTGAACTTTGCTCCAATGCAAGGATTACTCCCTCAGACCAAATCTTCGAGGTAACAGCAACTGCAATTCTCCTGGGTAATTACTTTCTCTAATACAACCCTCACTCTGTTAAGCCTCCTTCGTCCTCTTTGTGTACGCTTAAGGTCATTCGAGCGACTCTTCGTCAATATTGCTCGTTTTTGTCTACGGTGACTCTCCCCGTCAAGTCTACCCCCTTAAGGTCGCTGAGCATCGTGTACGTCTGAAGTGTTATATAGCTTGTTTCAAATCGCCTTTAAACCTTTGTAAAAAGAATATTAATTTACATATTAGTAAAGTCATTTTTTTACCCGTTTTTTTCTTGTCCCGGAACCTAAAATATCTTGCAGGTTCTTGGATGTTGTTAAAGACGAGGCAACTTAAATAATTGTCTCAATGAACGCAGTGTTTTGCCAACCGTTGTTTGTGTGAAATTTGTCCTAAAAATATGGGTTTTGTATTAATCCTAAGGAATCATGTCTTATGAAGAAGTGATTTCCATACTTTAAAATGTGTATTTTACCAAATATTAATAAAAAAACCATTATCAACAGAACTTAGCTATCTAACTCTTCTACTCTCATCAAAAATTTGTCGTTATCCAAATACAATTACATTTGGCTTGTTTATAATCCTTGTGATGAGTTAGCTACGCTCGACTAGGCCAAGTAGGTAAGTTTAGTCAAGTTGGGTTAATTAGATTAGGTTAAGGAGGTTAGGCTTGGTATGTAGTTTAAGTTGGGTAGGATTGTTTAAATTATCACCAAAATAGTGATTTTCTATGCAATTTTACATATTTTTCCTAAATTCAACTTTTTCTTTGAAATTAACTTGATTTGAAATATAAATTAAATTAACTATATCTTATATAGGACGCAATTACAAAATAATATTTTAATCAGCAAGAAAAAGTGTATAGAAAAACTTTGATTTTGAGTTCAAACATGAAAAAAACCTGTTTACTGTGTATTTCATTGTGTATAAAGAAGTAGAATAACGATAGCCAAGCTTTGGAATCACGGCTCTGGGAGTTGGGAGGATTTAGACATAGATTAGGTTTGCAAAGCGGCGCTTTTGCATGGTAAATTTACCAAACAAGTTTTAACACAGAATGAAGATTTTGAGCGCGAAGGTGAAACTCGAATTATGATCGTTGGCAACTGATCATAACTCAGGATGTTACTACTGACTCTTTTAAACAAGAAGTCAAAAATTATAAGGAATCAGATAAAAAGAATTGTAACCTTAAATCCAAGGATAGTTTCAGAAAAGAAGCCTCCTCTCGAGAGCTTAGTTCTTCCAGATTTAATGAATTTTGAAACCGAAAAGACCATAAGATCCACTCACAGATAGTGTATAAAGAGGTAATTCGTGAAGTTAGAGGTAAAGTCATGTTTACTAGAACTATTTAATGATTATATTCTAAAACCTATTTACTGTTGTGTTTTCAACGACATTTCTATATAAGCCGTTCGAAATTCTGAGTAATTTTATAATAAAGAAATGTTTGCTATCTTGGTGTTAAATTTTTTATTTACTCCCTTAAAACCATTTTCTATAGTCAATTTTCTAGGCCAAATATTGAGGCATAATTTATAATGCTTGACGTGTTCAGCATTTCAAAGATTTCAATGGCGTTCTTCTAGTGAAATAAATTGTGGCTCCTCAATATTTTTTCGTGTGATCTATTTTTAAGGTTAAGAATTAATTTTATTGCTCGACTATGCACACTTTCTAATACCATAATGTTCTTTCGCATATTTGTAGAGCAGAATTGCTGCACATAGTGAATATTAGGTCTTTCAATCGCCCTAATGGTGGAATAATAGTTTTTGTTTTAACCGTTAAATTTTTATCTATCTTAGAATCTCATTTGCCTTTTGCGATACTACAGTGCACTTTTAATTACTTGAATTTAATTTTTGCATCGCTTCGATTGATTTTAATTTTAATATTAACATTATCAATGCAATTTTAAAATATTGCTGTAATTAACCTTTATATGAGGACTTTTTTCTTTTTCCTTAGCTCAATTCACAAAATACATTGAATGGTTGAATATCGAGTACTTACCTCTGGAATAAAGTAAAAAAGAGAATGAGGATGAGAGAACCTAAAATTCAGACACTTGGTTAATCTCACAAAGGCCGGTACACAGTTCGAGTACTGATAAGTGATATACACCATATAATGCTTCGAGACTCCTAACTTTAGGAAACGAAATGTGTTTCTAGATTATTGGAACTTCCGATGACTTTTGTTGTAAGCAAATAAAAAAGTAATTTTGATTTAGGGTTAACTATTATATGGTAATTATTTTGGAGGGATTGATTCGCTACATTAGTACATTATTAATGCTGATTGTCTTAAGCACGGCTGCCTCTGGCTAAGACTGAACTGGTGGTGAGATTCCTGGCTAGTTTGCATTGATGGCTGAGAAGTTGGATAATGCTTGTCAAAGTTACCCCATCGATTTCCTTGACGACTGAGTACTATCAAAGGGAAAAAATTATTAATTTGTCTCAGGCTTTCCAATGATAATATATATATACCGCAGCTAATTAAAATTTTATTGGGAATTTTAGTTTTACTAATATGCTGTTAAGTTGTTCTCGACTGGAATTTTAGGTTAAGGTAAGAGAGTAGTGAATCCCAGCGAAATAGAGACAGAGATGTTGAGTTACAAGCGGAATAAGCGCATCTGAGTGAGCTCTCCTCAAGTTATTTGCACTTAGGTGCACTGCTTTCGTTATAGACAGCCATGTGGCACCAACAATATATGAAAGGACAAGACATATTTCTTAACTTTATCAGAATCCCTTAGAGTAAGATTTCTTAGCCGGGAGTAGCAATACGCAGTTAATTTATGTGAATTGATTCCTTGTGGCATACGAGTCGATATCTGGATATTTGAATATTTGAAAAGAGTTTGTTATGATCAGAAAGCAACTATTTCCCCACTTGAATTCGCTGCTCATGAAAAACCACTTCTAAAATCTTTCTGTAAATTTTCGTACATATCTCCCAAAGAAACCAGCCCTACACTAGCGGAGATACCCTAATGAATCCTAGTGCACTGGCACTGAGGAAAGTTGTACTAGGAAAGTATGCTAAGAAGTAGGTCATTCAGGTATTCTTGTCCAACGACACTGTACGCCAGAGAATTAAAGACATATTATAACTCAATTGGTCAGTGAGAGTAAAGAGAGTTCGGTAAATGCCAGCATAAAAATTGCTGAATCTAATGACGCATCAAACCCCAGTCAATTGAATCTCGGTGAAGGATGATTTATCATGATTCCCGAGGCGCGCTCTTTTGCATCAATGTTATACTAGAAAGTTTAATTGCAGCTCTTCTTCTTTGTGGAATCAATTTTACCAAATTTTCTAAAATTTTTCTAACGTTAGCTTGTAAATTTTCATATAATTAGGTTTGATTTCTTATCGTAGCACTTCTTTTTGCTTTTCCTAGCACTGGCTATAAGAGTTTTGTCACTAAATAGAGTTGATATATATTTCAGCCAACCAATTCATACTGTGATCGATTGAATTGCATGAAACAGTTAATCGTTGAAATATAACTTCATTTCTTGCTGTTTTGCGATATGATTTTTACATAAGCTCTAATATTTCAATTTAAGCTTAAATATAAGAAATAGTTGTTAATTTATGTTATTAGAAGACATATCCTTTGATTAATTAAGCAATATTTATTAAAATATTAAGTAATTCAAACATATAAACAAAATATTTATTATTATAATACATATTTATGAATTTTTTAATGAATTCAATTGATTAATTTAACAAAATAAAGTCGTTGTAAACAAAACATGAGACAATTGATTAACTATTTAAACTTTACTGCTCAATGAAATAAGCCTCAAGTTTATATACTAGAGTTGTAACGAGGTGATAAAGAGGGCTTGTCCATGAGACAAAAATGTCCTATATGTTAGTAATTTAGTGGTGGAGTGGATTTTCATTTATTTCTGGGCAGCTACATAATGAAGTCATGATGAAAATTGATTTTACAAGGAAGTAATTTTTTAATGAATATATATAAGTGTATGTTTCTGTTTTGAATTAGGAAGAAATAATGGGAGTAACTCTTTATGATGTTGGTCATTATGTGAGGTTTCTAAAGTAAAGGAAATGGCTTTCCAATTTTGTGGAATATTCTAACGGTTTCGGTCTTACAGATATATTTTTACGAAAGAATGGTATTTGCCGCTGCCTTATAATATTTCTGTAAACCATTTCAACTTACTTTGTGTCCTTTAGAAAAGGATGTCGCAAAAACACTGAGTTCCTACTGAACAGTGTAAAAATCATATATGAATGACAGTGTGTACAAGTAAAATATGATTTAATGTGTGTCCTTAATTTTTTAAATCAATTTTCTTGAAATTATTTGTATAAATTAACATCACTAGTGATTAAAAACATAAAATGAACAGTCTATGTACATTTGACATGATGATGAATAATATTTATTATTCTTTTCAAATGTGATATAGCAGAAAGAGAGCAAATTTCGTACATGAAAATTGTTATGAGGCAAAGTTAAAACTTATATAAAATAATAAGCAATTACATAGTACAATAATAATTACAACGTAATATATGTTATAAATAGTATGATAGAGTCTATGCAAATGATTTATCAAGGTAGATATAAGCTTCTCTATTATGTCAATCTATTCTATTTTGCATTACAGAGCAATGGGTCTTATGATGTATATTTTATATAGCTGCTGAGATGTCTTTGGTCGTGTTTGCTCTTAAATTTCTGAGGAATGTCCTTGTTGGCCCCGCATGAGTAATCTATAGGTTAGATTGTATTACGTGTTATCTGAATTATGTTGCATTTTGGTTACCATGTTTGCTGGTATTTATTTTGTTTGAAAGCACGAATACTTCTTTTGCTTCTTAAAGAATCTAAACATATTTGAGCTTCTTGGCCTTTATATTGGGCGAAAACAGTAGAGCCTATTGGTGTGTCTCTTACAAACAAATATGTACATTTTTCTAAATTAGTTGGAATGAAAGTTTTTGTGTACACACGGGGCGAGAAAGAAAGAAAGAAAGCAGTTGAGTTCATTTCTATTTGATGTCGTTGCTTTTCTCCGATTTGTAAAGGGGCAATCTCTCTGGTGACAAATAAATGGCCTGGAATGCGTAAAATGACACCCTGAACAATTTGAAAATCGGGAAAATTCTGCGTCTCGCAAGGCAAGTTGAATAGAGGGAAAGTTATGTAACGATTTTCTAGGAGCTGCTTTAGCCGGCAAATCTACGCGAATAGTTTGATGTTGTCTTTTGATTACAGCATTCCCAGTCACGTTCGAAAGGGAGGTGCAAATGGGTTAGGTGGTAGTGAGATTTCTTATCTCCTGAAATAGCCCAAGAGAAAATTGCAATCCATTATCTGAGAAAATCTTAACAGTTGCACCCAAACATGATATATAGTACAAATAATGTCTCAACTGCGGAATCTGATATTATGTCTTTAAGTGGATATAGCTGTCTCTAATTAACAAGGTGGCAGATAATGGTTAGAAATTATATGTCTCGTGGTACAACGACTCTATACCATACACTACTCCTATATTATGTCGGGGGGACTTAATCACCTACTGCAACAAGAAATTTTGAGGACTGTTCGCAGGGATTAACGACCGACTAGGAGGTTACACTTGAGGCGTCGGGTTTCAAATCCTTAATAATCACTCAGAGTGCATAAATGGTTGGTGATATTTACTTGAATAGGGCGAGAGTATCGTTCAAGGTTAGTTAAAATGAAACAACAAAAGATAATTTTATTTGCAAAGTTCAAAATAAGAATCATAATAGGCAAAAGGGAATTATTTAAATTAAAACAGTGTCTTGGTAATTATTATGAGGAAGGATTCTCAAATAGAATTAATTGATTAATATTACTAGGCTCCGATGAAGGTCATTCTTGCGATGAGTCGAGTGGAGAACGATCCGATGAGGCAAGTGGGGCACGATCCGAAAGAGGCAGGTGGGGCATGATCCGAATGAGGCAGGTGGGGCACGATCCGAATGAGGCATGTGGTGGTACGATTCGAACCAACCTTTCGATGAAGATAACCAAACTTAAAAGATGACGTTCGACGGGAAATGTGGGAATTCTCGTAATTCCACTGGAAGAGGAATCTTCCTTTCCTCAAAGGTAATCGATGGAGATTTTCTTCGGTTCAATTAAACAAAAAGAGACTGTTGTTCAAATTATGTTTCTGGCATTGAAGACAATTTCTATCCTACTTAAGTATGTCTATTCTCATCTCGCACCGAACACATTTGTCTGAATTGATTTGAGACTGGGCGTGTTCCTAAATGACCAAAATTATGATATTATTTTAAAGCGGTGATGATGGACTTGCAATTTGTCTGAACTATAGTGATTATTTATTCACTAAACTTGGATAGTTTTAATTCTGGAACTTTGAAAGTCTTACTAAAGAATCCTTATGTCTCCCATTCTGTTTCAAAATATTGTTGCAAATGTTTTCGTCACCAAATTACTCGCTTTTATAAATAAACAAATTGAACACTCTCTTATTGGATGCAGTGCAAGTGTAGCTTTTACTACATCGTCTTTCATGGCGTTAAAAGAAACTTCCGCACGGTCATTCCATTGCTATATTGATTTTGTTCAACACTTATTAGCTGTGGCAGCATTTAAACTAAATCTACGACGAAAATTGGCTAAACTCCAAAATCGCTTAACTCTTTCAACGTATTTGATATAATAACAACCTACCGTCAGAATATGCCTTGATAGTTAAATTATATCTTTAGAAATTATTATCGGATATTTTACAAGGTGGATTGGTGAATTATATGGGGATCTGCCTGGCGTATTCTAACTTTTTTAAATAACATTTTATTATGGTTCTCTACAACATCTAAAAGCATTGGAGGTTACTGTTGCAGAAATTCTACACCTGTTTGTCCATGGATCAGATCATGGTAAAAATATCAAGAAGGAATATTTGGCACTTCTTTATTGCTATTGTATTCGTTGATATTTATAAAGCCTACTGTATTTAGGAAGTAGTTGATCCATTTCAGAGTTGGCTGGAATTGCTAATAAGAACGATTGGCAAATCACACATGTTTGATGGTATTAACTGATAGATTGCTGTTGCTATCGACTAAAAATAAAGGTTCAAGATCAAATAACCGACCACATTTTTTAAAGTTAATCAGCACTTAGTATCGCACACTTCACATCACAAATTAAAAAAAAACAGGTAAATATTCGCCTTAATCCCAAGTACATATTATCTCTACGCTCATCAAACGTACGAATAGTAGATCCTGTTTCGGTTTGAAGGGAAAGTTGGTCTTTTCTTATTAAAGTTGTCATATGTGGTAGGAATGATTAATATAAAGCCTTCTTTGTCAACCAGGTGCCTTTTTCTGTTCAAAGGATTGATTATATGCAAACACAGAGAGTTAAGCAACGATGATGCACTGTGCTTTATTTCTGCTTCCATAGAGGTTTCTCAAGTGTGGCCAGTTTTTTCGAGAGAGGTTAAACATAAATATCATTTTAAATTATTATTTATTATTAACCCGAGGCGCCTTTTAATCACATTGGTCATCCTCAGTGGCTATACTGATAAATTTAAAGAATTCCTGCTCTATAAATACAAAATATATGTAAATAATTTACAAGATTTTGAGGTATAACATAGAAAGAATTTTGAATTTAAAATGAAACTAACACATCTCTTTCTGAAATAATACTTGATTTCACGCCAATAAATATATATGATTAAAAAACGACAGGAAAATAATCAAAATTAATATTCCTCTTTCCAAAATAAGACTTGATGTTACACCTATGTACTTAAAGTTTCGATGCTCACAGTTATCGGTCTTAAATAATTGTTGGTAAAAAGACGTAGATTTCCAGTACAATCAGAAGTTAACTGAGAAAGAATGATGCTTAGATTTAAAATGTAAATTTGGAACAAATAAGAAAAATCAAGACGAACTCCTGCCTAAAGTTGAACCTCTCAATGAAGAAAAAAGTTACAAGAGGTCTATGTCTATGTACCAATATTCATTTCAAAACGGTCACTGCGAGCATCGTAACTTTAAGTACATAGGTGTAACATCGTCTTATTTCTGAAAGAGGAATATTAATTTTGATTATTTTCCTATCGTTTTTCAATCATATATACAGTCAAAATATTTCAAGAGGAAATTATGTATGAAGCTCACATTATCTATGAAAAAAATTAACTACTAGAAATCTACGTCTTTTTACTAACAATTATTTCAGACCGATGACTGTATGTACCACAATCAGGCAACGCTAGAATATGTAAGTAAAGTTTTGTTCGTATAAGTCATTGAAAATAAATTCAACCTTTTAAGTCAACTTTTTACACTCTTTAGGTCAACCTTTTCAAATTCATAGGTCAACCTTTCCTGCCCTAATTATCTCCTAGCATTATTTTTCTGCTGATTAAGTTTATAAATTTTGTAGTCTACCTACCAAAATATAGTTTGGGGATAAAATTAAAAATTTTCACTTAATTTAGTTACGAACAACTTGGAAATGACAATTTTAACCTATGAACAAGAAATAATTAAAATTTATCGCAAAGTGTTATTTTTATCCACCTTATTGTAGGATATTTTCTGCAATGTCATTGGTAGATTTAAGACTCTCTACAATGAAGTAAAGTTCAAATTTAATGTACACAAATGTAAGACATCGATCATAATTTTAAAATCTAATAATACTTAAAACCTAAGTTTACCACGAAACTGATCATCCAGATTGTGAGTTTCCAATGTAAATAATATTTGCGTCCTTAATCTACACAGAAATCCATTATAACACAAAATTAGGTATAATCGCATGTTCCAAATGACAACGTAATTTGAGCATAATTCAAACAGACTGTTTTGCATTTCTCCTACATTATCATCAAATTTGGGTTCGACAAATTTTTAATAAAAAAAGACGTAAAAGTTCCTAATTTTGAGAGCAGATTCTCGCCCTTCGCTGTATTGTGTTATATGACTTGATAGGAAGGACGCGAGATAAACCATTTAAGATGAAATAACTTTTGTTTTTTATTTGGATTTCACATGAATTCAGTTGAGTAATTCGCACAAGTTAGTTATGAACATTTTAAAAATTTTCTAGTAAAAAACACCCATTCACCAGAAATATATTAAAGAAGAGTTGTTTAGTTTGTATTAAAAGAAGTGAGACGCCTGCAATACCTCCATTTGAAGTTTATGTTTTTGGAAGTATTTGTAGTATTATTATATGCAGGCTTTATTGCAAAAAATCTTTGTTCACTTGCTGAATGAGTATAAAAACATTTAAGAGGGTCTTTGGTACTAAAATATATTTAGTTGATACAAGTTTTTTATTTAAAAGTGGTGTTTCCTTATACGATTTTCTATTCTTTTTGTGAAGTCACATTTATTTTTCTTGCAATTATCTAGTCGGTGATATTGAGGCAATTTTATTTATATCTAATAATTAAGTCATTTCCACGATAAATAAGCAAATCTTCCCGAAATTGGATAGAATTAACTAATTTTGTATTAAATACATGTACTAACTTATCTCATTTAACCTTCAGCACTATTGTTAAAATAATCTATCTCACATAATCTGACTAACAGAAACTAACCTAAAATACCTAACCTAACCTACCGCCCCCTAAGCGAACTTACTTTACCCATCTCAACCTTAAAAAGTAAAGTTACCTGCAATGAAAATTTGAAGGGGAAAAATCTTCAAGCTATCTGTGACTCGTGGGGAATGTCTTCTTGATATGAATCCTGGGGAAATTATGTAAAAGTGCGCACCCGAGTGACCAAAAGGTCCACTCTTTTAGCTATCTGTATTATGTGCCATAGATTTTCAATTTCCTTGAATCTATATAGTATGTTTGTCGTAGAATGACTCCCGACGATACCATATATACACTATTCGTGGAGGGAACTTCCTTAATTATCTTTAGAGTGCGTTTACTGTCTGGCGGCCGATATTATGTATCTTCAAAATGCTTAAGAAGTGGAACTGAGCTCAAGGATAATAATATTGCTATCATTAATAAAATAGAGTTTTATTAATAATAACTATAAACAATACACAAAAACGGAAAATATTGACATAAACAGAATGGAAAGGGTCGTGGAGACTCGGGCTAATCCGAGGATTTAAAGGATTAAAAAAAGGTAAAACAAATATAGAGTTAAAGAGATGGGATGGTTCGATAAACAATTTAAAGCACAGGATAGAATTGACAAAAGGGATCAATACTCAAAAGGTGACGTTTGGCTTACGTAACTTTTCATTAGGGTGCAGTGGAAGGTACTTGAAGGAATATTCGGTCCGCTGGCGAGTTACAGCCGAAGGGGGGGGGATAAAAGGATCCTGACGAGGCGTCTTGGGAAGGAGAGCCGTTTCTCGACGAACGGCTTGAAGAACAATGGCTGTTCTAGGTTGTTCTCTTCTGAACAAAGGGGGGGGATGAGAACCGTCTCTTGTCTACGGGCTCAAGAACAATGGCTGTTCTAATGTTGTTCTCCTTGAACAACAGGGGGGGTGAGAACCTTTTCTTGGCGAAGGGCTCAAAACGAACAATGGCTGTTCTAGGTTGTTCTCTTCTGAACAAAGGGGGGGGGGATGAGAACCGTCTCTTGTCTACGGGCTCAAGAACAATGGCTGTTCTAATGTTGTTCTCCTTAAACAACAGGGGGGGCTGAGAACCGTTTCTTGGCGAAGGGCTCAAAACGAACAATGGCTGTTCTAATGCTGTTCTCCTTGAACAACAGGGGGGGATGAGAACCGTTTCTTGGCGAAGGGCTCAAAACGAACAATGGCTGTTCTAATGCTGTTCTCCTTGAACAACACGGGGGGGGAAGCCTTGGGGACTTGTCGTCGGAAAGGCTCGAACCTTTGGCACTCAAGGAATATTGTCCTCCTTCTGGACAAGTGATGGTGAATCTCAAGGTCGAGGTCCCTTGGCGCACAAAGGGAGAGAGGGTCGTGGTGATGTTTCGCGACGAAAATATGGATCTCCAATTTGATCTTAGTGGTAAAGTTTCCATATAAATAGCCAGGACATCTCCTTGGCGTGGGGGAAAATGGAGTGGAAGCTTGGAGGGAACGCACAGCCGGGCCGGGGAACAATGCCTTATCTGTTCATAAGCTTAACTCTATCTGGCGAGGTCGGCGTATGGGGGCGAACGGGGGGACGATAACCTCCTTGTTTAAACATTGGCATCCGGTAGCTGAGATAAGACTCCAAGCCTCGAATCGAAGATGCACGTGGGCAGCATCGTGGTTTTAAATAATACGGGGTAGGAGTTGAAATTAAACGCAGCTTCAACACGTTCTATCACAATGTTATTAGTGTTTTCGCTATGGGAACAATGTTTTTTCTAGCCGCTTGCCTTTATTTAACGAAATATAACCTAAAAAATTTCAAGAAAGCGGGGATTATGTGTAACCTTCTTACATAAAATTCCGGTTGGGTGGAGGAGAGACAAAGTCGAGGTATTTCAAAACTTACGAGAAAGAGCGGTTGGCTCAATATCTTTCTATAAATACGCGTTTTTACTAAATGAAACTGTGTAGGGCACTCATCGCCTACAGATAATAAAATAAATCCAGATCAGCATTTTTGTAAGCTGGAAGGTAGGTTAAGAGAGGCATTTTATGCCAACATATTGTCATTGAAATTTCACATTTTATCAAAATAGAATAGTCTTGTGCAGAATAAAAATGTATATCTATATTGTAAAGCTTCACTTGCATTCTACATTCCCTTTGATTAATTAGGATTCAATAAATGATAACGAATAGCGTCATAGTAACTTTCCTCTCTTGATTAAATTTCATTCTATTCGATCAACGGGAAAAAATAGTCCTTAATTTCGAATCATCGATAAATTTGTGTTTTTTAAGAAATTAATACATAGCACAAAGAATGAAACGAGCAAAAGAAAAATTCGATAATACCTATTTAGGAAACTTATTTTAGTTTCTTCTTTATGAATATGAAATAAGTAAACAAGTTTGAACAAAAAATGCCTCATCTCCAAGAAACTTAATTTGATCTCACTTTGTGCGAATTATTTGATCGTCGCCTATAATTCTCTTTTGATTCATTCCTTATTGTTAAATTCCTTGATGAAAATGACATAAGGAATAATTTTTTATTGGGTTTTATTCTAGTTGTGTGACTTAAGGCCACTGTATTGCTTTACTTTTCTCCTAACAACCTATTAGACAGTGTGTTAGAAATTACATAAAAGTTAATTCAACATTGAATAACTCATAATTTTTTATTCCTATTTACATAAATTTAATGGAATTAATAATATAAATAAAATTATGGTGAACATTTTCCACTTACTACTACCAATAAACCTATAAAGGTATTGCCAGACTTTTCCCTTAAGCAAAACATTAAACCCTTTGTTTAATCATAATGGAACCAAAAATAACTGATACATAAATATTATATTCCAGTTTGTCAATAAATACAGGCACAAATTGAGGTGTGTAGTATCAATTATTCCCATAACTCATGTCTCAAAATCTAGTTAATATTTATTCATTAATATAACAGGAAAAAATAGTAATTGTAGTAATAGTTTTGTTAAAAGGTAGGAATGCAAAGTGGATTCGACAAACAGAATAACACACAAAACCTTTATGTTCGTCTTCACTCACCCATTAACTACACTTTACAAGACGAACCGTTACTCTTCAGGTACCTTAGGACAACGACAAATATATCAAATGTATTGATACTGAATTTCCAAAGTTCCTTTTGATTTTATTTGATAAGTAAGAATTTCTGTGATGAAGTTCGTTCTTGAAGGTCTACAGACATAAGTCGCTTGCTCTCAATTATTCGGATTTATGAGTTTGATAATTATTTCATTATATACAATTATATTTTGTTCATTAAAAACCATAGTATCCCTTGTTTTTATTAATTTATTTAAAAAATTATGGATCTTTCTTATTACTTTCTACAGGTTCAAAGTTTAGCGGAACCCATAGTTTGAAGGCTAAATTAAGTAAACTTCCGTCTTCTGGTACTATCTTCGGATCAATGACTTTTCAATATTTAGGTCGAGAGTGGTAACTGATTGTCGAGTAATAGTCCTCTTCTATAGATGTTGACTGAAAATGAGTTTAAATACTCTGGCAATCTGCAAAATCTCTAGTATGTGATTGCTTCTTATAACAGAATATAATTCTATAATAGCTAATAAAACGGAAAAATCATCAAAATGTTTTGGCATTAACTAAAAGATAATGATAAACGAAAACTAAACCTGGAAATAACAAAATTAACGACTACCGGAAGATCATCTGTATAATATAACCGAATAAGATATAGGAAAGAGTCTTGCAAACTAGTAAACATGAAAACTAAGTAAAAGCAAGTTATCCAAACATAACACAACAAAGACAACATAAAGATATTTAAAATGCACTAATGCCATTACATATACATTTAACGATAGTAAAAATCGTATTATACGTGCTAGAGAATAGTTTAGTCTACCCATCGCTAATAGCAAAAAGTTCTTTACCAAAAAGGGGTTTTGGGAGTGTGCACGTCAATTTCGACTCAGGCCGTTAATGTCCGACTCGCTCATGGTGGTTCGGATCCCAGCTCTAAGCTTTACCTCTGTTTTTCCTTTTTTGTCCGAATCAGCGATTCCTCGTTGGCTAACATTGAACTGTTGATCAGAGATCTATAGAGTTTCTCTATGACCGAGTCGGACATTAACGGCTTGAGTCGAAATTGACGCCCACATTCCCACAACCCTGTTTTGGTAAAGAATTTTTGCTAAGGAACTGCTCAAGCGAGTTGGTTTAACAAAAGACCTTTTAAGGATAGTTTTCGTTAAAACCTATTTTAACAAGTAAAAATGAAAAGTTCTTTCATTTATTGGACTGATTGGAGATATTTCTTTTTCCCTTTCATTATAAAAGACCCCAAAGTAGTATTATAATATTTCGCTAAGTCTTTCTATTTGTGTACCTATTTAATCCCTTCTTTCTTACTAGTAAAATTCATCAAAGTACTGGCTGTACGAATATGCGAACCTTAAAAGAGACACCGTTAAGTGGCGCAAAAAGAGAGGGCTGGTTTTGGGCCACGGATCTGAAGCCAGTTGCAGAAATTATGTTATCACTAGAACTTACAGGTATAGTAATCAAGGATACTGCGCCCTAGTACAGTCAGGCCATATAGAGATATATAGGTTTAGACAGGTGATTTTTTCTCACTATAAGAGGATGGGATTCTTTTTCAAGTCAGAAAAGACCTGGTAGCTATTGGGATGGAAAAATACTAATAGAAAAATTCAATGCACAGTATTTAAGAAAAGAACTTTAAAATATGCTGAAGGACAACTGACTGCCACAAAAAATTGATAAGGAGTCGACTCCGGTAATTGTTAATATAAAATTTACTGAAAATACGATGAAAGCAATACCTCAACAATACAAAAGAATAACTAAGAAACTCAATTAGAGTAGAAACAAAAGGAAACAATAGGCAATAAACGGTATTGTAAGATGCCAAAGAGGAAACGAACCAGGAAACTACTAGAAAGAGAAAAATTCGAAATAAGCAATGGCAATCCACCAATAAAAATGACCCTAAACTCCTCTGCCTCAACGATTAGAAACAATCATAAAGAAGAATGTAAACGGGAATCATAAAAAAATCCCGCTAGAGAATACCATCAAGAACAAACCTATCGAAAAGAATAGTTAGAAGATTTCAACTCAACTAGTATGGATTGAAAGATATACAGACAATATACACAGATATACAGACAAAAATATTCAGGAGAGAGCAATACGGGGAGCGTATATCCTGACACGGAATAAATATAAATGAGAGAAACATAAAAATTAGAAACAGCAACGTAATAACAACTTAGCTTACATATGTAGCATAAGAAGGCGTAAATATAGCCAATAAAAGATCTAGACTAAAGAAACAATCAAGGGCTATAGAAATCAAGATGCAACTCGCTGTGTTAATTGCGACAGTGTTCAACCAAAAAAGGGAAACAGTTTGCTACCCGCCAACTTCAAAATCATATTCTATAATATGTTTACAAGTTATTTTCATGATAGAATTAAACGCTCACTGCGAAGAATCCGGATACAGCAGAAAAAGAACTGAAATCTACCTACAAATCATAACTTGTGGAATTTGTCAAAGATCGTGACCAGTTTTCGGAATATATCAGAATTAGACATATGTCTGGCAAACTTTAACCTCCCGTTCAACTTCCAGATAGAACTGATTGACATAAGCAGCAGTGCCTATAAGTCAATAAAATTAAAGAGTAATCAACAACTATTGAAGATCCCGGAGGAGATAACAGAAAGCCTACCACTTAGCAAATTAAAAGCTTTATTTAATAAACATAAATGATACAAGCCAAAACATCTAAACGAAGTAAAGGACATTGCAAAAGTACAACAAATAACTCGTGAAGTAACGAAAAGACCGAATGAAGAGACAATACCTAAGAGGAGTTTTATAACAATACAACTATTTAAATAAACAACATATACGCTGAACTAAATATAAAAAATAAGATTGTGCAAAGATATACGATTAAAGGGAACAAAAACAATACAATACAACAAGTTAAGGGAAAGAAAAAAAAGAACTGCTGATTCTTTTCACAGATAGGAGAAAAAGGAATAGGAGGAAACGAAACAAAAAAATACCTGAAAAAATATCAACCAAATGTAAGACAAGCCTTTAAAGGATAAAATGAAAATTAAAGACACAAGACGCAACTTGCTTAAGAATAGATCAGAGATCGCGAAAATATTTAATGATGTTTGGAAAAAATGATTCTAGATAAGTGAAGTGTAAAATGAATTATTAGATTTGGGTTGAGGAATTGTCTCCGCACTTTTATTGGAGTATTATTCTTCAACTGTTGGTGATTTAATATTTACTCTGTAAAAATACCTCTTGGTCAAAGTATTTAGACGAGAGGCGTTCAATATGTTTTGCGATTTGGATATAAGGAAACAAGATATGAGGAAAAGTGTTTTATTATTTTTCAATATCACTTGTCCCAGAGGCTTCGAATTCCCAACTAACAGAAATCTCCCAACTGCTGTTCAATCCACTCCTGGACGGCGAGCTGGACATCTTCATCGTCCCTAAACCAGCGTCCACGCAGTGTAGCCTTGAGCTGGTGGGATAAAAAGTAGTCGCTAAGGGCCAGATCTGGACTGTAGGGTTGATGGTTGAGCTTCTCGAATCCGCACTTGTTCAGGGCAGCTAGTGCAACTACTCTGGCCTTGTGGACTTTGACGACGTTGAAATCGATCCTGGGGGGTGAGTTTTCTAAGGACACAACGGGCAGAAACCTCGGTCATGGCCAAATTGTTGTGGATGATGTTGATAACACTTCCATGTGATATTCGAAGTTCTCGCTCGAGGATCATCCTCTCGACACGGGACACATTGTCCTCGCTTGTCACGTCTGACGGGGATCATCTTTAAGGGACTCACGACCATGGCGGAACTTCCTACTCCAGCGAGCAATGATTGCATAGGAAGGGTCCGTCTCTGTGTACACTGTATCCATACGTTCATGGATCTCTTTTGCATTTTTGTCTTCCTTGGTCAAAAATTTGATCACAGCGCGGTGCTCAACCTTCTCCATTGTTGAAAGATATGTGACTGACGATCTGCGATCAGCTATTGCTTCTTAAATAGATGAGGCAAGAGCATGCGGCTGAAGGTCCTGACTTATTATAACTTGTCCTAACACCCCCACAAACAGCCATCCCCCTTCCTCTGTTTTGCCCTACCGATTTGCAAAACTTATTGTCTGCCCCTCGTATATTTAATGACTTTTAGCGAACCAGACTGACAGCACTTAGGAAGGGAAATAATTCCTCTATGGGCTAAGTGGACTCCGGATTCGTCTAAATGAGTCTAAATACTGAACTATGAGAGTCCCACATCGTTTAATCAGCTTTAAAGAAAGAGCCGTTCAACATGTTAGGATCCAGTAAAGCCACAAAGAATTAACCAAAAATAGATATCTTTTAATTTATCAATTAACTCAAATATTCATATATACACGAAATTCTCTAGGTTTAACATGGTTCACACGATTCGCATATTGGCCTACTCCTGACGAGAGCTCTGATCTAAAATGCCCAATTTTAATAAATTCTGGACTTCATTATTGAAGGCTTCCCGTTGTTGTATCAGCAACGAGTACGGTTTGCTTCGTACCACTGAATTAGTTTTAGTTTCATTTCATGATGAAATCCTTGGAACATCTGGGGGCTTCTGAAATGACCACCGGGAATTCCTTCATCAAGTTAAAAATTTCAGCTTTTCGTTGACTCTCTAATTGGGGATTTATCTTCTAAATCCACTCGTGTGTCTTCAGTGGCGAGTGAGAGCGAGGGCAGTTCATATTCCTTGTCTTGTTCCGCACATACTGTGTTTAGGACCTGCAGTGGTGTACACGGGTAAGCGGCATCAATCGGTTCTTCTTCGTCTAGCAGGGTAATATTATTTATGCACGCACGGCGGTGATATTTTTTCAACATGTTTATGTGATAGATTCTTCGCCCTGTTGGGGTATCTATCAAGTAATCGACTGACCCTCGTGCTTCGATTACTTCAAACGGTCCCTTCCATTCGGCCCATAACTTAATATTTTCAGTCGGGAGTAATAATAAATAAGACTTCATCCCCTGCCTTTAATTTTCGCGTCTTCGCTTTCATATCGCATTAGTCCCGGTATTTGGCTAAATTTTTCTCGGCGTTGTCTCGAGCTAATCTCGCGCAGTATTCTAGGCTTTCGAGCACTTCCATTACGTATTTGTAAGACGATTTACTCTCTTTAAGAATGCTCATGGGACCTCGCATAATTCTCCCGTATAATAGCTCAAAGGGCGAGAATCCCCACGTCCGGTGAGAGATTTCTCTGCATGCAAACAGGGCTACTGGCAGGTATCTGTGCTAATGAGTCGGGTTGTTTTGACATAACTTCTTCAACATATTTTTGAGAGTCCCGTTTAATTTCTCAAATATTCCGTTTGTGGATGGATGAAATGGACTCGTTTCATGATAGCCGCTGTGAAACTCCGGTTTTGGATGTCACTGACTGCACATCTAACTGATCTTTGTTAAGAGCTCTTTCGTGGACTCTTATCTTTTCTCTTTCCTCAGCTTCCAGTTTCATTTTACGTTCTTCGGGTTCCAATTACATCTTTCTTTCTTTGGCTTCCATTTTTATCTTTCTTTCTTCGGCTTCCAGTTTCATATATTCTCTTCTTTCTTCTCTTTCGTTTCTCTCTTTCTCCTGAATATACAAGCTTACCTCGGGTCCTTCCAGTCAAAGGCTTTGACCTTGCTTTCGATAAAGGTCAAACGATGCCATCGCTGTGATGTCACTCATCTACTCTGTTGTAAATCGAGCTTGACCTACTCCACTACCGAAACTTACCACTTCCACTTGGCCTAACAATTACCTTCAATTGTTTCCACCCCAAACTTTACCAATTTTCCTCTCCTCAATTATTCTATTTTTCCTGGTATAACTTTTACGTGCTGGCTCTCACTTAATTAGACGCTGTTGGGTTCTTTTCCTACAAAACCTATAAACCTGTAACCACTTTTGTCAAGGAATTGTCTCTCCACTTTTGTCGGAGTATTATTCTTCAACCCTTGGCGGTTTAATATTTACTCCGATACAAGACCTCATGGTCAAAATAATAATTTATTTAATGACTTTTAGCGAGCCAGACTGACACTATTTAGAAAGGAAAATAATTCCTTTATTGGCTGAGTCGACTCCGGATTCGTCTCAGGGAGTCTAAATACTGAATTATGAGGGTACCAAAGCGTTTAATCAGTTTTCAGGAAACAGCCGGTCAACACGTAAGGATCCATTAAAACTACCAAGAATTAACCAAAAATATATATCTTTTAATTTGTCAATTAACTCAAATATTCATATTTAAACGAAACTCTCTAAGTTTAACATGGTTTGCACGATTCGAATACTGGCCTACGCCTGACGAGAGCTCTGATAAAAACAAAGTAGGCCTCACGTAAACAAACCAATTGCCTGATAGCTAATTTCTGGAGGCCTCTAAGTTACAGAGTTAAGCCACCATTTACTCTCTCTAATCTAACTAAAATATGACAAAAGTCACGGAATATTATTTCTCTCTTAGTTAGCTTTTGGACAGTTTTAAAAATACTAATTAATTAAAACAAATATATATATATATATATATTCATTCGGACTTACATGACCTTGATCGGAACAGGGGCTGACGAATGTCGTTCAGCAGGGTTTTCAGCAAGTCGGTGGCGATAACAGACAGACTTTAAAATGACGGGGAAATTCAGGTGTCTCGTTATAACGATGAAGGAGGGGGAGAGGATGAGCAAGTTGTCACGGTGTCAGTAGAAAACGATATCGATCTCTTCTTACGACTTTATCGATCCGGTTATGCGTCTAAAGAACGGATATAAGAGTTATGCTCTCTGGCTCAAGAAGTACTCTTTTTTGTAGCTCTTGAGTTCTTCTATTATCCTCGTCTACTTCGCAGGGTTACCAAGATGGGTTTTGGTATACGAGATGATCCCGAAAGTAATTTAAGGGAACTTACTTGGAAATTAATTCTTCTTCTTTCAAAATTACTGAGATTGCGATTTGAGAGTCCCTCAGGGGTGAGTGGATAACCTCTTTTATCTTGCTCCCGAAATTCCTGTTTGGCACTTAGGAATTTTGATCCAGCCAGACCTCTTGTTAAGTCTGCGAAGGATAAATCGGTATTGCACCGATAAGAAAACGAGACGAACTTCTAATTCTTAGAAGTCGATTCGGGAACAGGGCGAGGGACTGATCAGAAAAATCTAGTCCTCTCTCGTTTCTATCAGAATCATCTCTTTCTTTTCTTGCGGGTCTTATTTATAGCTCTGGGGCCGGCCAAACTAAAGGGGACGAGGTAGTGACACTGATGGAAGCGCAAGATGGAAGGGAGGGGTGACACCGCGGAACCCAGGTCTGATTCTTAATGAGAGGCACCAACAACCGTCCCACTCTTTCTCCTCGGTGTTCTTTTTTTTCTTACACCGCTTTTTAGCACTCTAACCGCGGGCTTTTGACCTATTAGGTAATCGAATCTTTTGAGTTCGGTGATGAACTGGATGTTTGGCCTAGCGAGTTGTTCAAACTGTCAGTTAGATGGATTTCTTCTTCAATTTCGCTGGGGCCAGTTTGTTATTAGAGCTGCTTAATGACCTTTTGCCGCTTCCTTAAGACATGCAGCTGGAGTCGACTACCCACTCGGCGGTGAGATGAGAGCCCTTCGGCAGTCTGCCTGTTGGTCAGAAAACTACTGTTGTCACGCACCTCAATTTCTTGTTCTTTTCTCTTGCTCTCTTCGAAGAGGGATTTTAATATATATTTCCGCTTGGCCCTATGGGTGGCGTTACGTTTTAATTCCTCTACAATTTGAAAACCGATTCAGAGACTCTATAAACCAAGAAATAGAAAAGGTACATACACCTTTACTATTTTGCCGCTGGTCTTAAGGCGGGGGAAATGTTAGGAATTATTTAATGTTTCAAACAAATTAGTCTGAAAAATCTGGTCTGACGAGAAAAGTAATATACATAGTCCTCAAATAACTTCCTCGTGGGGCTTCAGAATGTTTTTAATGCAAGTTTATTAACGGATATTTCTCGGATGAAGCAAAGGTAGTCAAAATAATATTTGTTCAAAAACGGCCAAATCTACCGTATAGGTTGAAAACTATAGTCTTATATCCTTGCTAGATATCCTTGGAAATGTTAACTAAAAGACTATTGATTGTATACCAACAGAATACTTCCATAAGAACAACCGCGTAAACACCTCGCCATTTAGATTTAGTAAAAATAGAGGTAGAGAGAAGTTTCTGAGCGCCATCTCTCTATCTCAAGTTTGAACAGATCTTATTTGACTATGTAATGGATAGGAACAACAGATTCAGAGGATTGCCAATTAAGGAAACTTATAATATATGCTTGCCTATTCCAAAGTAGATTCCTCAGCACCGCATATGTGCTTTCTGCCAGGAAATTGAGACAATAGGAGTCAAAATACAAATATAGTAGAAAACTGAAGGTAAGCATTTGGGTTAATACCATCCCATCATTTGTAGTTCTGGTCTTTCATACATCCTAATGAAGACCCTCATAAACGGACTAAAAAAGATATTGTTCTCACCTTAAAGTTGTGAAGAAGAAGAACCAACCATCTTTTCCTTTCGTGGAATTCGTCTTAACGTCGATCCAGTCGATCAATTAGCTCCAAACCATTAGGAGCTAATTCATTAACAAGGCTCATAAGTACCTATCACTAGTTTTTTAAAGCTTTAATTTTACCCTTCCTGTCCACTTACTTAGCTCTTTCTAATGGCTAATATGCATTTCCCGATTCCTGGCGTGGACTTAATATGATTTCTCTCTCTTGTAATTGACTTTTAGCGCCTAATTTTGGTAAATACACTAAGAGCCAACATAATTCCATTTTATCATCTTTCTCAGAATAGTTTAGGAGATATTAATCGCTATTTCTATTTCACTCAACTCTATAGCTCCATAGAGCCCGATGGTTCTATAACTGTCCCTTTATGTCATAGTATCCTAATTTCAGCCTAGTTTTACAAGGATTCAACTTCAAAATCTAAATAGATCCCCGCGATCACAGATATGCCTTTATTTTCCTTCTCAAAATCAATCTTGTCGTGGTAATCCCTTACTTTATTTTCTGTAATCTACTTAATTTTCATTAGGGTGGCTGATTATAATCTACTTTATTTCATATGGATGGCTGATGATTAAAATAAAGCAGTAGATGGACTTTTGAGAGAAGAGAGTCCATAATCACCACATGAGGAATGCTCAATCCCTTATTTGGAATATTTTTCACTATAAAGTATTACGGACACCCACCTCTCTTCTTTTCCTATCCGGCTCCTTACCTCTTTAACACGGTGTTTTCATTTAATCTATGTGAAGAGCACCGATACAAAAAGCGGAGGTGAAGACGGAGCCGACTTGCAGAAGGAAGAAGAACGGAAGATTACGTTGCGTAGTTCGAACAAACATTGAAGGTATTCTAGCGAAAGGAAGAATTCTTCGACAAGCAGCCTATTACATTCTTTTTCTGAGGTGGGTGTCGTTGTTATTCTTTCTTTATATAGCAGTTAACTTCAGTTAATCAAACTTATACACAAACCTAGTACTCACATGACAATAACAGCTTTACTTTCACCTTTAAGTTCAGATGACATGTGAAAAGGTTGATTAAACTTCTCTTGCCTTACAACACTAACATCCCCTCACACAGACTTGGCCGAAAAAAACATATTAAACCTAACTGAGTAAAGTCACATTCACATAAATCTTTATTTCTCGTTACTCATGTTCGACTACAAACATATGACTTACGAATAAACTAAATGTTTTCTAATTAATTATGTCTTGCACTATCTAATTAATTAAAAATGCACTTCCTTTAGCAAATTATTACAGTTTGGAAATAATTTACTCCTAAGAGTGCACTTTTGACGGTAAAAAATAAAATATTATATTCAAACATTTTATTAATTATAACCTTGAAAAGTAAATACAAATATTAAAAAAAAATAATGAATGACCCTTTTAATTCTTAAATGCGAGAGTTTACTATTGTCGAATGTACTCAAATTTTGAATAGTATTCCTGCGGCAAGCAACTTTAGTCACACCCTTTTATGATCTAGTTATTTGTTACACAACAGCCGCATACCTTTTTGTATACTTTCTCTGTGTGAAAAATTTCAAAAAAAGGGACAATAGGAAATGCTGGTGTTCATGGGCATTTTTGGCAAAAATATGAAGTCGGTTTTCTTTTACACTCTTCATTTCCTTTTTGGCGGTATTTACTTGGAAGTATACTGCAAACAAAACCGTTCGGCTTTATTTTTTTGTCTCTTTGGCATGATGGAAAATGCCTCTCATTTATTTGAATTACCGCAAGTGGCATATCCTTCAGTGGGATTTTGAATATTATAACAGATATTTTTGCTTATTAAAGCTACTTCGACTACAAAATGCCATAGAGTTTGGTACCATTTTTTTGATTTGTTGTTGAAAAGATATGTACATAGAGCACAGTTAGTCGAATTTATCTCAATGAATTGATTATAATATTGTTGGATAGTATGTTTATGAACCACTTTCTTGCCTGTCTTTGAATTCACTTCAACTGCTGATATTCGTGAAAGCAGGTTCACCTTTCCTGTGTCTTGCCAGGACGTAGCGATAAGTTTTTGATTATTATTTACCCATGAAGTTGGCAGATCACCTTTTTCCCTTTTCAGCTTCCTCATTTCAGAAGGCAGCCCCCTTTCGGTTTGCTTTGAGTGTACCACATGCTCCAGTTTGCTTGGATTTGAGATCTTCATAAAGGACAAAACTTGAGGAAATATTATCTAATTAGACAATATGATCTTGGTTTTCAAAGTCATTGATTAGTAAAGTAACTACTCTATGTCCAAGGTATTTACCACTGACAGTTCCAGTTTCTTATCTGATGTTGACATTAAATTTCAGAAAATTACCAATACGTGAGTCACAGAGTGACCGAAGGTTAATTCCCCACTTTAAAGTTGGTTTTATTGGTGTGGGGGAATCCCACGTGGAATATCTTTTCCAGCGTGGAAGTTCCATGCGCTGGAGAAGCTTCTGTTAGGCTTAAATCGGTAAGCCTACCCCCCCACCCGCTACACAAGCGGCAGCCTCGATCCGCCTTCAAAACGGTCTACCTTTACACGGGTTAGAATCACCTCGGCCAGAAGATTCGAGGCCATTCGAGAGTAGATCTGTTTCTTAACACCCCTCACCCCGCGGGGAGAGCTTCGGACATATATAGTGCTCGTCCTTCATGAGGCAGACACAGAGTTGAGAAGTCTCGCCCAGCCTCAAGAAGATTCCCCTAGTTCCAAGTCAGGTGCTAACAACAAAGCAAAGTGACAACTGAACTATTTGTGTATTGGAATTAGCCCCAGCCAGTCAGGTAATTCCATTTAACGATCGCAACCGAGCGATTTTTCCGACTACACTCATCAGCTAATGTCGAAGCCCTCCTCGTTTGCCCCTTGTTTTTGAGGGGCCGAAATACTCTCCCCTGGACCGGACGTTACCGCACCCTCCCCGTTTTTTGGAGAACCTTCATCACTTTAAACTCCCCCTCAGAAGCTCTGAGTGCCCTCGCCTCACGTGCAGAAGACACCCGAATCTCCGTAAGTCAACCCCTCTCCCTCTTCAGTAACCTATTTGAGTTAATTCCCACCAATTTGAATAGTCTTCTCCTGTAATAAATTAATTTTAACTTCATAGTCTGATGCATAACTACATACAATTGCCCCCCTCGTTTACCGATGTAATTTTGCCCATTAATTCTCTGATGTAATTTTGCCCAGTAATTCTCTGATGTAATTTTTCCCAATCATTACTCTCATTTTTATGTAAATAAAATTATATTTTTGTACATGGCTCTTTAAATAATCTTGAAGCTTTGCCATTGCCCATATTTTACCTGACCTCGTTGCACTCTTATCTCACTATTCCGCCCGTCTAAACTTGTAGTGTTCCGTCCCTTTGTCGGTTCACCTTTAAGTTATTGGTCCCCCCCACATAGATATAATATGGTATTGATGTAATATAATGTCATTCCACGACAATTGGCAAATATTGTTTGAAGAACAGTCACTTCTTGAATTTTATAATTGTTTGATCTACACTTATTTCCTTATTGCTTGTGTAATGTTCTGTGTACAATCCACTAACAACATCCAGAATCGGCCTAATTTTATTCAATCTATAATCTGTATCTGCAGTTTCATTATGCAAAATTTATCAAATGAGTAAATACTTATCTCTAGATATTACAGTACTTAGGCCAGGTGTAGAGGCAAAGAAAACTTTATGTTGGAAATATGACAGATGTAGCCTTTCGTTAGGTAGATGAATTTTCTCCAATGGCTCTGCAAAACCAAGGGAATAAAATTCCACCACTTTCGTGAGTTTGGTGATTAATCAAGTGGCTTCCGTGTGTGGTGCTACACATGAAATTACAACGAACTGAACCATAAGTGTCGAAGAACAATTGTCAATTGAATTTGAAAATTTCTAAGTTTGTTTTATATTATTTTTAAATTTAATAGAATACGAATTTTATATTTTCTGCTATATACAAACCTTTTCCAATGTCCAATAGATCAATTGTATCCAATATTTTTACTAAAAAAATCAAGCTGAATCAAAGTAGTGTGCTAAGTGCAAAAAATTACTAAATTCCACTGTATGTTTAAATAAAAGCTTTATGATGCAACTCTAACTAGTAAATGTGTTCCTTATAATTTAGATAAAGATCAGATACATCCCAGGTAAAGAAAAGAAATCATTAGTGAAATCCTTTCTTACAAAGAAATCTATTGAAGAAAAAATGGGTGTCCTGCAGTTGATGTATTCAGTTTTAAAGCTATCGCTTCAAGTAAATTAATCGTGAAGAATATGGCTAAAAAATAGAGAGAATATGTCTTATCCGACTATAAGGCAAGGAATAAGTATATTAGTAAATGAATTTTACATAAAAAGTTGATGTAATAGAGAATTTAAAAGGACTTATTAAGAAAGTGTTTGCTTTTATCGATATAAATGTTCAACTTAGAAAGTGAGAAGCGTTAGTGTATGTATATCTTAATAGTGCAATAGTTGAAGAACTTCTGAAACATAGATTGTCTTGTTTTGATCTTGATTTAGATGAGGAGATAATAGGAGGCACTGTCGTAGAATGACTCCCGACGATAGCATATATATAACACTATTCGTTGAGGGAACTTCCTTAATTATCTTTAGAGTGCGTTTACTGTCTGGCGGCCGATATTATGTATCTTCGATATGCTTAAGAAGTGGAACTGAGCTCAAGGATAATAATATTGCTATCATTAATAAAATAGAGTTTTATTAATAATAACTATAAACAATACACAAAAACGGAAAATATTGACATAAACAGAATGGAAAGGGTCGTGGAGACTCGGGCTAATCCAAGGATTTAAGGGATTAAAAAAGGTAAAACAAATATAGAGTTAAAGAGATGGGATGGTTCGATAAACAATTTAAAGCACAGGATAGAATTGACAAAAGGGATCAATACTCAAAGGTGAAGTTTGGCTTACGTAACTTTGGCACTAGTGGTGCAGTGGAAGGTGGCGCAAAGGAGTTTCGGTCCGCTGGCAAGCTCCAGCCGAAGGGGGGGGATAAAAGGATCGTGACGAGGCGTCTTGGGAAGGAGAACCGTTTCTCGACGAATGGCTGTTCTAGGTTGTTCTCTTCTGAACAAAGGGGGGGGATGAGAACCGTCTCTTGTCTACGGGCTCAAGAACAATGGCTGTTCTAATGTTGTTCTCCTTGAACAACAGGGGGGGTGAGAACCTTTTCTTGGCGAAGGGCTCAAAACGAACAATGGCTGTTCTAGGTTGTTCTCTTCTGAACAAAAGGGGGGGATGAGAACCGTCTCTTGTCTACGGGCTCAAGAACAATGGCTGTTCTAATGTTGTTCTCCTCTGAATAACAGGGGGGGGGGGGTGAGAACCGTTTCTTAACGAAGGGCTCAAAACGAACAATGGCTGTTCTAATGCTGTTCTCCTTTGAACAACAGGGGGGGAAGCCTTGGAGGGACTTGGCGTCGGAAAGGCTCGAACCTTTGGCACTCAAGGAATATTGTCCTCCTTCTGGACAAGTGATGGTGAATCTCGAGGTCGAGGTCCCTTGGCGCACAAAGGGAGAGAGGGTCGTGGTGATGTTTCGCGACGAAAATCTGGATCTCCAATCTGATCTTAGTGGTAAAGTTTCCATATAAATAGCCAGGACATCTCCTTGGCATGGAGGAAAATGGAGTGAAAGCTTGGAGGGAACGCACAGCCGGGCCGGGGAACAATGCCTTATCTGTTTGTCATAGAATGACTCCCGACGATATACCATATATCACTATTCGTTGCGGGAACTTCCTTAATTATCTCTAGAGTGCGTTTTTACTGTCTGGCGGCCGATATTATGTATCTTCAAAATGCTTAAGAAGTGGAACTGAGCTCAAGGATAATAATATTGCTATCATTAATAAAATAGAGTTTTATTAATAATAACTATCAGCAAACACAAAAACGGAAAATATTGACAAACAGAATGGAAAGGGTCGTGGAGACTCGGGCTAATCCAAGGATTTAAGGGATCAAAAAAGGTAAAACAAATATGGAGTTAAAGAGATGGGATGGTTCGATAAACCATTTAAAGCACAGGATAGAATTGACAAATAAGGGATCAATACTCAAAAGGTGACGCTTGGCTTACGTAACTTCATTAGGGTGCAGTGGAAGGTACTTGAAGGAATATTCGGTCCGCTGGCGAGTTCCAGCCGAAGGGGGGGGATAAAAGGATGCTGACGTGGCGTCTTGGAAAGGAGAACCGTTACTCGACGAAAGGCTTGACGAACAATGGCTGTTCTAGGTTGTTCTCTTCTGAACAAAGGGGGGGATGAGAACCGTCTCTTGTCTACGGGCTCAAGAACAATGGCTGTTCTAATGTTGTTCTCCTTTGAACAACAGGGGGGGTGAGAACCGTTTCTTGGCGAAGGGCTCAAAACGAACAATGGCTGTTCTAATGTTGTTCTCCTTGAACAACAGGGGAGGATGAGAACCGTTTCTTGACGAAGGGCTCAAAACGAACAATGGCTGTTCTAATGCTGTTCTCCTTGAACAACAGGGGGGGGGGATGAGAACCGTTTCTTGGCGAAGGGCTCAAAACGAACAATGGCTGTTCTAATGCTGTTCTCCTTGAACAACAGGGGGGGGGGATGAGAACCGTTTCTTGGCGAAGGGCTCAAAACGAACAATGGCTGTTCTAATGCTGTTCTCCTTGAACAACAGGGGGGGATGATAACCTCCCTGTTTAAACATTGGCGTCCGGTAGCTGTTGATAAGACTCCAAGCCTTGAATCGAAGATGCACGTGGGTAGCCTCATGGTTTTAAATAAAATGTGATAGAAGTTGAAATGAATGCAGCTCTGAACTCGTTCTATCACACCCCTCCATTCCAGGGAAAGTTGTTACTTCGAAAAAAATGAGAGAAGGGACAACGATAGAGCTCCGTTGTAGGGAACTCGTTTTCTTGTACCAACCGTATCTTCCTGCACCTAACTATTATTACCTCATTACATGATTATTTTGATCTTTAGATTACAGGGGAAAATAACCTTTAATACAACTTAATAAAAAAAAAGGCATGGAACAATGAAATGATATAAACTTAGTACATACGGGACAAAATAATTTATACGTAAATTAATAAGAACAAATATATATACATCAAAAAAATTAGACATTGAGCGTTACAAAATTCAGACATATACATTAATTAATTATATTACAAAAGAATCTTAAATTAAGTTGTACAAGACGGTATATACCTACATGGAGATACTAATCCTATGAATACAATTGTTCTACGCTATTCGGTAACGCATTCCTACTGAGTGCGTCAGCGACCTGGTTATCGGAACCTTTGATATAATTTATTTTAAATTGATACTCTTGCAAGAGTAAACTCCAGCGCATGATGCGGCCGTTTGAGTGTCTCAAATTCCTAATATAGGCTAACGGACGGTGGTCGGTTCCTATTTGAAATTCTTTACATATCAAGTACCGCTTGAATTTGTCTATGACCCAGATAATTGATAGAGATATCTTTTCTCTAGTGGCATATCTCTTTCCGCGTGGTAATAATTGACGACTAGCATATGCAACTGGATGACCCGTTCTGTCATCCACGTATTGAAGGAGTACACCTCCAATGCCCTCGTTGATCACGTCGGTCTTAACCCCAAAGGATTTTTCCGGGTTGGGCACTTAAAAATGGGGGCAGAAATGAACTTACTTTTGAGCTGATTAAAATGGGAAACAGCGACATCATTCCAACTTAAACGATCGGAGAAATTCTTTTCCTGAAGGGGGCATAGGGGGGCCAAAATTGCAGCGAAATTCGGAACAATTCGCTGATAGGGAGAAGCTGATCCTAGGAACGATCTTAATGGCTTCTTTGTAATCGGGAGGCGCATGTGGGCGATTGCCTTAATCTTGTTCTCGTGGGGACCTAACTTGCTTTGTCCTATTTTGAAACCCAAATATTTGATGGTTTCATGAGCAAAATGGCATTTGCTGGGGCCAATGCTGAGGCTATTTTTACGCAGTCGCTCAAAAAGAGCTAATAGGGCGGGTAAATGGTGATTCCATTTAATTAGTTCTTGTAGCTGACTCTTCTGACGTGGTGTCAGCTGCGCGTCACTATCCAGGTCAAAGGGGTTCCAAAGACTTGTCTGGTAGGGAAGGAGGAGGGTAATCGGCATCAGGTTGGATGCACACTGTCTGGATTACCTTAAGGGACTCCGCGGGGCAATCCTCTTCAAGCGCCGATGCTTCCTCCAGTTCTACGAAGGTATCTCCATGGGCGCGTTGGGGGTTCTTTTTTTCTTGGGGTCCAGGGACAGTCTCCGTGTCCTTGTCTGGGGCCTTATCACCTAAGGGTGTTAGTGATTCACACTCCTCTTTTGCCGTCCTAAAGTCCTGGTTAGGGGTCTCCGAGAAATCGGACGGTATCGGGGTTCTGATGGGGACGGGCTCCTGGGCTTCTTTCTTATCTCGGCCTTGAGGAAGGGCGGCCTGAAACACAGGGTCGAAACTTACTTGGGGGCTCTGTCCTATAAGTACGGAACTTAATTTTATGGGTGCTACAATGACTTCAGCCCAGCCATTATAATATTGACACTGCAGGTAACATCTAGCGACGGGGAATCGGTTCGCCCGCCCAAGTTGGTCATGTACCACCGCAAGTTTTTCGTGGTTAGAGGCCACTGGGAGGAGTTCGTCGGACACGATGAAGCACGTACATCCTGTGTCCCTGACGAGAGTCAAAACTCGGCAGCTGTCCACGCTGCCCTCCTCATATTTCAAAGTTCCCGATGAACTTTTACCAAAAACAAAATTTACCTGGTGGCCTGACGGAGGGGGAGAAGTTTCTGCTTGGGTCTGCACCACCGGGGAAGCCGGGGTTGCATTAATCTGGTGAACTTGGTGGGCTGGTCCGCTCTTAAGCCTAGAATTTTGGGGGCAATTCCAGCTCATGTGGTTTTCTACAACAAAGGTGAAGCATATGGTTGGTCGCTTCGGGAAAAGAGATGGAGGAGAAGTCTTAACGGGAGGTTTGGAGTCCCGTTGTTGGTTTTGGGGAAAGAAGTTTTGGGGTTTTACGGGGCTCGGAAACTTTGTCAGCTTTCCTGGGAAGGGGCGCGAATCCGTCCTTCTTTCTTCTCGTTGGATTACTCTTTCCCGTTCCTCTCTTTCTCTTTCTTCTTCTACCTTTTTTCTTTGAACTTCTGCTTTAATCCGAGCTAATTCAATCTGAAGCTCTCTTTGTCTTCTTTGCTCCTCTTGAATGTACTCAATTAGTTCTTTTCCGGAAAGTCCACAGGACTCTCCTTGCGCTTTAAAGATTTCAAACTGAGTCATCTTTGCACTTGGGGGCGCACTAGTCAACCAACTAAAATTCCTCGCAACAAGAATTATGCCTCTTTAGAATTAGCCTACCTAAATATGGGCACTGACCTATTCGTACTTGGTTTCTTACTCTAAATAACCACTGACTAAAATCACGAAAAAACACAAACAAATTATTATAACCGTTCCTTGAGCTACTCCAGCTTCTCAGGTTTCAAAAAAAAAGGGGATAGCAATCGTTAAAACAAAAGAGAACTACTATATTCTATTATTATAACGAATAACACTATGCTTTACTCGACTGAAACCAGTGTTTGCAAAGATATAGGATTAAACCTTAAACACCTAATACCAAATTTAAATAGTATATATATATATATATATATATGTCGTAGAATGACTCCCGACGATATACCATATATCACTATTCGTTGAGGGAACTTCCTTAATTATCTCTAGAGTGCGTTTTTACTGTCTGGCGGCCGATATTATGTATCTTCAAAATGCTTAAGAAGTGGAACTGAGCTCAAGGATAATAATATTGCTATCATTAATAAAATAGAGTTTTATTAATAATAACTATCAGCAAACACAAAAACGGAAAATATTGACAAACAGAATGGAAAGGGTCGTGGAGACTCGGGCTAATCCAAGGATTTAAGGGATCAAAAAAGGTAAAACAAATATAGAGTTAAAGAGATGGGATGGTTCGATAAACCATTTAAAGCACAGGATAGAATTGACAAATAAGGGATCAATTCTCAAAAGGTGACGCTTGGCTTACGTAACTTCATTAGGGTGCAGTGGAAGGTACTTAAAGGAATATTCGGTCTGCTGGCGAGTTCCAGCCGAAGGGGGGGGGATAAAAGGATCCTGACGAGGCGTCTTGGGAAGGAGAACCGTTTTTCGACGAACGGCTTGAAGAACAATGGCTGTTCTAGGTTGTTCTCTTCTGAACAAAGGGGGGGGATGAAAACCGTCTCTTGTCTACGGGCTCAAGAACAATGGCTGTTCTAATGTTGTTCTCCTTGAACAACAGAGGGGGTGAGAACCGTTTCTTGGCGAAGGGCTCAAAACGAACAATGGCTGTTTTAGGTTGTTCTCTTCTGAACAAAAGGGGGGGGGTGAGAACCGTTTCTTGGCGAAGGGCTCAAAACGAACAATTTCTGTTCTAATGCTGTTCTCCTTTGAACAACAGGGGGGGAAGCCTTGGGGGGACTTGGCGTCGGAAAGGCTCGAACCTTTGGCACTCAAGGAATATTGTCTTCCTTCTGGACAAGTGATGGTGAATCTCGAGGTCGAGGTCCCTTGGCGCACAAAGGGAGAGAGGGTCGTGGTGATGTTTCGCGACGAAAATCTGGATCTCCAATCTGATCTTAGTGGTAAAGTTTCCATATAAATAGCCAGGACATCTCCTTGGCGTGGGGGAAAATGGAGTGAAAGCTTGGAGGGAACGCACAGCCGGGCCGGGGAACAATGCCTTATCTGTTCATATCCTAACTCGATCTGGCGAGGTCGGCGTATGGGGGCGAACGGGGGGACGATAACCTCCTTGTTTAAACATTGTCATCCGGTAGCTGAGATAAGACTCCAAGCCTCGAATCGAAGATGCACGTGGGCAGCATCGTGGTTTTAAATAATACGGGATAGGAGTTGAAATTAAACGCAGCTTCAACACGTTCTATCACAGGCACTACAGATTATGTTTCTGTTATGATGAAATTTGGCATAGAAATTGCAACTGAAAATCTTCATTTTATTTTTCATGCTATCTACATGGCAGGTTGCCTAGGTTTGTATAAAAAGATGGAAAAGGTATATGTGAATTAAAAGAGTTTAAAAATGAAGGGGTGAATCGAAATAAAGTGCAAAGACAAGAATGACACATTAAAGAATAGGATGAATACGACCTTGAAGCTTAAAAAAATCGTCCTCATAAAAGACTATTTTCACAATAAACTCTAGAGAAAATGGTTGGAAATGTAAACCAATATGTTTTAAAAGAAAATATTTTAGCCTCTTCTAATAAAGTAAGAAAATTTGCAGAATATTTCGCAATCATTTGCCCCAAAATGAGCAGCTACAAATTTTTGTAAGACACTTTTTTAATGGAAGAGAATTTAAATTAATATTAGACTGCAATACATGATGGAGCTGTGTCTTTACAATGATTGAAATGTTTGTAAAACTTAAAGTGTATAGCACAAGATATGAATGCAATTCTTTATATTGCAGCAAATATTTTGTAGAAGTACAAATAAAATATTTTGCATAAATTGTTTTTTAATCTAATTAAAATTAACTGAAATTTATTAATTTAAAATGATTGTGATGAATTAATTATGAGGATTATAAAGGAGCACAGAAATAATGTATTTAAATATGGGTATATATATAAAAAATGCATACTTAAATTTACGAATCAATTTGCCCTGCAAAGCCAAGAATATTATCAGTACAGTGTACAAAACTGACGAAAGAGTAATTAAGGAAATCACAAACAGAGGACTAAAACCAACCCAAATCGAAAACAACGTATCACTCACAATCTATTGCAATAATAAACGGACATCCACCTTATACTAAAAAATAATCATACACCCACCTTAACACCTAAACAAAAAAGTCATTTAATATATAAATACATTTGCAAAATGGGAGAATGTGAGCTCCTACCTCATTCATATATCCTAATGACAAAAACAAAATTACCACGAAGAATGAGCTGCCCTTTAAACAACGGTGCATCCAAAACACATACATTTGAAAATTATGGAAGACAATTGGACTGGAAGTCATTCGAAGATAACACCGAAATTCTTGCATATGCTCCAAATCGCCAACTATTACTGATATTAGAAGCTCTCTATATAAAAGAAAAACAGCCCAAATTAAATAGACAAACAAACATACAGTTCACCCTGCCTTCCTCGCCTCCTCGTACGCCAAGTAATAATCCCCGCCTATCTTAATTTCGTGCTCATTTTAAACTAGCCTCTTTAAGCCGTCTTAATCCTTTGTTTTTAAGAATTTCCATACCCTATAAATATGTTCGTATAATTGTTAACCTTCAAACCCTGATATATATAGCCATGTTTTTATTTCCTTATATTATTTCTACCTCCCTTTGATAATGATACAGGAGTATATCGAAACGCGTTAGGCTAATAAATGTTTCGTTTTATCCAGTGAATTATTTTACTGCCCTCGTTCATCAGGGCTTTTGTAATAAATTTTGGCGAGTTTATACACGGGTTAACCAACGACTAAAAGCGGAATATTAGAGAAATCGAGAGACTCAAAAAGAAAAATATTAGTGCTGAACTCGCAGTCACCTTCAATAATATATATATATATATTTATATATATATATATATATATATATATATATATATATATATATATATATATATATATATATATATATATGCTACTCATATCCTGTATCCTTACCAATAAAACTACAATCGAATAAGATGGAAAGAGATTTGCTCTTTCGCATGAAAAATATTAATAAATTGTTTCCCCTTTTAACCATTTTTTTTTGCCATTTTATCTCTCAAATGCACCAAATTTCTATCTAAGCTAGGAAAACAAAGAGAGAAGGAATCTTCTGCTATAGGAGCCAAAATGAATAATACGGTCATGTTCCTTGGCACTGAAAAATGGTATTGTATTTCCGAAGATGAATTAACAAAGGGTTTGTAGCTGATTATTTTGGCTTTAGTTTCCTTTATTTATAATTTACTGTGATCTTTCAATGTTTCCACCGATTCCTTCAAAATCAAAATATTTAACATTTTGTCAAGGAAATTGTTTTTATTGTAATCTTTTTCAGTTTAGATCGAAAAAATTTGAAAATTTATTTCAAACTTGATTTTTCCATTTATCATTAAAAAGAAGAACAATTTTGTCATTATTTTACCTTTCGAAGCCGGAATATTTGAATTTACATTCTCGCTTTATCACCTCAATTCTTCACATGTACGAAAATCATTAGAGGGAAATGAAAAGATTTTTAAGAAATACCAAAGAATCGATGTTTTTATTGATATTAAGAATGCGGTTTATTTTTCCTATATATGACTGTCAAACATCGTATAAACAGTAAAGAGGACTAAGAACCTACTTAGAGTAGCGCCAATTTATTAACGTGCTCCATTAAGCCACCCATTTAATGTTTGTTTTCATGACATGAATAGGATAAATTATATGATTAGGAATAGGTTCCTCAGATCATAAAATTATTCTTCGGTTTTGTAACGACGTTATTAACAACTTTTGGAAAAGTGCTTCTATCTTGCTGGAACATTTGATTATTTGCCTCCACTAAGCAAGAAAATACAGTGAGGTTTCTTCTTATTTCCATCCCAGGACAAATGATGTCAGGGAAATCGTGCATTTCATGAGAGGGAGACAGGCTTAAGGGAACATTAGCACCCTTCCGGGTCTAAGCACTCAGGCTAGTTTCTTCTTTGGGCTAGACCGACAATGCGAAATACACATATTTTCTCCTCAGGAATTTACTTTCTTCATTGAACTTGTTTCCATATTTTTCTAGTGGAAAGACGAAAATATTACAAGAAGAGGATTAAGGGTTTTTAGTATTATACATATTTATATATTAAATTCCTAATATTGATAAGAAACCGTTTTTTGTTATTTGTAATATTAAGCAGAGGAATTAATAGATTTACCTATGTCTGAACAGTCTATATTGTTTTTGCCAAGAATTCAAATTAATGTTGCTTATGTATCTAGTATTGCCACTAACAGTCATCCATGTTGGTTATAGATTACGGTTTGACTAGTTGAAGCCATGGTTTTAAATCATGCCTTCACAATCCGACCACACACAAAGCATCGTCTTTAGTGGATGAAGTCCTTGCTTTAATCGCAGAAGTGTTTTTTTATTAGGGCTAAGCCATTGTTTTCGATGGTTCATGTTAACATAAACACACTACTTTTTGTCACCAGGGATGATGCAGGGAAGAAATATGTCCTTATATCCACGAGTAGCCTTGTGAAGAGCAAGGAAACCTGCGGCAATCGTAGAGCGTTGAAGTTTGTTGCTTTCGCTCAAAGCGTGCGGAACCCATGCACCGAGTTTTTTAACTTTCTCCATCGAATGAAGGTGATTCACTACAGTTTTCTGATCACAAGCCAATTGTACAGCCAATTCTCTAGGCGATTGACGAGGATTTTCCTGAAGAAAGTCGTTCAATGACGTTCTTCGTCAATAAGATTGAATTGACTGTTTTTGAGACGTGAAAACTACCATTGAGCTGTCCTTTCTGATAAAGCATTTTCTGCGTACACAGTTTAAATATCGTGACAAGTTTTGGCTGCGTTTGTATTGTTTCCATCTCGATTGAAAATGAATAACAACAAGTGTCAAAAATGCGCCTTTCTTTCAACTTGACATTCCATTTTGAGGTTACAGAACAAAAACTAAATTAATACAACTTTTAAATAAACCGCAATGACTCATTCCTCAACTTCAAGACGTAGCCTAAGCAAAAGCCTTATAGTCTACACTGTTAAGAGACGTGGCCTAACCTTTGCAAATTTTGCTCTCATTATTTATTATTGTTTCTTAATATGTGCAAAAATCACGTCAACAAAACTTAAATCAACACAACATTAAAAAAAACGCAAGAACTTATTCCTCAACCTAATAGAATCGGATACCGCAAGTGAATTTCAAGATTTGAGTGATGACAGCGAGGCTGTTTATGTAACTTCAACGGAGAATGAATCTTCAGATTCCATAGCTCAGAATCCTCTGAAGAAGATTCACAACAAAACAGGCCTGCGAAAAGAAGGCGTGCGATTCAGCATCAGACAGGAGTAGCGGCGGGGCCATATAAAGCGTCAGTAGTGCCAGGTAGAACATCAGCGCAAGGTAATGCAGCAACTTGGGATTTCAATTTTGCAGAGATAGACAGAATTAGTTTTTCTGGTAGTTCAGGTCTGAAAAAACGCATTATTCCTCCTCAAGATGGGATTGTGAATCCAATCGAAGTATTCAGACAGTTCATTGATGACCACATAATTTTTATGATAAGAGTCGAAACTAACAGATATGGTTCTCAATATGTAGCTTACCACCAGATTCGTCGGCATTCACGAATGAACAGAAGAAAAGATCTAACAAGAAAAGAAATGAAGATCTTTTTAAGTGTACTAATAATTACAGGTCTCATACAATTTCCAAAAATAGAAGATTATTGGAAAACCGATGAAGTCTATATTCATTCTTTATTTCATAACATTAATATGAGCTATAATAGATTTTCATTGATCCGAAAGAACTGGCATGTCTCAAACAATAAAACTGCACAGCCCGATGATAGGCTACAAAAAATATTAGATTTCATGAAGTTGCTTATTTCAAACATTTAGGAAATTTACATTCCACGAGAAGACATATCTGTTTATGAAACTATGATTTCACCTGAGGGAGACTTGCATTCAGACAGTCGAATCCAAACGAAGCGCATAAATATGGGATAAAACTGTTCAAGCTATGTGAGATAAGCAGGTACGTTTGAAATTTCTCAGTATATTGTAGACAAGGATCTACAAATACATTACCTAGTTTGGATCATTCTGGGTCTGTAGTTGCTGAACTGGCAAAGGATTTGCTAAATGAGGGCAGGGTTTTAGTTGCTGACAACTGGGAAAGCAGCATTTAGTTAGCTAAATATCTGAAGAATAGAATTGGAATACCGAATGCAATAAAATGTGCAAAACTGAAACAGGGTGAAATAAAAGGAGCTATGAATGAAAATGGAATTAGAGTAATGGAGTTTCAGGATAAAAGAGAAGTCTTCATGATATCAACTTTTCATGGAGTTAATCAGATAGAAACAGGTAAACGAACACGTCAAGGCAATGTTGTGTCGAAACAAATAGTAATACAGGATTATAAGAGAGTAAAAGGTTGAATCGATCTCTCAGATAAAATGATATTAGACTATAGCCCTGCTAGAAAAAGTGTGAAGTGGTACAGGAAGGTGCTGATGGAATGTATAAGTATCGCTCTACTAAATAGTTGGGTTCTTCTCAATAAGTTTTATAGTGCAAACATTGTTCAGCTTTCATCATTCACAAATTCTGTAGGCAGCGCCTTGCTAGGTTTAGGAGAGGAAAGCAGTGTTACCAAACCTCTGAGAATTGAACATGGATTGAAGACAATTCAAAGAGTAGGTGGTAGTGGAAAAGTTACCCGTAAAAGATGTCATGGCTGTTACGAGAAACTTTGAGCAGGAGCTGATATTAATCAAGCCATAGCAAAAGCCAAACAAGTGTCTACTGAATGTGTACAATGTAAACGACCTTTTTGCTTACCTTGCTTCAATGAGAAGCACACAGTAAAATAGAATAAATACTTTTTCAACATTATTTATCTAAGGTATTTGCAAGATTTATTTTGCTTGTTATGGATCAATTTTGAAGAAATTTCCTGTTTTCATAACATTTTATCTTTAGATAAGCTTTCATTTCATAACCAAATAAAAATAAATATTATTTATACCTTATATTGTAGAAAAATGCTTTCATTACATAATAAATAATCCTAACTAAATGTTTTCTAATTCAACCTTCCAATCACATTCAATTTCATTCAAACGCTGTGTGCATCCATATAGATGAAGAAATAGTGTAATTATAGTATAAATCACACTCTCTAATAAGGAAAAGCCTTAGTTTCCACCCGACCACCAAAATTATGGCCTTACGTAATACTGGAACTGTGCATCACATATGATGCACAAGCGTATGAGGCTGACTTTCTGTCCATCACATATGATGCACAGGACAGGCAAAGGGTTAAAAAAGAATTTTTTCCATACCGTGATCACAACATATTTACAATTTTATTGCAAAGTTTCAAATGGTATTATCATTTAATATAAAGTATCACAATAGAAAAACACATTTTCTTGAAACTTCTATCCGAGATCTCGGAATTTCAATGGAACTGAAAAACACGACCATTTTGCTCTACTCATTTTCTAATTCCTCCAAAGGTTTTCTTACTTACCAAAAAGTATTCGTAAAAGAAAACTGCCTTTTACCCACTTCTTTCTAAGAATGAAAGATTGAACTGTATTTAGACTTTTCCGATCTTGTATTTTGCATTATATTTAAAAAAATATGTGACATGAATTAAATCTTGAAACTCAGATAAAAGCGTAATTTAAATTTAACCTTATATAATTAAATGTGCTGGAAAATCTTATATCCTCTATTTTTCGCTATGACCGGGTTCTAAATCAAATTAAAATACGCGAGTGCCTTTGTCTAGAATAGAATTAAATGATACTGAAAAACTTTTTTTTTTTTAATTTAATACATTTTACACATATAAATCCTAAAAGAAATATTTAAGGGAACCTCATCATTAAATATAGTTTATATAAAAATATTACTCTTTAGAATGACGACTTGTCTAAGTCGGAGCTAGAGAGTTTCTTCGTTAAAATAACATATGTCTGTGGTATTATTTAACCATCTTTTTCACGTAAAAAATTGGTTTGGGACACTCTCTCAACCAGTAACAGAATATTAAGAAGTAAATAATATTTTTTCAATACACCTAAACATAGTGAACAGCTATATTTACTTACAAAAATATTCTGCTTCAAAATATTAAATTTGGAAACAATCAAGCTTCTAACCTAGTTGAAATCTTTCTCTTTATATAATTCTCATTTTTAATTACACATTAAACTTTTATAATGTAACTAAAAAGTATAAAAAGAAGTAACATTGTAAAAGGCCAAAAGGTATTTTATTAGCTATATTAAAGTATTGTTTCCTCAGTTGATTCCTAATAAGATTGTAGATTTTTATCTTACAAGCAATTCCTTCTCTTTTTACGAGAAACAGAAATAGTGCTTCACTTTGATCGTTATGATTTTTCTTCGTCCTTTTCATACATATACATTTAATAAATGAAAATTAAAGAAAATTTATTCAACTTCAGTAAAGAGAATATAAGCTAGAAATAAGTTCTTTAATGTCAAGTAAACCACCCCAGCAGATGATAAGAATCCTAAGAAATCTAAATTAGGTATTAAGCTTTTAAATAGATCAAAGCAAAGACGAGTGTATTAAGTAAAAAAAATTATATCGAAATGAATAAGGGTTTGAAACACCTGAGTATCAAGTTATATAAAGAAATAGCGGAGAGTGAGAGATAAATCCACGAAAACATAGAATCAAAATAAAGATAACGAGGAAATATATATGCACAACCGAGAAAGTAGAAGAAGGTCAGTAAATAGCACGGGAAAGATATTTAGAGAAAGGTACAAACCTAATGCTCCAGAGTTAAGGAGCGATTAAGCAAGGAGTCATAAAAAACATCTCGAAGAATCCGCACTTAAAACTTTTAAGTTTTGCAGTACTGCTGAGGTTGCGATACCCTTGTTGATTTCTGTCATGATGTCATCAATTCTTTAAAAGTCTGTTTTAAAATATTTAATATTTTCTTCTGAATTACATAAAAGCTCAAGAAATAGAAAAAAATATAAATAAAATGATATGATACATTTGCAGCAAGTGGTTCCAGACGTGACTTGAATGGGCCAGATGCTACGTGTGATGTACTACGGCGTAATGTATAAATAAAATATATTTCATGCAAGCTGGAAGATCTAGAAGGAGTCACGTATTGGAAATAAAAAATGTCTTCAAATATCTTTTAAATAGCTTTTTATTCAATTATTTACAATTTTACTTACTATTCATTACTAATGTTATCGGTATAATTTTCTTCATGAATCATTATTTTGAGAAAAATATTCAATATCTGTCAAGACTTTAGGCACGCCATTATATAAATATATATTTGCGTAAAGTTTCAATTTACAATGGGATGAAAATTGGTATTTTCCTTTCACTAAGGGTAATTGACGCTAGTTTGGAGAAAAGCCTCACTTTGCACAGTGGTGAGATATAAAACAGTCGAGTAATAAAGTGTGAAAAACAATAATAGAGGGAACCTACATAAAGTAAAAGAGAGGTTGAGCAAAAATGTATGTAAAATAGATGAGTACAAAATTAAACACCCCTAAAACGGTATTAAGAAATGACATTAGTGGAGAACAAGATTTATTTAATACAGTGCATGTAATGGTAATATAGGCTGACATAACCATTTTGAAGCAAAAATAAAACGTCAACAAAACTTTTTTAAGAGATGCAAATATGGGAAAACTCAAAAATTCAGTGACCTTTCAATAAAATTAACGTTATGAAGTCGATTGTGTTCACACAAACAGTATACACTGAATTTTAAGGAATCGTAGTGCAATTAGAGGAAAACAGTGATTAACAAGAAGTTTTATAATTTAGAGGAGAGAAAGACCTTTATTGTAGTCACAGATATTTTAGAAATTATATTCACCGTTAATTTTATGTTTTTTTAATGATCAAATGAGAGATTTCGATAAGGCTAAATATTTTTCGAATTGATTTTCCCTTTAATCTTTTTCATACAATATGTTAAGAGAATCAGTCCTAAACCGATAGTATCCTACAACACATCTACCTACAGTGAATAAGTGTGGGGTAGTTTCATACAAAATATAACAAATGTATTGCTTGTTTTAATATATCTTTAACAGAATAATGCATGTTAACATTAAATTTTAAATTTCACTATTTACTCAAATATATTATAACATTTTATTATGAAGCTTAAGGAATATTGAAATCTTAACTACATTAGATGAGAGGGAAAACATTATATTTACCTTGTAGTGGCCTAGGCATTACTAGGCCTCGCTTGATGTGCATAGCGTTCTAGTCTACCTAGTTCCTAGGTCATCATTTACCTTAAGTCTTATTTCAATGTACTGCTTGATCTCACAAGGATCGTCATCAAAGAGTAAATCGTATCAAGAGTCTCATATGCCTCTTTAATTGTGAAATAAGTTGCTTCCATCCTAGGCACCAAGCGAGCAATTTGACTGTAATTCAATTTAATGGAAAGTATTTGCATTGGTAGGAGTTCCTTAGACACACTATCTGTAGCCTTCCGAACGATAATTCCATCACCCTCAAAGTTCTCAACAATGCAATTGACATTTGGAAAATTGTCTGCATAATAGAGAGTAGCGTTTTGCCAACTTGCCCAACGTGTTAACATTGCTTCTGGGGGGAATCATTTTCTCGAAACAAAGCCTTTATTTTTAACAGTAGATGCCTTGACGCATGCAATTAGATCATCGACTTTAGTATAACAAGATCTTATATGCATTGCACAGTTATGTAACAGATGTGCAACACATATTACATGGAAAGGTCTTGGGGAAACGTTTCTTGAGTGTTGCTCCAGCTGACACCATATAACGAGCTGCATCAGATAGAAGTAAGCAGAAATTTCCTCTTGCTATCTCAAATTCTTTTATGGTATCATCAATCTTTTGTAGGAGATTTTGCGCATTAACAGATTCGACGACAACATCACATTTGATTAAATAAGTTTTTTCTGGAACGTAAATAATTCTCGCAAGTGTCTTTTATAGCCTCTTACTTTACTTTCGTCAATGATGAGGAAAATTAGTTTTCCTCTTAGTAGTTGTTATATACTAGCTGATTCACTATCGGCCATTGTCAGTCTGGGGACTGATACACCAAAATCAGAGAATAATTGTTTTATATGAGGATGGCACAATTTATGAAGGGGTATGTCGTCTGACAAAAATGTAGGCACTAGCTTTTCAGTAAAATCTGTAGACCTAAACTTCAACCCTGTTTGTGTCTTTCCAGTTTCGACACGTTTAGGTAGGCTACGCTGGTGTTTTTAAGTCGAACGATGTTTCTCCATGAAAACTATTTTTCCTGCTTCACTATAACACAACAAATTTGAAAATACAGTTAATTTTTTTCCTGAACAAATGAGTTTATTGGGTTATTTTTTAAATTACAGCTCGTACTTTACAAATAGATGGCATCCCAACTTTAGGCATGTCCATACATATAATTCAAAATTGCCAAAATGAGCACCAAAAAACAAGCACAAGCGCGCACAATAGCCATTAAACAGCAACTATAAAGGCAAGATTTGCTAATTGGTAGGCCACCGGTTGCCAATTAGTAGGCGATAAGTTACCAGATATATTGTTATTCTATAATTGTTACTTTCTTAAAATAAAGAGTTTGCTGAACTGACGTCTAAAAGTTAACTTTTTGTTAGTATACCCCTACAGTCATTTTTAATGCATTTATAGAGCCATGAAGTGTCCCATATGACCATGGGACATAGGGTTATTCACCCTGGAGATTTAAAATCTGTATAGAATTTGGCTCTGGGTAGCGCCATCTAGTGGCAGAAGCCTCACTTATTATTAAAAAAGATTAAAGTCCATTTTTCAATATGAGTAAAGTTCAATTGTACCCATTTAGAGCCATGTAATGGCCCATATATCTATGAGGCATAGGGTTATTCACCCTGGAAATTTCAAATCTCTCATCGGATTTGCTGCTGGGTGGCGCCATCTAGGGGCAGAAACCTCATTTAGCCATTCAAAGGCACTTAATTGATTTGAACCTTGGGAAAATATCAATGCAATAACCATTTATCATTTTATCACAAAACGCCGCAAGTCATTGGAGGGAATTGCCCTTTTGTTTTATTTCGAATTTATATATATTTCCATAAATCCTAGCCCAGTTCAGTTGGCTTTGCCTCCACTGTCTTTCATTCACTTGCATTTCTTATTTATTTTCTTTTCTTAGCTCTCATGTATCGCATTTTCTGCAACTGTTTTTTGCGATTTCCACTTACAAAAGCAGTTTTATCCGACTCATTCTGTCATAACAATTAATTTCCCTCGATTTTTCCTACTTTATAGTGAATTTGTTGATATACAGCGAATTAAATTTACATTACCCTCAAAATTCGGGACGATTTTGCCAATAGCTAACCAAAAGCCTAATATTTGTTTTGATTATATATAATGAACCGTAAAAAGAAAGATATGCTAACATAGATTTAGTTACAAGTTGTGTATAAGAGAAAGTAGGGTAAACAATTTCTTTTAAGAACCATCGTATTATTATTTAATATTTTCCCTTTTAAGCATTTGCATGATTTAATTATGCCATGCTCAATTTGAATTATAAAGGAGTTAATTTTACTTGACTCTGGTTTTGTTAGCTATTGGACGTGTTTCAGTGACCTCTGTTTTAAAGAGACATTTTTTTCGATAAATTTTTCACATTTTTTCGTCAGTTGTGATAAAGGGGTAATTTTTATAACGGAATATAGTTTGTTAACGAGTAATATTTAAATAGGTGATTAACATATTAAACAATTGGGATTGATTTAAGTTGCAGGAAGCGCGAAATTTTGTTTTACATCGTCGGTCATCTTGGCGACAAGTTTTAAACCTAGGAGCCCTATATTACTGTGTTTAAGTAAATTATTAGTAGAATAAATCGTTAAACAATCAAAACACCAATTCAAATATGATTGCCAGACGAAGCCAGTGGGTTACTTCAACAACTCAATTTTAATGATGGATGATGATGATGACCATTATGAGCAAAATAGAGGCCCAGTTTGGCAACTGATTGTTTTGCATGTGCTAGGTTCTTTCACCTGACATGCCCAACTGTGAAATAGACACAGACCCAGGCGAGAGGTTTCCCCAGGTGGGTTTTTTCAAAATGTCGAGGTGTCTAGAGAGGAGCACCTGCCGGCGTTAAGGTTGAGGGTTGGAACCATGCCTTTTTGGATCCAACTTAAATTTTCTGGATTTTCTTGCTGAGGTCAGGTCAAGGATTGTTATGGTCTCTACCCAGAGAGATCAAATCAGAGTCAGGAAGACTAGGAAAAATGTAAAGTACCCAGATGATGCCCTGAGGAGGAGAATATCTTCAAGGTTCACAGATATTGACATTCGAGAGCTTTCTACAGATGAGGGGTTGGGGCACATTTCTGAGGAGACCCAGACCAAGCTGAGCGCCATCATTCACCAGCTCTAGATAACATAAAATCTCCAGAGTTATCTGCAAACGGTGCACTTCCCATAGCAACTTGTGATGAGGTAAAAGAAAAATACAATTCTTTTCCTCCAGGCTCATCGGAGGACCTGATAGGTAAACTCCAGGGCATCTTAAATCTTTGTTGGGTCGTGAAACTGCCGAGGTGGGAGTATGACTCTTATCTAATTTGACTAATTTTGTGAGTTTGGACTTACAGGGAGGGGTGCCTGATGGTGTGACGCATCTTTTTTTATCAAACATCATTTTGTGCACGGGCTAAGAGGATGGGGTGGGCGCACTATTGTCCATTGATCTTGGGTGTACTTCTTGTTGCCTTGCGGCCAAGGTAGGTGTGCGGCATAGGTCTCAGGCTTTGGGTGCTCGCATCAGATCAGTCCAGCTGGGATTTGCTACTAAGGAAAGTTGTAAGGCGGCTCCCAATTTATCCCGCGAATATTTACCTAGCGATGCACCAGGGTGAGTCTTTCTGAAGGTCGACTTGAAGAATACTTTTAATTGCATTCATAGGGATGTTTTTCTTGCGGTTGCTTATGAAAAGATGCCTTCTTTAAGTAAACTGTTAAATCAAGCATACTCCCGGCAAACCTCACTCTTGTATAGCGGTAAGATTTCGAATTCTGCTACTGGCATAGAACAGTGAGAGCGCCTGGGACCTGCACTCCTTTCACTTGGTATAGTTAAGATCATTAAAAGCCTAAAATTAGGGCTTAATATCTGATCCAAGAAAAATGGTTCAATCATTGAGACCCCACCAAGGATTTTGATGATCTTCAGTCTATCATTTCCGAATTTAATTTCATAGGGCTAGGGAATAATAGCTCCAAATGTGAGTTGACTATCATAAATGATGATGATACTCAAGCCATTCTTCAAAAACTTAAAACAGTTCTCCCTCATGTTAAGGTTTTGGCTTTAGTTGATCTGTCTGTATTGGGAAGTAAACAGAAAGGCTATAGATACAAAACATTAACCTCTAAAACCAATGATATCCAGCCTCCAATTAATTGATCCACACCAAGCTTTGGTTTGAATTAAAAATTTATTTTCTTTACCTAAGCCCCAGTACCTCTTAAGATCCTCTCACGCCTACAAGGAGATGGCATCTTTGGAGTCTTTTGATGACTGTGAAAAATGCTGTCTCCAAACTAATCAACATTTATTTTCAAGGGGTAGCTTTAGAAATACGATTAACAAAAGACCTTGCTCCCTCTGGCTACATATACTCCTTGATTTCAGTTAAATCTTTAATGCGAGCTGTTCTTTTCCCGGTTACCGGTTTGCCTGAATTCGACATGGTGGCTGTACCAATTAGATTATGGAGGGTATGTTAGGGACAATGCTTTTGATCCTGAAATTGAGAACCGCTTGAGGTAGAAATGTTAGGATCTACCTCTTACTCTCTCCAAATTGAATGGTCTCGAAGAGAGGGCAGATCAGGTTGCAAGACCCTAACTGCTAGCCGCGGGGCATCCTGATAGTGGCTGTTGGCTGTTAGCTTACCCGGTCCTATCTTTGGGGACTATATTAGATCCGAAATCCCTTTGAGTTGCCATAGATTTGAGGGTGGGTGCGCCAATTTGTGAGCCACAAATGTGTAACTGTGGATCTGCTGTTGATCCTTTAGGTCTGCACTTCTTGTCCTGTCAGCTGGTTGCCGGAAACATACATTGACACTCTGCCCTCAATGAGAGTATGCTGAACCCTTAAAATAGGGGGATTGCCAGCTGTTTTAGAGCAAGTTAGACTTGAACGAGGAGATGGTAAGCGAACATACAACAATGTTACCTTTTAGGAATGAAAAGAGTCTGTATTGGGATGTGACATGTGTCAATACTTATTCTGAGCATATTATTAACATGTCATTTGTCTCTATAGTTTCAACTGCAAAAGTTGCAGAAAATTCAAAGAGAACAAAGTAGTTTGCCCTGACTGAGATATTTCTGTTTGAGCCAATACCATCCAAACTAGTTGGGTCTTTGGCTCTTCAAGTGCTCGACTACTTGAAGAAATAGGTTTTTTTCTCGGGGGAACAACTGGTGACCCTTGGGAGGCTGGATGGTTCAAGCAGAAAATAATTATTGCTGTTCAGCGGGGTAATGAAATTAGCATACTAAATGGGGGCGAGTGGCTCATGGTTTAGCCTGGACTTTGTCTAATAAATAAAGGTAATTTGACCCAAATTTAGGTAGCCAAACTCTATCCAGGAATGTGACGCTAGGCCACTGCTGTCTATGGTATTGAGTCAGCCTTATATTCTTCTGCGGCTATTTCTGGTAAAGGATTTTATTTAACTCTTAAATATTTGCGTATAAATATAACTTGTAGCTTGAATTTAAAGCAATCTACATAATTTATACTATTATCTAGAAGGAAATAGTTACAAAAACATTTATTCCAATTTTTTTATATATTCAAATTGAGTCTATGGTTAAAATATGGCTGAAAATATTTATTGCATGAGAAAAAGAGCATCATAGTATGCCACGAAACCTGTGTTGTTCTAACAGAGAATTCCTCTTGGTTCGGCTCAATAAAAATCTCGAGTTACACAAACGTAAGTAATTTTGTGAATCTCCCTCTTTGCTCGGGGTCAATACATATTTATCTGAAATTTTTTTAACGATGAATTACCCTTCAATATATATTTTACAATACAAATATGTTAGAAGGTGTTAAAAACGAGGGGAATAAAGTTTTGTACTTGCATTAAATTAGATTCAAGCCAAAGACAAACACGAAAAAATATGAAAACCTTTTGTAATTTTCTCTGGTCCAATATTAGTTATTTAGAAAGCCACTAGCGAGGTACATAATAAAGGAAAGATAATAGAGAACTTTCGCCATGATTTCATATTAAATTTATATTATTTATTCGATTAAACAAAAAGCAAAGTAAAAGTTTTATTTTAATATAAAAATTTTAGGCAGAAAAAAATATCCAATATAATTTTATTAATCTTATTTATCTGTTTTGAATAAAAGGTTCGTATTCATCGTCACGTTTTTTATCCTTTAAAAAAGTAAAATAAATACGTAGGTAAAATGGGAACTTCTCTTAGAAAACTTGAACAATTGGGTAAAATTAAAAAAAGTATAACTAAATATAGTCTTTTCAATTTTCTTTGAAGTCATTAGGCATCTCAGGATTTCAATAAAATTGGGATCTTCCTAATATAAAATTGAACAAAGAGGTGGGAAAATAAGGAAAAAAATGTTTCTCACAAATAAAAATAGACAATCGAGATTAGGAAGGTAGAAATGGTTCGGAACTTTAAAATTTTATACCCGGCAATTTCTCAACTATAGAGACAAGCCGACATCGAATAAGTAGACAGAACACGAAGAGACAAGACGAGTAAACCTCTTTATTTGACTTCTAATTAGCTGTTTTAAGAGAATATTCTGTTCCGATATAAATTTCATTGATATTCAAATAGGCTAAGATCGATTGCAAACCTGACTTATGGAAGAAATTTGGTGTGGTTCTAGCACATGTTTGATGTTCAAATAAGCAACGTCCCAAAACTTTAAACTTCTGAACAGCGGGGAAAGTTTAGGGGTTAGAGAAAAGAATAGTTACTTTGGAAAGTTAGGAATTATTTAGCAAAGCAAATAGCTATTTATAAAATATATATAAAAATAAACTACATGTTTCATGTTCAAATAAGCAACGTCCCAAAACTTTAAACTTCTGAACAGCGGGGAAAGTTTAGGGGTTAGAGAAAAGAATAGTTACTTTGGAAAGTTAGGAATTATTTAGCAAAGCAAATAGCTATTTATAAAATATATATAAAAATAAACTACTTTTAATCGAACCAATCTGAATTAATGTTTAGAACGTTAAAGTTGCCAGAGACAGAGTCTTAGAACATCAAATATGTTAGCCAACCATTGTTTTTACTAAACAATGAGTAACTCAAGCTTTCACATATGTTCACCATAAACGCCACTAAACATAATGAAACAACTGACAGAAAAAAGTGATCACTAAAAAGCAAAATAACACACTTCTTTTACGGCTCTTAAATTGTTGGTCTTTGAGAAAGAAGCACTTCCAGCACAGGGGTGGGTTGAATTAGATGTGAACGAGGGTGGCATGATAGAGGGAATAAGGGTTTAAAAGCAAAAGAAAGGAACATTGTAAGATACCGAGATAAAGGAGAGCAAATGAAAACTTAATTAAGGCTAAGGAGAAAAATTCAAATATCAGGGAGTCGAACCAGTTGTTAGGTGCTCTAACAACTGACCTCCCACTGAAAAAGAATCAAACAACATAAAGTGTCACCTTAATTTTTCACTTGGCGTTATTTCTTACATCTCAGTTAGGACTTATGAGAGGAATTGATAAATTAATGTTAACATTAGGCTATTGCCTATATGCTCTTATAACTCCAAAAGGAATAATGTAATCTCTCGACCTTATATTAACAAAGAGGCAGCAATATATATAGAGAACTACCTACTTACGTTATAATCTCTTGTGTATTTGACATATGCGCTCATTCACGTCCAGTTTCTCCTTTCCTTTTAACTATATGGTTAAATAGTATATATATATATATATATATATATATATATATATATATATATATAAATATATATTTATATATATATATCAATTGTAGGAATGTAGAAAAAGGCTCATAACACATCAGAGAAAATGCCTATTTAAATAAAAATAATCTTGAGATTCGTCATAATTCCCGTATTCAATGATTCCACCATCAGCCTCAATGAATGCTTCAATAGGGAGTTTAAAGCGTTAGCATTCTCGAATCATATAATCTTTGTCACTTTCGACATATCTTTATAATAGGGGGCTTGAGAGATTGAATCGTGTCATAGGGGTATTTAATGACCCCTATCGACAACGCATAATAAATTATAGTCTCGTGGATTGAGGTTGGATGAGCTAAGTTGAGCTATTTTCTAAACTAAAATGCAAGTGCGTGTAGCAAGCAATAAGTTTCTTCTCGTTTACACCAATAAAGATCGCGAGTAAAGCCTAGAACAGAGCCACCTACACTCGAGCTGTTATTTGGCTCAATATTATTGCTTCCAGTTACGTTAGTGGGAAAAGAAGAACCGTCGTTCTCATTTGCTCATTTCTCCCTGCGTGCCGTTCAAACTACATATGTTTCCCCAAGACTCGGCTGCATGTAGTGACGTAATGGTTCAAAATTTTAGTTATCCCCTAAATACAGCACGAAAGGTTGGTCGTTACGAGATTATAGAAAAAGGGGAAACAGTTAAAATAAAAAGTTAATCAAATTCACCAACAGTATATTTGGCAATGTCGAACTTTCTATAATTCCCCAATAGCACATATCCTTTACAATCAAATTCCTACACCTCCAAGAGGTTTCGCCCAGTTTCTCATTCTAACATAGTCACTTGCGCTTTTTAAATCCATGGTAAGATAGGTTAAAATTGCGTGACAAAATCTCCCCTTTTGATTACAGAAAAAAGTTAGATTTTCTAATGTTTCATGCGAGAAGGACTAAATCTTTCATTAAAGAAACACAGCTGTCCAAACATATGTTGCATATTTGTGATGTATCTCATTTATACTCCTAGTTTATACTGGATCCTCAATTCTAAGCATTAGGTATCGACAAAATTAACACGAACGTGTCCATCTTTAAAGCAAAAGTTTATTGCCATCTATTGGCAGTCTATTATTGGGTCCTAATATTTTTTGTATTTAGTTTCATTCTTTATTTTGAATGGCTTTAATTAAACATTAATTCTGTTCTAGCAGTTTTCACTAAAAAAATATCGTTACCTTTAATTATTAAAACGTTGCACTCAATGGTTATACGACTACAAGAAGATTTACATGCAAACCAATGTTTCTCTCCGCTTATTTATCTGTATTATTAAGGTATAATAAAATTTTCTCAATGTAATCTATGTTTTCGTTTTTTAACATTAATTTATCTTATAGATTGGACCATTATATATTGTATTTCCACTCTTCTATCCTTTACAATTTTAATTTATAATGTGGTCATCATTAAGAATTCGATGTTCCGATACACTCAGTTCAGAGTCAAAGTGACTCTTGATGTAACTAAACCATTAGATTGGGACTAATTAAAAGTCAAAGTTGGGAGTATTTCTATGTGGTATGAGATCCATTCCATATACTCCTGACCTAAAGACGAACCTTTTCGCTCCTTTCATGGCTTGTGTTACCAGTTTTTATTTCTTTGTTCCATTAAATACATCCATTATATATCGCAGGCCATGTGATTTCAATTATTATAAAAAAGCCCATGCTCCCTCCTACTAGTAAAATACTTGTCTTGTCTCTCACTGGAAGTTGAGGATGGTAGCTCTGGGAATGATCGCGTGCTCATTTTAGAAAAGAGCGCATGATGTCACAGGTTCGAATTCAATTCATTTATTCGTTTTCATATAACGGTTAACCTAGTTTCCACTATTCTTCTGTTTCTATATCTCTCACTTTCTTTCTTAATATCTAATGGTTCACGTAATATTTTCCTTAACATTTTTCTGGGTTGGGTTAACCGTATTCATTTCTTTAGGCCTTTAAATACACATAGTAGATTGTGAGGGTATGGAACGTACATACTCGCATGCCGCGAGACAATCGTGGGAACGAAAGAAATTTACGTTTCAGTTGACCTTCGTCTCCTCTCTCTTCCACCCCACCCTTCCCCCAACTCGCGACAGGAAGTCTGACGAAAGAAGGCTTATCTCATAGAGAAGCCTAAATTCTCTTTGCCTTCTTTATGATACCATAAAGATTGTCTAGAAGGCGCTGCGATAAGCGAATTGTCGTGAATGGAATCTCTCTCTTGATTTCCCACAATCCGTGGTATAAATAACATCGCCGTTTATCCCTCTAGAGCAGTGTCCCAAACCAACTCGCGTAACGCGTAACTCGCACGTTGAACGAGAGTCCTTGCCGTAACGTATCGACTGCCAACGCGTCGCCAAGACAACTTGGTCGCTGTCTCGAAGTGTTTCTGAAGTAAATCCCGCCCCGCAGAGTCTGTGACTAGAAGAATACGCTCTGTTGCTCAACGTAACTTGAAAAAGAAAAGGAACATCCAAATAGTTCCTGGAAGTTACTATTTGTTAGTGTCCCCTCTAGTTAGGAGTAAACTAACCAGAACTGCAGTCAGCAGCCCCGAACCCGTCGTCTTATCCCCCCTCTTCCCGAGAACTCGTGTTAACGCCACCCGAACCACCCGGTCTGGACCTGAGTAACCGTCTCTCCAATCCATCCCAATTAATGGTAATCTGTAAACCCAGTGACCCTCTATTCTTAAATTACCTATTTAATTAACAGTGATTGATACTTCCATTGAGTCATTATAAATCTAGACGCTTAGCGTAAGTGTTTAATATTTAATCCTTAATTTTGCCCGTTAAACTATTGCTAATTATTATATTTGTGTAAAGTAAAGTTTATTTTCTGTACGTGTGTTTATTTGTGGCTCCTTCTTTTTGACGTAACCTTGGCAAGACTTTAATTAAGAATCCCTTCGGTTAATTTATTCAACCTGTATTATGCACTCTTAGAATTCAACAATCACACACCTTTCCCCAGTAACAAGTGGGACTTTTAAAGTGAGAATCCTTGCCACGGCACAACCCGCCTCTAACCAGCTTTCGCACGTTCAGTAGGAATTAAAGCTTACCTATATATATATATATATATATATATATATATATATATATATATATATATATATAGATAGATATATATATATATATATATATATATATATATGATCGTAGATTGAGTCATAGGGTCAATACCATTGACTTGAACAAAAGCGGTGTGTCCAGATCAAGGACTAGAATAATTATTGTACCAGACTATGAACAATTCTACGACATAGATTCATACTTAATATGACTGAAATGTTTAAACATTTCAGGAGACGGGGAAAAAACGAAAAGACCTCAGAAAAGGGTAAAACAAGGGAGTTCTTAAAATTGAATGCGGGAGAGATTTGAATTCTGCAAAACGTCTTTTTGCCGAATTTAATCACCTGGCAAGAAAGTTGTGAGGGTTGAAGGGGTTGTTGTTACCTATTTCAAACATCTTTGAAATCTCAATATCCAAGAATTCCGGGCTGGCAACCCGCATCCTTTGGAGAAACATTGAAGTAAATACAGAACGTTTAACTTTATTACTATGACCTAAAAATAAAAAGGAATGTAGGAACCAGCGTGGTAGGCTTCCGATAGACGGAATATTTAATTCCAGATGGAGTCCTGTGACCTAATTCTAAGGATGTTAATGGCTTTCTAACTGAACTTATTTCTATGGTTCCCTCACTTACATTTACCCTTGAACTTGAACAAATTGGTGTCCTCCTTTTCTTAGATGGATGAAGTAATTCACACGACTCTATCTTGATTAAATTTTTCCGTATATCGGAAACCTTCCAAAGCTGGTTCGTACATTAATTTGAAGAAATCATCTTTGGAGTTAGATACTTAATTCACCTTCATATAAGTAGGGTATCACCTATAAATTGGTAACAATACACCGACCTCTATAGCTCCACTCTTTTAGTCTTCACAGCAGGGTCTTTAATTCGCTCAATTTGTGATTCGGTTGGATACTTTCTGTTATGTTTGTTGGTTTGTGTGTTCTGCGCGTTATGCCGGGTGGCCTTAGACTGAACTCGATGATCCCATGAAAGTATTTTGCTCAAGGCCGGAGTTTTTTTGCAACTCTGCTCACTATTAAAACTTCAGTGGACGTAGGGTTTTCCATGCCATTTTTAATGAGCATTGTGTTCAATTCATTCGCAAAGGTTCCAGGCTGGGTGAGATTAGCCATGTACGCATAGTTGATACAATAAATTATTTTAGTTGATTTTATGTTTTCTATGTTCAGAAAAGTAGGCTTTGGGACCACACTACTTTTGCGACCGCTGCTTTGGCAACCTTCGTGTAGCTGGCGTTTGCTTTTTATCCTTCTCTTTTTTCCTTTCTCTTTTTTCATTTTTACTTGATATTATTTGACTGTGCAATTCATGACCATAGACTTAGGTGGACCAGCACGATTGAGATAGTTCGGGACTTCACTTTTACAGCCAAGCCGGACGTGTCCTTGTTGGGCACAAAATAAATATACAACTGTATTCGCATCTGTCCTAGTGGCAGGGGGCGGGTTCACTTTATCTTCAGCACTTGGAAGACATTTGCAGGTCAATGAACTCCTCAAGCTCAATCTTATCGGTGAAAATGCGGACAGTAAAGTATACACAAAAGGTACAGACATGAGAAGTTGCCTTAACACAGAGGGTAAATACCTCGAAAAGTATAAAACAAGTCTAGTCGGACCATACATACACCGAGTATACAAATGTTGTGCCTCGTGTAGGGTATTCCACTAGTAGACATCCCGCGTCAAACAAACCCTTGCAAACACAGGATAGAACCCCAACTTTCAAACATTTTTCCTAAAACAATTCCAAGTTACAGATCAAAATGACAACAACCAAGAATTAAAAAAATAACACCAAGCTGTTCTATAGAAACAAAATATCTAAGGCCTACATAATAGATGAAAGAACCATAAAGAAGATCGGTAAACGCAACACCAATGTCAAAAGTTCAAAGAACAAAATTTAACTCATCATATATTACAAAACAACAAAAGTCAACAATCGTTTTTATGAAAATTAACGTCCACCAATTCTCCTCGTAACTTAAGTCTACCAACATATGTAGTATACGAGTTAAACTGCACACATAAAGATGCAAGGTTCCTAAAAACTATAAGTATGTTGTCATGACAACCACCACCCTTTCGAGACTTTCAACAATGCACATAAAAATGGAAAGCCCAAAAATTATATGGAGAACATTCATTAACCAGCCTAACAAGATATATATCGGTTGAGAACACCATGATAAAAATAAGAGTGAAATCCATTTATACTAAAAATCTTAGTAGCCATCATAATCAATGAAGAAAAGCCAAACCACAACAATCAAGACACAAGTTGGAATCAAACATTAAAGTTTTTGAAAAGTTCCATCTTTCTGGATGGCCCGTTTCCTTTGTCCGTTCATTAAATGATAGATTAGTAAATACCCTTTCAAAACTTTTCTCATTCTATTTATGAAAGACAATTTTCTTACTCATTGTTTTCCTTTGAAAAAGTTTACAACAATCTTCTAAGCATAGTACCTATTCGGAACTACAATAAGAACCAAGAATATCAAAGAAGAGACTCGACTGGACTCTACATTGACTTCTGAATTGAATTTTGAAAAGATCCACTCTTCTCTACTTCAGCCCGATTTGTGGCCTGTCGGTCACGACGCTCAAGTCTCCTTAGATACTCACACACGCAAGAGCCCCTGAATGAACCTTGCACTTTACCGGGCGCAAAGGGCGGACATGTGTAGGTGGAGCAACCACTGATAGGGATAGGAGTTTAAATAAGTAGGTAGGGCCGCCGACACTTGGCGGAATAAGCCAGAACAATAACTGGAAAAGAACGGCATCTTTAAATTTTTACAACTCTACTTACTCTACATATCTTTTTCTACTATCATTTCGATGAAGAATATCATGGAGAATTCAAAACGGGTGCCCCTGCGCACCTTAAAGGGTGGGCAAAGCCAGACAGGACCAGCGTATTTGAAGTAATATACGGAGAGCTGAAATTACGTAGCAATCTACCAGAAAGAGAAGGCCGTCGATAAGCTGCACAACGATAAAGCAACCGAATGTTTAAGATCAATAGGCATTCAAGCTCAAGTGCCTCTACAAATCGAAGCACAAAAGGCTATTTACTGCAGGCAAACTAACATATGGATAAGAGAACATAGTGATGAAGAAAATAAAGAAAAACAGATAGAAGGCAAGATTGAGCAAAGGTTAAAGAAGTAATCAAATTTATAAAGAATTACACTAATGCAAAATCCACTCACGTCTTTAAGGTTATATTGAGAGAAAACGCCATGGCAAGAAAGGCGAAAGAGAACGGGTTATTATCTTTCAATCAAAAAATAACCCAGGAGCAAATCAAATGAGACGACTTCGTAAGTGTGCTAACATGCTTCACTTGTTTTGTACTGGATCAACAAACATCGAAAGGATGCCCAAATAAGGACGTAAAGTGGTGTTCAGAGCGCAGTTCCAAAACAGACACTTGGAAAGATTGCAAAATCAAAAAGAAAAAATGCTTAAATTGCGAGGAAAATCAGCGCATAATGGCAAAGGTAGGCCGGTTCAAAAAGGAAATTATAGAAAAGAAGCGTAGAGAGAAAGCGAAGGAAGACGAAGAAAGGGAGAACCAGACATATGCAAAAGTCACAAAGGCCACTGATAACCATTGTCAAAGCACGAAGAATATTATTGAATTAAAACAAGAGAAATCACTGAAAATATTAGCATGTATACTACATGCAAATGTGCAAATGTTGTTAACCTGGGATAATATTGCCAAGAATTAAGCAAGATGTTAAGCCACAATAGATAAGCATAGACGTGGTTTCCAGCCAACCCTGCATCGGCAGAAGTTCTAAATTTTCAGTACAAGCCAACAGTTGCCGAAAAGGTTATTATAGCAACTGAACCCACATATGTAAATCACTATCCAACCGACAAACCCACGCGCAAAAAGAGACCCAAGGCTTACGCCACAAACAAGCCAAATAACTGGTAGAAATATGAAATTGAAAACCCAATGACTAGCAGCATCGATACAGAAGAAATCAATTCAGGCAGGTGAAATAAAGAGGAGAAATAGATAATGAACTCGAAAGCAACTAGTTAGGATTTTACTCTGAAATTCTTTGCACCAGAAAATCGTCTATTTCCAGTGAACAATACAAGAGAAATTATTCAAGGAATATAAAAGGATACTACAAGTATGAGTTAGAAGAACAAAATCATCTTGTGTCCGAGAAAGGAATAAAGTGGAACGGAATTCTCACAAGATCACTTTACGGATATTTATATGGAACAAGGAAGAAAACTAAAGATAATTAGCCATAATACGGCAGAGTGGAAACTAAAGAATCAGTCCTTGCGCAATACATATATTAAAGAAGATCCAGACATAATATTATTGAATAAAACCAATATTGACCCAGAAATTAATGCAATAAAAATATATAATTATAACATCATAACAAAGACTACGAGAGACATTTAATAGATTGCACTGGAGGTTAAACCAAAGGCTTATTAAATTTAAGAACCATTCATGATGCAGTAATGTTCCGTGAGTGTGATCTTTATAATTTAGATAAAGATAAAATCCCAGGTAAAGTAAAGCAATAAAAAATGCAATTGTTTCTTACAAACAAATCTTTTGAAGAAAAATAACGCGTCCTGAGGTTGTTGCTGGAAAATTTGGCAAAAAATAGGCACGACAAATCTTATCCAACTACAGTGCAAAGAATAGGTAAATAAGTAAGTAAATTTTATATAAAAAACTTGATTTAATGGAGCATTGAAAAGAAGTAATTAAGAAAGATGTTTACTTTTATCTTACACATTTATATTAGGTAAATTAATATAAATGTTGACTTAGAATAAATCCAACATTGGTCCTTAGGTCTAATAAGAGTTAATGAATTCATTAATAGTGCAAGAGTAGAAGAAATTTTAAATCAAAGATTTTGTTCTTGATTTAGATGAACACATAATATGATGCACCTCAAATGGTGCTTCTGTTATGAACAAATTTGACAGAGAAATTGTAGCTGAAAATCTTCAATGCATTTCTCATGCTATCCATAGTACGACTCGCCCAGTTTTGTATAAAAGGGAGGCATAAGCTTATCTGAATTATGAAAAGTTTAAAAATGAAGAGATAAAATGAAATGAAGACAAGAAGAAGGGTATATATAACCAAAAGGATGAATACGACCTTAAAGATAAAAAAAACAATCCTGATAAAAGTCAATATTCACAATAATCTCTGGAAGAAATAAATGAAAAAGTAGGACAATATTAATGCCAGCATTAATAAAGATAGCAAGATTTGCATAATACTTCGCAAATCCCAGCAAAAAATATTAGCAACTACAAGATTTGTAAGCTACTATTTTAATAAAAGAGAATTTAAATTAATATTAAAATGCAAAACAAGATGAAGCAGTCTCATTTCTATCAAAAATTACAAATGCAATTGTTTTCATAAATTTCTTTTTATAATAAATTAATTTTAATCCAATTAAAATTAACTGAAAATTATGATTCGCCCTAGCGAGCCGCAACTTTCATACAAGTTAAGGGTGTTCCATTAAGACGGATCAAATTTAGCAGTAAATAAAACAATGTTATTGGTGAAAAATTATTGATTATACTATTGGATCATGTTAGTTAAGTGATGGCAATTATGTATGAAAAATAATATCGCTTAAATGTCCGCCAAGGCTTCGGTGGCACACCTCCACTCGATGGTCAAAATTTTGATGACGTCTATGGATAGTTGCTCCTCGATATTCCCAATATGCCTTATTATCTCATTCTTCAGCTGTTGAATTGTTGTTGGCTTGTTAGAATAGACCTTACTTTTGAGATGACCCCAAAGGAAGAAATCTAAAGACATCAAGTCACACGATCTGGTGGCCAATTGACCTCGCTGTTTCGAGAGATGATGCGAGCTGGGAACTTCTCATTACATAAAGCCATTGTTGCATCGGCTGTATGGCATGTGGCGCCGTCCTGTTGAAACCACAAATCTTCGACTTCCATAGAATTCAATTCAGGCCATAAAAAATTGGTTATCAGGGCACCTCCACTCGATAGTCAAAATTTTTGATGACGTCTCTGCATAGTTGTTCCTCGATCTCACCAATATGCCTTATTATCTTATCCTTCAGCTGTTGAATTGTTGTTGGCTTGTTGGAATAGACCTTACTTTTGAGATGACCCCAAAGGAAGAAATCTAAAGGCGTCAAGTCACATAATCGTGGTGGCCAATTGACCTCTTTGTTTCGAGAGATGATGCGAGCTGGGAACTTCTCATTCAATAATACTATTGTTGCATTGGCTGCATGGTATATGGCGCTGTCCTGTTGAAACCACAAATCTTCGACTTCCATAGAATTCAATTCAGGCCATAAAAAGTTGGTTATCATGGCACCTTCATTCGATAGTCAAAATTTTTGATGACGTCTCTGCATACTTGCTCCTCGATCTCAGCACTATGCCTTATTATCTCATCCTTCAGCTGTTGAATTGTTGTTGGCTTGTTGGCAGAGACCTTATTTTTGAGATAACCCCAAAGGAAGAAATCTAAAGGCAGCAAGTCACACGATCGTGGTGGCCAATTGACCTTGCTGTTTCGAGAGATGATGCGACTTGGGAAATTATCATTCAATAAAGCCATTGTTGCAATGGCTGTGTGGAATGTGGCACCGTCCTGTTGAAACCACAAATATTCGACGTTCCTAGAATTCAATTCAGGCTATAAAAAGTAGGTTATCATGGCACGGTATCGCTCGCCTGTCACCGTAACAGAATTTCCGGCATCATTTTCGAAGAAATACGGCCCAATTATTCCGCCGTATACGTCTTTGCATAGATGCTCCTCGATCACACCAAAACGCCTTATTATCTCATCCTTCAGCTGTTGATTGTTGTTGGCTTGTTGGCATAGACCTTACTTTTGAGATGACTCCAGAAAAAGAAATCCAAAGGCATCAAGTCACACGATCGTGGTGGCCAATTGACCTCGCTGTTTCGAGAGATCATGCGACCTGGAAAATTCTCATTCAATTAAGGCATTGTTTCATTGGCTGTGTGGAATGTGGCACCTTCCTGTTGAAACCACAAATCTTCGACTTCCATAGAATTCAATTCAGGCCCTAAAAATTGGTTATCATGGCATGGTATCGCTCGCCTGTAACCGTAACAGAATTCCCGGCATCATTTTCAAAGAAATATGGCCCAATGATTTCGCTAGCAAAAAATGCACACCAAACAGTGACCTTTTGTGGATGGAGTGGCTTTTCAACAATCTTCTGGAATTTTCATCAGCCTAAATGCGACAATTCTGTTTATTAACAAATCCACCAAGATGAAAATGGGCTTCATCACTAAAGATGATTTTTGGCGAAAAATCCTCATCGGCTTGTCTTTGCTAGTGCATCCAATTGACGAATGTACGGCACTTCAAATGGTCAGCAGTCTTCAGTTATTGTGTTAATTGAATTTAGCAAGCGTGTAGAGACAAATCTTTCGTCAAAATTTGATTTAACGTTTTTGTGGAGAGGGTCAATTCCTGCGCGCAAAGACGAATAGAGTTGTCTGGATCTTCGGCCACATTCTCGCACACTGCAGCAATGTTTTCAGCTGAACGGCATAAACGAGCACCCAATGGCGTTTTCTTATCTGCCACCGACCCCGTTTGTTTGAATTTACGAACAATTTTCCAAATTGCACTCTCGGTCGGTTGATTATGTTGACCAAAAAATCGCGAAGTGCACGAAATGCGTTTCTGTTTGAACGTCTATTTTCGTAATAGGCTTCGGTAACTTTAACACGTTCTTTCATTGGTAATCTTTCCAGGTTGAAATTGCCAAAGACTGAAGTTGTTAAATCTGAAAGAAAAAGAAAAAAATCCTTAGACGCTTAAACTTAACTCACATTCAAAATCGGTCCAAGTTATTGGAACACCTGTTATATGTAAATATAAATTCAAATTAATTATTCGACCTTTTGGGGCCTCATTACTATATAGCAACGTAGGGTGAGTCGGGTTGTTTGGACTGTTTGTGTCATGTGTTTGATGATAACCTTTGTGAAATATAGCTTAGAGTAAAGTTGAAATTAATATTAATTGACCTGAATAATTAACGTAAAAAAAATCGTCAATCGCAGGATTACTAAATTTTCCCGATTTACTCTCTGGATTCAAAATGTCGGTACTGTTACACCCATAATGACTATGTTAGGAGTAAACAAACTAGTGTTTTGTATACGTGTAGCTGTAGTTTGCCACCTGCAGGCTAAAACCTGCGTAGCCTTTTTTGTTGTGGTTTTCCCTATTCTGCGTGATGTTTTGGTGTAGATGAAAACGAAATTATTTTTCGACTATGGCCCAGAGTATCTTCTTGTGAGGTTTGTATTATCAGCCTTGTAGGCCTTGTGTAATTGATGTCTGGTGTTTATGTGTACAATTTATGCTATGCGCACCGAGAAGCGTCGTTTTTTTGCCTTCGATGGTTCGTGGCCCTATGTCACTTGTCATGGTACTTTTTTCTTCAAGTTTTATCTGTTCACAGTTCGCGATTATGATGGGCCCTGTCTACAGACGAAAAATTTTATGGATTCCATGGTGTCCTTTGTGGAAATAATAAATAGTGTAGGTAGTAGCACACTACCCTGTTCTAAACCGATTCGTGATGCAATTTTGAGTGATTTTGAGTTGTTATATTTAATGTGACATATAATGCCAGTAAGATAGTGATAGGGAAACTTTCCGGTGCAGAGAAGGAAATAGGTATTGTTGGCAAGTTTTCAAAGTGTTTTCTTGTGCCCCATCTTGTGTAAAGCTTTTTCCAAGTCCTTGCCAATGGAAAGTGTGTTTTATTTTTATATGATATCGTCAACGATGGTCAAAAATATTTGATTGGACCAGCCTCGCCTGAAGCTATACTGGTAGTGGGAGACCCGAGACCCAGTCGCACTCATCCAGGAATTTAGGTAGGCATGTGTTTATAATTCATTTTAGTATCTTCCTAGGTCCTCTAAGAGATCATTAGTCCGGTAGCTGTTTAGATGTTTTGATTTTTTGCATTATTTTCGTAGTAGTATTTATTGTAAACATTTTAAAATATGTGCAAAGTGGTCTGAGCCGATTGTGGCTTGTATAGTGTTGTGAGTTTGGAAATATGTTTTTGAATATGTATGAGAACAATGTACCTGGGAGGCGGTTTGGCAGAGTAGCATTTGAGAATTATTTTATGTATTGCTTTGTTTCATCGACGGTGATAGGAGTGGTGAGTGTGGGGAAGTTTTATAGCAGTTCAATCGTACCAGGGTGGCCGGACCAGGTTCTTCAGTACAGAGATGACAATATTTGCCGTCTTCCTCAAATTGCTCTCGTTCATGTGGTTCGGGTACGTTTTGTGTTTGTAATTTATTCCAGTGAGATTTGAAAATGTAGATGATGTCCTTACTTTCATTGAGGGTGTATTTATTGCAGTGAAGAGTTATGGATTTGGGAAGATCCGTGCCCACCATTCTTTTTATGCTTTATAGTAGAAGGAAGAGTCAGTGCAGCGAGCGTCATTCGCTAAGCGTGTTACCTCGTGCCGCTGGTGGTTCCGACCCAGTTGCAAGCAGTATAGGATGCGGGCTCGTAGTAGTATGTTGTTGCGTTGGCGTAAACCTGGGCCACAGAGGTAATTGTATAAGGTTTTTCCTATTTCGATGTAGAATGTAAATACATTAAAGTCTGAGTGTTTTACGAGGTATGTACATATTTTATGTTTTATCGTGTACATGAGTATGCTCTACTTTTAGTATATATGTAGAAGGTTGGTGTTCTGCAGATTGAATTTATGTGGGGTGTTTATGGAGATATCTTCTAAACCTCGAGTAGAAGGAAGGTTTATAACTGTAAAATGAGGGTTGAGTCGGGTGGAGTGGAGGGAAAAGTTGAGACAGTAGAAGAGGGTGTACACAATAGAAGAGGGTGGCGACAGTAGAAGGGTTGGTGGGCTGAGTGAAATTAGGTGTGTGTATAGGAGGGTAGGTAGGGACAGAAGGCGGTTTAGGGCTGCACCTGTTGCTGAGACATTGATCCGAGGACTGGGTAGAGCAGGGTAGGAGAAAGAGTGATTAAAGCGTAATATGCTCGTGTGCTCAGCTGTGGGTAGAAGTGGAGGCATTTTTCTTAGTATATTAGGGCAAACAGCATCGTCTGGGTTAGTTTAGGACGTTGGAGTAGTTGCGAGAGTCGCTCCCCGTCATGTTTTTGTTCATCATGGAAATTATGTTAACTAATCGGAGGTTTCATTGTGATAGTATTTGTGTCTTTGGGTGTATGTAATTGAGTGGCCTCTGGTGCACCAGTAACAACGTTATATTTTATTCTAAGGGAGGGAGAAACTGGGTGGTGCGTTAGGGATGGTGTGGTTAGGTGAAGTTAAGGTGTGTTGTGGTGAGAATAATTGATGCCACTTTTGCTCCGTCGCTACCAGCGAATTTACTTACACGTACCAAATATGTTTTCAGCTCCAAATTAACGAATGATTAGTCGATCCAAGGTATCGAGAAGAAGACACAAACGAATTCGCTCATACGCGGTGGAGAACGATACGATGGTAAAATTTAGGGCGGAAGATGTATCATATTTCTTTTCTACCTTATCATACCTTAGCATATTCCTGTTGCCCTCATAGTCGAATTTCGTAACCATTTTACTAAGGTCATTTACAAGGTGGCATACATTGACTTAGGAAGTGTTGATATTCCCCTTCGTAGTGCAATTTGTGTACTTCCCACACAGGTAATTCAGGGCAAGTTTCGCGCAATATAGTCGGCCGGCCAACTTGCCCTACCTCACGAAGCAATTACTGACTCTTCTCACGCTCACGCTCATTCTCACTACTGCTAGGATACCCATTCTTGTGAAATTTATGTTTTTAAAAAGGATTTCTAAAAATTTGAAACGGAAATTCTTAATAACAATGATACACATTGCGAGGAAAAAGCGGAGCTTGTGGCTGCGAAATGCCATCGAAAGAACAGGCCACCGCCGATACCACGCCGATACTTTGACTGATTGCGAGATCTAGAGATTGTAGTTCAGAGTCTAGAGATTGTAGTTCAGAGCATATGTATTTTATAAGACCTATAAGTTAAAATAATCTCGGTGACGTTAATCTTATATTGGGCATTTTTCGTTATTATGAATAAAACAATTATGGTTGGCTCAATTTAATATAAACATCATGCATAAAAGAGATTAGATATTTGGTACCTATTGAAAATTTAAATAGTGCACTAGAGGTTTACTTGCTCTTAGAACTGTATGTATTCTGTTAAAATGTATTTTCTAATCGTATAACTTTTTTCCTATATGTAAACAATATAAATTGTGTGATAAAATCACGATATTTAGAATAACTAAGGTAGGCGGTAGAAATGCTGATTGTAAACCACAGTTAAAATAAAGCTACACAAGTACGCTGTCTTATTTTGTGTGCGTGTTAGTATTTACATAGGAAGCTTGTTTTTCTATTATATTAGCTATTTTTCTTTCTATATATATACCTACTTTTCGAGTTTTTAAGCCAGAATTTATTGATAGACTTTTCTGGGTAATAAAAGAATAGAGTAAAAATTAAATTATCCGTCATCGTTTCTAAGCAATTAAATCTCTGAGAGCTTTCAAAAGATTTATTTTAGGAAAATTAAAATATCTTTTATGTTTCTAAATTAATAAATAATTTAATCTTAATATTGTTTTTGCTAATAAATCAATGTTAAAAAAAATACTATTTAAAGAATTCTTAAGCAATTAAATCAGCATGTATTGAAAGCGTCCGGTGTAAATAGTAAATTGTTTTTTTCATGGATGAAAGTAGTAAAAGATTTGAAAATCGAATTAAAATAACAAACACAAATGTAGGACAGGCCAATATACAATTTACTTTCACTCATCAATCAGTTTAATATCATCATTCACTCGGATTAACGAGAAAATATATATTATGTGGCCAAAGAAATCAATTTAATTTAATTAACGAAGTTGTATCCATATTAGCCAACGTCATAATTAAAATAAATTGACAGTATAAATATAAATTATTTTAGGTGTTTTTGTTTTTTGTTATTATTTGGCAATAGTTCTTTTCAGTTCATCGCACTGTCTCCCACCCATATCTCTTTAAATTTTTGTGCCATTGTATTTAAGCTTTATCTTTGGCAGGAAAAAATCGGGAAGTCTTCTTCGTATGGGCTATCAGCATTAATGTTAAGTTGAACCTCTCTAAGATAAATTCTCTTGAATAATATATATATATATATATATATAATATATATATATATATGCTGCTCATCTCTCATCTTTACCAATAAAAACTACAATCCTAAAAATCTTTTGCCCATTTGACCGATTTTTTGTTGCCGTTTTTTTCTCTCACAAATGCATAAAAATTGATCTAAGCTAAGAAAACAAACAGAGAAGCAATTTGCGCTAGGGGAGACGAAGTGGATAATAGGGTCAAGTTCCTTAGTACTGACAAATGGTATTGCACTCCCAAGGATGAATTAACAAAGGGTTTGTGTGTCATTATTTTGGACTTAGTTTCCTTAATTTATCATTCACTCTGATCTTTCAAGGTTTCCACTTATTCCTTCAAAATCAAAATATTTAACATTTTGTGGAGGAATTTGTCTTTATTGTAATCTGACTCAATTTTTCTCGAAAAAAATTAAATTTATAACAAACTCGATTTTGCCATTTATCTGTCAAAGGAGCAATTTTCTCTCCAATTTACCTCTCTAATTCAGAATCTTTGAATCTACAATAATTTTTCACATCAATTTCCCTCATGTACACAAATTATTATAAGGAAATGTAATGATTTTTAAGAAATATCAAAGAATCGATTTTGTTATTTTAATTAAAGAAACGTTTTTATTTCCCATATATGATTGCAAGACATCGGTAAATCAGGAAAGAGGAGTAAAAACCTATTTACAGTAGGGCCTTATTATGACGGTGCTTCTATAAATCACCCATTTACTATTTGTTTTTTGTAATTCATGACTTAAATAAGTTAAAGTATATGATTTTAGGAAAGGGGTGTCGCAACAGATACTTCCACTCCGATTTCATAACCACGTTATTACGACCTTCTGGCAAAGTGTTTGCGTCTTGCTTGAACATTTCATTACTTACCTATTCCTAATTTAAATCTTGATTTCTTTCTTAAAAAAGGATTTCTCCATACCCTCAATACAACATTTGGTATATTTCTTTATTGCAAAGTTCCAAATGGTATTATCACTTAATATAAGTTCTTTCCATAAAATACCTTTCGTTAAACTTCTATCCAACAACTCTGAATTTCATTAGAACCAGAAAAAAGAGAATTTTGCTCTACAAAATTTTTAATTTCGCCCAAAAGTTTTCTTCCTTACCAAAACAAGTATTATTAAACAAAATCTCCCTATTACCAACTTCTTTCTAAGAATCAAAAGATGAAGTGGTTTTAGAATTTTGGATCTTGTATTTTGCATTTTAAAGGAATAAATATGTAATATAAATTAATTCTCGAAACTAAGAGAACAGAGTAATTTAATTATAACCTTATATAATTATACGTGCCAAAAAATCTTTTGTCCTTCATGTTTCGCTGTGATTTGCCTCTAATTTTCTGACTTAGGCCTAAGCAAATTACGAATATAATGCTACTGCTAAACCTCCTTTCCGTAGATTTTAACACATTTTACACAGTTAAATCCTAAGATCAATTTTTAAGGGAACTTCATCTTTAAATATAGTTTACAGAATAATTATTCCCTTTGAGAATGACGCGATTTTTTTTTAAGTCAGAGCTAGAGAAGTTGTCCTTAATACAAGGATGGAGCTTTATTTAACCATCTTTTACCCGAAAAAAATAGGTTTGGGACACTTTCTCATCCAGTAACAGAATATTAGAAAGTATATGTTTTTTTCTTTGAACCCACCTAAACATAGTGAGCAGCTAAATTTAACAACAGTAAAAGTCGGCTTGAAAATATCAAATTTGGAAATCAACCAAGATTATAAGTAAATGAAATCTAATTTTCAATTACACGGGGAACGTTTCAAATGAGATTAAAAAGTATGAAACTAATTTCATTGTGAAAGGGATAAAAGTATTTTGATTTCCCCTATTCAAGTATATTTTCCTTAATTGACTTTTAATAAGAATGTAACTTTTTAACTCAGATTCTTCCTCTTCTAACGAGAAGGAAAAAATAGTTATTTATTTTGATCGTTATGAGTTTACTTCGTCCTTCCTTTAAGCATACATTTCAGAAATTAATAGGTGAACGGAAATGTATACTTTAATAATATGAATATAAGGTAGAAAGAAGTTTTTTAGTGCGTAAAAAACCCACACAAGTTTAAGAAATCTGAATTAGAAATTAATCTTTATAAAAAATCGAGGTAACGGCGATTGTATTCATTTAAAACTAACGTCGAAATCAATAAAGGATAAAGAAAACCCAATTAACACAAGGTTTTTATAAGCAATCGCTGGGATTGGGAGATAAATGTATGAGAACCCTAGAATAAAATTAAAGATAACGATGAAGAAAATATATGCAATCATGAAATCAGAAGGAACATAAATAGCACAAGGAACGGATTTCGAGGAAAATACAAACCTATTGGACTTGGAAGAGATGAAGAAATAAGAGAAGGAGAGTGACAGAACAAATTGAAGAATCCACACTTAAAACTTCAAAGTTTTGCGGTAGTGTTGGGGTTGTGATGCCATTGTTGGTTGCTGCCATGATAAGGTGATAAATTCTTTTAAAATCTGCATGGAAATATTTAATATTTTCTTCCTAATTTCATAACAACACAAAGAAAAGTATAAAGATAATATTTATATAAATATATAATACATTGGTGTCGTTCCAGCGTGTACAAATGCTATAACGCCCCCACGTAATTTGAATGCACCAGATGCTACGTGTGTTGTAATAAGACATAATCTCTAACATGTATTTATGCATTTAATCTAAACTATACGATCTATAAGGAGGCCAGTTTTGTAAATATCAAATGTCTTTGAATACCATTTAAACAGCCGGTTTATTTCATTATTCCAACTTTTTCCGGTCTTAACATTCATTACTAATTTCCTGGTATAATTTTGGTCATGAATAATAATTTAAGAAAACATTTCTACTACGTCTCATGATTATAGTCACTCCATGATATAAATATAAACATTTACGTGAATTTTTAATTTAGGATGATATACGAAGGGACGAAAATGGAAATTTTCCTTCCACTGCAGGTACTCTTAATTGAAGACATTTTGGACAAATCGGTAACTTCTCACAGTGAAGATATTTTTATCAGTCGAGGAATAAAGCATGAAAAATAATAAAAGGGAACTTAAAGCAAAAGTGAGGTTGTAAAAATGTATGTAAAATAAATGACTACAACCTTAATACCACAATTCAACCTAACTAGTATTAAGAGAAGACGGTAGTTGAAAACAATACTTATTTAATACCGTGAAAATAAAGATAAGATCAGCTGACATAACCGTTTCGATGCAAAAATAAAACTTCAACAAACGTTTTTGGAAGACACAGGTATTTGAAAAATCCCAAATTCAGTGACGTTTAAATAAAATTAAAGTTATGTTTGTCGATTTCTTCACAGAAACATTACGCATTAATCTCAAATACTCTCGTTGAACAAAAGGAAAACGGTTATTAACAGAAAGAAGAATAGAACATTAAGTGGTACAAGTAGGTAAGGGTGGAAAGAAGTTTTAGAATTTAGAGGAGGAAATGATAAATAGGTGAGAAATTATATTCACCTGTAGTTTGAAAAAATTTAAATTCATCAACGGAGACGCGGTAGTTTCGAAAATCCAGGACAAAAGGTTTTACAATAGATTTTCCCGATGTTCATTTTTATCCTATATATGAAAAGGATCAGCCCCAAAGCGAACGTATCATACCACATACCTACTTATCCTGATTAAGTGTGCGTTGGTTTCATATGAAATAAAACAAATATATTGCATCCAATTTAACATTAAATGTGATTTTTCACTATTTATTATAATATATTATAACATTTTTGTTATGAAGTTCAAGGAATATTGAAATCTCAACTACCTTTAAGGAGAGTGGAAAAAGGATTAGCCTTATATGATTCCATATATATATATGGAATCATCGAACAAAGAAATTTGGAGTGGTTATCTGAGAATTATTTTCGCCGTTTTACTTTTCACTTTATAACACTTAACAGCTACGTCAATGTTAGTGACTTTTCACAATTCGCACCTGCGCAAAGCGCCAAGAATTGGACTATCATGCAATTTCACGTGAATGCTTCACCTCTAATGAAATTCGTTACGCTTATCCTATTTCGACGTCATTTGGACTCTGGCATTTGCTAAGAGATTAAAAACAGTGTTTTACGGGAGTAGCGAAAGCCAAATTAACCTACTAAAATTAATGAAAATAGTCAATATTTCAGAAAATATGGTGAATGGATGGCATGTTTAAATATCAATGAATGGTAAGACAATGTAGGGGTTATCGAGTGATTGGGTTACATCGCAGAAGCAAATGTTATATCGATAAATGACAATGATTCGCTTCGATATGGGTTTAGCTAAGCATCACACACTCTGAACCTTATGTAACGAAATTAAATCAATTATATTTTGGCTTTTATAAAACTAGCCAATCAGCACAAACAGTCATCTCTAGTTCTTAAGCATTAAAGATTTGAAACTAATTGTTTCGTGTTTGGTTCTGCTCATTTAATATATGCCTTCTTAAGTTCATAAATCTAATTTAGGTAAGGCCAATTTTTGCCCCTTTTAGTCCAATTCTTCTAGCAACCAAAGTTTATAATACCCACCTTCTTTCCAGTTAAAGAGCAAGAAATAGACAACATTTATATAAAAAATATTAACTTTAATAGGAGAAGGCGAAAATGTTAAAGTGTCTTTGTAGAGATATACGAGTTAACCGAGGCAGTTAAGAAGTTGCGAGTATATATATATATATATATATATATATATATATATATATATATATATATTGATCGAGGTCTTTCTCATGGCAAAGAAAAACAATGAAAGAAAAACTAAACCCACCTTGGTTTCTCTAAGCCACTCGCCCCAGTCTCAGGTAACATACAAGTACAATATAAATGGTAAATTTAGGAAACAGTTATTCCTGACCTCTGCTCAAAAGGCATACCCTCCGAGGATGTATTTATAAACTAACAAGTCAAAAATTCAAACTATCGATTTCATATTACGCTCTCTCAGAGCGACACGACACCAAGCTCGGATAAATTGATACCCACTTCTGTCGATTCAACATGAGATCTAGTTTTCCTATGTTCAAAATGTCTAGAAAGAGAAATAACAGACGCACAAAAGCCAGGGCACCCTTCGGTCTCCCCTTGCTATCCCACTTCCCCTGCTATTACCCGGCTGGAGTAATTCTAGTATAAAACGGTTCGTCAGGAGAAAAAGAAAAATCTTTTTGTTTCGTCACGACATCGATAAGAACTTGCTAGGATAGAATTTTCCCAGCAAGTTAAGAAGGACTTCCATTTTCTTAAGCAATACCAGATTGCACTAAGAATAATTGGCACAGTTCGATTACCAAAGATAGTCAACTGATCTTACCTCCAAGTATCGTCAGCATAGTTCGATTACCAAAGATCGTCAACTAATCTTATCCTATCTGAGTATGACACCCCAAACTAGATAGATTTCTCACCCAAAAGAGAAGCTCTACAAACGAAATCACATTGCTAGAAAATCATACAGCCATCTTCAAGCTTCATCTGAGAAAACCTTTTCAAGATCATAAACGCACGACCCATCTCCTCTTCAATCGGCATTTTGTTTTGGTCTTGTTCTTTTTTCTTCTCCGTCGCCTCGAACTTCTGCCTGACGTCACTTGTCCACCTCTCGTTCGAAGTAATGTCCTCGATTGAGAAGCAAATAAACTACACTTAGGACGCCTCTCCTGACAATATTCGTTTTGATTCTCTGGGTAAATACCACTACCTTATATGAGTAATCAATTATATTTTCATGTCCCGGTGCGTTTAACGTAGATTATTCGTATATCTTAAAGACGAATTTTTTTTAAAGTAAATTGTTCTCCCTTAAATCAACCAGAATCCGAGTGTCGGTAACGGGACTTAAGAACCATTATTAAGTTGTATTTTGTACCTGTATATATTAATTTTGTTTGAGTTGATTAATCTACAGTAAAAGCCTATTTTGGTTAAAGTGTTTAAATTATCCTTGAAGGAGTTGCGTTGGCAGTATTTAGTATATTAAAGAGAGAACTCCCCTTTATATTCAACCAATAGAATAAAAATAAGAAAAGCGCTCTTAGAGATCGATCCTCAAGCGATCACTGGAAAAACAAAGTACGACTCACATTATTACTCTTAATAAAAAACAAAAAAAACTAATCTCGGCTAACACACTACAGTCTTATCTTTATTCATCTATTACTCACTTATTAAGCCCAAATATCATATAGCAGAACGCTTTTATATCTATGGTTTTGAAAACTTTTTTATATTTAATGAACAAATATATGAGCAAAAGGAAAATCTTCGAATTGGCTTAGTTCATTGGTAAATATCTTCGAATAATGCAAGGATTGGATGTTTCTCGATGACTATCCTAAAATATAGTTAACGCTGGATTTCGAAATTAATGAGAAAATATGTGTTTGATGTCCCTATTGATAAATTAGATTTTATGTTTGTAAATTGGCAAAACCTTTACTTTCTGGAAAGTTCCATTCGCGCTCGCCTTCACTTACACTTCGAAGGCAAGACTTTTCAATTACATAATTGCTAAACTAATTTTTTAATCTGGTAAAAGAATTAGAATTCCTGCTTCCACAAATCTTACCTAAATATGCTATAAAATAACAATATGTAGTTAACTTTATTATTGATTACCTTTGCAAAAAGTTAAACATTAATGCGTTCCGCATTAATCTCCGAATGCCTTAGCAAGCAGTATTTGAAAATATGCTAGATAGGTTGAACAATACTTTGTGTCCATTGTAACTCGACTAGTATGCTGGATTGTCTGAGCAAAATGGACCCATTTTGTCTTCCCCTAACCATACGTTTTGCAGTGAGCAGACTACTAATGGCTGAAAATACACCATAAAATTCGTAATTTATGTTAATTAAACACTACAGTAAGTAGAGATTTTAATTTATGTATCTACACTGAAAATTTAAAAATTAACTTAAATGATAATAAATCCACCTGTCGTGGTATGACATTACATTATATCAATACCATATTATATCTAGGAGGGAGGGACCAATAACTTGAAAGTGAACCGACAAAAGGGACGGAAAACCACGAGTTTAGACGGGCTGAGTAGCGTGAGAGAGTGCAACGATGTCAGATAAATTATGGACAATGGCCAAGCTCAAGGTTATTTAAAGAGGTATGTACAAAAATATAATTTTATTTACACAAAATTAATGAGAGAATTGATGGGTAAAATTACCTCAGAGAATTAACGGGCAAAATCACATCAGTAAATGAAAAGGGGAATTTTAGTTATAAATTAGGCTATGAAGTTAGAACTTAAGGTATTCCCGGAGGAGACTATTCAAATGGGGGGATTAACTCCACTGGGTTACTAAAAGGGGGAGATGGTTTGGCTTATGAATGTCTTCTGTACTTGAGGTGAGGCCGCTCGGACTTCAAAGCGGGAGGTTGGAGTGTTGACGGTTCCCTAAAAGCAAGGGGGGGTTAACTTCCGGTACAGGAGAGAGTATTTCGGCTACCCGAAATGAGGAGGGCTTCGACAGGAGTTCATGATAGAAGTCGGGAAAATCACTCGGGGCAATCGTTCAGTGGAATTACCTCCTGGCTGGGGCTAATTCCAAATACACATAATATTCCAGCTGTCACTTTGTTTTTTTGCTAGCACTTGACTTGGAACCATGGGGTAATCTCCTGGTTTCTGGGCGAGACTTCTCAACTCTGTTTGTCCTCATGGAAGTCGAACTCTATTTATGTTCGAAGCTCTCCCCGAGGGGGGTTAGCGGGAAACAGCTCTACTCTCGAAGGGCCTCAAATCTTCTTGCAGAGATATTTTAGCCCGCATAAAGGTGAATCGAGGGGACTCGATTCGAGGCTACCACTTGTGGAAGAGAGGGAAGGAGGGGGTAGGCTTACCACTTTAGGCCAAGCCCGGCCTTCTGCTGCACATGAGAGTTCCTTTCTGCTAAAGATCTTTCACGTGGGTATTCCCTCACACTACCATTCCTTTTCAATTCCATTGTTGAGTATGCACCATCTCTACAGTATCTACCAAATCTTTCATTTTTGCTGTTTCTGCCTTACAATACAAATCTGCGATTCTGCTCCCTACTTTTATAGTCTAATGCAATATAAACACTGCAGATGCATGGTTTGAATTTTTGGTTACCTTTCTTACTTGTAGTATTTAGGTAGATCCTTAGTTAGGCTGTGAATCACCTCCCTAAACCTCTACCTAATAAAATATTGAGGAGTTAGCTTCTTGTTGTACTTAGCTCTTCGGAGGAGGAAGAAGACCAAAGAATAGGCGTAAGAATTCTTTGAATTCTTCCGCTATATTATTATTTTGCTTATCTTATATTCTTATTTTTTAATTCATTGAACTTCATATTTTTCTCCCCCACAAAAAAAACAACGAGAAACGGATTTAATGCAAAAAAACCCAATTATTTTGACATCCCTCATAACGGTGGGGATAACAAAAATGTCTTAAATAGTTGCTGTCATAAATAACTGCTATTTGTACATTTCTAATTTCTCATATTTTCAGAATTATAAATAATTGATCGGTCTCTTGTATCCTAATTATTGAAAAAATAAATTCAGTTTTAATAGTAACTGCTGGTTTGGGAGTGTCGTGGTATAGGAAGGACCGAGTAATGGAAAGATGTTCGTACGCATGGGTTGTTTACGTTCTACTCCATGATCAACGTTATATCTCTCTAAGAGTGCTAGGTATGTTTGATTATTATTATATTGATTATTGATTTTTTTAAACCCTAAGGGGTCTTTATGCCATACCCAGCGATTCGAGGATAGAATAAAAAAAAATTGTTAAAACAAACTAAAACTTTAATTAAAACGCAAAAACAAAATAAACATGAACCACAGAAATATTAAGAACTAAATACACAGTAAGGACTTTAATAATTTCTAAGTAAGGATTTCAACTGAACCTACTTGAAATTATAGTGATGGTTGACCCACCACTCAATTTAATTTAAAAAACAAATGCTAACGGCCTTTACCTGGCTGCAAAGGACTTTGGCGAGTGTGGCAGCTCGGGAGCCACAAGCCTTCGGTAGGAAGGAATATCACCACGGGATAGTGAAAGAATGGGCCTTTCTCCTCTTCGGATTATTCTGGGGAGTAATTAGCACTGTCTAGCGATGCGCTAAGGTTGAATACTTTGACTTAGGAGAGTGCTGGAGGGAGTGGACTCGTCTCATGGGGGGGATCTTCTTCAAGGATGAGGACTATCCCTGGGCTTTAGGATACACCAGCATAGGGGTGAGGGTTCTCTGACGAGACTAAATTAAACTTGGTTGTTAAACCCAGTTAACTTGAAGGATGAAATTCTTCTTCTTAGTTACGGTATTCCTCAATGGCGAGAACTATCTCGGTGCTTTGGGATACACCAGGATAGAGGGCGGGGAGTTTCTGTGACGAAAATAAGTTGAACTCGAAGTAGTTAACCCTAAGTTCGGTTTGATAACCAAGAACTAACTCGAGGATGAGCTTCTTCGTAGTCCCTTCTCTTGATACCCTGGCCTCTCTTGCCGGCGACTTCGTATCCTGGCTGACTCACGTATTCTACCACGTTTTTCCCTAGCTTTTAGTATATATACTTCAACAGTTTGTCTCAGCAAGTCCTACCTCTGGTCCTGCTGGGCCTTCGAGCTTGATGAAAACGCGTTTCCAATTTCGTATTCGAGGTGAAATTGAATACACACTCATAGGGGAGATCTTGCAGTTTAAACCGTTCTGCTTTTCATAAGGACGAGGGGGAGGGGCTGTGGTTACGAGATTGACCCAAGCTGCCTACATGGCCCAGATGTTTTGCGGTCAACGTCCCGTATCTCAACTGAGAGAGGAGGGAGAGGGTCGATTCCCCTACAGGGAGCCCAATCTCTTATTTAATTGAGGATCAAATGAATGTGTTTACCAATTTTTACCTTTTTACTCATTCCGTATTGATATTATAGCTTGCATCTAATTTCAATTTTATTTTGCTAAACCTAAGGCCGGAGCATTAATGTTAGTACTTGAGTTCTCCTTTGGGTATTTGGCTCTTTCACCTTGATCAATTTTTAAGTGGATTTGTTCAAAGCTTTAACGCTCTAACAAAATCTGCACAGTGGTAATGACCGCGAAAGGTGGAAAAGCGTACCGAATTTGATTTTAATTTCGACGTCTCGTAAAATTCTATGATAGGATAGGCTGTCTCTGTTTTCTACGAAGAGGTGAAATGTGAGATTCTACTGTCGCTGACTTAACAGTGGAAATGGAACGATGGAAATAATTCTCAGAAGATTCGCTCAAATTTCTTAACATATTTTGGGAAGGTCGATGATTCTGTCTAATACTACGTACCTTTACTTTACGCACCATTATATATTTTGATGGTCCATTTACCTGCTATGTATTTCTTAGCGGGATAACACGCAAATTTGGAGATATAAATTCAATTAATTTTTAAACATTTGAGAAAAATGTTTAAAAATACATCTTCGTGCTTTAAGTCTCTAGTCAACATCAACATATACCAGAAAGATTGAGAGAAAGAGAGAAAAAAATGGTACAAATATGAAGAGAAAGACTTAAAGAGAAATAAGCTATGGTGCTATGAATATCTAATCTTTCATCTTCCTCTTCTCTTTATCCATTCAGAGTCTGGCTTTTTTTTTCTAGAATATCAACGTTTATAACGCTTCAGAATGTGGATGTTGTACATGTATTGCTAAATGAGGCTTATATGAAGTGTGAGAATTTATTGCTTTTTTAATTACTTAAATTTCTCTAGGTTAATTTATATTCGTTAGGCCACCAGAATGACACGCGTGTGACTTGGTTGGGATGTTTATCCCTGGTCAATATCTGATAGGATATCGCTAATAAGTTGTTCTGGTCCATAAGAGTTGATGCTAAGCTGTGTTTTGTGTATGTAAATTATATTGTGAGTAATGCTTGCATGTTTTCTAGGATGACGAATTCTTGGAAAATATATATATATATATATATATATATATATATATATATATATATATATATATATATATATATATATATATATATATATATATATTTATATATATATATATATGTATATATATATATATATATATATATATATATATATATATATATATATATATATATATATATATATATTTATATATATATATATATATGTATATATATATATATATATATATATATATATATATATATATATATATATATATATATATATATATATATATATATATATATATAAATTGATCTTTGTGTTTTACGGGTTTTTGGAGATGGTAAAATCTAGCGTTTAATTGGCTTGGGATACTCCTGGCTTGGAGATATTTAGTTCCGCGCCCAATTTATATATAAGGGGAGTGATGTGTTTGCTAGAGTGGTTCTCCAGTTTGTTGGGTGTAACAGAAAGTGTTAAAGCTGAAACGGTCATTATGTTTTGTTTGGCCAGCATTATATGCTTAGTAAGTGGCGGTGAGGATGTTGGGCTTGTTGGCTAACGCATCGGTGACTTTGCATAAGTCCATTATTGCCCTTAATGTCTTGAATTTGGATGTGAGTTGGTTGAAGCACTCTGGTATATTGCCGGTCTTATTAGTGAGTACAGTGCTTGTTGATTTCATTGGGTTAATGCATATTCTGTGGTACTTGCTGAGGTCACAACGAGTAAGCATAAGTGTTCAGGCCTGAAATTCTCAGGGAAAGGATATTTTATTGCATCTTAGTGATTTGAGTTTGTTTTATAATGTGAGTATATATTTTGAAATATATTAATTAATTAATTGAATATATTGTTTATTTTGTTTATAATTTAACCAATCCATTTCTCTTTGGTCATTATGTAGTTTAAAAGTTTATTTCTTGCTATTATGTCACGAAAAATAATTTAGTCCCCGAAATATGGATACTCGGTCGATACGTCATGCTAACTAAGTAAAGGAAATGCGGAAGCTGTTTTGGCTATTCTCCATTGTGGTGTATTACCAAAGAAATATAATTTTTATTCCCATTATAATACTCGTGTGGAAAATTGAAATTTTTTAAAGTGAAAAGGAATGTTTCATATTGTTTAATTTAGAATTTAATAGTGAAGATAATCAATTGTCAAAAGAAAATAAGGTATTTAAACCGATAAAATCCCCCCCATACTTACTCACGATAAGTAATTGTGTGGTATGACTCCTTCGCTTTGGGAATAATTATGATCACATATGGGATAAACAAAATAACGGGGAAAATTTATGGGAAAATTTTGTTGTCCCTCTCGACATCTCTGCCCTAAAATTAAAAAAGTACCTTGTCTCCTTTAATCAGCTTAAAATTCTTAGAACTGCCGCTGAATATAATTTCTGACGTATTTATGACCGTGCATTAAATGGCTGTCTTCTCCTCTAAATCTTTAAAGTTCTTGCACCATTCGCCTCCACTAAACTTTCACTCTTTACAAAGAATGGAGATTAGAACTCCTCGCGCCTTTATGAATCAGTTCTTACACCCTCATCCTCTCCCTCTTCAATTCCATTTCTTTCCTCATATGCTATCTACCGATTGACTTCACAACTTCTCTTATCATTTACTTCTCGTTTCAAAACGATTCAGTCAGATTAGATGTCTACCTGTTTCTGTAATGAAATTATTGTTTTTTTCCTGTTTTTAATTAGGAAAACAAATGCAACTAAGTTTATCGCCTCATTTTGACTGTAGTAAATAATTAGTGATTTATTTTTTAATTATAATTTAGGTTTGATTCTGGGGCCAAAGACTGCTCCTCAACGCTCGCTTATTAGTAATCTGCCTGCTCCAATGCCTCCTGGAGTGATCATCAAATTTTTACATATCCACCTCGACCTATATTTTCCCATAAGTCTCATTGTTCTTACTCTACATAATATGAACATTTTATATTGTCAGAGAGAGATAGATAGAGAGAGAGAAATAGAGAAATAGGGAAATAGAAAGCGAGTCGCGCAAATAAAAAAAAGTAGTGTCTCACGGATGAAGAACATTCCATCGGAACGTTTCGGTAAACTTCCGAAGCGATATAGACGTCAGAATGGAACTGGATCACCATTTAGGGATATGCCGCTAAACCATCACCGCCGTATCGTTGAAGCAGTGTCGGAAACGCTTCTGTCGCCAAACAAAAGAGCTTCCGGCGGAGTCGTATGTATTCGCCAGCCCGGGAATGATCAAATGAGTATTCTGAGAGCATTCGGGACGCAAGTGTATCCACGCCGCTTTCACGCAAGCAGTATCTAGAGGTCATTGGAATCATCCAAGGACGGCGCGCAATTCTCGAACGACAACCAGCACCCTTAAGACTTGCAAGCAGAAACCATTATTCAGTGCGATAGAGGTCAAGGACGAAGTACTCACTCAAGGTTAACGCGCTTAGACAGTAACTACTCGAGATCTTCTCCAGAAAATCGTAAGTTATTACATTTTCTTTTTATAGTTAAAGAGTAATTATTTTGCCTCGTTGGGCTCAGACAATATCATTATTTGTAAACTCATTTCAATTCTCAATTGCAGGACAATTAATGTAATTGTTAAAGTGTATCAGTCTTGTTAATCTCATTTTTTGTTTGTATAATATTAAAGTTCATTTTGTTTCACTTGTTTATATAATATAACCACCCGAAGCCTGTTGAAATAGTATCCATGTCAGCCAATATTAGAATTTTCAATCTTCTTTGATCATCACGTACTTCAAAGGGAGACAGTCCCTATATTTGTTTGTCGCCTCCCTCCCGATGTCTAAGGAGGATAGCCAAGGTCAAGAAGGACTACCTGATCCTACGAAATATATTTATTTAAATTTTATAAATTTCCACCATTTTACATAGACTAAATTATTTTTTGAACGCCTTTACTTCGGCTCTACGCAGATGACACTATCCCTTTCTTAAATACTTCCGTCGTCCTTGACAAATAAAAGCGCCATAGGTGAATAATATTAAGAGATGGCAAATATCCAACTATAAGAATTAGGAAATCAAGAATCAAATTTTATTTACCATTATCTTTGCTGAGTACAACTTTCTAGATTTTTTTGAATACCGAGACTTGAAAAAGTTTGAATAATCAAATCCTAGGGTTGCTTATTAGATACAGCTTCGTTTTCTATTTTAATAACTTTATTATTCATTTTAGATCATATATTTTATACGAAATATCTATTCTTTTTTAGGCATAATGGCAGGAAAGGCGCCCGTGGTCCTGCAAACAAGCGTTTGGATACCACCCATATAAACTATATTAAAAATATTATCTTTTTCATAAAAGGTGGGGGCAATGTAATTGAAATGAATACAGTAATTGAATTTTATATATTTACTCGTTATTGTATGTATATTTGACAGTTTATATTTATTCTCTTAGATGCTCTACATATCATATATAACTAACTATCTTTTGTGTACTCTGTATATAATACCAGAAACAGAGTAAATTTATTGTTACACTTATAACCAACCACCTCATTAGTTAGTAGGTTGGAGCGAAAATATTTTTTAGGAAATTTATTTTTCCACCATGATGTTTCTATGAGGCTATCTGTCAAATTAAACCGCTTAAAGGATTATTTGATATAATAAATTTTAAAGATTCCTCAACGCCATTGAAAATTGAAAATAATACGATTTTCAACTAAATTTTCACTTTTCTTGGAATATATCTGAAAATTAAATTCGAATTTTGAATTGGTACCTCCAAAAATATAATTATTGTATTTTGAAGAACAAGTAAACGCAATTTGCATGTAATCGATTATTGATATTTAGAGGTTCCTCAATGACATATTATAGCGGCGTACGTGACAATTAGGTTTTAGTTGCGCAGATGATCTTGTTGATAGAGGATGTGTGTGTGCGTGTGTGTCTCTGTCTAGTCTATATTGTTTTGATCACATTCTTCGATTTGTAATTAAGAACAGTTATTTATAGTGTACAATAAATATTTATAGACGTTTTAGTATATTTCTGAGCTAAATAATATGAAAGAAAAAATTAAAAAGCCCTTTGTTGTCGCACCCTGCGCCATTAGTAAATGAGTGTTGCCAAATTCTAAAGATGTTATAAAATATGTTTTGTTTGGCTGAGAAAAGGAAAAGAACCGCAATAGAAAAGACCGGCTAATTAAAAAGATTATCACATTAGTAGCGGGGAAGTTTATTTCTTTTTGAAAACGGAATCAATCAATCAATAAAGGCAATTAGAAAAAGAAATTTAAATTATTATCTAAAATATCAGGCTTCAATGAAAAATAATGGCAGGAAAAATGTGATATCATTCAAACAGAAATGTAACTATTTTACAAAGAATGCAAAACAAGTGTTTGATATTTCGTGTTGTAAATGCGATAGCTTTGAAAACTGTTCTTTTAGCAAAGAAAAGAAGATACCACCATTTGAGCTTCTGGAAGACCAACGAACAACAAGGAATTGGTAATAGGTAATATCGATCAAATTCAATCAAAGAAGAATATTCAGAGTAAAAGGAAGAATCGTCAGTATTGTCTCTTAGCTCAACCATCTCCTTCGACAGATAATATCGAAGTGATTCTTCCTTCATTCAGTACAGGAACAGAATAGACTTACGAAGGTAGCGAGTATGAGCTTCCTTGATCCAGAATCGCAAAGAAGTAAACAAAGATTTGCTTTCAAGACTCCATCTAAGTGAATAAAATTGTCAGAACTTGAGTTGGGCATGTGACCGCACTGGTCTGTCTGATTGAGTTGCAGCTTTAATACTAAGTTTAATCCCTAAATACTTATTGTCAATTGAAGGTAAAGGAGCTTCTCTAGTAGTTTACAGGTCAAAACATAGAAGAAAGCATGTCAAAGAATGGACTACACTACAGCAAAAAATTTATTGGATAAGGCATGATATTCTATTTATTTGGATAGTAGAAAATATAGCACATTTTGTGGTTAAGACGATGGGGGGGCACTCATCACATGAAAAAGATAATGAAAGAACACGCCCTCTATGATAGAAGAACCTAGTTCAGAAAACCTTCGGCACTTGACAAGGAAGATAGGTTCTGCAAAAGCTATATGAGACGCAATATTCTCGTATCTAGAAGCAAATAACATCGCAACTGATGAATTCGTTGCTGTAGGATGCGATGGAACAGCATTGAATACAGCAACAAAAGGAGGTGTGATCAGAATGGGAGCTGCATGTAAATGAGCTCCCATTGCCCATCTCATCAACAATTTGGATGGGAAAACGACGGGGCGACGTGGATTTATTGGACTTATAGGGAAACAACTGGATAAATGTGAGACTCTAAGTGTTGTTGAATTAGAGCCAATTCCAACTAACTTGCCATCTGCTGATATAAGAAATAGGAGCACCGATCAAAAGTATCTGTTTTGATATCTTTCTCTTTATCTCCCAAGGTAAACGTTGTAGAGTCCTGAAAAAATGTCGCATGAACGATGGCTTACAACGGCTGCTCGTATACTTCGATTATATGTTTCGACTTCCGACCCTTCTGACACGCCGAAATCCATTGTATGTTTCATCCTGAAAGTATATTACACTGTCTCAAAGAGACAGCACAATTTGTGCAAAGGATCAACAAACAGCTTAAAGATATAGTTGCCCCAGTGATTCAAAGGAATGCTTATCTTGCACATGCAGAAAACATTCTTCTTCGTATGTTACAAGATGAAAGAAATCATATCCGGGAATTCGCATGGAGGAGAATTATGAAAGCAAGAAAAGTTTATAAAGGGAAATCAATAGGCACTTTCAAGATCCCAGACATAAACTTTGAAGGTGACAACTGCATCCACCTAATTAATTGGCGGCAGACCGTTTTGACCAAACCTCCGCTGACGAGGACGCTCTCTGATGATCAGCTTAAGGAATTTATTCATCAACAACCTAAATTGGATATTACGAAGTTTTCTTGTCACATACAAGCGGTTCAGAGATGTATCAAACTGGTCACAGAAGCGTCACTAGCAGTTTGTGGAGAAGACAAACTGACCGGCTATATAAGGAGTATAATTGAGTCCGGGAGAAAAATACTCTCATTTATTACCGAGAAGGGCTTTGTAATGAAAAGTAATAACACTACGAAAATCTAACAGCATTGAATAAACGAATATTGAATAATAGTGAAAATTTAAATATTTGACTGTAACTTGTTCAATTTCTTCTATTTTAGAGTGATAATGATAAAAATATACAGGTAACATGGAAACAAACGGAAGAAAAGGAAAGAAAACTGATCGAGTAGTTAATATATTATATTTATTCAATAAAATGGAAGCAGAAGTGATTATTGTAAAGTTGTATAGAAATATATTTTTTTTTTAAGTTTTATGGAAATAATATAACCCGTATAGGACATAAATGTTTATGTAAAGCCTTGAAGTTTAAAAACAAATAGATAGAATTTTCCGATATTTTTGCTTCTTTTTTTTCAAAATTTTTGTTGCGTTGAAGAAACTGAATATATTAATTTAAAACTATTAAATTTAGACACAATAGTTTTTGATTGGTCCATCAGAAAATCAGGATGGGAAAATGAGTTTCAAAGATTCTTGCAAAACCCCCCTTTTTCGATCCACCCTAATGATTAGGATAAATCTAAACAACAGTGAAAATTAGAATGCACCTAAGTAGACAATAATTGAATAGATGATGGATGGAAACTTTTTGCTGTTTAAGATATCCTTCTTCAACTACTTGTTAACTTTACCTTACATTTATTTCAAATATGTAATTAATTTAGTGCATTTTATAATTCTGTTTCATCAACATAGCCATTTAATATCTAAACGATGTTTGTTCCACTTATTTCAAAGTTCTATCAACTTATGGACGAATGTCAAACACACTATGTTTAGAGATAGATTTATGGCATTGATGTTTTTCTAATGTCTCACGTCCTCCAGGCATCCATCTTTTGATAATTTAAACTTAGTGTGCCCAGAAGTATTCTCTTTCTGTTTACCAGATTCGTTTTATCACTTCTGATGCTATGTCATTTAATCGCTATCATTTTTTGAATTTTCTATTGTTATATTAAACCTTTGAATTTATTATGAGAAGAATGTATGACAACATCGCTGCTATTACACAAAACGGTCCCAATATTAAGGGTTTATTTTTTAATTTCTGAATATGCCATTTTCATCTTCTCATATACTACTCTACTATGTCAATCCTTTTTCTATAATTCCATGCTTATTTTTTCCATATCTCGGAATCTAACCATATTTTGGGAATAACACTTGGATTCCTCAAATGTTATAAATCCCGTTTTTATTTTGAATTTCATTTTTGGTTAAATCTCTTTCCAGTCGCCTTCCCATTAATTTTCTTTCTACCGCCTCCATTTCTTATTTATAAACTCTTCTTAGCTTTCTTCAATCGCGTTAGTGGAAAGATTTTTGCCCATTTACTTATTTCAATATATTGATTCCGTCTCATTCTGTCTCAAACAAAGATATATCAAATTCCCTCTCTTCTAGATACTTCATAGTGAACTTGTTAATGGATGGCACATTGAATTTGCATTACCATCGAAATATTGAAGGATTTGGCACAAATGTAAAAAATGTCTAACATTCGTAGGGAAAGCAATTTTTCCATAAGAACCATCCCATTATAATATGCTTATGCTCTGCTTAATTAATTCGAATTATATAGTTAATTTTAATTGAGTTTGGCTTTAAGGCAATGCCAAACATTTTTAAATCTAAAATATCTGCGAATAAATGAAAATAACTTTCCACATGAATTTAAAACACTGTGCTTATGAAAATATGCATTATTGTAGTCCACGAAACATACGCTGTTTTAACAGAGAATCATTCCACGTTCCGCGCAATAAAAATCGCGTCCTTCTCAATGGGATGTAAATTTTCACATCTCAATTTTGTTCATGTTGAATAATTTTTTTTATATGAAATATTATTAAAGATGAACTACCCTTAATTTTTAGTTTACAATTTAAATGCTTTTGTTAAAACATGGGAAATAATGTATTGCACTCCCATTAAATTATATTCAATCCAGAGGCAACGGCGCAAAAATATGAAATCTTTTCGTAATTTGAGCAGATCAAATATGAGTTATTTAGAAGGCCGCTAACGAGTGGTATATAGGAGGACCGATTAAAGGGAAATTTCAGGCTTTGGTCATGGTTTTACATCAAGTTTATATTATTCATTTGTTTAAATAAAACTAAAAACATAAGTTGCTATTTAAATATTCAACTTTTTTGCCGAAAATTTAGCCAATATGATTTTAGCAGTGAATATTTTTGTCTTATTTATCTCTTGTAAATTGAAGGGTAAGAATCATCTTCAGTTTTTTCTTCTTCAAACAAAATGAAGTAAAATTAGAATTTCTTTCGAAATACTTGTTTGTGTAAAAGAGAAGAAGTTTGGGTAAATTAAACAAAAGTTTAGCTAGAAATTGTCGCCTTTTCAATTTCCTTTGAATTCTTTAGGCAGCTCAGGATTTGAAGAAAATTTGGATTTTAGTAATATAAAAATGGAAGAAAAGTTTCGATAAAGGGACATAAATGTTTGTAGACATAAAAAAAGGCAATCGAAATAAATAAGGTAGTAAAGGTTCCGAACTTTAAAATTTCAATATCGGCCAATTTATCAACTATAGAAACAACAAGAATTCGAATAAGAAGTAGAGAATGATTAAATAGGGCTAGGAAAAACTATTTGATTGACTAATAGTAAGCTGTTTAAAGAGAAAATTCTGTTCTAGTATATATTTAATTGATATTCAAATAGTCTAAGATAGCTTGCACCCTACCTCTAGGGAGGAAATTTCTAATAAGTTGGAGAAGTTTAAAAAAAAATAGTGGTTAATTTTGATGGTCAAGTTTGAGTATATTAAGGTTTAAATGGATTGTATATAGCTAAACGTATCCCACTAGGGAGTGAAAACCTCCCGAATCTGATTAATTGTGAGGGGACGCCCTCACAATTATATATATATATATATATATATATTGAAATCTATTTCAGGTAAAGTTGGGTTATTTTGTATTGAAGGACCCCTTTTTCTTTTCAAGTTTTCCCCCCAGTAACGTTGTTCAGTAAACAGTTTGCCAAGTTCGTTTGAGGATATTCTAAGATAGTGGAACTAATTCTTTTTCCTTTTTTTGATTGATCATTTTTTGTTTAGTGACCGTTGTTTTCAAGTTAATTTGTTGTTTGTGGTTTTTAGGGGGAGACGATCTCCCTTTAAACCCTCTACTAATCCCCGTGAGGATTAAAGGGCCTATCATTACTGGTCATATAGGGATCAATTTTTTAATTATTACCTATTTTCTTTTCTTTATTGATTGCGTACCTTTCATTGTGTAATTAATTCTTCGTTAGGATTTTGGTACGATCGTAAGAGTCCCATTATCTTTTCAGTGAATTCCTTGGACGCACCGAGCAGCCAGACGCGCATCTACAGCAGCAATCTATCGTCATTTGAACGTTTCCGACAGCAAGGAGAGATTCTTTGGTTATCAGGCAAGGATTTACTTGCCTATATTTAAGAGGAAGAAAGAAATGAAAGGGCTGTAATACGAGAGCAAAGAGAAGCTGAATAGAGAAGATAAAAAAACAAAGAGAACCTTTAGAGAGGAGAGAAAGAGACCAGAGAGAAATGGAAGAAAGAGAACGACCTCATTAACATGAAATTGAGCTTAACAAAAATCATTTTGAAACCCTTTTCGTTAGCTCGAAGAATGAATCTTCCAAAACCCCATCAGTGAATTTTCCAGGGTTTAAGGACGGCGAGGATTTCAGCGCCTAGCTAAGTCACTTTGAGAAAATTTTTGAAGTGAACTACTGGGACATTAAAGCCGTTGGAGACGCTTGACTACTCCCCCTCCTTATGCTTACCTTCGAGAAAATGTTATTTCACTCCCCGCTGAAACCCCCCTTGACTACTCCACCCTGAATTCGGAATTATTATTGGCTGTTAATATGAATTCTGATTCTAATAGGTCAAAGTTCCGCCAGGCGAGGATGATTCCTGGCCAGACCTACTGCCCATTTAGATGCACCCTCTCGGAGCACTTTTCAATTCTGGTTGGACTCAGCCCAAGTCAACTGCTACTGCGAGTCCTTATTGGATTTCGTCTTACAGGATCATTTGATGGCTGCACTACCCTTTGAAATCCGTGCATTCATGAAGGATAGATGCATATCTTCTTTCAAGGAATGTATAGAAGAGGCGGATGTGCACACGTCAAGCCACCACCTATAGCCTAAAGATCCCAAGAAGCCTCATACCCTTCCCCCCAAAGTAAAGGTAACCTTTCCATTTTTCCCCGAAGAACTCGTTCAAGTTTGTGAAGGTACCTGTACCCATAAAGCCCAAGTGCCATTTGCTGACAGAATTGACGGATATTAAACCCCTCATAAATAATCCCCCAGCTTCGGATTATCCTCGAATGCCCATAGTGTGTTTTTCTGCGGTGTTCCCGGCCATGTGAGGACCCACTGTCCCACAAAACTCACAACTCCATTTGGCTCCTAATCAGCAAATCCACCAAATAAGTGCCTCTCCATCTCTTCATCCGCTCACTCACCCTATAACGCCTGCGACTTCCCCAACAAACAGTCCCCCAGGACAGCAAGTCAATTTCTTGTTCAATAAAAGCTCTCCCGGTGGGTTTGAGTTCTAAAATGAAACTGTTAATGGTAGCAGAGTGTCAACCCTCGTAAAAGACACCAGCTGTACTTGCATCGTCGTCTTAGAAAATTTTGTCCGTCCAGTTGGCCCCAACAATGATAAATTTGCAGTTTTCCATGACTACTTGTGACGTGCAAATTGGTTACCCGTGGTCCGCTGCTATCTCAAATGTAAGTACTTTAATGGTATGGCCGAAGTGATAGCAGCCTCTATTAAATACTGCGCCATGTTGGTCATTCAGATTCAGCAGCTCTCTCTTAACCCCGTCGCACAGCTCATCATCACGTTGCCCTGAGGCTAACGGACACTGCTCTTCTAGGGCCTCGTTATGCCCCAGAATTTGCAGCCATTCAAATCGAAACATTTGCAAGTGCTCAGAAAGAATGACCTGCCCTCCAGCCCCTGTGGGAAAAAGTGATAAATGACGAACGATGATCTGCTCGTGGTCAAAGGGAAGTCGCCCACCTCATTAATGACGGACTCCTTTTTCCCACCAGTTCAGGTGAGGATAAAACCTCAACTCGCTTGTTATGTATTCCTCGATCACATGTTCCCCAAGTCCTCCGACTCGTCTACGATGTATTAATGGTTGTCATTTTAGTCACAATAAAACAGCTCAGAGAATCTTCCGTTATTTCTTTTGGCCCAGTGCTGCCAAAGAAATTGCCAAGTTTTGCAGATCGTGTGACATTTCTCAAAAGACAACAGCAAAGGAAAAATACAACCTGACCCCCTCTACAAGACCCCAATTGTCTCGAAGGCTTTCTTTATCCTGGCCATAAATTTGATTGGCTCAATTCCACCCCGTCTAGCAATGGACATTCGTACGTCCTCACTCTTATTAATTTTGCCACGAGATTTCCCGAAGCAGTCCCACTTAAAAAGATAAATAGCCTGTGCGGAAGGTCTGATTTCTATCTTTTCACGCGTTGGCATCCCAAAGGAGATCTTGTCGGACAGGGGTTGACAGTACACCTCTAAAGTAAGGAAATTCATCGGCAAGCTCCTTAAGATCAAGACCTTGTTCCTCTCACCTTTTCATCCCGCCAACGGCATCTGTAAAAAGTTGAATGGTACTCTGAAGACCATTTTTGAAAAGGTTATGTCATACTTAGCCCAGAGAATGGCTTTAATACCTGCCAATTTTTCTGGTTGCTTGCAGATAAATCCCCCACAGAACTTTAGGTTTTGATCCCTTCGAGCTTTTGTATGGCCGAAACGTTCGAGGTCTGATGAGCATATTGAATCAACTTTTTTTCCAATTTCCACCTGGATGAGGAGACCAAATAATCGTATTCTAATGTGTTAGACCTTGAAACTGCTTGGACGAATGCGCCGATATAGATTACAAATTAAGAACCTAAACTTGGAAAAGTATAGGATCTATTTTGACGTTAAGTCAAAAGAAAGGCGATTCAAGCCACAGAGACAAATAAGCACTTGTCCCAATAGAAAGGCCCCTTCTCAATCCTAGAATCATGCTCCCCTGCAGATTAGGTAATACGTACACGTCAGGGAACGAGTTGATACATTTAAATATGCTTAAGAAATATCACCGACGCGCCTGCATTAATAATATAATTGCCCTTGACGATGAGGCAATAATGGAAGCCTCTCATTCATGTGAGCCTCTTAATTAAATTCAAACTGTCTGTGTCAAGTCTGATAAAAACTAACTACTTTCTTCGCCATCCGGTTCCCGTGAAAACTCTGCCCCGGAATTCGATTTAAATCCCTAGCTCAAACCTCCATAGAAAACGCAATTGGCCCTTTTGTTGACTGAATTCCCCGATGTAATTTCTAAGAAGCCTGGTTTCTCTTTAGATTTTGAGCATGATATAAACTGAAGTTTTCCTTGTTGTTACCGCTTCGATGGTGGAGAAATAAAACGCTCTCTTCCCATCCCTTAACCTTGGGGAAACCAATTTCGCCTTCTCTATTACTGTGAGTAATCTTGGTGTTATTTTCTACGAACAAATCTCGTTTTAACCGCACATCCATCGTATCTATAAGTCCTTCTTCGGTTTCATCCGCAACTTTTTACGTGTTCGATCCCATTTTGGTCGAGGAACGCTTGCGACTGTTATTCATGCCTTCTTCACCTCACGCTTAGACTACTGCAAGTCTCGTTTAGTGAATCTCCCTTCTCCGTCACTTCTTCCACTATAACTAGTTAAAAACTATGCTTCCCGTCTCTTCCTTCGCCTCCTTGGTTCTCTCCTTCAATGTCTCTGTTACAGGAGCTACACTAGTTACCTATGTGCTTCCGTACCCACTATAAAATTCTTCTCATCGCCTACAAGTCTCTAAACCTCGAGGCTCCACCTTATCTCTCATCTGCCCTCTCCCGTCTTTAAACTCCTCTCGCACTCCGGTTTAACCTCGCTTTCATCCTGAACACTCTTTTTTATGTCCTCTTCTCGATAGGTGACCGTTTTTCTCAGTTTGTGCTCCTAGCCTCTGGAATGCTCTTCCTTCCGAAGTCTAATCCTCCGCCCCCCCTTGTTACTTTTAAACGTCTCCTGAAGACTTCCCTCTTTTCAATTGCCTTTTCTTCCCTGTAAATTTCCCTACAGTCGCTTTACAACCTGCGTTCTGTAAGGGCTAATAGCTCTCAAGTGGGCATTATAAATACTTATTATTATTATATAGCTCTAAGCACCCAGGAGCCTATTCGATCCAAACCATACCCCTTGCCCGCTCACTTGTGTTCTAATTTTAATCCCGAAGTAGAAAACTTGCTAAAATTAAAAGATCATTGAACCTTCCACGTCGGATTATTGCTCCGCCTTATTATTGTTAGAAAGTGAGATCAGTCTTTTCGCATGTGCGTAGACTTTAGAAATGTGAAAGCCGTAACAGTTTTTGACGCTGAGTGTATCCCTTTGATAGACTAGAGCCTGCATCTTTTTAAAGAGGCTAAGTTTATTTCAGAGATAGATTTGTGTAAGGGCCACTCTCAAATCTCCCTTAACACACGAGCACATTTTACCAATTTAAATGGGCGCAATTTTTGGCCTTTTTAGTTTTGTTGTAAATTTTAACTTTACCCCTTAAATATTTTTCATATGACTAGAGACTTATAGAAAACGTTAAAATTTCATCTGACAACATCAACTATCGAATTTATATGTAAACATACGATTTATCGTGAAGTAAATTTACTACTGTTTCTGAACACTTAGAAAATATCTACCAGAATGTAAGTTCCATATTACGAATAATTATTAATATTTACTATTAATGCAGTACCCAAGTGATTAATTAATGATATAGACACCTAAACACTACCTTGAGTTTTAATAATATAATTTTGTGGCTAAGTGAATGTAGCTACCCATTTAAATGAGCACCATGGGGACAAGATTTCAGTTTATACTAGGTAGTCTCATTTTCACAGTACCTTTTGTTCCATCGTATGTTACTTAGGCCAAATACTTAGAAATTTTATGCTAGGTTAAATATATAGTTTTATTTTATATGTATACTTTCTTTAGTTTTAAATTATCAATACACTATTATTCGGTAGGCTTATTGTGAATGTAGCATATGCTGTTGCCTATCTGCACACATTGTCTGAGGATCATGATGATAAGTTGACAGGCATTGATGTAGCCTTGGAACCCCTGATGATGGAATGGACTCCGATATAAATAACCCAGCCGAAGAGCTTGTCATAATGGGACAAAAAATATAAATCTTTTGGAAGCAAATGTTTTTGCAAAGCCCCAGCATATTGAATCTATCAATCGAAATACTCGTGGAGAGCCATCTTCATCATGGAACTCTCCAATAATTTTTTGTCACTGAGTTTCAGCGCAGTTAGAAGTTAAAGTTTGTACTGTAGTACAACTGTACTAATGTACAATTGTATTTTGTGGTTAGTAATTTTATGCATAATGATATGTAGGCCCCTATATACTGTGAAATAAGAGAGTAAATATCTATGTTTTGTTGTTTTTATATTTAGAATAGGGGAAACGTTCGAAGACATGCAGGTTAAGGAAAGCGAAAGAGAGATGCAACCTCCAAACAAAAAAAAATGTAGTTTAAAAAGCTTACTTACACATGGAACACCTCCAAATTGAAAAAAATATATAGGCAAGTCCGGTATCGAAACCAGTGCTACATATTCCACTTATTTTCAGTGAATGGTCATATGAAGGACTCCTACCTAGTGATGTCTTCAAAGTGTTTTGGAACAATGAGCTTACGGATCCTATTAAATCAGAGACATCCCTACATCACTAACAGAAATTTGGAAAAGATTTGGCAGTTTTTACAATTAAATTCTTATATTGATATATTGCATATAGCCATTTCTATTTACAGGTGCTTGAATTATTTCGAGAATAGGATATAAATCTCACAGGTACGATCATAAGGATAGGATTAGAGGTGTCCCCTTTTCTGATATGAAAAAAGCAGAGAGAAGTGAAGCAGAAATGTTAATTGATCAAAAGTAAAACATCGTATTTTGCCAATGGCAAGACGATAGTGATGTAACTTTTGCTACCAATAGAAAGGATGTTATTTCTCTTAGTATCGGTAAATGCAAGCGAAGGTGAAAAAATCAAGTTAACTAGTAGTTCTACCACAACCGATGATAATACAAGAGTAAACAACAGTATCGGAGGAATGGACCTGTTTGATAAATTTCAAGCCAAGTATAGAGTGAAATTCCATAAACGTAGCTGGTACTATCCACACCGCCACCTCCTCCGGAAAGCGGGTGCGCTGAGCATAGACGGAAATGTAGCAGGTTGGATAGAAAACTGGCTAGGAGGCAGGCGGAAACGGTTAGTGTTAAATGGACAGTCTTCTAAGTTTGTGCCTGCCTGTTACTAGCGGTGTTTCTCAAGGTTCTGTTCTAGGACTACTACTTTTCATCATCTATGATAACAGAATGGCTGGTGGCATAGTTGCGAAGCTTTTTTAAATTTGACAACGATACCAATCTTGGAATAAACGGTCAAAAGGAAGGAAATACTGTCCACCTAAAAAAAGATCTCCGGAAGATTGGGGAGTGATCTGACACGTGGCAAATAACTTTTAGCGTGAACAAATGCAAAGTGATGCATATCGGCGACCGAAACCCCAAATCACCATGTATCCTTAAGGGCACCAGTCTCGAATGCACTGATTTCAAGAAGGGCTTGGGTGTAACTATCAGAGTGAACTCAAGTTTTCGAAACAGTTAAGTGAGGCGGAGAAGAAAGTCCAAAGGTTGCTAGGCTAGATAAAGCGACAGTTTGGATATTGGAACAAGGAGATAGTACTCTGTTTGTACAAATCTCTTGTCCGACCGCACTTGGAATACGCCGTACAATTTTAGTCCTTCGTTACGAAAAAATGTTGCAAGATTGGAACGTGTGCAGGGCAGGGCAACCAAACTGAATCCCTCTATCAGACACAAAATTTACGAAAATTGGTTACGGAAAGTAGATATTTTCTCGTTGGAGACCGGAAGGCTACGTGGTCAGCTTATCGAAGTGTTTAAAATATTTCAAGGCTTCACTAATGTGGAATACAGAGATATTTTTCAGCTAAGCGAAAACAGAACAAGAAATCATGGCTAGAAACTTAAGGTGAAGCGGTACCAAGGCGACCTGTGCGGGAAATTTTTCATATATAGCATCTGTGTTATTTGGAAAGCACTTCGAGTGGAAGTTGTCAGCAGCAATTCTGTTGAACAGTTCAAGTCGAGAGTAGATGAAGTCTTGAAAAATTGCCGTTTAGTTACATGAACCGTCGTGCGTGTGTTCCTCGAGTGTGTCAATTGACACTTTCGAGAACCAGTCCTGCTCAGCTGTTGGGCCAGAGGTACCCTCTTTGAATGGACCGTAATGTCTACTAGGGTACTTAGTTTCCTTGGGACACTCGCTTTCTTTATCTCTCTCTCTCTCTCTCTCTCTCTCTCTCTATATATATATATATATATATATATATATATATATATATATATATATATATATATACGTATTTTTAGGACAAATAAGCAGGCTAAAGTCTTATTGCCGCCACTCTCGCAAATCTCTTCATGTGTAACTTAGAAGAACAAGCACTTGACAAATACCCATTACTGCCTCACAATTTTGTCCTATCTTATACATGAGATACGTAGACGACACCATCGCCCTTTTTCGCTCTAAAAGTTGCTCTGAAAATTTCCTAGAGTACATAAACCAGTTCAACCCAAATATTAAATTTACTCTCAGAAAGGAAAACAACGACTCCATTTCTTTCTTAGAACTTCTAATAACACGCACAACGGACGGTTTCTCCACTTTCATTCACCGAAAACCTACACATACGGGGTCTGGCCTTCGTTTTTTTAGTCATTGGTCCACTAAAATCAAATTAAACTCTATCAAAACCTTACATCCTCGCGCTTACAATCTCTCCACATCATACCTCGATTTCCACAACGAGATCACTTTCCTCACCAACTATTTCCAACAAAACGGATATACGTCAAACTTATACGACCGATCTCTTCGAAATTTTATCAATAAAATATTTAATCCGAAAGATCCCTCATACAACGTCCCTAAAGAAAAGATTTTTGTACCTCTCCCATATATAAGGCCCCTCAATTCACTTCTCTCTGCCAAACTCTCACCATTTCTTACGAATTTATTTCCTGCAACACATTTTATACCAACTTTTCAAAACACACGCAAGGAACAACATCCTTTCAACATTAAAGACAAAATACTAACGCTGCTTCGATCCTCCATTATATATGAATTCAAATGTTCGGGATATAATTCCAAGATGTATTTAGGATCGACACAAAGCACACTACATACCCGTATTTGCGCACATTTAATCATCAGCAATAGAACTGGAGCCCCACTCACTACCCTTGAGTTCTCTCCTATCTGAATACACTATGAAAACAGACATCCACACCATAAACCAAACTTAAATAATTTTTCAATTAAAGACGCAGCAAACAACGAAAAGAAACTATGTACACTGGAATCTCTTTATATTAGATTTAAAAAACCCACTTTAAACTCTAACACAAGCTCATTTCCACTTTTACTACAACTATAATTACTCACGAATTACACACGCCAAATCCACTTCCCCAAAACATTCCCTATCTTTCAAATATTTTTATTATCTCCCCCGTTTTACAATGAAGACAGCCAAAACTAAGTAATCTCAGTTTTATTTAAAAAAAAAACATATTTCCTATTCCCTAATAGTTAAAAGCCCTGCATTTTTAGAATTTAAATATTACCACCTCTGATGCTTCCCATTTCCCATATAATTAATTTATAAATATCTTATGTTTGTATATATTTATAATCTCACATCCTAGAGATTGGGTTCCTGCTTATTTATCCTAAAAATACGTATACGCCTGGCAAAGTGCAATCCCTCTGCTCTCTTAATATATATATATATATATATATATATTAGTGTAGATGCGAAGCAGTCGTTCTTGAATTCAAATTTTGTTGAAGAGCATGGTATATTTCGTAAGGCAAAATATACCATGGTCGTAAAAACTAACTAAATTAAATAATAATCCCATGAGCAGCAAATATGAATAATAAACATGAATCAAGCATCTAGCGGAATAGAAAAATTCACTATAAACCACAACAAGAGAGAATTATAAGGGCGGGGCGAACAATCCAAAGTAAGTTAGATCAGGGGGTATGTAAACGAAGCGGATATTAATAAATGGAGCGACGCAAGTAATTTAATTAAGTTAAATTTTAAGTGATTGGAGGGGTCAAAAAGGACGACTAAAACAATTAATTAAGGAAAGGTCAATCATAAACCAGATCATTTAGATATTAATGGCACGAGTACTAACCTTATTACGGTAAAGCTGAGAGTAACAACTGATATTACGGACAGAATTAGGCAGAAAGAAAACTATTTAGGGGGATGTGGTTGGTTGTACATTTGTCTATATAGTGAATAATTTAAGGGATGGTGAATAACACTGGTCTGCGTCAAAAATGTACCTTAGGTTTTCTATAGTGTTTCTTAATAAAATTGACCTCCTAAATCCGAATCTGTTATCGGTTTTTCTCTATCACCTCCAGTTTTTTGCGATACAGGGGGTGATAATAATTTTATAGTTTATACATCTCCTATATTACATCAAATTTCAATAGTTTTTTCACTGCTCTATTGGCAGTAAATTTTGTGTACATTTGAAGTAATTATGCAAATAGGTTTATATTTTTCAGGTTAAAAATTGCTTAGCATTATAATAATAAGAATAATAATAATAGTGGTTGAGTTAAAAATGAACATAAAATGTAAGAATAGCTCCGAGAGATTTTGCTATGTTTGCGGCGAGGTGACTTTTCCCGAGCAGCAAAGTACAATCCATCTTGTAATTAAATCTTTGTATCGTGCATATTTTGGAGTAAGGCTAAGAGATCAAAATAAAAGTTTCGCACCACATATCTGCTGCAAGGGATGCTACATAAGTTTAAGACGCTGGAGTCAGGGCGAACAAAAGTCCATCTCTTTTGGTGTTCCCATGGTGTGGAGAGATTGCAAGGACTACACTACGGACTGCTATTTTTGCATGACCAATCTTAAAGGTGAGCATTGTATCAAGTATTGAAGCTTTCTGTATTATACTGCCTCCTGAAAATGTCATTATTATGCAAAGACTTAGCATAAAATTAAAAACTAACATAGTTCACTTCAGCATGAACATATCTTTCACTAAGCATTTATGTACTATCTTCAACTCCAAATCAATTCCTTTATGTAATATGCAATTATATTTTCCACAGGTATAAATGAGAAGAATAAACATAGTGTGGCATATCCGGATGTTCCTTCTGCTATCAAACCCCTGCCCCATGGCCCAGGAATTCCTATACCTTTTTCCCCTGAACATATAGAGGTACATGAAGAGATTAATATGGAAGTTGACCAAGATTATGGCACATCTGAGTCTTATTAGGTTTCCACACATGATATGGTCGCCAGACCATTCACTCAAGTTCAGTTAAATGACCAGACCAGGGATCTGGGGTTTCAAAGGCGAATACACAACTTCTTGGCTCTCGACTTCGTGAAAGTAATCTTCTCGCTTAAGAAAAAAAATTTAGGGGGGTACAGAAATAGAGAACAAGAGTTTCGAAGCTATTTTTTACAGCATTCCTCCAGCTCTTGAGTATACTGCGCTAATATTAAAGGACTTGTTGAGGCCATTGGAATTCCCTACAACCCATTAGAATGGAGACTGATCATAGATTCCTCGAGTAGAAGTTTAAAAGCTGTGTTACTGAATATTGGTAACAAGATAGCTTTCGTTCCTATAGGCTATTCAATCCAACCTACTGAAAGTTATGAAAATATGAAAAAATTGCTGAATGCAATAAATTACTTTAGCTATAAGTGGAGGATATGTGGTGACTTAAAGGTAAGATCATTTTACACTTGGCATTTCTAAGCTTTTTGATATTGACATTTTCATTTTTAAGTTTTTAATACTTGTATACACCTTTTGGTCAACTTACATTTTACAAGAATGCAAATCTGGAAATCATGAGTCATTTTTTAGTTATATTTTTTGTTGAAGTGTGTCCCTATAGGTTAATCCTAATTGAGAAGGTATATAACACAACTGAATAAACTCAAAATAAGATGTATATATATCCAATTAGTTCCAATACGATGATTTAATGCATTGGCATACAGGATTTTTCAGTACATATTCATATTCTTATTGTTTTAAGAAATATTACTTTGAATTTGTTTTTAGAAATATAACACTGAATTTACATACCGTGCTAAATTCTTTTCAGATAGTATCTCTTACGCTTAAGACGCAAACAGGCTACACGAAGCATCCCTGTTTTCTATGTTTATAGGACAGTCGTGCAGATAGTATGCACTATGAGAAGAAGGTTTGGCATCCACGAAAAGCATTTAGAATTAGATCAAACAATGAATCTTTAGTGCCTACTCAAAAAATACTCCTCCCTCCACTGCATATAAAGCTTGAGATAATGAAAAATTATGTCAAAACCCTTAATAAAGTACGCCAAGCTTCTAAATTTCTTCTTCAAAAATTTCCACAAATCAGTGACGCTAAGCTCCATGGGGGAATTTTTGATGGACTTCAAATCAGGAACTTGATCAGCAATTTGATGCATTAATGAAAGACATAGAAAAAGATGCCTGGAAAGCTTTCAAAGTTCTAGTTAATAATTTTCTAGGCAATAAAAGAAGCCCAGAAGAATATGTTGCCCTGGTCAATCAGCTCTTAACAAGTCTCAAACATTTGGGAGCTCAAATGTCTATAAAGATACACTTTTTACAGTCCCATCTGGATTATTTTCCCGACAACTGCCGGAATTACAGTAAAGAACAGGGGCAAAGATTCCACCAGGACATTAAAACAATGGAATCTAGGTATCAGTGTAAATGGAACGGAAACATGCTTGCTGACTACTGTTGGTGTTTGAAGCGTGATGCACCAGATGACAGGCAGAAACGAAAAACGTCAAGGGCGTCTGTTCTTCGAAATTATAATTATTTTCTTCATTATGTTGCATTTTTTTATTTTTTGTTTATTAAAAGAATTATAGTTTACATACGTGTATTCCTGTTTATATGACATAACAGTAATAATGCATTATTAGATAGAGAAAGTTAAAAAAAAAAATCAGAAAAAATGAGGTAATCTCAATGAAAATGGTGTATGCTGTACTGAGAAAATCTGACCTGATTGAACAAATATACATTCATTTTTGAGCTCAGGAGGTTTGATTCATTAAGAAACCACAAAGAAAAACCGAGGAACATAAAAAAAATGTTTAAACGCAGGCCTGTGTAATCATTGAGTTCCGGGTTTATTTGTTGAATGTAAAGAGATTCAAGAATTTTGAAATCCAGAGAAGAGTAGGCAGAAGAGAGTATACTAAAGGAATCAGGGTCAAGCGGGTGGTTATGTTTTAGTGAATGTTCTCGTATAGAGGAGTTTTCGGGTTTGGAGATGGGAATGTTGGTTCTGTATGACACTCCGATATGCTAAGCGATCCTACATCTTAATTGTAGACTTGTTTGGCCCACATAGCGACTTTGGCAGGCATAATGGGAGTGATTATTTGTTTCGAAGGAAAGTATTTATTAAGAGTCGAGAGTAAAGCTTTGTTAAATTTGGTGTCAAGTGGAAGATAAGGCAGTTTTAAGAATAGTTTTTGTTTGAGGACAGTTATTAGAGGGGTTTTGCGAGAGAACATTTTAAATGATAAATTGGAAGTAAGTTTGTCAAAAAGGTGGTCTGGGAAAAAATTAGAATGAAAAAAGCTCCTAAGATATTCTATTTCGGGATGAAAGTAAAACCAATTTGAACTGATTTTGTAAGCTGTGTATACTGGTTATGATGGCAGAATGTTTGAAATTAGTAGGACTACAACTAAAGAAGTGGGTGCCAAGTTAGGTGGTAGTGGGTTTCCCGTAAACTGATGTGTTAAATTTAGAACCAACTTTTGAAACAGTGACATCCAGAAAAGAGATTTTATTGCATAATTCTGTCTCAATGGAAAATTCAATATTAGGGTGTTGTTGATTTAAATAATTTAAAAATAATGGGGCATGATCTTTGTGTTTAAAAATAAGGAAGCAGTCTTTGATAGATCTTTTAAACACTAACGGCTTATATTCAACGGGACAGTCTCTAAACCAGTTTTTCTCGTGGTAGGATAAAAAAGCATTAGCGAAGCTATGACCCAATGTAGAGCCCATGGCAATTCCTTAGTGTTGAATGTACACAATCTAATTAAAAATGAACAGTGTATTTTCAACGGACAATTTTAATAAAGTAAAGAAAAAGAGACTTGGTTAGAACTAAAATACTATCATTTGATTGAAAAAGGGTATCGGTTATGATTTTGCAAGTTTCCATGACAGGTACATTAGTAAATAGAGACTCTACATAAATTGAAGTCATAAACGAGTGGTGCAAATCTAATTGAGAAACGTAGCTGACAAATTAAAATGAATCTTTAAAGTGAATTCGTTGCGAGAGAGAGGTTCAATTATGGGGACTAGAAACTTGGCTAAGTTTAAGCTAGGGGTGTTAATGGCAGATAATATTGGAGGGAGAGGTAATCCTACTTTGTGAGTTTTTGGTAAACCATAGATAATACCTGGCGATGTACCCGAAGCAAACAGTTTGTTGTAATAATCACAGAAAATATTTTTCTTTTTTAGTGAACGTGAAAAGTTGTTTATTTTGTCTTCAATTTGCAAAATGTGTTTAAATGGATCTTTATCCAGTTTAAGAAATTCACAGGAGTCCGAAAGAATTTTTTGAATTTTAGAAATATAATCAGACAAATTCAAAATGACCACACCTTTCCCTTTATCCGGTTTGGATATCAGGATAGAATGATCTTTACGGAGGTTGCACAGTATATTAAAATCTTTAAAACTGAACACAGGGCAAAAAACTTTGAAGTTGTTATATTTATAATAGAATCTATTGGCCAAATACTTAATATCATCTATGAAATTGGATCCTGGTTTTGACATAGGGAGGGGATTAAGTTGGTAGCACAGTTTTTCGAAATACAAAAAGTAACGATAGAAATCTAATTTAAAGACCGTGAGTCTAAAATCTATTCCCAGAGACAAGATACGTTTTTCCTGAGGGGTCAGAACTTTGTTGGAATAATTAGAGATGACATCATCCCTAGAACAATTTAAATTGAAATTTATACCCAAGTTCAATAGTTTATGATTTTGGCGACAAATGTTAGCAGAAATATATTTTTTAACTTGTCTACAAATAAAGCTATATAAAAAGTGTAATCCAACAGAAAAACGGAAGACTTAAGAGAAGATGAGAAACGTGTAATATCTGAAGAGAATTTAGACACGAGACGTTGCTTGTGGCGAATCTCTTGCAAAAGTAATTTAGATTTCCAAAATTTATAGATCTCACCTTGCATTACAGCACATCGATAAAGTTTGAAGCGCAGAAACTGCGGAACATAACTATAGCTCTTACATGTTGAGAAAAATTGGACATCCAGTTTGGCCTTCTCGAGTTTTTGAAGGTGGATTCTAAGCAGCGAAATCGACGGACAACATCTTCATTGTATCTCTTCCTCAATGTATTGGTGATGGAGTCGTTCCTTGGGTATCTTATTCATAGCAGGAATATGAAGACATATGCGATGGTTACAAACATTTAATTTTCCGGACGTTTCGGTCATTAACGATGACCATCATCAGCGAATTCTCAATGCAAAGAATTATTTTTATAAGAATAATAAACACAGCAATAAAACATAATGACAGGAGTCAGTTGTTACTCCCAGCTTTACCGTAATAAGGTTAGTACTCGTGCAGATAAAAAAAACTATTTCTATTTTAGTTTGTCCCATTAATATCTAAATGAACTGGTTTATGATTAACCTTTCCTTAATTTATTGTTTTAGTCGTCCTTTTGGACTCCTACATTATTGATTATTTAAGATTAAAATTTTCGTGTCTTAGTCTATTCGTATTAATTTAATGTTCAATCACTTATAATTTACCTTAATTGAATTACTTGCGTCGCTCCATTTATTAATATCCGCTTCGATTACATACCCCCTTATCTAACTACCCCCTTATCTAACTTATTTTCGATTGTTCGCCCTGCCCTTATAATTCTCTCTTGCTGTGGTTTATAGTGAATTTTTTCTATTCCGCTAGATGCTTGATTCATGTTTATTATTCATATTTGCTGCTGATGGAATTATTTAATTTGTTTTTGTTTTGTTTTTTTCTTTTCCCTTGCTTTCGACTATATTACTATAGTTTACAATTTTTGTATTTCAATAAGAATTTAATTCATGTCTATTATGCATATTTTAAACTCATGGGATTATTATTTAATTAAGTTAGTTTTACGATATTAATCAATTTTTTATTAATAGATTTTCATCCATTTAGTTTCAACGGTTTAGAATTATATATTTCATTTTAACTTCTTGCTTTCGGTTATCATTTTTGACTCCTGTCACGTTTTTTATTGCTGTGTTTAGTTATTCCTCTAAAAATAATTCTTTGTATTTAGAATTCGCTGATGATGGTCAAAAATTCTGGGACTAAACGGCATAGATATAGATGCCTAGGCCCTGAAAGAAATGAGGATAGAAATCGAAGAAGGAAGAAGAAAGCGGAAAAGAGAAGTCGAAGAAATAGAACGAGAAACAGAAGAAAAGAGAATACTGATAAACTTAGAAAAAAAGAAGAAGAAAGAATACAGAGTGATAGAAGAATAGAAAAAAGAATACAGTGGAAAATAGAAACAGAAGAAAGAAGAATACCGAGGGAAAGCAAAACAAACTTAAGAATAATACCGTTGAAAAGAGAAGCAGAAGAATTAAGAATTTGGATAGAAAGGGAAGTCGAATAACGAAGCATAAATATAAAAAGAGAAGAACAAGAAAGAATAATATAGATAAAAGAGAAGACGACGGAAGAATAATACAGCGGGAAAAAGAACTAGCGATAGCGGAAAGATAAGCCGAGGAAAGGAGAATAAAGAGGGAAAGAAAATCAGAATAAAGAAAAATAAAGATGAAAAGAGAAGTACAAGAAGAAAGAAGAATGCAGGTGAAAAGAGAACTAGCCCAAGCAGAAAGAGAAAAGAGAGAAGAAAAAGAAAGAATGATCACACAGGAAACGGCATCAGCAAGGATAAGGTGGAGGTTGAGGCGGTATTATCCCTGCCTGGACCTAGGAAAGTACTGTCGATGAAAACCCAGCCACATAGGGGGAACGATGGAGGAAGAAGTGAGTAGGGAAGCATTACAAACATGTGTACCTAAGAAAGTACTGAAGATAAGAACCCAGCCAAATAGGGTGACGATGGAGGAAGAAGCAATTAGGGAAGCGGAACACGCATCTACACCTAAGGAAGTAACTACAATGAGAGCCAAGCAAATTGCAGTGATGAGGGAGAATGAAGGAAGTGGAAATGCGGTACACTCGGGTAAATCAAGCCAGATGGTAAACGCGGATAATGAGTATCCCCTACCCCCAGTAGTCTTCCGCTAGAACGAAACATCAACGGAGTTACCATTAAAACTCCAATTCATCGTGAGCGCAACGCCCATTAACGATCCCGTAATGAAAATGTTTCCTGAATCCAATAGATCCACGCGAATTACGATCTCCCAGTGTACCTTTGTAAAGGAAGACTATTGGACTGCACTCCCATCACTTGTGCAACACTGCAACAGGCCGCTCTAGCCATAAAACTAAGATTAAAATATTCAGTTGCAATAAACAGGGTAGTTCGAGTAGGTTGGAATACCATTACCAGTCTGGGACATACTTCCGTAGACACCATAAACCGGACTGCTGACTCAGGCGCGGTAGAGTAATAGTTATCGAGCACCACTTTAATATTAACTATATCAAAGGGTGCGATAAGGTGAAGCCACTGTATAACTCGAGTTGAAACTCCATTGAGGGTTATTTCAGCACACCGTAATCGTAAAACCATTCTTCATTTGTGTGTGGTCGTAATTAGTGTTTGAATGTATCTTCTTAAGGATTATAAATCTACGGAAGTAGCTAGCTAGCTAACAATATAGAGCTAGGCTCATTTTTTTTGATGTAGTCGATGTTTTATGTTTTGTTTGTTTGTATGTTGAATTGAGTGTGGTGAAACATACCTCTGTAGGCTCCTGAGGCCTATGTTTATCCTCTGCCTTTCTCTGCGCGCGCGTGCGCTCCTAAGTTCAAAGAAACTTAGGTTAAGAGTATGGTTGACCCCAGTTAGCCGTAATAATCAGTAGTAGTGTCAAAGGAATAGAAGTTTGCTTTTGTCGATGATGTTTAGTTATTTGGTTTTGCTTTTCATTGGAGTTCCCTTCCCCGTAAGTTCTTCAAAGAGAGGTATGTAGGGGAATCGATATCCCACCCTCACTGAGCCACTGCTCCTAACCACAACGTCCTGGCATTGGCCTCCGCGTAGCCCGACCACCTAACCTCCCACCCTCTCTTCCCTTTCCGCGAGGAGAACCTGAAAGGCCGCCTAAAAAACACATAATGCTCTAATCATCGCATGGCGGACCCGAGTGAGCTTAACATATACTAAAACACCAAGATTTCCCCTAAGAGTTATAATCAATATCCCTGCATATGTGAAATTAAAGGAGCGTCGTCCTAAAGCCAGAAGATCCCCTTGAGGGCTAGCTGAAAGACGCAATGAGTAAACTCGTTCGAGGAGGAGACTTAATGCCACCATCTGCTTCCACGACTTCCTTCCTCTAACCCTAAATGGGTGGCGAAGTTTAAAAATCACATAACTTTGGAGTAACGAGGTAGATTACATTAGTTATCTAGACAAGTAAGACCGGCAAGAGGCCCGGCTACCAACACAAGGGACCTAAAAGAAGCTCATCCAGGACCAGTTCCTGGTGGTCACACCGAATTTAGAAGCCTGTGAGAAGTAAATCATTAGAGAGATCTAGATAGCGAAGAGTGGCAAAGTGCCTGGCGAACCAACGAGAGCCAATTAGAAGAAACTCTTCTTCGAGCCACTTCCTGGTGGTCATACCAAACTTTAAGTTAACTTAATTTAAGAATCAAGTTTAACTAACTCTCTTCAGGGAAACCTCCTATTCTGGTGTATCCCAAAACACAGAGATAGTCCTGGCCCTTGAGGAATACTCCAAAGTGAATCCCTCAAGCACTCCCCTGTGTCACAGGATTCACGCATTGGCTAATCGCTCGCCATTGCGAATTATTCCCAGAGTAAACTGAAGATTAGAAGAAACATTCTTTCCCTCCTTCCTGGTGAAATCTTTTCATCCAGAAGAAGTGTTTAACCCCATCTGCCACACACTCTGAATTTCCCTGTGGCTTTAAAGCATTTCCCCCTTCAGAAGACTTCTAAAAAGGCCGATCCAAGTGTTGGCCCGGAAACAATATTCTTCTGGTGACATAACAATTGAAGCCAAAGTGAAGCTTAAACCTGATTCTCCTTGCAATCTCAAAAGGTATTTAAAACACGATATCTCTTTCATTGAAGGTCAGTTTGCATTCAATATTAAAGTAAGCTGTGGGTCAACCATTACTGTAAATTCAATTGTATAATTTAGTAAGCCTAACTGAAATTAGTTTAATTTATTTATGTGTAGCATGTGTGTTAATTTCAATTTTAGTAATAATTATAATCAGAATCCAAATATAGCATTCTTAGAGAGATAACTTGATCATGGAGTTTTGAACTACGTAACAAACCCATATGTACGATCACCATCACTAAGTCCTTCCTATACCACGACATAAATATTTGGTCGAGATTTTTTCCTGGTTGTGCTTGAATGTCTATTATTCTTCCTTGATTGATCAACCACGTTAATTTGGCTGCGATTTCTTTTCTTCTTTAATGGAGAACCGTAACATTTTTTAATCAGTCAGTTAGTTCTTGGTTAGGTATGGCCGAATGTATACAATTTTATATATTTCCTGTTTACTTACCCTCAGTTCTTTAGACTTACCAGGAATATTTTTCTTATTTTTCAAAAGAGTCTAGTTCATTTTTAAATTAATCTTCCTTGTCATTATGCCTTTCACCTAATCGTGTTTCATTGGAAATTTAAAAAAAACCATTATTTTGAACTCTACCTTAATCATTGACGTAACAGACTGTAGATCTTCCTCCGTTGTCTCTTCTTCAAGCAAATTTAGGATAGGAACATATGTTCCGTTTCCTTTGTTTAATCTACTGCAGCTCAGTAAGGCACTGTCTCAATTCCCTGGCATCGATTTTATTACTTAAACTTGCAGTTGAAGATGCTCTAGCGTTGCAGTCGTTTTCTCAGCCAGAGAGTCGAGCTTGTTTTCCAGGGCTGCCAAACAAGCTCTCTTCTGAGTTTGTGTATGTGCCTTGTTCAGCGCTACTTCGATCCAGGTCAAAGGTGTGTCCAAAGATTTTTCCATTCATTTAGTTTGGAGCTAGTAACCTTGCCCTTTTTATTTCGCTCTGTAATTTTACCAGCATTATGTGAGCACTGTGCTGCCAAATTCTCTAATGATGATTTAATAGCTTCATTTTCACGTGGTACATCGATTGTATAGATACAACAATATCAAACATGGCTGTCCTCACTTTTTTCGGCACTTTCAGACACTTTGTGGCATTTGCAATGAAATCAAAGAGTACATACCTAACAATTCAGTGCTTTGTCCTTGTCACCAACATACATACTACATGATCCGCAGGGAAAAACCTGTTCAGAATCTTTCAAATCCTTGGTTGAAGTATCTTTCTTTGAATCAGCTGATATTGACATTTTCCTTCTGTGATCTGCTATGTTGTCAGTAACGTCTGTTTACACTAAAAACAAACACAAAATCCAACCACTTCAGTATTTGGGATATTGTTATTGGGATTAATAGTTGAAAAAAACAATATTTACGAAATATTATGAAAATAATGGACAAAAAGTTTGGAGCTACGAGTATGACACTTTCGTCTACTTACTGCCAGGTTGTTCTTATGCGTCAGCCGAACTTAACACTTTGCTGTATTCTTCTCTTCTCAGTACCGATTACATTTATTGTGCTAGGTTTACCCTTCATGATCTTTGTCTTACAATAGCCATATCACTCAGTCACGTACATTGTAATATACTTGGTTTCTGCAACTTTCTTTTAAGTCGTCACAAGATCTGTGACGACTTCTTCAGTCTTATAATGAAGAAGGTATTGTAAATTCATTCCGAAACTAGTCTCGTGATTAAATTTCATGCGCCTATACAGTGGTTTCACTAACATATATATATATATTTTCTAATAAACCAGGGTACGTCAGTATTTTGATGTTAATTGTACAAATTTAGAAAAAGACGCATAACAGATCCGAGAAAATGTGCATTTAAATGAAAAGAATTAGAAATAATCTTAAGATTCCTTATAATTAGCCACAATTACTGTTTAAATTCGGGGTCTGAAACGTTGGCATTTGCGAATCAGATGATTTTTGTCAATTTCGTCATATCTTTGTTATAACTGAGTTGAGATCAAATGATCTTATACGGGTGTTTATGGACCTTTTTCGATAATGACGAATTAGTAATAGTCCCGCATTCAAGCTTGGGTTATCTATCCATGGCCTCAAAACATTTTCTTAACCTCTGTGTAAGTAGTATTATTGGCTTTTAAACCTTGTGAATAAGGTTAGGTCCAATGCCATGACCCTCACTGTTAAGAACTCTAAATATCCTAACAGTTGCTGGAAAATTAGTCTGCATTAAGGTTTGAAACGCCCATGACACTCTGCATAACAATCTTGGGTTTAGTCCTGTTCAATGTTTTTCTCACCACTGATTTCATCGGGCTAGGGCTAGGTTCCGGTATATTTCGGAGCACGACCGTCGCTCTTGGCGGGAATACGTGTCTCCCCTTAACGGAAAGACCGCTTTAGTAGAGGTGTGGAAGCGAGTCAAAAGGATTCGAAACAAGTTCTCGCAGGACCCCCCTCCCGTTCTCCAGGAGAATGGGACCGCAATCTCAGACCCTGCGTCCGTGGCGGAATCCTTCGCGGCCGCTTTTCTGGTTTCTCTAGCCAGAAAGCTGCTCCTTTAGCATTCAATGCACGTCGTGATGTCGCCGAAGGCCGCGGCTGGACTTTACCTCCACAGGAGGAGAACCCTTTAACGACAGGTTTACTGTTGTTGAAGGGTTCGTGCGCGGACACGGCCTATGGTCCGTCGATGTCCCGTACGTCATGTTTCCACACTTGGGAGTAGCAAGGCATGGCTTTTCTGTTAGATTTGTGTAACAAGATCTGGGTAGAGGATCTTCTCCCAGATTCCTGGCGTATCGCGAACCGGGGAGAAAACACTCGACTCCGACCGGTTTTCGCCCAATCACTAACCTCTTGCGTGTGCAAGTTGATGGAGAAATTGGTAAATGTTAGATTAGCCTTCTTCCTGGAAAGCGGAGGCATCTGTCTTCTGCACAGTGTGGCTTCCGCAAGTTCCACTCCACGTCGGATGCTTTGTTTCGACTTGAAAATGCCGTCTGCGAGGCTTTCCTTCGAAGACAGCACTATGCCACGGTGTTTTTCGACCTGAAGAATGCCTATGATACCGCATGGCGATACGGTATCATGGAGACTCTCCACACCAAGGGGGCGAGGGGACGCCTTCCAATGTTTACATCTAAATTTTTGCGAGATCGTCAATTCCGCGTACGGGTGAGGGAGCCCTCTCCGGCCCAAAGGAGCAGGGAAAGGGTGTCCCGCAGGGAAGTGTTCTCAGTGTCACACTCTTGGCCCTGAGCATCAACGGCATCACCTCGGTGCTGCCAGAAGATATTCTCGTTACGCTCTACATGGACTACCTTTCGATCTCTTTTGGCGCGGCCCAGATGCCAACTCTGGAGCGTCGACTCCAACAGGCATTGAACCGTGTCTCTTGCTATGCCAAAGCACACAGGTTTCAGTTTTCCTTGGCCAAGAAAAGGTGGTGCACTTCTGCCGCCATCCACGGCTCGACCCCGACCCAGATTTGTTTCTTAATGGGGAAGGCCTGGAAGTGGTTGAATCGCACCGTTTTCTTTGTCTTGTATTAGACCAACGCCTCACCTGAGAGGCTCATATTCGCAGCCTTAGTGTCTCTTGTACCCGCGCGATGGAAATTCTCCGTTCCGTGACGTTTAGCGCTTGCGGTGCTGATAGGGCTTCTGCCTTACTTTTTTATTGATCCTTTGTTCGTTCAAAGGTCGACTACGGATGCGAGTTTTATGCATCCGCAGCTGAGCCATTTATTGCGGAATGTGGACTTGATCCACCACACCGGCCTTCGCCTTGCGACCGGTGTCTTCCGCACTTCCCCCATTCAAAGCCTTTTGGTCGATGCTAGGGAGATGCCACTCGCTCTACGCTGCGTGAGGTGCATTACTAGCGTGTACGCATGAGCCCGGCGCCTTTCTTAGTCGCCAACAGCTCTCACTGCATCCGCAGCTGATCTCGATGGTGTCTATGCCACCAAGCGACGCTAGTCATACCCTAAGCCCTTTGGGTTTAGGGCCAGAGAACTCCTTCGAGAGCTTAGTATAGCCCTCGGGCCGGTGGGGTCCCTGGTTCTGCCCAGGACGCCCCCCTGGAGGGTACCACATTTGGCTATTTGTCGCCACGCCTCTGCTCCCAAAGCTTGTACAGCGCCGGGAGTATTGCGTTCGACCTTTTTGGAGCACACCTCGTGTCACGCTGGAACCGTGCCAGTGTATACGGATGGCTTCAAGTCCGAAGAAGGGGTTGGCTTCCACGCCGTATCCCCTCTGTTTGAAGACAACGGCGCTCTGACAGGCCCTGCGTCTTTCTTCTTGGCTGAGCTGGTGGCAATACATCAGTCGGTACGGAAGATTACGCGATGTGTCCCCGGTTCGGAGACCGGATTATGATCTATACTAAATCACAAAGCGCCCTGAGTGCTCTCGGGGCATTGGAGTCTCCGCGTCTTCTGGTTCGCGATATCCGTGACGCCACGGTTTTCGCGAGCCGGGCATATGTCTAGATTTTCTTCTTCCGGGTTCCTGGCCATGTAGCAATTGCAAAGAACGAGTGCGCCGTTGAGGGCGCTAAAGAGTCTTTGAGGACTCTGCGACCGGACCAGGGTTTCGCTCTTCCTCACAACGATTACATGGCAGGATTACGGGCAGCTGTTCAGACTGCTTGGCAAAGAAGATGGGAGACGGTCGAAGGAAACTAAGAGTTGCGTGCCATTGAGCCGCCACTGTTCCCATGGACCCATCCCCCATTCCGCGATGGCTTCAGGTCGCTTTCTGTCGTCTCCGAATCAGACACACTCGTGTGACGCATTTTTATTTGATGTGGCGCTCGCCTGCGCCATATTGCGACGACTGCGTGGTCCCCCTCACTGTTCGGCACATTCTTGTCAAATGTGTCAGTCTGGGTGATCTTCGCGCACGTTAACTGTCCCGGTACCGGGATGGGCGGGGTCGCTCCCGCCTATCCTTTTTACTTTGGACGAGTGCGTGCACATTGACTGGTGGACTTCTTTTCTTTTGGAAGGAGGCTGGCCTTCTCCCATTTATTTTAACTAGGTTTTGTTGTTGTTTTTTATCTTTATTGTTTTTGTTTTCTTTCTAGGTCACACGCTCCTACGCTAGGTGGAGGGGGACCTCCTCCCGACACCAGAGCTTGCTTCCCAATTGTTATTTCTTTTTATTGTTTTTTTTCTGTTCCAATTTTTATTTTAAAGTAGCCTAAAACTAGGCTGTTTGTTTGCAGCGATTTATGCCCAAGTGGGCAGTCACCAGATACCCCCTTAAAAAAAATTAAAAAATCTCACCACTGACAGACCAAAGCATTAGAGTTTACATAATTCTCTTTCGGACTACTTAATTCTCTTTCGTTTTTTTTGGTATGTACTGACGTCTTCGAATCAGATACTACATGTAACGGATATCTTTAGGTCCAACTCTTGTGGTGCATTCTAAAAACTTAATATCCTTTACAAAGGCTCTGATCCCCTTTGAGAGGTTTCTTGAAAGTTCCCTGTACTTTCTACACAAACGATTTGTCTTTTCCTGCCAATGTTGGATCCCTTTTAGTAAATTCCAGGTCTTTCTTAACTTTCCTACGGTGTTAAAATTTTAATATAGAGGCAGTGATTCAAACCACATGAGTTGGCTTCCCATTGGGCGAATGCGCTGAGACTACCCCCCAGCGAGGGTTAGAAACTCCACACCTATCAGTCTTGGACAGAGCCAACCTTAATACTGCTATCTTTATCCTTTTCGCCTTCACAGCACAACATACTTATTTTCTCTTTTCTATTATTCTGAATACTGCAACTTAACTACTAGTGCCCTTCAGTGGGGCACTCAAGTCCACATAGAATGCCCCACCCTGTTATTAGGAAAGGTTTTACAATCGCTCTTTGGGGTCCAAAATACACACCACGACTTGGATAGCTTCTCCTCAAACACTGATGCGCCCTTGGTCCCTTCTTGCTAACTAACGATTGTCATTCTAATTGTTATGCCCCATTTCATCATTCGTTCGGGGAAACTTTAATCTCGTCAGTAAAATTTGGCCCCACTCATACAGATGGAGTCTGACATCTATTGGGATCCATCTGACGTTTCGTCCCCCATCTTCCTGCTTCCTATGGGCCTCTATATACAGCTCAAATAAATGAGGACACTAACGAGGTTCTTCATGATTGTGATTACCAAGGGTTAAATTTTAAAAAATAAAAATTACCACTAGTAAAATAAAAAGAATCAAAACATGTGGATTCTATGTTTTACTACATAGATTAGAGTGTGAATTCCTCACCAACAGTTAATAACGCTAAGGCAAAGGAAAAAGAAAAAAAGAAACACAGAATTAAATCGAAGTGAGATGGAGGATTCCCCCCTCCTATACTTTAAAGCGGAACTCGCTTATTTTGTTTGTAAGGGGAGATTTTTTCATAAGGTGGGTAAGAAAGAGAAAGAAAAAAGATGCGGAAGACATCTTGATTGTTTAGTGTCTTCTATTTTCTTACTTTATCCGATTTACCAGAATATTTTAACCCAATTTCAAGTTAAAATTGAGTTTTTGACAAAACCTATTTCTCTTTTGTTCTTCGCACTTCTTAGCCTTCACTCCTAATCTTTCACAAGGCGAGAGCTAGATTTAGGCTACGTGGGTTTTCCTCTTCCTCGAAATTTCCATTTTATCTTTTGCGTCACTTTCTTTTCGAGTTTTTTCTCACTCAATTTCTTTGTCGGCGGCGATTTTGGGGGCTAAACCGGTGGAGCTTGTATACCTTTCATTCTTGACTACGGTTTGGGGGCTAAGTTGTACCAAATTCTTCGTTTTTCCTAAGTTATGATATTTCTATTTCCACCCTTTTCTCATTCTTTTATTCATCTTTGCTTTTACTCTCCCACCTACAACAAACGCAGTTTAACCTCCCGCTCCCAATAAATGCTGCAATATCTACCACATTATGTCTTCCCTACCTTTTCACTTCCTCCATCTCACCCCTATTTGTGCAGTGCTATCATTTATGCCTAGTATGGTCTCATTATTATTGCAATGTATATTCGATACAAAAATCCCCCTATTCCTTCCTAATACAGACAATTGACTGATTTTATCTGTCCACCCTTTTAGTGACGCCGTTCGCCAATCGCTCTTTGACAATACCTTGAGGAATAAAAATGATTTCTACATTCTCTCTCAAGATATGGGAGGAACCCCCACTGCTTTTCTTTTACATTAAAGGAAGTTTTTAATCTCGGAATAAGGTTTTACATCGCTTTTTTAAATTAAAATAGGAAATAACTACTTTTCTTGGGATGGCTAAAATGGCCAAAGAACTTAATCTAATAAAAAAAACAAAGAGTAAAAGGTTCATGTTGAAAGTTGCCTAAGTTTCAGGTTTATTTGCATATGTACATTACTTAGAACATATCAATTTCGGGAAATAGGGAAAATATTTAATTTTAAGCACTCTTCCAAAAGTTGCTGATTTTCAAAGAAAAATTCAACTTGAACAGTGGTCATAGAAGTCTTCTAAGAATTGATAACACTGAAACCAGTATCTGAGAACAAAGTTCATTCTTTCCTTTTATTGAATAACATCCTAGTTTTTTAACAAATAATCAGAATTTATTTTCCTGACCTTGATAGGGGAGGCAAAAAAGCTTGAATAACTACACAACAGCAAAGCTGAAATTTCTTGAGAGAGGATAAGGCCTTGAAAGTGGATTATGGGAACGAAGATTTGACAACTTTTGGGGCCAAACTGGAGAATAAATATTCAATACTCTCACAGAGAGCTCTTAATTTTCTCCGTTATTTGGCCACAATAAAAAAGTGTTAATTAACTTTTAATTAACACAGAAATAATGATTTAATTTCAAATAATTAAGATAAAAGGTACGATGCGTTAGTTTAATTATTTTTGTCAAACCTGAAATTCTCATTTTTTGTTAATGTAAAATGGTATTTTTTGCATATAATAAGCATTAAATATTAAAAATTCTATTATCATGGTAAAATATGATAGCACTGCTAGAGGTAACGATACTAAAAGGTTTGCGAACCACCGGTGAAGTCACTTGCCAGTTATTTATATTTTATCAATTACCTCATATAAATTATAGTTATAAGTTCTCACATACCTTGTAAAACAACTTCGTTTAAATCCCATTTCGTTTACTTCCTCGATTGCTCTCTAGTTGTACTTTAACTACAGTAGCTTTGAACAATTTCGTTAATTCAGTAACTTGAGGATGATCTTGATATAGTCACTTGCCTTGCAAGAATTGGTCACTTCTTTTAATCAATCTTTTGTCTATATTCTAATTTTCATTTTAAGTTTTGATTTATAGTTAAATGGTTAGTTGAATATGAGAATACCTATCACTTTTTGACTTCCTTAGAGAGATTTAATTTCTGTTTGGCGGCTCTCTTGTTTTGATATGCTCATTCTAAGGTACACAATTACCATCTGCGTTATTGTTTCTCTCTTGAACAAAGTCAATTCCTTTCTTGAGTGAAATTACGCAATTAAAGTTGCTAGGTATAAAATATAAGGTTTATTTTAATTTTGAGTAATGGAGTAGTGTATCATGAAAGACAAAGTGTGAACAATTTTCATATTACAGTGGTGCGTCAAGGACATCAAACGAATGGGTAGGCAGGTAGGTTGGCGAGCAGACAGACATCAGTTCGCTGGTAGCGGCGAGACTTTAAAGTGCGCCTCAAGCAGATGGACGTGAGTTTTGACTAAATATCTAAATTATTCGAGTCTTGGCCATGCTCAAAATAGGTATTATCGCGTTTTTTGAACATTACAGTCGCATAATTGGTCAGGAAAACATTAGTTTTTCAATGTAACTCATAGCAACGTTTACTTGTCCTAAAATCCTAGAAAGGGTAAAATTCGAACCTAACCTAACCTAACAACCAAGTGGCGCTACCTTTGCCACATCTCAGTAGCCTATGTTACCCCCGGGTCAATTTACCCTCAATGGCAACCTTTGTCAACCATCAAGGTTGTTCTAGGTGGCCTCCTAATGCGGGCATATATAGAAAAGTATATATATATATATATATATATATATATATATATATATTTATATAGATATATATATATATATATATAAATATATATATATATATATATATATATATATATAAATAAAGAAAGAGCAAATATAAGTTCTGCGGGTGATAACAACAACCACCACAAAGCTTTCGCCATATTTTTATTTTCTGCATTTCAAATAAATTTGAAGATAGAAAGAAAGATGCAGAAACCTTGTATAGCTGACTATATATATACATATAGTGCAAGAGAAAGAGAAATTGGACGCGAATGAGCAGTGAGAAAAGAAACCAGAGTTTTTTAGCAGCAAGGGAAAGGGACATTAGAAGAACACTAGGATCAAAGAGAGCAGAGGGGGGCACAATGAAGGCGATCCTTCAACGACAAAACAGAAATAATGCCGAGGGAATTTTTTGGGGTTATTATCACCCGCAGAACTTATATTTGCTCTTTCTTTTTATGTGACATGGACAATGAGCCTTCAAATTGTGAACGGGTAACGCTTGGGTAACGCTTTGGGCGAAATATAGTTACTGTGCCTGGTAGCTTAGCGGTAGGGCATCTGACCGGTAATCAGCAGACCCAGGTTCTAGTCCTGGCCAGGAATTTTCGAAAGGTTTTTTTCCCTGGCATTATTTCTGTCTTCTCGGTAAAGGATCGCCTTCACTGTGCCTCCCTCTGCTCTCTTTGATTCTAATGATCTTCTAATGGCCCTTTCTCTTATTCGCGTCCAATTTTCTCTTTCTCTTGTACTATATATATATATATATAAATATATATATATATATATATATATATATATGTATATATATATATATATATATATATATATATATATATACATACTTTCGGAAATATATATTAGATAGAGCCGTTAATTTTTGGTAGGACTTTCTATGATGAGATCATCAGTGAGAAAAGTCTACTTTTGCCCCATCTCCGTAGCCTATGTTACTCCTCGCCTCAAGTTACCCTCAATGGAGACCTTTGTCAGCTATCAGCTCTAAGTGGGCTTCTATAGCGGTGATATATATAAATAAATATATATGTATTATATATATATATATATATATATATATATATATATATATATATATACTAGTAATTGATTTCTTCCTTTGGTGGCAAGATAAACTATCCAACCGACCCACCGGACAAATTTCGTTAGTAGTTTTATATGTTTAGTTAGTGGATTTCTCAACTCCCACGATAAAGGTTAGTCACTTTGTTCATTCTGATTTGTTTTCGTTTTTTTTGTTGTTCTTTACAATTTAATATAAAAGGTTATTTTTGTTTACTCCAGTAACTTTTAATATGTGATATTCAAGTCAGTTATGTTATAATTTCACTTTCTATTATTTTTTTCAATCACACTGGGTATTATTATTTAATTCTATATAATATTATTAGTGTTATTACTTTAATTCAATAATTGTCAATTTTAGTATTTTGACTAGCCTTCTCCTGCTTTTTTAGACACATTATTTAATGCATTCTCTAAACTGTTATCAATTAATGTTCCTTCCCCTTCTCATTAGTCGACATAGTCGCTGAAGATGGTCCTAGTAAAGATCCGAAACGTCCGGCCAATAAATAAATGATTAGTGTAATCACCTGGGTCTTCATATTCCTGATATATATATATATATATATATATATATATATATATATATATATATATATATATATATATATATATATATATATACTAGGGGCGGTCAATAGGTTTTGCAATTCGGATATAAGGAAACGAGATATGAGGAAAAGTGTTTTATTATTTTTCAATATAACTACCCTCGACTTCGATGCACTTGTGCCACTTGTCCCTGAGGCTTCGAATTCCCGACAACCAGAAATCTCCCGACTGCTGTTCAATTTACTCCTGGACGGCGAGTTGGACATCTTCATCGTCTTCGAACCGGTGTCCACGCAGTGCAGCCTTGAGCTGGCAGAATAAAATGTAGTCGCTAGGGGCCAGATCTGGACTGTAGGGGGGATGGTTGAGCTCCTCGAATCCGCACTCGCGCAGGGCAGCTTGTGCAACTCTGGCCTTGTGGACTTTGCACAAAGTTGAAGTCGATCATGGGGCGTGAGGTTTCTAGGGACCCAACGGACAGAGACCTTGGCCATAGCCAAATGGCGTGGATGGTGTTGATAACACTTCCATGTGATATTCCAAGTTCTCGCTCGATTTCTTCAACCTTTACCCATCGAATTTTAAGGATGATCCTCTCCACACGGGCCACATTGTCCTCCTTGGTTACCTCTAACTGGCATCCTGGACGGGGGTCATCTTTAAGGGACTCACGACCATGGCGGAACTCCCTATTCCAGCGAGTAATGGTTGCATAGGAAGGGGCGGTGTCGGCGTACACTGCAACCATGCGTTCACGGATCTCTTTTGCATTTTGCCTTCCTTGGTCAAAAATTTGATCACTGCGCGGTGCTCAAACATCTTCATTGTTCAAAATTTGTGACCGACGATTTGCGATCAGCTACTTCTTCTTAAATAGACGAGGCAGGAACGTGTGGTTGCATGACCTGACTTGTCATAACTTTTCCTAACACCCACAAAAATAGCCATCCCTCTTCCTCTGTTTTGCCATACCGATTCGCAAAACTTATTGACTGCCCCTCGTATATATATATATATATATATATATATATATATATATATATATATATATATATACGTTCAGAAATATAATTTATATTCAGCCGTTGGATATTTTCGGTTTGGCGGCAGGCTGATGTTTTGTAGCAAATTTTCAACAATAATAGCGCTTTGAGTGGTAAATACGAATATAACATTTATTTTTGAAGAAATGAAAGGAGGTATTGAAAAAAACAAAATTTAATCCGCACTAGTTTAGCACATTATTCTATAAACAATTATGATTATATACTGATGGGCTGTGCCTACCCCCCCTCAATTGATTGAAACTCAGGATCAGCGTAGAGGGGGCCCCCTGCCATGCTAATCCCCCCACGAGGAGTCCCCTTGAATTTACTCCAAAATGGTGAAACATATTGTAACACGGCGTTACCCACGGCGAGATGCTCGATTCCTACTTATGTGGATTTATGTGGCGAAAACGCAATACAAATGAAAATTTGTTTAAAAAAATATTATGGGATACTTATATCTAAATACAAATAAATGTTTAAAGAAATAATAAAGGGAGTGAACAATAATATTGGGAAATCATTTGGTGTTTTAAGTGCGTTTCATTTCCTTTTCGTTTTGTTTTAAAATGTATTGGACAAACCAAAATTTACAGTTTGAAATTTCTTTTTACAGATACTTCCTTTCATTTCTCAAAAAAATAATTGTTATATTCATATTCAGCACTCAAAACTGCATTATTGTCGAGAGTTTGGTACAAAAGATCCGCCTGCCACCAAACAGAAAAGACCCCAGCCGTTAATTTGGGTATAGCTTTCTATGATGAGATCGTCAGTGAGGAAAGTCTAAGTGCCCCTCCTAATTTATGAACTTATAAAGTAAATAGGGTAAAAGCAGAATAGTATTTTAAGGGTTTGTCTCATTTAAGAAGTGGAAAATCGTTTACTAATTTTTCTCGGTGTAGTAATTAGGCGAAATATAATACTTTGAATTTAACGACTCCTAAAATGAAGACGAACGTATGCGAATGAAGGTAGGTATTTGTAAAATTTTGTGGGTTGATTTATAACAAATTCTGATGAACTATTTTAGAACTTCAACGTACACCCATATACCTAAACACTAAGATATGCAGGCATATAGCTCCTTTGCCTAATATCGATTCTGCTTTAATTCAGGTCAATACGGCGCCTTTCGTTTGTGCAAATAAAATTGAAAAGAAAAAAAGATGAAAGGACGATTTATAGTTGTAGCAACTTTTTCAAGTTGAGAAAGTAAACTGGTTTAATCAACGAAGATAGTTTGAATCCGTATAGCTTAAGAACAGATGAGTTAGGTAACATTTATGGTCGCCAACTCATGAAAGCCGACTCCCATCTTCAACTAACTTATTATTAGCCACTCATCACCACCGAAACACCGCCAGCCAACTTATCTTTAGCAGATCATAGCCAACCAACTCATAGCTAGCTCTATCTCACCTCCAGCAACTCATAACCAGCCATTTCATCGTCACCTAACTCCTCTTTAGCCAACTCGTCACCGGGTAACTCATTTTATACCATCTCATCGCTACCTATTCATCGCCTGAGCTATATTTTATATTAGAGAATGGATGATTAAAGTATAAGGAATTAAAAGGAAATTAAGAAATAAGATTTTTCTACATATTTTTTATTAATAGCATACCTTATATATGGAATATTAAAAACCAAGTTATTACTTTATAATTTCATTGTGGTTTTATCTAATATCAAGATTTCGAAAAGTCTACTTAGCAATCAATGACAATTTCTTCTAAATGATCTTTGATAAAAATAGCGAACTGGTTTTTAATAATTTTTACTCATGTATTTTTATTTATTTCTGGGCATTTGGCTCATACTAATAGCATTTTAAAAGTGTAAAAAATATAATCTATCCGCGCTATTTATAATGTAAAGTTAGGTGTTAAATGGTGCACAAATATATTTATTATATTGATGGTATTTTTAATATAAATATATTGAGCTATATTATTTATATTGTGATAAAGGAATTCCCTTAATTAATATGTTTAAGGCTCTACGAAATTCATCATAAATAATGTTAAAATTTGTTGTTTGTCTTGAACTAATTTGCTTCTGATTGGTTTAGATTTTGTTCGCTGTTAAACATATAATAATTGGGGTGGTTGTTCATAGACTAACTTTGCTCATTTACTAATTTTGCTACGTTTGAAGTGTTGTTGTTTTGGTTTAGTTGCTAGTTTATTAGTGGTATATCCGATATATGACGATGTGCGTCACCAGGGAAGTTGAAACGATACACCCTTGATTTTCATTTAAATATACGCTAAGAAGATTTAAGAAAACCTCCTTGATCGTAAAATATTGAATCAAAAGAAAAGAATTTAATCAACAGCAATTTAATGTTATAATCTCATGTTAGAGTTTATAATGAACACCACAAATGCATAATTAATTCTCTTAAACAATACTTTTCATTCAATTCAATGTAAACAAACATAAGTAGGCCATAGAATTCCGTCGACGAAATAAACTCAGGAATCTATACGACGGTGAACACATAATTAAATAAAAACGCTTTAACGTAACGAATCTTTCAAATTATAATCTAAGCAAACATAAAACTAATATCCTAAATAAAGGGCTAAATTTGGGTTTACGGAAAAGACCTAAGAAATTTAAAAAAATTCAAACTCAAAGATATGTACAGCACAAATATTTTAGAAAGTAACGCAAACAATTTGGAAATAATTAATGAAAATATTCTTAAAACCAAATAAAACTCATTTTCGATCTCTCACTCAAATAACAATTCAAAGGAAATAATGAAAGAAATGAAATAAAAGCAATTATAATCTAACGACCACAAAAAGGATGAGGCACTGGGTAGTGGATCAAACCGTGCGCGGAAAAAGCGTCGACGGAGAAAGCGTCGAAGGACAAAACGTCTATGGACAAAGCGTCGAATGGACAAAGCGTCAATGGAGTGTCGACGGACAAAGCGTCAAATTAATAACTTTTATATTATTTTTTACCAGATTAGTAGTAAAAGATTTTAAATGCTCCCTTAATATTTATTATTACGCACAGCAATCTGGTGACTTCATTCGCACTTTCTTTGAAAAATTCTCAAATGGCAAATTATTACAGAATAATTTTTAAATGTATGGATAGAGTTATTTTCTATTTGCTTGCTTTGTTTTCTAATTTAAAACTTGTAGCCATATAGAGGATTCTACAATAATTTATAGTTATTTAAATCCTAGTTCTTTTTGTAAACGAATAAAGTTTGTATTGAATGTACTTTTTTCCAAATGTTGTGACCTTTTTGATCAATTATAATCTGGCAACCCTTCTCCATACTAAAAAAGAAAGAAAAATTTTAAATGCATTGAAGGAACAAACGTTTTAATTACGAAATAATACAAAACAAATAAAATTTAAAAGCAATAAAGAATTACAAATTTTAATTAAGAAATATTGCTACAAAGGAATAATTAAAGATTGCGAACAATTGCATTGAGAAATTCCAATCTTTCATTGATGTGGTATTTATTAAAAATGGCTTTGAGTCTTTGATTTACAGTTTCATATTTTTTAGATTTTCTTGCAACATCTTCGCCTTGTCGCATTTGCTCTAAAAGCATTTCAACACTGGTTTGTTCCAGTCGAATTTTTCTCAACAGCTCCACTTCCGTAGGATGCGTAATCACCACTCTTTTATTAAAGGCGTTATGCCAGCCTTCAACTGAGTTATTAGTTCTTGGCAATTCATTTGCAACTCTTTCAAGTATGGATCACAAGCTGATCTCGAAGGCCAGTTTCTTTTTTCTGCCTCTCTGAATAAGCCCGAACCATGTAGATTCCTAATATTGCAAAGGTTCTCCAAATGTATTATCCGTTTTATCATATAAGGACTCCATTAATTTATTGAAGAGGTCGCAAATATTATCTGGCGACACAAATAGAAGTGCCTGAAGTTGTTCTATATAGAATTCGGAAATTCATTGTGCTATGCTTACAATCATAAAAAATCCATTGTTATCCATAAATATTGCCCAAAGTCAATAAAAACATGCATAAATTGCAGACTCTGGACTTTCTTTTGTAATTGGTTGAAGGCTGAGCGTTCAAAAATCAGTGGTTACTGAAATAAGATTTAATTGGTAGTTACTAAGGGCAAATTTTATTGTGATAAACAAGTGCATGAATAATATAAAGCTGCTTCCAACAGAGACGAATTAAATGTTCCGTCGCCAAACCATCTTCTATTCAAATGTAAAGCGTTTAGATTTTGAGTTGTTGAATATATCTTTTCGGCAAGAATAAAAAGGGCTCTCCTCGCGTAGTAACATTCAAGTCTTCATCTTGGGACTCAGAATTGCAGATTCTTCTTAATGTCCACGAAAGAGATTCCTTTTTAGGAAGTTTTCCGCATAGTTTACTGGAAAAGCCTTTGTGACCTGACTTATTATAGCCGAGGGAATTTCTTCTGACTGTTTGCCCTCTTCTTAATTTCTGCAATAATTTTCATGGCATCATTATGGAAACTATCAGGTTGATGGCAATTTTCCTAAGTTCGGTTAATTATCTCACTTTGAGTTATAGCTCTGCCATTGCAAATTTGTCGTTTTTTGCACTGCCAATAAATTCGTTCATTTTTCTCTATATCGGATAGGTCTTCGTAGCCTTCGTGCAAGTTTCTTTTTGCCCATTTGCGTCTTGGTGAATTCCATAGTAAAGGGTATTGTGATAAAATTATATAATTGTAGTACTAGATTAACTTTAGTCGTAGTGTTTCTTGAGGTAAATGTGATGAATCTGTGAAAAGACCTTCTTTTTTACTTACAAATGTCCTCATTTTAAATTATTTTATTGCTTTCTCAGACTTGTTAGGCAACAGTCCGATCTCATTAAAATTCAATTAAACTTAAATGATATTTCATAATGTCGGTCATTTGTCCATAACATCTGTTCATTTGGGCAAATGTCATTTCTACCTGCGACAAAGATAAGTAAACCAACTTTCCAAGAAAATAAGGTATATTGTTTATTAGCTTCTCTTCGCATCTCACATGGACTTACCCGAAAGTCAATTACACTTACTAATCGATTTCTTAATGAATTACTTTTATGACCTGATATAGTACTCCAAAGGAGGTACATGATCTTGATACTTTAAGTAAAAAATAACCTCAATAACCTTAGTCACTTTTAAGTAGGGCTGGAAAATCAAATTGAATTCGAATCGATAATCCTATATAAACGATATTTTTGTTTGAATCGAAAAAGAATACAAAAATAAATAAAAGAATAGCGAGGGTTTAATTAAGGATTCCCAGAAAACGAGCCGCTCTCAGTATCATGCAAAAATTGGATGGTATAATATATTGTGGATCAAACTTATAACGAACGTTGTAGAGAAGTAAATATTTTCCAAAATGTTTCTTGATGTCTATTCACAAATTACCAAGACAATAAAATACTTAGTTCCCAGCAGTGCTTTTAAGTATTCTTTATTTATATTAAAAAAATGTCCCATTAAAAAGATATCTCATTCTCAGATATTACAAATACCCGAAAGATAAATTACTATATCTTAATTGTATTTAAGACATTTTTTTATGATTTTAACCTTTTTCCGTTCGACTCTTTGTCCGTTCGCCCCTCTGTCTATTCGACACTTCGTCTTTCGACCCTTTCTCCGTCGACGCTTTGCCATACTACAGGATCAAACTACTTACTTATTATGAGGAAATCGAATCTCTTTTCTTAAATAAAAACGAATTTAAAGGATGTTGAAAAGAAACCTCTAACAATACAAAAACAAGCCAAATAAGATAGAGTGATCTTTCCAAGATATAAATACCTAAAAAAAACGAACAAAATCACAAATAGAGTAACGGCCCCTTCTATCAAAAATCCATTACCTTTGAAATTATTTACAAATCCAACAGCGAACAAAACCTAAAATAGCAGACGTATAAGATATTTTCTTCAGAAATAATTGCGATATATTATGTAATAAATGTTTCGCCATGGTTAGATGCTCTGCTGGTTGCGTCTATTATAATTCTAATACTAGTTGCTTCTCATATGTTCATATGTGTATTGATTCCGATGTTTGTGGGAAAATGATTCGAAGTATTAGGTTGAGGAATAAGTTCTTGCGTTTTTTTTAATGTTGTGTTAATTTAAGTTTTGTTGACGTGTTTATGCACATATTAAAAAACAATAATAAATAACGAGAGCAAAATTTTCAAACGTTAGGCTACGTCTCTTAACAACGTAGACTATTAGACTTTTGCTCAGGCTACGTCTTGAAGTTGAATAATAAGTCATTGCGGTTTATTTAAAAGTTGTGTAAATTTAATTTTTGTTCTGTACCCTCAAAATGGAATGTCAAGTTGAAAGAGAGGCGCACTTTCGACACTTGTTGTTATTCATTTTCAATCGAGACGGGAACAATGCAAACGTAGCCAAAGCTCGTCGAGATATTTGTGCTGTGTACGGAGAAAATGCTTTAACAGAAAGGACAGCTCAATGGTGGGTTTCACGTTTCAAAAACAGTCATTTCAATCTTTATGAAGAAGAACGTTCGGGTCGCCCCATTAAGTTGGATGAAGGTCGATTAAACGACCTTCTTCATGAAAATCCTCGTCAATCGACTAGAGAATTGGCTGTACAATTGGCTTGTGATCATAAAACTGTAGTGAATCACCTTCATTCGATGAGGAAAGTTTAAAACTCAGTGCCTGGGTTCTGCACGCTGTGAGGGAAAGCAACAAACTTCAACGCTCCACAATTGCCGCAGGTTTGCTTGCTAGTTGCATTTCTACTCGTGGATATAAGGACAGATTTCTTTTCCGCATCCTTACTGGCGACGAAAAGTGGTGTGTTCATGTCAACATGAATAATCGAAAACAATGGTTTAGCCTCAATAAAAACCACTTCCGCGATTAAAGCAAGGACTTCATTCACGAAAGACGATGCTGTGTGTGGTGGAGTTGTGAAGGCATCATTCTTTATGAGCTTCTTAATAACAACCAGATTTTCAATGCAGAACTCTACGGGCAACAAATGTATCGACTTGCCGAAGCTATTCGTGAAAAGCAACCTCATCGACGATATGGACTTCTTCTGCAACACGAGAATGCTCGTCCTCACATTGCCAAAAAGACAAAAGATACCATACAAACGCTTAATTGGAAAATCCTGCCGCATTCTTCATATTCGCTAGACTTAGCTCCATCGGATTTCCATCTGTTCCGATCGCTCTCCAACAATTTGCAGAGGCGTTTCGTTCAATACTGATGTGGAATTAAGAACCTGGTAAGAGGAATTTTTCGAGTCAAATCCAGAGATTTTTTTTGCAGAGGCATCGAAAAACTAGTTGAACGTTGGGAAGAAGTCGAAATAACAACGGAGAATATATTATTGATTAAATTGCATATTGTTATCAATTTAAAATGAAGTTTTTCTAAATTGTTAATGGTAATGAATAAATTTGATAAAACTGCAAGAACTTATTCCTCAACCCAATATATTCTGAATTTTCTATTGCCTTGTGATTATTGAGCTCATTAGTTCTTACGATCATTGTACTCGTTCAGTACTGGTCAAAGGGCAGATAGCGGCCTCAATCAGTGCACAAAAGCCCCTCAACTTTGAAATTTCTTATGTTGAACTTCTTCACTACTTCCATGAACAACTAAACTGGAGTGGAATAGGTGGAGGCAGAGTCTCTTCTAGTGCTAAGGTCCCATTAGAAAATGTGCCTTCAGAATTCGCATTATCCATCTCCATCGATATCACCCACCACAGTCCAACCATTCATTTCTACCAAGTGCTTGATTTAAAAAGATTTCAGACCCCCAACACAGTAATGAGGAATAAGATTCCTGGGGTTTTTAACACTTCCTTCAGGACCCGGTATTTGGGTTCTTGAACATTATCCATCTTCTTTTAATTTACCCAAATTTTACTTTATTAGTCTTTTTTACTTTTTGGTTACACCCAATACCCCTCTATTCTAAATAAAACAATCTCGAACATCATTATCAAGAACACTTCTATCATCTTTCCCTCTCCCTTCAGTATTGTCCATTAAGTCCTCTATTCCAGAATTAAGGATCCTCTCCACATTGATCGCTCGTGTCTCGAGACCCTTAAATTCTCAACCCAAAACTGCAAAAACTAAACGAAGAAATTCACGAAGAGGGGTAATGTCACGAATTAGACCCAGTTCCCAGGCCTTAAATGAGCGCGTATCTGCAACATGCCATAGTTTGGATTTGTTTTGCGCGGTTCAACCTGTACGCAAAGGTGCTGACAGAAAGGAGTTGAGTGTAGTGGCATATCTATCTCACTACAAGGTAGTACATCTCGATTCGAGAACATGGAATGAGTGACCATTAGGGTATAGTGTCGCAGCCAAATTTAAGGCACATTTCTGGTTTTGTAAAGCAGAGCATCCATAATTTGGAAATGAAGGCCAAAAAAAATCCTAAAAAATCGTAACAGCCCCTTGGGGAGGGGGGAAAGAGGCAATTTTGCTTAAAAATTATCCTTTCTGTAGGTTGAGGCTGTTTGTATTCAAATTTTGAACTTAACTCCTTATGTAACTGTAGAGGTATAGCCAATGTATATATAAATTTATATATATATATATATATATATATATATATATATATATATATATATATATATATATATATATATATATGTCGTAGAATGGACTCTCGACGATATACCATATATAACTATTCGTTGAGGAAACTTCTTTAATTATATTTAGAGTGCGTGGATGTCTGGCTGGCCGATATTATGTATCTTCGATCTGCTTAAGAAGTGGATCTGAGCTCAAGGATAATAATATTGCTATCATTATTAATAATAACTATCAACAACACACAAAACGGAAAATATTGACATAAACAGAGAATGGAAAGGGTTGTAAGGACTCGAGCTAATCCGAGGATTAAAAGATTTAAAAAGGTAAAACAAATATATAGTTAAAGAGATGTGATGGTTCGCTAAACCATTTAAAGCACAGGATAGAATTGACAAAAGGGTTAAATACTCAAAGGTGACGTTTGGCTTACGTAATTTATACTTGTTGTGCAGAGAAAGGCGGCGTGAAGGAATTTTCGGTCCGCTGGCGAGTTCCAGCCGAAGGGGGGGAATAAAATGATCCTGACGTGGCGTCTTAGGAATTAGAACCGTTTCTTGACGAACATGCTCACAAGAACAATGGCTGTTCTACGTTGTTCTTTTCTGAACAACAGGGGGGGTAAGAACCGTCTCTTGTCTACGGGCTCAAGAACAATGGCTGTTCTAAGGTTGTTCTCTTCTGAACAACAAAGGGGAAGGGTAAGAACCGTTTCTTGGCGAACGGGCTCAAAAGAACAATGGCTGTTCTACGTTGTTCTCTTCTGAACAAAAAGGATGGGGGGGGGGGAGAACCGTTTTTTGTCAACGGGCTCGAACGAACAATGGCGGTTCTAACCTTGTTCTCTTTCTGAACAACAGGGGAAGTTTGAGAACCGTTTCTTGGCAAACGGGCTCAAACGAACAATGGCTGTTCTACGTTGTTATCTTGTAAACAACAGGGAGGGGGTGAGAACTGTTTCTTGTCAACGGGCTCAAGAACAATCACTGTTCTAATGTTGTTCTCTTGCTGAACAACAAGGAAGAAACCTTGTGAACTCGGCGTCACGAAGGATCGAACCTTGGCACTCAAGGGATATTGTCCTTCTTCTGGACAAGTGATGGTGAATCTCGAGGTCGAGATCCCTTGGCACACAAGGTGAGAAAGGGGTCGTGGTGATGTTTTGCGACGAAAATCTGGATCTCCAATCTCATCTTAGTGGTAAATTTTCCATCTAAATAGTCGACACACTCCCTTGGCGTGGGGGACAATGGAGTGGGAGCTTCGAGGAAATGCACAGCCGAGCCTGAGAACAAGCCTTATCTGCCCATAAGCCTAACTCAATCGGGCGAGGTCGGCGTGTGGGGGCGAACGGGGGAAGATAAACCTCCTTGTTTAAACATTGAATCAGGTGGCTGCGATAAGGCACCCAGCTTCAAAGCGAAGATGCACGTAGGGAGCATCGTGGTTTTAAATAACATGTGATAGTGGTTGAAATTAACGCGGCCTCAACCCGTTCTATCACAATATATATATATATATATATATATATATATATATATATATATATATATATATATATATATATATATATATATATTAGAATTCGAATTCTTAACAAATTTCTTTGCCTCCAATGGCTACCCCAAATCCCTATTTCTGAGACAAATTAGTCTGTTTCTCAATAAAAAAATACATGAATCTGCCTCCACTACAAACTGTCAATAAATTAAAGATTCACTTTTCCTCAACATACTTTGGTTACAAATCCAAAAAAACATAAAAAAAGTTGTTGCAACTGTTAAATTTAGTCTATCCTCAATTATTACCATCTATTCTTCTCATTAATGACTTCAGACAGGGATCATTATTTGAGTTCAAAGATCAACAACCACCAGTCTACAATCTAAAAATTATATACGTTTTTCATTGTAAGTGCAGTAGCACTGTACCATACGTGGTGGCAACAAGGGGTACGGTTTACTCCCGTTTCATGCAGCATATTGGTAGATCTGAAAGAACTGGACTACACCTTTAAAAACCTGATCCATCACTAATTCGAAAACCTATGTCGCAATTTTAGTCTAGGTCTACACTTGAGAACTTTACGATACTTAATGCAGTAAGAAACATCTCGGACCTTTACTTGCTAGAGTCAATTTATATTACAAAACTTCAGCCCACTCTAAATAATAACTCATTATCTGTCCCATTAAATATAGTAACTCATTAATAAACATGCTAATTTGTTAAATTTTACATTGATATTTTTTTGGTGGGGAAGGAAGGATTTGCAAGAATAAGATCCACTGTCAATTATTTGCTTTCCTTTTTATTAGAAATTCTCTCGTTGTTATTTTTTTCTCCGTATTTTCAATGTAATCCATTCATCTCAAATTTAATATTCATGTTTTACAATTTTATTGCATGTGCTAACTTTTTATGTATATATTTAAGTTTTTATTTTGTATTCTTTCTTTAGCACTAATGATGGGAGGAGTTATAATGCTGAAACTTTGAAGTAAATGTTACGAGGCATCTACGGCTCTGTCCTGGTCAACCTGTTTATTCTTCGCCTAAAGTTTGCGTCCGTCAATTCGGTTGCCACTTATATATATATATATATATATATATATATATATATATATATATATATATATATATATATATATATGAAGGGAATGTGACTAGCTAAGTGGTCTATAATAGGGCGAAAGGACGCTCAGTTAACCTTTCCTCGGCTCCATTACCAGATAATGGGGTTAGTCTAATGAGGGAAGGGGGATGAATCCGTTCCTCTGAATATGCAGGCAGAAACAAAAAGCGCATGCAGATTGGCCATTAATTACTTAGTTATGGCTGAATGCTGTTCTGGGTTATAAAAAAGTAGTACAAAAATAATATTTAATAACACAACAAAAAATGGAAAAATATTTACACAAATGAAATGAAACTGGAATATCCAAGCCTATGGGGTATTCGATAGTCTGTAAAAAAAGACAAGCTAATAAACTTAAGGCTGGTATATTGGTAAACTCGGATTGAGTTACCAAAGGCTGCGCTGAGCTGAAATACAAATAAATCTTGCTGGGATGACCGGATTAAAAGAGATCTGTCCGCATCGATGCCTTGTATATGTTAATGGTTGGGCGACAACGTGATGGGGCAACTCAAGGAGGAGAATTGCATGAGGTTGAGATTTACCTGGGAATACATTGACAAGAGAGTACTCGCGCTGGTGAACGACAATGGCCGTTGCAGTAAAAATTGCCAATTGACTGGGCCAGAGTTCCGACGGGAGAGTTTCTTGCCTTTGCGCTCGTGCAGACGAAAACAAAGCCAAATCAAGAAGTGAGGTTGAGCCTGGCGTTAAGTACTGGCTGACGATGAGGTGAAATCGCCTCCGGCCACGGAGGAGATTGTCCCAAGGTAAAGACGAAGCTAGGTGATGGACGTCTTCTAGCAGGAATTTGCGATAACAGATGTCGTTCCTCGCACTCGTATGCTTCAAGATGGTAGGTGAGAGGCAAGATTACCTAAAGCCTTGGAGAAAAACCTCCATGAGTAAACATGCTGCGTTCCGAAGGCCTCTTCGCTTTATTCTTTGGCCCGTTCTTTCGTTCTTTGATCTCGTGTTTGAGAGCCACCAGTTTTTCTGGGGTTCACGTGGGGCTCCTTGAATCTATTCTTTTACAGTATCTATGGCTTAGGTAATTTTAGATTGAAGAAATCTTTATTTTTAGACTACTCGAAGCGCACAATAAATTAATTGATGTATGACGAAGTTACGAGATATTTACGTTGTATTTACTATGGCTTCACCATTTTGGATGTATGTTGACTCATCACATGTATTATTTCTGTTTTATACTAACGGGTTTTTCTATTATTCATTTTCAGCGCTAACATGAGTAAAAGAACTAGAACATCAACAAGTCACAGTGTCCTTGGCTTCCGACTTTCAGAACTTTTTCATTATGAGCTTCCAACAAAAGTACAGGTTGGAAAATATGTATATTCATTATTTAAAAGACAGTAAATAAAAGAGATTTGGATAAAAGGCACTATTCCAGTTTAGCCATTCAAGAATGTTAAAACCAAATTGCTTTGATTGGAGGAAGAAGCGACTGGTGAAGCAAATCAAGGAATAAATACCACTAGTAGTAATAAGTTTATCTAATCAGTGGGTAAACTTTATGATATAAAAGGCTGCCAGTATGCAGAACTCTTGGATTGCAAGTATGAAAGGAACATTAAACTGCCACATCGAGAGCATAAATTTCTTATTGACCAATGACCTTTGCGGCACATGAAAATTAGAGGAGTGGATGTAAACTCAAGTAAAATGATTAATTAAGAAAATCAGAGAAGAACGAATTTAGGAAACAAGAAAGGAAGAGTCACAAAAAGAGATTTAGGAAGAGAAAACTATAATTTCAGACATTACTGATGATGAATGGAAGAAAGTCTTTGTGAGAACAGAAAACAACATCATACCAATACCAACAATTTCTATGGAAGCAGGTCGGTATTTTGTGTTAAATAGATCTGCTGCTGCTATGAGTAGTGCAGTCTTATTTAACTATGGTATTATAAATTCAGAAGATCGCCCTCATGTATTGACTATGCCAAAGTCTGGAGGAAAAGAGAGAATTTAAGGAGGAATTTCTCCGAATTTGAAAGTTTGGGAAAAGAATATTACTGCTTTTTTTGGTGGGAAGAGAGACAACACTAACTAAAAAGGAAAAAGGGAGCAAATTGTATGGAGCCAAAGAAATTTTAGATCACTATATGCTTATAGCTTCTTTTGATACACCTGTGCAGGAAATATATTGGTCCGACAGTAAGTGGAACTCAATACAAATGACGACTAGGTAAAGACTTAACCACCTCTTAAACTCTACCAGTATCAACAAATGGCTTCCACTGTATTGCTAAAGGAGCTCCATTTCCAATTGTACCAAATTATCAGTTGTATTAGAAGCGGTATAATTGACGATGATCTCATACATATGAAACCAGGGTCAATATTTAATGCAAGATGGTTCGCCACTGCCAGCGGATTATTTCGACTTTATGTGGCAATAGAATAACAAAATAATGACTTATATGTCTTCACAGAGTTTGTCTTGTTTTATTATAGGCTCATCTGGTTTCATATCAAATTCTCTCCGAAATGCAAAGAGGGATCTAAACATCTCTTGGAACGGATCAATCTTTTGCCAATACTCCAACCTGCCAGTGAAGCCATAGCATGGCAAATAATCCAAAAGAATTATTACTGGGCCAATTAGCTATTAAAAGGATCAAGAAGATCCGAGAAGTTACTTAAAATGGATAACACTGCTAAGAGCCTAACTCTCGTGGTACATCACTCTATGGCATACACTACTCCATATTATGTGTGTGGGGGGGAAGGGGGGGGAATTAATTACCTACTGCACCTCAAACCATTTAAGGACTTTTCGCCGGGATTAACGATCGACCAGGAAGTCAAACTCGAGGCATTGTATTTCAAGCCCTTAAAAAATCAAGTAGAGTACAAAAAGGGTTGGCGAGATTTACTTGAATAGACCGAGAGCATCTTTCAAGGTTAGTTAAAGATGAAACAACAAAAATATAATTTTATTTACAAATATCAAAATAGGAATAAAATTAGGCAAAAGGGAATTAGTTAAAAAGAAATAGTCTCTTGATAATTATGATAAGGATGGATTCTCTAAAAAATTAATTACTTAGCGTTACTATGGTTAAATCAAATGGCGGAACTTAATAGTAATAATTGAGGGAGGTTTCAATCTTACGGATCGATGACTTCAGGGTAGGTCCTGCTTGTGAAGAGGCAAGGGGAGCAGAATCTTTATGACGCAAGTGGGGCACGCTCCGGATGAGGCAAGTTGGGCACGATCCTAACCAACTTTCCGATGAACATAGCCATTCATTAAAGATAACGTTCCTCTTCCACTGGAAGAGGAAACATTTTTTCCTCAAAAGTAATCGATCGTGATTTTGACTCGAGACGATGAGGGTGACTCTGAGGTGCATGCTGGACTCCTGGATCTCAACTCAAAACTGGGTATTTGTACGAGTGATCCTGAATGGGGGAAGGGGAGAGTTGGGGAAGGAGTAACAAGGCTCCAGACATCTTAATCCGTTAGGCGGACCAAAAATCAGCTTTTAGTGGCAAGGCGCAAACCAAAAAAGCCGCTCGTTCTCTCCTCGTCGCCGGTGGGAGGGCTCTGGACAAATTCGCAGGATTGGGGGATAATTCCCCAATCCAACCATGAGTCGAGATTGTTCTTTTACACTAACAAATCTACTTCCCTCTGAAAAGGATTGCTGTTTTGAGCCACCACTTACAATGCTTCTATCTAATTATGACCTGCAAAATATTGCCGACGAGCCACTCTCTATTGACATTCTATGTCATTTTAAAAGTGTGGTTTGGTGGTTGCGAACACTGACGGAAGCTTTTGGCAAAGTTTTAGAAAAGAAGCAAAGGATGGCTACATTCTGGCGGTAATAAAATCCGGTGACTTCATGCCATCGTTAGAGACAAAGCAGGATTTTAATGTATCAGTTGAGAAATAGTATTTATCATTTAGATAATAAAAGTTGAACTCCTGACTTGTTTGTCTTTATCCTTCAGTTTAAACTGAACTCTAATGTATTTAAAATCACTTATAACAACAAACCAACAACTCTGATGGTGTATACCTTTCTGTCTCGATAATTTAAAAAAAATAAAATTTGAGCTAAAAAAAGTGGGTGTTCCAAATATTTCTGAAAAAAAATCCACCTTTGAAATATGTGTACTCAAGTGTACAAAACCTGAAATATGCATATTGATTTGCTGAAATTTGCTTATCGATGCTACGGCCTAGTGGTGATTGCTAAATTTGGTGTAAGCCTCTTTTTTTCGCGCGAATTTAAATTGCAATAGCAACGAAGGCGCATCACAGAAAGTTGGTAACGAGATCTGTAAACAAATGGATGAAGTTAGAGAGAGTAAAAATGTTTGGGAAATAGATTCAGACCCAAATCTTCGTGCAAGCATTTCTGACGGGGTTCAAACTGCAAGTGTTGGGGCCCAGAAGGGCACTTTATCCTTTAAATGTACCCTACCCCTCCTGCTTCTAACTCAAGATGGAAGGATGAAAGATGTTCAGCGACTAGCCTGCAAAATTATTCGCCGACCAAGCGGCCTTTAAAGAAAGGGGTGGAAGAGAGGGTGTAAAAGAGATTTCCGCATTGAATGAAAAATGGCCAGGTAGTCTCAATCTACTTTAAGACTGCTAAAGAAATAGGGCCAGTAAGGGGAAAATCTTCTATTTGTGTCAGGTGTTTTAGTCCTCATGGAGTATCCACTCGTAGGGGGATGGGGTGAGGCGTATGCCTCAAATGTTTCGTTTTTTTAATCTTTTCCCTCATATGTATCTGTGTGTGTGTATGTCTAGTACACAGTGTTACACTCCAAACATATTTCTCTCGGCTTCGCGATACGAACTCTTTCTTAGACAACACGAGTTTATTTGACTTGCGGCTCTCTTTATTTCCTTCTGCGTCGAGGAAGCATTCGATTTATGTAGATATATGTAGTCTCCCTCAAATCATGCAGATATTATTATAAAACTTCTAACACACGAACCCACTAACTGATTCAGATGATTTGGTTTATTTTCTAGGTAAAATATACATCAATATAGAAGAGAGTTTAATTTGTTTTAAAAACTCTCTACCATGACCATCAAGCCACAATTGCGCTCTTTCATTCCCTAATTGGCAGATTTCAAACAAAATATATATGAGGATAATTTCTACACACTTCTTCAAATGTGCTCTTAAATGGTTCAAGTGCTGTAAGACTTCTACTGTATACTATATTTTTCAAATAACCTCATATAAAGCCCCAACCTTTTTGAAAACATGCAAACCTCCCTACTAATACCTTGTCTTCCAATCAAGCGATTATAAAATCGTTCATCAAGTAAGTTGCTAATGGGAAGATAATCCCTCTCTTTGAAAGTAAATGTGCTCATTTGTGAGGTAGCTAGGAATGGAAAGGCACCATCGAATAAAAATTCATTAGCCAAACTTTTGTAAAAGTAAACTCTTAGGACAGATATAACTAGTAAATTTATTTTGTTCCACCTAATTGTGTTGATTTCCTGGTGAGGATCAATTCAGTAGTCTGATAAGACTATAGATTATTTACTCGAAAACTTTCGCTAAACAGTATTCTGCGATCCAAATCCTCCTCCTTCTAGGCATGTATTAATATCTCGGGATGTCAGACGTCCATTACGAATCTTCAAATTCTGTTGACACTTGTAACAAGTGAAGTATCTCACAGATTATCATTGAGATTGGTTGAATACCTGTAGTACTTCGTGAGAAGTGTCTATGGACACCCAGTCTCTTGCTTGTAAAGATCATGCACAATAACGTATACATTAAGTAATTTACAAATACGTTAAATGGTAACTCGAGTAGGAGGATTAGTATCAAAATTACCAATCAATTCTTCTAAAACTTTAACACCTTCTCAACCCGAACTTATTACCTGTTTGGATTGCTCAAATATTTTCATTATCAATTTTTATTCGAGGCGGGCAAGGCTATTACTAATATCAATATCGTATCTCCAAAGCTGTTAATAGTAAGATTGTTGTATCTCCTCAAGCATTACTATATAACCAAGGTCAACAGATCTAAGTCGTGTGCTCTCAATTATTCTGACTTATGAACTTATGAAAATAATGACCTTACGACCTTTAAAACTTTCGATAATTCCTTGACTTTCCTTAGGAAGACCTTGGCAATCATATCCTTCGAAAGAGAATCTAAAATAACATCCTCATTGAAAAAGTAAAATGGTTACCCTCCGACTCACTGACAAACGGACCGAGATAGTAACTAATAGGAGTCGCCTATATCGGCTCAAAGGAATCAAAATCATCGGAATCTTTTCTGGGTTCACCTTTTATAAGTTTTACAAGAAGGCATTTGTAATTTTGGGTCACACGGTTTTAGATTATCAAGTTATATGTGTGTAACCAGTTTATGGTAGGTCACCAGTTATAGGGATTACGGTTGATAATCCGATTTATTTGATAGAGAACGTAAGGCGACATTACAGTCGAGTTTGGTCTGACTCCAAAGTGTTCTTTTGGGTAATCTGCTTGTAGGCTGGGTTCGAATGGTAACCTGGTTGTTGCTTAGCAGAAGGAAGGACTCGAAAGGATACAATGGCGGTTTTGTAGGCTTTTATTCTTGGCTTACCGCTAAATTGGGTCAAACAAGTGAATTTTTTTACCTTTCCGTGGTTTGGTTATGTGCTCACGTCTTTGGCTGACTATCAAAGTTAATACTCAGTGACTCTTGTAAGTCTTCTTCTGCGTCATATTGTTGGGACTATGGACGGACAGATTAAAGGCGAGGAACTGTCTGGGTCTATTCCAATAGATCCACTGATAATACTGATACTAATAGTATGTATTTTCTACCCACTTATTTATACTAACGCCAATCAAGTGGGTGTGGTTTCGCTTCTCTCATCTTAACATGGGGTGGAGCTTATCGGACCAAAGGGTCTGTGCCTGTGTTCTCCACAAAGATTACTAGGCGGACTTCATTTGGTTGAAGGGTGTGCGTGCATAAAAATAGTATCTTAATATAAGAAGGTAAGAGTGCTTTATCAGAAAACATTGGTAGCAAGGTCGTTTTCGTCTTTTCACGGGTTCATTTAATCTCGGCCGGGTCAGTTTAGATTCTTTTCTATTTGAGCACAGCTGTTTCCAGCGTCCCTGTTCATCACTTGAGCCAAACCGGCGGCTGCACCTGTTTCTAATGTATGTATGTTTTTACACTTAGGTGGGAGCCCAACGATTTGACTTGCTTTATTACAAAATATACTGCTTTGCATTAATACCAAGATTATTACATTGTAATTTTACATTATTTACAAATATTGGTTTTGTCTTGCATTAATAAATTATTACAGGATGGTATATTTTTTAATGTTCGATTTGTGTGCCCATTTTCAAGATTTGCTCTACTTGCCCTTGCAATTGGGTGCTACAAAAACTCCCCTCTCGAAACCACGGTGTATTACAAATGTAGTTGTTTGGTCTCTAGTATACACTATATCGGGGTAAACAATTTGTTGCATCGGTAATTACTACCGATATATGCATGGCTTTGATGGTTATATATATATATATATATAAAATGAATAACTCACAAAGGAGCACGTGAGTTCGCAATGAATCCAATGTCCCGCAAAATAACCACTTAATTAATTGGAATTTAGGAAAATTTATTTTTCGCTCAAATGACTCAATTAAAAGAAACCTCGTTGAGTGTTTATGTATAAGCCAATTCAATAACTTTAACATTTGCCCTGCCCTTTTTAAAATTGATGTTTTTATGAAAAAACTTATTCTTAAAAAAATTAGCCAATGACTTATATTCCTTTTTTTATAATTTTCCTTTTTATTTAAACCAGATGTGTCAATTTAATTATTGCATTAATTTTGTATTAACATTATTTTATTTCTCTTCCTTTCTCCTTGTCCCTCTCTCCTTCGTTTCAATTGACTTCTCGTGTATCTTCTAATCTCCTTCTTTAGCTATACTCTATCCGTTAATCGTTTTAACCCTTTTGGCTCTACCCTGACTCTTTCTTGCCTCTCGGTTTGACCTTGCTAGCTGTTATAGCTAAATCTTAATGTGAATTTACCCATCCCTCTCCTACTTCCTCATTGGTAATTTCTTGTCTTAAAGGCGGTCCTTTATCTTTTACTAGTTTATGTATACGCTTATTATATTTTTTCCTCTTGTAGTTATCCTTGAGAATGAACTGAATAAATTCGAAAGTAATTTAAAGCACCATTTTCATTTTTCCTGCAGGAGATATTGGATATAAATATATATATATATATATATATATATTTATATATATATATATATATTTATATATATATATATATATATATGTACTTACCATTTATGGGTCTTTTTACTCTTGAGGAGTCTCTAGGATTATAATATATGGTATACACTTTGGTTCACAGGAAAAATTTCCTTTGTCTTATATAGTAATATGTAGCAAATATATTGAGGCGTGCGAATAATTTAACCTCTTTTTTTTAGTAAGCAGTGTCAATGGAATAAACACGTATATTTTGTATTTTAGATCCCCCTATTTTACAATGAATCCATTTTTAAAAATAAAAGAATTAAGGATCTTTAGGAAAAGATATACGTCTCCGTGATCGTATAAAAACGTCCGGCCTATTATCGTTCTTCCCGGTGCCTAGAAAAGTTTTCCTTCGATTGTCCTTCACGATATTGTTCCCTATTTCATCTTTTTCTTCGTAAAGAAAAGCGGCAAAGGTCGTTCTCCCATTTCTCGCATGTGTCTTCGAGTGTCACTGATCATTCAGTACATAAGCATTGTACGAGATTGAGAGCTTCGCCGGTTTTAACCTGTCTCTTGAGAGTGTAGCCTGTTTGCCATTAATAAATTCCAACGTTTAAACCTTTTTGTCGCGCTCGCCAACCGAGAAAGGTCCATCATAAGGCACTTTTATCGGTATGCGAATTTAATCGAATCGGACCCACATATGAGTTGCCTCAAGAAAAGCTTCGGCTACAAAGTTTGTGGCACCGATTGCAGGTTTCCCTCGGATTCCTGTGTGAAGTCGACTTGTGCCATGGTTGTGGCTAACTTCTTAATTAATTTAGATTCGGTTTTAGACGATCATGACAAAACCAAGGGCTTTGAGCAGAGTAGTGTAGTCGCTGTAGCTTCTGTAAAGGGCGATAACCTTGAGTTATTAGGTTGATAGTAAACGCCTAAAAGGTTTATCGAAAGGACCATCAGTCATCCTTGTTGACGGTCGATTATGGAGCATTTCAGAGCCCTGTGTGCTCTTTCCACCATCCTGTTTGTGGGTGGTCGCTACGCCGTGGTGCTGAGACGATTGAACTCAACAAAGGCTGATAATTCTTTGAACAATTCGTACTCGTATTGGGCTCATATGTCGGTTACCACGTATAATGGGTGTCGTAGAATGACCCCGACATATACGTAACTTCTACCCAATATTCGTGGACGTTCAAGGTGAAAGCGGGTGATCGGATGGTTATTCGAGGGACGTTAACCACGGTGAGTTTAACCTTTAGTAGAAACACTCACTGGAGGGAGTATTCGTGCCCAAACGAAATGTACCAAAACCAAAGACTGGCCAATTGACTGGGGCTCAGATCCTTTGGTATAATTCTAGACTTTGGCACGAGCGGAAAAGGGAGCGCTATCGAGAATTGCGTGTTTTATTCTAAAAGGCTGGCCTATACTGTGGATGCCTATTTGGGAACAACAATATATAGGGAGCAGCCGTAACCGTTACTTCGTCCGCCAAGGGGGGGGGAGGGAATCTCTCAAACACTGCGCTTGAGGGATGAGAAGTACTCCTGTGCGTTTATCTTGATGACACCCTGGGAGACGACAGAAGCGCGCGTTTAAGATTCTAATCCCTCACTTATCGCAGAAAGCAGTTCGATCTCACGGTCTTCGCTCACGTGGACTGACCTCGTGTCTGACCTCGTGGTTTCGATGTGTTACATGGCAACTCCTCCATTCTCAAGATGGTACTTTAAAAAAAACTGACATGTAATAACCGCTAGATAGGTGTTAAAAGTCTCAAAGATTCCCGCCCTCAATGGGGGAAGGAGAACTTGGGAGATATATGACCTTAAACGTGTCAGGCTTTGGTGGCTCGGAGATTATTTAAGTACAAAGACTATCCAGAAACACAAGGAATTAAAGAACTCTACAAGAACACAAGGGCTACAAGAACTATCATTAGTTCAAACGGGGGTCGATCAACTAAGATCGATAACGACCTAACTACACCAACAAAAAATAATACATCCAAAAGTTTCTATAAAAATACTATACAAAGAGATACAAAATCAAATATTTAATACAGGGAGTTAATTGATCCGAACGATACAGAGGCATACCAGATCGTTCTTGATTTGTGAACAGAGAAACCTAGTGATCAAATATATACAATTTGAACAAAATGAATAATAATTAAACATAACAGTTACAAACAAAAAATTGATCCTAGATTAGTTTGGGTATGCTTTAAAGGGTTTCTACTCAAGCTATCCGCAACACAATTCTCGGATTCTCTTATATAATTAATTGTAAATCGGTACTCCTGGATTTATTAACTCCAGCGCATAAGGCATCTACATATTGTTGTTTTTTACATTTCGCAAATATGCAAGGGGCTTGTGTTCCGTATTTACAGGGGACTCTTTACCTAATAAATACATTCCAAACTTCTGTATGGCCCATATAATGGTCACAACGTCCTTTTCAATGGCAGCCTAATTTTTCTCGCGCGGGAGAAGCTTACGGCTAGCGTAGGCGACGGGATAACTATCGCCAATATCGTTATAGTTTAGTAAAACGCATCCTAACTCTTCATTGCTGGCATCCATTCTCATACCAAACGTCTTCTTACGGTTGTGGAGGCGGAGGATAGGGGCGGAAGATAATTTTCCATTCAGCTGTTCGAAGTGGCTTGAGAGCTATTTGGGAACAGACAAGGTGTTCCGGAAACTTCTTTTTCAGCAAGTCACACACAGGGGCAAGAGAGAAGCGAAATGAGGGACCTAGCGGCGGTAGAAAGAATCAGATCCCATGAAGGATTTCAGCTGCTTCTTATTGGACGGACGGGGCATTTCCACAAGTGCGCGGATTCTTTCCTCTTAGGAGGCCAAATGGTTGTTCCCAAGGTAAAAGCCAAGGTAGTTAAACGTACTATAAGCAAAATCGCACTTGCTCGGGCCGATTGTGAGGCCCTACTCTCGCAGGCGATACAGCAGGGCATGGATGGCAATCACGTGATGGTCCCACTCGCAAGTGGCAACATAACTCTTATCGAAATAAAAAGTCACGTTAGCCAACCCGTCTGATATTCTTCACATCATGCGATTGTAATTACTACAGGTTGTCATCAAGCCGAACGGGAGACGGTGGAACTGCAAGCCTTTGTCTGTGAAGAAAGTCGTGTATTTCTTTACAACTGCTTTAAGGGGAATTTGATAATAAGCCTTGCATAGGTCCAATTCGGTAATGTAATTGGCCTCTTCATAGAGATGGAGGTTTCGGTCGATCAAGGGGATATGCTCAGCATCGAACAAGGTTTCCGAAAATCAACGCACAGTCTATGGGATCCGTCTGACACCTCCACCAATACAGTGGGGCAGCAGTAATTAGATTGGGAGAGGCCTCTAATCTTTAAATTTAACAATTTAGTAAGTTCTGCGTAAAAGACCTCTTTAAAATGGATGGGCATGTAGTACGACTTAGAACAAATAGGCTCCAGGGTAGTTAAAATAATATCATGTTCGAACTGAGCGGCACAGCCAGGTCTCTGAAATCACGTCTGCAAAGTGAATCAGTAACTGCTGCGGCTGCCTCTTCAACTTGGGGGGGGGGGGCTGGCTTTAACGTTGTAATATGAGTGGGATTCGGTAGCGTTTGGCATGGTAGGCAAGGGACACTCCTTGTCTTGTTTAATACAAGCCAATTGCACTATATTTAGCGGATCCAGGGGGTAGATGAGGCTAATCCGGTCGATTGCCACATTGGCTAAGGGTTCCGATGTGATGGGTCCCATCTATAGCGGATCGACTCTGATGCTTGCTTTTGTCGCCATCTTTTGACAGATATCACACGAAAGGCAATTTTGGCCAGAGAAAAGACTATCATGGGCCTTCTTTAATATGAAGGGTACCTGCGAACGAAGGATACCCAATGCATAGGCCTCGGAGCTATTGTTTTCCTGGCAGGCGTGGTACATGAGGTGGTTCTTCGTCATGTAGGAAACGACTTTCTTACCACAGATGGAATCCTGAACCTTATTATGAGCTTTGGTGCAAAGGGGGCGGAGTCAATCGCAGTCTTTTTGCTTTTTAACGAATTCATGATTTAGAACGACGCTAAGCACGAACTCGCAGAGGGTTTCAAGGAGACTGAGTCTCTCTGCTTCTTTTTGAGTCAGGGAAAGTGGGAGGTTAAGTTGAACCACAGGGGTGGAAGTAACCTGTGGGCACTGTCCTACCAGAACAGCGCAGAGCAAAAATGGGGTGGCTACTACTTCAGCCCCCCCCGGTATAATACGGGCATTCAATAAAGCAATTCACGATGGGGAATGGGTTTACCCCTCCCAGTTAGTCACCTACTACCGTAAACTTATCATGTTTGGGAGCAATCTGAGTGAGCAGCTCGTCCGACACCATATTACATGTACACACTGTATCCCTAACAAGGGTGGAGACCCGGCAGCAGTTTACTAATCCGGTCTCAAAATTGACTGATCCTAGGGAGCTCTTCTCAAACAAGAAGTTACCTGATGGCCAGCGGCAGGGGGAGCAGAGGAAGAGGGAGGCGGTTCAACTTGTAATGGTGGTGGTGCGGGGTAAGTAGAAATTTGGTGCACTTGATTGTGAAAACTAGGACCGATTTGGGAGTTCTGAGTGCAATTAGTCTTCGAATGTCCTTCAATACTGCAGAAGAAACACACGATGGGCCTCCTTGGAAAGTATGACGAAGGGGGATTCGCCGAGAATGGCTTGACGCCACTAGACCAGTTATTTTGGCAAACTTACTAGGGTCATTAAGTTTAAATTTTTGTTTGCCCCTTTGACATTTGGGGAACGTTGGATCAGAATTTCTTCCTTCACTGAATTATTTAAGGAACGTCATTCGGCAAGTTGATGGAGAGCGATTCAATTATCGCTCTATTCATTTCCAGTTTATGTTATCGGATGCGTTCTCTTTCTTCTCGTTCTTCTCGATCTCTTCTTCTTCTCCGTCTCTTCTTTCAGCCCTCTCGGCTTTCTCTTCTTCTTGTCTATAGGACAGAAATTCCCTTCCGGATAAACCAAGAGATTCCCATTGTAATTTAAATTGATGTTTGCGAAATCGAACTAAACCATTTTACCGGATTTTCGACCGGAATTGCCTCGGTATACACACGACACGATTAATAATATCCGTCTGAGCACTCGGACTTACACGAATTAATGCGAGAGCGTTTAACTTTGCTCACAACGCCGAGAACATGACTAGACCCTAGGCTTTCTTTGGTATGAAAGGGTAAAATACCTCTGGTGGGTATAAATGAGAAGAGCAGTCTCAAAACCTACACACAGTATGAATAAAGGTGGGTACACACAACAAATGGGAAAAATAGTTTGCAAGAATATTTCATCTTACCTTCTCAATAGCCAAGTCTTCAGCCTTAAAACTTTTAAAATACCTTATAAACCTGACGCTAGTTAATATAAATAAATAAATATTTATATATATATATATATATATATATTATGTCGTAGAATGACTCCGACATATACGTCACTTCTACTCAATATTTGTGGACGCGCAAGTTCGAACGAGTGACCTTGACTCAACTCTAGTCATGACAGAGATGGGTAATAAATTAAAAATATTGATTGCAGTTGGCCAATATTAAACTAATGAAGGCTTCGGGCTATGAGGCATATGAAAAAGTAGGAAAAAAGTATACTTTAATATTTATAAATTTATACACAATAAATAGATTAAATAGAATATTATCAATAAATACTAGATGTATATAAGAACTGAACTTAACAGGGGTTACTTGGTGCGAGCTCTACGGGGGACGGAAGGGCCAAGAATCGATACGAGCCTCTGTCCAAACACACACAGGGATGATTGGCAGGTGACCCATCTTAGCCTGGCTTGGGTTCCAGGCTTTAAGAGATGAAACGGGGGATCGGATGGTTATTCGAGGGAAGTTAACAGGCGGAGTTTAACCTTTAGTAACAACACTAACTGGAGGAAGTATTCCTGACCAAATGAACTGTACCAAAACCAACGACGGGTTAATTGACTGAGACTGCAATCCTTCGGTATAATATTACCCTTGGGGTCGTCGAGAAAAGGGAGCGCGATCGATAATGACGTGTTTCGTTGTAAAAGGCAGCCCTATACTGTTGACGCCTAATTGGGACTAACAATATATAGGGACCAGTCGGAACCGTTATTGCCTATGCCAAAGGGGGGTGGGATCTCTTCACCAACCAACGCGGCGCTTGAGAGATGGGAAGTACTCCCTTGGTGTTTTTTGATAACACCCTTGGAGACGACAGAAGCGAGTGTTTGAGATTCCTAATCCCTCAGTTATCGCACAAAGCAGTTTGATATCCTGACTGTTCTCGCTATCTTTGCTTACGTGGACTGACCTCGTGCGTGACCTAGTGATTTCGACGGGCCTCATGGCACTAAGGATCCTCTATTCTCAACAATGGCATTCCAAATCTGGAAATCCATCCGACTAAGAAGGCCAAAGAAGCCGCTGCAACATTATGTCAAAATTGGTGAGCCTTCGCTACATCTTGTAGCCCTTTCAATGCACGATAGGAGATACCGGCTATTTGACGGGTAGGATTGTACAGACAACGTGCAAGGTGGTAATGGTCCGAGATGTCAATGTGTACGGTCTCGAATCATAACAGGAAATTTTTATATACACCTACTTTATTAGAGTAAGAACAGTTATCCTGATTACTTTATTTTAACTGAGTTGGGAAAGCTAAACACTATCTTAAGATTATAGTTTTTTCCATTTTTTTAAATCCAGCCCCTAATTGTCGATGGGAATTAGAACGCGAATTTCTCATAAGAAAAATTCACCTGGAGAATCACACTCCTCTTCTATGGTTTCCGAACCCAATTTAAGGTACTGCAACCACTTTCAAGCAAGTTAATAGAAGTCTTCTATGATCAGTATCTTCTCACTCAACCAACTACCTCAACGGTTTCACTAAAGCTGTTGAACAGCTTCAGCGAAAAATTACGGGCAGAAACCCCCAGTTTTTTCTATCGTTGTTGGAGGAAAGAAAATGTTTTCCCCCCTGAATGTTACAATTTGGGGGATACAATAAGCTTACTTAGGTGGCTAACGTGTGAGTAGTACAGGGGTCGAACACTTGCCGCTTCTTCTGGGACACTTCCAATGGATTAAACTTTCTGATGGAGAATGATTCGATAGTCGTTATCATCCCTGAATCATATGAAGACATGAAGCGATCATTAATAAGAATTTATCAGGTTAGTTAATTCCTGTATATCACAAATATCGAGGCCGCTCTCTTCATGACGCTTCTTAATTGCTGAGTTCAGCCACCCAATCTTAGGGTCAGATTTTCTACAAGAAATATCACCCATCGACGATCTGAAAGGAAGTGTTCTCAAAGATCCCTGTGCTTCTATTAATATAAATGCCTGAACCAATGTGAGCATCTCAACGAAACAGATTTACAAAATGGCTAGTGAGGAAAGTCAGGCCAAGAAACGTATTATCAAGAATAAGATACATAGTGGGAGAAATAATATAGGAGACTACTTGAGGTTAGTTGGAGTGAAATGGCTATCAAACTTCCTAAATATTTTCCTGAAGGCATAAACGTTAGATTAGTTATAAACTCATCCATCTTCCTTTGCCATATGTCTAGCTCACACCATTTTCCATTTTCCGCCATGTTTTGTCAACCTGTCTCCAACATCTATTTGTCTTTCATCTTGTTCTTCTATACACTCTAGATATATCCTCCTTGTTCACTTTTACTCTTTTTTGAGTCCTTAAATTAGTCCATCTAGCTCAAGAAGTACTCCGCAATACTCTAACCACACCAAAGCAATATTCATGTCTAGAGAGAAATATAGCCATGCCAAGCAATTTTTAATATAAAGAGGTAATCATGAATACTCTAATCTTGTCAGTGCAATATTTGGAAATATGAACAGGACAAGAAAGTAACCTTATGAGAGGAAGGCAAATCAAAAATTAATTAATTAAATTCACCTTATTTTTACGAAGATTAAAAAGTATATTTTTTAGAATTTTATGAAATTAATGTAATATAAAACTTTACAAGGCCTAAAAAGATGCTTCGATGATTTGTTAAAATTATTCGAAATTTGATTGAAGGTTGCTTAAAAACAATTTAGAAATCCTTTAAGATATTTTTAGCTAACAATGCCTAGGTTTTGTTAAGCTAACAATGCCAAGGCCATTTTACGATAAGGATGACTCCTAATATTTTAAGCTCTTAATGCTTAGGCCTTTATTTAGCTACCTAAAAAATGTTACGGGACATTAAAATCGTGTTGTTATTTTAATATAGGGTGGCATTCGACAGAGGAGACCTTTGGATTTTACCAAACTCCTAAATATTAAGTGTATGAAGTAAGAGTTTGCTCCCAAAAGAGTCATTCTTACACTTAAACGTCTTATCCAACAGTAGAATCATATTTCTCGAATTTGGAGAGATTTGAAAGTTGTTGTTCATTATGTGCTACTTTTTATTATGCATACAGTTACTAAAGACATACTTATTTTTAAAAAAATTGCACTTTCAAATTAAACTCTTTAAAAAAATAGTTGTACGAGTTTCAACCAAAAGAGTGACCTCCTACTTCGTGATTTAAGAAATATTTATGCATTAGGTTGCAAAGTTCTTCCTCCTCATCTATATTTTCTGGAACTTGCAGTATAATATTAATATTTATTAAGTCATTAGAGCATTTCTTAAATGCTTGAAGTTCTTTAGACGTGAAGGAGGTGTTAAAGCACATCAAACTACTTTATTCATGGGAGATGCCAATAACACTACTCCTATAAATAAATGTATATCTTTGCTTTCAAAAAAACGACATTAATTTTTTGAAAACATAATTAGTTATATTTAAAAATAAACAGAGTATTTACGCTATATTTAGTGAGTTATGGTATTGTAAATCTCAATAAATTGGTTTGACATTTTAAAATGTACTTCTCCGACTTCATCCTGAACTAACATAACAAACTCGTAATTCTTATACCAGTGATTGGTAATGAGTTTAAAACCCTAATGAGAAGACGTGGGAGTAACAAAAGGAAAAGTACTCGAGTGCCAAAAAATTAGAAAAAATGCGATTAGGGAAAATTGTTTCATTGATACAAATTCTTTTGGATTTAACCTAGACAACGACCCCCACCCAATGATTGGAGTCATTATCTACTAGTAAGCCTAGGATTAAAATTTTTATATAAGCTATAATAATTTATATTAACATTAACTTAAACTAACCTAAACAAAACTAACCTACCTAACCTGTCCTAACCTAACCTAACCTAACTAACCTATCTCCCATGATCGATTTGATTTCACTGATTTAAAAATTTCTGCCATTATCTTTCTTTTATTTTACAGTTTGGCTAATTAACTTACTTTTTGGCTAGTTAAATTGTTTTTGTTTATTTTTTTTTGTGTTTTTGTTGCTGTATAATAAAAGTTATTTTATCAATTATTTTTTTAAATATACTAAAGGTTTCTTGGGGTTCAGTGATCAGAAATGTTCTTCCCAGGAATCGATGTCTAGGATTGATCCAACCTTTTAAGAACAAAGATTCGACCTGTGTATATATAAAATGAGAAAAAGAAAAAGATAAAAGAAAATTGGGATTCTAAGAAAGAAATTATAGGAATGACCCAATTACTCTACAGCATCCTTTCCAAATTTCCTCCATCACAATAGCAAACATGCGAACAATAGATTTGGTTTCCTCTAGAAAAAAAACAATTTAAACTACAATAAATCTCCAGAAATTCAATATCAGATCTTCTTAGCCAGATCCTAAAAATAATCGTAAACTAAAAGACATTTCAAGGAAAAAACTGAGAATTCTCGCAAAAGAGAATAGATGAGTGCATATCTGCCATTCACCTCATATCAATACGGGATTCAAACATTAGAAAAGAAATGGAAATTTTGATTTAGGAAAGCGGTAAAATCCAAACCAAACCATAAATTAATTTATGAAACTTTTTTATAGAGATTAAAAGATAACAAAGTAGCATTTTCCGTCCATGTCAAATAATGAGACATAAGGGTGGAACATTCTCAAGCCCCCACATAAAGGCACAAAATCGAGATAGAGAAACCCATTTTCGCACGATGTCATCTTATTTGAACTTCCATATTGGCATCTTAAGAGCCAATTTTTTTTTCTTTTTTTGTAGAGCCCATCTGGCAACTGCCCACAAGGGCATAAGTCGCCGGAAACACGACAGCCTAGAACTAGGCTACGTTAAAATAAAAATATGAAAACATAACAATGATAAAAATGTGAAAAACATAACAATTAGGAAGCAATCTCCGGCATCGGGGGAGGTCTCCCTCATCCCGGTGCAGGAGCGTGCAACCTACTAAAAAAACAAGAACAAAAGAAAAAAGAGAGCCTTCTTAAATAAAGGGCAGAAGCCTGGCCTCCCCCCAAAAGTCAACAAGTCCACAAGTCAATGTGCACGAACTCGTTTCGAGTAAAAGGGACAGGCGTTAGCGACCCCTCCCATCCCGGTACCGGAACAGGTATCGTGCGCGAAGATCACCCAGACAAGGACATTTGACAATAATAGGTCGAACAGTCTGGGGGACGACGCAGCCGTGACAATAGGGCGCTGGCGAGCGCTCCATCAGATAGCGATGCGTAACACAAGTGTGCCCGATTCGGAGACGAGAGAAAGCGACCTGAAGCCTTCGCGGCATTGGGGATAGGTCCATGGGAACAGTCGCGGCGCAATGCCACGCAACTTTAAGTTCCCTTCGACCGTCTCCCATCTTCTTTGCCAAGCAGGCCAAAGAGCTGCCCGTATTCCTACCATGTAGTCGGTGTGACGAAGAGCAAAACGCTGGTCCGGTCACAGAGTTTTCGCGGACTCTTTGGCGCCCCCATCGGCGCGCTCATTTCCCGCAATTCCTACATTTTTTTTTTTTAATTTTATAGAGCCCATCTGGCAACTACCCACTTGGGCATAAGTTACCGAAAAACACGACAGCCTAGAACTAGGCTACTTTAAAGTAAAAATATGAAAACTTAACAATGATATAAATTGGAAAAAAAAAACAACCAGGAAGCAATCTCTGGCAGCGGGAAGAGGTCCCCCTCACCCCGGTGCAGGAGAGTGCAACGTACAGACAAAACAATAACAAAAATAAAGAACCTTAAATAAAGGGGAGAAGCCCGGCCTCCCCCCAAAAGTCAACAAGTCCACAAGTCAATGTGCACGAATCTGTCCCGAGTACAAGGGTCAAGCGGTAGCGACCCCGCCCATTCCGGTACCGGGACAGGTATCGTGCGCGAAGATCACCCAGACAAGGACATTCGACAATAATAGGTCGAACACTCTGGGGGACGATGCAGTCGTTGCAATAGGGCGCAGGCGAGCGCTCCATTAAATAGCGATGCGTCACACGAATGTGGTTGATTCGAAGACGACAGAAAGCAACCTGAAGCCGCCGCGGCATTGAGCGATAGGTCCATGGGAACAGTCGCGGCGCAATGGCATGCAACTTCGAATGCAATACTCCCGGCGCAGTACAAGCTTTGGGGGCAGAGGCGTGGCGACAAATAGCCAAATGTGGTACCCTCCAGGGTGGCGTCCTGGGCAGAATCAGGAGCGCCACCGGCCCGAGAGCTATATCTGCCTCTCGAAGGAGTTTCCTGGCCCTAAACCCAAAAGGCTTAGGGTATGACTAGCGTCTCTCGGCGGCATAGGCACCATCGAGATCAGCTGCGGATGCAGTGACAGCTGTTGGCAACTGAGGGAGACGCCAGGCTTGCGTGTACAGGCGAGCGATGCACTGCACGCGGCGCAGAGTGAGTGGCATCTCACCAGCATCGACCAACAGGTTCTTAATGAGGAAAGTGCGGAAGGCACCGGTCGCAAGGCGAAGGCCGGTGTGGTGGATTGAATCCACCTTCCGCAATAAACACTCAGCTGCGGATGCATAAAACTCGCATCTGTAGTCGAGCTTCGAATGAACAAAGGATCGATAAAATAGTAGAGCAGTAGCCCTATTAGCGCCCCAAGCGCTGAACGTCACAGAACGGAGAATGTCCATGGCGCGGGTACAAGAGACCCTAAGGCTGCGAATATGAGCCTCCGAAGGTGAGGCGTTGGTCGAATACAAGACCAAGGAAACGGTGCGACTCAACCACATCCAGGCGCACCCCATTAAGAAACAAATCTGGTTCGGGGTGAAGCCATGGATGGCGGCAAAAGTGCACCACCTTAGTCTTGGCCAAATAAAACCGAGCCCTTTGCAATTTGGCATAGCAAGAGACGCGGATCAATGCCTGTTGGAGTCGACGCTCCAGAGTTGGCATCTGGGCTGCGCCAAAAGAGATCCATAGGTCGTCCACGTAGAGCGAAGCGAAAACATCTTCCGGCAGCACCAATGTGATGCCGTTGATGCTCAGGGCAAAGAGTCGGACACTGAGGACACTTCCCTGCGAAGCACCCTCTTGGCCTGGGAGGGCTCTCCCCACCCGTACGCGGAATCAACGATCTCGCAAAAATTCCGATATAAACATTGGGAGGCGTCCCCTCACCCCCATCGTGTGGAAAGTCTCCATGATACCGTATCGCCATGCGGTATCATAGGCATTCTCCAGATCGAAAAAGCCCGTGGCGTAGTGCTGTCTACGAAGGGAAGCCTCGCAGACGGCATTTTCCAGTCGGAGCAGAGCATCCAACGTGGAGTGGAACTTGCGGAAGCCGCACTGTGCGAAAGAAAGATGGCCTCCACTGTACAGGAAAAAGGCTAATCTACCATTTACCAATTTCTCCATCCTTTTGCTCAGGCAAGAGGTTAGAGAGATTGGGCGAAAACCGGTCGGAGTAGAGTGATCTCTCCCCGGTTTGCGAAAGGCGAGCACAGTAGCGATTCGCAAGGAGTCTGGGAGAAGACCTTCCATCCAGATCCTGTTGTAGAAATCTAACAGAAAAGCCATGCTTCGCGAACCCAGGTGTCGAAGCATGGCGTACGGGACATCTTTCGGACCATGGGCGGTGTCCGCGCACGAAGCGAAAGCGGAACGCAACTAACTCACATTAAACAGGTTGTTGTAGGGTTCTCCGCCTCTGCAGGTAAAGTCCAGCCGGCGGCCTTCCGCGACATCACGACGTGCATTGAATGCTGGCAGAGCAGCATCCCAAATACAGAATGCGGAAAAAGCGGTCGCTAAGGATCCCGCCACGGACGCGGGGTCCTAGATTGCGGTCCCATTCTCCAAGAGAACGGGAGGGGGGTCCTGCGAGAACTTGCTTCGAATCCTTTTGACTCGCCTCCACACCTCAGCTAAAGGGTTCTTTCCGTTATGTGAAGACACGTATGCCCGCAAAAAAGAGCGGCGGGCGTGCTTCAAGATATACCGGAACCTAGCCCTTGCCCGACCAAAATTCAGCGATAGTGAAATCGTTCGGGCGGCGCTTAGAGCACATGTAGGCATAACGCTTCTGTTTGAGGGCCGTCTCACACTCGGCCGACCACCATGAAAGTGGTCAGCGTGCAAAACGGCTAGACGTCCTAGGAATAGTAGTTAGGCCCACGGCAATAAGGTTGCCTGAGAAGAACTCAACGGCCTCATCTACCGAACTAAACTCCTCGACTGAGATAGAGAATTCAGTCATTTCCTGAAATTCAGGCCACCGCGCTCACCCCAAGCACCACTTAGGTGGGCTCCTAGGCGGCAGTTGCCCGCAAAATGATATTTGAATGGGAAAGTGATCACTACCATAGAGGTCATCGACCACCCCCCAATCAAAATCAGGCTGTGCATCTGAAGAGCACAAAGATAGGTCAAGGCAAGAAAATGAAGCGGTTCTCGGACAGTGATGCGTAAATTCATCCCCGTTTAGGACACCCATCTCAAGCTCTTCGATCAGATCGGCAAGGAATTGTCCCCTGGGATTTATGGAATAATCTCCCCAGAGAGGATGCCTGCCGTTCAGATCTTTCAGCAAGAGATAGGGCCTCGGCAACCGTGCCACGACGCGGCGGAAGTCCCCCGCGTCGAAGTCAGCTGACGGTGGAATGTACGCAGAAATCAGAGTATACCTCCTTTCCAGGTGCAGCTGCAGAGCCACTGCCTGAATGAAGGTATCTAAAGAGAAAGGAAGAACGGAAACATCATGCCGGGTGTGATCCGCGTATCCTCCAGTCCAGCCATCCCGCGGTGGTGGGGTCGCAAGACCCTTATACCTCGGAAGGGCGGGCAGGGGGCGCGCGCCTAGCATGGTCTCCTGCAAAACAATAGCTAACGGGGAACGGGATGAGACGAGCCTCCGCTGCTCCTCCCAGTTGGCCCAGAGCCTACGGCAATTCCATTGAAGGAATTTTCCATCCAGGCCTAGCTTGGAGGAGACGCGGGGCCCCTCCTTAAACTGAAGACCCTCACGGGAATGGCCGTACGCTTCCCGGGGGCAGAACCCCGGGCGCTTTTGGCCGGACAAAGCGCTGAAGGCGCTGTCGCCTTCGAAGACTTATTGGTGGAGGTTGGGCTCGCCATGCGAGTCTTTTCCTCCCTCCGCCTCGAAACCTTAGGCAGCCGTTGCGGCTTCGGAGGCAGGGGCCCCTCTTTTTGAGGAACCACCGTCTCCGAGCCACTCGCTCAAACCTAGAGGCGTGGGCGAAGGAGCCGAAGCTTCTTTGTTGCTGTCCTCCTTTCGGGGGACAGCTTTAGGAACCCCGGAAGATGGCCTAGCGACCATCTTCAGGGGTGTTGCCTCCTGTGAGTCTAACAACTTGGTGGAGGCGCGTGGCCGTTTCGCCTTACGGGAAACGGTTACGCTGGGGGAAGAGGGGGGAGCCCTGGTTTTAGCCGGGGCAGGGTATGAACCCTTTTTGCCGCTAGCTTTACCAATGGAGCGCCCGGGTTGGGTAGAGCCCGCAGAAAGGCTCCGAATGGGCACGGATACAACATGGCTCATTGCCCTGGATGGGCCACGAGCAACGGTTGCCTTTCTAACTATTAAGGCATATGACGTCCCAGGCAGAGCCGGGCGCGCCACGACCAAGTCCTTTCCCTCGCTGAATGAGAGTCGATCCTGGGCCTGAACGGCCAAGATTTCTTTCTCAAGGAGATATGCACCACATTGCTTTGAAGAGGCAGGATGCGGCTCTCCGCAATTGACACACTTGGCCACACACGATTTGGACTTATCGTGTGCGACCTTGGAGCAATTTTCACAGACTTCGGAGGACCCCAACTTTGCACGTCTACATGAGCCATTCGTATGGCCGAAGCGGTGACAGTAATAGCACCGCCGCGGCAGTGGCACGAATGCCTCCACGCGGTAGTGGTACCAACCAGGACGCACCCACTTAGGGAGCTTGTCACAGTCGAACGTGACGAAAAGTGTAGGGGTGGGTCTTGAGGCTCCTCCCTGTTTTCTCATTACACGTTCGACCTTATCCGCCCCATGGTCGGCCAGCTCTAGGGTGATGTCCTCAATGGAGTAGTCAACGAGTTGCCTCGCATAAACTACTCCTTTTACAAAGTTCATGGTAGAGTGCGGCGTCACACTCACCTGGGTGCCATGAAGTGTCCAAAGAGCACTTATCTTGGCAGCCTCGGCGGGATTCGCCGCATTTTCCAGAAGGCTCCCGTCCGAGAAACGGGTTACCTTCGGCTCTCTACCAATTGCACTAGCTAATCCTTTCCTCTGATGAATCATGTTGCCCTTGGACAACAGGCTGCCATCGTTGAAGCGAATAACGAGGAAGCGTTTGAAGCCAGCGGGATCGAAAACGCCAGGTAACCTCTGAATGAGGGGCCGATGTCTTCGAGGCTTCGCCCTGTGCACTTTTGGTCTTTGTCATGATCAGGAGCTCCGTACCCGGGGGGCAGAGAGGCCGGATGTGCCGATCTTGGCTTGGTCGCTTTCCAAAGTGGCAGCAGACCCATCCGTCCCCGTAGCCCCCGCGGATGGAGAGGAGCCCCGAGTCTTCTTAGTCTTTCCGGTCTTCTTTTTCTTTTTAGGAGAGGAGGGCGGGGAATAAACCCGCTTCTTACCTTCGCCGGTATAAGCCCCTATGTCAGATAGACCGGCCTCAGACAGGTCCTTCTCCGAAATGGAGAATGTACTGGTCGTTGCAGGGACACCATCCGGAGGAGATCCTTCCCCTCCTTGTACTTCCTCAGAATGCCCAGCCGTTTGAGGAGGACCTTGCATAGGGGCGGATTCACGTTCGGTATTTGGTGCAGAGCTCGGATTCCCCCCCATGGAAGACCCTACCGTCTGAGGCTGGGTTTCCTCAAGGACCATGCCTATCACAGGAGGGGCCTCCAATGGGCCATCCCCTCCCAGGACATCGCAGCTCCCCTTGGCAGTGTCGCCAGTCTTGTGAGGGGAGGCACAGGCCTGGACCCCGGCAAGGTTTAAAATTCTTGCCAGCAGGTCTTTTGAGGGAAGCAACCGAAGGGGCCTGGCTTCCCTTACCCCCCCCTAAGGGGGTTTGCCCTACCGAGCCGCTTACACGAGGGGCGGTCGGCAATGGGCTGCCTGCTGGCTTTCTTGGCAGTCCCCTTGGAAAGAAAAGAGAAAACTGCCGCTGAAAAAGGGGAGGTGCCCGAAAGCACCTCCAGAGAAGTGGGTGAGGGGGAGTACCCTGCACCCGTGGGCGAAGGAGAGAAGTGAGCCTCCTCTCCGGTTAGAGAAATATAGAGGGTCCCCTGCGCAAGCACAGGGGAGGGGGACCTCCATTTTTTTTGCTGGAGCTGCCTGAGGGCGGCTCCGTCGATGAGCAAGAGGGAGTTAAAGGGGTTTGAGGGTATATGAGTTCATCCATGGGCATGGTGACCCTATTTGTGCCAGGGGACGCAATAGCTCATCACCTCTTGCAGTCGCCCGCACTGCAAGAGGTGCTTACAAGTCTGGCAGAGCCAGGCGCCGCCATTTCGGACCACCCCTCCCGCCTGGTGGCCTGGCAGTCAATCGGCATGGTGGCTCCACCTTAGACACGGCGTAAAAAAATATAGATTGTGAAGAGGAGAGGAAAATGGATGTGAGGAAGGTATGGGTGGGGATGAAGCAGGTTGTTAAAAACCAACCACCCTAGACCGGAGCTCAGGGGTTAGGGAACATTGTCCCCCACCCCCTCACCTCCAATGCGGGACGCTTGTCTAAGAGGAAGGTCAGCATTTCCCCTGTGAATTTAGAGGCTGACCAGAGAAAGTTGTGGGAGAGGTTGTATGAAAACGGGAGGGGAGAACGGGAGGGGAGTCCTGCGTGGACTTGCCCCGAATCCTTTTAACTCGCTTCCACACCTCAGCTAAAGGCGTCTTCCCGTTAATTGAAGACACGTATGCCCACCAAGAAGAGGGGCGGGCGTGCTTCGAAATATACCGGAACCTAGCCCTAGCCCGACGAAATTCAGCAACAGTGAAATCGTTCGGGCGGCGCTTATAGCGCATGTAGGCATTACGCTTTTGTTTGAGGGCCGCCTCACACTCGGCTGACCACAATGGGAGTGGTCGGCATGCAAAACGGCAAGAAGTCCTAGCAATAGTAGTCAAGTCCACGGCGATGAAGTTACGGGAGAAGAACTCAACGGCCTCATCTACCGACCTAAACTCCTCGACTGAGATAGAGAATTTAGTCATTTCCTGAAATGCAGGCTACAGCGCCCGCGCTTAGCACCACCAAGGTGGTCTCTAAGGCGGAAGTTGCCCTGAAAATGATATTTGAATAAGAAAGTGATCACTACCATAGGGGTCATCGACCACCTCCCAATCAAAATCACGCTGTGCATCCAAAGAGCACAAAGATAGGTCAAGGCAAGAAAATAAAGCGGTTCTCGGACAGTGATGCGTAAATTCATCCCCGTTTAGGACACCCATCTCAAGCTCTTCGATCAGATCGGCAAGGACTTGTCCCCTGGGATTTATGGAGTAATCTCCCCAGAGAGGGTTCCTGCCGTTCAGATCTACAATCAAGAGATGGGGCCTGTGCACTTTTGGTCTTAGTCAGGGGGTGCAGACCAGGGGCGGCAGAATGGCCAGATGTGCCGGTTTTGGCTTGTTCGCTGGCCAAATTGGCAGCATACCCATCCGTTCCCACAGCCCCGCGGTAGGAGAGGAGCCCCGAGTCTTCTTAGTCTTTTTGGTGTTTTCGTCCTTTTCTTTTTTGGAGATGAGGGCGGGGAATAAACCCTGTTCTTACCTCCGCCGGTAGAAGCCCCTAGGCAAGATGTACCGGCCTCAGCCAGGTCCTTCTCTGAAATGGAGAAGCTCCTGGTGGTCGCAGGGGCATCATCTGGAGGAGATCCTTCCCCTCCTTTTACTGCCGTTAGAATCCCCAGCCGTTTGAGGAGGACCTTGCATAGGGGCGGGCGGATTCGGGTTCAGTGCTTGGTGCCGAGCACGTATTCCCCCCATGGAAGGCCCTACCGTCTGAGGTTGAGTTACCTGAGGGACCATGTCTATCACAGGAGGGACCTCCAGTTGGCCATCCCCTCTCAGGACATCGCAGGTCCCCTTGGCAGAGTCAAGAGCCTTTTGTGGGGAGGCACTGGCCTTGACCCCGGCAAGGTTTAGTATTCTTGCCAGCAGGTCTTTTAAGGAAAGCGACCGAAGGGGCCTGGCTTCCCTCTCCCCCCTAAGAAAGTTTGCCCTACCAAGCCGCTTACAAGAGGGTCGGTCGGCAATGGGCTGCCTGCTGGCTTTCTTGGCAGTCCCCTTAGAAAGAAGAGGAGGGACTGCCGCTGGAAATAGGGAGGTGCCTGAAAGCACCTTCAGAGAAGGGGGTGAGGGGAAGTCCCTTTCACTCGTAGGCATAGGAGAGGAGTAAGCCTTCTCTTCGGTTAAAGAAATATGGAGGGTCCCCTGCGCAAGCACGGGGGGGACCTCCATTTTTGGGGGGGAGCTGCACGAGGACGGCTCCGTCGATTAGCAATGGGGAATTAGGGGGAGATTGTTTTTTTATCATCATTGGGCATTGTGACCCTATTTGTGCTACGGGACGCAATAGCTTTCACCTCTCGTAGTTGCCCGCATTGCAAGAGGTGCTTCTAAGCCCAGCAGAGCCAGGCGTCACCATTTAGGACTACCCCTCCCACCATGTGGCGTGGCAGTCCATCGGCATGGCGGCTCCACCTTGGACACGGCGTAAAAATATATAGATTGTGAAGAGGAGAGGAAAAGGCATGTGAGAAAGGTATGGGTGGGGATGAAGTAGGTTGTTAAAAACCAACCACCCCGGACCGGAGCTCATGGGTTAGAGAACATTGTCTCCTTCCCCCTCAGCCCCGATCCGGGACGGTTGGCTGAGAATAAGGTCAGCATCTACCCTGTGAAATTAGAGGCTGTTTAGAGAAAGTTGTGGGAGAGGTTGTATTGAAAGCAAGGAAACAAGTGTTTTGAAGGAAGGAGAAGAGGCTAAGCTGGGGTCGGACAGAGTGCTGAGTCCCGTCAGCACGGCGGCCAGGATGGCAAATCGCCGCGCGCCTTACGGGGCCTAAATAACCAAAAACAGCTGAAGTTCTTAAATGAGAAAGAAAAATAAACCACTACAATTAAAATAATCTTGGTGTTGTTTATTTAATATACTTTAATTTTATTCGATTTGTCATTTTTATCAGACACATTCTTTTGATTCTAAGTGAGAACTTACTCGAGCTGAACTGTTTGGTGAAACAGAAAGAGGCAATTCGATGACTAAGTCCTGAATAATGATTATGATAAAAGAAATTAAATGAAAACTAATAAGTAAATACTTTTAATTATGTTATGAATGTTAATAACCTATCATTCAATTATTTTTAAAACGTCCTTGTTCTCCGCTGCGTGCTTCTACGTGGTCTAACAGTCAATACATGTTACAATCCTGACCAAAGATTAAGCAAAGTAAAAACGTGTTTTCTAAGCTTTTTTTATTCAGATTGTTAAAATACACTATTTTACATGCTTCGAGTTAGAAGTCTTATCCTAAAATATAGTTGGAATTTTTGGTATGATAAGATCGTATGATTGCAACTGTGCTCTGGAATTGTCCGATTTTAAGGCTGAAATTCCTGTCCTTGGCAAAAAAAGTTATGTCGTCCTTTGAAAGCGTATCTTTCAAAAAAATCCATCTTTAGAGAAATTACGATCATAATCTCCGATGATGAATCAAGACATCCACTAACATGAATGGAGATTACTGAGCAAAAATATTTTCGAAAATCTTCACTTCCCTTTCAACAGATACCTGAACCGAACCCTACTGCCTGGTGATCGAACCCAGTTCAAATGAATCGCTATCAAAGAACTTTACGACTAAGTCGTTCAAAGAACTTTACTGTTACAGAGATGGAGAGTTGGATTTTATTGGTTATGGTAATATTTTGAAGATATGGAATATATCATCACAGTAATATGCAACTACAAATACTAGCCCCCCCTCCCGATGATTTAAAATTTCCGGTTCACGAATCTTCTTATATTTTAACTTTACTTTTTCTTACTATTAAAAACCAACTTACATATTTTAATTTTTATAATGTTGTTTTTGCCGTTCCTCCATATTAAAAAGGTTATAATAAAACAATGATTACTTTAAATATCTTATTATTCATTTTCCATATAATTCACTACGAATAATATCATTCCTCTTAGATATATATGCCTAAAGAAAGACACATGCAATATATATGAATCTATACATCCAAACTCTTAGATCCCTTTATTGCTATTATCTATATTTAAAATAAACTCTTAGATATACATTGTAATACGTATGCATGCACACACGTACATGTATGTATCTATGTATACACTAACTTGCATGTATCCTTATTTTTACACGTCACCAACTTACATACTCGTAGAGAGACATACACAAAGCTATAAATTTACATACATTTTTCATTTACCTAAACACGGTCAAACATACTTTTATACTTCCATAAATTCATAGCCAAATTTTGGAGGCTACAATATTTCTTAAAATAAAAAAAATTTAATATAACTAATCAAAGGTTGCATTTTGCTTTAGTATGTTTGTTTTAATTTTAAGGTGAAATGTGGACCAATTTAGAGAGCCCAAACCCATTTTATTCATAAATACGCAGTAAACTAATCGGCGAACTCAATATTTATAATGATGCCTCCTTTGCTCTTCAGGAATGCTTGAATTTGTTTTGGCATCCTAAGAAAAACTTCCTTGGCGGATATTGTCCCATTTTTGTTCATTAAGTACTCCCAACTGCTTATAATTTTATAGCTTCTGTGTATAAACGAACCATTTGATTATGGGCCACAAATTCTTTATTGTTTACGCATTATAAAAGTATAGGAATTTGCCCCAGTCTTCAACAGTCCATCCTTTATATTTCCTACAAAATTAGAGACTATCAGTAAGCTTCGTTGAGGCAGCCCGATCCTTGTGCTAAGGTCTTGGTAGAAGGGGATCTTGGCCATCTGGAAGATTATTCTTAAGTGTGTACCAAGCCTTTATAAGGTCAATAATGACTCAAAAGCTTGGGTTCCTTAATTTAGTACCCTTAACATCTATCACTATACATTTCCGTCAATTTGGTTAAGAGCAACAATGGTTGCACGCTTTTCGTTGTCTATTTCTGGATTAAATAATGATTCATAAAGTTTTTCGGACAAAATAACTTTACAAAATAGTTAAAAGGTAAATGACATCATTCATTTAATCCGAATTATTCATCCTTTTACACTTTTAATCGAATATCAAAGCTCAAACGACTGAGACCCACCTCTTACAAGAATAGGATCGAAGCGCAATTTTGGATCAAACAAGGAATTTAGTTCTTTTTTTTTAAATGATGACTAATTAATAAACTTGCAATAATTTAATTCTTGAATAATTATTAATTTAAACTAAATTAGAAAAACGAATGAAAAAGTAAATATATACATTAATTCAAAACTTATGGCCATGATAATATATTTAGGCATATTTACACATCCATCATAATATTATGAATAAATAAACACACTTCCATACATTCATACATATATACCTTTTTTTATTATTATTTTTTTTTTATTCTTAAACCTCTTATTTTGTTATGTTATTCCTGGTTTATCGGTCGTTCATTCCAGACAGAGCATCATCAGTGAGGCATTCAAGCCACGAATAAGAGCTCTGACATCTTAATAATTAAATTTTGGCTTCAGGATGGTATTTATTGGTTTACAGCTCATATACTTTCAACTTCCTCACTACCAGTGATCCATTAGGTCGCTGAGTACTGTAATCGCTGAATTTACACTATCGTACTGTTTACTGCTAATATATATGAATTGCATGGTAGAGTGGGGTAGATCTTATTATATTCTGTATAGTCTTTGTAAGTTTTCCTTAATGGTGTTTTAAATATTTAGAGAGAGTTAATTTTCATTTTACTTCTATTATTAGAGACCATTATTATTTTTATTCTCAAATGTTTTCCCTTGTCACGATTGGTTCCTTCTTTCTTCTGTCTATGGTAATCACATGAAATCTATTCGAGTTTGTTTTTCTTTCCTACTCTCTCATATACATTTAAGTTATTAATTTTACTTGATGCTTACCTCGCCGCCAAAATGCAGGTTGAACATATAAACTATGATTTAGGTTACATCTTCAGCGGAATTAATGTTATGATTGTATCCCTTAATCGGCTTAAGAAATTTGGGGTATTTATTGATTATGTTGAGGGAGTTGAGAGAAGAAAGGACAAAACAAGAAAAAATATTTATTCGAGAGTAACTACTGGAAATTATATTAATTATAATTTAATTGCAATGTTTCAAACTTCAATACAAAGTATATGATAAGGCAATTTTCTAAAAAATATATAAAGAAAAATATATTTTTAATCACATTATAAAAAAGTATTTATTGAAAGTAAAGATCACCAGTTTTTCAGAAATATAGCGATAAACTATAGGAAAACTGAGTTTTCCTATGTCATATTTCCTAAGTTAATATCACAAATTTGAACTTAAGGTGCTAATAAAATTCTTCTATCTCCTAGAATAACTTATGTGAAGGTATGATTCATTTACCATTGTCCTGTAAGAACTGAGTGCCATCTCTCTGGAATAAAACCATCTAAGCCAGTAGTTTTTGTATCAAAGGGCCTTATGCTAAGTAAGTAGAATTTTTCATTTAATTTTACAAGATCTTAATAATTAAAAAAATATAACTTTTTCCATTTCACTCTTTAGATACGTTCCATAAATTCTCTATCTCCAAAACGAAATGATGTACCCAGATTTTTAAGAGATTTACTTTTTTGGCAATTTTATAGCCTTCCATACATTATATAAATTCCATTCATTCTATACATAAAATGTAACTTATATTACTGGAGCGGAAAGGACTTGTTTTAAACATATTAAAGTCATTATATTTATATGAGTCGATATAACAGCATGAAACTCCCCCTGCATGCAGTAGTAGATCATGATTAAAATTACTGTTGCAGTTATGTGAAAAGTTTGTACTCTTCAATGAATCTTAGGAATATTTGCTAAAGAATTTTACTTATTCCAAAGAAATTGTATACATGTGAATAAAAAAGGGTTAAATCGCAGGTCAATGTTGTTGAAAAAGCTTTATAAGCTTTAACTCTCCGTGGAAGAGCAAAAAGAGGTTAAACCGCTCCTAGAAATAAAGAACAAATTGCAACGATAAAATCATGCCCAGTAATTTAGCTTTATGATCTCAAAGAATTTTAACGAATTCTTTAAATTTAGGGGATTCTGCGATTAAGACATCTATTCCAGTTTCTTCATTTTATTCTGGTAGGGACTGTTTAGGCCAGTTCATCACAATGATTTTCTTGTCGTGCATGAGGGTATTCATTAAATCCACAGTATGTACGAGTATAAGGAGCGTTAGCTTTCAAGAAAGCTGCAGATTGGGTATTGGAGGCTCACAGATGGAGCGAAGCAGGCTGTCACCTCAACTAATTTTATTCTTTCGAATTCACGCCACTGACCATGAAACTTCGTTTACCAAACTTGATGGCATTGTTTTGCAATTTTCAGAAAAAATTTGCCCGTTCTTCATTAAATGAACTTACTGATAATGGATCCGAAATTATTAAACTTAGATAGTTTACATAAGTGAACTTGGCTTCAGTGGTCAGTTGTCTATGAAACGTGCTTAATGGCGAATTTAACAGGAGCATTCTGTTTATTTGGTCTGATCAATGGCATAGCTTGGGTTATGTGATGTGGAGATGGTCTTACCTGAGCTCCAATAATACAATATTCTTTGAGAATTTTATGGCTAAATCACACTAATTTCTTGAGATGCTGTTACGGTCGTCTTGTAAAGATTTTGATCAATATTTCGATAATGCGTCACGCTTCCCATTTTTAAGTATATATGTTAATATACCTGATTATTTAACATTATTACATAAACTTGTATTGTCATTACGATAATATTATGGGTACACTTTTGGAGAGCTTGACATTCTCTGTAATTGGTCCACTTGAAATACTATCCATGTGGTGGAGCTTTCCACTAAGTTCGAAGAGAAATATAATTGCGACATATTTCTTAAGTATGTTTCATGACCGAGATTGAACTGAATTTAGTTTCCATGCAATCTCTGCATGTTCATTTCCCAACAATCCCAAGCGTTCTAATAATTATGGACACTTCAACCTTTCTAGTAAAATGGTAATATGCTGAGATCTTTCGTTTAGCTCATCTAAATTTCCTTAACCTATATAATTAGGTAGGTTATCAGACACAAATTTTGTAAAACTTTATAATTTCTCAGGCAAAAGTTATGGATGACTTTGTGATATAATTCCCAGTATATTAGCCTTAACAAAAACAAATACACTAGAAATAGAATATTACAAAATTACAAGTCGTAGTAATTATGACCGCCTATTTACAATACCGAAAAACAAAGAAAAGAATAACACAAAAATTAATTTATATATTTTTATGTATCAGATATAAGAAACAACCTGATTATAATGAATAATGAAAAAATAAAAAAAGGGAAAAGAAAACTAGAAATTGCTGAAAGTGACGTGCCCCTAGCACTTACTGGAGTTTTGCTCGGCAACTTGAAGCTTTAGGCGTTGCGAACCCTGAATTCAAATAGAATAACTGTTTTAGAGTGTTGCGAATTCTAACGGCCTATAGACCAGCAACAGAAAGAGTATAATAGGTTCAATAATGTTTGTCCTCTTATATAGGATGGTTTATGGAATATTATTTGATGTGTACATAGATGAGTACAAACAGATTTTGAATCTGATTGATCCTAACTTATTAAAAGTAAATGGCTCTAATGGCACAATTACTTTATCAGTAATAGCATAAGACATGAAAATCAGCAAGCAAAATAAGCAGTGAATAATCCTATAAAAATTAGCAAAGAGTATGGTATAAATAGAAATAACACAATTTAGGGGAAAATAACTTGAACATAATTAACAAAATACCAATGGAAAAGTTATTTACAAATATTTCACAAAAATTACAAAAGAAATGTTTAAATATGAGGCAAGAAGTAGAAATCTTTTATGAGAACGAGGGTTAATTGGAGAAAATTAATGTAGAGAGAAAATATAAGAATTGTTAATAAAATTAAACGTATAAACTGAAAAAACAAATAACAGTAAAAAAATAATTCAAAAGATGAAGTAAACCATGAGCGGGATCATATATTTCAAATCTCAATATAGACATTACAGTAAATTTAGTCCAACATTTTGATTATGGTTTCAAATTTAAGGAAAATGAGAGAAAAATTATGGAAAGCAACAAAATTAGGGAAACTAAGCTGAACCAACAACTAAATTAGCCAAATAATAACACAATAACTGGATCTTATAACTTACAGAACGAAATAGAGATCTAACTGTGATATTTTTAATAAACATCAATAAAATCTTAATGTCATTAATAAATAAAATAGAGAGCTATTTAGTAGTAAACGAAGATAGCATGGATACGCAGGGAGGGTTCACAACAAATAGGGGCATAAAGGATAACTTATGTTAAAATTAATGCAAATTAATACAAACTTTTAAAAAGGCACGCAAATAATTATGAAAATGACGAAACAAATTTAAAATAAATTATGTAAATAGTAAATTCAAGAAAACCAGCGGTATATAAGATCTGTTGACCCGTTAAATTATCTTATTTAAGCTAAGATCTTACCTATTAAAGAAACAAATTTTAAAAATGGGTAAAACATTGGAAAGTTCAACATTGAATTCTTTATTCTTGTCGGTTCCATTGCAATAGCCCAAAAGTCACTATTGATATATAAACAATATTAGAAGTAGGTAAAAGTTTTGGACAACATTTAAACATGGCCAAAACTCATTTCCTAATATTTAATGAAAAAGGAAGACCTGATAAAATGAAAAATATAATGTTTGTCGATAAAATAAAATATTTAGAGAATAAAATAATACATAGAAGATCAAAATTTTAATCGGATAAAATAAAATTAGAAACATGGGCAAAAAATTCGCCAACGTCAATTATTCACTAATTGCTAAGAGTTTGAATATAAAGAGATGTGCATAAACCGGGAAACAAGTGTTTTACCAGCCATACTTTATGGCATAAACTAATTAATGTAAAACAAATATAAAGAACCTGTAAGATATTAAAATGCAGTCTTTTAAAAGATAAAAGTAGCTGCAAATTATACACCTGCCTTCACCCTAAGAGATGAAATAATAGCATCCATTATGAGAAGAAATTATCAAGCGACAGCTAATCCATTATTATAGTGTAAATCAAAGTGATACTAAATTACTAAAAGAAATTTAAATTAATATTAAACAGTAAAATCATAATTGGATAAATTTCATAGCAGAGGGTTTAACGGGACATAATCTAATACACTGGATTCTTGAGTATGACTATAAATTAAATGAAAGCAAAATAAAGGGAGTGAGTTACGCAGCAGTCGTTATTATACAAATGCAATTAAAAAGGGTCTTAATATCTATAAAGTAAAAAGATAAGGTGGAAAAAAGTTATAAAAATAAAGCAGCCTCAATAATACAGTAACATTAAGTAAAATATTCACATTTAATGTATTGATGAAATGGAAAATATATATTAATTTATAATAAACTTTTTAGAATAAATCACCAAAGAGGATTTGAAGAACTTTAACATATAATTTAAAAAGTATAGTAACAAGTTAATAAATACTTTATTTTTATAAAAAGACTAACAAAGTAAGAGAAAATATACATAAATTGTACTCTAAAAAGAGAGAGAAAAAAATTAAATAATTCTTGAGCAAAACCTCATCTGTCAAATGAAGTTCCGATGTAAAAGAGTAATTTCATCATATTCTCCGATCTGATGTGAGACACAATGGTGGCGATAGCTGTGTTTTACAAAGGTCAAGTGTTACCCAAAATACAATGTAGGCAATGGAAATAATGCCATTCGACACATACCAGTTGTGGTATAAATACAGTTAACATTACTATAATCTTTTTCAATTTTTAATTAAATTTTGACCAGGTTATTATGAAAAGCGTGTTTGGAACAATTACAAAATAAATAAAACAAATAACTATAACAAAGGAAAGCACACCTGATTAGTAGCTCACAGCAGGCAAAATACAATACTAGAGGTTAAAAATTACAGTGAAAATACGAACAGAGAAAAGAATGGTTTGGTAAAAAAATATAAGAGAATTTATTTACTACATTTCAAAAAGTGCCTGACAAGAAATCATAGAATTACAGTTAAATCAATCTCTAGTTAATTTCTACAAAATTATTACAAGTTCCAAAAACACCCGAGATGGAAACAAATGCTCCAGTACAATCATCTCGAAGAACAAGTGTAGCAGAATAAGGTTGAAGGGAGACCACGTGCTCTTCTGTACCCACGTTGTCCTGAGATCACCGCTTGGAGCTTTGAAACCACGGCTAAAGCAGGATGAAAATACGCCGTTACCAGACTACATCTTTATTTGCTTAGGGACCGATTTCATCGTCTCCCATGGCCATCTTTCAGCTAACATTCCTGCCTTCTGTCATAAGATCGAAGTCCGTTGAACATTCCACGCCAACGATATCACAATCACTTTCCCCTGAAGGAGTCGCCGAATTTTCCACAAAATCGCACGTGTGTGTGGAGGCAGCCGCCAAAGCCACCAAGATCCACCTCGCCAGGCGTCTATATAATCTTTTGACTCATTTTAGCAAGGAGCACTAATAGAATTCCAACCTACTACTTTGAGTGAGCTGAAGGACGCTCGCCTCCCACCATCGGCGTTTCGATCGAGAACGAAGGCTAAATCAACATCCGTTAACTTTGGCATAGTCAATCGGCGAGTAGCTGACGAGGATTCCCATCCCTGAAAGCCATCAACGAGTGTTCCCTGATCTGAAGCGAGAGGTAACCTGACTTCCTCCTTAGCATTCTCGTATCCCAACTGGCCTTTTTTCTGCAACGAGCACGTAAGCAATTGTAACCGTTGCCGCCTGCAGATAAAACTGCACCCTAATGAAGTTACGTAAGCCAAGCGTCACCTTTTGAGTATTGATCCCTTATTTGTCAATTCTATCCTGTGCTTTAAATGGTTTATCGAACCATCCCATCTCTTTAACTCCATTTTTGTTTTACCTTTTTTGATCCCTTAAATCCTTGGATTAGCCCGAGTCTCCACGACCCTTTCCATTCTGTTTGTCAATATTTTCCGTTTTTGTGTTTGCTGATAGTTATTATTAATAAAACTCTATTTTATTAATGATAGCAATATTATTATCCTTGAGCTCAGTTCCACTTCTTAAGCATTTTGAAGATACATAATATCGGCCGCCAGACAGTAAAAACGCACTCTAGAGATAATTAAGGAAGTTCCCTCAACGAATAGTGATATATGGTATATCGTCGGGAGTCATTCTACGACATATATATATATATACTATTTAATTTGGTATTAGGTGTGTAAGGTTTAACGCTATATCTTTGCAAACACTGGTCTCAGTCGAGTAAAGCATAGTGTTATTCGTTATAATAATAGAATATAGTAGTCCCCTTTTGTTTTAACGATTGCTATCCCCCTTTTTTTCTTTTTTTTTAAACTTAAGAAGCTGGAGTAGCTCAAGGAACGGTTATAATAATTTGTTTGTTTTTTTTTGTGATTTTAGTCAGTGGTTATTTAGATTGAGAAACCAAGTACGAATAGGTCAGTGCCCATATTTAGGTAGGCTAATTCTATAGAGGCATAATTCTTGTTGCGAGGAATTTTAGTTGGTTGACTAGTGCGCCCCCAAGTGCAAAGATGACTCAGTTTGAAATCTTTAAAGCGCAAGGAGAGTCCTGTGGACTTTCCGGAAAAGAACTAATTGAGTACATTCAAGAGGAGCAAAGAAGAGAAAAAGAAATCCAACGAGAAGAAAGAGGGGAACGGATAAGACAAGCTGAGCTTCAGATTGAATTAGCTCGGATTAAAGCAGAAGTTCAAAGAAAAAAAGTAGAAAAAGAAAGAGAAAGAGAGGAACGGTAAAGAGTAATCCAACAAGAAGAAAGAAGGACGGACTCGCGCTCCTTCCCAGGGAAGCTGACAAAGTTTCCGAGCCCCGTAAAACCCCAAAACTTCTTTCCCCAAAACCAACAACGGGACTCCAAACCTCCCGTTAAGACTTCTCCTCCATCTCTCTTCCCGAAGCGACCAACCATATGCTTCACCTGTGGTGTAGAAAACCACATAAGCTGGAATTGCCCCCAAAATTCTAGGCTTAAAAGCGGACCAGCCCACCAAGTTCACCAGATTAATGCGACCCCGGCTCCCCCGGTGGTGCAGACCCAAGCAGAAACTTCTCTCCTCCGTCAGGCCACCAGGTAAATTTTGTTTTTGGTAAAAGTTCATCGGGAACTTTGAAATATGAGGAGGGCAGCGTGGACAGCTGTTGAGTATTGACTCTCGTCAGGGACACAGGATTTACGTGCTTCATCGTGTCCGACGAACTCCTCCCAGTGGCCTCTAACCACGAAAAATTTGCGGTGGTACATGACCAACTTGGGCGGGCGAACAGATTCCCCGTCGCTAGATGTTACCTGCAGTGTCAATATTATAATGGCTGGGCTAAAGTCATTGTAGCACCCATACAATTCTGTTCCGTACTTATAGGACAGAGCCCCCAAGTAAGTTTCGACCCTGTGTTTCAGGCCGCCCTTCCTCAAGGCCGAGATAAGAAAGAAGCCCAGGAGCCCGTCCCCATCAGAACCCCGATACCGTCCGATTTCTCGGAAACCTTTAACCAGGAATTTAGGACGGCACAAAAGGAGTGTAAATCACTAACACCCTTAGGTGATAAGGACCCAGACAAGGACACGGAAACTGTCCATGGACCCTAAGAAAAAAAGAACCCCCAACGCGCCCATGGAGATACCTTCGTAGAACTGGACGAAGCATCCGCGCTTGAAGAGGATTGCCCCGCGGAGTCCCTTAAGGTAATCCAGACAGTGTGCATCCAACCTGATGCCGATTACCCTCCTCCTTCCCTACCAGGCAAGTCTTTGGAACCCTCTGACCTGGATAGTGACGCGCAGCTGACACCACGTCAGAAGAGTCAGCTCCAAGAACTAATTAAATGGAATCACCATTTATCCACCCTATTAGCTCTTTTCGAGCAACTGCGTGAAAATGGCCTCACCATTGGCCCCAGCAAATGCCAGTTTGCCCACGAAACCATCAAATATTTGGGTTTCAAAATAGGACAAAGCAAGTCAGGTCCCCACGAGAACAAGATTAAGGCAATCGCCGACATGCCCCTCCCGATTACAAAGAAGCCATTGAGATCGATCCTAGGATCAGCTTCTCCCTATCAGCGATTTGTTCCGAATTTCGCTGCAATTTCGGCCCCCCTATGCCCCCTTCAGGAAAAGAATTTCTCCGATCGTTTACGTTGGAATGATGTCGCTGTTTCCCATTTTAATCAGCTCAAAAGTAAGTTCATTTCTGCCCCCATTTTTAAGTTGCCCAACCCGGAAAAATCCTTTGGGGTTAAGACCGACGTGATCAACGAGGGCATTGGAGGTGTACTCCTTCAATACGTGGATGACAGAACGAGTCATCCAGTTGCATATGCTAGTCGTCAATTATTACCACGCGGAAAGAGATATGCCACTAGAGAAAAGATAGCTCTATCAATTATCTGGGTCATAGACAAATTCAAGCTGTACTTGATAGGTAAAGATTTTCAAATAGGAACCGACCACTGTCCGTTAGCCTATATTAGGAATTTGAGACACTCAAACGGCCGCATCATGCGCTGGAGTTTACTCTTGCAAGAGTATCAATTTAAAATAAATTATATCAAAGGTTCCGATAACCAGGTCGCTGACGCACTCAGTAGGAATGCGTTACCGAATAGCGTAGAACAATTGTATTCATAGGATTAGTATCTCCATGTAGGTATATACCGTCTTGTACGACTTAATTTAAGATTCTTTTGTGATATAATTAATTAATGTATATGTCTGAATTTTGTAACGCTCAATGTCTAATTTTTTTGATGTATATATATTTGTTCTTATTAATTTACGTATAAATTATTTTGTCCCGTATGTACTAAGTTTATATCATTTCATTGTTCCATGCCTTTTTTTTTATTAAGTTGTATTAAAGGTTATTTTCCCCTGTAATCTAAAGATCAAAATAATCATGTATTGAGGTAATAATAGTTAGGTGCAGGAAGATACGGTTGGTACAAGAAAACGAGTTCCCTACAACGGAGCTCTATCGTTGTCCCTTCTCTCTTTTTTTTCGAAGTGACAACTTCCCATGGAATGGAGGGGTGTGATAGAACGAGTTCAGAGCTGCATTCATTTCAACTTCTATCACATTTTATTTAAAACCATGAGGCTACCCACGTGCATCTTCGATTCGAGGCTTGGAGTCTTATCAACAGCTACCGGACGCCAATGTTTAAACAAGGAGGTTATCGTCCCCCCCGTTCACCCCCATACGCCGACCTCGCCAGATCGAGTTAGGCTTATGGGCAGATAAGGCATTGTTCCCCGGCTCGGCTGTGCGTTCCCTCAAAGCTTCCACCCCATTCTCCCCCACGCCAAGGAGATGTCCTGGCTATTTATATGGAAACTTTACCACTAAGATCAGATTGGAGATCCAGATTTTCGTCGCGAAACATCACCACGACCATCTCCCTTTGTGCGCCAAGGGACCTCGACCTCGAGATTCACCATCACTTGTCCAGAAGGAGGACAATATTCCTTGAGTGCCAAAGGTTCGAGCCTTTAGTGACGCCAGGGCCCCAAGGTATCCCCCCCCTGTTGTTCAAGGAGAACAGCATTAGAACAGCCATTGTTCGTTTTGAGCCCTTCGCCAAGAAACGGTTCTCAATACCCCCCCTGTTGTTCAAGGAGAACAGCATTAGAACAGCCATTGTTCGTTTTGAGCCCTTCGCCAAGAAACGGTTCTCATCCCCCCCCCTGTTGTTCAAGGAGAACAGCATTAGAACAGCCATTGTTCGTTTTGAGCCCTTCGCCAAGAAACGGTTCTCATCCCCCCCTGTTGTTCAAGGAGAACAACATTAGAACAGCCATTGTTCGTTTTGAGCCCTTCGCCAAGAAACGGTTCTCACCCCCCCTGCTGTTCAAAGGAGAACAACATTAGAACAGCCATTGTTCTTGAGCCCGTAGACAAGAGACGGTTCTCATCCACCCCTTTGTTCAGAAGATAACAACTTAGAACAGCCATTGTTCGTCAAGCCGTTCGTCGAGTAACGGTTCTCCTTTCCAAGACGCCACGTCAGGATCCTTTTATCCCCCCCCTTCGGCTGGAACTCGCCAGCGGACCGAATATTCCTTCAAGTACCTTCCACTGCACCCTAATGAAGTTACGTAAGCCAAGCGTCACCTTTTGAGTATTGATCCCTTATTTGTCAATTCTATCCTGTGCTTTAAATGGTTTATCGAACCATCCCATCTCTTTAACTCCATTTTTGTTTTACCTTTTTTGATCCCTTAAATCCTTGGATTAGCCCGAGTCTCCACGACCCTTTCCATTCTGTTTGTCAATATTTTCCGTTTTTGTGTTTGCTGATAGTTATTATTAATAAAACTCTATTTTATTAATGATAGCTCAGGGGTTAGAGAACATTGTCCCCTTCCCCCTCAGCCCCGATCCGGGACGGCTGGCTGAGAAGAAGGTCAGCATCTACCCTGTGAAATTAGAGGCTGTTTAGAGAAAGTTGTGGGAGAGGTTGTATTGAAAGCAAGGAAACAAGTGTTTTGAAGGAAGGAAAAGAGGCTAAGCTGGGGTCGGACAGAGTGCTGAGTCCCGTCAGCACGGCGGCCAGGATGGCAAATCGCCGCGCGCCTTACGGAGTCTTAATAACCAAAAACAGCTGAAGTTCTTCAATGAGAAAGAAAAATAAACTACTACAATTAAAATAACCTTGGTGTTGTTTATTTAATATACTTTAATTTTATTCGATTCGTCATTTTTATCAGACACATTCTTTTGATTCTAAGTGAGAACTGTTTGGTGAAACAGAAAGAGGCAATTCGATGACTAAGCCCTGAATATGATTATGATAAAAGAAATTAAATGAAAACTAATAAGTAAATACTTTTAATTATGTTATAAATGTTAATAACCTATCATTCAATTATTTTTAAAACGTCCTTGTTCTCCGCTGCGTGCTTCTACGTGGTCTAACAGTCAATACATGTTACAATCCTGACCAAAGATTTAGGCAAAGTAAAAACGTGTTTTCTAAGCTTTTTTATTCAGATTGTTAAAATACACTATTCTACATGTTCCGAGTTAGAAGTCTTATCCTAAAATATAGTTGGGTTTTTTGGTATGATAAGATCGTATGATTGCAACTGTGCTCTGGAATTGTCCGATTTTAAGGCTGAAATTCCTGTCCTTGGCAAAAAAAGTTATGTCGTCCTTTGAAAGCGTATCTTTTAAAGAAATCCATCTTTAGAGAAATTATGATCATAATCTCCGATGATGAATCAAGACATCCACTAACATGAATGGAGATTACTGAGCAAAAATATTTTCGAAAATCTTCACTTCCCTTTCAACAGATGCCCGAACCGAACCTTACTGCCTGGTGATCGAACCCAGTTCAAATGAATCACTATCAAAGAACTTTACGACTAAGTCGTTCAAAAAACTTTACTGTTACAGAGATGGAGAGTTGGATTTTATTGGTTATGGTAATATTTTGAAGATATGGAATATATCATCACAGAAATATGCAACTACAAATACTAGCCCCACCCTCCCGATGATTTAAAATTTCCGGTTCACGAATCTTCTTATATTTTAACTTTACTTTTTCTTACTATTAAAAAACAACTTACATATTTTAATTTTTATAATGTTGTTTTTGTCGTTCCTCCATATTAAAAAGGTTATAATAAAACAATGATTACTTTAAATATCTTATTATTCATTTTCCATATAATTCACTACGAATAATATCATTCCTCTTAGATATATATGCCTAAAGAAAGACACATGCAATATATATGAATCTATACATCCAAACTCTTAGATCCCTTTATTGCTATTATCTATCTTTAAAATAAACTCTTAGATATACATAGTAATACGTATGCATGCACACACGTACATGTATGTATCTATGTATACACTAACTTGCATGTTTCCTTATTTTTACCCGTCACCAACTTACATACTCGTAGAGAGACATACACAAAGCTATAAATTTACATACATTTTTCATTTACCTAAACACGGTCAAACATACTTTTATACTTCCATAAATTCATAGCCAAATTTTGGAGGCTACAATATTTTTTAAAAAATAATATAACTAATCAAAGGTTGCATTTTGCTTTAGTATGTTTGTTTTAAGGTGAAATGTGGACCAATTTAGAGAGCCCAAACCCATTTTATTCATAAATACGCAGTAAACTAATCGGCGAACTCAATATTTATAATGATGCCTCCTTTGCTCTTCAGGAATGCTTGAATTTGTTTTGGCATCCTAAGACAAACTTCCTTGGCGGATATTGTTACATTTTTGTTCATTAAGTACTCGCAACTGCTTATAATTTTATAGTTTCTGTTTATAAACGAACCATTTGATTATGGGCCACAAATTCTTTATTGTTTACGCATTATAAAAGTATAGGAATTTGCCCCAGTCTTCAACAGTCCATCCTTTATATTTCCTACAAAATTAGAGACTATCAGTAAGCTTCGTTGAGGCAGCCCGATCCTTGTGCTATGGTCTTACTAGAAGGTGATCTTGGCCATCTGGAAGATTATTCTTAAGTGTGTACCAAGCCTTTATAAGGTCAATAATGACTCAAAAGCTTGGGTTCCTTAATTTAGTACCCTTAACATCTATCACTATACATTTCCGTCAATTTGGTTAAGAGCAACAATGGTTGCACGCTTTTCGTTGTCTATTTCTGGATTAAATAATGATTCATAAAGTTTTTCGGACAAAATAACTTTACAAAATAGTTAAAAGGTAAATGACATCATTCATTTAATCCGAATTATTCATCCTTTTACACTTTTAATCGAATATCAAAGCTCAAACGACTGAGACCTACCTCTTACAAGAATAGGATCAAAGCGCAATTTTGGATCAAGCAAGGAATTTAGTTCTTTTTTTTTAAATGATGACTAATTAATAAACTTGCAATAATTTAATTCTTGAATAATTATTAATTTAAACTAAATTAGAAAAACGAATGAAAAAGTAAATATATACATTAATTCAAAACTTATGGCCATGATAATATATTTAGGCATATTTACACATCCATCATAATATTATGAATAAATAAACACACTTCCATACATTCATACATATATACCTTTTTTTATTATTATTTTTTTTTTATTCTTAAACCTCTTATTTTGTTATGTTATTCCTGGTTTATCGGTCGTTCATTCCAGACAGAGCATCATCAGTGAGGCATTCAAGCCACGAATAAGAGCTCTGACATCTTAATAATTAAATTTTGGCTTCAGGATGGTATTTATTGGTTTACAGCTCATATACTTTCAACTTCCTCACTACCAGTGATCCATTAGGTCGCTGAGTACTGTAATCGCTGAATTTACACTATCGTACTGTTTACTGCTAATATATATGAATTGCATGGTAGAGTGGGGTAGATCTTATTATATTCTGTATAGTCTTTGTAAGTTTTCCTTAATGGTGTTTTAAATATTTAGAGAGAGTTAATTTTCATTTTACTTCTATTATTAGAGACCATTATTATTTTTATTCTCAAATGTTTTCCCTTGTCACGATTGGTTCCTTCTTTCTTCTGTCTATGGTAATCACATGAAATCTATTCGAGTTTGTTTTTCTTTCCTACTCTCTCATATACATTTAAGTTATTAATTTTACTTGATGCTTACCTCGCCGCCAAAATGCAGGTTGAACATATAAACTATGATTTAGGTTACATCTTCAGCGGAATTAATGTTATGATTGTATCCCTTAATCGGCTTAAGAAATTTGGGGTATTTATTGATTATGTTGAGGGAGTTGAGAGAAGAAAGGACAAAACAAGAAAAAATATTTATTCGAGAGTAACTACTGGAAATTATATTAATTATAATTTAATTGCAATGTTTCAAACTTCAATACAAAGTATATGATAAGGCAATTTTCTAAAAAATATATAAAGAAAAATATATTTTTAATCACATTATAAAAAAGTATTTATTGAAAGTAAAGATCACCAGTTTTTCAGAAATATAGCGATAAACTATAGGAAAACTGAGTTTTCCTATGTCATATTTCCTAAGCTAATATCACAAATTTGAACTTAAGGTGCTAATAAAATTCTTCTATCTCCTAGAATAACTTATGTGAAGGTTTGATTCATTTACCATTGTCCTGTAAGAACTGAGTGCCATCTCTCTGGAATAAAACCATCTAAGCCAGTAGTTTTTGTATCAAAGGGCCTTATGCTAAGTAAGTAGAATTTTTCATTTAATTTTACAAGATCTTAATAATTAAAAAAATATAACTTTTTCCATTTCACTCTTTAGATACGTTCCATAAATTCTCTATCTCCAAAACGAAATGATGTACCCAGATTTTTAAGAGATTTACTTTTTTGGCAATTTTATAGCCTTCCATACATTATATAAATTCCATTCATTCTATACATAAAATGTAACTTATATTACTGGAGCGGAAAGGACTTGTTTTAAACATATTAAAGTCATTATATTTATATGAGTCGATATAACAGCATGAAACTCCCCCTGCATGCAGTAGTAGATCATGATTAAAATTACTGTTGCAGTTATGTGAAAAGTTTGTACTCTTCAATGAATCTTAGGAATATTTGCTAAAGAATTTTACTTATTCCAAAGAAATTGTATACATGTGAATAAAAAAGGGTTAAATCGCAGGTCAATGTTGTTGAAAAAGCTTTATAAGCTTTAACTCTCCGTGGAAGAGCAAAAAGAGGTTAAACCGCTCCTAGAAATAAAGAACAAATTGCAACGATAAAATCATGCCCAGTAATTTAGCTTTATGATCTCAAAGAATTTTAACGAATTCTTTAAATTTAGGGGATTCTGCGATTAAGACATCTATTCCAGTTTCTTCATTTTATTCTGGTAGGGACTGTTTAGGCCAGTTCATCACAATGATTTTCTTGTCGTGCATGAGGGTATTCATTAAATCCACAGTATGTACGAGTATAAGGAGCGTTAGCTTTCAAGAAAGCTGCAGATTGGGTATTGGAGGCTCACAGATGGAGCGAAGCAGGCTGTCACCTCAACTAATTTTATTCTTTCGAATTCACGCCACTGACCATGAAACTTCGTTTACCAAACTTGATGGCATTGTTTTGCAATTTTCAGAAAAAATTTGCCCGTTCTTCATTAAATGAACTTACTGATAATGGATCCGAAATTATTAAACTTAGATAGTTTACATAAGTGAACTTGGCTTCAGTGGTCAGTTGTCTATGAAACGTGCTTAATGGCGAATTTAACAGGAGCATTCTGTTTATTTGGTCTGATCAATGGCATAGCTTGGGTTATGTGATGTGGAGATGGTCTTACCTGAGCTCCAATAATACAATATTCTTTGAGAATTTTATGGCTAAATCACACTAATTTCTTGAGATGCTGTTACGGTCGTCTTGTAAAGATTTTGATCAATATTTCGATAATGCGTCACGCTTCCCATTTTTAAGTATATATGTTAATATACCTGATTATTTAACATTATTACATAAACTTGTATTGTCATTACGATAATATTATGGGTACACTTTTGGATAGCTTGACATTCTCTGTAATTGGTCCACTTGAAATACTATCCATGTGGTGGAGCTTTCCACTAAGTTCGAAGAGAAATATAATTGCGACATATTTCTTAAGTATGTTTCATGACCGAGATTGAACTGAATTTAGTTTCCATGCAATCTCTGCATGTTCATTTCCCAACAATCCCAAGCGTTCTAATAATTATGGACACTTCAACCTTTCTAGTAAAATGGTAATATGCTGAGATCTTTCGTTTAGCTCATCTAAATTTCCTTAACCTATATAATTAGGTAGGTTATCAGACACAAATTTTGTAAAACTTTATAATTTCTCAGGCAAAAGTTATGGATGACTTTGTGATATAATTCCCAGTATATTAGCCTTAACAAAAACAAATACACTAGAAATAGAATATTACAAAATTACAAGTCGTAGTAATTATGACCGCCTATTTACAATACCGAAAAACAAAGAAAAGAATAACACAAAAATTAATTTATATATTTTTATGTATCAGATATAAGAAACAACCTGATTATAATGAATAATGAAAAAATAAAAAAAGGGAAAAGAAAACTAGAAATTGCTGAAAGTGACGTGCCCCTAGCACTTACTGGAGTTTTGCTCGGCAACTTGAAGCTTTAGGCGTTGCGAACCCTGAATTCAAATAGAATAACTGTTTTAGAGTGTTGCGAATTCTAACGGCCTATAGACCAGCAACAGAAAGAGTATAATAGGTTCAATAATGTTTGTCCTCTTATATAGGATGGTTTATGGAATATTATTTGATGTGTACATAGATGAGTACAAACAGATTTTGAATCTGATTGATCCTAACTTATTAAAAGTAAATGGCTCTAATGGCACAATTACTTTATCAGTAATAGCATAAGACATGAAAATCAGCAAGCAAAATAAGCAGTGAATAATCCTATAAAAATTAGCAAAGAGTATGGTATAAATAGAAATAACACAATTTAGGGGAAAATAACTTGAACATAATTAACAAAATACCAATGGAAAAGTTATTTACAAATATTTCACAAAAATTACAAAAGAAATGTTTAAATATGAGGCAAGAAGTAGAAATCTTTTATGAGAACGAGGGTTAATTGGAGAAAATTAATGTAGAGAGAAAATATAAGAATTGTTAATAAAATTAAACGTATAAACTGAAAAAACAAATAACAGTAAAAAAATAATTCAAAAGATGAAGTAAACCATGAGCGGGATCATATATTTCAAATCTCAATATAGACATTACAGTAAATTTAGTCCAACATTTTGATTATGGTTTCAAATTTAAGGAAAATGAGAGAAAAATTATGGAAAGCAACAAAATTAGGGAAACTAAGCTGAACCAACAACTAAATTAGCCAAATAATAACACAATAACTGGATCTTATAACTTACAGAACGAAATAGAGATCTAACTGTGATATTTTTAATAAACATCAATAAAATCTTAATGTCATTAATAAATAAAATAGAGAGCTATTTAGTAGTAAACGAAGATAGCATGGATACGCAGGGAGGGTTCACAACAAATAGGGGCATAAAGGATAACTTATGTTAAAATTAATGCAAATTAATACAAACTTTTAAAAAGGCACGCAAATAATTATGAAAATGACGAAACAAATTTAAAATAAATTATGTAAATAGTAAATTCAAGAAAACCAGCGGTATATAAGATCTGTTGACCCGTTAAATTATCTTATTTAAGCTAAGATCTTACCTATTAAAGAAACAAATTTTAAAAATGGGTAAAACATTGGAAAGTTCAACATTGAATTCTTTATTCTTGTCGGTTCCATTGCAATAGCCCAAAAGTCACTATTGATATATAAACAATATTAGAAGTAGGTAAAAGTTTTGGACAACATTTAAACATGGCCAAAACTCATTTCCTAATATTTAATGAAAAAGGAAGACCTGATAAAATGAAAAATATAATGTTTGTCGATAAAATAAAATATTTAGAGAATAAAATAATACATAGAAGATCAAAATTTTAATCGGATAAAATAAAATTAGAAACATGGGCAAAAAATTCGCCAACGTCAATTATTCACTAATTGCTAAGAGTTTGAATATAAAGAGATGTGCATAAACCGGGAAACAAGTGTTTTACCAGCCATACTTTATGGCATAAACTAATTAATGTAAAACAAATATAAAGAACCTGTAAGATATTAAAATGCAGTCTTTTAAAAGATAAAAGTAGCTGCAAATTATACACCTGCCTTCACCCTAAGAGATGAAATAATAGCATCCATTATGAGAAGAAATTATCAAGCGACAGCTAATCCATTATTATAGTGTAAATCAAAGTGATACTAAATTACTAAAAGAAATTTAAATTAATATTAAACAGTAAAATCATAATTGGATAAATTTCATAGCAGAGGGTTTAACGGGACATAATCTAATACACTGGATTCTTGAGTATGACTATAAATTAAATGAAAGCAAAATAAAGGGAGTGAGTTACGCAGCAGTCGTTATTATACAAATGCAATTAAAAAGGGTCTTAATATCTATAAAGTAAAAAGATAAGGTGGAAAAAAGTTATAAAAATAAAGCAGCCTCAATAATACAGTAACATTAAGTAAAATATTCACATTTAATGTATTGATGAAATGGAAAATATATATTAATTTATAATAAACTTTTTAGAATAAATCACCAAAGAGGATTTGAAGAACTTTAACATATAATTTAAAAAGTATAGTAACAAGTTAATAAATACTTTATTTTTATAAAAAGACTAACAAAGTAAGAGAAAATATACATAAATTGTACTCTAAAAAGAGAGAGAAAAAAATTAAATAATTCTTGAGCAAAACCTCATCTGTCAAATGAAGTTCCGATGTAAAAGAGTAATTTCATCATATTCTCCGATCTGATGTGAGACACAATGGTGGCGATAGCTGTGTTTTACAAAGGTCAAGTGTTACCCAAAATACAATGTAGGCAATGGAAATAATGCCATTCGACACATACCAGTTGTGGTATAAATACAGTTAACATTACTATAATCTTTTTCAATTTTTAATTAAATTTTGACCAGGTTATTATGAAAAGCGTGTTTGGAACAATTACAAAATAAATAAAACAAATAACTATAACAAAGGAAAGCACACCTGATTAGTAGCTCACAGCAGGCAAAATACAATACTAGAGGTTAAAAATTACAGTGAAAATACGAACAGAGAAAAGAATGGTTTGGTAAAAAAATATAAGAGAATTTATTTACTACATTTCAAAAAGTGCCTGACAAGAAATCATAGAATTACAGTTAAATCAATCTCTAGTTAATTTCTACAAAATTATTACAAGTTCCAAAAACACCCGAGATGGAAACAAATGCTCCAGTACAATCATCTCGAAGAACAAGTGTAGCAGAATAAGGTTGAAGGGAGACCACGTGCTCTTCTGTACCCACGTTGTCCTGAGATCACCGCTTGGAGCTTTGAAACCACGGCTAAAGCAGGATGAAAATACGCCGTTACCAGACTACATCTTTATTTGCTTAGGGACCGATTTCATCGTCTCCCATGGCCATCTTTCAGCTAACATTCCTGCCTTCTGTCATAAGATCGAAGTCCGTTGAACATTCCACGCCAACGATATCACAATCACTTTCCCCTGAAGGAGTCGCCGAATTTTCCACAAAATCGCACGTGTGTGTGGAGGCAGCCGCCAAAGCCACCAAGATCCACCTCGCCAGGCGTCTATATAATCTTTTGACTCATTTTAGCAAGGAGCACTAATAGAATTCCAACCTACTACTTTGAGTGAGCTGAAGGACGCTCGCCTCCCACCATCGGCGTTTCGATCGAGAACGAAGGCTAAATCAACATCCGTTAACTTTGGCATAGTCAATCGGCGAGTAGCTGACGAGGATTCCCATCCCTGAAAGCCATCAACGAGTGTTCCCTGATCTGAAGCGAGAGGTAACCTGACTTCCTCCTTAGCATTCTCGTATCCCAACTGGCCTTTTTTCTGCAACGAGCACGTAAGCAATTGTAACCGTTGCCGCCTGCAGATAAAACTGCACCCTAATGAAGTTACGTAAGCCAAGCGTCACCTTTTGAGTATTGATCCCTTATTTGTCAATTCTATCCTGTGCTTTAAATGGTTTATCGAACCATCCCATCTCTTTAACTCCATTTTTGTTTTACCTTTTTTGATCCCTTAAATCCTTGGATTAGCCCGAGTCTCCACGACCCTTTCCATTCTGTTTGTCAATATTTTCCGTTTTTGTGTTTGCTGATAGTTATTATTAATAAAACTCTATTTTATTAATGATAGCAATATTATTATCCTTGAGCTCAGTTCCACTTCTTAAGCATTTTGAAGATACATAATATCGGCCGCCAGACAGTAAAAACGCACTCTAGAGATAATTAAGGAAGTTCCCTCAACGAATAGTGATATATGGTATATCGTCGGGAGTCATTCTACGACATATATATATATATACTATTTAATTTGGTATTAGGTGTGTAAGGTTTAACGCTATATCTTTGCAAACACTGGTCTCAGTCGAGTAAAGCATAGTGTTATTCGTTATAATAATAGAATATAGTAGTCCCCTTTTGTTTTAACGATTGCTATCCCCCTTTTTTTCTTTTTTTTTAAACTTAAGAAGCTGGAGTAGCTCAAGGAACGGTTATAATAATTTGTTTGTTTTTTTTTGTGATTTTAGTCAGTGGTTATTTAGATTGAGAAACCAAGTACGAATAGGTCAGTGCCCATATTTAGGTAGGCTAATTCTATAGAGGCATAATTCTTGTTGCGAGGAATTTTAGTTGGTTGACTAGTGCGCCCCCAAGTGCAAAGATGACTCAGTTTGAAATCTTTAAAGCGCAAGGAGAGTCCTGTGGACTTTCCGGAAAAGAACTAATTGAGTACATTCAAGAGGAGCAAAGAAGAGAAAAAGAAATCCAACGAGAAGAAAGAGGGGAACGGATAAGACAAGCTGAGCTTCAGATTGAATTAGCTCGGATTAAAGCAGAAGTTCAAAGAAAAAAAGTAGAAAAAGAAAGAGAAAGAGAGGAACGGTAAAGAGTAATCCAACAAGAAGAAAGAAGGACGGACTCGCGCTCCTTCCCAGGGAAGCTGACAAAGTTTCCGAGCCCCGTAAAACCCCAAAACTTCTTTCCCCAAAACCAACAACGGGACTCCAAACCTCCCGTTAAGACTTCTCCTCCATCTCTCTTCCCGAAGCGACCAACCATATGCTTCACCTGTGGTGTAGAAAACCACATAAGCTGGAATTGCCCCCAAAATTCTAGGCTTAAAAGCGGACCAGCCCACCAAGTTCACCAGATTAATGCGACCCCGGCTCCCCCGGTGGTGCAGACCCAAGCAGAAACTTCTCTCCTCCGTCAGGCCACCAGGTAAATTTTGTTTTTGGTAAAAGTTCATCGGGAACTTTGAAATATGAGGAGGGCAGCGTGGACAGCTGTTGAGTATTGACTCTCGTCAGGGACACAGGATTTACGTGCTTCATCGTGTCCGACGAACTCCTCCCAGTGGCCTCTAACCACGAAAAATTTGCGGTGGTACATGACCAACTTGGGCGGGCGAACAGATTCCCCGTCGCTAGATGTTACCTGCAGTGTCAATATTATAATGGCTGGGCTAAAGTCATTGTAGCACCCATACAATTCTGTTCCGTACTTATAGGACAGAGCCCCCAAGTAAGTTTCGACCCTGTGTTTCAGGCCGCCCTTCCTCAAGGCCGAGATAAGAAAGAAGCCCAGGAGCCCGTCCCCATCAGAACCCCGATACCGTCCGATTTCTCGGAAACCTTTAACCAGGAATTTAGGACGGCACAAAAGGAGTGTAAATCACTAACACCCTTAGGTGATAAGGACCCAGACAAGGACACGGAAACTGTCCATGGACCCTAAGAAAAAAAGAACCCCCAACGCGCCCATGGAGATACCTTCGTAGAACTGGACGAAGCATCCGCGCTTGAAGAGGATTGCCCCGCGGAGTCCCTTAAGGTAATCCAGACAGTGTGCATCCAACCTGATGCCGATTACCCTCCTCCTTCCCTACCAGGCAAGTCTTTGGAACCCTCTGACCTGGATAGTGACGCGCAGCTGACACCACGTCAGAAGAGTCAGCTCCAAGAACTAATTAAATGGAATCACCATTTATCCACCCTATTAGCTCTTTTCGAGCAACTGCGTGAAAATGGCCTCACCATTGGCCCCAGCAAATGCCAGTTTGCCCACGAAACCATCAAATATTTGGGTTTCAAAATAGGACAAAGCAAGTCAGGTCCCCACGAGAACAAGATTAAGGCAATCGCCGACATGCCCCTCCCGATTACAAAGAAGCCATTGAGATCGATCCTAGGATCAGCTTCTCCCTATCAGCGATTTGTTCCGAATTTCGCTGCAATTTCGGCCCCCCTATGCCCCCTTCAGGAAAAGAATTTCTCCGATCGTTTACGTTGGAATGATGTCGCTGTTTCCCATTTTAATCAGCTCAAAAGTAAGTTCATTTCTGCCCCCATTTTTAAGTTGCCCAACCCGGAAAAATCCTTTGGGGTTAAGACCGACGTGATCAACGAGGGCATTGGAGGTGTACTCCTTCAATACGTGGATGACAGAACGAGTCATCCAGTTGCATATGCTAGTCGTCAATTATTACCACGCGGAAAGAGATATGCCACTAGAGAAAAGATAGCTCTATCAATTATCTGGGTCATAGACAAATTCAAGCTGTACTTGATAGGTAAAGATTTTCAAATAGGAACCGACCACTGTCCGTTAGCCTATATTAGGAATTTGAGACACTCAAACGGCCGCATCATGCGCTGGAGTTTACTCTTGCAAGAGTATCAATTTAAAATAAATTATATCAAAGGTTCCGATAACCAGGTCGCTGACGCACTCAGTAGGAATGCGTTACCGAATAGCGTAGAACAATTGTATTCATAGGATTAGTATCTCCATGTAGGTATATACCGTCTTGTACGACTTAATTTAAGATTCTTTTGTGATATAATTAATTAATGTATATGTCTGAATTTTGTAACGCTCAATGTCTAATTTTTTTGATGTATATATATTTGTTCTTATTAATTTACGTATAAATTATTTTGTCCCGTATGTACTAAGTTTATATCATTTCATTGTTCCATGCCTTTTTTTTTATTAAGTTGTATTAAAGGTTATTTTCCCCTGTAATCTAAAGATCAAAATAATCATGTATTGAGGTAATAATAGTTAGGTGCAGGAAGATACGGTTGGTACAAGAAAACGAGTTCCCTACAACGGAGCTCTATCGTTGTCCCTTCTCTCTTTTTTTTCGAAGTGACAACTTCCCATGGAATGGAGGGGTGTGATAGAACGAGTTCAGAGCTGCATTCATTTCAACTTCTATCACATTTTATTTAAAACCATGAGGCTACCCACGTGCATCTTCGATTCGAGGCTTGGAGTCTTATCAACAGCTACCGGACGCCAATGTTTAAACAAGGAGGTTATCGTCCCCCCCGTTCACCCCCATACGCCGACCTCGCCAGATCGAGTTAGGCTTATGGGCAGATAAGGCATTGTTCCCCGGCTCGGCTGTGCGTTCCCTCAAAGCTTCCACCCCATTCTCCCCCACGCCAAGGAGATGTCCTGGCTATTTATATGGAAACTTTACCACTAAGATCAGATTGGAGATCCAGATTTTCGTCGCGAAACATCACCACGACCATCTCCCTTTGTGCGCCAAGGGACCTCGACCTCGAGATTCACCATCACTTGTCCAGAAGGAGGACAATATTCCTTGAGTGCCAAAGGTTCGAGCCTTTAGTGACGCCAGGGCCCCAAGGTATCCCCCCCCTGTTGTTCAAGGAGAACAGCATTAGAACAGCCATTGTTCGTTTTGAGCCCTTCGCCAAGAAACGGTTCTCAATACCCCCCCTGTTGTTCAAGGAGAACAGCATTAGAACAGCCATTGTTCGTTTTGAGCCCTTCGCCAAGAAACGGTTCTCATCCCCCCCCCTGTTGTTCAAGGAGAACAGCATTAGAACAGCCATTGTTCGTTTTGAGCCCTTCGCCAAGAAACGGTTCTCATCCCCCCCTGTTGTTCAAGGAGAACAACATTAGAACAGCCATTGTTCGTTTTGAGCCCTTCGCCAAGAAACGGTTCTCACCCCCCCTGCTGTTCAAAGGAGAACAACATTAGAACAGCCATTGTTCTTGAGCCCGTAGACAAGAGACGGTTCTCATCCACCCCTTTGTTCAGAAGATAACAACTTAGAACAGCCATTGTTCGTCAAGCCGTTCGTCGAGTAACGGTTCTCCTTTCCAAGACGCCACGTCAGGATCCTTTTATCCCCCCCCTTCGGCTGGAACTCGCCAGCGGACCGAATATTCCTTCAAGTACCTTCCACTGCACCCTAATGAAGTTACGTAAGCCAAGCGTCACCTTTTGAGTATTGATCCCTTATTTGTCAATTCTATCCTGTGCTTTAAATGGTTTATCGAACCATCCCATCTCTTTAACTCCATTTTTGTTTTACCTTTTTTGATCCCTTAAATCCTTGGATTAGCCCGAGTCTCCACGACCCTTTCCATTCTGTTTGTCAATATTTTCCGTTTTTGTGTTTGCTGATAGTTATTATTAATAAAACTCTATTTTATTAATGATAGCTCAGGGGTTAGAGAACATTGTCCCCTTCCCCCTCAGCCCCGATCCGGGACGGCTGGCTGAGAAGAAGGTCAGCATCTACCCTGTGAAATTAGAGGCTGTTTAGAGAAAGTTGTGGGAGAGGTTGTATTGAAAGCAAGGAAACAAGTGTTTTGAAGGAAGGAAAAGAGGCTAAGCTGGGGTCGGACAGAGTGCTGAGTCCCGTCAGCACGGCGGCCAGGATGGCAAATCGCCGCGCGCCTTACGGAGTCTTAATAACCAAAAACAGCTGAAGTTCTTCAATGAGAAAGAAAAATAGACTACTACAATTAAAATAACCTTGGTGTTGTTTATTTAATATACTTTAATTTTATTCGATTCGTCATTTTTATCAGACACATTCTTTTGATTCTAAGTGAGAACTGTTTGGTGAAACAGAAAGAGGCAATTCGATGACTAAGCCCTGAATATGATTATGATAAAAGAAATTAAATGAAAACTAATAAGTAAATACTTTTAATTATGTTATAAATGTTAATAACCTATCATTCAATTATTTTTAAAACGTCCTTGTTCTCCGCTGCGTGCTTCTACGTGGTCTAACAGTCAATACATGTTACAATCCTGACCAAAGATTTAGGCAAAGTAAAAACGTGTTTTCTAAGCTTTTTTATTCAGATTGTTAAAATACACTATTCTACATGTTCCGAGTTAGAAGTCTTATCCTAAAATATAGTTGGGTTTTTTGGTATGATAAGATCGTATGATTGCAACTGTGCTCTGGAATTGTCCGATTTTAAGGCTGAAATTCCTGTCCTTGGCAAAAAAAGTTATGTCGTCCTTTGAAAGCGTATCTTTTAAAGAAATCCATCTTTAGAGAAATTATGATCATAATCTCCGATGATGAATCAAGACATCCACTAACATGAATGGAGATTACTGAGCAAAAATATTTTCGAAAATCTTCACTTCCCTTTCAACAGATGCCCGAACCGAACCTTACTGCCTGGTGATCGAACCCAGTTCAAATGAATCACTATCAAAGAACTTTACGACTAAGTCGTTCAAAAAACTTTACTGTTACAGAGATGGAGAGTTGGATTTTATTGGTTATGGTAATATTTTGAAGATATGGAATATATCATCACAGAAATATGCAACTACAAATACTAGCCCCACCCTCCCGATGATTTAAAATTTCCGGTTCACGAATCTTCTTATATTTTAACTTTACTTTTTCTTACTATTAAAAAACAACTTACATATTTTAATTTTTATAATGTTGTTTTTGTCGTTCCTCCATATTAAAAAGGTTATAATAAAACAATGATTACTTTAAATATCTTATTATTCATTTTCCATATAATTCACTACGAATAATATCATTCCTCTTAGATATATATGCCTAAAGAAAGACACATGCAATATATATGAATCTATACATCCAAACTCTTAGATCCCTTTATTGCTATTATCTATCTTTAAAATAAACTCTTAGATATACATAGTAATACGTATGCATGCACACACGTACATGTATGTATCTATGTATACACTAACTTGCATGTTTCCTTATTTTTACCCGTCACCAACTTACATACTCGTAGAGAGACATACACAAAGCTATAAATTTACATACATTTTTCATTTACCTAAACACGGTCAAACATACTTTTATACTTCCATAAATTCATAGCCAAATTTTGGAGGCTACAATATTTTTTAAAAAATAATATAACTAATCAAAGGTTGCATTTTGCTTTAGTATGTTTGTTTTAAGGTGAAATGTGGACCAATTTAGAGAGCCCAAACCCATTTTATTCATAAATACGCAGTAAACTAATCGGCGAACTCAATATTTATAATGATGCCTCCTTTGCTCTTCAGGAATGCTTGAATTTGTTTTGGCATCCTAAGACAAACTTCCTTGGCGGATATTGTTACATTTTTGTTCATTAAGTACTCGCAACTGCTTATAATTTTATAGTTTCTGTTTATAAACGAACCATTTGATTATGGGCCACAAATTCTTTATTGTTTACGCATTATAAAAGTATAGGAATTTGCCCCAGTCTTCAACAGTCCATCCTTTATATTTCCTACAAAATTAGAGACTATCAGTAAGCTTCGTTGAGGCAGCCCGATCCTTGTGCTATGGTCTTACTAGAAGGTGATCTTGGCCATCTGGAAGATTATTCTTAAGTGTGTACCAAGCCTTTATAAGGTCAATAATGACTCAAAAGCTTGGGTTCCTTAATTTAGTACCCTTAACATCTATCACTATACATTTCCGTCAATTTGGTTAAGAGCAACAATGGTTGCACGCTTTTCGTTGTCTATTTCTGGATTAAATAATGATTCATAAAGTTTTTCGGACAAAATAACTTTACAAAATAGTTAAAAGGTAAATGACATCATTCATTTAATCCGAATTATTCATCCTTTTACACTTTTAATCGAATATCAAAGCTCAAACGACTGAGACCTACCTCTTACAAGAATAGGATCAAAGCGCAATTTTGGATCAAGCAAGGAATTTAGTTCTTTTTTTTTAAATGATGACTAATTAATAAACTTGCAATAATTTAATTCTTGAATAATTATTAATTTAAACTAAATTAGAAAAACGAATGAAAAAGTAAATATATACATTAATTCAAAACTTATGGCCATGATAATATATTTAGGCATATTTACACATCCATCATAATATTATGAATAAATAAACACACTTCCATACATTCATACATATATACCTTTTTTTATTATTATTTTTTTTTTATTCTTAAACCTCTTATTTTGTTATGTTATTCCTGGTTTATCGGTCGTTCATTCCAGACAGAGCATCATCAGTGAGGCATTCAAGCCACGAATAAGAGCTCTGACATCTTAATAATTAAATTTTGGCTTCAGGATGGTATTTATTGGTTTACAGCTCATATACTTTCAACTTCCTCACTACCAGTGATCCATTAGGTCGCTGAGTACTGTAATCGCTGAATTTACACTATCGTACTGTTTACTGCTAATATATATGAATTGCATGGTAGAGTGGGGTAGATCTTATTATATTCTGTATAGTCTTTGTAAGTTTTCCTTAATGGTGTTTTAAATATTTAGAGAGAGTTAATTTTCATTTTACTTCTATTATTAGAGACCATTATTATTTTTATTCTCAAATGTTTTCCCTTGTCACGATTGGTTCCTTCTTTCTTCTGTCTATGGTAATCACATGAAATCTATTCGAGTTTGTTTTTCTTTCCTACTCTCTCATATACATTTAAGTTATTAATTTTACTTGATGCTTACCTCGCCGCCAAAATGCAGGTTGAACATATAAACTATGATTTAGGTTACATCTTCAGCGGAATTAATGTTATGATTGTATCCCTTAATCGGCTTAAGAAATTTGGGGTATTTATTGATTATGTTGAGGGAGTTGAGAGAAGAAAGGACAAAACAAGAAAAAATATTTATTCGAGAGTAACTACTGGAAATTATATTAATTATAATTTAATTGCAATGTTTCAAACTTCAATACAAAGTATATGATAAGGCAATTTTCTAAAAAATATATAAAGAAAAATATATTTTTAATCACATTATAAAAAAGTATTTATTGAAAGTAAAGATCACCAGTTTTTCAGAAATATAGCGATAAACTATAGGAAAACTGAGTTTTCCTATGTCATATTTCCTAAGCTAATATCACAAATTTGAACTTAAGGTGCTAATAAAATTCTTCTATCTCCTAGAATAACTTATGTGAAGGTTTGATTCATTTACCATTGTCCTGTAAGAACTGAGTGCCATCTCTCTGGAATAAAACCATCTAAGCCAGTAGTTTTTGTATCAAAGGGCCTTATGCTAAGTAAGTAGAATTTTTCATTTAATTTTACAAGATCTTAATAATTAAAAAATATAACTTTTTCCATTTCACTCTTTAGATACGTTCCATAAATTCTCTATCTCCAAAACGAAATGATGTACCCAGATTTTTAAGAGATTTACTTTTTTGGCAATTTTATAGCCTTCCATACATTATATAAATTCCATTCATTCTATACATAAAATGTAACTTATATTACTGGAGCGGAAAGGACTTATTTTAAACATATTAAAGTCATTATATTTATATGAGTCGATATAACAGCATGAAACTCCCCCTGCATGCAGTAGTAGATCATGATTAAAATTACTGTTGCAGTTATGTGAAAATTTTGTACTCTTCAATGAATCTTAGGAATATTTGCTAAAGAATTTTACTTATTCCAAAGAAATTGTATACATGTGAATAAAAAAGGGTTAAATCGCAGGTCAATGTTGTTAAAAAAGCTTTATAAGCTTCAACTCTCCGTGGAAGAGCAAAAAGAGGTTAAACCGCTCCTAGAAATAAAGAACAAATTGCAACGATAAAATCATGCCCAGTAATTTAGCTTTATGATCTCAAAGAATTTTAACGAATTCTTTAAATTTAGGGGATTCTGCGATTAAGACATCTATTCCAGTTTCTTCATTTTATTCTGGTAGGGACTGTTTAGGCCAGTTCATAACAATGATTTTCTTGTCGTGCATGAGGGTATTCATTAAATCCACAGTATGTACGAGTATAAGGAGCGTTAGCTTTCAAGAAAGCTGCAGATTGGGTATTGGAGGCTCACAGATGGAGCGAAGCAGGCTGTCACCTCAACTAATTTTATTCTTTCGAATTCACGCCACTGAACATGAAACTTCGTTTACCAAACTTGATGGCATTGTTTTGCAATTTTCCGAAAAAATTCGCCCGTTCTTCATTAAATGAACTTACTGATAATGGATCCGAAATTATTAAACTTAGATAGTTTACATAAGTGAACTTGGCTTCAGTGTTCAGTTGTCTATGAAACGTGCTTAGTGGCGAATTTAACAGGAGCTTTCTGTTTATTTGGTCTGATCAATGGCATAGCTTGGGTTATGTGATGTGGAGATGGTCTTACCTGAGCTCCAATAATACAGTATTCTTTGAGACTTTTATGGCTAAATCACACTAATTTCTTGAGATGCTGTTACGGTCGTCTTGTAAAGATTTTGATCAATATTTCGATAATGCGTCACGCTTCCCATTTTTAAGTATATATGTTAATATACCTGATTATTTAACATTATTACATAAACTTGTATTGTCATTACGATAATATTATGGGTACACTTTTGGATAGCTTGACATTCTCTGTAATTGGTCCACTTGAAATACTATCCATGTGGTGGAGCTTTCCACTAAGTTCGAAGAGAAATATAATTGCGACATATTTCTTAAGTATGTTTCATGACCGAGATTGAACTGAATTTAGTTTCCATGCAATCTCTGCATGTTCATTTCCCAACAATCCTAAGCGTTCTAATAATTATGGACATTTCAACCTTTCTAGTAAAATGGTAATATGCTGAGATCTTTCGTTTAGCTCATCTAAATTTCCTTAACCTATATAATTAGGTAGGTTATCATACACAAATTTTGTAAAACTTTGGAATTTCTCAGGCAAAAGTTATGGATGACTTTGTGATATAATTCCCAGTATATTAGCCTTAACAAAAACAAATACACTAGAAATAGAATATTACAAAATTACAAGTCGTAGTAATTATGACCGCCTATTTACAATACCGAAAAACAAAGAAAAGAATAACACAAAAATTAATTTATATATTTTTATGTATCAGATATAAGAAACAACCTGATTATAATAAATAATGAAAAAATAAAAAAAGGGAAAAGAAAACTAGAAATTGCTGAAAGTGACGTGCCCCTAGCACTTACTGGAGTTTTGCTCGGCAACTTGAAGCTTTAGGCGTTGCGAACCCTGAATTCAAATAGAATAACTGTTTTAGAGTGTTGCGAATTCTAACGGCCTATAGACCAGCAACAGAAAGAGTATAATAGGTTCAATAATGTTTGTCCTCTTATATAGGATGGTTTATGGAATATTATTTGATGTGTACATAGATGAGTACAAACAGATTTTGAATCTGATTGATCCTAACTTATTAAAAGTAAATGGCTCTAATGGCACAATTACTTTATCAGTAATAGCATAAGACATGAAAATCAGCAAGCAAAATAAGCAGTGAATAATCCTATAAAAATTAGCAAAGAGTATGGTATAAATAGAAATAACACAATTTAGGGGAAAATAACTTGAACATAATTAACAAAATACCAATGGAAAAGTTATTTACAAATATTTCACAAAAATTACAAAAGAAATGTTTAAATATGAGGCAAGAAGTAGAAATCTTTTATGAGAACGAGGGTTAATTGGAGAAAATTAATGTAGAGAGAAAATATAAGAATTGTTAATAAAATTAAACGTATAAACTGAAAAAACAAATAACAGTAAAAAAATAATTCAAAAGATGAAGTAAACCATGAGCGGGATCATATATTTCAAATCTCAATATAGACATTACAGTAAATTTAGTCCAACATTTTGATTATGGTTTCAAATTTAAGGAAAATGAGAGAAAAATTATGGAAAGCAACAAAATTAGGGAAACTAAGCTGAACCAACAACTAAATTAGCCAAATAATAACACAATAACTGGATCTTATAACTTACAGAACGAACTAGAGATCTAACTGTGATATTTTTAATAAACATCAATAAAATCTTAATGTCATTAATAAATAAAATAGAGAGCTATTTACTAGTAAACGAAGATAGCATGGATACGCAGGGAGGGTTCACAACAAATAGGGGCATAAAGGATAACTTATGTTGAAATTAATGCAAATTAATACAAACTTTAAAAAGACACGCAAATAATTATGAAAATGACGAAACAAATTTAAAATAAATTATGTAAATAGTAAATTCAAGAAAACCAGCGGTATATAAGATCTGTTGACCCGTTAAATTATCTTATTTAAACTAAGATCTTACCTATTAAAGAAACAAATTTTAAAAATGGGTGAAACATTGGAAAGTTCAACATTGAATTCTTTATTCTTGTCGGTTCAATTGCAATAGCCCAAAAGTCACTATTGATATATAAACAATATTAGAAGTAGGTAAAAGTTTTGGACAACATTTAAACATGGCCAAAAGTCATTTCCTAATATTTAATGAAAAAGGAAGACCTGATAAAATGAAAAATATAATGTTCGTCGATAAAATAAAATATTTAGGGAATAAAATAATACATAGAAGATCAAAATTTTAATCGGATAAAAATAAAATTAGAAACATGGGCAAAAAATTCGCCAACGTCAATTATTCACTAATTGCTAAGAGTTTGAATATAAAGAGATGTGCATAAACCGGGAAACAAGTGTTTTTCCAGCCATACTTTATGGCATAAACTAATTAATGTAAAACAAATATAAAGAACCTGTAAGATATTAAAATGCAGTCTTTTAAAAGATAAAAGTAGCTGCAAATTATACACCTGCCTTCACCCTAAGAGATGAAATAATAGCATCCATTATGAGAAGAAATTATCAAGCGACAGCTAATCCATTATTATAGTGTAAATCAAAGTGATACTAAATTACTAAAAGAAATTTAAATTAATATTAAACAGTAAAATCATAATTGGATAAATTTCATAGCAGAGGGTTTAACGGGACATAATCTAATACACTGGATTCTTGAGTATGACTATAAATTAAATGAAAGCAAAATAAAGGGAGTGAGTTACGCAGCAGTCGTTATTATACAAATGCAATTAAAAAGGGTCTTAATATCTATAAAGTAAAAAGATAAGGTGGAAAAAAGTTATAAAAATAAAGCAGCCTCAATAATACAGTAACATTAAGTAAAATATTCACATTTAATGTATTGATGAAATGGAAAATATATATTAATTTATAATAAACTTTTTAGAATAAATCACCAAAGAGGATTTGAAGAACTTTAAGATATAATTTAAAAATTATAGTCACAAGTTAATAAATACTTTATTTTTATAAAAAGACTAACAAAGTAAGAGAGAACATACATAAATTGTACTCTAAAAAGAGAGAGAAAAAAATTAAATAATTCTTGAGCAAAACCTCATCTGTCAAATGAAGTTCCGATGTAAAAGAGTAATTTCATCATATTCTCCGATCTGATGTGAGACACAATGGTGGCGATAGCTGTGTTTTACAGAGGTCAAGTGTTACCCAAAATACAATGTAGGCAATGGAAATAATGCCATTCGACACATACCAGTTGTGGTATAAATACAGTTAACATTACTATAATCTTTTTCAATTTTTAATTAAATTTTGACCAGGTTATTATGAAAAGCGTGTTTGGAACAATTACAAAATAAATAAAACAAATATTTATAACAAAGGAAAGCACACCTGATTAGTAGATCACAGCAGGCAAAATACAATACTAGAGGTTAAAAATTACGATGAAAATATGAACAGAGAAAAGAATGGTTTGGTAAAAAAATGCAAGAGAATTTATTTACTACATTTCAAAAAGTGCCTGACAAGAAATTATAGAATTACAGTTGCATCAATCTGTAGTTAATTTCTAAAAAAGTATTACAAGATCCAAAACACGAGAGATGTACACTAATGCTCCACTACAATGATCTCGAAGAACAAGTGTAGCAGAATAAGGTGGAAGGGAGACCACGTGCTCTTCTGTACCCGCGTTGTCCTGAGATCACCGCTTGGAGCTTTGAAACCACGGCTGAAGCAGGATGAAAATACGCCGTTACCAGACTACATCTTTATTTGCTTAGGGACCGATTTCATCGTCTCCCATGGCCACCTTTCAGCTAAAATTCCTGCCTTCTGTCATAAGATCGAAGTCCGTTGAACATCCCACGCCAACGATATCACAATCACTCCCCCCTGAAGGAGTCGCCAAATTTTCCACAAAATCGCACGTGTGTGTGGAGGCAGCCGCCAAAGCCACCAAGATCCACCTCGCCAGGCGTCTATATAATCTTTTGACTCATTTTAGCAAGGAGCACTAATAGAATTCCAACCTACTACCTTGAGTGAGCTGAAGGACGCTCGCCTCCCACCATCGGCGTTTCGATCGAGAACGAAGGCTAAATCAACATCCGTTAACTTTGGCATAGTCAATCGGCGAGTAGCTGACGAGGATTCCCATCCCTGAAAGCCATCAACGAGTGTTCCCTGATCTAAAGCGAGAGGTAACCTGACTTCCTCCTTAGCATTCTCGTATCCCAACTGGCCTTTTTTCTGCAACGAGCACGTAAGCAATTGTAACCGTTGCCGCCTGCAGATTAATCTAGAATCTTGCTTACCTTATCGATCCATTCTTTTTTGTGCGCTCTGGTTTAAAATCCCCCTTTAAATCATCGACCTGAATCCAACCTCGTTAATCCCCTAATTAACCCACCTGTATCTCGCGTAGACATTTAACTCCACCTGTACGACCATTCCCTTTAACCCCAATATTTGCGTATATTTAAATATTATTTTGTTGCCAGTAAAGATATATTTTCACCATTGTCTTTCTTTTGCAATCCCAACGCGTACCAGCTATCTGTTAATCTTTTGCCAACTTGCACTCTGAAATATTTGTTATAAATAGGACCCCGCAAAGTTAATAATAAACCATCCCCAGGGGACTCATAACAATTTCCCCATTCTTTAACGGTCTTCAACCAACTTCGGCCTAAAGCCGCCAAAGAACCTACGTATATATATATATATATATATATATATATATATATATATATATATATATATATAGTTTGGCCATTACACGCCAACAAGTATGTTTTTGATGTAATATGAGTAAATACGATAATTTACGCTTGTTTAAACCATGAATGCAGTTGACTGATGAACTGATGAATACCAAATACCTCATATATTAAGTTCCCAGAATATGAAAAGCATGGATTCGAGAACAACTGCATCAGTACCAAAGATTAAGCAATACACTCATTTAAATACTCTCTACTTTATCCTACATATACATTGAGGTATCATTTTTCGTTATTTAGGTAGTTATCATTTTATTGAAAAATATAAATTAAAAGGAGTAAGACAGGGTAAATCACCCCACCTTGAGGGTTTAAAACTATGCTTGAAGAAATTGTCATATATCTTTGAATTGGAAAAAAAAGGAGATCAGAATTAATACAAGAAATGAAAGATGCCTATTTTTTTCACGCTATCGTATTTTTACCATAAAGCTCAGAAATATCCTCGTTCAAAAGTAATAGAAATATTACATATGAGTCTATTCCAACATTGTACTAGTAAAAAAAGATTTTTTAAAGCGAAAAATAATGAGCAAGAATTCTAGCTAAAATACAGCTACAAAACTGGATGACCAAAGGTTTGGTTTAGGTACAAAAATAAGTGTAGTTAGGAAAAGTTGTGATTGCTTTTGCGGTAGTATGAAAGGAAAATCAGCGCAAGTACAAATCTATGACAATTTAGAGGTTACTAATTAAATTAACATTCTGAATGGACTTTCCTAGTTTTACTATAGCAAGTGGAACTTGGAGAAGAAAAGGAACATCAAGCGTCACAAGTTAGGCATAACCCGCAGAGACAACAACATAAGAGAACATCTTAATATAAAAATAGAAGTTGAGGAGTGTGAATGAGCTAAACACACTCCTACAAAGATTTCATGAAACGGAAGTTTAAAATCCTATGGAGGACACCTTTATACATAAATATGAGGAAGACCAAGAAGAATAAGCGGATGCACAGATGTGGAAAGCTAGAGCAATGGGTAGAATTTGAAAGGAAGAACTATTATTTGTTATTCTTCTTATTAGTTTCTACGCCTGTAAGGATACAAAATAGGTGAGAGTTGGCATTAACCTTTTTCAAATCCATAAATAATCTTTAAGTTTTATAGTATTCTTAAGCTTTAAAGAAGCAGACGTGCAGAAAGAAAGATATGTAACAATAAAAATATTTGTTGAAGCTCATAAATTTATTACTTTCGACCACCTGTATGGGATCCTATTTTATGTAATTGCCAAAGAATCTGAAGTGACTGCGAACCCGTAAACCACGACCTCCTAATTTCTATACATATATATTCCCATATAGGGATTTGGAAAATTTGAACACTTAGGCTTTCATAAGTCAATGAGGAAAGCTTGAAAATACATAATATAAAATTAAAGATAATAAAAAACATTTTACTTGATCACTAGTATTTTTTAGTTTAAATTTTTATTAATAAGCCTAGGCAATGGCTTCGCCACTCCTCCTTGCGGGGGGAGCTTGCGCTTCGCTACTAAGACTAAATGTTAAAATATAAAAAAATTCAGCCATGGTTAAATTTTTATAAATTTCCTAAGCTTGGCCAATTATAATAATCTTAAAAGGGAACTCTAATTTAAATTTTCTGAACTTGACCATTTGTAATTCTTTGGGTTTTAGAAAAATTACAAAATTTCGATACTTATATTTATTTCTGAACTTCACCATTTTCTTTATATTATAAAAGAATTATTTGAAATAACTTTAATAAAAAACATAAGTCATAACCAAACTAAGATGAAATTATTATTCAAATACTCAAAAAAGTCCCCTTCATAAATTATAGAGTTAGTAATGATGATGATAATAACTAAGCTTATATATCTTTATTAAATAATTCACCACATTAGTTTTTAACTTGAGAAAATTTTGTGTTATTTCCAATTATTTTTCTAAAGTTTGAGAATGACAATGTTTGTTACTTATATTAATCAAATTCTTAAAGAAAATGAAATTTTAAAAAATAACTGATTAATTATCAAATACTTTGAATTTTTTAAACAAGCAGAATTACAAATAGTGGAAGCCACAAATTTTATTTTAAAATTTATTAAAATTAACGCAGGTTTTTTTGCGTATTTTTCTATATTTGTAGGTTTATCTAAGTCTTTTCTTAAATAAGAATTTCCATTTTAATCTTTAGCCACCTTTTAATCTTTAGTAAGAGCAAATAACTACAGTAAAAACTGCTCTGCGAATTGTTTTTCCGTATTTAAAAAGAACTTCGATCATTTTTTTCTTCTTTGCTTTAGTCCTCGAAAATAAGCAAAGATCTCACCCGAATATATTACTAGGAAAGAGGTACTGGAAACCTTTGAAATTTTTTAGACTGAAACTAGCGACGAGAGAGTAGGCATGCGAAAGCTGCCAACCCAGCGTTGTGTCCTCAACTTTCCCCGCCACCATCTACGGTACGGGCAATAAACAGTGCCGGTCGTGACATGGCCTCCTCAGCCAGCTGAGGACCCACAGGTTGATGGCCAACCAGGAGACGTCATCTTTGCTTGCAAGTGTCAGAAGAAGAACATTTTATGCCATAAGTCACAGACCGAGGGTCTGCCCTCAAAACACTAACTTTTCCTGTAAGAAGGAATGAAGATTGTTGGGCTTAACTATATTATAATTAGATTATTAATACTAAAAACGAAAAGATTTATTGAATTCTCTAAGTTAAGTTTACGTCTCCTATCATGCAAGAATGCAGAATGAATGGGGCGAGAGATTGCTATCATGAACGCACCAACAAAAATTGGAATTGCTCATTAATTATACAGGATTATATATAAAAATCCGGTGGATATTCTTGTAATTATGAAGTTTCTATGGTAATAAAAATATTTAAAAGGAAATTTTGCATTCAATCATGTTTAAAAAGAACCAAGTTTGTGACAACACTAATGCTAGTTTGTAATGAATAATCATAATATTTAATTTATACTAAGGGGGGCCAGGGTCTCGTCTAACTAATTCTCCGACAGCTCTCTTGTATCTGCAAAGAGTGAGAATATTATCGGCTATAGTATTTTCTTCGAACACATCTTTATTGAGCACGAAAATCCTTTCATGTTTTTTACAAGTTTTTGGGAAAGACTCGATGATCTTTTATCCCCCTGCTTGGAAATTAATGGATCGTTTATTTAACTAGTAAAATGGTCGAGATTTACCATTAGGCATGGAACCTTTATAAAAAAAAACAATTAATTATTTATTTCAAAGTTGCAAATGCGTAGCTGTTTTATAGTGTATTTCTAACCCATTAACCAAATCAAACATCTCCTCAAGTTCTAACAGTTCTAAAGGATATATGTAACTGAGTCAGAGAATCTCTGTTTGCCTCCAGAACTAAATGAAATCTAAAAACCACACCCAAGTACTCCAAAACACAAGAAATAAGAGTGATATTTCCAATGTGTGGACACATTTTTAATGCATACCTGTTTCTGATATTGCAACCACTAATGTAATGAGGATATTTATCACTCATTTTTTAAGACTTCCATGACATGATTTGACAAGATGGTCCAAAAAAAGCCCCTTATAAGCAATCCAGTAAAATTATGAAACTAACACAAATCTGATGCAAAGTTATGATATATCATAACTTGTATATCATAAATTTGCAGTATTATTTATTTAAATTGCATAGAGTGAATTCAGCATTCACCGTAATTTCCATAGTTATTACGATCAATTCATGTAAGTAATCTAAAGCTATATTTCTCATTATTGTTAAATTGATAATGAATTGTTATATATTCCTATGAACCAGAAGATGAGCGCACAAGCTCGAAACGTTGTTTTGAATAAAGGGATTTAGAAAAATGATTGGATTATTTTTTATCATTGGCTTTATATATATATATATATATATATATATATATATATATATATATATATATAAATAGTTAAAAGGCCATGTTGTATGCCGGTTCTATTGAAGTCCACAGATGTGACAGCGTAATTAATTTTAACTTGTATTTTCTTAATATTTCTTACAAGTTTTTTAACGGCGTCTTCGAGTGCCATAGATCTAGACTTCAATAGAACCTGTATATTTGTATATACGAGTTTTATATGTTTTTAGAAAATGAGTTCTTTTTTCTAATATGTGCTAATAACTAAAATTTCCTAAGTATGTATATCAAGTTTCAAAATCCTGCTACTCAAATTAAGATGAGTACAAAATCCAAAATGAATAGCTAGGTCGGTTGTTTAAAAGAGTTAAGAAGACTGAAAGCACGAATGGTTACTGATGGAGTTTTGTGGGTGAATTTTCAGAATTGCTCATACCAATTGTATGGTTTATCTTTATAATCCCCAGACAAAGAACCTCTTTGTTTCCCGAAGGAAGGCAATTGCAAGATGTTATGTTTCTTATTCTATTGCACTACAATTATTTTCTTTTGGCTACTCATAATATGTAAATCTTTTTTCTTATCAATCCTATTTTTGGGCTCCCAGAAGATGGTCCAAAAAAAGCCCCTTAACAGCAATACTAACTACAAGCAATACACACAAGGAAAATAATTGACATTTAGAGTTTTGTGACTGGTTTAGACAGGCAGTTAAACATTGCCTATATTCTCAAAGTATTTACACCACTTAGCGGAGCAAATAGTATTATTATTCCATATTAAAACGATAAACAACGATGGTTCACCTATTATTTTTTTTAAAAGTCGTGATATCGATTTGGGATCTTGAAAAAACTGACTTAAAAAGACCCTCTAAAGTTGTCCTTTGTTTATACTTTATTTCATGTAGTCTTAATATACGCAGTTGACGTAACCATCCGTATATTAATCACATTAATGAATTAACCCTGAAAATCTCGTCATGTACATGAGCAAATGCAATCAATTCCGGTGATTAATATTGTAATTCTCTGTATGTTATACGCATGACTATTTCATAAGCTCCTGATGCAAAATAGAGGATGTGTGATTAAAGGAGGCTTCAGTGGTGTTTTACATAGCTTGTTGCCATAAATAAGCACGGAATGTTCTTCCGCTTAGAACTTGAAATAGAGATCTCAGGTTTTAAGAAAATTTTAAGGGTTTTCTTTTTATAGATTTCAACATTATGATGTCCTAGTGGAACAGAAGTGGGTTCGAAAGCTTAGCATACATCGTAAACCTTTTACTCTAAGTAGTCTTTTCTCTAATTACTTGGGCTAACTGGAAGTTAGATATTTCCCCGCATATAACTTCACTACATTTAACACGACCTACTTTTCTAAAACAAACATATCCAACCTATCAGATCGTTTATCCCATCAGAGAATAAGTTCAAAGATCGATTCATACTGGCGAACATTTTTATCGTTCTCAAGTTCGAACGGTTGGACTCAAGGGCGGGGGGATTTTGCAACTGTTCAGAGGAAAGTTACCCCCTTAACATCCGTGAGATTGCCGGCTTTCCCGGCCTTAACACACTCAGCGGCATGTGGCTTAATTGCAGAGATTTAGACATGTCTGGCAGATGTGCAATCTCCCTTTCTCAAGGCCTCCGTATAGTTTCCTTTTTAGTCTAATAGGTTTTTGTATCTTCTGCACATTTATTACTAATCTCTTTATTCAACACATTCTTGTTTTTTATAGTTTTGAGTAATTACAAATAATAATTTTCGTCTCTGAAACGTAAACTTTAGAAACATTTCATTATTACAGTTTTATACAATGCGACTAGTTTAATTCATAGATCAAATGAAACTAATAAATATCAATGAATAATCTTTAAAAATATAAAAATTCTTACGTCTTTGATATATTTTGTATATAGGTTCTTTTAATTTCCTCCAAGAAAACTATGCTTTGTATTAATTCATATTAGTGGGTTAGCGTAATATAATTAGAAAAAAATGCGTGTACCAGCCACAGTGTCTATTGGGACATAACAGAATTTATAAATACATCGAAGTACTGAGTTAAGCGACAGGTAGTCGAATCCCCTTAATAGAGTCTCTCCCGAACTCTATTCTGTCGAAAAGAAAATTTCGAATATAATCCTCTGGTTGGAACAGTTATTGACCCCCAAAAATGTCGGTAACAACTGAATACTAAGATTAGCCAGCACTTCCTTAATAAGGACTCCGTGTCTCTTTCTTTGTTTTCTCTCATCTTTAATATGAAGAATATGTTAAGGTAATATTTTGTCAGTATTTGTACAGCAAAGGATGGATTGAGATCCTCCCCAAATAGTCTTGCATTTGTGAATAGAAGTCATTCTTTCTTAAAGCTTTTATTTTTCTTTATAGTAGCTTATCCTGAAAGTTTTTATTGATTTGGAAACATATATTTGGGGATTAATTTAATCATGTATATAGTTGCCATTTTTATTTACGACCTTATCACATTTTAACTCTTTGAAAAAGTAAGAATTATTATGCAACGACCTTTAACTAACAACTTACTTTTGTTAATGAGCCACAAATGAGGAGTAGGCTAACCTGGTGTTCCTATAGAGAGCGCAAAAGTCCAGAGGCGGATGGATTTCGCTCTTTCTCTAAATATCACAAAGGAAACGATCGTTTTTTTATTTGAAGGGGTTTCAACTATGAACTTTTTATCATCTGAAAACCAAATTTTCTCAACTAAAGTAGTTAATTAAAATATAGGTAGGACTATTTAGCAGCTTCCGATAAGGAATGCTGTGACCCTAATTTCATATACTTTTTACCACAAGATCTTCTTGAGGTAACTCATTGACCTAATAAAAGAGGTATCTCAATTTAACTCTCCATTTTAAGGCTAGTTTTATTCGTTCCAATCTTATTTTCTTAACTTGAATCGATTCAGGCAGAGCTTCAAAATTATTTTATAATTTGATATTTTGCAGCCATCACTTCTGATGAGATGTTGGATGTTACCAGTTTCGTTATACCTTTTAAACTTTTAAAAATTCACCCACACTATCTTTTTTCAATTGCGATTAAGTATTGTACAAAATTCTCTCCAAGCTAAAATATTTTCCTTCATGTAATGCTTGAATTATAATCTTAATCCTCAGTAAATGCAGGAATTAAAGCCTCTGAAAGAAAAGAAATAGGATTACTCGATATTTTACATACAAACGGATTAAATTTTGTTAGCCAATAAAAATCTCTGGAGCAAAAGAATATCTGGCATCTTTTTTTGAAACCACTTTCAAGTAGTTTGAAACTCTTGAGACCAAAAATTCTCTATAGCCACTAAAAAAAAAAAATGCCTATTTGAAAAAATTTGAGTTTTTAGCGTTCTATTTAGCTTTTGTTGGAGTAGGTACACAATATTGAATATATATATATATATATATATATATATATATATATATATATATATGCGTAGTACTCTCCTGTGAAAAATAATCTTTATGCTAAAGTGGAAAGTAGACGACAGGATTCCTTCACAAACTTTATGTTAGCTCTACAGGGTGATTAAAAAACTCTTACAATTTTTATATGTTAATATTTACTCTAAATTTGCCGGTAGTAATTGGAAACTAAATTTAGTTAAGAGTTTAAATTTGATTGAACGATTCCATTTGAGCTACAACTTGATCCATGCCTGCTTGCACCTGGCTTTGCAACTTGAAGTGGCATTTGCAATAGCTCTTGCGGAGAACTTTCCTTTTGGAGTCAGAATTCGCTTTCGAAGAACAAACATGTTTTACGCTCTCTTACCACGGAAAACCTTTTCCTCTATGGAAAGAGAAAAATTGCCACCTCTCATAGCAGTCATCATCTTACATAATCAGGATCAGGACTGCAATGAAAATTTGCACTTTCTCTATTCACATAGAGGTGGAAGTTTGAGGCCTAAGCAATCTTACTCTTTCTTGGCCACTGTAAGAAAGAGCAGCAAAAATAAAGGAGAATCATTTTTCTAAAGAGGTGTGATAAAAAGAGTGATGTTATCTTGTTGATGAAGGAGCCCGAGAGAATTTTATTAGAGATTGAGAAATGTTAATTTTTCTCTTGCGTGAGATTCAAAATGGCCCCAATGTGTTTATTCTTTAATCAAGATGGCTAGGTATCCTTTTTCTAAATCAAAATCACCCGATGTCTTTATTATAAATTAAAAAGGGCTTAATATCTTTATTCTAGATTCGAGATGCGAATCTTTCTTGATTTTTCTTTCGAATGAGGAGCCAAAAGTACTTGTCACTTTTGCAATTTCACACTCACTCATATTCGTGCCTAGTTTACCTTCTTGACTTAGAACAAGATCATAGACAATCTCAATGTTTTCCTAATCAATCCGCTAATCCATTCTTCGGTGTAGTGCCACCGACTTCTCCAAACTCAGTTTATTGCTCAAAATAAGGCTGAGAGATAAACCCCATGGTCAACGAAATGGAGGAATAGTGTCTCCGTTAAAGTAAAGAAGATATTGTGTATGCTGTGGTGAATAAACCTATTAAATTGTTTAAGATTACCTGCCAAAAGTAATATTTATCAGCTAAAAAAATACTAAAATTCCTTTAACAGGAAAATTCGTATCGAGCGACAAAACAACGAAACTGACTAAAGGTTGTTGATGTAATTCAACCCAACTAAATACTTTGGGCATCCTACCCTTAACCTAAGCAAGTACGGCGAAAACTTGGATAGATCTCATTAAGATTGCATAATCAATTCTGCAATACGTTTTAAAGTGACTTTAATGCTTTTATTGAAATTTCACTACGCGCGTATAAACGGGTTTCAAATTATTGTTAAGGCCTCACAAAAGACGATCCATTTCTGTTAAATAATCTTATTAATATATTACACTACTTTATTGCCCTTGCGTGCCTTGGTTAGAAGGAAAACTAAGATTAGAATTAATGATTAATTCGATCTTATATTATTCTGAGCACCAAAATACAAAGTCCACCTCTAATTAACGAGGCCATATGACATTGATGTCCAAAGATTGTAAAATTAATTTCGATTCAAAACATGGCATGTAGAAACGATTTAGCAGGTGTAAGAGGAGTTATCCATCGTCATTAAAAATTTGGTATAACCATCTCCCATTGATACTATAAGCACAATCGCATATGAATAACATTATCAATTTAATGCATGTCTTGGGGGAAAATAATAAGTTAATTCTGGGAAATTTTTCATGTAGTCAAGTGACTCATCCACATGCAATTGTGCAAAAGCGAAATTAAATCGAAGCTAACCAATTTTTAATTCAATCTTAAGTTTATGCTAGGAATTTAAGGAAAATCTCCTTGTTGTTTTTATATTAGTTGTTTTTGTATGACTAAATAGAGTACTTAGTAATAATGAAGCCATATACAAAGTTTGGATGCTTAAACCTTTGAAGTAATTCTAGGTCTAGAACTATCTCTGTTTGAGTGTTTTAGTAACTATGCAAATATATGGGAAAAGGGTGTGTATAACCAGATTATTAATATCTTTTTTTTTATTAGTTTAATATTTTTTTAACTATTCATTTTACTAAAATAGTCTTCTATATCTAATATTACATAAATATTAAATTTTTTAGCTCTATCGTAATGTCCCAGTGTTTATCGCAATTTTGCAGGTAGAAATCTACGAAAAGCTCGTCTCATAGTTCCAACAAATGAAATGGCCGTATCTATTGGCAACCAATTACTCGTCGACGACGTCATTGAAAATCTTTATCAGTATCTTCAGTTTTTAAGCTTCCAATTTGCGTGGAAGGAATAATCCATGGTGAAAATGCTGATCATCACTTGCCAAACGCTTTCTATTTCATTGAAAAGTTCGGAATTTGAACTTATGCCATCAAGGAAAATTCTCTTCTTAGACCTACCGTTCAAACGACTCAATCACAGTCCATATACCCAAAATGGATGCTTCAAGGTAGAATTTAACCCAAGAATGTAAATTAACCCATTAGATCCCGGAAATAAAGGAAGAAAGCGATAGCATAAGGTAAAAAGGAATTCCAACTAACCTTAGAAAGAGAAAAGCGCTTCATGTGAGTTTTGCAGTCAATGGAACAGTTGTTTGAGAAGCCTAAAGTACTTACTATCAGGTTCTGGTTCGATCCATTATCATTTCATGAAGGAAATAATAATAAAAGACTTTATTTTGTTCGAAAGGAAAACTTCGTTTCTTTTTAACAATTTAACTCGAACAGCATTACCACTTTATTCATGGATCCGTTAAAGTAAAGAAGATATTGTGTATGCTGTGGTGAATAAACCTATTAAATTGTTTAAGATTACCTGCCAAAAGTGATATTTATCAGCTAAAAAAATACTAAAATTCCCTTAACAGGAATTTTATGATATAGAAAGAAACTGACCTTTTACAAAAAGCACTAATTTTGAAAGAAAAAAAAACTTCGAAAATCACGTATTAGAAAAAGTGAAACAGTGGAAAGAGATATATGTTAATCTAGCATAGGTACCCTGCGTCGCTCGTAATAAAAAAGTCCTGTCGCAAAAAATACACGCAAATATTGTTTTAAATTCCTATATTAGGGCGCAAAAATATCTTTCTTACTGAATGAAGGCAGTTTAATGAAATGTGCGAACTCTCCCTAGCATATAATCTACTTACAAAGACTCAACGTTTCATCCTGCTCGACGGAGAAAGAGATCGAGTGTCTTATAGATACAGATATTTTAGTGTAGTTTTCAAGGTAAGATGAAAATTACGACGTCTGGATTTAAAATTTCTTCTTTTGAACAGTAGGAAGTATGAGGTAGGTACAAGAGTTTGTCTTCTGTTTTGTTTGATGAATTCTAATTGATTTAATTGAATAATTTTAGGACTTATGAAACTTTTTCGTGCACCATTCCCTTTTAAGTTGGTTGAAATATATTTGAATATATACAGGCAATCACACTCATAACAGGTCAAAATATAAAAGAAAGCACACACTTGACCAAACATTTTACCTGAATAATTATTTTAATCGCAAACTTTAGCTAAAATTTGCTAATTTTTAATTGGGGAACATTCTAATGTTTAAATATGATCTTAAACAAATTAAAACAAACACTACTTCATCAATATCATTATGTAACACAATTACTTTTCCTGGCGGGTAAGTATTATTTTCTAACTCTTTTAGTACAAGCCAATAGAAAATAGCCATTATCTTTTCAATATATCTTGATGGAAAATGACAGCCATGATGTGCGACTTCAAGGACATTGTGCAGCACAATTAGCCAAAGTTTTTCATTAAGTTCTCAACCAGTTCCACATAACTGTCAGCCTTTTGGATTACTATAAAGCCCTTAAATACTAAAGGAAAACCATTCCAGGCTTCCTTGTCGTGTTTCTAAGCTTAAGCTTTTCAGGGAATTCTGAACACTCACTGTTTTTTTTTAATTTGTGGTCCAACAAAAACACCAGCCTTACACGTTTACTTCAGAGGGTTTGGGAAGGAACTATCAAAGTATCTGAAGGCTACAGACTCTGTGAACAACTCTAACAAACTGCCTTATGAGACCGAGTTTTAAAAGCAATGAAAAAACAACACTTTTTGAAAGTCTATCAATTGTTAATACTTGATATTATGCCATTAAAGAAAGAAGTCATTTTTTGTGTCTAGTGCTTCTTGCGGTAATGTGATGTGGTATCCCCACAGTCCCAAATATAGAGGTGACATGGAAACTTTGTAAAACCTCCATGGAGTCTTATATAAACTACAATTTTGAAGTCTTTAATCACTTCCTAACCATACTTCTTCTACTTAAATATTAGGAACAGAGGCTAGACACTGTTAGACTACTCGTTGATATAAACTAGATGAGCCAAGTAAAGGAATCTATACTTATCCAAATTATAGAGAAGTACAACTTTAGTGCTTCTTAAGGAGTTGTCATTGATGAACCTCCACTCATCTGGAATATATTTAATTCCAATTACATCAAATAGACCAGATATATCATTGCTGTATCATATCCCAGCTTGATATGTAAGTAAATAATCTTGAGAAATGGTTATGACGTTTCATTTAAGCTTGTTACTTGCACATTTCTATCCATTCTTCGAGCCTGAAAATCAAAAGTTCTACATTTCACTTTGACATGCTAAGATCTCTGACAAAGATATTGTGGTCCTTTTGGTTAGGATAGTAGGGATTCCTCTTGAGAACCATATCTCTGACACTATTGTCATCATTTTCACTGATATTTTTAGCTTCTGAATTTTTCGTTTTTCGTGAGAATAGCTTATTCTTTGCTGGAAGGTAAGGTACAGAAAGATCAGCACTGTATGATATTAGTACAAGGGAAGATGGAAGATCGAGATAGGAAATAGCAGGTGCATTTATACTACTTCTAAATTTGAAAGGATCCATCATGCAGAAGTAGCAATTGCTTGATTGTTCAGTGGATTCACCGCAAGTCCTAGGAATGACAAACTATATAGCTCTTCTCTCCTCTCTATACCACCCTGTAAAAGTTACATAATATGCTTTATTTAGGAGAGACTTACAAAAACAAAGATAACTTAAATAATTGTTACATTTAATATTTTGCTGTTTACAACAACAGTTTTCTTATTATCCTTGTTTTTTGCAGAGTACATAAGCAAGTGAGGTACCCAAGATCTTTCTTGGTCCCCTACTGGCATGCAAAAGTATGCTTTGTAAGCTACACGCATTACAATATATGCTGTAAAACCGAAACTTTAGCTCTTGTTTTGATGAAATATCCGCATATATTAGAGAATGCATCTGGAGAATAATTGCAGCCTCTTGATGCCATCTATCTTATGATGTTTTTACTATGCTAGCTGAAATGATAACTGATCTGTCAAGTCCTGTATAAATATTACTGAAGTAATATTACAGAATATTCTACAAGGTTTTAGAAGTTTCCAGTGGTGTGTTCTGGCAAGTTGTGAAAGACTCGACAGTTTATAAATTTATACTGATTTCTAGAAATTTCTCATTGAATCTAGAATGTGTTGGAAGATTTCCTTAGATGGGTTAAGAACTTATTTGATAAACATTTGAATGGCTTAATATCTAATGAAGGTTAATAATCTTGAGTGGACATGTTAAAGTATATTTCTCCTACATCTTATAAATATTGACTTTTTCTAAAGAGATTGTTATTAATGTGCAAAGATTTTCCATACTTTCACAACTTTCTTAAAAAAATATCATTAAGAAACTTAACACCGGTTAACTACATGTTTTAGCTATTAACTTGTTTTAAAGATAAATACATCTACTCATACACTACATCCTTATTGATTTGATCGATAAATCGATGTATAAAAACCGAGTTATCTATTAGAATTCCCTTTCCTTGTTCTCATCTTCCAAAATTCTCTTCTCTGTTTAACTTAGAAAATCCTTCATTATAATGGGCCCAATTAACACCTGAAAGTAAAAGTTTATTTTCCTTCCGCCTTGGCCATTTTTGTAAAAGAAGTCATTTTAAATCTTGAAGTCGATTTCAAATACAGTTATTTAATCCCAAAGAAAGATTTTTCCATTAACTAAAATCTTTAGCAACAGGTATTTGTCATAACGAGAAGATTCCTTTTATAATAGAAGGCTTCTTAAAAAATGGCTACTCCACCATCTATTTAAACAAATATGGTTTTCCTTCCATTTTGAAAGAAAAATGGAACAATTAAGTTTCTAAAATATATAGTTGTCGTGGTATTCGTGAGCGGATACCTTCGCTGCAGAGAAGGCAGTCTACTTACATTGCAGGCGGCTAGATGGATAGACCAGCTGAACAGGGCTAATAAGAGGTGAGTGCGTGAGGAGATTAATGACTGGCCAAAGGAAAGATTTAAATACCAGCTTTCATTCAAGGTTATTGAAAGATTAAAAAATAAAATGAATTTTAATTACACTGATAATGATAATTATGGAAATGTCTACCACGGCAAAGGAATAGGAGAATAATTTCCTTCCCAAATTAAATTATAAATCAAATACTTATTAGTTTAACGGGGATTTAAATATGGGACTTAGTCAGAAAGAAAAAATGTTGGTAAACACTAGAGAGTCCAATTAAAAGGTCGGGATGAGAATATCAGGTGTCGAGGAAAGAGGGTAGATTATCCTCGAAAAAGGGTAAAAGGATTTTACCTCGACGGCTTGACTCTTGATGAAAAGAGCGATTCTTACGAAGCGAGCTAGTCTTGCCGCTCAAAGGGCGTTGTACTCTTGATGGATGGAACGGAATTACCTGCGGTGCGAGTAAGGTTAATTGGGATGATTAATCTCGAACGAGGGGCGAGGTTTTCGTGACGGGATGAGAAGAGTGGCTCGCGCAATTCTCCAAAGAAAAAGTCGTTTCACGAATTTGCAGATTAACTGTGGCCAAACTCACGACCTATCTGTCTAGCCGAAGAGAACTAACTCCGAGGTTCGACTCGAGACGACGGGCTGTATCTTTGCAAAAGGGCCGGAAGTACTCTCTTACGAGTAACGGTTGACCTTAGGTTAAATACCCTGCTGGATTCTTTGCTAGAAAGCCTCCAGGCATGGCAGTCTCTTCGGAGTAACCATTGGCGACAGTCTCTTTAGGCCCAGACGAGATAAGACGACCGATGAAGCTTCTCCTCGAGTCGACTCTAGCTTCCAGGCAGGGAAAGGTCGTTAAAATGTGTCTCAGCGCGGAATAGGCCTAATCATCATACACAGGTGTTACTAGCCGCTTTGAAGTTTTCCCACGCGAGAATAGAACTCTTTCCTTGCGTTTAGAGATCTAGTTTAAGCCCAAGTGATCTTTGCTTGAAGGGTGGGGCCCTCTAGGTACCTTAGGATTCGTTCTCTCACAATATTCAACCTTCCAAAAGATATCTGTATTTTTAAAACTGATAATTTCAGTGACAGAAAAACAGATTTAATTAAGTATCGAAATATACCTAAAAAAAAATAAAAAATTATTACCTAATTTAAAAAAAAAGTTCGTTACCATAATGATAGAGATAGAATTTGACGTTTTTAGACGCTTCATGAGGGAGTTTCTTCTGCTTTACTTCCAATGTCTTCGCTGAAATTTTGGAGGAGTAATAATTTCCCTCCACGTTTTAATAAATCTACAAGAAATAATCTTTATTTGCGTTTATTTCTCCTAAAATCTGAAAAAATAACGAAATTGTTTATTTATTCATTGCATGCACTCGAATGTTGTTCATGTAGAGTCGGGAGAGGAGGTTGCCACTAAAACTGCTAAATGAGTCTTCCGAGCCAGATAGTGGGTCAACAACTGGGTTTAGGCTTGTTATATCATTTTCTTTTACTCTAGTTATAGTATTTCTCCAAGTAGTTCCCTCTTTTTCTATACGTGGGAACTTCATTCCGTAAAATTTCACTTCCACTAACTTAACCTCTTCAAATAATTTCTGTCAGAGATGTCCTAATAATTTTTCTTCAATAAATAAATAGAACTTCATATCTTCTTTTTTCCCTCCGAATCGATTTTTGCTTTTCCTATAATTATGCATTTGTTTAATTTGTTTATCATTGCCAATGCCTAAGCTAGTTGCAGTTTTTTTATTTTTAATATATTTTTTAATTTGATGATAAACTAACCTTCTGCAAAAATTCTGTCTATATTTCTATGAGTTTGGTAGTGGAGTATTTTTCCGAAATGACGTACAGTTTACCAGTACAGGGGAAAGAGAACCGATGTCATACATAAGATGTTGGAGCTACCAGATCTTTATTTTAATGTTTTTTTAGCCATACCCCATTGCATTTCTTCTCTACGTGCTCTTTGCCGAATGTTTTTCGCATGCACAACTGTTAATTCAAGAATTGTACTTTGCTCTCATCATCCTTTGCATGGTATACTAAATGGCATACCCATATTACAAGATTTTCCTCAGGGTTATATAATTTTCAACTAGAGTCAGAAAGTTTGTAAGATTTTTTATTTAAGAGCTCATCTGAAGACTGCTTACTTGGGCATTAGTCGCAGTATTAAAAACTGGCCTAGTACAAGGCTTTTCCAAAATACAATCCGGAAAGATAAAAACAACCCTCCCCCCAAAAAAAGGAAAGGGAAGCGAACAGTAAGCAAGCTCCTGCTTCGGGGCAGGTCCCCCTGGCGCAGAAGCGTGCGAACTATAAGGGAACCCATCTCCCCCTAAAAAACCCTACTTAAATAATAGGGAGAAGGACGGCCTCTCCCTAAAAGTCAACAAGTCCACCAGTCAGTGTGCATGCACTGGTCCCGAGTATAAGGAACAGGCGGTAGCGACCCCGCCAAAAGGTGCGCAAAGGTCACCCAGACTGGGACATTCAACAAGAATGTGTCGAATAGTCTGGGGGACGAAGCAGTCGTAGAAATATGGCGCAAGGAGCGCTCCTTCAAATAACGATGCGTCACACGAGTGTTCCCGATTCGGAGAAAACAGAAAGCGACCTGAAGCCGTCGGGGCATTGGAGCATAGGTCCATGAGAACATTCGCGGTGCAATGGCACGCAACTTTAAGTTTCCTTCAAACGTTTCCCATCTTCTTAACCAAGAAGTCCGAAGAGCTGCCCGTATTCCTGCCATGAGGTCCGTGTGAGGAAGCGCGAAACGTTGGTCCGGTCCGGTCACAGAGTCCTCACGGACGCTTTGGCGCCCTCATCGGCGCGCTCATTTCCATCAATTCCTACATGTCCAGGAACCAAGTAGCAGATAATCTCAACTTCCGCCCGGCTCGCCAAAACCGCAGCGTCACGGATATCGCGAACCAGGAGATGCGGAGATTCCAATGCCCCTAGAGCACTCAGAGCGGCTTGTGAGTTGCTATAGATCACAATCCGTTCTCCGAGCCGGGCACGTCGCGTGATCTCCCGTACCGAGTGGTGTAATGCCACTAGTTTGGCCGTGAAGACGGACGCAACGCCTGGCAGAGCCCCTCTAAATTCGAACAGAGGGTCTACGGCGTGGAAGCCGCTCCCATCTGGGGATATGGAGCCATCCGTATACACTAGCACGGTTCCAGCGTGACACGAAAGGTGATCCAAAAAGGTCAAACGCAATACTCCCGGCGCCGTACAAGCTTTGGAAGCAGAGGTGTGGCGACAAATGGCCCAATGTGGTACCCTCCAGGGTGGACCTCCTGGGCAGAGCAAGAGGGAGCACCGGCCCAAGAGCTATACCTAGCTCTCGAAGGAGTTTCCTGGAACTAAACCCAAATGGCTTAGGGTATGACTGGCGTCTCTTGGTGGCACAGGCACCGTCGAGATTAGCTGCAAATGCAGAGAGAGCTGTTGGCGCCTGAGGGAGGCGCCGGGCTCGCGCATACTGGCAAGTGATGCACTGCACGTGGCGTAGAGCGAGTTGAATCTCCCAAGCATCGACCAAAAAACTCTCAATGGGGGAAGTACGGAAGGCACCGTTTGCAAGGCAAAGGCCGGTGTGGTGGATCGAGTCCACCTTCCGCAATAAACGCTTGGCTGCAGATGCATAAAACTCTCATCCGCATTAGAGCTTCGAACGAACAAAAGATCGATATAAAAGTAAGGCAATAGCCCTATCAGCACCCCAAGCGCTGAACATCATGGAGCGGAGAATGTCCATGGCGCGGATACAAGAGACCCTAAGGCTGCGAATATGAGCCTCCTAGGTGAGGCTTCAGTCAAATACAAGACCAAGGAAATGGTGCGATTCAACCACTTCCAGGCGTCCCCCGTGGATGGCGGCAGAAATTCACCATCTTAGTCTTGGCCAAAGAAAACCTAAACCTGTGCACTTCGAGATAGCTAGAGACGCGGTTCAATGCCAGTTGGAGTTGACACTCCGGATTTGGCATCTGGGCCGTGCCAAAAGAGATCGAAAGGTCGTCCACGTAGAGCGTAGCGAGAACATTTTCCAGCAGTAGCGAGGTGATGCCTTGATGCTCAGGGCAAATAGTGTGACTCTGTGGACATTTCCCTGCGGTACACCCTTTTCCTGCTCCTTTGGGCCGGAGAGGGCTCCCCCGAACCAGTATGCGGAATCGTCGATCTCGCAAAAATTTAGATATAAAAATTGGGAGGCGTCCCCTCTCCCCCATCGTGTGGAGAGTCTCCATGATACCGTATCGCCATGCGGTACCATAGGCCTTTTTCAGATCGAAAAAAAATCGTTGCGTAGTGCTGTCTACGAAGGAAAGCCTCACAGATGTAATACTCCAGTCGGAGCAGAGCATGCGACGTGGAGTGGAACTTACGAAAGCCGCACTAGGCAAAAGACAGATGGCCTCTGCTATCTAGAAAAAATGCTAATCTAACATTTACCAATTTCTTGCACATGAAAGAGATTAGAGAGATTGGGCGGAAACCAGTCGGAGTAGAGTGATCTCTCTCAGGTTTGTGAAAGGCACGCACAGTAGAGAATTGCCAGGAATCTGGGAGAAGACCCTCCACCTAGATTCTGTTGAACAAATCTAGCATTAAGGCCATGCCTCGCTCACCCAGGTTTCGAAGCATGGCGTACGGGATATCTTCCGGACCATGGGTGGTGTCCGCGCACGAAGCAAGAGCGGAGCGCAACTCACTCACAGTAAACTTTTATTTGAAGGGTTCTCCACCTGTAGAGGTAAAATCCAGCTGGCGGCCTTTCGTGACATCACTACGTGCACTGAATGCTAGCGGAGCAGAACCGGCTAGAGAATGCGGAAAAAGCGGTTGCTAAGGATTCCGCCATGGACGCGGGGTTCTAGATTGCGGTCTCATTCTCCTGGAGAATACGAGGGGGGTCCTGCAAAAACTTGCCCCGAATCCTTTTGAATCGCTTCCACACATCTGCTAAAGGGGTCTTCCCATTAAGTGAAGACACGTATGCAGGCCAAGAAGAGCGGCGGGCGTGCTACGAAATATACCAGAACCTAGCCCTAGCCCGACGAAATTCGCCGACATCGAAATCGTTCGGGCGGTGCTTATAGCGCATGTAGGCATTACGCTTCTGTTTGAGGGCCGTCTCACACTCGGCCTACCACCATGGGACTGGTCGGCGTGCAAAATGGCCAGAGGTTCTAGGAATAGTAGTCAGGCCCGCGGCGATAAGGTTGCCAGAGAATAACTAAACGGCCTTCTCTACCAGCCAAAACTCCTTGACTGAGAGACAATTCAGTGGGGACCAACTTCAGGGGTGTTTCCTCTTGTGAGTCTAACGACTCGGTGTAGGCGCGTAACCCTTTCGCCTCACGAAGAATGTTCACGCTGGGGAAAGAGGGTGGAGCCCTGGTTTTAGCCAGGGCTGGGTATGAACCCTTTTTGCCGGTGGCTTTATCAGAGGAGCACCCGGGTTGTGTAGAGCCTGCAGAAGGGCTCCGAATGGGCACGTAAACAAGCGTGCTGGTTGGTCTGGATGAACCAGGAGCAGAGGTTGCCTTTGTAACTATTGAGGCATATGACGTCCCAGACAGAGCCGAGCGCGCAAGGACCAAGTCCTTAGCCTCGCCGAATGAGAGTCGATCGTGGGCCTGAACGGCCAGGATTTCTTTCTCAAGGAGATATGCACCATATTGCTTCGAAGAAGCGGGGTGCGGCTTTCCGCAATTGACACACCTGGCCACACACGATTTAGACTTATCGTGAGCGGCCTTGGAGCAATTTACACAGACTTCGGGTGACCCTGGCTTTGCATTTCTAAACGAACGTTCCGTATGGCCAAACTGGTGACAGTAATCGCATCGCCGGGGCAGTGGCAAGAATGCCTTCACGCGGTAGCGGTACCAACCGGTTCGCACCGACTCAGGGAGCTTGTCACAGTCGAACGTGACGAAGAGTGTAGGGGTGGGTCTCGAGGCCCCTCCATGTTTTCTCCTCACATGTTTGACCTTGACCGCCCCATGGTCGGCCAGCTCTGAGGTGATGTCCTCAATGGAGTAGAAAACGAGTTCCCTACTCGTGGGCCTGAACTACTTCTTTCACAAAGTTCATGGTAGAGTGCGGCGTCACACTCACCGGGGTGCCATGAAGTGTCCGAAGAGCACTTATCGTGGCCGCCTCGGTGGGATTCGCCACATTTGCCAGAATGCTCCCGTCCCAGAATCGAGTCACCTTCGGCTCTCTAGCTAATCCTCTTCTCTGATGGATCATGTTGTCCTTGGCCAACATGGTGCCATCAGTAGAGCGAATAATAAGAAAGCGTTTAAAGCCAGCAGGCTCAAAAACGCCAGGTAGCCTCTGAATGAGGGGACCCGATGTTCTCCAGTCTCCGCCCTGTGCACTGTAGGTTCTTAGTCGGGGGCTCCGAACTTGGTGGGGCAGAGGGTCCAGATATGCCAATCTTGGCTTGGTCGCCTACCAAAGTGGCAGCACACCCATCCTTACCCGCAGATGGAGAGGAGCCCCGAGTCTTCTTAGTCTTTTTTTATGTTGATCTTCTTTTTTGGAGAGCAAGACCTCAGCCAGGTCCTTCTCCGAAATGAAGAAGGTCCTGGTAGTCGTAGGGGCACCGGTTGGAGGAGATCCCTTTCCTTCTTTTACTGCCTTGGAAACCCTAGCCGTTTGAGGAGGACCTTGCATAAGGGCGGGATCGGAGGCGGTGCTTGGCGCCGAGCCCGGATGCCCCCCCATGGAAGGTCCTACCGTCTGAGGCTGGGGTTCCTCAACCCCCATGTCTATCACAGGAGAGGCCTCTAGTTAGGCATTTCCTTCCAAGCCATCGCAGGTTCCCTTGGCAGCGTCACCAGTCTTGTGTGGTGATGCACAGGCATTTACCCCGGCAAGGTTTAATATTCTTGCCAGCAGGTCTTTTGAGGAAAGCGACCGAATTGGCCTGGCTTTCCTCTCCCCCCCAAGGGGATTTGCCCTACCGAGCCGCTTCGATGAAGACAGTTTGACTATGGGCTGCCTGCTGGCTTTCTTTGCCCTCTCCTTGGAAAGCAAAGGAAGGACTGCCGCTGGAAGCAGGGAGGTGCCCGAAAGTACTTCCCTAGAAGGCTTAGGAGAGGAGTAAGCCTGAACACCGGGTAAAGAAATATGGAGGGTTCCCTGAGCAAGCACAGGGGTGAGGGACCTCCATATTTTTGTTTGGGTTTGTTTGAGTTTTTCATCTATGGGCTTGGTTACCCTTTTTTTTGACGGGATGCAATCGCGCATCACCTCTCACATTAGGCTGGACTTCAAGAGGTGCTTACAGGACTGGCAGAGCCAGGTGCCGCCATTTGGGACCACCCCTCGCCCATGGTGGCCTGGCAGTCCATCGACATGGATGCTCCACGATAGACACGGCGTCAAACTGATAGAGTGTGAAGAGGAAAGGAAATGGGATGTGAGGAAGGTATGGGTGGGGATGACCAGGTTGTTAAAAACCCATATCCCGAACCAGAGCTTAGGGGTTAGGGCACGTTGTCTTCTTCTCCCCTCAGCCTCCATTCGGGATGGTTGGCTTGAGAAGAAGGTCAACATCTACCCTGTGAAATTAGAGGCTGACCAGAGAAAGTTTTGGGAGAGGTTGTATGAAAAGCGATGAAGTGAGGGAGAAATACAGGCTATCTGAAAGAAAGAAGAGAGGCAAAGCTGGGGCTGGACGGAGCGCTGGATCCCGTCAGCACGGCGGCCATGATGGCAAATCGCCGCGCCCCTTACGGGGTATTTTACAAATAATTTATGTACATACATATATATATACATATATATAAACAAGATGACCAGGACAGAGCCGTGATGCCTCGTTACATTAATTTCAAACGTTTTAGGATTATAACTATTCCCATCATCAGTGATAAAGAAAGCATACAAAATACAAAAAAAATGTATAGATATAAAGTTAACACATGTAATAAAATTGTGAAACATAAATATTAAATTTGAGACTAATTGATTACATTATAAATATAAATAAAATAACAAGCTAAACCAACGAGGGGTTTTCTAAAAAATACGAACGAAAATAATTGACAGTGGATTTTATTCTTGTACTTTCTCTAAAAAAACAATTTGAAATTTAAAAAAGTAGCATTTTTTTTAATGAGTCACTATATTTAATTGGACAGATAATGAGTAATTACTTAGAGTGGGTTGAAGTTTTGTAATATAAATTGACTCTAGCAGGTAAAGGTTCGAGATGTTTCTTACCGTATTAAATATCTTGAACTTCTCGAGTTCACATTGTGACAGATGGTTTCGAATTGGGGATGGGTCAGGTTTTGAGAGGTATAGTCCAGTTCTTTCAGATCTACCCATATGCTGCATAGAGCGGGATTAGAGCGTACGCCTTGTTTCCCCCAATGATGATACAGTGCTACTGCACGTAAAACGAAAAACGTATATAATTTTAGATAAATCACAATAATACGTCAGAAATGATGCTCATTAAACCATAGTAAATAACTAAAGATGATAGACAAGCGATTTTGTAAGGATCGTGCGGCCTGAAATGCGGAGAACGCATCACCGATTTCAGGAGGTTTTCTCTCATAATCGAGAAGGGCAATTAGTCTGCTACAAAGGAGGGTCACGCCTTTGCGTAGCCTGTGCCGTAATATCTACTGATGCACCTTCTACCTCTCCCTCTCCCCGCTCTACCCGTCTCCCTCTCTCCCTCCACCACTTTCTCCCTCTCTTCCCCTCTCGTCCTCCTTTACCTCCTCTCCCTCCCTTCTCCCTTCGTATATAGAGTTAAACCTGCTACTGAGTACTTCCGAGCACGGCTTCCGAAGGCCACGGTCAAGCCTGACGAACCTTGTTGAATTCTTCCACTTAGAGATCAGTGAGCACGATTGTGACAAGGTGGTGGATGTGGTGTACTTAGACTTCCAGAAAGCCTTTGCTAAGGTACCACACCGCCGCCTCCTCCGGAAATTTCGAGCGCTGGGCATAGATGAAAAAGTAGCCGGCTGGATCGAGAACCAGCTAGGTTGCAGAGGGCAACGGGTGGTGGTGAATGGACAGGCTTCTGAGTGGGTTCCCGTTAATAGCGTGGTGCCTTAAGGTTCTGTTCTAGGACCACGATTTTTCATTATCTACGTCAACGACATAGACGGTGACATGGTTGCTAAGATTTCAAAATTTGCCGACGATACCAAACTTGGTGTGAACCTTGCAAAGGATGAAAATACTGCAAGCCTGCAGGAAGATCTTCGGAAGATTGGGAAGTGGTCTGATACGTGGTAAATGCCTTTCAACGTAAAAAAGTCGGCCACCAAAATCCTTAATCACCCTAGACAAGAAAAATAAGAAGAAGATGAAAAAGAAAAATGTAGAGATACAAGAGGAAAGCGGCAAGTCGCTTCTGAGAGGAAAGAATAAGTCGCCTGCAGACAAATGTGCAAGAGTGACCCATATTTGTGATTCTCAAGCACGGGGCCTGCAATCCCTGCTAGCGGCCCGCCTTCGCACTAGTGTGAAGGTAAGCTGCCTGCTAGGATGTGGTAACCACCACATCAGAGTAGAGACTAAGAAATCACTGATTTCTGAGAGCTCAGTCGTTGATCTGATGGTCCGTGGAAACGACCTCTACCTGAGAGGAGGTAGGGTAGGCGCTACAAATAAAATCCTCCACACGGTCATGAGTGCCGTGGACGGCTTTGGGCTGAAAACCCGCAAGCGTGTGTTAGTCGGGATGCTCCCGAGGAGAGGTCAAACACGGACCGTTCATTCGATAAATGTCTCTTTAAACCGGCGCCAAGGCAGATCTGTGTACGGCAGAGGGGGTATCTTTTGTGGTAGAAATGATCTCTACCAAAGGGATGGGGTACATCTTTCCTTTAAGGAGAGGCCTTTTTGTCGAACATGATCCAGGATGTTGTAGAGAGGACCCAAAGAAGTATCCGTCCCAGAATTAGGGCGGACGTACGCCAGTACGCCCGTGTCACTCCAAGAACGACCTTCTCAGAGGTCGCAAAGAGGGGTGCCTGGCCAACAAACAAGCCGGGAAACGGAAAAGCTTAGGGAGTCCTACAGTCGGGGACTCCCTGAAAATTCTTCTGTTTAATACGAGGTCCATCACGAACAAGTTTCCTGAGCTCCGTGGCATCGTAGCGACGGAAGAACCCAAAATGGTAGCTATAACAGAATCGTGGATTGAAACCTCAAACCGAGACTTTGAAGGAGAATTCACGGTTTCTGGCTACCAACTCTTCCACAAAGATAGGCCAGACAGAGAGGGTGGCGGTGTAATGTTGTATGTCAAGGATATAATCAAATCTACGAACTTCAACATTATATCCGATCACGAGCTCATAGGCGTTGACCTAGAGATAAATCCTGTCAGATACAGGACCCAGGTGCTTTACAGACCCGCTTCCCAACCCGTTGACAAGGACAAAAAACTGTACCAGCTGCTGGGTGAGCTTGTTTAAGGCAGAATGTGCATTGTTATGGGCGACTTCAACATACAAGTTGACTGAGAAACCAGAGCAGCCTGTGGTGAGAGCGCACTACTCCTGGAGTTCGCGAACAATGAGTTCCTCACTCAATGGGTCAGAGAACCGACGAGAGGAGACAATATTCTCGACTTGGTCTTCACCTCTGAGGATGAAGTCGTTGAGGATGTCTCTGTAGGCGAAGAGCTCGGTGGCAGTGATCACCAGCTAGTTAGATTTACCGTCAAGATCCTGAAGGTAAGGTCTGTTGCAAGTCAATCAAGGAAATTTGACTTGAGAAGAGCAGACTTTGCAAGCCTTCGTGCTGGGCTGACTACCCTAAGACTAGCGGTATGCGAAGAGGTTGAGGATTTGTGGAAAAATTTTAAAAATAAGTTTATGAGTCTTCAACTAAGATGCATCCCTCTGAAATGCCTCCGTTGGTCTTCTGTTTAACCAAAGTGGTTTAATCGAGAAATCGGCTTACTGGTTAGAAAGAAGAGAACTGTACCGGCAATCGAAGATATCGGGTGATTTTGACGAATAACGGATGCTTGCCAGGAGAGTGAAGTCCAGCATAAGGGCGGCTAAGCGGTCTGAGTCACTCCGAGGGGCGAGACTCTGTAAAGAGAATCCCAAGGAGTTTTTTATATATGTGAACAGCCTTGAACCAATCCGTCGAACGATTGGCCCTTTGAGAAATGAGGAGGGGGCATTAAAGCACTTAGATGCAGAAAATGCTATCCTCCTCAACGACTACTTCTATTCAGTGTTTACTCAAGAGTGTGGTTCCATCCCTCAGCCGACGGATTCCTACTCGAAAGAAAAGCTGGAGAATATGGACTTCACCGAAGGAGAAATCTAAAAGAAGATCAGTGACCTAATGACGAATAAGTCACCTGGCCTGGATGGGTTTCTACCTAAAGTGTTAATAGAAGGGCGCGATCAAGTGTCACAACACCTGAGCGCAATCTTCAACATGTCATTCCGCACCGAATGCGTTCCTAGAGACTGGCGTGAAGCGAAGGGGACTCCTACCTTCAAGAAAGGAGACCGAAGCCTACCGTCAAACTACCGAACTATCAGTCTGACTTCGATAGTCGATAAACTCATGGAAAGCATGATGGTGGACAAAATGACGTCGTATTTAGAGTCAAACCTGCTACTGAGGAGTTTCCTCACGGATTCTTAGGGCAACGGTCATGCCTGACGAACCTTGTGGAATTCTTCCACTTCGTGTTCAGTGAGCACGATCGGGACAAGGGGTTGGATGTAGAGAACTTAGACTTTCAGAAAGCCTCTTATAAGGTACCACACCGCCACCTTCTCCGGAAAGTGCGAGCGCTAAGCATAGACGGAAAAGTAGCCGGCTGGATCGAGAACTGGCTAAGTGGCAGACGGCAACGGGTGGTGGTGAATGAACAGGCTTCTGAGTGGGCGCCCGTTACTACCGGGGTGCCTAAAGGTTCTGTCCTTGGACCACTACTATTTATCATCTATGTCAACGACATGGACGGTGACATAGTTGCCAAGATTTCAAAATTTGCTGAAGATACCAAGCTTGGTATGAACGTTGCAAAGGATGGAAATACTGCCCGCCTGCAGCAAGATCTTGGGAATATTGGGGAGTGGTTGGACACGTGGCAAATGCCTTTTAACGTGGGGAAATGCAAAGTGATTCATATCGGCCACAGAAACCCCTTATCTAAGTATATCCTTAGGGCATCCTTTGGGCCTTTTTTCCCGCCTCAATCCACTGTTTCGAGGACTTGAGGTCCCTAGTGATTGTTACACCCAAGTCCTTCTCAGTGTGTGTGGATTCAATAGCAGTGCCCTTAAGGATATACTGAAATTGGGGGTTTCTGTGGCCGATATGCATCACTGTGCATTTCCCCACGTTAAAAGGCATTTGCTACGTGTCCGACCACTCTCCAATCTTCCCAAGATCTTCCTGCCGGTGGGCAGTATTTCCATCCTTTGCAACGTTTATACCAAGCTTGGTATCGTTGGCAAATTTTGAAATCTTGGCAACTATGTCACCGTCCATGTCGTTGACGTAGATGATGAATAGTAGTGGTCCAAGGACAGAACCTTTAGGCACCCCAGTAGTAACGGGCGCCCACTCAGATGCCTGTCGATTCACCACCACTTGTTGCCGTCTCCTACTTTCCAGTTCTCGATCCAGCCGGCTACTTTTCCGTCTATGTGCCCAGCGCTCGAACTTTCCGGAGAAGGCGGCAGGGTGGTACCTTATCGTAGGCTTTTTGAAAGTCTAAATAGACCACATCCACCGCCTCTTCCCGATCGTGCTCACTGAAGATGATCGGAAAGCCGTGTTTTGAACTCCCCAGTAGCCGCTTTGACTCTAAATGAGACGTCATTTTGTCCAACATGATGCTTTCCATGAGTTTATCGACTATCGAAGTCAGACTGATAGGTCGGAAGTTCAACGGGTAGCTACGGTCTCCTTTCTTGAAGATAGGAGTCACCTCCGCTTCACGCCAGTCTCTAGGAACGCATTCGGTGCGGATTGACATGTTGAAGATTGCACTCAGGTGTCGTGACACTTGATCGCGCACTTTCTTTAACACTTTAGGTAGAAACCCTTCTAGGCCAGGTTACTTATTCGTCATTAGTTCACTGATCTTCTTTTTTATTTCCCCTTTGCTGAAGTCGAAAACAATTGATCAGCCATGTGCCTACTCGATTGCTAGTCCAAAGGGACCCTCTTTGAATGGACCGTAATGTCTCCTAGGTTACTCTCTTTCCTTGTAACTCCTTGTAACACACACTCTCTCTCTCTCTCTCAAACACTCTCTCTCTATCTAACACTCTTTTTCTCTCTAACACACTCTCTCTCTCTAACACTCTATCTCTCTCTAACATTCTCTCTCTCTAACACACTCTTTCTCTCTAACAGACTCTCTCTCTCTAGCACTCTCTCTCTCTAACACTCTTTCTCTCTCTAACTCTCTTTCTCTAACACTCTTTTTCTCTTTCTCTCTAACACACTATCTCTCTCTCTAACTCTCTCTCTAACACTCTCTCTCTAACACTCTCTCTCTCTAGCACTCTCTAACACTCTCTAACACTCTTTCTCTCTCTCTAACACACTCTCTCTCTAGCACTCTCTCTCTCTAAAACTCTCTAACACTCTCTCTCTAACACTCTCTCTCCAACACACTCTCTCTCTAACACACTCTCTCTCTAACACACTCTCTCTCTAACGCTCTCTCTCTCTCTTAAACTTTCTCTCTTTAAGCACTCTCTCTCTAACACTATCTCTCTCTAACACTCTCTCTCTAACACTCTCTCGCACTCTCTAACACTCATTAACACTCTCTCGCACTCTTTAACACTCTCTCTCTCTGACACTTTCTTTCTCTCTAACACTCTCTCTCTCTCTGAAGTATAACTTAAGGGAATATGGGACTTTCGGGAAATTTCCTCAAGCCACATCAGTTAACGAAATTTTTCAAAAGTTGAAACCTGCTAGCCCTGAGCCAAGCATTGAGTAGCCTTTCATTCTCCTTCGCAAACTCCAGATACGTCTGCTTCTACTCCTTCTGAAGGCTTCGAAACTTTTGTCTATAGGCTCCGGTACTTGATCATAGGCTTCTAAGATGGCTTGCTTTACGCCGAGAAGTCTCAGATTTCGTAGCCTTCAGTCTTTGCCCTTGGGGTAAACGGCAACGACCTTTACCTCAGAGGAGGTAGGGTAGGCCATACAGGCGAAAATTATGAAGACAGTTTTTTGCGCTGTCGACGACTGTGGATTGAAAACCCGCAGACGCGTTGTGGTGGGAATGCTCCCGAGGTGGGGTCCAAGCCGGACTGCCCACTTGAGGAACATGTCGCTAAGCCGGTGCCTGCCTTGCAGACCTCTGAAGGGCGAAGGGTGTCTGTTTTGTTGACCCGTACACCGTATTCTATGGTAGAAAAGACCTCTCTCAAAGGGATAGGGTGCACCTCTCCTTTAAGGGCAAGGCTTTTCTAGCCAACCTCATCTAGGATGTCGTGGAGCGCACCCAAAGGAGTGTCCGGCCAAATGGGAAGGTGGACGTACGCCAGTACGCCCGAGTCACTCCCCAGACAACCTTCTCGGAGGTTATTAAAAATAGTGCCACCGCGACAACCGAGAAGACGGGAAACGGAAGAGTATAGGGGGTCCTACAGTCAAGGACTCCCTAAAAGTTCTTCTGTTCAATGCGAGGTCAATCAAGAACAAGTTTCCTGAGTTCCGTAGCCTCGTAGCGACAGAAGAACCCGAAATGGTAGCCATAACAGAATCGTGGATAAAAACCTCAAACAGAGAATTTGAAGGCAAATTCAAGGTTCCTGGCTACCAAGTCTTCCACAAAGATAGGCCAGACAAAGAGGGGGGTGATGTAATGTTTTATGTCAAGGATACAATCGAATCTACAAACTCCAACATTATATCCGCCTACGAGCTCCTAGGAGTTGGCAAAGAGATAGGTCCTGTCAGATACAAGACTTTGCTGCTATACAGACCCCCTTCCCAACCCGTTGAGAGGGACAGGCAACTGTACCAGATGCTGGATGAGCTTGTTCAATGCAGAGTTTGCATCGTTATTGGCGTCTTCAACAAGTTGACTGGGATACCAGAGCAGCCTATGGCGAGAGCGCGCTACTCCTGGAGTTCGCCAACAACGAATTTCTCACTCAATGGTTTAGAGAACCGACGAGAGGAGACAATATCCCTGACTTGGACTTCACCTCTGAGGATGATATCGTTGAGGATCTCTCTGTAGGCGAAGAGCTTGGTGGCAGTGATCACCAGCTAGTTAGAATTGGTGTGAAGATCCTGAAGGTAAGGTCTGTTGTCAGTCAATCAAGGAAACTTGACTTGAGAAGAGCAGACTTTGCAAGCCTTCGTGCAGGGTTGACTGATGTAAGGCTAGCGGTATGCGAAGATGTTGAGGGTTCGTGGAAAAATTTCAAAAATAAGTTTATGAGTATTCAATCAACTTGCACCCATCTTGAAATGCCTTTGTCGGTCTTCTGTTCAACCCAAGTTGTTTAATCAAGAAATCGGCCAACTGCTTAGGGAGAAGAGAAATGCGTACCGGCAATCGAAGATCTCGGGTGCCTTTAACGAGTACCGGAGGCTAGCCAGGAGAATGAATTCCAGCATACGGGCTGCTAAGCGTCCTGTGGGACTCCGAGTGGCGAGACTCTGCAAGGTGAATCCCAAGGAGTTCTTCGGCTATTTAAATAGCCGTAAACCAATCCATCGTAGGATTGGGCTTTTAGTGGACGAGGAGGGTGTATTAATTCAGTCAGATGCAGAAAATCCTAATCTGCTCAATGGCTACTCCTCTTCAGTGTTTACTGAAGAGTGTGGTACCATGCCCCAGCCAATGAGTAGCACATTAATTGAAAAGTTACACAAAATCTAGAGCAAATTAATTCCAGTAGGAGCGCATTAAGTCGTTGGAGGGGAACTGCCTAAAATGGGGAACTTTAAACTTAAATAAGTATCGGTAGCAAGTTAGTTGGTCGTGTGGGAGGAGCTAGTTGGTTGTACTATGGGCAATTATTAAATGAGTTGAAGATTGTTGCTCCGATATTACACAAATATACATTAGAAATATATTACAAATAAATATATTAACCATTACAAATATTAACAAGATTACATAAATTTACATAACTATTAGTATAAATAACAATGGGTACAATTGAGCTTTAGTCCTTTTGAAAATTCAACCTGACTCCTTGTCGTAGAATTGGCTCCCGACGATATACTATATATCTTTTCTTTGTGGGGATTATTATATATTTGAGTGAAGGGTTTAATCAGATGGCCGAGAATGACTCTACGTTAATAAATAGGCCTGGAGAGGGCTTCTTTATCTTCAATATACTTAAGAAGTGGAACGGAGCCCAAGGATAAATAATATTGCAAGCATTAATAAAATAGAAGTTTATTAATTAATCTAACAAAACAGCACATGGAAAATATTTACATGACCGGGGATTAAAATGGGAGATTCACATGAAATATTTTGGTCATGGGATAAATTTGACTAAACGGAGGATTAAGATTAGGAGAGAATTAAAATGACAAAACAAACAAGAAGGGAAAGGGGCCACTAGATCCGTATTAAAGCACGAAGTTACGCAGGCACAAAATTAAATAGTTAAATGCAATTCGTAGCTTAGGTATTTATAAGGTCGTCGTGCAAAGGAAGGCGATTTGAAGAAATGGCTTCGGTCCGACGGGCGATCTCTTCCCAGAAGGAGGGGTTTTTAGGGGGTTGTCCTCAATTAAGTTGCATCCCTCTGAAATGCCTCCGTCTGTCTTCTGTTTGACCAAAGTGGTTTAATCGAGAAATCGGCCAACTGCTTAGGGAGAAAAGAAATGCGATCCAAGATCTCGGGTGACTTAGGTAGGACTGACTTCGAGAAATGAGAGCGAAGTGGAGCTCGGAAGTTCGTGCGATCCTTGAGGCAGGATATCGAAGATGTTCTGGATGAACAATTAAGGTTATTGGTTGTTCCCTAATCGTTCTCCTAAAGAACGTTAAAAGGGTGAATATAATTACCACTGACGTGATATCAGGGAAACGAGAACCGTTCCTTGTCGAACGGGCTCAAAGAACAATGACTGTTCTAAAGTTGTTCTCTTCTGAACACTTGTAAATTATCACTGACGTGATATCAAGGGAGCGAGAACCATTTCTTGTCGAACGGGCTGAAGAACAATGACTGTTCTAAAGTTGTTCTCTTTATGAACAACAGGAGGGGGGGGCGAGAACTGTTTCTTGTCGAACGGGCTCGAAGAACAATGACTGTTCTAAAGATGTTCTCTTTATGAACAACAGGAGGGGGAGCGAGAACCGTTTCTTGTCGAACGAGCTTGAAGAACAATGACTGTTCTAAAGTTGTTCTCTTTCTGAAAAACAGGGGGGTCCTGTTGATTTAGCATCTCGAGGGGCACGAACCTTGGCACTCATGGATATTGTCCTCTTCTGGGCAATAAAGGGGTTTTCGAGGTAGAGAGTTCCTAGGTGCACAGGGACGCCTGGATCGGCGTGATGCCTGACGAAGGTAATCTCGATCTGATTCAAACGCGAAATTCTATCGCATAAATAGCTGAAGCCAGCCCTTTGGTGTAGGGGACAATGGGGGACTTCCATGGAATGTCCCGGTAGCGGCTGGAAAAATCTTATCTTTCCATGAGCCTAATTAAATCTGGCCAGATCGATGCCTGGAGGCAAACGGGAGATTGAATCTCCTTGATTAAACTTGAAGCCGGGGAAGGTTATACTCGTGGATGTTAGGCGATAAGGACGCCACGCTACTCTCTTCTCGAAGGATGCACATGAGTATCGATATGTGATAGAGGCGAGACGTGGCAGCCTCAGGCTATTCTATCACACTCCTCTTGAAAAAAGGTGAGACCTGGACCTGGCGCTTCGCCGCAAGTAAAAATACCAATAATAAAGAAGATAATTAGGCCGAAATTTGCCCACATTTTGCCGGGCATATTGTTTCTAAGTCAGTGATTCATCTGAATATAAACATTAATAAATTTTGGTTTGGTTTCCATTATTATGAGCTTTTTGACATGTTACGTCGATTAGGTTAGGATGTTAGGCTTTTAAGTGAAAATAATTATTAAAATTTAAATGGCTTTTTTTTTAATCACGCTGCAAGTTGGCAAAATTTAGTTTCAAAATTGGTAATATACGAATAAGCGAGCGTATGCTAGGACCCTTATTGCCATTTCATGAACCAGATGCAAGCTAATTTGTCTTTCAATTTTGACGTTTGTTATACCAAAAGCTTAACGTCATTAGTTTATCTTCTGTATGCCATTATAGATGTAAGGAATTGAGTAGTTATGAAACAGGATAATAACGCTGCTCCATTTTTAATTCCTTCATTAATTCTGAAAATGATTGTCCTTTTAATTAATTCATTTGTTTATCTCTCATATTAATTGATTAATCCTTAAATTTAATTTGAATTAATAAATAAATTTACTTGATGACATAGCGATTTTCTACTTTTCCTACTAATTAGAGAGCTAAATATATCTTTATTCTTAATATTTTTCACTCCTTAAAATTTAAAACTATAAACAAATCTTTGATCATGAAATTTGAATGCAAATGTGATTTCAGAGATTTCATTAATATGCTTTTCCTTCTCTGAAGTATTTTTAGAGGGCCACAAAAATTATATAATTACAATGTTTTCTTTACGGTGTTTTAGGTTTAATGGATATTTGTTTCATTTAGAAACCATTACAAGATCATTTTAGAGAACGAAATTATGCACCAAGGCACAAATAGCTCTCCCACATCGTCTAGATGAAAAAGCCCGAACGAAAATTCACAAATCGTATAGCAAACTCGTTAGTGGTGAATGAGGACAGACCTAAAGAAGAAGTGCAGTTGCGTGATAAAAAATGGAGAGGAAGATATTAGAGGGATCTATATGGTAATCTCTCCAACAAAAAGCCATTGGAAACGGATTCGATTGCATAAATAAAGAAAATTGAAGTAAAATTAAAACTCTTATTTTAAAAAAAAATGCTCCATAAAATGTTCCAACCAAGGAAAACCTGAAATTATTAATAAGAGCAGAACCCATTTTAAATAAAAGACTTTAGATGAGATCAAGATTATTGGTGAATAGACCTGAGATGACACGATAAACAATGTAACTGTTATGGAAAATGGGACCGAAACTTCCTCGAAAGTTCAAGAAATACACTGCAATTTCAATTATGGTAATGAAATAATCCAAATGCCCTCCCACCTCCACGAGACGAAAAACGGTCTTGGAAATATTCCTGAATATGAATAGCGTTTGTTGATGCTCAAATTGAGAGGAGCCAATTAGCTCAAATTGAAAATCAAGAACTCTTTGCATGTGACTCTCATTATTATTTTCTCTTCCTATAATTTAGAATAATTTAAAATGACCTGAAAACATCAGTGTGTTATTTTTACATCATAATTATCGAAACAAAGCCAAACTTTGACCTTGTTATAAGTTAAGTAAGATTACAATTAAAAGCTTAAAATTGCTTAACTTCCTCAGTCGATATGGATTTGCATTAACTTGAAAAAGTTTCTCTCGAATTGGACAGAAAAACTTACTTTCATGGAAATTCAAATCATGAGGGAAATTCGTTAAGTTAAAACAAAGGTAAATCTTATGTTTCTCCAAAGTTTACTAGAACCATCATCATTAAACCTAATTTCTAGAATAGGGAATAAATATGTGCAAACACCAAGGAGCCAGAAGGTAAAACAAGAGATCATTCTGCCCGAATTAGATGCAAACCAAATGATATAATTGAGTTAAGATGCTTTGCCTAATGCCAACCAGTAAGGAATGCTAATTGCAATTTTTGTCGTAGTTAAAAGCTGTTCCTGGCATTCTCGCAATCAACTTCCCAAACGTTCAAAATTACAAACACCATTTTAAAGGAATTCTTTAGGGGGAAAATAGTAGACAGACAAATAACCCTAAGTTTTCATGCCCTCATAGGGCAAAAGAAGCGTCCCGAGATTAAACGATTCAAGAAGAATGGGGCACCGGATCCCCGGGCATCAAACCTATGACTGAAAAAAAAGAAGAATATTTTTCCTATTCAAAATTTAGAGCGAAATCAACGAGGGCATTGCCCGAAGTAAGATGCAAGGATTAGATGCCGAAAGTCAACACGGTTCCAGGTGTTATACCCGCATGATCACGCAGTCTTTCAGATGTCAGCTACATTATAGTTTTCATGCTATATCTGCCCTCCCGCCATCATCCTTGTGGGGGCGAGAGAAAATGGACAAAATATCCGTGCCTAGCTGATTCTCATTTGTGGGAGGGGGGAGCGGGGTGGGTTGTGGGGAGATTCACGAAGGGAAATCCTTACGCGATCCAAAACAAAAGTCCCAATTCGAGGTCTCTCACTCACGTTTGTCTATCACTCTATTCCTGATTTCTCTCAATAGTCTCATCTTTGTGCTATTTGGATTGAGCGCCTCCCACATAACTTCTCCTCCCTTAACCTCACCTTTTTCTTTAGACCTCTTCAAGAGCTTCGGGCGTAAATTCCTCGGCTGGTTTTCACTTTTCAATCTTTAATAACATTTTGTAACACGTTTTTGTTACAGAGCTGAAATTAGGTGATTCTAGATGATTTTTAGGCACTGATTACCAATTTGTCTTTAGAATTTGATATCACGTCTAGTTTTTGTGTAATCTAAACTTTCTCTTTCAAGCCATTTCACACTTTTGCTCAATATTGTACCAATATGCAATTTTAATATATTCAAGATATATAATTAATATTTATATATAAATATAATAATATATGTATATTGATAAATAATATATATTTAATAAATATTACATATTTAATATATATATATAAAGTAGACTATATTTAAGCTCAAATATCATTGAATTCTAATTACTATTTTTTTTCAGATTTTCAGATTAATACATACTTATTTGTTATAACTTTTCTGCTGATGATGACTGGTAAGTGGTAAATAAGATAACACGTTTATCAAAATTTACTCTGATAAGAATTTTAGGATAAGGATCTCACATTGTGTATCGTTTGCTTGCTCAAGTTAGTATTTGAAATCTTCTCATGGCTTCCAGTTCTAGACGCGGATGTGTAAACAGACCCAACATATTTTGTTATGTTTCGGGTAATTCACACTAGTGGCTAAGCGGAGAATAATAGAAACAGCCATAAAGATGTTTTGTAATTTTTGGAGCCTATCTGGCGACTGTCCACTTTGGCATAAGTCGCCGTGCATTAACGATGGAGCAAGCACACAGATAATATTTTGGATGCAAAATAGGGGACCAGGATATTGATTAGGCCCCTAATATTTTCTGCAGGCAGTGTTCACAATGTTAACAGCTTGGCTAAATGGGGAGAGGAAGGCAATGCCATTTGATGTTCCAATGATATGGTGTGAGCTCTCAAATCACTTTGATGATTGTTATTTCTGCCTAACAAATGTGGCTGGATTTTCAAAGAAAAACAAATCTAAAATTGTTTATCCAAATTTCTCATCACTTTTTCTTAGGTTACAGTTGGGATACACAAAGTACATGTGCTTTTTATGTCTATGGGATAGCAGAGATGATAAAAATCATATAAAAAGTAAGAATGACCAGCCAGAGAAGAAACAATGTTGAGAAACATAATGTTAAGCATGATCCTCTAGTAGGTAAAAAAAGCTTATCATCCACCTCTTCGTATTAAATTGGGGTTAATTAGTCTTCCAATCTTTGAAAAAAAAATTAAAATGGATCCTTAACTGGTGCAAAAATAGAAGCTAGAGTTTTCACTGGACCACAAATTCGCAGAGTTATTTCTGATGATTCCTTCACTTTTTGTCTCAATGAAAAAGAACACAAAGCATGGACATCCTTTTTGCAAATCACTGATAACTTTCTCGGCAATTTTAAATCTCCAAATTACCGATAAATAATAAACAATACGTTGGAAGCCTATGAAAAGATGGGATGTAGAATGTCACTTAAAATTCATTTTCTGCATTCTCATCTCGATTTTTTCCCTGAAAATCTGGGACGTTTTCATCAACAAATTTGGTTATGGAGACGAGGTACCAAGGAAAATTTACTCCAAATATGATGGGCAATTATTGCTGGTCTTTAAAAAAACAAACTTTCATGTCCCATAAAAAAAAACGAGAAGGCTACACCAAAGTTTCTTCAAACTTTAAGTTCATAACAAACTTAATCAATAAAATAAAATCTTGATAACTTGGGAGGTAGGGGAGGGCCTTACTTCGCCAGTGATGTACACTGTCTCTCCTAAGACAGAATAAAGAAGGAAGGTCCCCATTTTCAAAATATGTTTGCTTAAAAAATGAAAAATTACAAAATAATAAGATTTTTTTATTTATTAATCGCAACAAATAGCGAAAGAGGGGTGGGATTACACATAATCTAGACATGATAGAGAATTTTGGTTTTAAAATCAAATTCGGATTCAGTGCCCTCGATCTAATTATAAACATTTATTCGCATGATTAACAAACAAAAGGTTAAAATTTGTTGCATATTTTAATCAAATCATTCCACCAAGAAAGGGTGTGCATGATGTAGCTAGGAAAATAAGTCTTCTACAACTGAGTAGCTTCCCCCTCCCTGCCCCCTGCCCAACCACAGTGGCACAAGAGAAAGTGGTTCTTTCTCTTGGATCATCCTTTGCACCTCTTTTAAATCTTAAAATATTATTTTTGTGCGTGGTTACACCCAGAAATGTTTGAAAGAGGGCGTTAAACCTCATTAAAAGATAATCCATCACATTCTGAAGGTACCCTTACGAAGATGGAAGAGGAAGTCTAGGAAATGAAGATTGAGGGGGAAGTTAAGGAAAGAGAGGATACGTAAAGAGTGGAAAAGAATGGGGAAGTGACAGAGCAAAAACAAGTGAGGTAATCTTTTGAAGGACAATAGAGGATGACGTAAAGAGCAAATGTGAAGGGACACGAATAACTAAATAGAGTAAAAATATTGAGAAGAGGAAAATATCGATGCTCACACATACTAGCGACTAAACTATTGAAAGGCGAAAGATTCTCAACGATCTTTTAAATTTAGTGAAATCCTTAAATCGCGCTTCACTGAGGGTGATTTTTGACCCTCAGAATCGTACCTTCATCATCTAACATACAAAATTCAAATAAAATTTATTAACTATGATTTGTGGTTGCATTTTCCATTTCTCTCTCTTCTCTAAAAGAGAGACATAAGGAGAGATATTTCCTTTTATGTATTTTAGAAAAAAACGAAAAAAAAGAGGACACTAGGCCAGGAAGTTTTGGAAAATACACAAGTAAATAAAGAGATGCTGTTTCATTACTTTTCATTTCTGTTCAATTGTATTTTCCATTTACGTCTGTTCGAGTTCTTTGGTGATGAATGGAGAGGTCAGCAAATTTTAATCCTGAAAGAAATCAATTCACGAAATTCCTGCCGATTAGTTAATTTCACCAAAACATACACTCTCTTACTAAATGGATTTGGGCCTACATACTTCACAGTCGAACACACCGACACATCTTAACAGTTAAAGCAGTCTAAAGTTTCTTAAAATACTAGAGATATAGATCTAAAGCTAGTCATTATAGCTTACGTAGCTGTGTCAATAGGTTTAAAAGCCAAGGTCCATTATTCAATAACACTCAACGTGGATTAAGATCCAATTGAATGGAACTATCATTATTCAGGTTAAGCGAAATTAAGCCATCCGTTAGTTGCCGAATGGGAAGTCAAATCGATTAGAGTTGCGGCGACCTTCGAGGCGGATTGTACCTCCAGCGGAGATCTCCCGTTTAGCAATTGGGCACTACTAAGATATGTTGAGGAAAGTGCACGAAATGGGTAATGGAATTAGATAATGTCCTTAGGCCTTTCCCTATCAACCGTACCTAGCGCCTACTTAATTAATTTTGCTTCTGTTTTTTCTTTGACAGGATTTCACTTCTCATAATTTTCCATTACCTTATGAAGATTTCTTTGAAAAGTTTCAAGTAAAGATTTTATATTTTTTTCTCGATATATGTTAAAGAAATTGATACAGAGCCTATAACTTTGCATTTACTTAAATCGAAAGGGATCATTTTTCCCGTATTAAATTGCTTTTAAGATGTCATTTATAGTAGGTGCTAAAGTTTAAGCAAAGAAATTAATTTCTGATCTTAGAAATAGATCAAACGAAGAAAGTCTGTGGCAACTCAATTTGCTTTCAATGAAAGATCCGCGTCTGGGCGACCAAAGTGTTAGAGTATTTAAAATACTAATCGGGTTTACTTATATAAATTATGACTCAATAATTGAGCTAGATAACCGAGGAGAAACTAGAAATATCAGTTTCATATAATTAAATAATACATATAAGACTTGAAGAATGCCGATTCATTCCAGGAATAGTATTTAATGCCTTCACTTTGTGCACTTTCAACTCTTTTAAGAGTGACTCAAAAAACTTTATTTTCTAGGAAATGACCTCCTGCATAATTTGATAGGATATTGCAGGAGAATTTCCTCAATATTCTAAAATGTATTTTTATTTTAAATTCAAATTAAACTAGACATCTGTATTTATCATGACCTTATTGACATCCGAAAAATTTAAAATTTTTCCTCAATTCTTACTGAATTGCGTTTCAATAAAATCGATACAAAGTTCAAACTGGGTCAATGGGGCAATAACTTGACAGTTTACTCAAGTTCCTTTCATAAATCCAGCTAAAATCGAAAAATTGTACGCCATACAGGAGGCACTCTACGCCGGCAGAAGCATGAAGGAGATTGTGAATTTGCTTAACTACCTGATGAACATAAGTACAAAGAGATGAAGCGTCAGGTTCTAACGCACTTAATTAAACAAAAAAGGAATGCAAAGGCAAAAGCACTCATTACCAAAGTCATACACGATGATGCTGGCTTCGCTTGTTTCTTCTGCGCCGAAAGTTTTTTGAGCAGAAGAAGAAGGTGATTGGTGAGAATCCTTTTAATGGTTTGAACATAGTCGAGGGATTGATTTACAAAAGTATCAAGAAAAAAGACTTCGCCTACAAGTGATTGATTGACAGAAGTATAAATAAAAAGGAGCGTGCCTTCGTATAACCCAAACTATATAGTTTTTAGTATCAGGGCTTAGGGTAAATTTAAATATTGCTGTAACGATCATTCTAATATCAAATAATTAAATCAGCGAAACCAAGAGTGGAACTAATCTTAAAACTAATATAAACAACTGCTTTTACCTCTAATGACAGATTTTTAAACACTCTATATCTCAAGTGATACATGTTAAGGATAAAATAAAACTTCAAAAGTGTAATACCTAGTAACAATATAGTTAAATTAAGACATCTAAAAGAGAGATGGCAAAAATTTAACTGCTAACATACAACGTATGAGATACGGGAAAGTCCATTCAATAAACCCTACAACCAAATCCTATGCAGGAAAAGACTAATGGTTTTTCGCTTGCAAATGACATCTCGCCCAAAGATTAATTCTAATACTCCTAAAAAGATTATAACATTTGCCATAACAAAAAAAAACTTGAATTTATTATAGAAATATATGTAATATATATATATATATATATATATTGCTTTGTCGTACAAACCATTTATCCTTCTATCCTATTCATCCAAATATACAACCAAGAGAAAGTTACATCATGAAATATAAAATAATATATAAGTAATGATTTTTTTTTATTAACTGCTAAAATAATAAGAGTTTTCTAATTATTAAAACCTAATTTTGCTTCTTAAAATACCTCCTTTCCATAATAATCGCCGGCATTTCAAAACTTTTTTCAAAGGTTTTCCAACTGATTTAAAACTATTTTTGCGTGCTGAATTTAAGAATATAATTTGTTTTCTTCGGTCAGGTCTGCTATATAACAAACGTATTTTCGAAAAGGCACTATCATCCAACTGTTCATTACCTCTCTTTTGTCATATCTAGTGAAGAGTAACCATACATAACCTTTGTATTCATCTGAGCAGGTTTAGATGTACATGACAATGGATCGAACGTGTAAGAATCATCCGAATAAGTTTTGTTACATCGTCGGACATGTTGCTCTTCTAGACTGTCATTCAAAAATCACGGATTTTGTGAAAAGTTATATAATGCTTAATTTGGGGTAAAACTAGGGGCCTAGAATAAGCTATTTGCTCCCCAAATTCGCTGTAAAAAAATGCATGGAAAATTAAGGGATTAGAGTAATAAAAAAAGGAAGAGTTTGCCATTCGGTATCCCAATCGTGTGGAGTAACAACAAGGAGTAACAACAAGGAAAGAAGGTACCCTAGGAGAGCTTACGGTCCATTCAAAGATGGTACCTTTGGATTAGCAATCGAGCGGGCACAAGGCTGCTCAATTGTTTTGCGTCCCTAAACGGCCACTTTTCAAGACCTTGTCTAGTTTTGACTTGAACTGGTCAACACATTCACTGTTGACAACTTCCACTGAAAGTGCATTTCACATACCGCAGATACTGTAAGTGAAAAAATTTCCATACAGATTGCGGTTGTAACGCTTCAGTTCAAGTTTGAAGCCGTGATTGCGCGTTCTGTTCTCACTCAGTGTGGAAAGATCCCGGTAGTCAACATTGTCGAACCCTCGAAGTATTTTAAAAACTTCGATGAGCTGACCACGCAGTCTACGGGTTTCCAACGAGAACAGATCTAATTCCCTTAGTCTATCCTCATAACTTTTATGTCGGATAGAGGGAATCATTTTGGTTGCCCTGGCTTGTACGAGTTCCAATCTCGCGATGTCCTTTCGCAATGAAGGACTCCAAAATTGTACGGCATACTTCAGGTGCGGTCAACAAGTGAGTTGTACAAACACAGTACAATCTCCTGGTTCCGATAACCAAACTGGCGCTTAATATAGCCTAGCATCCTTTGGGCCTTTTTCTCCGCCTCAATGCACTGTTTCGAGAACTTGAGGTCACTAGTGATTGTTACACCCAAGTCCTTCTCAGTGTCGGTGGATTCAATATCACGTCACCGACTGCTCCTTCTGAATGACAAAGTTCAAAGGCCACAATCACTAGAACAAGCACCATGTTCAACATTATGGGCTCTAGCTCTGATTCCAAGGTTAGTATTACTACCGATACAGCTGACTTTGATGCATACAAGCCAGAATAGAGAGAACAGCTGGTGTCACTTCCTCAAGCCGAACTCAACGACATGATACAAGATCTACACATTTCAGGTAATTGTACTTAGATATTGGGTTCATGTTCTCAAGAGAAATGTAGCCTGGCACCAGGGAAACCATTCTATTGTTATTGGAACACGAAAAAATATTCAGGAAACTTTTCACGTTTGATGAAGCCTCTTTACTAGTCACCATTAAAACATTGCAGACCTACTTAACTTAAACGACCTGAATAATGATGCTATCGAATTAAGACCTTTCATTTTCTTATCTAACAGAAATTTCAAGGCAATTCTTCTTAATGACGGCAATAGGTTATCATCAAACCCTTTTAGACAATCATCTGCATTGAAAGAATCCGCAACTGCTTCGACCTTCTTTTCTCTGCTCTCAACTACCAAGAACACAAATTTCTGAACTTTGGAGATCTTAAAACTGTTGGATTCATCCTAGGAATTTAAGGTAGAAAACCAGAGTATCCATGCTCTATGTGCTTTTGAAACAGTCTAGTTGACAACCAGTATTATTTCAGACAAGACTGGCGGTCCTGACAAGGATTAAAACTCTGTTCACTCAACGTTCTGTCTCACCCTCTGGTTAAACCAAACAAGATATTGCTTCCACCCCTGCACATCAAACTCGGTTTGATATAAAACTTTTTAAAAGCAATAGACATGTAGGTTGGGGTGGGTAAACTCGAAACTGGTTACCGAGCGCTATGGTACTTTTTTCACATAAATAGGGTATTTCTGACGTTCTAAATGCGTTGGTACAATTCAATGTTGATATTGGCCATTTCCGTTGTCATGAGGTCATTTATTTTGTTTTGACAGACCTATTGCCTGGTTGCAGTTTATTCACGTGACCTGTGACCTGGAGGAGGGTTGTAAGTCTTATTTGACTGAGAAACACCCCCTTGGTCAGGCATCACGTGTCATTTATATTTCACTCACTTTCTTTCTTTAATTTTAGTTCTATAATTTTACATAATAAATTTCGAATAATTTGCCTTCTATAATGAGTGACAGTAGTTCTGATAATAGAAAAAGAAGAAGGATACATGTCAGGGAATGTAACCCAGCAGCTGGGCTCAATGAAAGCAGTTGATTTGCATTTTCAGATCTGGATGTTTTGGACCCCAATCCAGATGATATATCAGATTCAATTTCACCATATGATGAAGATGAAGCGAAGATTCATAATAATGTTACTAAATTAATTTCTCAGATGGCCAATGAAGAGGAAGAAACTAAAAATGAAAGTCAAGAAAGGAATGTTGAAGCAGGAGATCCCATTGAATGGGAAACATTACGAGGAAGACATAAATCTTTTTCATTTACCGGTAAATCTGGAATACAGTTTGATATATTGCCAGATTACAGTCCATATATCCCCTTTAAAGCCCTTATGGATGATGAAATTATAGACGAATTTGTTAAGCAAAAAAATTTGTATAACACCCAAGCTCTTGCCAACATGAAAATAAGGACCCATTTAAGGTTCCATAAATGGACTCCAACTTCCGGCAATTAAATGAGAATTTTCTTTGTTTAGCTATGTAGATGGGCCTTGCAAGGTTATGGAGTATTTTAGATTATTGGAGTAAGAGTTATTCATAAAGGAATAACAGTGCACCTAAGACCATGAGCAGGAATCTTGTTAAAATTCGTTCCCTTTGCCGATAATACCCAAAGAATAGAAAGCGAGTTATTGGCAAAAATTCAACCTCTACTGGATATGATACTAAATAAATTCTAGGCCACAATTTTCCCCGGACATGATATTGTCATTGAAGAAAGCTTCATTTCCTGAAAGAGAAAAGTAGAGTTCCGTCAGGATTTGTCAGACAAAGCCCATAAATATGGCATCAAATTATTCAAACTATGCTCGTCAAATGATATACCTATTATGTTAAAATATAATCAGGAAAAGCTGCCAGGGAAAGCTGCAAGTAGCATTCGAGAATTTGAATTGCTAACAATGTTTGCGAACAACTGCTATTTGGTTTGAAGAATAAAGCGTGTACGTTGCATGTGAACAACTTTTATACTAGCTACGATCTGGCGAAATGGTTCCTGGCACAGAACACTCACCTGGTGTGTACAGTACGTCCAAATTAAAAGGAGATGCCAAAGGAAGTGACGAAGGCAAATCTAAAGAAGGACCAGATGATAGCCCGGGTGGATGCTAATAGAATTGTGGTCTTGAAAGGGAAGGATACTAGAGATTAGTGATGCACCGATAGCAAATTTTAGTAGATGCCGATAAGTAACAAATAGGCTGATGCCGATGCCGATAGCAATGGTAATTAAATTTCTTCTTTATAAAGGAATAGTGTGCAACCCTGAATTGGGATGAAAAGGTCATTTGGTAGAATAAAAAATGATAAATCAAATGTTTATTAGTGTATTTAACATTTTACAAAGTATAGTACTTTTTACCTTAAATATAGACATACTTTTTATAATGGCCTCCTCATCACCACTCATAGCATCCAATCCTCCTATATTGTATTTTTTTAAAATTATTTATTTTTTAACATAAAATATATAAGGTTAATTATTCAGATCTATAGCCATTACAAAGGTTTAAGTAAAAAATAAATCCAGATCAATAACTAAACTTGGAAACAAAATAGCTCTTTGAATATTTATTTAACTATATAGAATAAAACTTAACCTTATTTATAACTAAATCATATTCTTAACTAAACTTTAAAAGTTTTAGACAATTAAATTTAAAACAAACTTGCATTTACTTTTTGCCAAAAAGGAAAAAGTTTACTTTGGCATGCTTTTGGAGAAAGTGCAAGGAGCATGGTCATAATCCTATGTCCTTAACCCTCAAACATCTGAAAGTAGACGTTTATAACCTAAACATAGACCTAAAAATTTAAAATCTAGTAATTTTAGATTATGGAACAAAAACATCACCATTCCACCAGTTGATGAACTTAGTGTGTTTCTTCTTGGAGAGTAAAGCGGACGACCTCAGCTAAATAAACCTCACTTTGAACAGAGAATGGAGGAGATGATAAAGATTTCAGCACTAACAAAGGCAAAATTTTAAAATTAAACCTATGCTCATTCCAATATTTAAGGGGCATGCTGTTGGTCCAATGATACTCTGTTTTAAATTTATGTTTACATTTTCCTTGACTTGAGTGTTAGTTTTGTTTATTGTGCTAAGATTAGATTCAAAGCCATCTTTCTTTTTGTCTCAGGTGTCCTAGCCTTAGGTTTATCTTGAATATAGGTTTATAGCATGATAAAAAATCAAACCTAAAAGTTTCATTTCCATTTATTTCACTCTCAGATTCTTCCGAATTTGTAGAATTAGTCGAACTTACACCACTAGAAACTCATCTCAAACCACCATGCGACTATGTGCAATTTCTCAAACTTAAAAACAATGCTAGCTGCCAAAAATTCAGATATGATGTTCTGTGACTTATGCTAAACTAAAAGTATAAATGAGAACACTGGAAGCTGGCAGTAAAACGGAAATGGTCACTACTTACGAGGGGCGGACAATAAGTTTTGCGAATCGGGCGGGCAAAACAGAGGAAGGGGGATAGCTGTTTGTGGGGGTGTTAGGACAAGTTATGACAAGTCAGGACCTGCAGCCGCACGCTTCTGCCTTGTCTATTTAAGAAGCAGTAGTAGATCGCAGATCGTCAGTCACAAATTTTTCAATAATGGAGAAGGTTGAGCACTGCGCAGTGGTCAAATATTTGACCAAGGCAGGCAAGAATGCAAAAGAGATCCATTAAGGCATGGTTGCAGTGTACACCGACACCACCCCTTTCTATGCAACCATTGTTCGCTTAAATAGGGAGGTCCGTCATGGTCGTGAGTCCCTTGAAGATGACCCCCGTCCAGGACGCCCGTCAGGCGTGACCAACGAGGACAATGTGGCGCATGTGGAGAGGATAATCCTTGAAAATCGACTGCTGAAGGTCGAAGAAATCAAGCAAGAACTTGGAATATCACATGGAAGTGTTATCAACATCATCCACGACAATTTGGTGATGGCCAAGGTCTCTGCCCGTTGGGTCCCTAGAAGCCTCACGCCCCATGATCGACTTCAACGTCGTCAAAGTCTACAAGGCCAGAGTTGCACAAGCTGCCCTGTGCGAGTGCGGATTCTAGAAGCTCAGCCATCCCCCCTACAGTCCAGATTTGACCCCTACCGACTACCTTTTATTCCGCCAGCTCAAGGCTGCACTCCGTGTACGCCGGTTTAGGGGCGATGAAGATGTCCAGCGCGCAGTTCAAGAGTGGATTGAACAGCAGTTGGGAGATTTCTAGTTGTCGGGAATTTGAACCTTCAGGGACAAGTGGCGCAAGTGTATTGAAGTCGAGGGTAGTTATATTGAAAAATAATAAAATACCTTCCCTCATATCTCGTTTCCTTATATCCGAATTGCAAAACTTCTTTACCGCTCCTCGTATTATCCTGATTGCAAGAAAGCGCCATTTATGTGTCTTGAATGTTTTGGGGTCCAACATAGAAAGTAAATAGACTAGGATTAGGTTATTTACAAGTTTTAATTTACGTTTCATAAAATTACGATAAGAAGGTTTAATAAAAGATGCGTTTATTTCCATGTTCTAATTGCAAATAAAGAGGCTTAATTTTCGAACTGGCTAGATGTGCCCAAGCCTGGGTTAAAAGCGAAACGTTGTAACACACAATTAACTATATAAACATCAAAAAACACGTCTATATACATATATATATATATATATATATATATATATATATATATATATATATATATATATATATATATATATATATATATATATATATATATATATATATATATATACGTTTAAGTAACAGCACACGCGCCAATTATCCTATGAAAATCACATGCACATCACAGCGCCACTATACTTATAACAGAATGTTCGTCAGGCTCCAAGGAAGCCAAAAACAATGTCAAAACTTAGGTGCCATCAGTCGTATCAGCCTGATATGGCGGGCGCTGCAGCTAGTTGTGTCATTCGTATATGACTGACGAAGCGTCAATGCTGAATTACAATGTCAGTCACATGTGACTGACATGGCAATCAATGTGTTAATTGGAGAATTTCTGCAAATTTGGTGAGCGCATCTCAGTGAAAACGCATTTCCTTCTGTCTCACCTGGACTATTTTCGCAAGAATGGTGGAGATTTGATTGAAGAGCAGGGAAAATGCTTTCGCCAAGGTATCCGTATAATGTAGGAACTAGCTGGCTGACTACTCTTGATGCCTTATAAGGTATTCGGTGAAGCCTGGCACAATCAGAAGTCTTTGGAGAGGTCATTCCTCTATGAGTTGCTTCTTTTAAATGTTGTATTAATCAAAACCTTCTGGGTATAAATTAGTTCAAAATTTACTATTGTGTGTACATTCGAGAACAGAAAAATCGGAATATAGTAATTTCTGGTATCTGCTTATACCTCAAAAACCTTATCTGATTTGATCAAATAAGCATGATTTTCGCTTTCAGCGCCAAAATCAGGCCTAAAACTAAGTATTATGCGTTATACTTTGAAAGCAGCCCAAGCCAGTGATAATTCTATAGCCAGGAGCGGTACCTTTTGTTGTTATTGTATTTTAAGAAACTAGGGATAACATACAGAAAATAGTGGTCCCCTTCAAATTTTAATGAAATACGCTGTTATTGTTATTGAAATATTAAACTTAGATTTATTTAAGATTTTATTTCCCTATTTTGTTATATTGTTTTTCTCAACAGATGAACATCCCAGCATTCTGATGCTTGCAACTGATAGAATTATCTAGCAAATTACCAATTTCCTCTTCTTCTAAACTTTTGTTTGTTTTCTTTCAATCGAAACTAAATGGTTTTATTTCTCGATTTAACCTTAACTGAATTAACCTACTTTATCCTCGATTAATAAAGTATAAAATTAATAAAGTTAGATTTTTTCAGTCAGAATTTGGAAAATATTTCACTAATATTTTTCTTATTCACTTTAAAGAATATTGATAAATTCAGCACCATTATCATAGTCACTAGTTTTCTATTTGTTTAAACATGCATTTTTTTCATTAACTTACACTAAGAGTAGTGGGCATTTATTGTTCACGTGAAGAAAATTTCTCACCGATGATAAAAGGAAATTCTGATTCAGCGCTTTTGTTTAAGTACCAGCGTTTCAGTGATAGCAAATTTGAGCGCAGGACAACTTAAGCACTGCCGTTTAGGTGTCAAGCCGTTTCGGCGCAAATTAATTTAAGCGCAAGGCCGGTTCAGCATGTCTGTTTCAGCACCACCTTAATTTAAAATCTAAAATTAATAAAATAGAATGCTTAACGATTAGGTTATCTAATATAATTAATTGTTGAATTAAAATTATTTATTTAAACATATATAATTATATAAGTGATTGGTTTATTTAATTATTTTTTAAAACAATATATTTAAAATAGTTAAAACGAAGAATTATCTTTTAATTTTAGTTTGAAAAATTGTACCCAAATGCATGCAGGAGCTTTAGTTCATCTCTTTTTCGTCATTTCCAGAAACCATTCTTAATATTCTTTCTGCTGCTTTTCTGTATTTCCCTAAGTTTGTTGAAGCTATTTATAATATATTTTTACCAGATACGAATGACCTAGCATTATCACTATAGAGAGTAGATGGGACACCATATAAATTAACAAACCTAAAGAATGCTAGGATGAAGCTACGTGTAGACATATCTGGGATTAATTTAATGTGAACAGCTCTAACATTTAAACACGTAAAGACTAATAAATACATTTTGATGTTTTTGCCAGTTGAATCATTTACCCAAAGATGACCAGTATAATCTATCCGTGTATTATTAAAGGGTTTAACAAAATTTACTCTATGTTTGGGAAGATTAGTCATCTTAGGATATTAGAAAGATAGTGAATTGAATTTATGACAAATCATGCATTGACGCAGTATTTTTTTGGCAATCTGTCTAATACGTGGAATCCAAAATCCTCCTATTCGAACAGCATTCAACGTGGATTGTATTCCAATATGTTTACATCTACGTTGGTAAGATTCTACAATTAATGTTGTGAGATGGTGATCCTTGCCAGCAAAATAGGATTTACAACGTTGTAATCATACATAGCTGTTTTCCCAATTCTACCTTTGGATCTTATAACCCACTTTTCATCTAAAAATAAATCAAGTCTATTGACTAGTTCAGTCACTTTCTTCTTATTTTGGTTGACATTTTCCAAATATTCCAATTCCTGGTACAATTTACATTTCTGCATATATTTAATCCAATAGATCTTTCCTGTTTCCATAGGTTTACAAGTAACTGTCTGGATCAAGTTAATAAAATAGAAAATATATTTAGTTACACCGAAGAGTTTATTTAGAGAAGAAAGCTATTGATATCCGAAATAGGGTTTTCTATATTATCGTTGACTTTTAATATATTAGTAGTATGATAAACCTTAACAAGTTGTTTGCTCTCTTCTGATAAACAACCTAAGGAATTGACTGGCTATGAAATGGGAACAGTAGAGAGCCATGACGGTCCTTTAAACCATAATTCTTGCTAACTTCCAAATTCTTTGAAAGTTAATCCCCTGGTAAGCAAATCTGCAGGATTATTTTTTGAATTAACAAATTTACAGTTCATATTAACTTGATAATTTTCTATGATAACTTTCTTGAAAACTCTAATATCTTTGATTCGGTTCATAGTAAATACACTTTTTGTTTTCACATTTTCCGTTAGTAACCAAGATAGTACTATCTGTGAATCAACTGATATACATATTTCTTTAAACTTTATGGCAGGGAAGGAATCCAAGAGTATAGGAAGACATTTTAAGGCCAAGTGAACCGCCATTATTTCCAAAGTAGGCAGAGTTCTTGGTTTCAATATAGTCACTTTAGCCTTTGCATACATAAGTTACGAGCTTCCATTGCTTACATTGTATACAGTGAAACCATATCATAGCTTAGAAGCATCACAAAATATGAATAAATTATTAATGTTATCTTCAGAGATGCAAGTTCTAGGAAAAGTTAAGTGAAAGATTTGCTTAAAATCAGCCTGAAGTTCTTGCCACAGTTTTTATATTGTTCTGGAATGGCTTGATCCCATGAAAGTTTCTCTGCCCAAAGCTTTTGCATTAGAATTTTTCCCAGAGTTGTTATAGGCAAAACAATCCAAATGCAGCTTGATTGATATCAATAGCTGCTAACTGAAGAGCATCTTCATTTATTAAGTACTTATAACCAAGCACTTTCTTAAAATCATTATAATGTTGGACCATGCAGTTGTCTCTAGAAAATGCATCCCCTAGCCCTTTGTAATTAGAGTTCCAAGAACGCAACTGGAATCCACCTTCCTTCATCCTAGCATCAGATTCCTTATAGAGATCAAGTAGTTCTTCTTTAGAATTTCCAGTGAGTATCAAGTTGTCTACATAAAAATTTGAGTTTAAGATACTTGTGCAATAATCCTTGGGATATTAGTTAACATGATGTTTAATTACATAATTTAAAATGAATGGGCTGGCATTAAACCCCAAAATAGTAGTTCTATATCTGTATGTAACTAATTTGCCATCTTCCATCATGAAAAATGAAAAACGATTTTTATCTTCTTTATTTGCCAATTGAATTTGCCAAAATGCTTGTTTTATATCACTAAGCATGGTGTACCTATTAGATCTGAATTCTAACATTAGTTGGGTGAGGTTATTCATTGAATTTATTCCAGCATATGCTGCTTCATTTAAAGATGGATTGTTGTTAACTTTAAGAGAACAATTGAAAACCAGACGGATTTTGGTAGTAACATTGGGTTCAGATTTTATGACTGGTCTATGAGGAATCCATATATGTTTGTGATACATTTCTGGTGAGATATCAACCTTTGGAATAATTCCATCCTCTAATTGTCTTTTAAAGACCTCTTGATAGGCCTCAAATTGGCCATTCTTTTGAAGTTTATCAACTACTTTGTTGAGGATTGTGATAGCAATGCCTTCATTTGATGGAACTACCTTTATGATACTATGATGCCAAGGCAGGGATACAAAATATTTATTGTCCTTCAACTCAATCTTGGATTTAAAATCTTCAATTTTCTTAGCATCGTATTTAGTTTGATCTTCACTCAATTTAGTGCATCCAACTGACTCTAAACTAAACATGTTTTCTAATCCTTGTTCTACAGAACAATCTGTAAATGCAGTATTAAATGGATTGAAATACGTTTTCCTGGGTTCCAAGACAAAATTTACATGAGTAGAGGGCTCCTCAACCCCATAAAGCTTAACAACATCCATGAAATTATTTAAAGTATTTCTTACTTAAGATTTATCCACAACTGCATGGCTAGTTACTTGAGATGGATTAAAAAAATGCATTATGTTCCCAAAGGGCACAATACCTGTAGACATAAACCATGCTGTTCCATTTATACATTTTATTTTTTCTATTTTAGGAATAAATTGAATCACATCAACTCTAAGAAGTCCTTGTAATGTGATATTTTCACCATGTTCTGTTAGAGATTGATCAGCCATTTTAAAACCTTCAGATATTATGTTGTTAACAGCTATGGGGAGATCTGATACATGTAAATGGATATCAAATTCACTATCAATTAAGATAGGCAATGGAAGGTCTTTCTAGCCAGGAATACTAACGTCCATAACACATTCTTTGAATTTTCTCTTATTTGTTCCGAGAAAAGTTTTTACATCATAATTCAAATATGCCCAATCAAAGGTATCACATTTAAGAACATCCATTACCTCCTGACTTAAATATGATCTCTGACTGCCATCATCCAATACAAATTTAACGTTGTAAGAATTTCCTTCCCTTTCAAATCTTAATTCAATTTTAGGCAACAAATATGGTTGATATGTAGAAGCACTCATGTTGATGCAAAGATTTGAATGCAGAGATGTATCATTTTTGTGTTTGTGACAAAGTGCTGATATGTGACTATAACATTTACAGTAATAACCTGGAAAACTAAGTTTATTATATTATCCTGGACATGTCTCACTTAAATGTTTATTGCTAGTACAAAAATAACAAAGTTTTAATTCTTTACATCTAGCCTTTCTAGAATCTAAAGTTTCATACTTGGAGCAAAGAAACATAGAATGTCCCTGAACTGCACAAAATTTACAAAATTTATCTGTTTCCTTGGCAAAGGTTACTGAGGTTTTAAAATTTTCTAGAGTAGGTGACTTATGGTGACTCTCCATTGATTTAAAGTCAAAGGGTGGCTTGTTTTGCCCAGAGTTAAAGTTAAAGGAGGGCTTGTTTGGTTTCCAATTGAAATTATTCTTGGAATTAGCCAAAAAATCTTTACTTTCAGCAGCAATTTTATAACTACTAGAAGAAGAAGTCCTAAGTAGAGTTTTGATTATGTCGTTATAATGATCAAAAAGATTCTTCTCTGTAGGGTAATTAGAATTTACTTTGTGCACTAATTCTCGTTTAATGGAGGCAGGTAACATGGAGAATAATATATGACTGATAAGTTTGCAACCCGACGAATCTTCCTCCAAAAGAAATATATTATAGGTTTTAAGATCATATAATAGAGCTCTACTTTCACTCATATACATTTTAAAATTAGCAAATGTATTATCAAAGTTAGGATATCTACAAATTGATTGTTTGAAGATTTCTTCTACAATATACTCAATATCCAAAACTCCTCTTTAAGCATTTTAAGTGCTATTTCATAGTTATCATCAATTTAACATAGAGAAGAATTTGAGAGAGAATGTTATGTAAATATATATATTCTATCAGAAATACACGTCGTAGCCCGGGGAAAATATGAGTGTGGATATCAAGTGTTGCCCATGGTGTTGCCCGGGACTAAAAAGTCCTGTCGAAAAAATATAGATAACCTTTGTTTAAAATTCTTATATTGTGTCACAAAAATCTTTACTTGCTGATTATTATTATTTATAGGTTGAAGACAAATTCTGGAAAGGTGCACAATCTCACTATCAAATAATATACTTAAAATGAATAAACGTTCCACCGCGAGTGCTTGGCACTTTACACTCACGCGTGACTGGCGGTTAGTTATGAGTGAACAACGTTGGGCCCACTGAAACACATAGAACGTCTTATCCATACCTTTATCTATATTTTATGATTTTTTTTTATTTCTTCTGATTTGGATGTCCTTTGCTAGGGTAAAAGGAAGCGCGGGTGCCACGGGAGATATTGTGGAAAAAGGTAGGATATAGTATAAAAAAGAGGGAGGGGAAGCAAAGAGAGGGGGAAGAGAAAAGGAGATAATTTTTTCTATTGTTGTGCATATCTTTTTGTAAGGGGGGAAGAAGGGGGAGAAAGGAGGGTTTAGAGGAAAAGAGTGATATAGAGTGGGAGAGGGGTGAGAACCAGAAGGGGAGAGAGTTGAATAGAGAGGGGCAGAATGGAAGATAAAGAGGAGAGGGAGGGGGACCGATGGGGATGGGAGGGAGAGTTGGTACGGAGGATAGATAAGAGAGGAAGATAGGATAATGAAGCGACAAGGGAAGATAGGGAGAGATATAGGGGGAGGGAGAGAAGGGTGAAAGGGTGAGTGTGAGATGGGCAGTGAGAGAGGGGGAGGGGGAAGGAGATAGGGGAAGGGAGAGGTGGGGCAAGAAGATAGGAAAAAGGAGAGAAGGGGAATGGAAAGAGGGGTGAGAAAGAGGGAGAGGAGAGTGGAGGAGGGAGTGTAGCAGAATGAGGTCAAATGGCGGCCACGTGCCCTTCTGTACATACGTGGATCCGGAGGTCACCGCATGGAGCTAATGAAAGCATAGCTGAACCTAGGCAAGGAGGCGGCCGACGCTGTTATCACTCGCCTCAGCTGTATTTTTCTAGGGACCGATGGCATCCCCCCACACGGCTACCTCTCCGCGAGCATTCGGACTTACCGCTCGAAGATTGGAATCCGTTGGACATTCCAACGATCGTTATCAAGATTCCCCCTTCCCACGAAGGACTCGCCGGCTTTTTCCATCAGGCGCCTATATAACGCTTCATCTGAGTTCAGAGAGCAGCACTGTTAGACTTCCACCTACTCCGAAGAACGAGCTAAGGACTCTCTCCCCCTCGCCCCAGCGGCGATTTCGATTCAAGTTAAGGCTAAATGGATCCGTGAACTCTGCTTTGGTCAATCGTCAAGCTTCGACACCAGTGAACTCTGCTCTAGTCAATCGGCAAGGATTGACAAGGATTCCCAACTCCGAAGGCGACAAGTGCTCACTAGTCTGAATAAAGATGTAAACCATCTTCTTCCGGCGCATTCACCGTACTCTAAATGACCCCTTTAATCCCTTAATTAACCTACCTGTATCCCGTGTGGACTTTAACCCTCTCTGGCCGACCATTCCCTTTAAACTCAATTTCTATGTATATATATAAATATTATTTTGTTGTTAGTAAAGATATATTTTCGTCATTGTATTTCTTTTGCAACCCCAGCGCGTACCAGCTACCTGTTAAATCTTTGGCCAATTTGCAATCTGAAATATTTGTTTAAAAGGCCCCCGCAAAGTTAATAATAAACCATCCCCACTGGACTCTTAACAATTTCCCCTTTCATTAACGGTCTTCAACCAACTTCCGGCTCACCCCCCAAAGTACCTATTTATATATAAATATAGAGTCTGGCCATTCCACGATTGGGAAAGAGGCGTGAGAATTGCACTTTGTACCAGTTTACAATTAAAATGTAGGTCTGCGAAGCCTATTGCATTGTCATAAAGAATTGGCATTCTTATCTCTAAACCTGAACACTTCTTATGAAGACAACACTCTTTAAACTTAATCACCCGCTTGACGCTGTTTCTTTCAGTTTATTATCTTTCGCTTCCTCTTCTCTGAAATTTAAAATTCGGGAATCACTTTTTATAAAACAAATAACCCCAGAACTAAATGATTATTCATCCTCCCTCAAATTATTTACTCTATAGGAGAATAAAGACAAATATGACCAACCAAATCCACCTACATAGTTTTGCTCTTAGCTAGTTCCGACCATAGTAAACAGTTGATATTATAAGCTACATAAAACAGTTACTTTCTGACTTTAAATTTCATTTTTAATTTTGTGTTTATTTAAAAATTTCCTTTGAATCCAAATGATTTTATTTATGAAAGATTTTTTTTCCCTTAGTTTTATGTTTATCATTCTTAGTTGCTACTTCACTATTGCTTAATTAAGCTTTAAAGCTTCGTTTCTTAGTTTACTCGCATTCATTGATTGCTTTAAAAACATCTCTAATCGCTCTATTAAATGTGTTTGAACTATCATTTTTCTAACTACATTTATTTGTATTTAACTTATATTGAACTGGTTGCTTTGCTTTTTGGTTTCCTTTCCAAATGTTGTTTTTTTTTATTTTCCTGACATTATTCATTGTTCGCTCTGCTTTTATAATTTTGTCGTGTAATACAAAGTTCTTGTATTCATATGATTCATATTTGTCACTCCTGGGAATATTGTTTGATTAAGTTTTATTTTCCTTTCCTCGTCAAACTCATATTCTTCGATCGCTTTACCCCTTATATTCAATTGATTTTATTTTCGTTATCATATATCCTTAAATTAACTTATATATAATTTTTGCTTTTCTTTCTGATTTCTTTTTATATTCTTCTCTTGATGACTTTGATTTATTTTTCATATTGTAATTAAGAATGGATGTAGTTAAGAGCACAAAGAAAGGAAAACTGTTATCACAACCAGGTAATAATTAACTTTGGAATATATATAGGCTTTATAAATCAACCTTTTTGGAGGTTGAGTTGTTAGCTGACTTGATGAGCGTCGTGGTCCTGATAACGAAGAGCACTTGACACACAGGTACGAATCCAACTAATTTTCATTTTCATATAGCGGTTAATATTGTTATCCTATTTTCTATGCTTCTAAAAATACATATTTTCTTTCTCAAGCTTTCTTTAGGATATATATATATATATATATATATATATATATATATATATATATATATATATATTAGTGTAGATGGGTAGCAATCTTTCTTGAATGCAAATTTTGTTGAAGACCATGGTGTATTTCACCTTAGTTAATTTCATTTGGTAACTTTCTATTCTTCTAACTGTTTTAATTTCATCTTGTGGATGGTAGATCACTTCTTCTGTATTCATCTCTCTTTTGAATAAATAGGTTTGCTAAAAAACAAACTAAATTCGCCCAAACCATAGTGGATGTTTCTTTATCAATTGCACCCTATGGTTGTCCACATCCCTCACAGTTAGTAACAGCCAGTTTCTTGGAAGCCTTTGTTTAAACGACAGACATTGGTATGGCACAATGTTCCTCGCGCATGGGGATTGCGGTTGAATTCTTCAGCTACTGAGTGGTGTGTTGCCCCATGGCTTCTAAACATGTAAAAAAGTTGAAATATTTCTTCTACTCTTAGTTTCTCAGCCAAATTTTGATCTGAGGGTACATAATAAATTGCGTAAATCATTATCAATAAAGATGTTTTTGTAAATCAATAAAGGTGTTGTTTTTTTGGAAAGTCAGGATGTGGCGCGACTTCTGGGACACCCAATATATATATATATATATATATATATATATATATATATATATATATATATATATATATATATATATATATATATATATATATATATATATATATACAGGGGGGGTAGAAAGGTTGCCCCGATTTCAAAGGTTAATAAAAAAAATAAACACATGATCATACAAGAAAAACTTTGTATTTATAATAATTACATTAAATGCTATTGTGATTCAAGTGGTTTTGAAAATTGTATTACTTAAGTGACGACCACCAATGTTGAAGCGTTATGAAGTCTCGAAAGTTCACCATAGTCATTTGAACCATGTCCCCTGGAATTGCATTGAGTTATTTTGCTGCCTTTAGATTTTCTATTGTTACTGGCCGGTCTTGATACACTCGTGATTGGACGTTACCCAATAGAAAAAAAATCACAAGGGGGTAAATCCTGGGAACGTGGTGGCCACCCAATATAGCCTCGCAGAGAAACAAGATGACCCAAAAACATGTCACGGAGGACTCCGAGTGAACGCCGAAACGTATGTGATTTGCACCATCTTGTTTTAACTATACAACATTCGGATTATGAGGGGCGAATAACTGGAGGACTTCAAGATGGAGAAACCTTTCGAGAAATTCACAATAACGGTCCAATGTAACAGTTAATGTAACACCTTCTTCGAAAAAAATAAGGACCACACACGCTGAAATCACGCATGTGGAGTGTTCGTTCGTGGAGTTCACGATGCTTATTTTCTGACCAGTAGCGAAAGTTCTGTTTATTAACCATCCCAGATTAATGGAAGTGCGCTTTATCAATGCAGATCAGAACAGCTGTTGTGAGGACAGTCTAGGGAATGTCCCGACACAAAGTTGGGGGGGTTTCATTTTTCCTCTTGCTTAGCTCCTATACGACCATCATCTTGTAGGGATACATGTGGAGAGGCCTGTGTAAGATACTGCGAACACCTCGAACCGACCTGTGTAAGGCAGATGAGTGTTTTCATGCGGAACGTCTGAAAGACTGCTGTATTAAAGCTGTCACAGCTGCAACATTTTCTGTCCCTGTAGTGGTCCTAGGACGGCCAGGACTTTTCTTTTTTAAAGCCGCTGATGTTTGTCTAAAGTTTATAACCCACCGATGAATTGTTTTTCCATCCGCTACGAGATCATGACGACAAGGCGCAAAGTCTCTTCAGAAGGAAGGTTGCGTCGTTATGACGGACTCACCGTTCTTACGAAATTCTTCTACAACAAATGCACGATGCTCTCCACTCCAGGCCATGGTGGGTACTACCTGAAACAGAAAGTAATGGCATACTTCATAGAGATACAAAATTTTTTCTTGTATTTTCATGCGTTTGTTTTTTATTAACCTTTGAAATCAAGGCAGCTTTTCTGCCCCACTGTATATATATATATATATATACATATATAGAAAGAGAGAGAGAGAGAGAGAGAGAGAAAGATTTTCTGTAAGCTGTGGTGGGAAATTTGAAGACATTTATAGCTAGGAATTCCACACATATTAGACTCGGATGGACATCAGCCGTGAAGAAAGCTCTATAAGTGTTCTGATATCAAAAGAACCCCCATAATTGTCACATAGATCCAGGCCTTCATTGAAAATGATCCCAGTAATTCAATGAGATCCATAGCTTCTTTGAATCATTCAGACTATAGAAAAATTAATCTTAATAGTAGAATTGGTTGAATTTTTACACTTGTTTTTTAATAAAATTTATATCGGCTTTGATTATAATGTTTCCTAAATTTTTTTAATTTACGAAAGATCTCTTTCGCATTGAAATCTACATTCATAGCCAAAAGGTTTTTTAGACTAACATATAATTTGATTTTCTTCATTACTTCTTGAAATTTATCTAATACGAATATTTATTCTTATATTGCAGGTGTTATTATAAAGCCAGTATTTCAATGAAAAATATGAATGGAATAAAGGATAAGTAATTATTATCTATTTCGTATTATTTCTTTGTAAAAATAAATGCTTGAAACTTTTTCATTTCCAGAATCGTTTCTTACCAATAAAAGCATTGAACCACTGTTGTTATTCATCGAAGTGTCCTGAAATCTAAGGACATAGTTTTTAATGATATTGCGTCAAGGAAAAATAACTTTAGGATCATTAATGATTTTAAAATAAGTGGAAACACTCCAATTGCTTCAAATGAATGACAAGATCTCGACTTGGTGAAGTTCACGCTCAAAGATTGAGCTGTATTCACTACCAAGATTGCTCAAGTTTTGAAATAAACAGGCGTAAACGCTTATGCGCGCCCCTTGAGGCGATGACTTCTCTTAAGTTGAGAATGACTGCGAGAAGCTGATTCTCACCAAAAAGAACCTTACATTTCTCCCCATCTTTGTTATAACTATAAAAATTGGACTTTTAAAGATTGTAGAAAAGTAAATTTCAATGATGTATCTCCCTTCGATTTGTTTGGAGATTATGTATGATTCTTTGAAAGAAATTGAAAATATGAGTGCTTGCACGACCTGTGTTGTGCTCAAGGTGAAATATGCGTAAATTGTCCTTGTATAGGGCTGCTTCTTATCTAAGCTCTTCAGTTTCCCTGAAGAACTTATCTCAATACTCCGATCATCGAAAACAACCCTGCTTCTCCGATTTAAACTTTCCCACCCACTCTCTAAGTTCATTTCTCACCAGTCCTCATTTCACACATACTAGAAATCTTCTACACCTCCCTCCCGGTATGTGAGGTTCCTTCTGACATAATAATGCTACACTGCGTCGGATCTTAAAGAAATAAAATCTTGACTATAGGAATCCTTCAAACTATTAAACTATCGCTCAACTTCTGTTTCATCTAAGGTTATTAAGAGGATAGTAGCTGGCATGTCTGAACAGATGCAGTCCTTCAAACTAGACGAAACCTTCTAGACCTGCTTCAAAGCAAGCCACAGCTTTGTATAAGCTCTCCTACATAGACTAGTATACTAAGCTACGAGGGCTCGATCTGCTTCCTTCGATTCGAGTGCTTCAATATTTCTCGGAAGCCTTTTACACCGTAGAGCATTGCATTGATCTTCACTACCTTTATGACTTCCTGAGTTTCTCTTGAACTCCTCACAGCTGGTTTTGCTCTTATCTCTCATCTCTCACTCATTCTGGCACCTAGGAGTGAGGTCTCTCTGACTTCTGCTCTGTTCTACTGTGTTGCTCAAGGCTATGTCTTTGACCAGCTTCTCTATGGTATTGTCCAGGAACGACACAGTATGTCCCACGGTATAATATTGGTACATACGTAACTGAGTCAGACCGGCAAATCTCGGCCCTGTACTCAGGCAGGTATGCAGCGAAGGAAAGGCACTGACCTCCCAAAGTAAGAGTGCGACTGAATTACAGGTTGGCTATTCCAAAGCGAAACTCGTTTGCCAGATTCAACTCAGGAATTATTTAAGGAAACACCTCTACAAAAATAAGCTTTAATACAAGATAAATTATTAAATATGGAGACAAGAATAATAATGGAAATTAGCACAGAGGTTAGCTTGACAAAAAAAATTATAGCGGGCAGGAATTAATGGAAGCTAGGCCCGGGAATTATTAATTAATCATCAATTAATTACTCCGACTTCCGGGGGCGGGGGGAGCGACCACTGTAGAGACTCGACAACGGACGGCGTAGAATTACCACGAAGACAAATCAGGAGAGATGAGCCAAGGACATTCTTCCGGGATGTAATAAAGTAGTGGTAATCTTCCTCTGAACAGAGCTGATTACGGAGAGGATCAGCTTAAGAGATCATGACGACGAACCTCGGTTCGACTGGGATACAGATACACTTGATCTGAGCGACAAGACTTCCTAACTTGCATTCTCTGATAAGGACTATGCACCTTGTCTTCGATGAGGGAGTTCGTCTGGAGGCAAGGGGCGGACGCGAGACGAGCGAAGTCCCAAGGGATAGCATGACGTTAGACAATGCAAACAAGGGAGTTGTTTGATAAGCGCCGTTTGACGAGGGATACACCAGCGGCCAGACGAGTGGTCATAAATGTAAACAAATATAGCTGGCACTAATCTAGGCCTTATAAGAATTAAGTCACCAGGCGCGTTAAAATTCATACTTCTACATCTCCTCCTTTCCCAAGACCAAATTTTTTCAAAAGCGCAGGGGATGGAAATTTTTTGCCATTCGCCACAGAAATGGAAGAGATACTAAATGGAGTAAATGGGCTTCCTTCCAAGATACATGCTAATTGATTAGGCCTTAGATTCAGCTATAACGACAATAAAATCTATACACATAAAGTATGGAGCTTAACATAGGTACATACATAAAAATAAACAGACAAAAGAAAAAAATATAATAATTATCACCTGAAAAATAACGACAACATAAAAAAAACAATTACAGGCAATTTATACAAAGGACAAAAAATTACCTCTTGGTTATTTACATATACAAATGAAGGGTATTTTTCCTTGGTGAGTCTAGTTTTCAGACAAAGAGAGTAATTCTTATATCGGATTTCATGTGAGGCAGTCAGCCATACAATTTTCAATACCCTTGATATAAAATATTCGGAATTGATATTCCATTAAAATTAAACTCTTGCGTGATAACCTGCCATTCTGGATTTTACTATTATGTTAGTAACTAAAGGCCTGTGCTCCGTTATAATAATGAATTCTTTCCCTAGCAAATACATTTTGAACTTTTAAACCTCCCCCAAACTATTACGAGAGCCTCAATTTCTATAGACGCGTAGTTCTTTTCAGGCGACGAGAGCTTTCGACTTGCATATGCATCATGATGAATTGAATCGTCGTTGTATTGCAATATGACACAACCTAATCCTTCATGGGATGCGTTAATTCTGATCTCAAATGGTTTTACAGTGTTGGGGAGCCGAAGGATGTTGGCATATCTGAGGTTCTCTTTGAGTTGTTCGAAATGGGCAGAAGCCTTGGGGTTCCATACCAGAGGATCTGGGCATGTTTTTCGTGGGATAGCATTCAGATGGGAAGCTATTGCGGCGAAATTAGAAAGGAAGTGCTGGTAGAACGAAATGGAGCCTAAGAAGGAGTGAAGTTGCTTCTTCGTACGAGAAAGGACATGTTCACAATGGCTTCCAAGTTGTCTTTCTGCGAGGCTATTTCGTTATCCCCGATATGAAAGCCTAAATAACGTATAGAGCTAGACACAAAGTGGTATTAGATGGCCCAATGGTTAAACCATGCTCCTACAATCTCATGAGGAGCGAACAGAGGGAAGTCATGTGCTAGTCCCATGGCAACGTACACATTGTCTTAATAGAACGACACATTCGGTAATCTATCAAGATCCTTCTCATCATTCGATTGTAATTATTGCACGCAGTAACTAAGCCAAAAAGAAAGCGCCTAAACTGCATTAAGCTTTTCTCTGTGGGAAATGCGGTGTACTTACGCACATTATCTTTAAAAAGAATCTGATAATACGCCTTACAGAGTAGATCTCAGTGATGAATTTCATTTCTTCGAACATGTGCAATTTCTAGTCTAGGAAGGGAATAGGTTCTGCGTCAAAGATCGTCACAGAGTTCAGCTTCCTGAAGTCGACGCTTATTTTAAAGGTTTGTTCTGGCTTCTTGACCATTACAATAGGGAAGCAGTAGTCATAAATGAAAGGCATGATTATTTCGATCTTTAGCAGATATCCACTTCTGCATTAAATGCCGGACGGAGGTGAACGGTCAAGTAATAAGGCTTGATTCTAACGGGTTTTTGGGTGGTCAGAGAGATGTCATGTGTAAAATGACGCACACATTCGGGCTTCTCTGAAATTACGTTCGCGACTTTGGCTAATAATGTAGCCAGTTAGACCTATTGTGGGAATTTCAAATAGGGTATTAAATCCAACTCGGAGGAGACTTCTTCAGCGGAACCAAGGAGAACTGGTAGAGGAATTTCTTTGTCTGATTTAACACCGACTGTTTGTATTAAATCAAGTGGCTCCTGTGGATAAGAGTCACCTAATACCTCCTCTTCATCAAGAGCGACGATATTATTTATACATGCTTGTCTGTGGTACCACTTGAGCATCTTAATATGATAAAGTTTATTATCGGAGGGGGTGTGAATTAAGTAATCCAGTCCTTGTGCTTCCAAGACAGGGAAGGGACCTTTCCATTAGGAAAGGAGCTTGTTCGAGTTGGTCTGGAGGAGGAGTAAATCCTCGTCTCGAAGGCGAGCATCCTTCGCTTTCACATCGAAATACGTTCGGTACTTGCTTAAATTAAAATATGTATTTTTATATGCGATCTCGACGCATTCGTCGAGTCGATTTATCATATCTATCCTATAAAAATAGGAGTTTTTAACTTCCTCGTGGAGGCGAGGGTTGGAGAACGATTCATTAAGGATGATCATAAGGCCTCGGACATTTCGCCCATAAAGAAGTTCGGACGGCCCGAACTCAAGGGGCTTTTTAGCGATCTCCCGTCAGGCAAGTAGAGCTACGGAAAGATAACGCTGTCACGCTTGAGGCTAAGTGTGACACAGCTTCTTTAAGACAGTTTTTTTACAGTGCCGTTTAACTTCTCACAGACCCCGTTAGCACCATGGTGAAAGGGGGTCTTAAAAAGGGGTTGAATTAAGAAAATCTTTTCCACATATTCCATCAATTTAGATGTAAATTGTGTGCATCGTCAGACAGAATTTCTTTGGGGATGCCAACCCGTGAGAACATGGTGTTTAATGCCTTGGCGCATGTATACTCTCTATCCTTTAAAAGGGAACCGCGTCGGCAAACCTCGTAGCGAAGTCCACCATGGTAAGGATAAAAGAATGACCTTCGCTTGATGGGAGTTGTATTGGGCCAATTAGATCGATGGTCACCCTAAAGAAGGGTTCAGACACAATGGGTGTCTTTTGCAGGGGAACTGGGGTGACTCGTCCTTTGGCTGTTGTCTTCTGACAAATGACGCAGGATCTACAAAATTCGGCTATCTCCCTGGCATCGCCGGGCCAGAGGGAATACTTGAAGATCATTTGAGCCGTTTTATTGTGACGAAATGGCCGGCCATCAGCCCATCATGGAAAATTTTAAGAACATCGGGACTGCGAGAACGAAGGATAAGGAGGGCATATGTGTTTGCACCATTCTCTAATGAACTCGCGCGAAAAAGAAGTTCGTTCTTAATGAAGTACATAACCTTCCTTGGACCGCAATCAGTCACTGGGTCACCTTTATGAGCTTTTTTCAAAGAGGTTGGAGGGGGGGACATTTATTTTGCTCGTTCCCAAATTCATAAAGACAGGCTGGGCAAACGGATTAGGGGAAATCTGGACGTTCTGGCCGACTAATACGGCGCAGAACCTAATGGGGGCGGCAACGTCCTTCACCCATCCAGTGAAGAATTGGCACTCTAAAAAACAGCGAAATACAGGGAACCAGATAGCGCATCCTAACTAATCACGGACAACAGAATAGTTCTTATGATCGAGGCCTACTGGTGGGAGCAATTTTTGTGATACGACGATACAAGTACACCCCGTATCTCGCACAAGGGTTGATACACGGCAATAATTCACCTTTCCAACCGGGTGAGCTTTTGTTGAAGAAGAAGTTGACTTGGCGCCCCGAGGGCTATTAGTTGGTGCAGAATCTATAACTGAAGGATTAGCAAGGAGCTGAGAGAGCGAGGCATTTACTCGGTATACTTTTTGCACTAGAGACGATTGTAACTAGGAACTTTTTGGCGGAGGGGGGGGCAATTAGTCTTCACGTACCCGGCCGCGCCACATGTAAAGCACACGATAGGCCGCCGAGGATAATAGACCTTGGAGGAAATTAATAACAAAGGGCTTGACAACCGTCAGTTATTTAGGAGAAACTTTCGGTTGGGGAGACCATTAAACTTAAGAAACTAGGGAGCATTCCGGTGAGAGAACTTGGATGGTTTTTGTTCTTGCGCGATGGTGGACTAGATTTCTTAGTGTCCTTTGTGTACAGGCCACGGCTAGACGCGTAAACATCTGCCCCCTCCAAGTATTCCTGAAATGTAGACGCTTGTCTATCTTTAACGAATGAACGGATTTCACATGGCAGCGCAGCCATCAGCTGATCCCGCAGTACAAAATGATACAAAGACTTTAAATCTCAGCCGCCCTCAGCTGAATCTAACAGGAATTGTAGTCTCCTCTGAATAAGAAAACCAAACTGGCAATATGTCTGTCCAGGCAAAATAATGGCCTGTCGGAAGCTAGTCCGATAAAAATCCAGATTCATATTAATGGCCGCCAACAATTCGGCTTTAAGGGTCGAGTAATTTTGGGTAGCCTCTTGGCGAAGGGATATGAAAATTTCGCTCAGGTGGGAATTTAATAAGGGAAGTAAGCAGGTTACTATGTACATGCTCCTCAATATGCGAGGAGTTTATTTAAAATATTTTCTCGAAGTGTGTGAGATAAGCACAAAAACTTCACCATGCTTATAAACTGGTAATTTAACGAAAGGGGCTAGGGAGGTTCATTACGTGATCTTACTGAAAGCGGCTCAAGGTGGTCTCTATTAAGCTCTGGCTTGTGTAGTCTGGTTCCTTCCCTTTCTCCTGCTTCTTTCTGCTCTCTTCTATTTCAGCCTCTCTTCTTTTTTTTCTTCTTTCTTCCCTTTCAATTCTCTCTTCTTGCTGGACATAAGCAATTAGCTCCTCACCTGTTAGTCCCAGGATTTTCCCTTGATTAAGGTATCTGACGAATTATGACATCATGACGCTGCGATTATGGCTAGTACTCGTACGAAAAAAGAATACGCAATATAGTTATTGGGCTTTCCTATTTTTCTCTTGAACTCCTCACAACTCGTTTTGCTCTTATCTCTCATCTCTCACTCATTCTCTTCACCTAGAGGTGAGGTCTCTCCGCCTTCTGTTTTGTTCTAATGTGCTGCTCAATGCTATGTCCTTGGCCAGTTTCTCTTTTGTATTGTCCAGGAATGACACAGTATGTCCCACGGTATAATATTGGTACATACGTAATTTAGTCAGACCGGCAAATTTCGGCCTTGTACTCAGGCAGGTATGTAGCAAAGGGAAGGCAATGGCCTCGTTAAGTAAGAGTGCGACTGAATTACAGGTTGGCTATTCCAAAGCGAAACTCGTTTGCCAGATTCAACTTAGGAATCATTTAAGGAAACACCTCTACAAAAATAAGCTTTAATACAAGATAAATGATTAAAAATGGAGACAAGAATAATAGTGGAAATTAGCAGAAAGGTTAGCTTGACAAGGAAATTTATAGCGGGCAGGAATTAATGGAAACTAGGCCCGGGAATTATTAATTTTGTCGACGGTTTAAATAAGAGGAGTAAGATTACTAAGTCCTTTCGCTTTGAGATTATGGGGTCTTCTTTGTACTTAAGAGAATGGAATGATTTACGAGGGTAGGATTACTTCGGATGATTGACGGGAGCGGAAGGTTAGTGGCCAGCTCTTCTTATAACGAATTCGGGGTATGCGCGTTCAGGGAACTCCAGAGGTTTGCGATTACTCCGACTTCGGGGCGGCGGGAGGTGGGGAGATCGACCATTGTAGAGACTCATCAACGGACGGCGTAGAATCTCCACGAAGACGGATTAGAATTGGGGAGCCCAGGACAGTCTTCTGGGCTGTAATAAAGTAGTGGTAATCTTCCTCTGAACAGAGCGGATTCCAGAGAGGATCTGCTCAAGAGATCACGACGACGAAGCTTGGTTCGCCCGGGATACAGATGCTCTTCATCTGAGAGACATGACTTCCTAACTCGCACTCTCTGATGAGAACTGTGCACCTCGTCTTAAATAGGAGAGTACGTATGGAGGCAAGGGGGCGACCCGAGACGAGCGAATTCCCAGGGGATAGCATATCGTCAGACAATGCAAACAAGGGAGTTTGATAAGCGCCATTTTGACAAGTGAGACACCAGCGGTCAGACAGGTGCTCAACGCTCTCAGAGTGGGGGACAGTGGTCACAAATGAAAATATCAGCAAATCGTCTTTCTGTTTTGTTCATGCCTTTGGTACCTCTCGCCTTGATTACTCTAGCTCTCTTTTCACTGGACCCTCTGATGTAAATGATTCATGGTCCTAAAAGGCGCAATATAACTCTCATATTATTATTATAATTATTATTTTTCGCCTAAATATCACACTAGTGAGAAAACCCCCAAGTCTTTAACTGTTTAATGCTTCTTATTAATATTATAACGATTTTACATAAACCTATGCCTTGTCCTATGGACAAAATTATATAATATCTCACCTAGTTATGTATACATTGAGGAAAGTGGGTAGAGGCGGAGTTCGTAATATTTATGGAAAGATTGCAGACACACTGAATTGAGTTCTCGTGGGCTTGGCTTTAAGGTTTCATATGAATCTTGTGGTGAATTTGGAAACAAGGTTCTGGTTTACAATATTCTTAGCGATGATTATTTTTTTAAATTAGTTGGGCACTTTTATTTCAAAGTGCGGTTAGATGTTCTTTTCTGGGTTTTTTTCAATACTTTGCACGACGCTAGTTGTTATTATTGTAATGGTTTTGTGGTAATGGTTATTGTAATTGTCGTTTAGTTTTTACTCAAATTATTGTTTTAATTCATCTTGTAATTGCTGTTGATTTTGTTATTATAATTTGAGTTTCAATTCTTATCGTAATGGAAAAAAATTAGGGGGAGCAAAAGGATTATTTGCTTGTGATGATAATCAAAATGTACGTGTTGCCAGCGGGCGAGCCTGGCTTGCGCCATTGAATACCTATAGGAATAGGTGTCTTTGACAAAGGTCAACTCTGTTTCGTGGTTGCTGAGCTAGAAAACCTTACTTTAATACAAAAAATTATACCATGCTGTGCTCATTTTGGTCGTGAAGCAAGAAAGTAAAGGAGTAAACATAGATCGTCTTGCGTCTGTACATTCCAAAGAGGGTGTCTTAATGACAACCAAAATGTCAATGTAAGACTTAGGGTTTAAAGAGTACAAATGAAAAATGGATGTACTCCCATATTGCCCCCCCCCAAACAGTAAGTATCGTGTCAATACACTTTATCGTACACGATGTTGGGAGATAACTCAGTGCTTGAGAAACCTTTTATGTCTTAATGGCTTTTAAGTCAGCTCTTAAGGATCAACAAGATACGAAATCGAAAGAAAAATACCAATCCAAGAATATAAATGAATCTATGTCTCAAAATCTAAATTTAATGGACTTACAGAAAATGTTACTAAACCATTAAACTTAAAATTAATGTGTAATATATATATACTAAAGAAAATACTTCAGAAGAACGTAGGAGGGAAATGAAAAGATTGTTTAAATTTTTCTAGATGACAAATTCCACTTCCAAATGAAGTAGCATGTAAAATTTGCTGAATAATTATTTGCCTCACAAGCATAAACAATACAAAATTTGGTTGTTATCGTGAACAAGAGGGAAGAGGTTTGATAACCTTAAATCATATATCACCAAAATATGGGTATTAGGTTACAAAATATAGCTTTGCGCCCTATTCACATTTTTCCCACTGCACTACAATGTTTCTCCAAATTTAAGTCCTGGGTGCAATCGTCTTTTAAGAGGCCTCAAGTCGATTTAATGTTCGGGGGTGCTAAGAGGTACGAAATCCCGCAAATAATACCCCCAAGAAAAACAAATTGATTTACACACAAAAAGTGATTGATAAACCTGAGAGGATTCTGGTTTTAAAAACTAATTAAATCCCGCAACATGATTACAAAGGAACTTTCCCTAAAGATAACCGTCAACGATCAAGATTAGGAATCTAATTAATGTTAGGTTGAACAAATAGATTCGAACCAGATATCGGCAATTATTGAGGCATCATATTTAAGAGAATGTTATGAAATTTGTGGCCTATCAAATTATCTCTTCCAAGAGAAAAATAAACAATGAGGACTCTTGTTTCATTAATCAGTATCACTCAAAATTCTTTCCCAATTTACCTTAAGGATTCATAATCAGAAACATGGAAAAAAGGTTTTATAATCAGAAATATGGAAAAATCAAGTTTTTCTTAAACTTCACAGGAGAAAGTACTCACGATTTCGTATCTCACACCCAAGGTAAAGAAATCTTTATAGCTTAACCATAATGCTCAGTAGATTACAGAAAATTTAAAAACAAAAGAAACCTAGACTTAAAGAGCAAAATCTAACAGTTGGAGAGGAAATGGCGGCAAAAAAGGATTGAAATTGCCGCTTGCAGTGGCTCGTTGCAATGGTTGGCGAAAAAAATACCTAAATAATGAGCACTGTAAATTTTATAAAATATTATAATGGGTTTACGTTAAAACAAACTAACATTCGAGGAATAGGAATCAAAAAGATAAGTGCTTTCGAAAGAGCACTGTTCCAAAATCATAAATACCTTTACTTTGCATTATAATCTAGATCAAACAGGTTACTCATATTTCTCCTAATTATTGTGATTTTCTTAATCGCTTCCTTATTTTTAACGCTAACAAAAGTTGTTTTTTTTTCGTTATTAGAAGAAATTTTAAACGATCTTAAAAAATAAATGAAAGAGTATAATGTAATAATTTTGGTTTAATAAATATAAATTTTGTGTGAAAGTCTAAAGGTAATAATTGAAATATCATTTCTTCAATAAATTTAATATAAATCGAGTTAAATTGATGATAAAATAAGAGCTATTTGTTTTAAAACGTTAAAATAAGAGAAATTATGACATTTCGCAACCATCGAAGGAATAACTTTAGGTATATAAAAAAAAAATAAAAGATTTGTTTGTTTCTGCAAGACTAATATAGTAGAGCGAATAAATTTTATATAAGAGCTAATTAAGTGCATAAAGAGTAATTCGATTCAAATGTCAGAATACTATATGTGCGGGCCGTGTATGTAAGAAGAAAGCTTGAAGGCTCTAAAAAACTAATTCTCTTATCAAGATAAGACATCTGAAGATCTTTTAAGTTTCTACCGACTAAAAGGAATTGAATCGAGCTCAAAGATTTCTTTTACCTTTGAGAAAATTACTGATAACTTTACCCAATCTATAATCGAGCAATAAGAAATTTTAACTCTTTTTGAGTCATTGCTTTATTAATACCAGGCTTACATATTAAAAGCAAGCCCGCAGCCGCCAAGCTGAATCAAGAAACACATTTGTCTGTCACAAAAGTTGTAATAAACCCCCTCTCGAAGAGGCTAACCAAAGCCTCTCTACCTATTATTAAAAAGGATCCTGACACATGGTTATTTTGCCTATGTTCTATATTGCATCGCAGATCTTTTTAGGAATAGTAAACATACATAATTATCAAATAATTTAGTGTTGCTCTCTTTGCCTAGAAAATGGCTCCTTTATTAAGGTCCCCGACCCTCAATTCCAGAAAAATTGAGGAGCATAGCTTACATAGAGTTGAGCGTTGTTTGCTCGGGTTCTCTCGCATTGATTCCTCCTGCTTAGGTTTGATTTGATCATGTTTGTTTTGTCTATTTTTGACTTAGTTTGTTCTTACTTTGTTTTTTGTCTTTTTCTTGCTTATTATTTGTCGGTTTGCTCTTGTTTTCTTAAATTATTTTGTGCTAATTTTGCTTTTCGGAACTTTATAGATTTGTTTTGGTCATATTTGTGTTTTTATTTGCGTCTCTTTCCATACTTAAGTCCTTGTTGCTTCCAGTTTGTTGAGTGCTGTTATATTTTGTTTTGATTAGTACATATTTATGCTGAATGGCCATATAGAACTTGAATATATATTGGTGCTTACTTATCATTTTATTTTCTCTTTTATCCTATTTACGGTTTTGAATCCTTATAATCAGGTATTAATACTATGGTTTGATATCTTTTACTGTATATTTCTTAGCATTTTATTTATCCTGCAATTTTTGCATTTTTGCAGAATTAAAGGTATATTTTTGTCATAGTGTATTTCTTCTCACTTTATCATATATGTATAATAACAAATATTTCATTAGCTACTTTGTATTTGTTAATAATTCCTAACTTTTAATTCGTTTCCTACAAAAATACTAAATTATTTTCCAACTCCTCTTCATTTTCCTTTAATAGGAAAAGATATTCTTTGAGCATAAAAAATCTTCCTAGGCGTTTCTGACCTCTTTTCATCCTTCAAAACGTCCACTAGCAAAAAATGTTCTCTGGATGTACGTGAGGGCGGAGGAATACCCATGCGTTCGAAGAAGGAACCTAAACCCGCATATAAGCTGCTGGTCTGAGAAGTCGAGGAATATAAAGCTATTTATGCGTGTAAGTTACACAATGATTGGCGTTAATGCGCACCGACAGTTTCTTTTTAAATTAAATACACTAACACACGCTAAAAAATAATCAATTAAGGAGCTTATAAATAAAAGATTAAACACTATCACATCACATAATTTTTCTCGTATAAAATTTTTTGAGATTCGGAACTATTTACTGCGATACGTCATTGAAAGCCCATCGTTTAATATGTCTCAAAACAGATCGATCAATTTAATTTTAATAGATTATTCTTTATTATTATAATGTATTACTAATTTTAAATGAAACTTGAATGGTACTCTAAATTTCAACATACTCATATCTTCCTCCATTTAAATTATTTTTAGGAAAAGGCTCTGAGGGGGATCTCCGTGACCTTACTGGTCATTATTTCTGATGATGTCTGGATGTGGGGTTCATCATCTCAAATATGAGTCGATCGTCAGATGCTTTTTTGGTCGGTGGGGGGCAATTTTTTAAGAACGATTGACAATTTAGGGTTATTTTTAGAATATAAGACTGCCACCGAGAGCATAAGTCGACGTAAATTAAGCCTGGTACAAGGATACTCGCAAATTCCGATGAAAACCAGAGAAAAAAACAAAAAAACAAAGCAACAACCAAATTAGGCACTTGTGAGACGGTTTCATCACAATTGCCCCCTCCCCGTTAATAGGAGGAGTTCCTGACCGAAGTACCCCACAGCCGATTTATCTCACTAACGAATAATAATAATAATAAAAGTAATAATAAAAATAATATAATAGTAATAAGAATAATAACATAATGTGTGTAAACACCACGAAGTAATTTCTAGCCAATAATATTTAATCATTTTAAGTGTTATTTTTACTCTTCACATTTTTAAATTAGATTAATGTCACCACCGGACTTCTTTTAATTGTTTTCTCCTGCAAACAGACAATAAAATTTACATAAAAAACCGAATAGCATTCGGGTGCGAGCCTGTGAAGACCAGCGTCTCTTCCTCGTTGGAAGGGAATTTGCACGACATCAATTAAAGAACCTTTATGAACCCACGAAAGGTCGAGCGGTTCTGCCTCAGAGGAGCTTGGTTATGGAAACTCCTCGCAGACTTCCTAAGCGGAAGAATGATATGAGTGCGTGCTAGGTTAGGAGGAAAGAATAGGTGACGTAGTTGGCGGAGCTGTTTGCGCCCATGCGTCAGACTCGATTTACAGGCCGAGTAGCGGCTGAGTGGGGGATGCTCTCTCAAAGCGCAGTAAGATTGAGGGTCTTCTTTTTCTAGAGATCTAAACCTCATAGCCTGTCGTGAAAATACATCACCTTATCCTCAGGATAGCAAGGGCTCCATATATATTATTGATACTGTCTAGGGAAAGTAAAGATACCAAACGAAAAGAAATAGGAGCAATAATGTTGGTAAAATTAAAAGAAAATACACGAACTAGGAACCTTTATTCGATTGAGCTCTTTGAGCTTAGATTATTATTCGCATAGTGAAAAAGTTATGGCGTGGCATAAGGCCAAGTCACTGTTGCCTCTGGAGAAGTAAGTGGCCATTTACTAATGGAAGCAATTTGGTGATTTTCCGAATTCGCTTTGATTTACGTTTCCGTAAACTTATCTGTAACTTGATCACTACCTAAAACTCATCAAAGATCAAACAAATTTAATAAAGAAATACCAACGAGGACATATCTGCCAAAACCATTTTAAATATGAGTTTGATTCAAAGCAAACAAAGGTGAAAACATTGAAATAGAATTATCGAGCGGGATTAACCAACTGATTCTCAATATAATAAACTTAATTACTTTAACACCCGTTTATTAGATTCTACATATACAAATATGCCAGTATCAAGTTAATTAAAATTTTCAGAAAAAAACATATTAAGAACACTCTTAATATATTCTCATGTTAAGTGTAACTATAAAGTAGAACGCGTTCAAAAAAATAACCTATATATAAAATGTGTCAGAAGAAATAGGCCAAAGGACTTAAAAACATCACTTAAATTCAATTAAACCTACAAATGTTGCCTTATCCTTGAGAGCTGCCAAAAAACGGAGACGCAAAGTTTTGACACAAGTTTACAAACAATACAGATTTCTACCACTCACACTACACACAATAAGTTATATGTACTTACACGTATCATAATGTAGTAGCTACTTTTTTCACAATCACATAGGAGTGATTTATATTATATTAACTGCAGTTACAGAAATGTGGACTATGATTTGTTGAAGTGGGAACACTTTAGAATGAATAGAGGTGACTACCATTCCAAAGAAGGAGAAGAATGCAATTGTTTGTTTTTAATTTGACATAATTCAGGACAATGTGCAATTAATGAACTACAGCCGTGCAAAGAGATATGATGTTTCCTAAAAAGATAGAACTATATATTTCCCTGATTAGTTATTTTTTACTAGAACTAATGGAAAACAACGAGAGCAACTAAGAAGGGGTTCTTTGAAAAAGGTATGAGAAATGAAAAGTCTATGGTCAAGAGAGATGCGTACCCATTCGGATTAGAGCACTTAAAGAGGCAAAACTTGATTTAATAATGAGAATAATGAATTGTTTTTAGGTGGGTGAGGATTAAGTGAAAACAAAATAGGTTTAATATGATAAGATGAAGTCAGAATAGAAACGACGGCACATTTGAAATTTTAAAGAGCATAGATGCTAATTTATTGTAGAACTCTAAATACCACGTACATTAGTGTACGCAGAAATACCCCGACACGAGCGGCGTGTCGCTCCAGTATTCCAAATTTGCCTTTCGCTTCGAAATCCCTACGACCATTTTGGCACCAAAGAGACGACCAAATTTGCAGCTAGTGGATCAGAAAAATGTCGGCCTCGAAGGACACCTGCTAGCCGACGAAGATCCGAGTTTCCGCGCTGTCGTAAAGCGCGACGTGGAGCAAGGATAGTTCGAAGGTGTGAAAGATTTACTCTCTCTCGCAGCAGATAAAAAAGTCTTTCGCGCAGCGATACGGATTATTTGAGAATTCGGTGCTCTCTTCCAATTTTTTCTCGTGAGAAAAATAGAAGCAAAAATTCTCTCTGGAGTCAGGCAGAAGATCTTGGATCTACGTTGTCAGGGAGTTCGCCCGTTGCAAAGAGCAAAATTCTCGGGGAATTGGTGTGTTGCCGTCGCAGTACTTTTAGGTGCCAAACCTCTAGCAGAACCCCCCCCTCCTTCAGAGTCAGAGGTTACACAGGACCTCCCTCTGCGGATTACATCAGGCGTAGCAAGGTAATCGATTTTGGTTACCTCGTCCTGGAGCCAAATAATCGGACAGTCACTTCGAGGAAGAAAAATTCCGATTTGAGCAAAGTTTAGCTCGCCTTTGAGATCCGGCATAGGATCATTATATTGCCTGTCTAGGATTACCTTCTCATTCGGTAACCTAGTAAGTAACCGGGGTAAGTGAGATGATCATCACCAGAAAAAGATCTTGTACCTACGTTGTGAGGAGAGTTCGCTTCACAAGAAAGAGTTCGCCCGATGCAAGGAAGAAACTTCTCGGGAAATTGGTATTTTGCCGTCACGGTACTTGTAGCTGCCAAACTTCTTCTCGCAGACGCCTTCCACCTCCACAGTCAACGGTTACACAGGACCTCCCTCTGCTGATTACCCTAGACGGAGCTAGGTAATCGGTTTTGGCTTCTCACTCCAGGAGCCGAATAATCGGATAGTCACTTCGAGGAAGAAGAACTCCGATTTGAGCCACAGTTTGGCTCACCTTCGTGATCCGGCATAGGATTATTATATCACTGGTTTAGGACTACATTCTCATTTGGTAACCTCGGACGGCCGAAGTAAGTGCAATCATCGTCACCAGAAAAAGTGTTTGACCGTCATTCTCCAAAATACTTGCGAACTCATAGGTATCGTAAAGTAAATTATCCCCTCCCCTAACTTCACCAGTTTATTCGTTAACTAGAATTCCCATCCCAAGCCCATAATCTCGAGTATTAGAAGTGATTAATTCAGTGCTTAACTCAATAATATTATTCCATTCATTCTGTCGGGTGCCATTAAGACACAAGTATCCTAGTGAGTAATTTTCAAGTATAATCCCCACGACATTATGTAGACTTACTTATTCAGTGCAAAGATTAATTCTATTTCACCTATATACGCTCTTTAATATTTCTAATTCATGTACATAAAGATTGTTTTTGTATCTGTGTGTTTAACTATTTTGGACGATCCTTTGGCAATTAATAAGCAATTCACTCGGCTTAAATCTCAATATTACACAGGTCCACTAATGTCTTGCTTTTACTGAGTGATGACATAATCAGGGGATCATTATCTTAATTATGATCAAAAGGGAAGCACTGGGGTTATTCTTATTCACCGGAAGTGGCTACGGTAGGTATATTGGATGCACTTCACCTCTGCTTCACCTTGGTGCAGTAATAAAATATATGTCCAGGAAGTGGGACTGAGATTATCCACTCACTAAACCTTAACATTTATGTTGCCAATAACTTAGTGTACATCTGATTGCCCACCGTTTTGAGTAATTGCGCAAACTAGTTAGAGTTCTACTAGCTACCGACATACTTATATAATCAATCAATTCTGGTTGAAGCACCCGACTGCTGTGAATATATATTAAGCTCTAGCTGGTTTCTGGTTGGAGATAGTGTATGGTTGTGTCGATAAAACCAGCTTAATTTTTATACCGGGCAATTCAAAATTCCTGTTACACTCGCTACGACTCTCTCAACGAAATACATTCTGATAGTTTTGATGCAATTGTACACGTTTTTATTGCTTTAACATATATATATATATATATATATATATATATATATATATTATATTATATTATATATGTTTGAATTGCCATATTAATCAATGTTGGTGCCTTCGGCGGAAAGCACGCACTCCAGAAAATACCAAAAAGCCGCGCACATTTTTGCGGACGAATTCGTTCTTCTTGCTGCCTCACACGCGATAGACGAGGACTTCAGCTAGTCGATGTCGCTATAGCGGACCTTACAGCTTTTCCTTTGACATACCCCCACACGCATTACTCAAGGGGATTGAGGTCGGGCGACTCTGACGGCCAAATAAATATCCCTCCACCAGAAATTGATGATCGATCAAATCTACTCTTGCACTATCTTGCCTGTGTTGGCCGGGATACCGTCCCACTGCAAGATTTATTCCGCCAAGATGCCCCTATAATCGACTGGATTTGTATATACTGGCCGCGAACCCCACTGACGGAATCTTATAGACATTCGAAAGGACGACGCTAAGCATAATTACAGAGGATGTTGCTTGGTCTTAGAAAGGTATCGGATCTCAGAGACGTTGCTGGCAGATGTTTATCTTGAAGTCATTCTGCTCAGGATGACGGCATCTTCCGTTAATGTTTTTCATTAGAAAATATGAAAATTCGTTTGCCAGTAACTTTTTACCTCCGACGTTGTTCTCTTATACGATCGCTGAGCAGAGATTTACCACCTGCCTCAAGCTATTGCCACTATCCTCCTTCAAGACTCTGGACACTGTGGCCACCGATATATTCTTCTTCTTTGCAAGAGCATTCATTTTGAGCTTCGGACCACTTTCAAAAGATTCTCTCAGAGCACAAAACTTCACAATTTGAGGTCTGCTTGAACGTGGTTGATCTTTGAGTTCTTTTGCGTTCTTGAGCCCCTCTGCTACTCTGTGGATTGTCATCTGGCTGACATTGAGTCGCTTTGGGATGTCGGACATGTTTTAGCCAGCGCGCAGGAGAAAAGAGATCTTGATTCTTTTCACATCTATCTCGACACACTTGCAAACAATGGAAAAACGTTTTAACAACAGGACCTAGTAAGACAGAACTTTAAGTTTGTTTAACAGAACATTTTCTTTCACACACGTAAATGTGTTGAAAGATAAAAAAACGAGTGTATTACTAATTTTTCAAAGGCCAAGCCCGACAAGACCGGTCTTTAATGGCATAATCGGAAACCTTAACATTGTGCTAGTTATAAGAATCGAAATATCTAGTTGGTAAGCGCTCTCTGCGCAAGAAAATGAAGAATGAAGCCCTCACCTCTAAGAAACCAGGCAAATGCTTCTAAACAATACACTTGCGACCACAAATAACACCACCAAAACGCTTTTACAGGAGTAATATTCAGCTAGTCATCGCTAGGTATGAGGGCACACGAGAGAGGAAAATAAAGCATTCCATATTGGCGATGCTTGATTCAACTTCTCTACTGCCACTCCACAGACAGAATCTGGCTGATCTAGCAAGGACGACATCTATCACAATAACACTGAGGGAGCTATACAACCAATTACGCTAAACATGTCACAAAGACATTGGCTTGTACATTTTGCAAGATAATAAAGTACTACGTTTTATTAATCTGCAAAAAAATAGCCTAAAAAAATAGGAAAGATGAAAACGATGGAAGCATGGAAAAACAGCTCAATCAGCAACTGAAAATGATGAATACTCTGCACAGCAAACGTACTTCAGTTACTTCCAATCTAATTCAAGTTCAGCTTATAAAAAACATGCTATGAGTATGAAATTGAATTAAGTGCTATACAATGAAATGGAGAAGAGCAAACTGCTCTTCTTCCAGTTGTATCTGGATTATGCGACATAACTGTTATTTCCGATCAAACAGTAGCAAGAATTGATAATAAAACTTGGAAAGATTTTGGAATAATAAGTAAAAGTGATTCAAGTCAAGTTATGGAAAAGAGAAAAATACGTCGCGAGTCAAGCATAATTAGAAAGAAAATTAATAGTATAAGTTAAGTTAGGAAAGATTCAATCATTAGTAACGTTTTAACGGAAGGAAGGATAAAGCTTATGTATTCATCACAAGGAAGCAAAAATTACAGGACAGTAACAAGTGAAGAATACATTGTAAAAGTAGGAGAAGCTGGATAAAAATATTTGAGCCATATTACTTCAGCTTCATCATCGTCTACAATGATCACCTCTCATATCATTTCACTTTGGAACAAACACCAAATTGAGTCATCAAACAGAGAGAAAAGTAGTTGTGAGGGTACAGTTGCTAATACACGAAAAAAGGTGTGGTAAAATTTTATGACTGTAACTACACTTTGGGCGGACCTTACAGTAGCTGATATGCCCTAAAAGCAATGAATTGCCTTTATGTCGTTTACTAATTAGATTAGATGGCGCTGCCTCTGCTCCTTCGGGTTTCACTGGCGAAATCGGAAAAAAACTGCATAATTGTAAGCATTTGCCAATTGCCTCCTTTCAACCTATTTCATCGGAAACAATTTCATAGCACAGACCAGAAGTATTTTTTTCAAGCTTACAATTATATATCAAGTTTAATTTAAGAAATTCACTCAGTAATTCACTATATTTCCTTTGAAAAACCTCGGAATGTTCAGACACCCACGACGGCTTACTACCGCTATCATGCTTCTCAGACTTTACATGGCAACCAAAAAATCCTTCAGATAATTTCAAGAGAATCGCCAAATACATCATGGCCTCCATTTGGTTCCAGATAAAGCCCTCACCCTAATCAAATTTACCCCATTTCATTTATATGCAACAATTTCCAAAGTGTGCCCCAGCTAGATGCCACAAGGCAAGCAATTGTAATACCAGTTATCCAACGAAATACTTATTCCAGCCATCCAGAAAGCTTTTTATAAGCCATGATAAATGACGACGACAACAGTTGCCTTCAACTGCTGGGATAGAAGTGTGTTTTGAATGCACGTACCGAAGAAAGCGGCTACATTCGTTTCTTTTCCATTCCTGCTCTAAACTTCGATGCTGAAAACAATTACAGCATGACAAATTGGCAGGAAGAGCAGATACCCGAACCACCTATGAAACAACACATTTAACTGCAGAAATAAATAGAAAATGTGAAACATCAATCGACAATACATTTTACTGCTAAAGAAATTCGGAGTCACACTAAAGGTGAAGAAATATTTATTAAGCTAATGCCTGAATACATTAAAGTTACATTTCAATCACGGCGGAGAGGCCCCAATTTGACCCCAAAAAAATTTATTTTTTTAATACGCAGGTTTACCATGTGTTCTTCACATTTTAGACAATTGTTTCCTAACTACTGGCAAACTTCTCAATTAAAATTAAAATTTGGCAATTTTTTTTAATTTCAATTGAGGGGGACATTTTATTCTCCTTACGCCCGCTGAAGCTATAGTTATTCAAAGTTTTAGCAGACAAGAAATATAAACATAAATCAATATTATGAGTACGCCGCGCATGTACTTTCCTTAGATATGAATATTAGGGGGTGTCACCTATGTTTTTACTATTTCTGATGCATTTTTTCTATTTTCAATCTAGAAAGCTTAGGTTACAAGTATGGAACTACAGCAAAACAGTTTTAACACAAATATTTTGTCACCAAATGTGGCCTTTTCCGCAATACTCATCGAAGAGATTCGAAAAGAGTGGAAAATCGCCCCACCCGAATATATATATATATATATATATATATATATATATATATATATATATATATATATATATATATATATATATATATATATATATATATATATATGTATATATATATATATATATATATATATATATATATATATATACATATATATATATATATATATATATATATATATATATATATATATATATATATATATATATATACGACGGGCGGTCAATAACTTTTGCGAATCGGTAGGGCAAAAAAGAGGAATGAGATGGCTGTTTGTGGGGATGTTAGGACAAGTTATGACAAGTCAGGACTTGCAGCCGCACGCTCCTGCCTCGTCTATTTAAGAAGCAGTAGCTGATCGCAAATCGTCACTTACAAATTTTTCAACAATGGAGAAGGTTGAGCACAGTGAAATGATCAAATTTTTGAGCGAGGAAGGTAAGAATGCAAAAGAGATCCATAAACGCATGGTTATAGTGTACACCGACACCGCTCCTTCCTCTGCAACCATTTCTCGCTGAAATAGGGAGTTCCGCCATGGTTGTGAGTCCCTTGAAGATGACCCCCGTCCAGGATGCCCGTCAGACATGACAAACGAGGACAATTTGGCCCTCTGGAGAGGATGATCGTCGAAAATCGGCGGGTGAAGGTCGAAGAAATCGACCGAGAACTTGGAATAACAAATGGAAGTGTTATTAACATAATCCACCACAATTTAGCTATGACCAAGATCTCTGCCCGTTGGGTCCCTAGAAACCTAACTTCCCATAATTGACTTCAACGGCATCAAAGTCCACAAGGCCAGAGTTGCACAAGCTGCACTGCGTGAGTGCGGATTCGAGAAGCTCAACCAACCCCCCTACAATCCAGATCTAGCCCCTAGCGACTACTTTTTATTCCGCCATCTCAAGGCTGCACTGCGTGGGCGCTGGTTTGGGGACGATGAAGATGTCCAGCCCGTCCTCCAGGAGTGGCTTGAACAGCATTCGGGAGATTTCTGCTTGTCGGGAATTCGAAGCCTCAGGGAAAAATTGCGCAAGTGTATTGAAGTCGAGGGTAAAAATATTGAAAAATAATAAAACACTTTTCCTCATATCTCGTTTCCTTATACCGGAATTTCAAAACTTATTGACCGCTCCTCGTGTATATATATATATATATATATATATATATATATATATATATATATATATATATATATATATATAAATATATATATATATATTTATAAGGAAAGAACAAATAGAAGTTCTGAGGGTGGAAAAAACTACTATAGGGTTTAACCTTAATTTATTTCTTCCTATTTAAAAAACTTTTGAATACAGAAAGAACCATGCAGAGAATTTCGGTTACATAGTATATAACACCAGTACAAGAGGAGAGAAACGGATACTGGAAAACACAGGTAACAAAAAGAGCAAAGGACGTCACATTTCTTTTCAGCATGGATTGCCTTCATTGTGGCGTTCTTTGCTGTCCTTAATCCTTTTGAATTCTAATGTATATTTCTCTTCTTTTAAAAGAAAATTCCCTTTTTTCTTTCATTTCTAATGTTGGTCAGGAGGAATAGAGTCTGATAGGATCTTGATGTCCACCTACCTTGAATCCTTCGAAGAGCCACGTGGCCTTAACCCTGGAACAAAGAGCGTGGAAGGAATCGGGTGATCACGGATTTCTCAGACCATCTGTGTTTACCATGCGAGATTTATCTCCAACGCCCGGGGCAATTTTATCTTGTCCCCCATACTCGGACAGTATCCTCATTTGCCCCATTCACCCCCTTTCCTGCGAGCGACATAGTTATGTGCACCCCCTTGTGGACTTTGCATCACGCTTATTCGAAGCAGTGCTTTTGAAACATATTGACCGCATTACCTCCACCGATGCCCTCATAGCCATTTTCTCTCGGGTAGGCAATCTACCTCCGAGTTAATGGAGTATGTAGGAAAGCTATGAATGGTGAATCCACTGTTCACCACCCCTTCTCATCCCGCCGCAAGTGAAATTTACGTAAAACTAAGCGCTGATCAACACCTATATTGCATCGCTATTTGCTGGTGGTATTATTTGCCTATAGGCAAATTCCCTATCTACAGTGGAATCTGCCTCCTTCAAGCTACTCTACCGGTGCAATGTACACGGTCCCCTTAGTATTCTAAATTAATTATTTGCGACTAAGACTGGAAACGTGTGCAGACACCGCTTACCAGAACGCGGACCTTAATTTGGAAAAATATAGGACCTACTTTGATATTAAATCGCAGGAGAGGAGGTTTAAGCACGGCGAAGAAGTTGTGTTGCTGCTGGCCACCAAGAGCAAAAAGCTTCTTAGCCAGTGAAAGGGTCCCTTCTCCTTTTCTCAAGGTTTGAAAACTTATGGACTACCTCATCAGAACGCCCACAGTGAGAAACTATTCCAGGTCAATATGTTAAAACGGTACCATCGCCACGCTATGGAGGCTAGTTAACCCGCGGACTCCTCTAATGTAATAAAGGTCGTCTGCTTGGAAGAGGATAAGAATTATTTTTTCCCTACCTTGCCAGACGCCCCAGATTTGACTCCTAATAAATTAATGATTAACACACAGCTGACTCCCGAACAAAATACTCAGAAGCAGCACCTTTTAAATAGCTTTGAAGCCGTAATCTCTAAAGTTCCAGGTTTTGCTACCCAATTTGAGCATGAAATCACTCCTACTACCCAAGAACCCATCCGTTCGAAGCCGTATCCTGTCCCTATTCATTTGAGGCAAGCGTTTAATTCGGAGGTTGGAAACTTGTTGAAGCTAAATATCATCGAGGCCCCTAATTCAATTTACTGCACCCCTGTCGTGATGGTACGGAAGCCTGAACGTACATACCGTATGTGCGTCGATTTACGCAAGCTAAATGCCGTGACTGTCGTTGATGTTCAACCTATTCCCTTAATCGCCTAAAACCTCCATCTCTTTGAAGAAGCAAAATTTATCTGCGAGCTAGACCTTTGCAAGGCCTATTCGCAAATTCCGCTTCAAAAGAGCGTACAAAAATATACGTCATTCCCGACTGTAACAGAATGAGGTCAGAGGGCGACCACGTGCCCCTGTATACACACGTGGTCTTGAGATGAGCGCATGGGGCTGTGAAAGTATGGCTGAACCAGGGTAAGGATGCAGCCTACCTTGTTATCACACACCCCAGCTGTATTTGTCAAGGGACCGATTACTAATCCCTCGGCCACCTTTCAGCAAACATTCTTGCCTTCTGTCAGAAGATCGAAGTCCGTTGAGCATTCCAAGCGAACGTTATCACAATTTCCCCTTCCTCCGGAGGAGAAGCCGAATTTTCAAAAAAATCGCACACGTGTGTGGAGGGCCATCACGGACACCTCACCAGGCGTTTATATAATTCCCCCGCGGCGATTTGGATCCGAACCTAAGGTTAAATCCATCCGTGAACTCTGCCATAGTTAATCGGAAAATATCTGACGAGGATTCCCAACTCCGAAAGCATTCATCGTATCCGAACTGGCCCTTTTTCTGCAACGAGCAAGTAAGCTAATGCAAGCGTTGCCCCTGCAGATTGATCTAGAATCGGCCTTACCCCATTGGTGTGAACGTCCGGGTTTTAAATCCCAATTTAAATCACTAAACTGAATCTGACCTTGTTAATCCCTTAATTAATCCACCTGTATCTCGTCTAGACATTTAACCCAGTATGTGCGACCATTCCCTTCAAACCCAATATTTGTGTAAATTTAAATATCATTTTGTTGTAAAGATATATTTTCGTCATTGTTTTTCATTTACAAACTTAACGCTTACCAGCTATCTGTTAATCTTTGGCCAACTTGCACTCTGAAATATTTTTTTAAAAAAGGACCCCACAAATTTAACATAAACCATCCCCACTGGACTCAACAATTTCCCCATTCAAACGCATCTTTAACCAACTTCAGCCCAAAGCCCGAAAGTACCTACCTATATATCTATATTTATATATATATATATATATATATATATATATATATATATATATATATATATATATATATATATATATTTATTTATATATATATAGAGAGAGAAAGAGAAATAGAGAGAGAGAGAGAGAGAGAGAGAGAGAGAGAAAGAGTGGCCATTCCTCGACACGGACCGATAACGGGTTTCTGCAGTTTCCTCGACTCCCCATTGGATTAGTAACGGCCTGCAGTAACTATAATAGGATGATGCGTAGAATCTAATGCGGTTTGCCAAACGTCACCCTTTATTTCGACAACATATACGTTACCACCAGCAATTGGCACCAGCATTTAGTCTCCCTCCAAGCACTGCTGAATAGGCTACGCGAGCATGGTCTCACCTTTAGCTCAACAAGTGCCATTTTGCCCATGACACGATTAAGTATCTGGGTTTCAACATCGCAAAAAAACAGATTGGGCCCCAAAATGAGAAGGTCAGGCCCATAGTCAATATGCCCTTCCTGTGTAATAAAAAACAACTTAGATCCTCCATAAAATCTACCTCATTTTACAGGCGATTCGTCCCTAATTTCGAGACTCTGGCCGCCTTCTTATATGAGCTCTTCGTGAAGAAGTCTCAGGATCGCTTCGTGTGGAATTCGAAGGCTCCTTCCGGCTTCAACTAGTTAAAGGGCAAATTAACGTCCGTCCCCATACTGAGACAGCCCAACCCTAATAAGCCGTTCGGAATAAGGACGGGCGTGAGTATGGAGTCATTGGATATGTCCTACTGCACTATGGTGACGACGGCGAAAGCTACCCTGGGGCTTACGCAAGCCTACTACTGAGCCTATAGAATAATACCAGTTTAAAATTTGGTACATTAAGGGTTCTGATAATTGTGTAGCAGATAGCCTCAGCCGTAATCCTTTGGCCACTAAGCCCAGCAAAACAGCACATTAGGAAACAGCCCTATTGCTTTATTATATATTTAAGAAGAAGAAAACAAGAAATAACCTGTCTTTGTAATGTAAACACTGCCTGTGAATTTGATCCTGTACTCTTCTGACACCAAACGTTTCTCTATGTATATTTATTTTCTTTTTTTCGGTCTATTTCCATTTAATTGTATGTCATTGTTAATTATTTTTTTGTATGTATTGTATTTTCATCACCCCTTTGTAAATTAGCGTTTATACTCTGATGTATACCTAAACTCGGATCAGACGGTCTTTAATTGTGTACACCTGTTTGACACTGGTCAGCATGTCCTTTTAAATTATCCCCCTCTTGAACGTCCGGGGAGGAAATCACCTATCCTTTTTTTTCCTGATGCCCCTTTCCTTTCCCCTTCGTCTGAGAAAAGTGCCATATTTTAGAAGGGAGGAGATCTGGAGGAATAGTGTTTAATAGGATCTGGAGATCTACCTTGAATCTTTAAAAGAGCCACGTGGCCTAAACCCTGGAACAAAGACCGTGAGAAACGAGTAAGGAATCTGGCGAACACGAATTTATTAGACCTTCTGTGTTTACCTTACGAAGTTTAACTACCGCGCCCGGGGCGATTTCATCTCTTTCCTCATACAAGCGCCGTGAGAAAGAACCAGAAGGACTATTCTACCGGCTTCTGATCTCCCCTCTCCTAGGTGGAAGCCGGCGCCTTCAACCACATACGAGCACGCCGTGGAACGAGGCAATTTCGCCGCCTTGCCGACCATCTATTTAACCGTAGTTTTCCCAACGGAATAGGCAGCACGGCTCGCCTACGCACGAAGACAGATTACGTTCTCGAGTCAGATCCTCCGTGGTTTATTCGGGTACCGACGGCTAGAATCTTACTGCCGTGGACTTCACCCCAGTCAATTGGCAGCTCCTTGAAACGGCTAATCTTCTGTGAATTCGCGCCAGTACTCCCTCATCGAGAACTATGCGGTAAAACCACTCCTCCTTCATCAGTATCCTGAGGGGGAACCAGTACGTCTCCCCATAGACAACTCTAGGTTAAACATATTGCCTTGTTGCATCCTCGCCTCCCTGAGTTACCTTCCCTTCAACATTTATGCACGTGCAAAACGTCGACGCTGCGGATCTCGTTATAATTCTGTTTTCCGAAATCAATTTTTACTCTTTGTATTTCGGCTTAGTGTAGCCTGATTGTAAGACTCCGATCCGAGTCAGGTAATTAGCCACTTTTATCCATTAGATTTACCTCTCTGCTGAAACCGAGTGTGTACGTTTCTTAATCAATCACGTACCTCACCTAAACCTATTTTGTATATATGTAATATTTATTTTTTTGTTATTAAACTTTATTCTTGTATCATTCTTTAACTAACCTTGAACGACTTTCAGCCATCATTCGGCCTTTACAAACAATCTGCAGTGTCTCATTTTGATAATTATTTTCCACACACTAGGGTACTGGCTGGCCCAAGTAATAAGCGTGTAAGTGTCCTTATATATATATATATATATATATATATATATATATATATATATATATATATATATATATATATAATTTGTAGAGAACAATTAGTCAAATATCATAGTGCAACGCTGAGGTAGAGGGGGAGAAATGGAACAGACTAGCAGAACAAATGCCAAAGAAATCATAGTGAATAGAAAGAAAACCATGAGAGTCAATGCATCCTCTGATATATCCCCGGTTGCTTAATATTTAAAGCCAACTAGGCTATGTTTTTTCAACCATCGGTAAGGCATAATTTCTTATGCAAATTTATTGTGGTGCCTGGGAGAAAATAGGCAAGGAAACACTTATTTTTCTGCGTGAGGGAACATTTTGTTATAAGCAAAAGCTAAAAAAATATAAAACTTTGGCTGTATAGCAAAAGTTAAAAATAATAGAGAATGTTTGTTATAAAGCAAATGCTAAAAAGATATAGGACTTTGGGGAGTCGACAATTCACCATATTTTAACTAATAGAGAATTTGTTGACGATAATCAAACCGGCAATAATAGAGAGATGCCATCCAATTGTGTGCAGTTGCGGGTTCTTATTAAATAAAAATAGAAAAATATCAGCCAATTCGATATATATCAGGAATTTGGTCCCTAGTAATTGAAGCAGTCCCTAAAATTCCGAGAACATAATTATAGATATGACTGCCCGCCTCAATTGACTGTATTTATTAATAAAATTGGTTTGAGCTTTATTTTTTATATTTTTACATTCAAATTATAATAAAAATATAATAAACAAAATGCAACGTTTGGTTAGTTCTAAAAATTTTATCACATATATCCAAAATATTTTTCTCTCCACACTTTTGGCCATGACAGTATTTTTAGTACAAGGATTACATAGGTTTACATGGAAGAGTTTTTGCTTGGGGCAGGATTGTATAAGTTGTAACTGGATAAAAGCTAATCGCATCGGATGAAAGGATGGAGGGGGGGGGGGGGGGTAAAATATAAAAAGTTGAGCCGAAAAGTAGCCTGATAAAGGAGTATCACTAAAGCATATTTGTAAGGTGTATCAGGAGTAAATGAGTGCTAATATTGAAATGGGTATGTAATAGATTTTGAAATGTTAAAAAAAATACAGTAGTGTAGGTGTTTAGAAACTTTGTCTACTAAAATTTTAACAAGTTGCTAGTGATGTTAGATAGAGTTAACTAAATAGGCTGTTGAAAACAGGCATGAATAGTGATTGAAAGTGATTAAAATACAACATAATGGTGGAAGGGATGAGTGTATAGAAGAATGTAAATTAAGAAGGTAGGAACTTAGAGGGTTAGTGTAAGAGATCTGCAAATGAAAGATTTTGAACAAAACTGCATCGTGCTGAATGGATAATATGCCATTTATATGATGTGGTTGCACAGAAGTCCTCTAGTAATGCATGATGGGAACATGAAAGGAGACAGCTTCTTCATCGTTATCTCGTCGTATCGATCCGGTTAGAATGATGGGTCGGTTTGGTGGCCTGATAGAGTAGCAGACAAAGGAGGCTTCGCAGTCTTTATTCTTACAATAAAAAAACTTCAGCAAATAAGAGATTGTCTTTTTTAAATTATTGAACTCCTGATTAATGTGGAATCCCAGACACGGGAGACCAGAGGCTTGCCCGACGCGGAGAGGTAGGCTCGTATCAGGACTCCATCCGGCGACTAACCACACTAAGCACTTGCTTCCCCTCTTGCATAATTCTTTCAGTTTTAACCAAATAATTGATTTGAAATCCTTTTCAATGCAAACATCAGAGTAAACTTTACAATTTAAGTTATGTTACCATAAATATTTGTATAAAGGTTAATCACATGGTTCAATGGCGGGGAAATATGGAGGATGAGAAGACCTTCCGAGATTGACCCAATTATATTTTTTTGCAGTAAAACGTGCCACCTATGTGCTTAATCACATGACAAAAGATACCATGGTCTATTTAGAGGACATATGAGCCAATCAAAGAGCTGCTGTATGAAGCACCCAACATTGCACATGAGTGTGTCCAGAGTACTGTTTCAAAGGAATCCAATCAAGGCTTGTCAAACACTTAATCATGCAGCTACAAAATATAAAACTATCAATATTTCGATTTGAAGATTTGACTCCCAAAAATAGAACCAAAAATCTGCCATAATTAAGGAGCTAGAGACCAATTAAGTTGAACAGTGAAGGAATATTTTGCTTAAGTGCTTAATTTTATCATTGTCATTGATGAATTTAAATCTAGGTTTACCGAAACGGAAAAGGTACTCTTGTCTTAAGGCCTTTGGTCTAAAGAGTTTTTGTCTAAATAACATTGGTCTATATGAAATTTGGTCTAAAGGAACTTTGGTCTAAAGGGACTTTCATCAAAAATTACCTTCCTTAAGCTGTATATTTCAGCCTATATTTATTATGTATAATTCATATATATATATATATATATATATATATACGAGTATATAAATACTTAAATTAAGTTAATTTGAGTGGGAAAATTTCAATTTTTAAAAAAAATTATCCTTTTTTGATGAAATAATACATTAGCTGTGAACAATATTTATACATGTTCAATTAAAAGAGATTTTCATATAGGGACATGTAGAAAACCCTTTTAAAATCCTAATTTTTAACAGTGTTGATTGATATTAAATTATTACAACTGAAATTTTGCCCCTTACCCAAATCTTTGGACTTTTGGTCATTTTTTTCGGAAACTGCAACACTGTGTTTTAGATAGTATCATATTTATAAATGGTTTTTTTTCTTAGTAGACAAATGACTACGGGTGTTTTGGAAATTCAAAGGATTGAAATATTAAAATGATCATGAAGAAGAAGAAGAAGATGAAGATGAAGATGAAGATGATGAAGATGAAGATGAATAAGAAGATGAAGATGAATAAGAAGATGAAGATGAAGATGAAGAATAAGAAGAAGATGAAGATGAAGATGAAAGATAAAAAGAAGAAAAGGGTGTTCAGGGTGTTAAAATAAAGAGTCTATAAAGGGGATTAAAAAAAGCGGTTAAGATTAGCAAATAATGCCGTAGGCCACCTCTCCACAGGGGTGCCTGTGTAACCAGGCTCTTCCTGTTAAGAAAGAGAATAGCGACTTGTAAACTAATAATTTGATTAACAGAAACACAGCTTTAGGTAACAAAAGATACATTCATAGATGTTGATTACATTATTTTAAAAAAGGGTAGATATCTTAATATTGGGGATAGATTATGACGTTTTAGACACCTTCATGAGGATATTGCTTCTGGATTAATTCCAGAAGTCTAAACTAAATTTTGAAGAATCATTCCACGAATAATTTAAAATGTTTATTTGCTTTTACTTTTCATAAAATCAGGAAAAGATGACGAAAGTTTTACTTATTCATTGCCAGATTAAATAGCTAAATACAGAGAGTCGATAAGTTTGGAGACGGGTCCCTTTCATACGCTCCCTGACACATGTAACAAAATTATGCTCGTATGCATCTCATATAAGCAAATATTGAAAAATAATAATATTACATACTTTGTAGTTTTTAATTATATATAGATATTTGGATATATATTTTCAGCATATATTAACGTGATTTGTTGATATACATTATATGCTAATCTATTTGAAAGATCCAGATTGCCAAAAATTTTGCGCCCCCCGGATCTTCCACGGTTAAGGAATAAAAGGAAAATTCATGCTGTGCGTTGATTAGAATTTTACTGATATTTTTGTAGAATCATCAATTATTTTAGATTAATCTTATCTAAGTTTGTATTTGTTATTATTTAAAACAAAGTGAAATCTGAAAGGGCAAATTTTGAGACAATTACTGTTCTTAGGGAAGGAGATAAGATTATAGAAGAGTCAAAGATGACGAGGTTAGTTAGGTTCTCTTAGGGTCTGGTCTTTATAGATAATATTTAACCTATCGGAGTGGTCATCTTATGGCCTTGATTTAACCCAGGATAGTGCATTGGTGAAAGGACCCGCAGCGTTAACTCCGGACACAACTCCTGGAGACGGAACTCAACACTGAAGCTGGTCCCTTCGGTAGAACATCCTCACCTTCCCTGCTGGTTGGCATTTTCTGGTAGAGTACCCCACCATCAGGGGTGTGCTCGCAAGACTTGTTAAAAAATGTCATGCCCTCGAATTTTATTCAACGAGTGTAAATGGGAGGAGGTGGCCATTAAAACTGCTAAATGAATCTCCTCATTCAGATGATGGGTCAAAATCTGTGTCAAGGTTTGTCATCTCATTTTTATTGTATCTTTATATTATTGCCTCATGTAGTTCCCACTTTCTTCTATTCACGGAAACTTCATTTTGTAAAATTTCACCGCAACTATCTTCACATCTTTAATACTTTCTGGCAGAGATGTCCAAATTGTTTTTTTCCTAAAAACTAAATAGCACTTTATATCTTTTTTTTTCCTCATGGGACAGATGTATAAATGCGTAAGAGTTGTAGTAAAATTTAATTAAAGCTGATTGTAACTTCCTTTTGTCCTTTCTCCTTTTTTGTTTTTTTTATGCGTTTGTTTAGTTTGTTTTCAATTGCCAATGCCCACGCTAGATGTAGTTATTTTATTACCATACTATAAATTATTTTATGATAAAACTACCCTTCCATAGAGGATAGCAAGATTTCTTCTTCTCTCGCTTTAACTTTGGTATTCGAGTTATTTGTTGCGAAATGGAGTAGAGTTTGCCAGTACAGGAGAAAGCTGCTACCATAAAAAGTTTGATGTATCACATCTTCGTTTTAATGGTTTTTCTAGACATATACGGTTGTATTTCCTCTCTACGTCCTCTTTGCCGAATTTTTTCACGTGCAAGGCCCTAAATCCGAGAATTACACTTTCCTCTCATCTTCTTTTGCATCCTATATGAAGCTCTAAGTTACAGGGTTCAATTTTCCAATGCTCGCTCTCTTTTTACTTTTCCGGAAGACCTTAGAATCCGGCTCTGCTCCCTCATTGCGTCTGCATTTTAATTCATTTATGTTAAATCATATACCCTAAGCTCTCAATTGCATGCCTTAAATGAGGGAGGAACCGCCGATATTATGCGCTCCTCTTCTTCCGTCGATAGCTTCAGGAGTGCTGTGAATAAACATTTATTGTGCAAAGGTTTCTGAAAAGTATTTATTCTCGGCAATCACTCCTTTACATCTTTTCAGGAGGCAGGAAAATCTTCGAGAATATCTTTGCAAGTCGGAATGAGCGAGAGAAACGTCTTAGGGCAATTTTCTATCTGTTTAATAATTAAACACATTTAAAAGATCATAGCGTTTTATTCATTTGTATAGGTTCATCGCTATAAAATTTGTCACAGTGTAGTGTTTTGAAAATTAACTAGCCAACAATGTACGATTACAGACACTTTAAAGTACAATGAGCACATTTCTCTATTAATGTTCTTTGTCCAAAGTTTTTTTAAATTTTTTTCTATGCCTTTTTGTTCCGCAAGAGGAAGTGAAGCGTAGGAGGGGTCTTGGACGACTACAACTGCATATCCTCCTGACCAAAGCACAACAAGATAAACCGGTGCTGTCTCAAGAATTGTCTTTTGCACCTATTTTAAATACTCTTGATACACCTGAAACCTGGAGGAACGTCACGCCCTACCAGCTCCAATACTTGCAGTTGTAAAACTGTCGTAGAAAAAGCTCCCGACGATATACTATATATCTATTCTTTGTGAGGATTATTCTATATTCGAGTGCGGAGTTTAATCAGATGGCCGAGTATGGCTCTATGTTAATAAATAGGCCTGGAGAGGGCTTATTTATCTTCAATATACTTAAGAAGTGAAACAGAGCCCAGGGATAAATAATATGTAAGCATTAATAAAATAGAATTTTTATTAATTAATCTAACAAAACAACACATGAAAAATATTTATATGTCCGGGGATTAAAATGCGAGATACACATGAAGTGAAAAAGGTCATAGGATAAATTTGACTAAGAGGTGGATTAAGATTTAGAGGGATTTAAAATGACAAAATAAACAAGAAGGCAGAGTGTTGGCTAAATCCGTGTTAAAGCACGGAGATACGTTGGCAAAAAGTTAAAAAGTTAAATGCAATTTGTAGCTTACGTATTTATAAGGTCGTCGTGCAGATGAAGGCGATTTGAAGGAGTGGCTTTGGTCCGACTGGGGATTTCTTTCCCAGGAGGAGGGTTTTTTCGGGGGTTGTCCTTAACGACGGGGAAAGGACAAACTTCTAGGAGTGAGAGAGAAGTGGGGCTCGGAAGTACGAGCGATACTTGAGACAGGAGATCGTAGATGTTCTGGATGAACAATTGAGGTTTTGGGGGCAACCAAGTGTTCTCTTGAGGAACGTTAAAAGCGGGAAATTAAATTACCACTGACTTGATTACAGGGGAGCAAGAACCGTTTCTCGTCGGACGGGCTCGAAGAACAATGACTGTTCTGAAGTTGTTCTCTTCTGAACAATTCAAAATTTATTACTGCCGTGATATCAGGGGAGCGAGAACCGTTTCTTGTCGAACGGGCTCGAAGAACAATGACTGTTCTAAAGTTGTTCTCGAGAAATCCCTATCTTAAATTCTAGAGTTATGGATAAAATACGAATGGCTTTTCAAACTGTTAAAAATATATTTAAGATTAATAGTTCCATTTTTCCTTCTTAATGAAAGGAGAACTATATTTGTTTAATTTTTAATTAAAGAAGCCTTCTATCATAAGAGGAATCCTCTCGTATGAGAAATTCTTCTTCATAAAGATTTTAGCTAATGGGAAAAAGCTTCTTTGTGATTAAATAGATCTATTTGAAATGGACTTCAAGACTTAAAAACAATTTTTTTTCCCATAATGCAAGGTGCTATAGTAATGGTTTCTTACTTTCAGGTGTTTATTTTGCCTAAATAAATGAAGGATTTTCTAAAAAAAAACAGAGAAGGGAATTTTGGAAGATAAAAATAAGGAAAGATAATTCTAAAAGATAATTCTGTATTTATACAGCATTTAATCGATAACCTCTATTAGATTGTAGTGTATGAGTAGATCTGTTTATCTTTTACTTAAGGGGGTACGTAATACATGTAGTTAACATTGATGTCGTCTTAATGTCTGTAGAACGTTGTGAAAGTATGGAAATTTGGCACAGCTTTATCCAAATCTTTAGAAATTGTCAAGATTTATAAGCTGTAGGAGCAACAATGCTTTAAATGTCTACTAGAGCTTAGCACCTTTCAATAAATACTCAGCCATTTCAATGTTCAGCAATTTCCTTCTTAAACCCATTTACAAGGTGCCGTTAACTTACGATTTGAAAGACCATTCCAATACCTAGCGACCTTGTAGGTAAACTATTATTTGCTCCTAGGCAATTAAACTTCATCCTATAGATTTGGGATATTTTATGTCTCTAACTTAATCTATCTTAAACGAAAGTTCGAGTTCACGAAATGCTGTCCTCATTTCAATTTCCCCACTGCAGCAATGCATGACAGGAATCTAATTTTTGTCTCAGCATTTTAAAGGAAACCGATCTTAGCATTTTGCTAATGTGGAACGGTGGAATCTTTTCAGCACAACTCTCACACTACTCGGCATTTTGCCATCCTCCCCACTACTTTCTCTTATATTAACATTTTGCCCTCTAGGCTAGATTTTATGATTTTTATAGTGGAATTACTTCCTTTCTTAATCCCTCAGTTTCTGTAGGTTTATGTTCTTATATATATATATATATATATATATATATATATATATATATATATATATATATATATATATATATATATATATATATATATATATATATTCAAGTGGTTTGTTAATACACAATGTAGCAATAATGAAAAAAAGTTTTGCAACTCAACAGAGGTTCCAAATTTCTCTTTAAAATCTAGCAAAATGGGCAATCCTTTCTTGGTCATGAAACTTTATTGACTACACTAATACAGACTATAAGTTCAGATGCTCAAAGAAACTTATCATGTGCGACAGAATGTTAATCACGTCATTCTTTCCAACCAAACTACACACAAGTGTTTATGTAGGCGAAGGTAAAGAGAAAACCCGTGCCAATAAGTGGTTGCAGACGGAAAAATCACGCGATTATAAAACTTCCACACATAGTGAGAGCAACTCATTCGCAATTTTTTTTAAACTCGTTTCGGCGTGAAAATAGTGATATAATGAGAAGTAATATGTGGTGGAAATCACGCAATTAAGTTAGCTAAAAGATCAATTAAGCTTACTAACTCTAGAGGGGGAAGGTTTGAATCTCCCCTCGACCTACCTTCCTTTCGCTTCCCTCATTGTATGGAAATTAACTTATAAATACTTAAAAAAGTGGCGTCATGAAAATTTGTAATATCCCTCCATGTATGTCTTATTTAAATTTATTGCCAATAATATGGTTAGTACATTACTATTTTACTTTTATTTTTCAACAGTTTTTCTACTTAATTGGAAAATTTCATTGAGAGATAGATTCGATGGTTTTGCCTCTTATAGTCGGTCTAAGTGAGAAAGTTCCCCTAATTACTTGGTTAATTTAAGTTTAAAAGTGTATTTCACTTTTATTTCCTCTCTTTTTATAACCTTGCCCATTCACTTTTGGCTAAAAGCTAGATCCTGGAATTCTGAGGTAATTTTAGGAGTATCATTCAAAAAGAAATATTTTCTTCCAAAATACCAGATTGTGTTAATGCATAAAGAAGAAGTGGTGCATTTTGGACAAATTTTAACGCTTTGGCACCCAGCTTTGTTAGAAATTATCTTTTTTATGCTCATATTTTCCACCAAAGATCTCTAAAAATCTGTCGACTCTGCCTAATTGAAATGAAATTAAAGGAAAAGGCAATTCGGAGACATAGGTAAGATTGTCCGAACTCAGCTTATTCATGACCCTCGTAAGAATGGTAAAGGAGGAGATAATGCTGCGAGGCCAGGTACTTATTTGTACTCCACACCTGCAATGCAAAGAGCCACGATAGATTCCAAATAGAGTGAGAACGGGAGGTAGGAATGAAAGTGTAGGAAAAAAGAGTGGTTCAGGTCATGATACAGCGAAGTATAGTTGGACAAACTGGAAGATTTAGGCACTCATGGGACCTATGGCTTAACGTGGCATTCAAATCACGGTGTATTGCATCTTATCTCTTCAAATTATTGCTATTTATTAACCTCTTACCATGTGTGATTATGATAGAAGAGAGTAAAAAATTTTAAATTTTAAAGAACATAAAGTGATGCAGGTTTCACTGGGGTTCATTCTTATATCTATCCATTGTAAGCAGTTGTTCATTCAAGTTCTGTTGTTTTATTTTTAGACTCTTTATTTATTCCTCATTGGCTTATAATTAATATTCCCTCACTATTTCGAATTCCAATTTAGATTTAGATTTATTTGAATTTTCGTTGAGTTGAATGATAGATTCAGCCCCAAATAAATCCAGAGGAGATTTTTCTCTAATGGAAAAGATCAGCTTTGGGGGATTTTAATTGGATGCATTGAGGCTTTGTTTCAATTTGGCGAGTAAGTTAAATTGGTTTCATATTATTTTATAAACAAACATTTCTCTTTTTTTCAATGCCCAGCCCCAATGATTAATTGAAATATTTGTACTTTTAAGTATAGAAACGAATGCCAATTCATGAACTTAATCTTTTAAGACATAGAAGATAATAATGATAATGATTATTATTATTCTAAATTATTATTATGAGCATCTTGTTTAAACTTGTAATCAAAGACAAAGTTTGAGAGTTAATAGACCATGTAACAACTATTTACTATTTTCTTGTTCCTTGGTGAAAAGTATAATTTCTCAGTTTTTAGTAACTAAATTAAATTTAAAAAGTCTATTTTAATTTAAAAAAATTCTTTTATAGATAGGGCCCTGGAATTTGAAATTTACCCATTTGGTTAATAATGCTAGAGTATTATTAATTTCAGGGAATCAATGCTTTTTTATTTTTAAAAAATCATTGGAATTTGTAGAATAATATTTGTTTTAAAAAAAAAAACTTACAAGACATTCTAGATTAAAAAGAGAAAATTCTATAATCTAGTATATTTTATGAAGTTTCAAGAAAGCTGCACGACTTGCTAGAACACATCCTTGGAAACTTCAAGAATCTTCTAAAATATTGGATGTTCATTTTTGAAATTTTTTTTTAATGATTTACAGCTCTTCGATCATTTCATCTGTAGCTACCATAGTGAACACATCAAAAGTGTAATGGAATCAAAACGTTGCAATCACTCTCCAGATGCAATCTGTTATATCTGCAGAAGGTTCATTAAAACAAGAGCAAAAGATTTTGTTGTGACAATATGTATGAGAATGGTTAAAGATTATAAACCATACTTTAGCATGCCCTTTGTGGACCAAGCCAAATCCTTGGCATTTAAATTTGCTTGTGAACAGTGCATGAAAAATTTCGATGACACAATTTTTTTTGTCTGAAAGAGGAAAATATTAAATGTCACAAGTATTTTAGCTATTATTGTTTGTAAGTTTAAAACAGCAATAGAGAATATTTTTTATATTTACAGGACGGTATAGAGAGGAAAAAGGGGCCATGATTTGGAATTAACCCACTGACTAATTAATTAACTGCTATTTCTTCATGGGGGACCCTGTCAAACGTCGAATTGGCAAAAATGCACCTGATATTTCCTCTCCCGATCTTCCATCTTCTATTGCACTAGTAGGTGACAGTACTGATCTACCTGTACCTTTGCCTCCAGATAGGAATTAGCCAACCTCAGAATAAAGTAACAATTTAGAAGCTAAAATATCAGTAGATAAATATCGCTGTTGAGAGGAATCCATACTCTCCAAACCAAAGAAACCTCAATGACTTTGTCACATATCTTAGCTTGTCCAGGTCAAATGCTGAACTTTTGATTTCCATGCTAAAATACTGGCATATGCTGGATGAAAATGTGCAAGTGACAAGCCAAAGGAAAGGTCGTAAGCTTCTACTTAAGTTTTTTAACTTATCAAGCTGGGCTATAACAATGCAATGGTGTATTTGGTCTGTTTAATGCAATTTGATTTACATGTTATCCAGATGAGTGGACGGCCTTAATGTTCAACTCCACAAGAAGCACTAAAGCTGTACTTCTCCAAAATTGGAATAAGCATTTATCTCTTTCCTTGTTTTTGCCATTATATGTCAAGGAGGAGTACAAGTAGCAAGCTCCCGCCTGAGACAATGGTTTCCTTTAAGATATACCCAGCTTTGAAAATAAAAACCCAGAATTATACAAGAAAAACATGATGAGAGATGTTTTGATGCTTGAAGAGGAAAATTATTTACATTACAAACAGAAATCGAGGAAAATCATAGAAATGAACTGTTTTTAGCTTTACAATGGACGATAAAAACAAAATTCGACTATTTTTACTAAATTTATCATCCAAAAAGCCCTCAACTCAAATATTTAAACGAATAATGCAATAAAAAAAATTGAAAAATAACACAAGAATGCTCCCCAACCAAAATCTATCACATTTTAGCTAATAATTATTGAGGTAAAATGTTGGTTCAAGTGCGTGCTTGCTCCTCTATTTTGACATGTGGAAACGTATTTACTTGTATATATGCAAACCTGTTTCAACATACTTCAAAGGGAACGACGTAGGAAACGGTTTAAAAAATTCATATAATTTATCAACAGAATCCAACAGAATTCGTCAAACAAAATAAAAGACAAACTCTTGTAAGTATATCATATTGCTGCCCGTTGAAAAGAAGAAAAATTTACTTCAGACGTATTTTTCATCCGAACAGTAAAAGTATATTAAATATTATACATATATCTTTCTAAAGTGTCGCATCTAACCTAGAACGTCGTTTAAGAATTTTTAATTTCAAAATAAGACTTTATGTAAATAGGCAAATTCTTAATATATCATAAAGACGTGTTCCAAGAGTGCATTTCTCCATCTTATGACGGAATATTTTATCTTCACTGACACCTCCAAAAGTGTCCTAACTTCATTAAGGTCCCTTCTCACGACTCCGCCATGTTTATGTACTCATTTATTTCTGGGCACAAGTCCTAACACCAATGGAGCTCACTTTCATCATGGCCAAACTTAATGTTGCCTCTCCGGTTACTGACTCCGTTAGTTTTCATGGAAACGTGGGGTGGTCCAGAGAGGAGCTTACTAGATTCTGTGGTATTGAGGCAGGGCATTTGTGTTTGTAGCCAAGCTGATGGCATCCCTAAAGGCAAAACATGGACTAACAAAGCTTTTTACACGAGACGCCACTCAGTGCAGCCAAGATAACCTTGAGATCTCTGCGCGGCGTGACTGGTAGACAGTGCAAAATGGCGACAAAGCCATGGTGGCTTCAAGTGAAATGGTTCTACAGAAGTATCATCATTTTCTACTCTGCGAAGTAATAGAAAGAGGAAGGATTAGAGTTGATATATTTCACTCTCTCTCTTTTCCTATTTTTTTTCTTTTAGAAGGCTACCGCTCTAATCACTAGGCAATGGTCACATCTGAAGCGCATTTCAGTTTTCAAGTTTATTTAGAATTCTTTATTTCCCGATATTTATCGCTTTTTTGCTTTATTTCCGAGTTTTAAGGTGTTAATCTATATTACGTGGATTACTTTCTACCTTGAAGCATCTATTTTGTAGATGTTTACGGTGGTCGACTCGTTAGAACGGTTGGTCTGAGAAGCGAATTGTACTTGAAGACAAAAGGTAAAATATCAAACTTTTTAATAAAAACGAAAGCGCTTGACAAGTGATCAACTTCATTATGAACCAGAGTACCAGTTTGATTACTTCTGTAATTTTCATCAGGTCTTATTTCTTCCACGCTAAATGGAAGCTTAAAACTTGAAGATACTGATGAAGATTTTACGTGACATCGTTGATGAGCAGGTTGTCTCCGAATAGATAAGGCAATATCATTTGTTGTAACTATTAGACAAACCTTTTGAAGGTTTACCACCCCCTAATTGTTGATAAATATAGGAATACTACGAGAGAGCTGAAAAATATAATATACATATATGTAATATTAGAGAATTAAGATTAACTTAGTAAAATGAATAATCACTAAAAATATTAACCTAATCAAAATTAAAGATGATACTAATAATCTGATATTACACACCATTGATTCTCACATATTTGCATAGTTAATAAAACATACAAACCTACCTATTTCTAGACCTATATTTAGTTTAATGGTTTCAGCAGCACCCAAATTACGTTTATGGCTTCATTATTATTAAGCACTTTATTTAGTAATATATTAGAAACTAATATAAAAACCACCTAGAGCTTAGAATTGGTGAGCTTCGATGTAGTTTAAATTTTAAATATATAGGTGCCCATGCTTGAGTTACTTGACTACATGACAAGTTTTACCAGAACTAACTACAACATTCTCCAAGCGAGGTAAATTAAATCGACAATTATGCTATTCATGAATGATTAAGGGTAAGTGGTACAAGTAAAATTTAAATGGCAATGGGTAACTCTTCCTTACCACTACTAATTTTTTGCAATTGAAATTGATTCTGACAATGTTTGCCATCAAAACCATATGGATTAGTTAATTGGAGAATAGACTTTTTATCTAGGCACTTAGAATATGATGAGATTGACTTAAGCATTACTTTAAATGCGAATTTTCTTTGTAATCAAGTCAAAAAGGGCAATAAACTAGTTGTAGTGGATAAATGGTATTATTTAATAGAAATGGATGGGTATTTTGAGGTCTAAATATTAATTTGAAACGTTTTGTTCCCTCGCTCTATAAGAATTTTCCTGTTAAAGGAATTTTATTATTTTTTTAGCTGATTAATAGCACTTCTGGTTACTAATCTTAAACCAATTAATAGGCTGATTCACTACTGCATAAAAATATCTTTTTTAGTTTCCTGAGACTATAATCTTTATCCGTATTTTTTAACAATTGGGTTCTTCTCTCTGCCCTACTTTGATCACTCAATTTAGTTTTGTAAGAAACTTTAGGCTCATGCAACCACTCTATGGAAATAGAGAACTAGTCACCTTGCATTGCAGTCCTGAGCTTAATCCAATCGTCTTTTTGCTTGGTTACAATTAGCAGAAAAATTAACCATGGTGAGACAAGCTAAAACATGCTTCATCTTCGAAAGCGAATTCTGGCTACTTGGCGAAAGTCGTCTGAAAGATGTTTCGCAAAGGCTTTTTGTATGTGGATCCAGGCTGCAAGCAAACATGGAACAGTTCGAATGGAATCTTTCCATCAAATTTGAACTTTATTCGAATTTGTGTTTCCAATTAATAATGGCAATATATAAAGAAGATATTAACAAATAATAATTATTAGATTTCTTTTTATCACCCTGTATAGGTAACTCAAAAAGATTTGTAAGATTTCACCATTATCATAAAGATTATTTTCCACAGGGGAATCCAACGCATATAAATATATATATATATATATATATATATATATATATATATATATATGTTTAATATGGTGTTTCTAGTCAAACAAATGCTATATAGAGATGTAATATCTAGTTTCATTCAAAATAGATGCCGTTCTTTTCATTAAAGTTGATATAAAGTTACTCTTATTTTAAATTACTTCAAATTGGTTTCAACAATAGATGCCGGATTTTATTTCAATCAACTGATTTCTATTAGCGAAAGAACTTAACCACTTTGTATTTAAGATATCCAGTAATCCTATTTATTTTCTTTCTGATGCATTAATTCATGCACTAACTGAGGATGTTAAGTTTGTAATTCGAGCATTAAATGAAGGAAAATATTTTAGCTTTAACAGAATTCTTCTACAATACTAAATCACGATAGAAAAAAATATCAGGGCGAATTTTTTAAAGTTTCAAGGAAACTGTTGCCATTTATAGTCCTTTGGACAATAGATACCCCCCAAATATCAGAATTAGAAAATAATTTTCAGGCTCTGTCAGATTTGATTCAAAACAAGAAGATAAGATGAAACAAATAAAACTATATTTGAAATTGAGAGTAGAAATGACAGACTTCTTTCATCTGGTCATAGAATTACTTCCAGAAGATTTTGTGCCAAATAATTTTAAGAAGGTATGTAAGTGTCGTAGCATTCATTGTCCGAAGCTGGAAAACAGTCTTACTTACATTTAAATTAACCACTTCAGTTGAGATAATTCGGTTTTCAGATGGATAAAAGCTCATAGTTGAAACTCCTCGAAATGACAAAATGATCGTTTCCTATATGGTATTTCGATAAGGGCAAAATTGCGATGTTCCGATTTTTGTGCTCTTAAAGACACTTCTAATATACAGTAATATTTTTCTCCCGCAATTTGTCTGAAAGGAATATTTTCCAATTTCCCTCAAATTCTAGTAAAGTTAGATAACTGAACTATTTTATTTAAAATTTTACACCAATTTTAGTTGAGATAAGTCAGTATAGTTCGGTCGTGGACGCATTTATAAAAGCTGGAACTCCCTACACTGCTAAAGAAACTTTAGTTTCTAAAAAGTAGGGATCAAGTTTCATTGAACCTGGACATATCTTACTTAATATGCACTCCACGCTAATTTACTGTTAACTGTTTTGTTTGTTCTTTTGCTAAAAACCGTCTATCACAGTGGGAACAACTTTCAGACGAAGAGAAATTGCAAAAGAAATTTGCTCTACGTAGGGAGAACTTTTACCCCATCATTCTATTTTCCAAAGGATTTATAAATTGATAACAAGATCAAAGGCCATCATTAATAAGATAGGAGGACCTTTGGAACGATTCATTGACAAATAATTAAAAGGAAGTAGAAATTTAAAAGGTTCACACCTTTTTCTATTGTTATATTTTAAGATTAATTTCATTATCAATTAGAATGATGTATGCATTTACAAAAGACTATAATTTGATATTGTTTTATATCAGCTTCCTAATATTTTAGGTTTGGTAGATACAAGTTCATAACATCCGAAATGTTCGTGCCTATTTTAAAAATTGTAAACAAATAATTTAGCTACTTTTTTTTATTTTAAAACATTTTTCATTCAATTTGCTTGAAAAACAAAAAAAAACAATTATTAGACAAAACTCAAAATTGATATTCAATATTTTTGAGGTAACAAACAACCTCCCTCGCCCAAGCAAATGAGGAACAGACTCGCCAGGTCACTCTATTAGCTGAGTTTAGTCGACTCAATTAATTCATTTAACGGTAAGAAGAGGTTAGAACTTGTTAAACAGAGTAGGGATAGCCTAACGAGACGACTAGCTTACTCCTCATTTGTTGCTCGTTAGCATAACAATTCTTATTTATTTAATGAATATTTTTTGCTTTAGGAAGATCAAAATCGTAACTATATATTTGATTAAATTTCCCCCCAAATAAATATTTCTAAATCAGGATGAACTTTCCAGATGAGAAGTACTTTTTATTCACAAGTACAGGACTATTTTCGTAGCATCACGTTCCTTCCTTCAGCTGAACAAGATTGACAAAATATTACCTTTACACATTCCTTATATACAAAATGAGGGAAAAAAGAAAAATACACACGGAGGCAATATTTATAAGAAAGAGCGGCTGCTCTTAGGTTTCAGATGATAATTATTTGGTAGGCGATAAGCGACCAATCACGGAATTAAATTTGATCTTCTCTTGCGAATAAAGAGAGTAGGATTTAATGTGGAGAAGATCCCAAAACCGTTAAGTTTAAAGGAGAAACTATCCGGGGCCTTCAGAAAAGGGAAGCCCGCATCTGCTAGATATGTCTAAATCTACCCAATTAAGGCACATCTCAGTTAGTATGTTAGGCACGGAAAGGCAGGCACTCTCACGGATGTCAGCTGCAGTAAACCTACCCATGACACTTCCTCTGCCGTGTTCTTGAAAACGAGTGTTTAATCTTCCTCTTAAGGTAGGGCCAATTTTCCCTTATGGGTGTTTGTTGTAGAAAGAAAGCTCATGATGTATGTAGTGAAATTAAGTGTGGGCAAATGTATAACGGGTACATATGTCTTGTGAAACTGCATAAGGAGCTAATGAAATATTCATGCATATAACAAAAGTAGAATTACATAATCATCACCGGAATTGAGTCAATTCATTATTTTATTAATATTCGATTTTTTGCAGACATTGTGTAGGATAAATTAAATATGAATGTTGAGTAAGTTTATATCTTCGATATTAGTCAGTTTTTGATTATCTCTAACCGATATTTCGTCTTTCAATAGAAATTATATGAAATCATCGTTGTTTCTAGTTTTAATATGGAATAATAATGCCATTTTACTCTAAATATAAATTTTTTACGATGAGTCAAAAATGGAATTTAGGAAGATTGCTAAAGAAAATTGGCAAGGATTTTCATTTATAGTCAAACCTGGATTTAGTCCTCCAGACCAGTCACAGAACTGTAAATGTCAGTTATTTGCCTCATATGTATTGTTTGTACTTAGTTTTGCTCTAAATTGACCTTTCCTGCACCATCTCCTATGAGCGCCAAAAATAAGATTGAAAAAAAAGAAGTGAGGTTAAGAGAAACGTCATCGCGTCAGTTTATATAATATAACTAGCTTCAGGCAAGTAATTGGAGTGCTTATAAATGGAAAGACATGCAGAATTCTTGAACTTGCCTCATATCTGAAAACAAAGGGTTTTCTCAGTGGGAGTTGGGAAAACAAGACAATGGAGTGTAATGAGTGAGTCTGAAATATCCTTCACGTACTTCATCAGTAGCCATTGGTGCCTTTAGTCTCCATAATGCATTTGACCAGCCGACCGAATGATTCATTTTGATTAATTTTACTAGGCTAAAGTTGAGTAGTAGCGTTTTGAACCAACATATATGCACATACTAATGAGTTTTAGTTATTAGTTACATAATCACCAATCAAAGGAGTGTTGTTAGAAACAGTTATCTTCTAAAAATTCCCGCTGGGTAATTTTCGCCGTAGGATATTTCTCATTTATATGATAAAAGACGCAGTTATTCATCGTGGGTGAAGAAAGCTCTAGCATGACTGAATTACCTACTCGAAAACTTTGTAAAAAGAGGCTGTGCAGGTTGGTTTTTACGCTAACAGCTCCAATGCCACTATCTCTGAATGACTTAGGGGTAATCTGAGTGCCATGCAGTAAATCAGGAAAGAGGTGCACGAATTAATGTGGGATTAGGTGGGAACGTGGGCTGGTAAGCCTCTCTTTAATATACTGATAAAATACGACCCCCTCCCTGCCTGCTTCAGGAACATGCTACTGTAATGCCGTACTTGTGACAGCACGACACTGTACCTTGCCACACAATAATCAAGACCAAATCTTCTCTATCATACAATGAGAATAACCAAATCACACCAGACAGCAACCCTCTAGAACAGTGATTCCCAACCAGTGTGCCGTGGGAGATTTGATGAAAGTTGATTTTCCCTCAAACAAGAAAGAGCAATGAACAAATTTTGGTACTGTACGAATGTATGATAGAATTTTCGTACTTATGACACAATAAAATGTCCTGCCATAACAGTTTCCTACCACAGATATAGTTGCCAGAATTTTACTAATATCGATTAATTCGTTTTCGATCTTTTAATATGTTAATCCAATATTTTAATTTTTTTGTCTTTAGGCATATTAAGATTTAAGAAGTTTGGTATTTAGATATGATATATAATTTCTTATTAAGTGTGAGAAATTTAAGAAGATTAATTCGTTAAAGCGACTGCGAGTGTGCTACGGAAGATTTAAGGAAGGTATGTTATTAAGGCTGATGTTTATAATTTATATATATGTGGTTAATAAATAAAAAAAATAAGAATTTTATTCTTTAAATTTTTGTGTTTAGCAAATACTATTTCTGGTTTTCATTGTTTTGTGTATTCCTTGTTAATTATTTAAATTGATAGGTATGTTTAGTGGTATTTGGATTTAGAAATAAAGTGATTTATTTATTCTTGTACACTGAGGTTTTTCTTTTCTTTTCTTGTTTTGCTGTTTATGTCTTAAAATTCATGTTATTTAGCAATAAGCCTTGCTATACATTAGTGGTGTATTTTACTACCTTGTTAATTACTCTTTTCTATGTAGTTTATATCGGGATAATTCTCTCTAGATTCTCACCTGTTCCATTGCATTCAACCCGTGTGCTTCACGATAATATCGCTCTCGCGGTAAAGACTCTGTTCTTCATATCGGAATTATTCCATTGTCATATTCCATAGACATTAATTGTTGCCTTTTCATTCCTTTAACACTAACTTGATTCCTCAACGCTACTATTGATAGCTTTATAACAGTAATCTGTTCGCTTTGTGTGTACAATAAGGTGTCTTTTAGTTATTCTAAACAACTTTATTTACAAAAGTCTGTTTCAAGGAATCCTACCAATGGGTATCTATATCTACATACCTCTAATGCGGAAAAGGTCCTTCTGCACCTGGGCGACGAAGGTTCCACCTGAACGCTGTTTGTTGTCAAAACATGATACTTCCCAACAACTCTCCCCAAACAAGACAGGCCCTGGTGCCCTCGGGCTCACCAGTGATTGTCATACTGACATTTATGTAGATTTCATTATCTGGTTGGGGATCATCCTGGATAAAGGAAGGATTGGTGTGGATTAACTAACTAACGCAAAGTAAAAAATTCAGCTGAGGCTTATTATGGTTTGTTATATTTTTCACTGGTAGTCAGTTGTGAAAGCACCGGAACTGGAATTAGGAGACCCCGGTTCGACTCTCAGCGCTGATTTTTTAATTTTCCCTTCCAGCGTTATTCTTGACTTTACTTTATAGATTGCCTTATTAGAATTGTCCTTTGCTCTCCTTGATCCTGGTGTCTTTCAATGTCTCTTCCTCTTGCCTTTAAAACTCTTATTCCTTGTGTCATGCCCTCAATTTCCTCTAATAGATCAATCTAATAGCCTAAAAAACAAGTCTCATTTGATTATTATCATCTTCACTTTTTGTTGTGACATGTGTGGGGATGTTTGTTTCCGCTGGTGGGATACGGTAAGTTATATAGGTTCCATTTAAACTTTAATATACTCAAACTTGACCATCAAAATTAACCACTATTTTTTTCTAAACTTCTCCCGCTTTTTAGAACTTTGAAGTTGGGGACGTTGATTATTAGATCATGAAATATGTCAGTAAAACAACAACGAATTTCCTCCCTAGAGGTAGGGTGCAAGCTATCTTAGGCTATCAATTAAATATATACTAGAACATAATTTTCTCTTTAAACAGCTTACTATTTAGTCAATCAAATAGTTTTTACTAGCTCTATTTAATCATTCTCTACTTCTTATTCGAAATCTTGTTGTTTCTATAGTTGATAAATTGGCAGATATTGAAATTATAAAGTTCCGAACCTTTTCTACCTTGTTTATTTTGATTGCCTTTTTATGCCTGAAATCATTTATATCCCTTTATCGAAACTTTTTCTTCCCTTTTTATATTACGAAGACCCAAATTTTCTTGAAATCTGAGCTGCCTAAAGAATTCAAAGGAAATTAAAAAGGCAACAATTTCTAGCTAAACTTTTGTTTAATTTTCTCAAACTTCTTCTCTTTTACACAAATAAGTTGTCGTAGAATTCAGGTAGCCGGAACCTGAAACCATTTGGCTTCCCCTATAAAGATGCAGGGGAGAGAAGATGACAACCCCAAATTAGGAAAAGATTTTCTTGAGTGCGATGGGATTTAAATGGCGAAAGTGAATTAACGTTGGTCTGTATTGCTACTATTGAATTAGGCTCTGGTGGTTGGAGGATTTAAACAGGAAAACAAAACTAATTATTAATCTTATACAAACAACAATAGATATTTACAGAATAATATAGAAGCGATTTAGTTAACACCATTACTAAATAAATGAAATTGAAATTACAAGTAAGACTCGTCTCAGCCGTACTAGGCTCAATAATTACACTAATTACCCGAGGGAAAGTAGAAGGCGACTACGAGGTGATTCTTAGTCGTACGAGGCTCAATGATTATTACAATCATTACCTGAGAGGGACCGGGAGGAGATCACGAGGTGAGTCACTTCGTCGGAGATCGTCACGCCTCTTCGACGATGAAGGAAAATGTAAGTCTTACGATTTTCTGGAGAAAAGCACGAGTATGAGTACTCAGGGGGTACTGCCCTTCGAAGAGGAGGGTAGAGCACGATATGGATTCCTGTTTTCAAAGACGTCTTATGATGCCGCAAGAATACCTTCTGTATTGCCTGGGCTTGGAAGCAACGTGAGGACAGCTCGCTACCCGAAAGTTAGAAGAAAACTTTGTCGATTATTCTTGGGGGGAGATATTCGACTACTTTATTTTATGCCAAGGACGACGGAAGTATGTAGGAAAGGGATAGTTTAATCTCCGATGAAAGAAACAAAGACGTTCGAAAAATAATTTTTTCTATGGAAATTTTTGGAAATATATAAAATTTAAATAATATAAAAAATGTAAATGGATAGATTATATATAATAATAACAATGATACTTATGGAAAGATAAGAGTTGAGGTTGATCTGTATAAAATGGTGATGATTAGTAATTGAAAATGTGCGAAAGAGATATATACCTACAGCTACTCCGGGAGGCATTGTAGCAAGCATATCACTCAACTCCGAGCATTGAGGGGCAGTCTGACGAACAAGTAATTAAAATTTAATTAGTAAAACTTTTGCACTAGAATTAAACCAAAATTATTATTAAAAAATAAATCAATAATTATTTACTAGACTCAAGATGAGGCGATAAACGCTGGGGCAAATGCTCTCCTAATAAAAAAAAAGAAAAAAATAATAGTTTCATGACAGAAACAGTTAGAGATCTGATCTGATTGAATCATGTACGAACGAGAAGTAAATGAAGAGAGAAGTTGTGAAGTCAATTGGTAAATAGCATAAATTTCAAAGCGAGTGTGGGTGGGGACAAAAATTGAGTTGAAGAGGGAGAGAAATGGGGTGTAAGAACTGATTCATAAATGTGCGATCAGTTCTATCTGCCGATAGTTCTAAGCATTAAAAGTTTAGTGGTAACGAATGGTGCAAGAACTTTAAAGATTTAGAGGAGAAGACCGCCATTTAATGCACGGTCCTAAATACCTCAGAATTTATATTCACGGGCAGTTCTAAGAATTTTAAGCTGATCAAAGGAAACAAGGTATTTTTTTAATTTTCGGGCAGAGATGTCGAAAGGAACAACGGAATTTTCCCACAAATTTTTCCTGTTTTCTTGTTTAGCCCATATGTGGTTATCGTAGGTTAGCCGAGATTATAGATTCTTTTTTATTATGATTAATAAAAATGAGTTGTAGTACGTTCCTACTTTCAATGATCGCTTCAAGATCGGTCTCTAAGAGTGCTTTACTTAATCTATATTCTATAGAATGCATAAAAGGGGAGTTTTTTCTTTAATATACCAAATACTGCCAAGGCAACTCTTTCAAGGATAATTTAAAATCTACAAAGAAAATAGACTTTTACTGAACATTAATCAAAGCAAACAAAATTACTATATACACGCACAAGCTATAAATCAAAAAATGGTTTTTAAGTTCCGCTATCAATATTCGGTTCTTGGTGGCTTTAAGGGAGAACAATGTACTTTAAACAGCTTCTTATTTAAGATATGGAAATACTCTACGTTAAAGGCTCGGTGACATAACAATATAATTGATTACTTACATTAGGTAGTGGTTATTACCCAAAGCATCCAACGTAAATACCTTCGTTAAATATGGCCCATGGAGGCGTCGTCAGCGTAATTAGTTGATTTCTCACTAGATGGCATTATTTCGAATGAAAAGTGGGTGGTTGACGTCACCTGGAATTTTGAGTTGGCGTAAGAGAATCAAAACAAAGACGCCGATGAGGGGGGTGGGTTCTCGGACGTTTATTACCTTGAAAAGGTTTTCTTCAGAAGAGGTTGGAATATGTTCTTATCTAGCGATTTGGGTCTCGCTTATGGAGTTTTTCTTTTGGATGAGAAATCTATCTAGTTTGGAGTTGTCAAACTCAGATTTAGTAAGATCAATTGACGATCTTTTAGTTCTCGAACTGCGCCGAGGGTACTTGGAGTTAAGATCAATTGACGATCTTTGAGTACTCGAGCTGCGTCGAGAGTATTTGTACTTTAGATCCTTTGACGATCCTTGTTGCTCGAAACTGTGACGAGGCTACTTGGAACAATCTGATATTGTCCAAGGAACTGAAGTCCTTTCTTAACTTGCAGTGAAACTCCCTACCGATGACTTCTCTATCTCTTTACGAAAACGAAAAAGCCTCGTTTTCTCATGTCAACCTGATTTATACGTCAATTACCCCTGCGGGGTCTGGGGAAATGTATGGTATTCGTAAGGAGAGACCTAAGGGAGGTTTCCCTTTTTAGTGTCTGTTGTTTCTCTTACCTCGGCATTTTGAAATTAGGTAAAACCGATCCTTATTGATCCAACAGAAGTGTGGTATCAATTCTCTCGTACTTTAGTGTCGTGTGGATAGGGAGATAGCGTAATACGAGGTCAACAGTTTGCTTTTTTTACTTTCGTGTTTATAAATAACCCCTTGATGGGTGGGAATTTTGCGTCGAGGTCAGGAATCTGTTTCCTAAATTTACAATTTTGTCCGTTCTTGCATGTTACCGGAGACCGGTTAGAGGGGCACAGGAAAACCCAGGTGGCCTTATTGAGATACAGGGGGTTCTTTTCAGAACACCCCTCTTAAAACCTGATATCATAAAAATGGCTATAGAATTACTAAATATTAAGCATTTACGACCAAATGATGTACATATGATTTAGTCATCATTTGAAATTAGTTTGCTTTAGTTCCATTAATATTTGTGTTAATGGTGGACTAAAACATATATTTTGGGGACAAGGTCAACAGTAGGTTTTGTTCTCAGATGGAAAAGGGGGTGTTAGGTGAATAGTAGTGGTGTTCTGAATGCCATGGAATTTAATTCAATCTATATTCGAATGATCCTAAAAATATAAACCAGTTCTCCAGCGCCGTTTTTTTTAGCAAATATTTAAATTGGCATAGGATAGTTTTGCGTTTTGTTTATAAATCAACTTCAAAACCTACGGACAATTTCCACGAATGTATAAAACTTTGCATAATGATAATTTTTACTCTGTTCTAGTCATTTTTCTAAAAGAAAATATATACTATAAAAAGTGCATAAACTTTGCAATAAAACGAGATAAAACCAAGTGTGTATTTTTTTCCAAAATTAACTTTAAATATCTAAGGAAAATTTTCCACGAATGTATATAATTTGGCATTATCGTAATTTTTAATATGTTATAGCCATGTTGTTAAAAAAATAATTATACCATAAAAAAGTGCATAAAATTTAGAATGAAATGATATACAAACCAAAAAATGCGTACTTTGAACTAAAGAATTTGAAAAGTGACTAATGAACAAATTTGCTATCTCCTAAATTTCTAAATTATATAATATGAAACATACGTTTTCAATTTTATAAATTTCAAATTTACACACGAGTATTATAGTGGTAATCAAAATTATATTTCTTTGGTAATACACCACAATGGAGAATAAATAGCCCAAACAGCTTCCGCATTTCCTTTACTTAGCATGACGTATCGACCGAGTATCCATATTTCGGGGACTAAATTATTTTTCGTGACATAATAGCAAGAAATAAACTTTTAAACTACATAATGACCAAAGAGAAATGGATTGGTTAAATTATAAGCAAAATAAACAATACATTCAATTAATTAATTAATATATTTCAAAATATATACTCACATTATAAAACAAACTCATATCACTTAGTTTCAATAAAATATCCTTTGCCTGATAATTTCAGGCCTGAAAAATTATTCTCACTCGTTGTGACCTCGGCAAGTGCCACAAAACAGGTATTAGCCCAATGAAATCAACAAGCACTGTACACATTAATAAGGCCGGCAATATACCAGAGGGCTTTAACCAACTCACATCCAAATTCAAGACATTAATGGCAATGATGAACTTATGCAAAGTATTGAATGCGTCAGGCAACCACATCATCATACTCACTACCACAAACTAAGCTTTACACCTGACAAAATGAAGAACTAACAAACTAAATATCTCGAAGTCAGGAGTATCCCAAGCCAATAATTACATTAAATGCAAGATTTTACCATCTCCAAGAAACCCGTAAAAACACAAAGAACAATTTATATATATATAATCCCAAAACTTCTACCTCCATTACCATGCCAGCATTACTCACAATACAATTTACCCACACAAAACACAGCTTAGCATCCACTTTTATGGACCAGATCACCTCATTAGCAATATCCTATCAGATAAGGGCCAAGGATAAACATTCCAACCAAGTCACAGGCAAATCACCCTGGTGTCCTAACGAATAGAAATTAACCTAGAGAAATTTAAGTAATTAAACCAGTATTAAATTTTCACTCATCAAATTTATTTCAGCAATACATAAACAACCATCCACGCTCTGAAGCGTTACAAAGATTGATTGATATTCCACAAAAAAACCCACATGAATGGCTAAAGAGATGAGAAGAGGAAAGATTTGATGATTATTCCACAATAGCTGTTTCTCTTTAAGTCTTTGTCTTCATATTTGGGCCATTTTTTTTATCTCTATATCTCTCTTGTGTGAGTTTATGTTGATCTGAGACATACAGAATGAAGATGTATTTTTAAAACCTCGCACCATTTTTCCCAAATATTTAAAAATGATTTCAATTTATTTTCTCTCAACTTGCGTCTTATCACGCTAAGAAATACATAGCAGATTAATGGACCATCAAAATATTTAATGGGGCGAAAATTACAAATTAAAGGTAAGTAGTATGAGACAGAAGTATTGATGTCCCGAAAATGTTCTAATAAATTTGAGTGAATCTCCTGAAAATTATTTGCATCGTTTCCGTTTTCATTGTTAAGTCAGCGACAGTAAAATCTCGCATTTCACCTCTTCGTGGAAAACAAAGACCGCCTTTCATGGAATTTTACGAGATGTCGTAAACTCTGATCAAATTCTTTACGATTCGCCCTCTTTCGCGTTCATTACCACTGTGTCGAGTTTGTTAAAACATTGAAAAAATCCATTTAAAATTGATCAAATACTCAAACAAAAGCTCTAGTACATACCACTATTAATGATCAGGCCTTAGTTTTTTGGCCCAATAAAATGGAAATTATATGCAAGCTATAATATCAATAGGTAAGAATTGCGAGGCAAATAAAAATAATATATTGGTACATTTGTGCGCTTATAAATGATTGGGCCATCAATCAACGCCATTCCCCATGCAGAAATGCTAAACACCCTCACTTGATTCTTAATTCAATAAGAGTTCTGGCTCCCAAACCAGTAGTTACTACTTAAACAGAATTTATTTCTACAATAATTAGGCTAAAATGAGACCGACAAAGTAATTATCAATATGAAAATATGAGAAATCAGAAGTGTACAAATAGCAGGAAATTATGACTGTAACTACTTAAGAGATTTTTTTACCCCCAATGTTAAAGGGGGGTCAATATAATTGTTTTTGTATTAATTTAATTTCTCCTTTTTTTAAATTATGTTGTTCAATGAATTAAAACAAAAGAATAGAAAAAAAGGAAAATAATAATATAGAGGCAGAATTTCACGAATCCTTACAATAAAAATTAAAGAAAGAGAATACATAAACAGAAACGAAGAAACAGCAGATAAATTTAGGGGATTCTGGGGCAGAATATATTTTATCTAAGAATAGGACAACCGGAGATATGCCGTAGAAACGGAAGAAAGAGTAAACAGATTCTCAATAACAAACAACCACAGAATTACCTCAGAAAAAAGAGTGGACGACACCACACAAGAAAACGTAGGACTAGAAGCGCAGATCACAAAAGAAAAGGTGAAAAGTGACATAAGATCGTTTAAGCAGAAGCTTTTCGGGAGCAGAGGCCTCACAAAATATAACTAAGAGAAAGCTACATAGAAAATAACGAAGGCAATTGCTGACATGTTCAACGCATATCTAAACAAAGGAGGAGCACCTGGAAGAAAACGGAAAAAACAATGACCATCAATTCGGCTTCCGAAAGGAAAGGGACTCTTCCTCAGCAATAGCCATACTAACTGAAAAGATTTCACAGGCTAAAGCTCAGAAGGATAACGTGGATCTGGTCTTCCGTGATATCAACAAGGCCTTCGATAAGGGCGGGGTCTAAGGCCTTAAATATAAGCTCCTCCAGCTGGATCTCGGCATCAATAGAAAAGCCTATGTCCTCATCGAGGACCAAATGAGACCGACTTTCCGTCTTAAGACGGGGGGGCCAACAATAATAGAGGGTCTCTGAGTACCACCCTATACGCGATCTTCACTGCTGATGTTCTGCCCCCAATAACAACAGGATGTCTAAATATTCAATACGCGGACGACATCAGCCAAATTATTCCAACGCGATCCATGAATCCAAGATGGCAGGCACGAACTACAGAAAGAGAAATAAAGAATAAAAACGAGTATGAAAACAGATGGTAAATTAAAACTAACATCCACAAATTAAAATTATTTCATTAACGAGACTCAAAAAAGACCAAATATCCATTGACGGGCTACACATTGGCACATGAGGAGACCACGCTCATGCGAAGGCAAGGTATGCCAAAGCCAGAGGTGGCCTAAGACTAATACATATCTTAGGCAAAATGAAAATAAAACGACAGAGAACATTGTACAAAGCCTTTGTTGGATCGGTCCTCTTATACCCCCTTCCCCCCTCCCGATCCCGTTGCACACTGCCTCTGTCTCAAATAAGAAGAAACTTTTAAGAATTCAAACTGAGACAATTTACTTATTAACAAAAACAAAGAAGAGAAGAAGGCTAGCGCATCAGGGAATAAATTAAATCTGTAGAACTTGACCCAATCAACTTGACCCTGGTAAACATGGCGAAAAAAATGGCCAAAAATTGAACAAAAATATCCGCAGATAATTAGAGATCTGAGGATTCAAATTGAAAACTCAACTCAGAAGTTCCAAGCAGCAGACTGCACCTACGACAGAAAATGAATCATGTCAATGAATTATCAAGCAGCAGAAAAATACAGGGGCATGAATGCCTTAAAGAACCAATAAAGAATAATACTTCAAAGAACACAAGAATTAAAAGCAACATATATATATATATATATATATATATATATATATATATATATATATATATATATATATATATATATATATATATTTATGTGGAAGTATGGCCAAATGTACTGGAATATACGCACACAAGCTCTGAGATAAGCTAAGCAAGGCAACAAATGTTATTGTTCTAAGAGTGCGATTCTAATAGTTAGCTGGAGCTGAGTGACAAGGAATATTCCAAACACAACGACAAAAATAGATTTTAATACACACTAAATAAAAGGCACAAAATAAATATGGATATATAGAGAAACATGAATAAGACGAAATTAGGTTCCGAATACTAATTGGACAACCAGTGTTATTAAATGGTTATAATGGGAAATATAGTGTAGTGAGCGATTTAGTTTCTGTGAACTTAGAGAGTAAAGCGGGACGAACTTGGCGGATGGTCTTAGTGATCTTGATTACTCATGCGTGTAGCTGGGAACCCGAGAGGGTGGTGCTACTTTCTCCAAACTTGGATCAAAGCGAGATGCGGGCCTATTGGTCTCAAGGGGTCTTTGGACGAACTTTGAAGGTGGGAGGTGACTTTTTGAAACTAGAATCGAGCGAGCTATAGGGAACCTTGTCCTCAAGAGGTCACCGGTTAAACTTCAACAGGGAAGGGGGGGAGATGACTTCTCCAAACTCGGATTAGGCAAGCTATTGGGCCTTTTCCCTCAAGAGATCACCAGAAGAACTTCGGAGGATGGCTTCTCTAATCATTGATATGGAGGCGGTTGAGAAAGGCTAACATTGCCTCAAGAGACTCTTCCCCCTGACCCAAAGAAACGAGTGTGGTCCACCTCTTACGTGGCCTGCGACCGTCCCTTAACTTTTCTCGGGAGAGAGCGTTGTTGAATTGAACACCTTTCGGGGAAGCGTCGTTTAACCGAATCTGTGGGTAATCGTTGCGAGGATGCATATATACCCGGATTTCTCCAAAGCATGAAGAATGAGAGAGGGGCCTTCTCGAGCCCTCATTATTGACCTGGACAACCGAGCGGGTCCTTGCGGGAAAGTGTAAGAGGCCGGGATCAGCGGGTCAGACAGAATGACCAACAGCTAGAGCCATAATATTTGTTCGAGGCAAACCTACACAATAGATGAGGAATTCCCGCCCCGGGGAGGGGGGAGATTAATACCGCCGGGAGGTATTCTTTAATTTCAGCACCATGCTTCGGGGTGAATTTCTCAGTGACCTGGTGTTAAGTCCAAATAGGGTGAATATATTACTCTCCCGAAGTAATATCTTAGCAGGTGGGGAAATACTACTACTTTAGTTGATCCCTCTACTATCAAAATGATCATTTGTACCGCCTTCCATATTTATTCAAATATTCTAATTTGATCAATAGTTTTAAGAGCGAGTAAACTTCAATTGCAGTATTTAAATTTTCAATAGGTCCCAAATATCTAATCTATTTTATGTATGATTGTTTATAATAAATTTGCCAACAACAATGGTTTTTATTCCTAATAACAAATAATCCTTAATATAAGATTGAGGTAATTGATAAGATCAACTTTGTTGATCTCTTTCAGTGACGTCGCCCAGTTTATTTCAACTTATAGGTCTTAGAAAATACATATGCTCTGAACTACAATCTCTAGATCTCGGCGGTGGCCTGTTCTCTCGATGGCATTTTGCAGCCACAAGCTCCGCTTTTTCCTCACAATGTGTATCATTGTCATTAAGAATGTCCGTTTCAAATTTTTATAAATCCTTTTTAAAAACATAAATTTTAGGAGAGTGGGTATCCTAGCGGTAGTGAGAATGAGCGTGAGCGTGAGAAGAGTCAGTAATTGCTTTGTGAGGTAGGGCAAGTAGGCCGGCCGACTATATTGCGCGAAACTTGCCCTGAATTACCTGTGTGGGAAGTACACAAATTGCACTACGAAGGGGAATATCAACGCTTCCGAAGTCGATGTATGGGAGCTTGTAAATGACCTTAGTAAAATGGTTACGAAATTCGACTATGATGGCAACAGGAATATGCTAAGGTAGAATAAGTTGGAAAAGAAATATGATAAATCTTCCGCCCTAAATTTCGCCATTGTATCGTTCACCGCCACGTATGCGCGAATACGCCTGTGCCATATTCTCGATACCTTGGAAAAACTAATCCTTCGTTAGTTTAGGGCTGAAAACATATGTGGTACGTGTAAATAAATTAAATGGTAGGTACGGAGCAAAGATGGCCTCAATTCTCCTCACCGCAACACACTTCAACCTCACTTAGCCACACCAATCCTATCGCACTCATCCACCTTCCTCCCGCCCCAAGAAGAAAATATGCCGCTGTCACTGATGCACTAGAAGCCACTCAAGCTGATGTACTCAAACACACAAATACTATCACAATGAAACCTCCAATTAGATACAATAATTTTCACGATGAACAAAAACATAACTAGAAGCGAACCTTACAACTACGCCAACACCCTATACTAGCACTACGATGAGAGTGAAATATGGCAGATCTTCTTTCCCCAGAAAATGATGTTCGCCCTAATATACGAAGAAAAAATAACAGAATGCCTCTACTTCTCCCAACAGCTGGGTACACAAGCATATTACGCCCTAATCACTCTTTCGCCTACCCTGCTCTACCCAGTCCTTGAATCCATACCTCTGCCACAGCTCCAGCTCCATCCCTCTCCTGCCCCTACCTGCCCTCCTACAGCCGATTGTCATTTAACTCTCCTCACTATCCCTTCTACTGACTCCACCCTCTTCTACTGTCTCAACACTTCCTTCCAATGTCCTCTTCCCTCCTACCATTGACCACAACCGTTATCTTAAGGCTACCAATCGTCCTTTTACTAGTAGGAGTTCAGAAGACATCTCCATGAACACTGTACATACAGCGTGAAGAGGATGATGGGCACGGATCCACACAAAATCATAACCCTTCACTACAATAACCACGCCCACAATGACATTAACGACAGAATTTACGTATTCAAATCCCACTGGACGAAATTACAAACACAAAACGTACTCCAACAACATGAACAAGAGCACTTCCAAAAAGAAGGGGAATAGTGTCGTCTCTACACTGAAGAACCTGGTCCCGCCACCTTGGTACGATTGGAGCTCGTATAAAACTTCCATTACACTGACCACTCCTATCACCGTCGAAGAAACAAAGCAATACATAAAACAATTCCCAAACGTCACTCTGCCAAACAGCCTCCCATCCACATTGTTCGAATATCTATTCGAAAACATACTTCCAAACTCACAATACTATACAAGTCGAAAATTAGCTCTGATCGTATTGCTTCCACACATTTTTAAAATGTTTACAATAAATACTACTACAAAATAACAAAAAATACAAACATACAAACAGCTACCGGACTAATTCTATCTTAGTGGACCTAGGAAAAAGCTCAAATGAATTATAAACATATGCATACCCAAATTCCTAGATGAGTGTGACAGGGTCTCGGGTCGCCCCTTATCAGTAGGGCTTAAGTAGGGGGCTGGGTCAATCTGCAAATAGTTATCCTATGAGTTGGAATTCGACTAAATCTATTTACATCAGGAGCTGCCAAGTGTAGGCCATGAATGGTCTTTTGCAGTCTCCTTTTTTTCTTATGTTCTTATGTTCTTAAATCAGATGAATATGTTCAAAGAAATATTGTTGAATGCTGTTTGATTAATTCCTCGCCTAATTTTAAAATATCTCTCTAAACTTGACCCTGTCATAAAACTTATTTTAAACGAAATTTTCAATGTATTTATAATTGCATATGAAGCATTGATAGTTATGTGACTTATATTTCTACATTTCACACACACTCTCTCACATGTGAATATTTTGAAAGAGATCTTATCTATGTCTTTAGCCTTCGGTACCTGTAAAATAATCCCACTTTTCGGATTTTGTTTCTATCATTCATGCCTACTTTGTTTTGTGTCCTTTCGTTATACGTGGGCCAAGCTCGCTTAGTTTTCTCTTTTATATACGATTCTTGTAAAGTAATTCTTTATATATTTATTTTGAATGGACTGAACAAACAAAGTTCGAAAGTATTTGGAATCTGATTTTCTATATTCCTGTGGGGTGTTATGAATATGCGAGGGGCGGTCAATAAGTTTTGCGAATCGGTAGGGCAAAACAGAGAAAGGGGGATGGCTGTTTGTGTGGGTGTTAGACCAAGTTAAGACAAGTCAGGACGGGCAGCCTCACGCTCCTGCCTAGTCCATTCAAGAAGCAGTAGCTGATCGCAGATCGTCAGTGTAGAGAAATGGCTAAATTAACATCCTGGAGGAGTATAGGTACATCAAAGCTCCCCTCCCCCCCATGAGGAGAAGCGTGGGAACGGTAGCTGGCGAATAACCATAACTGCTTACCCTGTTTGATCTCCCCGCCGCTTTGGGCAGTTGGAGCTAACATCTGTTTTAAGGCGACCACATAAGGCCCTTAAACGACGCTCTTACAATGCAATTACCTAGGAGACCCATAAACCCGTGGTTATGAAAAAAAAAGCGGTGCTAGTCAAGAGGCAGGGCAAGTAGCAGTGCCGTTGTGAGCCTCTAATTAGCAAGCCGACTGGGACACCCCAGTGCCACCCTCTGCAATTCTCGCTCTCCTCTGGTGCGAACTCACCATTCGCGTCCCACCCTGCCCTGCCTCTGTGACCTGGTCACTTTCCCATTTAGATGGGGCGGTAATCCGCCTATAAATAAGCCCCGCAAAGAAAGAGAGAGGATTAGAAGTCGATACGCCAAAAGAAGGATCAGTTCGTAAAGATCGATCCTCCAGCCCAACACGAAGAGTATAAGTTTATACGAAAGTGGAAGGATTAGTTCGTGAATATCGATCCTTCAGCAAAACAAGAAGATTAGAATTCGATAAGAGAGAAGAAGGTGGGGTTCGTGAAGATAGATCCTTCAGCCATACAAGACTATTTCAGAGAGAAACGATAGGATCAGATTGAGAAAATCGATCCCCCCTTTCCAGGCCGTATTAACATAAATAGTCAAGCTTTATATCGGTGCCATACCGAAGAATACTTTACAGACTGTGAAGAAGTCTGACTAAAAAAAAGTAAACCCACTCACACTCAAGTGACTCTCACATCTCAAGCTCCATAAGAGTGAGAGTAGAAAAATCCAGTCCCAACGAGCTCCCGTTCTTTAATTACGTTGAACAATCAGCCCCCTACAGGCTTTAAGCCATCCCTCCTAGACGAAAATTCAACTATCGGGCACAACACTTTAAAGCGAGAGATAAGTCCTCCAGCGACATCCGGCAATCCATAATACCTACTTAGATGTAAGTTAGAAAGAACATTTATATCCATATTGCGATAGTAGAAGTTTAGTACGTCTCACGTTTTAAAGACGAGTAGAAACCATTGTTCTTGAACCTGGGTCAAATGTGCTTGCAGACGAGAGTACGTTAATTTAATGTTTAACGCTAATCAAATAGAGTCGCGATAAAAATGCAAATCGGCAATTGGTATGTTTACGGCAAGCCTATTTGTTAATTTTTTGTCATCATATACGTGCGTAGGACTAGATGCCAAAGATAGAGATGTGTTAACTGTTTGTTTGTTATAGTTAAGTGTTTTATTCAATATATATGTTTATGTTGGTGTAAATCTGGTGTTTCCTCTTATCCTTACGTGTTTAAATAACTTTTCCTTCAGGACAAAACTACCGAATTAGCACTATTAGAACAAAGCCTACTTCATCAAAGAAGTAACTCACGCACCCCAAAGCATACCGCTACAGAAATGGTGTCAAAGATCATAGTGATCACAAGAGGGCCATTCGACGACATTATAAAAGTGGTCACAGATCTGTAGGTTTTATATTAGAAAGAACCTATCAGTGTCTATTTCAGGATAGCTAACACGTAAAAGGAATACCAGGAATAATATAATATTTGACGAGAGGAAAATTAGGAAAGTTAGAGGTGGAAACAATCGAAAGGTAATTGGTAGGCTAAGTGGTAATTTTTTGTCGGAGTTGTATTTCAATCAACATAGTAGTGGGATTAAGGGTAAGTTATGCTAAGCGCTACCTGGTGAGTGGAGGCATTGGTATCTCAGAATACAGAAAGGAAAAATCGACGGACCAACACAAAATGGATCCGGTCGACAGATATTACCAACAAGCCCAAAGTCTGGGACTTGAAGGCAAAGAGATGCATGACTACGTCATGGCAGAACTAAGAATAGATTGCGAAGAAGAAAAGAGAGTTTTGGATAGAGAAGACGAACAAGAATTCATAAAGTTTGATAGAGAAACAGACGATATAATAAGAGAGGATAAAAGAGAATGTAAATCGATGGAAATACGGATGAACTGGAAAAGGGAAGGAGACCGAATACAGCGGAAAATAGAAATAGAGGAAAGAAGATTCTCAAGCGGAAGTTACACAAACAAAAGAATAATACAATTGAAAGGAGAAGCAAAAGAATTCAGAATAAGGATAGAAAGGGAAGATGAAGAAAGAAGAATAAAGATAAAGCTGGAAGATGAAGCAAGAAGAACCCGACGGAAAAACGAAATAGCGAAAGCAGAAAAAGAAGCCGAGGAAAGGAGAATAAAGAGGGAAAAAGAGTTGAAAGAGAGGAGAATAAAGATTAGAAAAGAAATAGATGAAAGATTAATACAGAGGGGAAAAGAACTTGCTCAATCAGAAAGAGAAGAGAAAGAAGAAAAGGAAAGATTGCTTGCACTCGAAAGAGCACCTATCGAGAATCTGATAGAGGTCGAGGAAGTTGTAGCTTGGCCTGGACCTAATAAAGGACCATCGAGGAAAACCCAGCCAAATGGGGTAATGATAAACGAAAAAGAAAATAAGGTAGAGGTACGAGCAAGAGTACCTGAGGAATTACCTACTAAGAGAAGTGAGTAAAATGAGTTGACAAGGAAGGAGGAAAGAGGTGTAATTGCGAAACACCCAGGTAAAACTAGTCAGATGGTAGGCGCAGATGAGTATACCCTACCCCTAGTAGTCTCCTCCCTGAACGGAACGTCCACGGAGATATCTTTAAAACTCCAAGTCGTAGTGAACTCCTCGCCCATTAACGACCCCGCCAGGAAAACTGTTTTCGAGCCACGGAGATCGAACCCACACTTGATGTTACAGTGTAGCTTGATAAAGAAGGATTATGGGACTCACGTTCTCATCAATTATGCCCCGCTGCAACAGGCCGTTCTAGCCAGAATTTTCAGTTTAAAGGTAGTCAAGTACCATAACAAGCAGAATTCGAGTATGTTAAAATACCGCTACCATTTAGTAACATACTTGGGTAGAGTTAATAACCCGAACGGCCGACTCAGGCGCGGTAAAGTATTGGTATTACCGCACCATTTTAATATTCACCATATAAAAGGGTCCAACAATTGTATGGCCAACTCGTTAAGTCAGAATCCTGTCGACGATTAAGGAGCAGCCCAACTATTGTATTATAGCAAAGTTAAGTGCAAATCAGTAGAATTGTAATTAGGTAGGGGCGAGTTACCCCCTAGTGGTAGGTAAGAAGATCCTAAGTTGGCACAGTAATATAGGAATTAATGTAAGGTCAGGTGAAATGTTATCGAGGCATTCCCGAGTGAACTAGAATTTATTGCATAATATAATGTTCAGTAAGTTACCTATGTATATTATTGTAAGCGTCGGATTAGAATAACCCCCTCCCCCGTTAATTTCCTTAGGAGGGAGGTAAATGTAGAGAAATGGCTACATTAAGCATCCTGGAGGAGTATAGGTACATTAAAGCCCCCCTTTCCCCTGAGGAGCATCGTGGGAACGGTAACCGGCGAATAACCATAACTGCTTACCCTGTTTGATCTTCCCGCCGCTTTGGGCAGTTGGAGCTAACATCTGTTTTAAGGCGACCACATAAGGCCCTTAAACGACGCTCTAGCGATCCAATTACATACGAGACCCATAAACCCGTGGTTATGAAAAAAAAGCGGTGCTAGTCAAAAGGCAGGCTAAGTAGCGGTGCGGTGCAAGCCTCTAATGAGCGAGCCGAACTAGGCACCCCAGTACCACCCTCTGCAATTCTCCCTCTCCCCTGATGCGAACTCACCATTCGCGTCTTCCCCCCCGTGCCCCTGTTGCCTGGTCACTTCCTTCTCTAGATGGGGCGGTAATCCGCCTATAAATAAGCCCCACAAAGAAAAAAAGATGATTAGAAGTCGATACGAAAGTGGAAGGATTAAATCAGGAAGATTGATCCTTTAGCCAGACAAGAAGATTAGAATTCGATAAGAGAGAAGAAGGTTCAGTTCGTGAAGATCGATCCTTCAGCCATACAAGACTATTTCCGTGAGAAACGATAGGATAAGAATGAGAAAATCGATCCCCCCTTTCCGGGCCCTATTAACATAAATAGTCAAGCTTTATATCGGTGCCATACCGAAGAATACTTTACAGACTGTGAAGAAGTCTGACTGAAAAAAGTAAACCCGCTCACACTCGAGTGACTCTCACATCTCAATTTCCATAAGAGTGAGAGTAGAAAAACCCAGCCCCAACGAGCTCCCGTTCTTTAATTACGTTGAACAATCAGCCCCATACAGGCTTCAAGCGTTCCCTCCTCGACGAAAATTCAACCAGCGGCCATAAACACTCCAAAGGAAGAGAGAATTCCTCCAGCGACATTCGGCAATCCATAATACCTACTGAGATGTAAGTTAGAAAGAACATTTATATCCATATTGCGATAGTAGAAGTTTAGTACGTCTCACGTTTTAAAGACGAGTAGAAACCATTGTTCTTGAACCTGGGTCAAATGTGCTTGCAGACGAGAGTACGTTAATTTAATGTTTAACGCTAACCAAATAGAGTCGCGATAAAAATGCTAATCGGCAATTGGTATGTTTACGGAAAGCCTTTTTGTTAATTTTTTGTCATCATATCCGTGCGTAGGACTAGATGCCAAAGATAGAAATGTGTTAACTGTTTGTTTGTTATAGTTAAGTGTTTCATTTAAAATATATGTTTATGTTGGTATAAATCTGGTGTTTCCTCTTATCCTTAGGTGTTTAAATAGCTCTTCCTTCAGGACAAAACTACCAAATTAGCACTGTTAGAACAAACCTACTTCATATATATATATATATATATATATATATGGTCTTTCAACAAGGACGCTCGAGCTTTTTTAGGCGATAGTGGCCATGTTGTTAAAGCGACATCTTGCAACCCCACTGTGAACTGTTCTGTAGCACTTAGCAAGTCACATTGGAAGGTTATAGTGTTGAACAGCGTCGGCAAATCATCAAATATTATTATCAAAATCAGTGTGCTCCGTTCGCCAAACGTTTCGCGCATTACGTGATTTCTATCCTCGCCACAATCGTCCTGCCGAGTCCCCTGTTCGACGCTTGGTTGCCATTTTCAAGGCAAAAGGGTCGATCAACAATCAGCCAACACCCGTACATTGCCGAACTGCAAGGTCTGCTAAAAACATTGCTGCCGTAAAGGAGAGTGTACGGGAAAATCCGAAGCAGTCAATTTCTCGTCATTCACAAGAACTTGGCCTTTCAGGACTTCAGTGTGGTGAATTATGCGTACGGACATGGGTCTACACCCGTACAAAATCCAACTTACCCAGAAACTTAAGGTAAACGACCATAGAAAACGCCACGTGTTCTAGAGCAGTTGGAATTTGCCCCAAATTTCCCAAAAAAATCATATTCAGCGACGAGGCCCATTTTGGGATGAATGGAATTGTCAACAAGCAAAATTGTCGGATTTGGGTCGAAAACAAACCTCATGAGATACATCAGCACCAATTGCATCCCAAGAAAGTCACTGTTTAATGCAGATTTTCGTCTAACGAAATCATCGGCTTGTATTTTTTTGAGAACGAAGATGGGATTGGCATAACCGTCAACCTCGAGACCTACATATCGATGATAAGCAACTTCTTGTGACTTCAACTGAATTATATGGATAATATGGATACTGACGACATGTGGTTCCAACAAGACGGCGCTACGTGCCATAGACATTTTGGTGCAGCAATTTCAGAGCATGCTCATCTCGCGCAGTGGCGACGTCAACTGGCTACCGAGATCATACGATTTAACTCCATTAGACACTTTTGAGAGGGCTACGTTAAATGGTAGGTCTATGCGAATAATCCGCAAACAGTTGATGTCCACAAATTCAATATAACGAACACCATCTAGCAAATTCAGCTAGATTTATGCGACAAAGTCATCGACAATTGGGCCTCCCGAATACGTTCCAACGTTCCACCCAACGAAGCCGCGGCAGACATTCGAATGAGCTCATATTCCACACTTAATGCCATAAAATGTTGTTTCAAATTTAAAACAAATTAAGTGTATATATCACTTACAACTTGTTTAATTTACACTTTATATATATATATATATATATATATATATATATATTATTAAGATTGAGTAGTGCAACGTTTCGACTTTCCGGTCATCTTCTGGCTCTAGTAAACAGTCGAGTAAAATACAACGATATAAAGAAAGAATTAAAGTAAAATAAACAGAAAAAGCAACAAAACAAATTCACTACAAAACCAAGCGGATCAAATCTTTGATTTCCATTGAGATTATGGTGTGGTAGAGAGGTAACGGGAAATATAAGAGTTTTGCTAATATTGGTCGTTTAAGGGATCTTTAATCTAATAGAAGAGGAATTAGAATTGAGTGAGGGAGATAGTATTATGATATAAATAGATTCAGAGATACGGAGTGACCGAGGGTTTGAGTTGGAGGCCAAAATCTCAAAGTCATTAGGGGATGGGATTATTTAGAATTTAATCGTGTGCTCTCTTATAGAAGAATGTACTTTTTTATTAAGAAGTTTTCCTGTTCTATGGTTGATGCCTATGTGAGAGAAGAAAATGCCTTGAAGGGTACCTAAGTTGCTTACAACATATTTTCAAGAGTTACACTCTAGACAACAGTAAAAATAAACTATACCAATACGTAACTCCTTAGGAGTTTGATCTTTAATTTTAAAAAATTTCCAATTGTGTTGTTGTGAGAAAAACAACTTTAAATTCCGTTTGCCTAAAAAATGTTGTTAATAGTTTAGAGATCATTTTTCTCAAGGTTCGATTCAAAAAACCTTCTCAGGAAAAACAAGAATTCGAACTTCTTTATGTGCAGTGATTTCAGGAAAGGGAAAGCTGTTTATTATCAAGAGTGACTTCAAGTTCTGGAAATCATGGCGGATTTGGAGGAAGGATGAGCAAAGGTAAAAGCCTCTGTGTACAAGATACTTAATGGTAGAAATTTTATATTTATAATCATAGAAACTATAAAGTTAATCCCTAAACCTGAAGAAGTCGACTTCTACTGGTTTAGGGATTGACTTAAAAGCATTTAATGCAATCACATCAGGGAAAATGATAAGAAATGTCAAAATGATTAGTTACGAATTTCACATCTGTATCTGTTTTGAGATTGAAGAATATTTGTGGTAGTAGAAAATATGTATTCTCTGACAGTTACTAAACTGACGGATTATTTATCGATTTTTTTTTCATGCAAACCAAACAAATTGCTAAGAAATCAGTCTGTTTCTACTTTTAACTCACTTGAGGAAAATTTTAATGCAAATGTTAGGAACAAGTTGGCGTACTTTTACTTCAGGTCTAAACTAAGATATATGAGGGGCAGTAAATAGGTTTTGCGAATCGGTAGGGCAAAACAGAGGAAGGGAGAAGGCTATTTGTGGAGGTGTTAGGAAAAGTTATGACAAGTCAGGACCTGCAGCCGCACGCAGCTGCCTCGTCTATTTAAGAAGCAGTTGCTGATCGCAGATCGTCAGTCACAAATTTTTCAACAATGGAGAAGGTTAAGCACCACGCAGTGATCAAACTTTTAACACAGGAAGGCAAGAATTTAAAAGAGATCCATGAACGCATGGTTGCACTGTACACTGACATCGCCTCTTCCTATGCAACCATTGCTCGCTGGAATAGGAACTTCCGCCATGGTCGTGAGTTCCTTGAAGATGATCCCCGTCCAGGACGCCCGTCAGACATGACTAACAAGGACAATGTGGCCCGTGTGGAGAGGATGATCATCGAAAATCGACGTGTAAAGGTCGAAGAAATCGAGCGAGAACTTGGAATATCACATGGAAGTGTTATCAACATCATCCACGACAATTTGGCCATGACCAAGGTCTCTGCCAGTTAGGTCCTTAGAAAGCTCACGCCCCATGATCGACTTCAACGTCATCAAAGTCCACAAGGCCAGAATTTTCTAAACTGCCCTGCCCGAGTGCAGATTCGAGGAGCTCAACCATCCGTCCTGCAGTCGAGATCTGGACCCTAGTGACTACTTTTTATTACGCCAGTTTAAGGCTGCATTGCGTGGACGCTGGTTTTGGGACGATGAATATATCCCACTTGCCGTGCAGGAGTGGATTTAACATGAGTCGGGAGATTTCTGGTTGTCACGAATTCAAAGCCTGAAGAACAAGTGGCGCAAGTGCAAGTAAGTCGAGGGAAGTTATATTGAAAAATAATAAAACCCTTTTCCTCATATCTCGTTTCCTTATATCCGAATTGCAAAACTTATTGACCGCCCCTCGTATTCTTGATAATTTTGTTTGAATGATGAATTTTTAATTATTTAGACAGTGAAAGAGATGCTTCATTTGAAAACATACTTTATTCGTAAGCGATATGTTCGTAGCAAATACATAGGTAACTAGAAATAAAGATATGCCTTGAATATGACATTATTGAGTTTAGTTTAATATGGAAAGTAAAGTTGCGATTGTCTGTTATGTTATACGGCTGAGTACGTATGTACGTCTGATTCGTACATTAGTAAGTCCGTTCCAATTTACTCTAAGAGTGCATTAATTTAATTGTTTAACTAGGGATGATTGGTATTATTATATATCCATTGCCATTTGCAGCGTTCGAGGATCTAATTAAACAACTCTGACAAAAATATACTTGTAATTACATAAAAATATTAAATCTTTAAATATACTAATGCTATAATAAGAGGATGTAATCAAAGATTAACACTACCAATGAGTAATCGGTGATGGTTGACGCAAAAATCAGTTTCGCTCACTAAGAGGGGGGTGGAGAGGTGGGTAACCTTGAACGAGAACCTTTTCAATAAGATGATTAGAAGCTAGTTGGACTGAAGCCTTCCTCGTTGACGTGAGGATGGCTGATGCAGCTCACTGGGTGAAGAAGGCGCGTGGCGAGTCTATTCTAGAAAACAGCTGAAGCTTATGCCGGGGAGATGGAGCGGATGCTTCTCGACTTGAAGAGGTAAGTGAGGAAATCGTGGATAAACGGATGTTATTCCGATCCTTTTGTTATAAATTCAGGTTTCTTAATGATGAAACTTGACCAAGAGTTGAATCTTTTCTCCAGGGGAAGTTTACGTTGGTATTCCTCAATGGTAAGCAGGATCTCTGTTTTTATTCAGAAAACTGAGATAAGGGATTTTCTCGGCACGATAAGGGTATGAGAGTGAGTCTGATACCACTGGTCTACTCTTATAAGCAACCTAAAGGAACAGTTTCAGAAGGGGAAATTCCGGTCGGGTCCAACAATCTTATTGTTTCCCTGTTTCACTCAGGGACTCTTCTTCTTTTCTCGATTGTTACGCGGATTCTCCTTTTATACCTCAATATTGAACTATATATACGTCGATTATCCCCTGGGGGAAGGTGAGGGAAGACAAGGGCCCACAGTTAAGCCTCTCTCCTATGGCATAAATTTTAAACGTTGTAGCACTTCGGCTCTTCTAGGTTACGCACGAAGAAAGTGAGATTTCGTGTATTTGGCGAAGAAAATAGAAATAAACAATCGGAGGGGACAGTTAGCCTGTCCATAAATTTTTATTCTAAAGGCTTTCACACCCTCCTCTGTTTATATTTATTTACTACAAATTCTGCTTACTGAAATCCTTCTTTCGAGCGACGCTAGAAGGATGTTTGGAGCAGCGGGAAAAGGGATGGGGGGGGGGGGGTAAGGTATCGGCCCATGTGGAGCGTAACAGTTGATGCTGTATAACCAAACTAGTGTCTGTTTGTCCTCGTGATATTTATTATTCCACATTTCATCTCTCCTATGCTTTGTAATGCAATTCCAAGTCCGACTGTTACAGTGAAAATACAGTGGTAAACCATCATAATAAAATAAGACTTAATGAAATTGTACGCATACGCCCGCACGTACATAGACAGGTGAACAGCGGACTTTAACATTGCCTCGTAAGGCCAAGTATTTCGGAACACACAACCCAATTTAAAAAAAACAAAACATTAATTACAACAAAGAAAACGTAAAAGAAACTGACTATTAAACTGTACTTAGGCAGTTAATTCCTTACCCCAAATAAATAATTAACACATTAATATATACCAAAATAATTGGTCTTAGGACTAAAGGGAATTTAATTACCCCTAGTTTGGGTTTCAGCTAAAGTTATTGCTATACAATTATCGGAGTCTTTTATATAGTTGATGATAAATTGGTACTCCATTAAAAATAGACTCCATCGGACGAGTCGGCTGTTCTGGCTTTTGCTATTACGCAAATATGACAGAGGCTGGGGATCGGATTCGACGTTAAACTCACAACCTATTAAATAGAACTTGAATTTCTTTATCCTACAAATTATGGCTAGCGCTTCCTGTTCTATAGTTGTATAAGTTCATTCTTGAATCGATAGCTTTTGCCTCACATAAGCTAAGGGAAAAGGGGTACCATCGTCTTCATATTTATTGCATCAGGACACAACCAATTCCTTCACCGCAGGCATCGGTGCGGATCCTAAACTTCTTTTGGGCGTTAGGTATTGGAGGATGGGAGCTGAACTTAATTTTTCCTTTAACATGTTAAAATGGGAGATCGCGTTAAGATTCCACCTAACTGGGTCGGGTGATTTTTTCTTTAAGAGATCATTAATGGTTTCTAGTGTCTTCAATTTAAACGCATGAATAACTTGTTTAGAGCTCCCCGGTTTCTCAGAAATTAAATCCAGGAATCACTTCACTAGGACGGACAATTGGGAATTTCTGAGCGGGCCAAGGTGAAGGTTTAAATCTAAATCCGTGGACTGGTCGTCCTGATAATAAGGTTAGAGGAAACTCGTTGTCCGACTCTAGGCACACCCTGTTTACCACCTCAAGACGATCAAATGGGTATAAAGCTTCTATGGTTCCTTCTTAATCAAGAGTCAAAATATTATTAAAATACGATCGGCGGTGATACTCCTTGAGCATGTTTATGTGATACATTCTATGGCCTGAGGGAGTTTCAATAAAGGAATCAACGGGGCCAAGGGCTTCTATGACAGGGATGGGTACCTTCCATTGAGAGAGCAGCACATTTTTCTCGGTAGGCAGTATTAACGACACTTCGTCGCCAGGCTTTAATTTTTGAGCTTTTGCATTTAAGTCGAAATAAGTCTTGACCAATTAAGGGGGATCTTTTACTGGGGTTTCATCGTAGGTACTTGCGTAGCTCCAGTCCGGGATCCAACAAAATTGACTTCCACCTGATCCGTGCTCAATGCTCTTTCATCTACAAGTATTCGTTCTCTCACTCTTCGGCCTTGCTCAAAGTAAACACCCTTCATATATGTATCCATGTCAATGAATGGCTGTGCTTGTAGGCTGGAAACAAAGTTCCCGCACAAACTTTCTAAAGTGTTTTATTTATAGATTTATACAAGGTCTAGGACTAGTTAATGTGTAGTGGCATAGTTTTTTCTATGCCTCAAATAAAAGTGCATAGTGACTGTCGTAAAGTGACCGTGAAGAGGGCACGCCGGAGAATCAGGATACAGATCAGTGTGAGAATGAAATATAGAAAATCGATTGCGGTTGGCCTAAATAATTAATCCTTAGATTAATATCATTAATAATACAATAAGACAGATAATAGTTATCAATAGCCTTGGTCAACATAATTTCCTTAACCAGGGACTTACATACGAGTATAAGGATATTCCTACTCCTCAAAAAGGAAAGATCCCAATAAATACATACGAACAGGGTAACTCATCAAAAATAGATACACAAAAATAAAAGAAAATAATGGCATGTATTCTTATAAAGCATTACACAAAACTATAAAAAAATATTCAGGAATATATACAGAAGTGATCCATTTAGCGTTACAATTAATAGGAAATTACTTTAAAGACAAATACAGAGGATTTCTGTTTAAGCTGTCCACTAAGCAATTTTTGGACCCCTTTATATAAACAATTTTAAATTGTAATTCTTGGAGAGAGATACTCCACCTCATGAGGCGACCATTATTGTTCTTAACGTTTCGTAGTTAAAAGAGGGGTTTATGGTCAATCTCGATTATGAATTTTTCACCTAAGTAAAACATTTTGAACTTGTGGATGCTCTAAACGATGGCAAGACAGTTTCCATCAATTATCGCATAGTTTTTCTCACGCGGAAGGAGTTTACGGCTCGCATACAGTATGGGAAAACTTTCGCCACAGTCAATATACTGACGAGAACACAACCTATGCCATCGTTACTCGCATCGGTCCGTATGGCAAAAGTTTTCAGGGGGTCGGTAAGTGGAGGATTGGTGCTGAAACTACCGTCCTTTTAAGCTGGTCAAAGACTAGCGATCGAACAGGGTGTTCAGACTAGGCACTCGTGGGGCCCTTTTCTTGAGGATATCACACAGAAGCGCGGCAATTGATGCGAAATGGCATTTTGACAATTGCTTTTATTTTATCAGCTTGGGAAGCCAAGGATTCGTTTCCTATGTAGAAACCCAGATACTCAATAGTGCCAAAGGCGAAATTGTACTTGTTAGGGCTAATCCTGTGGTGGTATTCCATGAGTCTGCATAGGAGGGCACGAGGCGCTCCAGATGGTGGGCCAATTCCTGGGTCGTTACGTAATTTTTGTCCAATTAGAAGGTCATGTGGGCCAACGCATCTAATATTCGCCTCATCATTCGGTTATAATTGCCATATGCTGTCACCAACCCGAGAGGGAGTCACCGGAATTGAATATCCTGGTCTAATTTTGAATTAGAGAAGAGCTCCTTAAGAATGATTAAGGGCCCTCTAACATCATGTCAATACAGAAGCTAAAATGGGGCAAAACCTAAGGAGCGGTAGGGAATTTCCAGGTATGTAAAAGGGCAACCGGCAAGAAACTGTGCCCTTTACGGGGTTGTTTGGCGCACAGTTTATTAAGGATGGATTTGAGGGAGATGTTGAGCTTCTCACACATTCCGTTACTAGCTGATTATAAAGGGGTTGTAAAAAGGTGTTTTATCTTCAGGAGCTTGCCGACGTACTCCATCAGTTTTGACGTAAATTGGTGGCTACGATTAGACTGAACTTCCTTGGGTAATCCAACGCGGGAGAAGACGGAGATTAGTGCTTCCGGCCAATTCCACTAAGGTTAGCACGTGACTGTGACCTTCTTTCGACAGGGAGTGTATCGGACCGATGACATCAAATGCGACATGCAAAAACGGCTCTGAGATTAGGGGTCCTCTCTGCAATAGTGCGGGCTTAACTCGTCGTTTGATGGCAGTTTTTTGGGAGATGTCGCAAGAACTGCAGTTGCGAAAGATTTCTTCATGGGCGCCTGGCCAATTATAATATCTGAAAATCTTGTGGGTGGGCTTCGTGTGGCTAAAATGGCTTGAAAATAGGCTGTCATTGGCAGTGGTTTAGATCTGATTAACGGGAGAACGAGGGACACAGAATACTCGGGTTGGAGGGTTACCGTTTTCTGAGCACGCACGCTAAAGTAAGCCGTCCGAAACTTGGTAGGGGATCACCTTTTCTCCTCGGCTGGCTTCTTATTCTTTTGAGTGGGCTCTAAAGGGTTAGAGGGACTCGCAGTTCTTTTTGTTCCTTGCGAAGTCTTCGGTCATGACCTCTCTGAAATCTGAAGAAGGTAAGGTTCTAAAGGCAAGGGCATCTTCGAATCTTTTAATACTTGCGAACGGGTAACCACTTTTTGACCCATGGAGTTGGGGAAGAGCTGTGGGCACTGGCCATTGATGAGGGAGCAGAATTTTATAGGGTCTGCTACTACTTCTGCCTATCGAGTAAGGTACGAAAAATCGATGTAACACTTAACGATGGAAAACCGATTGGCGCGGTCCAAGTAGTTGTGCACGACGGCGAATTTATTATGGTGCGGGGATAATGGGGAAAGCAGCTTGTCCGTCACCGATATCAAAATGCACCCGGTATCTGTCACAAGAGTGGACACACGGCAGCCAAAAATCCTTTCGGATTCGAACTTAAGCCCTCCGGGCTATTCTTATTAAACAGAAGTTTACCTGGTGGGCACCAGGACTTGAGGTGCCCGCGAGAAGAGAAGATTTCGATGGTGTTGATGGAGGCGCAGACGTGGCACAGATCTGGTGTACCTGGTGAGAAGAGTTATTTCTGAACTAAGAGTTCTGGGGGTAGTTCGTTTTCACGTGATCCGTCACACCACAGATAAAACAAATGATAGGACCTTTGCGGAAAGAGGACGTAGGGAGGCCTGAAGAGAAAGATTTTACATCCCGGTGTTCGGACGAAAGGAGTGGTTTCGCCTTCTACAGTCCAGTTACCTTGGCAAACTTGTTTAAATTTTGTGGGCTGAATTTACCTTTGTTTGGCTTCAGGTTTGGGAAAAGGGGGCCATTTTCTTCCCTTCTTTCGGATTAAGGTTTTGGCTTGCTGAATAATTGTCGGCCTCTCCTGCGTACTTCTTAAATGTGAGGCACCGCCTATCTTTTAGGAAAGTTTTGACTTCAGCAGGACGTACAGCCAACAACTGGTCTCTCAGGGAGAAGTCAACGAGGCCATCTTAGTTATGCGGGATTTTAGAAGCATCGAGCCAAATGTTGAGGCGACGATGGAGGGCCTACCCACACTTACGAATGTTTGGCCTTGCTAAAGCCGGGCATGTCTGAATTTGGATCGGCAAAAGTGTGGGGTTATGTTATATGCCGCTAGTAACTCCGATTTTAAGGTTGAATAATCATTGTTGCTTCCGAAGGATGTGATAGGAATATGTCTTGGAGTTAGAAATTTTGCAAGAGCAACAATTAAGCAACTGCATCTGCCTCGATGTCCCAATGGTTGATTTCGAAGATTTTCTCGAACTGGTTTAAGAAGGTTCCAAAATCCTCGCCTCTTTGAAAACTGGAAGCTTAACAGACGCAGTAGAGAAAGCTAAGGACTTCGAGCTGATAGACAGCGTCCCCTTCCTGGTCCTACTCATTTCAATTTCATGAAGTGCGATTCTTTCTTTTTTTTGTCGTCCTTCTCTTTCTCTGCTTTTTTCTCGTTCCTTCTCTTCTCTTTCTCTTTCGATCCTTTCCTCCTCTCGAATATAATCTAATAGATCCTTGTCGTTGAGCCCAAGCGACTCTAGTTACAATTTGAACGAGTTAAATAAAGATACTTATTCGCGTTCGACCAGGTTTCAAGAAAAGTATAACAAAAAGTGGCAAATATTTGACGCACAGGGGAAGTGTTGGTAGGCTTTGGCTGACCTACGATTCTTCACTTATAAAAAACAAAAACACAACGATAATTATTTCCCATTGTGCGAATTCTTAATTATACTTGAAATATTGATTCCAGAATTTTAGTGAGAGTCTGTCTTGCCCAATACGCACGAATAAAACAACACGATACTATAAAAAGAAATAAGATTAACTCTTTTACAATAGAACAAAGGTTTTATGAGGCCTGGAAAGGGTTTAAGTTTCACACGGTCTCAAACTTCAATACAAAATATCCACATAAAGGGGAAATGGGAAATGGGTTTTTTCTACAGTTTCTAATTAGAATCCTATTAGAATCTGTCAAATGTCTAAAAGAAATGAAAACATATAGTGCGTATGGCCCTATAAAAACCTAACGCCAGAGAATCGGGATACAAATCCCAGGGCGAGGGTTAAATAAACAAAATCGAGTGCGATTTGCCTGACTAATCAATTTTTTTCTTGGAATAGCGAAACTAATGTCAGAAAAATAAATAACTTACTATATATAAAGAAAATATTAATAGCACAAGTAAATGAATAACAAAAAATAAGATGAGACCCGGGGTACCAAACGAGGGGGGGGGGGAGATGGTGATACAAATGACTTTATGCGTACGAGAGTCCGAGAGAGGAGGTACGGAGATTGCTTCAAGAAAAATTGGGAGAGTGCAATTATCGGGGAGACTCACGTAAAGCCTAATTGACTGGAGGTTTGAATACGGCTAGTAAACGGACACTGCACTGTTGAACTTGCAAGATTACTTCTTTAAGCTCGCTGAGAAATGAGCGAGGGAGTACTCCAGTCGTCGAACGAAGTCGATAACCGAGTGATAGATGCCGGTCCGTGTCTATCGTCTGTAGCATTACCTCTGACCTCCGGTAAGAGCAAGGCCGGGTAGAGTTGACGCATCATGTTGGAATCTTAAAGCAGTTTGGAGGCGAGGCAGGGTGTACGAGACTGTACGTTACTGCTTTCCCGAAGTATTTTTACTGGCTCGTTGAAAGCCGTTCACCAGGGGCCCCTAAGAGGGGAACATGGATCTCATTAGTCTTAGCGCGCCAAAGAGGGAGGGATGATAATCTCGGTGGCCCCAGAGCGTTGCGCAAAGGTCATTGGCACCGTGGGTCTGGGACCGATCAGAAGGTGCGACCTTCGAGGGATGTAGCACAAACGGAAATCTCGCCGCTAAATTGGTGCTGTCTGGCCGTGTAAGATGTATCCCTCAGGCGCTACAGAGAGAAATTTTGTTCTAAAGGGGGGGCGAAACTTCCTCTCTCTGACAAAGCCTAGGTAAAAAAAGTCAATACGCAATTTCATGCGAGGCCTAGGAAAGCCTAGACAACTACACAGTAATTAGTCAGACACCCTATATAATCTATCGGGAACAGTAGCACACTTATTTACTGTATGATTACAAATCCATCCTAAATGGTGCCCAATTGCAACTTGGTATCAACCAAACACTTGGAAAAGATACAATAAGTCGCACAGCCTACGATTGGGTTAAAAAATTTCATCATGGCTAAGTCAATCTCCAAGATCAGCCAAGACGTGGTCCACCTTCACTTATTGACAATGATCATAGTGCACCTGTTTCAAAACTGATCTACATCTGAGTTCATGCGAGCTTGCTGAAAAGTTTAGCTTCAGCCATACAGGTATTTTGCATCATTTAGAGGAAATGGGCAAAGTCAGCAAAGTGGAAACATGGATTCCACCGCATAGAAACCTGCATGACATTACTGTCCAAGAAACGTCGTTTTGATTAGCTGACGAAATTGGTTAGCGCAGATGTGAAATGGTGTATACACTCGTAAATGGCACGTAAGAGAAGCTGGATAGACAATAGTGCAATTTCAAAAATTATGGCACATTTGACTAACATCGAAAGAAGTTCATGAATTGTGTCTAGTGGATTTTGAAAGGAGAGATGTAGAGGGAATGTTGGAACTCTGTCAATCTATTAACACTCAATTATATAGTCAATAACTGTAAGAGATAGGAGAAGCAATTGCTGGGAAGCGACCAGAATTTACTGATGCCATGCTTCTAACTAGAAAACGCACACGTTTCAAATCATACCCGTGAAAAACTCCTGGAGGTGGAAAAGAGGTTCTAAAACACCATACTCACCAGACCTGGCGGCAAAAGTCTACCATCTATTCTATGCACTGCAGAACTTTTTTGATGGAAAAACGTTCGCAAATGATGAAGAAGTGAATAATGCAGTTTGAGAATTCTAAGAAAGCAAACCAGTTGAATTTTACAACAAAGGAATATTTGATCACTCACATCGTTGGAAGCAGGTGCTCGAAAATAATCGTGGTTACATTTTTTATTGTTATGTATCTTGTGCTGCATTGTTTCCCAGTAAATCATTTACAATAAAAGTTGATCGAAAACTTTATTTTCAACTTAATAATAATAGGCAGTTTTCCTATATTCCTTTTCTGCAAATTTCTTGAATCTTCAATCTTCATCGAGTTTCGAAGATTTTCATGTTAAAAAAATTATCTCTGAATGTTATTATAGTGGTTGAATAGGTTTCAACCTGCAATAATGCATTTCTTAGCAATTGATGTGTATTTCTTTTATTAACCGTATGTTTACTAAGATTGCACTTCGTTTTATAAACAGAGTAAAGCACAAAATATTTTAGAAATATTGAAAATATAAGTGAGAAAATACTTGTATCATATCACTGTATAAATACATTCTTAATATATATATATATATATATATATATATATATATATATATTCATCGCAGCAAGTTTTGTTGTAAGCGACGGCTAATTTCGCATTTGTGATTTTCTTTTCACATTTTTCATCTATTTCTTTACTTTCGTCGTGATCTTGTCATTAATTATTAAAAACAATGACAATATCAAGGATAAAGTATACTTTAAAACCTTATCATGGTCTCTGCATGAATGCCCAGAACGATAAAAGAAAAGTGTAATCAACGCTTGTATCAACCGTGCCTTCACCCACTGACAAAATTAGAAAGATACACACAATGAGATTGAGGGAGCAACACAAATACTAGTCAAGAATAAATTCAGATACCACCATGTACAGGTAGCCATCAAGAAGAAAATGGACAATTTTACTTCAAAGAACATCATACCAACGGAAAGAATAACAGAAAAATTACATGAACCTCTTCTACAAGTACACGATGAACATGGCGTAACGAACTGATAAAAGGGTAATTAAGGAAATTATTAACCGATCTAGAAAGCCTAAAAATACAGTACAAAGAATATCGTTAACTATATACTATCACACTAGACGCGTCGCCAGCCTCACCCTGAAAAAAATCAGAAGCCCATACCAGAACCTAAACAAAGGACCCATAGGATATATGAATATAAATGCCACCTAGGAGACTTTCAGATTCTCCCCCACTTATATATTGGAATGATGGAAACTAATCTATCAATAAAAATGACATAGCAGAAAGAAACATCGCCCCTGAAAACCAGAACAGTAAAAAACATGAAACTATTCTTAACAGGAAAACCAAATTTATTAACTTTGCAACAGATCGTCGACAACTATTCTATAAGCCATCAACATACAAGAAAAACAATGCAAGCTTAACATTCAATTTAAAACCCATTTATACCGGTCGTTGCGTTTTGGCAAAATAAAACTTGCCCATACTCTTTAGGACATTTATGCAAAGAGGATCATGCGGCCACCTGAAGACAGCGGTAAGTCACAAGCAGAGAATCAGGGAAAGTGGGTGTACTATGTTTCAGCTCTCTATAATTGAAAGAAATGCTTCAGCTCCATTTTGACAAGGCCATTTTTTAAAAATAACATGTCTTCATCATTTAAAAAGTATGTACCAATTATCTTGTGTGCTACCCTAATGAAGGCTATGTATGTGTATATTTAATGTTTTAGGAACATGGTAGATGATTGTATTAATAATTCTATCAATAATAAAGTTTATTTTACGACCGCTAAACTTTGCAAAAATGGATGTTGCATTAACGCAACAGCCAGCAATATAGGGAACCATACTTGTTGCATTTATCAAACGATAGGAATAATATATACGAATGTAAGTTTTGGCGGCAAGAATACCCTATAGGGAAAAACACTTTAATGCCATTGTTAGCAGCTCTTTTAACCAGGTTGGAAACCTGAGGCACGTTAGGGAGTGTGCCTCTACTAAGATCCCCTAATATAAGCTTACTACACACTTGTTTCACTGATGGATCCGCATCTTTTCTGCGGATAGCTTCCCTGTCCTTGATGGCGTCCTAGGCCTGGCGTTGTTGTGTATCCCATTGTTTCTCCTGTTGTCGTTGGTTCTGGTCTTGCTGCTCTTGTTTCTTTGCAAAGTCTTCCGCCAGATCGTGGTCCTCAAACAGATAGTCTTCATTGATGGAGAAGTCTTGAAGTATATCGCCCTCCCGGAAGTGGTCTAGTTCTGGAGGAGCCTGAGGACCACTTGCCTTATAGAGTTCGCACGCCGGCGAAGCTTCACGGTTGTCTACATTTAGAACCGAGGGGACGGACATACCAGGGAGGGGTATTACCCCCATTATGTCCGTTCCAGTCAACTTTGCGAGCGTGGAAACACACTATGTTGGTTTGGGTTTTGAATTTCTTTAGTCTCCGAGATGCGTGGCCTCTTCCTCGAAGAACCGTTGTAAACTTTGTAGCTGTGAGTCTTCAAGAGCGGCGGCATCGTCGGTAAGAAGGGAAACTGGATGGTTGTGTTTTAAGGAAGAGATCATAGGTCTAAAAGAGCAGGGGGGTGCTCATCGGTAGAATGGAAAGTTGAAGGTTTCTGACGGAAGCACTAAGGTTTTCTAATTCCGCTGTAATTTGACGCTAATGAGCGAGCTCCCTACAGCCTGTTCCGCCTCTGCCAGCCACCATGGTGGATTGTTTCTTCTCTGCTAGTATTGTTGTGGCCGCCAATACTGGTAATTCGGGAAACCAGTTCTAGCCTTAAGCGCGTTTTCGCTTAATGTAAAATCAGTATCCATCGTTGCCCTCTCCCTGGCCTCTACCAGTGCTCGACCTCAACCGTAATTGAGTACGACAAAATGGAGACATATTCGTTGGAAGAAATCGCCATACTCCTCGTCCTTCAAGGACATCCAGTATTTGTAGGGAGTGACGAGTCACTGCGTTTGAACCTGACTGATCCCCAATTTTCCGTCAGTTGGGCAACAACCTTATCGTAGCGGGTAGGAAAATCAGGTTGATTTGGCTAGCAAATGTTAAGAGCTGACCTACCTCAATCTGCCTAAAGCGCTGAGGAGGACATCCAATTCCTAGTCAGAGTCCACTTCCTAGTTCTGGGACTCGGGTGTTTCTGGGACCTCAGGATGCGAGGAGTCCACTTGGTCCCCTGCCACCGCAGTGAAGGCAGAGGGCACCTTTTGGGTGACCTCGTGAGACGTTGTACCAACGTTGATATGGGTGCTTCTCCACTCTCATTAGCTTGTTCGAAGTCCTTCGAAAGCTGGTGTTGCTGTGCCAGTATTTTGGGTGTCATGATAAGTTGCTTCTTGGCCATAGGCGAACAGCGCTTGGGTTACCCTGATGGGTTCCCAAAATTAACGATTTAACGAAAGGAGAAGACACTGTCGTAGAAGAATAGTCGCTCTTTCACTGCAAGGAAAGCAACATTAGAGTGCAACACTGTTAGGATGATCTGGGGAGCGAAAAAAAATTGACCATGCACCGGCGGTCAAAGAACAGACTGATAGGGTTTCCTGCTTCCTTGGTCCTTTTATAGTCACAGCATAGGGATTATCCCCACTGGGGTACTCCTTTATTTTTAAAATATAAAACAGATTTAACAAAAATTTTGATTCGAAAAGTTATATAAATTTGACTGTTAGTGAAAATTCATTTTTTTTAAATGGCAAAAATAATTTTGGCCGTCCACCGGGGGTCAAAAACCGACTGATAGGATTTTCCACTCCCTCGGTCCTTTTATAGTCACAAAAGGACCTAAGAGGGAGAGGAATGAATAGGATTCGGTCCGAGGACCGTCCGGGAAACCCAGTCAGCAGGACTTTTAGTAGTTTTAATATAGGAAAAATTAATGGAGGAACAAAGAAAAGTTTTAGAAACTACAATAAGAGAAATAGAGGATAATAACAGTAGGATCTCTTTGGGAAGTTTACCTCGCCTAATATTATAAAGGACTGCCTTTTTATATGAATAAATATGAGTCCTGGGATAAAGGATAAGGGAGACTAGGGCGGCCAGATACTCTAGCAAATACATCTTTGAAAGTGGCTGAAAGTTTGAGGCAGGCCAAAAAAGGATACAAAGACCAAATTTTATGCCATTTTCCCTGAGGTAGGCGTCGCAAACTATTTCAACTTATTGGCCCGTGGAAACTTCCAAGAGATATTACGTGTATGAATAAATGGTTTAATAAGATTAAACAAAGGGTTTTGAAGTAAACACAACTAAATCTAAATGAAGGGAAGTCTAAAGAAATTTATAACAAAATTAAGAAGTCCAGCTAGTATGGACCAACCAGAGCTACATAATAACTATAAAGCATTACTCTTTGTATCTTCACTGTGCTACAACATCTCAATCGCTCTATCACTTCCAATAGCATCGTGTCACACATTCCTCGTGTAAACGCCCACTAATGGATATATGGAAAGGTTTCACAAACGTTTTAATTAGAAATATGTCTGTAAGCTCCTAAACCTACTCTTGCAGACTTTGCATTTTTTGCAACAAATCGTGCTATATGATGTCACTCGCTGCATTTTTGAAACAATGATATTTTTTAATATAACATGTTATCAAAACATAAAATAACCATATAAAATAGGTTTTATGGCTGTTCTGTACATATATTTTGACATATATAAGACTCGTAACTCAACGAAGAGCTTCAATTTTGGCCGGCATATATAGGTTAATTTGGACGGAAAACTGCTAACAGTAGAATTAGGATCCGATCTACGAGGCATACTTAATTTCACCTTATGATGGTTCTAAATCTCTTTGGATATGTCTGCGAATTTGACCTTCGTTCATAATCCTATCCTTTTTGACCTTGTTCTAACATGCTCACAAGTTTGTCAGTACGTTCGCACTTGCTGAACCTTTTGTTTGTTTGTATATTTGTCTTCATTCATTGCTATATAAACCAATGTTCTACTCTTTTTATTGTTATTTCTATTTTATCTCTGAGTGACAAATAATTATAGTGTTTTCCTATGGAATCTTATCGTATTCCCTTCTTTAACTATAAAATCCGTTTTTAATTACTTTCTGGGGACAAATTTGGTTCCTAGGGATTGGAAACTGGCCAATGTTGCCCCATATTCAAAAAAGGTAGACGTGAGGAAAAGAAGAGCTATCGGCCAGTAAGCTCAACTTCACTTATATGTAAACTAATAGATTCAATTATTGATTTAAAATGACGCAATCATCTGGAGAGAAATCTGCTCTTGGTAAATAGTCAGCATGGTTTCAGGAACGGTAGGTCTTGTACCACTAGTCTGATCACATTTAATGAGAATGTAGCAAAAGCTCTCGATTTAGGTTCTAGTTAAGCTGTGGTGTATCTAGATATTTCTAAAGCCTTTGATAAACTCCCGTTCAATATCCTCCTTTCTAAGCTAAAAGCTATGCATATCCATGAGAAAACAATAACTTGGATTAAAAATTGGTTGACGGATCGTATGCAGAGGCGAATTTTAAATGGGTTTACATTCGATTGGCTGCCGAAAACTAGTGGATAAACTTATGGTTTCATTTTTTGGTTCCTAATCTTTATAATTTTCATAAACACCTTAAGTTCTGGAATTCATTGCCAAGTAAATCTATTCGCAGATGATGCTAAAATTGGGCAGATAATAAAGGATCAAGAAGACTCGAGCTGTTTAAAAAACTGCCTTAATATGTTAACTAAATGGGGCAACTAATCTGGCATGAAGTTTAATGCTTCTAAATGCGGTGTTTTACACTTTGGAAAAAATAATCCTAAATTTTAATATTATCTCCAAGACACCGAGATTATAGAAGTAAAAGACCAAGTCGATCTAGGAGTTAAAATAGATAAAATATTAAATTTCTCCAGTCAATGCGTCGCAATTAGAAATAAAGCAACTAGAGTTGCATCATTTATCAGGCAATCCGTCTCAACCCGTAATTCAGAGACGATGTTAAAACTATGCACGTCATTAGTCAGACATATATTAGATCATTCTGCTCCCTTCTGGTCTCCACGATTAACTAGCGATGAAATATAATGGAACAAGTACAGCGTCGCTATACAAAAATGCTAAGGGGAATTAAACATCTTAGCTACAATGATAGGCTTAAAAACTCAATTTCTTTTCCCTCGAACATAAAAGAAAATAGGGTGAACAAATAAAAACATAAAAATTATTGATAAATATGCCGGATACTACAGAAGATCTTTTTAATTTGACAGGCATGTCAGCGATGCGAGGACACATCAAGTAGATGAAGTGGAAATTCAAAACATCAATGGTAAAATTTACCTTCATCAACCGCATCGTTAACGTCTGGAACAATCTACCGCAAGAAGTAGTCAGCGATCCAAACACAGAATTTATGAAGACGAAATTTGATCAATACTTAAAAGAAAATAAAGTTAAAATAACTTACAATTATAAGAGGGGGTTCAACCTAATTAATCTTATTCTTAATAGGGCCTACCATGTATGAGTCTTAGGTGCCAATAAATTGTTTATCCACGGCTTCTACATAGACATAAAGGCAAATATACGACAAATTGAAAGTTGTGAAAAGAAAAACCCAAATGCAAAATTAGCCGTCGCTTTCAAAAAACATTCTACGATGAAAACACTATATTGTCCAACTTTACATATATATATATATATATATATATATATATATATATATATATATATATATATATATATATATATATATATATATATATATATATATATATATATATATATATATATATATATATATATATATATATGAGTGTGTGTGTAGAGATGAAACAAAAAATGAAAGTAAACATGAAAATTATAAAATTAAAAAAATAATATAATTAATTGCATGATAAAGTTTGGACATTGTTCTATGAATTCAATTTAAAATATTGTCATGGGGATTTATACAAGCCCAGACTTAAATTTAAATACTGGAATTTGCTAATGAGTCACGATTCCATGGCATTAGCTGATTTCGAATCCATGTTACGATTAATTTGAGACATATCAATATAAAATCCATATTCTCTTAATAACGTCAGAAATTATATATGTTATGAGGTATACGTTTTAACAAATACTTACCTGATTAACCAAAGTAATATTTGGAACAAACTATACATTTTACCCAATACATAGCGCCAATACTGGGAGAAGCATTCTCCAATAAAAGTTAAAATCAGGTTGGAACGAAAATCAGTTCTGATTTATAGAATATATTATTAGGTTGATCAGAAAGTCCTGCTCACTTAGGAAGTGCAAAATTTTAAGGAGCAAACAGTAAATTTATTCTTAAAAATAAAGTCCATCATTCTGTACTATCTTCTTCAAGCAATCAGCAAGTATCCGAATCTTCACAGAAACCGGATTGATGGTCACCCTGAACGTGACAGATCACCAAGGGTAAGATTTCCTGAATTGAAACGTCTCTACAACCTAGAGAACTTCGCTTGACAGACTGTGCATTCTCTTTCAGTATCTCAAATTAACTTCGCAACAAATCTTCCATACAGTTTTCACTTGTAACAGTAGAAAATTAAAACTCTAATTGAATTTCTTTCAAACTCATTTCTGTTACTATTGGCCTACACAAAGAGAAATAAACTGTGCAAGAGAAACAAATATCAACAGCGTAAGGAAGATAGTAGTCGAATGAGTATGGTTAATCTTACCTGATGTCGTCAAATAAGTAAGGCTAACCTAACGTAGTGTTTGTGATGCTCCATAAAATTATATTGTTTTTTTTCCACTTTCTAAGTAAGTCTAACCTCATTCTAACTGTCACAACACTTATAAATGCCCCCTTGTAAAATCTTTAGTTTTTGATGTCAAATATGAATCAACTCATTTTCAATCTATTCTCGTTATCACAACTTAAGTCCATCCAAATGGCTCTGTAATGCTCTAATCAAGTAATAGTCAGAAAAAGCAAAGTCAGAATAATATCGTAGTTGAAGCAATATTTCCCAACCTAGCTCCTCTAAGAGAGCTTTGCTCATTCGATGTGTGTGAGGACGGGCATTATCGTGATGGAGAATGACAACACTTCTGTTGAAAAGAAGAGTCGCCTTTGTCTAAAAGCGGCTTTTAAACAACGAAGTTGATTGCAATATAGTTTAGCATTATGTTATTGTTGACTCACACTTAGTAACAGACAATTCCTTTAATATCCCACAACATGATCTTTCTGGATGAATTCACCCTTTCGGTTGCTGCGAAATTGTACTTTCTCGACAGATCCACGAATTGTGGCGTTTACCGTATGATAAAGGATCCAATTCTTATCATTATCACAAGCCTAGCTCCAAATGGTGCCTGAAACTTTTGTTCGGGACACATTTTCCAATCACTGGAACCTTTCCGATCCTTTTGAGTTGGCATAGGACAGTCGTATCGGTTACATTAAATTTTCATTCGAGTTCAATAGAATTTGTAGCAGGATTGGCTGTAAAAACATGTTTTATTCATAGAATAAAACATGTTTTTACAGCAAATCATAAAATAAAACATGTCTAATGTGATCTTTAAATGAGTCTAGAAACAATATTTTTATAATCTGAAAGAAAAAAGAATACAATACTCATTGTAGTCTTCCTAAACGATAACATGAGCAATACTTTAATAAATATTATCTATAACTTTATTCTATAAAATGGTCATTACTGTCGCTCCAATATGAGGACATTTAAAATTTAAATTAAATAGAAATTTAAAAAAATTAGGGAGTGTAGCAAAAGCTGTATTAAAAGATACTACGAGAATATTCTTGTTATTAAAAGGAGGGTGAGGTGCAATCAGTTAAAAAGACATTTTTGATATCTCAAGAAATATATCAAGTATGTAAATAGAAACGATAACAACGTTTATGGCCTTTAGAAATTTTTGTGTCAAGGAATTTCGAACTAACCAAGCAAAGCTCACAAAGAAGCATAGATATCAAAACAGACCCTTTATTTTTTATATTATGAGTCGAATTAAAATCAATATATGAATAGAAATTATTCGGCTTATGATAGCGTAGTTTATTATAAATCTACGAAGTTAAGTTCTGCGGTCTGTTCTAATTCACGAGTGAATTTAATGGAAGGTATAAACGAGCTAAGTTTATTCAAAAAGGTTTTAAACTTTCTGATGTGGTTCAAAAGCATACAATACCTTTGATGCAACGAAACCGAATTATTGGGAACTTAACAATAGAGTGAGAGTAAACCGTTTAAAAAAATTCCATATGATTTTAAATAAACTGGAAGAATTTACCATTGGAAAACAAGTTCAATCTTTAGTACATAGTGAAACTTGTTTTTAAAATAGTTTTGAGGATACAGTTAACTCATCATTACACAATTTCACTTCAAGAAGTTGTCACATCATCGACCGGAACTTTAATAAACAGGCAACAAACATCAAAGCTACCAAGGCGGACCTTTGAAGAGTAGGGAATGGCATTAATTTTTTCTATAAACCTACTACTATTTGGGAATCTGAGATGCATTTAACAAGAGGTGTAATGTATATACGTCTTTAACCCTTCAGATACAGCATATGAAATAGAACTCACAAAGTAAATAGCAGGCCTAAAGTGCCATTAAGTTCATGTTTTAACAAGACCATAAATATAAGGTAGCGAAAAAATCGCGATATTGTTTAAGGATAGAACGAACATTCTTATGAAAATTGGCCTTTAACTTGTTCTATAGTATCTTTTTTGCATATATATATATATATATATATATATATATATATATATATATATATATATATATATATATAGTGAGATCATTTGTTAATTGGCTCTCTTTTTAAAACTATCTTTAGCTAAAATGACTAATGCCCCAGATTTTTAGGCCCTGGTGATAGGAATAGTAAGATTTTTCATGAGGCCATTGAGCACACAACGAAGACATAACGCATAATCTTAATGTCAGGAGTTCGCAATTATACATAAAACTCTTACCAATAGAGAGACTGCCGGCCGAGAAGGGATTGAAAGATTTAAGCTAGTCCAAGAGCAGATATTGAGATTTTGTCTAGTTGTTGTGAACAAAGTTTTAGCAGCGTATCGGGCGAGATCTTTATCCAAGCACTGTCAACTATGAGTCACTGATATTTATAGTTAAAAAAAGTTAACTGTTTGTTCAAGTTTCCTATTATAGAGATATTTGAGGTGAAATTATGACACTCGGCATTGATTTTCCTGAAGGTAGCAGCTGCTTTAAATTATTAAAAGTAATCTTCGTTTGGAGAGGAGAATTTTCGCAATTTCTTCGAAAGGGACTTAGGGAATCTCAATTTAGCACCTGCCAATGAAGGAAGTGCAAATCACTTTATTGGTAAGCATTGTTCGAAATAAGCTTTCCGAAGAAATTTGTTCTAAATTACTTAAGAATAATTCCACACCATTGTTATGCTAAGAATTTTGATAAATTTCAATCAAGATTCAACAGTCCAGTTATGTATTCCGCTTATTATTTTAAGAACTGCATTTAATTTGCCTAATACATCTAGTTTCTAACCTGAATAGCTTTAAACTTTCTAAACGCGTTTCATAATTGTGGTTTCCTATGGAGGAAATTAATTTTGTTGCCTTGGCTTACAATTTTAACAATCTATCAATATTTTCTCAAAAATATAGTGACCAAACCGTTACACGGTACTCGAGATCAAATCTTATGAATGCATTAAACGCGTTTAAAACTATCAACTTGTTTTAGAAACTGAATTGCCTTTATTTAAAAGGTAGTATTTTCCAAGCCCTATGATTGATGTGAAGATTTAATTGCGCTTGACAAATATATTCGGAGGTCTTGTCTATTTTCTAGGGCTTCCATTGTCTCTCAATTAAATTGTATTCGAGTATAGGATTATTATTGTCAATGTGTATTATTTTTAATTTTTGTATCTGTCCCCTTCCAAAAACTAGTGATAGACGAATCCCTCGTTTTATTCAAGGGTCGTCTGTCATTCAAACAATACATCCCTTCCAAAAGACATCGCTCTAGCCTCAACTTTTTGTTTTGTGCGATCGTGAGACGGGAATAATATTAGATATGTTACTTTACACAGGAAAAACCACAGATAATATAAATATCGGTGGCAATTGTGAAAAGACTGATTGAACCATATTTAAGATTATTGCATATTTTATATACAGACAATTGGTACACAAGCCCTTCTTTGTGTTCTTACCTTCTTGATCAGAATACGGGGCTTTGTGGGACAGTTAAAAGCAACCGCAAAAATATGCCTAAGTTAGACAAGGCAGTAACTAAAGGTACCGTTGAACTACACAAAAAAATGGAATGTTAGCAATTCGATGGGTCAATAAGCGTGAAGTTTTGATTATTACCTCCGTACACAAAAGCAAGTCAGTAAACTCGGGGAAAAAAATCATAGAACAGGAAAAGAAATAAAAAAACCGGATGCAATAATGGATTATAATATAAATATGCGTTTAATTGACAAATCAGATATGATGATCAGTTCTGTTGAATGTCTTAAAAAATCCATCAAATGGTACAAAAAGCTTTTTTACCGACTTGTTGATGTGTCCATGCTCAATGCATATAACATGCATTTGATGAATTTAGATTGTACACAAAAAAGGCTTCCTTTCAGAGAATTTTCAATGGAAGTAATAAAAAAATTACTTGACAGACCTTATTCTGGTGCTTCAAACCAAATGTGTACTCGGCCCTTGATAAATTCCTTTGATAGACTACAAGGAATCGTTTTTTTAGAAAAACATTATATCGCTTTAATGCCAAATGTTAGAGAACGGAAATCGGCTCAAAGACAATGTTATGTTTGTGCTAAAAAACATAGTAGAAAACGAGCCCTGCTTTTTTGAATACCATACAATCCAAGAGATGGGAAAACTAACCAATTATAAGCAGTGTGTTTATATTTGTGTACATTCATAAATACATACTAAATTTTATACTTTAACCCTAAAAAAACTAAAAAGTAGAACGACTATTATATTTTCGTTCAATTATCTGTGAACTTATTGAAAAATTTCTTTAGTTATTAAAGACTTGTTTTATGTACATTACTACGTTCAAATTCCAAAGGAATGTCTGCGGTGAGTGAGATCTCGTTCAGTGTAACCTACTTGGTGGGAGATTGGGGAAGAGAAGATGAAAAACAATGCATTGTTGTCAAATGTTACACCGAACAAAAACGAGGCCATTTAAATGATGATTTAAAAAACATCTTGTAATTCAATTTCCGGAAGAGAGGTAAGATAAATATTTACATATTTGATATGTTCTTTATTAATAAAAAGTTTTCTTTTCCAAGAAGCTAATTTTAAATGAGTTTTGAAAATAAAAAAAATTGGGTAATGAACGAGGTTCGAGTTTTCAAAGCGTGGTATTTGAAGGGTTAAGGAAGAGAACAGCGGCTGGTCTTCTTATAAAAGAATTAATAGAAATAACTTTGATAAAAAAAATTAAATATACTTAGGTTACAACCGAACTAAATGAAAAAATATTATTAAAACCTTCAAAAATCTCGTTCTTAAAATATAGGGTTATGGATTACTCGACTAAATAAAAAAAAATGTTCACAGGTGTAGATTTAAAATTCAGCTTCAAATTGTATATTAACTCTCGCCGTGTGCTTGTACAAAATAAATATTTCTCTGAGATAACTTTCGAATAAACTTTGCTCTCCAAACTTCTTTTCCAAACTGCTTTTCGAGTCACTAAAAGCAATGTTAGGTTTTAGAGGTTAGGAAATATTTTGAACTTTCTTGAAAGCTGTCTCATCCTCTTTTAATTAAAATCTAAAAAAATATCTCGGAAAGCAATCCAAAGAATTGGTGAACGCAAAGTTTCGGTCTATGACTGCCTTTTACCCTTTCGGCACATCTATGTATAAACTTCCGGATAAGTCGTTTCTAATTCTTTAATGGAGCTTCATTTAGCATCCTTTAAGCACTTTTCATAAAAATATTGTTCATTCCGATGGTGAATCGAAGACAATGGGAGAAAATAAAAAAATCGGCATTATTGGTGGACAGGACAACTTTGTCTTTCAAACGGAGCTCTTAACTTAAACTTCTGTTTCTTTCATGTAATGCGCCAATACAGCTTATATTATACACATCATAACATAGGTTCAAGTGCTTCTCTTTCCTGCATACGAATATAAATTTAATGTTATTCTTGGGTTCTTTTTACATTTTCCTCGCCCATTTGCAAGACTGCATGTGCATTAAGACTCGAAGACATCTATGTTATCTCTTATCTTGTATTTAACTTAACTTACACAACTTTTTTGTTTACCTTTTAAATTAATTATTTTATAATCTTTGTTTAAATTTAATTTAAACGGTTCAAATACTGAACCAAGCCTGAAAATTCCTAAAGGACAGTGAAGTTAAAGGGATGAAACTGCAGATTTTGGAAGGATGGACGCCCTTGATGTCTTTTGTACGTACTCCATCATATCATATCGGGTTACGCACTGTCTTTATCATTTAATTTAAATTAAGCTTACGATTCTTATATGAGCTTCGTGGTTTTACCTTATTAACCAGGGAATCGTTTTGAAACTAAGGAAAATCTTCTTTTTGGAATTCTTAAAATCCACAGTTCTTCATCGGGCGATGAACTTCAGTTTCTTTCTTTTTGAATTCGTTAACGTTAGAAATAAAGGAGTATGCAAAAGGCTAAGTAATAGTTGATACGAACCAGCCTCCGTTCCTATCTCCAAGTTCAGGCCCAGTAATTCACAACGCTGACTGTATTGCATTACTATTCATTCGAACCCTTCGTTTGATTTTTGATTTTTAATTATTTTTCGCTGATTGAGTTCATGATAAGACAATTTACAACGGTATGACTGTTTTACATTCCTGCCCTTAACAACGTTTGCTTTCAATTTTAAGTTTTGATGTATTATTAGCTGATTGATTTAAAACTACTATTTGTAGGCCCCAATTTAAATTTTTATTTTAAATAAAACATCATGTTAATTCATCTATTTTATATAGCCAAAGGCTTCCTAAGCTTCAATCTTCGACGCCAGAGGGAGAAAATCTTCCTCGTTAAATAAACCAGATTTTAAGACACGATACCAGATCTTGGGTTGAAAACAGTCACCACCAATTAATTGTAGAAATATGCTGATTAATTAATCCTTCAACGGCTCCAGGAGTAGCTAAGGAAACTCTTTACTTTGCCCAAAGAAAACCAATTAATGAGTGGCGAATTCGATTCGAATTAATACATTTTTACCACATATATCAAATGAAGGAAAAAATAGCTGCAATTTTGCAGGAAGCTTCATAATTTTGAGGGTGGAAAATTTGATTTCCAATGAATATTTGTAGCTTAGTAATTCTTTTCGTTTAGTAATGAACTGGTTAGAGGATTAGCAAGCAACAGATTAGAAAATTAGGAAGCATTTAGTCTGAACCCTTATTAACGTCCCTATTTTACATTACTTCCCTGAATAAGCGAAGCCAAATTTTAAACAGCAACGACTTTAGTTTACGTGGCGGTAGGAGTTACATCTAGCTTAACCCTGGTTCATACACTGCATTACACTTTAACTGCTTCCTTCATAATTCCATGGTATGGAGATAGCGCCATTCCTCTCTTGTTCCATTGGCCAGCTCCCACGACTGTACAATGAAATGCGCATAATAATTAGAATGGCATTCACTGGGAAACCTAAAGGCATTAGGACTCGGTCACCGTTTTGGAATGGAGGTTATACTGTATGTGGTATATAAGTGCTACCATATGCCACACTAGTATTGCCTAGGCCGGGTTCCAAAACAGAGCAGAGAGAGGAGGTGGTTATGAGGAGATATGGGGGTAAAGGAAAAGAATTTATTAGGAACTCTGTCCACCTAAATGTGATGTAGGGGCCTAGATTTAGAATTAATGACTACTCTGCAATTCCATACCTTATCAACTAATACATTCTGTTGAATTAAATGATTTGAAAGTTAAAATCTTTTTCATTCCCCTTAACGTCTCTACTTTCTTAACTCCAGAAGTTCTTTTCTTGAAAGAGAATAATGAAAAAACTCTTCCACTGAAGGCTTGTCCATTTGCAAACTCTTTCATAATCCACTTCTCAAATCACAACAAACTTTATTGCGTTTATACCAGTAATTGTATATTCGGACTAGGTGTTTTCTTTTCCTTCACACAATTCACCTAATTGCTTTCAGTTCTCTCTAAAATTTGGTTGCGATATTTGAAAATCTCACAAGTTAAGCCACACTTCATGTTTTTTGCCCCTTCTCCATGACGAGGCCTTTACCATCTAAGTTGATAACGAAGCCATTCTTAAGTTGGCTTCAGTGGAGAGAACTCTTAAGTTCGAGATTGTGGGACGTTCAGAAGAGGTCAGTATTTAGAGACAGCTTCTTGAAAATTGGTTCTATCGTGGTCTTCCGAAGGGTTTTCCCACACCATAGCAGTTTGAATCCGAGCTATTGAGTTAAGGGTAATAATTTCAGGCAAACATATTCGCTGCTGACTTACACATCTATTGGGCATTTGGCTAACCCCTAGCAGCCTACGCACTCTACAGCAGTTGCCAACTAAATATCTCACATTTTAGCTACATACTTTGAGTCGAATACACTCGGAGATGGTGCCAGAAGTGTAATGAACTTTAAAAGTAGGAAAAAACAAACCAACTGACAGACATTGATCCAGATGAGCAGCAGAGAAGTTGCAAAGAAATTCTCGCTGTTAAACCAAGCATCACTGGTGGGCACCCGCTAATTTTTTGTTTATCCCCAATTTGCAAATTCATCTAAAGTTGTTAGGCATTCCGCTAATTGCTTCACCAGGCCGCTATTGCAAATCCGCTAATGCTAACGCTAATATTTTTTTGAGTTGATTAATGAAGTCAACAACAGTCCACTATCCATATTTAGGTTCGCTAAGCCTTTATTGGTAGTTAAAAACATAAAATTACTTTACAATTAGTATATATATATATATTCAATTTATATAATTTTATATATAATCGAACTTTTAGAACAGCCGAATTTAGAATCATCATTACAGTTATTAGTCACTGTTGTCCTTTTCCTCCTACTCTCTCTGAAACAACTAAATCCCTTTTAGGAGGTACATGTTTTCATTGACAAACACCTGGGTCTCAAAGTTATCATCAATCATGGATGACCAAATTGGGCTGAGTACGTCAGAGCCCAAAATGGATCTCACTTTGGCTCATGGCGCTGCCAGACCAGATTGAGCAAGGCGGCGGATTCAAAAGTCCCTCCATTTTAAAATGTTAATCAATATGAAAATATCTAAATAAATTAAATAGAAATATTGCAAAGAATACGTCTTTAAGACTAAGCGGGTTAATATAAACTGCTTTCCGCATGCGGTAATGTTAACTTTTCATAAATTTTGAGCAAGTAATTGCTTCTATAAGATTTTTATATCAAAGCTACTTTCTTTTAAATTATTATTTTAAAATGACATGTTCATTAAGTCGGTGTGAAATTTTATGTTTTGTAGGAAGAAGATTTTTACACATAAATTCGATATCTTGATAAAAGTAAGAGGAACTAATTCTCTATCTTTTTTTAATTATAATTTCCTTATTTTATACGGTTCTGAATTAGCCCAATAAATTTAGCCATGATAAAGGTCTCAATTTGATAAAGCTACCCCACCTGATCCTTTTACCCTTCACCCACAACTATGCATTTGGGTTTAACGTGTGTCCAATTCAGTTAATCCTAGCTATTATGCACACCCACCGCTTTTGACTGGAAAGAGGCGATGGAAATATATTAGCACCTTGGGTTGAAAATATTTGATAAATTGGCGAAAATAACCCCACGAGTCTCCCATTTGTTGAATATAATATTCTAAATGCTCACTCAGCGAATAACAAGGAAGGCATCTACCCAGGCTGTTTGAGAGGATAAGATCGTACGAAAATTAGAGAAATGGGCAAAGTAAATATGTCAGGAAGTGAGAAAGAAATAGTAGTCTAGACAAGAAGGTGCGCAAGATTCACAATTCTAGAAAACCTTTATATTTAAAAAAAGACTTAACTGTGGACCACGTTGCACGTTGTCCTGAGCACAGTCGATTCTGCAAATGTATCCCCCAGTAGGATGCCCTTATTATATTTAACATCCACTTGAAACGACATATTGATGGGTCCCCACCCGTATTACATATATGTAAGAGAACGAGACATCTGTAAATAATCATGTCATATCAATATGATAGTAATACGATGGCATCTGAACATGAAGGATAGAATGCTATCGTATTTGTGATCTTAAGCTCCTAAGTCATGGTTCTCAAAGCATATGTCTAGAAAGATATCAAATACATTTGTAGCATCGCTTCTATTTGGGAACTACTCGCTTTTATAAGCAACCCTAACTATTTCAGACTCGATAAAATTGAGAATGTATTACTGATGACCAGTGTCACTTTGAAACCTGGGATAAAAATTATATATTATCCTGAGTCACATCATTCATTTATTTCAATTGCTAGTCAAAATTGTATTCCAACCTCACAGAATATCGTCCGCAATCATCAGAATTCCTGTATTTCTATTACAATATCTTTCCTAACTTTTGCCAGAGAAAATCCAATGGTAATTCCAATTTAGATGAATTTACCGAAAGCCATCAGTAGATAGATAGTTTACTAGAAAATTGGAGGTGTCAAAATTGACGTGAACGATTAATATCTTTTAGAGATAAGCGACATTGTTCGCATAGAAACAAACTTCAGTTCAATATTGTGTTACTTAAATCATTTTCTTGCAAGCTGTTGTCCAGGTAAAATACCTAGGAAATCTCTCATTCCTCTTATTCCAAATTCGCCTTTTGCATCGAATCCCGTCACCCATTTTCGCGCTTTTAAGACAACCAAATTCACGGCTGGCCACACAGGAAAATGTCTTGCCCAGAGGACACCTGCTAGCCGATGAAGGTCTGAGTTTTTTTGCGCTGTCGTGAATCACGACATTAGACGAGGAAAGCAAGGATGGCCCCGAGTTGTGAAGGATTTGGTCTCTCCTGTTAGCAGACGAAAGGTCTTTCGCTTAACGATACGGATTTTATGAGAATTTGGTGCTCTCTCTCGATTTTTGCTCATTAGGGAAATAAAAGGGAACATTCTGCCCGGAGTCGAGCAGAAGATCTTGTACCTACGTTGTGTGTAGAGCTAGTCTCACAAAGAAAACTGTTCGTCCGTTGCAAGAAAGAAAACTTCGGGAATTTGTTATTGCCGTCACGGTACTTGTAGGTGCTAAATTCCTCGCAGACTCCCCCCCCCATCCTTCAGAGTTAGAGGTTACACAGGACCTCCCTCTGCGGATTACCCTAGACGCAGCTAGGTAATCATTTTGGCTACCCATTCCAGGAGCCAATAATCGGAACGAACACTTCGAGGAGAAGAATTCCGAAATGAGTCACAATCTGACTCGTCTTCGCGATCCGGTCTAGGATCATTACATCAGGACACCGGTCTAGGATTACCCGCAATTCGGTAACCTCAGAGGATCGGACTAAAGGGGAACATCGACGGAAGAAGAAGACATTCGCCTTCACCCTCTAAATACTTTTGAACTCGAAGGTATCGTTAAAGTGAATTATCCCCTACCATAACTTCATTAGTTTAACCGCTAACTAGAATTTCCATCCCGAGCTCATAACCTCGATTAATTCAAGTGAGTAATTCAGTGCTTAATTTCATAATATTATCCAATTCATTCTGTTGGGTGCAATCAAGAAGCAAAGCATCCTAGTACGTAAAATTCAAGTGTAATCCCCACGACATTATATAGACATACGTCTTCAGTGCAAAGATTATTGCTATTTATACCTATATACGCTGTTTCATATTTGTAATTCATATATATTAAAGATTATTTTTGTATATATGTGTTTAACCATTTTGGGACGATCCTTTGGCAATTAATAAGCAACCCACTTGGCTTAAATCTCAATATTACACAAGTCTTTCCATGACAGGGTTTTACTGAGTAAGGACACACTCAGGGGATCATTAGCTTAATTTTGTTCAAAAGGGACGCACCAGAGTTATTTTTACTTACCGGAAGTGGATACGGTAGGTAGATTGGCTACACTTCACTTCTACTTCACCTTGGTGCGGTATTATAATATATGCCTAGGAAGTGGGACTGGGATTACCCACTCACTAAACCTCGACAAGGCCTATCTGGGCGACTATACTCGCCGCAGCGAGAAATAGACGATGAGAGAGAAAGAAATAGAGAGACAGAGAGACAGAGACAGAGACTGAGAGAGATTCAGAGAAGGCGGGCAACTGATCTCTGGTTATATGGAAACAGTGAAGTAACATCTGCAACAGTGCATGCCCCACCCACCATCGCCCATTTCTCTCTGCAGCGAGTATAGTTGCTCACTGATATGTACTCGCCTGCATAGTGTCTGTAGGTGAATCCAATTGACCAAATTTGGAAGACTTTCGGAGAGATGTGTAAAGCGAGGAATCCAAAACATTTCAAGAATTCTAGGAAATTCTTCTTGATGAATATAATAATCTTACTGCTCATAAGAGGAATAGGTGGTTCGTTCATTTGGCCAAATTTATCAAAGCATCATCGAAAATAAAGGTCTCTGTATTAAAATCTAATTAATAATAACTTGTTCAAATGTTTTACGCTGATAACTTTATTTTTTCCGCTGTTCCTCGGATCATTTTGCTCACTTCAATTTTTCTAATAAACTGCTTATCTGCTAATAAGTTTTGTTTTATTCATCCAAATTAGAATAAATTTTAGCGATGCCTAGCTTATACCTGTAGGTTATCTACACTAATTTTGAAATGTTGGATTTTTTTTATCAAATGTTTTGAAAGATGTTGTGATAGAAGTTCAGGTGGTTTGAATTACTGAATGTTATTTTGCTCATTTTTCTCCGTGGCAAAATATCTACATTCAAATCTCGCGGAGTTCTTCCAGGAAAGATTATTAACCGGCTACACAAAACATTTTCTACGTTTACAAGACTGCTCTGCATAAGTTTATCTGTTTTTATCTTTCACCCAGTGCAAACAACATTGTATATGGTAAGTCGGTTTTTATAATCCCACTACTTTACTTGGATTCAAGATTGTAATTACATTTGAAAAAGATAGATTGACGTTTCTCAAAATGCCCACTCTAAACTATCTACTCAAAAAGCCCCCTATTGTAGAGCAAGAAACACTGCAGTATCCTTTTCTAAATCCCTCTACACATCAATATTGGCAAAGGTAGGTTTGAACATGCTAGATCTTCTTTGAAATTAAAAACTCCAAGAACTCCTTTATTTCGAGTCTCAATGGAAAGACATCTAATTGACAATTAAATGTAAGAGGAAAACCTCAATTTTTCTCTTTTCTTCAATTTATGTGACCTAAATAATATTATTGGGCACGAGAGTATCAATAAAATGATAAGTATTAAACGTTGATCTGTCGAGAATAGCTTCAGTATTTAACTTCACGTTGCTGTTGTTTATGTTCATATATTTGAATGTTTTTCTGAAATAAGTTCCCCTATTTTACGCATTTGGTATTAAGTTAGTCAGTGGCTTCACTGGCGATTAATTTTTGCTTATAAGCTCGTTTCAATTTTTATTATATTTAAACATAAATCACGAGAATGCCTTCTGATCGCATATATATTAGAGAATCTATAGCATAACATGCAAATAAACAAGGGTAATTCGCCTGAAACACAACCAAACACAGATAATGAAAAAGGACAACAGGTTAATCTGAATTCCCCTCGCTGAGTTTGGAAGAGCTGCTCTTTCCTTTCTTAAAACAGCCAACAGCGCCAAACTAACACCAAACGGAGAGAGCCCTGTACCCACGGGCGCACCTGGATAATTTCTAAGTTCCTGACAGAGACACTATCATCATTCCATGTTCAGTAAGGAGGGTGGAATGTGCTGCCTTTTAATGACGGATCCAGCTTAAAACGACCTCAGGAGATTAACATACTGTACAAGCTGATAAGTCTGTGTCCATCGCTATTCAGTGAGTTGAGCCTGTCGTTTAGCCCCTTTGAGGCTGAATTACTCAACCAACTTTAACCTTTTGATGAACCTAAAACTTCGGAGATTATATATCGGCACCACTCGAACATCCTGCATTGAAAGCCAGGCGCAACTTTTACAGCCTTGCTTAACCTTTCGGTCGCTCTGCATACAAGGTTTGAGCGCAAGTTTTTAGTGATTTATCTTACTTGGTGAAAAACTTCTAGGGTCATGAGACCCCCGAGCCAGTGATACCTACTGTATCATTGTACGTGACAAAGCCATACTTTTTGAGCCTACCGTCTCTCGCCCAATATTATCACTGCTAACAAAATAGGTGTTCGAAGACTTAATTCAGGCTGCCATTCTTCGATCCTCCCAAATCGCTTGGTTGGCTTTGATTCATATGGTCCCAAATTCGTCAGGAGAATGGAGACTCTATAGCTAGTTCAGGAGTATGAACACACATAAAGGATGACTGCTACCAAGTGCCAAAAGTCAGGGATTTTACGCACACTTAAACGGTAAGAGCATATTCTCGAAGCTGGACTTCAATAAAACAGACAAGCAGACCGCTTTGGATCTACAATTCACCAACAAATATGGCACAGTTTGCCAGTTTTGATTATTTAAGAGATTTCAATACACGTTGGCATTGAGAAGCGCTGGGAAATCTGTTAGTGTTTTATTAAAGATGATTCAAATAAATTGGAATTGGTTTTCGAATTTTGGAAGACTTTTGGCCCCAATTGCGAGCTCAAGAAGTCAAGTTCGCAAATATGGACACTTTTCTTACGCTTGCAGGGCCGAGCATCACAATAATGCGGCAAATTAAATCTTCAGCGTTTCTGATATAATCCTTTTAGGCCAAGAAGCCAGCGGGGTCACGAAAGGCACCAAGGGCATAAGTCGCATTAAGGCTTCCTCTGGAGCTCACTCGCTGGCGCTCTTAGTACCAGGCACATACGTAGCACCTCCCGGCACCTATCATAGAAGGGAATGTTTGCATGATTTCAAAGGCCCCCGAAATGTACCCTAGGGGTTACAGCCTATGTTACCTGGATGGAGGTCCCTCCTTGATTCTTTTAGGTTTGAAAAGTTATGGAAGAATAAAATTTACGATCCAAGTTTGAACTCGATTTTAGCACCCTTCTTCTACTATCAGGTGACCTCATTATGAGAGGCACACCTCTAGGTTTTCCATCAGATTTATAATCCATAGTCGCCTTTAGACGCACCAGCGGGCAACTCTTCTAGAAACCATCCTTATACAAAAGAAGAGAAGGTATCTTTCATTCTTAGGAACTTCACCATGCACCCTCAGTTTGTATGCACGTCAAAGGTGATAGAAGGCCACTACAGTACACCTATGATGGCCTTCCTTCTCTCATCAGCCGCCAACGGAAGTGCTTTGCTACTTCTGAGCGGTAAGGAAGTGACGTTCGATGTTCTCCACTTCATGTCTTTGCAAACCTAATAACCACTTTTACAGAGCAGAACCTCCGCGTCACATAGCGAGCACGACACCACTCAAGTGAAAAGAGATGCAAGTCACTTCACAAGTGAAATACAGTTTTCCATCTTCTCTTCGAGATTTTCTCTGGGAGACTATTTTTGTGGTCTATGGGCCTCACATAGACTGGCCAATATAGGGTCCAGGAATCATATGGGCATTCCAATTAAATGGGTTCACGAACGTAGCACTTACACAACTTCGTCTACTATTTCACTACAGTCCCGTAGCTGTTTGACCTCGAGCTAAACTCTTGGTTTTTGAAATATATTTGATCTATGGGCATTGGGCAATCTCAAAGTGCAGCCTTTCGGAATTATTTCAATGGGAAGCCATAATATATAGGATCAGTGCCACTCTATAGAGATTCATTTATCAATAGAAATATAGAAGACTTCATTCTCATCCGTCCTCCGCTGCGAGTTAACGTTCCAAGCGCTTGACTTAAATCTTCATATTCGTGTTCTCTCTTACCTTTTCATTTCTTTGGTCGCTGGTAATCTCTTGTAGTTCATTAATAAAGAGAGGATCGTTGAGTATCAAGACAGGATCGTGGAGAAATTTACTTTATTTTTTTGACCCTTGAATCTAAATAAGGTGTAGAAGTCGATTATCTTGATTAAAAAGGCTTTAGGCACCATTCCGTATGAAGATCTTAAAAAATCATAGTCAGAGAGTTGTTGGCAATAGAAATATTTTTTGTGGGCATCGTCACTAGCGGGCTACTTCAAGGATCCCTACTAAGACCATCTCTCTTCTCTTACATATATTTTACCCTGACATACATACATCTATTATGTAAAATTTGAAAAATGGCGATGGGATGAAAGTAGAAAAAGTAAAAAAGAATTGGATAGATTATTCAAATAGTAGAAAAGATGGCAGATCCAATTTAACGTAAACAACTGTAAGGTAATTTATTCACATACTTAGATTAATCACCGATAAGATTCAATATGTTGGGTGAAATGTTAAATATAGTTTACATAGAAAAGGATTTAGGTCTTAAACTCGAGTGATCTACAATAAACGAGAAAATCCAGTACAGTTTTCCGAAATGATAATGAGGTTCTAACCTAAATCCGTTTAGGATCTCATCTGGGCGTGAAAGTGCAGCATTGGAACTTGTTACTTGTTGGGCGACGAAATTAATTCATGATCTTAAAAAATAATCGTTCAAAGAGGGATTAAGGCATCTCAATTTTCGTTCACTGGGAGATCGATATCTTCACCACCAACCTATTGAAATCTACTAAATATTAAATCGGTTCACTAATATAAATTTTTTACTGAAACTATTAACTAGACAACCAAGCGTTCAAGTCTAACAACAAGTTCAAGTTAGTAAGCCAAATCGTTAACACTGGGTTGCCTCAATTTCTTCTTTAAGAAATTACAATAACCTGGAATATCTTGCCTAAAATGGTCGATAAGAGCACTACAAAAAATATGTTTAAGAATAGAATAGATAAATATTACTTTCAAATATAATATTAATAAAAAAATTAGCGATAAAATAATTGTTTATTCATATCTATTCTTCATTTTACCATTCTATTACCCCTGACTTCCTCTTTTTGCTTTTCTCTTAAATATCTCAGAGCGGATTCTATGACCTTTCCTGGCTCGCAATTGTGTATGGAGGAAGAAACTAGATCTGACTAAGCAAAAAACAAAACACTTAAACAAGAAACGATCAAGGATGATTCAACTATAAATATAAACTTTATTTACCGAGAGCCAATTAGGTGAAATATAGTGCCGTTCCTTCGCCTGTCACATATCAACCTTGGAATCCCATTCCTGCCTTGAACCGTCCTTTTAGTATCTAATTAACCTCTAATGAATAAGTAAGCATCTACTAATTCACCTGATGCCATGCATAGCTTTTAATTAGGGTAATTAATCAAGGCGTTGAAATAGGTTCTCTACTCTGATAGCTCAATTCAACAATATCAAACAGCCCTCTGATATCATTGCAAAAGCAAAGTTTGTTTAACATTGAGTAGAATTTAGACTTTCTGCAGATCTGACCAACGTTTTCTGAATGTTGTAATCCGTGCAACTGTTATCCAATAGATTCCATTCTCACAGACAGGAAGCCAAGGAGCTAGTGATCTCTTTTGGATTTTCCATGCTTTAACAACACTATCATTTTTGCTTAGAGGAAACTTTTTCTACTAATAACTAATACTCTTCATCCACTAATACCGAAAAGAATAATTATAAGACCAATAAAATTTTAGAACTAGTCTAACGTAAGATACCAATCTGAATGCACAGAAGAGCTTTTAACTTCCTTTTGGGATATTTGGGGATATTTCTAAACAATTAATTGGCTTATGAAAGAGAAGTATTATTGCTTATTCGAGTTTTAACAAATGCCGATGTTGATTAAACTTTTAAACATGAGACGTAAGGAAGGGGCATCAAATTACCACGAAAAACCATCAGTATATCTCGAGCATATTAAATCTTCTAGATAAATTTGATATAAAAGCATCTCACACGTTGTCGATGGGTGGAAGCTGAATAAGAAGTATGAATAAAATATTCACTAGAATCATATGAGGTATATACTAACTGAACTCCATTTATTTAATTTGGGGAAACGTGATCATCATTTGATGAAAGGGCATCATCATTTTCTGTATCATCAGCGACTTATGCTCCTGGTGCTTGACGCTATGGATTGGTAAGGGTATTTTCAAAGTAGGTACACTTAGTAAAATTCAAAAAATCTAAAATAAATATTCTATTATATGTATAAGTTTATAATTATAACGATTACATCATGTTTTTTGCACAAATTCTGAGCTGTAGTCATACTTATCACAGATCTTTAATGCCTTCTCAAAATCCAGAACTAGTTTATATCTATGTGCAACGCGAATACCATATAAGATTGAATTTTGAATTGCTATGACAACGATAGCTATACCAAACCTCGACATATTTCACTTTCCAAAATAAAAAATAACATCCAAAGGCCGAATAGGCGCACGTGGCTATAGGTATTATTTTCCCTTATATTTTTTCACCTTTTGCAATACACTATAAATATATTCAGATACCAGAAATATATAAAGATTGGTTTGTCATGAAATTTAATCATCCAGTTTCTGCTTGAGATCTGTCTACTGTTGTATTTTCTGCTTATTATGAGCAACCATTAAAAGCCAATCTAATCTCATTAGACCAATATACTAATCCCCTTCCCCATTTCATTTACATTTAGTCACTAATTGATCCAAAGTTGGATTGTTTGTATTCATGAGAAGATCAACTGGCTTACTTTAGATTTCCTTCAGCAAACAGCATCGTACCACACAAGCCGCATCAAATGCTACAAACAAGTATCCTAGACATTCAGATCAAGGATATCATACAAATTTCATACTGAAAGATTGACGACTTTCTTTGTTTTGGGTCGGAAATTTGTATGAGAAATTAGAAATCTGTTTGATACTCTCATTGCAAAAATATTCAATTTATTATTCCAATACAGATTTGATGCATTGGAATATCAGATATGAATAATACGCTAAAGGAGCTGTTTGGATTTGAACCTTTTGTATAACTGCCCTTTATAATATCTGAATTTATTATAATTTCTATTTATGTTGTCAATATAAAATATAAACTATGATTTTAGTGAATTCTTGTCCAGATGAAAAAAAACCAGGAGATCCAAAAGTGAAAAAATAAACCTGCAATTATTGAGGGTAAACTTAAAACTTGTATGAAAACATGTTTCAATATAAAGCGATTTATGAGAATCTTTTCTAACTAGCATGCAGCTCTAATTTATTAATTTTGAGGCATAGGGGGGAGGGGCAATCATTTAAATTCGACCTGGTTAGAATATTCCGATCAATTTCTCTTCCTCCCTCACAAATAACTCATCTGACTCCGTTTAGGAAATATATTAGGTTCGCAACAAAAACATCTATCCTCAACTTAACACTCCAAATCCTCGAATAATCTCGTTAGTAGCCATTATTAATCTTTTTTACTTTCTTGTTCCTCATTTCTTTCTATTTTCACCCGTTCCATGGAATTTTCTTTCTAAACAATCATAGCGATTGAGAATAAAATAAAATTGATGAATAATCTCAATCCGTTGAGAGGAGAAAGAAAAGTGGCACTCTGTGCAAAAGGTGAAAGAGTGCAAACAAGAGAATAAGACCATTCATGGGAGAAGGTTTAAAAGTCATGGAGAAAAATTGGTTAATTTAAATCCTTAAAACGTAAGGCGTGATTTCAACTTTCTACATATAAGTACGCCATACAATATCGTTAAATAATAAACTATATGAGCCTTCTTAAGAAGATGGCGTAGAAAAGTTTAGGTTTAAGAAAAATATCCCTTCAGAAGAAGTTTGTCATGATCGGAATGGTGCCTAAAATGTGAGTGATTTAAACTAACAATAAATAAAATCAAGGCGGGATATATCCGAAAGGTTGATAAACGGGCATTCTGTTGCATGAAAGAATAGACCTAATTCACTCATATCCCTTTTTGTTAAACTTATGAAATAAAAGATTTAAAGAGGAAGATAACTAAGTGTAGGAATCAAATATAAGTTCTTATATAAGCGCTTGATAGGGGTAACTTTGGCCAAAGGGGGAGAGAATTGCTTGGCAATGAAACTTGGCAATTTAACGACTACTAGAAAGAAAAAAAGAGATATGACAAAATTGATTGAGTAAAATGCTCACACTCTTACCAAAAAACTAGCAAAATAGATATATTCAGTGAAATATCGTTGACATCTAAGGCCTTCACCATCAACTACAGGGAGATAAATTATTTTAACTGTGTGAGAAAAATCCGACGGCTCTCGCACTACGAAACGATACGGCTTAAAATCCAAAATAAGAATTGTGATACAGAATGTTGGTAGTCTGACCCTATCTATGAGGTAACGGGTAGTTGACGACCAAAATATGATTGTAGATACTGTGTGTGGCCAGCAGATTAGAAGACTTCGTAATTTGCCAAAGTAAATAGATGACGAGCAAAGGCTACTGTATAGTTGAACCACCAGTAAAAAGTTGAATGGTTTGCGAATAATATTATGAAGTCAGACTCAGAGTGTTAGTAAGGCTAAACAAATAAACGATAGAATAATGAGGGCAAAAGTAATCTTTTAAAAAAAGAAGTGGTAAATATTTTAACAATTTTATTTACCAATCACCTGTACAAGCGTAAGGAAGAATATTAGCCTACTTTATATAATCGATGAAGAGAAGGAGCAGACGATAAAGATCTGAAAATTAGTATACCTAAATAGACAGGGAAGGAGCAAGAATGACAAAATTAGTAGAATGCACTGAGGTATTTTCTTAGGTTCTAGAAACAATGAATGCGAAATACTTAGTTATATATTATAGAGTATGATGAAAACTCACGAGAAGAAGAAATGATGGTGCAGCAAGTGAACAGAAATAACACGAATTGAGAGAAGACAGGTAGGGATACGACTGTAAGCAATGAATCGATATAGGACAGAATTTGATGCTAAATGATATATAGAAAGGTTTATGAAAAGGGAAATAAAGTCTCGTTGATCTTGCTGAGAAATCATATGAGCATGATATTGTACTAGGGAAATGGAGAAATTCTTTTGATCCATAGGTTATATAGAAAGAAATTGAATCTCTATGCAATTATTGTTGGCTTCTATGTTTTGCCTTTCTCATATTATTTATTAAGTAAATTGCTTCATTTTGGGTTCTCTTTATTTTGGTTTACATTGCTCTAGTAGGGCAAACTAATTACTATTGGATATTTTTTTAATAAATTTTACTTTTTTACTTCTTTTATTTATTGATTCTTTCAAGTATATTGTAATATCTTGCTTTCGCTTTTGTATGCGTATATTTCTCCTTCTGCAGATATGTATTTGATTTTGTTCCTATATACTGGAAATTTGTCATTGTTGGCACATATTTACCATTTTTGCTCGTAATTATTTATTGATGTTATTTCTTCTTTTGTCTTTCTTGTCTGCATTGGTCGATTCTTTAATGAAAAAGAGCCCCAAAATTCACGTCATCTGCTAATTGTATATTGAGGCAGCCCAGATTTCTATGAAGAGGGATATTTCGCAGTATCCACTGAGTATAATGTAAGGCTTAGGCATCCACCTTACAGTAGGCTAGCTTCTAGTATAAACTACCTTAGTGAGTGTCCAATTTTATATGTCTATCTATTGCCTAGTTTAATATGATCCATTCAATCTTGTTGGTAATTCCAAATCTGAGTATTTCAAATTGCATTCCCCTATGCTAAACTTAATCGAAAACTTTGGATACATCCTTGCATACTGTTTATCTTCGCTATTTCTCCTTTGGCTTTAAATTACATTTTTCCATGGTGACAATCATTTCCTTCTGAGTATTGATCTTTTTCCAGTATTGGTTGGATTTGTTTGTGCAGATATTTTGCTGTATTGTTTTGTCCATTTTCTTTTTAAGCTTATTGGCAAGTTCTTGCTTAATTTTATTAGCCTGGTGTACTTTTCTCCTTTCCTTCCATTTCTTCATATTCTTTATGCTAATTTCTTTTTCCGTTTATGCGTCTGATATCTGTTGTCCATTTAACTTATTTTAGCTTTCCAAACGTCATCTTAGATATTGGATCAACATCCGCTCTTTTCATTGCTTCACGGACTATCAGTAGTTCTTCGTTAATAGCCTATAAAGTTGCTTCGTTTAGCTGTTTAGGTATGTATTGTGTAAGCTTGATTAATAAACCCTTTATATTTTTAGGTGTTAGACTTTCTTTTTCCCTGTTCCGGTATAAGAATTTGCTGTTTGTTTTAATTTAATTGTAGGCACTATAGTCGCTAAAGGTTATATCAATCGGTTCCATGTAGAAGTTGAACGGGAGGTTTAAGTTGGCTGGCATATGTGTAACTTTGTTATATTTCAAAAATTCACTCATAATATTTCGTATATTACACAAAGTATCAGTGTTTGTAGATAGTTTCATGTTCTATTCTTTCTGTATCCCTATTTTTCGCAGTGACTGTTTAAGTTTCATAAATCTAACTGAAAGCCTGCTAGTGAGTATGTTTGTTAAGATGGCTAGTAGTAAATTGTTACTGTTTGGTGATTGGAATTTGGTTGCAATTAACACACAAAGTTCCATTTTGATTTGCATACCCAGGTGAAGCTCAGTTAACCCTTGTTTGAATCTTTACTATAAGTAATTTTATTGGCTATCAGCGCTCCTTCTTATGATTCATCTGTAAGGTCAGTGGGTATTACGAGGCACTTTCCATTTTTATTTTTCTCTGATTTAGATTTAATCCGTATCCAGATATTGTTATGATGAATGGGTATATTCTTCTGATTATATTTTCGTAAGTCGTCTATATATGTTTCACTCCATATTAGTTGAGTTCGATTTGTGGATTCCTGACAATATTTTCTTTCGTTCTTTTTGTTTTTCGTTTACATTTTTAATTTTGGTTGTTTCTCTTCTCTCTGTACTCGTTGAGGAAGGAGGGACTAGGATTGTTTTCCAGGGAATTGTCTCTCCTTATTTCTAATTTTTTCTTCACTGAATTGTCCTCTTTCTTCTTCTAGTGTTTACCTATAGCGAAGCCTTTTTACTGCCATCCGATATCCTTCCATTGGTTCCTCTTCCCTCTTTTTGCTCTTTTGCTTAAGTTTGTTCTTTATTCTTTTTTTTATCTTTTCACATTTTCAACAAATTTAACATTGAAGTTTGCATCGGACACACCTCGGTGATGCTCTTTATCCACGCCAAGCAAGTGACCGTATCCAATAGTTTTGACCCACCCAGATGGGTATGCCAAATCTTAGAAAAGGAAACAAACTGAAATGTAGCCAATGATGGTTGGCGCTTTTTGTGCTGTTAGGTATAGTTTACTAGCCTGCCCGCCTTAGCTTTGTAAGACACTTTTTACCAGTTTCCGTACGTTCGTTTGTGTACTTTTTTTTTCCTTTTCCTCGCCTCTCTTCTTCTCTCTGTTTATTTCGCGCCCACATGTTTTTTTTCTCAAGCCTCCTCGTTGTTACCTCCGCTCTGTCTTCCCGCCCACGCGTCCTCCCCACCCCCATCAGCGACCGCTAATTCTAATTCGTCACTATTTTTTGCCTCGTTTCTTGTTTCTATCGTAATTTTATTTGTTCACACTATTCGATTACTCTTTATTTTGTCCCAATTGTTGTTTCTCCCGTTATTGTGTCGCTTAAGCCACTCTACTTATATAGTTAATTTGCTTTTCTCTAGATATTGTGTCGCTTAGCCACTCTACTTATATAGTTAACTAATTTGTGTTATGATTGATAGGTTAACGATTCTGGCCCTCAATGGAACTGCTACCAGTGTTTCTCAAAACACCATTCCTCACATTAATGCATTGATAATTTCTCGTTACCGACGCCAGACTAAACGTGGTTTCCGTTTAGCTCCTTCTCTTAGAAAACTTTTTTACTTGAATCAAGCCCCCCCACTTTCCATGATTCTTCTTCACTTGCCCCTTCACTCGGTCTCTCAGCTTCTCTCCTTAATGTCAGAAGCCTTTCGAAGAAGGCTGACTACATTCATGATCTGCTCGTTAACACTCGAGTCACTCTCCTTGGACTCACGACAACTTGGCTTGCCCCTTCTGTTTGCTGTTTAAATCTCGCTACCCCTGATTGTTACGTCTACTCCCATACCTCCCATAACTCTCGTGGTAGTGGAGTTGCTCTCATTCACAGTGCCTCCTTCCCTCTGAATAATCTGCCCTTTACCCCTCTTCTTTCTTCTGAGGCGCTCATCAATGTCTCTGATTCCACCCCCTCTCTAACTATCTTAGTCCTCTACCGCCCCCCCTCCCAGTTCTTCCCTCGAGCTTTTTCTTGATCAATTTAGTAACCTCCAGGTTGGCCTCTCCCCAACTGGTTCTCTGCTAATCATCGGTGATTTCAACCTTTCTAGCCACAATCCTAATTTCAAAGCCTTTTCTGAAATCCTTGATCTCTTCTCCCTCATCCAACACGTTTCTTCCCCCACCCACTCTCACGGTAACATTTTAGAACTTATAATCTCTGACTGTCTTATTTCCAACCTGACGACTACAAATTTGTCCAATGCTATATTTGATCACTTCCTTATCAACTTCAACCTATATATCCCATTCCATATACCTCCCCAGCTGTCTCATAATCCTAAGCCTTTCCATCGACTAGCCTCCATTGATTTTCCCTCCCTATCTAATGATGTGGCCTCCAAACTTCCTCCCATTGATGCTTCTGCCTCTCCTGACCAGATTCTCTCTTTTTTGGAGCAACCCCTTCTCACTTGTCTTGATACCCACTCTCCCTTTGTCACCCCTTTGAACTCCCGTAGTCACCGTGCCCCTTGGTACGCTATGGAACTTCTCCGTGCTAGGCAGTCCATGCGTGCTCATGAAAGAGTCCTTAGAAAGGCTCGCACCCGTGGGGAAAACACGACCCCTCTCTCGCTGGCGTTCCAACTTGCGACAGCTTCTAACGTGGCAAAATTAAAATCTGCTCGTAAAGCCTACTCATGGAATCTGCTTACTGATGATAGGAATGATCACCGTAGCGTCTTCCGCTTGCTCTCTCGTCTTACTTCCCCAGCCTAGGTCTCCCCAACAATTAGCCCTGCTACTCTCTAGAATTTCTTCGCAGATAAGGTCACTAACCTCCGTGCCTCCCTCTCTCAGCCTTCTCTTCCGGCTCCTGCTATTCCCCCTTACTTTCCGCTTCAACCACTTATCGTTTTCTCCGCTGTGACCACGTTAGAGCTTACAGCCATGCTCTCGCGTTCTAAGAAATCGGGCTTCCCAAAGGACATTTTTCCGCCTAAACTGTTATGTAAAATTCTGCCTGTTATCCTCCCAACGCTTCTTCACCTGTTCAACACTTCACTTGAAACTGGTCTTCTTCCCTCTTCCTTCAAACGTGCCCACATCCGTCCGATTTTTAAAAAGCCTCAACTGAACCCCACGGACCCTTCGAATTATCGCCCGATTTCGCAACTTCCTTTCCTCTCTAAGGTTCTGGAGAGAGTGGTTGCCTTACGCATCAACAGTCACATGGTGGACTGTAACATTGATTAAACCTATCTATAAATAGGACCCAATGTGAGAATTAGGCAGTCGTGTAATGTCTTTTTGGTGCAAGAGTTGCGCTGTAACTCTATTCGAATTTGTTTTCATTTTACACGATCGTGAAAAACTTTTAGTGTTCAGATGAACATAAACTAATAAAAAAGTTTATAAAGTGACTACAAGAAAGAGAAGATTTATCTTTCTCTGACGATTTAATGTTTCTTTGTGATCAATCATTTTGTAACGAAAAAAATAAAATGCAACGGTGCCTTTTTAAACAATCAGCGCGTAAGGACACATTTTTCACCGTTTCTCGTTTCACTCTCAGAAGAAATGTTAGGTGTGCATATGTTTTGATAATAAATTACTTTACGTATCTTGAAATTGCTGAACAGACTGGCCTTGCTAACATTACCATAGCCGATTGGTTTAGGTTTTGTCGGGAAGTAATTATATATATATATATAATTATTTATTATTTCCATAAACGTGCAGAGCCGATCACATTAATTGTAGCCCAGAAATACCGCCTCCTATCATACAGCCCTAAACTAAAGTATTTTCCTCATTTCTTATTCAGGTTTCTCTTTGGTAGTCTTATTCGTTACTGTTTTGTTATGTTTTGTTTTATATTACGTTTGTGATTATCTCTTAGATAAGTTGAAATCCGCGGGTGATTTTCTGCTTTATTTGCTCTTACAGCCTAATTTACTCTTATAGCAAGCAAGCGCGTGCTCAGCTTCTTCGCAGAAAGTCGGAGTGCTTAAGCTTATTTTCAGCCCCCATCTATAAAAATAAGACTCAATAATAAAAATAAGAATCAAAAATAAAAAGTATCCATAGTAGATAAATATTATAGTGAAAATAAAGAATAGTAAGGGGGAAAGGCAGGGACCGGTTATCTTAATTCAGAGATGTCTCGTTAACAAAGATGAAAGTGCTCGAAATCTTTCTTTTACTATGAATTGGAAAAATAAATGTAAAGAAACCCAATGACTAAGGTTATAGAAGCCCTGGTTTATATCTTCTCTTCCTGAGGACCCTTTCACACTTTCTTCTCATAGTTTGCCTTGTTGATAAAAATTGATCCTTGATTCTACATAATTTCTCTTTTTTTCAGTTAAAGTTGACAAAATGAAGCCAAAAGGTTAACAAATATGAGAAATGGGAATGGAATGAAACTCGAACCGAGATCTAATCTGAAACTGGATCTACGAATATAGTCTCTATCAAAATGGAAATTAACTATGAGGCTTCAATTGACAATATTTGAGGAATGTATTCAGATTAATGAGAGTAACCTAACATCAGTGACCAGAAGATCTCTTTCATACAGTAAACCCAAGCTAATTTATCTCTCCTAAGTCGCTTTTAGGGATGCCAGTCCTTTTAAACTGGACAATGGAACAATAAGAGAATGCTATTTAGTCTGACATTTCCTTCATAGAGTCAATAGTTAAATATTATTTGCCCATATCCAAATTCTGAAAGGCTTATTTTGTTTCTCCTGAAGTTAAAAAGAGACGTTTGAAGGGACGTTTGAAACACGTACCTAATTTTAATTTAAAAATAACCCCAAACACTTTGGGATCATACTGTCAATTTAAAACATTCTGAACTCAATTGATCTCTCGATATAATCAAGATTTTCTCGTTTTAGTATAAAATAAAGAGTGAAAACCGTTCATGTTTTTTTTCTTTTTAGTAGTAAGTTTAAGCAACAAAATCAAACAATTCACTTTTCTAATTAATGATAGCTTATAATTTAAGTTAACGAATTGACGTTTGTTTATAGAAACTTACTTGAACGGAAAGCCTCTATAGTCCACCCCTGTCAAAACCATGGTAATAACCTTTACTTCCATTAAATAAATGAATGAAATTATATGAACCATATTTTGGAAATATTTTCACATATTTAATTTATTTTTTAACTCAATAAATTGTACATAATGAACATTTGGCTAATTTCAAAATCACGAAATTATAAACTAAATAGTTTTCTTCTCAGCGCCGATAATTGCTAACTGTTAGCTCATTCTTTGACACAATTATATATTTTAAAACAAAAAATATTTTACGAAGGTTATATTGAGTAAAGATCTGTGGTTAATAAATATGAGACTAAGACATTGTTTATGGGGATCGAATTTAATTCAATATTCACAGTTGCTTCCCGCGCACGTGATATTCAAGATGGCAACAAAGTCCCTACTAGGAAAATACAACTACATTTTTATATCTGCCTCAATACGGCAATATAACCAAAAAAAAAGAGAAACAACAAAGAGAAATATAGCTCTAATTTAAGATGTCAATAGAGTGCCGTAAACCATCAAAATCCAGGTCAAAATATATTGTAGTTGAGCAAATATTGAGGAAGTTTAGGTATCTTCTTTGAAATTAAGCTTGATCAGTTTCATTTAAAATTATAAATGGGTACAATAAGAAATCATTTGATATTCATTTAGAGATTGAATAAAATATTCGTAGCTTACTTCTCCTAAATTTTGCTACATTGGTTTGCTCACTTTGCTTATCAGAATACACAATATTATGTAATATTTTAAAATAGTTCAATTTTAATTTATTATATGCTAAATGATAATTTATTTTATGCTTATTTCATATATTAATGTAATGACTGAGGGGAAAATTAATTTATTATTATATTTTAATAAGTATGATACAAAGATAAGTATATAAACACATTGAGTCTTCCTAGACATATATATGCAAAATCCTTTTGATTAGCATTTTCTCCGGAATAAATAAAAAAAAAGAGTTGCGATCTTTAACAAACTATAATAGAATCTAAAACCAGAAATTGGAGAAAAACTAGCAAGCGAAGATAGATATTTCCCTCATATAGAATTACCAAAAGAAGAGGTAGACTCCCTTCCATGTAATATGAAATGGAGTCATGATTAATGTGTTACAAGCACTAACTAACTTTTGTAAGTGTAACCCTATTTATCAGATAAAAATTTATATCTTTAGAGGGTTCTCACCTTCATCACCAACTTTACCTTATATTATTCTTCGTAGTTCTTTACTCAATAATACTGCATAACAAATTTTAGTGTCATGAGAAAAAAAAATCTCATGAGGATTTTATTTTGGAGTTGAGTGTGCTGAATTCAAATTTGCAAATGAAATTTCCCACCACGTAACAATTTCTTGTAAATTTCTGATTTAATAATTTTGCAATAGATACCGATTTCCACGATACCATCAAAGTATTTCGCTCCCAAAGTCAGATGAAATTTGTCCATTGTAAGTTAGCCATGAATAAATAATGAATCAGCATGTTTGTTATCATTATATAATGTATTAACCTACTTTTTAATATTTACCTCTTTGTTTGTAAGACGTCTCAGGTATGTCATGCTACAGGTTCCAGCAAAAATAGGACAGCATAGCAGGGCTCCATTTTCCCTCATACATGTTTTCCATTTACGCTATAATTTGATGAAACATCTCTCTCCATGTTCATCACTCACATCTCCCGCATGTTCTGGGAAGGAAGACAAAAGAGAATGTAGAAAGTGTATCTTCAGTAACATATTGCATTTAAGATCTTAGTAGCAGTTGAAAAGGCTCTCCACTATACACTCTCGCTTTGCCCCTTGGTGCTTTCCCAGAAGTACTTTCCATGCATCTTTAAATACATTTTCGCCTCGAGAAATCAAAAGAACCCACAGATTCCTGCAAAGAGAATGGAGATAGAGCATTAGGAACAGTCTTTTTGAAGACTTTCAAAACATAGTTATTTGTAGTGTACAATAAATATTTATACACGTTTTACTATATTTCAGAGCTAAATCATGTGCAAGAAAAAGATTTTATGCAGGTATATAGCTTAAAAATTAAAGAGCCCACGGCATTTAAAGCATCGGTTCGTGCCTCAGTAATTTACATTTTTTTTCCAATACCTTTGTAATGGTGAAGTGGGGAATTGCATACCCTAAACAACAAATATCATTACGTATTACCTTAACACATTAATTTCCTATATATTTGAATTTTGCTACATTACACATTTGAATCTTTTTCCTATTATCTAAAGGTCAAAACCTTTTCATTGATATTTTTTATTATATTTATTAATATTTTAGTTTTATGTATATGCATAATTTAAGTTATATGTAGAATTACAATGCCATCAATGAAGTAGCCAAGCAGGGCACGGGAAGGTGTTCTCATTACCATTATCCCATCCACCTGAATGTCACATACATACGAAACTTACATTTATACTTATATTAAACAACAGCAGTTATACAGGAAAATAATTTAAGGAAAAGGTTCTAGGGATAAATTAAATAATGAGAAATCAAAAGAACCCACAGATTCCTGCAAAGAGAATGGAGATAGAGCATTGGGAATAGTCTTTTTGAAGACTTTCAAAACATAGTCTCCTCCCAAAAGTAGAAATTACACGAAGTCCGCTTCAGGAAACATAGCAACATACATTACAGCACACACACGTCGATCGCATTTTATCCAAAGAATGAGCGCAGGAGTGAAAAAGGATCAAGCTAAAGGCGATAAACCCCGAAGCATCGTTATGCCAAGAAAATTGATTCTTGGATTTGAGTTCATATGTATGCCCCAAGAACTTAAGGATTAAATTGAAGCAAATTAAACCTACGCTAAATTTAAAGAGCCAATTATATTTACCGTACAGAATTATTAATTAAAATTATTTTCGATAAGAGTTACATGAATATAAAAAAGTAGCAAATAGAGACATACACACCTTTAATATGAATATACCCTGAGAAATATGAGCTCCATTACTCATATACTGATGTGCTTTGTCTGTTACAAGTATGTCCTTAGAAGGCGTACAAGAAGGATACCTAGACAATAAATGCACCAACATGTTAAGGAATTGACTGAATAGCCCTAAACACACCACATATAGTAATTAGATGCTCGAGAAAGAAGGACATAATATTAAGGAAATAAGTAAAGAGGAGGACGAAGACCCTCTCATATGCGCCCCCCCTCGACGTGAAAGAAGAAGGTCAATCCCAAAGCAACCTTTTCTTCATATTGCATTTGACACAATTGCAATAATAATGATGTGAATCACTTATACACACTTGGCTAACTTCACGACCGCCGTACTTAACGTCATCATATAAGAAAATAGATGGGCCAAAATGTAAATGCTCAAAAAATCAGGCTTATGGAGCATATGTCAGGTATACCTGCTAGAGGACTGAGACGGTAGAGCAGAAGAAATTGAACAGGTAGCATACGCTCAAATAGATACATAAGTAACGAAAGATCTCACAAAAATAGAGCTCAGTAGAAAAATGTTCCACCGATGCAGAGGAAGTAGCCCTTTCATCCTAATCTAGTTCAACAGCAAAAAAGGACTTAGAATGTTAACAAAGAGGCCGGACAGACGCTAAGGTTAGGAATCCTACCAAAATGAGCCAAAACAGGAAAGAGAAATATATCGGGAATGGAATTGAATACATTCAAGACTATTGAAAAATAACTTCTTCTTTAATTTATACATTGCAATATTTTTCTCAATTTTTGGTTTATATTTCTTGAAATCTCTGCCTTTGTTTTCTTTTCTGATCGATTATTTTGTTTGAAATTTGAAAACACTACAAACATGGGTAGATGCCTTATTATACAGAAGCGTGCCCAACTAGGGTCACGTTACGAATTTTGGAGATCCGTTGTTCGAGTGCAAGATGGTGGATTACTATTAAAGGAAGACTTGCTCAAGTTGAAGCGAAGACGCCTTACAAATTGTCACGCAAAATGTATGGCTATAGGATCTACAACTGATACTCAAATATATTTGATCTTCCAATTCCAGTGACCAGAAACTAGTGCAACGCGTTCATGAAATGTTTATTCATATCAAGAAATGTCAATTCAAAAAGCAGCAAGGAAAGGTTGGTCTCCTTTCGCTGTGTAGGAACTGTGCTGAAAAAAAATAAATGGCGTGCTTAGACGCCGCAATACTATCAAACACTCTGTGCTAAAGACTGCGACATTTATATGGAGATTGTGGAGGTGATGCTAGTTTGGAATGAAAAGTAGTCTAATCCCTTTAAAAACATCATTATGTGTGATGAAGCAATATTCCAGATCGGTAATTTTGTAAACCGTCACAACGGCCACTACAGGACGAGAGAAGACTCTCCTGTTCCCTCTGAATAAATATCGAATTGGCTCCATGTAACGGTATGGGGTAGAATGACTTCAGACAGGATTGTGGTACTTTCATCCTTTGCGATAAAATAAATACCAAAAGGTACCTCTCTATGCTGCAAGATTAAATCTGGCTTTTTATCAGTATTTGGGAATATACTAAAGATTTGATGTTCATGCAAAAAGGCGCTTTTCCACATTTTGCTATTAATGTTCGTCAATGGCTGGTGATGTATGGGTCTTCGTGGTCCGCATGAGTATACAGGCGGAATTCCTGACTTAACACCCTGCGACTTCTTTTTTTGGTATTTGTTATAAGAGTGTAAAAGAACAACCTCTGCCCCCTCCCCCCATTTTTCGGAGACCACGTCCCATAGTATCTCACCATTGACGACGTCATTTCCTGTTCAAACATTCTCGAATTTGTGGATCCTGACCACGTTGGGAAAATATTTCCCAATTCTGCGACTCGTCCCAAGCCTCCCCCCCCCCCCACCGGTGACGAGGCGCGAAAGAGCCGCGCTAGCTCGCCCTTGTTGCTAAATGATGCATCGTCTCCTTCTCTGGATGAAGATGTCTGGAGCTTCTGACTACTTTCTCCGAACTCCTCCTTCCCCTTCAGAATCGGGCATACTAATACATGGGCTATTCTATAGTTCGAAGAGTCCATCCCACACCTCACGGCCATCCTTATCGTCTGCTCCCGTGAGCGTTCGTTAAACAGCAAGACTTTTTCAGCCATGATTCTACCTAAGTAAATTGGTAGCTTCTGTGAACCGCAAGCCTTTGAATTTGCGCAACAGTAATCGAACCAAAGAAAGTCTTCATCAATTACCCTTGAGGAAAAAAAAGATTCCTCTTTCAGTGGAATTTCGAGAATTCCCACATTTCCCAGTCGAACGTCACCTTTAAAGTTTGGCTATCTTCATCGGAAGGTTGGTTCGGATCGTGTCCCACCTGCCTCATTCGGATAGTGCCCCACTGGCCTCATCAGATCGTTACCCATTCGCCTTATCTCAAGAAGGACCTTTCTCGAAGTCATCGACCTTTAAGCCTGAAACTCCCTCTATTATTAGTATTGTCAAGTTCCCCCTTTTGATCTGAGCATAGTTACATTAATCAATTAATTGCATTTAAGAATCACTTCTCAAAATAATTATCAAGAGACTATTTAAATTTAAATAATTCCCCATTGACTATTATTATTCTTATTTTGATCTGTGTAAATAAAATTATATTTTGTTGTTACAACTTTAACTAACCTTGAACGATACTCTCGGCCTATTCAAGTAAATCTTGCCAACCATTTACTAGTATGCAGCTTGTTTGATTATTAAGAATTTGAAATCCAACGCCTCATGTGTGCTCTCCTAGTCGGTCGTTAATGCCTGTGAACGGTCCTTCAACGGTTCGGGTTGCAGTATGTGATTAAATCACCCCCACTCAAATAATATAGGAGTAGTGTATGGTATAGAGTGGTTGTATCACGACAAGGAGCAACTCACTCTACCAAACCAACGACTTTGGAAGAGGTTAAGTGCGAATATAATAAGTTATGTCTTCCATCCCACAAGTGTTGCTTGTAAAATAAGCTAATGTGGTACCAAGAAGATTTAAGAAACTGGTGGTAAATGCTGATGCCCAAATCGAATTTTAAATAAAACTCCATGCTATACACTTTCTTCTCTTATTTATTTCTTCTAATAATTATAATTCACAAATAAATTACGAGATTTTTAATATAGGGAGTGACTTTTCAATCACACTGTATATACTGAAGACTTCGCATATCAATACGCACAGCTATACCAATGAAAGGAAAATTTAAAGATACCACTTCTTTAATATCAACCTTAATAGTTTTCTGATCTTAGAACAAGGCGTGAACACTGAATTATAAGTGAATTGTAAAGAAAAACGGAAGCACTGACAATGATATTTGCAAACAGGTAAAATCCACCTAGACGACAATATATTCCCTTTGACACGTTCTTATCCATATTCAATTAAATAACTGCCATCTTTCTTGGCGAATTTTACAGAGATGTCACGATTCAGGATACATAACAACAAAAAGAGAGAGCCAGGCATTTGTAAAGCCAGAAGTAGTGTCATGCAATAATCATGTAGGAATCTTTTGAATTTTAAATAAGAACCCCCACAAACATGAGAAAAAATTATATTTGATCAATTTGGCAGAAATCCAAAAAGACAGAAAAATACACATCGCATGATGTGGAAGATCTAAACTTCGAGGAATTCAACGATACCTAACTAAATAAATCAGATAGATAGAAGATTCCAATGACCTCATACGAGTACCTGACCATCCCTCGTTACAGCTGTAGTCCATATATTAAAATTTTTAGCCGTGAAGCAGAAAAAAATATATCAGAGAGAAAATATGAGAGAGAGATAAACGAAGAATTAAAAAACTCATAAAGAGCAAAAAGCACAATGCTAGGACAAAGCGATTAAATAACTGGACGACATCGCTTCTACCAGGAGAAATAAAAAGGGAGAGAAAGCTATATGTAAAATCTTTGCCGAATATTGGGAAACAATTTTAAATAAGACTAAGTAGAAAACGAAAGATTTGAAATAGGGCATAAAAATCCAATTCTGGCAAGCTGAATTGTTACATACAGAGTACACATCTCAATCACTAGGTTAACTAAAGAAAAAATGACAAATTACTTACAAAGTTATTTTATACTGATATCCCATGGTGTGTTCGGAAAGACTAAACAGTATTGCACCCTTACATCAAACATGGCTAATCCTCTGATGATAAAAACTGGATTAAATCATATTTCTATTAAATCAAGCCTTTCTCATAGGGAACGGTACCGTCTACTTTATCTCTAATTATTTAATAAGAAATGCCTCAACTCCATACAGAAGCGAAGAGTCTCAGAGAAATTGTTGGTTTCCTTTCTCTACAACTCACAAAACTACGAATTTAGAAAAAATAGGCAACTCTATACCACAGAGACACTTTCCACATTTACTCTTACCAAATCCATCAAAGCCTATTTTTCAGAGGCTTATAAATTTATCATTGGGATTACTGGTAGAGCCAAATTTTGGTTACCTTTCAATCACCTTTGAGCTTGGGATTTGAGCCAGGCTGCGATAACTTATTATCGGTGAAGAGACTTGAAATTTAGTCACTCCTTTTAAAAGAGAATAAAACTGTATATTAATAAGGATAGAAAAGTACACCAAAGTAGTAAATACATTTATTCCTCCCGCCCATGGACCTTTGTTTAAACTCGTTTGAGTCCCGGCCTCACCTAAACCTTGTTATAACTAGACAATCAAATTTGACAATGGAATAATTTGAAGTACTGGAGAAAGCTGGTTTTAGGAGCAGCTTATTTCGGAGGCCAGCGTCAGATGTCTTCCAGAATGGTACTGGGTTGCTACCCTTAGAGAACAATCCTTGAGTATGTAACTATCACCAGTAAATTCTGAACGCAACTCTGATAACCAAACGCACTAGAAGAGCTGTTTCATATTCGTATATCTTTCCATCACCATTCACTTTGGCAGTACTTTATCTAGAGAATCACACGGGTTTGTTCGAAGACAGGAATGAAATCCTTTTAACTTATACTAAACGACTAGTATTTACACCGGAAAAAAACTTTGATACATACATATTTTGGTGCAAAAAAGAATGAAGAAAAGAACAAGAAAAGGATCAGGTACTTCAACGCATAGACTACAGCAGACCATTGGAAGCCTCAGCAAGATGTTCACTCTAATGGTACCCAGGCACCCTAGAAGCTACGAGTATTATGCGAACTACTATTCGACAAATAATAGATAAATTTGGTCCAGGTAATAATGTTACCTAACGGATACGTCTTTTTATGCCCAGAGACAAAGGAGTTGCATTTTTTCCTCTCTAGTGAAGGATTAGTGAACATAGGATTAGATGTGACCCCACTCAAGTAGCTGCCAACAAATGTGGGCAAATGTGAAGGAAATTATAAAGTTTAAAAACTCTACTTAGATAATGGCACTTTTGTATCATCATAAATGGCAATAAAGGCAGCCCCCGATCAAAGGCATTCTCAGAGTCAGCATGCGTATCACTAGAGAATTTTTAATAAATGAAGAGACGTTCACATTCAAGAAAAAAGTTTATTTAAAACCAAACCAATTTGTATTTAGTAAGAGACAGGGCACGGAAATAGCAGTCAGTGTCATAAATAAGATTGCACAACTCAAATGCCAAGGGATTTATGTAGATATTGTATACCGCAATTCTCACCTGGTGGGCATTCCCGACCTATGGAAGCAAAAAGAGAGGAGAGCCAAGGAAGCTACCCTCCGCTGATGCGCCAGGTACATATAGAAAACATTAATATTTAATAATGACAGAGAATGTCGGCTGGAAAGTGTATCATAAGGTGCAAGACGTAATGGATGGCAGAGGGCCAGTTAGTCATAAAATTTATAGGAGTCACCCCCTAAGTAAACAATAAGTTTTCGTTTGAAAGTAGAGAAGGATGTTATGGAAGTCTCTCTGTTAGTTAAAGAATTCTGGACAGCAATTAAAACAGAGGACTTCTGGTGACAATCTTGAGACCTCCGGTGAAAATATCGTCAGGACTAATGGATAAAAAGCCATGAAAAATTTTCCAGTACTTAATTAAGTCATTTCTCAGTAGCCTACCCCAAATCGAAAAGAGGGTAAGATTGCTGAGTAACTCTATATTGGGAAGAAGCTCCAGTCCTCTGATCTGCTTGGTCCAGCGGCGTTGTACTGATTCTAAAAGTTTTTAATCCAAATGTAACCTGTGTCCCAAAGTGGAGAGCAATAATAAAGCACTGCGCGTATATGAGTCACAAAACGAGGCAGCATAAATGTTATATCACGGTTGACATTTGACATAAAATGATTATTAGCTAAGCCTGCTGCTTTGTTAACAACATTACTAATATTTTGATGAAACTTGAGAGTGGTATCTATTGTTACTCCAAGATTAATGGCAGATGCTGAAATGGGGATTGGCAAGTTATTCCGAGCGTATAAGCCAGAATGATTCAGTTCATCCCCCTTGGCAGGATTCCGCTGGAATCATAAGACAATGCATTTATTCGTGTTCATATTCAGACCCAATGCAAAGGAGGCTTGGAACCAAAAAATAATAGAAGACGACAAGTAATTCAACTATTTATGAGCTCAGTATGTGAGTTTGTATTAACTTTTAAGATCATCAGCAAATATTTTGTATTGGGGGGGGAGAAATATAATAAAAAAAATATTATACAACAAAAATAGAACTGGGCCGAGGACTGTGATCTGTGAAGGCTATCGCGGAAACCAGTTCACACGGCCCAAATAAAATACACACAAGGAATTTATAGAAGACCAGAGATCTAAAGGCCTACCAGGAATTCACCAGAATTCATCAGATGAATTACAAGGTATCGCAAGGGATTAAATGAACACACATAAAAGTATTTTCAGTATTATTTACTTTCAAATCAAAACGAAATAAATTTACTGCTAACAAACTATACGGGGATACATCAGCTAATAAGAAAAATGATAAATGCTTATCACTATCTAACGAGCATAAGTCGTTCTAACCAAAAATAGATATTCACGCATACAAAATTGGGTTATATAGATAATTTGCTTAAAGCTGAAACAATACGCGACGTTGAAGATAAAATCAGCTACGCTACTCTAGTGAGAGCTATTTCCGAAATAACCTCCCTGTCTTACGTTCCTTTCCCGAAGGCCCAAAGTTACATGAATAAAACTTAATTAATTTAAAAGGCAGGTAAAAGGAAAAGAACTACTCTAAAATACCTGATAACAGAGCAGTGAACGTATAACCTACGTCGCAAATCCAGTAGAAAGAGGCTCGGCGACGATAACTGAAATCAACCAAAGTCCACTCGTGTGAATGCGATGACGGTCTTCGGCGAGGAGAAACCCACAGACGGCGATATCGGGGCAAAAGGCGTCGACAAAAAGTGAAATACATCGAAATGAATTGTTAAGCGAAACGAGCCACAAAGTGAATTGAATAGATATAATAACCTATCAGGCAAAATTAAAATTTAACATGTGTAAATAAAGAATAGGAACGATTAACGACTAAATATTAGAACAACCTAATTTAAAATAAATTAAAAGAATTAATGTAATTTAACAAAGTGTGAAATTCAATGTCATTTCAATTTAAATTAATATTGATAGCTAGACTGTCTAGCATACAGAAAATGAACAAAATATGCATTGATTTTAATAAATAACCCACTGTTAATAAAAAGTGATAAATATTAAATGAGCTCATAATGGAGTAATTAAAATTTTAATAACGATACATCCAAAACTTTGTTAGAATAATTGTATGTTAAAAATTTCATGTATATATTATTAACTCTTAAGAGTAAAAATTTAAATATAATATTGGATTGTATAGCAATAGTTAAATGTTTTCCATGTTCCCTGGAACCTTTACCTTCCTACTTGTACTAATGACCTTCTCTTTTCTGGTAAATTTTATTTTCCTCACCGTTTGTTACTCATTTTTGCTTCATTTGCTATTTATCTCTCTAACCGGTGAAGGAGGTAACGGTTTTAGTCATTCATTAAACGCCTTCACTCAGTAAAGAACTGTGAGCACCGCTTTACTATAAACCAATTATATAACTTTTATGACTTTAAAATGCTTATCTTTGAGGTGGTTTTGAATTCAATGCAATTCTATAATGTGCCTCCAGCACCACAGATCAACATTTGTTTATCTCTCCCCCCTCGACTAAAAAGTGAACCAATATTTGTAAACAATGGATTAGTGCTTGAAGAAATAAACAAACAATACCCCTACCTCAACAGTGCTGCATTAAGGAAAGAATCATTTGTGCCTCTGTTCCATATGAATTGCATAATCTATTTTATACTCTTAACCAAAATCTGATATGACGAAAGAGCTTGTTTGTGCTTAATTGGACCGTTTACATGAAACAATTTGAAGAACCTGGGCCAACATTAATCAATACAGGGAGAGTGATCCTTCATCAAGGCCACGCTCGACCTCTTATTGTAAAAAATTTCATAAAAAGCCTTACTTTTGTTCATTCAAAATTAATGAATCATCCCCTAATTCATCTTACATAGATTACCTGAAGAGAATAAAGATGACAGCAAAAGACGTTAAAACAAGCTTAAAAAATATATAAAATCAAACTCAAGCAATATATACCAATATGGTATTGAAGATTTAGTAGAAAGATGGAGTGGTAGATGATATTGCTTGAAATTTTATTACTTATTATTTGAAAAATCAATATTTAATTAATTACAAATAGCTTTAAAAGTTGTTCCATCTCGCTCCATAAAAGAAAGATAAACATGAAAATTAATACCGCATTACTTATTGGAAGTGGCTAGGGAGTGTCTCTTCAGTAGAGTGCACCTACGGTGAAGCATGGCGTGGTAGTGTACTAGTTTCAAGCTCCTTTGCCAACGATTAGCTCTAGATATTTAGAAATTATCAAATAAGTTAGTCCAGCGTTGCTATCATTCAATTTTGCAACAAACTGGTATCACATCTAGTACCCGTCTTTATCGTTAAAGTTTTACAGTAGGACCATGATCATAAGCAAACGTCTAGATTGTGACATTGTTATTTGGAGAAGATATAACAGGAAGGTCACCTTATGCGAATTACTAGGCCACATCAGGGTCCTGATTGTAAGCCTATCTAACTATAAACAGAAGAGCAAGAGAGCATCATCCAACATATGCGCAGATGCTTTCTGAATGTTTTTATTATTAAAATGAATATGTTTTCCAGTTATCAAAGCTAAACGCGGCTAATTTGCTATATCTTTATGTATGTTCTTCATGATTCCCCCAAAATTGATCTATAATAAATTTACTGTTTAATTTATTTTCCTATTCCTCATAAACTTTGTTATATTTGAAAATTTATGAGGTCGTGGTATTTAAGAGGTGTATTGTTACTAACAATTATTTTCAGGGCTGAGTAATCGAAATATTATTATTTTTACTTAAATATAACTGTCTTTGTTCTAGGTTAACTCTTTAAAATCGAACGTTTTTTAAAGATCGATTAGAGAATATATGAGCCTCTTGATTCTTGTAATTTTCCCAAATTAAAGAGATAATAACTATCTTCCGTTAACTTAGAAGATGACCTTTGAGTTTTAAGGCTTCCGATATCAAGATCCTCATTGTAAGTTCTATATAAGCTATTAGCCATTAATGAATGCAAAAAGGAAGCTATCGTTCGTAACTTTTGTACGAACCTTTTTATAAATAAATTATGCGGCGCTCTGTCCGAAGTTTTAATCCGTATTTTATATATTACTCTTGGTTTTTTTGCATATCCACTTTCCTAATGGATTCTCCCTCTTCGTTTTATTTACGCTTATTCAAAATTGTCCCCAAAGCCAATCCTATTTTGCTTTTATTCTAATAATTATCCGTTAGAAAAGTTATGGAAAGTGAAACTTAAAAAGTAACACTAAGCATACTTTAAACCGACTCGACCTTAGTCAAATATACATTTCTTATTATAGTTGGGCTTGTAATTTTTGTCAAGCCCACGAAGTTTTACTCTTGTATGCTTGGAATGAGAATACATAGAAGGAAAAAATACGATGGCTCTTGAATTAAAACAAACTGTAGTAGAAGAAACTTGTCTTAGAAAGCATACGTAATGTGTTATTTTATAAATAGGTTGTGAAGACAAAAGATTAATGTATTGAAAGAATTGTGGTGTCTTTTTCGGAACAAGCAGGGCATCAAATTAGGTGGTTGAGGCTATCGCTATGTTAAAGTTAGGCTAAAGTTAGTTTAGGTTAGGTAGAACATGCTTAGTAAAAGGCAAATTACAAATCTTTACAAATTTATTGATTTAGAGGAAAATATGCAACAATATTAACGTAGATTTGTTTTCCCTAAGTCTTTCTTTCCCCCATTTTTTCTCCTCCACAACAGAAATTCGCACAGAAAACATTTGATTCATAATTATCGTGCGATAGCCCAAAGGGATTCTATTTTGTTTGACTTTTCCACTGTTAATGGATCATTAAAATTCTTTGTTAATGTGGTCTACAGTAGAATGTTTGAGGCGCATCTCCTTCAATGACGCTATGTCACTATAAGAACAACGCCTGTATGAAGTGATTATTTTGAAAGGTATAATGCTTAATTTCAGTCTATTTAATGATGTTTATGCTCAAATATTTTTATCTTGAGAAACAAGATTAATTGATTTCAACCGTTAATCTTTCAGCACCAATTTTTACTGTGATTTGAAGTAAGGAAATGTCGCAAGCTTCTCGCAGAAGGTTTTTTTATTGACATTCCAAGCTTTTTAACACAAAAACCGTACTTATCAACCGATTGCACAATGTGAATATGATAAGTATGATTCTTATAACTAAGTGCTATTTCGCAATGCAACAGTGAATGTGCTTCGCACTTATTACAGCGCCAACGCGATGGCGAAGATGCTAATGGAAGTCTCATATTATGTCCACTTTGGCAAACTCTTTGCCCATCCATTTTTATCTTTTTTTAAACTTTAAGAGCCCATCTTGCGACGACCCACTAGAGAAAATTCGCCTTCCTCAAACTGATGCCAATAGTAGGCTAGTTTAAAAAGCAAGTAACAATATGTAGATAATAAATACCAACGATGAAAAAGAGATAAGGGCTAAAAACAGGCCAGCCTTCTCCTGAAACTCATATAGTCCACAAGTCTGTGTGCACGAACTAGTCCCGACCACAAGGGACAAGTAGTAGTGACTCCGCTCGTCCTGATACATAAAAAGGTAACGTGCGTGAAGATCACCTAGTGGGGCATTCGACAAGAATGTCACGAACAGTCTGAAGGACATCCAAATCGTCTAAAAATGGCGCAGGCGAGCGCTCCACCAAATGACAGTGCGTCCAGCAGTGTGTCCATATTCGGAGACAGAAAGCAACCAGAAGCCGTCGGGGCATTGGTTGGTAGGTCCATGAAGAACAGTCACAGCTTCTTGGCACCTAACTTTAAGTTCGCCTCTAACGTCTCGCATCTTCTTTGCACCAAGGCACACTATGTATAGGCCTTATTTCTGCCACATAATCGGTGTGAGTTAGAGCGAAACGCTGGTCTGGTCGATTAGATCCCGCAGACTCTTTGGCGCTCTCATCGGTGCGCTCATCCCGCACGATTCATACATGTAGAAGAACCCGTCAGAAGATAAACTCGACACTCGACCAGCACACCTAAATAGTGCCGTCACTGATATCGCAAACCAGAGGATGCGGATATTCTAGAGGACAGACGCAAAACCTGGGAGACCCCTGCTGACTTCAAATTGAAGGGATACGGTGTATAAACAGAACTTCTCTTGCGACTTGGATCCATCCAGCGTGACACGAAGTGTGCTCCAAAAAAGCCCAACGCAATACACACGTTGCTGTAGAAGCTTTGGGAGCAGAGACGTAGTGACAAATAGTCAAAGGTAGTAGCCTACAGGGTGGGGATATGGGCAGAACCAGGGGTGCCACCGAACCGAGAGCTATACCGAACTATCGAAGAAGTTTCTTAACCCTAAACTCTGACAACGTCTCTCGGCGTTATAGGCGCCGTCAAGATTAGCTGCGGATGCAGTAAGGGCTGTAAGTAAATGAGGATTAGGTGTTCCTTCCTTACCTTTGCTGCCCTTCTTAGTTGTGAAGTGAAGGAATGGACACACAAATATAGAGAATGTCTCCCTCTTAATCCGTGGGAATTTAAGACGCGTCCAAATTCTAATATTGGCCGACTTTGATGCTATTTTAATAGGCTTTGAGTAGTTATAGGATACTAAAAACTGAAACCAAATAATCTTTTATACTATACAAACAACAAATGAGATTGCAAGAATGATACAAATTAACAATTACGTCAATCGTTCGGCAATTGAGAAATTAATTGAATTTACAAAGGATGATATTGTCTGAGCCGTACGAGGCGCAATAATTACCCGAGAGTGATCGTGAGGAGACTATCAAGTGAGTCTTGGGGTCGAAGAGCGTCACACCTCTTCGACGATGAATAGAAAAATGTAATGGCTTACGAGTTTCTGGAGGAGACCTCGAGTAGCAGTTCATCCTTGACCTTCGTCTTTCCGAATAATGGTTTCTGTCTGCGAGCCCATAAGGTGACGGAGTGTCAATGGAGAAGGGAGTTTCTTCTTGGAAGATATCAATGACCTCTCAAGATGCTGCGTGAGTACTGTAAGAGTACAACGTGAGTACTGCCTGAATCTTGCTTGTGTGAAAGCGGCGTGGAAACAGCTCGCGTCCAGAATACTCATTTGATTATTCCCGGCCTGGAGAATATATAAGACTCCGCCGGAAGTGATTACGATCGCTCCCAAAGACACGGCGACGATAGTTTTAACGCTATATCGCTAAATGGTTTCTTGGCTCCAGTCTGACTTCGATATCGCTCCGCAAGTTTAACGAATGGTTCTGATGTAATGTCCTTCGTCCGTGAGATGCTCCTTTTTCTCTTTATCTGCGCGACTCGCTTTCTCTCTCTCTCTCTATCTCTCTAAATTTCTTTTTTTCTGACATCTCAGGACGTCACCCATTTCTGAAGGGAGTATCGAAAAAGAACTAGGAGAAGCTGCGTCTGGAGGAGGATGTATATTTATGACAGAGGGAATCATCAATCCGGGGAGGAAGAGGGCGGTACGTCATTATGGTACCGCCATCGGCTCGATGTGAAGGGCCCACCGAGCATAAGCAGCTTCCTCGTAGAAGTTGTGCAGGTCCAAAAGAGTGTCACGTAGCGGAATAGCGTTAACCACGGTGGTCACCTGATCCTCCAGGTTGACGTCGATGACTTGAAAAATGAAAGCGAAAAGAGAGGGAGAGAGAGAGAGCTTTCGAGGTGTAGAATTAGACACAAAAAGGTAGAACGGGGAGAGAAGAGGTATTCTCTGTGGATTCTGCGTGAGATAAAGATGGACGACGAGGATGACGATAAGAAGGCAAGCTGGTTGGAGTCCAGAATGAATGATGCGTCTTCGAAGACTGGAGGAGAGGCTCGAAAGAGAGAGAGAGAGAGAGAGAGAGACTAAAATTCTTTCAAGATGAAGGAGCGGGCAGAGTCGTCGAAGCCCAACTTTCTGCGGGCCATGGCGACATAAAGGCGATCGCACCAGTCCAAGTTAACGACGATGTCTTCTATGTACACGCGTAGGCGCGCGAGATCCACTTGCATTTGGACATCTGCCTCCACGGCCCACGGAGGGATTGCCCCACGAGCTTAGGGAGGAGAGGGCTGGTGGAAGGCCCAGGAGCTGGATAGCCGAGGGAGAGGCCGCTCACTGATTACGAGGCCAGTCGATAGCGAGGCCTATTCGCGAGTGTCGTTTAATGTTGGTGGCCACCCACGTTGCTTCACCGTATGGTAAATTCTCAATCTCTGCTAGCGCCTGTTATATTCCTGTCTGAAGATGTTGTTTGTAAATGGGAACAATGTTAGTAGGACCGGTATCTCTTCACTTTCTTTGACCTTGAAGCAGGCCGCGTGAAGGTTCTGCTTGAGGATGGTGGTAACCTGATCCCAGTTTATTGAGGTGTAGGTTGAAATATCCGAAGGTCTGCTGACCAAAGTCGCGTGGTCTCACTAATTCGGATTTATGACCTTATGACCTTAAAAACTTAAATAATTCACGGACTAACCTTATGAGGACCTTGCCAATTATATCATTCAAAATAAAATTTAAAACAACAAAAGGCTTTAAATTTCTTCAGAATCGGTCGAATAGTTATGGAGTTATTCCCACATATTTGTCAGCTAACCTAATGAGGACTTTGTCAATTATATCAGTCGAAAGAGAATCTAAAATAACATATGAATTTCAATTTGGTTAGAATCGGCCAAGATAGTTACGATATTATTACCAACACAAAATAATTATCGGGCTAACCGTGGAAGGACCTTGGCAATTATATCATTCGAAAGATAATATAAAACAACATAAGGGTTTCAAATTTTGTTAGAATCGGCCGAAAATTTAGGATGTTATTGCCAAAAGAAAATAATTTCCAGGATAATTTTGGGAAAACTTTGGCAATTATATCATTAGAAAGAGAATGTAAAACTACATAAGTGTTTCAAATTTTATTAGAAACAAAAGGAAAACGTGACCGACCGACCGAACGAAATAATGAGATGTAGAGTTGCCCGGGACTAGACTTACACGCGACTAAAAGTAATATAACTAAAAAGCAAAACATAATGTAAAAAGAAAGCATTAGCCAGTCAACCTGGCACACATCACCATCACCCTCATTATAATCATATATGACAATCACTTCCTCTCTTCATCCATATCATTAACACCACTCATCCCTTACTTACACAATCTTTTTTCCTTTTTCTATCTCTCTCTCACACTTTCACCACTTCTTGTATCACAATGCCAAAATAAGTCCAAAAAAGCCATGCTTGGTTTTAATTTTATTTGAACCGTGAAATTGGTGACCCTGGAGTGAAATGGTTCGACCTTTAACAGACTCAATACGGCGTCTTACAAAGCGTTTGATCTTACCATCTCCTAATGACTAACGGCCTATATACGGCGTGTTACTAGGACGTTTGCTCCCCAACTTTGGATGTCCAAAGAGAGCCTAGTGGACTAAATAATGTTTGCTACCAGCTCCCTCGTTCTCTAACTTTGAAACACTACTGATAGCCTAGCGAACTAAACACGGCCTGCTATTAACACGTTCGCTCTATACCTTCGGGTGCCTTAAGAGAAACCAGCAGACTAAATAAGGCGTGCCACCAGCACGTTTGTTCTATAACTTCGGCTCCCTTCAGACGCCAGAGCTAACAAAATACTGTGTACTATTAGCACGTTCACATTCTAACTTCGGCTGATGACCTCAGAGAGCCCAGCGGACTAAATATGGCGAACCCTAATAAAGCTCGTTCGCTCTCTGTCACTTACACTTTGTGATCTCCAGGCCAGTAAAGACACTATAGCTAAGGTGACCCCACACGTCTCTCACGTCGGCATCAACCTGCCTGCCTTCTGGTCTTTGAACGATGCACAGTGGTTTATCCAAGCTACATGACATTTCAAATAGCTAAAATTTCATCCAGCAAGACGAAGGTTGACTACATCGTTAGTTCCCTACCATCATCGATTATCAGGGAGGTCAGGGACATCGTAACATTTATGTTCCAGTCGAATTACACCAATCATTCTCCCCGTTTTCTACGTCAGATGGACTTGATATCCCAGTTTATTTCCGACATTCGCCACATCCACGGCACCTACAACGTAACGACTGATCCCCTTTTTCCATGGTAGTGATTGCTTCTGTTGACCGTCCTTACCTTGATATGAATCTTCTTTAGAAAGAACAAACCAGTGACAGAGACATGAGTTCCCTCATTAAGGGCCTCTCTCATCATTCCCTTTCCCTCAAAGTCGTCAGTATTTGCCTCTTGTGCGATGTTATAACCTACAGTGTCCTAATTTATGTGTCTCCCGCTCTCCGTCAGAAAGTTTTTTGCTAATTTTCACGACCACTCCCATTCAGGAATACGTTTGATTCTCTGAATGGTCTCTCGGTCTTACATTTGACCATCTATGAACAAGACCATCTGTCAATGGATAAGCTGTTGTCCCCAGTGTCGCTATTTTAAATTCAAAACTTGTGGTAATGCTTCCTTATCGGAGGGTGTATTGTTGCGGCATGTATAAAATTCCCCGTAAAACTTTTACAGTTTACCCTTTAAAAATCATTTACCAAAAATATTTATTTACCCCTCAAACTTTGCAGTTTAATTCACTAAATTTATCTATTTTACATTTATTGTATATAGCATTATTTTTATAATTCTTAATTTTTATTTGCATATTATTTTATCACTAATTATTTCTATATTTATTATATATAATATAACCTATATAATTTAAAAAGAAGGAAAAGCCTGGGCACCCCAGACCCGCCCCACAGGCCCCCAAAAGTAAGAAAACAAAGAAGAAACACAGGTAACTCATCTCACCATGGAGCGGAACTCACTAAGAATCATGGAAATTAACACCAATGGCTAGACAACAAAAAGAACTCTCTACGGAAACGTGTTCAGGAAAATAGATGCAGATGTCATCTTGATTTCTGAACTTGGGAGGATTGTCACTCGTAGTTCCAGAATCAAGATCTGGAACTACGACGTGCTAGTCACTAATTACTCTCAAGTTCGGTACGACGGTGCCGCCATCGCTATCAAAAGAGGGATCAAGTACAAACCCATAAGAAACTTGGAAGAATCCAAACTTGCAATAGAGGTCGAACTCGATATAGGAAAGCTGGTCATCGCCACCGGGTACCAGCCGCCGAGACGAGAATATTTACCTATTTATTCTCTCTGGCCTATTTGGCGGAAGGACCCCCACCATATTAATGGGGGACCTTAATGCCAGATGTCGGGAGTCTGGGTACAGGACCTTCAACGGAATCGGAAGGTGCCTGGAGACTATGATGGACCGAAACATGGTCCATAGAATAGGCATGGACTTCCCAACCTATACTCGAGGAAGAAGTGCCACAAAACCAGACATTTGTCTGGCTAATCGTCAGCTGCCGTTCAATTACTACATGGAACCGGTCCAGGTACCTTGTAGTGATCATATAGGAATCCTACTTACCATCAATAAGAACCCTATACAAGTCCCAGCTCCAGTCAGAAAAGACTACAGGAGAGCCGACTGGGCACGGTATGCTGATCTCCTCGAGGCCTATCACCCACCAGATCTAGACAAGGCAATTCTCAAGGAGATAGACGAGGCACTCGACGACCTCAACGAACATCTAATTATTGCAGATAGGGCTTGCATCCCCAAAGCCCAGTATAAAACCATCTCCTCATACAGGTTGACTGTGTATATGAAAGAACTTTACAGAGAATTGAGAGTTATGTACGAGTTAAATATAACAAATGCAACATTTGACTCGCTACAACGAAGTAGAGAGATCAAAGAAGAGCTCAACCATTTGATCCTCGAACAACAACAGAGACAATGGGACGATGCGATCGAGAGCCTCGATCAAGATGCATCCCCCAAGGACTTTTGGAAGAAAGTCAAAAGTCTCAGAGGATCATCTGGAAAAAAGAAGAAAATGGAAATCCAAAAAGAAAATGGATCCATTGAAACTGCAGAAAATATCATCGAAGTGATATTCCGGCGTTATTGGGAAAAAATCTTCAGCATATCGGAAGATGAAAACAAAGATTTTGATATAGAGTTCGAAAACAACATCGTAGACGAGCTTAACACGGAAATACATCGAACGCATCCTCATCACCAGGTGGATAGACTGCGTGACGGAGACGCCGAGAACACCGAAGAAGAGATCCTTGGCGCACTCCGCTCATTCCGACAGAAAGCCCCAGGCCAATCGGGCCTTACGAAGCTTAACTTCCACAAGGCACCAGCCAACATCATCGAGGGAATGAGACGAATTTTTAACGCATGTCTGAATACAGGGTACTTTCCAGATGCTTACAAGACGGCAAAAATGATCTTCTTGCCCAAGCACGGAAAGGACCCTACGTTGAGAGAGAGATACCGCCCAATTTCACTCCTGGAATTTGGCTGGAAACTCTTTGAGAAGATCCTCAACGAAAGACTGGGTTTAGAAAGAAGCGAAGTACGGAAATGGCAATTAATGTCATAACGGAAAAGCTTTCCCATGCCAAACGGGACAGGAGTTATGTGGATATCGTTTGTCGGGATGTGTCAAAGGCGTTTGATAAGGTGTGGCAGCGGGGCATGCAGTACATGATCTTACGGCTGGGTCTAAGTGAAAACTTAGAAAGAACTCTCTGTGACTATGTCATGGAGAGAGCGGCGTATGTCAGTCTAGAGTGCACGGACGGACCAAAGTTTCCGCTCACTGCGGGCCTCCGGCAGGGGGGTGTCTGTCCCCCACCCTTGACTCGATATACACCGCGGACATCCCAGACCCTGTGTACCCCAATTCCCTTAATATTCAATACGCCAATGATTTCAGCCAGATAATCGTATCCCCATGGAGGAATGCGCCGTGGCAAGCTCGCATGACAGCGATGGAAATCGCGAACCTTAACAACTACGAGGCTCAGTGGAAGATAAGAACAAACCAAGAGAAATTCAAGGTGGTCCCCATCGGACGCACCTTAAGGGCAGACGTGCGTGTGGGGAATACGCGATACCCCTACACCAACGAATGCAATGTACTCGGTATGAAAATCACCTCTACCGGGTACAAAAAGCACGTTGAAGAAAGAATTTCTCGAGCCTCGTTCGCTGTCAGAACTCTATATAGTTTCAGAAATCTACGTGAAAGCAACAAGAAGAAGATCTACAATGCCCTTGTAAGATCTACGTTGCTTTACCCCGCCTCCACCCTCTCATGTGTCTTAAAAACACAAAAGAGGCGTCTTCAAGTAGTGCAAAATAAATGCATGTACCTAATAACGGGTACACGCAGACATGAAAGAAGACGGCAAGAAGACCTGCACAGAGAGGCGGGGATAATTCCCATTAACAAAGTCATTGAAGAATGGACCCGGAAAATGCAGGATCTGGTTAATCGTGAACTGAGTGATTAAATCACCCAGATGATTAACCAGAACAGAAGAGATGATTGTTGCCCCAGATTCCCCAGCTCCGCCAACCGAGTGGCTGGCGGAGTTGAAGTGCCGTTCTATGCGTAAAATGAGAAAATACCTGTGAAAACAAGATCAAAAATAAGTACAAAGAAAAAACTCAAAAAATTACTATGACAACTTACCGCAATAGACTACCCTATCAAGAAGAAGAAAAAAAACCCGATTACGACGAGAACTTCAATAGAAGAAGACATCCAAAGAAGAAAGAAAAAACAATAATACTATTAAAACACACACACAATAAAACAAAACAATAAGCACGCACTTAAATATATTTAAAACATATACAAAGTAAGCAATGCACAACATAAACCATAAAAAACTAAAGTTGCTAAGACAAAGGGCTTGAACGCCATAATAATTATAATTTTATAATTATTACAAAAATCGAATACAACAACAATGAATTCACGCATCCAAGAAAATAAATAAAAGTGATAAGTCTGATCACCAGACCCTAGGCATCTCTTTGCACCTCTACCACACTTTTTTCTCTCTTCTCCACTTGTCTATTTTCTCTATCTCTCCACACACCCTATCGTCCTCCCTTCACATGCACCCCCACTTAAACAAAGTCAAAGTCAAAAGAAAATTTAAAAAGCCAAGTTTATTTGTAATTTTATTAGAACCTTACATTTTGTTTCATTTTCTCGTCTTAGAATCTCTCCCATATAAATGGAAGAGATGTCATTATCAGTGCCTGATATTATCTCTGATATAGTATTTTGATATTAGGTTGTTCAAAAATTAAAATCTTTACATAAACAGCAAAACAGGGCTTATTAGACTTGTTTAATAGTTCTAAATTTCTACAAGCTGCTCCACGATAACTGCATTAAGTCTTAGTATTTTTAAGTTCTAGCAATGGTTATGCCGATTTTAAGTTAATAATACCTAAGGAAGGATAGTTTTGGGGTGTCACATCAGCTGTCTAAATGACAACGTTTACAACCTGTGAATAATGATTGATCTCTATGGTTTGAAATACATCGGAACAGAATTATTACGATGGACACAAAAAGTTCATTTTTTGGCTATTTTAATGATGAAAACACAATCGCTTAATCACAAACATAAACTATTTCCTCCTCCTCTACCTGGTTTATGAGGTTTTGGATGAGAAGAGGATCACCTTGATATATTTATATTCCACCTCATTTTGTGATCCTCTTGCTATTGCGCTCACCATAAGATTGTCGCGAAATGTTGATCGTTAAACCGTATTTGGGTGATACGATAACGTTCCGACAAACTATTACCCGACTCCAAAAGCTAATGGATGAATACAACTCACTTAATGTTCGTTGACTTGCTACGATGAATGAATAAGACTCATCTTGATATAAGATGAGTTGCGTGAAAGCTATCTCCCAATGCGCAGTAAATGATTTGATTTGTATGACCAGAGTGATATGTGAAACTCCTCCTCAAAATGACTTCTTTCGAATCTCTCTCGAATGAATGATTTTTATCGAATGAATGATATCAAATGAATGATGTCTCTGATAACCCTTAATTACTGCGTTTAAGTGTTGTTGGGTCCTTATGGAAACATTTTTGAAAGTTTGGCCTACATAGAATAAATTGCAATCTAAACATGGAATTCGGTAAATTACATTATTATCATTATTGGGGCTATGCAATACATTGAAAAATATCTTAATAAAGCATAGCCCCAATAATGATAATAATTTAATTTACCGAATTCCATGTTTAAATTGTAATTTATTCTATTTAGGCCAAACTTCCAAAAATGTTTCCATAAGGACACCAAAACACAAAAACGCAGTAATTAAGGGTAATCAGAATAATGCCTTAGCTGTCCACAATTCTAAGATGGGACACGGAATTAACTGGTCAAAAACTGATACCATAATCCATAGTAATGATTTTATAAAGAGAAATATCCTGGAATCATTTTTAATCTCCCACACAAAGGAGAGTAATCTCAATATTAGCCCAGGGCTGTTTTCGCTAGATCCAATTTTATCACTTTTTCTAAAATCCGACTTATCTGATAGCCTTAAAATGTTGACCTCATAGGAAACGCGCTTTGTATCAATACTGGGTGTCTTATTTTTTCTTACCATTGAGTTTGAAAATGTCAAATAGACGAAAGTACTAACTCCAATCTGCTTTTTATTCAGTTTCCTTCCGTGGTACATATTCATATTTATAGTTATCACGTGCTAACTTTCGTGATATTCCCCATATATATATATATATATATATATATATATATATATATATATATATATATATATATATATATATATATATATATATATATATATATATATATATATATATATATATATATATATATATATATATATATATATATATATATATATATATATATATATATATATATATATATATATATATATATATATATATATATATATATATATATATATATATATACGATACTTTTGAAAACCTTTTCTCTCGTGAGAAAATTTACTGTCACGGGGAAATTCGGTCAAACGCTTTTTCCGTCTTCTTTAACAAGATAGAAATATAATATTGTGATTGTAATTTGATGCCCACCATATGTCGTTACGATCGAGTTAACTCATTCCAAGGTTCCCTTTTGTAACCACAGAATAATTAGTCCTATGTCCGGTTTACATTTTCACCGCGACTTTGGTCTTTTCATGAAATCAAAATGGGAACGGTTTAAAAATATCTTGTTAAATCTTACAATGTTTCATTTGAGTTTCTTTTGTTTAGTTTCACACACAATAATTTATTTTTATTGGCTGAGTGTACACATTAATACTTCATTAATACTGCATTTTGGGGATGTTATTCATTATGAGTTGTTCAGTAATAGGCAAGCAGTTACGGCAGACAGCTATTTGCTCAAAAATGTTATTTTTTTAACCGAAAATTTTGAATAAAAACGTCGTTCACTGGTCATCCTAAAGTGTCCACCACCATTATTCCTGGCACTACACGCCAAAGTGTAGCAAGGTTGACACAAGGAAAAACTATTGCGTCAGGTTCGGAAGACATCGGTAAGAATTTACCTTTTCTGACAGGTCCAGAGAGCGCACGAGTGGATTTAGTGTTTTAATTTAACTGCGTTAGGCAAGGTGTAGGAGTAGTTAGGTACAACCGAGCTGGTATGATGCAAAGTAAAGACAATATTGGAATATCGTACATGAATTTAGTACGAAGTGGGTAAGCTTGTAAAGCAGGAAAATTGCAAAATTGACAGCTGCTACAATCTTCCTCACCTTAGATATTCCGCGGTTCTTGTACCATCTGAATGCCATTTATTTAAGTCATTACCAAATCACCCATCTGTCAATGTTTACTTTGATATGTAAGTGAAAAAAGATATAAAATCTATATTTTATTAAAATCGAATGATTTCATAGAGAAAAACATATTAACTGGGACATCATTTTCAAAAATAAAGGAAAAGACTTTGCTGAATAAATGTATTTCTTGAAATATTATAAATTATTTTACTCATTAAATAAACACCATTGAGATCTTGACAACCCAATAATTTGTACTAAACTTTCAAATGGTAAAATTTCATCCTTGCTGCCTTGGGGCTCACCAGCGATTGTCACTATATTATTATTTTACTCTTTAATTTACGCGTAAATTACATATATTTTACTCATGTTTAATGGCGCATCTCCTCAGCATCTGCGTTTCGGTTTGAGAGAGAAATTTGGTCAACTTCCTTCTCAAATTCACTAACAAAAAACTTCACTATAATGGTATTCATGACAAGCCAGAACATTAATCGTTTCTGGGGATGATTTGCAATTTCTAATAGGTAGCTGAACTTCATCACAAACTTTAATTAGTTTGGAAAAGTTCAGACTTTGTTTAACTCGCTCCATTAAAATTCACTTCAAATATACCCTAGGTGTATTTCCCAGCAGGAGAGCGGTAATAGATGGATAATAAATACGAGGGGCGGTCAATAAGTTTTGCAATTCGAAAATAAGGAAACGAGATATGAGGAAAAGTGTTTTATTATTTTTCAATATTTCTCCCTTCGACTTCCTTGCACTTGCGCCACTTGTCCCTGAGGCTTCGAAGTCACGACAATCAGAAATCTCTCGACTGCTGTTCAATCCATGCCTGGACGGCGAGATGGACATCATCATCGTCCCCAAACCGGCGTCCACGCAGTGCAACCTTGAGCTGGCAGAATAAAAAGTAATTGCTAGGGGCCAGATCTGGACTGTAGAGGGGATGGTTGAGCTCCTTGAATCCGCACTCGCGCAGGGCAGCTTGTGCAACTCTGGCCTCGTGGACTTTGACGACGTTGAAGTCGATCATGGAGCGTGAGGGTTCTAAGGATCCAATGGATAGAGAGCTTGGTCATTGGCTAATTGTCGTGGATGATGTTGATAACACTTCCATGTGATATTTCAAGTTGTAGCTCGAATTCTTCGACCTTCAACCGTCGATTTTCGAGGATCATCATCTCCACACGGGCCACATTGTCCTCATTCGTCACGTCTGACAGGCGTCTTGGACGGGAGTCATCTTCAAGGGACTCATGACCATGGCGGAACTTCTTATTCCACCAAGCAATGGTTGCATAGAAAGGGGCGGTGTGGGTGTACACTGCAACCATGCGTTCATGGATCCCTTTGGCATTCTGGCCTTCGATAGTAAAAAATTTGAACACTGCAGGGTGCTCAACCTTCTCCATTGTTGAAAAATTTGTGATTGACGATCTGCGATCAGCTACTGCTTCTTAAATAGACGTGGCAAGAGCGTGCGGTTGCAGGTCCTGACTTGTCCTACCTTGTTCTAACACACACCCACAAACAGCCATCACCCTTTCTCTGTTTTGCCCTACCGATTCGCAAAACTTATTGATCTCCCCTCGTACCTTTAAGAGAACTGAAGCGGGAGAAGCAGCACACAGTCCAAATTCCAGGACCCTCTTTTTATACCTCTCACTATCTTTGCCACGCCTGGATAGACCCAATAAAGGGCGAAAGAGGTCGTTAAACTTTGTTAAAAAAGAAGTATCTTTGCATGATTACTATGCTAAAGAGCAAAATTATCCCTATATTTTTTCTTATGTCATGGCCTAGTTCTAATGGGACCCTTGGGTATAAAATCATCCTCACCGCACCAATTTAATCCGAGAACCACCCAATCCTCTCAAAATGTTCAGATACAAACGAATTTACTTTCGTTTAATTAATTAATTAATTATTGTCCATTTTCATCAAACCAAAATGAGAACGAAGACAAAATCAAGAGAAGGAAGAAGAATTATTTACATCACCCTGCCTAGATTATTATGGGATTTGAGGGTATCAATTACCTCTTGTCATGTGATCCTATATTGACACCGTAACTAGGTTAATAAATTCAAATTGGGACTAGACAACAGATAAAGGTAATGTGATATATGTGTGTGGAAGATAATGATAAACCACAATATTTGAATCAAGATAATATTTATAAGTATCGGACTAGTTTCGGCAACTAGTCCGATAGTTATAAATAAAATCTTGATTCAAATATTATGGTTTACTATTATCTTCCACTGATATACATCACGTAAATGTGATATCCTCATATATATATATATATATATATATATATATATATATATATATATATATATATATATATATATATATATATAATATATATATATATATATATATATATATATATATGTATATATATATATATATGTATATATATATATATATATATATATATATATATATATATATATATATGTATATATATATATATATATATATATATATATATATATATATATATATATATATATATATATATGATAATGAAACCACTGTAGAGGAGCGAGAAGTTTAATGCGAGACTAGTTTCAGTATGTAGTTTATCATACACTCTTCAGTCATATACTGAGAATGCAATTGTTACAAAAGTCTATAAATAGCATACAATTCAGAAAAAAACAGAAACACAAAACGGAGAAAAAGCTCAATAATCACGGGGTGTAATTCTAAGATCGTTGACTAAGCTAAGGTTACGAGAATGGTGGCTGCATTTCAATTGCCCATCTGACAAATTAAAATTGGTAATTTCTCCTATTAATATAGATTCTACTCTTTTTCTTTTACGGAAATCTTTACAATTATATATGACTTGTGCCTTTGAATAGTCAATTTGGTGGTTAAAATTGCTAATCATATTAGCAATTTCAACGATCTTAGACTTGCCCCCCTAATTAATGACCTTGTCCCCCCGTTTTGTGTTTCTTTGTTTTTTTTTCTGATTTGTACGCTATTTATAGACTTTTGTAACAATTGCATTCTTAATATACGACTGAAGAGGGTATGATGAACTACATACTGAAACTAGTCTCGTAAATTAAACTTTTGGCTCTTCTACAGTGGTTACACTATCATATACCATAACTCGCTATTAAGTTCTTTTACTTATATATATATATATATATATATATATATATATATATATATATATATATATATATATATATATATGAACATTAACACCATGTTTTTCTGTAATAAATTATATTTATATAGAATAAGATCTAGTTTTGAATGATATAATAAGTAATCCTTTAGTTGCTGTTCATTAAGATGCTAACTACTCGTACCACAACTCGTCTAAGGTTTAAGGGTAGTAAAATGAGTCAGTTTTGGTTGCGTATGAATATGCCTGATCTTTAATGCCCTCCCTTATATTATGAGGGAGGTCACACAAAATAATGATGGGTTTATTTATATGACTAATCAACATGAAGAATCGTGATCTTTATTTCAATGAAAAATTATATAATTCTCAAATAGCAAAACTAATTTTAATAAAACTTAAAAAAAACAAAGAGAAGTGTAACAATATCATAAAAGCAATAATCTTAAGTCATTCTCAACCTGGTTAGGTTAAGTTTGATTAGGTGAGGTTAGGTTAAGTTTGTTTGGATTAAGGTTAGGTATGATTACGGGATGTGGGTTAGGTTAGGTTTAGTTTGTTTCTGTGAGGTTATGTTATCTGAGGCTAGGCTTTGTATTATTTGTTTAAGCAAGATTTGCTCGAATTAGGTTAGAAGTATACTAAAGGAAAAGAAAGATGATGGAAATAAAAGAAACGAAAATCCCTAAGTGGACGAAAGAGAGGGGGAGGGGATTCCTCTCTCACTCCCTCGACCAAGGATTAAGAGACAAAGATGGTCGGTGACTAACTTTCAATATTAGCCGGTGGCAAAAAAGGGTAACATGGAAATGTCGAGAAAGAATAAGGCCAACATGGTCTCAATTTATTATTTAACAGACTCCGGCACTGAGGCCGGAAGGGAAAATCACTTCCCTCTGCCCCTTTGATGCAGTCATGGTAAAAGGAGGTGCTCGGTCATGGCTTTCCCGCCTGTTCCCCATCATCTAAGATTACTTGTCTTGTATGGAAGGACCCTAAAGATAGTATGGTCAATTTGAAGCCCCAGTAAACAAATAGCACCATACCAAAGAGAGGTATTCATAGATACTTGTATTAACTCTAACTCTAGAAACGAAGAATATTTCGCATCTTTCTCGGAAACACACAGTCGACAACGTAAGATTTCTTTGGTATGCACTTAATCTTACATTATTCATTGCCAAACGGGTTTGGCTTATAGAGGTGGGGGGAGCTAGGACTCGTTTTTTTAGCTAATAATGTTGCTACAACTTAAACGAGTTCATAATATTAAATTATTAATTCTGACCTGTATCGAAATAACTACATGAAATAGAATGAAAAAAATCGACTTAAAGAGATTTGTTTCTAATTTCCCATCAGGAAGTAAGGGATTCGACAGGTCTTGAGAAAAGTAGGAAATCAGGACCCACCAGCATGGAAAGGGCGCAATCTATTGAAAGAAAAGCGGAATAACTAAAAAAGCAATGGATGATTTAAAGAAGAGGTTTGAAACATAGTGTTAGAAGAATTTTCAACTTTATGTTAAGGTTTAAATTTCTATATGAATAAATAGACATATGCTTTCAATAAATTATACTCATTAATGCATTGTCTCTCTCAAAAAGTATAATAAGGCCAGTAAGAATTATTTAATCAGTATTTTTATCTAAATTTTGTGGTTAACTTTGATCCATGTCTATAATTTCACGATGAGGCTAACGTCATCGGCATTAAATGAAATGAGTTCTTGCTGGAAAATACTGTTTGTGAGCCGTTCTTTCCTAAACAGAATTAGCTACGATGTTCTTCTATCTGGTGAAGTTTATGATACTGAATAGTGACATGGTATCATGGAAACCCTTCACACCACGGGATCAAGTGGATGTCTCTAAATTTTTATATTTAAATTTCTATGAGATCGTTTATTCTGCGTACGGGTGTGGGGGAGCCTTCTCATGCCAAGTAGGGGAGGACGAGGGCGTCCTCCAAGGAAACTACTTCAGTGTCGTACTCTTTACCATGAGCATCAACGGTATCAACTCGGGTGTTGCACGAATGTTTTGGGCCAAGGCCATTCTTCTGTCCTGGCGCTCAGCACTTGGGGTGCTAATAGGTCCACCGCTGTGCTGATTTATCGTTGGAGCATGAATGGAGGAAGATGCACGTGATCCACAATACCCATCGCCGTCTAGCGCGTGGTACCTTCCGTACCTACCTATTTAGGGCATGCTTTTGGATGCCTGAGAGATACCGCTTATATTGCTCCGTGCAGAGTGCATACTGCCATTTGCTAGAAAGAAGGTCAGCCCTCCGGGTGCCTGGCAAAGTAGATGAGAGACAATTTATGGGAACTTAACTTTGAGTTTCATCGTGGGGCGACTTTTGTCGTGAACCTAACCGAAATGCCTCAAAGTGTTCGGGTGTCTTTTTGTTATATAGGAAGTGAGCACATTCGAGGAAAGCACAGTTACGAGGGGCGGTCAATAAGTTTTGCGAATCGGTAGGGCAAAACAGAGAAAGAGGGATGGCTGTTTGTTGGTGTGTTATGACAAGTTATGACAAGTCAGGACCTGCAGCTGCACGCTCCTGCCTCGTCTATTTAAGAAGTAGTAGCTAATTGCAAATCGTCAGTCACAAATTTTTCAACAATGGAAAAAATTGAACACCGCGCAGTGATCAATTTTTTGACCAAGGAAGGCAAGAATGCAAAAGAGTTCCCTGAAATCATGGTTGCAGTGTACACCAACACCGCCCCTTCCTATGCAACCATTGCTCGTTGGAATAGGGAGTTCCTCCATGGTCGTGAGTCCCTTGAAGATGACCTCTGTCGAGAAAGCCCGTCAGATGTGACAAACGAGGACAATGTGGCCCGTGTCGAGAGGATGATCGTCGAAAATCGACGGGTAAAGGTCAAAGAAATCGAGCGAGAACTTGGAATATCACATGGAAGTGTTATCAACATCATCAACGACAATTTAACCATGACCAAGGTCTCTGCTCGTTGAGTCCCTAGAATCCTCACGACCCATGATCGACTTCAAGGTCGTCAAAGTCCAGAAGGCCAGAGTTGCACAAGCTGTCCTGCGCAAGTGCGGATTCGAGGAGCTCAACCATCATCCCTACACTCCATATCTAGCCCCTAGCGACTACTTTTTATTCCACCAGCTCAAGGCTGCACTCCGTGGACGCCGGTTTGGGGACGATGAAGATGTCCAGCTCGCCGTCCAGGAGTGGATTGAACAGCAGTAAGGAGATTTTTGGTTGTCACGAATTCGAATCCTTAGGGACAAGTGGCGCAAGTGCTTTGAAAAATATTAAAACACTTTTCTTTATATCTCGTATCCTTATATCCGAATTTCAACACTTATTCACCGCCCCTCGTATTAATTGAAGCGCTCCCCTGAACCTTACTGCGATGACTGCTTTGTCTTTCAGACTGTTAGGCACATTCTTGTTAAATTTTAAAGTCTGAGAAATCTTCTTGCACATTACCTCTCTGTGTTCGGTTTGTTTATTTCTCTTTTTTTTAGATGTTTATTGTTTTGTTTTGTGATGCGATTTTCTTTATAATGTAGGCTAATAAAAGGCTAATATTTATTGGAGTGATTTATGCCTTAGGTGTTGTGTTAAATATTAAGTAAATTCAGAACCAGATTGGTTAATCTTTCTGATCTAGTACCAATATTTTTAGCTTTTCTTGAATCAGAATTAACTTTAACATCAAAACCTAACATCACCATTTTAACCATTAACTATCGGGTATTGCGAAAGCACTGTTATATTTGTTACGCCGCTTTCTACAAATGATACAATGATAGTTTAGATGCAGTTAAACACATTTTATTGTATTATTAATCAAAATAGATTAATCATTGTATTAGTTATCAATAGAGACGTGCTCGGTGGCGAGCACGCACACCAAGCGACACCTTAAGCCCGACTTACTTCAACTCGTCAAAGTTTCAGTGGTGAAGCTTGAAGGTCTTGCCCTCAATATGTGCTCACAGACTGTCTTCGAGGGGATTGAGATCGAACTAGTCCGATGGCAAAATGTCCTTCGACTAGAGGTTCATGTTCTACCCCAACTACACTTACACTGTCTTGGTGCATGTGGGCTATACACCTAACTGCTTAAAGACGTACTCCGCCTTTATTGTAACATGATCTTTCTCACCCAGGAAAGGAGTTTGGCGATAAAGATGTGATGTAAGTGGCTGACTTTACTACTATTTATGCTACCTAGATATCCTCGCGTTCGAAGATGTCGGGTTTTCGATCTGCTGTTCTATTGATGGAATCTCGTTTGGATCCTAAGTTTATTCCTGGCTCTAGTTTTCGATCTTCTGATCTACTTTTTGTGTTATTAGGTGACTCGAATTATATCTTTAATGATTCCTCGAATTTCATCACAAAAACTTCCTGAAGGTGGATATGGATGTGACTTTTGCTCTACTTGGCCCTTTTACTTCTTTTTTTTAATGTTATTCTGTGCATCTGTTGGCTTGAGAAATTGTTGCTCTTTTCGAATGAAGTTGGCAAGATTTGCTGACTCATTGGCAGATTGGTTTGTTTTCAAATTGTTTTGCTTAATGCCACATTTTTTTGGCTAGTAACTAAACTTTATCTATCCTGAATCGGGACATGACTATTTTATCCCCTCAGATACTTTTGACAAAAGCTCACTGTTTGTTATTTTTTGCTCATTTATTTATAATAGAAGAACAAGAAAGGAAAACATAGGATAAATCTCTGTTAAGACGGTCCTCCGCCATCTGCCTTTTGCCTAAAAATGCTTTTCTAAACATAATGTGGGGTAAAATATATTTTTGCAATAGATGTGGCGATAGGTGTAAAGTTGACATGTTATGAAGTGCAAGAAAATTGCCTCGATACGGCCCGCTTATTGCAGTAAAGCAACATTTTCCACTTTAGCAAGAGACCAGAACCAAAATGACTGTTACATTCAAAGGATCTATCTGAGTGGACCATGGAGGAGAACAATTCCAGTGGAACTCAATTCTTCCTATTCTGTTATCTCTACTTTAGTATAAAAGGAAAGACTTCTTTAAATTATGAGCCTAACTCGAAGGCATTTTATACACAGAAAAATTGTAACTACCATATGAGAATAAGGCAGTCTCTCTTACCGCGTAATATCAACATAGGTCGCTCTAATTCCGGTGTTTGAATGCCTACAAGGCGCTGCAAACTGCAAAGAGAAGAAATGCTTCAAAAAGTTTGAGGCAAGACAGTCTCTTATTTCGTTTTAAAATACTTTACTTAATCTTGAAGCATAAAAGTGCAGTTTGAATTGTTCTGAACTTCTACAAGCCTCATGAGTAGAGTTTTGAATTGAATTACTAAATCTAATAGGGAAAAGAGCGTTTAAACTTCGGTAAGTTGCGTGGCTGACGTAAATTTCTTTTTCCATAATTTTGAGGGCATTGACAGTTTGGTTTGCATATCTGTATAGTATTCTTCGTTTTTCCTGGTTATCTTGTTAATCTTTCCAATTTAAATTTCTATAATATATATTTTGTTACTATAAAATGGCAAAAATAAATTTCGATCAGTTTTCCTTAGGAGAAGAGGCGAAAAAGGTGAAGGCAGAATTGTTCTAAACATACACAAAAACATAGAGTAGAGTAGAATTGAGCAAGGGTGGAAAAGGGGCATGCTATGGCGACGAAATTAATACGATCAACCAGGCACAAAAGCTACCAAACAATAATGGCAGAGCTCAGCATGTTTTCTTTGGAGAAAAGAAGACTGAATTGGCAACTAATCTCGTTGTACATAATTTTAAACGCCAGCGCCAATCTGGATTACAGGAAGCTATTCAAATTTAATGAAAATCGATTTAAGAATCTCCACTAAAGCTATAGGTAATTACTTTTCGTATCGGATAGTTAACGCATGGAATTGACTTACTAAACATGTAGTGAAAAGTACAACTATCGATGCGTGTAAAAATAGACTAAATTAACTTTAAAATTATTATTAAACAATGGAAACTGACACACATCCGCAAAATATGTATATTACAATTTATATATATATATATATATATATATATATATATATATATATATATATATATATATATATATATATAAGGATAGGCAATTAGTTTATATAAAAGTTGATGCCCTTATTAGTAGTGGCTGAAAGTGGCTTGGCTGAATTGAAAGAAAGACGTCTCAAAACTTCTGGTCAGTGATCGATTTTTATCTCTTACGAGGTCTGAGCGTTATCATGGCGGAATGTCAAACTGGCAAGGTGCCTTACCCTTTTAAACTTTACGTGTGGTTAAATAATAAAGATCTCTGAGGTGAGGCAATGTTGTGCGTTACGAGCATCAAACTTAAAATTATAGCTAATAAAAGTAAGTTCCTCATAATAATTTATAAGGATGAACCGCTGATTTGTCTCTGCGATTTTCATTTATAGATGAAAAGCGCGTAGAATTGTGCAACATTCAACAGATAGCAAGATTGTCATACCTTCCTATGTTGAGCGTCCCATATGCCCATATGGGGTCTCTCTCTCTCTCTATCCCTTTCTCATTGCTCTCTCTCACTTTCACATTTTCTTTTAACCTACCATTTTTCTCCTTTTTTTCTCTCTTTTCCTCTCCCTTTTTTTCATCTTCCTCTCTGTTCCGCTCTTTCTGTCTCTCATTTTCTCTCTCTCTTTTTCTCTTTTCCCGATCCTTTTCTCCTCTTCTCTCTCTCAGGCATTGCTTTCTTGTTTCTTGGCATCTTCTCTTACTCTTCACACCACGCATTACTGAGCGCGGGTGTGTAATCTTTAGTATACTTATCAAATGTACCAAAATGTACAAATTTGCTCTGGATTTGCTTCACTAGTTGATATTCGACAAAAAAGAAATTCGAGAATCTTTCATTTTTTTTCGAGTTTGTTAACAATCATATGGAATTATGCAGAAGTTAGCATTAATAATAGCAACGGGTAATAATTGGAACACCATACACCATATATGCCAATGTTTGGAGCTAGAATAAGAATCCAAATGGCACATAAATCTAATGTATCAGCACTGCAGACATCGTGTACTCGGTGAAATATCCAAGTTGTTTCTTTGTTTACAAATCAGTATATGTTAAAATGTGTAGCCGTTCTGAATCATCAAATTAATATATTGCTGATAAAAGAATGGTTTTAGCCTTATATCAAAAGCTGCTGAGTTGTGTATTATCTCAAGAGAAACCGTCTAAAATCATACGGCCTGCCAAATCTAAGGGAAAACTAGCCCTGAGAAAAGTAACTCAGGGCGGATCAGGTAACTCAGTAACGGAGAACGCTGAGCATTAAAACGCCATTTCGATAAATTGAATCACAACAATTAAAATAAAGGCAGAACTAAACTAACTTATTTTCCACGCAGTATCAGCCTAAACAGTTACTCGAGAGCTCAATACAACGTGATAAAACAAAAGAGCTGCCATTGTCAAAACTTTTATTTCACTCTTAACACTCGTTACGACCCTATCAGCATAGGAAACTGATAGTTTTAATAGAGTTATCAACGTTTTCATCGTTTGTTTAAATTGTAATATTAATCAATGTGGCCGCCCTGGGAAGCGAGGTTGCGCTCCAGGCGTAACCTGAAGGCCGCATACGCGTTGAAGACGAAATCCTTCTTCATGCTGTCACACATGTGGATTACGAAGGACTTAAGCTTTTCGCTGTTGCTGTGTCGAAACTTCCAGGCCTTGTCCTCGACATGCGCCCATTCTTTGTAGTCGATGGGTTTGAGGGCGGGCGACTGCGGTGGCCAAAGTTCCTTCGACCGGAATTTCATGTGCCACCCCAGCCACTCTTGCACACCCTCCTAGAAGTCTTAGCCCACTTTTCTGGTAATCTTTAATAACTATAGTAGGACTTTTATGGCAAAGATTTCCCTGTAATCGGCTGCAGTGAACCTGTTACCGGCCGCCAATCACACCAGCGGCATCATATCGCTCTTCGAAGACACGACGCCGAGCATCATCACTGAGGCAGGATTTTGTTGTAGATACGTACCAGATCCCAGAGACGTCCTGGCAGAAGCCTACTACACGTTCAGTTTGCTTGTTCATGACCAGATCGACCATGAAGTTCTTTTCCTAAGAAAAAATTTAATTCGATAACATGAAAATTCACTTCCTTGACAAGGCGACGACAGCGCTCCGACGTTGTTCTCCTATTCAGTCAGTGAGCAGAGGCATTTTGATCTTCACAACAGTTTCGAAAGCATTTCTCACTGTGAAGCGGTCGACAACCTGAAGTCTGCCTGAACAAGCTAGAAACATTAGGACTTCCCCGTTATTGAGCCTCTCCTAGACTCTGTTGACGTTTAACTAGCTTACGTTGAGCTGCTTGCCAATGTCGAACTTGTTGTGGCCCGTGCGTAGAAGAGCTGAGATCTCAATTTGAATGACTTCCATCTCTATACTCCTGCGCACAATCAAAAGGACGTTTAGGTAACACATGCTGAAAAGTAAAACTAAAGTTTGTTTGCCTCAACTTTATCTATCACACAGATAAATCTCTCGAAAGATAAAAAAACTGAGTGTAATAGAAGCTTTGATAACCATACCAGGTTATGAAAACTTTTGTTACACTCACTTTTTTATCTTTGGAGAGATCTGTGTGATAGATAAAGTTCAGTTAAGCAAATTTAAAATTTTACTTTAAGTAGATAGCAGACTAGTGGAAGAATGTCATCTTTTTGAGGAATCATCCTTCACGCTTTTGCTTTGATCAGGACTAATTTTGTATGAAAGACTCCCGAAGGAGCCAAGAGAGGTTGTTTATGTTAACACACTGTAATTACTTATTTTTATATATACGCTTAAGTAGAAATTCTCCTTGATTGCTGAAGTCTAGTGGCTGCAGTTTGGGTGAATAAAGAGGTTGTAGGTCGACAGGGAGGTTGGCACTTGGTGTGTGGCGAGCGAGTGAGTTGAACGAAAAGCGATGCTATGACAACACAATGTCCTTCGCATCTCTTCTGATTGCTACTAAATAGATTTGAATAGCGTGAGGTTATCAGGTGAACTAACATGAGGACGCCATTAGTTGCTGGGTACGCAAGGTAACTCAGTTAATTTAAAGTTAGTTCAGCCTTAAAGGAAAATAAGAATACCATTTTTTATGCAAATATATTCCCCGAAAATGTGTCGAAGGGCAAGGGACATAACAGTTTACATATGCCATTCTGCAATACGTCAAAGTGCCAATCATGTTAGGGAATGATAGACTTTTTTTGGTATACTACATGTGAGAAGGTTGCAAGTGTAATGAGGGAATATTGTTTAATAGAAACCTGACGAAGCACTCATTAGAATGAATCTTGGGCTCTTTTTAGGAATCGGTGGAAGACGAATAGCTAGCTTCATAATACAGACCACGACGGTCCTTTAATCATTTAAGCCTATTGAATTTGTTAAGGAGTTCGGACAGTTTCTCATGTTTCTAACGAACACATCGGTGCAAGTTTGGAGATCGTGAGGAATGTGTATGTTCTAAGCAGGAAGGAGATTGTCTGATGAAGCCGTGCGCAATTCTTCCATGAGTTTTAAGTGCATCAACGAATCCACTTAAGAGAATGGAGACATCTTAAGGACTTGAAAGTGTGGATTGAAAACGGAGAGAGCACCCGTATAATGTTTGAGCTGTAGTTGTACCAGAGTCTTCATTAGTTTGAGAGAGGTTGAAAAGAAGCACCTATTGTAAATTATTGTATAATTAATAAAGGGGTAGGCAAACTTTTCAGTGCAAGGGCCACATTCACAATTCCACAATTTTAAATGCCACATAATCTATAAACTAAAATAATTAATATTTAAAATAGCTAAAACAAAATATTTCTTTCAAATTAAGCAATAATTTTTATTAGTTCATATTTTAAAGTAGAAAATTCACATGAAATACTCATTAAGTAACAGAACAATGTCAAGGAGAATGATGCATCTAACTGTAGTTTGTTCGAATTTGGTGTCAAGTTGCTTGGGCTGATCCTTAAATTGACCGAACATTAGAGCCTGTGAGAAGTTGTCTTTGCTTTGACTTGTAAGTTGATATGAATAAAAAAAACATCTATTTTACAATTTTTTGAGATTTCGAGACTTTCTGAGTGCAGAAATCCATAAAACTCGACCAGTGGTATACTTTAAGACATCCCCTTGAATGAGTTGTCGACAAAAAAATCCATCAGTTTCATTGGCAGTTTTTCATTAGCTGTTTCAATGTGACAGCTGAGAAAATCAGCAAATCTTCTAAAAATTTCTCTTTTAAAGCCATCAACTGGGAACTGTACTTGTATGATACTGCTTGTGTAACAGTTTGTGTGCTCAACAGAGTAAAATGAACAAAGTGTTCCTCGTTTAGTTGCTTGGCAAAAAAATAAGTTTCGTTTGAAATACTTTTCCTTCAGATACAATTCACGAGCAAATACTCTTTTGCCTTGTATTTTTGTGTTCAGCTCATTCAGCTTTTGCATTTTGTACACAACAAATGTAAAATTACAAACCCATTCGTCACTCTCCTTTTCCTTTGAAAAGTTACAAGAGATGTCTTTCATTTTGAAAAACATGACAATCTCTGATTTAAGGCCTGACTTCGTGGTTAATACTTTTCCCCTCCTTACGCAGCAGTCTTTATGTGGTAAAGCACATCAGTAAATCTTCCTAGATGTCTTCCAAAACTTTGGAATTGTCTCTGTTTCATTTCCCTTACTATTATCGAATCCACTGGATGCATTAATGGATCTATAACATATTAGAGTTGTAAAGACAACGCACGTTGCAGCGAAAAATCTACTTTAATTTTATCATTGACCGTCAATTGCAATACTTAACTTTTTATCCAGGCTTAATAAAGACCTAATTAGACTGTTAATGACACTGCTGTTCATTTCTTTTCAAGTAACTCTTTATAGATGAGAATTCCTGTTATCTGGAAGTTTTCCTCAATCCCTCTGATATAAATGAGTAACTGAGTAATTTCCTTAATATCACTTCTGTCATCTATAGCAATAAAAATCATTGAAAACTACCACTGGGGGTTGACAGCTGTTTGTGATTATTTACTACAATTTCAGTGAAGCATGGATGTTGTTGCTTGATGTTTCGGGTGGCTATATTGTATTATTCTGGTATAGTTATTTCTAAAAAATATTTGTTGAAGTATTTCTTGTTTAATCGTTGAAACCGATTAAAAGTAAAATCAACTATCTGACTTGTGTGAAGACACATGGTTTAGAATCTGCTATTTAGTAATAATCCACTTAATGCTCTCAAAGTTCTTGGATTGGGTCGGATGATCCACGTAAGTTGATGTATATTGACCTGTGAATTAGAATTTGTGGTTAAAAAGGGTGTAAATTGAGGGTGTAAATGTTGTGTTACTTTGTTTGCTGAGTGTGAAAATAATATGATATGGTAGAGCACTGAGAGGGAAGCGAATGACTGAAGGAGTGATTGAAGATGGCCAAGAATGTTCTGGATCTGGAAGGATGCATGGATTAGCCATTGCTCTTTCACAGCTTATTAAAAAGAACGTTGATAACAAATGTAAGTTTATTGTTTTATAGTTGTAAATTGGTTAGCGAATTTGTGTCTGGTAGTGCTTATAATGGGAGATATGGGGGTGGGAAGCTGTGAAAAATGTCTCTTCATTTTGAGGTAGCTTGTGAGTCGAAGATGATGTCTTCTTGTTTTAATCTTTCATTGTATTTATACTTAAGTATGTATTGCTTGTTCCGCTTGCCCTAGGTGGAGCCTATTGTTGAGAACCTCTTCTAACTATAGTTTTCGTCCTGAAACAAAACACACAGGCATGAATACTTTAAATAACCATAACAAAATACGTGTAAAATACATAATAAAAAACAGTAATTAGAAACAACAGATATATAACTATAAATCTATATACTCGTAAAAAATTTTAAAGAGTGAATTAGAACTAACCTACCTGAAAAAGTGTACACCCAAGCAAACATTCCAACAAAATTACAATATATGAAGGGATTTTATAATTAAGTGAATCAGAAATAACGTACCTGAAAAAGATACACCCAAGCAAACCTTATGAGGAAAGAAAGTAAGAATATCAAGGAAAGAAAAACACTCCGTCTGGCAAATATATAATCACCACAGATACTCACATTATTTCACAACTCCCTCCAAAAACAGCAAAAAAAAAACAAAAAACAGACAAAAATCCCTGCTCATGATATCTCTCTATCGATTGTTGCCTTAACATTTTAAAAGGATGTTTCATGACAGGTATATGTCAGAGTCCATTATGTTTTGCTATCTCTTCCTTTCAATGAATTAGGAGAAGTAGGCTTGGAAAGGAAATAGAACTCTTGATGTCATAGCAAACTTGCAATTTTAGAATTTTTTACCGAAATATTTACATGATGGAGAAATAGTGCGAAGGACATATCAAGCTACCAGGTAATGGCTTTGCCACTCCTCCGTACGGGGGGAGCTTTCGCTTCGCTACTAAGATTAAAATTTAAAATCTAAAAAAAAAGCAGCCATGGTTAAGTTTTTAGAAATTTTTTAAACTTTGCCAATTATAAGAATTTTAAAAATGAGCTCTAAACTAAAGTTCCCCGCTTTCAAAATATCACGTTGCTAAAATATATTTATAGAATATATATAGAAGATATATAAAAATAAATTTTCTGAACTTCACCATTTGTAATTCTTAGGGTTTTTCACAAAATTTTGATCCCTTTATTTATTTCTGAACTTCATCATTTTGTTTGTTGATATTATAAAAGAATTATTAGAAATAATTTTGATAAAAAAACATGTCATTTGTCCACTAAGGAAAAAAAACATTTATTAATATATCACCCATCTTCAAAAAGCTGTTATACAATTATAGACTTAGTGATGATGATGATGATGATGATAAAAAAGAGAGAAACAATCAGAAAGAACTTTTTCTTTTGGTTGATCAACAAGTGTTGCTGCTCAATTCAGTCGAAGTTACAACGGGAATGGGGAACTTTTTTGTAGAAAATCACCAAATTATCCCACAACTTCTAATTTTGGGTGAAGTGAAATAAGAAAACCCATATTACATTTTGGAAACAAATACTCTGAAATACCTACTAGTGATTAATGCTGACTCTTTCTTTCTTCAAGAGTAAACCTCTTTGGTGATAATCAGACTTGGGCTAAAAAGTTAAAATTGGATTATGCCATTTCTGCCCTGCAAACGCACAAGAGAACCTTCCATGGATGATGCCACTGTTTCGGATGTGTATTGTTTTTATCACACGACTACTTTATTTCCTAGAACGTTTAATACAAGGTGACCGCCCAAAACGGGCCTGCACCCACTTTTTTTTTATTTATCCTTCATTCGTTCACTAATTACCCTTACTTTGCAGGACATAACAAAAGCAACGACTGTGAACACAACTCAATCTCAATGAGAGCTCCAGCAAAGAATATACGGCGACAAACATTACTACAAGACATGCTCGTTCAAGAAAGTGCTGGACACTTTCATGCATCAGTTAGAATGTGAAAAATCCCGCTTCAACAGCAGAATTCAGGACTGAGTTTAGCAGTTCGAGAAGTATGGGACAGTGGAGAACCTCAATGCAGCCAGTGACAAACGTCCAAGCCATTCAGGACGCCCCAGGAACCGTACAGCTGAGCTGGTCGAGAACGTGAGAGAGTCAGTTCAGCAGACTTCAAAACGCTCTGTGTGCAAGCGAAGTTAGTCTCACGGTATATCACGTGAGACTTGAAGGAGAATGCTATTAATGTATTGAAGGCCTACCCATACAGAATACAGACGAAGCAGACCCTTACAGCCTCAAACGAGCAGCATTGAAAGGCTATTACAGTCAATATACTGGAGAAGGTTCAGGAGAACCCAACTTTTCTTAACCTGCTTTGGACCTCAAATGAAGCTCACTTTCATCTCGAAGAAAATAAAAACTCGAAGCTAAATGTCTTCTGGGGGAACTGCAGACCAAATAAGGGACCCACTAAACTACTACACCCCCCTAATTGCACGATATGGACTGCAATCTCAGCCAGAGGCATCATCGGATCATTCTTCTTCGAGGAATTTGGCGCGACAGTAACAGTCAACAAGGACCGGTATGTTGAGGTCCTCAAAACCTTCAACAGGGATCTGCAGGACCTGTTCCCGCCTCTTATGGCGAAGTTCTGGTTCCACCAATATTGGGCAAGCTCTCACACCTCAAACCTGCCCCAATATTGGCTGAAAGAGAACTTTGGTGGCCGTGTGATCAGTCTCAAGACTAATATTGAGTGCGCTCCTCACAGCCCAGACCTTAGTCCCCCAGATTTCTGCTTCTGGGGCTACCTTAAATACGGAGTGTACGCAAGAGAGCCATCAGGGAGGAGATCGGAGCCATTAGTCGGTCGTTTTGTAAGGACGTCATGGACAACTTTGTGCTACGCCTCAAGAAATGCACAGAGGTCATCTCGAATACATGCTCTAGAATAAAGAAGAAAATTCCAAAGAATTACATGCTTTGATATGCTATTTTTAAACACAATAAACTAGTTATCACCAAAGTTTCATTCAATCTTTGTAGAAAATTAAGAAATGAGGCCTATCGACTGTTGGGGCCCGTTTTGTGGGAGTCACCATGTATTATTGAGCATTAACCAATATTGGTTTCCTTTACCAATTCCCCTAAGTATTTTTCACTTTTTCGTCGAGAAAAGTGAGTCGACAAATGTTGATTCTTTGTTTGTACTAATCGTGAAACGTTGCCTATCTCCTTTAAATGACGATGCGCAGTGAAATGTGTTCAATTCTGTTTTCAACCAATTTTTCAACAGTTACAATCCGATTTCCTTTCAAAGTTGTTGTTTTTTAAGTTCTCAATCAAATTCCAATGGCCGTCCTGAACGAGCTTCATCTTTGAGACCAAAGTTGGCCGAGCGAAAATTCTGGGTTCATGTTTCTCACTCACGCAAACTAACTGTTTCTTCGCCGTATACTTGGCGCAAATTTTCTCGTCTTAGCTTCTTTATTTGCCTTTTCTAAACTCCCCGAAACAAAGTAGAGCCCATCTGTTGATTGCCCCCAAAGGCATAAGTCGCCGCAATTAAAATTTCAGCCTAGTACTAGGCTACTTTAAAATTCACCAAAACCAAACCAAACAAAGAAAAACAAACAAAGTAAAAAAAATAAATTATTAAAGTAATAATAATGATATAAAAATTCCTGGCCAAGAAAATGACGAGTAAAGTATGTCGTAATGCGCATATGGCTTGGGTTAGGCTGAGACATAAAAGTCCCTAGGCTTCTAGGTTAATAGAGTAGGCTCGGTTAAAAAGAAACGTAATTACTATTATTTCTTGCCATAAAATACTGCTAAACATGAAAAAAAATGCCTCATTACTATTGGTTGACCTTAGATCTATCCTATAAAAATTGTCAAATGGCCTCAAAGCGAAAAACGTGAATGGAGATGACGCGTGGATTGATGCTGAACATAGAGAAATCGAAATACATACAAATTCATTGGCCTAAAATAGGTTTTAGAATCATTATAAACATATCAATCACGATCGGTCAATGAGGAAATATAAGTGATTTTTCTCGATGTTAAGCAGCGCGGGTAAACCGAGCGGGAATATTGGATGAAAAGACAGTGGTTCGCGAGAGATATATCATCAAAGAAATTTTAGTTGACAGAGAAAATATTCCTTTGCCGCCATTCTATATCAAACTAGGTTTGATAAAGTATTTACAAAAGTCATGAAGAGATGAGACGTGTTTTGGCTACATATGTAGAAACTTTCTGTAGTGAGCAGGAAAAACCTGAAGTAAGGTATTTTCGATGGATTGCAAACCAGAGTGTTCATAAAAGACCAGTCTCAAAGATTCAATGGATATCTTTGCAGTAGGTGCGTAGTCATCGTTTATACTGGTAGTGAAGCATTTTCTTCGGGAGAACTAGAATGCTGATAACTACAGTGATTTCGTTGAAAATATAATCTCTTCTTTTTGAAAACTTGTCTTAAAAAATATTATCAAACAGCATTACTTCCACATTTATTTGGATACTTCTCCAGATAACTCGGTGATCTAAGCGAGCAACAGGGTAAATCATTCCTCAAGAACTATGGAACTGGGAAAAACGGGACTTCATACGATGGGATACTTATATGATAGTGGATTGCTACTGAAATATCCAATACGACTATCCGGCCACGACTGCTCACAAGAAATCTTAGAAACTTAGTTTATGTGAGGTCTCAATGAAGACTTTTATTCCCAATCGTGTCTCAAGCTTGTTTGAATTCAATAAATATTCTTCGTACTTTATGTTTTTTTAATGTTAATCTCTAGTTTGGCTGACATTCATCATACTTTGTTATTCAATTGACAGCAATAGTGATTTCCAATCATCAATTATATAAATTGTATATATTATATATAAAAATATATGGATATGAGAAACTCACAAAGTAGCGCGTGATTAGAGCAATAAATATTTTTGAACTTGTTCAGTTTATTATCAAGGAATAACGAAAGATTTTACAAAGCTTGTATATATATATATGAGAGGCAGCAGAGTAATGCCCTGACCTAGTACAAAAAAAGGGTACAGAATAGAGAAATATTATCAAAACGGATATGAAGTATAAAACAAAAATAGGTAAAGTCTACTTCCGCAAATTACCACTTTGAGCGCAGAATGTAGACATTTAGGTCACTAAGATAAATACATACACACCTATTTGTGAATACATAAAAATAAACGGAAGAAACATAACTAAATTAATAAATCAAAGGGCTAAGAGTTAAAATAGACAATTTTGTTATAAATAAACCTTTTAATAACAGGGTCCAGTACCTTTTCGTTCTTGTCTTAATAAATTCGCCGCTGACATAGCGAAAGGCGTCTCTCGGGTGCTTATAACCTCTTGATGCCATTTGTAGCGAAGGCTTCTATCAATGACGGATGGCTATGTCTGCGCTGTTATGGCTAAAGTTGAACGAATCTGGTGAGTAGATATTCTTTGTATTTATACAGTCATCTACTTTGTCAGAATGTTCTAGAAATTCTTCAAACATACGAGTATGAAAAATTCTCGAGAGTTCTAGAAAGAACTATAGTTTATTTTTCACCAAGTTAGTGCTGAATCTATGAAGTATGTAAGAGAACTGCCATTGCTGTCTAGGCCGCAATAAAACAAAATATCCGTGAAATAATATCTATTATTACTGCATTATGGCTTCTATAACTTTTTAAATGTAGTATATCATGTTTATACCAAGTAGAGTACCGGAGTACCTCTAAGAGAGTAGAGTACCTGTTGTGTGCGCGTAGTGTCCTAACCTCCTGATCCGGTAAAGGAGGAAACCGTTGAGGAAAGAATCGGCAAAACGCCAAAACCGCTCAATTTCGACGGCCACGGAGTGGTATTCTCCACCCCCCGGGAAGAAAGTGAGGCTCACTAGGGGGAAGGGCAGACTGCCCGAAGGGGTACATGGGTCCCACCGCCCCCCAGGACACCAAACGGATCCCCCTCCGTCTAATAGCGGGGTACCAAAAGCCACCCAGGGAGACGGTGTTCGAGACGATTTTCGGACAAATTAATATCGAACTTACCCGTCTCACTGAAACTCCCAACGGATGGGCCGCCGTCTGTTGGAAAAATAAAGATATGGAGGCCCTAGTGTCTGAACAGGCGAAAGATCCCCTCCGCAAGATTGGGCTCGAAGCGGTAGTCCCCTACGAGTTAGTCGTGAGGCGTGCCGTCATCCTCAGAAGAGTTGACCCCTTCTTTGCGGATAATTCCACAGACGAAATTAAGGAGGAAATAAACGCGAAACAGGCATGGGCAAAAGTCGATAAGGTTGACAAAATTGGCAAAAATCTTATTAAGGTCACCTTCAGCACCAGCGAGATGGCTCAGAGAGCGTTGCGGGACGGCTTATTGGGCTTCTACCTGAGAGTGGCTCGAGAGCAGATAGAGGCAGAAGAGTACATTTACTTGGAAAACTGCCAAATCTGCCTGGCCATCGAAAGCCACGCAACGAAAAACTGCCCGACAAAGGAACAAATCTGCGCGGCATGCTCAAAATCTGGCCACGGCTGGAGAGACTGCCGCGAAGAACAACTCAAATGTGTGAACTGCGGAGGAGAGCATCGGGCACTGGCCATGAGATGCCCTCTACGCAAAGAGCTGAATCTATGAAGTATGTAAGAGAACTGCCATTGCTGTCTAGGCCGCAATAAAACAAAATATCCGTGAAATAATATCTATTATTACTGCATTATGGCTTCTATAACTTTTTAAATGTAGTATATCATGTTTATACCATAACTGAAAAAAACATAACCCTTGAAACTTTTTATATATTTTTACTATTGGCATCAAAATAATGTTATTTAATAATGTTGTTTAATTCAAAAAGTCAATGTCATAGCCAGATTAAATTGACTCTTTTATTTAATATAGCTATACATAGTTGAACTTGAACAAGCGAAGTTTATTCCTTTTGAAAAATAAAAGGTAGAAGTCCCTCTAATCACATGCGGCGTTTTGTGACAAGATGATAAATGGTTATTGCATTGTGGGTTTGCCATTGTTCAAATCACTTATAACTATGTACTTTGAATGGTTAAATGATGACTATACCACTAGATGGTGCCAGCCAGCACCAAATCCGACGGCAGCTTTCAAATCTCCAGAGTGAATAACCCTATATCCCATCGTCACAAGGTGCCTTTCCTGGCTCTAAATGGGCCCAATTGAACTTTACCGGTCTTGACAACAAAGCAACGCCTAGACCCTACGCTTCCCCGCGAGGAAAAACAGGGAAACAAATTCACAAAATTAAAATCGTTGCGAGTTGAAAAATACTATCACGATCTGTATTGCCACAATGGTCACCATATGCCAAGTGCTAAAATATCACTAAATGAGTAAGATCAAAATTTCATGGTCTACCGCTTCTTTTGTATTTCTTTTTATAAGAGAACAAAGAAGAATTAGAGAATTAGAAGTAAATGAGTCTCTTAAAAGAAATATAAAGATTTCTTACATAAAGTCGTAGCCAACATTGTTAACAAAAACCTTGACTGAAAATAGCCAGCAGTATAGTAAAGTATCAAAAGTGGAGATTGCAATTATGAGCATCTGCATGCTGTTGAACTATATTGCAGATAAATCCTTCTCGACGTAGGATTCGTTGAAAATTAAAAATACACTCTCAGTAAACATCAATTTAGTTCTAAGATCATTACAGAAGCTAAACTTACGTTGAGATAATCCTTTGCATATACAGTTGTGAAACGTCGTCATTATTGGTGTACTCGTTCAGCAATATTAGATAAATAAAAAGAAAGTTTGAGTTGGTTGGATCCCATTTCCTTCATCTTCAATTTTCCATCGAGTCGTTCAAAACTTTGAAGTCGGAATTAAGACTAAATCATTAAGTCACAATAGCTTTGTTAATGACATTATTATTTGCCTCAAGCCAGAAAAATAAGAGTAAATGATAAATGAATTATCACAAGCCATTAATTTGTTATGTCTTTGTTCTGAGCTCTTAAGAGATTTTAGATTGCCTCTCCTTTTATACATCGTGGCTCAGCGGTCGTATATATATGTATGTATGTATTTGAATTAAATTATAATAATATATAGATTTGCTTTTTGCCTTCCTTCCTGTAAACCAGATTAACAAGAACAAGAATTTCAATGGATAATTCTTGTAGAATTTAGAAATATGAATGGTGAATTATAGGCAAATGCATCATAAACGAACTGCTAAGAAGAGATGATAATGATAGTTGATTTCATGATAGTGGTTATTATTAAAACTGTAATCAAATAAGTATAGAATGGAAATGATTCCTTAGTTTTCTAAACCAATAAAACTTTCGTGATTCAGGCAAAGATCATCTGAAATTCTTGTTTCTGTCGTGTTTTTAGAATGAGGAAAAAAGGTTCCCTTTTATATTAAAATATTAACTAGCAGCCAAGGATTTGGTATTGAACTGTTATAGTATGGAAAGGCTAGCCAAGAGTTGTAATGGTTATAGTATCAGATAGTGGTAAGGAGTACCGGATGATCATGGATGTAATTTATCCATAAAAATTCCTTGGCTGAAAGAATAGGAAATATCCACTATTTAAAATGAGAAAGGGCCATGAAAAATAATTAAGTTAAGAATGTATTGATTACAATAAAATATTAGGGCTGTCATTTAGATTGTATTGTTTGCCTCTAAAATCTAAAATAGGATTATTTTCCAACTTTATCCGAAACAAAATTCCAAACTTCATTTATAAACTTTAAAAGTCAATAGTAACACTATAAACGAATCATCAGTCACTTTGAAAATTTAATCATCTTGATTGGGTTGATGTCTAACAACAGTTGATGATAATATAAATCGATACTCCCAAAATTTATGAAAATGAATAAAATATCTAATCAAAGAGATTAATTAAAAAGGGATTGATTGATAATTTTGAGAGCATTGTGAGGAAGGGGAAGATTGAGTATATGGTGATTTAACTCAAATTTGGTCCAGTTATGGAAACATGAGACAACTTCCCGTAGGGGGAAAGAGTTAAGGGTTATAAAAAAATCGATTACAATAATCGTTGGTGTTGAACAATTTGTTTAAAGGAGTGAAAACGAGAATGATTAAACAATTTTTTGCGTAATTTATTACAGATATAATAATTCTAAAAAATGTACTATACAGTGGCGGCAACAAAAAAAGTGACATTGAATATTGGCAATAGAAATCGATACATAAAATCGCTTTCACGATTTTACTTGCCAACAAGCCAATGAAAAGGGGCAGGGCTTATGCCACGAGTGGATGACTCTCCTGAGCTAAGACAACAGAACTGCGCTTTATTGGAACTCACTGTCTCGTTTGAGCTCGTACAGTGAGGTTTTGGTGTACAACGCTCCAGCGTGCTGATTTCCTGCATTCGTGCCTACATTTGACGTGCTATAACTTCTGTGCAAGTGGATACAATGGGGCGGAAAAAGCTTTCTATGACAGAGAAAAGCCGTGCCTTGACCCTATTAGAGCAGGGAAAGTCTTTTATTGATGTAGCAGCAGATTTAGGAACCTCAAGAAATACGATTTATCGCCTAAAACGGGCAGCTGAGTTATTGCCACCAGGTACCATACCAAAGAGGAAGGAGGGCACTGGTGCAGCTAGGAAGACATCTCCAAGGACTGATAATATCCTAAGGCGTGAAGTGATGTCAGACCCTTCTGTAACCTCCGCTTCAATCAAGAAAAAACACCCAGACCTTCTCCAGAACGTCGCCCTCAGGACCATCCATCATCGCTTACAGAAGGACTTAGGCCTACCGGCTCGCCGCGCTGCCAAGAAGCCACTTCTTACCAAGGCTATGAAGATGAAAAGGCTCAAATTTTGCAAGACCTATAAACATTGGACAGCTGCCTATTGGAAGAAGGTGATGTTCAGTGATGAGAGCACCTTTAGGCTGGTCAGAGGAGAGTCAAAGATCGTGCGTCGTCCCAGCAATGTGTCTCGGTATGACCCAAAATATACCGTGAAAACTGTGAAGCACCCTGATAGTGTGATGGTGTGGGGTGCCTTTAGTGGAAACAAGGGCAGAGGAGGTCTGTACTTCCTTCCCAAGAATGTAACCATGAGGGGGACTAACTATCTCAGAGTTTTGAAGCAGCACATGCTGCCATTTTGGGAAATTCATCGGTGTGAATTTTTCATGCATGATGGTGCCCCTGCTCACAGGTCCCAGTTAGTAAAAAGGTTCTTCAATGATAATAATATTAGTGTTTTGGAGTGGCCTGGTAATTCCCCGGACCTAAATCCTATTGAGAATGCTTGGAATCTGATGAAATCCAAAGTTCAAGAGACAGCATCCGGCAGCATCAAGGACCTGATAGAATCACTGAAGAAGATCTGGGTTACGATCGACCCCACCTACTTCGCAAACCTCGCTGAATCAATGCCCAATCGACTCAGAATGGTCATCAAGTGCAAGGGCAACATGACCAAGTATTAACTTTCATGAAATATTCATAATAAAATATGTAAGTTACATTTTTCTGTTTCATTTTCCCCGAATTGTCACATGTCACTTTTTCTGTTGCCGCCACTGTAGCTTTAAATATTTATAGCATAAATATTAATATGACACTAGTGCATGACAAATAATTTTTGTCAATAGTTTTGTTGAAAACAGAAAATCTACAAGTTTTTTTCATAACCGTACAACAAAATGAGGCGATAAATCAGTTTGGATTGGAGGGTAGAACTTGAATGATGAATACAATTGATAATGAATACTGTCGTAGAATGCCCCCCCTTTTGGTTCTAAGAGTGCTAAGAGTGCTAATATTGATATTTTAAGAAGAGAGCCGTTGGAAACACGTAAGGATATAGAGAAACGCACAATAATTCCCCAAATAAACTTATATTTTAACTTTAACAATTGAATACACAAAATTTAAACATTAACTACAGCAATACTAAGAATATTATCATACACAAAAATTAATTCAATTAGTTTGACCCTCTAAAGTTGGTTAATTTCTCTAAACACATCAATATATACGATTTAGGCTTACGGACTCTACTGGAGTTTAAATACTTCAGGAATGTCATTGTCTCACGACGCGTGCCACCTGGCCAGATGTAGGTGGGAGGAATCACGAGGTCCTTTTGGCGAGGGTAGCAGCTGATGGGGCCACACGGTATTCCAGGGGGCGTTCTTCAAGGACGAGAACAATTACGGTACTTTATGCGGCACCAAGGTAGGAGTGGTCTCTTTGGCGAGAGTGAGTCGAACTTGGTTCTTAAACCAAGTTAACTTGGAGTGCGGTGTGACCACCGAGTAACGAGCTCGATGGGGAGCTTTTCTTCTTCGTTAATTAATTCCTCATGGGCGAGGAATGAACTCAGGGAGGGTCTTCTTCAAGGGCGAGGATAACATAGGGGGGTTTCTCTGACGAGAATAAGTTGAACTTGAAGGTCTGTTTGGTAACCAGGAACTAGCTCGAGGATGAGCTTCTTCTTAGTTCCAGTCTTCCTCAAGGGCGAGTATAACGGAGGGGGGTTTTTCTGACGAGAATATGTTGAACTTGGTTCCTCAACCAAGTTAACTTATTCATTTGGTGTGGCCACCGAGTAACGAGCTCAAGGAGGAGCCTTTTCCTTCTTCTTTCCTTAATTCTTCAAGGACGAGGAATACCCCTGGTGTTAAAGATGCACCAGGATATGAGGAGTCTCTTTGACGAGAGTAAGTTGAACTTAACAAAGTTAACTTAACGTTTGGTTTGATAAGCAGGGACTAGCTCGAGGATGAGATGCTTCTTAGCCCCTTAAGGTAGGTAGCCCTGCCTCTCTTACATGGTACTTCTTGGTCTGGCGAGCCAATAAAACTACCAATCCATTCTAGGTAGCTCGGCGTCTTAATTCCGAGGACTTCGTCACCTGGAGACTGACGTATTGGACAACGATTTTCTTCACTGTTCCTTATTTATACGGTGTCACGCCACTGGGGGAGTGGTAAGAGGGGGGAGGCTTAATGACAGGCCCAGGAGGGTTCTTATTCCAAACGGTTTTTCTCACCAAGTCTTACATCGGCTTCTCGTTAGCCTTCAAGCTTGGGAGAAACAAGTCTTCAATTTCTTACTTGGTGTGAAAGTGAATCTCACTCTCCTGGGGAAGATCTTGCATTTTAACCTTTAGGTCTTTCATAGCAACAAGTGGTGCGGCGCTTGGGTTACACGCTTGACCCGACGGTGCCTGAGACCGGATGTCTTTGCGGGTATCACCTTGTGACTCCACCGCGAGAGAACGGGGAGTGACGATTCCCCTACAAATACAAAGAGTACCATAAACGTATGAGTGACGATTATATAACGAATACGACCTTAACACAACGAGCAACTGATTTTGGAATGCCTTGTCAGCGATTTACTACGTATGAAGAACAGATTAGTAATGAATATAAGGAATGCGCAACGAATAATGAATGTGTGTAGAACGATATTGACGAATGGCGAACAAAAAAAACGATTCGAGAACGAATACGAACGAATTAAGAACGAAGGTGAAGCGATTAGAACGAATGGGTACCGCGTCCACGCCAGCTTGAACAGCATAGCAAATCCACAACGTTGTTCACTACAGCTTGGGATTCTGAACCCAACACACTACTCAGACTATTGCTACAAGATGAAGAACAAGAATCCAAGAAGACGGAGCGTGCCTCACAAGCTGCCTCTATCCAGCACCCTGCCTCTGAAGGTTCCTCTTTTGCTACTGAAGAGCGGCAAGTTGATCCTGCCCAAGCCACTACTTGTGATCGTTACCATTGTCGTGGTAAGACACTCACCGAAGAAGAGTCAATTTCTACGTAAATTAACGATTAAATTTTATAAATGTTTTAATTTGTAAAAATAATAGGAAATATTTACTAATCTATAATATTCTATATAGTTTTTATATGTATATTATATTATATATATATATATATATATATATATATATATATATATATATATATATGTAATTAGGTATAAGGGCATGTTGTATACATGTACTATTGAAGTCCCCAGCTGTGGCAGCGTTATTAATTTTAACTTGTATTCTCTTAATATTTATTTCAAGTTTTTTAACAGAGTCTTCGAGGCGAGAAAAAACATCTGCAAATGACATTCTTTTTCCCTAGACGTTTCTCGACCGTGTTAAGTCATCTTCAGGGAATGAACGAAATGGAATTATTCACAAATTGCTACACTATACATATATAGTCTTTCTAAGTAAACATAAGTATTACAAAAATTTGCCAATCATGGTTCCATTCAGCATCGACCCCCAAAACGACAATACGAACATTACCACCAGTTTCACAACAACAGCCACCCTAAACACCCCAGAGTTAGCACAAAGCTCCGATCAAGAAGACTAGAGAGTCGATTTTTTTAATTATTATTGCATTGATTAATTTTACTATATATTAGAATTCTTGTTTTTTTTTGTACTTAATGAAATGAAAATAATAAAATACCTATGAAAATAATAAAATTTATTTTTCTAACCTTTTTACAAATTTTATTTACAACTTAATGATACATTCATTACATTTATAACACATCTAAAAAAATGTTTACAATAAAAGTTCAAGAATAGACATTTAACATCAAATCATCCGATCCTGCCAAGGCACTGATCCGGCATCTGAGCAAAACCAATGTTTAATGAGGTTTCTCTGTCTTTCCCTCTGTCTGGTGGCTCTGTTGTGTCCCTGCATATCGATGCTGTCAACCAGGTTCTGTCCCCGACTCCACGCACCAGGCACTACATCCCCATTCTCGTTTTTTTCGAAAAGTTGGTTCTGGACGCAAGAGAACTGTATCCGCATCAGGGTGTGAAGGAGCAGGCAGGTATTTACGATTAATTGGACTGTCTCTAAGTGATGTTGCATGGTGTTGAGCAGGACCCGGAAGCGGTTGTCAAGGATGCCGAATGCATTTTCCACGACCCGCCTGTTACGTGACAGCCGGGAGTTGAAGATCCGTTCATCATGATCCATCTCCCTTCTGCTGTATGGCTTCATGAACTCTTTCCTCAATCCAAATCATCATATCCAACGATGAAATATGGCACATATAAATTGTGGTTAGGCATAGGCTCTGGCTCCGGGAAGCTTATCACGTCATCTTCAATGCATTCCATCAGCTCGCTGTTGTGGTAGATCTACCATAACAAAAGAATGATGCTGGAGAAGCCTTTGTACGTGTAGTACTGTGTACCATTCTTGGGGAAGGGGATGCAAGCATTGTGCTTCACATCGATGGTCCAGCAAGTGCGTGGGATGTTCCACGTCTGATAATATTTGTTGGCCACTTGTTGCCATTCATTGAGGGGGGGTGGCAGACCATGAGTTCATCGAGGTACTCATTAATGATTGCCTGGCACATTTCACGGACCACAAGAGAGATGGTGTTGTGGGGGACCCTCCAGGAAAACTTAATATCAGGGTACTTGTTGCTGGATGCCAGGTTGCGAAGGGTTAATGCCAACTTCAATCCGGGTTGAAGTACTTCTATGTAGAAGGTGTTCTTTTTTATCAGCCTTGGTGTTAGTCGATCCAGGAGCAGCCTCCGTCTTGTTCGCATTGGTAGCTAGGGTAGTGTCTACATGGGGGTCCTCTGCCGTCCGAACAAAAACATGATATGGCAGGATAAGTCTTTCGTATGATGCAAAGCTGAAAAGCCCTAAATCAAGATTCTGATATAGAAGCAGCTCTCTCTAAAATATGCAAGACCATCTTTCTGGATGTCTATTTTTGAAAAGAGAGATTCGTGGCTGAGATCAAGAGGTCCTTGCCTAGAAAGCCAGTTTCCTCCTTAGAAGTGAATCATGGCTGGAGCACCAGGATGCTAAAAGATAAAAATATATAAATATAATAAATATTGAATCAAAACAGACAGAAAATGTTAAAACATTTATTTGAATCTGAATTCAAATTTTTAGGAAAACTGTGTTGTACTTTTCGTTTTTTGCCTTGTTCTCCCAAACTTCTTTTTTTATTCAAATGATCATAACTTTGTTATTTATAAGCCAATTTAAACTACAGATAATTTATTGCCGATTAGCAGTTTATAGCCCCTTTTTTAAAATTATGTAAATTTATAATTAAATGTTATGGTTGGATGACTCCCGCAAAATTTCAAAATTTAACTGCTAAAAAAAATTTCTTGCCAATTTCGTTATTGGATAATCGACAAAAACAAACTAACAATCTCAATGTAAGAATCATTTTCAACTACTCGTATACATAAAATGGGAAGATTTTATTCAGTATGTAAAAATATATGTTCTTTATTTAAAAAAAAACTAATATCCGAAATTGATGGGTCATCCCTTCTACATCTGAGGGGCATCCCCCCAAAATGTATAGCAAATAAATAAGAAAAGTAAATACCATCCTAAAATAAGACAAAATGGAGAAACTTTTTTGATACTAAGTAAATCATAGATGATCCTCTTAAAATCCTGTGGCGAAAGTCATTTTTACATATTAACGCGGAATACTTACTGTCGTGGTATGACATTATATTACATCAATACCAAATTATACCTATGGGGAAGGGAGCGATAACTTACAGGCGAACCGACGAACAGACGGAACACCACTAGTTTATACGGGCCGAGTAGCGAGAGAGAGTGCAATGAGGTCAGGTAAATTATGGACAATAGCGAAGCTCAAGGTTATTTTAAGAGGCATGTACAAAAAAAAATAATTTTATTTACACAAAAATAGTGAGAGAATTGATGGGTTAAATTACCTCAGAGAATTAACGGACATATCACATCAGTAAACGAAGGGGGGATTGTAGTTTTACATCAGGCTATGAAGTTAGAACTTAGGAGAAGACTATTCAAATAGAGGGGGGCGATTAACTAAATTCGATTACTGAATGGGGGAGACTGGTTGGCTTACGGATGTCTTCTGCACGTGAGGTGGGGCCGTTCGGAACTTCTGAGCAGGAGGTTGAAGTGATGACGGTTCTCCAAAAACAAGGGGGGGGGGTAACTTCCGGTCCAGGAGAGATTACTTCGGCTACCCGAAATAAGGAGGGCTTCGACAGGAGTTGATGAGAGAAGTCGGGAAAATCACTCGGAGGCGATCGTTCAGTGGAATTACCTCCTGGCTGGGGCTAATTCCAAATACACAAAATAGTCCAACTTTCACTTTTCTTTGTTGCTAGCACTTGACTTGGAACCATGGGGAATCTTCTGGGGTCTGGGTGAGACTTCTCACCTCTGTGTCTCTTCATGGGATTCGAGCACTATATATGCCAGAGGCTCTCCCGGAGTGGGGGGGCTTTCTGCCTCGAATCTTCTTGCAGAGGCTATTCTGACCGTCTAAAAGTGAGTCGGGGTGGACATGGTTCGAGGCTAATGCTTGTGGAAGGGAGGGGGTTAGGCTTACCAATTTAGGCCTAACCGGGCGTTCTGCTGCGCATGGAACTTCTGTTCTGCCCCAGAGCTTCCACGTGGGGATTCCTTCACACCTACCTCCTTGCTAACTAATTGCTGGACACGAAGGTCACCTTTATCAGTTTAGTGTGGCTTCATTAAGTTATAATCTATGACATATTTTTCTATCCAGCTGCAAAGGGTTTTCCTTGAGGCTTTCCCTTTTTATGAAAAAAATTTCTAGAGCATATTTCGATGTAATAAGGCTTATATCGCATGCGTTATGGTATCACGGTGAATCTCCATTTAATGTGGGGAGGATGTAAGCCTACCAAATATTTACGCACAAGCATTTCAATTTATCGAACTCTCTTGATGCGATTAAGTAGATTACTCTGGAGCGAAACAAAATGGCTTTGGGTTTCTTTGGCAAGGAGAAAGGTAGGGAGTTTTGCCATCGTCGCTTCCACTAACTTAAAGAAGGCCTGTTTCTAACTGGATCTCCACTAGGCTTGATGTACTCACGCTTTTCTTTGGTCTTGTATCAACCAACGCCTCACCTCGGTGACCTGTATTCAAAGCATTAAGAATTTTATATCCAGTTAATGGAGATGTTTTGCTCTCTGGTGTTTAGCGAATGGTTTGCTGATAGGGATCTAACACTCGTCGTTTTCACTTAATTATTCGTATAAAACCTGAGACTCGGTCAATATTTTGCTCTTCTGCACTGCAATGTCCATTTTAGATGGCGTATTCAATCCACCACTCTGGTCTCTTGTTGGTGACTGGTTTCTTTTATCTGTCCTGTATAGATAGCATTCTTGTTGACCCAGGGAAGATGCCACACAGTTTATGTCGTGCCTGGCACATTATGTGCTTTTACATGCTGGTTTCGCGTCTGTCCCACGCACGAGAGGGTTTCATTTCGTCTGCTGCCCTCCAGATGCAGGTTATGTCGACCAAATTACCTGTCATGATTCGAATCCTCCTAGTTTAAGTCTAGAAATCTCCTTCGGAATGGTGGTCAATATTGTAATTCATAAAAGCTACTATAAAAGATACTAAGGATGAACGTTTATTGACACGCTACTACTCTTCAAACTTCCTACCACTGGGAGTATTGTGTTTGTGCTGTTTGGAGAAAACGCCATGTCACATTGGAGACGTGCTAGTGGAACATAAATAGCTCCTAGTCACAACTAGGATTTACATTTGAAGGCATTTCTCACCTGTTTGAAGCCAGCGGGGTTTTGGTTTATATTTGTCGCCTAATTGATTGCAATATGGTACTCATAGTGATACATTACGCATCGTACGTAGTTATGATGACTTTGTGTATTAAATAGCTTTATACAAAGCGTACTAGGAGCCTGTGAGGCAGAAAATACCCGCATCTGCTTGTTTGGAATATATCTGATCACCCATCTGCTACACCTCAGGCTGATTTCGAGAATGGCTTCTGCTGAGTCCATGGACATATAAGATATAAAATTTGCTTGGAACGAGCGCGATGATAAATGAGTCAGGTTGTCTGTACATACGTTACCACCAAACCGGCTTTTCGCTATCCACTGAGTACCTGGAAGTATCAAGAAAGTTCATTGGTGCCATTAAAAAAAATATGGCAGTTAGGAATTCATAAATGTGTGTCATCATACTCGATTCTGTCCGAATTCTTCTCGAGGATCTATTAATATTCCTCGATGCTATGAACTTTTTTTATTGCTTTTAAATCTGCCTAAACTCGCAGGACACGGTACGATTTTTGTACAGTAGGCCTAAGTGTAGGTTTTTTTTTTTTAATTAAGTGTCATATTCAAGGTAAGCTTCTTCTCCGGGACAATGGAGGTCAGTACCGTCTGTCATTTATGCAAGACAAGGGCTCTTTCACGCTGGGATGAGGTATCATAGATTTATTCGTGTAGGCTAGCCTCCTTCACATTAATTAATATTTATATTGTTGATTGTATTCTTTGGCATCTGAGGGAAGCAGATCCCCCCTCCCTCTCCGATTTGGATACCAGAGCAATCTTATAGTTATTGTTTTCCTTCCTCTCTGGTTATTGTTATTTTTAATATTATTTACTATTTTAATTTAGATGATTATTTAATTGCTCGTTCTGTTTCTCCCGCCGCAAGAGGAGTGAAATAAATTGAAAAAAAATCTGACAATGTATTTTTTTCCTAACTCAAATTTGAAATCAATTGCTATTGTTGGTAATTTAAAGAATGATTTCTATTCATGATTTTTTTCACATGAACTCTCCACTTTGATTCCTTGTAAATGACCGCATGTTTTCCATTGGGTTATTTTATTAAATCCAGATCATTACCCGATTTAGTCAAGGAGTAATTAGGGGAAAAAATGTATCCTGGAGGTCTTTTGGTCACATTAATTTTTATAAATAATTTTATAGGATGGATTTCTCTCGACTTTTATGCTAGAGTTGGTCGGGGCGAGCTTTGGACTCCCATTACCAAATATGTTTTGAACTAAAGTACTCAATTTAGAGGTCAAATAAATTACATGTCTCTTATCAAAATTGGATTAGGAAAACTAATTATATTCGCCCCAATTTAATTGAACTTTCCTTAATCTCATTCGCTTGATTTTTAAACCACCATTAGGAAAAGGAAAATGGCGTGATTGGAAGAGATGACCAGTCATTTCTCGAAGAAAGAAGCCAGAAAGAACACTAGAACAATAATAACGATAATATTATGGAAGTAAAAAACGAATATGGCCTAATTTTCAGCCAAAGAGTTTGATAAAAGATAAATAACTCAATACAAGAGACTAAAGAAGAAACCCCATTTAGGAAATCACACTTATATGCAAACATTCGCCTCTTAAAATAATCAAATATAAACAGATCAATGACTGAAATTGCCATTAAAATCGCAATGGACATTAGTTTTCTTCATCATATTGAACAATAACAGAAATAATATTATACACTTATGTTTATAACGCTACTTTTTTTCAATTTCTGCATACACACATAACTAGCCCTAATTAGGGTGGAAGGATTAGTTTTAACAATTCAGGGCTACATTCTAATTATATATCTGAAATCAAATATAAAAATTCAGATGGAATTATTTAGATAATTTCTTTACTTTCGTTTATAAAAAGATATCTGAGGATGATGACGAAAATTCTCTGAACTGCAAATAAGTAAGGAAATAGGAAGCTTTTACTTTAGCTTTGATAACCATCCTCCACCTACTTTTAATGGTATGTTTTTGCTATTAAAATACTACTTTGTAGTGTTTTTTAAACTTAGGGTTAGGGTAGATTAGGTCAGGTTAATATTTTGTTAACTACTTTAGGTTATTTATTTAGATCATTTCTTCATTTTGTTGGCTGTAATTCGAAATGTGGCAACATTGTTGTTTACTCTGATTTCGACGGAATCGCATTTCACCTTCCGACAGCCCCAAAAGAAGAGATTTAGAGGGTGTAAAAAATATTACAGGAAGAAGTAATGAAATGTACAAAAAGTAATTATGGTTGAACGATACCGTTCAAATGGGTAGCCCACATTTAGAAGGTATTCTTACCATTAGAACTTTGGAACATACCTACTTAAACCCTCATTCTAGAACCTTGGATCCGGATTACTAGAACAAATTATGTAGTAGAGATAACGCGATACCTATTTATAGAGAGATACAACCCTACTTCTTGATTTATAGACGCCTAGTTCTATGCATATTTATGTTTCTAGTGTTCTAGAACTATTTTTCTATAGTTTTTGATATGAAGACGTTAAAGATACCCATTAGGTATGTTAGGAGGCCATGGATAAAATGATCATAGGGACTCGGTGGAAAATTATCAAGTGGATTGCAGGTCTTTTTTCGATTAGCAGAGTATTGAGAGAATTGAGATTGAGAGGAGGGGTAGGTGGAATTACAGTATTACAGTTGAAAGACAAAGACCAGATCCCAGCACAATCATTAACAACTTTTTCAAAGAAAAAAGCGTAAAAAAGGATGGATATTTTGGGGGTGGTTATTTCAGCAACCCATCTAACCATTGCCTATTTGAGAAAAATTCGCCGTACTCAACACAGCTTAATACTAGGCTATATTAAAAAAAAACAAATAATAATAATATTTAAATAAAAATAACAACGATAAAAAAGAACAAAAGCTAAAAGAACAACAAAATAAAAAAAGCTAAAGGCAACAAGAAGGAAGTGGGCTCTGGCGTCGGGGGTAGGCCCGCCTCAAACGAAAGGAGATATAAGGGATGAGTTTATAGTAGCTCCGGAGACAAAAATTCAGCGAGAAGTTTGAAAAGTGCACGAGGACTTTTTTGTTTTTGTCAAGAATTTACGAGTATGGGCCAAGCGGGGGGGTGGCAGGAAGGATGTGTACGCATGATTAGAAAAGAATAGGAGATAACAGCTTGATTTCTTTTCATGCTTCGGGTACGACCTCAACGACAACGTCTCTCATATGCTCTTTTGTGTTTATTTGGCTCTGTTATGAGCTTGAGAACCAAGGGGGTGCAGAATCTACTGGAGATTGGGAGCTTGAGTTTCTGTCCAGGAGGAGAATGACTGCAAAAATATGCGGAGGCTAGGTTGAGGTTATAAGAGGGGGAGGCAGGGGAATATCCTGGAAAAGTGAGATGAGATCACGACACAACTGCTCAGGGTCAATAGAGGAGAGTCTATGGTGGTGTGACCTTGCGACAGAACCATTGGAATGCTAGTTTGAGAAAGTACACTTAAACCAAATTGAAAAATAAAGTTCTTAGAGTTCGACCTGAATCCCATTAAAAAGGTTTGAAAGCCACTCGTAGAGAGGTCTAAATCAAGGAATCCAAAAACGGTTCAAGAACTCTGTGAAATTTCTCAAGATGAATGGAGCAAGATTACTGCACAAACATATCAACATTTAGTTCGTTGCTGCGGAAGATGTCAAGGCATCATCAAGAATAAAGTACTCCACAGTACTATTTTAATTATAATTTGTACAAATGTTATCCACTGCTAATTTAATTGTTATATTCCATTGAAATTTGTTTCAGCTGTTGTTTGGATTATTTTAGAAACTTCATTTTTTTCTAGCAAATTGTTTATCTGCTGATAATTTTCGTTGTATTTATTCAAATTTGAATAAGATTTCCTTTTTACAAGTTTAAGCCTGTATGTTATCGTACACCACTTTATTTAACCTTGTAATTTCTGTTTAAAAATTATGGAACATAATTTGATTGAAATAGAGTCGCTCTGAAATTTTCGACAGTACTCTATATATAATAATTATGTGAGAATACATATTTTTTCAAAATTATAGAACTATAATGTCGAAATATTATGACATCTACAGAAAACTACATCTTGAACACGTTTTTGAATGTCTATTTGCTCCAACTTGTTGAAAATCGCAAAATAGTTATCTTACTTTTGAACCTCATGTAAAACTTAATTGACTAGGTCAAATTAGGTACTTGTTGTAGTTCGAACCACAACTCTTTGTTTTTTAATGATATAAAGTATGTAGTTGTTAAAAAGTTTCCCAAATATAAACTAGTAAATCTCGATGCTAAAGCAATTCGCATTGAACTAAGAGCGTCGAATTTGATTAGTCTTTATCAATAAAACACTTGCTTTATTGTATTGTTATTCATTGAATTAAAGAGGATATGCAACTAAATTATATCGTTACAAAAATTATTTGCGATATGAAAAGGACAAAACTTAATTTAAACAACATTTTAAGTAAAAGTAAGACACAAAGGGTCACTTTTCAGTGGTCACAAGATGATTGATCATTAATTATAGAAAATCAAGGTTTACAAACCTACATAAATAAGCAGCGTCATGCAATTAAAAGCAGGTACGAATTTAGATTAGCTGACGGGTGAAGATGTAATCCTAAAAGACTCCTTTCATATTATAGAAAGAAAATATTCTATTCAACTATTAAAGGAGTAAATTGATTAGCTTAAAATGATTTTGGAAAGGCGCCTATTTTAAAATATTATTTCCTTCACTTGTCTCTCCTCGACTAATTCTCCGCTGTTGAGTGCATTTTCACCGAACAACTACATACTATTTTGTAGATGAACTCTTGTCCATGAACCGTAACCGGAAGCCCTAGTTCTGCACCCAGCCTTCCCCTCTAACCTCGCTTCGTTCGGGCGTAAACGCCATTAAGGAAATCAGGGAGCGAAACACATGGTTGCCACCTAAAGGATTTTAACGTTGATTAGGGCTCCGAACTTCTTGGGAAAAAAGGCAGGAAACGGCCAAAGGGAACTTAAAGTTGCGTGGCATGGTGCTGCGACTGTCTGATGGTCCTACTCTCCAATGCCGGAACGGTATCAGATCTTTCCTTTGGTCTTGGTATTGGGCCCACTTGCGTCTATTTATCGGCCATATATGTGCCGATACGTAGACGACATCTATATCAACGTCCAAAACGAAGAAGACCTGAAGAAAATCAAACAACAATTTGAGGACAACTCCGTGTTAAAATTCACTTATGAATTGAGCACGGGCAATAAACTCCCTTTTCTGGACGTTGAGGTACAAAACATCAATGGTAGTTATATCACAAAAGTATATTTAAAAAAAAGTGCGGACATGGGAAGATGACTAAACACGGATAGTGAATGCCCTGAGAGGCACAAAATAAGTGTAATCTGCTCATACATCCGCCGAGCAAACAAATGCTGCTCTACGTGAGAACTTTTCCATCAAGAGATCTCACGCGTAAAACAAACATTAGTGAACAACGGTTTCTCGAACAGCATGATTGACAAAAACTCCAATCATTTTCAAATATGTGATTCAAAGTACAGATGAAACAAAAAGTAATCAGGAAGCAGTAAGCAACATCAAACTATATTACAGAAATCAGATGTCCACGGCCTATAAAATAGACGAAAAAAACATCAAGGAGATTGTTAACCGTAAGATCAAGGTTAAGAATCAAATGGACAAAATTCAACTTATTATATACTATAAAGCTGGAAATCCCCTTATGATAAACAACAACAACCGAAAGTCCTTGAATATAAAGTCAACCAACATAGTTTAAGAGTTTATCTGCCACAATGAAGACTGCTAGCCTTATAATAACTCAAAATATATTTGCTTGACAACCACCACCTTTGCGAGGCATTTAACCCTGCACCTGTAGAGCGGAGGGCCTAAAATCCATATAGACAGTGCGCACAACATCAACCTAACTACAAATTACAAGAAAAGGAGAGAAAAATAAAACTAGGCTGATTATATTAGAAACCATCTGAATAAACGAAGAACAGCCGGCCCTCAACAGTCAGGCCACGAGCTGGAATAAAACATTAAATTTGTTCTCAAAATTCCACTCACCGGATTGGCTTGTTTCCTTTGACGTTGCGTTTAAGTCAGGTGGAATAAATATCCCCAAAAAAACGTTCTTTTCATTCAGACTGATTCTGACTCCACCATACTTCATCGATAAAGAAGGAAAGAATACCTAAAGACGTTCCAAAGATGATCGAATAAGATCGAAAACTCAGCAATTTAGTTTGGTTTTTACCAAATGCATTTATTAAAAAGAGATATGAATATAGGAAAAGTTATCTACCATCTAAAAGATGGACTAAAAAAGATAGTTAGAAGTAGTATAAAAAGCTGCTAAAGGAAATTGATCAAGGCTTTCGCCTTGATCAATTTCCTTTAGCAGCTTCAACAAAATTTACATATATTAGATAAATGAAACATGAGCCTTCATGTTAATGTGGTTGGTAATGTATTGGATTTCCTTTTACTCACATATACGCCATAATTGTAAAGGACAAAATTGAGTGTTTTTCAAATGTACACATTTGTTGTAGTATATTTTTAGCATTAATGGTAAAATATTCCTCAGTTAAACGTTCATTATCTCATTTGTAGTACATTAAAGATCTGAACAGAATTTATCTATAACAAGGCAGGATGGATGCCTTATTCCTACTGATTTTACAAACCAAAGTCTTGGGTAAGATTTGTTGGGAGAATCTGATCAAAGACTTTGCAAATAAAAATGTATGAGAAAACATTTCAAATATGTCTGAAGTGAAAGTATTTAAAGATAAAAAAATGTTTTCCTTCTCTCTGTAAGTTTGGTTTCATTTCGGTAAAAAAATAGTTTTTTCTTGTTTATATTTACAATTTCATATGAATTGGGTGACTAAAGTCTATTTAGTGTTTAGTGGCACACAAGTCTTAATCTGACCCTGGGCGATTGTTTTATCCTAGTAGTTCCTCTTTTGTTACTTCTCTTTGTTATGTATTCCCTCTGCTAGCGGAGCATAAATTAAAATTTTCTGTATCTTTTCTCTTCTTATAACTAAATTCTAGATTTATTTTCTGGTATTTTGCTTTATTTTACGATGTAAATGATTTTACTGCAGTTTTACTCATCTGACCATTTGTTATGTGTCAAAGCATTTCATTACCTCGTAGTTTACAAGAGAATCTTTGCAGACGCAACTATCGGCGTTTTTCAGGATAAATCCGACAAAGAAATTTTGCCAAAGTTTTAGAAAAGTTCTAACATTGCAAGACTTTTAAAACAGTTTTGCTACTATAAAATGCCATCTTACCTGAAAATATTAGGTCTTAATATCGAGGCAGGATGCAAATTATAGACAAACTTGAGATGCAATATACCTAAAAAGAGTTCACTCATAGATTGATGAACTCCAAACTTTGGGATTCGAAGGAAGTCTGAAGTGTTCTACTCAGTGTTTTTAATGCAACATGGAAAGCTCTGATCTTTTATAACGAATGCAACTTTGAAAATAGGATATAGGTTAATCCATTTCTTAAACAAAAAATGCACATTCATATCTATTTTCCTAGGCGAAATGGACATGGAACAGTTATGCACACATCCAACTCATTCCTCGAGGAAATGCACTCAGGCCTATTCATTATCTTTAGATGCACAAATTGTCATTTTAAGCTTGAAAAAAATGGCAGAATTGAGCCGAGCTGACTAAGAATCTTTCCATAAATCTGAGATTTCCTACTTATTTGCTAGAACCTTTGGTATACCTCACACACACAATCTCGCACCCCGATCCCACCACCTCTTTGGTTAATGTTGCTCTCTTCTCTTCTCACTACTAGCTAAAAAAGAGTGGTGAAATATTTTTGAAATATTTAAACTTGCTTTGGGCAAGGACGTTTCTAAAACTGTACAAGATGACCAATTATTCAATAACCCCCAAGAGGCCGATAAATTGTTATTATTTAATCGAACGAAATAATTTGTTTATATAACAAGAGATAAACTTCAATTTAATGAGTATTAAACTGGTCTGCGCTGTTTTCAAGGTCTAACACATAATTCTTAATTATAGGCCAGTTTGGGGGGCTAAAGTCGAAAATCAGGCTCAATTAATCTAATCAGATCAAATTTTTCAGATATAAGCATATGCCAGAAATTCCTATATTCCGATCATTTTGTAGGCGAATGTAGACACAATATTATATGTATTTCAAACTGATATATACACAGAAGGTCTACAGAATGCTCTAATTGATACCAAGAAGAGTACAACATACTAAAAGCTACTCATAGATGAATGATCTCTTTACGGACTTCCAATTGTGCCTAGCAGACAGCAAATACCTTTCTCGGCACCAGTAGTAGTCAGCCAGATAGTTGACATTTCACTGCCCTTGGTATCTTTCCTACATCACACGGATATCTTGTTAAAAGTAGTCACCCTGTTCTTCACTGAATTCTTTACAATTCTTGGTAAATTCTTCTAGTTCGAACCGAAAGAAGTCCATTTTAACTGATCTGCGCGCACTGATCAACCTCCTCCTCAAACTGATGACTTCTGTAGTTGGAATGAAGTTTGCAATAACTGAATTAAGGGACGTCCAGGCAGAGAATTTAGAAGGATTCACTGCTTCATCAAAAAGGAAGTCCGTGATCAGTTTCTCTTATTTAACGATCATTAAATACACCTGCCTTCAGTTTATACATGCTGACTCGTAGAAATTTCTGAAAGAGGAAAGAAAATCCTCTACCTTCCCTGTCAATTGCCTTAAAAAAGTTCATCATCAGACCGCGCTTGGTTTGCAGGGGTGAAAGCAATATATTGCTCAGTTCAATCAGATTTTGGGTGAAAACGTTGTGTGAACAAGGTTCTAATCAGTGTCTTGACGGCCAGTCTTGTCTAAACTAATATTGGTCATCAGCCCAATTGACCCACACGCACCTAAAGCATGGATACTTTGTGGACCAACGTTGAAGCCCTAGTAAGAGTCCAAAAACTTTAAGATAACAGATCTTCCTGGTAGCTGAGAGCAGAAAACAAACGGATCACGTTGTTTTAGGTTTCTTTCATGAAGCTGAGTGTCCAAAAGGGAACGATGAAAATTTATCTGCCTTATGACTTCTGTTCTAGTAGTCACTGAAAAGTCTCCATTCGATAGCATCAAACTTCAAGCTCATTAAGTTGAGCGGGTCAGCAATATTGTTATAGTAAATCGGTAAAGAGACTTCATCAAACGTGAAAATTTCCTTAATTCTTTCTTGCTCTATCCATACCAATAGAATGCTGTCCCTGATTCGCCATACATTTATTTAAACGTGCACCCAATAGATGAGCAAATACTTTGGAAAGGTTTAGGTCTCGTTTTAGGTCGTTAACTTCAGCTTGCGTAAATGACACCAGTTGGTCGCCCTCTTCTGGCTTGTATGCATCAAAACTCAGCTGTATTGGTAGTGACACTAGCATCAGAATCATATCTAGAACCCATTGTAAAATCAGGCTCAGGAACAGGAAGATCGGGGCCATATGGGACTGGTTTTATAGCAAAAGGAACATTGAGGTATTCAACATCGTGCTTGTTCTTTCGCTTGATGCCTTTCAAATTTGCTATGCAGAAGTAGCAGTCCGTAACGGGATCGTTGCATTCCAACCACACCATTACGACATAAAATAGCATACTCTTCATTTTCTTATTATCTTAATCTCGTAAACTTTCCACACTTATTTTACAGCAAATTTTGGGAGCAAATAGCTTATCATAGTCTCCATAGTTTCACTTTAAAGTAAGCAAGATATGCCTTTTTCACAAAATCCGTTATTTTTACTTGAGCGTCCGGGACAGTGATATGTCCGAAGATGTATCAAAAGCTAATCCGATGATTCTTACACGCATGATCCATGCGTGATTCAAATCTAAACCTAAAAAGATGAATAAAATAGGTTATGAATTGTTACTCATCACTAGTTGTGACAAAACAGAAGAAATAAACGGTTGGATGAAAGTGCTATTTTAGAATATACATTCGATAAATAAATCGAGCATATCTTAGAAACCAAACCAAAGAAAACTAATTATATTCTTAAATTTAGCATTCAAAAATGATTTAAACTCAGTTGAAAAACCTATGACATTTGAAAAGAAGATTTGAAACGCAGACCAGTTTTATGTATAATAATTAAACCTTTTACTTTACTCGCATGATCTTTGCGTGAAGCAGGAACGAAGTTTGTGCTGACCATTGCTTAGACGGGGCTCGTGATTCATCTCCATTAATCTCGCATTTATGTCATTGACAAAGAACATCTTAAAAATATCATCTTCTTCTTAATGATATTTTTAAGAATTTTTAGATAAAAATATTACAATAATAGTAATAATAATAATAATTAGTGACTATTTTGTTTATTAAATCTATCTATTTATTATTCTTCCCTCTGTTCTTTGTCTTTCTTTTTTCACGCCTTTTCGCGCATTGAATTTACGGCTGTTCTTATGGATTCGTAATTAAAATGAATTTTGACTTTTCGGCGATCCAGGGAAAAGCTCCATTCGCTAAGCCCCCCTGATTAGAGGAAATGTCCAAAATAGTGTAAGATTTCAGATAATGAAATGCGATTAGCGCGAACGCAACTTGCAATTAAGAGGGACTTTGCGGCTAATTTGATCAGCCATTTGACATTATCGCGGGATCTTGAGCCCATTTACAGAGCTGATGCAAAAAGTCAGTCGGAGGCGTGGAAGATTTCTAGACAAAAGAAACAACGAAAGCTGAATTTGTCATCGAACGGGAGAGTTGCCTACCCTTTATAGCATTTTTAAAAAATAATTTGATTAACACATACCGCGAATACTAGAAGAGTCATTTTTAGCAAACGGCGACCGATTGTAACCTGTTTATCAGTTACACGTGATAGACAATACATAAAAGTCTGTATACTAAGCTTGTGGCGTTAACTTATCTTTTATTCCGATACATATTTGAATTCTTTCAGATCATGTCTGCCTCTCTACTTCTCTGCATAAGTTCTAAAGATCCTCTCCTCCTTTTTTTATAGTTGTGGCAGATTTACCACTCCAAATCAAAGGAAAAACATAAGCTCATTTGTCAGGCGATCCTATTTAGCATATTAGAAGTAACAATTTGTGATCAAGACAAGTCTTGTACACCTTATAATGTGTAAATGTATTGTGTCGTGAGTTTAATGAAATGGATCCAGGGAACAGGTTATGAGATGATATTTGTTATACCTATAATTTGGCACTGACTGTAAATTTTTTTTAGTAAAGTCTTTAAAATAATAAGAAAATAAATGCAAAACGTACTATTCTAATCTACCATCAGCTATATATCCAGTGTCTCATTCAGCTCAAATTTTAGTGTCAGTTTTCATTCAACTACCATCTCTTAAATATTTGAAACATAATGAATAACTCTTTGATCCGAAAGATTTAGAGTTAGCTGTTAAGGAATTAAATAAGAACGGGTTAAATGATTTGACACGAGTTTGAAGACTACCAATAGAGATTACATTTGCTTATTGCTTTAGGAAGTTCATCGAGGACGATGATGAGGGATGCTCTCATTAGTATGAAACCTGCACTAGGTTTAAATGGGTAGGAATGTATGGAGTCTTTGGACCTGTATCTTTACCGAGAGGAGAAGAACCATGGTGGCAGGAGAGACTCGAGATGCTCATGATTCATCCTCGGCTGCAGAGAGTTGCAGAGACACCGGTTCTTTGGTGCCTGCCTATAGGCACTCACGATCCTGGTTTATGATCGAGGTATCATTCCTCTAGCTTCTGCCTAAAAAGACAGAACCAACAAGGTGGTGGGGCGCCGGCAAAGTAGTTGGTGGTGCCAGGGCGTGTCCATACAGCAGCGGGATTGCACGCCGTACCTCTCGGGATATGCTCTAAATCCGCAAGATTGGAGAGCTTTCTTTCTCCAACATATATTTTCAATTTATTCCAAATAGGTTCCATGGGATTAAAGTCTGGGGACTAGCTAACCCACTCGATGAAATCAAATCGATGCCTATTGATGCAATCATTTGCTTACCTTGACATATGATTAAAGTTGTTATCGGGCTGAAACACCCAACGTCTACCTATCTTGAGAACTAGCATCATTTGGATGCTTGTGTACTTCAATGACTCCAATGGCGATGTCAGATAGGTCATACTACACCAAGGAAGAGAAAGACAAACTAAGAGTAATCCAGCCCCGGATCCCAAACAAGGCCATGCCTTTAAACGGGCCCACATCTCCTTTCAAAAAGGATGTGTGAAATCCATACGACACGAACGATACATGTTTTACTTTATGAATTGGAAATTTTAATCTACAATTTAACTTTATTCAACTATTCATTGATAGCTCAAAGCGACACTTAAAGTGTGTCTTTCTCCACAATAGCAATTTATTTGCTGGCAGGCTCAATTTGGGATTGAGTTCTTCTTCGTGAAAAATATGTAAGATCACAAACACAATTGGACCTACTGATTTGATATTAAAATGGTTCGTTCTTACTTAACAATTCGAGTACACAAAAACTACTTGTTTTCTGTACATGCCGAAACGTAGAGCTGAAGTAAAGCATTGAATAAGAGGAATGGGCCCCAAGATTTGACCTCAAACCTGGTGATCCCAACATTCTACATGAACCACTTTTTGAAAAAAATAAAATTATATTCCCTAGTGTGCATATCAAACGAGGTCTAATGAATCAATTCGTTAAAGCGTAATCAATTAAGGGCGACTGTTTTAGGTACTTCCTTTGACAATTTCTAGCTGTCAACTGAAATAATCAAGGACGGCGTGTTCGACAGCTCATCAAAGATGAAACTTAAATCGGGACAATGTCAGAACTCGAAAAAAAAATGTAAATAATTAAAAGACTTTTACATAAATTTCTGTGGAATACAGATGCAAATTCTAGATTTAAGTTGTCCAGGAACCATTGGATAGCTAGAAAACATAAGATTAAGTTGCATTTTCTGCATATTCATCTTGCCAACTTATTGAAAAAGCTTGGTAAAGTCCGAGATGAGCGGGGTAAACGATATCATCAGTTCTTAAACACTCCAGGAAAAGCTATAGGCGTAAAGTTTTGCCTTAACTGCTTGTACACAATTTTACTTAAAGTAAAAACATCCCTATATGAACAATATGAATTTGCACAAATATTACAGTCAAGCATTTTCTAATTATTTTCCAGTGTATGTAATTTGTCAATACATTTTTTAAAGTAGACACAAATTTGTAAGATGTATTATTGGGGGGAGCGGTGTGTGTGTGTGTGTCGGTAGGGCCATTCTCCCACCCACTCCCTTTACATATAGCTTTCACTACCCCTGTGTGAGTGTGCGGGTAGACAAATTTTGTCATTTTCCTTCCAATTTTTTTTTATATTATGAATACAGATAAGGTTAATATTATTTTCCATTTTTAGTATATAAATATTTATATAATTTTGTGAAAGTTAGGAGTGTCCAAAAATTTGTCCAGCGCATTGGGATATTACCCTTAGGTAAGATTGGTTGTTTGCTTAAATTATTTTAACAACGAGGGATAGCAAAGTTCATCACCAGATTTTTCTTTGGAAACGCTATAACAAAATTTCTCTAGCTCTTTTTAGTATTGCATCCTGTGTCTTCAAAGAGTGAAGCCTTTGCGGACTGTGAGAGGAATCCTCGAGGCGAGTACTCCGCCCAGCCCAGCCCTGAAACGGAGGGCGTTACCTGCCTCGTTTGCCACCTGCACTGCCTCCCTTATTGGCTGACGAGCCTGACGCCCTTTTTATTGGCCGACTACTACTACTAACCCCCTCCCAGTGCACAAGTGATAGTCCCGTGCCCCTTTTTTATTAGGATGTTTTTTTTATTGATTTGTTGTGCGGACCTTGTTTGGGTTTTGTAAAATTGTTCTCAGCGCCTGTCATATTTTATTTTTGTTTTCGGTTAGAGAAGTTTAATTTGTATAGAGTATTTATTTGAATGTGCACCGGCGTTTATTTTTTTGGTAAATATAAACTGTAATTACCACTGTATTTTTTGGTAAAGTAAAGGACTGATATCAAATCGTATCAATTCTTCCTCGGGGGTTTTCAAGGTCCATAAATTCTAGGATAAAGTTGGGACGCGGGGTTAGTGTTGCTTTCGGCCCGCTACAGTATTTTTACTTTTATAAGAATCAAGGCTATCGAGTAGCTCAGAAAATTGATGTGATACGGAAACCCTGCGGCTTAACCACGCTAATTGCTTTGTAGGAAAGTTAGAAATTCTCGGTCCTGTGAAAATCAATTTTGATGAAACTTTTCCCAGCATGTGCGCATAATATGGCAACACTACTTTTATGCTGTGTAACGTCCTTCAATTCTTATTTCAGATTCGTTTTTTTTTGTTTAAAACACGCTAATATTATCCATCTTCTTTAAGAACAATGGGACATCGCAGATGCCTCAACGATGATGAAATATTCTATCATCATCATTGAAGTTGTGAAGGCAGCGCGGTTGATGTTGTTGACGAAAGTTTAACGATTCCTGAAGAAACCTTCGGTAGAGAAGAAGCGATCCGTTTTGTCGACCAAAAAGAATGTGGCAGCTAGTGATTTGAGGAATATTGGCCCCAGTAAGATGAAAAAGCCAGACAAACAAGAAAAATCATTTTCACTGCCGATGTTTGTTCTCCATGAATCGAGGACAACCAGTACCCTTTTCTTAATGACTATGGATTACGTGTAAAGTCCCCTAAGACTGTCTCCTTCAATTAATGCACCGTCACAAGACATTGAGGCTTTAATGGGCACTGATGTGTGTATATATATATATATATATATATATATATATATATATATATATATATATATATATATTAATAAAGAGATATATATATATATATATATATATATATATATACGAGTATATAAAGAGAAAGAGATAAAGGGACATTAGAAGAACACTAAAATCAAAGATCGCAGAGGGCGACACAATAAAGGCAATCCTTTACCGAGAAGACAGAAATAACGCCAGGGAAAACAAATTTGAATTTCCTGTCTGGAACTCGAATCAGGGTCTGCTTATTTCCGTTCAGATGCCCTAACGTTAAGCTACCAGGCACACTCAATCTATGTGGGGGCAGGCATTCCTTATTTTCCTGTTTATGTATTTATCTAGAATTTTATCTTTATCGAATCTCTTTACTTCTTCTTGACTGAAGTTGCCCCTTCAAACATTATTGTCTTCCATTTATCTTGACTTAATATTCTTGTTGGCTAGGTTGGTTCTTGATCTTCGTATCCTTCCTTCTTGATGTATCTTCATTTTACTTTCAATTATCTTGAGTTGATGATTCCTTGTGTATCCTTTATGATTTGATCAGTTAGTCGTTGAAGTCGTTTCTTCCGTTTTTCTTTCTTGAGGCGATCCATTTTATCTTGAGTCTTCTTGAGTTGGTCCTTCAGCGTTTTCCTTGACTTCCGTTTTCTTTTTGAGATTTCTTCGTAAAAGTTGTGGACTATTGAGTTTCGAACTCAGTACCGATAGATTTAAACGCCGATGCTCTTAGCCATTACGCCACGGCTTAGCCCGTACTGAGTTGGTAATTTAATGGGCTATTTATATTATCGATTTGGAAGGAATTTTTCTCTGATACATCGTAACAACCCCTGCACAGGTCTTTTTCTAAAATGCCGAGCGAATTTGAGGATTGGGAAGAGATTAGTGTTGGATTTCTTAATCGAGGAGTAATAGCTCTCCCTCCCCAGCCTCCGAGTCTGCGGGATGAGTGGAGCTAATTCAGTGGGATTGGAGAGAGCGAACGAAGTCTTGTCTTTTAATCAATAAGTAATAACATCTCCTTTCCGGATCTCCGAAGTTCTCAGAAGCACCTTTTCTCAATCTCTAGTAGAAGAGCAGGTGCAGTTGTAACGATGATCAGAAGATTGTTCGTCCTTTTTGAGGGTAAGCAGTTATGGGGGCGGGCTATTCCTTATTTTCAATTTATGTATTTATCTAGAATTTTATCTTTATCGAGTCTATTTACTTTCTGAATTGCTTTTATCTTTAATTTGGCCCTTCAAACATTGTCTTCCATTCATCTAGACTTCATATTGTTGTTGGCTAGGTTGGTTCTTGATCTTCGATTTCTTTCTTGATATATTTTCTTCATTTTCGTCCAATCATCTTAAGTTAATGATTCATTCTTGATTCTTGATGAGTTAGTCCTTGATGTCGTTTTCTTCCGTTTTTCTTTCTTGAGGCGATCCATTTTATCTTGAAACCCAGCCAAGAAGAATACGTTAAGTCAAGAAAAAAGTGAAGACAAAAAGAAGTAAATAGATTCGAATATAAAGAGAAAACCAAGATGAAGAATAATATACATAAATACATAGACTGAAAATAAGGAATGCTCCTCCCCTCCATAACTGGTGACCCTCAAAAGGCCGAACAATCTTCTGATCTTCGTTACAACTGCACTTGCTCTCCTAATAGAGATTAAGAAAAAGTGCTGCTGGGAACTTCAGAGATCCGGGAAGGAGATGCTATTACTCATTGATTAAAAGACAAGACTTCGTTCGCTCTCCTCAATCCCACTGAATTAGCTCCACTCATCCCGCAGACTCGAAGGCCGGGGAGGGAGAGCTATTACTCCTCAATTAAGAAATCCAAAACTAGTCTGTCTCCTGTCTAGGGATTGTTAGATGTATCAGAGAAAAATTCCTTCCAAATCGATAATATAAATAGCCCATTAAACTAGCAACTCAGAACGGGCTAAGCCGTGGCGTAATGGCTAAGAGCATCGGCGTTTAAACTATCGGTACCGAGTTCGAAACTCAATAGTCCAAAAAACCTTTTACGAAGAAATCTCAATAAGAAAACGGAAGTCAAGGTAAACGCTGAAGGACCAACCTCAAGAAGACTCAAGATAAAACGGATCGCCTCAAGAAAGAAAAACGGAAGAAAACGACTTCAAGGACTAACTCACCAAGAATCAAGAAGGAATCATCAACTTAAGATAATTGGACGAAAAATGAAGAAGATACATCTTGAAAAAAATCGAAGATCAAGAACCAACCTAGCCAACAAGAATATTAAGTCTAGATAAATGGAAGACAATGTTTGAAGGGCCAACTTAAGGATAAAGTAAATTCAGAAAGTAAATAGACTCGATAAAGATAAAATTCTAGATAAATACATAAAAAAAGAAAATGAGGAATGGGCCCTCCTCCTAAATCTACCTGCCGAAAGCGTTACCCCATTAAACCCAGTATACCACTTCTTACCAGCTCACAAATTAAAGGCTGATTATCCATGTCACTTATAAAGAAAGAGCAAATACATGTTCTGCGGGTCATAACAACCACCACAGGCCTTTTGTTATATTTATTTTCTGCCTTTCAAAACAATTTTTAAGACAGAAAGAAAGATGCAGTTATGGGGATGGGATGACGATGTATGATTTTGCTTGCTTTTCTGTTATTGTTGCTACCCCCTATATGTTAATGGCCTTGCGTCTAAAAGGGTAATCCTTTGTACCAATAGGAGGTTTGGTTGCCAGGTTAGTGGTAACCTTGCCATTCCCAAGGATGAGCTTGGTAGGATTGGGATAAAGTTTGCCACCAGCAATAGTTACAGGTTATTTGAAATGTGCGAAGGTAATATCCCCAAGGGAAGCCTTGTACTTGATCCGGGAAGAAGGTATGAATAAAGTTCTGAATACTAATTAGATAAGCTAGGTTATTGAATGGATATAAAGGAAGATTTAGGGTAGTGAGTGATTTAATTCCTTTGAACTCAATAGTAGAGCGGGGCAAACATGGCGGAGGTCTTGCTGACCTTGATTACTCGGAGGGGGAAAACAGAAACCTAAATGTGTTTTGCGAGATGCGGGCCTCTTGTCCTAAAGAAGTAAGCCGCCGAAGTTCAAAGGGGAGGGGGGGCGTACTTCTGCAACCTCAGGTTGAGCGATCTATCGGGCCTTTTTTTGTCCTCAAGAGGTCACTGGGAGAACTTCGAAACGGGGGTGAGATGACTTCTCCACACTCGGGTTGAGCGAGCTAACGGTCCTCTTGTCCTCAAGAGGTCACCGGAATCTTCGAAGGGGGAGGATGGGAGATGACTTCTCCAACCTCGGATTGAGTGAGCTATCGGGCCTTTTGTCCTTAAGAGGTAACCGGTGGAACTTCGAAAGGGGGTGGAAGATGATTTCTCCACACTCGGCTTGAGCGACCTAACGGGCTTCTTGTCATCAAGAGGTCATCAGAAGAACTTCGTAGGACGGCTTCTCCAATCCTTGATCCGAACGCGGTTGAGAAAGGCTGACTTTGCCTCACAAAACTCTTTTTCCTGACACGAAAATACGGGTGTGATGTCCAGCTCTTCCGTGGCTTGCGTCCGTCACTCACACTTCTCGGGAGAAAGATTCGTTCAATTTAACTCCTTTCGAGGAAGTGTCGTCTAACCAAATCTGTCTGTGATTCTCGAGAGGGTGCATATATAGAGGGAGTTCTCCAAAACAGGGAGAGAGAGAGGCCTTCTCGAACCTTCGTTATAGGCCGTGACAAACTGAGCGTCTCTTTGCGGGGAAGTGTCAACGGCATGGAACAACAGGCCAGACAGACAAGCAGCGCCGAGAGTCATAAAAGTGGTTCGCGGTGAACCTACAAAGTAATCTCCCGACCCAAAAAGCGTGGGAGGTTGAGACTGCGTAGAGGTAGCCTTCAATTTCAGCGTCATGCCTCGGGGTGAATTTTCTTTGCGATGACCTGGCGGCAAGTCCAAAAAGGGTGAAGTCGGAGGGAAGTGGGGGGGGAGGAACGGCTTGCTTTCTCTCCCTCAAAGTATTATCTTAGGAGGTGGGGAAATAATATTATTCTAGGGGATACCTCTACACTCCTCCCTATCCAAAGACATTTTTACAGCTAAGAACACTTTGAAGCGAAAAAAAATGTCTACACTAATTTGATCAAGAGAAAGAACTTATAAAGCTATAATTTTAACGTTTACCAACAGAGAAAAAAAACATAACGCTACACGAGATTTACATATGTGTAACCACAGATAACTTAATCTATACATTCGCACACACAACATCAACCAGGCAAAAAGGTAAAAAATAAAATAGTATTTACAAAAATTAATCAAACGTGAATTTTTCTATACACTCAGGTTTTTAGAAGGGGGTCTTCTTTTGGATTCCTACACAAGCTATAGGCTAGGAAGTTGTCGGTTCCTTTAAAATCAAACGGCCATTTTGGCTAGTACACTTTTTTAGGTACGCCAGTGGTTTGTGATCACTTTCGACAATAAATTCTTTACCTATGAGATACATCCTAAACATACAAATAGACCACACTATGGCTAACGCTTAAAGCTCTATGGTTGCATACGCCTTTTCACTATGGGACAGCTATCTGCTAGCATATCCTACAGGATATCCGTCTCCATTGTCATCATATTGGACGAAAGCACAACCTACGGCATCCTGGGAGGCATCGGTACGAAGCTCGAATGTTATATTAGGATTTGGTAATCCCCAAATAGGAGCAGAGATTAGCCTGTCCCTTAATTAGTGGAAGCGATCCTCCACGGAACGGGTCCAATTGATTGGATCGGGAGGCGTTCTTTTAAGCATAACGTTAAGGGGCGAGGCCATGGCACTGAAATTTGGCCTAAAACGATGATATAATGACACGGAAAAGCCTTCTAATAAGGCAAGTAATTGAGCCCTCTCATTAGGGGCGAGATTGGAGTTTACGTTCAAGTCAGAATTAGGCTCCGCTTAGGGGGAAGGAAGATACGGCAGGGGATACTCATCGTCTGCTTCTACGAACACCGTTTGTACCAGACACGCGGGTTTAACGGGATAGGAGTTTCTCTCACTTGACGGGGGACGAATGGGTTTTTTTAGGTCGATTGAGACCCGGGCGAAAGGTTCCTGCACTCTCGGGGTGTGTTGGGTAGAGGGGAGGGGAGCTACACGCCCTTTGGCAGTGACCTTCTGGCAAAGGTCAAAGGACTTGAAGAAGTCGATAATTTTTTAGGACGCTCCTGGCCAAAGGAAATATTTAAAAACTCGCTGTACCGTTTTGTTATGGCCGAAATGTCAGGCCATTAGGCCATCATGAGCCATCTTTAGAATGGGTTTGATATTTGTTCGCGGCAAACACAACTTGTTAGTTGGGGGGGCTCTCGGATTCAACAGAAGAACTTTAAAATGAGACATCCTTCAAGGTGTATTTGATCTTCCGATCGCCTCGCACCGTTTCATTCTCCTTCCTTTCTTTTTCCCACATGCGTTGTAATGTGAGGCATTTTTTCTGCGCCTTAGCACATTAAACACTGGTGGCAATGTCGATGTCTAAGGACGATAGGGGTACCGAAAGAAATTCAAGCTTCTAGGTGTGGGCCCTGGTAACGCCAGGCTAAGAAATTGGGTTTGGTGGGAGCTGTGTGATGTGTCCAATGAGGACGGAGCAGAATTTCATCGGGGCCTCGACTATGTTGGCCCCTCCGGTGAAGTATTGGTACTGAATATGGCACAGTACTACAGGTAACCTGGTGGCACGACCTAAAATATCATGCATCACGGCAAACCTGTTATGATGGGGACTTACGGAGGGTAGTAGTTTGCGGAAACTACTATACAGGTAGAACCTCTATCTCTAACGAAAGTTGACACTCGGCAACCATTTACTGCGCCATTTTCAAACTGGAGCCCACCGGGGGAACTTTTGTTGAACAGGAAATTTATCCGTTGATCCTGGCGAGAAGGAGCAGATGCCGCTGGCGATGCGCCTGGCGTATTAGACCAAAGGGCAGCACAGATTTGGTGATCCTGGTGACTCTACGGGGTCCTCAGTTGAGAATTTTGAGGTAATTGTAACTTAAGTACCCAGGGGTGCCACACACAAAGCATACAATTGGTCTACGTGGGTAGTTGCTCTTATGCAAGCTATGAATGCCCTTTAGTTCCCGAGCAATGTCGATATTAGTTGCTCCCTTAGAAGGAAGTCAACTAGCGACTCATAATCATTTGATACTTGGGCGCAATCCCGCCAGAATTGAAAATTACGCCGTAGCATGAATCCATATTGCCTGTAGGTTTAGGCTGACTGTATTCGCGCGGATTGGAATTTAACCATATAAAATTCTGGATTCATGTTAATAGCAGAAATAAGTTCTGCCTTTAGGGTTAAATAATCAAGGGTGGCCTCTGAATGGAGCGAAATGAATATGTCGGGAAGACGAGGATTCGAGAGTGGAAGTAACCGGGCGACACCATCTGATTCTAAGTCCCAATTGTTGATTTCGAAGATCTTCTCGAAGTGCGGAGTTTTAGTAAGGGCACTTGATCCTATTCATTTCGATATGTTACAGAGTTTATCTCGACTTGGTTACGGCTTATCTCTCTCTCGTGCTGCCTTATTATTTCATTCTCTTTTTTCTGTGCCTTTCTTTCACCCTCTTCTATCTGCACTAGTCTTTCTTCCTCTTCTTCTTCTCTCTGTTATTTCTTTCTTCGTTTTCTCTCTGTGCTTTTTTTTCGCCCGTTAGTTACGTTCCTCTTTCAGGACGAATGCGATTAAATCTTTCCCAGATAAGCCTAGGATCTGCCCTCGCTTATGAAAGCGATCGAATGAAGACATCCCGGATATGCTACTTCCGGCTTTGCACACTAAAAAGCTACCAGAGCTTTTTAAGAATTACCCAAAACTAAAATAAATTCCACTAACGACAAAAAATGATTAAAATTCATAGTGAAAATCGGGAAAACTCACACAAAAAAAATAAATAACGGGCGAATCTGACTCACGACCCGAAAATATTGCGATTACTATTACCACTTAGCTAGTATTCTCTTTTAAGTAACTAGAAAAACTGTGGACACCACACAAAAATGGGCTTAAAAATGGTTGTTACCCGTAAATCAAATAGAAAATTGTCCTAATATATTGCTGTTAAGATATTCTTGGTAAGCAGCTGCTATCAATTGAACTTAGTTCTTCAAAATCAGGTTGGAAGGACTCCACACCTGAGACCAAATATCTAAATATATATATATATATATATATATATATATATATATATATATATATATGTATGTCAAAGTATGCCAAAGTGTACGGAAATATCCGCACACAGGCTCTAAGATAAGCCAAGCAAGGCGACAACTGTTATTGTTCTAAGAGTGCGATTTGAATAGAGAGTGGCAGCTGCGTGACCAAGGAATATACCAAACACATCGACAAAAAAAAATTAGATTTTAATACACACTTAATAAAAGGCACAACCCTAAATATGGATATATATGGGTACATGAATACGATAGAATTAGGTTCCGAATAATAATTCGATAACCTGGGTTATTGAATGGTTATAATGGGAGATTTAGGGTAGTTATTGATTTAGTTCCTTTGATCCTCGAGAGTTAAGCGCGCTAAACTTGGAGGATGTCTTGGTGACCTTGATTACTCAAAAGGGGCAGCCAAAAACCAGCAACGGGTGGGGCTACTTTCTCCAACTTGTGTTTTTTGAGATGCGGGCCTCTTGTCCTCAAGATGTCACCAGACGAACTTCGAAGGGGGAGGAGGAGATTACTTCTCCAACCTCGGCTTGAGTGAGCTAGCCGGCTTTTTGTCCTCAAGAGATCACCAGAAGAACTTCGAAGGACGGCTTTCCCCATCCTTGATCCGAAGGCGGTTGAGAAAGGCTGAAGTGGCCTCACAAGAATCTTCTCCCTGACCCGAAGATACGGGTGTGATGTCCAGCTCTTCCGTGTCTTGCGACCGTCACTCAAACTTCTAGGAAGAGAGCTTCGTTAAATTGAACTCCTTCCGAGGAAGTGTCGTCTAACCAAATCTGTCTGTATTCCTCGAAAGTGTGCATATATACCCGGCGTTCTCGAAAAAAGGGAGAGAGAGAGGCTTTCTCGAGCCCTCGTTATCGGCCGTGACAAAACGAGCGTCTCCTTGCGGGGTAGTGTCAACGTCATGGATCAGCGAGCCAGACGGACGACCGGCACCTGGAGCCATAAATGTGTTCGCGGATAACCTACAAAGTATTCTTTCGACCCGATGGCGGGTTATTTGGCCGCCTCTTATCCATTTGCACGGGTGGAGGACTCAATAGCATCCGCATCCGCCGCCCTCACATCAATTTCTTCTTATTAGTTGCAGTACAAGATAGGACCAATTGGTGTTGGTGATCAACCTCTAGAGGTGTATTGGCTCGGCGCTGACAAGACTTGTGTTGGAAGTAGGGTCAGCAATTAAATATTTTAGCTCCAATACTGTGGCGATAATGAGTGTGTTAGTATAAAGTGGTATCTTCCATGATACGTTTTACCTAACCCCTTGTCTCGCTTATTTGTTAATTGGTAATGAAAAAAAATGTCCCGTATCAGTAAGCAAAGTAATCTTCCTGCTGAAAGTATCTGTTCAATGAAAAATGCATAGTTGCATATTTTTCGCAGAAGTAAATGGATAGTGTGTTTTCGATTTGTAGAGCGCCAGTTGCAGAGTATAAAAGATCAAATTTGAGCGCCATTATTTGTCTAAGTTTCGAGAGTTTGTAACAAAACGAAAGGACTGAGTTAGTGTAAAGGCAAAACGGGAATTTAAGTACTCTCTTTCCACAAAATACGAAAATATAGGTTCACAGGATGCTGCTTAGATATCTGTGAGAGTATAAAAATACAATGAAGGTTCAAATGTATTAAATATACAGTGCACAAAAGAATCACATTAAATACAATGTAAACGTATCAAATAAATACAGTGCAAAAGTTGGTGCATTAAATATTCCACAGGAATAAACCACAACACGTCGTTACAAAAAAAGTACTGCTACTCCGTACAATTGGTACACTAACGGAATATTACCCCCCCCCCCTCCCGCCATCGTCCTACGTCCATTATAGATAGCTGTAGATTTCGATAACGAGAACCTAAGAATTGGGCGTAAGATGAAAAGAGTTATTCCAAATCTCTGTCACTAGAAGTAGTGAGGCAATACACGGATAGCGCTTGTCCTGGAAACGGGGAAAGTCATACGAGCCCAAGCGTAATCCGATTACTTGGTAAAAGCGCGAGAAATGAGTAAATCGAAAGATTTTAATCGGTGCAGCGTCAGATGCTGGCAGGGGTATGTAGGTATTAGCAGCTCTTCATTTTATGAACTTTTGATCGGCTCTACTTCTTAGAGTCAGGGGTCCCTATTTATAGCCGTCAACATGAACGCCTAGGTGACAAAAATTCAGCCGGCTTTCAATTCGTCGACCTGCACTCCAGTAGCTACAGCGTAATCTATGTAGTAAGTTATAGAACCGCGCATTCGAGGAGTTACCACGTAAATAAAACATTGGACTTAAAGTACGTCCTAGGTTATCCTTACACCATCGCCGGAACAAAAATCTACTGAGAGTAGATTAAAATATCAATTCAACATAACATAAACATTAAAAAGGAAAGAAAAAAGCTTGGAAAAGTAACAACAATAATAATTCACTAGGAGACCTCCTCAAGAGGTTGGCACTTAAGTTTTCCTTTCCAGCAATGTCAACAACTCTAAACTTCAAGGCATCAAGCAATAAAGCTCAACGAAGTAATTTATCATTTTTCCCCTTGAAAGTGGCTAAAAACAAAATAGACTTGTCGTCAACTTCTAAAACAAATTCCTTACCACAAAGATAGAAATCGAACCTATTGATGGAAAAAAGAACTGCAAGAGATTTCCTCTCGATGGTTGAGTACCTCTTCTCTCGGTCAAGGAGTTTACTACTGGCATAGGCGACATGCTGTGCGCATTGCTCTGGATACTGTAAGAGAACAGCTCCTAGTCCATGAAGAGAAGCATCAGTCCTCAAGACGAAGGTCACATTGGGATCCTGCAACTGTAAGACAGGCTCTGAGGATATGGAGGCTTTCAGATGGTAGAAGCGCTCCGATATCTGTTCGTTCCAGGGTAGAGGTTTTTTGCTAGACTTTCTTAGTAGGTCGGATAAGTGGCCTGCGTAATCGGAGGTTCGCAGGATAAATATTTTGTAAAAGGAGACTAAACCAAGTATTATCTTAGCAGTTTCTTACTACTGGGTAGAATAAGGCTTGTTATAGCCTCAAACCTGCTATGCTGGAGTCGTAAGGATATTCCGTCCAGAACGAAGCTTAGGTATTTAATGGAGCTAGCCTCAAACCGACACTTGGATGATTTGCCGGTGAGGTGGCGATCCTGTAGTCGTTTAAGGACGCGTTTGAGAGGTTCAAGTGTTGGTCCCAGTTTAGTGTTTCAACCTCAGAGCTGTTAGTTGAAGGACTTTTGAACCTTCTATCTGGTGTCAAGGCCAGCTGCAGACAATTAGTGTCTTCTTCCTCAACGACAGTCACTTTCTCTTCTCCAGGAGCGGTAAGTTCTTCCAAAGTAGAAAAATCGTCCAGCTCTTTCACTTGCTCCAGTACCTTATAGGGTCCATTCAATGCAATGAGCAGTTTACTGGTATCACTAGGTAGGAGTACTGGTCTTGTGACTTGAGATCTAAGTAAGTTTTGTACTAGGAATTGCTAACGTCAGCATGTTGGGCAGCAATCTGAGAACACTCGGCCACCGTCTCATGTACTTCGATGACGTACTGGAAGCTAGTTCTTTCGTATTCCTGAAGGGGGTGAACTTCCCACAGATCTCTTAGAACGGAGAGTGGACCTATGACTGAACGACCATACAGTAAGTCAAAGGCCGAAAATCCAATCCGGTCGATCAGAAGTTCTCTTAGGGCAAACAAGGTTGAAATGAGATACCTATGTTACTCACGAGGCTTCTCGGCTCATAATTTACGGATGATAGCCTTCAGACGTGAATGTAGCCTCTTGATCCTACCATTCCCAATAGGGTGAAAAGGAGTGGTGAAGATTGGTTTCACACCAAGCAGCTTATGAAGTTCATCCATCAAGTTGTACTGAGAATTGGACAGTATTTCTCGCAGAATCACAACTCTGGATAAAATTGTCAGCAATGATTCAGCGACGGATATGGAGTCTAAAATCCACGTAGCAAAATCAATGAGGGTGAGGATGTACCTATGTCCGTAAGAAGATGCTGGAAAAGTGGTCCAACTAAGTCAATGTCAATGCTAGCAAATCGTTCAGTGATGATGGACATGGGCTGTAGTGGGTCTGGTCTTACTCGTCCTTTTGTCGAAAAGCGTTGAGACCATTCGAAGGAACAACAGAAGGCTCTGATTTCGGGTTCTATGCCAGGCAATTAAAACTGTTTTGCGACCTTTAATTCAGTCTTTCTATGAAAAAATAGCCAGCTAAGGGGCTCTAATAGGCAACAGAGCTGATAATAGGGCGACAATCACGGGGAGAATTCTGAAGACAACTCAAGTCATCAGGCTTTTAGGTGGATGCGCTTCATTTTACTCGCTGGGCTCTGGAATGCACATAATTCATGAGGTTCTGGTTTCAGACACGTGTCGATACTTAAATCAGAGGAATCCCTCGGCTGAGTAAAGTTAGCCGTTGGTAAGGGTAAAGCATTCCATAACGGTCGTTAAATAGCACAATCCAGGTGGGGAGAGACATCTTTGTCATTAACTGTGGAAGGTAGCGTTTACTAACATTTGGATCTCTAACTACTAGAATATTACCCTGGCAAATTTGATTGGAGCTCTGATAACGTACGTCCAGCCTTCGAAATTGGGGCATCGGATGTAGGAAGATAAAAGAGGAAAGGCATCTACTCGCCCCAAGTAGTCGGCAACGAAGACTTTTCTGCAGTTGAGACGTCAGCATCGGGTAACACATCATCTGAAAACAAGCACACAGGAGCAACCGGTTTCTCTAATGCTGGTGGACACCCAAGCCCGGTTGATGGTACCAGAGGCTTGGAAATTTGAGACCCTTCGGTCGGAAAGGAAAAGTTCCACCTTATATGGCTGCGCAACGGATGTGCCATCATTGAAGGGGTGGATGATTCATTAAGCATAGAGGTTAAATGTGCCCAACCTCTCCACAGCCATGCCCTTCCAGACGAGGAAGGGTTCTTTTGGCTGTTAGCTGAGATAGGTGCTATTGTTGTTACATTAAGAGGCGGCTTGGATGGTCTAGCAAACTTCTTAGAACTGGAACAGGAAGTTCGGGGAAGTGGAGGGGGAGCTGTGGTCCAATTATCAGCTAGTTGAATAGCCTCCGCCAAAGCAGTTGGGCGCCGTTCCTTGATGAAAGCATGTAAATCTGGATGGAGAGAACACAAGAACTGATGGAAGGAAAATGATTGAAACGTTTCCCATCTTATCACCTTAGCACTTCGGAACTCGACACGGTAACCATCAGGAGTTTTGTTAAATCCGTTAATAAGGCCTTCTTCAACAACTCGTAGTTTTTGTGGTATCAGCTAGTAGAGAAGTGTACATTTTATCAGAAGTAGATTAGAGGGATGCAGAGATGCGCGCTAACTCAATCTCCTTCTCTGCTTCAATCTTGGCGAGTTGAACCCTTCTGTTTTCTTACTTCTTCTTAGCTAGAGGTTCCTCTTTCTTATATTAAAGCTCTTATTTTTAGCTTGAGCTTGAAGCTCCTCCTTCTTAGCTTGAAGTTCAGCAAGCTGTAGCTTGTTTTGGCGTTCCTTCTCACGCTCCTAACGTTCAAACGCTTGCTGTTGCAAAACTTAGTTGTCGATCTCATTCCCTGTTAGGCCCAGGTCCTCAGCATGTTTCTTGAGTTCTTTAATAGATGATATATTAACTGCATAGGACGGAATACACCCAGAATTCAAATATACAAAGCAACAATGAAAAATTATCATAATGACCCTAAGTTACAACCCAATATTAAGTAAAGAGAAAGTTAACTCTACAATTAAAGAAAATAAACAACCAGAGCAAAATAGAGAACACAAGCAAAGTTAAATAAATAAATACCTAGAAAGTTAACTCGGCCCAAAAAAGGTAAATGAAACAAGTTAAATAAATGATATACATACACTGAAAAGGGGTAAACGGAACTGATACACAGAAAAATACGGGCAAAATACAGACAGGTAAACAGAAGCAATCAACAAACCTCAAAAGCAGGGCAATGCAGTTTTTAAAAGGGAAGCCAATCCGTTTTGAATATAAAATGTGGTTTCTCTGTGAACCATTGGGTTATTTTATCCCTTGTGATCCATACCAAGGTAGACAAGAAAAGTCTCACCCTGAACTCGAATTAGGAGCCTCAACAGTCTTGAATCTAACAGCAAAACTTCCTGCCAACGCAAAATTAAAATTTTAGGCAGAAATATTTTTCTCTTCCATTCCATTAGTCGATGAATTGATCAAACGTGGAATAGGATTCACAAGAGCTGTCATGAAAAGCTGACTATAAAATTGCCCTAGCAGAGAATCATAAAAAACACGAGGGTCATATGAATTTGTGACTGATGACAAAAGTTAATGTACTATGACTTTCTGGCATGACAATCGTGTTGTTTTGATGGAGAGTACTTGTGATTCTGTTTTTTCTAACTGGGAATTACAATCGGTGGATTTCAAGTGAAAAGATAAAGATGCAAATTGACCAAACAAATGTAATTAATTGCCAAATTCAGGATGGATGAAAATATCGAAAACCTTAGAATGGGGATCAGATCAAAGAAAGGCGGTGGCCTGTGTTTTTATTTTGCTTAGAAAGTCCCATACATAGTGCTTGGCAATTATATAGAAGAAATAAAACCTACAAGGAGCTAGACTTTCTTAAATTTCAAAGATACGTTGTGCAAATGTACTTTGCTCTCCTCCTTCTTCGGAGGGAAAACCTAAAAGTTCCAAAGTACTTCTCTCTCGTGTCTTTGATCAAATTAGGTATGGTATAATTGATCACTGGATATTACCAGCCCAGAAGCAAATCCGATGTGCCATATGCACAAAAAAACACACAAAAAATGTGAGACAAATGTAAATTTAATTTGCATGATGTATGTTTCAAGCCTTATCTCATACAAAATGAGATAATCTTGTTTATATGCATCCATTTTTATGTATTAAAGTCTTGAATAACATTGTTTATACTTTTATTTACCTCAAAACAAATTTTAATTGCATTTGTGTTTTTAGCATTGTTAATAATAGAGATAAAAACTGAAAAAAATGACCCTATTCATGTCCAGTGTTCCAATAATGGAACATGCAATAATTTAGGTGTTTTGAACTATTTTCCCTTTTTTTTTACATTTTTACAATTAATAGTCATAAGAATGGCAGTTCTTAATAATTAAACTAAAAAAAAATTATTTAAAAGAACTTCCAAAAATGGTTTAAGTACCTTAAAGATTTCTTTCCTTAATTCTCTGAGGCGAAGAAAAACTTAGTATCTTTGATGGACGCCAAATTAGGAAAATTATAAAGTGTTAACAATTCCCTAAAAACATACTAAAAATAAAAAGAAGCTTGGAAGTGTTTTGTTTCTGTGTGTCAGGATTTTTTGGAAACCACAAGGTTGACAATTATTTCGAACTGGTTGGGAACTTAGAGAAAAACTGTAGCCAATAATACTAAAGGATATCCTTGAAGGTTATTTATTATCCTTGAGGCCCGTGTTGAAGATTCAAGGAGAATATGCAAGCACACTCAGAGGAGGAAGGAGAGCGCTTCCATTAATATATACTGACCTTTCAACACCTTCAAGCTCTACGAGTCATCCTTCTTCAAGAAACTACGATCAAGAAGAACAAACAACCCGCACTGGGACAAGATTAATAATAATATATAAGAAAAAAGAAACAAAATAACACCGGACACCCGCACACATATCTGACCACCACTTCCTTCCTTTTCTCACTATTACTCTCCACCCTCTCTCCCAAACTCCTCCCCCTCTTACTCTATCTTTCTTTTTCATGTTTTTTTCATATCACAGACTTTATTTGGGGCTTTTACGGGAAAATGATTTACAAGACAAACGGAAATCCAGGAAAACCTTTTATTTCCAAATTTTGGATTTGTTTATATATAATTCTTGTGGAATTTTTAATTGCCCTACAATGAATAAAATAACAACTTTGCCTATTTTTAGTAAATATTTCCTCATACAAGCAACCTATGCAAATAGCCATTATTTGTTTTGCAATAATAGTTGTAAAATAACGTTTACTGACCAGGAGCAAAAATTGTGTTACATAGTAGATAATCTATCAAACAAAGATTATGCAATTTTCCGATAATTCTTTGTTACTACATAGACATTTTCCTAATATATATGTAGTTATGTATGTTGTAATTTTAAATCCAGAACAGAAAATATGTATTCTTATTGACACGTTTAGTTAAGCTTTGCCTACCCATTATCAACAATACCTCCTGGTTTCTTCCTTCTTTACTTCGTTTTTAATCTGAAAATAAAACTTGGTATATTTTTCCCGATTCATTACCTCTCTCTCATTGTCAAACTGTGTGAAGAACTAATTTCCATACACTGTATTTTGTGTTACTTTATGAAACCGAAAGGAAGAGGAGTTTTATTATGTACGGAAATCACGTTTACTGATTCAGTTTAACAACTTTAAAATTAGGCAAATTTAAGAATTTGCAAATAAAACCAAATAAGAATGACGCCTTCACCGATATCTTCTTTACTGTCTTCTCTTTTCCCAATCCTGTTTCCTTACAGATGATCTGATGTATCTAATTTCGTGGAAGTTTCCTTCTTTCGTCCGGTAATTAGCTCCCCCATTTTGTTCAGCCCTGATACGAAGTTTAAATTAGGTCGTTCCTCCTCCACAAATAGTCAAATTAATTGAGCGGAAGCCTTATTTAAGCCGTTACTTTGCGCGACCAAATCAAAGAGGAATTGAACACAAGCTTAAAAGTCGGCATCTGAAATTAGGAAATTGAGTAATGCAATGTTTTTAACTGCGGGGTAAATGGATATTAGCCGAATTATTTGCTTGGGAATGCCCCTTTTTTTATTACTTTCGAAATAAATAGGCATTAAGGAAATGGTTTGTGACACTGATGGCACTGTTCTTTCAACAATTCCGGCACGTTTGAGGCTTATCTTGCTGAGTCCTTACCACTTAATGCAGGAGCCAAATAACATTGTACCTTAACTTTGCGGTCGTTCTTTCCATTCAGTTCTGTCCAAGCCGTAATTTGGAGTAGAAGAGAAGGATATCAATTATATGAGGTGATGACCAGTAGGAGTACAAAGTGCAACTATTTTAAAATAATGAATTTGAACACACAATATATTTATTTCCAATTGAGAGATTATTGGGTTAATACCATTGGGCGAGTGTACCATAGAGGGACAAACAAAAAGAACAGGTCCTTCTCTTTTGACTGCCTGATGGTGGCAGGGTGAAATGAGAAAATGATCCGAGCTTTCGTAAGGGAATGAATGTATTTTCTTATTCAAAATTTTGAGATTTTCCTTCGATTTCAATGATATTTAAAATCCAAATAGAGGTGAAATATTCTGCAGAATTAATTTAATTGTAGACTCGAGGAGAAAATATAGAATGAAATAACGGAGAATGATTTGACGTATTGAAATTTAGGAATTTTTTAGACGAAATTTGAAATTTTATTTACTGGGTTTGTAAATTGACAAATATGAAAAAATTCTTTAATTAAATAGATTTTCCAGGTTGCTTCCATTACGATTCAGTCATAATGAATTATACTGGGGAACAATGTATTTTGTGAATTGACAAAAGTATATTTTCGTACCTAATTAGAGCATACTGAATTCAAATCTAAAATCAGATTCTCTACATGCTACAGATTTTTCGTAGTATCAATAACTAATATTATACAATAATTTTCATTTTATTACGCCTATCACCATGCCCTGAAGTAATTTTGAATCGTCTTTTTGCTTTATTTATAGTAGAGCAGGTGTTTTTGCACAAACATTTTATTGCATATGAGAAGAAACCTGAATTTCACATTAGGATTACAAATACTGTAATCAAATAGATGTTAATTTATTATTGACTATACATCAGGCTGGAAGACCTCTTCTTGATTTCAATTGGGCAAAATTTGCGTTTGTAACTCTTCCTCTTGTAAGTCTTCTCTGGCTAATCTCTTTTAATCGTCCAGCAGTAGTCTGCCATCATGTGTCTATCCCAGTGACCTTGATAGCGCTCTTCCATCGTCATTAAATCCTGATGGAAGCGTTTCCCTTGTTCGTCGCTCACGGCTCCCAGATTTTCTGAGAATCGGTCGAGGTGACTATTTAGGAAATGCAGCTTCACACTCATGTATTTATTCTGCCTTGGTTAAAAGTAACGTTAGAGGAAATGATCTACTCAAATGAGTGGGATTTTTAAAATAGTTTTATTCTGCGATTTCAGCGTGTCGCTTGCCTGTTGATGGTTGGCTTATCTTCATTTATTAATATAGCTTCCTAGGTGTTAAGCGCCGCTTTATTAACCTCTTTTCTTTTAACAATGGTCTTATCAACGAGCATATCTCTCGTTAGGTTAATATTATGGACACTCTCCATATGGTTCTTAAGCCCTCCGCTTTGTAGATGCATCGTTAACCGCCTCGAAAGTGTGGTAGTTGTCATGCCCATATATTTAGTTTTTAAAGAGCTTACAGTCTTTATCAGGGCAGATGAACTCGAAAACTAGGTTGGTTGACTTGAGATTCGAGGAGTTTAGGCAGATGTTATTTTTCATCAGATGATTGCTGGCTTTTGTTGTTCTATAATAGATGATGAGCTGGATTTTTTCCCTTAGATTTTTAGCCCTGATGTTACGGTTAATAATCTCCTTGATGTTGTTTTTTCATCTATCTATTTTATAGGCAGTGGACAACTGGTTTCTGTAATACACTTTGATGTTGACCTCTCGATGATTACTTTCAGTTTTATGCCCATGTTTGTAATGGTTATTTACAAATGATTCAAGTTGTTTGCCAATCATGCTGTTTGAGAAACCATTATTCACTAGTATTTGCTTTACTCGTAGAGCAGAGCAGAATTTATAAGCTCCCGGATGTACGAGGAGCGGTCAATAAGTTTTGCGAATCGGTAGGGCAAAACAGAGGAAGGGGGATGGCTGTTTGTGGGGGTGTTAGGGGAAGTTATATCACGTCAGTACCTGCAGCCGCATGCTCCTGCCTCGTATATTTAAGAAGCAGTACCTGATCGCAGATCGTCAGTCACAAAGTATTTACAATGGAGAAGGTTGAGCCCCGCGCAGTGATTAAATCTTTGACCAAGGAAGGCAAAAATGCAAAAGAAAGCAATAAACGCATGGTTGCAGTGTACACTGACACCGCCCCTTCCTATGCAACCATTGTTCGCTGGAATAGGGAGTTCCGCCATGGTCGTGAGTGCCTTGAAGATGACTCTCGTCCAGGACGCCCGTCAGACGTGACTAACGAGGACAATGTGGAACTAGCGGAGAGAATGATCCTCGAAAATCGACGCGTGAAGGTCGAAGAAATCGAGCGAGAACTTGGAATATCACAGGGAAGTGTTATCAACATCATCCGAGACAATTTGGCCATGACCTAGGTCTCTGCTCGTTGGGTTCCTAGAAACCTTACGCCCAATGATCGACTTCAAAGTCGTCAAAGTCCACAAGGCCAAAGTTTCACAAGCTGGCCTGCGCGTGTGTGGATTCGAGGAGCTCAACCTTTCCCCCCTACAGTCCAGTTCTGGCCTTTAACGACTACTTTTTATTCCGCCAGCTCAAGGCTGCACTGAATAGACGCTGGTTTGGGGACGATAAAGATGTCCAGCTCGCCGTCCATGAGTGGATTGAACAGCAGTCTGGAGATCTCCGGTTGTCGGTAATTCAAAGCCTCAGGGACAAGTGGCGCAAGTGTATTTAAGTCGAGGGTAGTTATATTGAAAAATAATAAAACACTTTTCCTCATATCTCGTTTCCCTATATCCGAATTGCAAAACTTATTGACCGCCCCTCGTATGAGCCGATTACGCTTATCTTGTACCTCTCAGGACATTCACTCTCTGCATGGAGGCATCTTCCTATGTCCGTACTTTTCATATGTACTTTAATGTTGTAGTTGCCATTGATGTTATGAAGCTCAACGTCTAAGAAAGGGAGTTTATTTACGGTGCTCAATTCATAAGTGAATTTTAACACGGAGATCTTCTCAAAATGGTGCTTGATGTTCACGAGATGTTCTTCGTATTAGACGTTGATGTACATGACATCTACGTATCGGAAATATCTGTGTGGCTTATTTTTCATGATGACCAATAATCTCTCCTCGAGGTGACCCATGTAATAGTTGCAAAGGTCAGCTATAACGGTCACCCCATGGCTCAACTCAAGGAGAGATTCATGGAAAATAAGTCACACACATATTGCCGATCCATACATGACATCTACATCAACGTCCAAAACGAAGAAGATCTCGTTAACATCAAGCAACTTTTGGGGGAGAACTCCGTGCTGAAATTCTCCTATGAATTGAGCACGGGCAATAAACTCCCTTTCTTGGACGTTGAGTTTAATAACATCAATGGCAACTACATCACTAAAGTACATAGGAAAAGTACAGACATGGGAAGATGCCTAAATGCAAAGAGTAAATGCCCTAAAAGGTACAAAATAAACGTAATCGGCTCATACTTCCGCCGAGCTTATTAATGCTGCTCTAACGTGGGAACTTTTCCATCAAGAGATTGCAGAAGTAAAGCAAATACACGTGAATAATGGTTTCTCAAACAGCATGATTGACAAACAACTTTAAACATTTTTAAATTACCATTACAAACATGCGGATAAAACTGAAAGTAATCTTGGAGAGGTCAACAAAATCAAAGTGTATTACAGAAACCAGAAGTCCAAAACACTCCGAAGATGATCGAATAAGATCGAAAACTTAGCAATTAAGTTTGGGTATTACCAAACACATTCATTTAAATTAGAGCTGAATACTGGACAAATAATCCACCATCTCCAAGATTAAATAAAAAAGATAGTTAGAAGAAGAGAAAGTTGCCAAAGCAAAAATACAATGGTTTTTCAACAAAATTTGCATATATATATATATATATATATATATATATATATATATATATATATATATATATATATATATATATATATATATATATATATAATTTTGGCGGGATATTTTCATTATGGTAGGTTTAAATCAAGGCGACCGCTAGTCTCGTGTTAATAATTTTTATTTCAATCTTCTCAATTTCTCTTATGTTCGCTTTTTCTTCATTGTTCAACCTGTGATTAAGTGAAGCAAAGTTCATAAGAGACTGATATTTATTAATTGCAAAAAGGTGGGAAGGAGTTAAAGCACCTTGGCACTTTCTTTTATTATACTGACGCATTTCGATATAAAAATAACATATTCAGACTTAAAATGGGAAATTAATAAATGTAGTCCAGTTTATAAATTATTAACAAATGTGTTAACAAACTAACGAACGAACGGAACGTTTACACGTGAGGGCGAACTAGCAGGCTGAGAGGGTGCAGATAGGGACTGATCGAGGAAGTGTAAGTGTGGGGTCGAAGAATAGGGGAGGCTTAAGCTGCTTGGCAGAGGTGATGAGCAGCTAGAGGCACTTGTCCTAAATGTACCTGGTCCCTCGATTTCCTTGTTTTGCAGTTAGCAAAATTTATTAGAAGTTAGATATTCTATTATTAAATTTGGTTGGTTTTCTTGAATATATATTAATTTAGAGAGGAGTAATTGGCGCCTTTTAGAAGCATAGTATAAAATTTTTGTGTTTCTTCCATCATTTGTCTGTTAAAGCAAGTACCATGTATTTCTTGTTGATGTTTTTTTAGGTGCAACATTGGTTAGATAGTATGATATTTTTATTGAGAGGCTGGCTTCAGTCATTCTGATATAAGAGTTAGGTAAGAACTCATGTACTCAAATATCAGATGGGTCCTCTATTTGGCTTTGGGTGGGGGTTTTTGCCTGATCTTTGATAAAAAGGGTTACTCTCCATCTATTTTGATAGTAGATGGTTAGTGCGATCTTTTTTCGGCATTCGTGAGTTTTATTCGTCGGTTAATAATATTTTTAAAAGTTCTCCTCTCGACATGGTGTTCTGTGCTCTTAGTTTTGTTGAAAAAGAGTTATATAAGGTTTTTCCTGTCTGTATTTCGGTTCTTCTGCAAATACATTAACCGCACTATATATATATATATATATATATATATATATATATATATATATATATATATATATATATATATATATATATATATATATATATATATATATATATATATATATATATATATATATATATATATATATATATATATATATATATATATATATATATATATTGTGATAGAATGGTTTGAGGCCGCTTAATTTCAACCGTTATCACATGTTGTTTAGAAACACGATGCTACCCACGTGCATCTTCGCCTTGAAGCCGGGCGCGTTATCGCCGCCACCTGAGCCAATATTTAACCAAGGAGGTTCCCCCCCCCTTCCGTTTCGCCCCATGCGCCGATCACGCCAGATTGAGTTAGGCTTATTGGCAGATAAAGTATTGTTCTCAGGCGCGGCTGTGCATTCCCTCGAAGCCCCTACTCCATTTTCCCCTACGCCAAGGGGATGGCTCGACTATATATAGGGAAACTTTACCACTAAAAGAGATTCGAGATCCAGATTTTCTTTGCGAGACATCACTACGTTCCAGTCTCACCTTGTGCACCAAAGGCTCTCTACCTCGAGATCTACCATCATTGTCCAGAAGAGGACAATATCCCTTGAGTGCCTAGGTTCGAGCATTCAAGACGCCAAGTCCACAAGGCCTCCCCTGTTGTTCGGAAAGAGAACAACGTTAGAACAGCCATTGTTCCTTGAGCCCGTTGACAAGAAACGGTTCTCACCCTCCCTCCCTGTTGTTCAGAAAGAGAAAAACATAAAACAGACATTGTTCTTTGAGCCCATTGACAAGACACGGTTCTCTCCCTCCCCCCTGTTGTTCAGAAAGAGAACAACGTTAGAACAGCCATTGTTCTTTCAGCCCGTAGACAAAAAACGGTTCTCACTCCCCCCCCCCCCTGTTGTTCAGAAGAGAACAACGTAGAACAGCCATTGTTTTTTAAGCCCATTCGCCAAGAAACGGTTCTCATTCCCAAGACGCTACGTCAGGATCATTTAATCCGTCCCCCCTTCGGCTGGAACTCGACAGTGGACCGAGATTTCTTTGCGTCGCCTTCCTCTGCACAACAACGTGTAATTACGTAAGCTGAACATTACCTTTTAGTATTTAACCTTTTTGTCAACCCTATCCTGTGCTTTAAATGGTTATCGAACCATCCCATCCCTTTAATGTTTATTTGTTTTACCTTTTTAAATCTCTCCAAAATCTTAAGCCTCGGATTAGCCAGATTTCCCACGAACCTTTCCATTCTCTGTTTATGTCAATATTTTTCGTTTTGTGTGTTGTTGATAGCTTTATTAATGAAACTCTATTTTATTAATGATAGCCATATTATTATCCTTGAGCTCAGTTCCACTCCTTAAGCATATTGAAGATAAATAATATCGGTCAACCAGGCACCACGCACTCTAAATATAATTGAATAGTTCCCCCAACGAATAGTCATATATGGTATATCGTCGAGAGTCCATTCTACGACACTATATATATATATATATATATATATATATATATATATATATATATATATATATATATATATATATATATATATATATATATATATATATATATATATATATATATATATATATATATATATATATATATATATATATATATATATATATATATATAAGGAGAGAATGCAAGTTCTTCCGGTGAAAACAACCACCACAGGGCTTTCGCCATATTTATTTTCTGCCTTTCAAACAATTTTGAAGACAGAAATAAAGGTGCAGAAACCTTGCAGTGCAAACTATATAACAATAGTACAAGAAAGAGAAATTGGGCGCGGATGAGTAATAAGACAAGAAACAGGAGTTTTTTAGAGGCAAGAGAAAGGGACATTAGAAGAAGACTATATTCAAAGAGAGCAGAGGGCGGCACAATGAAGGCAATCATTTGACGACAAGACAGATACAACGCCAGGGGAAAAAAGTTTGAAATTCCTGGTTTCTGTTCTGCAAGTGTAACATAAATGTGGAAAAGGATTCTCTCCCCTTTTTTTACTTAATATGAATGTGAAAAATATATATTTTCTTATTTTTTATGGCTATCAACATTTCGCTCTGACACTCCCAGTTATTATTTCCTTCTAAGTAAAACAGTAGGCCTTCTAAAATTAGAATGTTACATATGAACGGACGCCGCCTCAAGAGCATCCGTACAATTTTTTAATAATTTGTGGAAATCATCATTCTCTTATTTATTGGTATAAGACTTCATCATTATTGCACAAGATAGAAAAATGGTGATAAAATATATAAATTATAAAATAAGTCATAAATTTTTATTTATAGTATTATTGCAATTATTTTTTTTTAAATCGTACGGACACTCCTGGTTCACCCATATATATATATGTAATATATATATATATATATATATATATATATATATATATATATATATGCGGTTAAAGTGTTATTTTTGTCAAACACAGTCTTCTTCAAAGCCCTCGGGAGTAGCTACACTTGCATACACGAGAATGTAACAGTAAAAAATAATCTTTGTCTCAGATAGCCCCAAAACTATCTTCCGATTGGCCTTTTCAAGTGTCATCCCTGCTTGTCGAAGAGAATAGAAAATTTATTATTCCCCATTTTCGCCACGCCTAATAAATTAAGAAAAATTATTGCACTAAGGCAATTAATTATGCGATTGAAAGGCTATTTTGGGCAAAAACAGTTTTCCATAAAGCCCTCTGAAGGACTGCTTGTCGAAGGGAATGGAAAATTTACTATTAACGGTATAATTAATTGCGTTACTGCAATAGTTTTTCTTAATTTATAAGGCGTGGCGAAAATAGGGAATAATAAATTTGATCAAGTTCAACTAACTCTCGTCAGGAAACCCACGCCCCTTATCCTGGTGTAGCCCAAAGCACCGCGATAGTCCTCGCCCTTGAGGTATACTGGAACTAAGAAAAAGAAGTAGCTTATCCTCAAGCTAGTTCCCGGTGGTCACACCGAGCTTTAAGTTAACATTGTTTAGGAACCAAGTTCAACTTACTCTCGTCAGAGAAACTCCTCCTATCCATGTGCAGCCTAAAGCACATAGATAGTCCTTGCCCTTGAGGAAGACCCACAAGTGCACTTCCTCCAGCACGCACCTGAGGCAAAGTAGTCAAGCCTTGGCTCATTGCTAGCCAGTGCAAATGATCCCCCAGAATAATCCGAAGAGAAGAAAGGAACATTCTTTCACTATCCCGTGGTGATATCATTTCCCGCAGAAGGCATGTAGCTCCCCCGTCTTCAACTCTCACCAAAGTCCTCTTTGGCTTTAACGCTATTTCGTCCGCACCAACCATCTTCAAGAGCGGCACGCGCCTCCAGACAATAATATTCCTGAGGTAACGTAACTCATTGAGTTCAAGGTCAGACTCAAACCCGTTTCAAGAGGGATCCACAAAGGTATTTAAACTCCGCTATTCGTCAAGTAAAGGCAGTTAGTATTTTTTATATTGAAGTGAGTGGTGTGTCAACCATCATTATAATGTCAAGTAGGTCAAGTTAGAAAACCTCACTCAAAAATTACTCAAGTCATTACTGTGTATTTAGTGCGTAATATTTCTTTGGTTCATGTTTATTTTTGTTTTGTTCTTTTAAATAAAGTTTTACTTTGTTTTAACAATTTTTTATTCTATCCTCAAATTGCTAAGCATGACACAAGGAATCCGCAAAGTTTAAAGATGTTAATAATCAAGATAATAATAATCCCCTATATAGGACTTTTAGAGAGATATAACATTACTCACGGAGTTTTTTTGTATTGTACGTAAACAACCCATACGTACGATCCCTTTCCATCACTCCGTCCTTCTATACCATAAAAATGAGGAATTTGAGACTCTATAGGCTTATTTTAAAGATAATTGTCACCTCCTTCCTTTAGTTGACAAATTAATTACTAATTTTCTAATAAAATTTTACTCTCCATCTTTTCTCTCATATTACGTTCCCCCCAAACAAACAAACAAATCCTAGCACCTGAAATAGCACCCTTACATAGATTATTCACTATAAAATGCAACAAATTACTCATAAAATACTTTTTTCTTACTAACTTTAAGATCATCTTTTTGAACCCACTTTCCATAGGTAGTTTCTATTTTTGAAAAACAAACTTCCTCTTGAGATGAGCAGCCGTATTGTTTATGCTTTTAATGTTCCTTTTTGTCTGCAAGGAACCTATATCGTTAGTACACTTCGCTCATTGAAAGAAAGGTTTTATTCTCTGATAGGAATACGCCATCCGAGAGGAAGAAATTTTTCTAGGAAGAAGACTTATGTAAATAGATATCATATCATACAATGTAAGACAGAATGTTTTATCGAAAATTTTAAAATAATTGGTCACAATAACAATGAATATAGTCTAAGAATTTTGGAATCCATACTGATAAAGACAAAATCTCCTACACTCAACATTGATAACACCGCTGTCCGGAGCCCGTCTCATTTATTAATTATAATTATCTCAGATAACAACCAACCAATCAATTAGCTATCCTTCTTCAAACCATTCCTATTATAATTTCCTGACTTCGGTTTTTTTCATTCCGTTTGTGGTTTCATATGAAAGATATTTTAAAACATTTTGTACTTTTGATACTCTTATCTTTTAAATCCTTGAGTTGTTTATTATTTTTTTTATTATTTTACATAGCTTTAACTTGATTATTTATAATATTGCAAGTTTAAATTTTTCTTCTAATCTTTTTTGAGTTTTTTTTAAAACTATTTTTATTATATATCGTCATTTTTAACATATGGATCTTTTACTTTTGCCTATTTTTTAAATATTTTATTTAAATCAGATCTTAATATCTGTCATTCCTACAGTATTGATTTTTTTATAATTTTTGGTTTTAATACTTTTACTAGCCTAATTTTTTTACTAAATGTTTCTCGTTTGATGAAATTGCATTAGATTAGCCTTTATTTCAAAATTTTTAACTTTTCCTTGTTTTAACAGAAATTATGACTTCTTAATAGGTTTACGGTCTATTAACATTTGATCATATTTTAGTGTATTTTTATTGTTTGATCTTTTAAGAACCTGAAGATGTCAATACAAAGAAAACGTTCTTCCATAAAAACAAATACATAAGTACCTGATGCTCCTGTGTGTCTTTACCTTCACCTTGAATTGAAGATCAGACAGTTCAGCAGCAACTCATATATATATATATATATATATGTTTTATTAAATCCGACCGCTAGTTTCGAATTAATAATTCTTTTTTCAATCTTGTCGGTTTGTCTTATATTCGCCTTTTCTTCATTGTTTAACCTGTGGATAAGCGTACCGAAGTTCATCGGGGACTGATGCTTGTTATTTTGTCAAAGGTAGAAGTAAATTAATGTAATTTAGCACTCAAATGTGTGTATTTAACCCTCACACTGGGATCTGTATCCCGATTCTCTGGCGTGCACTCTTCATGGTCACCCTACGACATCTATATTATATTCTGGTGTCAGCTCTTTTAGAATCATCGAGGTATCTGATCTCATTTCTTTTAGACCTGTGACAGATTCTATTGGGTGTTATTATTTTATATTAAAGGTTCTGGTTTTAGAAACTAGGAAATATTTTACCCATTTCCCATTTTTCCCTTCTGTGTGCATATTTTGTTTTGAATTTGGTGACTGTATAAACTTTAACCCTTTTCCAGGCCTCATCAAACGTCTGCCGTATTGTAAAAGAGTTAATCTTTTTTGTGTGTGTTTATTGTGTTGTCGTAATCTTCTTGCCTATTAGGCAACACAGGCTTTCGCTTAAATTCCGAAGTGAATATTTCAAGTATAATTATCACTGTTTTTGCTTTTTTAAGTGAAGAATCGTAGGTCCGCCACAGCCTACTAGCACTTACCCTCTGCGTCAAATAAATCCCCCTTTTTTTGGTCCTTTTCTTGAAAGTTGGTTAAACTCGATAAAATGTCCTCATTATTTAACACGTTTAAGTTGCAAGGAGAGTCGCTTGAGCTCAGCGGCAACGACCTCTAATCTTATATCCAAGTGGAGGAAAGGACCAAAAAAGAAGAGAGCACAAAAGAGAAAAAGAGGAGAATGAACGAGAAGAAAGAGAAAGAATCCGTCTTCATGAACTTAAAATGAGTAGGACCAGAAACGAGAAGCTGTCCATCAGCTTGAGGTCCGAAGCTCTTAATAAACGTCTGTTAAGCTCACGGTTTTCAAGGGAGGCGAAGATTTCGGAGCTTCTCAATCTACTTCGCGAAAATCTTTGAAATCAACCATTGAGACATCGAGGAAGATAGATTGTCTCAATTGCTAAATTCCCAACTCCGAGATATATTCATTTTACTCGCCTCGGAGGCAACAATCGATTAGTTGACCTTAAAATCGGAATTACTGGCGGCATATAACATGACTCCAGACTTTTACCTATACAAATTCAGACATGCCCGCCTTCAGCCAGGCCAATCATGCCGTCAGTTTGGGTACACTCTCCAGCATCACCTCAACATTTGCTCGATGCTTCTAAAATCCACCATGACTACGATGCCCTCGTTGACTTCTTCCTGAGAGACCAGTTGTTGGCTGCCCTTCCGCCTGAAGTTTGATCTTTCGTAAAAGGCAGGCGATGCCAAAGATTCAAAGAGTGCACAGAAAGGGCCAACATTTATTTAGCAAACCATAACCTTTATCCGAAGAAGGGAAGAAAACAGCCTTCATTTCCCCAAAATCTAAGCCAAACAAAGGTAAATTGACCCTGCAAATTGAAAACAAGTTTTCAAAGGTAACTAGGCCGTCGAAGACGAAACCACTCTTTTCGTCCGAACACCGGGATGTAAAACCATTCTAGTCAGACCCCCTACGTCATCTTTCCCCCAGGAGACCGATTATTTGTTTTTTTCCGGTGGTGTGGAAGGCCATGTGAAAACGAACAGCCCCTGAATTCTCAGTTCAGGAATAACTCTTCTCACTAGGTGCATCAGATCTCTGCCACGTCTGCGCCTCCGTCAACACCATCGGAACCTTCTCTTTCCCCAAGGACCTCAATTCCAGGCAGCCACCAGGTTAACTTCTTGTTTGATAAGAATCCTCATGGAGGCGTTAAGTTCGAGTCCGGAACAATTAATAGCTGCCGTCTCTCCACTCTTGTGAGGGATACTGGGTGCACTTGTATAGTGGTGTCAGACAAGCTGCTTCCCCCAGTATCCCCGGACCATAACAAATTCGCCGTCGTGCACGACTACTTTCCCCGACGTTAAGTGCTACATCTATTGTGCGTACTTTACAGGCTGGGTAGAAATAGTATCAGCCCCTATTATATTCTACTTCGCCCTCATTGGCCAGTGGCCACTGGTCTCCCCCTGCTCCCTGGCCCTACCCGTAGTTACACGATCGCAAGTGGTAATAGTTTCGAAGATGCCCTCGCCCCTAGAATCCTCACGTTCTTCAGAATTCAAGGAGGTTATGACCAAACACTTCGCAAGGAATCTAAAGAACTGCGATTCCTTCCGACCGCTGTGGGCTAAGGCCCACCAAAAGTGCAAGAACTCACCCGAGGAAAAAAGTTGATCTCCTACCAAGTTACGGACGGATTACTTTACCGTGCGTGCTCAGAAATCGGTAAGCCCTGGGGGCAAGTATTTTGTGTCCTGCGTTCACACGTTGGTCACATTTTAACCCCTGCCGATGACATCATATCTTCATGCCATTTTAGCTGCACTAAGACAACCAAGAAGAGCTTCAAATATTTTTATTAGTCAGACTCCCATGAAGAAATCCTTCGCTATCGCAGTTCTTGCGACATCTGCTATAAGACGACCGTCCTAGGACGAGTGAACCCGCACCATTGCAAAGATGACCCCTAATCTCAGAGCCATTTTCCCGTCTTGCAATTGATCTAATCGGTCCTATACACCCTGCGTCGAGTGAAGGTCACATGCACGTGGTACATTAGTGGATTTTATCACCAGGTTCTCCGTAGCTGTGTCATTAAATAATATAGACAGTATCTCCTGCGCACAAGCAATAATCTCCATCTTCTGCCGCGTTAGATTAGCCAGGAAAATCCTGCCTGGTCGTGGCCGCCAATTCAAGTCGCAACTGATGAAATACGTCGGTAAGCTCCTGAAGATAACCCATTTTTACAACTTCTTTTTCAACCAGCTGGTAACGGGATATGTGAGAGGCTCAATGGCTCCCTCAAGTCCATCCTTAAGAACATGTGCGCCGAATAACCCCAAGTATTGCACTGTTTCTTGCCGGTAGCCCTCAAGGCATACCGGGAAATTCCCCATCACACCTTAGATTTCGACCCATTTGAGCTTTTGTATGGACGTAATGTTGGAGGACACCTCAGCATTCTAAAGGAGCTCTTCTCCAATTCAAAGTAGGCCAGGAGATTCATTTCTCCTACGCTAACATCCATAACCTGAGGCAGAGGTTAGGGAAGTGCTCAGAGATCGCCTATCAGAACGCCGAGACAAACTTGGCCACGTATAAAACCTACTTCGACCTTGCGCTGCAAGAAAGGAAATTTAAACCCGGTGACGAAGTCCATTTATTCTGCCCACGGAGAACAATAAACTTTTGAGCCAATAAAAGGGCCCCTTCCTAGTCATCGAGAGACTCCGGCTCGTCAACTACTTAATCCAAACCCTGCCTGGCACTATGCTATTCCACGTTAACATGCTTAAAATGTACCATTAACACGCTTGTGTCAATCAACTTTTGGCCCAATACGAAGAAGAATCCACCCTGGAGTCCAGCTACCTGCTTGACCCCTTCGTCGTGGTACAAGTCACCTGCGTGGAACAAGAGGCGGAATATCCTCTCCACCTCTTGTCAGATACCTCCGATTCCTCATCGACCGAGTTGAGCATAGATCCTCAGCAAACTACCCCCCCAGAAGACCAATTTACAAGCGCTACTCACCCATTTCACTGATATAATCTCGGATACCTCTGATTGTGATACGCAGTTCAAGCCCAATATTCTGCTTACCACTTAGGAACCTGTCCTTTCAAAGCTGTACCCCCTCCCCACTTACTTAAGAAAAGCGTTTAATGAGGAGGCAGACAAGCTATTGAAGATCGGTATTAAAAGCTCTCGGACTCGGTTTATTGTCCCCCGGTTGTCATAGTGAAGAAGGCATACATTTCTTACCGGATGTATATTAACTTCCGGAAGATAAACACCGTCACCGTATTCGATGCTGAACCGATTCCCCTCATCGATTAGAATTTTCACATGTTCGAGAATACCAAATTCCTTACCGAATTTGATCTGTGTAAAGCCTATTACCAGATTCTATTCTGGAAAGAGGTAAAGAGGTACACGGCCTTCCCCACCGACAAGGGCCTGATGGAATTCCGGCGACTTCCTTTCGGGTTGGTGACAGCATGTAGCAATTATAACCGAATGGCGAGGCGAATATTGGATGAGTTGCCCCACGTCATCTTCTACTTCGACAACATTTAAATTGTGACCCAGGAATGCGACCACCATCTGGCTGCCCTCCGTGTCCTCATGTGCCGACTCCGGGAACACCACCTCACGATTGGCCCCAACAAGTGCCACTTCTCCTTTGGCACTATTGAGTATTTGGGGTTCTACATATGGATCAAATCCTTGGCTGCCCAAGCTGACAAAATCAAGGTAATTGTCAAAATGCCATTGCCGACAACAAAGAACCAATTGAGGTCCTTCATTGGGTCCGCCTCCTTCTACCGACGTTTTATTATGAACTTCGCCTGCATTACGCACTCCCGTGAGATCTCCTCAAGTCTCAAGTAAAAGTAACCCGAGTGCCCTATCTGGAAATCCTGTTCGATCGCTAGCTTTGACCACCTTAAAAGGAAGATAGCTTTAGCACCGATCCTCCGCTTACCTGAACCCCTCAAACCATTCGGCAAAATGACTGACGCGAGTAACGATGGCGTAGGCTTTTTTCTCGTCCAGTATGGTGAGTATGGCGAAAATTTCCCCATCGCGTTTGGGAGCCGTAATCTCTTTCCCCGGGAGAAAAACTATGCGGTAATTGAGCGAGAGGCTCTTGCCACCGTTTGGAGTATCTACAAGTTCAAAATGTTTCTCTTAGGTAAAAAATTCATTATCGAGACTGACCATAAACCCCTCTCTCACCAAAGGAACGTTAAGAACAATAATGGTAGCCTCATGAGGTGGTATGTCTCTCTAAGAATTTCAATTTAAAATTATATATATATATTTATATATGGGGTTCCGAAAATTGCCTGGCGGACAGCTTAAACAGAAATCCTCTGTATTTGTCTCCAAAGTAATTTCCTATTAATTGTAACGTTAAATGGATCACTTTTGTATATATTCCTGAATAATTGCTTTAATTTTGTCTAATGCCTTATAAGAATATGTGCATAATTTTTTTATTTTGTATAGATTTTTGATGAGTTACCCTGTTCGTATGTACTTTTTTAGGATTGTGTGATATTTCTTTTCTTTTTTTTGGAATATCCTTCTATGTATGTCCCTGGTTAACGAGACTATGCTGTCCCCAGGTATTGATAACTATTCTGTCTGTCTTATTATATTATAAATGTTATTTATTAATTTTTTTCTTGATGTGTTTGGTAATGGGAATACCGAACATTTCCCGAGTCCCCTTGATTTGACTAATTTTGTGCAGAGTACCCTGACTATCCCTTTTGTAATTGCGTTCGTATGGAAATTTAGTCGTATAAGTACCCAATATTATTCTGATGTCACTTCCTCCGGAAGCTCCATCTTGGGAGGGTAGTAGATGTCAGAGAGAGAATTTTTCCCCACCTTCTTAGAACGCAACGTCTACCTGTGGCGCCTGAGAAGATACACCTGCTCGGACAGAAAGCCTCTGTATCCTGATTCCATGGCGTGCCCTCTTCACGGTCACCTTACGGCAGTCTCCTCTCTCTAATTGTTTGTTTCTGCCGATTTTGTGCACCATCCTTTATTTATCTCTTTAGTTTTCATCACCTTCTATAATAAACAATTATAAATTTCGAATTCATTGTTTTTAGAACGTAATAAGATAATTCCGTGGATTCTACTAATTTTGTCATTCTCGTTCCCTCCACATCCATTTAGGTCTCTATCAATTTTCAGATGTTAATCGTAGATCGCTTCTCTTTCCCAATTATCCAAAGTATGCTAATATTCTTATTTTTTTGGCACTTTTGATTAGGAAAAGGAAATTATGAAAATATTTAAGACAACTTGTGCCAATATTACTTTCACTTGATTATTCTATCGCCTATTTCTTTTGCTCCCAGTAACACTTTCTTAGTCTAGCTACATAATATTATTTCCAGGCCATTGCAGTTTCCACTTGTAGCTCAACTATGCTCTTCATCTATCTCTTTTGGAACATTGCACATTTCTCTTGTTTGCAGTACACACAATATCTACAATCTTGTTTTAGTCGTCAACTTCCCCGCTACGTCGTATATTGCGTCAAATTACCAAAGTTAAGTGTCATAATTCTTATGTTTTATTTTAAGCCCTTTTCTTTCCTAGTGCGGGCGCCCTCGTATTTTTCTCGCTATTTCACTGAATTTACCCATTCTTATATTTGGGAGGGAAGAGTGCTGGCATTTACTTACTCAATTTTATGTCATCTCTCCATTTTATTTCTAGTGGCTGTTATATTGCCAGCTTTCACTTCCAAGCAACTCTCTTTCCCTTTTGACATACGTTACCCCTATAAAACTCTCATTCTGAACATTATATTTGATTCGTACACTTGGTTCTTCTGCTTTTCAAATTTTTCTTTCATAAGCTTAATAAAAAGGGATATGAGTTATTTCACCTTTATTCTTCCTGCATCCCAATGCCCATTTCTCTTCCTTTTTGATATATTAGGAGGCAATTTCATTTATTGTTGGTGTAAATCATTCACATTTTCGGCGCTGTACCAATCAAGACAAATCTCTTGAGTAAGGATTTTTCCTCAAAAGATTTTGTGGATAAACTTTAGTTTTCCTACGCCAATATTCTTAAGGAGGCTCATCAATTTCGTTATTTTGCGATATTTTATGGCGTACTGATTTATTGAAAGTTGATATCACATATAACGCCACAAGTTTTAAGGATTTAAATAAGTAATCTTGCTGTGTGACTTGGGAACCTTCTCTTATGAATGTTCTTCTTCTCTTTTTTGTGCTTTTTCTCCTTATAAACAACGAAGTGAGTTTATTTATCAAATATATTTTATCTTTAGTCGCCATAAATCTTTAGGAAGATAAATTAAATGGAGCGGGTGAAAATATAAAAAAAATGAAAACTAAAGTAAAAATAATTGATAATAGGTACTGAAAAGATTTTTCAGGGATTTGGGGTGTTAAATAGAAGACAGCGTCTTTAATGGCAAACCTAATTTAGTACCCAAACGGATGCGGATGGCTTATTTGTAAGGGATGAAGAGAAATTGATCGCAATATTCTAAAGTGGTAGAATTTAAATAATAGCTCCCCCTTTGCTTCAATATTAATCATGTGTAAAACCTTTATCCAAAAATAAATATTAACAGGAGTTAGGAGCAGTTGGATAAAACTTGTTAGGGAATCTAAGTTTGGAATTAGGGGTAATTAACAAGGTTCAATCCGCATTAGAGAAGATAGTAAAACGTTAAGTTTAGTGCAAATTTTACCTTATTCTATTTTCTTTGAGATAAAATACAAAAAAGAAGGATTCCACGAACCGTTGCAAACATGAACTCGAGAGGAGGAAGGATATAAGTTTATTTCTCAATATTTCAATTGATTAATGAATGTCTATAGCGTCGGACTGACCCCATATATTCTGGCTACTCATTGGGATAATTTCCAAAGGCAGCACTTTGAGATGGCAGGGATTAAGTATTTTTCTAAAGCCGAGCGCTTAGCTCTTCTCCAAACAGCTACGAGATTCTAAGGAAGTACTAGACCAGGTTGTAGAAGCTCTACGTTCGTGAATTCATGTAATTATGACATCCAGATGCCTCCTGGACCATGCATGAGCGGCACTATGCGAGTACCTTAGACAACATAATTAGTTTCCGACCAGAGAGATTCTTGAATAGAAGAAGGAAAACGGGATTTCACTTGCGAACATACTTGCATCTGTGTTAGCACGTAGGAATTAGTTGTTCGTCTGCGAAGACATGAGACGACAAATTACAACCGTCTCCTCCTTTCAGCTCCGAGGTAAAAGAAAACACATCTGTGCGCGTCTGAGGACATTAGAAAGGCCATCTGTAGATGCGTTTTACACTGTCGACACGCATACGAACTGGAGGTGCGGTGTGAAGTTGCCAGGGTAAGAAAGTTGTCCTCTCCCCATTGAGCTAGGTTGGCTGCGGCCTGGGTTGCCCAATGGTGGACAAGAGAGCAACAAGGGATTCCTAGGGAGAACCTGGAGGAGTGTCCCTCATAATGAGGTTACCCGGCTTAGGTAGAAGGGTGCCAAAATTGAGTTCAAAATGGGATACGTAAATTTCATTCTTTCAGGCCTTAATGGCCCAATGGGGAGACCTCCACCAAGGCAACAGAGGCTGGGGTCCTCAGGGCCGATTTTAGGTGCCTTTGAAACCACGAAGACGATCCGTTCTATGATGGGTGGCATGAGGTGGTCCGGATGTTCCTGGTACTACATGAGAGCCCCAGTGAGTGAGTTCGAGAGGAAGGCCTTACTGTGGCATATGCCCTTCGTGCCTTTGGTGAATTCGATGGCTTTTTGGCCTAAAAATATTTTGTCCAAGACGCTCAACATGCAATTTGCCGCATTTATGTGATCTCCGACGTCCTATCAGTGATAGAAAAGTGTCTGTATATACGAGGCCTGCTTTCTGGAGCTTGCAATTGCGACTAGTAATTCCTCCCAAAATACGAAAACCAATTCTAATCTATTTAAACCTAAATTGAATCCAGCTAAATAATTAAAACTGGCATTTGTGGCCGTTCTTATGGCCGTTTTGTGGATTGATTCTATATCAATAGCTCTCTTCTTGTAGGCTTTAATGAGGTCCTGCTTCGAGAAAATGCTTTTACCGTGTAATTGCGCGGAAAATCCCTTATCTTTCGCTCTTGGTAGCGGTCACCGTACTTTTGTGTGTTCATACTCCTATACTATATATAGGATCTCCATTCCCATGACGACTTAGAGACAATATTAGGACATGCCATTACACATTAATTATGAAATTTTGCAAAGCTTTAGTAGATTTAGTACTCTAATTTGCCTTGCCCTACTCTCTTCAAATGCTTTTTTTAAATGGTTAACAAATTGCCAGAGATACAATGACGTCGAAGCAGGATGAAACATAAAGAATTTCCTTAAAGGTTTCCCCTTCACTTGAAAGGATATGAAAGCACAATTCTTGGCGTTTCTGTAGGTGTAAAATATAAAAGGCCACTCTCACTCACGTAGCTGTAGTGTATTATAAAGCGAAAAGGAATAGTGTGGAAATAATTCGCAGAAGTTCCACTCCACATTATTTTACCGATGCTTCTTTCAAATACAGAATTTCGATGGTTCATTAGCCAGCCACGAATTTCTTAGCAGATAAATCGTAAATGAAAGGAAATCAAATAAACTCATCCTTAATGTGAAGTGAAAAGGCTGAGAGGTTTCTCACAAAATTTCTTTATTCTACAAGTTTCAAAGCCAATGAGAAATCTTGCAGTTGATATTGGCTATTATTAGTTATATATGCTGTAAATTACATTCTTTTAAAAACATAAAACCTTAACAACTATTATAAACAATAGACAATATATTTTATCGCAGTTTTATATACAGCACTAATTCCATGCAGAACAAACTCAGTTATAATATAGTTTATAAAATATTAAACAGTTAAACTCGTCTATGTATTATTTTGGAGCCGTTTATTATTGAAATCAATTTTAATCTTTTAATTTATAGGTTCTTTAAAAGTTCTAAAAGTAATTTATATTTAATTAAGTACCTTGTAAAACTTAAAGGCCATCTTTGATGTTTCTTTGTTTTACTACTCTTCTTTGGTTTATATATGTAAATACATGGAATCAAATAAAATTATTTTTTCCTGTCTTCTATTGTATTAGGTTGAGGAATAAGTTCTTGCGTTCTTTTAATGTTGTGTTGATGTGAGTTTTTTTGACGTGATTTGTGCACATATTAAGAAACAATAATGAAAGCAAAGTTTGCAAAGGGTAGGATACGTCTCTTAACAGCGTAGACTATTAGGCTTTTGCTTAGGCTACGCCTTGAAGTTGAGTAATAAGTCATTGCGGTTTATTTAAAAGTTGTGTTAATTTAATTTTTGTTCTGTACCATCAAAATGAAATGCCATGTTGAAAGAAAAGCGCATATCGACACTTCTTGTTATTCATTTTCAATCGAGACGGGAACAATGTAAACGCAGCTAAAGCTCGTCGCGATATTTGTGCTGTGTATGGAGAAAATGCTTTAACAGAAAGGACAGCTCAACGGTGGTTTTCACGTTTTGAAAACGGTCATTTAAATCTTGATGACGAAGAACGTTCTGGTTGCCCCATTAAGTTGAATGAAGATCAATTGAACGAACTTCTTCATGAAAATCCTCGTCAATCGACTAGGGAATTGGCTGTTTAATTGGCGTGTGATCAGAAAACTATAGTGAATTACCTTCCTTCGATGGGGAAAGTTCAAAAACTCAGTGCATGGGTTCCGCACGCTTTGAGCGAAAGCAAAAAACTTCAACGCTCCACGATTGCCGCAGGTTTGCTTGCTCGTCATTAGGCTACTCGTGGATATAGAGACATATTTCTTCACCGCATCATCACTGGCGAAAAAATGTGGTGTGTTTCTGTCAACATGAACCATCAAAAACAATGGCTTAGCCTCAATAAAAAACCATTACCGCGATTAAAGCAAGGACTTCCTCCACGAAAGACGATGCTGTGTGGTAGGATTGTGATAGCATCATTCTTTATGAGCTTCTAGCGGCAACGAGGTTGTCATTGCAGAACTCTACGTTCAACAAATGTATCGACTCGCCGAAGCTATTCGTGAAAAGCGACCTCATCGACGTTATGGACTTTCTTCTGCAACATGACAATGCTCTTCCTCACATTGCTAATATGACGAAAGACGCCATCCAAACGCTTAATTGGGAAATCCTGCCGCATCGTCCATATTTGCCAGACTTGGATCCATCGGATTTCCATCTGTTCCGATCGCTCTCCAACAATTTGCGCGGCGTTTCGTTCAATACTGATGTAGAATTAAGAACCTGGTGAATGGGTTACCTTCAAGGAAATTCTTTACGTTACATCCTGCTTCGACGTCATTGTAACTCTGGCAATTTGTTAACCATTTAAAAAAGCATTTGAGGAGAGTAGGGAAAGGCAAATTAGAGTACTAAATCTACTAAGGCTTTGCAATATTTCAAAATTTCATTGTGTAATAGCATGTCCTAATATCATAGAATTGAACGAATATGTAAGATATATCTAGCAAAAGGGTCACATCGCAGAAGCAAATGTTTTTTCAATAAATTACAATCACTATAAAACAAGATTGAATCAAGTATTTTTATGTTTTGATAAATTTGCAATTACCAACCACACGCATCTCTTTTCCTTAAGAATTAAATATTCGAAACTAATTTGCATTTTACATTCACTTGTTGCTTGTATTTTGTTTTAATCACGTTTTTATATGGCCTCTTTAAGAACATAAGCTTTTTAGCCTTTAAAAGCCTATTTTCCCTTCTTGAGACCTCTTCATAAAGCAAACATTATTTCATCTGCCCACCTTTTTCTCACATAACGAGCCAGAAATACACAATGTCCAATTCCTACACTTTTTTTAATAATATTAATTCTGAAAGCCAATAATTATGATGTGACTAATATAAGAAATATAAAATTAAAAAAATGGCAGAAGGCGAATATTTTAACTTGTTTTTCTCTATTTATCTATTACTCACCTGTTAAGCTTTAAAGAGTATATAGTTCAGAAGGCTTTCATATCTGTGGTTTTAAATTCCTTATTTGTGTTCAATGAATAAATATATGAGCAAAAGGAAAATCTTAGGTTGGATTATCTCATTTCTGAATATTTTCATATAATACAATGATTGGAAGTGGCTCAATGACTATAACTCCGAGTTTAAGCCAGCCTTGTACCACCATACCTGAAATGCCTGCTTTTGTGACGAGGACCATCGGCATTCCTATATGCAATTAACACTGGATTAAGAACTTAATAAGAATTCTGTTTTTTACGACCCTATTGTTAAATTAGATTTTATGTGTTACATTAGACTAATCTTTTCTCGACCTGGTTTATCGAAATTAAGTTTTGTGCTATAAGTTATAAAAAAAAAATTAATCTTAATTAAATAAGCTTATAAAATCTCTTGCAATTAGTAAATTTATTTACATGAAAAATTTCTTCTCGACCTTAAATAAATTCCCATTTATGCATTTGTCAAAAGGGTAAAAGTTTATTTACTTCCCAAAGAGTTCGATAAGCTCTTGCCTCGACCTACAATTTGAAAGCTAGAATTTTCATTTACATATTTTGGAAGATATTCTGCTAAACTGGTGAGTAAATTAGAATTCATTCTTGCCTAAAATCTTACCTTGTTGTTCTTTATTGTTACTCGACTAGAATGTTGGATGGTCTGAGCTGAATGGACGCTTCCCGTCTTCCCCTGAGGACAAGTTTATCTGTGAGCACACCTAAAAGCTAAAAATAGATCTTCATCTGTCCTAACTATTTTCTATTTTTCAGCCTTGCAGGAAGATTCTGCAATTCTGCTTCATAGTTTTATAGTCTAATTCATTATGAGCACTGTGAATGTATGGTTTGTTCGTTCTGACTTACAGTGTATAGATCATTATTGATTCTGTGTATAACCTCTACAAACGTCTCATTTATAAATTATTAAGGATTCAGTTCCTTATTTTACTACGCTTCAGCTCTTTTCTTAACCCGAACACAACATACGTAGCTAACTCAATAAAATAAATGTTTAATCAGATGGCAAGAAATATTCAGCACTTGCATCCAATATCACATCCAGCAGCTGACCCCCAAAGAAACGATCCCTTGTCGACCAATGAATCTAGTGACGACCACAAGGGAGATAGAAAAGTAAAGAATCTTCCGAAAAAGATCAAAGAAGAACTCTAAGATACATATTTTGGATCGATATCGTTATTTTTTCAATTTCTTGTATTCTAATTGTATATTCATTGAACTACATACATTTCAAAGAAACAAAAAGAATTGAATTAATGCAAAAACATAATTAGTTTGAAAACCCTGATTCCTTTGGAAATAGAAAAAAATACCTCGTGATTCTGGGGGTCTTAAGTCAGCTTCAACTTACAACAAAGAGAAAGTAATTTGAAGAAAAACAAGGAGAGTTACGTAGCATGACAATTCATTTTGATTCTATAGAAATTAACTTCTTATGTAAAATCAGATATGACAGATGCTATAATAATCTAATATTTTACCTTCCTCTTTTCTTTTGGCAGTCAGTGTGGGCTTTTTTTCTATCATATCAATCTTATGAGATTTTAATGCTAGGTTACTTACTTAAAATTCCGTAGATTAAGTTGCATTTATTAGGGCACCAGCGTGTCTTGCGTCTCACTTGGTTCGGGTGTTTATCTTGGGCGATATCCAATAGGAAATCACTAATTACACGTTCTGAACCCAAAGAATGGATTTTATCCTGTGTTTCGTTTATATGGCTGGTGTTGTGGTTAATGCGTTACTGGTTACAAGGATATGGAATTCTTTGGATCTGGCTGAATTGGATTGTAGTCTTTCCTTAGTGGTGTCGGAAAATTATTAATGTGCTAAAACTGACACCGATTACTCTACGTTATGCATAGAAGTGAAGTGGTGTGTTTGCTATTGATGCGGGGGCGTTAGTAATTCTTCAGTTTGTTGAATGCCAAGAGTATAAGAGAAGGTCCTAAAGCTGAACCGGTCACTATATTTTGTAGCAGACAAGACTAGAGACCTGTCCTTTGGCGTTGAGAATGAGAGGTGCTTTGCTGTCGCATTAAAGGCTTTGTTTATGTCTATTATTGCTGTTATCGTTCTGAGTAGCAAAATGGGTGGTTTAAAGCCCTTATGGTATACGCCGGTTCTTATTACTCACAAAAAGTGTGTTTATTCCCAAGATGGCCAGAAATCTAGGCACTCGAGCGAAAAAAGTCCTGCTAAATAAAGGAAATGCGGAAGATGCTTTCGTTATTTTTCTCTGGAGTGTATTACGAAAAAATATAAATTTGTAATTTATAAAGTTCAAAAGGAATGTTACATATGATTTACTTTAGAATTTAATAGGAATGATAACACTAGCCAACAAATTTGAACTTTGTCTCTGATACTTGCGTAAATGTTGTATCTAACTAATAGGAAGGTTAATCAATTATTAAAAGAATATAAGGTATTTGAACAATTTATGCCGCATAACCCATAACAAACGCAATATAATTATTTCTTACATGAATTATTTATCAAAAATAAGTTAACTTGAAATTAATTTTTGCTATATTTGATTTTGTATGAAAATTCACAATCACTTAAAACCTTCCCAATAAAGTTTAAGAAAATTTCGATGATTTTTTCGTTCTTTTTGTATTTCTTAGATAAATATATATATATTTTACGATTTGAAACTATCTTTAACCGCTGAGGTCAACTTTGACTATTATGTTTAACAAATTATATATACCAACTGTTTTACTTTTACTGATACTGAAATTTAAATTGTGGGTGATTATTAAGGTCGTATTAAAATTTCACAGGTAACTCGATAACTGTAAATAACGCAAAAATATATTATAATCAAACTATTACAGTTAGATATGTGGGCATTAATTGAATACATAAATAATTATTTCTTCCAAACGAGAGTTGAAATATATCGTTTTAATTATGAACATTAATTAAATCTAATTTAAATTTGAAACTCAATTAATTCATGATTTTATAAATAAAGCATTATGACCGATTTTCAATTTGAATCACTTTACACTAATCCTTATATATTTTTCTCTCATTAAAACTTTTTAATATTTATGATTTAAGGGATAAAAATTAATGAAAGTATTAATTTATCAAACTGCTAAAACTTAAAGGGCAATGTTTACTTTACGATAATAAGCGTGATTTATTTCTCATGACATTTCAAATTAGACCTTAGATGAACACTATTAAATCTAAGCCACAATAATAAAATCATAGGAGCTTCACTTTTTTTCTACTGTTTTATTTAAATGCTCTTCAGATTAATTCATCATTTACGCCTGATATTAAGAGGTTAATATTATTTTAATTTGAATAGTGATTGTCATATATAATGTTAAAATGCATTAAAACATTCAATACGTGTGTTAGATTATGTATGAAACAACCCGACACTTACTTAAGGTTTTGAAGTTTGTTGTAGGATACTGTCAGCTTGGAGCTGATCCTAATTACATATGAGATAATCGTAAAGACAGAAAAAATCATTTGGAAAAATCTTTTGTTCCTTTCGACCTCTCTGCCCAAATATGCCCAACTTTGAGTTTCCTCTAATCATTTTATTAGCCTCAGCGTCAGTTATTTATGACTCTACATTTAATGTCTTTACTCTCCCCTAAATGCTCAAATTTTCTACCCTCGTTACCACTGATCTTCTAATTTTTAGAATGCGGTTTTATGTACATACACATAACCTAATTTGGTTTATTATAAATTAAATAATTTCTAAATACGGAGTAGCACTTAATATTTACAGGGGATACTAGGTTTGTAGGCAGAGAAGCCAGGTCTCCGTGATGGTGAATATGTCAATGTTTTTATTTTGACAGAAAGTGTCAATGAAATAGATTTTGTCAAGTAGTGAGTTTACCTTTTTTAGGGAAAAATGTTAGAAAGAATTGGCTGATTTGGTGGTGTTAAGAAAGCTAGTTTTGGGAAGGGGAGAGAGGTTCTGGCGATGTTGCTTTCAGAGGTAGCTTGTTGTTGGGTAGTGCTGGGTGTGGATGAATATTTTTTTAGGGAGTAACTCTAGGAGGTACCAAGATATGCATTAGAGGCTTGTTGATGATTGAGGATTGGTGTGGAGTCATGGTTAGATGGTTGTTGCATATCTTTTATTGATCTCTTCTCATTGTTTGAAGGGTTTGTCTCTACTGACTTGGAACTTTGGAAATCCAAGGATCTTCAGATTTTGGGAGGTATTTAACATTTCGCGCCTCAGTAATGGATCTTAGCGTAGGTTATTGACTCGGATGAGGTTTGGTCGCACTGAGGTTGATATTATTGAGGGCTGTCCGCGTATTGGGAATTAATGAGGTCACTACCTCGTAAAATTTGTCCTGGATGTTATTAAGTTCGTTTCCCAATCCACGAATCATAACAGAATTGGTTCTTTTTTCACGTTTCCTATGTTCAATTACCTCTTTTCTCACTTAATTTTAAACAGTTTACATCATCCTGAATCGTTTTTACTCAATGAAATAATGGCCTGATGAGTAGTATGTGATCATGGAGAGATTGAACAGATTGAGGTAGTGATTGGACTGTAGCGAATATTTTTAGTATGTAGGCGTGGTAGATAGAGTTAGTAGCGGGAGGATGAGAAGAGTGTATGTTGGATGATGCCTGTGGAGGGAGTGATGAGTTACTTGTGTTTTCTGCATCCTATGTGTGAGACATGCAGCTTGGGCATATGAATTCTAATTTTTCTCTTATGGTTAGGAGTCTAAAGGTTTTAGGATCTATGTTGCTACACTTTGGGTCAGCATGGTTTCACATTTTACATTCAGAGCATTCTATAGAGTTGTTATCATGGATAAGTTTTTTGTAAGTTCCGTATGGGAAGTGGGAAGAAAAAGGATGTGGGTTTGAGTTTGGGGGTGAGCCAGCTGTCTTGGTTGATTGACTTTACTATGGACAATAGCCATAATGCTTACCTTATTTAGGCCTATCCTAGCAGGTGTTTGAGTGGAATGTGTATTGTGCAAGCAGGCAGCGGTTCAATCTTGGTATCACTTAATTCTGATTCACTTTCAATATTTTAAACAAATTACAATAAAAAATAACATTCAACGATACCTTGGATTGTCTTTGTTAAAAAGAATTAAAGAAAAGTACTAATTTTATCGGCCAACCAGTTCTGAAACGGTACGAATGCCAAATATTTCACTTCTTATGTGGTAAAAATGTGCCTTAAGTATAAATTATGATAGATTTCTTTAATTTTCTTGAGCATGCTTTGTTTACTTAGCTTTTTGATTTATGAATTCCTTCAACTACAATAGCCTTTCTAAGCGATTTTCGTTTATCATTAAAAGAATGAGGTCTGTCAGAGTAATGATAGTTTCATTATTGGCATCATTCTTGATGGAATGAATAAAGACATGTGTCAATTTTATTTAAAAAATGTAGAAATTAAATTCTTATCGTGGCATAACTGTTAAATTACAATTACAATGAAATCTGGATCAATATAGAGAAATTCTTCAGTACTAAAAATAATTCAAAATTGATTTGTTTTAATTACCAAACTGCTGAATTTAAACTTCAAATTTAACAAAGAGATGCAAACACTTTCCATTTTTTTAGCCATCATGCCTAAAGGAGATATGAAATTCTAAAAAAAACTGTATTGAAATGTAAATATATGCCAATATAAATATCAGCAACATATGAATTATTTTTCTGCAAAATCAAAATGTGCTTGTATTTAAAGTAATTTATTTACGAAGCAAATTAGCATCTGTCTCAAATTTACCCGTGTATGATATTTTGATCGCAACAAAAAGATGTTGAGATCGGCCACCCTGCCATACATGATTAATTCTTTTGATCAACAAGTCATCCTGGTATGATCTCAATGAGGAACTTCCATTAATTTAAGAGATAGAACAGTTATGCAAATTGAAATTTCATTTTAAGTGATCACCTGAATACGCCCTCGGGATTGGCTTTCGGTTCTACTCAAAACCAAGAAACCGAAAAATTTCAGAAAAGGCGAATGGGCTGAATAAATGTAATGGACAAGTGGGAAGATAAAGATATTTAGTCTGCTCTTAACTTAACGTTAGTATAAATATCACTGAGTACCCTACATGAAGAAAAATATCAAAGAGAAACAAAATTGAACTAAGAAATAAGAAAATGTCGTTAAGAATGGTAAAAGATCGCCCATTATGTTAGGATAAGGAAATCAAATGATTCTTTTGCTAAAATTGAGGATTTTTATGCAATAAAAGCGTAAGGAAATTGGGGCTCACTTAAAAGAGGAGGGGCTTTACTCGGCCAAAGTAAAAATGTAGAAGAAAACAAGACCCCAAGAAAGGAAAAAGGAATCATTTCACCAAAAATGTATAAAAAATAGCAAAAAATACAGTTGGTAACCTTAATCGTAAATTTGGAGTGTTTAAGAAGGTATGATTGGAAGCTTTGTTTTAATGCATATGGAAGCCCCATTTATGGATGCTGGATTTATATACAGAGATAAAATCTATCCTTGGTGTATCTTGGTGTACCAGCGTCAATAAAAGTTTTCCTCCACCAATTTCTTGCTACCTAACAAAACGAAACGAAACAGACTAATCATGACTATAAAAGTTGCATGGACAATAAAAGGCAAAGATCAGGGGCGATTCATGTTAACAGAAGGAAAATTAATGTGTCTACAATGCGAAATAGGCAATGAGCCCCTTCAATACAGTGTTCTTCGTTACTTGACAAAAGCATTCATCGTTTCTTATTGAATTGTATGATTATTTGGCACGAATTAGTGCGCCCACTCTGATGAGAGGCAATGGTATAAGCACAGATTTTTAGAGTTGGTATTTTCACTTGTGGAACACCATTCTGTGCGTTGAGCGTAATTATTTCTCATTAACTATGATTAGCCTTTCGACCTAAGCGCATATTCGGGTTAACTTAACATTAAAAACTAATGGCACATTAAGCAGTAACTTCAATTCCAAGGTAAATGCAAGTGTATACAAGGAAACTTAAAGATAAGAAAATCCAAATGAATACGGTGCTAGATTTCTGAAATCAAGGCACGGGTTCTTTCACATCGATGGCGGACAGACATAAAACTTACAGGTATGTGATGAGGCGACGAGCCATTGGACATATATAGATAGTACTCATCCAGATTGTGGTGAGTAGCTACACACACATCTTTATGCACATAGACAATTACAACACCGCTATCGTTTTAATTAACGCCTTCACAACACAAACAATCCACTAACACTTCCGTTCTGGATTCCTTCCGATATACACCATATACACCATTAGGGGTCTGGGTGGGATACCCACTAGTGACACGAAAGGTTCTCCAATCGCCGAATTTGGTCTTACAAACTCACAATATCACCTGGGTACCTTCTCCTAAGGAGGACTAGCCCTTGGTCCCTTCGAGTTTAACACTTGAGGTAAAAAACACACCAATGCCGTGTTCCCACTTTAAATGCCTCCACTCAGTTAAAACCACACCAATGCCGTGTTTCCACCTTAAATTGACTGTCTTTGCAGATTGTATTTACCTGGACTCTGATCTCGAGAGGAAAGGAGAATATTTTCCCTCTCTTCGATATAAGTCCGCGTATCGAATATTTTAATTCCTTTGGTTGTTTCGTAACACGATGGAGTATTGGGGGCAGTGGGGCTGTAATATGTCGGTCTTTAGCTCGGTCTGATGGTAACTATTTTACGTTTTAATGAGGTTTAGGGAATTGACACCGTAACTATTCGGGCGATTCTAGAGAAATTATAACCCCTTCATCTTGTTTTACATTTTTTTTCGAATGATATAATTGCAAGGATCCTCCCAAGGTTATTCCATGAGGTAATAAAAGAAAACTAACTATGTGTCGGATTGCCCCACTTGTTGAAGGTTTTGAAGGTTTGAAGGTCATGAGGTCATAATTCAGAATAATTGAGAACTCGCGACTTTGGTCTTTTGACCTTGTGCGTTTAGAACAGGAAATTGAACTACAGAATTTGCCAAATAAAAGTGATGACGGTTGGAATAGTCATTCAAACACCTGCTAGACGATTAAAAACCTGGTAATTAATCTACCCTAATATTCAACCACGGGGGGAGGATCAAATCACAAGGTTTGCAGCACGAATGTGCAAGAGAAACCTGTGCCCCATCTGCAGGACACTCACACATATGCCGTGTACATTCTATTGAAGGTTTGAAGGTCATGAGGTCATAATTCAGAATAATTGAGAACTCGCGACTTTGGTCTTTTGACCTTGTGCGTTTAGAACAGGAAATTGAACTACAGAATTTGCCAAATAAAAGTGATGACGGTTGGAATAGTCATTCAAACACCTGCTAGACGATTAAAAACCTGGTAATTAATCTACCCTAATATTCAACCACGGGGGGAGGATCAAATCACAAGGTTTGCAGCACGAATGTGCAAGAGAAACCTGTGCCCCATCTGCAGGACACTCACACATATGCCGTGTACATTCTATTCGTGATCGTCCTCTTTCTTTTTTGCATTATTTTCAAAATGACCGTATATTTGACAAGGCTCACTTGCATGATCGAAAGAATTGTACATATCCATTGTAATTAATTCAACAGAACTTAAATTTTATGGAAAGATAACAATATATAATATTTAGAATATAAATATATATATATATATATATATATATATATATATATATATATATATATATATATATATATATATTAGGGCTGTTCAAGTTCATATTGTGAAAATATAAAATTTGTGGGGGACTTCAGGCCGCATATAGTTCCAGTTCCACTTGGGGTCATATAGGTGCGAATAAATTTGAACTCGATCCGACTAGAGATAAAGGTCCCCCAGAGCGACACATTCTCCTCTCCATCCATGCGGCCGCCACCTGGTCCATTATTGAGGTGACGTTGGCAGTCATTCAAGTGGATTAGCCTTTGTGAGTGTTTGTTTGGTGTCTAGATGTCACCAACTTCTTCATTCTTTTGGTGGTAAATTGGTATGAACATTACTTGTTGTTTGCGGAACGAAAATTTATCAAATTTAGTCGCGATCACTAACATAAGAGAAAACTTTAATATTCCCATTTTTACTTTCACAGGTGCGATGGTTTCAATTCGCAAACATTGGTGGTTGATCGGTCACCCGGAGTAGAACATCACCGGGAGCCGTCTCCCCTCAAAGGCACAAGTGTTCGGAAAATTTTACTTCCACCACGGCCTGGAAAAGAAAACAAGGGCAGAGGGAGTCATTTGAGAGAAAGAAGGTCCCCCTATCTACATACTTCGTTAAAGCAAGGCGATGCTGCTCAAGTTAGTAGAGGCAAACGATAGGCTTTAGAAGCACAATTAAAGAGCTTCAAAAACGGCAAGGATGAATGAGGAGATATTTTGAAGGGACCTTGATGACTTGTTTGATGTGGCGCACATAGATGCCCTTGAGAAGACCACAAACGAGGAGGACAGGGCCTTCCTCATTAGCCAAAGAGAGGATCGATCGACTTCCTCCATGACCCGACTGGACACTGTGACAGCGATGCTCCAAGAGAAAAAGCGGAAGCGGAAAGAAGTGGAGGTGAAGCGTAAACAGGCTGCGGAGATGGAGAAAAAGATCGATCGCCTTCACTGCTGTACCTCCAATTAAGGTGGCCTCGTCGTCTTCGTCCTCTCATGGGGAAACGGATTAAAGCGATGCCGAGTTCAAGTGCCTAAGTCTTTCTAAAAGAAGTGCTGGAAAGAAGTCTGCCATGATCCTGTCAAAGAAAGTGACCAACAAACTGGACCGTTTCCAGGTCTCAGATCCGGCTGCGATGGCAGTGGTAGGAGCCTTGGATAAGGCAACCGGTCAGAACATTGCTAACCTCACACTTTCTACGAGTTCCATCCGCCGCAATAGGAGAAAGATCCGAAAGGATGTGGCCAGTGCAGAGAAGATCGAACTCCCAGCTAGAAGCCTTATGCTACTTCATTGGGATGCCAAGCAGCTACCTGATATCGCTTGGGGACGTCAACACGTTGAGACGCTCGCCGTTCACGTCACAGGTGGGGTAAAGGGGTACCTCTTGGAAGCAGCCAAGATGACCCAAGGCACCTTCCATCACATGGCAGAGGCTGTACCCAAGGTGGTATCCGACGCTGGACTGGAGCCGCACATTTAAGGAATTGTGTTCGACACTACTCTCTCGAACACGAGTCCCGAAGAAGGAACCTTCATTAAGATTCAAGAGGGTCTGGGAAGGAATCTCTTCTGGTTTGCGTGGGAGTGATCCTTAGAAAAGTTTTTAAACACTATTATTGACCATCTGGCATGCCTAACGTCTCTCTCTTCGTCCGGTTTCGAGACCAATGGGACTTCCTCAACAGAACTAATGGACATCCTCCATCGATGAAGAAAGCCTACTTCCTCTCCTGACAAGCGAGCTCTCTGATGCAATAGAGACAGCTTTGAGCGAATGCAAGAGTGCCATCGAAGAAGAAAGCCATACCACAGACGACTACAAGGAGCGCTTGGTTCTCTCATACATCAGCTTGGGAGTCGATCTTGGGACGTCTTTCAAGATGAGGGCACCAGGAGCGTTTCATCAAGCGACATGGATGTCGAAAGGAATCTACGCTGTCAACATTTTCCTCTTTCAGGTCTCAGTTTTGGCTGACCACTTACGAACTTTGAGCCATGGAACATGTGTCTCTCTTCATCGCACTCCGTAACGCTATTCCGTGGAACAAGAGCATGGTTCCTTACCATATTCACTAAAACGATCTCCTCTTCATGAGGGAACCTTGCAGAGGAATCTCCAAAAGGCGCGTTGCTGAAGTGGCCCTAAAGGTATTCAAGCGTCATCGGTACGTGTCAGAAGACTTGGTGCCTGTCTCTCTCTTCGACGAAAGAGTTAGAAAGGAAAAGAAGGCCTCCATGTTCCAGGACATGAAGAAGGAGGGGAAAGGACTGAAATGTCTGGAAGCTCTCTCAGGCTTCTTCAGGTCCCGTTTGAGAAAGGCACTAGAACTCCTGCTCTTAGTTCAAGGAGAGGAAATGGCCACATTCTTAGCTAAGAGCCCCGCGAGTTGTGAGTGGGATCCTCTCTTCTGCAAGATGAAGAGGGCGATTGACCATGTGTAGGTGGTCAAAGACGTTGCTGAACTGGGAGTAGCCCTGATGACCACCTCCAAGGTTGCCATCCTCCGAGAAGAAGCTCAGAAGCAGTTCATCCTGAACGTGTTAGCCAAGGATAGGCAGGAGGGAGTGCCCCATGACCTCCAAGGTAGCCTTACTGAAGTCCGAGCGATCGAACTTCGAATAAAGCAAGGAGGTCCTTTCGAAAGGACCTCAGTGATGTGATTATATTTGTACTTCTCTGTGTACGAAAGGAAATATATTAGAACTTCTTTTTTCACATTTTTCTATTTTTTTGTTTCCCTTTTTGTTTGTTTTTGAAAAATTGTTGCTCCATGAGGGACCCATAAGCAATGTCCGATTACAGTAAAGTTTGGCACGAATCTTTTACTGGCATAAGAAGGGCATGTGGCCCAAAAGTGTTTGCAACATATGACATTTTTGAACAGGTTTATATATATATATATATATATATATATATATATATATATATATATATATATATATATATATATATATATATATATATATATATATATATAATGTAAACAAGGGGTTCGGCATATATTTGACGGTTTGCATAACAGATATCCCTTCGCAATAACTCAGACAAAAATAAATGACTTTTAAATATTTTTTAAATGTCAACCAGATTCTGGTTGGGTAATAATATATTACTCAAAATAGCCAAGCTCAGGTTCTACCTCGGCCTCAAAATGGCTCAGGAATCTGGTGCCTGAATTTCTTAGTGTATCGCTAGGAATATCTTATGACACCTCCCAATTTTGGTCCCAATTCATGAATGTCTTTGCGGGTAGGGGGGTTCGTGTCTTTTACAACTGTGTCCTGCACAGATTAATCTATGGTATTACAATTGTGGTATCTAGGAGTCCAGGAATGTGGCTGATGAAGTCGTAGAAATGCCACAACAACCTCTTTTGACTATCTCCTTAGGTATGGATGGTATTGCAGCAAAATAACACTTCCACCTATGGTATAATTAGCCTCTCCATCAGTTCCATATATTCGCCTTAATTGAGCCATTGACCAATCAAACATGTGTTCTTCCCGGCACATCCTACACTGGAGAATCACCTATAGACCATCAAAGTTTGGCTTAATATTAGATTAAAGGCCGCATGGATTTTATCCAAGCTCCCTTTTGTTCTGGATGTTGAGAGACCGGTCTTGGCAGAGGTTCTTTTCGTCTAAGCAGAGCAAGATATTTTCATGCTCAACATGAAGCTTTAGCTTGTTCAGGCACTTTTTTATTAGTCAAGTGGCACCGCTTAGCCTTGGCTGTCATAATTTTGTCTCTTGCGCGTCTTGTACGAGTGGTAGCAAAGATCGCCATTGAGGGCCAGTTTCATGGTTGTGACTCCAACATCAATCTCTCTCGCCAAAGTCCAGATTCCATTGCTCTGCTCTTTCCTCAGCCTTTTGTGAGGTCATTTAATGAATTCCTGGCTAAGTGCGTAGTCAGAACGACCACTGTGGTCCTTTTTGCTGGCCAATGCTTATTAGTCTCTGTTGCCGCTGCCCATGTCACGTCTTACAGCCTTTACCGTGTTAAAAAATCATTGGGCATTAGTCATGATGTTGACATTTGTATTTCTTGAGCTATTTATCATGATGCAGGTAAGTGGTTAAAAGAGAGAAATTGATGGTGATGGCGATTGTAAGACTACTGTGCATGACTTAGTTGATTTCTATTTTACTGCAAAGACATGGTTGACCTTTATAATGCTTTTGGAATCAAGCAGGACTCATCAAATTAGGGACTGTTCAGATACTGATTAATAGGAAGCCTCAAAGCAGATGAACTTCCTAATGGGATTTGATATTTACCTCTACAATAAGAACTTTGCGCCATTATTCCCTTGCTCGTGGGTGAGATTCACCGACCGGATAAAGAAATTAAAATAATGATCAGAATGACAGCCTCAGGCAAGCCCGAAGGCTCCAGAAGTCAATAAACTTTGGCGGGAAGGTGTCGGTTAGTATTGTATTTCGACACCAACCATCGATTATAGAACCTTTTGTTTTTCTTCATGCAGCGGTAAATACCAGCGTATCCACGACTGGGCGGCCAACTCTATCTCTCAATTTTCTACACTCATAGAAATGTAATATTAATATTAAAATATCAAAGAGCTTTGGTCTAAAATCTACTGATACTTTCAAGTGGCCCAAACTAGAGCAAGTATTATCGCAAATGTTAAATGTTGTCACGTAGCCTCGTGTTGAACCGGGCATTTTTTTTCCCTTAAGTTCATATAATTTAGTAGTTTTGAGGAGAACCTTTCAGGAAGCCTCCCTATGCTTTCAAAGCTTTTTGAGCAAAATTCAGGAAGTTTATATTTAGTAAATACAAAATAGATGCAATTTTAATGAGTTCTTTATTAAATTAAACATTATATGTACATAGCTCGATAAAGTTCAGATATGAATGTGGAAAAATAATTTCCTTTCATTCGAATTCGCCGCTTGGACTGTCTACACACTAATCGCATACAGCCTGGCAGAGCAGACGCCCGCAAAATATTCTGCCACTTTTTTTCATCGGAGATATTTTTTCTCATTCAAGAAAATGGAAGTACGATACCTTTTTAATGGAGAAATTTTACGTGTCTAAAATTTGGAAGAATAAAAGAAGAAATCTTTTTACCTCAATTTTATCTTATTTTTAATTTTTGATCCCCATCTATCGTCTCCGACACCATTTCCTCTCCCACACCAAAAAATCCTCCCGTTCAGGGACGTAATAAGAAGAGGGAAAATAATACTTTTTAGTTCAGTCATCATTAGCATCAGGACTGCCTAATTCTCCCGCTCCCCATTCCCCACCAAAGGCCCAAGGCCTTAGCCAATGGACGCTTATATTTTGACCTAGTCTCAACTATATAATGCAGTGGCAACTGTATAATTGGGTATACGGGAAAAGGGAGGTTGGAGAACTAGTCCACTGCCAGACACCCGTACCAGACCAGCCCCTAGACAATGGGCGAGGTTGTAACCTTTGCAAGCGAGTTTAGCCATTCCGCCTGTGAGAGGCCCCTACGACCCCTGAGGGACACGCAACCTTCTTATTGTATGTTAGGAAGCAACCAAAGTTTTGACCTCCCTGGAGGCGGCGGCACACCCGGCTAGTGATGGTTGATTCCGTGCTAGCAAACAAAAGATATGAGATTTTTTACCCCTCAAGAGGAGCCCATCTGGGTCCATCCATCTATCCATCCTATTCCTCATATCAGCCAAGTTAGTGAGGACGGGACCATGGGATAATGGAGTAGGGATCCCCATTTCACAAGTATGAACATAGAGTACAAAAGACTGCCACTAAGGATGGAGCAAGGAACACTGATGCCGGAATGAGGACTACTGATCAGGACCCTAGATACCGACCTGAAAATCACCATTATGAAGTCGCTAGATGTGGCAAAATGGGTATGGTGCACTCTCCCCTTAACATGAAGACGTCGAGCGACAGGTGGCAATGAACAGCCCTGATCAAAATTGGCCTAGTTCCAAAACTACCGCCATAATTAATGGCTAACTGTTCATTTATATGTCGCAAAGTGGACCTGTATGTCGAATCGCACACTAAGGAGGAGTTAAATGAGGAGCTTGAAATGGAAAACCAGTTTCTCAGAATCTCGGAGCTCAGTAAATTTGGCCACAATATACACGTTTGCTTTTGGTATGCGAATTCCTCCCCAAAATATCAAAGTTTAGAAGTTCACAAATGTGCAAACCTGCTTTCAGTGATCTGCAATCGAAGATTATGTGACAAGAAACTGCCCCGAAGAGATCTCAAATTCTGCTCTGAATGCAGAAATACTGGCATAAACTGCCAGGGCTCACACAGGTTCGTGGCCTTCATTTTTACAAAAAAAGCCATAATAAAAAAGAAAGAACAAGAAGAAAAAGATAAAGTTCAAAAGAAAAGTAACCAAACCTACGCCAGCGTAGCAAAAGGTACACTAAAAGAAGTAAAGGAAACACTAGAAAAATATATATATCCACGTAAACGAAGGCACCGGCCTCGACATATTTACGTGCATTATGTTCGCAAACGTTCACAGTATAGTCCAACCGGTAATATTCGCAAAACGTTTGGATCTTTTATTGGAAAAAAACGGCATTCTTAAGATGTAATTGCCTCCCAACCCTCCATCGGCACTAAATTACTGCGTTACTGCCGGGAAAATACTGCAAGTTGCGGATACTTTGGAAGTAGTAGGTACACTAACAGAGAAAGAACAACACAAAGCGATGATAGTAAAAAGGAACCCAAAACCATGATGGAAAAGAAAACCTACAAGAAAACAAAGAAAAAAACAAAAGAATTACCAGAGAGCCAGAAACCACAGCGGCTTTCAAAGTGTAAAACGATAACGAGGGATGCCATTACGAAGCAAGAGACTTCAAACTCAAACTCTTCGTCCACGTGTATATCCTCTGCCTAAAAGTGTCAACTCAACAGACATCAAAAAAGGCAGAGAAAAAATTATATTCAAATGGACCTACTTTACTGACCACGAGGAATCCTCCATCAAAAGAATACTATAATAAAACTGAATTAGATTCTACTCAAACGACTTTAAAACTCAAAATAGAGGCCTTCGAAAAGTTGAGCAACGGAAAGTTGAGAACGCTAAAACAAAACAAGCAGCAACTAAAACGGAATAGAAAACTTTTCGCTTTAGAACATGGACCGAACCAACAGAAAATTAAATAAAGATGGAGGGAAAAATAAAATTATTCAATATGAAAATTTCTTCCGAGAAATAGACCCAGACATAATAACCATTTCTGAACAAGAAATCAAAGACGATGAACAAATAAAAATACACAACTCTAACATCATTAAGAAGAACTTTACCGGGGAAAGTTATGACGGAACAGCAATTGCTGTTAAAAAAGGGATATACTATGCCCAGGAAAGAAACGTCGATGAGGCATACGCTCATACATACCGATTCATTCGATAATGGAAATATTTAACAAAAACAATCCAGCAACACTACTAGGAGACCTAAACACAAGGCTGGTGGAATCCGGATATAAAACAAAAAATATTGGGAGACGAAACTTAGAACTCCTAAAAGAAAGAAAGATCTTAATACGTGCTGGACGAGAATTCCAGACTAACATAAATGAAAGACGATCAACCAAACCAGACATAGTGCTAACTAGTACTAACTTCTCCTATAACATGCATATGGAAAACCTCCCTCTCCCAAGCAGTGACCGCAGTGGAATTCTTGGGACCGTTAATCACAACCCAATACAGGTCCAAATTCCACCAAGGAAATATATCAGAAGGACAAACTGGAATGCATATAGGGCTATACTGAAAGGTTGTACTTAACCAGAAGTGAAAGACAAGAACGTTGAGGCGATAGAAGAGAAAACAGACGCACTAATAAAGTGCATTACACATGCAGACGAGAAATGCGTACCAAGAATTAAATATAAAACGCTCCCTCACCCGAAATGATGAGAAGAAAAGCGAGGAATATAGAGAAAAATACACTGAAATAAGAGGAAAAGGCACGAGTCAGTGAAAGTCTAAGGAACTATTACAACTAAAGGGTGAAATGATATTTGTCATTGAGGAGCAACAAAGAGGCCAATGGAATGAATTTATAAGTAAAGCGGAAAACACAGAAGCAGGAAAGGTCTGGAGATTCATAAAATTACTAAAAAATAAACCTCCCAGAAAGATAATCCAAATAAAAAATGAAGAAGAAGAATTCATAAAAAGCAACGAAAAACAGCAGATAAATTTAGGGAACACTGGGGCAGAATATATTCCATCGAAGAAGAGGATACCCGGAGATATGACGTTGATACGGAAGAAAAAGTTAACAGATTCTTAACCCATTAATACCGACTAATTATTTTTTAAGTTATTGATATTATATTTTGGAAACTTCATTTTAGTGTAATAAATAAAGCATATACTCCTTTAGAATTATTTTTTTTATTAACAATGACAAATATAGGGGTGGCAACCAGAGTTTCAACTCGTCATTAAAAGCATAACACTTTGCGATGGATAAATGAAAATAGTTTACTTCTTTTTTTTTATTAAGAAAACACGCTGACACATATATTATGTTGAATGAAATGGCTCCATGCATAGAATATGGAATAAAACATGACATCTTTTGAACTCATACTTAGTTGTCCTTGCGCACTGAGTATTTAGAGAGTAGAGTTCCTGGCCAGTGATCAAAACGATCCTTCCTTACTTCGTCTCCTGTAACTCCCCGTTCTCTGTTAGTTGATGGCCCAGGTCTTTTTTTGTTTGTTCCATGTTGCTTTAATAATGAGGCACAATTTGTTTAAAATTTCCCGAAGTGGAATGGGATTTCAAAATTTTCTATACCAAAGCCATCGTTGACAGAAGAACAGCAGATACTTAAAGAAAATAATGGCCATCACCATTTGCGAGATCGAATTCGGATGCGGTAATTCGCAACGAATTGATCGGTTAGATCAACTCCAGTCATATGCTTATAATAAGCTTCAATAGCATTAGGCATAGGAAAATGCGGTAATTCGCAACGAATTGATCGGTTAGATCAACTCCAGTCATATGCTTATAATAAGCTTCAATAGCATTAGGCATAGGAAATACAATCTCTTTATTATCACCTGTCGACCATCGGGGGCACTTTAATTTAGGATCAAAACGAAATTTATTTGAAACAACTATCCCCAGCTTATTGTCTTTCCACTTCATTAAAATTTGATCATTAGTACACACCGACTCAACATAACCTCTTTTCCTTTTTTCTAGCATTTTGGAAGCTAGTAATGGTGGATTTCCCAATCTTCCTTCTCTCATAGTACCAGTTCCAGCAATAGTACTGTTTGAAAATTCATTCAAAAGATAAAAGGAAGTAAACAGGTTATCAAACTCTAAACACTGTCCAGCCCTTATCTTTCCGCGTAGCCGCTTTAATTGAGATCAAAGCGGTCGCTCACTGCCTCAGTGTGCTTGGTTCGAATCGCTCCCATGTACGAAATTTTTCGAATTAGAAAATAACTTTTTCCGACGAAAAATGATCCTGTTTTTACTGTTCCTTGCAGTTTGCTGGATTCATATATATATATATATATATATATATATATAGAGAGAGAGAGAGAGAGAGAGAAAGAGAGAGAGAGAGAGAGAGAGAGGGGTTGCACAGAACCGATTGAGCAGTTTTAAGGAGTTATAAAAAGTAAGGGGGGTTGGGTATACAGAGAATAAATGTTATTATACTCGAAGTTAGCAGTACATACCATTTATAATTCCTAGGTTCTAAAAATAATGTCCTAAAGATGGCGGCCCTTAACAGCAACACACTGTCGGAGTCGATCTTTGAAGTTTTGTACAGCACGTTCGCAAATACTGCGAGGTATTGCGTTAACTTCTTCCATAATCCCCTTCCTTAGCTGTGGTAGGGTGTGAGGGTGACGTTTAAGCATCTCTTATTTCAGATATCCCCAAAGAAAGAAGTCACAAATGCTCAAATCAATGACCACGCAGGCCACCCTAAATCACCGTTCAGAGACACTAGACGTCCGGGAAACATTCGTCTCAAAATATTGATTAAATTTCGGGCTTTATGAGCTGTAGCCCCACAAGTCCCCCAATCTCTCATCTCAAACAATCTCCTCCATTCTGGGCTGCAGAAAATTGTGAAACATTGAGAGATAGCGTTCGGACTTCACGGTTACGGTCATTCCTTCCTCCTCAAAGAAGTACGGGCCTATCATGCCAAATTATGATATGGCACACCACACAGTTAGTTTAGAGAAATATAGCGGTATTTCCTGGATAATTCGGGGGATATTTTCAGCCCAGTAATGGAAATTTTGCTTACTCACAGCCCCACAGAGGTGAAAATGTGCCTCGTTGCTACTGAAGAAAGCGATCTGTGCAAGCATGTTTTCACACAGATTTTGGCGGTTGCGCAGAATATAGAACCGTCGGCAAAGAGCTCTTGTGTCACAATTACAGATTGATTGTTCTCAAAATACGCGCGCAAAGCAAAGCCGCGATGTGAACCAATCCACATCATGTTTGCTACTGAAATGGGGATGTCTATGAAGCAGAGCGAAACCACGCCCACCTGCCTCCCCACTCCTCCTCCCGAGCATTGACTCATCAAAACTGAATAATCGGTTCTGCCACGCCCTATATATATATATATATATATATATATATATATATATATATATATATATATATATATATATATAAATATATTTATAAATATATATATATATATATATATACATATATATATATATATATATATATATATATATATATATATATATATATATATATATATATATATATATATATGTATTTAATTATTCAAGAGGCCATTTTATATTCATGCATAGTGAAGTCCACTACATTCACAAGATTTTCGACTGGGTCTTTGAGGCGAGAAATAACAATCGCAAACACATATTTTATTCCGAGACGTCTTTCGATCATCGTAGGTGATCTTCAGGCAATGAACAGAAATGGTATTAACAATGGTCAAAACGGAGACACGGAGTTGTCGAAAGTATGATTATTGGCTGAAGTTTCACATTATTTCCCGGTTTCTTCATTTGAATAATGACTGATACGGCCATTCAAAATCTCATATGGTTTTAGAGTCTCAGGATGATTAAGGTATTCTTATACAGTGGCTCAAATATTTATTCGCAACGTTCTAGAAAATGCATTTATTAGATTCATTACATATAAGAACATCAGAATAGCGTGAAACTTATCCGAATTAAATCAAATTAATAATAAAGGATTAGGAACAACTTGTAAAACTATCTAAGGTATAATATAAAAAAAAATAAATTTCAAATTTAAAAAGTTGACTTTCATATTTAAAAAATAAACTTCAAATTAAATAAGTTGACTTTCATATTTAAATAATGATCTTCAAATTTATAAAAATGACTTTCATATTAAAAAAAATGAATTTAAAATTTTTAAAATGTCTTTCATATTAAAAAAAAGCTGGATTTCCACTAAAAAATGACTCAAATTTTAAAAGTTGATTTTAAAATTAAAAGTGAATTTCCTCGCTTGAGAAGGTAACCAGTATTTATGCCCAATCTACCCGCACTTGGGGCAGAAGCTCGAGCCGAGGCTTTTTCAAGCTTTTAGTCATTTGCGTCATGTGCGGTTACTAAGGTCTTTCCTTGCGACCTGGAAGTGGTGTTAAGCCCTTCTTTTAGTTCAGTTACCTTTATCTTTTTCCAGGGTATTATTTAGGTTTTTCAGAGATCTCTTAATTTTATAGAGGTAGAACATACCAGTATTACAAATTTGAATTATTAAATATTTTTTTCAGTGTAGTATTTGAAAAATACTCATTGGTTACTGAAACGTCTGAGTTACGAGTATTTATGTGAACGGTTGCTAGGGGCGCGAAAGAGCTGAAATTGGTGAAATGATGAGAAGAGATCCCACAAGCGATGAAAATAGGCTCTTTAACGTCAGGTTAGACAGTTGGCCGAAATGTTGAAAACGTTCGGAAGATGACTGATAGAGAATTTTATTTTTTCTAATTTTAAGCAGTTTATCATTACAAAACGCATATGGTAAGTAATACTGTAAATATGGCTCATACTAATGTTTGTATGTATTAAAGTGGTATTTCATCTAGAAATAAGTGCCTGAGAAGCGAAAACACTAGGATATGCTTTGTGTAGGTTGGTGGCAAATTTAGTGCTGTTTACGTTACACACATTCAGATGATATTACATTTTATAATTAAATTTTATTTGTTTTTAAGTGAAAGAACCTTTTTTATGTTGAAAGTCATCTTTTTTAAGTTAAAGGTAAACATATTTAATATGAAATCTAAGTATTTTAATTTTAAATTCAACTTTTTAAATTGGAATCTAAACTCTTTAAATTTGAATATCAACTTTTTAAATTTGGATGAAACCTTTTTAAATTTGAAGTTAATTTTTTTAAATAGGAAAGTCAGCTTTTAAAATTTGAAGTTCAATTTTTTAAATAGGAAATTAAACTTTTTAATTTGTGGGTGAAAAGGTGTAGAAACAAAATATATTCAGAACAGATTTTAAGAAAATATTCATAGAGTGTCATGAGAAAAAAGTTTAATATTTTGGGGAGTGTCCATAGTTAACCCAAGTAGCTTTTTAAAGTCTCCTTTTGGATGGAACATGTTTCTTGCATAAAGGTTCAGATTTTATCGCGTTTTTAAACACATACTCCGGCTTTAAATCCGCAAGATTGGAAAGATGTCTTTCTTAAGATTTAATTTGAACTCTATTCAAAGATGTTCTATAAGTACAGAGGGATGAAGGCGTGTGACCCCAAACTCTCCAAAAGGTACACAGGTCTGTAAGCCAGGTCACTTTTGTTGGCGCTGGGCTCGGTACAATTGACGGTGAAAGAGAAATACTTCCCGACAAAAGTGCAATATTATTAAGGTTGTTTCTTTGAATGAGAAAACGTTTGCCAGGTTTGTTCCAATTTTTATTCGGAAGATAAACACTCCTACAAATGTAAACTTTATCAGGAGAAATTTTCCCACGTATTCCATGAGTTCAGACGTAGATTATGTGCCTCGGTCAGATAATATCTCCTTAGGGATGCCGACTCGAGAAAATATAGCTATTAAAGCTTCCGCGTATGTTATTCTATTGATTTTTTAAATGGAAACTGCGTCAAGGAACCTCGTAGCGAATTCTAAGAGCGTGAAGATATAAGATTGTCATTCGCTCGACGGGGATGAATTGGGCCAAGCAAGTCGATAGCCACTTTAAAAAAGGCTTTAGACACAATGGACATCTTTTGCAGGGGGGCGGGTGGGATTCGTCCTTTTGCAGTCGTCTTTTGGCAAATATCACAGGATCGACAAAATTCTGCAATTTCTTCGGCATCGCTGGGCCAAAAGAAATATCGAAAGATTCTTTGGGAAGTTTTACTGTTGCTAAAGTGGCCAGACAATAACCCATTGTGGGCAAGGCGAAGAACCTGGGGAACGCGAGAATGGGGCATACAAAGGGAGTAAGTCTTAGCTCCATCCTCGGTCGAAGTAGAACAGTAAAGGAGGTCATTTTTAACGGGATATATAACCTTCCTTGGGCTTTTTCTCAGTGAGGCTGGTAAGAAAAGCACTTCTTATGCTTACTTACAAACTCTTGGTTTGGAAGGATGCAAATTTAGGGTCATATAGTGTTTATAAAGGCAATGGGGTTGCAATCTCTTTAAAGGCCTGAGCCCTCGTAAGGACGGGCTGCGCGACAGGATTAAGGGAGACCTGGGTTTTCTGGCATACCAACACGGTGCAGCATTTAATGGGAGGTGCAACAGCCTCCCCCCAACTGATAAGGTATTTACAATCTAGGTAGCAGCGAACCGCGGGGAACCGGTTAGTGTACCCCAACTATTCGTGGACTACTGCATACAGCTCTTGGTCGGGACTTACTGGGGAAAGCAATTATTCTGACACTACGACGCCGGTGCACCCAGTGTCTCTCACAAGGGTTGACACCCGGCACCCATTCACAGTTTTTTCTTCGCATTAAAGCCCACCGGGAAAGCTTTTATAAGATAAAAAATTCACTTGATGTCCCGGAGAACCGTTAGTCGGGCCAGAAGCTTGAGTTATTAGGCTAGCAGGTAACTGGGAGAGAGAAACATTGACCTGATCGACTTGTTAGATGGGGGAAGAGCGAAGGTCAGAGTTTTGGGTGCAGTTGGTCTTAAAAGGTCCGGAAACGCAGAAAAGTGAAACACACGATAGGCTGCAGTAGAAATCGATTGGTGAGGGATTATTTATGACGGGCTTAATATCCCTCGGTTCTTGCGAAGGAGAGAATATAGGTTTGGGGAGACACGCAACTTTGACAAATTGGGGCGAATTTTTATGAGAGGGATTTGGGAAATTGCTTTTACTCTTGAGAGATGGGGGATACGATTTTTTGGGGTCCTACGAATACAGATTATGGCTGGACGCGTATACATCCACCTCTTCCAGGCATTCCTTAAAGGTAAGATGCTCGTCTATCTTTTACGAATGCACATATCTCGGATGGTAGCGCAGACATTACTTGATTACGTAAGACGAAATCGAACAGAGACTCGTATTCGCATCCTACTTGAGCCTACTCCAGCCAGAATTGTAGGCTTCTCTTAAGTATGAAGCCAAACTAGCGGCAAGTTTGGCCAGGTGATATTCCTGCCTGGCAACACTTAGCCCGATAGAAATCAGTATTTATATTGATTGCAGATAGTAATTTGGCCTTGAGAGTCGAATAATTAAGGGTGGCTTCGGCAGGAAGAGATATGAAAATTTCTCGAATGTGGTTGTTGAGCAAGAGAAGTAAGCGTGCGACTCCATTCTCCTCAATGGCCCACGAATTCACTTCGAAAATCTTTTCGAAGTAGGTGAGGTAGGCACTAAAGTCTTCGCCAACCTTGAATAAGGGTTACTTAACCAAAGGGGGTTGAGGGGCCACATTCCTTGAACTAACGGAAAGGGTTTTTACGTTATCTCGACTTAGCTCACGCTCATTTTGACCGTTTCTTTTAAGTCCTTTTGCTTCTCTTTGCTCTCTGCATTCTTAGGCTTCTCTTTGCTCTCTCTCAGTTTCTCTTTATTCTGTTCTTTCTCCCCTTTCATTTGTTTCTTTGCCCTAGATATAGGCAATTAAATTCTCACTTGTTAATCCCAAGATTTGACCTTGTTTGTGGAATCTATCAAAGGACGACATCCTTGATAGTATGTGTGCCTCTAGCAGCTCGAACGTTCACGGACCCACGAAACAGACTATGAGGCTCTCACGGAAGTATTTCCCCCCCAAAAAACAAATGCACACTAAAAAAAAGAAATATATAAAACACATTTGACAAAGCATAAATTTAATCCCTATCGGATTAAAATTTTCCGTCCTCTTAATCCACCTCGGGATTTAGTAGAGGGTTACCACCAAGGAAAAGAGAAAGTAATGGTCTTACGGGCACAAAATTAAATAGATAAAATATAGGTTGATAATTAGTTCCACAATCTTTGAATAACTTTCAGCGAACTTAGGTAAACTCGGTCAGAATAATTATATAAGGGGAATTGAAATTTAACGGGTTCTTGAGGAATAAAAACAAACCAACTCTACCTAACACCAGATTTTGAAAATTAAGATACATAATAGATATACATTTTTTTCTTTTTTTCTTTTTCTTTTAAGAGCTCATCTGGCGACTGCCTACATGGGCATTAGTCGACGTATTAAAACTGGCCTAGTTCTAGGCTACTTTAAAATAAAATTAAAGAGAGAAAAAAAAAAACAACACCCCAAAAGGGGGAAAGGAAGCAAGATGGTGCGTCGGGGAGAGGTCCCCCCGGCGCAGGAGCGTGCAACTAAAGAAAAAACAAACAAACAAAAAACAAAAAATGCAAAAAAACAACAAAAAACAACAACAAAAACAAAACAAACAAACCTTGCTTAAATAATAGGGAGAAGGCCGGCCTCCCCCAAGAAGTCAACAAGTCCACAAGTCAGTGTGCATGAATCTGTCCCGAGCACAAGGGACAGGCGGTAGCGACCCCGCCCATCCCGGTACTGGGACAGGTATCGTGCGCGAAGATCACCCAGACTGGGACATTCGACAAGAATGTGCCGAACAGTCTGGGGGACGACGCAGTCGTTGCAATAGGGCGCAGGCGAGCGCTCCATCAGATAGCGATGCGTCACACGAGTGTGTCCGATTCGGAGACGACAGAAAGCAACCTGAAGCCGCCGCGGCATTGGGGGATAGGTCCATGGGAACAGTCGCGGCGCAATGGCACGCAACTTTAAGTTCCCTTCGACCGTCTCCCATCTTCTTTGCCAAGCAGTCCGAAGAGCTGCCCGTATTCCTGCCATGTAGTCGGTGTGAGGAAGAGCGAAACGCTGGTCCGGTCGCAGAGTCCTCGCGGACTCTTTGGCGCCCTCATCGGCGCGCTCATTCCCCGCAATTCCTACATGTCCAGGAACCCAGCAGAAGATAATCTCGACATCTGCCCGGCTCGCCAAAACCGTGGCGTCACGGATATCGCGAACCAGGGGATGCGGAGATTCCAATGCCCCGAGAGCACTCAGGGCGCTTTGTGAGTCGCTATAGATCACAATCCGGTCTCCGAACCGGGCACGTCGCGTAATCTCCCGTACCGAGTGGTGTATTGCCACCAGCTCGGCCGTGAAGACAGACGCAGCGCCTGGTAGAGCCCCGCTGAAATCAAACAGAGGGGATACGGCGTGGAAGCCGACCCCCTCTTGGGCCTCGGAGCCATCCGTATACACTGGCACGGTACCAGCGTGACACGACGTGTGCTCCAAAAAGGTCGAACGCAAAACTCCCGGCGCAGTACAAGCTTTGGGAGCAGAGGCGTGGCGACAAATAGCCAAATGTGGTACCCTCCAGGGTGGCGTCCTGGGCATAACCAGGGGCGCCACCGGCCCGAGAGCTATATCTACCTCTCGAAGGAGTTTCCTGGCCCTAAACCCAAAGGGCTTAGGGTATGGCTGGCGTCTCTCGGCGGCATAGGCACCATCGAGATCAGCTGCGGATGCAGTGAGAGCTGTTGGCGACTAAGGGAGGCGCCAGGCTCGCGCGTACAGGCGAGTGATGCACTGCACGCGGCGCAGAGCGAGTGGCATCTACCCAGCATCGACCAACAGGCTCTCAATGGGGGAAGTGCGGAAGGCACCGGTCGCAAGGCGAAGGCCGGTGTGGTGGATCGAATCCACCTTCCGCAATAAACGCTCGGCTGCGGATGCATAAAACTCGCATCCGTAGTCGAGCTTCGAGCGAACAAAGGATCGATAAAAAAGTAAGGCGGTAGCCCTATCAGCGCCCCAAGCGCTGAACGTCACGAAACGGAAAATGTCCATGGCGCGGGTACAAGAGACCCTAAGGCTGCGAATATGAGCCTCCCAGGTGAGGCGTCGGTCGAATACAAGACCAAGGAAACGGTGCGACTCAACCACATCCAGGCGCACCCCATTAAGAAACAAATCTGGGTCGGGGTGAAGCCGTGGATGGCGGCAGAAGTGCACCAACTTAGTCTTGGCCAAAGAAAACCGAAACCTGTGCGCTTCGGCATAGCGAGAGACGCGGTTCAATGCCTGTTGGAGTCGACGCTCCAGAGTTGGCATCTGGGCCGCGCCAAAAGAGATCGAAAGGTCGTCCACGTAGAGTGTAGCGAGAACATCTTCCGGCAGCACCGAGGTGATGCCGTTGATGCTCAGGGCAAAGAGTGTGACAGTGAGGACACTTCCCTGCGGGACACCCTCTTCCTGCTCCTTTGGGCCGGAGAGGGCTCCCCCCACCCGTACGCGGAATCGTCGATCTCGCAAAAATTCAGATATAAACATTGGGAGCCGTCCCCTCGCCCCCATCGTGTGGAGAGTCTCCATGATACCATATCGCCATGCGGTATCATAGGCCTTCTCTAGATCAAAAAACACCGTGGCGTAGTGCTGTCTACGAAGGAAAGCCTTGCAGACGGCATTTTTCAGTCGGAGCAGAGCATCCGACGTGGAGTGGAACTTACGGAAGCCGCACTGTGCAGAAGACAGATGGCCTTCGCTGTCCAGGAAATAGGCTAATCTAACTTTACCAATTTCTCCATCAACTTGCACACGCAAGAGGTTAGAGAGATTGGGCGGAAACCGATCGGTGTAGAGTGATCTCTCCCCGGCTTGCGAAAGGCGAGCACAGTAGCGATTCGCCAGGAGTCTGGGAGAAGACCTTCCACCCAGATCCTGTTGATCAAATCTAACAGAAAGGCCATGCCTTGCTCACCCAGGTGTCGAAGCATGGCGTACGGGACATCGTCCGGACCATGGGCGGTGTCCGCGCACGAAGCGAGAGCGGAACGCAACTCACTCACAGTAAACTTGTCGTTGAAGGGTTCTCCGCCTCTGGAGGTAAAGTCCAGCCGGCGGCCTTCCGCGACATCACGACGTGCATTGAATGCTGGCGGAGCAGCATCACGGCTAGAGAATGCGGAAGAAGCGGTCGCTAAGGATTCCGCCACGGACGCGGGGTCCGAGATTGCGGTCCCATTCTCCTGGAGAACGGTAGGGGGGGCCTGCGAGAACTTGCCCCGAATCCTTTTGACTCGCTTCCACACCTCAGCTAAAGGGGTCTTCCCGTTAAGTAAAGACACGTATGCCCGCCAAGAAGAGCGGCGGGCGTGCTTCGAAATATACCGGAACCTACCCCTAGCCCGACGAAATTCAGCGACAGTGAAATCGTTCGGGCGGCGCTTATAGCGCATGTAGGCATAACGCTTCTGTTTGAGGGCCGTCTCACACTCGGCCGACCACCATGGGAGTGGTCGGCGTGCAAAACGGCCAGACGTCCTAGGAATAGTAGTCAGGCCCACGGCGATAAGGTTGCCGGAGAAGAACTCAACGGCCTCATCTACCGACCTAAACTCCTCGACTGAGATAGAAAATTCAGTCATTTCCTGAAATGCAGGCCACCGCGCCCGCGCCAAGCACCACCGAGGTGGTCTCTCAGGCGGCAGTTGCCCTGAAAATGATATTTGAATGGGAAAGTGATCACTACCATAGAGGTCATCGACCACCCCCCAATCAAAATCAGGCTGTGCATCCGAAGAGCACAAAGATAGGTCAAGGCAAGAAAATGAAGCGGTTCTCGGACAGTGATGCGTAAACTCATCCACGTTTAGGACACCCATCTCAAGCTCTTCGATCAGATCAGCAAGGACTTGTCCCCTGGGGTTTATGGTGTAATCTCCCCAGAGAGGATGCCTGCCGTTCAGATCTCCAAGCAAGAGATAGGGCCTCGGCAACCGTGCCACGACGCGGCGGAAGTCCCCTGCGTCGAAGTCAGCTGACGGTGGAATGTACGCAGAAATGATAGTATACCTCCTATCCAGGTGCAGCTGCACAGCCACTGCCTGAAAGGAGGTATCTAAAGAGAAAGGAAGAACGGAGACATCATGCCGGGTGTAAACCGCGCATCCCCCAGCCCGGCCGTCCCGCGGTGGTGGGGTCGCAAGACCCTTATACCCCGGGAGGGCGGGCATGGGGCACGCGCCTAGCATGGTCTCCTGCAAAAAAATAGCTAACGGGGAACGGGACGAGGCGAGCCTCCGCAGCTCCTCCCAGTTGGCCCGGAGTCCACGGCAATTCCATTGAAGAAATATGCCCTCCAGGCCTAGCTCGGAGGAGACGCGGGGGCCCTCCTCGAATTGAAGACCCTCACAGGAATGGCCGTACGCTTCCCGGGGGCAGAACCCCGGGCGCTGTTGGCCGGACAAAGCGCTGGAGGCGCTGTCGCCTTCGAGGACTTATTGGGGGAGGTTGGGCTCGCCATGCAAGTTTTTTCCTCCCTCCGCCTCGAAACCTTAAGCGGGCGCTGCGGCTTCGGAGGCGGGGGGGCCCTCTTTTCGAGGAACCACCGTCTCCGAGCCACTCGCTCCACCTCGGGGCTTGGGCGAAGGAGCCGAAGCTCCTTTGTTGCTGTCCTCCTTTCGGGGGACAGCTTTAGGAACCCCCGAAGATGGCCTAGCGACCATCTTCAGGGGTGTTGCCTCCTGTGAGTCTAACGACTCTGTGGAGGCGCGTGGCCGTTTCGCCTTGCGGGAAACGGTCACGTTGGGGGAAGAGGGGGGAGCCCTGGTGTTAGCCGGGGCTGGGTATGAACCCTTTTTGCCGCCAGATTTACGAGGGGAGCGCCCGGGTTGGGTAGAGCCCGCAGAAGGGCTCCGAATGGGCGCGGAAACAACCGTGCTCGTTGGCCTGGATGGGCCAGGAGCAGAGGGTGCCTTTCGAACTACTGAGGCATATGACGTCCCAGGCAGAGCTGGGCGCGCCAGGACCAAGTCCTTAGCCTCGCGGAATGAGAGTCTATCCTAGGCCTGAACGGCCAGGATTTCTTTCTCCAGGAGATATGCACCACATTGCTTCGAAGAAGCAGGGTGCGGCTCTCCGCAATTGACACACTTGGCCACACACGATTTGGACTTATCGTGTGCGACCTTGGAGCAATTTACACAGACTTCGGGTGACCCCGACTTTGCACGTCTACATGAGCGATTCGTATGGCCGAAGCGGTGACAGTAATAGCACCGCCGCGGCAGTGGCACGAATGCCTTCATGCGGTAGCGGTACCAACCGGCACGCACCGACTCAGGGAGCTTGTCATAGTCGAATGTGACGAAGAGTGTAGGGGTGGGTCTCGAGGCCCCTCCCTGTTTTCTCATCACACGTTCGACCTTGACCGCCCCATGGTCGGCCAGCTCTAGGGTGATGTCCTTAATGGAGTAGTCAACGAGTTCCCTCGCATAAACTACTCCTTTCACAAAGTTCATGGTAGAGTGCGGCGGCACACTCACCGGGGTGCCATGAAGTGTCCGAAGAGCACTTATCTTGGCCGCCTCGGCGGGATTCGCCGCATTCGCCAGAAGGCTCCTGTCCGAGAAACGGGTCACCTTCGGCTCTCTACCAATTGCACTAGCTAATCCTCTCCTCTGATGGATCATGTTGCCCTTGGACAACATGGTGCCATCAGTGGAGCGAATAACGAGGAAGCGTTTGAAGCCAGCGGGCTCGAAAACGCCGGTTAACCTCTGAATGAGGGGCCCCGATGTCATCGAGGCTCCGCCCTGTGCACTTTTGGTCTTTGTCATCGTCAGGAGCTGCGTACCCGGGGAAGCAGAGGGCCCGGATGTGCCGATCTTGGCTTGGTCGCTTGCCAAAGTGGCAGCAGACCCATCCGTCCCCGTAGCCCCCGCGGATTGAGAGGAGCCCCGAGTCTTCTTCGTCTTTTTCGTCCTTTTCTTTTTTGGAGAGGAGGGCGGGGAATGAACCCGCTTCTCACCCCCGCCGGTAGAAGCCCCCAGGCCAGATGGACCGGCCTCAGCCAGGTCCTTCTCCGAAATGGAGAAGGTCCTGGTGGTCGCAGGGGCATCATCCGGAGGAGATCCCTCCCCTCCTTGTAGTGCCTGAGAATCCACAGCCGTTTGATGAGGACCTTGCATAGGGGCGGATTCGGGTTTGATGCTTGGCGCCGAGCCCGGATTCCCCCCCCCATGAAAGGTACTACCTCCTGAGGCTGGTTTTCTTCAAGGCCCCTGTGTGTCACAGGAGGGGCCTCCAGTTGGCCATCCCCTCCCAGGACATCGCAGGTCCCCTTGGCAGCGTCATAAGTCTTTAGTGGGAGACACAGGCCTTGACCCCAGCAAGGTTTAATATTTTTGCCAGCAGGTCTTTTGAGGGAAGCGACCGAAGGGGCCTGGCTTCCCTCTCCCCCCTAAGGGGGTTTGCCCTACCGAGCCGCTTGTACGAGGGGCGGTCGGCAGTGGGCTGCCTGCTGGCTTTCTTGGCAGTCCCCTTAGAAAGCAAAGGAGGGACTGCCGCTGGAGATAGGGAGGTGCCCAAAAGCACCTCCAGAGAAGGGGGTGAGGGGGAGTCCCCTACACCCGTAAGCTTAGGAGAGGAGTAAGCCTCCTCTCTGGTTAAAGAGGTATGGAGGGTCCCCTGCGCAAGCACAGGGGGGGGGGGGACCTCCATCTTTTCTGTGGAGCTGCACGAGGGCGGCTCCGTTGTTTTAGGGGGAATTAAGGGGAGATGTTTTTTTTTTCATCATTGGGCATGGTGACCCTCTTTGTTTTACGGGACGCAATAGCTCATCACCTCTTGCAGTTGCCCGCACTGCAAGAGGTGCTTACAGGCCTGGCAGAGCCAGGCGCCGCCATTTGGGACCACCCCTTCCGCCTGGTGGCCTGGCAGTCCATCGGCATGGCGGCTCCACCTTAGACACAGCGTAAAAAAATATAGGTTGTGAAGAGGAGAGGAAAAGGGATGTGTGGAAGGTATGGGTGGGGATGAAGCAGGTTGTAAAAACCAGCCACCCCAGACCGGAGCTCAGGGGTTAGGGAACATTGTCCTTTACCCCCTCAGCCCCGATGCGGGACGGTTGGCTGAAAGGAAGGTCAGCATCTACCCTGTGAAATTAGAGGCTGACCAGAGAAAGTTGTGGGAGAGGTTGTGTGAAAAGAGAGGAAACAAGTGTTTTGAAGGAAGGAAGAGAGGCTAAGCTGGGGCCGGACGGAGTGCTGAATCCCGTCAGCACGGCGGCCAGGATGGCAAATCGCCGCGCCCCTTATGGGGAATAGATATACATATGAGTATGTCGAGTGATGAAGGCGTATGACCCAAAAGTCTCAAAAAGGTACACACGTCACTAAGCCAGACCGCCACTGTCGGCGCTTGGATCGAGTACAATCAATTGAAGGATGGTAAATACCTTCCAACAATAGTGCAACATTATTAAGGTTGGCTCTTTGAATGGGGATACGTTTGCCGAGTTCGTCCCAAGGGTTTTTAGAAAGATAACCACCTTTACAAGAATAAACTTTAAAAAAAATAATAATAAGAACAAGGGCACAGATAAATATGGAAATCTAAATAATAATTAGTACGGCTAAAGAATATTACCACGGCCAAAATTTAAGGAAACTAGGTCCGGGTAAAATATATAAGTGATCCAATAAGTTGGATTCAAAGAAAGACTTAGCAGGTCTATTGGCGTTACTCAAAATATGGAAATTCTTTTTATGATTGGGAACGGAGAGATGGGACTTACGAGGAAAGGACTCTTGGTTACCTCTAGTGGATGAACTGGGGAGATAGAAGACCAATGGCCAGGTCTTTCTCGATTGGCTTCCTATACTAAGGTGTCCAGAGAGACTAAGAATGGGGTTGAGATTACTTCGGCTCCAGGGAGAAGCAATCACGAATCGAGATTCGTCTGCGGGACAGCAGGAAGTCTTAACCAATGTAGTGAGACGAGAGAAAACCATGACAATCTTCCAAGGCGTAAACGTGGTTTCTGAAATCTTCTTCTGATCAAGACGGATTACGCAAAGATGATCTGCTGGCGTGATTACAAGGGCGAAGGGACCACTCCACGAGGGACAGATACTTGGATATGGACGGCAAGAAGCTCGGGCTTTCTCTATCTGCTGATGCTTTGCAGACATCACCTTAAATAAGAGCCACAGCCATGGTGTTCAGAAGGCTGTGCGCAGCAAGGTGTTCCAAGGGATATCGGACGCGGCTTAAGCTAACATGGACCATGTTAATTTCGGAGCATCGACGAGGCGATAGGGAAATAAGCCAGATTTCCTTCTACCCCCAAAAGGAGGAATATAAACACTGCTGCTGAGCCTCAGAAAGGCACGGCGTTATAAAACAAGGAGAAGACCATAATAAAGCACCCCAATTTAAATTCAGCTACGCTGATCCGTCTCGACCAGGGAAATTATGTGTGATAACGGCATATTGAGTTTCATGCTCCCACAAAGAGATTCCATCCTGAGGACCGGCTAGGCCCCTTAAGATTTATTAATAAGCTCTCGATTGAGCCCCTCAATTGTTTTCCTTGGCAAATGCTAAAACGCTCAACGTCTACCCAAATTGAGGTTTTTGGTAGAACTAATGAGATTCTTCTCTTAAATTTTGTAGTATTGCTCTCAGATTATCGTTCCCTCTATGGAGTGAAACTCTCCTGCTCCTGCAGATGAAAAGGAACCCAAAACTTTTATGCTACATGACTAATGCTTTACCACTGTTTGGATATGATATTAGGTTCACACCAAACAAACTTATTGTAGTTATTGCCGAATAATTCTATTTTTCTTTTATCTTACCAAAGAATTTTGTTGAAGTAATGGACTTCTTTGTTAAACATCTCTGTGGCAACTTTCTGAGAGCTTTTTCGTGGTTCTAGGTCCGTAGTGGAAGCCTTCGTGCCAGTTACTTGCAGGGTACGTCTCTTTACAACGCCTTGAATGTACAATGTCTGCCAAGTGACCTTGAGGCGAGTGGAGGCGAGTTCTTCAATCGATTCTCTCCCTATTGTTCTGGGAGTATAATTCCTGAATTAAAGATAATTAGGGTGAGAAGTACAAACCTTTGAGAGAATATTTCTCCAAATCTCTTTAATGCAACAATGCCTAAATAAGTTTCAATCCAGCTCGTAACTTAGAGATGGTTTGCACTATGTTGCTAAGATTTCTTGTGAGGAAATCTAAGGAAGCTAGTGCCAGTTTTCTTACTTGAATATATCAGGCATGTTGTAGACAGCCACGTCTCTTTTGTCTTACGCAGGAAAGATTGGCCTCAAAGTAGAAGGAAATAAAGGAGGAATAAATCGAAATATTTCAAATTCCAAAGTGTTTCATGAACTGCAATTTCATTATCAACACTACTTTTTGAGCACCTAAACGCAGGAACTTTTCCAAACAACGAAAATACAGTAAACTTTTCTTGGGGCGAGAGGAGATAAAGACGAACTTATAACTATCTAAAACTTAAAAATATTGACAAAATATCTTATTAAGACCAGCTTAAAAGAGTGTAAAAGTTCATATTGCCCCAAGCGTTTTAATAAGTGTATAAAGTATGTAATAGAAATTGGATGAATTATTTTGATTAAATTTTAAGAGCGTTTGGAGGAGGGGGGATAAGTAATTTTCTTACGCCAAAGAAACTCATAAATGATAGAAATTTCCAAGTTTATTAAAACAATTTCGGAATGAGTCAATAGAAAAATCAGGTTTTATTACAAAAATAAAAATTTATAACATTTCTGCATTACTGTTAATCTCTAAGGTTATTGGTCTTTAAAAAAGGTAATAACAAAACTTTGGGAATAATAAGACTGTAGTAGCAAGAGAAAGAGAAAAATAATCAAAAGGGTTAGGGATAGAAAATATAATAGACAAACAAATAAGTGAGCTGAATTAATCTGTTGACAAATTAGGATTAAATTCCACTCTTATGACCATTTTTCAAAATAGTGTTACGATTTAATACAAAATGGCGTACTTCCGCCTTTTTAAATGACTCATATTAGAAGACTATTTTCATTTTAAGAGTCACAATTGCATCTTATTGAGAACTAGATTGAATTAAATATTCAATATTATTAACTTTATACGAGGGAAAAATATTCTTGTTATGGTAAATATGAATGGACATAATTCCAAAACGTGTCTATTTCTAGTCTTTCGATACCTCCTGATAAAAAAAATAATTTTCCAAAATCAACAGTGAAAAAAGACAACAATAATGTTGAAAACAAGAAAATGACAAGAACAATTGGTTGATGATCAAATTTAATCTAGATTGAAGATCAAATCAATGATTACACAAAGACGCCTTTGAATAACACAACAGTAAATATAAGCCAACTGTAGAAGACACTTTAACTACTATATTTTAATGCATTTCATAGGAAAATCTTAGTAATAACGCATTTACTATTACTAGTTTATTCTGCTATAGATCTGCTTCTTTATGATTGTAAATCATTGTATTTTGCTTTATAATGAATATACTTCGTTTAAAAGATTCCATTCATAAATTATTATGCGTAAATTGCCCTAATATGGAAAAGCATCCAAAATGAGCCTAAATAAATTAAATCTAGCTACATTTAACTCGTAGACAAACATCCATTATTCCGGCTTGATTAGCGATACATAAATAGTTGTTGTTTCCTTGTATATGATGAACAAGATAGTTTAAACTAAGCAAAAATTAAATTCATATATTTATTTGTATAAATTTATATAATGTGCAAAAAAGCCTAAATGGAACTAAGCTTATGGCTGAAATTAGCGAAATTTGTGCATTGAATTAAAGGACACGTGAAGATTCTCTATTTTTTTTTTCTAAGAATAAAAATAATCTTCTACCGGAAATGGACATATGACAATAAGAAGTTGACTCATAACCATAAACAGCAGTGGCCCAACGTCACATCTTTTGATGGGGATTGGCCATTAAAAACCAGGGTCAAATGAACTTTATTTATTCGAAAAGCTCAAACTGTATAGAGAAAACTCAGGGGTCAAAGTCCAGGGCAACACAATAAGCGACTCGGGCCCCATTTAGTATACTAATTCCATTACCTCTCTGACTAGCAATACTTAGTCTCTGCTAGAGCCATACAGCCTGCCCCGGGTCTCCAGTAATTTCCCTGAGAGAAAAATCTATTTCTTTAATAACTCATGCACAATAAGGACCAAAGACCCCACTGGCTTTGATGGCTATTGGCTCAAACAGATACTCTCAATCAGGGCAAGATACTTTAATCCTTTTAATTTTTTGCAGCTGTTGCAGTTGAAGCTTCAGAATCAGCTAATCTGTTAATAATATGATTAGAATAAGTATTGACACATTCTAGATCCCAACAAAACCTTTTTCCATTCCTAAAAGAAAACCGTTATCCCATCAGAAAGCTTACCATGTCGTCGATCAAGTCCAACGTGCCCCAAAACAGCTGCAAATCCCGCTCTTTTCAAGATTCGGCATACTATGTCATTAAGGGACAAATGTTTATGTATCTTCCCGGCAAGTTGCTGACCAGACAAAAGCTGCAGGCCGAAAGGATCAACACCAGCTCCGCATTTATACCTATGTGGCTCACAAATTGGCACACCCACGCTGAAAGTTATGGCAACTCTAAGGGTTTTTGGATCCACCTAAGTTCCCAAAGATGGGACCAGGATGGCTAACAGTAAACAGCCAATTTAGGATAGCACGCGTCTAACAGACGGGCTCTTGCAACCTGGTCTGCCCCTCTCTTTTAGGCAATTAAGTTTGAAGAGAGCAAGAGGAAGATCCCAACATTTCTGTTTCAAGTGGTTCGCATTTTTAGGCTTAAAGGCATTGTCCCCAAGTATAACCTCCTAGAATCTAATAGGTATAGCCGCCTTGTTCCCTTGAGCTAAACCGTTAACCAGTGAAAAAACAGATCGCATTTAAGGGGTAACTGAAATCTAGGTGAATATGTACCCAGGGAGACCAATGTCTTGTGTCAATCTTATTCCTAAACCCCCGATCCCAATTAGGAAAGTTGCCTGAGTCTATGAATTCCTTGAAAGTCAATGTTGATTAGTTTAGAGGCAGCAACTTTCACCGAGTTATCAAAATCTCCAAAAATGCCATCTCCCTGTAGGCGGGGAAGGATCGCAAGAGATATTGCAGCTTAGGTACAGAAAATGATTTTATTAGTATGACCAAAGGTTGGTGTGGATCAATTAATTGTAGGCACGATATCACCTCATTTTAGGACTTCATGTTTTGTGTCTATAGCTTCTCTGATTGCGTCCTGAGTGATGAGAGACCCCAATACAGATATATTATCCAAAAACACAATCTTAACATGAGGAGAACTGTTTTGAATTTATGAATAATAACTTGAGTATCATCATTGTTTATAATAGTCAACTCACATTTGGAGCTATTAATCTCTAGCTCTATTTGGTTAAATTCAGGGCACTGTTCCATCAGGAATATAATTGCCATCAGAAATATCTTGGAGAGATAAACTGTGAAAACGTTTTTACTCAAAATTATTAATTCAAGTAATGATGAAGAGGGGTTCTACATATAATATTCTTCCTTGGTGGGTTTGGTTTCTTAGTCTAACCCAACAGAAAGAATTAAGGACTAAATCGATCCCTCCAAAACAAAACTCTTATTATATAAGGAACTTACCAGTCCAAAGTTGTAAACTTAAAGCTTACTCATGCCAACTCCAGCATAATGATGTTTAGTGGAATTGTTATACATATATATTAGATCAGCCCTTAGTAAATGCAGCATTGTTTTTCTTTTTTTATTGATAGAAATTATCGAAAGCAGGCCTGTTTATATACGATCCTAGTCTACTCAGTTTAATCCTAGGCTCCCGTATGTCTTAACCTATCACAAGACATACCCTACATTTCGACATTACTTACTTTGTGCCATTTATAGAGTGTGGGAACAAGTAGTGTAGGACACTGTTAAAGATGATTTTATTATTTTTCCTTGCGAAACGTTCGGCACAAAGATGATCGCCATTTTGAAAAGCCAGTGTTAATTGATCAAAATCATTATAAATGTAAGAGTGGAATAAAATCTTATAGTTACCGTTGAATAACTGGCTTATAAACTACATTGCACTCATTCTATTGTAAATAGTCATTTATATGAGATGGGTAAGGTTTCACGATTCGGGCAATGGATTCCTTTCGACCTGTCAGAGATACAATTGCACCAAGATCTATGGAGGGGGATAGACTGGATTGTCAGTGTGATCGTAGCTTCCTCAAGGTGAAATGAGTTTTCTTAGCTGGATTCAACTTCTTTATTCGGCGGGAGGGTAGACTTGAATTACAATTAATGTACATGAAATAACTTACTCTAACTGCCTTCAACTGAATTAATTCTGAATTGCTGTAAGTGTGGGTGTGTGTAGGGGGCAAGAGAGCTTGTGTGGAATATAGACGAAAATATGCAAGTTGTGAAAAGAGAACGAAGTGTGGTAGGCTGCAAATGATTCTAGGCGCCTGGTGGTCAGGCATATACCTTTCCAAAATATTATTGTCATGTGTTTCCTATGTTGTTTTAGTTATAGTATTTTATGGCGTTCAAGCCATTTGTCTTAATAATTTTTAATGTTTCTTTGATATATAATGCGCATTTACTGATGTTTTGTAATATATTTCTTTAAATATGTGCTTAGTTTTTATTGCATTTTAATTATTTGGTCCGGTGTGTAATTCAGTGTTTTCTGTTTATTCTTATCTTCTTTCTTCGCGTAACGTTTGGTTTAATTGACTCTTGTTCGTTTTGCGTAGGTCAAAATCAGCGATTTTTTCTTAAATCGAGTTTGTTAAGACTTTATCGGTTGATTGTCAAATTTCTGATCGTTCTTACATTTTCCTCATGCGTAGAAAGGCACTTCGTCTCCGCCAGCCACTAGGTTAACGGAGCTTGGAAATCTGGGGCGACATATAGCTCTTCTGTCCGGATTAATCATTTGAATGATATCTTCATGCAGTTGCTGATTAACCAGTTCTTGCATTTTTCAAGTCCGCTCTCTATGACTTTGCTAATGGGTGTTATCCCTGCTTCCCTGTGCATCTCTCCTTGGTGTCTTCTTCCCGTCTACGTGTACCGTAATTAGGTACCCACATTTATTTTTCACTGTTTATAGTCTCCTCTTTTGTGTTTTGGAGATCTAACAAAAGCGTTGTAGATCTTTTTTCTGTTGTTTTCACGTAGATTCCTAAACATATACATAGTCCTGACTGCGACCGAGGCTTTAGAAATTCTATCATTGACGTGATTCCTGTCTCCAAATGAAGTAATTTTGACTCCGAGTACATTGCACTGAGTGGTGTAGGGATAGCCTCTATCCCTCACCCTGACATCCGAGAGTAGTCTTCTGCCAATGTGCACTATTATAAATTTCTCTTGGTTCGTTGTAGTCTTCCATTGCGCTTCGTAGTTGTCAATCTTTCTATTTCTTTTGAAGATTTGCTAGCTTGCCAGGGCGCATTCCTCCAAGCAGAAGTAGTTTTCTGGCTTGAATCATCAGCATTCTAAATGTTGAGGAAAGTGGGGTACACAGATGATGGAACGTCTGCGGCGTAAATCGAGTAGAAAGTGTGGGACAGAGAGCCCCTCTGCGGGAGGCCCACATTGAGCGAAAACTTCGGTCTGGTTGTGCATCCTAAACTGACATACACCGCTCTCTCCATCCATTGTCACAGAGAGGTCTTTATAAGTTTATACAGGCTCAGCCGTAGGATCTTAAACTGCATACTGTGTTGCCACATCTTATCAAACGCCTTTGAAACATACCGAGAACACAATATCCACTTAACTCCTTTTCCCTTTGGATTGAACAAGCTTTTTTGTAATGCCATTTATCACCATCTCCGTTTTTCGCTATTTTCTAAACCGGTATTGATATGGGTTGTAGAGGGAGTTTTTCGCCAGATGAGACACAGACACCAGTCTTCAGTTGAGGATCTTCTTCAAGAGCTTCCCGACAAATCCTAGAAGGGAAATTGGCCGGTAGCTCTCTCTTAACTTTGGTTCCTTTCCGTGGTTCAGCAATAAGATCATCGTTGCCGTTTTATAAGCATTTCCTCGATGACCTTGGCTAGTAACTTTTTGAAGTTTAGCTTCCTAAGGCCCGATTGTGTTGCTGATTTCTGGAATGAGCGTGTCGCCCTGTGTAGTTCTTCTTCGGTGATCTCAGCGTCGCCGTTACGTTGTCTATCCACCTGCTGGTGAGGATGCGTCCTATGGATTTGTGTGTTAAACCCATCTACAATGTTATTTTTTGAACTCTATATCGAAATCTTCCTCGCATATGCTGAGTATCTTTCCCAATAACGTCGGAATATTTCTTCTAATCTTCTTTCCTATGTTTCGATAGTTCTATCTTCTTTTAATATTTCCATTTTTTTATTTACCCCAGTTGACCCCAAGAGAAGCTGATTTAATTCCATAGAACTTTGGGAGATGCATCATGATCGAGGTTCTCGATTACATCGTCCCAACTGGTTGAGCTCTTCTTTGATCTCTTTACTTCGTTGTATTAAGGCAATCGATGCATTTCTGATGATGATTTGATACATTACTTTCAAATCACGATATAGTTCTTTCATGTATTCAGTCCACCTATAAGTTAAGTTGAAATTATGCTGTGTTTTGAAGACAAGTTCTATACGCGTTGATGAGATGGTTATTTAGGTTGCCGAGTTCTTCGCCGATCTCATCGAGAATTGCCTCATCCAAATTTGTCGGTTGATAGGCCTCGAAAAGGTGTGCGTACCGTGCCTACTCTGCTGTTCTGTAGTCTTTTCTAACTACAGCTAGGACTTATATAGGATTCCTGTTCGTGGTTAGAAGGATTCCTATATGGTCACTACATAGTAACTAGACTTCTACAATGTAGTATTGAACGGTAGCTGACGATTGACCAGACATATGTCTGGTTTTGTTGCACTGCTTCCTCGGACGCAGGAAGGAAAGTCCGGGCTGAACAGCCTCCCTCTCATATATCCAAATGTCTTCGAAAAGACTCTGGATGATATTCTATATATCTATTCTTTGTGGAGATTATTCTATATTCGAGTGCGGGGATTTACTCAGATGGACGAGTATTATTCTACGTTAGTAAATAGGCCTGGAAAGGGCCTATTTATCTTTAATATACTTAAGAAGTGGAACAGAGCCCAAGGATAAATATGATTGCCAGCATTAACAAAATAGAATTTTATTAATTAAACTAACAAAAATAATACATGGAAAATATTTACATCACCGGGGATTAAAAGGGGAGATGCACATGAAATGAAAAGGTCATATGATAAATTTTACTAAGCGGTAGATTAAGATTTGGAGAGATTTAAATGAAAAAATAAAAAAGAAAAGGAAGGGTCGGCTAAATCCGTGTTAAAGCACGGAGTTACGTTGGCAACAAAGTTAAATAATTAAATGAAATTCGTAGTTTACGAATTTCAGGTGAAGGCAATTTGAAGGAATGGCTTCGGTCCGACTGGCGATTTCCTTCCCAGGACGAGGGGTTTTTAGGGGGTTTGTACCTAGCGAGAGGGTAAAGGACAGACTTCGAGGAGTGAGAAGGAAGTGGGGCTCGGAAGTACGAGCGATCCTTGAGACAGGATACCGGAGATATTCTGGATGAACAATTGAGGTTATTGGGTAACCAAGCGTTCTCTTGAAGAAAGTTAAAAGGATATATTAAATTGCAACTGACGTGATACCAAGGGAGCGATAACCGTTTCTCGTCGAACGGGCTCGAAAAACAATGACTGTTCTAGAGTTGTTCTCTTCTCAACTATTGAACAACAGGGGGACCCTGTTGACTTGGCGTCTCGAGGGGCACAAACCTTGGCACTCAAAGATATTGTCCTCTTCTGGACAATAAGGGGGTTCTCGAGGTACAGAGTACCTAGGGGCACAATGTAGACCGTTTCGGCATGATGCCTGACGAAAATAATCGGGATGTGATTTAAATGCGAAAGCCAAAATAAAACCATTAAATAAAATAATTGAAAAAAGAGCCAAAATGTCATATAAAAAACACACGTTAAGCAAGTCCACATACCACCTTGTTCAACTCTTAAGCCTTTGATTTATTTTCAGTCTGTCCAATCTTTACTTCTTTCTTCTTTCCCTCCCTCTCTCTTCCTCTCCGGAGCTCTTTCATTCGGAAGGGGACGGATGGAGTTGATTTATTCCTACTTAGGTACCTACGAAAAGAAAGTGATCAACCTTAGAAATCCTTTAACCAATTGTTCACCAAGAAGACCCAGATCATTCAACCGGAAAGAGACTCTACAGGACTTAACTGGACCTTGACCTGACTATAGAGGTTATCTCTGCTTCGGAATCCAATCTCAATAGGGCGTGGCAGTTATGGAAGCTGAGCCTCCATACATAACCTAGCGGACGGGAGCCTTTTCTGAACCGGACGGCCAACTCGGCTCAGTCTGAAACTTAGCCTGGGAACGGGTTCGTACCCATATGAGTGGCAGATCCGTATGGGTGGAGCAAACTCTGATAGGGTTAGGCAGTTAGGCAAGGATTCACTAACACGTCAGCCGAATAAGCCAGAGCAATAACTGGATCTGAGCTGCAATATACATATATCTATCTATTACCCTTTTTTCCCCCTTCTCTCCCTTTTCTTAGCTCGGGATCTTTCAATGAAGAAACAAAAGAAGTGAGAGCGGAATTAAATGGAATTATCGCACCCTTAACACTAGTATTACTAGGGAAAACCTCCCATAAATTACGAAACAAGTCCAATGGACCCATAACTATTTTTAATGCATCTTACCTATTTTTCTTGCATTTTTCTAAGGTGAAGCGATAATACAAGGATGCTAAACATGTGATATGAGAATTTTATTAACAATTTTTAAAATAAAATGCCTTTCTATTGCATTAAAAAAAAAATAAACGAGAGATTTCAAAACTTAATTACAGTATATCTAATATACACAATGGATAAAAAATACTTAAATTAAGATAAAAGGTGGTTATTCTCTAATTATGGGAGGAAAATATTTTTACACTAAAACACAAATGGTTCCAATGGACCGTAACTAATTTTTAAGCATTCCACTAAGTTTCTTCAATTTTTTTAAAGTAAAGACCCAAAATAACAATACAAGGATAGTAAACAAGTGTATGCAGGTAGTAATTGAAAAGTGAAAATAAAATGTATTTTTGTTGCATAAAAAATGGATAAACTAAATTTTTTTTCAATTTAATTTTATCTAATGAAGTTTTAAATTTTAATTTGTTTTTTTTACCACATTGGACACGTAATAATTAAATGACTTTGACAAACATGTTTCTTGTAATTATGATAAAGGTTGCGTTTCTTTCTATCCTTTTTAGGAGCCACACAAGGAGCATGGAAAATTTTTCCTTACTTGAGAAATGCTATGGGAGATAGATTCTTTACTGGGACCTCTTGAATCTAAAATAACACCAGCTAGTTCTTTTGTTAGTTGAATGAAAAATTTTCTTCTTTCTTTTTTTTGCTTTCTATTCCTAGTTGAGTATCTACAATGTAGGCATTGATTGTAATGATATCTATGATGTTGTGAAGATAAATAAAGCCCATTTGCAATTCATTCTTTTACAAGAATTGTTCTCCCCATTTGGTCAAGAGTATCTACTCCTCCTTTTGTTTGGTTGTAGAAAAGGATAACTTCTGTTTTTTAGAAGAATTTGATGAATCATTAATAAGCTATGAATGCAGTCAGCTCAAAAGAGTAACGACATAGTTTTCTTAGGACAGTAAAAAAGAAGGAGCTCTTATGTTCTTTTCAACGAGACTTCGAATTAATTCCAAACTAGTAACAAAAATATCGCATGTTATACTTCTGCAACCTATTTCAATTCCTGCTGCCAAATCTTAGACTATTCTTGAGCCGTCATTCTTCTTAGGTCATGACTGCATTCTTACCAGTATAGACTTGCAATTTCCAAGCATATGAGTTGTCACTCTCACATATTTTCTATATTTTAATTGCATATTTTCCTGGATTTGATGGTATTTATACTTAAAATGAGCAACGGCCTTTGAAAGTGATTAACAGTTAATCAACCTTCATACAACAAGAAGGAACTTATCCTTCTTGCAAATTCATATTCTACATTTCCTAAATTCCTCTTACTGGTTGAAGCCTGTCATTTCTAGTTCTTTTTTTATTGCTTCTTCTTGAACAAGCATCATCAAAGCGCAAAACTTTTAGAATTTGCTCGAATATTTTTCTACTCATAATCTTCGAGGCTCCAAAGTTGAATAATATTTTCATTTTTTTATTTATAAACAACTACGAGAAGAATTAACCCACTAAACTTCTTCAGCTCATTTGAATCTAGATCTAACCAGGCATCCCTCAGCATTAGTCCATTTACGATTACTTCAAGTAAGTTATAGCGCAAGAAAATTGCAAAGGATGTATTCGCTGAATCACAGGATTTTTTTCGCAACACGAGAGGGACCAGGTTCTTGTTTCAATATATTGTGTGATGAAACCCTACCTGCTGAACGTCTTTTCGGTTCAGTAAACCAAACTTCACTTTTGTCTTTAGAATAATATTGTAAACTCATAGCAGGGGTAGAATTATCAATATTTTGTATATTATTATCGTAAGAGTCACAGTCTGAATCTATAATGCTAAGAGAATCACTTTCACCATCATCATCATCAGAAATAAATGTGCTGTCATTATAACTGACTCCCAACTCATCTGCACTATCTTCCCACTTATCATCTGAGTCGTCTAATAATTGGATAACTTCATCTGGGTTTGGCTTTCTTCTCTTTGACATTGTGGAAAGAAATAACTGACAGCACTAAATTTATGACTAAATAAAAATAATATTAGCCCTCTCCCGCCCCTTTAAACTTCGTGTCAGATGATGCAATACACTAGTTAACGATGATTTTGCTTGTGATTTATACTAAATCGAGTATGCTTATTCCGATTCTGTAATAAAATTGTTCCTGCTCGTAAGCTTCCTGAGTTACACTCGTAATCTTTAGTTACACATATGGGCATTGTTGCTTCTGCTACCGTAGTGTTAGGATGTGTTGTATGTGTTTGGTTCCTGCGTTACACTCCTGTTTTATCACGTTGTCAAATTCAGCCATCATAGTAATGGTGTTGAAATGGTATTTACATACAGTGATTAATTGCATTTTTCTTTCAGATTTATCTCTCAATTAATTAGTAAATGAAATAAGATTGTACAAAAGTATATAACAGGATAGATACAAACTAAGTTGAAAACATGAAACGGCAACGATGCATAAATAGCCCAGACAACTTTTGTATATCTGTGGAAGATATACTCTAAGGAACCAGCGGAAAAATTTACTTAAAAGAGTGGAAACTTCCTACAATTATTATTCTGGTTTTAAAGTTGGTGACCAAGACAAGCTCCGGTCACCTCACAAATCTTGTACTGTGTGTTATGCGGGGCTTACACAGGACTAAATGGCAAACGGAAGGGTATGACGTTTGCTGTTCCAATGGTGTTGCGTGAGCAAACAAATCATGTTTTTGATTGCTACATGGGTATGACAAATATTGCAGAATTCCCAAATAAAAACAAGTCAAAAATTGTATATCTAGATTGTAAGTCAGCTATAAAGCCATTTCCCCATAATATGGAGATGCCAACCTCTGTTCTTCCATTAGCTAGTGCAGTTAAAGAAGATGATTTATTGCCTGATGAGGAGGATAACAATGACGATGAAATGTATGAATATAGATATAAGGAAAAGAAGATGCATTTGATAAATCAAGGCAGATTAAATGATTTGGTGAGGGATTTGTCATTGTCAAAGGACAACGCAGAACTGTTGGGCTCCAAACTACAGCAATAGAATCTTCTAGAGGACGGTGCAAAAATATTTAATTTCCGTAAATGCCATGAGGCCATAGCTGCCTTCTATAAAGAAGAAGATGGTGCTTATTTCTGTACTGATGTTAATGGCCTCATGAATCAGCTAGGAAACGAGCATTTACCTGATAAATGGAGATTATTCATCAATACAAGAACTGCTAGCTTCAAAGCCGTGTTGCTACACAATGGTAACAAAACCTCCTCACTTCTTGTCACACTTATTGTTGGGAAGATAGAGACATATGACTGAATAAAATTTATTTTGGGTGGTGTTCAATACTCGCATCATGAGTGGAATATCTGTGGTGATCTAAAGTTAATTTCTTTACTTCTTGGACAAAAGCTATGATCTACAAATAATATGTGCTTCTTATGTCTACGGAATAGCCATGAAGACAGGAATCATTATATTGTCAAAAAGTGGCCCGGAAGAGAAGAATACATAGTTTCCCGATACTATGTGAGCACATGCCTTTGGTACATCCTCAGAAGATCTACCTTCCATCACTTCATATCAAACTTAGCCTTATCATGAATTTTGACAAAGCAATGGCCCATGATTCTGATGGATTCCAGTATCTCAAAGAGAAATTTGGTGCAAATAAAACCAATGCTGGCATTTTTGCAGGGCCGGAGATCAGAGAATTGATACGTGAGAGGGAGTTCATAAATAAACTAACTCCACTTTAGTTGGAAGCATGGAATTCATTTTTCCATGTAGGGCAGAACTTCTTTTGTAATCATAGGGCTGAAAACTATGAAGAACTAGTGGACAACATGCTGAAGGCCTATCAACGTATGGAGTGTCGGATGTCTCTTAAGGTGCATTTCTTGCATTCGCATCTAGATTTCTTTCCATCTAATATTGGTGATATTAGTTACGAACACGAGGAAAGGTTCCACTGAGATTTTGCACTGATGCAAAGCAGGTATCAAAGCCGCTTCAAAGAAACCATGAGGGGTGACTACTGCTGGTTCCTACAACGGGAGGATCCTATATCCACGTACGAGCGCAAGAACAATAGTCTCAAACATTTTTTAAGAAATTTATAGTTAGGTGAGTACTACCTGTTTTATATGTAATAAATATCTTTTCTGGGGCTGCAAACGGACGTACGTAATGCCAAATAGGGTGCTAGATTCCAAACCTTTGCCCAGAATTGTCTCATTATTCTCAAACTCGTAATAACTATATCATTAACTGATCCAAGGTGACAAAGTGAGCCATTTAGCCTAGTTGCATAACTCAGGAACCTTACGTGCTAGGACAAATCTGAGCACATATATGGATTCATCGCGCCAAAATTAGTTAGTTACAACATTTACTTAAGTAGGAGAGACAAAGTAAAATTTGTTGGCTAGTGATATTAGCGATGGCATTGCATCATCTCAAACAAGTATAATATGATGCAATAGTAAGGATATTGCATCATAAATTTTAACAGTGAATTGAATAAACTTTCAAAACCATTATATAATAAGTTAAATTAAAAACGTATTTATTCATCCTTGATTTGAAGGTGAATGTTCATGTTATTACTCAATAAATATTTTCATTTCAAAATAAGATGAAGAAAGCAGAAGAGGAGAAGAGGAACTAAACATATACCTAGGTAGCCAAAGCCACAGCGGAGCATCTTCAAACAGCTAAAATATACAATACAAATCACCGACGTCAGGAACTCAATCGCGAACTGACGAAATTGAATCTTCATGCTAGAACAAAAGCATAAATCAGGGATTATTGAGAGACTCAACGCTCAGGCAGAAGACAGACTAAACAATAGAAGAAAAAATGGATAAGAAATAATAATGTAGCTACTCAGAAATCAAACAAAAGGAGAAGCGTCGGAAGAGGAAGTAATAGGAAACGAGATTACCCAATGTCAGACACAAAAACATAACAAAGAAGCAAAAGGATTTAACCTAAGACTCTACGCATCAGATGATAGACCTATAACAATAGGAAATACAAAAGAAATCATACTGGGAAAAAAGAGAAATGTATAAATATGAATTTCGAGGAGTTACTCAGACAAGGAAATACAATATCAAGAAGGAGGAATACAAAAAGAATTGATTTTAGAGAACAAAATTCCCCTGCGAAAGAGAAGTATAGAAGACGGAGATAAGACACCCACTGGAATAATAGAATATCCGCTAACAATGGAAATCAAACGAAAACTAAAATAATATGTCATAACGTGGCGAAACGCGATGCAAAATATTTAATTATACAATAATATATAAAACCACCACAGATATAAACCATGCCGGGGAAGGTAGCTATAGCCGTAAAGAAGGGATTAGAATTCTTCAGATTAAAAGAGCTTGACGAGGCATACCGAGCTATTAAGATGAAAAAAGAAACAGGCGACATACACATAATCGCGGGATACCAGTTTCCAAGATGGGGATATGTACCCATGCACACCTTTATTGAGATATTTGGTCAAAATGACCAAGTCCGCTTCATGAGAGAACTAAATACACGCAAGAGAGCTTGAGGGTACTCCAAAACCTTAGTAATGCAGGAAAAATGGGATTTACTAAAGAAAAGGGCATAATAGAAAGAATTGGTCTGGACTTTCCCACATATGTTGGAAGAACAAGAGCAACAAAACCGGACATAGTGCTGGAGTCCCCTAAGTTCTCCTATAAATATCTAATAGAAAGAGGCCTACCATCTCCTAGCGACCATGAAATGGTGGTTGTAAAGATTTCAGCTGATCCTCTTAAAGTGAAGTCCCCAATCAGGGAAAACTATCGAAATGCAAACGGGTGCGGATACACCGAAGATCTAGAAAATTTCAAAAACCAGTCCTAAGCGAAGCTACTCTGTAGGAAATAGATGAAGCTATCCATAAATTAATGAAGGCACTAATCTAAGCAGATGCATTACACATCCCGTGAAAATCACTTAGAACCTTGACACAACATGCCCGTAGTTCATTAATTTCAGAACTAGTGAAAATGATAAAAATTAAAGAGATAGAATAGAACAATTTGGTCCACTTAAAAGCGATAGGAAACGTTTCCATAACACTATAAATGAACTAACTGCGGCAATTTTGGCAGAGAGGGGGGCCAGATGGGACAAACTAGTGGGGGTGATTGATGAGGAGTTAAGCCTAACGGAGTTTTGGCAAAAGATGAACATGATTAAATGAAACAGAAAACAAAGATATACATTAATCACAACGGAGGAGACATACAAAACTGCAACAAATAGAAGGGAGATTTTTAACATATACCAGGAAAAAAATATGGATTCAAACCTTGAACATGAGAACACTATAGTGGAAGGCATAGAAAGTAGCAGAGAAAAAATAACGCCTAACCACGCTCCCTCTCCTAAAATAAAGGAAGAGCAAGGAGTGGAACCAATAACCCTAGATGAACTTAAAGCTACCATAATCGTTACTAAACAAAAAGCCGCTGGCGATTCCGGGATTTTACATCAAAATTTGATAAGAAAAAATGAAAGACATTTTCAAAGCGTCTAGCAGAGTAGGATACTTCCCTGATGCCTAACACTAAAATGACGGAGAAGTCATTTTGAAGGCGTTTCAAGTTTATTTATTAAATACAGCCGCATTTTTTTATCGCAATCAGCTCAAATTTCTTGACTTTTATTGTTTTATATTCAAAATGGCATTGTGAAAGTATAAAATTATTACAAAAGTCAGGTAACGAGCGATAGAGTATACTACCTAGAAAGACTGATCTGTCAGATTGACCGTTGCATTTTTTTTTTTTTTTTTTTTTTAAGAGCTCATCTGGCGACTGCCTACTTGGGCATTAGTCGCCGTATTAAAACTGGCCTAGTTCTAGGCTACTTTGAAATGAAATTAAAGAGAGAAAAAAAAAACAACACCCCAAAAGGGGGAAAGGAAGCAAGCTGGTGCGTCGGGGAGAGGTCCCCCCGGCGCAGGAGCGTGCAACTAAAGAAAAAAAAACCCAACAAAAAACAAAAAATGCAAAAAAACAACAAAAAACAACAACAAAAAACAAAACAAACAAACCTTGCTTAAATAATATGGAGAAGGCCGGCCTCCCCCAAGAAGTCAACAAGTCCACAAGTCAGTGTGCACGAATCTGTCCCGAGCACAAGGGACAGGCGGTAGCGACCCCGCCCATCCCGGTACTGGGACAGGTATCGTGCGCGAAGATCACCCAGACTGGGACATTCGACAAGAATGTGCCGAACAGTCTGGGGGACGACGCAGTCGTTGCAATAGGGCGCAGGCGAGCGCTCCATCAGATAGCGATGCGTCACACGAGTGTGTCCGATTCGGAGACGACAGAAAGCAACCTGAAGCCGCCGCGGCATTGGGGGATAGGTCCATGGGAACAGTCACGACGCAATGGCACGCAACTTTAAGTTCCCTTCGACCGTCTCCCATCTTCTTTGCCAAGCAGTCCGAAGAGCTGCCCGTATTCCTGCCATGTAGTCGGTGTGAGGAAGAGCGAAACGCTGGTCCGGTCGCAGAGTCCTCGCGGACTCTTTGGCGCCCTCATCGGCGCGCTCATTCCCCGCAATTCCTACATGTCCAGGAACCCAGCAGAAGATAATCTCGACATCTGCCCGGCTCGCCAAAACCGTGGCGTCACGGATATCACGAACCAGGGGATGCGGAGATTCCAATGCCCCGAGAGCACTCAGGGCGATTTGTGAGTCGCTATAGATCACAATCCGGTCTCCAAACCGGGCACGTCGCGTAATCTCCCGTACCGAGTGGTGTATTACCACCAGCTCGGCCGTGAAGACAGACGCAGCGCCTGGTAGAGCCCCGCTGACTTCAAACAGAGAAGATACGGCGTGGAAGCCGACCCCCTCTTGGGACTTGGAGCCATCCGTATACACTGGCACGGTACCAGCGTGACACGATGTGTGCTCCAAAAAGGTCGAACGCAATACTTCCCGCGCAGTACAAGCTTTGAGAGCAGAGGCGTGGCGACAAATAGCCAAATGTGGTACCCTCCAGGGTGGCGTCCTGGGCAGAACCAGGGGCGCCACCGGCCCGAGAGCTATATCTACCTCTCGAAGGAGTTTCCTGGCCCTAAACCCAAAGGGCTTAGGGTATGACTGGCGTCTCTCGGCGGCATAGGCACCATCGAGATCAGCTGCGGATGCAGTGAGAGCTGTTGGCGACTGAGGGAGGCGCCGGGCTCGCGCGTACAGGCGAGTGATGCACTGCACGCGGCGCAGAGCGAGTGGCATCTACCCAGCATCGACCAACAGGCTCTCAATGAGGGAAGTGCGGAAGGCACCGGTCGCAAGGCGAAGGCCGGTGTGGTGGATTGAATCCACCTTCCGCAATAAACGCTCGGCTGCGGATGCATAAAACCCGGATCCGTAGTCGAGCTTCGAGCGAACAAAGGATCGATAAAAAAGTAAGGCGGTAGCCCTATCAGCGCCCCAAGCGCTGAACGTCACGGAACGGAGAATGTCCATGGCGCGGGTACAAGAGACCCTAAGGCTGCGAATATGAGCCTCCCAGGTGAGGCGTCGGTCGAATACAAGACCAAGGAAACGGTGCGACTCAACCACATCCAGGCGCACCCCATTAAGAAACAAATCTGGGTCGGGGTGAAGCCGTGGATGGCGGCAGAAGTGCACTAACTTAGTCTTGGCCAAAGAAAACCGAAACCTGTGCGCTTCGGCATAGCGAGAGACGCGGTTCAATGCCTGTTGGAGTCGACGCTCCAGAGTTGGCATCTGGGCCGCGCCAAAAGAGATCGAAAGGTCGTCCACGTAGAGCGTAGCGAGAACATCTTCCGGCAGCACCGAGGTGATGCCGTTGATGCTCAGGGCAAAGAGTGTGACACTGAGGACACTTCCCTGCGGGACACCCTCTTCCTGCTCCTTTGGGCCGGAGAGGGCTCCCCCCACCCGTACGCGGAATCGACGATCTCGCAAAAATTCAGATATAAACATTGGGAGGCGTCCCCTCGCCCCCATCGTGTGGAGACTCTCCATGATACCGTATCGCCATGCGGTATCATAGGCCTTCTCCAGATCAAAAAACACCGTGGCGTAGTGCTGTCTACGAAGGAAAGCCTCGCAGACGGTATTTTCCAGTCGGAGCAGAGCATCCGACGTGGAGTGAAACTTACGGAAGCCGCACTGTGCAGAAGACAGATGGCCTCCGCTGTCCAGGAAATAGGCTGATCTAACATTTACCAATTTCTCCATTAACTTGCACACGCAAGAGGTTAGAGAGATTGGGCGGAAACCAGTCGGAGTAGAGTGATCTCTCCCCGGCTTGCGAAAGGCGAGCACAGTAGCGATTCGCCAGGAGTATGGGAGAAGACCTTCCACCCAGATCCTGTTGAACATATCTAACAGAAAGGCCATGCCTCGCTAACCCAGGTGTCGAAGCATGGCGTACGGGTCATCGTCCGGACCATGGGCGGTGTCCGCGCACGAAGCGAGAGCGGAACGCAACTCACTCACAGTAAACTTGTCGTTCAAGGGTTCTCCGCCTCTGGAGGTAAAGTCCAGCCGGCGGCCTTCCGCGACATCACGACGTGCATTGAATGCTGGCGAAGCAGCATCACGGCTAGAGAATGCGGAGAAAGCGGTCGCTAAGGATTCCGCCACGGACGCGGGGTCCGAGATTGCGGTCCCATTCTCCTAGGGAACGGGAGGGGGGTCCTGCGAGAACTTGCCCCGAATCCTTTTGACTCGCTTCCACACCTCAGCTAAAGGGGTCTTCCCGTTAAGTGAAGACACGTATGCCCGCCAAGAAGAGCGGCGGGCGTGCTTCGAAATATACCGGAACCTAGCCCTAGCCCGACGAAATTCAGCGACGGTGAAATCGTTCGGGCGGCGCTTATAGCGCATGTAGGCATAACGCTTCTGTTTGAGGGCCGTCTCACACTCGGCCGACCACCATGGGAGTGGTCGGCGTGCAAACCGGCCAGACGTCCTAGGAATAGTAGTCAGGCCCACGGCGATGAGGTTGCTGGAGAAGAACTCAACGGCCTCATCTACCGACCTAAACTCCTCGACTGAGATAGAGAATTCAGTCATTTCCTGAAATGCAGGCCACCGCGCCCGCGCCAAGCACCACCGAGGTGGTCTCTCAGGCGGCAGTTGCCCTGAAAATGATATTTGAATGGGAAAGTAATCACTACCATGGAGGTCATCGACCACCCCCCAATCAAAATCAGGCTGTGCATCCGAAGAGCACAAAGATAGGTCAAGGCAAGAAAATGAAGCGGTTCTCGGACAGTGATGCGTAAACTCATCCACGTTTAGGACACCCATCTCAAGCTCTTCGATCAGATCGGCAAGGACTTGTCCCCTGGGATTTATGGAGTAATCTCCCCAGAGAGGATGCCTGCCGTTCAGATCTCCAAGCAAGAGATAGGGCCTCGGCAACCATGCCACGACGCGGCGGAAGTCCCCCGCGTCGAAGTCACCTGACGGTGGAATGTACGCAGAAATGATAGTATACCTCCTATCCAGGTGTAGCTGCACAGCCACTGCCTGAAAGGAGGTATCTAAAGAGAAAGGAAGAACAGAGACATCATGCCGGGTGTAAACCGCGCATCCCCCAGCCCGGCCATCCCGCGGTGGTGGGGTCGCAAGACCCTTATACCCCGGGAGGGCAGGCAGGGCGCACGCGCCTAGCATGGTCTCCTGCAAAAAAAAAGCTAACGGGGAACGGGACGAGGCGAGCCTCCGCAGCTCCTCCCAGTTGGCCCGGAGTCCACGGCAATTCCATTGAAGGGATACACCCTCCAGGCCTAGCTCGGAGGAGACGCGGGGGCCCTCCTCGAATTGAAGACCCTCACGGGAATGGCCGTACGCTTCCCGGGGGCAGAAACCCGGGCGCTGTTGGCCGGACAAAGCGCTGGAGGCGCTGTTGGCCGGACAAAGCGCTGGAGGCGCTGTCGCCTTCGAGGACTTATTGGGGGAGGTTGGGCTCGCCATGCGAGTCTTTTCCTCCCTCCGCCTCGAAACCTTAGGCGGGCGCTGCGGCTTCGGAGGCGGGGGGGCCTCTTTTCGAGGAACCACCGTCTCCGAGCCACTCGCTCCACCTCGGGGCGTGGGCGAAGGAGCCGAAGCTCCTTTGTTGCTGTCCTCCTTTCGGGGGACAGCTTTAGGAACCCCTGAAGATGGCCTAGCGACCATCTTCAGGGGTGTTGCCTCCTGTGAGTCTAACGACTCGGTGGAGGCGCGTGGCCGTTTCGCCTTGCGGGAAACGGTCACGCTGGGGGAAGAGGGGAGAGCCCTGGTTTTAGCCGGGGCTGGGTATGAACCCTTTTTGCCGCCAGCTTTACCAGGGGAGCGCCCGGGTTGGGTAGAGCCCGCAGAAGGGCTCCAAATGGGCGCGGAAACAACCGTGCTCGTTGGCCTGGATGGGCCAGGAGCAGAGGGTGCCTTTCGAACTACTGAGGCATATGACGTCCAGGCAGAGCTGGGCGCGCCAGGACCAAGTCCTTAGCCTCGCGGAATGAGAGTCTATCCTAGGCCTGAACGGCCAGGATTTCTTTCTCCAGGAGATATGCACCACATTGCTTCGAAGAAGCAGGGTGCGGCTCTCCGCAATTGACACAATTGGCCACACACGATTTGGACTTATCGTGTGTGACCTTGGAGCAATTTACACAGACTTCGGGTGACCCCGAATTTGCACGTCTACATGAGCGATTCGTATGGCCGAAGCGGTGACAGTAATAGCACCGCCGCGGCAGTTGCACGAATGCCTTCACGCGGTAGCGGTACCAACCGGCACGCACCGACTCAGGGAGCTTGTCACAGTCGAACGTGACGAAGAGTGTAGGGGTGGGTCTCGAAGCCCCTCCCTGTTTTCTCATCACACGTTCGACCTTGACCGGCCCATGGTCGGCCAGCTCTAGGGTGATGTCCTCAATGGAGTAGTCAAAGAGTTCCCTCGCATAAACTACTCCTTTTACAAAGTTCATGGTAGAGTGCGGCGTCACACTCACTGGGGTGCCATGAAGTGTCCGAAGAGCACTTATCTTGGCCGCCTCGGCGGGATTCGCCGCATTCGCCAAAAGGCTCCCGTCCGAGAACGGGTCACCTTCGGCTCTCTACCAATTGCACTAGCTAATCCTTTCCTCTGATTGATCATGTTGCCCTTGGACAACATGGTGCCATCAGTGGAGCGAATAACGAGGAATCGTTTGAAGCCAGCGGGCTCGAAAACGCCAGGTAACCTCTGAATGAGGGGCCCCGATGTCATCGAGGCTCCGCCCTGTGCACTTTTGGTGTGAGTCTTGGTCAGGGGCTCTGCACACAAGGGGGTATAGGGGCGGGATGTGCCGATCTTGGCTTGGTCGCCTACCAAAGTGGCAGCAGACCCATCCGTCCCCGCAGCCCCCGCGGATTGAGAGGAGCCCCTAGTCTTTTTCGTCTTTTTAGTCTTTTTCTTTTTTGGAGAGGAGGGCGGGGAATGAACCCGCTTTTCACCTCCGCCGGCAGAAGCCCCCAGGCCAGATGGACCGGCCTCAGCCAGGTCCCTCTCCGAAATGGAGAAGGTCCTGGTTGTCGTGGGGGCACCTGTCGGAGGATATCCCTCCCCTCCTTTTACTGCCTCGGAGCCCTCAGCCATTTGAGGAGGACCTTGCATAGGGGCGGATTCGGGTTCGGTGCTTGGCGCCGAGCCCGAATTCCCCCCCATGGAAGGCCCTACCGTCTGAGGCTGGGTCTCCTCAAGGACCATGTTTATCACAGGAGGGGCCTCCAGTTGGCCATCCCCTCCCAGGACATCGCAGGTCCCCTTGGCAGTGTCGCCAGTCTTGTGTGGGGAGGCACAGGCCTTGACCCCAGCAAGGTTTAAAATTCTTGCCAGCAGATCTTTTGAGGGAAGCGACTGAAGGGGCCTGGCTTCCCTCTCCCCCCTAAGGGGGTTTGCCCTACCGAGCCGCTTTGATGGGGAGCGGCTGGCTAAGGGCTGCCTGCTGGCTTTCTTGGCAGTCCCCTTGGAAAGAAAAGAGGGGACTGCCGCTGGGAAAAGGGAGGTGCCCGAAAGCACCTCCAGAGAAGGGGGTGAGGGGGAGTCCCCTGCACCCGTAGGCGAAGGAGAGGAGTAAGCCTCCTCTCCGGTTAGAGAAATATGGAGGGTCCCCTGTGCAAGCACAGGGGGGGGAACCTCCATTTTTTTGCTGGAGCTGCCCGAGGGCGGCTCCGTCGATGGAACAGGGGAAGTTGAGGGTTGGGTTTGTTTTGTTTTTTTATCATCATTGGGCATGGTAACCCTTTTTTAAACACGGGATGCAATCGCGCACACCTCTCGCAGTAGCCCGCACTGCGAGAGGTGCTTACAAGCCCGGCAGAGCCAGGCGCCGCCATTTGGGACCACCCCTCCCGCCTGGTGGCCTGGCAGTCCATCGGCATGGTGGCTCCACCTTGGACACAGCGTAAAAATTAATAGATTGTGAAGAGGAGAGGAAAAGGGATGTGAGGAAGGTATGGGTGGGGATGAAGCAGGTAGTTAAAAACCAGCCACCCCAGACCGGAGCTCAGGGGTTAGGGAACATTGTCCCCCACCCCCTCAGCCCCGATGCGGGACGGTTGGCTAAAAGGAAGGTCAGCATCTACCCTGTGAAATTAGAGGCTGACCAGAGAAAGTTGTGGGAGAGGTTGTGTGAAAAGAGAGTAAACAAGTGTTTTGAAGGAAGGAAGAGAGGCTAAGCTGGGGCAGGACGGAGCGCTGGATCCCGTCAGCACGGCGGCCAGAGTGGCAAATCGCCGCGCCCCTTACGGGGTTGACCGTTGCATAATATAATCCTGTTTTAACGTGTTTATTTCATTACAGGGAGTGTGCTGCAGTTTATAACTCAGTGCACGCTTGTTCCAACATTTTCTGACAATGTTTGTGCGCTTTCTATATAAACTCGCTGCAATTACACGATTGTGCAGTACACAATAGACTCTCGTTGGGTGAAGATGTCGTCCGATAGAAGGGAGACTTGTCTGACAGAGGAACGACTTCGACAATTTCTTGTTGCCACACCTTACGATGAATCGGAAGGAGAATCTTTTGATAGTGATGAAGAAGACTACATTTCTAAACACAATTTTTCATCAAGTTTAGACGAAGAAAATGAAAACATTGAATCAACTACAGAGCAACGTAAGTGTGATGTGATTATTTAATGATACTGTTGGAATGTCATTCGATATACCGTTCAAAGTAATGAGTAGCTATTTACATTATTATTTATATTATTATTATTGTTGTTTTTATTGTTATTATATTATCATTATTATGTTATTATATTTATATTATTTATACTATTATTTTCGTATGTTGCGATGAGTATATTTTATTTTGATAAAGATAAATCTGAACATAAATATGTGGGGAGATGTTTTTATGTACTTTTGTTACATATGTATTGGTATAAACAACTAATGAATCCTTAAGTCTTTATCTACAGATGATGACGGAATTCTTGAGAGTAATACCACTGCCGATAAACAAGTAGTGGAAGGAAATAGATCAGATGAGGCTACTACATCTGCACATGACAAAAGTCTAAAGGCTCCAGATGGGACCTAGTGGATTGAAATCCCTACTGAAGGCTCCGATAGTAGTGGAAGATACAGTGCGCAGAATATTCTTATTGAAGTTTCGTGTCCTTCTGCATATGCCAAAAGACATGTTGTGTTGGGGAGCATGATGAGTGCATTTTCCTTATTCATTTATGATTTCATAATTCGAGAGGTAATAAGATGTACAGAAGCAGAAGCTCGCAGCAAATTGAATGATGAATCATGAACCGTAACTAAGGAAGAAATATTTTAAATGCTGGCAATAGTCTACGCCAAAAGACTTATTGGTAAAGGACAACAACTTCCCTTGAACCACTTCGATTTAAAATCCACCAGAAGTCAACGAATTCAATCGGATAATTTTTCACTTTTTTCTACCATATGGAATAGATTTATTGAAAATTGACAGACCTGAAGCAGATTAACAGCTTTTCCACACTAAGTCCAGAAGCCCCTTCACTCACTATATGGCAAACAAACCAAATAAATTTTGATTAAATTCTGGCTTGCTGTAGACTTAACGTCGCATTACTTGCTGAATGGATTTCCCTATCTGGGAAAAATGTTCATCGTCCAGAAAATCAAAGCTTATCGGAATATGTATTGATGAAATTGGTAAGTCCTTTTCTAAGTAAAGGTCGAAATATCACATGTGATAAGTTTATACTTCGATGAAGCTTGCTAAGACATTTCAGACCAGGAAAACGAGTATCGTTGAAACGATGAATCGAATTCGGCGCGAAATACCAACTAGCGTCAAAAATAAGAAACAACCACTACATTCATTTATTATTGTGAAGAATTGTGACATAACACTCACCCTGTACCAAGGAAAACCTTCTAATGGTGTACTGGTTCTAAGTACTCCTCACAAAACAGTGCATATTGACAGAGGTAAAAAGAAGTTGCCAGAGTCTGTCACGTATTATAATAAAACAAAATCTGGCGTTGATAATGTCACCTAGATGGCCAAGCTGCACACTACTAAAGTGGCTTCTCGGCGTTGGCCATTACAGGTCTTCTATAACTTACTTGATCTTGCCGTAATCAATTCAGTTATAATATACCGTGAAGTGGTTGGAACTAAAATAAGTAGACGAGATTACATTATAAAACTCATAGAAGAGCTACGAGCTTTTAAAAGAAGTGTGGATGAAAACCTCGAAGACGAATGGACAGATGAAGAACTTTTGGAAGAACCAAAAGAAGAACCAAGGACCAATAAGCGTAAAACTTGTCAAATTAGCAAATGCAAAAAGAATAAAACTAATGAAATGTGCTACAAGTTTAAGAAATATGTGTGTGGTAAATGTACTGGAATAATACGCAAGCGAATAATTTGTAAAAATTGTTGATGGTATTGATAATAATTGATACATCTAACGACCTAGTATTAAATATATATACCTAAATACTTTTTGATAAATGTATTTATATTATATAGTTGCATCAATTATTCTATACGATAAACATAAATGGGCTTGTTATTATGTTATTTTTCTCTATCTCATACATATATGTAAGTAAATGGAAATATATTGATAATGTATTTTTATTTATTATGATAAATAAAATAATATAAGGAAATATTTGCAACACTAGGAAGTTAAACTGGAACTAATAAATAAACATAATTCTTGTGGTGTGAATTCACTCAGAAACGTGTGAAAAAACGAAGGATATAAAGGAAGTTAATAGCAGATGTCAATATGACAGCTCACTCTTTCTATGAATTGTGCACTTGGCCGTCCATCTAGTTTTAAAAAGAAGAAAAATAATATTCTTACCTGAAACCAGCAAAACCACTTAATCACCACGGAAACTTCCGACCCATATCTTTACTCGAATCCATATCTGATCTATTAGAAAATGAATTATTGGAAAGAGACTTAGCCAACTTCTAGAGGATAACAATTTAATCCCACAACAACAATATGGGTTTAAGAAAAGAAAGGAAACCGAAACAGCAAAGGCCATACTTGTAGAAGCAAAAGTTAAGGCTAAATATGGAAAGAAATACACATACCTTGTCCTAAGAGACGTACAGACAACATTTGACAAGGTATGGCGATTCAGACTTAAATATAAGGTAAAAAGGCTAGGACTTCCCCGAATTATAACCAAATGTTTATGCAATTACCAAACGAACCGTTCAGCACATATCGAATTAGAAGACCACCGGGGACCCGAATTCAAGATATATCAGGAATTCCTTCAAGGGATATGCCTTAGTCCGTTACTGTATAGCATATACATAAGGGATTTGCCGGAGCAGATCTTTGAAAGTAATATATACAGTACATACAATTCGCGGGTGATATCTCTATAATCACCAATAGTCCGTATAGATAGAATAACTAACCCAGACAAGTTTATTATCATACCAGTGGGAAGATGCAAAACATCGCGAGTATTTATTGAAGAAAAGAGATATAGATATAAGCAGGAGGGCTAAAATTAACTTCTAACGGATATAAAAAACATCAATGAAAGAATAAACTTAGCAAAAACTAATCTCACAAAAATGTTGCAACTCAGAAATTTGAAGATAAAAATTTAATTTAAAGTAAGTTTATAATGCACTATGCAGATTGTTATTATTGTATCCAACAATACCACTCAATCAACTCCATAAGAGCAACACCGTCAAGTTTCAAAGGGTACAAAGTAGCATAGTATTATTAATCACAAATACGAAACTAAGACTACACCGTGGACAGCGAGATCTACACCAAGAAATTAATTTAAAACCAATAAACATGACTCTTCACAAAAGGGCTATGAAAATATTGTAAAAACGAGAAGGGCTTCGTAACGAGGAAGAAATAAGAAAGTTTGAGATCCCCATATATTATCGGATAAACAATTGGGGAAATTTTAAGAGTGGGAAGCCGACAGTCGGAGTCAATCCCGCACCAAAGTTTACAGGGTAGAAAGAAAAACAAAACAAAAAACACCTACAAAATAACTAAAAAACAAACAAAACAAGAACAATACAGGCTTGAGAGCTTTGGAACAGAAAACAAATAATAAAGGAAATATAACTTTAATAAAGAACAAACAAGAGATGGCTGGTCACCCAGCAAACAGCATTATCTCATACTCATTTCCTTTCTCCACTTTACCTTAGCATCTACTATCCACTCTAGTCTTAGTACTGTATATACATTTAACCTCCTGCCTTCACAAGCCGTAAGAGATAAGACGTTTCAATTCCGACGGATGGCGGATATTGGATTCTTACGTAAGAAGTAGTTTATTCAGTGTACATTGTTTCTTCAACGTTATATATTGAAGAAAGAAGGTACCAAAGAGATATTGACTGCCTGAGGTAAAAATCACCGAACTCTCTACAAAGACAAACTCTTTCTTTCCTATTCACCCTTTTTGTAGGGCGAGTCGGGCAGGGAAGTATAAATATCGGTAGGTACCTTCTCGTGAGGGAGCCTTATCTGAACCGGGCGTCTAACTCGGCGCAGGCCAAAACTTAGCCCGAGATGGGATAGACACGTGTAAGCGGCGGACACGAGAAAGGTGGGAGCGAAGACTAATAGGTCTATTGATAGGTAAGAAGATAAGGCCACCGACTCGCCAGCTGAATAAGCCGAGAGAATCATCGGATTCAACAAACTTTCAAACTTGCATTCTTATTTTTTCCTTATTTCTTTCCATCGATGAGGAAAATTAGGTAAAAGAATTTCAGCTGACAGGAAAATGGGTTTCTCGAAATTTGTCATTTCGCGCGTCTAATTTATCCAACTTGTATTATGCAATCTTAGAATTCAACAATCACAAACCTCCCCCCAGTATCAAGTGGGACTTTTATAGTGAGAATCCTGGCTACGGCACAACACGCCTCTAACCATTTTTTTTTTTTTTTTTTTTAAGAGCTCATCTGGCGACTGCCTACTTGGGCATTAGTCGCCGTATTAAAACTGACCTAGTTCTAGGCTACTTTAAAATGAAATTAAAGAGAAAAAAAAAAACACCCCAAAAGGGGGAAAGGAAGCAAGCTGGTGCGTCGGGGAGAGGTCCCCCCGGCGCAGGAGCGTGCAACTAAAGAAAAAAAAAACAAACAAAAAACAAAACAAATGCAAAAAAAACAACAAAAAAAACAAACAAACCTTGCTTAAATAATAGGGAGAAGGCCGGCCTCCCCCAAGAAGTCAACAAGTCCACAAGTCAGTGTGCACGAATCTGTCCCAAGCACAAGGGACAGGCGGTAGCGACCCCGCCCATCCCGGTACTGGGACAGGTATCGTGCGCGAAGATCACCCAGACTGGGACATTCGACAAGAATGTGCCGAACAGTCTGGGGGACGACGCAGTCGTTGCAATAGGGCGCAGGCGAGCGCTCCATCAGATAGCGATGCGTCACACGAGTGTGTCCGATTCGGAGACGACAGAAAGCAACCTGAAGCCGCCGCGGCATTGGGGGATAGGTCCATGGGAACAGTCGCGGCGCAATGGCACGCAACTTTAAGTTCCCTTCGACCGTCTCCCATCTTCTTTGCCAAGCAGTCCGAAGAGCTGCCCGTATTCCTGCCATGTAGTCGGTGTGAGGAAGAGCGAAACGCTGGTCCGGTCGCAGAGTCCTCGCGGACTCTTTGGCGCCCTCATCGGCGCGCTCATTCCCCGCAATTCCTACATGTCCAGGAACCCAGCAGAAGATAATCTCGACATCTGCCCGGCTCGCCAAAACCGTGGCGTCACGCCTCTAACCAGCTTTCGCACGTTCAGTAGGAATTAAAGCCTACCAATATATATATATATGATCGTAGGATTGAGTCATAGGATCAATGCCACCGACTTAAACAAAAGCGGTGTGTCCGGATCAAGGACTAGAATAATTATTAGACCAGACTATGAGCAATTCTACGACAGTGAGTTTGTCTGTATTTGCCTATCATTGCAACTATACAACATGACTTTGCGAGATAGATGACTCAGTCCGAGTTTCAACTCCCATTTAATCAATTGGGGTCCAGAAGTCTTATTCGCAAAAGTTTCAACTGTCTTTATAAAGTCATTAAAGATCCCCAGATGGTTGTTCTTGGTGGAATATCCTTATCAGTTATCTTCTTGCATTTCAGGACACTTTGGGCCAAACAACAATGGTTTCATGCTTGTCTTTGGAAACAACCAATTCTGGAAATTTAAAAATGATTCAGACCTTTATTTTTTTTTTAAATATTGGAAAATAGATTAAAATGATAAATAGGTAAAATGATAAAAAATATGAGTTAAATGAATTAATATTTTTTATCATTTTACCCTTTGATCTAATACCAAAGCTCCAGAGAATGTAAAACCTCGTACAGGAAGAGGAACAGACTGCGATTTTGGATTCAGTGAAGTAATGCAGTTTTTCCCCATTAAAAACCTGCAATAATTTGAATACTGGAATAATTAAACCTATCATTTAAATATTAAAAAACAATAAAAAATATATATATATAAATTATTCTATTTTTTTGTGCATGACTACATATTAATTTTGGGAAGGTAAATCCTCCTTTTCTCATAAACGATTAAATAGACTAAAGTTTGCTCTATATTTGCTATCCATTCAATTGTTGAATTTATTTTGTTCATAACTCTTTTACTGGATGTTTTCCGCACTCCTATGTACGTTATTTCTCTGATTATTAGAAAGAAATATATCATTCCATCGCGAAAATTGCATAAGGACCTTCATCTCACTCAGAAATAGTCATAGAGGATAATCAAACTCAACGAAGTTTATTTTTTGCTGTAAAATAGTTTGAGAATCTTCTTTGACCTTTGGCATTGCTCAAAGCAAACGCTCTTCTTCTTCTGATTCCTAAGAATGAAGGTGAAAATATTTTGCTGCGTATATTTGTTTAGTTTCCTAACAAATTTAAGAAAATTCACTCGTACCAATGTCATCTAATTTATTAGATTTCTTTTGTTTAATAACGATATTATCGCATGATATTAGAGTATTTAAAAACTTTTCGCACCTACCAAATTTTGTTTATTAGTAAATGTTGTTATATACAAATAAATTTTGTCTTATCTTTATTTTTCTGATAAATGTAAGTACAGATTATCTGGTTTATTTATACCAGGATGAAAGTAATCAATATTGTAGCCAATGAAGAGCGTCCTCAAGCGTGCCCGATAATATACCATCCGTATACTATCACCGCGTACATTGCAGCTTTCCTTTTTATTGTAAGATATACCATATATATATATATATATATATATATATATATATATATATATATATATATATATATATATATTTATAATATATAAATATATAATATATATATAATATATATACAATATATATATATATATATATATATATATATATATATATATATATATATATATATATATATATATATATATATATATATATATATATGTAATATGCGGATCAAAGAGTAAGGGACTACTAAATAGGCCTAGAATGTTTTTTATACAGGAAAATTGGTTGAGACTAATCTAAAAATGCATTGCAGTGAGGAATTCTAGACCTGCATTAAGTTTTCGGCCATATTCGTTTCAAAGACAGATCGAATAGGAAATATTAAATCTTAAATTAGCCTAAAGATACTTCTGCTTACTTTTAGATTTAAATTTAATTGCTAAAAAGTTGATTAAAATTTCTTATTCATAGTCAGAATGGCAGCTTATATCTGATTACAGGATTAAACTAAATCCAGAGCTGTCATAAATTTGAGCTAAATATAATATGTCCTAGTTTTTTATGATACTTAACCAGACCTTAACTAGCTAACCATCACAATACTTACTTAGACCAGAATATGAGACAAACAAAAGCAAACAGACATACAAACGGTTGCGTAGCTTTTACCCTATCATCCGAAAACTATGTACAGATAAACATAAAAAAACACTATCTCGAGCGCTCCTAACATAATAACCAATTACACTACAGCCACGACTCACAGATCGAAGATGAAAGCACAGCTCATTACATGCGCAACATATGTTAAAATATACATGCAAACCAGACCTAAAATACCTAGATTACCAACAACCAAAATCTATCTACACTTATTTTAGCAGCATCACGATTATCTCGTTTCTTTTACTAGCCTCTCCTTTTCCCTCCCCTCACCGCACCAGTTTAACACAATGTCACCACCATAATATATACAACAAACTCGACGCATCAGGTTCTAGCCACCGACCATAAACTCTTCTTATCTTTATTTTTCCTTAAGTTTTTCTGGACCATTTTTTTCTTCTACCTCTTGATCTCTGTGGTCACCGGGGTCATCTCTCTGCTCTTCTTTCTATTCATCTCGTGACCCTAATAGATACCGAGAGAATTTTGACATAAGCGACAATTTCATTTTAAGTATTCATGATTTCGACCGATCATTACGTTTCTCAATTATTAAAGGAACGACCATTATATATAATATGGTATTGGAGGAAATCACAGGTTGTGGAGGTAGAGGTTGTGGAGGTAGAGGTTGTGTGGCACGCGTGCCTAAGGCTGTCTCAACGCGTGAGATTTGCCGTCAAGCTTCCAGTTGCCTCTGAGAACGAGAAATATATAAGTCATTCTACTTCTGCGTTCTTATCTTCTTTCAAGTTCCGATGGAAGTAACTCGCCACATTTCCTCCACAAGTTTAGTTGGGGACAGACCAGACTCTTACAATTTTGGGTGAATATAACCAGCATGTCTAGATGTAGGTTAGTTTAAGTATTTTTATTACAAACTACTTCTTTCCAGCAGCGTCAAGATTACACCTATATTCACGCCTTTGAAATTCCACTAATATCTCTGCATTCCAAGGCACATGTCGCTGCAAACCACTACTCTATCTTTATCGTCCAATGCCTTCTCAAACACCCCTTTCTTAATCTCCAGTTAATGCTCAAGTTTTAATTACTTTTCTCATAAAACCTTCTCGAATAAGAATATATTTAAATCACTGAGTTATCACTAAATTCTCCAAATGGTGAAAAACAGCTCTTAATTCCTATAATTACAATATTTTCATCGTCTTTCAACAAAAGCGATAGATTCAGTCCAATATTATAAAATTAATTGTCATTAATAATTTTCGTTCAATATTAATGATTTTCTGTATATTTTAATACAGTAAAAAATATCTCTTTCCTTCAATCATCAGAGTAATACTATACATTGAAGTTCTTCTAAATTCACTCTGAACAGTCAGTGCTATCGTTGGTTTTGGAGGTGGATCAAAGCAAATAGGTCTTACTCTCTTATAATATTGTGACAGCAAGAGATATAGTATCTAGAAAATTTGTGTCAAGATACGGGAACTAAAGGGAGTATACTCATAAACTTGTGTTCCAAGTAGTTTCCAAATTTTGGTTAGTGACATAATTTTTCTTATTCACAATCTTATTCACAATCAATATGGTCACAGCTTCTCCTACAAATACCCATTATAAAATATGAGCTAAGCTCCGATACCTTTTTGTAAATTGAATTATATAAATCAATTGAATCTTTAAAACTTTTCGCATATCGCATTATCCGGCAGGTCTAATGATAATTCGAAACAGGTTTACCTCGACAAACACGGGAAATTAGACTGAAATCCTACTTTAATTCCACATCGAATATTTATTTGTCTCCTAGATTATAAGTTTATGTTCGAGCATTTTATTTCTCATGCTCTTCTAAAGTTAGAAAATCCTATGAAATTTCAACCTTAATAATAGCGTACCTTGAATTTTGTAATTCCAAATCTGGCGAAAATTAAACAAGAATTCTTTGAATGATATCTTTTGGCCCCTGATACCAATATAGCCTCAGATCCTGATCTTTGAAATTCAATAATTGTTGCCAGGGCTTGAAAAAAATCATCAAGAAAACAGGTAAAAAGAAGACAAACAACATATGGCTCTTTAAATTGAGAAGGGAAAATGTAAAATAAAGTACCGTAAAATATATACATATGCTTCCATTTAATTCACATTCCCTCAGAGTGAAGTTGTATTTTATTATGATGGTTCATCCTAAATAGAGTAAATATATGGTATTGAAATAGAAGACCAATTCATAGCTTCCATTGGAAATGTACATAAAAATAGTTTATGGAGGCGATATAATTTTTATATAGAAAGGATGAGCATAATACTCCGAGATGTTCGCATATCGAATGACGACAAAGTAAAATTTATACATAACTGAAGAAAAATTGCAAACTATCTTGGAATTTTATTATGAAATAGCTTCGTATTGGATGATAAAAGTGTAGAAACTTTTAATATTCCTGTACTCTGTCAGGAGGTGAATAAAATGCCTTAGTCGATTAACAGATGCCATAGGGATTTTAGCTTCTCCACCCCACTTGACACTTATATGTTGTTAGATTACACCATATGCTGCTAAATTCTCAAAGACTTGCTTTAGGTGTTGTGAAAACTATTCCATGGTTGCATGAATAAACCAAAATATCGTCTAAATTTAAAGTAAATAATTGAATAATTATTACCTTTGGAAAAACAATAAGAATATAATAGACTTTTTCAATTAGACTAGTTTTACTAGTCACTAGAACATGAAAATTCTCAGCTCTCTCAGTTCCATTTAGAGTGAAATTTCTTGACTAGATGCTGTGTCCTACATGTATTCATCATGGTTCCGTCTTTGACCTGCCATCCTTTCCCATCTACCTCCTTGCTCTGGCCTTTTTCTGCGTTACTTCCCCGACTCTTAGCTCGGGAAGTGCCCTCCTGATTTTGGTTCTCCACACTCGTCTCTGTGCACTGGTGATCCTTCCTTCTCTGTAGTTTCCCCTAAGCTGTGAAATGGTCAGTTTGCTAGCATACATTTTTCTTCCTCGTTGGTGCTTTCAAGCGGGATTTTAAAACCATCCCGTTCCTATTTGTACACAAGCACAGTGATGACACTCAACTTAATTTAATCTTCTATAGTGAAATAAAATTGCGACGAAGCTTGAGTTAAGTTATTTGTTTAATTCCAGCTCCTCACCCTGGCTCTAAACCCGAAAATTGTACATATCTAAAATTACGCTACTGTCATTTAAAAAAGCTTTTTGTTATGTAGGTGTAATTTCCTTAGATGATCTTTACGTGAATTTGATATATGAAGGACGTGGCTTTCCATGTTTTAGTACAAATAAAAAAACCTGTTCAAAAGTCCTCCTGTGATGTGTGTGCAATGGCTCTTAGCCCACGCTGACCAAGTATACCCGGATTACAAAACACCTGCTTCTAACATGACATCGATTTTCCAGAGAAATTAAAGTTAAATACCAACGATCATCCGGATCTCAGCTGTAGCATGGTGGTTCATTCAATACTCTACATCCCCTTGCGGGCTCATTAAAGGAAAGGCCTAAAAAAAGAGAGGGGCAGCACATAGATAGAGAAAATGGTGAGAAGATTAAAGGCATGTTCAGAACCAAAAAAAAGGGGTGCCCCCTACCACGGATTAATGAAGGGCAACTGGTTTGTAACTAGCCTGTGTGATTATCTGCAAGTAAAGGAATTAGTTAATTAGAGAATAGGTGTAATATGAAAATTTCTATAAAGAATAAAACCTAGGTAATCTAAATCTCGCGTGACACTGCTTGAGTCACTCCCTCGTTCCATTAAATCGAAATATTTGGCTTGTAGGATCATGTATGCGCTTTTTATGTAACTTTTTGTAATCCGCTTTTGTTTATTAAGGCCTTTGGTCAATAGATATTCCATTTATCTATATTCAGGGGACGCCAATCCTCCTTGCATGAATACGAGGATGGGCTTCATCTCTTCATCCAAAACTGATACTCAGCAACTTTTCTTCCTCCTCACACGGGTTTTCTCTAAGCCAGATTTAATTCTTACGAGCATTTAGGTGATACGAGTGAAAACACTCGTATGACCAAGGTGGGCATTTTTACTAAGAGGAGCAGGAATTTGATGAAAGACAGACATGGATGGTGAAGCTTCGGATAAAAAAGTTCGACACCAATGCTAAATACAATTTAATGATAACCATATCTATAATAAACAAATTTACATATTAAATAACAAAAGACAACATGTACGATTGAGGTAAATATATTCCTGTAAGTAAAAACACATCAGACATTCAAGGAGCAATATGCAAGCCGGAATTATTATGGTATTCTGCAAATGAAAGTCTTTAATAAAACAAATTACTTGAAGAGAATATATCGGTATGAGACGACCATTGTCGGATTTATAGATAAGCAAATGATTGATTAATTGGTTTTAAATGGCGCAACCCCTGATATAAGATAATGTGCGAATGAAACAGCCATCATATAATATAACAAATAAAATGAGAATTAGTGATAAAGTAGAGAAATTAAAGATACAAATGAGGAGAAAGAGCACACAAATCAAAACAAATTGACATTTTTTTAACAAATATTCTGCCTAGGCTGCATTAGCACCTCTTCCTAAATTCACGTCTATTCCTATTTCTACTAGTTCTCCCTTTGGCGACATTCAGTAGTGTATACATATCGAAGAAATCACTAACAGCAAGTTTCACTTCATCTTTGGCGAACATTTTAAAATTCAAGAAGTACTGCAATGCTCAGAATAGGTGATAGTGTGTGTATCCATATCTGGTGAGTACGGTGGGTTAGGGAGAACTATCCACTCGAGATTATGACATCAGTCAATTCTGGTCCTTTCTGTGAAATTCCATCTGCCACCTGTTTCAGCTGTTGACTGTATAATTGAGCATTGATAGATTGATTGCGTTCCTGATTTCCTAATAAATCATTTCTTCACATCCAATCAGACACAAAGAATTCGCCGCTTGAATAGCTGATAGACCTTATCATTAAGCTGGTAAAGCAGACTCACAGTAAAAATTCAACTCATTCTCGATCGAAGAAGATTTTTACGTATTACTCTCGAAAGGAATCGACACGAGTATATTTACTCGCATGCGAGATCCAGAAAAAGCTACACTCACCTCATTTTCAGCATTTTCAACCTTATTTTAATTTTCATCTATCGTCTCGATCGCCTTTTTCTCTTCCAAACCCCAAATTCTCCTATACAGGGGGGTACTAAAAAGAGAGAAATCCATTTTTAGGGCCGTTATATAATTACCATGACTGCCTAAATTCCCCATCTCCCGCCCCTCACCCAAGACCTAATGCCTTAGCTAAGGACGCTGATATTCGACCTCTTCCCAACTATGCAGAAACTAGCTTATGCATAATTGGGGATACGGGAGGAGGAAGATTTGAGGATTAGCCCACTGCCAGATACCCGTACCAGAGGAGTCCTTGGACAATGGGCTGGGTTGCAACCTTGGCAGGGGAGCTTAACTACTCCCCTTTGAGGGGCCCTCCAGACCACTGAGGGATATACAACTGTCTCAGTGTGTGGCAGGAAGCAACCGCGGTTTTTAATTCTTTTGAAGTGGCGGCCCCCCTGGCTAGCGATGGTTGATTCCGCGCTAGCCAACAAAAAGTTCGTCACTTTTCACCCATCAAGAGGAGCCCACCCAGGTCCATCCATTCATTCATTCATTCACCACAACACATCATATCAGCCATTTTAGCCACGGCGGGTCTACGGGATAATTGGGGGGAGGGATCCCGATATCACAGACATGAACTTAGAGTATAGAAGACTGCCACTAAAGACCGAAGCAGGGAAACCTAAACCAGAGAGAGGACTTTTCATCAGGACCTTATACACTGACTTAAAGATCGCGCTCACGGAGCTGATAGGAGTACCAAACGGATACGTTGCATTTGCTTCAAACCAAAAGACATTGAAAGGCTAGTGGCAACCGATGGGCTGAAAGCTCAAGAAAAATCGGCTTAACATCAAAACTGCCACAACAATTAATCGTGAATCGCTTATTTGTGTGCCGTAAAGTATACCTTTATGTCGGCTCGCACACAAGAGAAGAACTTTAAGAAGAATTAGAAAGGGAAAACCAGTACCTCGAAATTTCAGAAATAATCAAATTCGGCGACCATATTTATGCTCTCAAGGTAGTGTGTATCTCATCAGAGATGGCCAGCAAAGCTACAAACAACGGAATACTGGCATTTGGAATGCGAATACCGCCAGAAAACATCGAAATAGAAAATATCATAAATGTGCAGACCTTTTTCCTATGCTATGCGATCGAAGAGCACGTGACAAGGAACTGCCCCACAAAATATCTCGAACCATTATAACATGTCATTCTTCATTCTAAAGCACTACCGCAAAATTGTTGCCACTACCACCATGATTCTCATATTACTTCATTTCAGAATAAACTTTGCTGTGGAATTAAAGATACAATGACTTAATTTGATGGTTATCAGATTGTGCAAATTCTTTTGAATCCTAAGGATTAAGATCAAGTTACCAACCAAACGCAATATTTTTTTCTTGGTTCGGGTTGTTGAAGTTTAGAGCTCCCCATCATCAGATTCCGTCTTTGCTCCCTCCTACCGCTTGGAAGATTAAAATAGAAAGCTTTAATTCTCTGCCTGATTTTTAGGCCCCTAAAATGTTACCATATGTAAGTGGGCCCGCGCTTTCTGTCTTGAGAGACTAGATTAGAGATAAGGGAGATTTTCCATGTTTAGGGTATTTTATAACACCCATCTGTGCTAAGGATTCATGCAGGAGAGAGGAAATGGATGATCTTTTGCTGTTTAACCTCATGTGGAATACATCCAAGTCGGATATTGGCACTCCCGAATTGCATCCCGGTCGTGCCCTATTCACTTAGAAACGAGTGACCAATATAAAACCTTTTTTCTCTGGCCCTACAGGGTGGCATGCTTGGTACTGGGTTAAACGTATAACTTGTGGGCGTGCAGTGTCGGGAAAGGATGACATCATTAGGTTTAATTAATTTAAACAAAATTAGGCGAGTGGTAAACGAGGTCTTTACAACAGTTCCATGATAATGTATAATACACGCCCGTTGATTGAACCATTTAAATTAAATATTGTAAGTCCTACATATGTAGGTTATGTTAGAGATGAAATAATATGCACACGTAGGAAACATTTTCCTTCAGACATTTCGTTTGCAGCTCCCAAAATCCTGAAGAATTGCTAACTAAAGAAGTCTAACACAATGCTATTTTAATAAATCCTGAGTTATTGCTCATTAAATTGGAAAATCCTGCCAGAAATCCAATATATCTGAGAAATCCTGAAAATAGGCCAAATTTAGATATAGACTTTCAACCTTCTACGATATATAACTTAAAGAGAGTTTGAGCGAGCAACCTTGTTGGTATTCGGCATTGTATTTGCGGGTCATTGATCTTTAAATTTGCGCCTATTATTTTTTTAGATTTTTTTACGAATAATAATCTGAAATCTATAAAGGACCGTTTTAATTCTTTCAGAGCAAAAATATTTTCTAACCTATAACGATATTTTAAGAAAGGTTTTTTATATTTTTTTCTCTTGAAAATGGATTTCGTTTTCGAGGGGGAGGGGGAAGAGGAAGAAGAGATAGGAAGAAGGGAAAGGATTGCAGAGAGAGCGGGAGACGGAAGAGAGGGAAGGAGAGAGGAAGGAAGATATGAGAGGAAGAGAGGAGGACGAAATTTTTCCTTGTTTGGATGTCCTTGTGTAGGGGAAGAGGATGGAGAGGGGGAGAGTGGGGGCATGATTTTTTTTTTTTTTTTTTTTTTTTTTTTTTTTTTATAGAGCCCATCTGGCAACTACCCACTTGGGCATAAGTCGCCGAAAAACACGACAGCCTAGAATTAGGCTACTTTAAAGTTAAAATATGAAAACTTAACAATCAATATAAATTGGAAAAACTTAACAATCGAAGCAATCTCCGGCAGCGGGGGGAGGTCCCCCTCACCCCGGTGCAGGAGAGTGCAACCTAAAACAAAACAATAACAAAAAAAGGAACCTTAAATAAAGGGGAGAAAGCCGGCCTCCCCCAAAAAGTCAATAAGTCCACCAGTCATGGTGCACGCACTCGTCCCGAGTACAAGGGACAGGCGGTAGCGACCCCGCCCATCCCGGTACCGAGACAGGTATCGTGCGCGAAGATCACCCAGACTGGGACATTCGACAAGAATATGCCGAACAGTCTGGGGGACGACGCAGTCGTTGCAATAGGGCACATGCGAGCGCTCCACCAAGTAACGATGCGTCACACGAGTGTGTCCGATTCGAAGACGACAGAAAGCAACCTGAAGCCGCCGCGGCATTGGGGGATAGGTCCATGGGAACAGTCACGGCGCAATGGCACGCAACTTTAAGTTCCCCTCGACCGTCTCCCATCTTCTTTGCCAAACAGTCGGAAGAGCTGCCCGTATTCCTGCCATGTAGTCGGTGTGAGGAAGAGCGAAACGCTGGTCCGGTCGCAGAGTCCTCGCGGACTCTTTGGCGCCCTCATCGGCGCGCTCATTCCCCGCAATTCCTACATGTCCAGGAACCCAGCAGAAGATAATCTCGACATCTGCCCGGCTCGCCAAAACCGTGGCGTCACGGATTTCGCGAACCAGGGGATGCGGAGATTCCAATGCCCCGAGAGCACTCAGGGCGCTTTGTGAGTCGCTATAAATCACAATCCGGTCTCCGAACCGGGCACGTCGCGTAATCTCCCGTAGCGAGTGGTGTATTGCCACCAGCTCGGCCGTGAAGACAGACGCAGCGCCTGGTAGAGCCCCGCTGACTTCAAACAGAGGGGATACGGCGTGGAAGCCGACCCCCTCTTGGGACTTGGAGCCATCCGTATACACTGGCACGGTACCAGCGTGACACGATGTGTGCTCCAAAAAGATCGAACGCAATACTCCCGGCGCAGTACAAGCTTTGGGAGCAGAGGCGTGGCGACAAATAGCCAAATGTGGTACCCTCCAGGGTGGCGTCCTGGGCAGAACCAGGGGCGCCACCGGCCCGAGAGCTATATCTACCTCTCGAAGGAGTTTCCTGGCCCTAAACCCAAAGGGCTTAGGGTATGACTGGCGTCTCTCGGCGGCATAGGCACCATCGAGATCAGCTGCGGATGCAGTGAGAGCTGTTGGCGACTGGGGGAGGCGCCGGGCTCGCGCGTACAGGCGAGTGATGCACTGCAAGCGGCGCAGAGCGAGTGGCATCTCCCCAGCATCGACCAACAGGCTCTCAATGGGGGAAGTGCGGAAGGCACCGGTCGCAAGGCGAAGGCCGGTGTGGTGGATCGAATCCACCTTCCGCAATAAACGCTCGGCTGCGGATGCATAAAACTCGCATCCGTAGTCGAGCTTCGAGCGAACAAAGGATCGATAAAAAAGTAAGGCGGTAGCCCTATCAGCGCCCCAAGCGCTGAACGTCACGGAACGGAGAATGTCCATGGCGCGGGTACAAGAGACCCTAAGGCTGCGAATGTGAGCCTCCCAGGTGAGGCGTCGGTCGAATACAAGACCAAGGAAACGGTGCGACTCAACCACATCCAGGCGCACCCCATTAAGAAACAAATCTGGGTCGGGTTGAAGCCGTGGATGGCGGCAGAAGTGCACCACCTTAGTCTTGGCCAAAGAAAACCGAAATCTGTGCGCTTCGGCATAGCGAGAGACGCGGTTCAATGCCTGTTGGAGTCGGCGCTCCAGAGTTGGCATCTGGGCCGCGCCAAAAGAGATCGAAAGGTCGTCCACGTAGAGCGTAGCGAGAACATCTTCCGGCAGCACCGAGGTGATGCCGTTGATGCTCAGGGCAAAGAGTGTGACACTGAGGACACTTCCCTGCGGGACACCCTCTTCCTGCTCCTTTGGGCCGGAGAGGGCTCCCCCCACCCGTACGCGGAATCGACGATCTCGCAAAAATTCAGATATAAACATTGGGAGGCGTCCCCTCGCCCCCATCGTGTGGAGAGTCTCCATGATACCGTATCGCCATGCGGTATCATAGGCTTTCTCCAGATCAAAAAACACCGTGGCGTAGTGCTGTCTACGAAGGAAAGCCTCGCAGACGGCATTTTCCAGTCGGAGCAGAGCATCCGACGTGGAGTGGAACTTACGGAAGCCGCACTGTGCAGAAGACAGATGGCCTCCGCTGTCCAGGAAATAGGCTAATCTAACATTTACCAATTTCTCCATCAACTTGCACACGCAAGAAGTTAGAGAGATTGGGCGGAAACCGGTCGGAGTAGAGTGATCTCTCCCCGGCTTGCGAAAGGCGAGCACAGTAGCGATTCGCCAGGAGTCTGGGAGGAGACCTTCCACCCAGATCCTGTTGAACAAATCTAATAGAAAGGCCATGCCTCGCTCACCCAGGTGTCGAAGCATGGCGTACGGGACATCGTCCGGACCATGGGCGGTGTCCGCGCACGAAGCGAGAGCGGAACGCAACTCACTCACAGTAAACTTGTCGTTGAAGGGTTCTCCGCCTCTGGAGGTAAAGTCCAGCCGGCGGCCTTCCGCGACATCACGACGTGCATTGAATGCTGGCGGAGCAGCATCACGGCTAGAGAATGCGGAAAAAGCGGTCGCTAAGGATTCCGCCACGGACGCGGGGTCCGAGATTGCGGTCCCATTCTCCTGGAGAACGGGAGGGGGGTCCTGCGAGAACTTGCCCCGAATCCTTTTGACTCGCTTCCACACCTCAGCTAAAGGGGTCTTCCCGTTAAGTGAAGACACGTATGCCCGCCAAGAAGAGCGGCGGGCGTGCTTCGAAATATACCGGAACCTAGCCCTAGCCCGACGAAATTCAGCGACGGTGAAATCGTTCGGGCGGCGCTTATAGCGCATGTAGGCATAACGCTTCTGTTTGAGGGCCGTCTCACACTCGGCCGACCACCATGGGAGTGGTCGGCGTGCAAAACGGCCAGACGTCCTAGGAATAGTAGTCAGGCCCACGGCGATGAGGTTGCCGGAGAAGAACTCAACGGCCTCATCTACCGACCTAAACTCCTTGACTGAGATAGAGAATTCAGTCATTTCCTGAAATGCAGGCCACCGCGCCCGCGCCAAGCACCACCGAGGTGGTCTCTCAGGCGGCAGTTGCCCTGAAAATGATATTTGAATGGGAAAGTGATCACTACCATGGAGGTCATCGACCACCCCCCAATCAAAATCAGGCTGTGCATCCGAAGAGCACAAAGATAGGTCAAGGCAAGAAAATGAAGCGGTTCTCGGACAGTGATGCGTAAACTCATCCACGTTTAGGACACCCATCTCAAGTTCTTCGATCAGATCGGCAAGGACTTGTCCCATGGGATTTATGGTGTAATCTCCCCAGAGAGGATGCCTGCCGTTCAGATCTCCAAGCAAGAGATAGGGCCTCGGCAACCGTGCCACGACGCGGCGAAAGTCCCCCGCGTCGAAGTCAGCTGACGGTGGAATGTACGCAGAAATGATAGTATACCTCCTATCCAGGTGCAGCTGCACAGCCACTGCCTGAAAGGAGGTATCTAAAGAGAAAGGAAGAACGGAAACATCATGCCGGGTGTAAACGTCGCATCCCCCAGCCCGGCCGTCCCGCGGTGGTTGGGTCGCAAGACCCTTATACCCCGGGAGGGCAGGCAGGGGGCACGCGCCTAGCATGGTCTCCTGCAAAAAAATAGCTAACGGGAAACGGGATGAGGCGAGCCTCCGCAGCTCCTCCCAGTTGGCCCGGAGTCCACGGCAATTCCATTGAAGGAATATGCCCTCCAGGCCTAGCTCGGAGGAGACGCGGGGGCCCTCTTCGAATTGAAGACCCTCACGGGAATGGCTGTACGCTTCCCGGGGGCAGAACCCCGGGCGCTGTTGGCCGGACAAAGCGCTGAAGGCGCTGTCGCCTTCGAGGACTTATTGGGGGAGGTTGGGCTCGCCATGCGAGTCTTTTCCTCCCTTCGCCTCGAAACTTTAGGCGGGCGTTGCGGCTTCGGAGGCGGGGGGCCCTCTTTTCGAGGAACCACCGTCTCCGAGCCACTCGCTCCACCTCGGGGCGTGGGCAAAGGGGCCGAAGCTCCTTTGTTGCTGTCCTCCTTTCGGGGAACAGCTTTAGGAACCCCGGAAGATGGCCTAGCGACCATCTTCAGGGGTGTTGCCTCCTGTGAGTCTAACGACTCGGTGGAGGCGCGTGGCCGTTTCGCTTTACGCGAAACGGTCACGCTGGGGGAAGAGGGGGGAGCCCTGGTTTTAGCCGGGGCAGGGTATGAACCCTTTTTGCCGCCAGCTTTACCAGGGGAGCGCCCAGGTTGGGTAGAGCCCACAGAAGGGCTCCGAATGGGCGCGGAAACAACCGTGCTCGTTGGCCTGGATGGGCCAGGAGCAGAGGGTGCCTTTCTAACTATTGAGGCATATGACGTCCCAGGCAGAGCCGGGCGCGCCAGGACCAAGTCCTTTGCCTCGCGGAATGAGAGTCGATCCTGGGCCTGAACGGCCAGGATTTCTTTCTCAAGGAGATATGCACCACATTGCTTCGAAGAAGCAGGGTGCGGCTCTCCGCAATTGACACACTTGGCCACACACGATTTGGACTTATCGTGTGCGACCTTGGAGCAATTTACACAGACTTCGGGTGACCCCGATTTTGCACGTCTACATGATCGATTCGTATGGCCGAAGCGGTGGCAGTAATAGCACCGCCGCGGCAGTGGCACGAATGCCTTCACGCGGTAGCGGTACCAACCGGCACGCACCGACTCAGGGAGCTTGTCACAGTCGAACGTGACGAAGAGTGTAGGGGTGGGTCTCGAGGCCCCTCCCTGTTTTCTCATCACACGTTCGACCTTGACCGCCCCATGGTCGGCCAGCTCTAGGGTGATGTCCTCAATGGAGTAGTCAACGAGTTCCCTCGCATAAACTACTCCTTTCACAAAGTTCATGGTAGAGTGCGGCGTCACACTCACCGGGGTGCCATGAAGTGTCCGAAGAGCACTTATCTTGGCCGCCTCGGCGGGATTCGCCGCATTCGCCAGAAGGCTCCCGTCCGAGAAACGGGTTACCTTCGGCTCTCTACCAATTGCACTAGCTAATCCTCTCCTCTGATGGATCATGTTGCCCTTGGACAACATGCTGCCATCAGTGGAGCGAATAACGAGGAAGCGTTTGAAGCCAGCGGGCTCGAAAACGCCAGGTAACCTCTGAATCAGGGGCCCCGATGTCATCGAGGCTCCGCCCTGTGCATTCTTGGTCTTAGTCGTAGTCAGGGGCTCCGCACACGAGGGGGTAGAGGGGCCGGATGTGCCGATCTTGGCTTGGTCGCCTACCAAAGTGGTAGCAGACCTATCCGTCCCCGCAGCCCCCGCGGATGGAGAGGAGCCCCGAGTCTTCTTCGTCTTTTGAGTCTTTTTAGTCTTTTTCTTTTTAGGAGAGGAGGGCGGGGAATGAACCCGCTTTTCACCTCCGCCGGCAGAAGTCCCCAGGCCAGATGGACCAGCCTCAGCCAGGTCCCTCTCCGAAATGGAGAAGGTCCTGGTTGTCGTAGGGGCACCTGTCGGAGGAGATCCCTCCCCTCCTTCTACTGCCTCGGAGCCCTCAGCCATTTGAGGAGGACCTTGCATAGGGGCGGATTCGGGTTCGGTGCTTGGCGCCGAGCCCGAATTCCCCCCCATGGAAGGCCCTACCGTCTGGGGCTGGGTCTCCTCAAGGACCATGTCTATCACAGGAGGGGCCTCCAGTTGGCCATCCCCTCCCAGAACATCGCAGGTCCCCTTGGCAGTATTGTCACTAGTCAGGTGGTGTGGGGAGGCACAGGCCTTGACCCCAGCAAGGTTCAAAATTCTTGCCAGCAGGTCTTTTGAGGGAAGCGACCGAAGGGGCCTGGCTTCCCTCTCCCCCCTAAGGGGGTTTGCCCTACCGAGCCGCTTGCACGAGGGGCGGTCGGCAATGGGCTGCCTGCTGGCTTTCTTGGCAGTCCCCTTAGAAAGCAAAGGAGGGACTGCCGCTGGAGATAGGGAGGTGCCCGAAAGCACCTCCAGAGAAGGGGGTGAGGGGGAGTCCCCTACACCCGTAGGCGTAGGAGAGGAGTAAGCCTCCTCTTCGGTTAAAGAATTATGGAGGGTCCCTTGCGCAAGCACAAGGGGGAAGACCTCCATTTTCTCGGTGGAGCTGCCCGAGGGCGGCTCCGTAGATGTTTTTGGGGAAGTTGGGGGTTGGGGTTTTTGTTTTTTTTCATACATGGGCATGGTGACCCTCTTTTGATTACGGGACGCAATAGCTCATCACCTCTCGCAGTTGCCCGCACTGCGAGAGGTGCTTACAAGCCCGGCAGAGCCAGGCGCCGCCATTCGGGACCACCCCTCCCGCCTGGTGGCCTGGCAGTCCTTCGGCATGGCGGCTCCACCTTGGACACGGCGTAAAAAATATAGGTTGTGAAGAGGAGAGGAAAAGGGATGTGAGGAAGATGTGGGTGGGGATGAAGCAGGTTGTTAAAAAAACCCCATCCCGAACCGGAGCTGAGGGGTTAGGGAACAATGTCCCCCCCCCCCCCCCCCCCTCAGCCCCGATCCGGGGTGGTTGGCTTGAGAAGAAGGTCAGCATTCTACCCTGTGAAATTAGAGGCTGACCAGAGAAAGTTGTGGGAGAGGTTGTATGAAAAGCGACGAGGTAGGGGAGAAATCGGGCTATCTGAAGGAAGGAAGAGAGGCTAAGCTGGGGCCGGACGGAGCGCTGGATCCCGTCAGCACGGCGGCCAGGATGGCAAATCGCCGCGCCCCTTACGGGGGAGTGGGGGCATGAAAGAGAGCCAAAGGGAGAGAGAGAAGGGAATGGGGGGAAAGAGAGAGATATGGGGAGAAAGCGGGGAAGACGAGAGAGAGTGGGGAGTAACAACAAGGAGTAACAACAAGGAGTGAGAGAGTGGGGAGGATAGAGATGCGGGAGAGGAGGAGGTTTAGAATGGGATTTTTTGTTTTCTATAAATGTAGGAATCCGAGTCTACACACACACTCACATACAAAGAACATACGTACACACATACACGAGCATACGAGCATACAAGTATGATGCATTGGCATCATACTCATCTTTCATCTCATCGGTGAGATCAAATAGAGGATTGTAGTCTTAAACAAGATGTTTCCATTGGTGGACGTGGGTCGTTGGACAGTGGGATAGTACCTTTGCACACTGGTGGTTGAGCTTCTCCTTTATAGAGTGATCCAGATGACATTGGCTCCCATACTGTCACCCAGCCCTCACCTGTGGCACCAAGAATCTGGCTTGTTATGACCAGCGGCCACACCCCAGGAAACTGCTCAACCAGCAGGCTAAACCAGCTGAGGGTAGCTGTAAGGAGATCTTTTCTTCAGAGAGAATAACCCCACTTGACCTATGGGTTACTCTTGATTGGGATAGGTCTCCGGGAGCACAATCCTGAATGAAAAAGCTATGAGGGGGGTTCCACATTGGGTGGTTTTTGACAAACAACCTCTCGCAGTCGATGGTCGTCCTGATTAACTCTTGCCACCATCAATTCTGTGTGAGGCTAAGCTGTGTGAGATAGGCACAGAGCAAGTCCCTCTCCACATTAATCCACTCACTGCGCAAGCACAGTTCCACTCATCTTTTCTCATCTCTCATCTCTTTCTTTCATTCATCTATTTAACTCAATCATCCCCTTCTCACACTCATTCCTTCATTAACCCTTTATCATCAAAAGTCCATCAGCGACAGGATAAGTTGTAAGTGGCAGGCCATAGATGTGGCTGGGAGCTGAGAGCTTGATTCCTTCACGCGGGTGGTGTTGAGGTGATCGCCGCTGGCTGAGTCGCGAAAAGGGATGGCCCAGCTTCCGTACGCTCTTAACATGTGTGAGCAGCCGGAAACGAAAGCCTCACTGCTCACCCAGTAATGGGAAGGACAATTAACAAGACTCGGTTTAAAAAAGGCAGCCTTACAGCAACTTGGGAAGAAGTTCGCGTCTGCCAAGGCATCCCTGACTGCGGTCGTAAACTTAAGAAAAGGAAAATACTACTTAGAGGTGCTGAGTGGAATATCAGAACCTTATTGGAAAATGAACCCCAAACCAGACCTAGACGTAGAACAGCTATTATTGATACAATGTTGACATTGTGTCACTGAGCGAAACGAGAGTACCAGGCGAAGATATTTTAACAGAGGTTGATGAGGGATATACAGTCTACTGGAAAGCTATGATGAATACGAACGGAAAATCCATGGAGTTGGCTTTGCCATACGTAACAAATTGCTCGCCAAAATAACTGAATCGCCAGTAGGCATATACCCAAGACTTATGACATGGCGTATACCTCTTGCAAAGCACCGCTTCACCACCCTAATGAGTGCATATGCTTCAACACTAGACTTCAGTGAAGAACAAAAAGATGCATTCTATGAATCGCTACATTCAGTACTAGTTGCAGTACCCAAAGAAGCCCAAATACTATTGCTTGGGGATCTCAATGCAAGATTAGGAAAAAAAGCCCATCTCTGGCAACAGGTCATTGGCAAACATGGAACGGCGAAAATGAACAGTAACGGTCCCAGACTACTAACGATCTGTTCAGGGCATAATCTTGTAATCACTAATACTACATTTCAATTTCCAAACAAATATTAAACCAATTGGACTCACCCACGTTTCAAGCATGGGCATATAATAACCAGGCAGAGTGATCAAAAGGACATTTACCTCACACCAGTAATAGGAGGTGCGGAGTGCTCAACAGATCATACTATGTTACTCTGCAAGCTAAATCTTATAATACGCACCCTAGCCCCGCACACATGCCCCTCAAAAAACTGAATAGTAACAGCTTGAAATATCAAGTAAAACGAAATTCTTACAGAAGTTCATTATGTGTAAATATGATGCAAGGCCACAACCTCCCAATGTGACAGCTATCAACTTCTGGACCACTTTTCATTCCACTCTGAAGCAGTGTGCAGAGAAGACTAGGTTTTCAACCTCGACACGATGAAGACTGGTTTGACGAAAATACGAATGATATTGAAATATTGCTGACGAAGAAGAACTAGGCCCATGATGCCTGGCTCTCAACCCCAAGTTCCACACATGAGAAACCAACTTTTCATAATTTAAGAAAGGAAACTCAACTCAAGCTTCGTGATATTGTAAATAAAAGGTGGACCAATCATATTCTGAAACTTTAATAGGCAGACGACAGTGTGCTGATTGCACACCCACCAGTTGTTCTACAAAGATCCCTCAATGCCATAGCGGGTCTTTACGATGCAATGGGTCTGAAAATGAAGTTCAATAAAACAAAGATACTAATGCAACGACAGAATTTAGAACTACGTATAACTTTTCACATCAACGGTGATGACATTAAACAGTTAACAATTCGCAAATATCTGGGCAGCATCCTGTCGGATAAGTACAATATAGATAGAGAGGTCTGCAAAAGAATAAATTAAGCATCTATAGCCTTTGGAAAACTGCGCATAAGAGTCTTCCAAAACGATAACCTCAGCCTAAAAACGAAGATAGCAGTCTACACCGCTGTGTGTATAACTACTCTAAAATACAGTGCTGAAATATGGACTGCCCTTAGAAGGCATATAAGACAATTTTAAGCATTTCATATAAGAAATCTCCAGATGATTCTCAAGCTAAAATAGAGAGACAAAATTCCTTATGTAGAAATCCTTCGACGCGCCAGCACAACCTCAATTGAGACCATGCTTGCACAAAAACAACTGCGATGGACTGGACATATAATTCGCATGAGTGATGGCAGAATACCTAGATAAATTCTTTATGGATAGCTCCCACTGAGACACCGTAGACAAGGTGGGCCAATGAAACGCTATAAAGATCAAGTAAAAGCAGCCCTATAAAAGTGTTATATTGAACCCCTGACTCTGGAAGTCAAAGCCAGTGACCAACCAGATTGAGATCGATGTGTATGGAGGGATTGTCGCACCTTGAACAGTCCATCCACAACGAGAGAGAGGCGAGAACACAACAGCGCTACAAGCCATCAGTCTAGCAGCGAAATAACCCCGGAATAGAGTAACATTTCTGTGGCAGAGTGTGTGCACCGCGCAACGGACTACGTAGTCATCTTCACTAGCACAACCGACAGCCACTATAAATTCATACCCATAAATTCATCTTTATTTACATACATCGAGTGAAGCTTAAGTCATCTTTATATTTGAAGGACAGCCATAAGTAAGTACCACACAATAGAGAGTGCTCAAATTCTCGGTAGCAAATACAAGGTTATCATTTTCTGGGAGTGTGAATTTGAAACCATGATGCAAACCATTTCAGGACGAGGTGAGACAGTTAATGCAATCTCCGTCGAGATAGTGAATGGTGTATTGAATGTGGGAAGTATACTTTTTGGCGGCATATGTAACCCGTTTATATTATAGTAGCCGCCAAACGAAGGTGTGAAAAATCCATTACGTCAATTTTTGCGACTTATATCCGTACTGCATGAAAAACAATCCATTTCCCGTAGGATTACCTCGACGTTACGTATATGTGCGAAGATTTCCATCTATTCAAGAATTCACCGAGGGCTTGAATACGACATATTTCGGTATCGTAAAAGTTGATGTTGTCACTCGTAATGATCTGTATATTCCAGTTCTGCCTCAATTATTAGGTGGTAAACTTACTTCCATACTTTGCCCCACATGCGCTCAGCGAAACTCACGCGATTAAAATCACTCTGATTAGCATCGAATGATTCGCGGACTGTACACAACCTCGGAATTGAAATGTGCCCTGGTAAAGAGGTAAAGCATCAAGAAAATGTACAAGTTTTTGTAGTTTGAAAAGAGGAATAGGTTGTTTTCAAAGTATATAAAACCCTTTCTAGAAGAAAGAATAAAAGGTTCTGGATTCTCGCGAAGAGAGGATGGAGAGAAGGAGAAAATGCAATATGTGAAGATGATGAATCAGGCTGAGGGGATAAACATACAACTAGACAACATCGAAAAGAACCCTGGAAAATGTTTTAAAGGAAAGCTCGGTCAAAGCAGGTAAGGATTTCATCCTGCGATTAGGTATTTCTTCATTGTTCTTATTTAGTTGATAAATTACACTGAAAATGTAATATTTTAAATATTAATACATTGTACAACGAATATGAAGTACATAATTTCTAAAACTTGAAGGCGATAATAATAATAATAATTTTAGTAATAATAATAATAATAATGATAATAATAGGAAAAAACATCATATTTTCTTCCTTTATACTTTTGGGAGAAAGTTTGCTCATAGGATTCACGGTTTGGAGACGGCGATAACTTCCCGCACCCATAACTTTATGGGGTGGTGAAGTGAAAAGAATGTTTCTCTCTCTCTTAGTTTGTTGGGCTGGGTAATCAGTGTGATCGTAGCTTCCTTTAAAGTTAACGGAAATTTAAGGGTGGATATCAATTTCTTTATTCGGTGGGAGCGTAATGTACAGGAAATAACTACCTCTAACTCAACTGCTTCCCTCACAAAATGCTGCTCTATATATATAGTTATTCTATGTAAACCTAAGCGATACAAAATTTAGCTAATCAGGATTAAGCAGATTTTACTGATGAGTTTTATATTTAATTTATTCTCTCACACATAACGTTAATACTAAGGTAAGTGTATAACAACTGCCATCCGTCAGCGTTAAAAAAATGACCGATCAGCTTTTAAGCCCCATTTTACGTTTTAAACTTAAACCCGCTAAACAGTGGAAGGCTGACTGGGGAAAATACAGACAAGAAGTGAATGACTAGGAACCGAATAGATTAAATGAAGTCACTTTAGAGGAAATCGACGATGAGTTAGAGAAAATAAGGAGGCAGATACAAACAGCCGACCAAATCGCTATACCAAGAAACACCCTCAAAACTATTAAATGAAGACTAAGAATGAGAAATTAAAACGATAAACGAGGACATTGTAACAAATGCAATATCAAAGTAAAAATACCTTAATCTAAAAAGGAAGAGAAGGGAACTACTTATTGCAATATCGGACAAACAAAGAAAATATTGGGACATAGCCGTTCAAAATATTGACAGCGAGCGATTACCCCGAGAATTTTGGAAAAAGCTAAAAAGAATGCGAAATACTAAAGGAAAAGAGAAAATAAAGATTAAGGGCAGAGACGGGAAATTAATCGAAGATGAACACAAGATTGAAAGACTTTTTAGGGAACACTGGAAAGGAGTGTTCAACGTAAGCGAAGAGGAAAACGAAAATTATGACAGCCTTCGAAAACCAGATAAGTGAGCAACTAAATGAACGGATTGAGAGGAGGAACGGTCTGTGAACGAAAGATTTAACACTGATATCACAATGGAGGAATTAAAAAAATTTATGTCCAATTTTAGGCAAAAGGCCCTCTGGAAAATCGGGAATCACCAGAAAAAATTATATAGAAGCACCGGGTAATATACACGAGGGGATAAGTAACGTGCTTAACGTCTGTATAAACACGGAATACTTCCCCGATGAGTTGAAGATACCCAAAATGATATTCATACCGAAGCCGGGAGAACCACCTTGGGAGGTCAAAAACATCCTACCCATATCACTTCTTGACCTTATCGTAAAGGTGTTTGAGAAATCCTGAATTCAAGATTAAATGAATATCTCACAGAAAACAATCTCTGGAACAATAAAAAAATTTGCTTGAGAAATAACAGGAATACGGAGATGACTCTCAGCATGATTACAGAAAAAATAAGCAAAGTGAAAGGAGAGAAATGTAGTATGGTCATTGTATGCTCGGTCGTATCGAAGGCATTCGATAAAGTCTGGCAAAGAAGCATACAATATAAAATTATAAACGGGGAAATGAACAACTATTTGGAGAGAATTTTATGCGACTAGGTCATGGAAAGATATGCATACATAGACACGGGGAATTACCAAGGTGAAAGATTTATGCTTAATGCGGGCTTCTCTCAGGGAGAGTGTTTAAGTCCTTTACTATACTCAGTGTATACCTTGGACATTCCCCCACCCATGAACGAAGGCTGTGTGATCATACAATAGAAAAATCCACAGATGCAGGACAGAGTAACGGCAACAGAAATAGAAAATCTAAAAGAGTATGAACGCAAATGCAAAATTAAAACGAATAAAGATAAATTCAAAATCATACCTATGTGTCGGGGAAGCACCCTACACCTTGACCACAAACATTTATGTCGTGGTATAGGTAGGACCGAGTGATGAAAGAATGTTCGTACGTATGGGTTGTTTACCTATTATTACGTGATGAAGGTAATATCTCTCTAAGAGTTCTATATATGATTTGATTATTATTATCTAGGGTCTGGACTTCTTTAAACTTTAAAGGTTCCCTTTGCCAACGTAGCGATTCAAGGAGAGAATAAAAAAAATTGTTAAAACAAACTAAAACTTTAATTAAAACACACCAACAAAATAAACATGAACCACATAAATACACAATAATAGCTTCAATGAGTTTTTAAGTATGGCTTTTTAACTGTCTCTACTGAAGTTTAAATAATTTGGTCCCTCCAGCGACGGGTTTGAGTCTGTCCTTGAACTCACTGAGCCCAGACACCTTAGAATCATGTGGGTTCTTTGACGCGTGCCTCGGCCAGATGGTTGACGGCGGACGGAATAACTTGACAGTAACAAGGGACTTAGGCGGGGTCTCTCTGATGAGAGTAAGTTGAACTTGGTTCTTAAACCAAGTTAACTTAGAATTCGGTATGACCACCGGGTAACGGAGTCGAGGAGGAGCTTTTTCTTCTTCATTTCGGTTTCATCAAGGGCGAGGAGTGTCCTTGGGTGGTGGTCTTCTTCTAGGGCGAGGACTGTACTCGGGAGGGGGCGTTCTTCTTCAAGTACTAGGACTGTACTCGGGGGCGGGTCTTCTTCAAGGGCGAGGACTCTCCCTGTGCTTTGGTATGCACTAGGTTAGGAGGGGTCTCTCTGACGAGAATAAGTTGGACTTAGTTCTTGAACCTAGTTAACTTGATGTTCGGTGTGACCACCGGGAAAGGACTCTAGGAGGAACTTTTACTTCTTCGTTTCGGAATTCATTAATAGCTAGGACTATCAAGGTGCTTTGTGCTCCCCTAGGATAGTGGGGGGGAGGTTCTCTGACGAGAATACCTTGAACTTGGTTCTTAAACCAAGTTAACTGAGAGTTTGGTGTGACCACAGGGTAATGGGCTCTAGGAGGAGCTTTTTTTTCTTCGTTTTGGAATTCCTCAAGGGCAAGGACTATCTCGGTGCTTTGTGCTACACCAAATATAGGGAGGTGGAGGTTTCTTTAAGGAGAATAAGTTGAACTTGACAAGTTAACTTAAATTTCGGTTTGATAACCAGGCACTAGCTCGAGTATCAATTGCTTTTTAGTCCCTTCTCTTAGTAGCCCAAGCTCTCTTGCAGGCGACTTCGTAGCCTGGTTGACTTACGGATTCTACCTCGTTTTTCCCAAGTGTTTGGTATTTATACCTCGTCACCCCACTGGAGTAGGGGTAGGAGAGAGGGGGGCTTGTAGACGAGCCGGAAGAGGTTTCCTACTCCAACGGTTTTTCTCACCAAATCTTACCTCTTGTCCAGCTGGCCCTCCAAGCTTGAGAGAAACGCGTCTTCAATTTCGTACTTGAGGTGAAATCGAATCCCCTCTCCTATGGGAGATATAGCAGCTTAACCCGTTCTGCTTTCATAGGGCTGAGGGACGACGGGCTCTGATTACGAGATTGCCCCAAGGTGCCTGGCCCGTTTGTTTTGCGGTTAACGTCCCGTGTCTTAACTGGGAGAGAAGGGAGAGGGTCAATTCCCATACACTATGCATCGCTAAAAACTATGAGATCTTTACGTAGATGGGGAGCGATACAAGTATAACGGTGAACACAAGATTTTAGGCCTAACTATTACCAAAAATGTTTACAAGAAACACGTGACTTAAATAATAAATATACTAAACATCGAAAACAATGAAAAGATCTACCAGGCCATGATGCATCCTACTTTGATATATCCAACAATTGCCATGTATACGGTTTCGAGAAGCAATCTAACAACAATGCACTGTATACAGAATAAAGCAGTATACATAATTACGAACACGTGAAGCTTAGAGGGAAAAAAACAAAGGGACTTACATAACGAAGTGAAAATACAACCATTAAATAAAATAATTGTAAAAAGAGCCCAAATCTCATAGAAAAAACACAAGAAAAAATAGGAGAGGAACTAAATAATCAAATACCACGAGGTGCGGGATGGAAACAACATATGCTGCTTCCTAGTGCTGAAAACAAAGCGGAGCAAAGGCAAGAGGAGGAGATTTACGTCAAAATCAAATAAGGAAACCAGATTGAGGAATAAATTTTCCCCAATAATGACAAACTCATCGGATTGGACTTAACCCAAAAGGAATGACAAAACTACCCGAAAAGTACAAAGGAACGAAAAAAGAAAAACAACATGGATAAAAACATGAAAAATAAACAAATAAATAACCAAGGAACATGAGCTCACACAACAGATACAGATACGAGAATTATGCTACAAAAATCATAGAAACTGAGTTATTAACATAGAAAGACAAACAACGCTAACAACGGTTTTAACGCCTATCTCATACACACATAACATAACAAAACAACCAGAGATTAGCGTGACTTCCACGCAACTTTCCCCTCTCTGCAAACCTCCAACTTCCTTCCATTTCAAGCATCTTCCTCCTTTACTGCCATCCAAAGATGGGCCAAACACTAACACAAGGGACAGGTACAGCAAATAGTAACAATTAAAAGCTAGGAAACAATATAAACACCGTCGTCCGGGTCGCACTATAAGCAGATCCACAGGTCAACTTGGTCAACTTTCAAGCCTTTTATTTTATTTCAGTCTGTCATATCCTTACTTCTTTCTGCTTTCCCTCCCTCTCTTCTACTCTCTGGAGCTATTTTAGCTCGCTACCTACAGGCTCCGAGAGAGGAGGATGCCATGGAACCTTGGGTAACCGGGCCTTGCCCCGCTTCCCCGACCGGAGTCCTCCTCCGGGAGGGACTAGTCGGGGGTGGGGAGGGGCACAGGGATCTAAAACATTTTCTTTCTTACTCTTTCATGTCATTTCATTTCATTTTTTCGATTATTGACATACTCAGCCTGTACGCTTGCTCTCTCGCTGCGAACTGGTAAAGGCTTTCTCAGGTAAAGGAAGAAAAGTTTCAGGAAAGAAGAAAATAAAAACACCTTTCTCAAGAAAACTTGAGAAAGGTGATTCCTCTTGTTCTTCTTGAGCGAAGTGCCCGCTCCCCCCTGAAGGGATTGCTATTCCATATTCTATATTATTTTCCCTTTATCCATACTTTTTATCTCAAACTTACTTTTCATTAACACTACATATCTTGGTCACCGGGAAGTTCGGAGTTGCAGTTGGTAGTAAGGTATAGTGAACCCCTGCAGGAAACACCCATAGGGGGGCCAGAAAAGGGAGGCTGATACTCTGTTACGAGCCACAACCTAACTCTGGACCGCTGTTAGAGATAGGCCAAGATAGGTAGGGTTGACCAAGTAGAGTGCGAGAGTTGGAAGGTATGTGAGATATAACTAGAACAGATAAAGGGGCTCCTCCAATACTGTAGACTGGATAAATTCTCTACAGCTGAAAATCGACAAAAGAACCCCTCTCTTCGGAGAGGGGACGTGTCGCAAATTTATGCGACATTTTGATTACTCAAGGATTCGCTAAGACGAAACAACCGTCAGCGTTTCAATTTCCCTTATACGATAGGACGAGAATCGAAGTTTCGGAAGGCCTTCCACTCTATTGTGTATACTTGTGTCATTCGGTCGTAGATGGATTCGCGATTTGATCCCTACTATCTTATTTGATTAAGTCTATTTATTTTGTTATTATAATCTTCATTAGTTGGCCTTTCCTATTCTAAACGCTTGTGCTACGTCTTGTGCTGCGGGTAAAATTAACTCTGTGTAAAGTGTATATAATAGATTCAAGCAGTGTTAATATCATATAATACTAAGACACGTATATATTTAACCCATTCATAGGTAAATATAAACTTAAAGTTTTCAGTGCCTCGTCCCTTCTTAAGCAGCACGAAAGCTTATAATTTGGCTTTAGCGCTGTGTAAATTTGTATGTTGGGATAATTAAATTCTTACATTGCTGCCCAGATCTGGGATCGAACCAAGGACCTTTAATCAAAAGATCAGTTGGGTTAAAACTATAGAGGGACACAGGGCTCTAAGTACCCATCTTATTAAATCTATATCTTCTTTGGTTGTTGATAAGGCTCTGGATTGCCACACTTTGTATTCCCAGATAAAGAAGTTAAAGTACCATTTTCCCAAATTTGATCATAAGATGAACTTATATTAAAAGAACTTGATGAGAATGATTTTGAAAAGGAAATTTTAAAGGCCTCCACGCATAATATTAAGATTAGGCGGTGAATCTATATAGGAGAAAGATGTTTGAAAAACTCAAACGAAGTTTAATCATCTTAGCTTTCTAGTTCGGCGAGCTAAATTAAGCTGACTAAAATTAATCTACAAATATTTTCAGGGGACTTTCTCCAGTGGACAAATTTCTATGATTTATTCTATAATACCATCCATGTTATGAATATTTTAAATTCATCAAAATTTCTATATCTTCTGTGACAATTAAATGGAGACGCATTGCACCTACTTGATGGGTTTAACATTTCTCTAGATCATTATAAAGAAGCTTACGAGTCGCTCAAATGTACGTATGGCGATAAACGGCAAAGCATTCAAACTCACGTTTAACCAATTTTAGATTTAGAAAGACCAAAATGTAATTCTAAGTCCCGCTCGGACTTTAGAGCATCTTATGAGTATCATTTGAGGAGCTTTAATGCTTTTGGGTTTGATATTGATGCTGCAGGGGGTTTTATTATAACAGTATTGACACGTAAATTGCCATCTGTCGTAAGACATCAAATAAATAGGTCGCTTAAAAATTAATCTAAGTATTTTCAGTTGAATATTTTCCGAGAGGCCTTGGAAGAAGAGACTCAATTGTTGAGGCATAAGTACGAGTAATTAGGATGTGAAAAACGTTTAGATACCCGAATAAAAAACAATTTTCCACGTTTAGCGTTACGGGGCAAAATCTAACTAAAGGTAATAAGTGGAATAAGTTACTATTGAACACCCAAACTTTCCTCCCCACAAACGGTGCGCACTGTGTAACAATCTCCATAAGGTATATGTATGCCCGAAACAAGTTTCTCATGATAAACTAAATCCAGCCAAAGGGTTGAAATTATGTAGTAATTATTTACTGTGGAATCACTACAATAATGAGTGTAAGTTAGTTTGGGTCTATGAGATGATAGAAAAAAGACCATACAAACCAGGATAAAAATGAATCTAATGCAATTGATCTCAAGCAGGAAAAGAAACTTATTCTAATACATTATTCTCCAATTATTTCTCTGCTACTGGCCTACTAATTGCAGAAATAACGTTTGGTAGGGTCTAAGAAACAAACATATTTTAAGGTTCTATTTGACTAAAGTTCTTAAAACTTTAATTAAAAAAAATTAGCAAAACGCTTGCAGCTAACAGTTTATCGTAAAGTTACGATATCTATAAATGGGTTCAACCAACAAGGCTTTCCAAAGGTATACGACAATGTATCGTTAATGTAATAATTAAAGAAGTTCCAGTAAATATTAAGGCTCTGGTAATTGACAAGGTTCTTGTTGACCTTTATAAGCCTAGGTTGAGCAAAGCAAAGGCTAAAATTGCAGAATTAAAGGTGAAACTAGCCGATTCGCATTTATGTGATTCGGTTTCAAATATATCCCTTTTGATAGGTGGAGATTTCTACCATGAATTTGTAAATGAAATAGTCCATAGGGAAGATGTAACTTACTTACACTCTAAACTGGGTGCTATGACTGTCGGTCCTTTATCTCTCGCTAATGAAACCTCTAATTTCCTAACAATGAGAGTAGCTGTATTAAAAGCAGGCGTAAAAGACCGTGAGGAATTCTATGACCTAAGAGTTATATCACTCAAAGATGATATCCAGGTCAAATGGTATATGGATTCATTGGGACCTATCTCTAAAACTTTTTCTGTTGCAGAGGAAAAGGGTAACAAAGCTTTTAAGGCCTCTGCGGACATCAAGAATGACAGAAAATCTTTAGTTACCATACTCACTAACTGTGTACAACTTAATTCTATGTTATCGGAAACTCCCTCTAGAGGAAACGTTCGAGGATAAAGATCCTGATTCGGATGTCCATTTGCCTTAAATAAGAGGCAAAAGCAGATGGAACGGCTTCGTCATCAGGCCTAGACACGTTGCCAAAACGAATATCTGGTAGCACTGACAAAGAAATAGACCGAGCCATCGACCCAGGGCCTGTCTCCTCATGTTGGCCACCTGGTCCGGATTAAGGACGAATCTCCTTGTCTACGGTGGAAGAAGGGGCTAATAATGGAGCTCCATCAGGGACGCGATGGAGAGTCCAGGTCTCTGATCCTGGAAGTTTCCTCTGGAACTTCCGAATCCACCTGCGGATGTCCCCTACGCTAGCCTGTGTTCGGATCCACTTGCGGATGATCAACCCGGAGGATCTACTTCGGAACTTGTGCATCCACTTACGGATATTTCCTCCGCAAGCCTTTATTCGGATCCACTTGCGAGTACTCCACACGAGGGATCTATTCTACGTTCTATGTGGTAGTGATTACTACCCAATATTGATTAGGTTTCTTGCTCAAAGATCCCCACTTTCCAGGAATTGATGGAAAATATTATAAAGCAAATTGGACCTACTTCGCATTGACGACAGCAAAACTACAACCCAATCCAGAGGCACATATGCGCTACTTCACGGCAGAACTACAAAACGCAGCTCAGGAACACATCCCAAGACTAACACAACACCAGCAGGCGCTCTACTCCATGGTGGAACCAAAAGTGCCAAGAAGATGAAAGAAAACGTGATAAAGCGCACAGAATTTTAATAAGAACTAAAAGTTACAGAATTACATGGACTATAAAAGAGGATTGGTCATCGCGCGTAGGACATCTAAAGAAGCTAAACGAGCCTCCTGGAAACAATATGTATCTAAAATTAACAAAGATACCCCTATCGCAAAAATTTGGCGACAAATAAAAAAGATGTCAGGACAGCGCAGCCTTATTCACCTCCCTATCCTTTGTATTAACGGAAATATCATCAGCAATTAAACCTAAGTCGCTAACATAATAGGGCATTCTCTCACTACCATTTCTAAAGGATCTCGAACCAATACCTTTTTAATACTAAAAGTTCTAAAAGAATCAACAAATTTAGACTTCTCAACCAATAGAATCCTTCCGTACACCAATCCTTTTTTTATGAACGAATTACAAGCATTCCTAGAAGAAAGCTCAAACACAGCCCCTGGAGATGATGAAATCTCAAACTTCATCATAAGTAAAATAGCCTCAAACGCTTTAGAGCTACTGTTTGACATTTATGACCGTATCTGGACTAATGGCTCCTTCCCAGATAATTAGCGTTAAGCACTAGTCCTCATCTTATTAAAACCTGAAAAGGATCCATCAAACCCAACGAATTATAGACCGATATCCTTGAAACCAGCCTATGCAAAAGCATGGTGTCTATGCTATCTAGAAACAAAAATCCTTCTGTCCTAAAACTAATATTTTTATAGAAAATACCGCTCTAACCCTCCTTGGCCACGACGTCGTCTGTTCAGCATTTAGTTAAGGGGAATTTGTCACAGCGGTCTTTTTGACATTGTAAAGGCTTATGACACGGTTTGGCGACGTCATATACTCAATAACATACACGAGCTAGAAATCAGAGGTCTACTCGTAGACTTCATCAAAAACTTCCTTAACAATAGAAAATTCACAGTAGATCTCCATGTAGCCCAGTCTAGACAATTCAGCCAACAGGAAGTAGTACCACAAAGAGTGTACTCGGCACAACCCTTCCATAATAGCAATCAACAAATTGACTCTCAAATTATCACCTGCCATTAAATGTTCATTATATGTGGGCGACTTGGCAAGTTGGCTCCTAAAACCAGCGCAACAGAAGCCTCATATCGCCTACAAGAAGTAATAGACAAAATATAAAACTACTCAGTACAACACAGCTTCACAATTTCAAGTGGAAAAACAACCACCATAACCTTTACAAGAAAAAGACAAATTTCGCATATCTCATTGCTACTTGAACGACGCCCAATCACTCTTCAAAATAGCATAAAATTTAGAGTTCTGACATTGGATCAGAGGCTTACATGGAAACCCCACATCTTAATCTTTAAAAAACGGTGCTACAAAGCCACAAACATTCACACTAAACTGTTGCATCATCACTGGGGGGCAGACAGGAGCGGCCTCCTGTACTTTTACGAAACTCTCATCTTGTCCAAAATAAACTACGGATGCCATATGTACAGAGCAGCATCAAAATCTGTAATCCGGGAATTAGATCTTTTTACAAAACCAAGCCCTGCGTCTAGCCACCGGTGCTTTCAAATCATTCCCAACATCCTCACTTTCGCAGAGGCCGGAATACTATTTTGCGTCACCAAAGAGAAGTTGCAGAACTCAAATATCTTGCACGTGTTTACAGACATTACAAAAAGAATACTAAAAAATACGCTACCAGTAGACAACCCAAGGGCCTGCAGCTCCATCATCTGCACGGTAAGGGTTAAAAAACTCTTACAAATTTTAAACCTGACAGAACAAAACATACTCATTGACAACTATTAGACTATTCCTCCGTGGATTATTCAACCTTCAGTAATATGTCACATAACTTTCCCATCTTGGCAATCGATAATGACCCCCGTAGTGCTCTCTAACATTTTCCAGGACCACCAAAGGTCCCATGAACCCTGTCAATCCATTTTAACAGCTGGATCGAAGACGGCGGATGGCGTGGCATGTGCAGCAATTCTCCCGCACCACATACGATCAGCCCGAATTCCGAATTGCGCTTCCGTTCTCTCGGCAGAACTCACTGGCATTTACATAGGTCTCAAGTAAGTCAAAACAGGTACCAATAAAACCACAATATTTTCAGACTCATACAGTGCGCTGACAGTGATAAAATCACGCAACCAAACTCATCCCCCCAGCCATTGAAATTTAAAGATTTTTTTTTTTTAAGAGCTCATCTGGTGACTGCCTACTTGGGCATTAGTCGCCGTATTAAAACTGGCCTAGTTCTAGGCTACTTTAAAATAAAATTAAAGAGAAAAAAAACAACACCCAAAAAGGGGGAAAGGAAGCAAGCTGGTGCGTCGGGGAGAGGTACCCCCGGCGCAGGAGCGTGCAACTAAAGGAAAAAAACAAAAACAAATGCAAAAAACAAAACAAAATAGAAAAAAACAAACCTTGCTTAAATAATAGGGAGAAGGCCGGCCTCTCCCAAGAAGTCAACAAGTCTACAAGTCAATGTGCACGAATCTGTCCCAAGTACATGGGACAGGTGGTAGCAACCCCGCCCATCCCAGTACCGGGACAGGTATCGTGCGCCAAGATCACCCAGACTGGGACATTCGACACAAATGTGCCGAACAGTCTGGGGGACGACGCAGTCGTTGCAATAGGGCGCTGGCGAGTGCTCCATCAAATAACGATGCGTCACACGAGTGTGTCCGATTTGGAGACGACAGAAAGCAACCTGAAGCCACCGCGCAATTGGGGGATAGGGCCATGGAAACAGTCGCGGCGCAATGCCACGCAACTGTAAGTTCCCTTCGACCGTCTCCCATCTTCTTTGCCAAGCAGTCCGAGGAGCTGCCCGTATTCCTGCCATGTAGTCGGTGTGGGGAAGAGCGTAACGCTGGTCCGGTCGCAGAGTCCTCGCGGACTCTTTGGCGCCCTCATCGGCGCGCTCATTCCCCACAATTCCTACATGTCCAGGAACCCAGCAGAAGATAATCTAGACATCTGCCCGGCTCGCCAAAACCGTGGCGTCACGGATATCACAAACCAGGGGATGCGGAGATTCCAATGCCTCGAGAGCACTCAGGGCACTTTGTGAGGTCGCTATAGATCACAATCCGGTCTCCGAACCGGGCACGTCGCGTAATCTCCCGTACCGAGTGGTGTATTGCCACCAGCTCGGCCGTGAAGACACACCCAGCGCCTGGTAGAGCCCACTGACTTCAAACAGAGGGGATACGGCGTGGAAGCCGACCCACTCTTGGGAATGGAACCATCTGTATACACTGGCACGGTTCCAGCGTGACACGGTGTGTGCTCCAAAAAGGTCGAACGCAATACTCCCGGCGCAATACAAGCTTTGGGAGCAGAGGCGTGGCAACAAATAGCCAAATGTGGTACCCTCCAGGGTGGCGTCCTGGGCAGAACCAGGGGCGCCACCGGCCAGAGAGCTATATCTACCTCTCGAAGGAGTTTTCTGGCCCTAAACCTAAAGAGCTTAGGGTATGACTGGCGTCTCTCGGCGGCATAGGCACCATCGAGATCAGCTGCGGATGCAGTGAGAGCTGTTGGCGACTGAGGGAGGCGCCGGGCTCGCGCGTACAGGCAAGTGATGCACTGCACGCGGCGCAGAGCGAGTGGCATCTCCCCAGCATCGACACACAGGCTCTCAATGGGGAAAGTGCGGAAGGCACTGGTCACAAGGCGAAGGCCGGTGTGGTGGATCGAATCCACCTTACGCAATAAACGCTGGGCTGCGGTTGCATAAAACTCGCCTCCGTAGTCGAGCATCGAGCGAACAAAGGATCGATAAAAAAGTAGGGCAGTAGCCCAATCAGCGCCCCAAGTGCTGAACGTCACAGAACGGAGAATGTTCATGGCACGGGTACAAGAGAACCTAAGGCTGCGAATATAAGCCTCCCAGGTGAGGCGTCGGTCGAATACAAGGCAAAGGAAATAATGCGACTCAACCACATCCAGGCGCACCCCATCAAAAAACAAATCTGGGTACGGGTGAAGCCGTGGATTGCGACAGAAGTGCACCACCTTAGTCTTGGCCAAAGAACACCGAAATTTATGCGTCTCAGCATAGCGAGAGACGCGGTTCAATGCCTTTTGGAGTCGACGCTCCAGAGTTGGCATCTGGGCCGCGCCAAAGGCGATCGAAAGGTCGTCCACGTAGAGCGTAGTGAGAACATCTTCCGGCAGCACCGAGGTGATGCGGTTGATGCTCAGGGCAGAGAGTGTGACACTGAGGACACTAGCCGGTGGGACACCCTCTTCCTGCTCCTTTAGGCTGGAGATAGCTCCCCCCACCTGTACGCGGAATCGACGATCTCGAAAAAAATTCAGATATAAACATTGGGAGGCGTCCCCTCGCCCTCATCGTGTGGAGAGTCTCCATGATATTGTATCGCCATGCGGTATCATAGGCATTCTCTAGATCGAAAAACACTGTGGCGTAGTGCTGTCTACTAAGGAAAGCCTCACAGACGGAATTTTCCAGTCGGAGCAGAGCATCCGACGTGGAGTGAAACTTGCGGAAGCCGCAGTGTGTGAAAGACAGATGGCCTCCGTTGTCCAGGAAAAAGGCTAATCTAACATTTACCACTTTTTTCTTCAACTTGCACACGCAAGAGGTTAGAGAGATTGGGCGGAAACCGTTACGAGTAGAGTCATCTCTCCCCGGCTTGCAAAAGGCGAGCACAGTAGCGTTTCACCAGGAGTCTGGGAGAAGACCTTCCACCTAGATCCTGTAAAACAAATCTAAGAGAAAGGCCATGCCTCGCTCACCCAGGTGTCGAAGCATGGCGTACGGGACATCGTCCGGACCATGGGCGGTGTCCGCGCACGAAGCGAGAGCGGAATGCAACTCACCCACAGTAAACTTGTCGTTAAAGGGTTCTCCGCCTCTGGAGGTAAAGTCCAGCCGGCGGCCTTCCGCGACATCACGACGTGCATTGAATGCTGGCGGAGCAGCATCACGGCTAGAGAATGCGGAAAAAGTGGTCGCTAAGGATTCCGCCACGGACGCGGGGTCCGAGATTGCGGTCCCATTCTCCTGGAGAACGGGAGGTGGGTCCTGCGAGAACTTGCCCAGAATCCTTTTGACTCACTTCCACACCTCATCTAAAGGGGTCTTCCCGTTAAGTGAAGACACGTATGCCCGCCAAGAAGAGCAGGGCGTGCTCCGAAATATACTGGAACCTAGCCCTAGCCCGACGAAATTCAGCGACAGTGAAATCGTTCGGGCGGCGCTTATAGCGCATGTAGGCATAACGCTTCTGTTTGAGGGCCGTCCCACACTCGGCCGACCACCATGATGGGGGTGGGCCTGCAAAACGGCCAGATGTCCTAGGAATAGTAGTCAGGCCAACGGCGATAAGGTTGCCGTAGAAGAACTCAACGGCCTCATCTACCGACCTAAACTCCTCGACTGAGATAGAGAATTCAGTCAATTCCTGAAATGCAGGCCATCGTGCCCGTGCCAAGCACCACCGAGGTGGTTTCTCAGGCGGCAGTTGCCCTGAAAATAATATTTGAAGGGGAAAGTGATCACTACCATGGAGGTCATCGACCACCCCCCAATCAAAATCAGGCTGTGCATCCGAAGAGCACAAAGATAGGTCAAGGCAAGAAAATGAAGCGGTTCTCGGACAGTGATGCGTAAACTCATCCACGTTTAGGACACCCATCTCAAGCTCTTCGATCAGATCGGCAAGGACTTGTCCCCTGGGATTTATGGAGTAATCTCGCTAGAGAGGATGCCTGCCGTTCATATCTCCAAGCAGTAGCTAGGGTCTCGGCAACCGTGCCACGACGCGGCGGAAGTCCCCCGCGTCGAAGTCAGCTGACGGTGGAAAGAACGCAAAAAATGATAGTATACCTCCTATTTAGGTGCAGCTGCACAGCCACTGTCTGAAAGGAGGTATCTAAAGAGAAAGAAAGAACGGAGACATCATGCCGGGTGTAAACCGCGCATCCCCCAGTCCGGCCATCCCGCGGTGGTGGGGTCGCAAGACCCTTATACCCCGGGAGGGCAGGAAGGGGGCACGCGCCTAGCATGGTCTCCTGCAAAAAGATAGCTAACGGGGAATGGGACGAGACGAGCCTCCGCAGCTCCTCTCAGTTGGCCCACGGCAATTCCATTGAAGAAATATGCCCTCTAGGCCTAGCGCGGAGAAGACGCGGGGGCCCTCCTTGGACTGAAAACCCTCACGGGAATGGCCGTACGCCTCTCGGGGGCAGAACCCCGGGAGCTGTTGGCCGGACAAAGCGTTAAAGGCGCTGTCGCCTTTGAAGACTTTTTAGGGGAGGTTGGGCTCGCCATGCGAGTTTTTTTCTCCCTCCGCCTCGAAACCTTAGGTGGGCGTTGCGGCTTCGGAGGCGGAGGGCCCTCTTTTAGAGGAACCACCGTCTCCGAGCCACTTGCTTCACCTCGTGGCGTGGGCGAAGGAGCCGAAGCTCCTTTGTTGCTGTCCTCCTTTCGGGGGACAGCTTTAGAAACCCCCGGAGATGGCCTAGCGACCATCTTCAGGGGTGTTGCCTCCTGTGAGTCTAACGATTCGGTAGAGGCGCGTGGCCGTTTCGCCTTGCGGGAAACGGTAACGCTGGGGGAAGAGGGGGAAGCCCTGGTTTTATCCGGGGCTGGGTATGAACCCTTTTTGCGCCAGCTTTACCAAGGGAGCGCCCGGGTTAAGTCAAGCCCGCAAAAGGGCTCCGAATGGGTGCGGAAACAACTGCGCTCTTTGGCCTGGATAAGCCAGGAGCGGAAAGTGCCTTTCTAACTACTGAGGCATATGACGTCAGAGGCAGAGCCGGGCGCGCCAGGAAGAAGTCCTTAGCCTCGCGGAATGAGAGTCTATCCTGGGCCTGAACAGCCAGGATTTCTTTCTCAAGGAGATATGCACCACATTACTTCGAAGAAGCGGGGTGCGGCTCTCCGCAATTGACACACTTGGCCACACACGATTTGGACTTATCGTGTGCGACCTTTGAGCAATTTACACAGACTTCGGGTGACCCCGACTTTGCACGTCTACATGAGCGATTCGTATGGCCAAAGCGGTGACAGTAATAGCACCGCTGCGGCAGTGGCACGAATGCCTTCACGCAATAGCGGTACCAACCAGCACGCACCAATTTAGGGAGCTTGTCACAGTCGAACGTGACAAAGAGTGTAGGGGTGGGTCTCGAGGCCCCTCCCTATTTTCTCATCACACGTTCGACCTTGACCGCCCCATGGTCGGCCAGCTCTAGGGTGATGTCCTCAATGAAGTAGTCAACGAGTTCCCTCGCATAAACTACTCCTTTCACAAAGTTCATGGTAGAGTGCGGCGTCACACTCACCGGGGTGCCATGAAGTGTCCGAAGAGCACTTATCTTGGCAGCCTCAGCGGGATTCGCCGCATTCGCCAGAAGGCTCCCGTCCGAGAAACGGGTCCCCTTCGGCTCTCTACCAATTGCACTAGCTAATCCTCTCCTCTGGTGGATCATGTTGTCCTTGGACAACATAGTGCCATCATTGGAGCGAATAAAGAGAAAGCGCTTGAAGCCAGCGGGCTCGAAAACGCCAGGTAACCTCTGAATGAGGGGCCCCGATGTCATCGAGGCTCCGCCCTGTGCACTCTTGGTAGTAGTCTTGGTCAGGGGCTCCGCAACCGCAAGGGGCAGAGGGGGCGAATGTGCCGATCTTGGCTTGCTCGCTTGCCAGAGTGGCAGCAGAGCCATCCGTCCCCACAGCCCCCGCGGATGGAGAGGAGCCCCGAGTCTTCTTCGTCTTTTTAGTCTTTTTTTTTCTTGGAGAGGAGGGCGGCGAATGAACCCGCTTCTCACCCGCCGGCAGAAGCCCCCATGCCAGATGGGCCGGCCTCAGCCAGGTTCCTCTCCGACATAAAGAAGGTCCTGGTAGTCGTAGGGGCACCTGTTGGAGGAGATCCCTCCCCTCCTTGTACTGCCTCGGAGCCCTCGGCCATTTGAGAGGGACCTTGCATAGGGGCGGATTCGGGTACGGTGCTTGGCGCTGGGCCCGGATTCCCCCCCATGGAAGGCCCTACCGTCTGAGGCTGGGTCTCCTCAAGGACCATGTCTATCAAAGGATGGGCCTCCACTTGGCCATCCCTTCTTAGGACATCGCAGGTCCCCTTGGCAGCGTCAAGAGTCTTTTGTGTGGAGGCACATGCCTTAACCCCGGCAAGGTTTAATATTCTTGCCAGCAGGTCTTTTAAGGGAAGCGCCTGAAGGGGCCTGGCTTCCCTCTCCCCCCCTAAGGGGGTTTGCCCTACTGGGCCTCTTGGATGGAGAGCGGCTGGCTAAGGGCTGCCTGCTGGCTTTCTTGGCAGTCCCCTTGGAAAGAAAAGAGGGGACTGCCGCTGGAAAAAGGGTGGTGCCCGAAAGCACCTCCAGAGAATGGGGCAAGGGGGAGTCCCCTGCACTCGTAGGCGAAGAAGAGGAGTAAGCCTCCTCTCCGGTTAGAGAAATATGGAGGGTCCCCTGTTCAAGCACAGGGGGGAGGACCTCCATTTTTTTTGCTGGAGCTGCCCGGGGGCGGCTCCGTTGATGTTTCAGGGGAAGTTGGGGGTTGTTTTTTTTTATCTTCATCATTGGGCATGGTGACCCTCTTTTTTGCACGGGATGCAATCGCGCACACCTCTTGCAGTAGCCCGCACTGCGAGAGGTGCTTACAAACCCAGCAGAGCCAGTTGCCGCCATTTGGGACCCCCCCTCCGACCTGCTGGCCTGGCAATCCATCGGCATGGCGGTTCCACCTTAGACACGGCGTAAAATATATAGATTGTGAAGAGGAGAGGAAAAGGGATGTGAGTAAGGTATGGGTGGGGATGAAGCAGGTTGTTAAAAACCAGCTCCCTCAGACTGGAGCTCAGGGGTTAGGGAACATTGTCGTCCACCCCCTCAGCCCCGATGCGGGACGGTTGGCTAAAAGGAAGGTCAGCATCTACCCTGTGAAATTAGAGGCTGACCAGAGAAAGTTGTGGGAGAGGTTGTATGAAAAGAGAAGAAACAAGTGTTTTGAAGGAAGGAGGAGAGGCTAAGCTGGGCCCGGACGGGGTGCTGAGTCCCTTCAGCACGGCGGCCAGGATGGCAAATCGCCGCGCCCCTTACGGGGTTGAAATTCAAAGAAAGATAACGTCTCTTTCAGGTAACATAACCCTATGCTTGTGCCCTACCATGTAAGGATAAAATTAACAGTCGCAGATGACTCATTGTCCACTGGCCTACCACAAAGGTTATTATAACTTGTTTGTCAAGGCAGTTAAAAACCAGTTGGAGTCCGAATAGTATGTACAAGGCCATCAATATCACGACAAATAAAAGATGACGTCAACAAATGGAAGAGCTCTTCCAGAAATTCTCGAAGAGATTAAATCGTCTTAGGACGCTTACGACTAGGACACACAATGTTATCACAGCTATCGCTTCGCAAATTCTCTCCCACCACAATGGAATACCGGCAACGCCCAGTTATATATCCCACACATACTACTAACCTGCACTAGATTCGACCGACACTGGAAAAAATACTTAGATAACAGCCCAACAGAAAAAAAAATCCTCGGCGACGAACCCCAAACAAGTACGGCAACGATAGCATACTTAAAGGAGAGTAAATAATACACTAAAATCTAGAAAAAGATTAGAAGCAAAACCCGATAAATTACGAAGCTTCCCTCCTCGCAATTTTAAAAAACCTTTTAATTCAGGCACCATTTCATTACTACTACCCATTCATTTCAATTCACTTCATCTATCACATCATCAGTCACACACTCATGACTATTATTCACGCGTTTTAATTTTAATCACTATAAAAACCGTGCCTGTTTAGACCGATAAAGAGTTGAAAGAGGGCATAAAACGCAAATAAAATAGAAAAAAAGATGTTTGACTATAGGCGTCTACAAAAGAGTACTGGCCTCCCATACCCCTCTTTAGTCGCTCCATAAGGGCTAAAGGGGGCGTGGGGAGGGAAGAGCTGTTCTTTGCCTTCCACTTCTCTTTTCATTTCATTTCGATGATTGAAGACTTCATTGATTCAACGACGCTAACTTGCTACACATCTCCTTCTCAAAATTGCCCGACGGGGAATTTTGTAAAGAATATTTTTACAAGCTGCTCCTATGCGACTTTATGTCTGCCTAACCCTCCCACCCCACTCCCTCGACGGAGTGACGAAGCAGAATTAAACAAGACTGAGTGTTATCTTGCCTCGACCCAATTATAACGTTCTTTGTGATAGACATATTTGAAGGCACCACGGAAAGCTGGTTTGAGCAGTAGCCCACAGTTGAACTCGTCGTCAGAGGCCCCTGGACCAGGGACAGGACTGCAACTTCCGGGAAAGGATGTGAGAGCCCGCCTCCACTCCTCCATCCTGCGAGCCCGGCAGGACCATAGATGGATGCAACACCCATCTCTATGTATGCCGGCTGCAATTCTGTTACCCAAACCCGCGATGGTGGCACCCCCGGTTAGCGCTGGTTGATTCCACGCTAACCAACAAAAAGACCGCCATAAAATCACACCTCGTGAGGACCACTCCGTCTTCACCCATCATTCATCCACCCCATTTAGCAGTTTACGTTCATGGATTCTGACTTACGAAAAAGAGGGAGTCACCCCAAACGAGCATAGATTACCACTGCAAAAAGAAAGAGAGCATGAATCAGTTCCTCTCGAATCAAGTTACCACAACCAACGATTAGACAGCATAAGAAGATTATAGCCCCAAAGGGCCACTCTCTCGTAGAGATAGCCCAGGATAACACGACTAGAATCCCCTGCAGACAGTCAACGGACAACCCAAGCTGAGCATAAAAATGTATAGGAAGTTTTTCTGGTAAATTAAGTATAGTCATGGTAAAACTGCTAGAGGTGGCCTCAGGATACGTTGCTATCTGTGAGAAGGAGAACGACATTGAGGACATCACCAAAGAAGAGCCAGTTGAGGTCCTACGGTGAAAGGGTCTGCAACTCACCGTACCACCTCAGATCCTGGCCCATAGAAGCCTGGTATGCCGGCGACTCGTCCCATGGATCGGACATCAGTCGTTAGAAGAAATCAAAGAGGAAATACAGCCTCGAGAAACCTGGACCAAGATAGTCAAAGTGGTTAAGTTTTTAAAGTAATCTTTGCAGAGGCCACAATGTCGCAAAAGGCAAAAGAACTTGGTCTGCTTGTGTCTAATACTAAAGTTACTGGAGACCAAATTGAGAAAAGAGAATTTACTCCAGTTCAATACTGCTTCAGGTGCTACAGAATTGAGCAGCACGCGACAAAAGACTGTAAAGAGCCACAAAAAACTTGCGCTAAATGCAGTGAAGAGGGCCGCCATTGGAAGGCGGGAAAAAACAACTTCGAAAAGTCCTTTAACTGCAGGCAGGGACACAGGTCAACGGCCATGGCCTGCCTTGTCAAAAACGAAGTGATCAAGAACAAACGTGAGCTAAAGAAACAAGAGGAGACACGAACAGCCAATACAAGCTACGCTCAAGCAACAATGGCGGACCTCTCAGAAGTTGATGCGAAGAAAACCTACCTCAAACTACAGAACGAGAACTCCACCAAGATTCTCACGTGCATTCTTCAAGCGCACGTGATGAATATTACGCGCCCCAGGAACGTTTAATAAGGAGTTAAATCAAGTGCTCGCCTAAAACAGTATCGACCAAATGTGGTTACCGGACAACTCCCCGTCCGGGGATGTCCTGCAATTGGAGATGGTCCCAAACTACCAGACAGAAGTACAAGACGGCCCCCCAAAAGAGAAGCCCAAAATTGCAAATATAACTAAGAAAGAGAAAAAAAGGGTAGTGAAATTGAAAACTCCTTCCCATATCCAGAGACAAGTAGACAACGAAGATAGGGAAAACGCTGGGTCTGCTACTATTCGTTCCTCGAGTCTTCAAAATCATCGGACTCAGATGCCCCTCAAACAAAGAAGACCAAGGGGAAGAAAGCAAAGAAGAAAATTATGCGTGCGGATGTCATTAATCTCACAATATACGCATGCGAACCGTTTCCCTTTCCCGAAGAGGTGGAACCCAGAGAAATATTACATGGAATACGATGCCGAAATTAACACTGAAACAGTAGAACAAGCTTTGCTCCGCCACAACGTGGCTCTACATCGCAACACTTGCGAAAAATTTTTAACGCCGAGTTTGGGAAGAAGAGAAACGGGAGAAAGAAAAACATAACCCAGAAACAGTATAAAGACAAAATGGAAAGAGTAAGCAACATAATGAGGTTCCTGACACTCAACGTAGACGAATGAGAGGGGAAAGCAACGGCATATGGAAAGATATTCCAGGTGCTTGACCCTGACATCATTCTAATCAAAGAGCACGGCATTGACACTACATTTGATCAAAGTAAAATACCAGGCTACAGAGTGGTCATGAAAGGTTGGCTGGTGCTGCAGTAGCTGTCAAGGGGAACATCTCGTTAAAACATCTACCAGAACTGAACTTATCCTTTGTGGCGGTCGAACTCCATACATTGGTAGGAGACCTCTTGAAAGTAACAGCCTATAAACCCCCTTGTCGAGTCTACCTCCCAATAAGTAACTTCTACACGCTATTTGGGCATCGCAGAATGGCAATCCTAGGGGGCGAGCTAAATGCCAGATGCTTTGCGGCGGGTATGGTAGAACAAACGAAAGAGGTCGAAACTTGGAATTGACTGTGGGAAGAAAAAACCTCCAAAGAATACGGACCGATTTTCCGACCTATATCACTTACTCGTCAGCTACCAAACCTAACATAATCTTAACAAGTGAAGGCTTCCCCTTCAACTACCATAGTGAGCCGGTCCAATAGTCTCTAGTAATCACATAGCGATCCTCACCACAATATTACTCACGCCGATCCAACTTCCAGTTTTTCTCCACAAAAACTACGCCTCGGCCAACTGGGAACGTTACAAGAGAGAACTCAGTCAATACGCCCCAGCTGACCTAAGCAACGCAACCTCGGAGGAAATAAATGAAGAATTGGAGAGGAGAACTACGTCCATTATAGAAGCAGACTGCGAGTGCGACTGGGTACAAAAGCCCCCCTCAGCCTAGATAGACAGAGGAAATTAGGGAGATCACTCATGTTCACAGGGAAGTGTACGAAGGGATAAGACGAAAAGGTCTTAACTGAGAAAAAAGCTTGCTCTTTCAGCGCCTAAGAACTGAACTAAAACAGGCTATCATCCTCCAATAAGAAGAGATCTGGAACAACCTGATAGCCATAACCGATAGGGAGCTGAACCCGGCTAAACTATGGCTCCAAATCAAGAAATTTAAAGGAATAACCGTAAAACAAGGTCTCGGATAAAAGAAAACGGAAATTATATAGAAGAACCGGCTGTTCTAGAAGAGAGATTTAGGAATTATTTGAAGGCTAACTGATCGAGGACATAAATCAGATTATACACCGCACGCACCCACAAAATCAAGTAGAGGAAGGTAGAGAGATGTCGGGCCGTGGCTATCCCATAACAGCAGAGAGGTTATGGTCACTGCAAAATCCTTTGAACAAAGAGCACCAGGCTGAATGGGCATAACCAAAATCAACTTGATAAATGCTCCATAGCAGCTCATTCCTGAAATCACAAATATTTTTAACGCTACCCTGAACACGGGTTACTTCCCCGATGGTTTTAGATGGCTAAAATAATCTTCATACCCAAAGGAGGAAAATCTCCTGATCAACTGGTAAATTACAGGCCAATCCCCCTGCTGGAATTTGTTACGAAAGGAATAAACACAAGTTATAAAACAATGGAAGAAACTGACCGTCATAGACGGTCAGCAATATTATTGACGGCGGCTACAAAAACTAAACAAACAATGAGAAGTATGCAAGTGATGGCTTCAACACCAGGGCAAACTAGTAAACAATTTCACACCTATAAAAACCTACCACATAATTAATCACTTTCATTAAAATAAAATCGATGATTGCCGGGCTCTTGGACCTAAAATTACACCGAGAGGCTATGGCAAGCATCTTAACGTGAAGGTCGCGCAAACTAAGAGCAATCTACGATACCTGTACAGATTCAGATGGTTCTCCTCCCAAACAAAATAAAATTATACATGACCTTGGTGAGACCGATTTTGCTATACCCCTCCATTCCCTTACACCTGGCAAAAAAAAAAGCCAAATAAAAAAGGCACAAGCGGTGCAGATCCAGGCACTACTGCTCATCTTTAATGTCAGTTGTCTGTACTAATTCCCCTCAAGCAGACTGCATAACCTCACCTCGATCGAACCCTTAAAATTCACCTACAGGGCAAGGTAAAAGCCATATGTAGAAAAATCTATGCATACATACCGGAAAGATTACTTCAAGGCATTTTTTTTTTTTTTTTTTTTTTTTAAGAGCTCATCTGGCGACTGCCTACTTGGGCATTAGTCGCCGTATTAAAACTGGCCTAGTTCTAGGCTACTTTAAAATGAAATTAAAGAGAAAAAAAAAACAACACCCCAAAAGGGGGAAAGGAAGCAAGCTGGTGCGTCGGGGAGAGGTCCCCCCGGCGCAGGAGCGTGCAACTAAAGAAAAAAAAACAAAAAACAAAAAACAAAACAAATGCAAAAAAAAAAAAACAAAAAAAAAACAAACAAACCTTGCTTAAATAATAGGGAGAAGGCCGGCCTCCCCCAAGAAGTCAACAAGTCCACAAGTCAGTGTGCACGAATCTGTCCCAAGCACAAGGGACAGGCGGTAGCGACCCCGCCCATCCCGGTACTGGGACAGGTATCGTGCGCGAAGATCACCCAGACTGGGACATTCGACAAGAATGTGCCGAACAGTCTGGGAGACGACGCAGTCGTTGCAATAGGGCGCAGGCGAGCGCTCCATCAGATAGCGATGCGTCACACGAGTGTGTCCGATTCGGAGACGACAGAAAGCAACCTGAAGCCGCCGCGGCATTGGGAGATAGGTCCATGGGAACAGTCGCGGCGCAATGGCACGCAACTTTAAGTTCCCTTCGACCGTCTCCCATCTTCTTTGCCAAGCAGTCCGAAGAGCTGCCCGTATTCCTGCCATGTAGTCGGTGTGAGGAAGAGCGAAACGCTGGTCCGGTCGCAGAGTCCTCGCGGACTCTTTGGCGCCCTCATCGGCGCGCTCATTCCCCGCAATTCCTACATGTCCAGGAACCCAGCAGAAGATAATCTCGACATCTGCCCGGCTCGCCAAAACCGTGGCGTCACGGATATCGCGAACCAGGGGATGCGGAGATTCCAATGCCCCGAGAGCACTCAGGGCGCTTTGTGAGTCGCTATAGATCACAATCCGGTCTCCGAACCGGGCACGTCGCGTAATCTCCCGTACCGAGTGGTGTATTACCACCAGCTCGGCCGTGAAGACAGACGCAGCGCCTGGTAGAGCCCCGCTGACTTCAAACAGAGAAGATACGGCGTGGAAGCCGACCCCCTCTTGGGACTTGGAGCCATCCGTATACACTGGCACGGTACCAGCGTGACACGATGTGTGCTCCAAAAAGGTCGAACGCAATACTTCCCGCGCAGTACAAGCTTTGAGAGCAGAGGCGTGGCGACAAATAGCCAAATGTGGTACCCTCCAGGGTGGCGTCCTGGGCAGAACCAGGGGCGCCACCGGCCCGAGAGCTATATCTACCTCTCGAAGGAGTTTCCTGGCCCTAAACCCAAAGGGCTTAGGGTATGACTGGCGTCTCTCGGCGGCATAGGCACCATCGAGATCAGCTGCGGATGCAGTGAGAGCTGTTGGCGACTGAGGGAGGCGCCGGGCTCGCGCGTACAGGCGAGTGATGCACTGCACGCGGCGCAGAGCGAGTGGCATCTCCCCAGCATCGACCAACAGGCTCTCAATGGGGGAAGTGCGGAAGGCACCGGTCACAAGGCGAAGGCCGGTGTGGTGGATCGAATCCACCTTCCGCAATAAACGCTCGGCTGCGGATGCATAAAACTCGCATCCGTAGTCGAGCTTCGAGCGAACAAAGGATCGATAAAAAAGTAAGGCGGTAGCCCTATCAGCGCCCCAAGCGCTAAACGTCACGGAACGGAGAATGTCCATGGCGCGGGTACAAAAGACCCTAAGGCTGCGAATATGAGCCTCCCAGGTGAGGCGTCGGTCGAATACAAGACCAAGGAAAAGGTGCGACTCAACCACATCCAGGCGCACCCCATTAAGAAACAAATCTGGGTCGGGGTAAAGCCGTGGATGGCGGCAGAAGTGCACCACCTTAGTCTTGGCCAAATAAAGCCGAAACCTGTGCGCTTCGGCATAGCGAGAGACGCGGTTCAATGCCTGTTGGAGTCGACGATCCAGAGTTGGCATCTGGGCCGCGCCAAAAGAGATCGAAAGGTCGTCCACGTAGAGCGTAGTGAGAACATCTTCCGGCAGCACCGAGGTGATGCCGTTGATGCTCAGGGCAAAGAGTGTGACACTGAGGACACTTCCCTGCGGGACACCCTCTTCCTGCTCCTTTGGGCCGGAGAGGGCTCCCCCCACCCGTACGCGGAATCGACTATCTCGCAAAAATTCAGATATAAACATTGGGAGGCGTCCCCTCGCCCCCATCGTGTGGAGAGTCTCCATGATACCGTATCGCCATGCGGTATCATAGGCCTTCTCCAGATCAAAAAACACCATGGCGTAGTGCTGTCTACGAAGGAAAGCCTCGCAGACGGCACTTTCCAGTCGGAGCAGAGCATCCTACGTAGAGTGGAACTTACGGAAGCCGCACTGTCCAGAAGACAGATGGCCTTCGCCGTCCAGGAAATAGGCTACTCTAACATTTACCAATTTCTCCATCAACTTGCACACGCAAGAGGTTAGAGAGATTGGGCGGAAACCGGTCGGAGTAGAGTGATCTCTCCCCGGCTTGCGAAAGGCGAGCACAGTAGCGATTCGCCAGGAGTCTGGGAGAAGACCTTCCACCCAGATCCTGTTGAACAAATCTAAGAGAAAGGCCATGCCTCGCTCACCCAGGTGTCGAAGCATGGCGTACGGGACATCGTCCGGACCATGGGCGGTGTCCGCGCACGAAGCGAGAGCGGAACGCAACTCACTCACAGTAAACTTGTCGTTGAAGGGTTCTCCGCCTCTAGAGGTAAAGTCCAGCCGGCGGCCTTCCGCGACATCACGACGTGCATTGAATGCTGGCGGAGCAGCTTCACGGCTAGAGAATGCGGAAAAAGCGGTCGCTAAGGATTCCGCCACGGACGCGGGGTCCGAGATTGCGGTCCCATTCTCCTGGAGAACGGGAGGGGGGTCCTGCGAGAACTTGCCCCGAATCCTTTTGACTCGCTTCCACACCTCAGCTAAAGGGGTCTTCCCGTTAAGTGAAGACACGTATGCCCGCCAAGAAGAGCGGCGGGCGTGCTTCGAAATATACCGGAACCTAGCCCTAGCCCGACGAAATTCAGCGACAGTGAAATCGTTCGGGCGGCGCTTATAGCACATGTAGGCATAACGCTTCTGTTTGAGGGCCGTCTCACACTCGGCCGACCACCATGGGAGTGGTCGGCGTGCAAAACGGCCAGACGTCCTAGGAATAGTAGTCAGGCCTACGGCGATGAGGTTGCCGGAGAAGAACTCAACGGCCTCATCTACCGACCTAAACTCCTCGACTGAGATAGAGAATTCAGTCATTTCCTGAAATGCAGGCCACCGCGCCCGCGCCAAGCACCACCGAGGTGGTCTCTCAGGTGGCAGTTGCCCTGAAAATGATATTTGAATGGTAAAGTGATCACTACCATAAAGGTCATCGACCACCCCCCAATCAAAATCAGGCTGTGCATCCGAAGAGCACAAAGATAGGTCAAGGCAAGAAAATGAAGCGGTTCTCGGACAGTGATGCGTAAACTCATCCACGTTTAGGACACCCATCTCAAGCTCTTCGATCAGATCGGCAAGGACTTGTCCCCTGGGATTTATGGAGTAATCTCCCCAGAGAGGATGCCTGCCGTTCAGATCTCCAAGCAAGAGATAGGGCCTCGGCAACCGTGCAACGACGCGGCGGAAGTCCCCCGCGTCGAAGTCAGCTGACGGTGGAATGTACGCAGAAATGATAGTATACCTCCTATCCAGGTGCAGCTGCACAGCCACTGCCTGAAAGGAGGTATCTAAAGAGAAAGGAAGAACGGAGACATCATGCCGGGTGTAAACCGCGCATCCCCCAGCCCGGCCATCCCGCGGTGGTGGGGTCGCAAGACCCTTATACCCCGGGAGGGCAGGCAGCGGGCACGCGCCTAGCATGGTCTCCTGCAAAAAAATAGCTAACGGGGAACGGGACGAGACGAGCCTCCGCAGCTCCTTCCAGTTGGCCCGGAGTCCACGGCAATTCCATTGAAGGAATATGCCCTCCAGGCCTAGCTCGGAGGAGACGCGGGGGCCCTTCTCGAATTGAAGACCCTCACGGGAATGGCCGTACGCTTCCCGGGGGCAGAACCCCGGGCGCTGTTGGCCGGACAAAGCGCTGAAGGCGCTGTCGCCTTCGAGGACTTATTGGGGGAGGTTGGGCTCGCCATGCGAGTCTTTTCCTCCCTCCGCCTCAAAACCTTAGGCGGGCGTTGCGGCTTGGGAGGCCGGGGGCCCTCTTTTCGAGGAACCACCGTCTCCGAGCCACTCGCTCCACCTCGGGGCGTGAGCGAAGGGGCCGAAGCTCCTTTGTTGCTGTCCTCCTTTCGGGGAACAGCTTTAGGAACCCAGGAAGATGGCCTAGCGACCATCTTCAGGGGTGTTGCCTCCTGTGAGTCTAACGACTCTGTGGAGGCGCGTGGCCGTTTCGCCTTACGGGAAACGGTCACACTGGGGGAAGAGGGGGGAGCCCTGGTATTAGCCGGGGCTGGGTGTGAACCCTTTTTGCCACCAGCTCTACCAGGGGAGCGCCCGGGTGTAGTAGAGCCCGCAGAAGGGCTCCGAATTGGCGCGAAAACAACCGTGCTCGTTGGCCTGGATGGGCCAGGAGCAGAGGGTGCTTTTCTAACTATTGAGGCATATGACGTCCCATGCAGAGCCGGGCGCGCCAGGACCAAGTCCTTAGCCTCGCGGAATGAGAGTCGATCCCCGGCCTGAACGGCCAGGATTTCTTTCTCAAGGAGATATGCACCACATTGCTTCGCAGCAGCAGGGTGCGGCTCTCCGCATTTGACACACTTGGCCACACACGATTTGGACTTATCGTGTGCGACCTTGGAGCAATTTACACAGACTTCGGGTGACCCCGATTTTGCACGTCTACATGATCGATTCGTGTGGCCGAAGCGGTGACAGTAATAGCACCGCCGCGGCAGTGGCACGAATGCCTTCACCCGGTAGCGGTACCAACCGGCACGCACCGACTCAGGGAGCTTGTCACAGTCGAACGTGACGAAGAGTGTAGGGGTGGGTCTCGAGGCCCCTCCCTGTTTTCTCATCACACGTTCGACCTTGACCGCCCCATGGTCGGCCAGCTCTAGGGTGATGTCTTCTATGGAGTAGTCAACGAGTTCCCTCGCATAAACTACTCCTTTTACAAAGTTCATGGTAGAGTGCGGCTTCACACTCACCGGGGTGCCATGAAGTGTCCGAAGTGCACTTATCTTGGCCGCCTCGGCGGGATTCGCCGCATTCGCCAGAAGGCTCCCGTCCGAGAAACGGGTTACCTTCGGCTCTCTACCAATTGCACTAGCTAATCCTCTCCTCTGATGGATCATGTTGCCCTTGGACAACATGGTGCCATCAGTCGAGCGAATAACGAGGAATCGTTTGAAGCCAGCGGGCTCGAAAACGCCAGGTAACCTCTGAATGAGGGGCCCCGATGTCATCGAGGCTCCGCCCTGTGCACTCTTGGTCTTAGTCAGGGGCTCCGCACACGAGGGGGTAGAGGGGCCGGATGTGCCGATCTTGGCTTGGTCGCCTACCAAAGTGGCAGCAGACCCATCCGTCCCCGCAGCCCCCGCGGATGGAGAGGAGCCCCGAGTCTTTATCGTCTTTTTAGTCTTTTTCTTTTTTGGAGAGGAGGGCGGGGAATGAATCCGCTTTTCACCTCCGCCGGCAGAAGCCCCTAGGCCAGAAGGACCGGCCTCAGCCAGGTCCCTCTCCGAAATGGAGAAGGTCCTGGTTGTCGTAGGGGCACCTGTCGGAGGAGATCCCTCCCCTCCTTCTACTGCCTCGGAGCCCTCAGCCATTTGAGGAGGACCTTGCATAGGGGCGGACTCGGGTTCGGTGCTTAGCGCCGAGCCCGAATTACCCCCCATGGAAGGCCCTACCGTCTGAGGCTGGGTCTCCTCAAGGACCATGTCTATTACGGGAGGGGCCTCCAGTTGGCCATCCCCTCCCAGGACATTGCAGGTCCCCTTGGCAGTGTCGCCAGTCTTGTTTGGGGAGGCACAGGCCTTGACCCCGGCAAGGTTTAATATTTTTGCCAGCAGGTCTTTTGAGGGAAGCGACCGAAGGGGCCTGGCTTGCCTCTCCCCCCCTAAGGGGGTTTGCCCTACCGAGCCGCTTTGATGGGGAGCGGCTGGCTAAGGGCTGCCTGCTGGCTTTCTTGGCAGTCCCCTTGGAAAGAAAAGAGGGGACTGCCGCTGGGAAAAGGGAGGTGCCCGAAAGCACCTCCAGAGAAGGGGGTGAGGGGGAGTCCCCTGCACCCGTAGGCGAAGGAGAGGAGTAAGCCTCCTCTCCGGTTAGAGAAATATGGAGGGTCCCCTGTGCAAGCACAGGGGGGGTGACCTCCATTTTTTTGCTGGAGCTGCCGGAGGGCGGCTCCGTTGTTCTTGGGGAAGTTGGGGGTTGGGTTTTTTTGGTGTGATTTTCATCATTGGGCATGGTGACCCTTCTTTTAATACGGGATGCAATAGCGCACACCTCTCGTAGTAGCCCGCACTGCGAGAGGTGCTTACAGGCCCAGCAGAGCCAGGCGCCTTTATTTGGGACCACCCCTCCCGCCTGGTGGCCTGGCAGTCCATCGGCATGGCGGCTCCACCTTGGACACGGCGTATAAATGATAGATTTTGAAGAGGAGAGGAAAAGGGATGTGAGTAAGGTATGGGTGGGGATGAAGCAGGTAGTTAAAAACCAGCCACCCCAGACCGGAGCTCAGGGGTTAGGGATCATTGTCCCCCACCCCCTCAGCCCCGATGCGGGACGGTTGGCTGAAAGGAAAGTCAGCATCTACCCTGTGAAATTAGAGGCTGACCAGAGAAAGTTGTGGGAGAGGTTCTGTGAAAAGAGAGGAAACAAGTGTTTTGAAGGAAGGAAGAGAGGCTAGGCTGGGGCCGGACGGGGTGCTGAGTCCCGTCAGCACGGCGGCCAGAATGGCAAATCGTCGCGCCCCTTACGGGGCTTCAAGGCATAAGACCACCCGAACTTGATCACTGAAATAGAAACTAACGACGAAGATTTTGCAGTAACCAACTGCGTAGGCAGAAGGATGTTGTACTACTGTATCGTTAAGCATACTCGGGAAAAGCGCTAAATAATAAAAATTACAAAAACGTACACAACCAATGGAATATTTTATACATGATTTCAGGTTTGTCTTTAAAAAATATTTCGTAGTGAACAAATTAAACATAAAAAGAGGAAGAATGACTGATAACTCTCCGCCTTTGGAACATTACTCCTTGAGCATTATTACAATGATACGAAGTGTTATATGCTTTAGTAGTCTAAAACTTGTGCGCCGCACTTATCTAAAATTATCGTAAAAACACCACCAAAAGATTTTCGCATCACTAAAATTATTAAAATAGGAATCAGGAAAATAATTAAACATAATATACCAGTTCTGTTCCAACTATATATTTATTAGTACGAGATTGAAACAACAATTTAATTAAAGCATACAAATTACCACAACCTACATGGTGAGAGAAAGACTATTATACAACTTTACTTCACATCCTATTCTCATTTTCTTCGCTTCTTATACCCTTATTATTAATATAAATTACATAAATTCATTGCAGGATCTAGAGATATGTTCCATCTGTCATCCATTTGCGCCGACCAAATTTAAGGTTCTTCTTAAATGACCCCCTCCATAATTTCAATATTCAAACATCAACAATGGAACATTCACGATGGAAATTGCAGCATTCAATAACAAATGATTTCGAATCACTTGGTGAATTACGAATGCGATCGGATTTAAATTTAGTGGCATTATCTCTCACCATGTCAAAACACAACTATAATGGCAAATTAATTTTCACAAAGGGTAAACAGAACAAATTTAATACCGCCATAGACTTTTGTTTGTACATCACAAATACAACCCAGCACTAAAGATAAAACAAGGCTAATGTATAGTTGTGTTGATATAATTGCTACACTTCTTAGTACTTCACCTTGTTGCAGAACTAGAGAAAAATAAATACATGTAGACTGATATGTGGCGAAAGAAAGGGATGGAGCACTAGAGCAAGTGATGAGCAGAAGGCGACATCCAGTGTTTGAGTTCAGTTCGAGGATGCCTCGTGAAAATTGGATCCACAACAGGCTGATAATTGTGCTGAGGCTTGAAAGTAGAGTATCATTGCCACTTGACGAAACGCCCTTACTTGCGCCCTCTAGCAAGAGCACAATGCCTGAAACAGGATTTGCGGCTTGATATTTTCGACACATTTTATACTTTCTCTACAAATCTCTCCTTAAAGTCTCTATGAGGTAGATGTCCTAGTTAGTTTAAACTATAAAATTCAAGAAAAAAATATCCATCAAGGTTATATTTTGGAAAAAGTTATATTTGGCTTGATGCTATGCTGGCCGTAAAATTTGATTCTCGTGCTAAAAGGGAAACAGGGGGGTTGGCTGCAAATACTATTTCACCAGGTGAGGTAGCAAATGACGAATAGATGAACGTCACTCGATGGCCTTTAATGGGAACATTTAAATTACAGACACAATTTGCACCACCCAGATTAAACAAATTCTGTCTGCCGGTTAAGGACGAATTTGATTTATTAGTGGTTTTAGTCAGCATAGGACCGAAAAAGCCACTAAGCAGTTGATGTATTCAGGCATTGGGTATTTCTTTTGTTACACTGAGTTGTATTCACATCCGTTCACCTGAACTAAAAGTTTAACAATGAGTAATTTGCATAACGACAGGCAAACTCACACAATTCTCTTAACCTCCATCTTTTTCACACAAAATATAAAACCTCTTTGGGCCTCTCATTATGTTGAATGAGCTTTCAAAGAAGTAGAAAGTCTAAAAGATTGACTTATCCTTTTCTAGTTTGACTCGTATTAAAGTAGGTAGCTGGAAGGCTAAGCAGATTCAAAGATGCAATCTTTAATGGTCCTCGACTATTTTAACTCACCACAATGCATTAAGTATTACTCGTGCAGCTCTTCCTTTCATTTCCAATATAAATCAGCAGCCGCAATGTCATTTCAACTCACCCCATCCGTAATGAAATAAGTCTAATAAATTATAAGTGCGCCCTTTTGAGAAAGCTTTAACCATCTCTAGAAATTTTGGTGAAGATGGATACGAGCTTTAATATACAAACTGAATGGTAAAGGATGGGATTTTGTGGGTTACCTTTGAATGCAGGTAATAAAGTGCAGAAAGAGGGAGAGAGAGTGACGCAAATAGACAGAGGGATAGAGAAAAATCGAAGGGGTTCGAACTGAGCTAGAGTACACTTGTGCGTAAATTGTATAGCAGGAGCTAAAAGCCTGTGTCTTTCCAAATAAAACGAGGTATTTTCTTTCACCGATTCAAAAGAAGTCTGTGATTCTTTGGTTTACTTTGGATATGTAAGAATGGGAAAGACGCTTGATATATGTGAGTGGAATTTAGTAGAAGCGTCTTACTTCACCAAGAGTTGTTTCTGTAACACTGATTATTCGATGACAGGAGGCTTGCAATTCATTCATTTGTATTTCTCCTAAAAGAACCAAAGACAATTTATCACACACACACACTTCATAGTCTAATCCAATGCACTTAATATTTCGACGTGAGGCTAATTTTTCCAACGGAGAAGGATGTATATATTTGACATCAAGTATGTAGATGAGAGGGGAATTTTTGTTCAGCTAATCATCACCTGGTTTCAGTATCATAATTTTACTTTTATACTGTTTAATTTCATGGTAATGCTTTTAGTGGCAATGTTATGCTCTTGTAGAAATTTAAGATTGTTTTAAGGCCTTTAATTATAAGAGAATATTGTTTGTGAATCTAATGTAGACGATAACCCCATTTATTTTGATATTCTTGTTTTAGACAATGTAATTATTCTGCATATTTTCCAAGTGATGAATCCAACAGTTAAAAACCTTCTAAATTTGTATTAAAAGTTACATGGAGATACAGGGTGCAGTGTGTAATTTGACACTGTTGGAAACTATGAATTCCACAAATGTGTGCTTTTTGGCGTCGGTTGTTTATAAAACAATTAATAACATCGTAATATTTCTCTTAGAGTAATGTTCCAAAGTTAAGGAAGGTATATGACTCTTTATAAAGTCATAAAATATCAATACTTCAACCAGATTAACCAAATCAAGAATTTTTCCACGACGCCATCTTCAGTTCTCGCGAGACGCCTAATTTACGCCCGCGAATTTATTTTGAAAATTGATCGCAGAACCTCCTTACCAGGAGTTTTGGCCATAACATTTATTTTTATGACGTCATTAGGCTTACTATCGGGTTAGCTTCACCTTTAAGTGAACACAGTTACCACAAGAGGTAGGCAATTTTCCCCAAAATAAAAGATTTGTGGAGAAAACGACGACAATAAATCCCTAAAATAATCTATCCAAACCAAAACTTACGTAACCTATCTTTACCATACCGAAGCCTTTTATGAAGCGTTGAGGCTTGGTGGTTTGGTTTGGTTAGGTTTGGTTTGGTTAGGTTTAGTTAGCGATTAATGATCGTCGTTTTCTTCGCAAATCGCTTATTTTCGCTGAAAATTGCAATCCTTTCCTAATGCTGATATTCTGGAAATTTACTTTTATTTTTGGTATTTTTACTACATCTTAGTTCCGAACTAAAAAGGCTAAGTAATATTAACATAAAAAACCACCGCGGCGTAACTTAAACCGACATATGCATTTCAAGAAGAGCACGTCAATTCGTCCGACTCTCAAACAAATAGTGAAACGCGCGCGCGAGCGTTAGTCCGACACAGCATTTCAAGATGACGTAGTAGATGTGTTATGTTTCGGCATAGAGTTGAAATATCGTCTATTTGTGACTTTATAACGTGTGATAGACCCTCTCCGTCAGTGAAATATTACTCTTAGGAGACTATTAGACGATAAAAAGCAATATTACAGGCTTTGGTAGCATAAAACGCCTGCACAACTCATATTCAATATTACCCTTTACCACTAATCTACATTTACAGATTTTATGAGTTTTATTTATTAATTTTTGGAAGGTTAATTTTGGGATTATGCTCACCTTGGAATTTTGTGAGCGCTTTTTTATAAATAGCTCTATTTTTTTAAAAAATGCACAAATTCTATATGTGGGCAAATTTCTAATTATGCCATCTTGTTGTTATACACATTGCGAGTTGGAATCACATCATATTATTTTGAAGTAAATTTTTTTCCTGAATTAACATATAATAATAACATTTCATATTAATCAATTTTAAAGAAAATATGATTGATTTAAATAACATTTGTGGGTGATGTTTGCATGTCTGAAGTGAAGGAAGGAGGTAGAATAACGAAATTTAGCAGGCGACTTTTGAATTCGAATCTGATGTTAGGTTTGGGAATTAGGAATATTACGAGTTTATTTTAAAATCGCAGGAAGGGATGCAACCCCTCAAATTAAAGGGGGGTAATGGTAGGCTAACTTCCCTTATAATTTAACTTAAAAAGAGTATATAATACAATATTATGCGATTGCAATAGCCTAACAAACAAAATAAAATAACACCCCACACTTTTTGGCGAATTTGCCTAACAATAAGCATTGTCTACATGAAAAAAAAATTTAATCACATAGATATGAATTATCCAAAAATTCGATAGCGGGCATAATCCAAAAACGAACGTAGTGAAATTCTGCAAATTAATTTAAGAACCGAACGAAAGCCCCCTACATCCGCATTGTATGGCAGCCCATCTAAGGTTCACTTCGATCCCGCATCCATCCAGTGGCTTACCAGGGTTTTAATAAACAAAGTGAAATGCTAAACTTAGAAATAGTACTGATACCAGTTAATTAGCTCAAGACAACCCTAAAATGGCATATAATTATTTTAAATAATTTTATATCAGAAAATTACAGGTAATGGAGTAGGTTACGTGCACCGATCGCCGGTTATAAAATTAACAAGAGTAATACAAAATAATATCTCATAAAATGTCGCTAAAATAAATTCTCTTTGGCTGTGGAATAATTTTAGATTGGATTATTAGGGGCCTTTGAAATGAGGTCGAAATTGTGGGAAGGAGTTCAGTCTCAATAGTTTATCTCCGATATTGGCATGTCTCTTCATGGAATATTTTGAGACTGAACTCCTTCCCACAATTTCTCCCCCTAACTTTATATGGTTAAGGTACATTGACGATTTATTTTCTGTATGGCCTAATGGCCATGATTTTGATTACTTTTTTAAAAATTTGAATAATTTGCATGTCTCCATCAAATTTAAATATGAATGGGAATATGATAATCGATTACCCTTTTTAGATGTCCTCATTAATAAAGATCACCATGAATTAAAACTTGACTTTTATAGGGAACCAACCCACTCGAATGCCTATATACATTATTTTTCGTTTCACGATAATACTGTTAAAAAATCAGGAATTTCTAACCTTTTCCTTAGAGCATATAAAAATATGTCATCCTTCCTATTTAGATGAGGAAATTTTCATTATCAGGACCATTTTTTCTAATTTGTATTACCCGGATTGGTTCATATCGTCTGCCCATTTTGCAGCTAGGAAAACATTCTATGGTAATAAGCCTTCCCGTACTAATGATTTCAACAAATGTATAACTTTGCCATTTAATAATAAATTAAATAGTTTAAAGGACATATTTGGAAAAGCGGGTATTAATCTAGCCTTTAAATATAATAATTCCTTAAACCAATTGATGATGGCCAGGAAACCCAAAGAACATCAAAACATAGGAGTATATGCAGTACCATGCAACGATTGCCATAAAGTTTATATAGGGAAAACGGGGAGAAATCTAGACAAGAGATTGTACGAACACAAAAGATATATTAGATTGGGCAGCGAAAGTAGTGGAATTTTTTGCCATGTTAGAGACAAGAATCATACGATCGATTTCAATGGAAGTAAAATGTTATTTAAATCGGCTAACTATGTTAAGAGAAGAATCGTAGAATCGAGCTTGATATCGTCAGTTCCTAATTTAAATCTATCTAAGGGGCAATTTTCTTTTAATCCTGTAATAAGAAAGCTAATAAATAAAATAGTAAAATGTCAGCCCTTCAATATGTTTAGGCCTAAACCCCCCCAGATTAGCCACAAGTAGGAGATTGGGGATAAAAGAGGGGATATTTCACGACCTGTTATGCTTGTATGCATTTTTTTCTTATATTTTCTATCCAGTGTCAGTTGAAAAAGAGTGTGAGATACACCGAAACTGTTCTGAATTAAATTGTCTTCGCAGAATGTGGTTTAATTCCTCATATATATATATATATATATATATATATATATATATATATATATATATATATATATAATATATATATATATATATATATATATATATATATATATATATATATATATATATTTATATATCAACTTTTTCCTGTGACATTTTAGATAGATTCGTCCTTTTTACAGTAACTTAGACATCATTTAAAATCAACCTCCTTGTTCCCAAAAGGAATATATATGTATATATATTCCTTTTGGGAACAATGAGGTTGATTTTAAATGATGCCTAAGTTAAAAAAGGACGAATTTATGTAAAATGTCACAGAAAAAAAAGTTTATACAATACTCACAACTTTTCTAATACAAAAATAGCAGCCCACTCACTGGTGCCAAAATGATTACAAGTAGGCCTATGTCATAGGATATTAAGTTTATACCTTAGCAGTTGTGAAGACAATGATACCAACGTGGCAGACGGCCTATGTGTAACCGGTTGCGCAGAGCTAATGAGGTGGGAGAGTGAGTCCTCTATCGGCTGTATCTTCGTGAAAGGGCGGGCGGTACTTTTTGACGAGTAACGGTTGACATTAGTTTAAATACCCTGCTAGTTTCCTCGCTAGAGAGCCTCCAGCCATGGTACTCTTTTTGGAGTAACCAGTAGCGCCAGTCTTTTTAGGCCCATACGAGATAATACGACCAAGGAAGCTTTTTCTACTGTCAATCCTGTTTTCCAGGCGGGAAGGGGGGGAAAAATGCGTCTCAGCGGGGGATAAGCCGACTGATCAAACACAGGTGTTACCAGCCGATTTGAAGTTTTCCCACGAGAGATTGTTCTCTCTTCTTGCGTTTAGAGATCTAGCTTAGGTCCATGTGGCCTCTGCTTGAAGCGGGGAGGTGGGCTAAAGTTGGACTTTTGGGTTCGTTCCTTCACACTCTTCCCTTCCGGAAGATGACCTTTTCTTGTAGCAGAGGGGAGAGAAAAGAGCATCCCCAAACTTTGGAATGGGGTCGTGCTCGTAGGGTATCATAGGTCGGGACAGCGAATTCCTAACCGGCTTCGAACAGGTGTACACATGTATGACTATCCGACCAAACCAATATAAGTAATGAAATAGATCATTACTCATATAAAAAATTACTTAAACAAGCAAACATGTAGATGGTAGTGAAACAGAAACGACAAAAAATATATACAAAGATGGAGGATTCCGACATACGCCCCCAAAATAAAAATACATTAGCGTCAAATGGTATACGTAGAATGGATAAATATAACAACAGATTTGATGCTTATAACGTGAGTACGCAGACTCAGCGACAAAATTTTACGTACAAAGTGAAGATAATATAGGACTAAGTATTCCTACTTTAGCTGGAGGCGGGGTTCTCTACATGGTTTCTACTGAGACTATCTGCTAGGACATTGGCACTTCCACTAATATAGAGAATTCAAAATTGATATTCTTGGAGGAGCAAGATCCATCTCATCAAACAACCACTTTAATTCATAGAGTTCATTCGATAGGCTAGATGGCGGTGATCAGTTTCTACAAAAAATTCCTTTCCTATTAAATACATGCGAAATCAATGTACAAACCAAGCGATCGGGAGAGCCTTACGTTCGATAAGCAAGTAAATTTTTTTTTCGTCAGGAGCTTCCGGCTGGCGTAAGTAACAGTGTGACTTTCGCCATCCCTCCATCATGGTGGAATGCACACCCGATGCCATCCTTACTGGCGTCGGTTCGAAGGCCAAAAGGCTTGTTTGGGCTCGGGAGCCTTAAGATGGGGTCGGACGCAAGCTATTCTTTCAACATAGGAAAATGGGTGGTAGCTTTGGGATTCCAGGCAAGTAAATTAGGTGACTTCTTCCGAAGCAGCGAGCAAAGTGCAGCAGCAAGTGAGGCAAAGATTGGAACGAATCTCCGGTGAAAAGACGTAGATCCAATGAAAGAGCGTAACTGCTTCTTCGTAGGCGATAGGGTCATTCGAACTATCGCCCTTATATTTTCTCTTGGGGCGCATTTGATTCTCTCTGACGTTGAATCATAAATATCTTATTGTGCCTTACGCAAAGTGGCACTTACTGGGGCCTACACTGAGTCCTTGCTCACGGAGCCTACTTAATAGAGATTGGATGGGGATCAGATGTTGATCCTAGCTGTGGGTGGCAACGTAAATGTTGTCGAAGTAGAACGAGACATTATGCGACCCGATCAGTATTCGATGCATCATTAGGTTATAGTTACTGCAAGCAGTGGCCAGTTCGAATGGAAAGCGCCGAAATTGCATAAGTCCTTTCTCAGTGGGGAAAGCGGTATATTTTCGGGCAGTAATCCGAATTAGAAGGTTCTATGATTGGCAAATTCAGCATATTTTCCACTTCCTTGTTGAAAGCCTGACAAAAATGGATTAGGAGAGCATAGCGTTTTGATCGAATGGGCTTTTGGGTGGTGGTTGTGATCGAGTGCTCAAAGTGGATCGAGCAACCCGGTTTTTCGAGATCACGTTGTGTTTTCTTGGAATATACCAGTCGAGTGTTCACATTTAATACAAGAGCTGAATTTTCTGGGGATCCTGCTAAAGAGGAGAGAAGATAATCATTATCCTGCTCAACACACACACTTTGGACTACTTTAAGGGAGTCGGAGGGGAAAGAGGCATTCACCACTGTCTCTTCATCAAGAGCGACTATATTATTGATACAGGTGCGGCGGTAGGATCGCTTTAACATGTTTACGTGGAACAACTTATCTCCGGAGGAGGTTTTAGTAATATAATGAACAGGGTCACGAGCCTCAAAGGTGGGGAAGGGACTCTTCCATTGGCTGAGGAGATTATTAATTTCCTTAGGCAAAAGAAGGAGTACTTCATAGCAAAGAGAAGCTATGCAGTTGGTTAGAGGTCAGGCTTATCTCTGTATAGTTTTCTTTTGTTTTCATTATGGAGGTTTTGGAATCTTTGTAGAGAGGAAAGGGTCCTTTTTGCTTGTCTAGTTTGATTGTTCACATGGGTACTGTACCCGTTTTTAGAGAATTTTAGACCGAATACTTTACTCCTTTAATTGTACGGGTAGTTGATCATGTTGGCGGTGACTCAGTACGTCTTCCTTCTATCCATTGGTATCATTTAAAATTTTGTATTATTCATATATATTTATGATCTCTCTGGCAGTGCGCTGTGCGATATCCCTTGTGTTTTGTGTAACACTGGCGATTATCTGCGTGACATAGTCGGCATGCTGAATATACATTGTGTTTTCCTCTAAAGGTTGAGGGAGGTTCCTGGTGTACACTGTGTACAACGTAGGGCTGAGGCACCCACCTTGCGGGACCCCTACTTTTAGATTGAAAGCACTACCAGTGTAGTTGTTGATGGTAATTGTCACCTTCCTGTCTTTCAAATAGTTACACAAGATTCTGCTTAGGTGTTTCTCGAGACCGAGCTGGATTACTTTTACTTTAAGGCCTAGCACCCATACCTTGTCGAAAGCTTTGACGACATCTTGGAGTGTCAAGTCCACTCTGTCGCCTCTTGCTATATCGACTGTAATTTTCTCTTTAATGAGTGCCAGTGCTGCCTTCCTTTTGTGAAAGCACTGTTAGTGTAGTTGTTGATGGTAATTGTCCCCTTCATGTCTTCCACATAACTACGCAAGATTCTGCTTAGGTTTCTTTCGAGACCAAGCTGGATTATTTTTACTTTAAGGCCTGGCATCCATACCTTGTCGAAAGCTTTGAGAACATCGCGGAGTGTCAATTCAACTTTGTCACCTCTTGCTATATCGACTGTGATTTCCTCGGTGATGAGTGCCAGTGCTGTCTTTGTACCTCCTTTTTTCCTGAATCCGTGTTGTTGTGCATTTTGCATATCATTTTCTTCGAGGAATGTCTTTAGTCTCTCATTGAGTTGCTTCTCCATTAGTTTGCCGATGAATTCTAACAGTGAGATCGGTCTATAACTCTCGATGTGGCCCTTGGGTTTTCTGGGTTTGGGAAGAAATATCATCCTCACCGTCTTCAAGGATGGTGGAAAATGCCCAGTGTCCAGGCTTTCATTAAAGATTTTGAGGAGTGCTTGGTGGATACGAGCGCGTTTGTGATGTGTTTTTAGTGATTTCGCTAATGCCGAGGGTTTTCTGTTTAAACGCTGTTAGGTCTAATTGAATTCTACTAGAGTGAAGGGCCTTCCCTCGTTCCTTTGATCGCAGGATTCGTCCACTCGTGAGTAGGTTGAGTATTCGTGCTCCCTATCTTGTAATTCATCTATTATGCGCTGTTCATGGACCACATCGTAGTTTTGGTTCTCTCCCGGCGTAATAGAGAACATCCTATACCAATACTCTCTAAATCTCTCTTCAATTTTTCTGTTCGCATGCATTGTGATTGCGCCTTCTTTCAGGTACATCTTGTCTTTAGGTATGGAACCATTAAGTTTTTTGTATTGGTTCCAGAACCTTCTTGGGTCTCTTTCAATATCCATGTTACTAATGATATTTTCCCATGCTGTATTGATATTTATTCTGATTAGATTGTTCACTTGATTTCTGAGGTCTCTTAATTGTACATACCTTTCTCTACTGCTACCATGACGACGGATTTCTTCGAACGTGTTATATATTACTCCATTTTAGTTTTAATTTCATCGGTGCATTAGGGTGCAGGGATTGTTTTGTAATATCTTTCGGGGTAGGTATAACCTGTCGGCTTTTATGATGAGGTTTGTAATCTTGTTTAGATGCGAGTTGATTTCTTCTAGGAGACTTTCTGTAAGGGAAGTAATACTGTAATTTTCTAAATGCTTCTTATATTCCGTCTAGTTGGTGTTTGATAATGCCTTCCTTTGGTGAATTTCAATTTGGATAGGCGAGGTTGAAATCCGATGTGATCAGAAGGTATTGCGGGGCTGGGAGTGGTGTGGATATTGGAAACAAAGTTGTGGTTAGTCAATATTATGTATGGAGTGGATGAAGACCGGTCTGTTACAAATGTGGGGAAATCGTGGAAAACTATGAATCGTAGCGCTTAGTTTGCCCTCAAAATTTCCCGCGCCATGATTGGCCAATTTTTGTAATACTTATGTTCGCGTAGAAATACTATATATAATGCAGCAATTTGGAATAATTCCATTTCTGTTCATTCCCTGAAGATGACCTACATGGTCGAAAGACGTCTAGGAATAAAGAATGTCATTCGCGGATGTTTTTTCTCGCCTCAAAGACCCCGTTAAAAAACTTGTAAGAAATATTAAGAAAATAAAAGTTAAATTAATAACGCTGCCACAGCTGTGGACTTCAATAGAACCTGCATAAAACATGGCCTTTTACCTAATTATTTATATATATATATATATATGTATATATATATATATATATATATTTATAAATATATATATATATATATATATATATATATATATATATATATATATATATATATATATTTATATATCGGAGATTGCAAAAGTCCTATTATACTCGATATAACGCTCTCAGCAAAAGACATAATGATAGTTTTAATGCAGTTAGACATGTTTTATTTATTTAAATAAATTAATGTGTTTAAATTGTAATATCCATCAATGTGATCGCCCTCAGTGGCGACAACGTGCTCGAAGCCTGACCAAAAGACCACGCACACGTTGTGAACGAAGTCCTTTCTCATGTTGGCCCACACTCGGTTGAAAGATGTCGTCAAGTTGTCGACTTTGTTGTGGCCGACCTTGAGGACTTTAACTTGAGGTTGGGCGACTGCAGACGCCAAATTAACTTCGAGTAGAAGTTAATATACGACCACAACCACCTTTATAAGGTGTTAGCCGCGTGGGCGGTGTGGACCGGCGCATCGCCATGCTTCCTTCGTGATCTTTCTCACTAAGAGCAGCATTTGCGTGGCCAAGATATCCCTGTACTCGGCCGCGGTGAGCTTGTAGGCCTTGTGCTTGGTTGTGGACACATAGCGGACTTCGGAAACGTCCTGTCCGAAGCTTAGCAGGCGTTTGTTATTCTTGATGCTGATCATCCACGGAAAAATAAGAATTTGATTTCCATGAAATTTCAAGTCATTGAAAAGGCGACCAATGCGCTTACGACGTTTTTCTCGAATAAGGTCGGTGAGCAGAAGCCTTTCTACGCACGTCAGACATTCCGACCAAATATACTGACCTGGTCGTCATCTTTTTCTCTACATCCGGTGGCCCAGCACTGCAAATTTGACTTCGTCAGAGAAGACCTCTGAGACAGCGGAACAACAATAGAAGTTATCAAACACCAAGTAGGCCTTAAATCTAAGGGATGCCTTCCTCTCTAGTTAATATCGATAACTTCGTGTATATATTATTAATACATGTATTTTCACTTTTTCTATCATGTGCTTAGTTTGGAATCGTTTAATTATGCTTGTTTTTCTAATTACTCATTTGCCGAAATTCTAACCAGATAATTTCAACCTAATATTAAATGTTATATTAATAATATAGTAAATTTACTTTTAGCTTTTTCTTGTTATAAGCTGTAGGTTGAAAAAAGCACACATGATATTTATCCAAAATTACTTCTTAGGGTTTTGCTTTCTCGGGTGTCCTTCAAATGAATTTGATTAAACTATAAACAAAGTATTTTTCACCCATGATTTTACATAGAAAGCAATTTTTCGGAATCAACCATGTTCTACCAAACTCTATTATTTATACTTGCAAGCAAGAATTCTTCTTCTGGATCCAGTGTTTTTGCATTAGCAGTCAATAAAGTTTGAAAAATAGATTTTATTTCAAATTAACTTTCACCCCTTAAATTACTGAAATACATTGTAAAATTGGCTGTAACGTATTGTTTTATTTTGACATTAATATAATGTGTCGCTTTTTATGGCAGGTTACTGTAAAAAGTTGGGTTTCCCTTGTGACTTTAGGTTAACATTGGATGCTGCATATTTTTTAACAAAGTTTTCTTTTCTTATAAAATAATCACGACTTCTTTTTGGTAGCAAACTTTTCTTAAATTTCCAATTTTATAATAATAGCACTGCACCTAAGCCAAAACACAATATATACCTCTTGAAACCTTGGAGGCTAAAATCCGGTATAAGCCTTACCTTCCTCACCGACTATTGGCTGGACGGCCACACAATATACAAAGTTATTTTAGATAGTTAATAACACTAGTTTTAATGTCTAATATGTGTTTAATATAATAAAAGGAAGAAAAGTAAAATGGATTATTAGGCATTAAAATTGTTAATCTATTTTTGTTGAAATGTTTTTATATCTACCAAATGCTCAGCAGTGGTAAAATAATACAATCTTTGCCCTCTCCATGCCATATATTGCTTGAATTATCATTGGCGCATTACTACTCCAATAATTTACGATATATGACAAGCAAATTATGTGTCATTTCCTTTCTGATCATCTTTCTATATGTTTAGCTTTGTGATAAACTGATTTTTCGCTTTATAAATTAATTTAAAAGGGGGTCATTGTGTACATGCCTAAACTGGTAAAAACTTGTCGAAGATTGGTAGTAGCCAATGCTGGTCTTACTATACTCACGGGCTGTGTCGCTTATTTCTGTTTCTCGTGAGTTGTAATAATGTTTTCGCTGACAGACAACTCTACTCTATCACTTATCCATCCATACATTTTATATTTTTCGCCCTAGGGTCTTGTAATTGCGTCTCATGAGGTTTCTGGGTTTGTCAGTTTACTGCCGGTAGTTTTAAAATAATTGGGCTAGAAGATGTCAGATTAATGCATCCGGTACACTGCTTGCACAAAGCATATAATATTGCAAAGCGAGCTAGTAGTTGCTGATCAACCTGCAGCATAAGCGACGTCAAATAGTTGGCCGTTGATCACAGCAACTAACCATGCGTCGGTGTGGGATGTGTCTTATTGGCCGAAGAGTCCATATTGCAATTTGTTTCAACCCCAGGCAACGTTAGAGTCCGCATGAGGCCAGTGGAGCATGGGTTTAGATATTACATAGTGCCAACAGTAAAGCATGTTGGCTGCTTTATAATAGATTTGGGCCGCATGACAAGTACAGTGGAGGCCGGAGGGTCGTCTCATCATTTGTGATGCCAAAATGAATTCAAAGATGTACCAAGATATCCTGAGTGATTAAATACTGTCCCCACCCAAAGACTATCCACAAATGATCAGATATGATTATTCATCAAGACAATATTCAAGTCAGAAGTTTACGACTAGCATAGAGTGATTCTGGAACGGCAATATCAAATTCATGCACTGGCCACCTTAGTCTCCGGATATGACGAAAATTGAAAACTTCTGGCGAGACCTGAAAGAGATTGTAAGACGCCGTCAGCCAGTCTCCAATGAGAAACCTCAGAACCTAATCTAATCTAACCTATCTATCTTAAATAGCAATCCTATAATGCTAAAATTTAGAATTTGAAGATATCAATCATACTTACACATTTAAAAAATAAATAAAAACCAATTCATATCTATTTTAAATATGGTCTGGAGAATGATTCTGACGTTAAACATGAGCAGGGTTTAAAGCTTTGTCCGTTTTCTAATAAATTATTAATTTAAGTCATGAGCCGAGTGAAATTAAATTATTAACCACACGCAATAATAAAGTAACTAGTATGGTTACCTGTTATTTTAGATAAATTGTAGAAATTAAAGTCTTTACATTGATTTGAAATTAATAAAAATATTACCTAATATTATAGGGTAAAAATGATGATTAATAATTTGGAATAAGTTATAAATATAATGATGCACTAAATGAATCCCTTCTGGAATTTGAAGTTTATTATTACTGTTACTATTAATTCAGTAATTAAAATTTTATTTTACTTCATAACTAGATAAAAAAGATATGTTTTTTAAATAGCTACACATTGAATGTAAATGGGTAAAACGCAAAGCACAGATTTTTTTATCAGATTAAAAAAATGCAATATCGTTTTGAAATGATTGACGGAAAGTAACGAATGAACAAATAATTTAATTATCATATCCATTTTTTTTAAAAGCTCTTCCAAATAATTGAACAACAATACATTAACCGAGCCTAAAATGTGCACTAAACACGAAATAATATTTTACTGTGAAAACTTCAACTATTATACCTCCAATATTATATATAGCAATATTTACATTGTATCTACATCATATACTAAGATTATCTCACCTTAAAATGCTTCTGTGATTCTACTCACATACCCTTTATTGGAATTCAACAAACACCGCAGTCTTTCTAAAGAGATCAGCAACACTATTTTATGTCACTTCCAATTCAGGACTTCATTTTAAACAATAAATAAGAAACACAACAAGGCGTTAACAAAAACATTGGGCCCTCACCTGAACAACAGATATGCACCCAACGATTAAAATATCCACACCAGAAAGGAGTTCATCCCTTCACTACTCGTCTATGCCACTATGACTTGAGCTTCCTCACAATAGAAAAAACTAAGCGCCCTTCCGCGATATGCGAGTTGCTCTCAATTTTCCAATTAATCACCTTCACTACGAATAAGGGGAGGTATGCCTTTAGTAGCAGTCCCCCGATTGGCGCTATAGAGGTAAAACATTAACTCTGAACAAAAACAAGGCCTGCTGACCAAAGTCGCGATTTCTCACTTATTCTGATTTATGACCTTACGACATACAAAACTCTCAATAGTTCCCGTACTACACTTAATGGAAACTTGGGAATTATATCATTTTAATAAGAATGAAAAACAACATAAGGATTTCAAATTTAGCTAGAATCGGCCAAAAAGTTATGAAGTTATTACCAATTAATTTTCCGGTAAAGATTGAAAGGACCTTGGCAATTATATCATTCGAAGGAAAAAGTAAGATATATAGTCACATGAGACTAAACGCACGCAACTAGAAATCTTTCCAAGAATACAAAAAACTTAGATACCGAGGAACACGATTTCTCGCACTTAGAAGAAATTTAAACTTCTTACGCCAATCTATGAAGGGCTTGTCTGATTTTTCACTGAGAAGCATAAATCATCCCACCACCAACTAATCCAGTTATGATTAACCACATAACTCTACAGACACATAAAACAACAAGGAATTCATTGGACGTATATATAAAAATATTCTTCAAATAAATTTCATCGGGTATCGAATAGGAAGAAATATATATACCTACCATGTCAAAATCGCTTCCTTTATCAAGCCTCCGATTGGGATACATTTCGAAACAGAACACCTACAAATAGAGCACATCATCACTGATACAAACACCTATTTGTGCTGATCCCAGCAACTAAATACCTCGAACCATATTGGCAATGTGGCGACACTTCCAAATATCCGACAAAATCTACAGTCACCAATGAATAATCTTGCCAAGATCACTCAGTGAAAAACGCTTTATGGTTTAATGATAAAATTAGTCTAAATTTTCGAATGTACAATTTTAGGGGAGAAACACATAAGCCAAAATTTCACGATTATTCTTTCAAAAATATTAAGCTGATTGAAACTTAGAGATACATGTTCTGCAACAGCTGAAAATTATTTATTCTCTCGATAAAATTAATTTTATATTACTTTTTTTAGATACACCCTGAAAACTCATCTAATTTCAAATGATATATTTACTTGTATCCAATACTGCTCAGCCGAGTGCTTATTTATCAACCATATTCTAACAGTAGACAAACACTTTTCATTTATTTACCATCAATGAGACTTCTGCTGCTGGCTCACTGATAACATAATTTATAACAGGTTGTACACAATGCGGTTGTTATATAAAATAAATTATGGATACATTTATTTAGTTTTCTTAAGTTAAGCACTTCGCTTCGCATGCCGGTATAAGTCGTTGGCGTGCCACGTTTGGCCCGCGGGTCAAAGGTTGCCCAGGTCTGCTCTAGAGTAAAAATATTTTATCATACTAATGAAGAGCAAATATATTTGGAGAGAGTTGAATTCCTTTTTTTTGCTTAAAAAGAATTATCGAAATAAATGTAGTACAATTTAATTTAACAATAATCATCAATAAATGTGATCCTTTCCATTATTCACTTATAGAGTACAAAAAATCCGAAGCAGATATAAAATAACTCCCAATACATCATTTTAAGAGAGACATCAAGCCCGAACATCTAAAATTTTTCTCTTATAACATTTTTTTCTTTTAAAAAAGTGAACAAATACCCTTCAAATCAAGCAAAGCTATTAAATATTTTAGGGTAATAAAATTTCGTGTAACGTTATTAGTTTTTGTAAAGTCAAATTCAGCGGTTCAAAGAGTTAAAAAATACACTAGAAATTTTAGATGATTTCAACTTATTGCTTTTTTAGTTTTCGCACTATGATATAATTGCTTAGACATATGTAATTACAGACAATTTGAGAGTATTTTTAAAATACTCTTTGGTAAATAAGTAAAAGTTATATGATTCTTGCGGAATAAGAGAAAGTTCTTCTAATAATCATGAATGGAAAACAGACTTAGAGGCAATTGGAAAGACTTGAATATTTTCGGAGGTTTAGCAAAATAACTAAATTAAAGACTAGAATGAACAGATATTTTTCATCCAAACCCTGAAAGACCCATTTACATGTAATATATATTTATATTATTAAAGAAATTAAGCTCCTCATCCCAGGTTACCATCAACGATTTTCCCTTTTAACAACAAATGCTTGTTTTGTAATGTGAATTTAACTAGGAATATTGCAGCTCTCGATTCTCTCTTACGCCACTTTTGATCGCCTACCAATAAAGAAGGAAATCAATCCTAGTTTGTTAAAGATATTAATGAAAATATGAATAAACATAGTTAATTTTGTTTATTTTGTTCCGCGTAAAAGAGGTATGTTAGTTTCAATAAACAAATCAATATGAACTAATTCAACTCCGATAAATTCTCCTTTAATTTTACAATTATGATTTCGTGAACAAAAAGAAAAAGTTAATTTTTCTAAGAAAACAATATTATTTCTGCAGAAATATATGTATAATTTATATTAAAGTTTCCTGCGTAAACGTTATTCTAGCGCATCTTCTAAATATCGCTGAAGCCAAACTGCCTTTAGTTTAAGTCCGTGAATCGAAAGGGCAAGAAATGATCAGAGATAAACTCTGGCGACCTTTGAGTTGTGCCTTAATTTCTCTAGGCTCTTTCTAGGACTCGAACCCGGTGCCGAGGCAGGGAAATTCAACACCTATTCCATTAGGTTAAAAGAAACGCCTGAAGAATTCCTTCTTTAGTTAATTTTACAATTCGTCATATTTACTCGTATTATTATAATTATTATTATTCTTCTAAACTTCTCTCTATTAATTATTTTTCCTATTCTGCTGCTGCTCCTTGCCGTTGCTTCGAAAGTCTCTTTGCCTTGTTAACTTACACAAGTCGCCTTGAAGAAAAATGCCGCCAGTCGGGTTCGTAAACGTTCCAATTGGATTTTTCAGTTGCCAACGCTTAATACATGATTATATTTCTTAAGCGATCGCAAAATCTCAGGTAGTTTTCCGATGGTATGAAATGTATAAATGATTATCATCTACTTAATATTCTCAAAATCTCAATTTTCCAACGATACAATAAGTGTTTGAGCGAAGTTTCTTTCAAAGCTCCTCCCCCCCCCCGTAATTCAATGCAGCCTAATTTATCATCGAAGAAACAAATACGTTTCTGTTGTCAGCTATTTTAAATTTGTGTCTAAACTTATTTTTATGTTACCAAAACCGCAATGCCCTCTTCAAAGATAATTAATAACGTTCATTAATATTCTAAGTTCTAAATTCGGTGTGAATTTACAAAATATGTTTTACTCCTTTTTTTCGGAATTTTTCTTTCCGCTGCAAGATTCTGAATGAAATCTTCTTTTCCCTGGAAACAAAATGAGCGCCGAAGCTCAAACAGGAATTTAATAATTGAAGACAGAAATTGGCGCAGAGTAGAAGTAAAGAAATCACAAAATAGAAAATAAAAGAGTGTAAATATAAACTAAGAATTTATGTAATTTAAATTCCCTCCGAATTAAACAATAATTTATAATACCCTACATCCTAAGAAGATGGTGTTAAACGACGCAATACTGACCGAAGACTCAAGATCACCCGATAGTCGCCACTACCCAACTATGTAAAAAAAGTGTCATAACTGTTATATTTGATGCAGATGAATGGCATTTTCTTAATATTGAGAGGAGCTACATAAATATATCATGAGGGTAAGAAAGATTTTACCTGGATGAAAAAGTATGCTTTTCCTAGCTTTCTTTTATGCAACATCGAAAAACAAGGAAAGTAGAAAAGCAAAACAGCTGGAAATAACTACAAAATCCTGATGATATTTTACAAAGAAAAAAAATGCTTGAACTATTTTGGTATTTTCCCCGAGTGTAATTTTCTGCCTTAATATCAACTGTGGAAGGTTATCTGATTAATTTCTTTTTGCAGAGGCTCGGGGAAAGTAAAACCTTGAAACTTTTACAATAGTTCATAACTAACAAAGACACTTTCTCATAAAGTGTGACCAAAGAATCTAATATGAATTCCAGTTTCATTTTCAAATTAATTATTGATTGCAATAATATTTCGTGATTTCGAATAACTTCTCAAATCCTTTTTTTTAATTGATGATTCTGTATTCCTTGCACCTACTTCCTTGAATCATCATACTAATAAATTAATTTTCTTTTTTAAAAGTACTCTAACAATGAGTGTTAAGATACACCACGGTCAAACTGTCCATAATTCCGGGAATAACCTTGGAAGGATCTTGGTAATTATTTCATTCGAAAAAGAAAGTAAAAGAGCATAGGGGTTTCAATTCCGTTACTATCCGACTGGCTGACCTACGGACCGACATAGTAACTTCTATACTGCACGCGACTATAAAAACCAGTACAAAATAAAGTAAAGAGCTTCCAGAATTAGTACCAATTGTTGTCTCGCTTTGTTTAATTTCTTTCTTAAAAAATTGATTCTGTTTTGATGAAAAAGATGATTTGATATCTTTTTCCGCCTCGTTCATATTAGAGTAAACATTGCCTTTTAGCTGATGTTTTAATGACTTAAATGAATGGCAATCATATGGTGCAAGGTCCGATGAATATAGAGAAAGAAAAAAGTTTAGTCAGAATTTCGAGGTCGGAAAACCCTTAGAGATCTTTTTCTTAGCAAAAGCAAAATTTCAAGGCGAATTTCATAACGTGTCATTAAATTTATTTGACTTTGCAAATTAAAAAACAGATAATTGAATAATTAAACACTTATAAAAGAAACTTAGAAGATAAGATGAAGCTATCTTTTGTTCCCAAGCTTTCATCAGAAGTTGCTGATATTCGCATAGAGTTCCTTTGTTATTTTCGGCGAACTATATTTTGGAACCAAAAACTCAGCACCTCCGTCAGTATTTATCATTTTAAGGAAGTGAAACCTTGAAGGAGCATTCACTTATTTTCCTTCTTTATTCTCATATCTGCTATTCATTTGTGTCTTCTTTCGTATTTTTCAATATTTCTTCTTTTCGATCATGGACTTTAATCATATGGAGTGCACAGCCAGAAATGTTTTTTTCATTTTCTTGAAAATATATAGAATTTTTTGCGTCAGATTCACTTGTTTGTGATTTGCCTTAGTACCTCCCCTGACCTAGTCCTTATACACAATCTCTGTTAATTAAAATATTTTTATTGGCGCAGTAAATATCCCTGAATTTCCCTTAGCGACCGCCTTATACCCAGCGAAGTTCTCAGTTTAACAACCATTGACCCGTTTGCTTTCGAACAAAGTAACACCCGAAACCTAACAGGTGGTTGTGCTAACCTCTTGCACATGATAAACAAATATAGGAATCAGATTTAGCGAACCAATTGGCATTTTAATGGGTTACAGTCAACATAAAGGGGCCAGTTTGATTTATAGCGGCAGCTGACATTGGTAAAACTACATTTCCATTCAGCAGAAATATATTAGAGCTATTGAGTTCAAAGAAATGAACATGCCAATTTAGCTTGCATTTCGCCTTGCCTTATTAGGTGATGACGAATGTGAATAAGTGTTGGATATTGACACACTAGAGTAAGCCAAATCACAGTATGAGTTCCTTTGGCATGGAATTCTAGCCCAACCGAGCGAATAGGCGGAACAGAAGCTTAACTCAAGTGAAAGTTTCCGAAGCCGATTATGCAAAGGTTGATCAATAGTGCTTCGAATGATAGCGAAAATATCAATTTTGTACGTCTGTGATAGTGCTAACCATGACCTAATTGGGGCTCCAATTTGGGCAGAGTAGAACATCGATGCGGTTTGGTAACATGTTTTTCGTTTTAATCGTATATAGTGGAATAGTATTGAAATGAGGGTCGAAGTGATAAATGAATTATACTTACGCTTACATATTTCTTGATGTAAATTTATTACTCCTCTACCAAAGACATGCCAGTTTTGTATTCAGGGAATTAACCTGGCTTTGGATTAGTCCTTTCTTTATGAAGTTGAACTAAATAAGAAGATTTCTAAGAATTGGAAATAACATAACAAAGAGAGAAGGCAAGAAGGAAAAACGTGCATGCCAATGAAGACAACTTTACAATAACAAGACAATATGTGACCCTAAGATATATGATATGTGCAGTGTAAAATTGTAGAAGTTTCTACCTAGCATTTTTATTTTAATTTAAGTATTACACTTATTCTATAAATAGCCATCATTTGAATCTGCTAGGTATCCAATAAATCCCTAAAACCTTCGTAAATTTATATTTCATCCTCGTGTAAAAAAAAATTGAAATTGTTAACTTTTCAAATTCCCCAAAATTAATGTAAAGTAAATGGAGATAAGATATCAAAGTTGCGTTGATACTACACTTAGAGCATATCAGAAATTTTGTTAAAAAAGATTAAATCGTTAACTAAAATACAATACTCAAACTACATTCTTGCATTATTTCATTTTATTAGGTTACAAAGAATTAATGTAGTTTTAATAGACTTGTAATAGAGGTTTCGTGGATCTGATTAAATTGTTCTGAAATTTGCTGCAAGATGTTTTAAGATTATTGGAGCTAGATATCACTGAGTCTTATTTAAGCTCTAGTAATACCTTATAGATTTTTAAGCTAGATATGCATAGGGATTCTTTAAGCCAATTGAGGCAAGTTTCTTTTTCTAGATATATATTATGTCTTGGCATACAATTACTTTTTGAAGGCTAGATATGCTTAGCGTTCTTTATATAGATATATTCATGTGACATTTTAAGCTAGCAATCACTAACGAACTTTTAAACTAACGTTTTTTTAACCATTCAGTGGTGATGACGGCAAGTGAAGCAAAACCTAAAGAATATTCAGCTTTTCTACCCCAAGAAATTATTTCCGAAGAGTAAAATATTCCCTTTTTGCGTTTTCGAAAAGAAAGAATACACAATACTGCAATTGAGTTTGATGCTGTTAAAAAGCCATTAGTGAAAATGCAAAAACTTTATATATCGTCTGAAACAGTTAGTAAAAATCATATAAAAGAGAAAATGTCCACAACAAACATATTTGAATACAAGATGAAATATCAACAGGAAAGGATTTACATTGGGTGAATAATGCCTTATCATTATTAGCTACAAATGCCTCTGAGTTATTGTTGCTTCGTTTTGTTACACTAGAGGTAAATTCGGTTATTTATTGAAATATTAATCGCCGTAAAACTACATAATTCCTAAAGCTCGAGGTGGCCTCTAATATTTGGTGGGATATGAAAGAAGATATTCATTATGAAATCTGATGCGAGAATACCAAAGGTGATGGAAACACGCAGCATTATGTAATTAATAATTTCTGCTCTTATTATGGTGAGTGTGATTTCATGGAATACAAGATATATAATAATATATATATATATATATATATATATATATATATATATATATATATATATATATATATATATATATACATATATATATATATATATATATATATATATATATATATATATATATACATATATATATATAAAAAAATATATATATATATATATATATATATATATATATATATATATATATATATATATATATATATATATATATAAGAAACGCATAAAGTAGAGCATGGGTAGAGAAATAAATGCCAAAAATCCCACAGTAAAATGAAAGGCAGATTCCAAATACTTCCGAACTTGTTTAGTTTATTATCAAGTTCGAAAGTACTTCGAATCCGCCTTCCATTTTCCTGTGTGATCTATATCGAAACTCCGAGACGGAGTTTCAATATGAAGCTCAAAACAAGCACGATAATGTTTAAAAATTTTTTATTTATGTGGATTTCCAAGTTTCGATGAGCTAGAGTCATCATCGGGACTAATATACAAAAAAAATAAATAAAAAAGAGTTAAAATTTTGATAAAATACTAAAATTGAATCATACAATTTACTATTTGTTACTTAATGCAAGAATTTTAAATTTCATTAATTTATGATACAATGATAGAGAGAATTAAGAAACATTTTTATGTGTTTTTCCACTTGTGACTCAGTGTAGCGATTATTTTTAAAGAATCATTTAAGAAAAGAGAATTCTAAAGGCAGCGATCTGTATGAAACATGTATTTTTTAGGCTCGAGGAATAATTGTTTTTACCAAGGATAACTTAAGCTTTCCTGCTAAGAAACTAAAGAAGCTTGTGCCTAAACCTGTAATTGTAGGCTTCATATAGAGTGAAGTTTCATACTTTATTCTTGAACGCTTAATATCTATATGCAAAAATGGGAGCTTACCATTTAATGATTTATTCAAAATTTTAGGTAATATTTAAATAGACAATTCAGAATGAGAGCGGTAGGCTTCTAGTGGTTCACATCTCACGTGAAACTGTAGATTTCCAATTGAAATATAATGTGTCTTGAAAAAATTAAATCTTGGTGATAAAACATCTAGCAAATTATTAATATATTAGAATGAAATCACTCAGTTTATCCTTACAACTAAGAAAATCAAACGCCATTGTCTGATAAGAAACCAAAGGGAAATTAGAAAAACCGCAATATATGTCATTTAAGAAGGTTCTAATCATAGAAATGAAACAAAGCCATACATGATGAACTTAATTAAAGATTGGTACTCTACAATTGGTACATTTCCTGATGGCCTAATTACTTCATCGTAGTCACTGTAACTAACCTGACTATCAAATCGATGCGAATAGAGAATTCTTCATTTATCCAAGGACTATCACATATGTACATATTCTCTGATAAACGTTTTTATGGCGAATGAGCAGAAGCTAGGCAAATCCTAGCAGATCACACTGAAGTTGTTCGGAAATTAGGGTGACCCAATCGTCCAGGCGTGAGGTGCAGTATGGCACGGTTGCTACACGTAGAGTGTATTTTGAGAAGGATAGAATTATGTTGATTTCTTAATTATTTATTTACCCGTATATTGGTTTTAGTTTAAATTTTTTGTGAAGGGACGATCCCATTAATTTAGTTAGCTACGAAAAAAACAGATTAAAAAATGAAAAGGCGATTTCTAGTCCAAAACAATCTTTTGGCTTCAAACGGCTCTTCATTAAAGAAATCTCCAACTTTAATTATTTTGTCTCTTATAATGCATATAAGTTCTTGCGGTTTTATCATATTTATTCATTACTATTAACAATTTTAGAAAAACTTCTTTTTTAATTGATAACAATATGCAATTTAAACAATAATTTATTTTCCGTTGATATTTATGACTTCTTCCGAACGTTCAACTAGTTTTTCGATGCCTCTGCAATAAAAGTCTCTGGATTTTTACCGGAAGAATTCAATTAACCAGGTTCTTAATTCCACATTAGTATTGAACGAAGCGCCGAGCAAATTGTTGGAGAGCGATCGTAACCGATGGAAATCTAATGGAACCAAACCTGGCGAATATGGAGGATAGGGCAAGATATCCCAATTAAGCGTTTGGATGGCATCTTTTGTCATATTGGCAATGTGAGGACGAGCATTGTCGCGTTGCAGAAGGACTCCATAGCGTCGATGAGGATGCTTTTCACGTATAGCTTCGGCGAGTCGATACATTTTTTGAACGTAGAGTTCTGCAACGAAAATCTCGTTATTCGCAAGGAGCTCTTAAAAAATGATGCCTTCACAATCCCGCCACACACACAGCATCATCTTTTGTGTATAAAGTTATTTCTTTAATCGCGGAAGTGTTTTTTTATAGACGCTAAGCCATTGTATTCGATTGTTCATGTCAACATAAACACACCACTTTTCGTCGCAAGTTATGATGCGGTGAAGAAATCTGTCCTTATATTCACGAGTAGCCTTGTGACGAACAAGAAAATCTGCGGCAATCCTGGAGCGTTGAAGTTTGTTGCTTTCACTCAAAGCGTGTGGAACCCATGCACCGAGTTTTTTATTTTTTTCCTTAGAATGAAGGTGATTCACTACAGTTTTCTGATCACACGCCAGTTGTACAGCCAATTCTCTAGTCTATTGACACGAATTTTCATGAAGAAGGTCGTTCAACCGATCATCATCCAACTTAAGGGGGCAACCAGAACGTTCTTCCTCATTAAGATTGAAATGACCGTTTTTGAAACGTGAACACCATCATTGAGCTGTCCTTTCTGATAAAGAACAAATATCGCGACGAGATTTGGCTGTGTTTTCATTGTTCCCGTCCCGATTGCAAATAAATAACAACAAGTGTCGAAAATGCGCCTTTCTATCAACTTGACATTCGATTTTGAGGGTACAGAACAAAAATTAAATTAACACAACTTTTAAATAAACCGCAATGACTTATTACTCAACTTCAAGACGTAGCCTAAGCAAAAGCCTAATAGTCTATGCTGTTAAGAGACGTAGCTTTTCCTTTGCAAATTTTGCTCTCATTATTTATTATTGTTTCTTAATATGTGCACAAATCACCTCATCAAAACTTAAATCAACACAACATAAAAAAAACCGCAAGAACTTATTCCTCAAACTAATACCAATATAAGGCTGAGAACTCTTTCTTTAGACTTTCAAACCTAATTATGGGCATTAAATGGTAATTTTTTTCAAATTCTTTTGTAAATGAATCAAAATTTAAATGAAGGATGCCATTGAGACAGAATATATTCGATTAGTGGGTGTGTATTTGATTTTTAGGAAGGTAAAAGTGAAACAGAAATATATAAAGAAACGACCAGGAATGGATATTGGAGAGAAAAAGGTCTAGGAAATGAAAGTTAGAATATTTTTTTAAAATTTATTAATTTAAAAATTCTCCAAAACGAGGCGATACCATAGAGAACAAAGCTTTTAAAGGAAGAGAAATTGGAAAAGATAAATAGGACATCAGATGGCATAGGCATTTCACACTTTAAACAAAGGAAAGGTTCATAGCGTATTTATAGGGAGGTAAAGTACATGTTTTCAATAGAAATAAAACTGTGCCTCTATTATGGCAAGAGTGGAAGTTTCTTAATGTTTCTAGAATATATTCAATTTCTATTTTTTCTATTCGACCTAATTAGTCTGACCTGAATTGCCATAAATACAGACACTCAAAAATTCCCTATGAAATTAAAGTATAAATATTACTATCCTGCTATCTAGTTATTTTTGATTGATGTAATTACGAAAATTTACAAATCAAATTTAGGTTTTAACAAGGTGTAAAGGCCTAAGTCGCGTGCTCTCAATTATTCTGACCATGTTTCTTTTCACTTCTAAATATTCAGACCCTTAAAACATGGAAGTGAAGCTCCTTGTTTTAGTCTATCAATGTTGCTCTTTATATTTTATCTCGAAAATCTTTTAAAGATTATAGTCGAGAAAGTCAAGTTACTTGCTTTTCGTGGACGCGACTCTAGAAGTTACTAGGTCAGTCCGTAGGTCGGTCGGTCGGATGTTAACCGTTTTACTTTTCAGTGATTTCTTAGCAATAACAGCGCAACTATTCGGCCGATTATAACGAAATTTAGAGCCGTTCATGTTGCTTTGCATTTTCTTTCGAAATATATAATTGCAACGGTCCTGCCAAGGTTAGTCCTTGAATTATTAAAAGAAAACTAATTATGGGTAGGATTGGCCCACTGGTTGAAGGTTTTGAAGGTCATAAGTCCGAATAATTGAGAGCACGAGACTAAGGTCTGTTTACCTTCTTATATCTATATCTTGTGCATCGAAATTTTAAGCGGTTATGACAGAAATAGTCGTAAAAGCTTTCACTATTTATTTTTGTAAACAGGTCTAATTTAGAGTTGCGCGAACTTGTTTTGTCACCCTTTACAGGGAATTTCATTCAGGGTGTAACAAATTATTATATTATTATTTGAGGAGAGGTGGATTTTTGGGGATATTTAGTAAAAAATAAAGTAGAGTCGACCTTTAACCAAAGTGTGACACTATTAAATTTATTCTAATAGAATATTTAGGAACTGTGCTTAGAGCAAACTGAAAATTATAGTAAATTTGTATGTCAACTGCACTAATTTTTGCATCATTACACAAAATAAAATAGGAATCCTTCAAAATATTAAGTTCTTTAATTTCCAGTCCCTACTATAAACACTTTAAATGGTTTTGCTTTACTACTAAATAAACTATTTTCTCTTTTCACCAAAGAACACATGGATCCCATTTAATTGTGCGAAATTTTACCTTTATAAACACTAATTTTGCCTAAGATTACCAGAAAGTTTAAATACTTTGTGTAGCAGGAGGTGAAGAAATCGTAACTTTTGTCAGCTGATGATTCATATTCTTACTGACTTTGTAAACAACGAGTAAATGAAAGAAGGAAGGAAGGCTACTTTATTTCTTCTAGTAAAATGTCTGGAGTTAGGAAAATTATTGTCTATACATTGCTGCACATGCAACTTATTATAGTGAGTGAAGGTAAAGATGACACATAAAGACTTCTTTTAATGTGTGAAATTTTGGATATAAGTGAAAAACACATTCTATCACTTATATTATCAGTTAAAATATGATGCCAATTTGAATGGGCTCTATCGAGCTCACTCAGGGAACTGCGGCTTAATGAGAATAATTGAATTAAAATACTCGTTCACTCCCAATGCTTATGCTACTTTAAATTGATTATATCTGATATATTATTATCCTGAAGGGTCATTTTTATTATGAATAAATATTTATGATCCTAAAAATATGTTTGTTACTAATATATATAATAACTGGGTTATTCTTAGTATTACAATATATTCTCGTGTAAAACATCTGATCGTTTTTCATGTTTTCCGTCTTATGGACGTGTGTTTTATCTTTTAGATGTCTAAGAGACTTCTAACGAGGAGAAACCTAACGAAGAAACTGGCACAGGCATCGCAATTGCTTTGGAGCCTCCAGAAGACGCGGACGAGTCTGATGTAGATGACGCTTTTTAGATGATAGCTTTTAAGGAGCAAGAAAATGTTCGATTGCTGGGAACAAGACTTCTGGATCAACGTCCCAATATAAATTAGACAAACCAAAACATTCACACTGAGCCTTCTTATGCATGTAAAGCATCAATTTTTAAGAGCAAGAAGAGTTTGGGTGGGATGATCATGTAGCAAACATTGCCATACCTAGGAGACAGAAGCAAAAATGCTCAAGTCCTTTTATGATTGGAATAAATGTGAATTTAGATTTGTGATTAAGGTGATACCCTGAGCATGCATGAATTACATAAACCATCTATTGTAAAAAATGGATAGATAAATGATTTACGCCTATGGACATATTTTTCTAACAGAAACAACTTATAAGGACAGAGTCAAGGATGTCCCAATGTCAGACATCAAGAAAAAAGAGGGAGGGGGGCAGAGCTGTTTCAGGAACAAAAAGGGAAGTTTGTTATTCGAGGATAAAATGACAACAGCGTTGTTATGGTTGCAACAAACAGAAGTACCAGTGAATCTCGCTCAATGGGAGGTTCCACAAGAAGAAAGAAGTGGTAGTAATCCCTCCGCTAAACATAGTAAAGCTTTCAGTTCAGTGGAAAGTATAGAGTTTCATTTAGCGAGTGAGTGTGGTACCTTCCTCTTTTCCGCTTTCTCCTGAATTATTCAATTATAAACGGGTGTTTTTCTTAAGAAAGATTTACAAGGTGTCACAGCTAGAGTTTTCGACTGAAATTATCAATGTTTTAATAAGCCATCAAGGAAACCTCGTCTCCTTGTGCCCATACATTCGCCCAAGCATGTACGCTACGACTTAACAGATCCTTATTTTCTCATGCGAGATACTTAACGGCGGTGTGGTGTGTGTAAGAAGAATGTAAAGCTTAAATGCTCAGAATGTGATGAGGCACTGCATATCTACCGCTTTGTTTAGTATCACACAAAAAAATAGGAGTGTGTATTTTTCAGTCAACTGAAGTAAAAGCCTTTGTCAAAGCCTTTTCCCTTAGTTAAAATCACTCTTTCTAAAACAAATATCTGTTAAATAAAATTGTTCAACACCTACTTCTTTCATTTAATCCAGATTCATCAATAAATTTTATCATATTAACTCATAGTGATGAAAATTATGGGAATAACACAAAGATGCATTGCCATAAACCCACTTAAATGGGCGTGCCATATTTCCTTATTCGAGGAGCAAAGTTGAAAAAAACATGCAACACTCTAGGTTTTAGATTAAAATTGTGAAGTTTTATAAGAACAAACTACTTTGGATGATTAAGAAGAGTTGTCCGTGTTAAATGGTAAAGTCAAAAACCAAGGATGAGACCCAACAAATGTCTTTTATCAGCAGTTTTCAAAAAGGTTGTGTTGAAGGTTTAAGTAAAAATATTTGCTAGCTCAATATGTTCTATTTTATGAAACAAAAGCGAATTTAACACAAAATGTCTGGGAAATGCAGGATCAAGTAAATCAAGTAATTCTATTAGGAACCATATTGACTTTATAAATTTTGGTACAGCATACAGCTATCGTGTGGAGGCAGGCAAGCTTAAAAAAGAGGCTGCTAGCCTCCTAGGGGCCCTTGAAGAGCTGCATTGACCACACTAAGCAGAATGTGGAAAGCGGCCTGTTGTTATTGATTGGTGTCTCCGACTCGGGGCACCGTAGATTCTTAGTCGTCCAAGGACGCTTCTTCCCTTCTACCATCTCCACCTTCTGCTCCGGGCTGATGCGGTCATCAAAGAAGGCCAGTACGATTAGGTCCTCGGGAAGATACAAAAAATGGCGCCGCATCACAAGATCTGCGACCGACGCAACCCCATCGTCTCAGATCCTCTACACATTAGTGATGAAGTCCAGATGATTATTAGCTGCGTAGGACGAAATCGTTGCCTCATTCCAGTATTTGGCGTAGACCATGGTCCCAGAACTGCAACCCGACGGATCCCTGCCAACTCCCACCTACTCCTCTTTAGCTGGTAATGGAAAAGCAACACCTTCACAGCGTAGATGACCTTAACCATCCATCTGGCAATGCGGTAAACATCAAGAGCACGGAAGGATGTAAGGACTCTTCCTCTGAGATAAGCCATGCTGAGTAGGATGATTGATTTTTTTTTGTATTCTTCGCATGGATGATTCCCATAGTCAAGCAGGCGTTTCTAGTGACCGATCATCTCAAGGCGGTAAGCTTCTTCGTCGGGTGACAGATCGGTTGGAGTCATGAGCTATGTTCGGCTCTGGTCAACAAAAGGCCAACGATTCTGGAGCCTTTTGGTGTCAGGGCTAGTTGATAGGCCCATGCAAGCCTTGAAGACATCCTTCAGAACAACTTCCATGAGTGGTGGCGGCATGTTAACTACACCAGAGGCTTCTCCAGTACACGTTCAATCCTGATACACGTTCATTAAACAATCCCCATTTGTAGCTGCTCTCTTGTTGAATGCCATTCCAATGATGTTGCCTTCCAAGCTGCTTTCTTGCACCACCTTCAAGACGGCTCCCACAACAGCTTACAAATATAGAAGCAACCAGAAGTTCCTCTGTTTCGTCCCGGACACCAAGACAGCCACCCTCTCCTCCAAAGACTTCCCGTCCGCTAGACTGGGTAACAACTTGCCGTCCCAATGCAGGATCAGAGGGACTTTAGGCTTGAAGAAGAGAGACGCGGCGATCTCATCAGGGCCAGGTGGATGAACAGGAAACGGTGATATTTTCGATGTTGTGGCCGAGGCACATTGCAGCAGTGGCGTAGGAAGATGCAGAGGCACAGATGGATAGATTGTCACGCTCAGGAGTTAGGATCACTACCTTGGTGAGCATGTTCTCCTGAGGAGTTTTGGAGATTTAACTGGTTTCAGAGCTTTAAAGGCGTCCTTGTTGTCTTCGTGGGCGATGGGGATGAAGGAGAGCACTCACAAGCCAGGTTACAATCAACAGTGGATGTTAACACACCACGTCCTTCTTCTTCATCTCTATGATCTTTTGTCTCGTAGGTTGCTTATCCTCTTTCAGTCGCTTTAGCTTCTCGTCCATGCCAGCTATCTAACAGCTCTCCCGGCCCTCACTCTGAGCATCAAAGATTCCCTTGTCTTCCTCTGGAAGCTTCGCTTCCATTGCCTTAGAATGCGTGATGTCAAAAATGTATTCGAGGCTTTCTCTGAAGATTTATCTCTTTATTTCTCCGTTGCTTTTTTCTGCGACATAGAATTCGCCAAGGCACCGTACTCCTCGTAGATTTTGAGGATCTTCTTCAATCACGATACATCCGACGTCGGAATGTTTTCAAGTCGCCACACTTACTAGACTTTCTAAGCGGTAGAAGCTGATGCAGAAAGAAGAACCTCTTTCTGTATCTTGTGGTGGAATAAAAACACCTGGAGCAGCTCGAATCTCGATAGAAGATGATTTCCAGAGAAAAACGATGTTGGGTACTTCTTCACTAGCTATACCACATCGTTAGATCATGTTTTGCAAGCTATCTCGTTAGATCTGGAAAAAAAGACAATAATAGTTTGTTGATAGGTTTTCCTACATTTTAAAGTAATGCAAGGATCCTTGCTCATCATTACTCTCTAATGCCAATCAGAAAACTAAACGAAATGCGCGACCAGTAAAAGGCGAGAGAGAAAGCTGAAAATTTTCCTGTTTGAATTTGTCACGAGAAAAATGAAGGGCAACATGTGCTGGAGTGTATCCGATTCACTTTGGTTCATACATATTGATGAGGAAATACTACAAGCAATATCTAAGTCTTGTAGCATGACATCTTCATGTCGCGGAGATACATTGAAGTTTGTCCTATTGCACCGACCCATGCAACGAGCGTATGGTCCCGCATCGTACAGTTTTGCAATATAAGAAGTGGTTGTAGTATTGTTTTATGTTATAGAGAAAGCTCCGTCTTATTCTCCTGTTTATTGACTTGTGTTTTTGTTTTTTACTGATGTTTTCCACGAGATCCGCTGACAAATTATGGCTTCTAGTAGCCCCAGCAACTGATCAGCTGCGATTGGTTGTTCTCCCGAATTGTGAAGAATTTTGTGTTTTGCAGTACTGGGCAGAACTAAACCCGCATGATTTGACGTCTTCCGTTTGGAAAAAGGCACTCAAAGTTCAACATCAGTACTCCAAAGTGTATATTCTCACCATTGATCCGTGTGATATTCCGAAGAAAGTACGGCGTTTGCACGAATAGTATAATTGAATGAAGAAATCAAAATTCTGGACAACAGGCATGCCGAGGAAAACCGAGCAAATTTCGTTGCTTCCCAGCAAAATATGTTCGATGTAACACATAGGGTCGCCGTGTATTTGATCAAGATCAAGGTAAACTGCGAGTTCTTTGAAGCTCAGAGGAAGCCGGGCAGGTAGAAGAAGATAGGCAGTGTGGGTCCCGCCTGGGTAGAAAAAGAGAAAGGGACACAACAGAGGGGGGGGGCACGATGAAAGATGTCGAGTTGCAAAAGAAAACTCAACCGTTCAAAGAAAGGCAGGCCACTGTCGAACTCATGTCTTCGACCTCGCCTGCTTCGTCTGAAGGGCAAGGCATGATAGTAGCTCCTTCACCAAAACGATCCCACCGTTCACCATCGCCGAAGAGAATCATCTCCCACAAGCTTCTGCTGCTATAGACCAAAGAAACATAAGGGACCGTCAAGCTGCACACGTGCTGCTTTCATCACGAAAGAGCTGGCCTCGAACGCTGTAGAATTGTCGATGAGGCGAGCACGATCAATCAGCAGCGAAGACGTCATCGCCAGGAAAATGCTGCAGAGCTGAAAGAAAACTTTGCTCTTGATGTACGGCTTACACTCCACTAGGATGGGAAACTCATGCCCTCCCTCACAAACGAAGGCCTTGTGGACCGACTGCCGCTCCTCGTTTCTGGGGAAGGCGTGGATAAGTTCTTCGCAGTTGCCATCACTGCAGCAAAGCAGAGCCTACGGCAAACAGCAACCATTCGGTTATATCTGATTGGGCTATTTCCTATCGAATTTGAGCGCTGTGCATTTACACCATGGCACCGAATATGGGATCCAAGGGTTAAGTGTTCGTTCGACTGCAGCAAAACTTTGTCGAGATCTGCTGCATCTGCCCTAACCACATCATGTGTTGGAAATTCTACCGGAAGCATCTTAAATTCCAGATATTGCTGCCTTTTTTCGTTTCCGAGTGTTCTGGTAGTTTGTTGATCAAGACCAGTACAGGAAATCAAACGAATTGCTCAAGGGAAACTGAGTAGATGACCTCGTCAAGCTCTGCCAAGGCTACCACCCACAGTACCACCCACGTGATCACCACAGGGAACTGCTAGAATTAGCCGTTGTCTTCCATGGTGGAATCCCTCATGGACGCAAAAAGAGCTCTTTTCACAAGCGGGGAGCAGTCCATCGGGCCCGATGGCTGACAAGAGCGATTTACTCTCTGAAAATGTGGATCTTCGCCCCTCAGTTTGAAGAATATAACAAACAGCGGCCTTCACTTTACGTGCAGTCAAGGCAGCAGTTCATCGAAAGCTGAGTGAGTGCTGCGTCTTCATTTTACCCTAATATTTTCGAGCGTGGTTCTCAGCTGCGTGTACAGCAAAATCCCCACGAAACTACCTTGAGCTTTACAAAGCCCTCACGAAAGAGACGAACAAGGCGATCAGAGAGTCAGTACTGAAAGCATTGGGAAGTCAAGCGTGGTACCTTTCAGAAGTGACAGTTGGTCTTCCGCTTTTGACGATTAGCTGCCCCTGGAGGATAAAAAGAATGTTGTTGCCAACCTCCGAAGCCTGAAGGCATCAGAGGAACCTTTATCCAAGGTTGCCGTTGAGGATGAAGACCTAGCCAACAAGACTGTTGCCTCCTTCATCACGAAAAAACTGAGAACTTCCTGGATCTGGTGTAAATCGACAAAGGCTCCTCGACGTTGATCTTCCCGTGTGGAGGGACAAACCACATACACCAGGCCAGGGCAAAGCAAGTAGATGGCCTTTTTGTTACTTAAGACGCCGCGGAACGAGGGGTCGCTCTGGTGCAGGATTTCACTAAAAAAACTCGCACGAAGTCGGATAACCAGGTGCAATGCCTCCTGCACGTTTTTGAAGAGCACCGGAAAATGTATCCGCCTATCGAAGTCGAAACATTGATTACTGATTTGTGTAGAAAAGAATGGTGACTTCACGACATGAAGATATCGTCCAATCAACAATCAAAAAGAAATTTCTCTCATTTTGTTTCTGCTTGAAAAAGATAAGAATAAATAGGTCTGCGTTAACATCGTTTCATTTTGAAATTCCCCCCCTATTGACGTGACGCAATCTAATATATATATATATATATATATATATATATATATATATATATATATATATATATATCTATATATATTTTCTCTCTCTCTCTCTCTCTATATATATATATATATATATATATATATATATATATATATCTATATATATTTTCTCTCTCTCTCTCTCTCTATATATATATATATATATATATATATATGAAAAACTCACAAAGCATCTTGTGAGCGTAGCGAATGAATGCAATGTCACGCAGGAAAGAATGAAATAATGCTTCTAAGTACTTTCGAACTTTATTAAGTTCCTTATCAAGGATAACTACAAGAAATAATATTATATTAGAGGTATATATACGAAAAAAAAGTATAAAAGACCGCCTCAAAAATAAGAGATCCCCAATGAGGAAGACGAAAGGGGGAAAGTAAAGATTCACATTAAAAATTACAAGAAGCAGGTAGTAAGGTCAAACTGAGAAGACGGAAAGGGTAACAGATTAAAAGAATTCGAAATAGCCTAACGAGGGAGATTATAAGACACAGGAGCGAAAGAGTGGGGAAAATACACTGTACATAACAGAGCAGTGACAATTTAGAAAAAAAATGGGGCCACATAATTAAAGATTGTATGTAAATAACTAAAGACAAAATTCAACTAATTTCTCTAAGTATTATTCTTTGAATTATAGCACTATTTTATATAAGCCAGGGTGAAAGGTTAAAATTCTCATATTGACTTATAAAAGCACATTCAATGATATTCTTTTTTATAGAGTCATTGGGACGATAAATAAATTTTGCCGAGTTCCAATTAATTAGATGGTCCTTATCTGACATGGGGACAAAGAAAGCACTGTTAACTTCCCCTATTCAGACATTATATTTATGTTTATTTATGCGAACAGAAAGTTGTTTACCTGTTTATCCATAATATTTACTTAGGCAACCAGAGCACTCAACTGAATAAACTCCCCTCCCCCAAACTATTACAACTATTACGTACTAGCAAATTCTTAATGGTCCGCTCATATTTAAAAGCAGCAGAAATCTTAAAGTTATTCAAAGGACGGAGAAGATCACTAAAACAAAGAGAATATGGTAGAATTAAAATGTCATTATTATTAAAAGGGAGCGTAGGGACAGTTTGATCAAATGTATTTTTAACAAAAGAATACAGTTTTGAAGAAATGTGTAAGGGTAACAAATTTTATGGCCAATTTCAAAGATATTGGAAAATTCTAAGTCCGTATATTCCCGGCTCACAACTCGTAATGCCTGTAGAAACATAGGAGAAAAAAAAAACGTTTAACTATAGGGCTGTGAGAATTTGAATTAGTAGGCTTACGAAAGATAAAGAATTTAATACCTGTATGAGTTCTATGAATAAGAAGATCAAGAAAGGAAAGGGTTCTATTATTTTCCATCTCGTGGGTAAATTTAATTGAAGGGACGAGAGAATTAAATCTGGTAAGAAAAACATTAACATCTTTGGAATTAAGCCACAAGCAAATGACATCATCAATATACATGTACAAACGATCGGGGCGTCGAGAATAATAGGGAGAAGTTTTGTTCCAAAAAGCTCCAGGTGAAAGACAATTACCTGTGGCTAATCCGAAAATTTGCAGAAAATATTTGCTTTCGAACGAAAACTAACCGTTTTTGGTACAAAAGGAAATGAGGTTCATGAAAGTAGTAACGGGTACCGGCAAGTCATAATTTTGCAAATGATAATTAAGGAAATTGAAAATATCTTCAAAGGGTACTTTATAAATAATGAACAAACATAAAAACTAACAAGGGTAAAATCATTATAATAAGGAGTAACATTAAGTTTAGAATTAAGGTCCTAACTATTAGTGACGTGAGAATGAGAAATGGCTTATATGAAATAGATGCGATAATTAAAAGACTAATACTTAAAGAAATTAGTTCTGACTTTAGTATTCAATTTTTTATATACAATCTTTAGTTATGTAGCCCCATTTTTTTTTTAATTCTCACTGTTCTGTTATGTACAGCGTATTTTTCCCAGTCTTTCGCTCCTCGTATCTTATAATCTCCCTCGTTAGGGCAATCTCCATTTCTTTCAATCTGTTACCTTTTCCGTCATCTCAGTTTTACCTTACCTCCTGCTTCTTGTAATTCTTAATGTTAATCTTTACCTTTCCCCTTTCGTCTTCCTCAGTGGTGATTTTTTTGTTTCTGAGGCGGTCTTTTATACTTTTCTTTTGTATATATACCTCTAATCTAATATTATGTCTTGTAGATATCCTTGATACGGAACTTAATGAAGTTCTAAAGTACTTAGAAGCACCAGTTAATTTTTTTCTGTGAGATATATATATATATATATATATATATATATATATATATATATATATATATATATATATATATATATATATATATATATATATATATATATATATATATATAAATATATATATGTAATGGGTTGAGGAATAAGTTCTTGCGGTTTTAGAAAATTTATTGATTACCATTAACAATTTTAGAAAGACTTCACTTTTAATTGATAACAATATGCAATTTAATCCCTAATGTATTCTTCTTTGTTATTTACGACGTCTTCCCAACGTTCAACTAGTTTTTTGATGCTTCTCCAATAAAAATCTCTGGATATTGAGTCGAAGAATTCAATTAACCAGGTTTTTAATTCCACAACAGTATTAAACGAAACGCCACGCAAATTGTTGGAGAGCAATCGGAACAGATGGAAATCCTATGCAGCCGAGTCTGGTGAATATGGAGGATGGAGCAGGATTTCCCAATTAAGCGTTTGGATGGCGTCTTTTGTCATATTAGCAATGTGAGGACGAGCATTGTCATGTTACAGAAGGACTACATAACGTCTATGATGTCGCTTTTCACGAATAGCTTCGGAGAGTCGATACCTTTGTTGAACGTAGAGTTCTGCAACGACAATCTCGTTGTTAGCAAGGATGATCATAAAGAATGATGCCTTCACAATCCCACTACACACACACATCGTCTTTCTTAGATGAAGTCGTTGCTTTAATCGCGGATTTGTTATTTTTTTTTGGGGGGGGGATGGCGCTAAGCCATTGTTTTCGATTGTTCATGTTGATATAAACGCACGTGTTTTCGTTGCCATTGATGATGCAGGTAAGAAATCTGTCCTTATATCCACGAGTAGCCTTGTGACAAACAAGCAAACCTCCAGCAATCGTGGAGCGTTGAACTTTGTTGCTTTTGCTCAAAGCGTGCGGAACCTATGCATCAAGTTTTTGAGCTTTCCCCTTCGAATGTAGGTAATTGACTACAGGTTTCTGATCACAGATCAATTGTACAGCCTGTTCTCTAGTCGATTGACGAGGATTTTCATAAAGAAGGTCGTTCAATCGAACTTCATCCAACCTAATGGGGTGACCAGAACGTTCTTCGTCATTAAGATTGAAATCACCGTTTTTGAAACGTGAAAACCACCATTGAGCTGTCCTTTCTGATAAAGCATTTTCTCCGTACACAGCACAAATATCGCGACGAGCTTTGGCTGCGTTTGCATTGTTCCCGTCTCGATTGAAAATGAATAACAACAAATGTCGAAAATGCGCCTTTCTTTCAACTTGACATCCATTTTGAGGGTACAGAACAAAAATTAAATTAACACAACTTTTAAATAAACCGCAATGACTTATTACTCAACTTCAAGACATAGCCTAAGCAAAAGCCTAGCAGTCTACGATGTTAAGAGACGTAGCCTAACCTTTGCAAATTTGGCTCTCATAATTTATTAATGTTTCTTAATATGTGCACAAATCACGTCAACAAAACTTAAATCAACGCAAAATAAAAAAAAAACGCAAGAACTGATTCCTTAACCTAATAGTTAGCGTCACAAATCCATTCCCTCATCACTTGAATCTTTCTGCCTTTATACTCGGCTATATAGCCTTAAACATAAAACTTACAAATAACCGTGTAGTACTCTAACGTTTCCGCTTGCTTACATTTTTTTAGGCTCGAGCTAAGCAAAAAACCTACTTAGCTCCTATTTTCTTTGGAAGATTTTTTCTTTAAGTCTTAATTACAGAGGCATCTTCGCGAGCCTAGCCTAACGGTGTATTCCCAGTCAGAAACCCAGGGTGTCAGAACTAATTCGATTGGAGGAAAAGAGTATGCCCACTATTTACAAGCCCTTGATACTTGTCACGTGACCATGGGCCAGATACCGGCACAAACACTCCACTACTATAAACGGTGACTTCTAAAGCTCAATGACATAGAGGACAGTCAAACTTGATGCATCGACACATTTTCCGGATTTCATAGATCCAGTTGGCGCCCATTTGTGAGGGTTCCTCGCTGGGGCTACCGCTCCTGCAATATAAGTGCCACCTGCCATCTTTTTCTGCACTTACATGGCCACAGATCTACCTTTCCGTTACACCCTACATTTCAATTTAAGTACAGTTGACTGGTCAGAATACTTCACTATTAACTATGAAGCCGCTATATGTAGTAAATTTAACTGCATTTTTAACGTTTAATAAAATGAATAATTCCTAAAGATTAGAAGCAGGCATAATGATAACGTTTCGAAGAAGAAGATAATCAATATCTTCATGTTTCCAAATTAATTCAAGTGATGAAAACCGAATAACTATATTCTATATAGGCGCCTCTTTAAACGTGAAATAAACCGTGCGAAGAAGATTTATAAAATTAGTCTTAAGGGGGCGTGTAAATAAATTCACAAGATATTGTTTACTTATGCAAACAATAGAAAGCCCAAAACTGTTAAGTCCTACAAGAAGCCAAGACTTTACCCCCCCTCCCCACACACAGACACTCTCCTTTTCCCCGCTGCCCCAAAAGACCCTTCGAGCGTCGCTCGAAAAGAAGAATTTCAGTCAACAGATTTCTAAGTCCGTTAATATAAATAGAAGAGGGTGTGATAGAGTTTAGGCTAAAAAACTATAAACAGACTGACTGTCCCCCTCCGATTGTTTATGTCTATTTCTGTCAAATAGACGAAATTTAACTTTCCCCGTATGTAAATAAAAGGGGCTAATTGTTATAACGTTGAAAATTTATGCCCTAGGAGAGAGGCTTAACTGTGAGCGCTCGTATACCATCCCTTTAAAACCCAGGGGATAATAAACGTATATATATAGCTCGAACTTGAGAAATGAAAGGGAGAATCGCGTAGCAATCGCGAGAAGAAGACAAATCCCGAAGTCAAACCGGGAGTCAAGAAAACAGTAAAACCCTTCAGGATTTTTCTTCCCGAGGCAGTTCTTTTGGTCGCTTAGAGGAGTAGACCAGTGGTATCGAGACCAACTCTAATACCACTCTCGTTCAGAGAAATCACCTATCTCAGTTTTCTGAATAAAAACAGAGATACCTCTCACCATTGAGGAATACTAACGTGAAGTCCCACCCGAGAAAAGATTCACCTCTTGGTCAAGTCTCATCATCGAGTAGCCCAAATTTATTAAAGAATAACTTCCGTTCATCTAAGATCACCTCACCAACATCTTTAATTTAAGAAACCTCACGCGTGCCTCCCTCTCACCTGCGAAAAGCATCAGCTGTTCTTCTCGAATAGACTCAGTACGCATCTTGTGGACCCAAGTGAGAAGAATTATCGGTTTTCTCAGCTATCCTCACGGCCGCGAGAAAAACTCTAGGCCAAAACGCTTCGAATCATCTCATCGAGAAGGTTCCCATTCGAGGTCACCCAACTCCCAGCTCTCTTTTAGCTAAAAGTAAAAAGGAATCCAAAACTTATTCATGTTTGATAGTTCACATCATTCCGTGCGAAAGTGATTTTTGAGTCAACCATTGCGTATTACTCATTGGTAGTATTAATTTTTATTAGATCCCCTTATTAATATATTTAAAGTTTTAATATTTTATTTTTTATGTAAGTAATAGTAAATTTATGCTCTAGTTGTTTAATTAGATCCTTGAACTCTGCAAATGACAATAGATATATAATATAACCGATCCTCCGTGATTAAAAAAACAAAGTAAAATAAAGGCCTCTTAGAGAAAAGTGGAAAGAAAGTTACTCAGGTACGGAGGAATCGTACATACCTACTCGGCCGGATACCGCGGCAAAAAATTGGTTTCAAGTTTTAGGGGGTATTTAGAAGAACTCATTAATAGTTGATTGTGTTGCATCCCCTTGAGTAGTATCAAATTTCTGCCGAAGCGTTCTAAGAAAATTAAACATAATAACAGGATAATTTTAGTCTATAACTGTTTGTGAATTGATTGTGGTTTCCCGTTGATAGGGTTAATTAATTTTTGGGGGTAGGGGTAATCCATTTAACAGAAAATGAGGGTGGTAAAGTTGGGTTAGGTAGAGCGCTTATTGTTTCGTGGATGCATAATTACTATTAGTGTACATCGGTGAGTTTTTCACAAACATACGTAAAATATCGTCGTTCAAAAGGTTTCACCATCAAGGCAAAATTTTTAGTATAGCAGGCAAAAAACTAATTGCCTACGCCCAGGAAGAAGAAATGATGGAAGAGAGGAAAGTGAGAACAGGAGAAAGCGGCAAGAGAAACAGAAGAAATAAGAATACAGATGGAAATAAAAGCAGATAAAGATGAATACAGATGTAAAGAGAAGCAGAAGAAAGAAGAATATAGACAGTAATAGAAGCAGAAGAAAATATTATATAGATGTGAAGCGAAGCCGAAGAAAGAAGAATAAAGATGAAAACAGAAGCAGAAAAAAGATGAATACAGATCGAACGAGAAGAGGTGCAAGCGGAAAGAGAAGAGACATGAAAAGGACATTTTACAATGATCAGGTGAAGGTCAAGCGCGTTAATTACTGGATTGAATCTCCCTCAGGCCATAAACTGCAGCACATAAATATGCTCAAGAAGTATTACCACCGAGTGTGTATTAATAATATTGTAAAGCTGGATGAAGAAGGAAGCATGGAAGTTTTATACCCACGTGAACCTATTCAGCTGGTAAGGACGGTGTTCGTAGAGTAGGATAACGAATATCCTTTACCCACATCATCCTCCTCCCAGGACGACCCGTCCACGGACTTCGATTTAAACCCCTAAATTGGCTAGCTCATAGATTCACAATTTTTCGCTCGAGTGAAGGAAAAATTAAGTTCGGTAGCTATCCTTCCACTAACCAATTCCCAAATGAATTTTGGAATCCGCACCGATGGCGGTGGTGAAATAATCAGTCGTGTCCTGGTAGAAGATGAAGATGATGGTACCCCTTTTCCCATAGCTTATGCAACTATAGAACAGGAAGGGCTAGCCATACTTTGGGGATAAAGAAATTCAAGTTCTATTTAATAGGTAGTGAGTTTAACGTGGAAACCGATCAACGGCCTCTGTCATATTTGCCTAACAGCAACAGCCAGAACGGCATACTCATGAGATGGAGTCTATTGTTAATGGAGTACCAATTTACTATAAACTAAATACAAGGCTCCGATAAATTTATAGCCGAAAATTTGAGCCGAAACCCCACCAAGGGCTAATTAACACTAAAACGTCCGAAAAGTTTCCCCCCTAGAATGACCGAGCGGTCATTTTGACCGCACTTTCTCTCTTTTTTTTAATACGCTTATATTTATATCTCTGTTGACATATCAAAGTCATATATGCAATATGGGATAAGAAAATAATATATTTTAAATCAAATTTTAATGATACATTCCATAAATCATTGATATAATTATAAAGTGAGGAAAAATGTATGTTAATAAAAAAACTAAATGCAATTCTTTGAATTTCAATAAATGCTATTCCTTTTCATTAACAGTAGATAAATAACTTTATGATTCAAACATTCTTACACATAAACTAATTTTTCCATAGATAGTTAATTGTTACAATTAGGGCAAAATACTTTCTTCATCAATTTGCTTGTACATTTGCCACATAGAGGTCTCTTACATTTATAACAAGTTTCAGATGTTTTATTTTTATTGCAACTTCCTACTTGGCATTGTTTTTTCTTCCTAGAAGTCTCTAACGATTCATCGTCTTCGCTACTATTATCTACAGCATCGCTATTCTTGAAGTTTATCTGCAGTTCTTCAGCTAATTGTAACAGGAATTTGCTACGGGAAATTTTCTGTCGAGTAACTTATCTGTACAGAACTACTACATTGATGCCAGCTAGATCCAAAATGTTGTAAAAAATTTGCACTGGCCATCTCCGTGAAGCACATTTTGTGCTGTCCTTTCGAGCCATTTGATCTACTATATCTACACCATATTTTGGAGAGTTATAAAACTTCACACTTTCAGGAATTTTCTTTTTATCATCCCCAATTGCAACAGTTTTATGAATGGAGCTCAGTAAGAGTACATTTTTGGTAGGTTTAACTTGATTCACTGTAAGTGTGCATTGATTGTTCTTCAGTATGTGTGAATTGTACCGGTTTTCACGAGTTTTTCTAATGGTCTCTGGAATTTCTCTTCTTATACGATTTACTGTACTTACGATACTCGTACCCTTTACCTGTAGTTTTTCAGCTAGTTTTACTCACGTTAAAAAGTTGTCAGTCGTCACATTTCTACCTTTTCCCATGTATCGTTCTATTAAGCAGAGAACAACGTATTCAGAGAGTGGTTGATTTGGAGTACAAGCTTGATCTTTTTTAATGTACAGGAATCCAGTGACCAAGTATCGAGACTTTACATCGGCTGCGAACCCAAATTAATACCAAACTTATCAGGCTTGCTAGCAATATATTGTGTGAATTGGCACCTAGTCTTACATTGGAACAACTGCTCATCTAGTTCTATATTGCAGCTTGGTTTATAGTAAGCAATGCAGTTTCCAATAAATCTTTCCCAAATTTGGGATGCCATAGCATATTTACATGTCTTCAATCGAGCAGATCGTGTTGATCGTATATCGAATCTGATGAATTTCACGATATGTTTGAAACGCATTCGTGTCATTATTTGCGGAAGTATGGAACACCCCATTGTTTTGACCAGAGATGTTCCAATGATTGTCTTTTAGCTAGAACTCATCGTGCAATCATGATGCCTATAGTAGCATAAACTTCTTCACATGATATAGTCCAAAAGTCACATTGCAATTGTCTGCGAGCTTCAGTTTCAGTACATTTTTGTATGTGCTTGATAATGAAATCATCAATCTAAAAAAACTCAGAACATTCCCCTTAATAATTTGTTGTTTTGCAAGTGGTGTAGGCCCAGGTAATTCCCGAAGAATATTTTGAGCTCCAAATCTTAATCCGTCATTTTTATTTGGTTCAATAATTTCCCACTGTGTACCATCTTTGCCGGTGAGAAGTGTCCCAATTTCTCCTAATCCTACTGCTGTAGCATGTTGAATGCTTTCATTCGTTCCACGTCCTCTTTTCTTCTCTGAAAGCAACATGGGAATGATTCTATCAGTCTAATATTATAATGCAGAATATTTCTATAATATAGTAAAAAAGAAGATGTAATAATAGCAGTAAAATATATGAAAAATTAAGTTTTCAGAACTGTATACGAATAAAATATCGAAACAAACAAATAAATCTTATCTTCATAAAATAAAGTTTATTACTATCAATTATAATAACTAGTGGATGCTGCCTTACTGGCCTGATCTGCTAGCTTGGGCGTAATGCCCTATTATAAAATATATAAGTACCGTATAATATATTATATACACTATATATATACCAATATAATGTATATGCTTGACTAGATCTGCTGATATATATAGGTACCTATATATTACTAAATAAACGTATATGTACATATAAATTTGTATATATGCCAAAAAGCGGACAGAGAGACAAACAAATATCTGCTCCATTATGTATAGGTGTGAGCTGCTATTTAATAGAATATATTTTACTCACCCAAAACATCAGTTCCCCCGACGAAGGTCCTACATGCACAGGATTATTTGAAAATCTTTCACGTCTTTCCAAACTTTCACTATTTGGCATTGCATCATCTCCAGTCTCAGACGATGAACTTTGAATAATATATGGAGTATACTCATCCTAACTGGTGTAAGATAAATTATCAGCTTCAGAGTCAGCTGGAGGAATTGTTCTCAAAACATTCAGAATTTCACCATCAGAAAAAGTTATTTTTTTAGACATGTTTGCAGCACGACAGTAGAGCAAGCAATGACTTACAAGCTGTCACGTAACCCTTTTTATTAGCGTTGACGCGTTTCAACAGGAATTAGCATGTTCCTACAAGTCTCTGTACCTAAAAACACATGCGGTCAAATTGAACGCTCAGTCGTTTCAGGTATAGCATGTCAAATAACAAAAGCTATTGCAGTAACTTTTTAAATATTTCAGCTCAATACACTTCATTATATATCAGGAAAAGTCAGTTAATATCAATTTTGTTAAGGCAAAAATATATGAGATACGTGCATTCAAAAATAAAAATGCGGTCAAATTGACCGCAAAAACGTTCTAGTATTGAACTCCCGTTAGTCCTAAATCCTATTTTTCTGGTATATATTAATGTGCTAAGTGTTTAGTTGGTGTAAAAAATTAAGTGCCAAGGTACAGAATAATAGTCAGTTTCTTTTTCTTAGGCTTTGGTGTAATTCTTGTTGTTGGTTTTTAAATTGAGTTGTGTGTTTCGGACTGCTTCGCTTTATGAGGTAAGGTTAAAGTCCACCTCTTCACTTGTTTATGTACGTGGTCGAGTGTGCGTGCAATTTCTTTAAGTTTCATTTTAATGTGATCGTTGCCAATGTAGCTTCACCGTAACAGTCGGACTTGGAATTGCATTCCAAAAAATGTTTTTTTGTGGTCGTTATTTTTTTGCACTTAAGTTCTCCTCCCCCCCATTACCTTCTTTAGAAGGGATGGAATGTGGGGAAATAAATATCACAAGGACAAACAGACGCTAGTTTTTATACAACATCAAATGTTACGCGCCACATGAGGCCAAGACTTTCCCTATCCCCCGTCTCCTTTCCACAGTACCCCAAAGACCCTTAGAGCGTCGCTCGCAAAGAAGGATTTCAGTCAGCAGTCCGTTAAAATTAATAGAGGAGGGTGTGATAGCCTTTGAAATAAAAATCTACAAACAAGCTCAAGGGCCCCTCCAATTGTTTATATCTATTTCTGCAAAAATAGATGAAATCTAACAGTCTCCGTGTGTAAACCAGAAGGGGCTAATTCTCACAACGTTGAAAATTTATGCCCTAGGAGAGATGCTTAACTGTGGGCCCTCGTCTCCTGTCCCCTCTCCCCACGCAATAATCGACGTAAAAATAGCTCCATTTTGAGAAATGAAAGGGAGCTCCACGCGGCAAACGAGAGAAAAATACGAGTCCTGGATTCAAACCGAGAAGCGTAGACCATTGGTATCAAAACCCACTCTCATGCCACCATCGTTCACTGAAATCACCTATCTCAGTTTTCGGAATAAAAACAGAGATACCCCTCACCATTGAGGAATATGACGTAAAGTCCCTCTCGGGAAAATATTCACCTCTTGGTTAAGTCTTACCATCGAGTAGCCCGAATTTATAACACAGGGATCGGAATAATTTCCGTTCATCCAAGATCCCCTCACCAAAATCTTCAAGGCAAGCAGTCTCGCCCCTCTCCCCACGGGACAAGCATCAGCTGTTCTTCTCGAATAGACCTAGCACGTGTCTCGTTCACCCAAGTGAGAAGAATCAGCTGTTTCCTCAGCCATCTTCATGGCCAGGCAATAAGCTCAAGGCCAACGCGCTTCGAATCATCTTATCAAGAAGGTTCCCGTTCGAGGTCACCCAACTCCCGGCTCCCCTCTTAGATAATGGTAAAAAAGGAATGCAAAACTTATTTATATTTGTTAGTTCACATTCCGTGCGAAAGTGATTTTTGAGTCAACCATCGCGTATTACTCATTGGTAGTATTAATTTTTATTAGATCCCCTTATTAATATATTTAAAGTTTTAATATTTCATTTTCTTATGTCATTAAAAGTATATTTTTTCCCTATTTGTTTAATTAGATCCTCGAAGGCTGCAAATGACAATAGATATATAATATTACAAATCCTCCGTGATTAAAGAATCACAGGAAAATAAAGGACTTTTAGAGAAAAGTGGAACAGAGTTACTCAGGTAAGAGCAAACGTACATAGGTACTCGGCCGTATTCCACGACAGCCCACCTAAAATTAGATATGGCACTGGTTTATTGACTTCAAATACATACCGCATATTTTAAATATATTTTCTGATCTCGATGAAACAAACATTAACAAATATCAACTGACAGGAGCATGGTTCCTGCTTTTTCTGTAATAAAATAAAAGTTCTGATGGTATATATCCTCTTCACTTAAATGAATTAAAAACGAGATCATTGGTCCACCGTGCGTTATTTGAAACGAATTTTTACAGTGATTTTACATAGGATTTTAAAGTCGTAAATATTACGCCAATTTTCAAAAGAGATGATAAAACAACCAAGGAAATATAGATCTATTAGTTTGATTTTAGTACTGAGTAATTATTAGAATCTGAAATAAGGAATGAAATAATTACATACTTAGGAAACTATGCTTTATTGAACATATCGATTTCTGTTTTAAGAGGTGTTACTATTGCTCTACAAAACTATTTGAGGTTTAGTCACTATATGCCCGCATATTTTAATAATTTAAGCGTGTAGAATTAATAAACCTTGGCTTGAGGCTTTAATTATTGAGAACACAGTTGGCAAAAGGCAATCTTTTTTTAAAGAGATTCCAAATTGTTTTAGAAACCGCAGTCAAAGACTAGTTAAAAATGGCGAATGGTACCAATGAACATCTGTATTGGGCATCATCCTGCAGGATCCTTTAATTTTCTAATTGTTCTAAAAAAATCGAATGTATCTTGGTAGGTAATTCAGTAATTTCTTGAATGAAATAAATCAATGTTATAAAGTGTACCACGATATTGGCCGGAACGAAATTCACCAACAATTAATGTGATATAACGGTTTGAGGCCGCTTAATTTCAACCATTATCACATGTTTTTAGAAACACGATACAACCCACGTGCATCTTCGCCTTGAACCTGGGCGCATTATAGCCGCCACCTGAGTCAATGTTTAACCAAGGAGGTTTACCCCCCCCCCACACCGTTTCGCCCCATGCGCCGATCACGCCAGATTGAGTTAGGCTAATGGGTAGATAAGGTATTGTTCTCAGGCGCGGCAGTGCATTCCCTCAAAGCCCCCACTCCATTGTCCCCTATGGCAAGGGGATTTCTCGTTGATTTATATGGAAACTTTACCACTAAGAGCAGATTTGAGATCCAGATTTTCTTCGCGAGACATTTCTACGGTCCACTCTCACCTTGTGCACCAAAGGGCCCTCTACCTCGAGATCCACCATTTTGTCCAGAAGAGGACAATATCCTTTGAGTGCCAAGGTTCGAGCCTTCATGACGCTAAGTCCACAAGGCCTTCCCTGTTGTTCAGAAGGAGAATAACATTAGAACAGCCATTGTTCTTTAAGCCCGTAGACAAGAAACGGTTCTCACGCTTCCCCCCTGTTGTTCAGAAAGAGAACAACATTAGAACAGCCATTGTTCTTTGAGCCAGTAGACAAGAGACGGTTCTCACCCCCCCCCTGTTGTTCAGAAGAGAACAACGTAGAACAGCCATTGTTCTTTAAGCCCCTTCGCCAAGAATCGGTTCTCATTCCCAAGACGCCACGTCAGGATCATTTAATTCCCCCCCCTTCGGCTGGAACTCGCCAGCGGACCAAAGATTCCTTCACGTCGCCTTCCTCTGCACAACAAGTGTAATTACGTAAGCTGAACGTTACCTTTGAGTATTTAACCCTTTTCTCAACCCTATCCTGTGCTTTAAATGGTTTAGCGAACCATCCCATCCCTTTAATTTTTATTGGTTTAACCTTTTTAAATCTCTTCCAAATCTTAATCCTCGGATTGGCTAGATTTCCCACGACCCTTTCCATTCTCTGTTTATGTCGATAATTTCCGTTTTGTGTGTTGTTGATAGTTTCTATTAATAAAACTCTATTTTATTAATGATAGCCATATTATTATCCTTGAGCTCAGTTCGACTTCTTAAGCATATTGAAGATAAATAACCTCGGTCGACCAGACACCACGCACTCTAAATATAATTGAATAAGTTCCCTTAACGAATAGTTATATATGGTATATCGTCGAGAGTCCATTCTACGAACATTAATTACTGTTTCAACGAATCTAAAACAAGGCAGTTGCCGTTTACGTAAACAAATATAAAATGATGCACAAATAGATTCCAATATATCGTAATAGATCACGTATTATATCTTGCAACGTCAAGTTTTAAGTGCCTTAAATTTTAAAAGTAATGAACTCAATTTGCAAACCAGGCAAGACGAACTTTCTGGTTCGTTGCGCCAACTTTTTTATATAACAGTACAGATAAAATAATAGAGTTATATAAGGCGATCATTTTGCCACAGATTAATTATATTGCTTAACTCTGGTTACCTATTTTGCATTAATCCTATCGATATTTTGGGAAAATTCACGCCGTGCAAAAAACTTAATACGGAATTGGGAAACTACTGTACGAGAGAAGATTAAAGGCGATAAATTTGCTCACTTCAGAAAATCGGCAGATTTATCCTGAGTTGATTTATGTATTTAAAATTATCAAACGTTTCAAAACTATTAATTTTAAATTACTCTTTTAAATGTTTTTTTTAATGTAATAAAATAAATGGTTTAAAATATAATTGATATGATCTCATTCACACTTCTTCGCATGAAAAATAAACTGAAAATAGAATTTTTATTCAGTGATTATATTTTTAAGGAATATAGTTGATAGGCAATGACGTGGTAATTGTTCAGTTTAGGGGCGCACGGCGGAGGCGCTATTTCTGGGCTGCCTTTAATACGAACGGGTCTGCAAGTTTATCGAAATAATAAAGAAGATAGCGCAACCGACTTTACGCTATTTCTGACCTAAATTAAATTTTTTTAGTCACTTTCGAAATTGGGGGCTTCGCTCACTATACCCCCTACTTAATTGTGGGAAACGCCGCAACTTAGAAAAAACTCGCAATATTCCTAATTCGATTGCTAAATGCCAGCGGCACTATCGTCGTCATAAATTCCCTAAAAGATTATCGTTCAGGGTCAAAGCTAAACCAATCGGCGATGGTATCGTTAGTAAGGACAGTCTGTTCAGCAATTTCAACATACGTAAAGCGATTTATTACGAAAAATCATGCAAACTGAACAATCTCCATGAGGGTTAAATGAGACTAAACAAATTTACTATTTAGTAGCGAGGTATAATCCGTACCTTTCGCAACGCTTCGTTTTCAAAATAAGGAAATAATTTCAAAAAAAGTCTATTAAATTGAATGAAGAATTAAGAGAAACCTTATTAAAAATTCGAATTTAAATACGTAAAAAACACGACTATTCTGAATGTTAATCAAGGCACGGGTTTCTGCGAGGAAATTGGAAGCGGTCTCTTAGAAAAAAAACTTGTATCCAGGTTGGCAATATATGAATTAAGTGCAAATTATATGTTGCTGGTGTGTTAAAATAATCTGTTTTTTTCACATTAAGGGAAAGCAAAGGCTATTGTGATAGAACGGTTTGAGGCCGCTTAATTTCAACCGCTATCACATGTTATTTAGAAACACGTTGCTACCCAAGTGCATCTTCGCCTTGAAGCCAGGCACGTTATCGCCGCCACCTGAGTCAATATTTAACCAAGGAGGTTCACCGCTTCCCCGTTTCGCCCCATGCGCCGATCACGCCAGATTGAGTTTGGCTTATGGGCAGATAAGGTATTGTTCTCATGGCGCGGCTGGGCATTCCCTCAAAGCCCCCACTCTATTGTCCCCTACGCCAAGGGGATGGCTCGACTATTTATATGGAAACTTTACCGAGAAGAGCAGATTCGAGATCCAGATTATCTTTGCGAGACATCCCAACCATCCGGTCTCACCTTGTGGACCAGGGCCCTCTACCTCGAGATCTACTATTTTGTCCAGAAGAGGACAATATCCCTCGAGTGACAAGGTTCGAGCCTTCAAGATGCCAAGTCCACAAGGTCTCCCCTGTTGTTCAGAAAGAGAACAACGTTAGAACAGCCATTGTTCCTTGAGCCCGTTGACAAGAGACGGTTCTTCCCCTCCCCCGCCCCCCTGTTGTTCAGAAAGAGAATAACATTAGAACAGCCATTGTTCTTTGAGGCCCGTTGAAAAAAAATGGTTCTCACGCTTTTCCCTTGTTGTTCAGAAAGAGAACAACGTTAGAACAGCCATTGTTCTTTGAGCCTGTAGACAAGAGACGGTTCTCCCCCCCCCCGTTGTTCAAAAGAGAATAACGTAGAACAGCCATTGTTCTTCAAGCCCGTTCGTCAAGAAACGGTTTTCATTCCCAAGACGCCACGTCAGGATCATTTAATCCCCCTCCCCCCGTTAGGCTAGAACTCGCCAGCGGACCGAAGATTCCTTCGCGTCGCCTTCCTCTGCACAACAACGTGTAATTACGTAAGCCGAACATTACCTTTGAGTATTTAACCTTTTTTTCAAACCTTTTCTGTGCTTTAAATGGTTTAGCGAACCATCCCATCCCTTTAATTTTTATTTGTTTTACCTTTTGAAATCTCTCTCAAATCTTAATCCTCGGATTAGCCAGATTGCCCACGCCCCTTTTCATTTTCTGTTAATGGTAATATTTTCCGTTTTTTGTGTTGTTGATAGTTTTATTAATAAAACTCTATTTTATTTTGATAGCCATATTATTATCTTTGAGCTCAGTTCCACTTCTTAAGCATATTCAAGATAAATAATATCGGTCAAACAGATAAGCACGCACTCTAAATATAATTGAATAGTTCCCTCAACGAATAGTTCTATATGGTATCTCGTCGAGAGTCCATTCTACGACATAAATATATATATATACTATTTAAATTTGGTATCAAGTGTGTAAGGTTTAACGCTATATCTTTGCAAACACTGGTCTCAGTCGTGTAAAGCATAGTGTTATTCGTTATTAAAATAGAGTATAGTAGTTCCCTTTTTTTAACGATTGCTATCCCCTTTTTTTAAAACTTAAGAAGCTGAAGTAGCTCAAGGAACTGGTATAATAGTTTGTTTGTGTTTTTTTTGTTTGATTTTAGTCATTGGTTATCTAGATCGAGAAACCAATTACGAATAGGTCAGTGCCCATATTTAAGTAGGCTGACTTTCTAGAAGGCTTAATTCTTTTTGCAAGGAATTTAGTTGGTTGAATATTGCGCCCCCAAGTGCAAATATGACTCAGTTCGAAATATTCAAAGCGCAAGGAGAATCCTCGGAACTCTCCGGAAAAGAATTAATTGAGTACGTTCAAGAGGAGCAAAGAACGAAAAGTGAAAAAAAAGAAGAAAAAGAAAGAGAAAGAGAAATCCAACAAAAACAAGAAGAAAGAGAAAGAGAAATCCAACGAGAAGAAAGAGAAAGAGAAATCCAATGAAAGGAAAGAGAAATCCCACGAGAAGAGAAAGAAAGAGAATGAGAAATCCAACGAGAAGAAAGAGAGGAACGGAAAAGACAAGCTGAGCTTCCCTATCAGATGGAAATAGCTCGTGTAGAAGCCGAAATACAATCAGCCACTTCACGTTCAGAAGCCCCACCCAATCTCCCACTTAAGCTCCCCAATTTCAGGGATGGAGAGGATTTCGGAGCATTTTTAGCCCACTTCGAAAAGATCCTCGAAATCAATAACATGGATCTGGAGGCTAAAGGTGTAGCAAGATTACTTCCCTTGTTAAATTGTAAATTGCGCGAAATTTTCATATGTTCACCATCTGAATGTACAATTAACTACAGCACCTTAAAAGATGAGTTATTGGCCGCTCATAATATGATTTCCGATTTCTCCCGCTAAGAATTTCGAGGAGGTCGTATTAAACCCGGACAGACGTTCCGTTAATTTGGATACATTCTTCAGAGGAATTTTAAATTCCGGTTAGAATCCTCATAGGTTGATCCTTACTACGAGTCTTTAACAGATTTCGTGTTGCGCGATTAATTTTTGGAGTCTCTCCCGATGGAGATCCGCGCGTTCGTCAAGGATCGTCGGTGCCAGACCTTTAAAGAGTGTACCGAAGAAGCGGATGTCTATGCCGCAAGCCATAATTTATACCCAAAGGAGAATCGAACTTCTCACCAACCCCTCAACTAGGAAAGAAGGAAGGATTCGCGCCCCTTCCCAGGAAAGCCAACGAAGTTTCCGAGCCCCGTAAAACCCCAAAACGTCTTTCCTCAAAACCAACAACGGGACACCAAACCTCCCGTTAAGATTTCTCCTCCATCACTCTTCCCGAAGCGACCAATCATATGCATCACCTGTGGTGTAAAAAAACACATAAGAGGAATTGCCCCCCAAATTCTAGGCTTAAAACAGAACCAGCCCACCAAGTTCACCAGATTAATGCCACCCCGGCTCCCCCGGTGGTGCAGACCCAAGCAGCAACTTCTCCCCCTCCGTCAGGCCACCAGGTAAATTTTATTTTTGACAAAAGTTCACCGGGAACTTTGAAATTTGAGAAGGGCAGCATGAACGGCTGCCGAGTATCGACTCTCGTCAGGGACACAGGCTGCACGTGTTTCATCGTGTCCGACGAGCTCCTGCCCCCAGTGGATCCTAACCAGTGTCAGTATTATAATGGCTGCGCTGAAGTCATTTAAGCACCCATACAATTCTGTTTCGTACTTATAGGACAGAGCCCCCAAGTAAGTTCCGACCCTGTGTCTCAGGCCGCCCTTCCTCGAGGCCGAGCTAAGAAAGAAGCCCAGGCGTCCATCCCCTTCAGAACCCCGATACCGTCCGAATTCTTGGAGATCCTTAACCAGGACTTTAGGACGGCACAAAAGGAGTGTGAAGTACTAACACCCTTAGGCAATAAGATCCAAAACAAGGACACGGAGACTTTCCGTGGACCCAAAGAAAAAATGTACCCCCAACGTGCCCATGGAGATACGTTCTTAGCACTGGACGAAACATCGGCGCTTGAAGAGGATTACCCCGCGGAGTCCTTTGATGTAATACAGACCTTTTGCATCCAACCTGATGCCAATTACCCTCTTCCTTCCCTACCAGGCGAGTCTTTTGAACCCTCTGACCTGGATATCGACGCGCAGCTGACACTACTTCAAAAGAGTAAGCTACAAGAACTATTATGTCAGTTCGACGACGTTATTTCATAGAAGCCTGGATGCGCTACTAGTTTCGAGCATGATATTAAATTAACAACCTTAGAACCCATCCGTTCAAAACCCTATCCTATGCTGATTCATTTACGCCAAGATTTTAACACCGAAGTTGATAATCTAATTAGTTTAGACATTATAGAACCGTCCACCTCTAGTTATTTTTCCCCAATCGTCATGGTCAAGAAACCTGATGGCTCTTATCTGATGTGCATCGAGTTCCGGAAGTTAAATTTGGTAACTGTGTTTGACGCCGATTTCATCCCGTTGGTAGACCAAAACCTCCACCTTTTTGAAAACCCAAAGTTCTTCTCAGAACTCAATTTATGCAAGGCGTATTATCAAATTCCCCTCCGGGCCGAGGTGAAAGCATATACCGGCTTTGCAACGGAGAAAGGCCTTATGCAATTCAAGCGCCTTTCTTTTGGCCTCGTGACTGCTTGTAGCAACTATAACCGTCTCATGTCAAGGTTGTTAGATGGACTTCCGAATGTATCCTTTTACTTCGATAATGTCTACGTCGCTACTCGTGAATGGATTCACCATTTAACCACCCTATTAGCTCTCTTCGAGCGACTGCGCGAGAATCTGCCTCACCATTGGCCTCAGCAAATGCCATTTTGCCCACGAAACCATAAAATACTTGAGTTTAAAATAGGACAAAGCCAGTTAGGTCCCCAAGAGGACAAGATTAAGGTGATCGCTGATATGCCCCTCCCGAATACTAAGAAGCAATTAAGATCATTTCTAGGATCACCTTCTTACTATCGGTGATTTTTTTCGAATTTCGCTGCAATTTCGGCGCCCCTCAGCTCCCTTTTAAAAAAGAATTCCCCCGATCGTCTACGTTGGAACGATGTCGCTGTTTCCCATTTTAATCAGCTCAAGTGTAAGTTCATTTCTGCCCCCATTTTAAAGTGGCCCAACGCTGAAAAATCCTTTGGGATTAAGACCGACGCGAGCAACGAGGGCATTGGAGGTGTACTCCTTCAATATGAGGATGACGGAACGAGTCATCCAGTTGCATATGCTAGTCGCCAATTATTACCACGCGAAACGAAATATGCCACTATAGAGAAGGAAGTTCTACCAATTATCTGGGTTATTGAGAGGTTCAAAATGTTCTTGATAGGGAAAGAATTTCAGATAGTAACTGACCACCGCCCGTTGGCCTATATTCGGAATGTACGACACTCCAACGGCCGAATTATGCGCTGGAGTTTACTCTTGCAAGAGTATCAATTTAAAATAAATTATATAAAAGGTTCCGATAACCAGGTCGCTGACGCACTCAGTAGGAATGCGTTACCAAATAAGATCCCCATGTATGTATATACCGTCTTGTACGACTTAAATTAGATTCTCTTGTAATATAATTAGTTAATGTATATGTCTGAATTTTTGTGGCTCAATGTCTATTTTTTTTCTCGTATGTATTTATATTTGTACCCATTAAATTACGTATAAATTATTTTGTCCCATATGTACTAATTTTATATCATTTCATTGTTCCATGCCCCTTTTATGATTTAATTTGTATTAAAGGTTAGTTTCCCCTATAATCAAAAGATCAAAATAATCATATGTATTGAGTTAATACTAGTTAGGTGCTTTAAGGTACGCTCGGTACAAGAAAACAAGTCCTAAACAACGGAGATCTATCGTTGTCCATTTTCTCTTTTTTTTCGAAGTGACATCTTCCCCCAAAAAGGAGGGGTGTGATAAAACGGTTTGAGGCCGCTTAATTTCAACCGCTATCACATGTTTTTCTAAGAAACACGTTGCTACCCACGTTCATCTTCCGCTTTATCACCCGCGTTATCACCGCCACCTGAGTCAATATTTAACCAATGATGTTTACCTCCCCCTCCCCTCCTGTTTCGCCCCATGCGTCGATCACCCCAGATTGAGTTAGGCTTATGGGCAGATAAGGTATTGTTATCATGGCGCGGCTGGGCATTCTCTCAAAGCCCCTACACCATTGTCCCCTACGCCAAGGGGATGGCTCGACTATATATATGGAAACTTTACCAATAAGAGCAGATTCGAGATCCAGATTATCTTCATGAGACATCCCGCCGATCCGGTTTCACCTTGTGCACCAGGGCCCTCTACCACGAGATCCACTATTTTGTCCAGAAGAGGACAATATCCCTCGAGTGACAAGGTTCGAGCCTTCAAGACGTTAGTCCACAAGGCCTCCCCTGTTGTTCAGAAAGAGAACAACGTTAGAACAGCCATTGTTCTTTGAGCCCGTTGACAAGAGACGGTTCTCAACCCCTCCCCCCTGTTGTTCAGAAAGAGAATAACATTAGAACAGCCATTGTTCTTTGAGCCCGTTGACAAGAAACAGTTCTCACCCTCCCCATTGTTTTTCAGAAAGAGAGCAACGTTAGAACAGCCATTGTTCTTTGAGCCTGTAGACAAGAGACGGTTCTCCCTCCCCCCCGTTGTTCAAAAGAGAACAACGTAGAACAGCCATTGTTCTTCAAGCCCGTTCGTCAAGAAACGGTTCTCATTCCCAAGACGCCACGTCAGGATCATTTAATCCCCTCCCCTTCGGCTGAAACTCGCCAGCGGACCGAAGATTACCTTTGAGTATTTAACCTTTTTGTCCACCCTATCATGTGCTTTAAATGGTTTACCGAACCATCCCACCCATTTAATTTTTATTTGTTTTACCTTTTTAAATCTCTCCCAAATCTTAAGCCTCGGATTAGCCAGATTTCCCACGACCCTTTCCATTCTCTGTTTATGTCAATATTTTCCGTTTTGTGTGTTGTTGATAGTTCCTATTAATAAAACTCTATTTTATTAATGATGGCCATATTATTATCCTTAAGCTCAGTTCCACTTCTTAAGCATATTGAAGATAAATAATATCGGTAAAACAGATAGCCCTGCACTCTAAATATAATTGAATAGTTCCTCCAACGAATAGTCATATATGGTATATCGTCGAGAGTCCATTCTACGACAGCTATGTATTTAAAAGTCAATTTAAAAGGCATTTGCAAAATAATTAAGAATAAAAGCCAAATATAAAATAAAAAGAAATAAAACGCCATGATTGGTTAAATCAAGATTAGGCTACCGACTGACGTAATAAGGTCTAAATTATAGGTCAGAAATAGCACCCTCTATCATCTGCTCCTAAACTAAAATATTACCGGCCACACTCTAAACCAGTGATGGGAAAAAATTTCTATTAAAAGAAGTCAGCGGCTAATAAATAAAATTTGACACTTTATCTTTGGAAGGGTTGATTATATTCATTACATCGTGCGATATACTAATGCATTATATATAAAAAATTAATATGTAACATTTTTATTGACTGCCATCACGAAAATGAGATAGCGATATGTTTGTGCATACAAATATATCACTCAGGGGAACGATAAAAATTGGGCTCGTGGGCGAGCGTTTCCTCACCCCTGCTCTAAACTATAAGAAGGACTAAAGGTAAGTTGAGAAAACATGATATGCTACCGCTCGAATTTAGGATATCAGTTTTGAACTGGCTCTTATTAGAGGTAAAAAAAAAGTAATGTTGCTTTTCTTTTTGTTTTAGTTTGAATGTTAAAATCATAGGTAAAACAACCATGAGGACGCTCAACACAAAAGGGAGGGGTATAAAGCCGATAGAAAAATTAAATTTTAATGAAAGTTTATTAAATCGGCGTATGAGGTTATTCAAAGGTAATCAGCCCATCTTTCTCGCGTTCATCCCTCCGAAAAAGAGAAAGAAAATCCAAGATTAGCAGGAATATTTCTTTTAAAGGGTCCTATCTATTTAAGACTTTAACGGGTTTCTACCTTATAGTCCTCCGTGAGAGCTCTTCTTTGAGTTTCGAGCCTCACTCGATTCTTTCCTTCGTCCACACCTAGTCTAGTCTCCGTTGGTACCGAAAATAAAATCACCGAATGGTAATATTACTTTTACCCAATGGGTTAATTTTAGACGTAAGTATATAATTACGGACGGTTCATCTTAGCACGGCTTGTTCGAATGAAATTTGTGAGCCACGTTAGCTGTTATAAGATTTTGAGAGTGACTGGGGAGCAAGTTTCCCCGAGATACCCATAAGGATTCTGCCCAATTGTTGGTTGGTTGGTTTTGTGTGAATTTAAATAAAATTTTTCTCCGAATCTTGAGCTTTTATTTATTAAATTTATCGAATTTATTAATTAAATTTATTCATTAAATCTATTAAATTTATTTGTCAGGGTATGGAACGTACATACTCACATGCCGCCAGACAATCGTGGGAACGAAAGAAATTTGTCGTTCAAGTTGACCTTCGTCTCCTCTATTTCTCTTCCCACCCTTCCCCCAACTGGCGACAGGAAGTCGGACGAAAGAACGCCTATCTCACAAAGAAGCTTAAATCTTATTTGCTTTCTTTATGATACCATGGAGATTGTCCAGAAGGCGCTGCGACAATCGAATTTTCGTGAATGGGATCTTTCTCTCGATTTCCCACAATCCGCGATATAAATAACATCGCCGTTTACCCCTCTACAGCAGTGTCCCAAATCTACTCGCGTAATCCTCACGTTGAACGAGAGTCGTTGCCGTAACGTATCGAATACCAACGCGCCGTCGAGTCAACTTGGTCGCTGTCTCAAAGTGTTCCTGGAAGTAAATCCCGCCCTGCAGAATCTGTGACTAGAAGAGTACGCTCTGTTGCTCAACGTAACTTGAGTAAGAAAAGAAACATCCAAATAGTTACTGGAAGTTACTATTTGTTAGTGTCACATCCAGTTAGGAGTGAACTAACCAGAACTGCAGCTAGCAGCCCCGAACCCGTCGTCTTATCCCTCCTCTCCCCGAGAACTCGTGTTAACGCCACCCGAACCACCCCGTCTGGACCTGAGTAGTCGTCTCTCCAATCCATCAATTAATGGTAATCTGTAAACCTAGTGTCTCTCTTTTCTTAAATTACCTATTTAATTAACAGTGATTGATATTCCCATTGAGTCATTATAAATCTAGACGCTTGATGTCAGTGTTTAATATTTAATCCATAATTTTGCCCGTTTAACTATTGCTAATTATTATATTTGTGTAAAGTAAAGTTTATTTTGAAATACGTGTGTTTATTTGTGGCTTCTCCATTTTGACGTACCCTTGGCAAGACTTTAATTAAGAATCCCTTTGGCTAATTTATTCAACCTGTATTATGCACTCTTAGAATTCAACAATCACAAACCTCCCCCCAGTAACAAGTAAAACTCTTATAGTGAGAATCCTAGCTACGGCACAACACGCCTCTAACCACATTCGCACGTTCAGTAGGAATTAAAGCCTACTTATATATATATATATATATATATATATATATATATATATATATATATATATATACATATATATATATATATATATATATATGATCGTAGGATTAAGTCATAGGGTCAATACCACCAACTTAAACAAAAGCGGTGTGTCCAGATCAAGGACTAGAATAATTATTGGACCAGACTATGAGCAATTCTACGACATTATTATTAAAATAAATTTTAAATATATTTGTGTTTTTATACAAAATCTTCCTCAAGCTTCAAATAGAAGTGAATAATTTAAAACAAAACAATAGCAATACAACTCTGATCATGATTTAAGCATATAAATCACATTCTTCATAAATACCTTTGCCTCAGAAAAATTAATAAGTTTGTACGCCTCTCATCTCTTTAAATGTTTAATGGAAAGTTTTTGTGTATAAAATTTGAATGACATAATTCTTAGGACCTTATTAGGGCTAAATATACTTAGTATAATCGTATTAGAATTAATTAAATTGATGATAAAACCATAAATTGAGCTGGAATATAATGTGAAATTAGTATATCATAATATTATTAGTAAATCAAATTTTACACTAGATCATTATGTCATAATTTTAAATATTGTATGTTTAGCTTATACAATGCAGTACATGTACATAAGTTTGCAATCTTTTATTTCTTATATATCATTTCATCATTCTCACTTGCTAATCGGAACTTATTTTAAAATATTTAACTTCCTCTTTTGCCCTTTCTGGGCTATATAGAGGCTGAGAAAGGATAGTGTGAGATTCAAAAGAAGTTCATAAGTTGTTTTCTGAAAGAATCAATCCAGGTTTAACGGGAGCTCGTACAATTCGTGCAGATTTCAGTGCAGGCAGGCTCATTAATTACCCATGCTAGACCATTCACGATCAAACAGAATCAGTATACAACTGAGAGCGATCGTAAAGCTCAAATTACTTAAGTTTGCCTCTTCTTTCTTTAGACTTATTGGTAATAGTTCTGCAGGTAAGAAGAATCATTCACTATTTTGATTTAATTATCAAAGTATATCTGGTCAAGGCTTAACCAATTTTTGTTATCGAAGTTCTTAAGTTTTAAATGCACTTTTGCGTTGAGTCTTCCAATCCACTCAAATAGGGTAAAATCCATAAGTGTTGATGCAATTAAATTTTCTGAATCTTTTATCACACTGTCAAGTTTACAGAAGTTAAAACGGGTTTATTTAAGTAATCTTCTTCACGCCATTTCTTTTACCCTACCACTTCTAATTTATATTAATTTTTCTTTGATTATCCTGTTTTCTTTGTATGACTCGTTTGGCTTTCTATACATTTTTCTAGAAACTTGAGTTCACTATTTTTGTATTTTCGACTTATAGTGAATTTTCTAGCGTCACCCAACCCTTTAACATAAAAGGTAAAAAAGAACTTATTTCTGATGTTAGCAGGTTAATCAATTTGACGATAATAGTATTGCATTTTTCACATTAGATAACATAATTTGGACCACTTAAATAATGATTTAGCACGAAAAAATGTATTTTATATAAAAGTTTAAAATTGAAATTGCTTTTTCTTCATTATAAACACCTATTTATTTTATTACATTTCATTTGAACAAGTTTTAATTTTCTAAGAAATATTTATTGTAATTTACATTATATTTGTACTACTTCTGTTTTGGAGCATAAACTTTATTAAAACGGCACAGGTTTCTATATTTAGTTTCTCATATCATCTTCAGCCGTTAACTAAAAGAAATCCACAAAGAAAACTGGAATATGTAATAACAGGTAACGGATATTAATCTAGAGGCGTTAGCTTCAGGTGATTTACAATATCCTTAAAAATGAAGTTTGATACATAAGGACTATATTTATGCTGCACTTCTGACAAATTAAAATTTGGAATTTCATTGATTAATGAAGATTCAATCCTTTTCTTTTATTATAATCGTTAGAATGGTAAATTATTTGGCGTTCTTTAGATGGTTAAAAATACTAAAAGTATTGTTTGATCTACAAATATCCCCCCCTATGATCATATATGCGCATATTTAACGACCTTCCAGTCTCTCCTACATAGAAGGAGTGGCAATTTGGGGATTTACACGGGATAAATTATATGCTTGCATCCGTATTTTCCGATATTAGATAAGTAGAAGGGAAAGACTTTCGGATAGTTGAGGGATATTTGAAAGTGGTCAAACTGAGTTAAACAATGGAGTTTAATCCTTTAAGCAAGGGGTAAAATGTTAGAGATCAGCAATTCTTTTTACATGTAAATCTTTTGTGTGAGGACGGTAGAATATTGCCCTAGCTCTCAGGGCGTATTGCCCTGAGGACCTTACTAGGCCGGCAAAAACCGGGCAGGAGCAATGTCTTCGAGAGAGTTTACGGCGAGCTTAATATTGCCCTTGTACGGTTAATTGATTTGCCAAATGACTACGTGGCTATCTAGGCGAGGGAGGCTGACTTCGTAGCCCTCTCCTCCCCGCGTGCCTCATACACCCTTCGGAAAATTGATCTCATACTTCAAACTCCTTCAGAATTAGGCACACATCGAAGTGTTATGAGCCGACGCATCGACCAGTAGGTTGAAGGACACTCGGTTGACCAAATCACGGAGGAGATTCTTCGGAATCATAAGTGGGCAAAGGTAGCCGGAGTAATCAAATTCAAAGACTACATCCACGTTTTTAAAGTTGTCTTCAAGGAAACTACAACGGCAATTAAGGCAAAAGAAAACTGCCTTCTCCTCTTTAACGTCCATATCTGCCCAGATAAGATTTAGCGTGAGGAGTTCGTTGACCAACAAATGTGCTTCAGGTGCTAAAGGTACAACGACAACCCCACCACTACTTGCCCCAACTCTCCAATCACACTTTGTTCTGTGTGCTCCGGCCAAGACTATTTCTGGCGCGAATGTAAAAGTTTTTCCCAGAAATGCCTCAATTGCGGTGGCCGATCCTGAACCATGACAATGACAAGTCCAATTAAGAAGGAACAAATACAAAAAAACAAAGGACAAAGGCCTTAAAGAGGAGGGAAGAAAGGCTCAAGCCACCTACGCGAAGTTACCAAGGCAACGATGGCAGAGAGTAGTGTTGCCATTGCACCTACCTACTTGCAAATTGAAAACGAAAGTTCGACAAAGATAATGTGCTGCATATATTATGCATTCATTGCTAACTTGACCAAGCCTAGTACCTTCGCGAAGGAACTAAACACCATGCTCCTAAATAACGGCATGGAAAAAATGTGGTTCTTAGAAACCCTCCGTCAAACAAAGAATTTTGAATGAATATCCATCCGCAGAACGAGAAGAGCGGCAAAAAAGTTAAGGACACGAATAATAATTTTTTACGGGATCCTCGATGGCTAGTTATGGCTGCCTGGCAGAAGGTACAAACGGACTCACAGACACACCCAACTACCCCAACAAAAGCCTAAGAAGATGAAGCATTCGCCCCGCCCCCAAAAGGACTCAGAGTCACGTCTGCCGAGCAGGTCTTTGTCTTCAAAGAATCGGGCTCCCAGATACGAGGGGCGGTAAATAAGTTTATCGAATCAGTAGGGCAAACCAGAGGAAGGGGAATGGCAGTTTGTGGGGGTGTTAGGACAAGTTATGACAAGTCCGGAACTGCAGCCGCACGCTCTTGCCTCCTATATTTAAGAATCAATAGCTGATCGCAGATCGACAGTCACAATTTTTTAACATGGAGAAGGTTGAGCACCGCAAAATGATCAAATTTTTGACCCAGGAAGGCAAGAATGCAAAAGAGATGCATGAATGCATGGTTGCAATGTCCACCGACACCGCCCCTTCTTTTGCAGCCATTGCACGCTGGAATAGAGAGTTCCGCCATGGTCGTGAGTCCCTTGAAGATGAACCCTGTCCAGCACGCCCGTCAGACGTGACCAACGAGGACAATGGGGGCCGTGTGGAGAGGATGATCCTAGAAAATCTACTGGTGAATGTCGAATAAATCAAGCGAGAACTTGGAATATCACGTGAAAGTGTTATCAACATCATCCACGACAATTTGGCCATGACCAAGGTCTTTGCCCTTTGGGTCCCTAGAAACCTCAAGCCCCATGATTGACTTCAACGTTGTCAAAGTCCACAAGGCCAGAGTTGCACAAGCTTTCCGGCGTGAGAGCGGATTCGAGGAGCTCAACCATCTTCCGTACATTCCAGATCTGGCCCCTAGTGACTACTTTTTATTCCGAAAGCTCAAAGATGCTCTGCGTGGACGCCGGTTTGGGGACGATGAGGATGTCCAGCTCGCCGTCCAGGAGTGGATTGAACAGCAGTCTGGAGATTTCTGGTTATCGGGAATTCGAAGCCTCAGGGACAAGTGGCACAAGTGCATTGAAGTCAAGGGTAGTTATATTGAAAAATAATAAAACACTTTTCCTCATATCTTGTTTCCTTATATCCGAATTGCAAATCTTACTGACCGCCTCTCGTATATGTGCTAATGGAGAATGTTTAAACCTAAGAGTATATGCTGCCGAAGGGAACCTGTTTCCAAATGACGCATGCCAAGAAGATATTATCGATCACCTTAGTGCCGTACAATACAAATGGGCCTACGAGGCTGACATACATGAAGATCTGATACAACAGGCTCTCCTCTGTGACCTTGTTCAGTTCTTAACTGATACCTATGTTTTTCCGTAGGAAGAAATCCAGCAAGGGAAAGACTCATCCGTCCTCCCCCAATGAACAAAAGTCGCCTCAAAATAAAACACTCTTCGCCATAATATGTACGCTACATTGCGAGCGTAGTATCAAAAGCTAGCCTTAAAATTGAAAAGAACCTTACCCGAACGGAAGCATCAACCCTAAGATGTAACAATCTCACCGATTATGACAACCCAATTTACGACAACTCTTCACCGAAATTTGACCTACCGTATGTACGAATTTTACTAATTGTTCAAAGGCTTGAATGGCAACCAATTTCCAACCCCAAAACAACACAACACGGGATCTTTTCACCTCTGTTCTTACGTACTATTTTTACCGTACTGTTTGTGGGGAAATCTATACCGCGAGGCCTGAATAGATGACAGTTCGGTTACACAGCGCAACAGCTGATACTTTAACTCCCCTCCCCTCCTTTTGCCTCGCTAGCACAATAATCCTTTATATTATTCGCAAGGAAATCTTAGAATCGGCAGATTTCGTAGCCCGTAAATATAAACAAAGGAGGGTGGTAGAGCCTTTCGAATAAAAATCTATGAACAGGCCCACTGTCATCTCCTATTGTTTAGGTCTAATTTCGCCAAATCGACGAAATATCATTCTCTTCGACAAAAACCAGAAGACACCATTAGGGCTAAGGGTTACCACCTTAAAATTGATGCCGTAGGAGAGAAGCTTAAACATAAACATTCATCTCCCCTCCACTCCCTCCAGGGGATAAGGGAGGTATATATACGTCAATCTGAAGAAAAGAAGAGAATCGAGTTAGCAATTGAGAGAAGACGAATACCCGTGTCAGTCCGGTCCTTAAAGTGGAACCGAGCGGGAGTTAAAGTTTTCATTCCGCTGCTGTTGCCTTTGGTCACATTGAAGAGTAGATCATCGGTATAGAGAATCGTTCTCATACCCCTCTCGTCAGAGAAATCCCCTATCTCAGTTTTCGAATAAAATCAGAGGTATCCCTCACCATTGAGAAATGCCAAAGTGAAGTCGCACTCGAGAAAGGATTCACCTTTAAGTCAACGCTCATCATCGAGAAGACACACAAGTGTAACCCAAGGAACGGAATAATCATACATCCACTGTACTTTCGCATATATCGTCAAGTCAAGATACATCGCCAAGTGCTCTTCTCACCTACTTAGAAGTCAGCTGTTTTCTCCATTCAGCTCCTCATCCGTGACAACACGCCTCGCATCGACGCGCCTCACCTACCTCAGGTTTAATTCAGCCAGAATAACAGCTGTGCGTCCGATTCAGCCTCCCCTCCGCGGCACCCTCTCCTCGCCTCACCTCCGTGACAACCTCTCCTCGCCTCATCTTTTCAACGAAAGTCTAGTTCAAGGTTATCATTACTCATCTGAGATCACTTACTTTTAAAGGTAAAATGATTCCGATTTAATTATGTTCTTTTATTAACATTCAGTAATAAAGTGAATTCGTGCGTCAACCATCCAGTAGTAGTAATTTTTATTTAGACAATCTTATTATATCCTTGCTAGATTTAAAGTTTTTAATATTTCATTTCTTATTTACTTAAAAGAATATTTTTCTCTAGTGGTTTAATTAAATGACAATATATATCTGAATTTACGAATCCTCCCTGGTTAAAAAATCAAATCAAAAGATAAATATTAATATAACAATCTTAGGGGAAAAAAGGAAAGTATTTATTTATGTACGGAACAAACGTACATACATACTCGGCTGTATACCACGACACTCTCTAGTTTTGCTGGATATACCCTTCCACCACGAAAAAAAACTTTAAACTTATACTAAATTTAGCTTTACTATCTTTTTTCTCAATTCCTTTCAACACTATACTCTCTTACTTTTTCTCTACTAATCTATACTTCCTAACTTGTTATATCCAATGTTCAATAACCTGAAAATACATGGATATGTTTGAAAATATGTTCGAGAACAAAAATTGATGTTGGGTATAAACAAAAGGAGAAAAAGGTTAAATTCTGGTTCCAAGAGGGGGCGTTGCAGATTCTGGCGGCGAGTCGTTGGGAAGAGAGTCTCTGGCTGGAGTTGTGTATTGATTGAAGGTCTACGTTGGGAGATCATAACTGCCTCGGCCATTTATGGTCCTACAAGAGAAACGCTTACCCAAAACACGTCCATCATCTGCTGCTATCCTTTAATTCTTGTCACAAAGTAGCAGGGATTAAAAATAACCCTTTTTATGTTCTTTTTAAAACTGAATTTCTTAAACTTGTATTTTATTTTTAATAAAGAGTGTTACGTCTAAAAAGAAGGGATGGGCCTACCACATAAAATGACTTTTATTAACACCTTTTTATGTTTTTAAGATCAAATTTGCTTTATATCTTTCCTATTGAATATAAACCTATCTATTACAAATGTTATGTGGATGTTGCATTTTTTTTAGTGAAATCAAGACAAGGGGGAGAAAATTCTTTAAATACCTTACTTCTGGACAAAAAAGTTTAAATTACACAATGGAGGTTGAGGAAAAAAAATTAATTAGATATAAAGCGTTCGAAAGCAAAGTATGAAATTTCAGTCTATAAGAAACCTATATTGACAACTGCAGGCGCAAACTTCTTTAGTTTATTGCCAGGATATCTTAATTTATCCTCCGTACAAACCCTTTCAGCATACAATAACATATATTGATCATTCAATTATGTTATTAATACAGATTTCTGCATTTAGAATTCACCATTCTTAAAACATTCTTTATAAATAATGTTTCTTATTTTTCTCTATCATGACAATCGAACATAAAACCCAGTAAAGCACTATCCATTTTTGTCAGTCTCCCCTACTTTGTGATAAAATCGAGGTCATGAGGAATCTAAATAAATTCCTTCCCCATCTTGACACAAATTTGGTCCGATTTCAGTTATATGGACAAAATTTCATTTCCTTGCTGGTCCTCTGTAATTAATAAATATAGTTGCGAATCTTTGACCATTAGGTCAATTTATTTTCGTTTTGAGCAGCATCTGGGAAGGTCAACTGACACGGGGCTGGTTCTAAGCAAACCAGACCCTTCGCCTGTACGAGATCACATAAAAAAATGTAAAATTAGTTTTGAAAACTTTAAAATACTCAGTAATACCTCACATCCCAATGAACTATAAATACTAGAGTAACTTTTCATCCTAAAACTAAAACATAATTTAAATATATATAATACAGCTTTCAATCTCTACATTATATCCTAAATTAATTCAATTTTTTGGTATCCTAAATACACTGTTCTCTTCTAATATTTTATCAAATTAGCAATTTTTACGGCAAAACTTCTTGTCATAGCTTTAGTACCGAGGAGAAGGCTAGGTCTTCATAACGTTCAAATGCAGATAAATAAAGCTGATTTTAACTAGAACTTGCATGGTTCTCACTTTAATACTGAAACTTCGGTTTGGAATAAGCTCAACAGTTTTGTCAATAACCTAAGACGGATTCGATCTTTTTATTTTTGTTCATTCTTCACAAACAATATTCTCATTATATGAACTAAACTTAATATCGTTCAGGAACCTTACAGAACTTCTTGTTACACAATATTCTTATTTTTCCCTTGTGGGGTATATACAAACAGCTTACTTTTTCTTCTAACTCTACACCAATCAACAAAGAGTTGACCATAAGAAATACAGGGTTCCTCTAATTGTAACTCTGCCACTAATAGAGTCTCACCTTAAGATTTTTTAATTCATATTGCAAAACTTACACAGATCGGAAAATCTAGTCTTATGAATTTAAATGGCAATTCTGGCCCTGATGGATTTAGTAATATACTCTGAATGAAGATATCTTCTTTTTTTTCCCTTACAGTAAGAATGGTTGCCTCTATGTCATGGGGCATAAAATTATTTACTACCTGACGAGTGAAATAAGAGAGTTTTGTTGGCTCTAAATTTCGCAAAAACATTATTTAGACTTACTATCTTCAGTTCAAGTTAGTATGGGTGGGGAGAGATGTCAGGACGTTTTAGAGAGTTTAGGAACCCTGGAATTATCGACTATTTGAGTATGATCCGAAATTGTATCCACTGAGTTGTAACTTTGTGGACTTCGTGAGAGAGCAAGCAGTTGATGGTATTGATTTTGCAGACAGTATTTTACTTTGAAGCCAATATAGCTCTTTCACAAAGCAAGTTATAGTTCTTGAAGTTTTGCTTAAGATTGGGGAATACCTTTCCATTGAGATTATCAATAGTATTAATAACTATGCGGACAGGAGATATTTCTATTCCACCATCAGCATCAAGAAGTACTTTGCAATTTCCCAGGGTCAGAATATTTTTGGCAAAGTTTGCTGACAGTTGATAACCAAAGGGCTATGCTCTAATATTTGTGTTTAGAGACAATATTATAATATTTCTAAACAAAGAAGATGATTTTATGCAAGCCGGGACCTCATCTGTCCCAGTTAATTTATGGATCGCTGGAAGCGTCTGCTTGAAATTAGCATACTTCAAAAGAGTGACACCTCCAAAAGGAGCCTAACAATCCCTGATGTCTCGCATTTCCATGCCTAGTGCTTTTAAGGCTCACTTATGAGCCAGTGAAAAGGACCTGGCCTTGTCTGGGAAAAGAAAATCCTAAGTAAGTAATAAATAAATTGAAATTCCTATATTTAGTAAAAATTATTCTTTAACTAATGCTACACATAACACTTTTTGGTAGACAATATTCTTTGTCTTTCCTTGTAGTGCATGAACAAACAGATTGCTCTTGCTTCCCACATGTGAAAAGTAAGGTAGGGTAAAATTAACCTGTCTAGACCAGGCTCACGTTCCCTTGTTTGAACAAACGGGGCAAGTTTGGACAAGGGCCAGTAGCTCCATTTGGTGTCACTTAGTGACTCAGGATAACTTCCATTATCTTCCTCGGGAAATTTTACATAAGAATACACTTTTAATTTATATATATATATATATATATATATATATATATATATATATATATATATATATATTGTTTAACCTCAGACACACACAGACACATTTAATTTTTTATTATATACGAGTATATATATATATATATATATAAATATATATATATATATATATATATATATATATATATATATATATATATATATATATATATATATATATATATATATATATATATATATATATATATATAGAGAGAGAGAGAGAGAGAGAGAGAGAGAGAGAGAGAGAAGCAAAGAGAGCATAATATAATTTCTCGATAACCAAGGGATATCACACGTAGAAATTACTAGAAAATCAAATGTTCACGATAGGTTGTCCAAACCACTACAAAATTATATTTTGTGACCAATAATATCTTGTATCGATGAAGATACAAGATAAATCCTGAAGGCCTTACAACCAATTATTGTGAGTACTGTTGATCCATTATGAATAGGCCTATTGTGTCTTCTACAGACCTTAATCCATTTTATAGCCCTGTGAAGAGGGACTTATGGCTAATAGATGGGATGAGTATGGGTGCCTATGCTTGTACTCACTTAAGCCTATATATATCCGTTCTGTAGTATGAACCAAGGATTGGATAGCATACCCTACTTCGGATGTAGAAGGACTATATAATTGTACCGGCTAGGTACACTTTCCTTTGCCCGATGCGTACACTGAGGTTTAATGTATTTACGCTTCTTTTGAGCCTTTCTTTCGGTTTCAATTCATTGCTGCGAGAACTTAAGATTGTTTGCTATAACGACTTCCAAGACCTTGTACGATACTGTGCTAACAATGGCAGCCCCCTGCAAACTGCTCTCCGCTTGCAGAGGGGAGCTATATGCATAATTTGCACTTATCGAGGCTAAATGGTATTTGATAATTTTCGAATCAATCCGTTGCAAGTCGTGTCTAACGAAGATCAATGGATATAGCACAGAGCCTTGAGGGACTTGGCTTGTAAGAGAGACCCACTCAGATGCCACGTCATCTGTCATCTCCTATCTCTTAGCTAGTACTTGATACAACGAGCAACCTTCCTTTGTGATTCATAATACTCAAATCTTAGACATCCCTCGTCGGCGTGGTATCTTATAAAAGTCTTTTAATTTCTAGATAAATAACATCCTCCGCTTAGCTTCGGAGGTTTTCTCTAAATACTTAATGAACAAACGATTTTAGGCTCGTTTGTCATGACCTGTAGTGCTAATGCCCAAGGTATAGTAATCTTATGGGACTAGGTTGGGTGCGTATATAGCATTAATATAATAATTAGTTCCCAATTCAAAATATTAAGATTTTCTATGGTATTTCTTACGATTTAAGTTGGCTTATTTTCTTAATGAAAGAACCCTCTTTTTTTCTTCAAGGAACTTCACAACTGAACACAGTAAGGCTTTTAGGTGCTAGGCTGATTTCAGTTAAGAATTTCAAAATGTCTTTTCTTTCATACCAAATTGAAAAGAGAAGGTTCCTGGATGAGATCCTCTTTTGACTTGGATATTGGTTTTAACATGGACTAATCCATTCTCTAGAAAGTTTAATATTATTGTACATAACCCACTTTTCGTCTTCTGTAGCAATTATATTAGAAAAAGTTTCACCTTTTAGTAGAGAGAGGAGAGATGAAGAAATGTTGATACTCTGTTGCAATTATACCGAGTTAAATTTAGATATATAAGTACCTAGGATTAGAGTTTAGTAAACTTAGAATTGTCTTAAAACAAACCATCTATCTATAATTTTCCTTCATAATATAATGATAATCAGGAAAAAGGAAAGCATTACTAATGAAATGAATATTGCAACAATGCAGGTCAGATGAAATAAACATTACAATGTTGTATCCCCTTTAGAAAGGATACAATGCGCAAATCAAGTTGAGATAATAGACCCAGACATATCTTTTTAATTGACAGTTTGGAATGCCTTTTTAGGTGTTTTGTTTACATTGCCGTGCATTTATGCCTCTTTTTACCAGAGTACTTGGAGAAATTTTCAACTAATGAGATTTTCAACGCTTTGTAATAATATTGCAGAATTTTATTTATTCTTGAAACTCATCTTAGATTTAACCAAAAAGAGAATGCATTCGACTCCCTGTTTGTTACTTAAGCACCAAAAGGAATAGATGATTTCCAACAAAGAGCCTTTGAAGAAACAGAAAAATATCAAAGTTATTTTATCCAATTAAGAGAGATGTTTATGAGCGCTCACTTAAAGGTTGTTTACTCAAAACTAATTTATATGAAGCCTAAGCATAGGCAATTTGATGTTATATTTTGATCGAATTCAGATTTATATTAGGTTCTTGATGCTCCAATGAGAGATGAAAATAACGCCAAAGCAAGATTTTCCCGCTCCGAAAAATTGGATTTACGAGAATAAAGAAGAATTCTTCAAGTTGTTACCAACTAGCAGAAAAATTCCATAAAATATTATCTCATGATGATAGTGCCAATCATCTTGTGTCTTTTTAAATTCTTGTAAATTCTACTTTTTTTAGTTAATACATCTTTATATTTGGGTTGGCTTTGAATAATGTTTACCCAATAGATCGTTTTATTATCCATGCTATATAAATTGCTTTAGAACAAAATTGTCTATAGATCGTTGTGTCACAAGAAAAATGCAGCTTTAGGCCCAAATTACTGCCCTGGACGAAATGCCTTTTCTTCTACAGTAATTTTTAGTTTTAAATTACTTTCGTCTTATGACACTTACTCCAAATGACACTTTTGATCTAAATTCTTTTATAGGAATATTTATAAAGATAACCTGCTTCCTCTAATGGTCAAAGGAGTCATATTTGGGAGGTGATGAATGATCTCATAAACGGCTTGAAAGGGAAATTTCCTTTCGATAGATTAAACTTTGGGAGCGCATCAATTAAAGCTGTCTCAACTTTTTGTCACTTGTAAACAGTCATTAAAAATATTAATAAATTCTGCTTTTTCCCAATTGGCCCAAAGATTACTGGAAACTAATCTGTTTTAATAAAACATTATCCTCTTCCTGTGCATACACAATATGTTCCCTTTTTTATGTGTTTTTCATAGCAATTTTTCTGGACAGTTTCACACACTTAATTTATTACAAAAGGGGGCTTAGCCCGGAATAGTTTTTTAAGAGAATTTGGGAAGCTCCAAAGTATATTGAGATAAGAAATTTTAAATGACATTTAACAGGTTAAGGGGGTGTTGTAAGAAAGAACAAATCAACAACTTTGCTTATTAAAAGTTAATTTAAGAGTGTTTGAATCCATATTGCTTAATGAGCACCTTAAGTAAATTACGAAGAAAGTTCGATTCCAATTCCTTTGTAAATATAATGAAAGGATGAAGATAATTTAGAAGGCTTAGGAAATTGATAAAGTTTAAATTTTCTGGCCGTAGCCAAAAGAAATAAACTAAATAACGTTAAGATTCTATTTATTCAAGAAGTGTTGTGCAATGAAGTTAAAGAAGGTACCCAATTTCAATGATCCCTCGTTATAGAAATGTAGTGTGTCTGGCTCTTTTCAGCCCTCGACAGAACAAAGGATTGATTTACTCACGGATCCTCATTCCAACGATTTTCCACTACCTCCACTTTTCTATTGATTAACATTGTCTTTGTTTACTCTGTTTTACTTTCCTTCCATCACTATTTACAAAGACTATATAACTAATTATGGAATGGAGTGTGACGAAAGGTTACATTGAAACTCTTCCTAAATTCAGGCATCATGTAGTTATAAGGGAAAAGGAAAAATATCTATATCACACTATTAAAATAGGCGATACGTTTGTGTGGAAAAGATGGAATGCGAAGGAGTCAAATGCATATTTATTTTTTTTTATTTTTAGAGGTATTCTGGGGGCAGCAACAAGGGCACAAAGGATGGAAATCAAGAAAGCCAGAAGATAAAGGAGGAAAAAGAGAAGTAAATTCTATGTAAATGAGGCCATTAATTAAGGCTTAATAGTAGCAACGGTGAAATATATTGTATAATGACGGCAGATGAAAACAGCAGACGGCTTAAATTATAAAAAAACTAATAATTTATTGTAAGCAAGTGCAATTTTAGAGACCCTTGGTACTTACATGCACCATCTTTACGTGAACATCCTAAAAATGCAATAATATAAATATATGGTAAATTATTCGAGGCTTAAGAAGAGAGTAAATTGTCTTTTTCTTGGTAATGTATAAACAGGGCATCTCCAAAAAGCTAATTTTCATTCGTAAAATACTGTTTGGGCCTTATTTCTGTTTCGTAGTTTTCCATTGAAGTAAAACAAAGAAGATGGAAGAAGCTCTAAGAACCCACCTGCAATGTCATATTCCACACCAGGAAACGTTATTAGGAACACCTGTGTTAACCTTATAAATAAATAACCATAAAGGAGAAGTAGGGTAATATCAAGACGAGATAAGTTTCACTTTAACTAGAGGGGCATGATCTAGTGGACTTGCGGCGAAAATCAATCAGATATGTACTCAGAAACCTCAATTACCACTTGTGACATTGGTTTGACCTTCATATCTTCAAAAGGGACCGATTTAGTAGGTCTAGCTACTAGGTGGCGCCACCTGGTGGTCAACTTACATCATATTTTAACTCAGTTACCTCAATTACCTATGGTAGCATTGGTTTTAGCTGGCTACATTGAGCCAGCGAGTCGTTGCGGAGAGATGAACACAACACGAGATTTGCATGACCCATAGACCTGCTCGCGTCGCTGCAGTTAAAAATGGAAGTTTCGCCAATCGATGGTTTGGTGAGAAGCGACCAAGCAAGCAGGGATAGAAGCTAGTGTTTACTCCTATCACGATTTGCAGATTCTCACTTTAGGATGAAGTTTTCACCATTTTATTAAGTGTTCCGTAAATACTACCTAAAATTGGACATAAATAGAAGGCAGGCCGTTAGTATAATATATTTGTACTTCCAGGTCTTAGGAATACAAGACATATAGGGGAGAATGGTCTCATGACTAAAACATTGTTTAAAATCTAAGTAATCATCTAATATGTTTATTTTAATAACCTTGAGGGACTGTTAGATTTAGCTATGAGGGCAATAAGTTGATAATTTATAGGTCGCTTTCGTCACTAAAGTGGTAATTAAGTTTTCTTTCAATGTTAGCTTTATCCATTATAGCAATTTGTATAGTTTTGTTAAAACTTTATATTACGATATTTTTAAGTTTAAGCTTTGTAGGGCTATTAATAATGTGTCTAGTATGATAGAAAAAGTGATTTCAAGCAGTGATTTGAACAATCACTCAGATACACATGCGTAGCTTTTACTGTCGTTTAATATAACTTTGGTAATACTCGGATTATTATTTATATGGTTTGAATAAGCACCAATACTAAAGGAATAATGAAAATAATCTATTTTCCTACAGTATAAAATGGCTCTCAACCTAATTACCTTGTTTTTTTCCTGCCACCCTCCTTGAAACTTAATAATAGTCATTTTAAAATTATACTCTTAAAATATTCATTAGCTTACCAAATTCTGTTAAAACACCTAATCCCGAATAATCACCTTCCCTTATTAAACTAAGTGTGTATAGAAATCCATCTTAAATTTAGATAAAATATACATAGGGCAAATGGAACTCGCTTATCTCAAGAGGTTTTCTGAACACAAATATTCTGTACGCACCGGTAACAAGTCTAAGTCACTATTTAAACACAAGTTAAAAAAATCATAGGGGCTATTGTGAAATAAGAGAATTTATTTATCCCTCGAATTATTGGCTTAGGCCAATGGTTCCCAACCGATTTTGAATTATGGCTCCCTTAGGAACCTTAGTTTTTCCTGTGGCCCATAATCATTATTTTCAGTACGTAATATGCAGTTTAACTTTACTTTAAAGGATAAAAGGCTATTAAAACAGCTATTTGTATTCAGGTACAATTATATTTGTCACATATATAGGACTATAAACATATAAAAAATTAAACAGTAGTTAACAAAAATATAATACTCTTTTAAAATAAATAATTTCTCCTACAAAAAATATTATTCCCTAGCAAAATGAAATAAATATACCATCAACTCTTTATTTATTCAATCCGATCCTTGTGCTTCTGCAGTTTCACAAGTTTTTTAATATCAGGGTCTATAGTTGTTAGAGACAGACGGAGATCACCTCTTCTTACTATTTCTAAGTCGCTGCGAGCTTTTGATATGAGGTGTGACACTTTACTAAAACTCGACTAAACCAGATAAGAAGTAGGAAAAGCAATAAAATATAATTTTATTTCGTCCCATGCAAAGGGTATTTCATACAATTTTATGACTTGTCCATAAGTTTATGACACGATGCTTAAATCTAGCCAGAGAAGTTTGATCACTCTTAAACTCAATGAGGCTTTCTTGTAATCTGATATCAACATCAACTGCATTAATTCCAAATGGGTCTACCATCCAACCTTGAATGTCTAGTTGTAGAAGATCTCTGAACCTAACTTCCATATCACTATGCAATTTCTCCAAATGATTGATTTATACTAAAATATCATCTTCTTTCAGCTCACTCTTAATAGTGCAGAGGGTTGAAAACTGTATCAACTCTTTTTGCCCCATATTTGTCTTGAACAGCTTAATTTTCCCCATAAATGCAAAAATAGACTCTTTGCAAGTTAAAACATTTGTATTTTAACCTTATAGCTGTTTATTCAAGATATTTAGCTTTTCAAATATATCTGTAAGGTAGAATATGTCACATTTGGCAGGAATGACTCTTACTCCGAGCTGCATACCATCCAGAAATAACATAACATTATCCCAAAGTGCAATGAAGCGATTTAGACTATTGCCCTTAGAAAGGCATCACACCTCGGTATGCAAAAATAGGCACTTAAACCCTTCTTCATTGGTAGCACATAGTTGTCGAAAAAGACGCTCTTGAAGTGGATTTGACTTGATAAAGTTGACTATCTTGATTACACTATCAAGTGAATCTTTCAGACGTCCTTCTCAGTTTTTTGCAATCAGATGTTGACGGTGGACAACACAGTGTGTGCAAAAAACTCTAGGTAAAGCCTCTTTTAAATGTGCAATAAATCCCCTATATCTACCGCCTATAGCAGCGGCACCATCAGTTGCACAAGCCATAATATTTCCAAGTGGAATATCATTTTCTTTGAAATAGGTCACTAGTTCTTTGAAAATTGTTTCACCTTTAGTTGATCTATATCCAAAACCCTAAAATACGCCATGAGAAGGGCTTCGTTTTTACGTAATAATGTTTCATCAATCTGTAATGCAAAGGTCTTTACTTGTAAATGTTTAACGAGTTTTTCCTCTACATCCTTTGCCATTTCGTCAATACGTCTTGATTCTGTATTATTGCTCAGCGGAATGACTTCAGTGATTTTGGGGGGGATTTTGTTGCATGTCACTTGAAATAACCACAGATACTGAAGGCAAAATCAATTCTTCCCAAATATTATGAGGTTTTCCCGATTTCGAAATTAGCTTGAAAATCTCATAGGGTGCAATTAAACCTTTGTCTAGTTTTGCAGCTGTTTTGCTAAATATACCTTTAATAGTGCTCCTTGCTTAGAAATCATCCAGCAGCTTTTTAAAGTAATCTAATGTTTTGTCTTTTTTGTCCTTGTGCTTATTCTCTAAATGGATTTTAAGCTTACTTGGTCGCATACTATCATTAGAAAGTGTCGCCATACATAACAGACACAATGGCTGTGTTATATTGTCTGGTGAATGTATAAAACCATAAGCTAAATACTCACTGGAGTATTGTCGACATTTTTTTTTCGCCGCCGTAGCCATGCGTAATCTGTGCAGAAGAAATTTAATATATTCATCATATATATATTACATTTTAGCGCCGAAGCTTACCGCAACAGAATGAAAGGCGCTTATCTCAGCGGCGAAAAAGGAAGAGTATTTCTGAGAAAAGACCCAGAAACAACCTCCATTACAGGTGCAGACACCGAGTCTGTGCCCAACCCTAACTCATATTACAGTCGGTCACGAAAATATACTCCCTCAGGGGGGGTAGATCTGCATTAATTTTAGTAATATATTATATATACATATATATTACTCGAATTAATGCAGATACAAAACGATAAGTACAATCATCAGAATCTAAGATTAAATGCTAATCTCATAAATAAGCCCTAAGTGAAACCGAAATAAAAAAAAAATGATTTGGTGTACGCCTAGCAATAGCACACTTTACATTACAAACAAAAATGCTCAGTTATTTACTCCTAAAAGTCTTAAATTATTGTGCTTGTGGCAATCTATTATAATTTAAAAAACTAGTAAAATTACTACAACTTTGCAGTATTAGGTTAAACAAATAAAAGCTACTTACATACTATAACGCCGAAACTCTTGATATACAGACTGTAAGGATTTAAAGTTCCACCTGAAGTATTTTCATCAAGCCAACAACGGTGCCAGGCGCATAACGATCAAGCGCACAATGGAATGCGCCTCGGAATAAGCTTGTAAGATGCAAAATATTTGTTTATAGATTAATGTAAATCCTATTATACTAATGAAATATTTAATAAAAAGGGAAAATATATGTATTAATATTGTTAAAAAGTAATTCAACTGCATAAATTAAAATTAGGTACTGTCCTAATTATAATTCAGGTTTCTGTGGCCCCCTTTATGGATTGGGGCCTCTCTAAAACTTAAAATTTTTCTGTGGCCTCCGGTTCGGAAACCCTGGCTTAGGAGACACGTTGTTGCGGTGGATTAAACGGATTAGCTACTAAATATTAATCTCTTGTAAGGAAACTTCGAATTCAACCACGTCATCAGATCAAGCATCACTTCAGTTAAGATCCACTTAAACATTATAAAAAAACACTCCCTCTTTGTAAACACTCCCTCCTGTATTTTATTTTTTTAGCTACTGTGTCAGTGTTAGTATAGCTGAGAATGGAGCGTGATGCACCGAAACTACTTTCAAAAATTGTAATCAAATATATAAAAATGTTCTCATAAAACCATCTTTCAATTTAAAAGATTTTTGTTTTCTTGTTTCAGAAATTATGTAACTTGGTTAAAAAAGAAGATAGTAGAGATAAAATGAGCAAATACGGGACAATATTTGATACAGCAACACGCAAAAATGAGAAGATAAGGAATTTTTTTCCCTTCATATCTTATTGCAAAAACTTTCACTCATTCAATATTTATAATCAGTAAGTCAACACATATATGGTCCATTCTTTGTCAAATTGGCATTAAAACAAGTCAAAAAGATAGGACGATAGAAAAAGAGAGCTATAATTGTTGTTTTTACCCTAAACATGCGTTGCTATGGCTCGTAAATTAAAAACACAAGGAAAACATATTGGAAGGACTCGTATTCAAAATTATGCTGTTTTTTCTCTTATGCAAACTGAATAAATATAGTCTTAAAAAAAATTTACTTTCATTTCTATAGTTTGTAATTCAGGTCGGGTCTTTGAGTTTCTTAATTTTATTTGATCAATCTAACCGGTGAGGAAGGTTCGGTAAGCTTCTTTGGGTTCGTTCGTTTGATTTAGTGCTCATGTTTAGTTTTCGATGTTACGATGGATATGTCAGGTTATTCGCGGTTTTGGCTCTATTTAATGGTTATGAATTGTTGGGTTGTGTTTATTAGTTTTATTTGATGGCTATAATTTGTTTGTTACGTTAAGAAGGCTAGGGCAGATATTGTGTTTTCTTTGATTTATTAGTCAGATTTTGATGAAGTTTCCTTCCAGCAGAAGACAAAATATGATTTTGTTTATTGAATTTTCTTCCTAACAGTTTTAATACTACTAGACTACTATTAAGAAGTATGCTTGAGATTAAGAGCTCCTTAGTAAGATTATTAGGGCCAAACAATGCTTGGATTCTAGCACCAGGAAGAGAAAAAGAAGAGGGTCCAGAAGGATTGACCACAAATCAGCGGTCGCAGGAAAAAGTTTGGCACTCAAACGATGGCAGTCCAAAGTAATTAATCTCGCAAGATTATAAAAATGTAATATGTAAAGTAAATATACTCAAATTTAGAATATTCATTGACAAAATAATTATATCGGTGAGGAAGTTTATGGAACATACATTGGTAAAGCAATTCATATTCACGAACATTTATAAAATATCTTCATATATAACGTTCGACACAAGTTACTCATTTATAATACACAATTATTTTTCAGCATAGGAAAATTGAGGAACTTTTTTAAATAACCACAGAAGAAAGTTAGATCAAACCTTAATAAACTTATATGTTAAAAACTGAATCAAAGATTTAAAAAACAGACTGCAAAAATGTCCATGCGTCAAATATCAGCGCATCACATAATTATTCACCTATATTTTCCTATATGATCCACTTCCTCAGTAGGGAGCGGTAGTCAATCAAATAATCCCTTTGATCGTTTTCTAGTTAGAATTAAATTCGGTATTGCAATTATATAAACAAAATTCCATTTACCCCATTTAAACCCATAATTAATGAAGGTTTTTCGAATTCCAGGAAACTCACATATGCTAATGATAACGGAGGAAAAAGCCTAAAGTAATGTTTACTTGTATAATAGGATTTTATATTTTTTTAATTAATCAATAATGTTTTAAAGTTTTGATGTAAAATCTCTGAGAATGCTATAACCATTGGTCGTTAGGTCAGCGCAAAACTGTCAATACCACGCATGTTCAACTACATCAGTAATAGCCGCAAGTCTCTTTTGTTCCTATCCCTCCAAACAATGGCTTGGTTCTGATTACAGGTTAAACTCTAGGTCCAGAGCTTAACATTAATATATATATATATATATATATATATATATATATATATATATATATATATATATATATATATATGTATAAATCTTTCAGGAACGAGAAAGAATGATAAAATAAATCCAGCAAACTGCAAGAAACAGAAAAACAGGATAATTTTTCTTCGGAAATGTTATTTACTAATTCGGAAAAATTCCGTACAGGGTTCGGAAGTATGCCTCAGTGTACACGGTTCGAATCACACCCTTGTTCGAAATGTTTTGGAATTAGGAAATAACATTACCGAAAAAATGATTCTGTTTTTCTGTTTCTTTCGGTTTGCTGGATTCATTTCAGCATTTTTTCGCGTTCATGAAAGGTTTATACATATATATATATATACATATATATATATATATATATATATATATATATATATATATATATATATATATATATAGTATCAGCCATAATGATTTCTGAAAATTAGGTTTCCATCAAAAACTACAGTATCAATTAATGGTAAGTTTAGCTATAAGTTGTACATATTAGGATGAATGAAATTGCAAGTCACGTGCAAAAGAACATTTTTATTCCCCCCAAAATGTTGGTGAATTTTATTCGGTTAGCTTAATTGTATTACTTCTATCATTAAGACAACCAACAAATTGAAGGTAGCAACTTGAATTTTGTACAATTTGAGTAATTACGTTTCATGTTAAGAAAAGAAAACATGCTTACGAGAGCGACAATACCTGCCTATATCCAACATATAATTTTTATGCTAATTAAAGTTCCTCATCGCTCCGTCAGAGCCATAGTTGATACTTTCAAACACCCCAAAGGTATCTTACATCTTATTATATCATGTATCGATATAAAAGTATCATATTTAAGAGGAATTTTCTATTATAGGCCCAGGGAACCGTCAAAGAGAGATGAACCAATAATCGTCTGGAGTTCCAAAATGGACCAATACAAGACAGCAACCAGGATTTCCCGAGAAAATTGTGAAGCAGCAGCTTTCAAGCCATCAAAAAAAAAACAAGAAAGATGGATTATCCTTCCCACTAAACACGTTCTATGGACAGAAAATCAATGGTCCATATTACACTTCAGCGATGAATCGAAGTACTATGCCATTACTTCAATTACTAGGATATTCCTTCGTCGAAGACCTGCCCAAAAATTATCCGTGAACTGCATGAAGAGCAGTGTCAAGTTTTTTTGATGAAGCGTTATGATATGAGGCATAACTTAAGCTGAAGGTACTGGCCCACTTGTCCACTTGTAGGGCAGAGTGAATGCCCTAGTCTATAAAGCACTTCTGCAAGGACATGCTGTGTCCCATTCCGGAGCCGTCTTTGCTCAACATAGTGGTCTTGATACACGGCAAATTTGTTGAAAAATTTCCTGGATCAGAAGGATGTAAGGAATATTGAGTGGCTTACTCAGAACCCGAACTTCAATCTGATTGAGAATTTGTGAAAGACGCTAAGAGAGAGAAGCAAGAAACGAAACTTAAACACTGTCGAAGAAAGTTTAGAAATAGTAGAAAGGAATGAAAAAAATAACCCCAGAAGAATTTCTTATGTTAGTGCGCGCTTCTTGCAGAAGATGATGGTGCTTAAGTAAAAGTAAAGGTCTACAAAGCCATCCTTATTTCATACATAGAATTGAAAATTCCTGTTACACTGCATAAATCGCTCCCTGCAATGGACACAATGATAATTTCTATTCCGTTAGACGTTTTTATCGTTTTAAAGCCAAGTACACGTAGCAGACGAAGTCCTGCCTCATTCTCTCCTACAGGCAGTTGAAGAAGGACTTCAGCTTATGGACTTTGCTGCGGCCGACCTTACAATTTTGCCTTGCACTCGGCATGCGCCCACAGATTGTAGTCGATGTGACTGACGTCAAGTAACCGTAGAGGCTAAAGTTACTTCGAACAGATGTTCATGCTCTACTCCAACCAGGCTTGCACGGAATTGGCAGTGTAGGATTTGGAACCATGCTGCTTAGAGATGTAGGCAGCCTTCTTTGTAAGCTTTATCACCCCTCGTATGAATTCGGTGACCATGATGTCCATAAAATCAGCCATTGTGAACCTGTAGCTAGCCAAGATCCAAACTGGTGGTGTCGTAGAATGGACTCTCGACGATATACCATATATCACTATTCGATAAGGGAACTTCTTTAATTATCTTTAGAGTGCGTTAATGTCTGGCGGGCCGATATTATGTATCTTCGATATGCTTAAGAAGTGGAACTGAGCTCAAGGATAATAATATTGCTATCATTAATAAAATAGAGTTTTATTAATAATAACTATCAACAAACACAAGACGGAAAATATTGACATAAACAGAGAATGGAAAGGGTCGTGGGGGCTCGGGCTAATCCGAGGATTGAAAGATTTAAAAAGGTAAAACAAATATAGAGTTAAAGAGATAGGATGGTTCGCTAAACCATTTAAAGAACAGGATAGAATTGACAAAAGGGTTAAGTACTCAAAGGTGACGTTTGGCTTACGTAACTTTATACGAGTGGTGCAGTGGAAGGCGACGTGAAGCAATTTTTGGTCCGCTGGCGAGTTCCAGCTGAAGGGGGGGAGGAATAAAAGGATTCTGACGTGGCGTCTGGGGAATAAGAACCGTTTCTCGACGAACGGCTTGAAGAACAATGGCTGTTCTACGTTGTTCTGTTATGAACAAAGGGGGGTTGAGAACCGTCTCTTGTCTACGGGCTCAAGAACAATGGCTGTTCTAATGTTGTTCTCTTCTTGAACAACAAGGGGGAAGGGTGAGAACCGTTTCTTGGCGAACGGGCTCAAAAGAACAATGGCTGTTCTACGTTGTTCTCCTCTGAACAACAGGGCGGGGGGGGGGTGAGAACTGTTTCTTAGCGATGGACTCAAAAGAACAATGGCTGTTCTACGTTGTTCTCTTCCTGAACAATGAGGGGAAAGCCTTGAGGACTTGTCGTCACGAAAGGCTCGAACCTTTGGCACTCAAGGGATATTGTCCTCCTTCTGGACAAGTGATGGTGAATCTCGAGGTCGAGGTCCCTTGGCGCACAAAGGGAGAGAGGGTCGTGGTGATGTTTCGCGACGAAAATCTAGATCTCCAATCTGATCTTAGTGGTAACGTTTCCAATCTAAATAGTCGAGACACTCACTTGGCGTGGGGGACAATGAAGTGGGAGCTTCGAGGGAATGCACAGCCGAGGCTGGGAACAATGCCTTATCTGCCCATAAGCCTAACTCAATCTGGCTAGGTCGGCGTATGGGGGCGAACGGGGGGGACGATAACCTTCTTGTTTAAACATTGACAACCAGTGGCTGCGATAAGGCACCAAGCTTCGAAGCGAAGATGCACGTGGGGGCATCGTGGTTTTAAATAATATGTGATAGGAGTTGAAATTAACGCAGCTTCAACCCGTTCTATCACAGGTGGCATTCATCGATATTGAAAGTCTTGAGGCTAAGCATCAACATGGAGGCCGAGTGCTTGGTCTTGGACCCGTAGATGCCCACGGACACGTCTGGCCAAAGTTTATCACACATTTGTTCTGCTTGTTGGTGACCGGATCGATGGTGGAAGATTTTGTCACTGTAAAAAAATGAGAATTCGATTGCTATGAATATTCACATTGTTTAGAAGGCAAGAAGAGTGCTCACGACTTGGTTCTTTCATACAGTTAAAGAACACAGGCTTTGCATGCACCTCAAACTTTTGCCACCTTCCTTCTTGAGGGTATTGGATAACGTTGTTCTTCTTCACAAGCGCATACATTGTGAACTTCGGAGCAGTTTAAAAAGCCTTTCTCACAGCTAAACGATTTACAACTTGAAGTGTATTGAACTTTATCGATCTTAGAAGTCTTCACATGTTTTGAGCCCTCCCAAAACTGTGTCTACGGTCATTTGGCTGGCGTTGAGCCAATTAGCGAGGTAAGACTTGTGTAGCCCACGCGCGTGAGAGCAGAGATCTCAATATTTTTCACTTACACCATGACAGACCTACACAGAAGGGAAAAATGTTTTAATGACATTGCCGTAAAAGTAGAACGGACATTAAGTTTGGTTGACGGAACTTTTTCAATCGCACACTTTCTATAGAACTTTTACAAAACTTTATTTCAGTAATTAAGTATGCATTACCTACCATTACTTGGTTTTCAGCTACTGTAAGCCCTTTGATGGAAACCCAATTGTCCGAATCATTATGGCCGCTATTTTATATATATATATATATATATATATATATATATATATGATAAATAACACCCACAAGAAAAATGGAAAAACGATTCCGACCGCTTTCCATGAAGAGGTCTTTTAAAATAAAGACGAAAGCGCTCGGAATCATTTTTCCATTTTCCTTCTGGGTGTTATTTATCATAATTTCGACTCCCGTAAAAGTTTTTAGTGTCTTTTCCTATATATATATATATATATATATATATATATATATATATATATATATATATATATATATATATATATATATCAGAGACGACTCCAATTCATCTGCGTCAATCGTGCTCATCACAGATTTAGTATGAGTAGCATATAGAAGTGAAGGTAAGAGATTAATGCCCCCGGCAGCCTTACATTTGCACTGATAGCACTTGGAAACAAAAGAAGTGTTGTGTCTGGTGCCTGAAATATTTCAACGAATTCTTAAGTGATTTTTCCTGCTAAATTTGAAAATAACTTCAGTTTTCCTCCATCGGGTCTAGTTTTCTGTCTCTTCTCATCTCCACTTTGGCTCAATTAGATGCTTAAATTGCACATGAAAATATATCGAAAGTGTAGATAAGTTGATATTAGTGATATTTAGTACAATTAAACAAGACTGTTTCTTTACTTAAACTATTTCAATTCTACAAAAGGCAATTAATATGAAACAATTAAGAGAGCATAACAAATAAACAAACAAAAAACAAATAAAAATTAAAAATGCACGTCAACCGAGGTTTTGGCAGAAAATTCAGGGAATAAATTTACGCTTATTTGTGCACCCTTTATTTCACGAGGGTTCACTTTACGTAAATTTTAAATTCACTGTAATTTTATTGAGAATTTAATATAAAAAACTGCAAAAACTATTTGCTACTTCATTTTAATAAAATGTTCCAACTTTTTACCATATTTGATTATCTCATTTTTGACTTTCTTTTTATCCACATATACTTTAAAAATATTTCCGAGTTGTAAAAAAATTCTACTTTGTCAAGAAAAGGTTAAGACTACATGGCGATGTATTTTACTTGAGATCTACATATTTACCGACTGGCCTAAATTTCTTTCTACCTTAAAACGATGTTAATAAGCTACTGGCTGGACTTGCGATTATGGTTAGTTTGATGTGGCATTGATAAACTATAAAATTTTCAACTGAAATTACGCCTGAATATAATATAAACTCTAATTATATACATTTCATTCAACCTGCTTACACTTTTATTCTCATACGCAAACATAGACAAGAGAATCGCACGTGAAATCAAGCGTAAATTGCTGATAAACATCGGACTCACCCAAATATTTACTTCGACCGAGTTTATCTAAACTTACGATCAGGTATAATTGCAGACGCTTTTATAAATGTGCCTCAGTGCTTTAGGGTACACATAAAGGAGCACCTGTGTTTCATGATTAAAATATCTGCCAGATTTTATTTTACACAAAGATGGACTTATTGAGGCGGATTTATTTCACCTTCAGCATTTCACTCCTTGATTAGCCCTAAATAGGACTAAAATTTTGATAAATTTCAGCTTCTATTACCTGTGTTTGAGGCATTACAAAGGAAAAGAGCAAAGCTAGATTGCCTGTTGGGTATATAAAAGACCTGAAGGCTAGGTATTCAAATTGTTGAATGAATAAGGAATAGTGTTAATTGCTAGGAGTTAAAAGGGAGGGAAAAGGCCAATAATGCCATTCGTAAATACCGTGAATCTAATTTCTAGGAAGAGTACAGAAACGTAAGAGTTTAAATTTTGTCTTATTGCGAGAAATTCTTTTGTTCTAGTTGCTTTCTCTTTCGTCAAGTACAAGCTTTCGGACCCAACACTGCTGGATTGATGTACATAATTTAATTAGAAATTTATTCTTATTTCTTCATGTAGTCAAAATTTTCTCAGGGTTTTTCTTTTTTTCTCTCTTTGTTTCCATCTTTCCATTCTTTTTATCAATCACTAATTTCGGTTTCTCAATAATGATTAGGAAAATCTGCTTTTCAATGGTCTGTTTGATTTATATTACAGCTTTTAAACCCTGTTCCTTTCCTAATGTTAATACTAATTTTTATTCTTATCATTATATTCATTTCGTATTGTTAAAATCATATTTTCATTATTCATTTCTGTTCATATATTTTTTATTGGCTATGATTTAACAATTTTATCATACTTTTCCCTTTTCATTCACCATATCTACGTGTACACTTCTCTCTACCATTCTTATATCGGTTTTATTTGGTCTGTTCTTTCTCTTGCATATCTCATCCCGACCGTCTCTTCTCATCGAACAAAGGTCATCTTGAAAAGAGCCCCTCAATACTACTTTTGCTCCTTTCTTCAACATTCCTTACAACCTTGGCTATGAATCCCTAGTAGACAGTCACCACATGGGCTCTTAAAATTATAAAAATGGAATAAATTGTTTCATTTTCTCGTTTTTCCAAGAATGATTATGTTAGGTATCCAAATGTAGTTTCTTTTTTATGTCAATCGATTATATTTTTAAAGTGTCTCCAATGTTCTACTGATTTGTGATTTGATTAAAATTTAGGTACTTACGACGTTCTTTTACGACGTTCCTTGGCGTGAGTCGGCCACGCTTATTCTTATGAACTTTGTGGACTATGATAAAATCCTTCTCCATCTTGTATCCTCCCATTCAATCTTTTAACTGTATGTTATTTCAACAATCTTTCCCTGCGGTCTATCTTCCTTTATCCCTTGCCATGTCTCAGATCAGAGAATAATTATGCTGTGAAGCACTGTAATTATTATCCTCACTAATGGATATAATAGCGGCAGATTAAAGGTCTTTATTAAGGTTTTTAAATCCTCCGCTGGATTACCAATAAGACCAATATGTTGATAGGGGTTGATTAAAAAAATGTTTTATATATAACTTTTTCCGATATTGCGATTATATATTTAATTTATATTTTTAAGTGTTGATATCATTGCTATAAATTTAGCTAAAAAAAGGCATATTAAAGAAAGTATATTTACTATCAACATATTTTCCCAGTGCCTAAGACTCAATCTGCGTGATTTATTCTCGTTTCGACACAAATGCTTCAAAGTCACAAATAACTTAAGTTTATACTGTTTACCACTTCATAACTTACACCATACGTGCATCAAAAATACGAAATTTTTTGAGATAAAATACGAAAAGAAGTTAACACAAAAGTAGTATATATTAACTTAAAGCACACACTAAAATACTAGCCTCGCAATCATGAATGGAGAAGAAAGGTGTCAATATATTATACAGATTAAAGAATTACCAAAAACTTACACCTTATTCCAAGTTTTCATGTAAACTCAATGATAATAAATGCTGAGAAAAACCCTCAAATTTTCTACTTGTTTTCATGCTACCTACTTGCATTAACTTTTAATTAAATTTCAAAAAAATAAGTAAAACTAGAGGGACATGATGTAGCAGAACTGCGGCGAAAATCAATTCTATTCAAACTCAGAAATCTCAATTACCTCATGTGACATTGGTTTGACATTCATATCTCTTAATAATTGCCAATGTAGTAACTCTAGCCACTAGGTGGCGCCACTTGGTGATCAACTCATATCATATTTGAACTCAATAACCTTAATTATCTTTTGTAGCATTGGTTATAGCTGGCTACTTTGAGCCAATGACTCGTTCCGTAGAGAAAATAAACACAACACGAAATTCGCATGACCCATAGACCTGTTTTCTTCGCCGCAGTTAATAATTTGCATTGCTTCCTGCATGTCAGTTGTTTTTGTGTTTCTCATTATTCTGGTGTAAGCAAACGTATGTTCGCAGTTTATAGACACTCAAACTTTCACAACTTGGACCTCCCAGGTTTTTAATAAAACTATAAAGTATTATATTTTAGTGGCGCAAAACTAATAATTTGCTTCAGTCTTAACATTTAATTCTATTTTATTCATTATACAAAACTAAATTTTTTTACTTACAGAAAGATATCCGTTTTTATTAGAGTAAAATGAGAGCGAAGGAATAAGTAGTGCTTACCTAACACTCAATCAGGTTGTTAAAGTAGACATACGCGCACGAGTATCTGTAAATACGTACATAATATAAGTAAACAATCACAAAGAGTAGTGTACCTCTAATTAAGGAATTAGTCCCACTGGTTTTTATGATATTTTTCACGGTAAAATACACACGACAATTAGTACTGTTATGGATTTACTATTTATTTTATTCAATAATATTACCGTTAGCCACAACCGTTGCCGTCTGAACCGTCTCGAAACCTTTTGAAGCCTTCTCGACGCTCCCCTTTTCAACTGGGTGAAAACTGAGGTGGTCTAGGACCTATTCCGCATATAATAGTAGAGAAAGGCCAAGGAAGAGTGCTACTGGGTCTTCCTGATTGTAAGACTTACGTATGTCTTCCAAGGGCCACTTTACGGATTCAGGGCAAAGATTATATCTTTTGCTTAACTCTACTAATTATCGTGTGCGTTTTACCGTGAAAAATATCATAAAATCAGTACGATTAATCCCTTAATTAAAAGTACACTACTCCTTGTGATTGTTTACTTATACTATGTAGGTACTCAGATGTGACTCTAGATACTGAGCACCTCAAACGGAATGATTTCGAACAAGAACTTGGAAATCATGATTCTCTGAAAATCTCCGGGAGATTCAGCAAACCAGCGGTTGTTTAGCAAGTTCACAGGTTGGATCTTCTCGTCTAGAAAGAACCAAAGAAGGCCATGTTCGAGAGGCTGCTTCAGTTTTTTCAAAAGATGTGCAGCACGGACCATCTATATGGCATTGACCTACTACGACAGAAGATGGCCCTTTCTCATCATGTGTGAGTAAAAGTGGATGTCATCGCACATGAATGCCTAGATAAGGAATTCCTAAACTCCTGATTCCCATTATATGGAGCTCATTTACACAATGTGATGGTTTTCAATGATGGCCTGGATTCTCTGTGACAAAGTCGAGGGTGAGTTTCGTAGAAGAGCGCTAAGATTAAGGATTCTGAGCTGATTTACTCTCGGAATCAAAGCCTGATTCATGCAAAACTGCATCCTCTGAACCCTATTCAGATTGATACATGATATCTGAGTGAATACAAGTAATCAGAGGTTGCCTTTCCGAATTTTGGGAAGAATTTAAATAGAAATTCTATTGTTTCATTCACAGATGTTGCGCATCACAGTCTATTACGATAAAAAGAAAAGATAACCGAGACCAGAAAACAGTCATACGCAGAACTCAGTGTTGCCAACGACAAAAAATCTCCCACCTTCTCTGCATTAATATATGTCGAAGAAAGAGAGATCGAGTAAGAATTTGAAACTAGAGCTACCGGAAGAACAATGCTCTACGCTCATCGGCAAGCTTCCGGCGAGATTAGCCGAGAATTTCTTCGGTTTAGTTCGACCTGTGAAACCCCGCTGCCCAGTTATAAACGCCGAGGTGGTGCCCCAAAGGATAGGATTCCATTCATAGTTTCTTCTTAAACCCTATTGGGTTAGTAGTCGGAGTATTGAGCCCTTGCTTTATAAGTAATTATTGGTAATTATTGATATTTTCTCATTGCTGAATTAATTAATAACTATAGAGTGTATTATATATTTTGTTTTATAATTCAAGATTATTTTTGCAATTCTTGTTTTAGTCCTCAACCACCAAAGCCTAATTAAATAAGACCAATCCCAGCCAACCATATTTAAAGTATTCGAATAACAAAGACCCCGCGCACTCAACGGACTCGAGAAATAGGCGATAACTGCCTAATTCTACGACAATATATATATATATATATATATATATATATATATATATATATATATATATATATATATATATATATTGAAAACTAACAAAGTATGGCCGCATGAATAAGCGCTAACACCAACAAAGACCCCTAGGAAAATTAAATGAAGATTCCAACTACTTTCGAAACTATTCGATATACAGATTTTATTTTCCTTAAGGGATTTGTTTCATATATATACATATATATAAAGAGAAAGATATATAGATATTGATAATGAACTATAATATCCATATCAATGCGGTAAGTAAAGGGTAATACATAGTATAAAGTACTCATTAATCTGTTAGAAAAGTCTCCTGGAGTTCCTTAACCCTCTTCAGGAGCGAAACCCATACGCTTGGGCTGCCCTTCATTTCTCTAATGGGAGAAATTTCAAATAGTTTTTTAAACCGATTTTGTGGAGGTGAGTTTATAATTAGTTGCAGGAATGGGTGTTCTTCGGTAAAGTAAAATAGAGAGGTTTATTACCTTTGTTATAATTTATTTACTTTATTTGAGCATTGCTTTTATTTATTTGGATTTAAGGATTAAAGCGCAAGTTATATAAAGATGTTTTATTAATAAATTCCATAAAATGAAAGAAGTGAATTCAATGAAGTGGAAAGCTGTTTCAGTGATAAGAGAATAAATTGTTACTGCTTTTACTACTCACGTCATTCATTTATATTTATTTCCTTTTACTTCTTGGCCGGTCTAATAGTGCTTTTATAAATATATAATAAAATGTAATATATATTTTCTATAAAATTCAAATCATGCAAAATAGAAAAGCAAAGATATATATATTTTATAATATACAAATCAGGCGAAAAGTCAAAGAATTTTAATTTCACTTAAATTTATTTTTGAGTCAATTTTTATTTAAAGGGTGAAAATAATATTATCGAATCCGAATAGACTATTTCCGTGGATGTTGACATAAATTAAATAATAATAAATACTATATAAAAATATCTTATTAGTGTTGACTTGACAAAATGAGGAATAAGGTTTATTTCATTATGTTGCTACAGGGATTGTTGACGAAAGGAAAGTCAGTAAAAGTGGAAGACAGAGAAGTGATGGCAAAATTATAGTGCGAAATAGATCCTTTGGTGTGATGCAGACAAGCCTTGCTTGTGGTCGTAATAGGTATCTCTATTTTGGGGAATTTTGTATATAAAGAGGAAAAGACATGAAAGAAAAATAAAGAAGACTAAGAAAAACACATCCAAACTCATAACATCTTAAGTCTGCATTGCAACTCTCAGAGGATTTATTTTCACTCAAAACCTCTGTATTTTACCTCTGGTGGAGAAAAGGTTAACGCGATAAAAAGATTTAAATATTCAGAATTTTGTTATAATTTGAATTCTAAAACAATGAATTTATAGTTTGAGAAGCGCACTTTAAAATTCCAACTCGAAATCGTAAAGTATATGGAAGCATAGAATTGTTAACATAAATTGGTCTTTGCGAGTGCAATGGTTACGAAGAGCAGCTAAAAAAGCATTAATATTTTATTATTATTGTTTGTGATATTAAATTAATTCAAAGTTGCCTCTAAGAGATCTAAAGTTTGCCACGGGTAGAAAGTAGATTAATAATGGGCCAAGAGTACGAAATAAATATTTTCCGATTTTAAGAGAAACTAACTCTTCTAAATATACTCAAACGGGCTAGTGGATATCAGATGACATCTTTGTAGAAGCTTGCGTGTCTACGCGCATCTGCCCCTCTTTCGCCAAAGGATTAAACGACGGTGGGCGGCTCTATACAACCTTGGGCAAATTCTTTTGGACACATGGAATTTTTCTTCTTCCTCGGCTATGTATATGAATATGTTCGTCTATATATTATATATTATGCTATCGTCATTGTGTTCGGACATCTCTTTCTACATATTATTTTAATCAAAGACTTCTCTTCCTACTTGCACCAAAAAGAAAAATAGAAAACATTGGCGAATGTATACATTTAGAAAATATTACCAAATAGAAGATTTTGGAGGAGATTTAGAGGCTCTCCTCCTCTGGCTTTTGTTTATCGTGAGTAGACACAACTGAACGCGATGAGGCCACAAGGGCACGCATTAACTCTATAATACATAGATGAATGCTGCAACATAAATGTTTTGGGGACTTTTTTGTTTATAATCCTCAGGTTTTAATGGGTTTTTTTTTTAATATACCAGTTATTTATAAATTGTGTTATATATCAATCAAAGCTTCAACAAAGTTGAAATGGTATTGACAGTATTAACCATTGTCAATAAATCGAATGCTTCTTCTTAGTTAGCAAATATCTCTTTCTAGGCAAGAATTCAAAGTGACAACTGCTACCCAACATTTCTCATCTCCGCTAGAGCATCTGACGGGCAATCATCAGACCCGAGTTCGAGTCCCGGGTAGAAATTTGAAACTTTTTTCCCTGGCGTTATTGTTGTGTTCTCACTAAGGATTGCCTTCATTGTGCCGCAGTGTGCTCTCTTTGATCCCAATGTTCTTCCAATATCCTTTTTCCTTATCTTTAAAAAAGCTCCCATTTCTTGTCTCATTGCTCATTGGCGTCAAATTTCTATTTCTCTTGTACTATATAAATATATATATATATATATATATATATATATATATATATATATATCAGAACAATTGTTAATTCCAATGACAGATTCCAAATATGTAAATAAAACCACCGTGGGGGGGTGTAGTATTTATTATCTCGAGACCAGTTTCGGCATGAAGTTTGTCATGCAAGCCTCAGTCGAACACTATGAATACATGCAGTCACACTAAGCGTACAATATATATATAGTTTCCACGAGATTGGAGCTCTTAATCAGGGAGTGTGAATTTAAGTTCATTTAGGATATCTTTTAAAATTAGTTCTTTAAGGGAGGGGCTGCATTTAAATAAATTGCCTAACCGAAAGGTTAAAGTTGGGGATTTCATCTATAAGGGTGGATTCAATAACCTTTCTTTTGCAAAAGTCCTTACGCCGATAGATTAGTTTAGCCTGTGGGAAGTCTATGGGGTAATTACAGTTATTACTGTGTGTGAAAAGACTAGAGGCTGTGTTTCCCCGTCTAATGTCTTCTCTGTGTTCATACATTCTCTTATCCAGATTTCTTCCTGTTTCGCCTATGTAAAATAAAGGGCAGTTAATTTATTTACAGGTTATTAAATAGACTCCTGCCTTGTGAGTTTCTTCTATAGGTTTGGTAGCAGGGAATGATTTTTTAATGGTCGAAGAGTATTTAAAAGTGGTGCGGTTAGGGAAAATGATACTATGTAAACGTTTCAGTAATGGAGAAAATGGAAGTGAGAGGGAGTTTCTTTTGGTATCTGCGTTCCTACCTTTAGAGCAATAGAATTTTAAATTGGCCTTGGATAACAACCATTATTGGTGATATGGAGGGGATATTTTAGTGCTTTAAATGTACAGGTGATGAACGTAATTTCATTAGACAAGAAACATGGCTCACAGATTCTAAAACCTCTCAAAATCATACACTTTACAATTGCTTTTATAAGTTTTATATTATGACAAGAGTAAAAATAGATGTAAGAATTTGAATTAGTGTATTTACGGTATACAGTGAAGGCAGGTCTGTTTTTAGTCTTACAATTTTAACATCGAGAAAAGGTAAACAATTATTATTATCTCATTCAAATTTTAATTTTATGTTAGGGTGTAGGTTATTGAGGTTGTTTAAGAAATTTTCAAAAGATTCCAGTTGATTTAAATCCACATCGATATGGTTTCATCCACTTTACTACTTAAAATCCTTTATTACCTCGATCATATCAATGTAAACATTGCAATTAGGTGATGTTGCAATAAAATAAATATCTTACAATGACAGAGTGCGAGGTCAGGTTTATATAAACGATGAAAATATCTTTCCAACTCAACGCAAATATTTTTCCTCATAGATAATATATATATATATATATATATATATATATATTACCCTACAATATGTGTTCGTTATTATTAACTAGCTTATAATGTATTATTCTTTTAACTTCTTATCAAATTCAAAGCATAACCTTCTTCTGTTGGATGAAATGTAGATGAGTAAGAATGGATTTTTGATTGCCCTTAATCTATTGAATAATTGTTTACATCAAGATCTCAGCAAAGACCCCAATTTTCATCTCCAGTAACAAATCTGGCCAAAAATTATTCACGTGTATTTTGAACCAATAGAGATGAAACAATATTCTCACGTCAGACATTGTCCTTCAAACTGCATTTTCTGCTCTTTGATCCAACACCATTATCGAATATTTTTTTTTATAAAATGTTTACGCGCTGTTTCATGATTAACGTGTTATATTCAACCCATTTGACTTGATTCTTCAGGAGGCGTATCCTTAAAAATGACCTTGAATTCTTCCCTTAAATCTGAATATCGAATGCACCGTCGCAATTTCTATCCGTGGGATTTTTCTAGTCCGATATTGCCTGAACCAAGTTTTTGACATTATATATAGTCAACACATTTCTAAGAACATCTTGAATTTATTTTTTACTACTAATGTGAACTATTTCTTTTCTTCTTTTCATAAAATATGATGGGACTTAAAGTAGTTTTATTTGCCGCCGTCACTACTAAAGGGATCTAAAAAGCATTAGGCATTGCTACTTGAATAAGGTTAGGAATTGCTTGCTTAAAGAGACCTTGGTATTAATATAGTTATCTGTAAACCACATTTCGCAAATTTATAGCAATTTGAAGAAACCTAAGAAAACCTTTTTTGTGTTCCAATAACGACAATTTCTTGGAAAACTAATTATTAAATAGATGATGCTCACAATGCAAAACAATTTTAAATTTTGTTTGCTTTAAACCCTAGAATAGGAAAAAGCTTATACCCTTTCTTTCCCTATAATTCTTTTTTATAAACGCCGTTGAAGCACTTTGACTTGTCCACGAGGTGTCATCGTAATATTTCTTAAAGAATTGTAAAGCTCTTTTTGGGCAAACCATTGGGGATTAATTAGTTTAGTTTATGTAGCAAATCTTTTACTCCCAATCACTTTCGATGCTCTTTTATTGATAACTGTATTCATTATTATTCAGTCTTTCTTGCTATTCTTCTTTATCTCTTCAGTTTTCGAGAGAATAGACAGAGTGTAGAAGTAAGCAAAAAATGGCATGTCACTCAAAATTAAACAATGCTCCCCCAAAATTCCATTTCCATATTTTCCCCTTACATAGACTAGACACTTTTTCCTTATGTATTATTTATATGATTTTAGAATAAATTTAGGACTCCAATTTAATTTTTGCGCTAAAGTACCAGAATGCAGACTGGGGTCAGGCTTCGTCGTCTGCTTCACTCTCAGGTGTTTAATATTTTCAGTGATTTCGAGAGAAGATCATGGCACTGACTAAAATTTTAAAAATTCTTTTCGCCAAAATCATTTAGTGAATTCATATGTAATGCTTTTCGATTTTATTTAGTTTTTCTATCTCTACTTTAATCTGTATTGCTCTTCATAATTCCCTTGTTTATTAATTCAATTTACCCAAATTTCGTCTCTAATACTTATTTATCAACATCAATTTTGTCGTGTTGTATGGCCAACGGCTTGAATTTGGCCTCACCTTTATTTTATGTTTCACTCTGTCTTTTAACATCTGTAATAGGAAGAGTGCAAGCGACAACGGTCAAATATCTTCTCATCAGATGACAGCGAATGGCCAGAAAAGAGCAGAATGATGCACGCACCATCCAATTTTTCTGGATTTAACAGAGATAAACGTGAGCTGATGATATTATAGACATCTTAACCTTCCATTTTCTACAACTGCTACAGTTGGTCAGTTAATGCATACAGTATAGCACAGCAAATGTCCGTTTCGGTCTAAGCTTATAGCATGTAGAAAAGCTGTATCGTTGGCAATCAGGCCTAATCCGAATGGTTTAAGATATTATTGATAACCTAAATATGAGTGATAAGATTTGACTAGAAACCAAAAATAATATTGGGAAACTTGGCATGATAAAGGCGATAAGGTTTTTTATTTGAAATGCGGAAAGAAAACACCAGTAGAAATGAATATAAAAGTACCCTATATTTAAAAGTGTATGTTATGATAATAATAGTAGTGAAGTAGAATACAGGCCAAGCAGTCCGGAACACACAACCCAATTTGAACAGAAGAAAATATCAATTACAATAAAGAAAAAGAATGAGAAACTGACTTTTAATCGGTTCCTAGGCAGTTAATTCCTTACAACAAATAAACAGTTAACACATTAATATATACCCCCCAATTTTTTTTTAGGCCTAACGGGAGTTTAATTATACCTCTCTGGGGTTTCGGCTCAAGTTATCGGCTATGCAATTATTGGAGCCTTTTATATATATTTTATGGTAAATGGTACTCCATTAACAATATACTCCCTCGCATGAGTCTGCCGCTCTGGCTTTTGCTGTTACGCAAATATGACAGAGGCTGGTGATCGGATTCAACGTTAAACTAACGACCTATTAAATAAAACATGAATTTCTTTATCCCCCAAATTATGGTTAGCTCTTCCTGTTCTTTAGTTGCTAAGCTCTTTCTCGAATCAATAGCTTTGGTCTTTCGTAAGCTATGGGAAATGGGGTATTATCGCCTTCATATTGCACCAGAACACAACCGATTCTTTTAACACAGGCATCGTTGTGGATCCCAAACTTCTTTGGGGGGTTAAGTACTCAAAGGATGGGTGCAGAAATTAATTTTTCCCTCGATAGGGCGGACTATTGACAATTTCTGAGCGGGCCAAGTTGGGGGTTCAAATCTATCTCCGTGAACGGGTCCTCCTGGGGAAGGTTAATAAGGGGAGAGGATATTCGTTATCCGACTCTAGGCACACCGTGTTTACCACTTGAAGAAGTTCACATGGGTATAAATCTTCCATGGTTCCTTCTTAATCCAGAGTCACAATATTATTAATACACGCTCAGCGGTGTACTTTTTGAGCATGTTTATGTGATACATTTTGTGGCCTGAGGGAGCTTCAATCAAATAATCACTGGTGCCCCGAGCTTCGATGAGCGGAAAGGGACCGATCCATTGGGAGGGCAACTTATTTGTGTCTGTAAGGCAGAAATAACAATACTTCGTCGCCAGGCTTTAATTTTCGGGCTTTTGCTTTTGAGTCGAAATAAGTTCTGTATTTTTCTAGGTTGCACTCCGCGTTTAAACGGGCCAACTCTGCACATTCCTCCAAACGTTTGCGCAGCTTGATCACATATGAGTAGGAGGATTTAAATCCTTCAAAGTGTGGATTAGTGAAGAGCTCCTTAAAGATGCTCAAAGGTCCTCGGACGTTACATCCGTACAACAATTCGAATGGGGCGAAACACAGAGTTTGGTGAGGAATCTCTCGTCACGCGAAGAGGGCGACTGGTAGGTACTGATGCCATTCTCGAGGCGGAGACTGACAGAGCTTTCTTAACACTGCCTTTAGGTTACCATTTAATTTTTCACACATCCCGTTTGCGGATGGGTGAAAAGAGGTCGTAAAGAGGGGTTTGGTAAAGAGTAACTTGCCCACATATTCGATGAATTCCGACGTGAACTGACGGCCTCAATAAGAGAGGATTTCTTTAGGGATGCTGACTTGGGAAAAATGGAGATTATGGCTTTTGCACAGGAAATACTGTCAAGTTTCCTGATGGCAACTGCGTCGTAGAAACAAGTGGCGCAGTCTCCTAAAGTGAGGATATAAGAGTGCCCCTCACTAGATGGGGGATGGATGGGCCCAATCAAGTCTATAGCCACTCTAAATTAGGGCTCGGAAATGACAGATGCTTTCTGCAGGGGAACCGGAGGTACCCGACATTTAGCAGTGGCCTTCTGGCACAGTTCACATGCCTGGCAGTATACGGCGATCTCTTTAGCGGCGCCGGGGCAAAAGAAGTATTTAAAAATTCGTAGAGAGGTTTCGTTGTGACTGAAATGTCCAGCCAATAAGCCATCCTTTGAGATTTTTGATACTCGTTGTTAGTAACACCGAGGAAGGCACAAAACTTTATCCGACGGGGAGGTTACTTCAGCCGTCGTCCGGAATAGTAGGAAATTATTCATCAAATTTATTTGTTCCCGCAAACCGATTCTAGTTCGTATTTCGCTGCCTTTTCCTACTTAGGTTGGATTGTCGGACACTCCTTCTGGACGGTACCGAATGCTTGGGAATTAATTCCTTCGTATTATGGGTTCTCAAGAGGAGATAAATGGGTTTGGGGGCGCTGACCTCTAAGTTGCTTGAATCCAAGTGAATACTGGCTGAACCAATGGATTTCGGGAAATCTGCGTGCTCTGGCTAATTCTTCTCAATGGGTGAAAGGGACGCGTGCTGAGTCTATTCGTGAAGAACAGCTGATGCTTATCTGGGTAGGGTGGGCAGGTGGCGAGACTCTTTGACTTAAGGATGTAAGTGAGGAGATCTTGGATGAACGGAAGTTATTCGGATCCATGTATTATAAATTCGGGCTTCTCTATGATAAGACTTGACCAAGAGGTAAATCTTTTCTCGACTGAGAATTCACCTTGGTATTCCTGAATGGTGAGATGTACCTCTTTTTTTATTCAGCAATCTGAGATAGGGGATTTCTCAGGACAAGAAGGGTATGAGTGGGTCTCGATACCCCTGGTCTACTTTTCTAAGTGACTAAAGGAATGGCCCCGGGAGGGAAAATCGCGCTCGGTTCCAGCTGACTTCCTGATTACCTGTTTGACAGAGGGACTTGACTCCTCTCGATTGCTAAGCGGATTCCCTTTTGATTTCTCAAGATCGAACTTTATATACGTCGATTATCCCCTGGGGGGGGGAGGGGAGACGAGAGCAACAGTTAAGCCTCTCTTCTAGGGCATAAATTCTCGACGTTTTGAAACGTCGGCCCCTCTGGTTTACGTAAGGAGAAAGTCAAATTTCTTCTATTTGGCGAAACTAGACATAAACAATCCGAGGGGACAGTGAGCCTGTTTAGAGATTTTTATTCTAAAGGCTCTCAAACCTTCATCTGTTTATATTGACGGACTACGCGATCGGCTGACTGATATACTTCTTTGCAAGCGACGCACGAAGGGTATTTGGGGCAGCGTGGAAAAGGTCAGAGGGCGGGCACCCTGTGGAGCGTAACCGTTGACGCTGCATAAACAAACTAGCGTCTCTTTTTCCTCTTGATATTTATTCCCCCACATTAATCAATAATAACTATCATATTTTATATCTTTATAGCCATCAAACTGAGGCCAAGTAATGCTAAGGTTGCTTCAAAGCATAATGCGATTTGCTTAGCAGATCCGTCAAAAACAAGGGCAGTGGATTTGATGTGAAACTTAAAGTTGAGACAAAGAAATGGAGAGATGGAATTAAGGTTCCATAAGCTGAGATATTCTCCATACATAAATTCGGCTAAAGCGCCCTTGAGACAACAATTCTTTTGCTTATTTTAATAAATTTTCCGTCCTACATAAATTAACAGAATATTTAAAGATATTCGTGGTTATGCTCATAATGTTTATGAGTGGTTACTTACGGTTGATTGAATTAGTGTAAACATTAGAGATGGATACCTACAAAATAATCGTTTCTTAAATTATTAAAACTTACAAAGATTATAATTTCTATGTTTATTATCACATTAGATCACAAAACATAACAATTATAAGTGGTTAGACTTCCCTTATTCCATAAATAATGCTCATAAAAACAATCGCAGTTCTATTAGCCATCACCATATGTAAACATATATTTAAACCCATCTCCTACAACATCGCGATCAGTAAAAGATACCATAATATTTTCCCATATGTGACTAATTTATGTTTTTATTGCCATAAACCCAACTAAAAATCAACACACTCATTGGTACTAGAGGCCATTATTCTCCAAAAATAGGTAGACGCTAGGGGATCCCAGTGATGGACCTACGTTTCGTCATCTGTCACTATGCATGACTCTAATTCCGTCGAGTCTTGTTGTACAGGAGAAGCAGCTCCTCCGAACTTTGACGACGTTGAAGTCGATCATGGGGCATGAAGTTTCTGAGGACCCCACGGGCAGAGACCTTGGTCATGGCTAAATTATAGTGGATGATGTTGATAACACTTCCATGTGATATTCCAAGTTCTTGCTTGATTTCTTTGACCTTTACCCGTCGATTTTCAAGGATCCTCCTCTCCACACGGGCCACATTCTCCTTGTTAGTCATGTCTGACGGGCGTCCTGGACGGCGATCATCTTAAAGGGACTAACGACCATGGCGGAACTCCCTATTCCATCGAGCAATGGTTGCATAGGAAGGAACGGTGTCGGTGTACACTGAAACCATGCCTTCATGGATCTCTTTTGCATTCTTGCCTTCCTTGGCCAAAAATTTGATCACTGCGCGGTGCTCAACCTTCTCCATTGTTAAAAAATTTGTGACTAACGATCTGCGATCGGCTACTGCTTCTTAAATAGAGAAAGCAGCAGCGTGTGGCTGCAGGTTCTGACTTGTCATAACTTGTCCTAACACCCCCACAAACAGCCATCTCCCTTCCTCTGTTTTGCCCTACTGATTCGCAAAACTTATTGACCGCCCCTCGTAGTTCGTTAATGCATATCAGTCTTACTTCAACACATCCATAAACAATTTTTAATAAATCAGGGCACTTTGTCCACCTCATAGACTTACATATAACGATAATTGCATTTTAATTGACTTCTAAAAACTAGTTTGTTTCACCCAGTTAATCGCTACATGAAAGAATGGCGTCGCTTTTAAGTAATTATTCTTCACGTTTTCCCTAATGTAGTAGAAAAAGCCTAAGAAACCAAAACTAATCCAGGCAAATAATTCTTATCACCCTATTTTTCTGACTGTTGGCTTTTTGGGAGTATAGATGCTCACCGGTATTCATCAATCCATTCCTGCTCGACACTATGGCCAGAAATTACTCTCATTACTTAATCCTGATCAAGGATGGTGGTCATTAGCAGGCTTACATTCTTCCGACCCTTTCTTCCTCCGGTGCCATATCTTAATTTTTTTCTATCGGTTTACGCTTGCATCTGGGAGGCGGTTGAGTAGGTGACATTGCTACTGAAAGGAAGTAGGAGCAATTGAGATTATTAAATCTGATATCCATTACCATTTCATATTTTTGGCACATTTTATACGATGCGTATGAAGAAGTCAGAAACGCCTATGAAATTATACGCCGTTTATAACAAAATAAATCATCAGGAAGAACTTAGTACACTTGTTTCAGTAGTCTGGCCAGATTACCGGCTCATTGTTCTGGAGTAAAGAGCAGCGTTGGAGATATTAGTGTCGTTTAGGTACAAAACCCCTGAAGGTATTTCGTCTTTACCTCTAACCCTTCACTAAAAGTTACTCTTACAGAATCTTTTTGTTTTTTTCCATTAAGAAAGAAATGGCAGGTCAATTGATTCCACTGATTTCGTCCCTAATATAAATAGATGCTTCTTCTACATTCCGGGTTAGTTTCCGTGATACAGACTTGTCTTTACTAAGATAATGCTTTAATTATTTTCGTAAATTTGAATATTGGAATGATTTGGGGACAACTTCTTTATTCATCTACAAGGTACCACTAATTTCTCTTTTACTCTTAGTCAAATCTCTTAGGGAATTAATGAGAAAAATATCTCACCTAGAAACTCTTCGTTGTCTTCACTTTTTATCTTTTCCCTCCAACAGCTAAACAAAACCAATATCTTAAAGTTACAAAGAGAAATCATATGAGTCCAGGAGACAAGAGAAAATCCTTCTTAATTTTAGATTCTGGGAATGGGAAGCAAGTTTTGAACTCACACCTTTAGACGGAACCTCTGCTTAGGGTCACGTTTCCTGAAAGTTGAGGAAGGCATAAGTCATTGAGGAACTTGTTTCAAGTATGAGCAGAGCAACAAAAGAAATTCACAGGATCAAACGAACAAATTAGCATCTTAATGCATTTTGTCGAAACGGTAACTACAACTTTCGTGAATAGAGGACTGTGATAATAATTCAACACTTGCGGTGAATAAACGTTTTATAAAGGAAACTAGACACTCAAGATTCTCATAGTTGGAGTTTGCATATTTTTCAAAGATATAATTGATTATAATAATAGCATACTGTAAATTAAGCTTTCTTTAATACAAATAAAACGATGCATTATAATATGCAAATAGGAATATCTCAGGATACATTTTTTGCCTTTTATGCTATGTCCTCCTGGAATTATTCTCTGATTTTTTATAATTTTCCATTAAAAGAGAGAGTAAATGAGAAAGTTTATTTATATAAAACTAAAAATGCATTTTGAATTCTCTCTATGACCATCGGATAAAAGCTTTAATTCAAGACGAAAGATTTGTTCGACCTAGCACGTAATTCTCGCCATTTTATTAATCCACTACATCTGAATTTAATATATTTTGATTACTTAAAATATTAAGTAAGAGTGAATTGACCAGGTAATAATTATAAGGTTTGGTAGTGATGAAATGAAATTAAGTGAAAATACATCTACAGAATACTACAGGGTAAAAACTACTAATATTAAAAATAAAGCACAATAGCTTGATGCTATTGTGTTTAATTTCGTGTTAATTTGAAGTGGGGTGGAATTGAGTGTTTTTTCCACAAATATTGTGTTGCCTTGACTATTTTCTTGTTTGGAAAACCAGTGGTAACTGTTTTTAAAATATAAATTTGGGGTATTTTACCTTGTTTTACTGAGAAACAAGCAAAGAGGGTTATATTCTCTTCTTGATTCTAGAAGAATTTAATAATTACCCGTGAGGCCGCGACTATTCATGTATAGGTCCCTTGGCGATAGATTATGTTGGTTAGTCTTGAATTTTAATTATTGATTTTAATCGCGTAAAATTATGCATAGATGATATATTTTATAACGCATTTTGGTTTTTTGCTTTCGAAGAAATTGATAGAATAGATGATGGTAGTTTCGTAGGTCGATTCGTTTGTGACTGTTTACTTATTGAATATTTGAAGTCGCTGCAATTTTGATTTTATTATTCGAAATTTCTTCATCTGTATGAACTTAAGCGATTCTAGTTGTTTCGAAGGTTTGGTTGGAGGGATTGTTAAGCGTTGGGGCAGATGTCCTTGGTTTTCCTTTGTCCCGCAGGTATTAAATTTATTTGGGTGGAGCTCTTATTGGGATGGAGCTCTTTTTGGATGGATATGAAGGTTTCTGTTTGGTTTGCTACTGTTCCGCTATTTCTGATTTTGTTGTTGTCTCCCTATTCTTCGCCTTTGTATATATTTTCAATTTTCTTCTGCCGTTGAATTACCTACCACGATTACCTCCATTGGAATGTAATAGTCTCCATAGTTGAGGTTCTCTTTTTTCCTTTAGAATTTTTCTGAGTTTGTTCTTGATGATTGGTATCAGCTGTGATTGCGAGAATATTGTAGTATTGGTTTTTGCTTGAGAGCTCTTGATTTTTTTTTCAGTTGGAAGTTTGTATTAGTGATGCTTAGATGGTGTTCTGAAGAAAGGGTAAGTAGTCTAAGGCCGTTGTTGTTTGCCTTACTAAGCCCATGCTTACCAAGGAGATCTGGCCAGATGCTTTGTTCAAAGCCAACTATAGCATTTAAATCACCAAGCAAAATGATATGGTGGTTGTGCTGTAAAAGTAGTCCTTGTCTCTTTCTCTTGCAACCAGATTAGGAGCATAACACTGATGATGGCTAAGTGCCTTCCTTTCCTCCGAGGTATGTGCCATGTCATCAGTAAGTCACTAATGCCGACTGATGTGCTGAGGATTTGCTTGATGAGAGATGTTTTAATAGCAAAACTCACCCCATCTAGCCATTTATCAACTTCGGAGAGTCCTTTCCAGAAAAAAAGTGTATCCTTCTCCTGTCTCACTCAGGGATTCTTCGCCACTCAGGCGAGTTTCGCTAACGGCTGCTATGTCTATGTTATAGCGTTGTAGTTCATGTGCCACTAGCGTAGATCTTCACTAAGACGGTTGTCATTTTTTTCATGGTCAATTAGCTTTCTGATGTTTCATGCAGCAATAAGCAAATTTTTTTTATTTTGTTGACTGCAAGGTAGAGATGACCTAATGGCCTGCAGTTAACCGTGCGGAAGTGGGAAGCGGGCAGTTTATAGATTAACTTTTCTAAGTTGTTTCCCAAGTGGGGTGAGCATTGGGAGAGTTTCTTAGTCAAGCAAGTAGCTGCCTAAGAGAGTCGCCGCTTTACCCCGACTTCTCAGCACCCATCACCACTGCACAACCTACGTGCATGTAGAAAATAGGTACTTCCAGTCGCACCTACAGCCTGTGCCCACTGTTCCATCCCCATCGCTTCAGATTATTCGCATAGACCTGCGATTTAAGGTAGCGCCAATGAAAGTAGTCTAAATACGTTAAATCGCATGATATCGATGTGCAGTTTACGTCTTTGCTGCGCGAGATGACCCTGCTCTGAAATCGCTGGTGAAAAATGTCTATCGTGTCGTGCGCAGTGCGGCACGTAGCACCGTTCTGTTGGAACCACATGTCGTCAGTATCCATATCAGGCATATAATTCAGTTGAGGCACGTAGAAGTTTTCTTATCATCGATCTGTAGGTCTAGCCGTTGACGGTTATGGCAATCCCATATTCGTTCTCAAAAAAATACTGACCGATGATTCCGTCAGACGAAAATCCTCACCAAACGGAGACTTTGTTGGGATGCAATTGGTTCTGAAGTATATCATGTAGATTGTTTTCGTCCCAAATCCAACAATTTTGTTTGTTCACAAATCCGTTCATCCAAAAATGGGTCTCGTGGCTGACGATGATTTTTTTGGGAAATTTAGGGCAACCCCCAACTGCTCTAGAGCCCAATCAGCAAACACACGGCATTGTTTATGGTCGTTTGCCTTAAGTTGCTGGGTAAGTTGGATTTTGTATGGGTGCAGCCCCAAATCTCTACGCTTAAATCGCCAAACTGAATTCGCCGAAATGCCAAGTTTTTGTGAATGACGAGAAATTGACTGCCTCGGATTTTCTCATTTACGACCGCGATGTTTTCAGCAAACCTTGCGTTTCGGTGACGTACGGGTGTTGGCTGATTGTTGATCGACCCTTTTGCCTCGAATTTGGTCACCAAGCGTCGAACAGGGGACTCGGCAGGACGATTGTGGCGAGGATAGAAATCACGTAATGCGCGGAACGTTTGTCGAACGGAGCACTGATTTTAATAATAATATTTGATGATTTGCCCATGCTGTTCAACGCTTTAACCTTCCATTGTGACTTGCTAAGTACTACTGAACAGTTCACAGTGAGGTTGCCAGATTTCGCTTTAACAACATGGTCACTATCGTCTGACAAAGCTCGAGGGTCCTTGTTGAAAGACCCTTTATATATATATATATATATATATATATATATATATATATATATATATATATGAATTCAGCAAGACGCAGAAAAACACATCATTTTTCTTCGGAAATGTAATTATCGAATTCGCAATATTCCGAACAACGGTGGGATTCGAAACGTGTACACTTAGGCAGCGAGCACCCACTTTGATCTCAATTAAACCGGCCCTTAGACCACTCGGCTACGGGAAAGACAAAAATCTTCCGAATAAACAAGCTTTTAAGATTTGCTTCACAGGGTCGATCGGGACTATGAAAGAGAGAGTAATTAGTAAGGAATTAAAAGGACAAAGGAGAGTTAAGGTAAACACGCAGCGAATAAATAATGTATAAATCTAACATGAACGCGAAAGTTGATGAAATGAATCTAGCAAAAGCCATAAACCAAAAAACAGGATAATTTTGCTTAAAAATTTTATTTGTAAATTCGCAAAAATTCCGTAGGAGGGTGGGATTCGAACCATGCACACTGAGGCAGAGAGCAACCGCCTTGAAGCGAACCTTAAAATTGCGCCAAGCAGTTTTGTAAGTGAGAATACTGCGAATTTTTATTTTAGGATTTGGAGGATTCTTGGCTCAATCCTCAATAAAAAGCTGCGGAGAAAAATGTTTTAAGATGTTTAACAGTTTAAAAACCTGATACCCCCAAAAGTAAAAATGAAGAATACGCATTGAATATGATTTCCTAAGGTATTTGGAATTCTAATGTTACCAAATGCGTTAAAAAATTTATTTTTCTTGTTCAAAGAAAAAAATAATAAATAATACTAAGATATTTATATCGATCAAATAATTGTAAGTTTTTTCAATTTTCTGCTCTTAACTTTAGATTTTAAGCTGCATTGTAATCAAATATTAACAATAATAAAACTTATATTTTGCTATAACTCACATTTAATAAATACTCTTTTTAACAGCCGAATACCTATTAATTTCCTGTTATCTATATAAAATATGGAACCCATAAAATTAATCCCTCATCTGGTATAACTTTACCTAATAAAATGTTGTTTTGCCTCAAATTAGAAAAAACTCTGGATTTGTTTTCTTACTTGTAATGGCCATATTTTTTTCATTTAATTTACCTTAGGAGTCAATAATTCCACGGCCCCAAAATATATCTCCATTTTTTCGAAGGGAAAGTTAAGTATTATACTAAAACAGACAAAGAGAGAAAAACAACGTGTTAGAATATAAGATAACGCTGATTAAACAACATAGGTATGTAAAATATGTAGGTTGTAAAATTGCGGACTAAACTAGTATCATATATTCTAATATTGACCGATGGATGGTTCGGAAGAAATAAGAAAAATGTCGAAAAATAAAGAAAATTATCAGCAGCTAGAAAAAATTGTAAGAAAATTCCTGAGATGGGTTTCAACTTTTACTGGATTCAATTTTATTGGACCGAGAATTCGCATAAGGTTACAGCACAACCTAAATTGAAAGTTAAATATACTTTCAATTTATCTGTAGTTTTATCTATATGTGCATACATTAGAGAGAGTAGAATGGAAGTTTATTAATACAGAGTTGGGTTTTCTTTAGACAAATGTCATTAATAATGATTCTCTAGGTTCACTGATTCAGATACTGCAGGCAAAAGGAATTCATTGTTTTCAAAATATTACATAACTCTATGCAACAAATAATACTTATTTGCTTAAACCATTTAATGCTAGACTACTAACAACTATTTGGAAAGCAAATGTTGGAAATGTTCTTCTCAGCATGAGAGAAGACATTGCCAGCCAAAGTGTCTTCTTCTCTTCCCATACTTTTAAATACAGACAATAATATGCATAATTGCTTGCATTAAAGCAATATATCATTTACTATCTACATTATGCGGCACTACCACAGTTTAACTCAAAAAAGGAAGTGGGAAGATAAAAGAAGTACATTCAAATACGAGCAGTCGAATTGTATTGCCTTCCCGCATTTCTTGTGGCCCCGAATCAAAGGTTGCACCCTAAAGTATGCACAGACCAAGCCACGCCTCATGAACCCTGCGCTATCTCATGGTGATGCCTTGCCTGTGAAATCAGCTGACAATTAAACAGGTTCACATATCAAATTACAGTTGCGTTTCATATTATTCAGGCGTTTTCTTCCGGTGTCCTTCCTGTAACATTATAATGAAGAATTAAAAATAAAAAATATTCTTTGGTTCAATACGTTTTATACATTCTTCTTATTTATATTTTAAACTATTAATTCTTATTGACTAAATATAGCTCAGAAAAAGCATGAGATTTTCTCCTTAATTACAAGGGAAGTATCATATCTGACAGTTTCATGGATGCAGGGAACATATGGGTAAAGAAGCATGTAAGACATCTAGTGTTATAATCAAGTAAAGAATAATAAATTACTAGAAAAAAATAAATTTGTTTCAATAAAAGTTAAAGGTCCCCACCTAGAGCGAATAAATTGAAATTCGACAATGTTAAATTAAATTGCTTGTATTTCAGCATACTTATGTTTCCAGAAACTTTTTACATGAGTTTTTGTTATGGTTTTCCTTAAATTTAATAAAGCATGGATATTTAGTTTCTAACTATTTATTATAACTGGATATAAACCCCAAATCCGAAAATCTTTGTAATTAATCTTGTCCCTCCTTTTCTATTCCGTCACTATATTATAAAGGGTGTTTCAATAACTTGAACTGAATTTAAATGAGAGTTAAGTTTAAGTGTCTGAGGATTTTTTCTTTTTCTTTTAGATTTAAAAACTTCAGTCTTTGTCAATTCCAACCATAAAAAGATTAACAATCGAACAACGTGTTGAAGTTATCGAAGCCTATTACGAAAATAGACGTTCAAACAGAAACGTATTTCGGGCACTTAGCGATATTTTTGGTGAACATAATTGACAAACTGAGAGTGCAATTGGGAAAATTGTTCGTAAATTCAAGCAAACGGGGTCAGTGGCAGATATGCAAACGCCATTGCGTGCTCGTTTACCCCGGTCAGCTAAAAACATTGCTGCAGTGCGCGAGAATGTGGCAGAAGATCCACATCGCGCGCAGAAATTAAACGTCTCCACAACAACGTTACTTTGAATTTGGACAAAAAAATTGTCTCTACATGCTTACAAAATTCGATTGACACAAGAACTGAAGACTGCTGACCCTTTGAAGTGAAGCGCCATACATCCGTCAATTGGGTGCGCGAGCAAAGACATTCGATAATGATTTTTCTCAAAAAATCATCTTTAGTGATGAATCCATATTCATTTTGGTGGATTCGTTAATAAGCAGAATTGTCACATTTAGGCTGATGAAAATCCGAGAAAGATTGTTGAAAAGCCACTTCATCCACAAAAGGTCACTGTTTGGTATGCATTTTTTGCTAGCGGAATCATTGGGCCGTATTTCTTCGAAAATTATGCCGGGAATTTTTTTACGGTGACAGGCGAGCGATACCGTGCCATGATAATTAACCTTTTATGGCCTGAATTGAATTCTATGTACGTCGAAGATTTGTGGTTTCAACAGGACGGCGCCTCATGCCACACAACCAATGCAAAAAGTGCTTTATTGAATGAGAAGTTTCCAGGTCGCAGCATCTCTCGAAACAGAGAGGTAAATTAGCAACCATGATCGTGTGACTTGACGCCTTTAGATTTCTTCCTTTGGGGTCTTCTCAAAAGTAAGGTCTATGCCAACAAGCCAACAACAATTCAACAGCTGGATGAGATGATAAAGCATATTGGTGAGATCGAGTAGCAACTATGCAGATACGTCACCAAAGATTTTGACCATCAAGTGGAGGTGTGCCGTCGAAGCCTTGGTGGACATTTAGGCTATATTATTTTTGACACATAATTGCCATGACTTAATTAACATGATCCAATAGTAAAATCAATAAATTTTTATCAATAACACTGTTTTATTTACTGCTAACTTCAATCCGTCTTAATGGAACACCCTTATATGTATATATATATAAATAAATATATATATATATATATATATATATATATATATATATATATATATATATATATATATATATATATATATATATATATATATATATATATGGATATGAGGAACTACTTTCGAACTGATTAAGTTCGAAAGTACTAGCAATCCGCCTCTCATTTTCATGTGGGTGTTTTTGATTATATATATATATATATATATATATATTATATATATATATGAATTGAATTCAGCAAACCGCAAGGAAGAGAAAAACAAGATAAACATTCTTCGGAAATGTTTTTTCCTAATTCGAAAAATACCGTACAGGGGTGGTATTCGAACCGTGCACTGAGGCAGCGAGCAACGGTCTAATCTTTTCTGTGAGCTTCCGGGTTAAAATCTCCTTTTTTTGAAACTCCGAACTGAACCTGACTATTAATCAGATATTTATGCCTCCAGTGATAGGTCCCGTGCCAACATTTAATTTCACATGTACCATCATTCCCTTTAAACTCTCTATACGTATATATTTTAATTTTATTTATTTGCTAGTTAAGTTATATTTTTGTTATCGTATTTTTCTTGCAACGTTGAATGAGTACTAGCTACTTGTTAATCTTTGGTCAACTTGCACTTCTAATTATTTGTTTTGAAAGGACCCCGCAATTGAAAAGTAAACCATTCACACTGAATTCTTAACTATTCCCCGTTCACGAACCGGCTAGGTCTACTCTAAAACAGACTTTGACTAAACCCCAAAAGGCATATATATATTATATATATATATATATATATATATATATATATATATATATATATATATATATATATATATATATATATATGTATATATATATATATATATATATATATATATATATATATATATATATAAGAGAGAGAGAGAGTTTGGCTATTCCATGAAAGTAAATAATAAATAAATCGAATAATTGTTCTTCCGTTGCTACTCTAGCACTTGTATATCTATTTAGGCGGCTTGTACTCGTCGAATAAAGATTTGGAAGGGGACAAGACTTTTGTCCAACATCGAAAAGTCGAGATAAAAGGAAACCCGCGATCTCCCTAACCAAAACGTCCGAACGATGAGAAAAGCAGAACATGGAGAACTCAAGGTCGCCTATTGCATGACTACTTAGCGCTTGAATCCTGTCAGTTTAAAATTTTTCTGTTCATTTGAGTGATTCTTGTAGGCAATCAAAGTTTTCCTTTTCCAGCACAAGGCTCTCTTGGTTAATGCAGCCAAACATGACAACGTGACGAATTAGGTGGTCTCAGGAACGCAATCAAACACACGTGATTGTGATCACACACTCTGCCATTATATTTGTAATATTGGAATATATGTCATGGTGGGGAAGGGGGAGTTTGGAGGAACGAGTCACAAGCTTCAGATATCTTAATCAAGAAGCAGAGTCGATTCATCATTTAGCAGCAAGGGGCAAGACAGATTGACTCTTTCACACGTCGTCACCGGGTGGGGGAGGCTTAAAGGAGTTCGCAAGATTGGGAACTATTTTCTCAACGTTCTCAGGAGTCGAAAATACGAGAATGTTCGAACAGGAAATGACGTCGTCCATGGCGGGATACCAATAGCACGTGGTTTCCGATATGGTGGGTAGGATCCGAGGTTGTTCTTTCACAAACTCTGTCGCACCTAACTATACTGACAGCCAAAAGTATTCTTCATCGTCTGTGACGTACACTGGCTGTGAAGAGGTTGGGCACATTCGAACTCGTTGCCCAATAAATACCAGCACCTTCTGGGATGGCAAGTATGCTGCGCAGCCATATAATGCATGATTTTGCCTATCCAAACGAAGTGTGTCTCACATTTACAAGCCTCTAGTATCATCAATAGTGCTTGGGTATCCACCATCATTAAAGACACAGGTTGTTTATATGTAGGTGTTTCGGATGATGTGGTACCGATGATGATGTATCCAACTGAAGAAAAGTCTTCGTTGCGGACAACTTGTGACGAGTGGATGCATTTCCTTGTGTGTATTTTTACTTTCGATGCCCTTATTACGAAGGCTGGAAGGATGCTATCACAGCTTCAATCAAACTTGCAAGTATCTTACTTGGTAATATGCCTGGAGTTGGAGATCCTAATGTCACTGATTGCTTGCTTTCTTCGGCTGATGCCAAAGTTGTTTACCTAACTTGGACTCGGCCTTTCAGCGTCTGTTATGAGATGTAACGCCCTTATCAACGGGCAAATTTACTCTTCGGACATATTTTTCTTCTTCTAGTATCTACACTTCCCTGAAACCGAAATCCCATCATGTATTAGCTTTTTTTGTGTTAACACAGCGGTGCTTTTTTCTGTGTTTTTGTTACATACTAGTTACGTTTTACAGTTTACAGTGTGTATCATTTATTACTAAGAACATTCCTTGGCCTAGTCTCCTTTTACAAAATATTTATCCCGCGAGCTTCTGACTACACGGGCCCTTGTCCGACCTGCTAAGGAAGACGTGCCCGAAACCTCCCCCCTTGAACGCAGATCTATTGAAGCGCTTATGCCATCTTAAACCAGAGATATCCTCAAAGCCTGCCTTACAGTTGATTGATCCCAATGTGACCTTCGTCTTGAGGACTGATGCTTCTCTTTATGGAGAAGAGAAGCATTTTGAGGAATGTTCGCATTCTGTCGCCTATGCCAGTAGGTAACTTCTTGACCGATTGCAACCTCCCGTTTACTTGTCTATTTCGCTCTCACTGGGAAGTCAGATACATCTGGGTTCGTGACGTCTTCCTTGTTTCCAGGATAACCACTCTCTGGGTATTGTCTCATTACTTCCGTACCAGGTATTCGGACTATTAATTTCATCTTACCCCTTATTCTTACGTTCTCATTATCGAGACCTCCAGTTATTAATAAAGGACGTAGATGGGGGTATATTCCTGCACCGATTGTCCAGAGTAGCAGTTTTTTTTATAACGACGTGTTTGTTGTTTTTGGTAGTTTAATCCTCTGATATTCGTGACCTGTTTTTGCACTACATTTATTTATTATATTTGAGGAAGCATTCCCATGTATTATTATACCTTTTCAGATATCTGACCAACCTTCTGTTAGACCTCTTAATTTCTGTTTTGGACCAGGATAACTTGCTTCTCGTCCTGCCTTTAAGGAAGCGAGTAGAGTGAAACGGTGATTGCGAAAAGGGAAGAAATCTAAGTCATGGAAGGAGTCCAATCCTGAGGGAAAAATCCCTCAGCACTGCTTCCTATCCACTAGCAAAACCGGTCCAGAATAAAGCTACACAAAAAGAATAGGCAGGCAAATACGCAAGAACTAATAAAATATCGATAAGGACAAGAAAAAGAGTATTAAGACAAAAAATCGGATAAACAATTACACTAAACAATATGAATATGACAAAATTTAATATCTTACAACTAAATAACCCCTGATGGTGGTAGAAAAAGCAATTATACGAAAACACTTTGAGCAGAATGGACCTGAAATCATCTTAATCTAAGATTATGGAGTCAAGCCTAACAACGGCAAGGAAAAGAGTTGGTATTAATACACCATAGCGTACACCCTCCTGAGGAGTATTAAGAAGGAGCCGCTATCGCTAATAAGAAGGACATCTACTGTATTACATAACTCGAGAGGAACTAGATAATTCATATATTGACGTATGAATAAAAATGGCTTTCACAAAGATCATAATATCTAAAGGATATTAACCTCTAAAGAGAATTCATTTGACAAAAAACAGCTTTAAACACATCTTCAATAACAAAAATCTGGTCATATTCTTAAGCGATATCAATGCCCTTTTGAAACAAGCGGATACAGAACAAAAAACAGAGCAGAAATATATCTCGAAACTCTCCTCGCACAGACTACAACCAATACAGATCTTTGTGAAGATAAGAAAAGCATACCACCGATTAAAGTGGGAGAAATAATGAAAAATAACTAAGCAAATATACACTAGAATTAGTTTAAGGAGCTTAATAGATTTAGAATTAGAAAAAATAGGAAGTTCGATGCAAGCGGCATTTTAATAAGTAATACCCCAAACCAGCTACAATCCAGTATAGAGCTTTACCTGGATGCCTGAAATGGCTTAAATGATCAGAAAAATAAATAAGAAGAACCAGCACAATAAGAGAAATACATGTCGAGCTAAGCAGGAAAAAACGAGAATGCTGTACGGAAATAACTGAAAAGCAAAGTGAAATTTGGATTAAAACTACCCAAAAGATCAAAAACAGTGAAGGACATTTGTAAAAAAGTGAATGAACTCAATAAGAGAAAAAGCAGGCACTAGAAAATTAAAAAAGAAATACCTACAATGAAACAGCAAGAAATGAAGAACGCATTAACTTGACTTTTTCTAGCGATTGGAAGAAGAATTTCAATATAAGCTCAGACAGAAATGAGGAGCTTGACTTCGATTTCGAACATCAAATCATACAGAAGTTCAACAAGAAAATGGTTACATAGATTACATCCTCACATCCTCCTCGAATGAAAAATAAGATGACCAAGCAAGAAGTCAAGAAAGCTTTTGACCTTTTTCTAGATGGAATCTCAAATTTATTAAATGCCTTTATTCAAAAATCAAGAAAGTCACTGACACAAGTAGAGAGCTACAAGACAATCTCTCTCCTCGATTTCTTTTGGAGGGTATTTGAGAAAATTATAAACCAAAATTAACTTGTAAATAAGTATCATTTTGTATTCAGAAAGAGAAAAAGAACAGAGATAGCTTAACAGTCATCACTGAAAATTTCGAAAAGAAAAACGAAGTAAAGTGTTTCCCACTGAAGGTCACCCGAGGAGGTTATATACTGTGTATCTGATATACAAATATGCCCTAAACTTTGAAACTACTATTTTTTTCTGGAAAGAACCTTAATTAAGAGAATCAATCAAACGTTGCGTTTTTTAAATTTGTATTATAACTTTAAGGTTATGATATGTAGAAAAACTTTAGAGCCCAAACCAATTATATTAATATATAATCAAGATACTTTAAATATTTTTTGCAGGGTGGAAACTAAATATGTATCATATGATGATGTTGCTTCAATTTGTGCAATAAGCCAGAGGAACAGTTCAAAATCAGACTGCTTTTTTTTATCATCGCCTGGTTAATTATGTCCATGAAATTGAATATTCGTTCAAATTTACCAAATGCCGAGAAAATCACTTTGCCCCGATCTTCAACCAGCCTTTCCTTATTTTTCCAATCCAACTCCTCTATTCATTTCCTTATAACGGTTAAAATAGTTTTTCCGGGTTGTGTTGCCAGTTTTCATTTCTTTGGGCCCTTAAAAAAAACCATCTATTATATATCACGTGTCATGTGATTTTCAATTATTCCAAACAATGTGGAGCCTAGGCGTAACGTGCAGGCTGTAGCGATCTTGGCTTTCATTTTAAGCTCCTTGGGTTAGGAAAGATTAACAGGAGAATAACCAGTCTTTGTAACGTCTATATCTGTACGTATAAAGGTGCTCCTAGGTGCAAAACCTTTCCAATTAACTTGCAGTTCAGAACACTTTGGGTCAGATCAAGAATGGTTCTACGCTTTTCTTAGGAAAGAATGATTTCTGAAATAAAAAGAAAGATTCCTAAGTTAATTTTACAAACAAATATTACGGTATAGGTTATAAATACAAAATATTATTCATTTCACATTTATTCGGCCATATTCTACTGTTTAGATCTAATAGCAAAAGTGACTAAAACTCACCTCCTACATGAGCCGGTAGAGAGCGTAATTTTCTATTCAGCTCAAGAATCGAGTTTTTTTTTTAATTTTAGCCTCATATGAAAAATAATAATATTCTTAAAACATTTGTCCATGACTGCATATATATATATATATATATATATATATCCTTTCTTTACTACAAGATAGAAGGATTATTGAATAAGATATTTCCTACATTCTTTCGTCAAAAACGAATAAAGCGTCTGTTATTACAGATTTCGAAATTTGGAAACTAGGAACCAGTGAATTTGAAAGATTTTTCGACCTTCCCCTAACCTATAAGACCAAGAAATCAAAGTTTATCTCTAAAATTGTCGCTCATATTACAAGATAATTATGATTCTTTTCTGTCATTTATATTTTTTTCGTTGAAAACTTCTAATCTTGTTTTTAATTCGAGCTGAATTGAATAAGGTTCCTTCCTTCTTTTTTTCGTCGAAAACGAACCAAGCGTCTTTTCTTACAAGTTTCGAATTTCAAATTCTTGAGCAAACAGTGAAATTTAAGGACATAAGATTTCTCGAACCTCCTTCAAATCATAATAGACCGAGAAAATAAAAATTTTCTTTCCAGAATCGGCATTCATATCAAGACAAGATAATTATGATTCCTTCTCATTCTTTTGAGATTTATAAGGAGTTTTTAGTTTTTTAAACTGGAACAATTTAAAAGATAAACCAGCACACGCATTAACTGTTATGATAAAAATGTTGGGTTAAATAATGTCCTCTTAAGGTTTTCAAAGAAGGAAGATTCACCCTTGAATCTGCAGATTGTTCATTCCATTGTTTAAAGCACAAATATTACGTGATAAATGTAGAAGCAAAAGTAAGCTTTTTGCGTCTAGCTTTATTCATAATGATATAAACACAGCCAATACCATCGACCCACAGGTAAAGGAAACGTTAAATGAAAAGGAGAGGATAATTGAATTTACATTTTAATAAGAATGGTGAGTAATGGATTAAATGTTTGAGTTCATCTTTAGTTAAAGTTATATCTCGAATGACCTGCCTACTGCATTACACTTATAACCCTTTTTATTGTTTTTACTGTTCCTTGAAGAACCAAAAGTTCTTATTGCACAAGAGAAAATTGCTTGGCTGATGACATTAAGGAAATGATAAAAAAATGCATTGAATTATTCGAATTTTTCAAATGATTATGTTAATGGTAGAATTTTTAAACTTTATCTGACTCTACTTAATATGCCATGATTTCTTAATGGAGACCTACTAATTAATGTGGGGATTTAACCAAGAGCTTATGGCGAGAGTCCATTAAACACAAACGATGTCGCTTAACTTCGCTAAAAACCTGTTTGATAGATTGTTTTGCAGTATTCATCATTAGGAACTTCTTTTTCGTTATTAGACTTTTTATACCTTGTGTTCATCTGTTTTTGATCTTTCCTGAAAATTAGTGAGAAATTATGAGAACCATGTTTGCATATATCTTCCAAAATCTCTACCTGAGAAAGCAAAATGAATTGTAAATAGTCTTTGTAAATCAGCCAAATAAGGGAAAGATAATTTTTCGTCAGGAAAGTTGTGATTACCACGTCAATAAATTTGCCATAATTTTTAACCGTTAATCTTCTTTCTATCGTCGAAGTATAAATGAGGATACATTTATGGTCACCATAGGCTGTATGCAATATTGGTAAAAATAAACCAATTCTTAAAAAATATTGTTTAATTTTATATTCTCAAAGACTAGCCTTTTCGGAATTTAAGCTTACATCTACCCTCTACAACTTTCAAGTACTCAAAAAGGTGCCAATTCTTTCTCTATTCGGTTTTATAGATAACTTAGATTTTTCGCTGATTCCTGACATTGTTGCCCATCAGAACCCTCAGAGTCTTGTTAACCACTATTGTTTGTTATCTATTAGCGAATACCTTTCGTGACTTAAACTGCACAAGTTTTTAAAATTACTACTTGTCTCGTCAGAGGTAAGGGAAGTATAACCGACTGGAACCAACGATGCGTGACGTACGAGGGGCGGTCAATAAGATTTGCGAATCGGTAGGGCAAAAGAGATGAAGGGGGATGGCTGTTTGTGGGGGTGTTAGGACAAGTTATGGCAAGTCAAGAGCTGCAGCCATACGCTCCTGCCTCATCTATTTAAGAAGCAATAGCTGATCGCAGATCGTCAGTCACAAATTTTTCAACAATGGAGAAGGTTGAGCACCGCGCAGTGATCATATTTTTGACCAAGGAAGGCAAGAATGCAAAAGAGATTAATACACCGACACCGCCCCTTCCTATGCAACCATTGCTCGCTGTAATAGGGAGTTTTGCCATGGTCGTGAGTCTCTTGAAGATAACCCTCGTCGAAGACGCCTGTCAGACGTGACCAACGAGGACAATGTGACCCGTGTGGAGAGGATGATCCTCGAAATCGACAGGTGAAGGTCGAAGAAATCGTGCGAGAACTTGGAATACCATATAGAAGTGTTATCAACATCATCCACGAGAATTTTCCCATGATCAAGGTCTCTGCCCGTTAGTTCCCTAGAAACCTCACGACACTTGATCAACTTCAACGTCGCCAAAGTCCACAAACCCAGGGTTACACAAGCTGCCCTGCGCGAGTGCGGATTCGAGGAGCTCAACCATCTCCCTACAGTCCAAATATGGCCCCTAGTGACTACTTTTCATTCTGGGAGCCCAAGGCTTCCTGGACGCCGGTTTGGGGACGATGAAGATGTACAGCTCGCCGTCCAGGAGTGAATTGAACAGCAGTCGGGAGATTTGTAGTTGTCGGAAATTTGAAGCCTCAGGGACAAGTCGCACAAGTGCATTTAATTCGAGGGTAGTTATATTAAAAAATAATAAAACGCTTTTCCTCATATCTCGTTTCCTTATATCCGAATTGCAAAACTTATTGACCGCCCATCGCATATTACATATTTCGTCAATCGACGAAATAAGTTTGCAATTCAGACCATTTGTGCCAGACTAATTGACCTTCATCACTTTACAATCTGCGATGAATATACGCCTTAGGAAACAGATCCAAATACCAGAAAAAAAGATTTTTACTAAAAGATAATAGTCCAAGTATAAACATTATATTGCTTTTCGGAATAAAAATTTATATGTAAATTTGGTTTCATATTAATCTTGGAGAAGGAACATTTAAGGTAGCTTCAAAGTTATTTTATAAATATATATTCTACTAGTTCGAAACTTGATGAAGTTTTGATAATAATATAAGTAATTTTACCAAACAAATGGAAAGTGTCATATCAAGGCTATTTAACATATCAAAGAAATCTAAGCGAGAGTATATGCAATCCCTGGTGTATGATTTTGTATAAGTTATCTTAAAATGCCATTGACGAATATTTATGAATTTTCGAGGATGGTTGGGCTCTTGCTCCTCGAAAGGTTAGTTTGATTTGGGAGCAGATCCACATTGCGAGATCTGGTCTTATCTGATGTTTGCCGGAGTCATGCATTATATGAATGCCTTTTAACTCTATTATATTCTCATCTAATTTAGCAATTCTACATCGAAAACAGAATTTGATATCATTTATGAATAAAAAATATACATAGATATAGTCTTGAACACAATCCGTAAATCATTGTAACACGACTGGTAATCTAAGTCGATTCAAAGTGCAGTGGATCGTTTCCCTCTGTTTAACCAAGGCTTAATTCATTTGTAATTCTTTCTTCTTAAAGCATCAGTATTTCGTTTTCAAGAGTCTGACTTATCCATATTCTCCATCCTAATTTAAAAACAGCATTTTTTGGAGTAAAAGAATAATAATTTCATCTTAGTTTGGTTATGATTTAAGTATATTTTAAATTTTTATCAAGGTTATTTCTAAGAATTTCTTTAGTGTTTGAAAAAACAAAATAGTTTACTTCAGAAAAAATAAATATGATTATCCAATGCTTTATAATGTTTAAAAAGAAAATTAATTACAATTGCTAAAGTTCAGAGAGTAAATTAAAATTTAAGTAGGGCTGCTTTTTTATTTTATCTATAATTATATTTTAGCAACGTGATTTTTTGAAAGAGAGAAAATAGTTTCGAGTTCCTTTTTAAAATTATTATAATTGGCGAAGTTCAGAAAATTTCTTAAAATTAAACCATGGCTGCTTTTTTTAGATTTTAGATTTTAACCCTAGTAACCAAGCGCAAGCTCCCCCCTGTAGGAGAAAGTGGCGAAGCCATTGCATGGTAACCCTATATTTTAAGAACGAGATTTTTTGAAGGTTTGAATAAGATTATTTCTTTTACTTCTGTTGTCACCTAAGTAGATTTCAATTTAGTATCAAAGTTATTTCTAATAATTCATTGATAATATAAAAAAAATAAAATGTTGAAGTTCAAAAATAAATATAAATATCGAATTTTTCTGAATTTCTTTAATTAAAAGAATTACAAATGGTGAAGTTCAGAAAATTTATTAAAATTTCAGCATTGAAATTATTAAGGCAAATTTACATGGAGAGAAAAAAAGAATCATGCTAGACCGTAGGCCAGAGACTGAAAGTCAGCCAGCCAAGCGCAAGCTCCTTCTGTAAGAGGAGTGGCGAAGCTGCTCCTCTTGTCATCATCATCATCATCACTAACTCTATAATAAAAGAAGGGGATCTTTTCGAGTATTTGAATAATAATTTCATCTTAGTTTGGTTATTACTTATGTTTTATATCAAAGTTATTTTAATAATTCATTCCTTTTAAAAAATATTATATAATTTATAAAAATTGTATCATGGCTGCTATTTTTAGATTTTTAATTTTAATCTTAGTAGCAAATCAGAAGCTCCCTCCCGTAACGATGAGTGGCGAAGTCATTGCGTGGTTTTCCTTATAGAGATAATACGTTTATTATTGTAATCATGTATTTATCCTCCACTTAGTCGCAATGTTTTTTTAGTTATTTAAGATTATTAATTTGACTTTAGCAGACCTTAAGCTTGAGGGGTTCTTTGGTATTTTGTTGCCACCAGTTTACTATAGGGGGTAAGTTGCCTTATTTAAAATAATAAAAAACGAGACCTGGGTTAGAAAAATAGCGAGTTTTAGCTTTAATTATTAAAAGTATGTGGGATAAATAATAAATAATCAATGAAAAGCAGCGTGTAAGCTAAATTTGCGTTGCGTTGCTTTTAAACATTTTACACCATCCAAAATCAAAACAGAGGATAAATCTTTGTAATAAAATTGAGTATTTTATATATTCGTAAGTAGTTATGCTCTCGACATCAGATCTTCTTTATTTGGCATTATTCTAGCTACATATCTATTAAAGCTGATATTTGCTGAAGAGATTAATTAAACCATTTTGAGAGTTAGTTTATGTCTACTATTTATTATTTTTATTATATCTCAAAGGTCTTGTAAAAAATTATGAAATAAAAGCCACGGAGTACGTATTCAAAACGTTGATTGTCAATATTTAACAAAAATACCTATAAATATATTAATATTAGTATGATCATATCTATACATAAAACTGCAAATTCAAACTTTCCGTAAGGCGCATAGATAAAATGTATTTTATCACTAATAAGTCGCTGCAAGGCTACAAAAATCGAGTTTTGTAACATGTGGCGTTTTTCCACACACGGTTATTAGTCTACATTTTTCTTACCTCTCGAAAACGGACAAAGGCAATTAACATATTGTATATAGAAGAAGGTAAGTTTTATTGCATTTCGAGATGCCTGGAAACCAATTTGAGAAAAATTAAAGCGAATAATTATTACACTGCATAATTTTAATCAATCAAGCGTAAATAAGACAGAAACAGGAAAAACTGTGCTAACAGGTAAAAGGAGACGAAATTCATTACCAAATTATATCCTGAACATATTAAGGACAGTATAATTTGTGACAAACTCTTCTAAGAAGAATGTATACCAAGGTATATTTTTTTATGAGGACTCTTGCAATAAAATGATCTACAATGCCACCGAGCCAGAAAGTAGCCATGCTTAACTAAAACTCACGTTACTGCAAGGCTTACATTTGTAGGAGTGCACGTTTAATTGAAATTAACCTACTAAAGGCAACTTTTATCATTAAAAACATGATATGAGAATAAAATAATTAATGCGGTGAAGACTTTCTTCCGAATAACACTTAACAAACTTAGAAGCAGGAATTGGGATGTTTTTTGATCGGGATAAGTCACCGTTTAAGAAATATCCATCCTATTATCTAGGAAATATTAAAATAAAACAACCAAAAATAGAGTAACAAAAAAGGAGCACAAAGAACAAAAATATCAAAGCAAAACAAAACACAGCCAAATATACATAATAAAACGACCTAAGAAAATGGATAAGCGAACGCTCCGGCGCCAGTGCCTTTATCCAGCAGCAAATATGGTCAAAGTTAAGGAGACCTGCCTCATCCAAAAAGTCATATAGTTCCTAGTTGAGTGTTCTAGAACCGTCCCGATTAGAAACGACAAGGGGTAGGGACCGAGTTCAGAACGTTACTAAGATGGGTAATGAGCGCGAAAATCTATCAAATTGAGATAGTCAATCAAAATGAGAGTTACCGTGTGGAGTACTACGCATCTAACAGTAAGATGCAAGGCAAATTTCATTTCCCATCTGTCGTCTCTGATCATCTTTGCAAGGCAATTCGAAGTCTGACCTTATTTCTGTCATGTATTCAGTGTGATGAAGCGTGAAATGCTGGTCTGTTCATGCAATCCTCGAGGTATTTTTGTTGACCTTAACTCTGCGCCTATTCTTCGCAATCTTTACTTGTCCAGGAACGCAGCATAAGATAATTTCGACTTCCACTCAGCTCGTGGTAACCTTAGAGTCAAGGTAACAACGAACCAGTTAAAGAAGGGAATTCATTGCTCTTAAAACATTCAGGGCGCTTGTGAGTGAAGAATATCACACTCATTCTAATAGAAAGCGCGACAACGCAATAGTCCTCGAACTTAGTGGATCGAAAAATAATGCGCATGTACTTGATTCGGATACACGAGCCACTAATTCTGGGATATGGACCTCCAAGGGGAGGAATTGGTTAAGATAAAACTTAAAAAAAAGGAGCAAATGTAGCACTTTCAAGAGAATACTGTTTGAAAACAAAACCGTTTAGGGATAGAGTAATGGTGGAAGCAATGGTGCAGAGCCTTATAATTAGCCAAGGAAAACAGAAGCTTGAGCAGTTGCAATAGCTATAGATGCCGTTCAATGCTTATTTGAGTCGAAGCTCCAGAGGGAGCATCTGGACATCAAAGCAAAAAAGATCATAAGGTCGTGTAGGTATGGCGTACCGCAAATAACTTCGGAAAGCACAAAGGAGATACCACAGATGCTATTTACTTTGATTGCAACACTCTGATCACTTCGCGTATGGGTGCCATTTTACTCTCATTTTGTTTAAGATATCACTCCCTATCCATACGTGAAGTCAAAAATCTTCCACTCGGTGTTAAGGGTCCATACACCATATTGTATCGATATGCAGTATCATAAGCTTATCTTGATCGATAGATATGTACATTTGATTGATGTTCTCTACGAGGGAAGGACTGAAAGTAGTTGGATCGGTGCCCCTTTATAATGGGCACGCGTTCACATCGTGTCAGAGATTGGGAGGATATCAGCGTTTTTATCTCCTTAGAGTTGCTTTGGAGTCCAAGGAAGTGATACTTTTTTATTATATATGATGATAACACCTCACTCTATGCTCACGTTTCATCTACTGAAATAAGACTGAGTGTTTCAGAGGGCCTCACTGAGGAATGGAATAAAATTCATTCCTGGTGTCTTCAGTAGAGTATGAATTGAACTCTAGTAAGTGTAAGAAATGATTGTGAGTCGTTCTAAATCTATCTTACCTGAAAATCCCAATTTGTTATTAAATGGAGCTCTCAGTAACAAGTCTTAGCAGCTCAAACTCTTTGGGAGTAACTCTTGATTCGAAACTAACCTAAGATGCATGTCTCTGGATATTTCGCAGAAATTTAACATTCTTCGTAAATCTAAAAAAGTTTATGAGTATGATGTTGTTCTTCGCAGGTGTTTTATTTTAATTATTGCTCTGCTATATGGAATTCTGCTGCAGTCTCTCATCTGAGCTTGCTTGATTATACATTTAATTCTGTAAAATTTTTACAATCGGGTTTGGATTTAGACATTGAAGATCATAGAGATGTTGAATCTCTTTGTATTTTATTTAAAGTAGTGAATGATGTGAATCATCCTCTGAATAAATGTTTGCCGAGATTTTATAAATCAGCCAGAGTTATTAGGTATTATGTGGCGCTAATTAGAAAACATCTCAGTTTTCTAAGTGTTTTTTACCGAGCATATGTAGATTGTGGAATATGTTGCTCACAAATATTGTGACTGCCCCTACGCTTGATAAGTTTAATCTCTTTTTGTTGCGTAACATTTGGGCTGTTTAATTCTTTTTCCTTAATTTATTGCTGTGCTTTGACCTGCACTGATACCTCTTGGTGGTGTAATTTACAAGGTTTTCAGTGTGGCTCTTTGCATGGTCTATATAATAATAATAATAAAAAAGTTATATATGAAATAAAAAATAAAGCACCGCTTCTATGACAAGAAATCACCACTGAATAAATAGGCTATCTCTTAGATTTTCTAAATGAAACGGCGGACAATGCCTGAAATCTTCTTTTATCAGAATAAATGATTACTTCCTCCTCCAAAAAGTAGACTTAATTTTGAGAAAGAAATAAAAGTATTTCGTTGTTGAAATACCCTTCTTGTACAACCTTTGCCTCATATCCTTTACTATAGTTCTTGCAGAACTCTCAGAACAATTCGTTTGTAGTAATATATTGGAGCTTTCAAGAAAATAGCTTAATTTATGATTCACAACACGACTTTTGACTTAGAGGCTCATTATAACTATATTTCTTGATGTTTACCATAAATGGTGTCAAAGTTTAAACAAAGTGTAGCTCTAGATTTATGTAGTTTATCTCGATTTATAAAATGTATTTTGACACCATTGTGCCAAAAGTAATTCTAAAATAATTGCATGGAATTAAGAGCAGACAACTAAATAGAATTTGTTAATGAGACAAATTCTGTCACCATGGAACAATATCATTGTACCTGCTAATCTTGCAAAAGGATGGCAGATGCAGTGCAAGTGACAATCGTAAGATAATGCCCAAAGATGATGATAGTTTTGAAAGATATTTCTGTTTCAGTGGTCATATTTTTTTAAAAATCCATAGGTGGTTTAATCCAAAATAATATAATATTTTTTAAATAATTCACTGTAACGTCATAAAAGGCTAATATGTTTCTATGATACATAGCTAGACATTTTATATCTAAACTGAAAAGATTATACTCCACTTATATTTCCTTTATAATACATCATTTGTAGTTTTTATTACCATTCTGATCCCACTATCGAAGAGGTAATTTTACTAATGGAATAAATCCAGCCTCGAATAATTATATTTTTCCTGAACATAGAAATAGAACGTTTAAAGACAGTCTGATGCACCATAATTTACTTTTAATAAAGAATGACATCTGCTGTTCCAATATATTCAACTCTTTAAAATTGTAAACTAGTTTACCATTATAAGTTCTGACTGATGATTTGAGCTAAATATCCTACCAACATATAAAAATAACAGTCTGAAACTAGTAAACAAATGATTTAACAATGAGAATGCAGAAAATTTCTTTTCTTGAAAATTAACAAAATTTGAAGGGAACGCCTAATAATATCTTCGAAAGAACTACTAGAAATATGCTAGAAAATATAATTGATAGATATTGCTTTAACATTTGATTGTAATTCGGTAAGATTTTAGGAAACTCTTAGTTTCTCCTCAAGTCATCAAGAAATAAGTCAAGGCTCGCATTTCCTTGTTTGTGCTTTTACTCCTTTTTATGTGCGGCATTTTTAAATCACCATCTTTTTCTTATGCTGGAAGAAGTCGGTGTTGATGATTTTGTAACCCAACCTTCGTATATTCCTTTATTTTTTCCTGTTTTTCACTCCCTTTTCCCTATTAGCTGATTGCTTTTCTTAAAATAAAGTTCCTGTTGCATCATTCAGTGATACTATTCAAGTTAACAAAGATACCTATAACTTAACAGTTTTGCGTTGTTTTATTTTCTTTATTTTGGGAGAGGTTGTTGCTTTATTTTGTTTCTGTATTATTATCTATCTTTAAGGCAATAGCTCAAAATGGGACTAATTTATTTCCATTTTACTTAATTGAAGTGAAACAATATATCGTAGAATAAATTCTGCTGAATTAATTCTAAATTAAAAGATAGCCAATTAATCATTAATTATTTTTAATTTGCCTTCGACAGAAAGCTCAGTAAAATTAATGAAACGTCTTATTTCCTTAATATAAGGCAGTGTATTTAACAGCAATTATATAAAAATAGTTTTGTTAGGATGAGAAGAGGAATTAAGTACTAGAGCGGAAGCAACTCTCATGAATTTTACACCTTGCTGAAAGAACGTTCTTAGCAATAGCGTAGAGAGATGTAAACAGAAAGGTTAACAATGCAATTTAATAATTTATTTTTAATCTGATATAAGTCAAAATCTGTATATATCAGCCTATAAGAATGACAGGAGTTCAATTCCTATTAAATAATGAGAGTTACCATTTATTTTGAATATATATATTAATACATAGGCTGCATTTTCACTTCTTAATAGATACCTTCACAGGTCCAAAAGAAAGATCTATAAGTGTTAGCCATCCTCGCACAAAGTTATTTAGGTCAATTCTCGGCCTTAGCAGTTTAAACTTGAGTTGATTGTTTGGGTAAAGAAAGTTTTCTTCTATCAATATTTTTTAAGAAGATAATTATTCATAAGTCGTCGTCTCTTGTGTCATTTTAAAAAAGGCTTCTGCCATTTAAACTATGAGATTGTGAATTTCGGATTAAATATCATATTTTTCATATTCAAATTTTACAAAGACTTAAATATTTTACTGAAAAAGAACATCTATTAGCTAATTTAAAAGGAAAATTGTAGGGAGAGATCAGTACAGAAATATGAGAAGATAAACGATGTGTAAATTTGTTAAAGATACATAGACGCAGGTCATTCTGCGTATATTGGGGTTGGAAAGGCAGGCAATCACATAAATGTCAGCTGCAGCAGGTTGGTTCATTTTTATACCTAACACCTCTGTGAAATGATTTAAGCGTTCATTGATTATTGGAATGTCAAAAAAGAGTTATCGGTTGATATACACCACATACTTTTCATTAAATCATGTCAGTTCTTTTCACCCATCATTTAAGACCCGCTTAAATCTTTATTCTTCTTTTATATAGACTGAAAAAGAAAATTTTTCCGCTAGTTTATAAGAACTCTTGAATTAAACACTAAAGCGTCAAATTTCTTTTTTAATTATGAGACTGTAATTGTACTTCTCTATGGATCTAATGCTAACTTCAAAAGGCAAGTCATTAACACCCCCCTTAATTGTTTACTTCTAAAGCATGAGTAGAAATCCTGGAAATAATTGCAAGAGTAAGTGGAGATATATATATATATATATATATATATACATATATATATATATATATATATATATATGAGGAGATTCCGAAAGTTTTATAAGGTACTATCATTTTGGCACAAGAACCATCGTCTATAGGAACGAAGCAAACGAAATCCTTCATGCTAAAAAAAACCCCCACTTTATTGGCAAGTCACTAATGGCTTTTGAGCAAATGATCTTCCTTCACGCGTTTCTGATTTAAAGAAAAGTAAACTATAATTATCTATCAATATTTAATCACTATCTCTTTAGTTAAACAGCATTTGCTCAAAATATTACTGAAAAGAAAATTATTTACATATCGTTATTGCTCCCTTCATGAAATAGCATACCCAGCAGTATCCTACAAAGCAATTTAATGGAGGCTACAGAAAGTTCCCAAAATTGATGTGCATTACGCCCTTTTAAAATCTAATAAATAAATACTTTCTGTTTGTAATGCTAAAAAAAAATGTCTCCCATACCACTTTTGTAGGTGTCTAAAGTCCAACTCTTATCGTTTTTTGCTCGATGGAAATTAACAATTAGACGTCATTGTTGATGAAAATTCCGATCGATGGCTTATATTTCTACTCTTTGTGCTTCTTATTCTGCATTTTTTCGCATTTGTCCTTACAAAATGAAAATTTAAAACTTCAGGATCGAGCTAAAATAAACATGAAATTACACCAATTTTCAGTTCACTTAAAAACAGACTACAAAAGTAGGCCAATGATTTGTTTTCTAGATATTATTTGAAACTTGAAGTTGCCCCAAATATTCATATCATATGCTTTAAAATGTTTAGTACTAAAGTAAATTAATTACGCTGCAATATTCTTAGGTTTCAAAAATCATCACACAGTCATGCACTATTGGCGCTAGGCTTTGCTATGCTATATTGCTAAGTAATATTATGTTTTTTCCTTAAACGTTATGTTGCAAAAATTAAAAATAGCACTTGAAATAAAAAGCCAATTGTCATTGCGAATTGTATTGTTCATATCAATGATTAGAGATGAGAAAAAATACTTATAGCTAAATAGGCTGTGGAAAAGCGACATTTCAGAAACTTTAAAAAAAAGCATTAAAATGTTTCGACAGTACTGATTAAAATATCTCGATACTGTTAAAAATTCAAATAAATTAAAAAAATTATTGATTAAACAAATAAGTATAATATATTGGATTTTCAATCAACCCAGTCAGCCTTGGACAGGAGTGAAGGAACCAGTGTCCTCCATCTTGTTTGTGACTAGTTGATCCTAATTGTTTGCTTCATTATTTGAGTGCGTGGCGGAATGGAGCTCTAGTTTACCTGGTAAGGGCACGGGTTCATATTGTGTCATCTTTACCAGAGTGGTAACCAGAGGTGCAGAATTCGTAGGAGGGTCCCTAATGGGCGCAGTGGTTACCGTGCTCGTTGCTCTGGAAGGCCCAGGTGCCGAGGTGATTTATTCAACTGGAGAGAGGTAACATGTCTAAGTCGCACAAAGCGCGAAATTTCCCTCCTGAAAATATATTCCACCGGTAGCATGAACGGCCAGGACCTCTTCTCTTTGGCAGCAGAGTGGGTTGGCTTGAGAATAAAATTAATGATAAATATATAAATGTTTAAGGAAACAGTGCTCACCAAAATTCTACTGACTAAAAATATATAAATAGATTTTCGGGGAGAACGCAAGAGGTGGAAGACGACTTTCCATTGCCAGACCGTTAACATCAGGTTGGGGAGAAAAATCAATCGTTTGCAGGCATTAATTAAAGAAGACAGTCAAATAACAGTGGAAATTGACATTGTATTTTGGAATGTCAATAGTGTGATACTTGACTTTCTCGAAGGGTAAAAACCATCAATGCTACCCATTACGATAGTCTTTAAATAAAATGCCACAAAGGTAGTGAGGAGAGGCACGTGGAAAACTTCACAGAGGCAGCTTTCATATCAATAATGCACCCGTATATTCCGCTTCTTTGACAAAGTCAACTTTGCAAAAATTTCATTTCTTAGGCTTATCAAACATTTTACAAACAATAAAAAAACCATGAAGGATACTCGTTTTATTCTGCTGATGATATTAGAAGAACTGTTCTAACTTTTAGCAAGTGGTATGGTAATAATCATTTTTGATAGCCTCAAGTCAAGGGCTTGCAACTCTCGGGGGTGGAGAGCTACCTGGATGTGGAAGCGAAGGTTGGCACTCAGTGTATAGCGATGGTGGCAGCAAGAGACTTTTAAAAATGACAATCATCCGCCTCTTCGGAATACCAGACTAAATTCCCTAAAACATCAAAGGGCCAAACCGATGAGCAAAAAATAAAATTGAGGGTATGTTGCTGTGTGGGAAAGTCTCTGAGTGTCATGAAGGAATTTCGCTTCAGAGAAATCTGACGTGATATTTCCTCGAAATTGTCCCCTTCCCTAGTCGGGTTACTGGCGATGCACATCTAACAATGGATTTTGTGGTCTTTTACATATCCAAGGAAAGTCTTTCCTCTTTGAGTATGCAGTCAGTGGTGTGTAGACAGACGGAAGATCGTTGAACGTTGTTTTTTTCTTTTTTAAATAAGTGTTTAAAGAGTGGGTAGGTAGGGTTTCGCCTGTGCACAGCAGGGTATACCGACCGTTTGAAAGCACTTAGGAAAATAAAGTGATAGTTAAGAAGAGGTGTTTGTATAAGCTGGCTGCGGTTATTGAGTGGAAGATGGGAATCGGCATTTTGACTAGGAGAGAAGATGTCTGTTTTCGGTAGGTGACTGATTCCTGTTGTATAGTGTTTCTGTAGATGTGCACACAATGGAATAAAGCTAGGTCTGAAAAGAATGAGAAATATCGTGTTTATTTAGCATATATTTTATGATGGGCGATGAAAGGAGGACTGGAATACTTAGCTTAGCAAGTTAAGTTCTTGAACACACAGGGTAAGCATGAACAGCTGCGCGTGGGAGAAAAAATAGGTGTGGATAACCCTTTCGGCCACTTGGTTCGTAAAAGCTTTTGCATTTGAGTCTAGGTCAAACAAGAACTATCAAATGAAGTGGGGCCATAATATGGGATGACAAAATTTATTAACTAATAACAGCCAACGAATAGACCGTCTGGGAAAGATATAGAGATGGAAAGAAATTTAATTGAATAGATCACTATCGGCTGAGAAAACATAGCTTTTAGCGAGAAACCATTGTAGGAGGATGTCTACCCTGTGGCAATGCCGAAAGTTTACATTCGGTTATGCCGCTCTCCAAGAGCAGGTTGAGTGCCTTGTCTGATTCCTGGATGAATAGGCAGATGTTCAAGCTCTGCATCTACCCCCCATCTCCACGATGAATGTTGCAGCGTGCTGATGGAGTCCCACAAAGAAATGTCTTCCTGAGGTGGAATGGATTTGAAAGCACGGCTAGAACGGAGAAAAGATCAATTATGGAGAGGAGAATGACAACTACGACGAGATGATGTTACGTTCTATATTTTATCGTTATTTTCACTAAACATTCTGAATTTTGGAAGGTAAAGTTTAGCTTTGCAAATTTATGTCGTCTCCAGATGATCCATAGTGGTGAGACGAGTAGCTGCTCAAGAGTTTGACACTCATGCAGGATGCTTTCTGCTGGCTGCAGTAACGAAAGGGGGATGATAGAAGAATGGTGAGCCTTGAACGAAGCAAAAGACGATAGTTACTTGCTTCATTAAAAATAGATTCTACAGAGTGACAGGCAGTGAGTGGGCTTTACCTTCTAACTTATGGTGATACCAGCTCCAGCTAACTAACTCACTCTCCAGATCTCCTGTGGGAAAACAAAGAAACCTAACCGAGAACGAGAGCGTAAACGAAAATTAGTATCATACTTGAGGAACAGACTTTTACCAAGCAGCTTTTTGGCTAGAATCTGGACCGCCTCGATTAGTGTAACATGTTATTTTTTTAGCTTTTTCAATTCTACGGTGCGCACTTATCTACATGTGTACCATTTGCCCTTGTTTTTACATGTTGTTTTTAACTATTTCAATTCTACGGTACACACATATCTGCATGTGTACCCTTTGACATGCAGGTTCAGTTATCCATCAAATGCACGAACAAACATTCCCCAGCCAGAAGGGGCGGAGGTAATAGAACAGTACTTTCCTCTCCCGCAGGCTTCGCCTGCTAGGGATAAAAGTAATATATGTATAAGCCAGAGAGAAAAAAAGGGAATTCACATTCACTCCATGGCATGAATGGGGGCGTCGCTGGCATCTTTTTATTGCTTATTTCATTTAATTCCCTAACTCTCCATTATATATTACGTTTTGATCTATGGTGAGCCTGGAACGAAGCAAAAGACGATAGTTACTTGCTTCATTAAAAATAGATTCTACAGAGTGACAGGCAGTGAGTGGGCTTTACCTTCTAACTTATGGTGATACCAGCTCCAGCTAACTAACTCACTCTCCAGATCTCCTGTGGGAAAACAAAGAAACCTAACCGAGAACGAGAGCGTAAACGAAAATTAGTATCATACTTGAGGAACAGACTTTTACCAAGCAGCTTTTTGGCTAGAATCTGGACCGCCTCGATTAGTGTAACATGTTATTTTTTTAGCTTTTTCAATTCTACGGTGCGCACTTATCTACATGTGTACCATTTGCCCTTGTTTTTACATGTTGTTTTTAACTATTTCAATTCTACGGTACACACATATCTGCATGTGTACCCTTTGACATGCAGGTTCAGTTATCCATCAAATGCACGAACAAACATTCCCCAGCCAGAAGGGGCGGAGGTAATAGAACAGTACTTTCCTCTCCCGCAGGCTTCGCCTGCTAGGGATAAAAGTAATATATGTATAGGCCAGAGAGAAAAAAAGGGAATTCACATTCACTCCATGGCATGAATGGGGGCGTCGCTGGCATCTTTTTATTGCTTATTTCATTTAATTCCCTAACTCTCCATTATATATTACGTTTTGATCTATGCTCCTACTACGTTATATATATAATATTGAAGTACTCATTAAGTCGGTTTTTGAACATATTAACTGAGATGCTTTCTACTACACGGTTAGGCAGGCTATTCCACGTTTGCGTGATCTTAAACGTGAAGTAACTTTGAGCTTTAGTAAAGATAAATCGCTTGTTCACTAATAGTTTGTAATCAATATTAGTAAATCCTTTTAAGATTTTGAATACCTCGATCAATTGTCCACGTAATCGTCTACTTTCAAGGGATAGTAGATTTAATGAGCGGAGTCTATCTTCGCACGGTTTATTTCGGATTCCAGGAACTAGTTTAGAAGCCCAATGTTGCCCTCTTTCTAACTGCACTATATCCGTATTTAGCTACGGAGCCCAAAATTGAACCACACATTTGAGGTGTGGGTGCAGGAGGGATTTGTATAGTGGAAGGATTATATCTTTCGATTTGAGAGTATAATTCCACGCAATATATCCAACCATTCGATTAGCTTTTTTATAAGCTTCTACACATTGTTTAGATACTTTAAGGTCCTCCAGAGTCGATGATTTGGCGTTTCATATGGTATTCTACTTTTAATTTATGACCTGGCATTTACTTATGTTACCATCTGCCATTTATCGCCCATTCGACAATTTTATTAAGGTCCATTTGCATTTGTTCTACATCAGGTCTCAAAGGGCTCGGTTTCACAACTTCTTGTTATCTGTAAATTTAGCGATCCTAATAATCACTCCATTATCCAGGTCGTTAATGTAGACAATAAATAATAATAGGCCAAGAACTGACTCATGTGGAACCCCGCTTGGGACTGGGACCCACTCTGCACACGCGCCATTTACAACAACCCGCTGTAAACGATTTGAAAGCCAGTTTATAATCCATTAAAATATGTTATCCCTCACTCCACTCGCTCTAATTTTCATCAATAGCATTTCGTGCTTGACTACCTCAAAGGCCTTTTCTAAATTCAAGGTTAATTATATCCTCCGATTTAGTTTCATCGTAGATGCAAATCATCTTATGAAGAAAATCGAGTAAATTGGTGAGGCACGAGCGTCCGCTTTCCAATTACAGAATATAGGCTGATGGGACGGAAATTAGTAGGCTCAGATTTCTCCCCTTTTTTAATTACGGAGTAACAGGGGCAAGCTTGAACACTATTTGAACTAGGGCTTCCTTGATGATTAATTGAAAATCGTGAAAATTGGTTTGTCAATTCATTTTATAGTTTTTTAAGATTAGTTGGCTACACCCCATTGGAACCGAATGACTTTGACTCTATATCTCACTATGTTAGTCAGTCGGTCTGTAAGTCCCGTTTTATTTTGTTTTTGTTTTTTGGTAACAAAATTGTAATAATTCAGCCGATTCTAACGAAATTTAAAACCCTTATGTTGTTTTACATTCCTTTTTCGAGGGATAGAATTTTCAAGGTCCTGCCAAGGTTATCCCGGGAATTATTTTTGTTTTGCCAATTACATCATAACTTTTCGGCGAATTCTAATGAAATTTTAAAACATTATGTTGTTTTACATTTTCTTTTGAATGATATAATTGCCAAAGTAATCCCAAGGTTGGTCCATAAATTATTGAAGGTTTTGAAGGTCAGAATAAGAGAGCACGCGGCTTTGGTCAGCAGACGTTGTTTTATTTTATTAATATATGTGAGAATCTCCTCTTCATTTATATATAAAATTGACTTCAAATTTTACTTAAATTAACTTTTCTAATACAGCTGTCTTAGAAAAGTTAGCAGCCTTTGTGTTGACTACTACTTTTTAGCCTGATCTTTTAAACTCTTCTGATGGATAGTAGTTGGATATCGGATATTAAAAAAAATGATCTATTGACTTTAGTACGTATACAAGTTAGCGATAACTTCCAATGGAGTTAATATAAGGGCAAAAAATCTGAGTTATTGGTTGTGGGCGTGTGACCTCGGCCAAACCTTACTCAGTTTTCACCCTAACTCTAAGTAAGCGCCATACTTTAACCGCATGAGGCTTCTCTTTCAAATATAATTCTAAGATCAAGATTTATTAAATTGGTTACAATACCCATTTCATTAGGTTGTGAGTTAGGGAAAGTCTTTAAGGCTTAAATGAAGAGTGATTCAAGAATTAGCAATCGTTGTGGGTTGTTATCATTTTGGTGAATGTAAGTAACACTGGTTACTGATCAATTCTCTTGGGAGACGAACTTCATTGGTTTCTTCCGCGTGCTTCTTTTGGACTTTATTTGATAAGTGAGGTGTTTCGTTGTGGTGATATTGATGCATGTACTGTAGAGTGCATGGTTCGAAAGTTCCGTCTTGAGAAATTATATTCATAGACCAGGAAATTTTTAAGAGAGAGCTCTGGCATCGGTCATATTAGTGTTGCTCTTGAGAAGTTTTTCTTGTTTTTAGAACCTTTTTCGGTCTAGTTAGTTGTCTTTTCTATAGTTTTTTAAATACCTTTTAATGATTTTACGTAGTTTCCGTTAATTTTGTTTATAGTGGCTATTCATCAAGGAATGATACCACAGTCGAATCGGGTTTTGCATAGTGTTCGTGGGTTATTCAAGCAAGTTATACTATCGTTCATTTTGTCGAATGATGGCTTTGAATACTTCATTGTTGGAATATACATAATTTATAAGAACCCGTTTGGCTCTTTCTAACTCTTGGTACACGGATCTCCGATTAATACAGTTAGTGAGTACGCTTCCTACGTATTCGTTTATGTGGAGCATTTGTAACGGTCTGAGCACTAACGTTTTCTATTGAGACACATTCTCCTGTTGTTTGGGTTGAAATGTACTTTAATAACGAACCCTAGTGGGCGCTGAATTACCATGAAATCATGAAAAGACAAACATCCTTCAGATATAATCTTCGCAGTTAGGCTCAGACCTGAAACTCCATGAATGTTTTGTATTTCATCGTCTTAACATGCAATTAACACAAAGTTGTAGACGTATTCACGTAGATGTATAGCTCCTTTCTGTCGGTTCAAATAGACATTCCTCTTTACTCCTCTTATAAATAAATTCGCGATAAGTTCTCTATAGGGGCAAACCCATTGGCGATGTTCTTAATTTATTGAGATAAAAGTGGCTTCCTTCGTATCCAGCTCCAGGATGAACTTAAGTTAAAACTTTGATATATCAAACTTGTGTTGTCTGCCTTCGGGGTAGATCTCCTTAAGGAGGAAACAGATTGTTCTGTCCAAGGCAACATTAAGACGAGTCGATAATGCCTTGACCATCCGACCCTTAATATAATCGAGAACGTCTGGAAGGAGGTAGGGCTATAATCTTTTAGGGATGAAATGAGTAAGAAAGTCGTTAACTCGTCTAGTCGTTAAGTCGTAGGTTGGAATAGGTATAAGAAAGATTATTGATCTAGAAGTGTTGTCATGCAATAGATATTCCAATAGAATATTTCTTGTTCTTTTCTATAGTGTATCAGGTCATCACTAAATGAGTACATGCTTTAAAATTGTAAAAGAAATATTCCGGAAAATATAAAATTAATATCTATGACAGAAGAATTAATGTATAGTGTTTAAATGTGTCTGCAAGGGAAATTAGCCAAATTGAATTAGAAAGAAATTCCGTTTAATTTCAATATGTAAGGTTTAAGTTGAATTCATTTCTTTGATTCTTTCATTCCTATACTCTTTCTTGGCAGCCTAGAAAATTGTTAGGCATCCATCGCGAGAAAAAACAAGTCGTAATTCTCTAAGCTGATAATTTCTGTGTTAAAGAATTACCTCTGGGCCCCTCTTCCTAATTAATTGAAGACCACGCGATATGGTATTCCGCCATAGAGGACGTCATTGCCTGTTTGAACATTCTAGAATTTTTGACATCTGAGAACTTTGTAGAAATATTTCCCAATCCCGCGAACTCGTCCCAAGACTCTCCCCCTCCCACACACACCCCGGTGACAATGTGAGAAAGAGCTCGCTACTAAATAATGAATCAACTCCGCCTCTGAATTAAGATATATGGAACTTGTGACTACTTTCTCTCCAATATCGGGCATACAAATACTAGGGTTATTTTGTAGCTCGGAGAGTCCAGCCCGCATCTCAAGGCCATCCTTATCGTCTCGTCCCGTGAGCGTTCCTCATTAGCAGAATTGTTCGGCTGTCATTCTACCCAAGTCAATTGGTAGCTTCTATGAACGGCAAGCCTTTGAATTTGCTCAACGGTCTCCCTCCGTTTGATCAAACCGAAAAAAATCTCCATCGATTACCTTTGAGGAAAAAGAAGATTCCTCTTTCGGTGGAATTGCGTCAGTTCCCACATTCCACGTCGAACTCTATCTTTCAAGTTTAGCTATCTCTTATCGAAAGATTGGTTTGGATAGTCCCCCACCTGCCTTATTCAGATCGTGCCCCACATGCCTCATCGGATCGTTCTCCACTCGCCTCATCGCAAAAAGGACCTTCCTCGAAGTCATCGACCCGTAAGAATGAAAAACCCCTCCATTATTAGTATTGTCAAGTTCCTCCTTTTGATCTGAGCCAAGTTACATTAATCAATTAATTCTATTTGTGAATCCCTCCTCATAATAATTTTTGAGAGACTATTTCAATTTAAATAACCCCCTTTTGCCATTTTTTAAAATTTTCTTTGTGATGTTTGTAAATAAAATTATATTTTTTATTAATTCATCTGTAACTAACCTTGAACGATACTCTCGACCTATTCAAGTAAATCTCGCTAACCATTTATGCACTCTGACTGATTATTAAGGATTGGAAACCCAACGTCTCAAATGTGACCTCCTAGTCGGTCGTTAATCTCTGCGAATAGTCCTTCAACGGTTTGCTTTGCAGTAGTTGATGAGTCACTCCCCCAAATAATATAGGAGTAGTGTATGTTATAGAATGGTTGTACCACGACATATATTATATATATATATTTCTTCTATATTATAAAAACTGGTGTCAAGTCTGTGAGGTCTATTACATAGTAAATCAGTTTAGTTGATTTAAATCCGCCTTGTCGTTTAGTAGTTGCCTCTCATTATTGAAGTTTCTTTATTTCTCTAATTTTGGCCGAAGTACGTTCAAGTTAGTTCTAGATCAGTGGAACTTTAGTCTATTAACTATTTAAAATTTAGATTATTAGTTGAGACCCGTTTTGTTTGTTTATGTATTCCATTTACCGGAATATTTGAGTTAATCCTCAGTCGAATTAGAAAGATTAACTCTTCCTAACCATGTAGGAAGAGTTTTAGTGTTCTTTTAGAGGGATAATTTTTGAATATTTATTTTGGGGAAGAGTTATGCTTCACCTATATTGCGGAGTAATTTCGTTACGTCAATAGCCCCTTTCGCGTGTTGCGTTCCCCCTAGTAAGCGAACAAGCTGTCTTCTTTGTCTTCGTTTGATCGTTTCAAGAGTCAAAGAGAATCAATGGGCCTGTCAGGCCAAGAATTCTTAACTTATATTTTGGACGAAGAGAGAAATGAAAGAGAAGAGCGAAGGAACAAGAACTAAGAACGCAGGAAAGAGAACTAAGAGAAACAGAAATAAAAGAACGTGAGAGAATAAGGCAGCATGACCTGGAATTAAGCCGTAATCAATTGGAGTCAATCTCAATTAACTCCCGGACCGAAACTCCACAGTCCCCGTCAGTAAGATTACCCGTGTTTAAAGAAGGAGAAAATTTTGAATCATATCATACGCATTTCGAGGAGATTTTTGAAATCAACAATTGGGACATGAAGGCAGATGGTGTCACCAAATTGCATACTCTCCTAAACTCACAGTTGAAAGGCATATTCATTTCGCTTCCCTCAGAGTCGACGTAGACTACTCTAACCTAAATTCTGAACTCTGAGCTGTCGAAAATATGACCCCAGACTTTTATCGTGCCCGTTTCCATCACGAAAAGTTCCGCCCCGGGCAGATCTTTCGCTATTTTGGGTATACACTCCAGAAACCACTCCAATTTGGGTTAGATGCATTTAAAGTGCCCTAATAGTATGAGTCCCTTTTGGACTCTGTCCTAAAACATCAATTCTTAGCTTTCATGACCCCCAAAGTCCATGCCTTCGTTAAAAACAAGCGTCCCTCTACATTCAAGGAATGCCTAGAAGTGGCTGATGTTTATGCAAGCAACCATAACTTGTATCTTAAGGTTAATAAGAAGCTTCCCCCGTCTCCTCCCAAGTTTAAAATTAATAACTCCAAGCCCCTTCCAAGAAATATCCCTCAATTCGTGAAAGTACAAGGCCCCTCGGAAGCCAGAATCCTCCCTCCTTCGGGATCAAGAGAAATTAACCCCATAATTACCACTTCTTACGCATCGTTATTACCCAGAAGGGAGATAATATGTTTCACGTGCGGAATAGAAGGTCATGTACGCACAAACTGCCCTCAAAATTCTGGAATTAGAAGTGTTTCCTCCCATCAGGTACACCAAGTTAGTGCCATTCCAGCTTATCCTCCGTCTCTCTCGTCGACCATCAACTCGGTCACTAAGTAAATTTTCTCTTTATAAAGAGCTGCCCTGGTGGTTTGAAATTTAAAAATGGAGCCGTGAACAGATGCCGTATGTCCACCCTTGTACGTAAAACTGGGTGCACATGCATCGTGGTATCCAAGAATTTACTTCCCCAAGTCAGTCCTGATCACCAAATGTTCGCTGTAGTCCATGATTACCTCGGCCGAGCGAATCGTTTCCATATTTTAAAATGCGACTTCGAATGTGAGTATTTGACTGGTTGGGCCAAAGTGGTAGCAGCCCTAATCAAGTTTTTCTCTCTACTAATTGGTCAGAGCCCCCAGGTTACAAGTAAAGCCAGTATTAGAACCCGTGGTAACCCGTGCCCAGGCCGCCAAGGCTTCTCTGAAACCCGTTCCTTTAGAAAACCACGTCGATCCGGATATCGAGACCATCTGAAGGAAGATTTTGCCCTCACCCAGAAGGGATGCGCAACTCTCCTCCCCCTTTGGAATACAGCCACGACTCAGGCGCAAGAGTCTTTCCGTGGTGAAAACATCATCTCATACCTTTTCAAGGATGAGCTGCTACATCGTAAATGTTCCGACTGAACCGAATCTGAAACACACATCTTGCCTGCTCCCCGGTCTCACCTCTCCAATTCCTCCAGATTTCTCACGATAGTTTATTCTCCGGTCATTAGTCTTAATAAATCCTCTCAGAGGGTTTTAAGTATTTTGATGGCCACGGGCGGTCAGAGAAATTGCAGAGTACTGAAAATCATGCGGTGTCTGTTAAAGGACATTTGCAAAAGGGCTCGTCAAGCCAGGCCCCCTTCAGAAAAGCCCGATCATCTCGGAAAATTTCTCGTGTGGCCATTCATCCCCCATCTAGTAAAGGACACAGTTACTTCCTCACTTTGGTAAACTTCGCTACCCCTTTTCCTGAGGTAGTTTCCCTTATACCCATTGATAGCGTTTCGTGCGCTGAAGCCTTAATTTCCATTTTTTCTCGGGTAGTAATTTCTAAAGAGGTATTGTCAGATCGGAGAATACAATTCACCCCTGAGCATATGGAGTATGTCGGAAAGCTCTTGATGGTAAAAGCTCTGTTTGCCACTCCATACAACACAGCCGCACACGGAGTTTGCTTAAAGCAAAATGGCACATTGAAAGCAATCCTCAGAAAATTGTATAGGGATCAACCCCGAGAATAGCACCGCTTTTTACCCGTGGCACTGTTTGCATGTCGTGAAATCCCCCATAGGACCCTAGGATTCTCCCCTTTCGAATTACTGTATGGCCGTAATGTTCGAGGCCCCCTTGCTATTTTAAATGAACTTTTTATCAATCCCTGTCTGGATAAAGAAATCCAATCCTCCTATTCGTACCTTCTAGACCTCCGAAAGCTCCTCGAGATAATGGCCGACATTCCACCTTTAAATGCGGAGGTAAATTTGGAGAAGTATCGAGAGAGTAACAAACTCTCTAATCCAATGGAAGGGCCCCTTTTCCGTTCTAGAAGTAAAAGGACCATTGGATTACCTGATTGGAACTCCCTCAGGAGATAAGTTTTTTTTCACATCAATATGTTGAAGAATTACCCCCGCCGTGCGTGTATCAACAATATTGTGGCCCTCGATGAAGAGTCCCCTTTTGAAGCGGTGTATCCCGCTGACCCCCTTACTGTCGTGTAAATGGTATGAATTGAACAACATGGTGAGCACCCTACCCCATCTTTACCTGGACCCCGGAATCATCATCCCCCGTACTGGATGACCTTCCCAGGCTAGCGTCTCTTTAAAAGAGTCTGCTGCTGCATTGCTAAATGGATTCGAAGATGTCATCTGCGAGACCCCAGTAACTCCAATTAAGTTAAGTATGACATTCGTTCTCACCACTCAAACACCTGTTCGATCGAAGCCCTATCCTCTTCCCATCCACCTTAGGAAAGCGTTTAACGAAGAAGTGGACAATCTTTTAGTCTTAAATATCATCGAGCTCTCAAATTCAGATTACTGCTCCCCGACGGTTATGGTTCGCAAGCGCGACCAAATTTTCCTCATGTGCGTCGATTTTCTAAAATTAAATTCGGTCACGGTGTTTGATACAGAACCTATCCCCCTCATATAGGAAAATCTCTACCTTTTTGAGGAAGTGAAATTTATTTCGGAGCTGGACCTCTGCAAAGCCTACTATCAAATTCCCTTCCGTAAAAATTCATGTAAGTATACTGCCTTTCCCACCTACAAGGGTCATATGCAGTTAAAAGACTTCCTTTCGGGTTAGTCACTTTATTTAGCAACTTTAATAGTATTATGTGAAAGGTTTATGGATGAATTGCTGCAAGTCTCCTTATATTCCGACAATCTTTATGTTGCTACCTCTACATGGGACCAACACTTGATAGCTCTCTGCGTCATACTTACTAGGCTTCGTGAGCACGGTAAGTGCCACTTTGCGTACGAAACTGTTAAGTATCTTGGCTTCAATGTTAGGAAAAATCAGGTGGACCCCAAGGACCACTTTCTCGCACTCAGAAACAGCTGAGATCATTCATGGGATCGGCCTTCTTTTATCCTAGATTTATCTATAACTTCTGCGTCTATTTCCGCCCGTTTAAGTGCCCTCCTTCAGAAGTGATCCCCAAATCCCCTTTCATGGAATCGCGAAGCTACTGACAGATTCCAGGTGTTCAAGCACAAGCTAGCTTCCGCCCCAACTTTGAGGCTCCCTAATTCAAGTAAATCTAACCAACCATGTATGTACTCTATTTGATTATTAACGATTTGAAACCCAACGCCTCAAGTGTGACCTCCTAGTCTGTTGTTAATCCCTGCGAACAGTCCTTCAAGGGTTCGCGTTACAGTAGGTTATTAGGTCACCCTCCCTCACATAATATAGGAGTAATATTTGGTATAAAGTGTTTTTACCGCGACAGTGTGCTAAACACGTATAAAATTTTACTTAGTTTGTAAAAAATTTCTTCATCTGTTATAATAAAAAAAACTCTGAATTATGTAAAATCGAGGTAAAACTCTATTACCGGGCACTGAAAATTCCTGCTACGATCGTTACGACGATCTTAAACCGTTGGTATTGTTTTTACCATATAATTATCTGTTTAAATTGTAATATTAATCAGTGACCACCCTTACTGCCAAGCACACGCTACAGTCGAGAACTGGAGGCCGCTCACACATTGCGGATGAAGTACTTCCGAAGTGTTGCTCACAAGCGATTGATCTAGGTTCAAGTTCTCGACGATGGTGTAGCGGACCTTGCCTGCCTTGCTCTTGACATGCGTTCACAGGCTGAAGTCAAGGGGATTAAGGTCGGGCTACTCCGACAGCCAAAGCTCATTCGACTAGCAATTTATGTTCTAACACAACCGCTCTTGCACGGTCTTGGCCATGTGAGACGGGGCACCACCTTGCTGAAAGACGTATTTCGCCTTCTGGTAGAAATTTTGTGGCCAAGATGTCCCTGTAATCAGGCCACGGTGAGCCTTCAACCGGCTGCGAACCACACCGGTGACATCTTGTCATTCGAAGCCATGAAGCTGTGAATGATAAAAGTGGCAGAGTGGTTGGTCGCAAAAATCTTGCTGACCTCGGAGATGTCCTAGCCAAAGCTTACCACGCGTTCGTCCTGATTGTTGATGACCGGATCCACCTTGAATGATTTTCCTTCAGAAAAATAAGAATTCAATAGCCATGACTCTTCATGTCCTTGAGAAGGCGAAGATAACGCTCCTTACGTTGTTATTGCATACGGTAGGTGAACAGAGCCCTTTCCACACACAGCAAGCTCTTGTTGCTCTCCTCTTTGATAGCTCAGAAAACCGTGGACATCAAGATCTTCTTTTTGTTTGCGAACTCATTCATTTTGAGTTTCAGATCACTTTTGAACGCCTTTCTCATAGCATATCTGTTAATTACTTGAGGTATGACTGAAGGATTTCAATCTTTCGGCGCTTTCCCGTTCTTGAGCCTCTCCGTGACTCAGTGGACGGTCACTCGACTGATTTTGATCCGCCGAGCGATTATGAACTATTTGTGGTCTGCGCGCTGGAGAAAAGAAATTTCGATTCTTTTCGCTTCTACATATCTCAATGTATCTGCACACAACGGAAAATTTGTTTTAGTGATACGTGCTGAAAAGTAGTATTTTAGGTTGGTTTGTCAGAACTTTTTTTGTCACACACGTAAACCTTTCGAAAAATGAAAAAATATCAGTGTAACAGAATCTTTAAAAAACCCGGTATTCGAGTTTATGAATCATTCTAGGCGGAATTTCCGAAGAAACTAATAAAGATGCAACAGATACCTAAATACTTATTGACTTTATTTGGTTGCTATTTAAGGGAAATTTAGTTGAAAGCTTTTGTATTCATAGCAAAAAATTTTATAAGATTTGCTTCTATAAGATCTTCTCAAATCCCCCATTATTTCAACTTAAGAGAAATTAAACATTGTTTAGATACTTAATGCTAAATGAAAAGAGGTATGATAATTAATAGGCTTAAAAACGGTGAAATTTCATTCTTCTTCAATCAGATGGAGCGAGGTCTCTGAAGAGGAAGGGTCTAGGATTTATTTTTGCCAATTTTGCCATCAAGACATGTGATCTTTGCTACATCGGGTCATGCCTTTTCAAGAGGGAACAGTATGTGTTTGTGTCTGATCAGACAAATCCTGTTTTATTCAATATAGTGTTAAAACTGTAGAAAAGCTGACAATAGATGCATCTTGTAATCGTTTGTCTAACTGGCATCAGCACAAATTGGATCATAATAACAGAATGCAATTAAACAACGTAACTGTCCTTGCATGGAGATCACTTATAGGTTGTGCTTTAGCAAGTTTGCTATCATTAAAGCTTGTATTTTTTCCTTTTTCTATTCCTGTAGAATAACGGTTCAAGAAATGATGAGAGAGGTTAAATAAAATGCAGAAAAGTGTAGATGATTACTATTAATATGCTGTTGGCGTCCAGCAAATTATAAAATTTAAGTCAGCTGTCTCTTGTATTGTCTAAATGTAATTGATCCACATATATAATAACAAAAACTCTCTGGGCAAACTTTTGCATTCTCTATGCATTTGAGCTCTGACTCCTGTAAAGAAAGAAACTATATTATGTGAAAAATAATATAAATAGTAACAGTAACAAATATTAAATAAAAAAGCAAGAATAGGAAGCATTTTTAGTAAGCTACAAAATTATCAAGCGTTACGTAAGAGTTACCACGGATTTGAACCCATATAACTAACAAATATTCAGTATAATTTTATAAATTTCATAGATTAGGTTGAGAAATACTTTAGAAACACCCCTTTAAAGTTATATCCAAATTCGTTCATAACTTTTATAGTTGTCATTTTCGGACCAATCCTGTTTGCATTCAATCCTTACGGAACCATCGATTATTGAAAGATTCTTTTCCTTGAAGTGGCCTAAGGCGGTTTTGTTTAGGGTTTCTTCATAGTTATCGATTCAATAGTTTCGACTAGTCGAATCATTAATTTGTAGCTTTATAAGGAGGGACTTGGACTGGTATCTATTCGTCAAAGATTTTTAGTCGGCTCCGTTTATTCTAAAGTGTTTGGGAGCCAATTTCGGTTTTTAAATTTGGATGTCTGAACCAACTTTAGGTTGGCTGATTGTGTCCAACTTTCTCCCTTTTCAGGCCATGTCTATTATGGCTTGGTGTCTCTCAACCATTTTATTGGTATAATTTAAAATGTTGCATCAATATTGTAGTTCATTTGCGCCGAATATATGACCTTAGTATCTCCATTTGTACCCCTCATGCGAGGAGTAACAGCAGATCATTTGCTCTCCTCTTCCTATGTCGATAGCTTTAGGAGTAATATGAAAGGCCATTTTTTCAGCCAGGCCTTCTTTGAGTTCTATAAAAAGGTTCTGTGAGGACTCAAGCTCGGAATTGCGACATGCAAATCCATTAATTTTAAAATTACTTTGTAATATGTTTGAACTCAGCCTGGAGGTATCCGTTCTTTAGGAGATTAGTTTTCATTTGAGTTCGGAATTTTGTTTTGTTGGTGTTCTGTCTTTCTTCCAATCATTTGTTTAATCGTGAACAACCTCGTCAATGAGGTAACCCAATCCGTGAGCTGAGATATTACAAAAAACCTAGAAGTGATGCTGATCATCCTATGTTAGAGACTTTGAAAAATAAAATAAAAAATGAAGATCACAAAAAGAAGATTACACGACCCTTCACCTCAAATATATTTTGATCATTCAAAATTGACAAATCGTCGATCACATGAATGACTTTCTTTTTCCTAACCTTTTTTTTCCTTATTTTCATATAAAAGTCGATCTATAGTGATTTTCGTTTCCTGGTTATGAAGTTCGACGATAAAGGCCAAATAAAGTTTGATACAACCCTCAAAATTTCAAGACGACTAAGAAAAATGGAAAATCAAGTTATCTCAGCGCAATGTGAAGGCGATTTGTCTTCCTTACATAACTGGTCCTATTTCGCAAGAAATATTATGTTCGCTCGAGGGATTATCCTAGCGGGTTGGATTTCGCTGTAAATCAAAGTAGCCGAAAAGTAATGGCTTTATATGAGTCATTTTTTAGGATCTACGACTCACACCTCTTATTTTTGATGCACATGGGAATTCCGGATGTATTTTTATGGGTTAAACGTCCCCTTTAACATAGACTTTGCTATACACTTCAAGTCGGGTCCTCAATCGAGATATACACGCTACAGGTGTTCTTCATAATTTGCGATAACTCAGAAATTAAACTTCTTCTTTTGCTCACCTATCCCCCAAAGGTCTGGGGATTCGTGTTAAAATCCTCGAACTTTTGTTATTTTTATCTCTAAGGAATCACAGGTTTCTTTTCAGTAAAATGGACTAAAACTTTCATTTTTAACACATTATATCTCCGATAAGACATATGTATGTTATTTGCTCCTCTTTTTATCTATTCCTGTATAATTTAATACGCAAACTCTATGCAAGTTTAAATATCTTAGATAGATCTAAAGACAAAATCTCAGCTTTCACCCGTGACACTATCAGGCTACCTATCATATGAATATCCCAGGCATTACCGTCCAGCCGAGAGAAATCCAAAGCAAAGTGTTAAATCTATTAATTACGAGGGATGACATACCAAATTTATTGGCAAAGACTCTGTGGTCGACATTGATCCCTGACTCTCGGTTATTATTTAACTCAAAAGAATCCGGTATAACAAGAGGCCTCCATACAATTCAAGTAGGTTTGGCCAATGGAGGAAAGTATATTTTTAAAAAGATTATTCGAGTTGATAGGGAGATAAACATATACACGTATGCATGTGGTAATAAGTACCAGTTTGGTTGATATATCATGTATCAGAACTAGCCTTTGCATAAATTTTAAATTTTATTACTGAAGTTAATCCTTGGAAAAAAAAAATGCTTTAAACATTTTCATTATAATATTTACTGTAATTAGAAAGCGATAATGGCAGAAATATTTCACTATGTATTTTAGAATGCCATGAGCTATTAAACCGGCAAATGGGGAGGTGTAGGAGGAGCAATAACCCTGGACTAGCGGCGCTCCCACCTGACCCCAGTGAGTCGAGAAAAAGTGGTGTTGTCTCTCAAATCGTCTTTTGCACCTGTTTTGAAATCGCCCACTATATTTTTTGCGACTGTTTAGACCAGCAAAGGGTGGAAGAGGGCGATAAACATTATTTAAAATAGCAATGAATTGAGGAAAATTTCCGAATAAGCACGATTACCTTTTATTCCCCAAACATTTAAAAATATGGGCAGGTAAAGAAAATCCAAAAATCTGTTATCGAACTAATCATCAAATATTTTAGAATAATATTAGCTTCAAATTTGAGTTATTTCCCTTTTATCATGCCATCCTTTCTATCACTGGTGTTATGAAACATTTATACCAAAGGTCAATTAGATATAATAATAATTGTAGGGGAATCGATACCCCACCCTCATAATTGAGCCACCGGTCTTTAACCACAACGTCCCGGCATTGGAGGCGGCGTAGCCCGACCACTTAACCTTCCTGACTCTTTCCCCTCATCTCGAAGAGAAACTAAAAGGCCACCTAAGACCATATAATGCACTACTCAGGGGTTAAAACAGCAAGATTCCCCCTAAGAGTTAATATTCAATTTCACCGCATATGCGAAGTTAGAAAAGCTTCGTCGTAAATCTAGAAGATCCCCTTTAGGGTTTGCTGAATGAGATTCTAAGAAAAACTGTTGGAGGAGGAGACTTAATGCAGCCTGTCCACGCATCTCCCACACCTTCCGTCGCCTAACCCTAGTGGGAGGGCGAAGGATAAAATCAAATAACTTTGGAAAAACTGGGTAGATTACGTTAGTCATCCAGACGACGAAGACCGGCAAGAGTCCCGGCTACCAACAAGAGGGACTTAGAACAAGCTTATCCTCGAACCAGTTCCTGGAAGGCACACAGAACTTTAAGTTAACTTGATTTAAGAAGTAAGTTTAACTAACTTTCGTCATAGAAACACCCCTATCCTAGTGTATCCCCAAAACACAGAGATTGTCCTGGTCTTTGAGGAATACCCCTAACTGAACTCCCTTAAGCACTCCCCCACATCAAGGATTCACGCTTTGGCTCATTGCTAGCCAGTGCGAATTATTCCCAGAGTAACCAGAAGATTAGAAGAAACATACTTTCCCTGTCCCGTGGTGAAATCATTTCCTCCAGAAGGCGTGCGTCACTCCATCTGCTACACGCTGCGAGGTCCTCTGCGGCTTTAAGGCATTTCTTCTTCTGCCGGCGCGGTGCCCGCGCCGGTCCAGAAACGAAATTCTTGAGGTGACAAAACAATTGATGTCAAGATCAGACTTAAAACCGATTCCCGTAGGAATCTCTAAAGGTATTTAAACCCCAGTATCTGTTTCGTTGATGGTCAGTTTGCATTTAATATTAAAGTGAGCTGTGGGTCAAAGATTACTGTGGGGGTGGTAAAGTTTTGGCCCATGTGAAGCGTAACGGTTGCCGCTGTATAAACAAACTAGCGTCTGCTCTTCATCATGATATTCATTCCTCCACACCTGATTTAAGACTCTTCCTAATATGAGACATTTCCCGACTTGCGACTCTTCTTGATTTACAACTCTTACTAATTTGCAACCTTCCTATTTCTGACCTTTCCTGATTTGCGACTCTTCCTGATTTGCAACTATTCCTGATTTTTAGTCGTGTAATCAAATCTACTAACCAGAATTTTACTATTCCAAATCAGTTTGAAATGTCCTAGAACATGATCTATCCCTGATATACACGATAACATCATCTGACCATCACATTTCCAACCTTGCACAAAAGAATCGTTTGCCCTAGAGGGAAATAATTGAAATATATGCCAATTAGTTGTTACGCAAGTAAGCTAATTCCCTTCCCTTCAACTTTTATAGGTAGAAATTTCACTTATTATAAGCATAATCCACATTAATAGCAGAATATTGTTTAAATTACGTTCGCTTAGTTTCAAAATTTATATCTCTTTTTTCCATCCATGAAAAGGAAATATTGCGCTTTAACTTGTTTACAATTTGTTCTCTTCATACATGTTTCATGGTTGTTTCAATATCTCATTTGATTTGTCTATATTTATTATAGTTATTTCTTGTATTCAAAATATTTTACTACCAGCAGAGATTCAACAATACCAGGTGAATTCATTTAACTTTTGGTTTCTTAAGAAATCCTACTAACATGATGGCTCAACAGGATACAGCTGTAGTACGTTGGAAGCGCTTTAATCAGAAACAAATTGATGAAGTGTGCAGACTATAATCTTCAGTCTGCCAACATATGTGAAAAAAAAATAAAATAAAAGGGAAAGTAAAGGAAAAATTACAGATCAGCCGAACATCCCTCTCAACTATGACAATCCTCGGAGGGGCCAGGGTTGGGGCAAAGGGAGAGAGACCCGGCAGTCAGTTCCCTGTAGAACTATGAGCCTTTCCAGACCTAGAGCAGAAAGGTTTATGGAGCCAGGAATGTGCAAGAGAGAGAGAGAGAGAGAGAGAGAGAGAGAGAAGTAGAAAAGTTCAGAATATGACAGATAGAAGTTAAATAGGTCGAATTCTAGGGGAAGGTAGGTAGCTGCCTTTCACTTTTTTATCTCTTGCGGTGTCCCTCTGCTGGCAGAGAGAGCTTAATTTTCTGAATTTCTACCATTAGTGATAGACTTCGTTTGGATTTAGATTTCTTTCTTTATTGTCTATCTTTCGAGTATTTGGATAACCTTTTGTTCCGTCTCTTCAGAGATGTTTTCTGGTTGGGTTACGTCGCTATTTGTATCATAGTTTATTTCCTCTATTTGCCTCCTTTCGTTTCCTTAAGGTCCTCGATTAGAACGTTGGTTCGATATTTTGCTACGTTAATCATCAAGATAGTCAATGATTATACTTTCTTGGATAACTTCAGAGGTTCCACTCAATTGTCTATCAGCATATTTTTTAATACTATTCTAGAATCTCTCATTATATATATTCTGATAAGCCAAAATTTGCTATATTCATCATATGCGTGTGTAAAATTCACGTGAGGATTTTTAGATTTAAAGTACCATCGAGATTTATTATTTTTACGAGCCTCGTGGGTTGTTCCTGGCTATGGGTGCATACCTATTCCTTTTTACAGTTTCCTTATTTCGCTATGTTTCCATTTTGTTCTTCCTGATGATTTGTCTTCTTTTACGGCACGGTATGGCCAAACTTCTGTGATTTCTTTGTGAATTAAGAAATTTACTATTTTTTCTAAAAAAAAAGGCAAATAGTGGCCTTTTCTGGATTCAGAATATAATATATGATGATTTCTTTTTTTTGACAGTTCATCGTTGTATGATCTACCATTCCATAGCATCTCAAACAAATCTGAATATTGATGAAGGCAACCTTTTTTATGTGAGCGGAAGTAGGGATGAAGTGGAGTATTTTCATACGAATTGCGAGTAGCCCCTTTTCGAGAATCTTTGGGACAATTTCCGTCGAATGGCATATAAATTTGAAGATATTTTTCTCTGATTTTGATTAGTTCGGATGCTATTAGCAGAGGGAGCTACTTAGTCCAATTTATTTAGTGCTAGGCTGCCTGCGGGGGAGATAAATTGCTCGATAACTTTATCTTACATGAAAATGGCTGTAAATCACGGTGGTGTTTCTTTTAACTTGAAAAGAAGAATTTCTAAATCGGGAAAATTTGGGAAGGCGGCTTCTTGGGACTAGTGTTTCGTTCCATTGAGCGTTAAATTAATTTGTAGTCTTATAAAATTCCGGTCGATTCATTCTGCTTGTTTAGGGGCCCCCAACGACCAGCTTCCGCCGAGGCAGTATAAATACTTTGAGAAAAGCTTTGAGAAAGAAATGCAATACAGCTCCGTCTTGGTTAGACTCTGGATGGATGGTGTATTCATCCGCAATGTATGTTTGGCATCATTCTACTGTTTGACGGCACGTCAACCAATATCCCCTTTGTTCTCTCGTACAACTTTTGCCGTTTTTTATTTATAATAGGTTGAATACTTTTTAATTTCCAGGTTTATCTTTTTAATCTTTGCTGTAGTTGAGATTATAAAGAGCTCACCTTGAAGGAGAGGTAGATGTCACCTCTTTATGGAAGGCCTCGGGTTACCACTTTATAATGGGGACTAGTCACCTCTCTAGAGGGCTTTATGGCAGGAGGAGGATAAAGGTAGGAGATAAACTGTTTTTATAGACGAGGATGAGGAACTCCCAGAGAGGAAATATGTCACCAGTTTGAAAGTATAAAAATGACGCGGATATTTTGGAGAAGTCCTTTAAGTCTCACGAGTAAGGTAAGTGGTGGTGTTAATCTTGTATCTGACTCCTAAAGATACTCAAATAATAGATGGGCTTGGCTAGGCTCACCGAAGGTTTGTGATTGAGAAAGAACCGAGAGAAATCACGTAAAAATAAATGTTTAATTCCGAAATACAAAAACAAGCAAGACAAAAGTGAGGCTTGCGTTTACACTCAGGGAAATTTTCACTACCAGCCAGAAAAGCAAGTGTTACTAGAATGACACTTAGGTTGATTACAACGGGGACTTCGCTATAGTAAACAGACCGTAATTAGTTCTTTACACTCGATCATCTATCTAACTTAAATCTCTACCTAACAATAAATCAATATCCTTCTGTTTAATTCCCTATTTTTCTTCTATAAATGGTATAGGTAGCGTGGTCTCTTTTTGCCACCGGGACCTCAATGCTTTTAGCGTCGCCCACTGGGCAGGACTTTGTTAATCCCATTTTTCCGAAGGTCACCGGTTTATGGTGGCTACAAGTTCACGCTTTCTTGATATAAATTTTATTATAGCTGAGCTGTCGCAGCTGTCTCGACTTAACTCCATTTCCAGACGAGTAATGTTCGTTTTATTATTCTGTCGCTAAATTTTTATTTATATCTGAATTAACGTCTCTCCGTTTTGATTCTGTCCAGTTTACAAATAAATATATATATATATATATATATATACATATATATATATATATATATATATATATATATATATACATCCGCAAGTAAATTGTTGCAATTCTTCCTATTCCTGCCAGGCACTTTGGGGGTGGAATTTTAGTGCCAGGACCATGCCTCCACAAATAAACTTCGATAATTTTGCATAAATTTCGTAAACTTGGTCTTATTCAATCAAAAAATAAAGTTTCTTTCAGGAAACGTAAAATGATACCCATGTTTTTAGAATTATATGTTCAAGGTGTTAAGAAATCACATACAAATTAACTACCAATCTAATTCACCCTATAACATGGGCATCTAGAGATGGATACCTTTTTTTTTTATATTGAAATTTTTTCTTTCAGTAAAAGGATTTTACTCGTCATATATTGATTATTTATTATTACAAGTGATGTGTCACTAAATATTATCATAAAAACCTACCAAACGCCTTTGGTTTGATCAAATAAATTTCTTTCAAGGAAGGATTGGAAAAAATAGATCTAACCTTCAAGAAATCATATAATCATGCCTAAATTTAGTTTTAGTTTTCCAACCAGTCATTTTATTTTTTTTTTATATTTCAGCTTTTCCTTATGTTTAAGATAATTAGTGTTTCTCCTACTAGCAGATAAAGGAAGCTGAACGAAGATCGAAGAGTGTTTCAAGAAAATTGTGAATTACAGTAATTTTTCACAAAGGTGAATGGAAGGATACTGTGTTTAATTTACTAAAACAGTATTGCCGCATCGAAATAGTACAACTTTAAAAGAGATTATGAAACGAACCATCAATTCTACGAGAAATATGAAGACCTAATGCATATCTTAAGCCTTAGAGAATTGAAGGCTAACTTGAGACAGCAACAGATCTGTTTTTTTGGAAAATTGAGAAAGGGAATGTCGCTTCCGTTACTGCAAGCTATGAACTCAGCCGAATGATCGCCATGAGTGAGAAATCTGATATTGAAGGATATTTCATAAGAAAAATATCCTCTGAAAACGGCGTAAATTCTGTTTCCAGAGAAAGTACACTTATTTAAAGATATTTCATTAACAGGGAATACTGTTGCTGAACGGATTGATTAAATGTCACATGATTTAAATAAACAATTGATTTGTATATTTTTCTATTGCTATTGATGAGACCGTTGACATCACTGAAATAAGACAGTTTACTGTTTTTATTAGGGCATGTGACTATGAACTTAATATTTGTGAAGAAACGATTGAACTAATCCTCTCCATGCATGATACTACACCAATTCAGGACATCTTTGAGAAATCTGCATGAAAGGGTTTTGATATGATTAAACTTGCATTCCTATCTACACACGATGCTCCGAATATTATTGGCAGCATAAGGGTGTTGCTGCTATGTATTATTCATGAGCAAATTTTGTGTTCAAAGATTTATAAATTGAATCCTATTCTTATTTTCCTCACAAAGTCAGTGAACTATAGTAAATGCCGTCTTCTCAACTACCGTCAATTCCGCCTGCTGTTGGAAGATATGGATAATTAGTTTACTGATGTTCCATTCTTCACAGATGTCTGAGCGTTGTCATCACTCAAAGTGCTGAAAGGATTTTAATTAGGGATAAATTAAATAATTATTTTTTTGTAGATAAAAGGTCGAAACAAAATTAAAAAAATAAAAGCCAAAGGTTGGCTTCACGATCTGGCTTTTGATGTGGAGATTAGTGAACAATTAATAGATTTAAATTTGAAATTATAAGGTAAAACCAAACACTGCAATCAGTTGTATGATAACATTAAGTGGCCGATGACAAAACTAAGCCTATGGAAGGCACAGAGGTCAAAGGACAATTGATTTAATTTTCCTTAGTGCATATAGTTTAAAATTACTGCCAACACTGAGTCTGGATTTAACATTGCTAAGTGTGACAGTCACCTAGAATTGTTGTTAGAGGAATTGCAAGAAATGTTTCGTGATTTCTCATCTATTGAAAACCACTTTGCATTATTCTCAGCACCATTCACCTTTGATGTTGCCGAGGCTGAATAAAGCCTGCAGATGGAAGTATTTAAAATTCGGTTGGATTCTACACTCAGAGAAAACTACTTATATATTATTTGGGATACCTGGTTTCTTCTCTTACCTTCCTGAAAAGTTTAAACACTTATAAAGTTTGAGACAAAGGTTATGATCATGTTTTGTTCTACCTATTTGTGTAAACACTTATTTTCCATTAGGGAATCAACAAAAACCTTTAGACAACAAGGCTGCCTGATCAACCTTTGATATCTGTGACCAAAGTCGAAACAGCACAGATATTTCCGCCACACGCAGCAAAAATATCATCAAAAAGAAATGTCAGGCATCAAAACAGGAAGGTAAAAATGCTTGAATAGTTGTAAATTAATGATTACCTCAAACTAATATAATTTGTGTGCAATGTTTAGTTGCTGATGCATACAAGTGTATGTTGCAGTTTAAACATTTTTTTTATTATTTTGCATTCATGAATGTGATTAGCCAATCAAGCACTGTATGCACCTTGTATATTTCTAAGTTTAAGTAATTAAAATATTATGCAATAATTTTTATTATTTGGCTTCTAAAGAACATAGAAAAACCCGGGAGGAACAAAGACAAACATATATTATTGAGAAATTTGTCACACCCTGCAGAAAATACCTTAAGTTGCAATTCATAACATGGAGTGGAAAATTTGCCTTCGCTTGCCGTGACGTTCAAGAGTGTAACTTTGGACCACAAAAAGTAATCAGTGATTCAACACAAATTTATGGAAAAATAGCCTGCATAGTTTTTCATTTCTAATAAATATTAGGTAGTGAATCTTAAATCGATGTATTAATAACAAATAAAACATTCCTATTTAAGAAGTGATAGAAATATATTTAAATAAACAACTATGTATATTACTATCAGAGCCTACCATGTAAGAGTCGATAAGGCCTTATGTAAGTACAAAAGAATTATTGTTTCGTAGGCCGATGCATAATAAGTAGTAGTTAAGATGGGAGACCAAGATGAAAATATATGAGTAAAGAAGTAGGAGTAGAAGGAGTGGACTAGAGAAAAATTGGGATTAAAAGCGCTTAAAAACAAAACCCCATAACTCCTAAGATGGAAAGAGAAAAATGAAGATAATTGGGGTTAAATAAAGGATCATTTAGAGTCGATAGAAAATAATAGCGGTAATTATTATATTTTGGACGTGGAGGGAGGGGATCGAACTCCGGGGCCTTCGTAAAGAGAGCACAAATGAAAACTAAATATCTATTTATTTGGCAAAAACGAAAACCAACGTATACACCTGGGCCAGGGAAATTTTTAAAAATAGTTTCATAAAAAGGTGAAATTAGGGAAGGTTAATTTGGATCAAATGTGTTAATAAAGGGAGGCCCGCAAACACTCTGATTTGCCGGTATGACATAACATAAATGAATAGTCAACGAGTTGTCATTTAATTAAAACTAAACGGAGTGGTGGGGGTGGATGCGAAGCACTGTGGGCAATTTTTTTATGCAAGTTTTAACAAATGTTAGTGAAGTTGTGAGAAGTAAAAATGTGTTGAAGCCTCAGATCCTAGGAGTTTCTTAGGTCTAATACAGCAGCTGATCCTCCAGAACTTGCAGCATTCAAAGACTATGGCATGAACTTAGCAAACACTGGGGGCTGGAAAGCACGCAATCGTCCAAAAGGCTCCGAAGGGAACGGCCACGTGGGTACAGCTGGTACCCCAATGCGGGTGGAAAGTTGAAGAGGGTTCAAAGTGATGTGGATGGGGCACCCCAATTCCACCGTAGGGTCAGTAGATTGCCGTGCGACTACTGAGGGGGACATGGGGGCCATTGATGGGGAGTTGCAGGGGGCAGTGTCAGGCACCAAGCAGTATTCATGTCCCATGGGTCCCATAAAGAAATTATGGGCAGAGAAAAGAGCCCCCTAGAATCAGGGTGAGACCCATCCGAAGCAATCCCAGAACATTTACCGTATTCATGGGATTATTATACATAAAACCAGCTTGTTCCATGCCTCAAGTTTCGCCACATTTTACGTGAGGGGAACAATGAGGTGACTTCAAAGTTTTTGTTATGTGGGTCTTGCGATCCCCAATCACGACTGTCATGTCACTTTTATGTCGCAAGTAGATCCATAAACTGCCTTAGCAGTGTGCTTGTGCTAAATCCAATGACCAAAATAAGTGGATCAGAAATACTGTATTTACTTCTATTTCTTCGGATAATTTTCCACTCCGAGTACATTTCCGCCGAGCAACTACATACACTAGTGTGTAGATGTACTTTTGTCCATGAACCGTAACTAGCACCTTGGTTCTGTATCCTGCCTTACCCTTCAACCCCGCATCCAACGGGCGTGGACGCCATTAATAAAATTAGTGAGCGAATCTCCTGGTCGTCGCGAGAGGCTTCCTTCGTCGATGTCAAATTAGGTCCTGTCCAGGAGGCGAGTCAAAGAAAGGCGCCCAATTATTCGTCCTTCCACCTAATTTCTTCGGTAGACCACACAAAAAAGAGGCTATTTGGGCAGTTATCTTCCTTAAGTGGTCGGATTATTGATAAAATTCTGATTATTCTGAAGAGGTGACTGCAAGGATTGATAAATAAACACTAACGCTCATACCAATACAGCTAGATAAGGGCAATAGGTAGAAATCCGCTTTGAATTTCTTGTACAACTCATTCGCACTTTTACTCACATGTACTCCATAATTGTAGAAGAAGATATTAAGTGGGTCTTTTCCAATATAAATATTGATTTTCGCATATTTTTAGCAACCAATTTCTGAAATTTCTTAAATGAATATTCATTTTCTCCTTTAAGTTTGATTAAAAATCCCCAAAGAATTTCTCTGCAACACTTTGTACTAACCAAGATTGAAATTTACTTTCTCTTCTGTCCTTTTGTCTTATTCTATGATGTAAATGATTTTACTGCAGTTTGAGACACCCGACACTTGTTAAGCCTCCGGGCCTTTCATTACCTCGCCCATGATAAGGAAATCTTTTTATTAATGGTGTCTTTGGAAGATGGAACTATCGACGTTTTATTAGGAGAAATCCGACAAATAATTTCTGAAAAAGTTATTAGAAAAGTTTTAGAATGGGAAGACTTTTGGACAGTTTTGCTAATCTGAAATAATTAGGTCTTTTTATCAAAGCAGGTTAGATACAAAAGATGACCGTGAGAAGAAAGAAAAAAGGCTAGAAAGGTTTCACCTATAGTTAGATGAGCTCCAACTTGCTGCCTATAACTTTTATTTAATTGCTTGAAGCCAAATTTTCGGGTTCAAAGGAAGACCGAACTACTATAATAAGAGCTCTCAACACAAAATGGAAAGCGCTGATCTTTCATGACGAATGGCACTTGTGAAAATACATAAAGTTTCATCCATTTTTCACTCATTGAAATGCACTTAGATGTCTATTTTCCTTGGCGAAATTCACATCTAATACTCAAGCACAACCCGCCACGCATCCTTCGATGAAATGTATTTAAACCTACGATATTATTTTTAAAGGCCCAAGTTGTCTTGAGTCTTGAAAAAGTAAGAAAAAATAAAGTGTATAGTAGAAGTTGCGTGGATAGAGATTGTAGAGTAATGTAAGAAATGGAAAAGGTTGAGTTGATTGTAGTTGCTAAGTGACCAACAACTACAATCAACCAACCTTTTTCCTTTCTTACCTTATTCTACAATCTCTTTCCACGCAAATTCTACTATACACTTGCTTTGAATTAACTTTTGATCTTCTTTTGATGTTGTTTGGAGGCTCTCACGACTCTTTTTTTCTTCCTTTGTAGTTTGTTTGCTTTTATTTTTTAGTACAGATGTAATCATTCATGTTGTTGGTAGCATTTCAAAGTAACCCCAGTTATAGGTGTGGACAGGTGCCGATACCTCTCTCGAGGCAGGTTTTCCGCTCCTAAAGTTACCTCTGTTGTTAATCCAATGTATTTGCGGGATTTCCATAGATCTAATGTCATCTTCATCTATGATGTCGTTCAGATTATCCCATACCTTACATTCCCTTTTGTGTAGGGATATATTAGTAGCTGGATGTTCTCTTTTTTGGTGTAAGTCTTATGATCTCCTTTGCTCTCTACGCCTCGTCTCCGTTTGAGTTTGAGTTTGAGAAAAATAGCATAAATTGAACCGAGCTGACTAACAATCATCTCTTATCTCTGAGGGTTTTCTAACTATTTGAGTGAGCTATTGGTATTCCTCACGCACATAATCCGGCACCCTCTCCCACCACTTCTTTGTTCCATGTTTTACTTTCTTCTCACTACTAGTCATAGAGTTATGGAAGGTTTTTGAAATATTCAAACTGGATCTGGGTAAGGACGCTTCTAAAGATGCTAAGATATCCAATAATTCAATAACCTCCCCGAGAGGTCGAAATTTTTAGGATTTTATCGAGCAAAGTAATATATTTATCTAATAGGAAATATGCTTCAAGTTAATGATAACTAATGTTTATGTATATTAATCAAACCTTTTAAATAATTTTGATCATGGTTAGAATTTTGACTTACTCTCGTGATCTTCGCGTAGAACGGGAGAGTTGCGTACCACGCATAGATGTGACCATCGTGTACTCATTTTTTTCTATTTTAGCATTTCCTGAAATATACATTCCACACGGTTTTAGGAAACTTACCTCTTCCTTGAGAGATTTCCCCGCGCCCACCCTTTGCAGAAGCAGTAACGGTTCCGGCTGGTCCCTATATATTATTGGTCCCAATTGGGCATTGACAGTATATGCCTACATTTTATAACGAAACACGTCCTTTTCGATTGAGCTCCAAGATCTCTACGAGCCGAAGGCTAGAATTACATATACGGAAGGATCTGAGCCCCAGTCAATTGGCCCATCCTTGGTTTCAGTACATTTCACTTGACACGAATACTCCCTTCAGTTAGTATTACTACTAAAAGTTAAACTCCCCGTGGTTAAATTCTCTCGAATAAGCATCCGATCCCGCGTTTCATCATATCTTAAAGCCTTGAACGCAAGCAAGGCTGAGACGAATAATCAGTGGCTACCTTGCTAGTCATCCCTGTGTACGTATCTACACTGGCTCTAATCTCCTCTCACCCCCCTCCCCTAAAGCTCACACTGGGTAGCTCTGTTAGTTTTGTTCTTGTATACATCGAGTATCCATTGCCATTATTCCATTTAATCTATTTATTGTGTAGAACTGTGTAAATATTAAAGTATCATTTGTTCCTGCTTTTTCATAAGCCTCATAGACCGCAGCCTTCATTAATTTAATATTGGTCAACTGCACTCAAACGTTTGTATTTATATCCTTCGCACTCGTCCAGGAAAGTTGGACCCCAACTTACCTCCACTTCTATCCCCCTCCTCTGGCGTGAATAGAGTTGAGCCAAGGTCAACCATTTGACATTGAGCGTCCCCGCATATTGGGTAGAAGTGACGTATATGTCGGGGTTATTCTACGACAATACGCGGCATGTAGTATTTGATTATTTGATTAGAACTTACAGTATGTGTCACTATGCTTTAAACTCTAATCCATATCCACCCTCTGCCTTTGTTTGAGGCTTACAACATCGAGTTTAAATGGGAAGTGTGTGGTGATTTTAAAATGCTGAGACAGTTCACTTTATTTAGCATATTCACATTGTCCATGAATAATAGCTGATAATACTTTGTCCTTGTATTCCTTTTTTCAACTAATGAGAAAATGTGATTATAAGAGATAACCTACTAAAGATGCACTAAAAAACGTGTTGTTTTACTGTGAGCACCTTGATCTTTACGAACCAGTGACCATATATATTTCCCCATCATAGCAGTGTCCCATCTTCCTTGGTATCTTTTCTCCATTACAGTAATGTTTCAAACGGAACCACTCACGATAATACCCTCTTACCTGTCCCAAATTTTCACGCAAAGACTCCAAATGTGAATGCAAAAAGTGCACCTTTAATGACATTCAACTTCATTAATTCTTATAACTTTCTCAAAGTTTGCTAACAACTGCTTGTAGTTTGAGTCTTTATTTTTACCAAGAAATCCATTAACTATATTTTAAAATACACACCACGCGTCACTTTCAACATCACTCATTGCATTCTCAAGTTGTACTGACTCCAACATTTTCCTTAATTGCGGTCCAATATATATACTAGCCTTAACTTTGACTTCAGATAGTTTTGGAAAAACTAAACAAAACTCTTGAAATGCTTCTCCACCATGATCTAATTATTTTACAATCTGTTTAACCCAAACTACGCTTTATATGAAGTAGAGGTAGCAGAACCTTTGCAGGTTCTATAAGAGGCTATATAATAACATTTAGTTTTACTGGCTGCAAGTCACCTCGATGGGGACAATCAACCTTCTTATAATGTTCATGATTAGCCCTACTGCCCCATAGTCAAGGAAAACATGAATACTTGGTGTACCCACCCTGTAATCTAAGTAAGGAGACAAGCATTTTAAAATCACCACAAACATCCCATTTAAACTTAGTATAGTTTACCTTCTTGAGAAACCTTTTTCCATTGTCATATTTTTCCTTTATGTGTAGCGAGTATGCTAAAGGCAGGGAAGGATACTGATTCCCATTATGCAGTAAAACAGCTTTGAGTCTTTTTGTAGTAATATCTATGAAGAGTCGCCATTCTTTAGGGTTGTGATCAATTCCAATACCTGTAAAAAAGCCATTAATATCTTTGCAAAAGCAAAGATCGTCACTTATATCAAATTATACTTATAATTCCTCATGGTGTTTCCTGCTTACTGTTGATCTCCATTCCTTCTCCCAACCGATTCGATTCATTAATTTCAAATTCCAAAACTCATCTCCTGACTTAGTGAGACCAAAGCCCCTGATTAGATCATTCGGTTCACGTTGATTTGGAAAGTGTGGTCGGGTACTCATTCTTAGCTCATACGTTTCATCCACTTCTTCATTATCACCACCTTCCGACTCTCCTGATAAGCGATCCATCATCCCTCTATCTGAAAATATATATATATAAAAAGAGATGCATTTAATACCTGGAGCATAAATATGGATTGCATGTTTAATTACATTACAAGAAACCTTAGCTAGAGGTTTTGAGTATTTCAGTATTGATTCTGTTAGAAAGAGTATAGCTTACTATTTGATAGAATTTACTTACATTTTCTCGCGGGCGTGGAACCAATAAGGTATCATTATGTGGCACAGGTGCAATAAAATATGAAATGTTGGGATATAGAAGGGATTTTCTTACCTTCAATATTTGATCGACAACTTCCACATAACGCATGAGGGGCCTATGGTTTTTCTTGGTAACCCATAATAATTCCAAAGTACAGTCTATAAGCAATCCAGTACTTTGCACCTTTCACAGTTTTATTTGATACATGCTTAGGTCCAACATAGAAACCACACACAAAACAGAACGAATCTGGTGAATTTCTGCATTCTATTGTAGCCATAATCAAGAAAATCAATATTTATCAAATAAACCTAAAAAAGAAAATAAATAAATTAGCGACAAATGTAAGTGTGCTTTACCCGTACCTCATACATTTTTTTATATTAGCATAATTTTTTATATCTTTCAAACCGTCGATGGTAGAGAAAAAATATGGACATATTTTGAATCAGCGTAAAATTATGTATTAAAAAAACTAAAAATAATAACAAACACACAAAAATTTGCGAAAATTTGTTAACCAGTGAAGAATGATCTCTTTCCATTATCCACCAATAGTCTACAAGTATTGTTGTACTTCATTTAACCTGGTACCGATTTTCACTGTTTGAAATATCTTGGTTAAAAGTTTCACCATGTTCATCACTAACTGCCCCACAGTTCGTTTGAAAAAGTCAATGGACTTCTTTTTTATCTTTGACAAGCCTTTTTGTACTGAAGTTACCATGAAGGAAAAAGTAATTGTGGGTATGGTCTGTTGGCTCCCACCACGTCATTGCCAGAGCAAAAACATTTCTTTCCTCTTCCTATTCAGCACTGAAGGTCCGTTTGTATCGTATTTCGGTGACAATTCTGGGTAGTTTCTAGCAAACCTTTATGACCGTACGCGTACTTACACCTTCAAAGTCCACTATATCTTTCAAAGGATGGCTTTAGATGCGCTCAAATGCACTCAGCCCTTTTTCCCCTCAGTTTTCTTCTATCTCGTGAGTTTTTTTTCCTGTACAGCTTACTCTCTGTGCGTAAGTAAGAGGACTGGTAAGCTGATTACCTTTATTATTTTACTATATATATATTGCGAATCATACATATGCTTGAACCGCGAATAATAGAAGTATCACTATAAGCAAATGGCGACAGCTTGTTACATATGTATTCTGTTAAATTTGAGCCTGTGAGGTGAGAGGTTATGTGCCGCTATACTCAATATAGGTGGTTTCTATCGTATTATGGAAACAATGCATATAATTCTTTATAATGAACTTGTGATATTTCAACTTAATTTTATTCCGATATTTATTTCACTTCTTTCAGATCAAGTCTGCCTCTGCTCCTTTTAAACATAGGTGTCTAAAGTTGCCCGCTTGCTTTTATTATATCAGTAGCAGTTTAACCATTCTAAATCATTTTCCCAGGCAAGCCTATTTAGTATATTTTAAATTAACAATTGGTGATCAAGACATTCTTTGCGCCCCTTACAAGGTGTACACACAGTGTCTCGAAAGTTTTAATGAAATGGACCCAGGAAACACGTGATGAGCTGAGATTATTTACACCTGTGAGTGGGCGAGCGCCAAAATATAATTGCAACGACTGTTACATTTTTAGTGAAAACTTCAAGCTATAACAATAAAAACAAATCTAAAATTAACTATTCTAGTATATCATCATCTATACGTGCAATACCTTATTCAGCCGTAATCCCCGTGCCAGGTTTCGTTCAAGTATCCTCTCTTGAAGATCTGGATCATCATAAAGAACTCAGTGATAGCAATGATTCTGATTTAGAAGTTGTTTCCCTTTTGTTCATTAAGGACCTGCAATTTCTCACACATCGATGGCTTCTGTTGATGAGCCACCAGTGTGTTTATCAACCACAAATTCTCTATTACGTTCAAGTCTCGTGAATTCCCTTGACAAGGTCCCAAAACTTAGATGATATTTTTAGCCCAAACTTTGTTATTATCTTAGTTTAGTGACAAGGCGCGCATCATGCTGAAAAATACAGGCATCAGCCCCAAATTTGTCCTAAAAGTTTGGAAAAAAGTGCTAAAGAAAGTTTTAGTGCCCTTTTGATTTCAGAGCAATGTTCTTGAGCGAACTTGTTAGTGTTCCATTTACCTTAGTTGAGAAGCAATCGGAAACAGGAAAGCTTAAGGATACTTTAAAGTGGGCTCCCGGTGAGAGCGGGAGAGAGCTTAATCATATAATATCACTTGGGCTCAGTATACAAGAGTTCTTTCTTTATATTTTTTGCAAAATTGTAGGATATTCATAAGGTTCTTCGTATTCAGATGAGGCTTCTTTGCAACCCTTCTCGAAATTAGACGTTCGTCTGAAAGTCTCCACCTCACTATAATCACTTAAGCTTTCACACATGTTCTTTCCTCTGTGAGCAAACTTTGAACTGGAAGTAACCTGATCTCTGAACTGGAACCTAATCACGAGGCAATCTATTATTTTTGAAATGATGACTTTTTTAATAAATCTGCAATTTACATTGTTGAATAATTATTCCTACCATGAAAATTTTAAAAATCAATAAAAATAAAATATTTAATAGTTTTAAAACATTTGTATATTTTTATTTATATATATATATATATATATATATATATATATATATATATATATATATATATATATATAAAGAAAAATATCCCAAAGTTTTAAAACTAATATATATTTATATATATATATATATATATAAGACGCGAAATCGACCGCTGTAACGGACGGAGACTACCAAGCCGTGGCCAGCCGAAAGGAAGAAGGGAACACAGCTGGCCTCCTGAATACTTTCACATTCCGAAATTCATCCAACTCCTGATGGACAAGAAGTTGTATGACGCGAGCAAGGAAATCCGGGCCTTCGCGAGTGATATGGATTTGTAGTCACTATCATGTAATTGGCAATGAATAATGATCTGAATTACCACTAGTTTATGAGGCATAATAGATAAATTTTGACAGCTAAGCGTAAGGAATACCGCTTGATGACGGCAAGGAATCTCTTGAAAAGTTGAAGAACACTCTTGACGCGGGGACGATCTGTTTTCTACAAAATGAAAAGAACTTCTGCCAAGACCAGTTGCCCAACAGGCAGAACAATAACTTGCTACCCTATAATCCATGCGACGGTTTGTAGGCTTGAATCCAGTGAGGATGACACCATGACACCCAACATGAAGTTTTGAGTATGGTCTAAGACACACTTCTGAGTACTTTGTAAAGTGCTGTAGATTGTGGTCAAAGCGTGTCTGGAGAAGGTTGCTATTGGAAACTCAGCCCTCAGGAGAGAGTTAATAGTCATTATCAGAGAATTTCTATGACATTACCAGCACCACTTTCTTTCCTCATGGATCCCCAGACGTCTGCGAAAATCTTTCCACGGATAAAAAGGAGCAATGAATGCGCTAAGTTCTGGAAACATCTTGAGGCTTTTTTGAAAGTTACGGCAGTTACTTTGACTAATCTATTATTTCTGAGCCATAATCTCGTTGAGATTTTACGTTTTTTAAGCAAAGAGTCAAATTTCGCACGAAAACCATATATATATATATATACATACATGTATGGTTTGGTTTTCGGGCTTCATCTGGACTATTTGTATAAAATAGGCAATATCTCAACTAGTTTATGGCTAAGAAATAACAGATTAGTCAAAGTAACCGCACTTAACCTTCACTAAGGCTTCAAAATGGTTGCACAACATAATCAGGTTGGAATGAAAGTAATGTCCTATATTAGTGTAAATATCATAAAGGAAAAAAACTTATCTACGTCAGCGATTTATCTGCATATATACATGATAAATTTTGTTTTATGTTAATCCCTTTAACTGAAAACATTGTTAACGAATTCACTTGCAGAAGTAAAGGGAAGTGAAGTAAAATTGAAACACTCTTCTTTTTGTCAAGCACAGACCGAAAGTTTAGAATCGGGCAGTCAGCTGGCGGATGCAGATAACCCCTAACTCGTAGCTCTACTAATTCACTTACAATTATTTAACATGTATATTGAAATGATAGGTGCGTTAAAACGTCCATCAGCACAAAAGGAGACGTGTACATTAATCGATGGCCGTCGATGCGAGGTCATTTCTGTTGATTTTACGCTCGAGGGTGAATTTCGTAGCGCGCGGTGGTTTAGAATCTACTTTAAACTCTAGGTCCCACCTTAGCCCTGTAACAGCTCTCTGGTAGGAATCGGAAGTATAATCTAAAAAATAAATCATAAAATTATCTAGAAATCCTGCGGGAAAATGAAACTTACTTGGAGTAATAAAGAGACATTTCAAATCAGATAGAAGACTTCGGATGTAATCGAGGTTATTGGTGAGTATACGTGAGATAAAAATATAAACAATAGAACCATAAAGGATATTGGGCCCAAACTTTCTTCAAATTTGAGGAAATACACTAATTAAATTTTAAGAATGAAATTATGCAAATGCGTCTCCATCGAGACCAAAAACGGCCTTGAAAAAATTCCGGAATATGAAAAAAGTTTGTTGATCTTTAGCCCGTATGTGCATATTGAAAAGGGGCTAATTATCTCAAATTCAAAATCAGGGACGCATTTTTTTTTATCTTCTTGTAATTTGAAGTAATTTAAAATGTCCTGAAAGCATCGGTGTGTCATTGTTAAATCATAATTACCGACACGAATATAACCTTTAAACTTGTTAGAATTTAATTACGATTATAGTTACAAGCTTCTAATGGTTCAACATCCTCAGACGATATAGATTTGCATTAACTTGGAATTTATCTGTGGAATTAGACAAAACAAATTACTATTAGGGGATTTAAAATCACAAGGCAAATTATTTAAGTTAATAAAAAGGTAAATCGTATGTTTCGACAAATTTTACTGAACCCTCCTCATCAAACCTAAATTCTAGAATCAGGGAGGCATACTTGCAAACTTCAAAGAGCTATGAGATAAAAAAAAGCTCAATGTGCGCAATTTGACTCATTCCATTTTATTTAATTAATAATATCATTAAGTTAGGATTATCTGTCTATTGCCAAGCAGCTAAAAATCTTGTTGCACTTTGTCGTGCCGCAAGTAGTTAACCTACTTGCGGCACGACAAAGTGCAACAAGATTCTGCCCATCCCCCCTGGCACTCCCGCTGTGAACCTCACAAATATTCAACTGTACCAAGCTCATTTTAAAAGAGTTCTGTTGATGTTCTCATTGCTCTTCACCTTTTTCTTTTAATATATTAAAATAATGAGCCAACACTTCTTGATGGGGCCAAAGAGTAGAGAGTAGACGGATAAAAACACCTTAAGTGTTGATACCCCTATAGTACAAAAGGAGTGGCCTGAGATTAAAATATTAAAAGAGGAAGGGGCACTCCCCCCACATCAAACCTGCGATTGGAAACAAAAGAGAAAGAATTTTTCTCCTCAAATTTTAAAGCAAAAACCAACGAGGGCATATCCCGAAGAAAGATGTATGAAGTAAGGGCCACAAGGGAACGTGATTCAGGCGCTATAGCCAGAAACGCCCACAATTTTCCAGATGGCCCCCACAGCATAGTTCGCTTGCCATACCTGCCTCCCCCCCCCCCCGCACCTTAGGGAGGCGGATTAAAATATAGAATAGAGAAAATAAAAGATGAACAAAACCAATATTAAATTAAACGGCAGAAGCTACCGAGAATTAGGTTTACTATACCACTACTGCTACTACTAGCGTACTACTTATACTAGTAGTGGTATCTGTTTTAGTCCTTCTAACCAACACATTCTCCTTCTTGCCACTCGAGATCGCCGATGGACCCGACGATCGCTCCTCAAGCCACTGCGGGCAACTCGCGCGCTCCTCGTTGGGGTCATATCCATCCCTGCGTGACTCTCCTGAGTGGGAGACGGAAGGGATGGGAGATAGGAGATTCACGAAGCTACATTCTTACGTGAACCAAACCAAATTCCAATTTTGGAGGTTCAAGTTCGTGGCAGGGCTTTAGAAAGGACCTCACACCCACCGTGCACCTATTGTCTCTTCCGCCTGGTCGCGATTTCTGTTGATAGTCTCCTCTTTGTGCTATTTGGGCTCAACGCCCCCCACAAATTTTGAGTTCCCTTAACTACCCCATTTTCTATAGACCTCTTCCTGACGTAAATGCCCAGGGTGTTAATCAGTCCGTTTCCCCCAGCATGGGTAGCTCGGGAAATTTGCCTGCTGAAACTGAAACCATAATTAGCGACCCGCACTCTCAGCCCACCCCACTACCCCAAGAGAGAATGGGGCTCTCTCGGGTATTCTTTTGCACCTCTATTAAATTTTCCACTATCTTTTGCGCGCTTGTTTAGATGTATCAACTTGTGAAATAAGGGTCCTTAACGTCCTTATAAAATAATCCATCTGAAGATACTCGTATGAAGATGGAAGAAAAAAGAGAGAGGCTGCGTTGAGGGCGGAATGGAATGGGATAGTGACAGATGGATTATAAAATAACTTCTTCCGAATTTAGTCAAATCCATAAAATACTCCTCACAGAAGAAGATTTTTGACCCTCTAAATCATACTTTCATGATCTAAAAAAACAAAAATAATATAAAATAATTTAACCATAATTTGTGTTACCATTTTCATTTTACTCTCTTTCATAGGAGAAGAATTCAAAGAAAGGTAGAAAAAGAAGATGAAAGAGGGAGGGATATTCCGTTTAAAATATGTATATTCGAAAATGCGAAAAACAACGAGTCCAATTTGCCATTATGTTATTGAAAATTCATCGGTAAATTAAGAGATAATGTTAGGAAAGGTGTGGAAGTTGCATAAGTCCAAAGGATAAAGAAAAACAAAGACAACGGCAGATAAACGAACTCGCAGAGTCAGTTAAGACGTGTATAAATCGAGAATACCAATATTTTTGCAAAAAGAACGAAGTCCCTCCCCGCAATGTCTCCTCGATGGTATACGAAATGAGCGACGATGGAAGGGCACGGAAATAGGTAAGAACTAGACGTGGATTAGCCCAGACACACCGAAAGGGTGTTTGAGGACGAAGTGTTCATCCTCGTGGATATTTTGTTTATGCGATTCACGACACCAGGCGACCTCTTTTCCTCTCGCCCCAAAGAAGGGAAATAAAGGGAACGGGAAAACATATGCGGGACATTCATTTCCATGGCCTCATTTCGGCTCGTCTGCTTTATTTGCAAGTTTACATAAACAAGGCAGCGAAAAACAATTGGATTCCCATCAGGAATTCCTTTTGTTTCAAGGTAGAAAAAAAATGGTTAGAGTAGTGTCATAAGGTAGTGCCCCGAGTAAGCGAAAGTAGAAAATAATTGTAGGCGATCGATACAGACTAGTTGGGTTCTTATCTGGAGTATTCAACCAATCCTAATTTATTGTAATCTACCTCTCATTAAAAACAGTCGGAAACCAACGGAGGCATAATTGTCAAGGAAAAACAACATCAAACTGTTTGATAAAATGTGGTAAGTCAGGAAGAGTAAAAATGGGTCTGAGTTGCATATCCAGAAAAGGTCAGAACGAGTTGACCCGCAATTTCTTCAAGTTAATTATATGTTTTATCTTTACAGATCATTTTAAGGATGTGCGAAGAACTAATAAATAAGTAGAATTACTCAGAGGGTTTTGTGAATCATCAGATTTGGTGGTATTGATGGTATGGACTGGTTCAAGTGTGATCTAGATGTCCTTCCATGAATTCTGCCTGGCAAATTTGGTCGCACCATTATACTATCACACAGAACTTTTCTCCTTCACATCACTCATGTTCGATCAGCTTTCCTGCCTCTTTTCTATTCTACTGTAGGCTCTCTTTGCTGGTAGTGTGAGCAGATCCCTATTTTGGCCCAAATTTTAAATTAATTATAGACTTAACCCGAAAAACGCCTTTAAATATGCTATGGTGCGTGTTAAGAGGAAGTGACGCATCAGAAAGCCAACGCTTAAATACGCTGAAGAAGTAAATATGCAAATCGGCAAAGGAGGTAAAGGCAGGGGAAAAATCTTTTTCCTTACGAAACGCCTCTGGATTTTTTACTTTAGCTTCTCCTGAGGGAGTTACTGAAAGAAGAATTATTTTGGCTCGGGTATCAAGCTAACAGTATGTGCGCCTAAACCTCCACAACCACTTGCTTAGCTGTGGAGCCGCACTAGCAAATGTGAATGCCTTTCATCGCCTCGTTTGAACTATGAACTTTTGAGAATAAGGCATAATTGGGGGCACCGAGAAAAGCAGGTTTGAGGATTAGCCCACTGTAGAACTTAGTGTCAGCGGCATCTGGACAAGGGGTAGAACTGCAACCTCCGGGGGAAACCCTATGGACCCAGCCAAGACCATAGAGGGAAGTACACCCGTCTTTATGTAGGCCGGACGCTGTTCTGATACCGAAATCTGCGAGGGGCGGCCTCCTTCGATTAGTGCTGGTTGATTCCACACTAACCAACAAAAGGTCCACCATATAATCACAACTCGTGAGGGCCCCCCAGGTTTTTTTCCTCATGATCATCATCCCACTAAGGCAACTCACAGTCGCAAAGGCGGTGACACCCCGGAGCGGATGGGTCATTAACAAAAATGGGACACTATTGTAAACCCAAACTAATACTATGAAGGAAGAAAGAATCAGCTATTTAAATTACCCAACAAAGAGGAATACAGATAAGAAGACTGAGAGCTCCATGGCCACAACCATTGAGCTCGCCAATACAACGAGGATTCCTTTTCGGCCACTGCCTGGCTAGAGAGAACAGACAGAGGGACAGTTTTCGCATTGTTCCATTGGGACGCTAAATGTCTCACTCATAAGACTATTAGAGGTTGCAACTGGCTACATCGCAATTTGCGAGAAGGAAAGCGACTACGAGGCGCTGACGAAAGAGGCCTTAATCGACGCCTTAAAGACTATAAATCTCCAACTAAACATCCCGGCTCAAATCCTGACCCACTGAAGCATTATTTGCAGGAGGTTGGACCCATGGATCGGCCACCACGGGAAGGAGGAATTCGAGAAAGAAATTGAGAGGAATCACAGCTAGGTTAAAATCTCGGAGGTCGTAAAATTCAGAAACCGAAGAGAACAGTGAATACAACCATGTATTTAAAGGTGTATTCGATGAAAGAGAAATGGCAAGGAAGGCGAAGGAAGCAGGGCTCCAGCTGTTCAACACAAGGATAAGCAGCGAACAAATTTAAAGGTAAGATTACATTCCAGTTCAGAAGTGCTTCCGCTGCTTTAAGATGGAGAGCCACACCACAAAAGAATGCAAAGAAGAGCAAGAGACATGCTCTAGGTACGGCGAGCTGGGACATAACTGGAGGACATGAAAGAGCCCCGAGGAAAGATATGTCAACTGCAAGATGGCACACAGGGCCATGGTCATGGTATGCCCAATAAGGAAAGAAATAATAAGGCAAAAGGCCAAAGAACAAAGAGGAGCCAAAGTTAAGAGGAAGAACACCACATACGCCCAGGTCGCGAAGGTAGCTTTCAACGAGTACGACGCAAAGAAGTTGTACCTTAACTTTGACAGACCTTCCGACCAGATCCTAAACTATAGGCCACTCTCCCTCCTGGAGTTCATAGAAAAGATCTTTGAAAAGATCATAGCTGAAAGACAACAAAATCAACTAGAAGAGAATGATGTGCACAACTACCAACTGCACGGCTTCCGCAGCGGAAGAGAAACCGGCACAGCGCTCGCACTTTTCTCAGAAAAACTAGCAAAATCCAGGGCGGAGAGAAAATACGTAGACGTAGTTCTTAGAGACGTGCAAAAGGCCTTTGACAAGGTTTGGCTGAGGGGTCTTCAATTCAAGATTGTAAACCTTCGGCTGAACCCAGTCATTGAAAAGATCCTCTGCGACTATATGATGAGAGGGAGAGCTCAGATACAGATTGAGGGCCACAAGGAACCGTAATTTAGTATCGAGGCTGGTGTGCTGCAAGGTAGCTGCCTCAGCCCTCTGATGTATATTATCTACACGATCGATCTTCCATCACCAATCAAGGGTGACGCGATGTATCTGCAATTTGAAGATGACATCACGCAGATTGTAGCAAGCACTTACAACAACGCTTTAGTGCAAGCTGCAGAGACATCAGCGGAGATCGAAAACATAGACTCGTACAAGCGTAAATGGAAGATAAAGACGAACGTGCAAAGTTTGCCATTATCCCCATAAACCGCACGATATACGACGACATCCATGTTGGCGATTGAAACAACTACTCTTCTCATAAGGGCAAAGTGCTCGGGCTCACAATTACCGTTAGGGGGTATAAGCCTCACATTACAGACTGGATCAACTTAGCAGAGGGGAAACTGGTGAAACTGTACCGTTTCCGCAAACTGAGCAGGAGTAACTTAAGGAAACTCTACCTTTGCAACGTAAGACCAAAGCTTATATACCCAGCGATAATCACCCAGACCTCGGGGAGCATGACACTGAGATCTATGCAGAGGATACTTATAAAGTTTCCTTGATTATTAACAATACGAGAAGACGGGAATGCATATCACAAAGGACACTACACAGAAGAGCGAGACTACAACCAATCAACACGCTAATACAATCACAAGCAAAGAAGACATGGGACAAAATAGAAACTAAAATACTGCCGAATCTTGACCTGGACTTAGACAGTGACATGGCAAGACTAATATGGAAAATCTCACGACGGACTAACTTGCAAAGTGGCAGGCGAACTGCTGCTGAAGAACTGACTGAACAATTTACATAGAATATCCTTTATATACATTGTATGACCCAAAGTTTAAAATAAAACAACTTGATAATTACGACAAAGCACCTGAAATTACTCCAACTTATGACCTAAATCCTTAATCTGTCTAATATTATTTTTTTCTCAATTATGTTGCCTTAAGTTTATTTTTGTTTAAATAAGCAAATAAAATGTATTAATTCAGCCACAATTGGAATATAAAAGCTTGAACGCTTCAAATATATAATTATATGGAATTATATGGATGGACATATACATGCATGTATTGTCCTTTAACTGAAAATAAACTAATCTTTATTTTTATTTTTATATAGAAGTGGTATGAATTTGATAAAATTAAAAATAATATGAACAAATATGTATGAAAGATTAAGGTTAAAATAAATATAAATGTTAAAATTTGTATGGAAGGTTAAAGTTAGATTAAAACATAAATGCAAAATATGTATGCAAGTATAAAAGCTAGGAAAATTATGTAAAAACTTGCATGAAAGTTTAATGTAAAACCGATTGTATGTAAAACTAGGTATGAAAGTGTAAAAATTTGATATATTATGTAACAATTGGTGTGAAAGTTTAAAGCTAGTTCAAATACATGTAAAAAAAAAATAATAAAAAAAAATAAATAAAATTAAAAAAAGAAAAGAAAGAGAATATATATATTAATATAAAAAGAATATATCAAAAAACAAGAAGTGTTAAAATATTAAGATTCAAAAGAGAATTAATAAATAATAATAATAATACAAGAGAAGCCCCAATCACCAGGGCAAAATATCAAAGGTGTGTTTTCACTAAACTATCTCTCTCACTATATAAAAGATCTACAACTACTAAAACTTTAAACATCAAAAGAAGAAGTGAAGGCAGAAGAATTCACTTAGAAAACTACGCTAAAATTACATCTCTCACTCGATAAAAGAGGAAAAGGTTGAGGGAAGGCAATTCAAGACGCCAGGGTTTACCTCGCAATCCCCACGGGGACTCTACGGAAGACCTTTTTTACCGGCTCCTAGGCAATTTAATGTTGACCTAACTCCCCCCCCCCTCTCCCTCGACGGAGTTGCGAAGCCGAAATGAACTGAACTTCCATTCATCTAGTCTCGCTCCAACTATGACGGTCCACTTTGATAGACATAATTGGGGACGTAAAGGAAAGCAGGTTTGAGGATTAGCCCACTGGGAAACTCTACGGAAGAGACCGCTCGGTTACGAGGCGATGCTCAAAGCTTTGGGGAAGAGTTCGCTCTAATCTCTAAGGGTAGCTTCCGGCTAAGACCACAGGGGGACAACAGCAGCATAAGAAGAAAGGGAGCAACAAATTGATTAGAATCAAGTCACCGATAATAAGAGAATTGGGAGGAAAAGCAAACCCAGGGCTAAGGGGCCACTCTCTTGAAGATATTGTCCAAGACCGCACTACAAGAATACCTCTGCGGGTTGTCGACGGGCAGCCCAAGCCTATCAGAGAGAGTGTATTCGAGGTTGTGTATGACAAGTTGGGCATTTCCATGGTGAGGCTGCTAGAAAGAGCCTCGGGTTACATCGCAATCTGCGAGAAGGAAAAGGATATAGAAGACATCACCAAGAAGAAGGCAGTTGGGGTCCTTCGGTGCATCGGGCTGCAGCCAGCAGTACCACTACAGATCCTGGCCCACAGGAGGGTGATATGCTGGCGAATCGATCCGTGGATTGGTCAACTTTCCGCGGGTGAAATCAAGGAAGAAATCCAGCTTGAGCAAACCTAGGCCAAAGTAGCCGATGCGATAAAATTTAAAAACAGAAGGGATGGCAGCGATTACACCCATGTCTTTAAAGGGGTATTCGCAGAAACAATCATGGCCCAAAAGGCAAAGAAACAAGGCCTACTGATGTTTAATGCCAAAATTAGCGGAGAACAGATTGAGAAGGGAGAATACACTCAGGTCCAATTCTGTTTCAGATGCTATAAAATAGAAACACACGCCACTAAAGACTGCAAAGACCCTCAAGAAACGTGCTCTAAATGCAGCGAGAAAGGGCACAATTGGAGGACATCCAACAGTAACACTGAAAAGTGCGTAAACTGCTGCCAGGGATACAGAACTATGGCCATTTTATGTCCCGTTAAAAAGGAAATTATGATGAACAAGCAAGAAACGACGAAAAATGAAGAAATGCGTAGAGCGAACACGTCATACGCCCAAGCGGCCAAGGAAGCCGTCTCGGAAGTAGATAATAAGAAAACCTACCTCAAACTACAAAACGAGAATTTGATGAAGATTAAGACGTGCTTCCTTCACGCGCACTTCATGAACCTCACTCGCCCTGGCACGTTCACAACTGAGCTAAACCAGATGTTATCCAAAAATGGGATTGAACAAATGTGGTTCCCGGCCACCCCCTCCTCCGGGGATGTACTGCAATTGCAGATGGTTCCAAACCAACAAACAAACGAGGAAGACAACACCAATCAAGAAACCAACATAAAAAGAAAAGAAACAAGCAGTCGATGTTAAAATTTCTACGCCTAAAAGAGCCAAGTAACCAAAACTGAGAAAGAGAACACCGACACCAACAGTTTCTCGGAATCATCAGATTCCTCTGATACCGAAGCACAACAAACCCAGAAAGCCAAGGGAAAGAAAATGAAAAAGAAAAGATTGCGGGCGGATAACATCAATCTGAAAACCTACGCCCGCGATTAGTTTCCCTTTCCCGAGGAAATGGAAGCCAGGGATATTTTCCATGCAATAAAAACGAAAATTTACAAGTGGGAATACGACTACGAAGTCGACCATGAATTAGTGGAAGAAGCTCTGCTCAGCCATAATGTGACCATACATCACAGCCCCTGCAAGCAAATCTCAAACGCTGAGTTCAGAAAAAAGAGAAGTGGGAGGAAGAAGAATTTTACTCCAAAACACTAAATAAACAACATGGAGAGAGTAAGCAATAGAATGAGGATACTGCCACTCAACGTAAATGGATGGGAGGGGAGAGCTACGGCATATGGAAACATATTCCGAGTGCTTGAGCCCGAGATCATTCTTATAAAGGAGCACGGTATTGACACCACAGCTGGTAGAATTAAAATACCGGGCTACAGAGTAGTCATGAAAAATCATTCTTTGGAAAGGTTCGATGATGTTGCAATAGCTGTCAAAGTGAACATCTCGTTCAAACAACTACCATAACTTGATGAATCCTTTGTGGCGATCGAGCTCCACACATTATTAGGAGACCTCGTGATAGCTGCAGCCTATCAGCCCCCTTGTCGTGCCTATCTCCCGTTAAATAACTTCTACACACTGTTCGGGCACCACAGGGTGGCAATCTTAGGAGAAGACCTCAATGCCAGATGCCGTGCGGCGGGTTATGCTAGTACCAACGATAGAGGCCGAAACTTGGAATTGATTATGGAAAGAAAAAAAAATCCAGAGAATAGGGACGGATTTTCCGACCTATATCACTTCCAGATCAGCAACCAAACCTGACATAATCTTAACAGGTAAAGGCTTCCCATTCAACTACCATAGTGAGCCAGGCCCAACAGTCCCAATTGATCACATAGCGATACTCACCACAGTATCTCTCGCACTGATCCAACTCCTAGTCCCTCTCCAAAAAAACTACGCCTTGGCCAACTGCGATCGTTGCAAGAGGCGACTCAGTAAATACGCGCCAGCTGACCTAAGCGAGGCGTCATGAGAGGAGATAGACGGGGAACTGGAGAGGATAACAACATCCATACTAGAAGCGGACCGCGAGAGCATACCCAAAACCGGGTATAAAACACCTTCTCAGACCAGATGGACAGAGGAGATGAGAGAGATTGCTCGTGTTCACAGGGAAGTGTATGAAGAAATATGACGTGAAGGTCCTAACCATAAAAGAAGCTCGCTCCTTGGACGCCTAAGCACAGTGCTTAGAGAGGCTATCAACCTTCAACAGGAGGAAATTTGGAACAACTTGATAGCCAAGGTCGATAGCAAACTCAACCCAGCTAAGTTCTGGCGTAAAGTCAAGAACTTAAAGGGACTAACAGCAAGACAAAAGGCTCAAATAAAAGAGAATGGAGACTATATAGAGGACCCAGGGGTTCTGGAAGACAGGTTCAGAAATTTCCGGAAAAACGTCTTCAGGATCACCCCTGAAGAAAACGACGAGTTCGACCAGGAATTCGAAGGTTAACTGATCGAAGAAATGAATCAGGTTATGCACCACACGCACCTACAACATCTAGTCAACGAAGGCAGGGAGATGACGGACCATGGCCGCCTCATAACACCAGAGGAGGTCATGGCCACTGTAAGAGCCTTCTAACAAAAGGCACCAGGCTGGACGGGCATCACCAGAAATAACTTGGTAAATGCCCCACAGCAGATCATTCAGGGAATTGCAAACATCTACAACGCTTCCCTGAATACGGGTTACTTCCCATAAGGTTTTAAGATTGCTAATGTAATTTTCATACCCAAGAGATGTAAACCCCCTGATCAACTGGTAAATTACAGGTCAAGTGCCCTGCTGGAAATCGTTGCGAAAGTCTACGAGAAGCTCATAGCTTTCAGGCTTTAAGAAATACTAGCCGAGCTAGGAGCTCACAACCCTCAGCAACACGAGTTCTGCAAGGGACGAGGAACGAAAACAGCCCTCGTCCTCTTAGCAAAAAAACTCGCTTGCAGTAAAGCTGAGAGAAGGTACGTAGACGTGGTGATGCGGGCTGTAAAGAAGGACTTCGATAAGGTATGGATGAGAGGGCTACAATTCTATCTCATCAACCTCCAGCTTAACTCAATCCTGGAAAGGGTCCTTTGTAACTATGTCACGGATAGGAGAGCCCAAATCGCGATCGAGGGCTGAAAGGGAACAGAATTTGAACTCGAGGTGGAAGTTCCACAAGACAGCTGTCTCATTCCTTTGCTGTACCTCGTGTACACAATTGACCTACTTTCTCCAGTGAGATACGATTCGATGTATTTGCAATACGCAGATGACATCACTCAAATCGTCCTGAACTCATTCAGGAACTCTGGAAGTCAGGCAAGGGCGACAGCTGCCGAGATTGAAAACATCAATCGCTATGAAAATAAGTGGAAGATTAAGACCAACAGCCAGAAGTTCACCATAATTCCAATGAACCGCCGGGAAGTTAACGACGTCTTCTTCAACAACGAACTCTATCCGTACTCTAACAAGGGAAAAGTCCTGGGCTTACAACTCCACAAATCTGTTTCCTTTGCTCACGTATATACCAGAGATTACCCTAACCAAACGAGAGCTGATGAAACTTTACCGTTTCCGAAGCCTCAGCGTGCCAAACAAGAAAAAAAACTGTACATGGCCTTGGTATGCTCAGTCCTAGTGTACCCGGCTGTGGTCACGCAGATGGCAAGCTGTACATCTCTCAGAATGATGCAGAGGGTGCAGAATAAAGCCACACTGCTGATAACTGGCACACAAAGGATCGACTGAATTCAACAATCGGTTCTACATCAAAGAATCGGACTAAAGCCGATCAATATAGAGATTCAAAGGCTAGGGATAAAGACTTGGGACAAAATCGATCAAGAAATACTCCCGACATTAAACTTCAACTTGAACGTACGTGGAAACAGAAGACGCGGTAAGACCTGCGCGAGAGAAGACGTACTACTAATATATACTTAGTAGTACACAAAATAAAATGACCTTGACTCTAATTAACCCGACTCATAATAAAACATTAAACAAAAGAGAAAAATTATTCTTAACAAAAAGAGGCGAAGTGCCCAAAATGAAAATAACAAATGAAAAGATTAATAAAATTCAAATAGAGATATTTAGCATAACAGAAAACTTTGAAAGGCTCGAATGCTACGACGGTGGAATATATTTAACTTAATAAATAGAAAAATACACTGTATATACATATATATATATATATATATATATATATATATATATATATATATATATATATATATATATATATATATATATATATATATATATATATATATATACCGGGTGTCCCAGAAAAATGTTAACCGTAGTTTGAATTAGTATAACTCAAAGACTATTTGAGATTTTTGAGTCCTGCTAAAATTGTTTTATTTATCAATTATTTATCTGTCGACCCTGGAAATTTCATTAAATTCCCTTTTATGATATTGATACACTAATGGGTTTAGTGGGGGGTATCAAAAATATGTTTGCGCAAGGAAGTAAAATAATGAAACGAAGCCTAGGAAGGCTAGGCCACCTTGCACTTTCAGGAGAAGCGGGGGGAGTCTAGGTAGCCTTGGTCACTGTGCGACTCTCCAAGCAAAGCTTAGGCCATTTTACAATGTTTTTTCAGCCACGCTGTGGTATAGTCTCGTCATAATTGCTTCATAAACAAATCTAAGCGTTTCTGTGTAAAATTTAACTTGCATAGAACCTTTTTAATCATGCAGATAACAAAAGATCAATGCGTTTTTGTAGTCACAAACTTTATTAAGACTGGCAGTATTAAACAAGTACTTGATTCATTTGAACAACGTTTTCCAGGTAGGCACCCACCAAGCAAGCCCACAATTCGGATTAATGTTCGCAAGTACCAACATGAAGGAACGGGCTTAATTCTAAATAAAGGTCATTCGGGTCGTATGAGAACCATAAGAACGACAGAAAATATCGAAAATGTTTAGATGACACTTCTTCAAAATTCACATGTACCAGTCAGAAAGAATGTGGTACAATTGCGAAAGTCATCATTTAACCGCATTATTAAACATGACTTAAAATGGCATCCCTATAAGAGGAATGCAAGACACCATGCATGCATGAAACTGATTTTCCTCGTCGTAGACAATTTGTCGAATGTCTTCTCCATGAACCTACTCGTTTCTTGAAAAACATTGTGATTGGTGACGAGGCAGCCTTTTCATGAATGGAAAGGTAAATAGCCATAACATTCGGCAATTTGCGCCGCTGAACCAGCCCCCAGCATTCAACTTTGACACACGTATTTGGCAGCAGAAAGTGTGTTTGTGGATCGGAATATGCGGGAATGGCTTTCTTGTCGGCCCATTGTTTTACGAGAATAACTTGAATGGTGCTGCCTACCTGAGTATGATCAACGAAAGGATCTTCCCGGAATTCCACCAAATTTACGGCAATCAATTCAATAGACTTTGGTATATTCGTGAGGGCGCACCAGCTCATAGCCAGCTTGCTGAAAGAACAAAACTAAGAGAAACGTTTGGCAACCGCATTGTCGCGCTAAATCATACAATTGAGTGGCCATCATGATCCCCAGACTTAACACCGTACGATAATTTCTTATGAAGATATCTAAAGAATAAACTTATTCTACTCCATCACAAAGCATCAACTAGTTAAGAGATAGTATCACACGTGGAGTCAATAGACTTAAGGAAAAAGCACAAGTTAATCAAAAATGTTGTTCAATCAATGCGATCAAAGGCGCCACTGTGCTCAGAAAAAAAATGGAGGACATGTGGAAAAAAACGGTGCTTAGAGAATTAAAAAATGAATTTCTATTACCCATATGAAGAGGTGTTTTGTTAAAAATGAATTTAAATATATTTGTTGATTTTAAACTACGAAGTTTCATTATTTTACTTCCTTGCGCAAACATAATTTTCATAGACTCCACTAAACCCTTTAGTTAATCAATATCGTAACAGGGAATTTAATGAAATTTGCAAAATCAAAAGATAAATAGTTGATAAATTTGATTTGTTTTGCACGAATCAAAAATCTCTAATAAATCTTGAGTTATACTAATTCAAACTAAGGTTAACTTTTCCTTGGACACCTTGTACATATATATATATATATATATATATATATATATATATATATATATATATATATATATATATATATAACAATGGAGTAAACTGGCTGTCAACGACAGTCAGCACCACTACTGACCTATTAAGATTACATTATAAAATAGAAAAAATGAGAAGTATGCTAGTGATGCCCTAACACCAGGGCTAACTAGAAAACATTTTCACACCTTTATAAACCTACCGCACAATTCATCACTTTCATTAATTAATTAATTAAAAAAAGAGGAAGTGATTTGACATATCAGTAAGTAAGAAAGAGGTGTTTAGAAGGAGTAACATGCAGCACCATACGACAAGATAATTAGGTTAAGATGGAATTAATTACAGATGTAGATTGTTGGTAGAGTTATGGAGGAAAAATAGTGAAATCAAGGATGCTTTGGTGCAGGGATCCAATAAACATTCTGGTAATCATAGATAATTCCATACATCTGTGACCACAAATCCACCAAATGGGCGCTGCATATTTAACTTTTTTCTATTCAGCTGAATCGGATTTCTGATAGCAAGAGAGACACATTTAAAGTAACTATCTTAATGAAGGGAGGATATTCTCCCATATAAAACTTTCTCTCCCTTAAAATCCATTTAAAATTCATTAATTTGTTCAAATCAATAAAAAAGGACCAGTTTTCTATAGGCCAGATCAAAATTTGTTTCATGATAAACGAAGTAGAGATATGATCTTCGCAAATTAATACATGATCATACTTAACAACCCCTCGCTAAAACAAGTTTTATCCAAAACACCCTCGCTTATACGACGATATCTTTATTAATAAACTCTATTCTCACAGCATCCTCTAGCTCAACCAATAGCTCAAGAACCCATCTTGCTAATACTATACCATTCTAAAGAAAACCATCCTGATGACTTGGTCTAAAGTACAGGTAACCACTTCAAATCAAAAGCCGATATCAAAGCTTTCAGCTACGGTTTATTTCTCAACAACACTTCAAAATGCCCAGAAAAGTACAAACAGGGAGTTAAAAATAGTCTTGAAACATAGCTATCACATATTGCACAAAATTTCAATTTAACTAAACTAAACACCAAGGAAGTAAGAGATTAAACTAAAAATGTTGAGAATACAGGCTAAATATATGTAGAAACTAATTGAGACCAACATCAAAGTATTAAACGACACACAAACAACTTTATTTAACGACAATCCAAGATTATCACCAAGACCCCCGAATGATAACAAGCTCGAAAATATACCCTATTCAGCGTCGGCCACCCCAAAACTCACAGGAACAGTGACAGATTCGTTTTAGTTCTGATTAATATCTCGCTTCAATACAACTTATACCTTTAAAAAGACAAAGTTCTGTACCAGGATACTTGCAATTTTCGCTACTCAGGGCAAAAATAAACAGGATACATGTGGCTGGCAATATACAGCCAATCCTTCTCTTTACAACCCACCCTAATGACTGGGGAATAAAACTCTACGTGTATAAAAATAATCTCATCTTCTAATTAATAGGGATGATCATAGATAATTGTACTATCCTTCATCAACAACAAGAACCTTAATAGATTTATAATTGCCCATCCGGCTAAACTAGGAAAATTAAACGCAGAACCAACTCTTTCGGGTAGCCTGAGACTGAATACAGCAACCTTTCATTTAGTTTTACCTCCCAAATGAATTAAATGAAATAAAAGGTGGGAAGAGAAAAGCAGAGAAAGTTGTGCCTAGCTCCCTTTTTCCGGCCAGTCTAGTCTGCCGGTAAGTGTGAAGGGGCGTGTGAGACTCCCTCACAATTCCTTGTTCAACACGGGGTCCTCCTATAATCTCCCAAACTTTATGGCAATAAGAGAGGAAGGCGTAAGCCACTAAACCTCTCTGTCCATTCAACTAAAACCACAAATCTAAGAGTCAGTCATCGCTCTCAAGATATTTGAGTCGGTTGAAATAAGTTTTGGCTTAAGAAATATTAAAAAGGAATTAACGGATTTCTTCTTTTCCATTGATCCTGACGACGGAACACGTTTAAGAAAATTTTAGATGCTACATTTTTATTTGGCAGACCATAACATGTAACTATTTTTCAAAATACTCCTCCACGTGGTTTATTTTCAAAAAAATGATGTATTTACAAAAAACAATGAAAATTAACTAAACATGCCAAAAATAGCACTTTTTTAACTAAGATTATTCAAACCTAAATAAATTATTTCAGTGAATTGTTCTAATTTATGTTAAACCAAGAAATTTTAAACCTAACATTAATATTAATTTATTTAAACCTATTTTCATGAAATCATTGAACCAAATCTATTTTAAAACTACCTTAATTTATTATTGTACAACAATTGACAAAATAAGTAATTAGAATATACCACCATAAAACAAAGTCAAATAAATAGCTTAACCTATATATACGCTGTATGATACAATAGAAAGATTTTAACGAACCGAAAGAGAGTATAAAACAAAAAGAAAACACTATAATTTAAATAATTATTTACTCCAAATAATGATTTCTTTTCAACTCAAAATGAATCCTTATATCGCAAACAAAGGGCCAAGGAGAAGGATCCATGTGCCATCTATGATCATGAAGAGACAATTTCGCTGCTTTAAAACGAATTATCTTTTCGGACCCCCCGAGAAAACAAATGACAAGGAGTGAGAGTTCCTTCGTTGTAATTCAATTTCTTGTCGCAGGTGGGCTGAGATCTAGGTTAAGAATCCAAGCCACAAAAGGGTGATCGCTTCCGCCCGTTTCTTTCCTGTATCAGACCACCGAAAGCAGCTTCCAAGGCAAGAATATTTCTTTAGTGGACTGCTCTCCTCCCTTTCATGCCTGCATTTTATAATAAGGCATCAATAATGAAGATAGTGCAGTTGCTTTTCTTTATACTGGTAAAATATTTATTCACCTAGCAAAGAGGATGACAGATCGATGCAAGAGTTAGTTTGACAACAACGTGAACCCGGTCCCGTAGTTGCTTCGCCAGCAGTGCCAGTATAGGTTCGTTACGCCGACAGCGAAGATGATGATCTATGGCCTAATCCTTGAATGCGATTATTCAAAGCGTCCTCGACAGAGAGATGGTGGTCTCTTTCCAATATCGACCTTTCTAGTGTCGTCAAGACGTCACCTCTTATCTTTACCAGATTGCAGAAGGTGACCTGTAAATTAGATTTTTAAAAAAACATACAACCAAAGCTAGCTTGTCGCATGATCGAACTCGATGTCGACCGCGAGCATTTTATAAGCGTCCACCAACTACCTAAGCCACTCAGCACACCTACTAAGATCCTTTGGATATGACGTAATCATCTTGTTGCACCAAACTGACTAGGGCCTAGCCAAGGCCTTGGAAGTGAAAGGTAAAGTGTCGATATTGGCTGTCGGGAGCGAGTTAATCAATCCAATTTTGATTTGCATAGGATAGGCAAATACTTGTATGTCCAAACGATTGAATGCATTCCCATGCCTGAACTTTGATTGGCATGAATAACCCCCACTGGAATGACTTTGGGAAGGTGTAAGGTCTCATTATAAAACGACTTCAGGAGATGATCCATGGAGCGGAGTAGCCATTTTATGGAGACATGAGCGTCAATCTATGCACCATTTCAGAGTATATAGATTTATTATCGTACAGTTTTGCTAAGGTTTTATCGGCTCTCGCTTCAAGAAGCCAATCTGCCATTCAAATTGTTAAGCGGGGTAAGATTGACTAAACTGTAACCACTGCTATCACCAAGGTACTTAGTTAAGCTAAAAGGCCTGATGGCAGGCACTGAGATTTTGACCACAGACAAACCAGACTACTGTCTCATATCCTTTACTTTGCCTTGTAATCTTATGTGAGGCCTAGAGTCACAGCCTTAAATGAGTTAAAACCTAGTCACATACAACTTAGGTTGATAATTATCTTGATAATTTGGTCCTGTAATGCATGCTAACTAGGAAATATCGGAGTCACGTCGTCGCAGAATGCAAATGGGAAACAAATGGGCCAATCAGACTGACACGCAGTGTTGGGTCCACAGTTGACAAAACCGAGGCGACGGCAGCAATGAAGTAAAATAGAGATACTGGGTTGCCCTAGCTGACACCACTTGTGATGTTTGTAGAAGTGCTTGTAGGGTAACTAACGATGGATTTTCTGGCATCTTCGTACAGATCTGGAAAAGAGGGGATCGGAGCGCTTTCTTGTGATTGGACAAAATTCATTCATGTAAGGCAACCACGCTTGGTGAAAGAGGCGCAAACCCTTCCAAGGCATGGATAAGGCTGGTCAAAACTCACTTTAAAGCCTCATCTTTATTCTCAATCGTGATTAGTTCCTTATGCTGTAATGAGTCTCATAAAACACGATCACAAGCCTTTTTCTTATCCCTGTTCCACATATCCTGCACTTACGCCAAAGGAGACCCTGTATCTCCCTCCACCACTGGTACTAACTTTCATTCATTTTATCCTTTGTGGTAGTTTTCCACATGTTGGTCTGCGATAAGAAATACAGGCTAAGAGAAAATCCACGGTGGCAAGGTAATTAGTCTCTGGTCCAATATTGGGTTCCAATAAAGACAGTAATTCTCATTGCACGATTGAATTAAGGCCTCTTTCGAACTAAATTAAAGTTTCAATATTATACCAATGAATAAATAAAAGGATTTTATATTGATTTAGAAAAAGTTAATCCTATCCAATGAAAAGGGGTCCTATTGCCTAAATGAGTTGAATATAGCAGGCGAAAACAATCTTAATTGATTTATTGTAAATTAAATATGTCAAATTTAGAAATGGCAAACATAACTGGTTAAAGTTGCGATAATTTATTACAATTAAATCTACAGTAATGTCCATGGAAGGTAATCAAGATTGAGTCTGATTAAGGGGAGTTGGGTCTCCATCATGAAAATGATTTCTAAGAGAATTTGTCTCGAGCAAGTCGACTAAAATAAAATTTGTCTTACATATTATAATTTGTCTAATAACAATTTGTTTACTATCATTTGGTCTAAAATAAAATTTGTCTGAAAATACATTTGTCTAAAGTAAAATTTGACGAATAACAGGAAAACTAGAAAAGATTTTTGTCTGCTTGCTAAATTTGAATTGAAGATAGAAAAGATTTATAATGGGTTGATATTATTTCATTATATACGGTATTAAAAATATCATCTAATAAAAAGAGCTCATTAATATGTTACAAAGAAGATTGTAGTCAACACTATGAATTAATCAAGAATAATTATCGGGAACAAAATATTATGGTACTGATTCTATTCCAGGAACATACTGTTCAATTTGAGACTTATTTAAACCTTGTCCGTTTACAAACAATTAGTATAATACTAGAATTTCGGTTGGTGAGAAGCAAACTTAGTTTCCAACTCTCGAAGCCAACCTTGTTTCTATTATGTAAATCATTAACCTAGGTCAGTCTTCAGCATAAATGTTCAATCAATAGACTTCTGGGGTCTAACTGGACCCTGTAAGAAAAATGGATCCTGCACTTTACTTGCCTAGTTCTACACGCTCCCACGCATCCTAGCCTAGTTGCCCCACCTCTCTTTTTTGGTTATTCTGAGTGCCCCCAAAGTCCCCACGACGTGGGGAATTAAGTTTCCCTTTCCCCTACCACGGGTTGCGAGATGTAACCCAATATAATTCGCCTACGCCTCTACGCGTAAACATCCCCTCTCAAGACTCCCGACTCGTTCCGTTTCCTCTCTCTCAAAGTACGGTCCAGTGGTTTTCGATGGTAAGATCTCAATTCCAAAGCTACTCAAGGTAAGTACACAATTTCTCATTTCTTAGAGGACGGACCTTGTCCTTCGAATTTTTCTTCTCCTCATCTCATCACCGTTTCATTTACCTTTTATTAACAGTGAAATAACGAGGGTTTTTTAGATTAAATCTGCTGAGAGAACATCCCCTGAAAAGATCACCTGTATTTTTTCGAAACCTTACTCCTATTTATGGGTTTCACTTTGCTGTCTTCAGCTACCCCCCTTTTTGTTAACAAACGTAATAAGTTGGTTTCTGCCCCTTTCAAGCTTAGTCATTGAGACTAACAAAGTTTAAAAGATACTGTCTTCTTAATTTATTCCGGATATTTGTTCACTGCTCACCTAATCAACCTATAATTTGAGTCTGGTTCTGACGGAGATTCTCCGTTGGTTTGCTACTTTCTCAACTTTTAACCTCAAAAGTGTTGCTTCCCTCACCTCATTTCAATCCCTTTGGTTCCCTTTATCTCCAATCTCTGGTCAGAATAGCTTGTGAGAACATTCCCTCCCTATCATTTTTTTGACGTTAAACTAAAAGACTTAGTTAAAAGTCGCGCTATCCTAAAAAGGAAAATAAGCCTTATCCTAAAAGAAATATGCGCCGAACTAGAGTCTGAATCCATTCCTGAGATAGATGTGTAAATTTGATTAAAAGCCGTTAGAACTCTTCTAACTTCCATAAATCAGGTAGACGAGAAAACCTTTTAAACTTTGCAAACTTATGACCGCGATAATGATCCATCCCTAGAAACAGAAATAAATTCGCAAGTCGATTTTGAGTTGGAAGTGACCTCCAAAATTAACGCCCTATGGCGGGAAGGACGACTCCTTCTGACGACTCCCCCCTGCCAAACAACTTCAGTTCTGTCCGCAAAGCGATCTTATCCTGCCTAGGCAAGGCTAACTCTGAACCCTCTCCGCCCTCTCTACGTTGTGAACATTTTCCCGTGTAAAACAAATATTTCTGATTAGGCAAAATTGACGTAACTTAAGAGTAATTTAAGAGAATATGCATTTTCCCTCATCAAACATCTTTGTACTACGGACGAAAAGGATCAAATCGCTCTTCAACATTTGGATGACGAATTATTTTCACGACTCCAACTAATCCAAACTATCCCTTTGATTAAACGAAACTCGTTCTTTCTTGATTGACCTCAAATATTTCATGTAAATTGTCATGGAAGAAATTAGCGCAGGTAATAAACCTCTATCGCATATCATTTATTGCAAAATGCCTATAAATTTCCTAAGGGAACTGCGATCAACGCCAAGTAGTGATAATTTTTCTCTCTCTGTCCTTTTTAACAATGATTCCTCAACCATACGCACCCTCAAAAAACTGGAACATGTCAAAAATATTCTTAATCCTCCCTTCAAAGGTCCCACACATCAAATCGCCAATGGTAACTATTTCAAAAATGCAAATCCCTTAAATAAAAAAAAATCTTATACGTTAAATAGCTCGAATTTCCACAATGAGCCCAATTACGGTATCAAATCGCCCCGCTCAAATTATAATGATCAACCGTGGATTAAAACGCTTAAGACGAATATTTCAGTTGGCCAAGCAGAACCTCTAAGCAAAGGTTCAAATTCAAATTTCTCCAACCTAATGATCTTAGGGCCCCAACTCTATATTGTAAAATGTGTACAGGGACCCATTCAATGTTAAACCGCCCCGTTTTCAACACTACAGCCCTTAGGATAGAGAGGTGTTTCGAGCTAATCTATGCCAATAGTACAGCAGTTCTCGGCACCTTTCAGATGCTACTCCGACTGAGCAGAGAGATTTATCTTATCCTTGTAGTTTCGGCCAAGCGATAACCCATATTTAACCTCTTTGCCATCAAACGTTAAAAGATGCTGAAACAGCATGACTAGGGGAGGGCCGTGTGGTGACGTTAGGGTTGGTGACAAATCCTGCCGAAGGTTCTGGTACGACCTTGGTCTGGAGGGGAAAGTTTCGACCTGCCAGGGCCGAACTGGACTTTACGTCCCCAAGGTCTTACATTTCAGAATATCTGGCTATCTGATTGGGTGCTAACCTAACCTGGGCAGGCTCCCAAAACACTCGTGCATAATTTACACGCTCACCGGCTCACAAAACCTGCATTTGGAGCAAATGGAGGCCGAGCTTTACTTCGGATCCGAATTTGTCCTTTGAATTTTTGGTCACCGGATTTGACGAATATGTGAGGACTCTCCGAATCGCTGGGACCCCTTTAGCAGTCAGAGCGTTTTACCTCTCAAGCGGTGAGAAATGTCGCGTCGTGGGCCTACTCCACACTCCTCAAGGTAAATCAAGTTCCGGAGCTTAAATTAAATTAAAACCAGCCGCAGGGCTGTCCTATACTGACTTAAAAACGTATGGTTTCATCAACCCCTATGTCAACACTGGCTTTAGCCCTATTCATTCATATTTCCCCCGGTCAATTTATACAAGTCAAATACTGATTTAGACGTAGGGCTTGAACATGTGTTTAGTTTGGAATCTCTGAGCATTAAAGATATTGATACAGGATCCCTGAATACGATTACAATCTCCCAATTTCATAGAGAAGAGCAGTGGGAAGTATCATGTGGTACGATGAAATTTTGCTAGATGTTCCATCAAATCATAAAGTAGCTTTGGGTATTTCAAACAAAGTCAAAGTGTCCTAGGCCCAGAAGGGGCTAACTGAAGCCTATAATGAAATTTTCGAAGGTCAGTTGAAGGAAGGTATAATTGAGCCCAGAAATGTGTCCCCAGAGAATTATGACCGCTATATTTGGATGCCCCATAGACCGTCATAAAATCGGCTGTCCAAACCAGCAATAAAATAAGTGTAGTCATCAATTGCAGTTTACTCACAGTTGGATCTCCATCTCTTAATGACGCATCCTTTTACCATCTTGTAGCGATTTAGTTCGCACCAATTTGTCATTCCGTCAGACATCGAAAAGGCATTTCTTTAAATCAAATTAAAATTAATAGAAGACATCAATCGTATCTGTTTTTTTCTGAGTGAAGAATTGCGAAATTGTTACCTATCGCGATTGTTCTCTCGTTTTCGGACTTAATTCCTCTCCCTTTATACTTAACTACATTCTTAATTACCAAGTAAGCTCCTATATCTCAAATCCTTGTAGTAAAACGTTGAATAATTCGTTTTATGGTGATAATTTAGTAGTCACGAACTCGGACATTACCTTCCTCAAGTTGAGATCATGGAATACGAACTATCCTGCACTCAAACAACTTTTCAAAGAAGATAATAGATCGCAAACAGATGAAACTGGGACCAAGCGCGTTCTGGGGAACCATTACGAATTCGAAACTAACCTTCTATCAGTCATCCCTCTCTTTTGAACCTCATCGCAAAAACTAAAAGGAGATACTCTCTCAAATTTCCAAATTATTTGATTCGTTGGGACTCTATTTGTCTGGGACAATTAAGGGCCGACTATTGATGAAGAATCTATGGTCCAAAAATGTTGATTAGGATTTTGAATTAAGGCCAAACCGAGGCAAATGCGTGGGATTCCCTTTGTTTCGAATTGGTGAAGTTGGGGAATGTGAAAATTCCGCGGTTCGCTTTGGAGGACGACGGTAAAGCCGAACTCAAGGTATTTTGTGATGCTAGTTAGGGTTGTTATGTGTTAGCCATTTATGCTTTGCATTCTAACGAATCCCAACTCATATTTTCCAAATCCAAAATTTTCCCTATTTCAGCTAGAACGCTCCCTTTCTTAGAATTATACGGCGATTTATGCTCAACTAGGCAGTCGTCAGATGAGCTCTTACAAAAAAATGCCTTAGAATTAATGGGCGTCGTTCTTGCCTTCAAAAGTTTCCCCTTCTTCCCTGAGTCTTACTCTCACTCTTTCACATCTATTGAGTTCTTGGTTAACGCTCAGATTTTATTGGCCTTAATTTTCGATGAGCTAAGTAAATTAAAAAAAGTAAGTGTTTGTAAAAAAATCGACTACAAGATATCAAAAAGGCCCCCCAAAAAACTACCTATGAATATCAAATCGACGTTTCTTTTAATTTCGTCCCCATTCTTGACAACCCCGCAGACTTAATTACCCGTGGCCTCTCCTTTAAGATATTTAATTCCACTTTAAATCTTTTGCTTCATGGTCCTTCCTGGTTGATCTTGGAAAGGGAAATGTGTCCCTATTCGGTATTAAAATACCTTAAGGAGTCTTCCAGAAATTTGATATTTTTCTAGGGCAGATAGGCTTCACTGACCTTCGCTTGACCTCTCTAGACGCGCGGGAGTCCCTTTTAATTACGGGGAATATTCGAGTGCGTTTTCCACCGTTGGGCGACTTAGAAAATAGATCAATGGCTTTTTATGTAGTTCTTGGGTTTAAACAAGGAAAAAAAATTAATCTTTACTATTATACAAACAAATAACATAATTTAGCAATAATTTATACACTATGGGAAAACAAATCATTCAGCAAAAGTAAATTAATTTACAATGAATACTTCGGCACGAGCTATGAGTAGCACAATATTGACCTGAAATAAAACGGGAGGATATGATGAGGTGAAGCTTCGTAGTCGAAAAGCGTCATGCCTCTTTGACGGTGATAGAAAAGATGTAATTAGCTTACAATTTTCCAAAAGAGGGAAGGGGGCATCGAGTGGTTTTTCGAGGGAGTATCCTTCAGGGCACGGAGCAAAGCACTTAATTCCATAATGAGTCCTTACCTTCTTGACTGCTTTAGTTATGAACAAATGGTTTCTTGCTTGCGAGTCCTTAGGGTACCAGATAGTCGCTTGTAAAGTGTTCCGTTGAGTCCTTTGGCTGGTTAAATGAATTCTCTCGATTACTACATGGATACTGCCTGAGCAGTGCCGGCCTCCTGATTGAATACTAATTTGCTTGTTTCTGCGCTGGGAAAAATATATGACTTCGCCGGAAGCGATGATGTTTGCCGTCGGAAGGTGGTCTAACTCCGATTCAAGGCGCGACGGAGAAGGGCTTAGCACCCTCTTGCTGATTTGGGTTCCGGGCTCCAGTTTAATTCGTCCCACTTCGTTATCGCCCCAGAAATTTACCGAAATACGTTGGTTAAAGGTCCGTTCGTTCATGAAATAGACCCTAGGCCTCTTTATACGCGTGAATCTCTCTTTCTCTCTCTGACATCTCCTTCCTCCTTAAGATGGGACATCTGGAACAAGGGACATCACGGGAAGTGGAAAAGGAGGGGCAATACCTTTGTATCACGAAATAAAAGAACGCATTGTACAAATTCCAAACGAATAAAAAAATCAATAAATTTGCATCACAGCCTCCCCTTACCCCACCCACCAAAAGAAGAAATAGCGAAAGAATACATTTTCAAAATCACACACAAAAAGAAAAAAGAATACAAAATAAATACCAAGTAAGACTAAAAATGTACATACATTTATCATTATCCCCCCAAAACTAATTTAGAAAAAATCATAATAATAAGCACTGAATTTAAAAGAGAGGGGAGATCTGCCTCGGTTCCCAAAATAATTGTAAAGTTTATTTACATACAAAAAGGTTCATGTTTCTGACCAAAATTTATTTGGACATATATATATATATATATATATATATATATATATATATATATATATATATATATATTATATATATATATATTTATAAATATAAAACAATAGTAGGCTATTCACTAGGTAGGGAATCTACCGGATTTCGGCTTAAGCTATCGACCATAACATTCTCAAAGCCTTTTGCGTACCGTATCCTAAACTGGAATTCTTGGAGGAACAAACACCAACGTATTAATCTACCATCTTTGTTTTTAATCTTTCGGAGGCGTGTTAAGGGTTTGTGATCGGTTTCGATCACGAATTCCTTTCTTATCAAATACCTGTTAATTTTTTTTAATCTCGCATATTATAGTGGGGGCCTTTTGCTCACTCACTCGTAGTTGTTTTCGCGCCGTAATAAATTTTGGCTGGCGTAATCGATGGAAAAACTCTCGTTATTAATTCCGTATTGAACTAAAGTACAACTGATGCCGTCGTTGCTTGGGTCCGTCTGGATGCCAAAAGGTTCGGCGGGATTGGGCAACCCTAATATCGGGCACGACGCGAGTTTACCCTTAAGTTGTTTGAAGCTGGCTGTTGACAACGGAGTCTAAACTAGTCGTTCTATGGCATTCTTTTTCATGAGCTTGCAATGGGGAGCAGAAACGGTGGAAAAATTGGGAAAGAATCAGTGATAAAAGGAACCGAACCCATGAATGACCTAACTGCTTTATGTTTGCGGGCAACGGCATTTTTACGATGGCTTGTATCTTTTCCTCCTGAGGGTTTAATTTATTATTCCCTATGCGGAAGCATAATTAACCTAAATGACATTTTCTCGAACTAATTGTCAAAATATGGTCCCTGAGCTTTTGACTGACGTCTCATCATCTTATTATAATTACTGCAGGCGATGACGAGCCCAAATAGGAGCCCACGAAACTGCAGTACCGCCTTTCGGTCGGGAAAGCGTTGTACCTTTTAACCTCTTCCCGCAATGGGATCTAGTATTAGGCCTTACACAAATTCAGTTGTGAAATATACTTCGCCTTCTCAAACATAACGAATAGGAAAACTTTGGTTGATAAGGAGAATCGGCTCTGCATCAAACATGGTACGGCGTTTAGTTTCCTAAAGTCAATGCACATCCTATAGAAATTGTCGGGTCTCTTGGCCATGACGACAGTGGAACAGTAATCGAATTTTGACGGCTCTATTATCTTTAAATTTAACAACTTCTCAACTTCGGTATTAAAAGCTTCTCTTAAATGCACCGGTAACGGATTCGGCTTGGACCTAATAGCCCTTTGTGTGGATAATTGAATGTCGTGCTCAAACTCAGTAGCACAACCTGGAATGTCTGAGATGACGTCACTGAATTGATTTAGGAGAGATGTGAGCCCGTTTCTGGTAAGAGCAAGGGGTCCAGAGGGTAATTTGATTCAATGTCGAATTGTTTTTCTATAGCCAATATTTGGTTAACTCCTGCGCGCCGATGATATTTCTTAAGGAGGTTTATATGGAAAAGCTTACTCTCCTTGGGTGTTTCAATCAAATAAACGACCAGGGACCGCGTTTCTCTATTATTTGTTAGGAGCGCTTCGATTGGCTTAGCAGTTTGTTATTGTCAGTCAGAAGCAATAACAGAACATCATCACCGTGGGTAAATCTTCGGTTATTGGACTTACATTTGAAGTAGCCTCATATTTATTCAGATTAACCTTTGCATTTTGGTAGGCAATTTCGGCGCAAATTGCAACTCTGCCGGTGTTTATTCAGGTACGACGAGTATAATGATTGTACCTCCTGATCTAATTTTCTAATTTTTGCTTAGTGAAAAGTTCTTTGAGAATGCTTAAGGTGCCTCGAATGTTCCTAGCGTAAAGTAACTTAAATGGCGCGAACCCCAAAGTGCGATGTGCTAACTCTCTATACGCAAAAATAGCCACTGGCAGATAACGATGCCATTCTATTGGCTTCTCTGCGCAAATCCTCCACATAATGGCCTTGATATTCCCATTCAGCCTCTCGCACATAACATTCCCAGCGGGGTGAAATGGGGTGCTAAATAGATGCTTTACCATGAGTAATTTTCCTACTTGCTACATCATATGTGAGGGAAATTGACATCTTCGGTTAGAAAATATTTCCTCCGGTAGTCCAACGCGGAAAAAGATGGAGATAAGGGCTTCGTCACAGGAAATGCTGTCGATCTTCTTGAAGGGGACCATCTAGAGGAAACCTATGGCAAACCGACCAGAGTGAGAACATATCTATGGCCGTCACTAGATGGTGGGTGGATTGGTACAACCAAGTCGATTACCACTCGGGAGAAGGGTTCTAGTTCTGAGATTACAGAGCCCTTCTGCAAGGCGGCCGGCTTCACTCGCCCCTTAATGAGAGCGGAAACACATAATGCTCGACACTAGGTGGGATATCCCTACGAGCATATGCGGTAGAGGAAATTATCTTTAACGATGAAGGAAATTAATTTGCCACCTCCAATGGACTCGCATCTTATTTTGGGCCTTAGACCGGAAAGGATGAAGGAATTCACACTCTTTCTCTTTCTTAGCAAAGTCCTCGTTTACAACCTTGATATATTTTAAAGCACCGGGGGTTTCCAGGGGTGCGCGTGCTTCCAAATCCTGATTTGCCTGTAAAAGGGTGGTCACTGGTTGAGCTATAGGGGGTGAAGAAACTTTGTGGCTCTGCCCAACCAGATCGGCACAAAACTTGATGGGGACTCCCACTACTTTGGCCCAGCAAGTGAAGTAGGCGCAGTCTATATGGCACTTAACGATAGAAAACAGATTAGCGCGTCCCAGGTAATCATACACGATGGCGAACCGATCATGATCCGGAGCTACAGGTGGGAGTAGCTTATCCGAGACCACGATACACGTGCAACCGGTATCTCGGACTAGGGTGGAGATATGGCAGCCGTTCACCTGACCAGTCTTGTATTGAAGGCACTAAGTGTTGATTTTGTTGAACATAAAGTTCACCTGGTGGCCAGCGGGAGTTGGTTTGTTCGAAGAGAGAGGGGTTTCCGGAAGAGAAGAGGTCTGAGAAGGGGTTCGTACTCACCTAGTGGACTCGATGGGAATAGTTATTTATCAAGTAAGAGTTTTGAAGGCAATTTGTTTTCACATGGCCCTCGTTTCCGTAGGAATAACACACAATAGTCCTCCTAGGAAACGCTGACGAATGGACATTAGAGGATAAAGGCTGGACTTCTCGTTTGGCGGGTGTTCGAACAGGCTTCTGCTTTGAATGGCCTGTCTTCTTGACCAAATTTCCTGTTTGTGAGGCCCGAATGTATGCTTATTTACCTTCGATTTGGGAGATGATGTTTTCACTTTCTTCCCTTCGTTAGTGTGTAAGTTGTTGCTTGCTGCATAGACGCCAGCCTCTTCTATGCGATCGTTGAAAATAATGCATCTTCTTTCCTTGACGAATGATCTGATTTATGATGAAAGTGATGCCAAAAGTTGGTCCTTAAGAATAAAATTGATCGTAGTCATGGGGAACTTTTGATGCATGAAGGAATAAATTAAGGTGCCGTTATAATGTGTACCCACACTACCTGAAAGTTTGATTGTGCTGAATCCTGCACTGCATAACCTAACACGGTAAAAATATTGGGTCATATTTTAGGCGACAAGTAGCTCGCCCTTCAACGATGAATAATCACTTGTTGCCTCTGAAGAGTAGGGAAATGAAAAACGCCCTCAGGAGGGTGTTCAGTTGGGGCAACAATTTAGCTACGCCATCTGATTCTATGTCCAATGATTTACTTTGAAGATCTTCTCGAAGTGGGTTAAATATAAAGCGAAGTCTTCTCCTTCTTTAAGACAGGCAGTTTGACAAATGCTGATTGCTGGATACAAGTCCCCGAAGTGATGGATATAGTCTCGTTTCTCATGCAAATGAATTCCCTTCTTCTCTTCTTTCTTCTCTTTCCTTCTCATCTTTTTGCCTATCTCTTCTTTCTTCTCTTTCCTTCTCATCTTTTTTCCTATCTCTTCTTTCCTCTCTTGTTGCTCTCTCTTTCTCCAGGATATAGGACATTTGGTCCTTCCCAATTAGACCCAAACATTCTTCTTGTGCCTTAAAAATTTAGAAAAAAATAATGCACACACAACAACAGTATGCAGCGGGTTTGTCGAACCCAAATTAAGCGTATTTCACAAACGCACTTATGAGCAATGACGAAGTCTCACTTGGTTTTACGTGACCCAGTAGTAAACACAAAAAAACACACAAGCAAAATAAATCGCTTAATTAGCATGATGGGAATTCTGTGATTGAGGTGAACAAGCCGTGACGCCTACCTCTAGGTTTCTCAAACAAAACCGAACAAATACAATTTCTCTGAATCTTTCAAATGACAGAGTATACGGGGCCAGAAGAACAGATATAATATTCCTCTTGGGAAAAATAGTTATGGACAGTCACAATACTCACAAAGTAATTAATTTCAAATATTCACTGGCATCTTGTATCTAAATTTTCAAATAGTTTAGCAAGTTTAATTGTATATATATATATATATATATATATATATATATATATATATATATATATATATATATATATATATGTATATATATATTAATATTATTATGTCGTAGGTCAGATAGGCTTCACTGACATTAGCTTGCCCTCCCTAGATGCGGGAGGAGTCCCTTATAAGTACGGGGAAGATTCGAATTCGTTTATTCCGTTACCATAAGTGACCGAATCGTTACCCTAAGAAGGGGATTGTCAGGTTTTACTGTACTCCATAAAATTGCTCTACCCGCTTGAGCTCTCTATTACCTATTCTGGATCGACAGGCTCCAACCCGGTCCCCAGCGCTCTGGAAGGAAAGGAAAATGCTACCACAAATGGGAAATTTAAAATAAGGGATTCAACTCAGAGCAATTCGGTTGCTGAATTGGGCACCCCCTCCTTGACCTCAAATGCAAGCTGCCTTGGCAGCAAAGCGTAAAACTGAGGAAATTTAAGACTAATAAAACCAACTTGAAATCGGTCACTCCCGTCTCAAACGCGCGCTTCCATTTCAAACGCTCGCTTCCTTTCAAACGCTAGCTCCCCTTTCAAACACGCGATCCCCTTTCAAATACTCGCTCCCCTTTCAAATGCTCGCTTTCCTTTCAAATGTTCGCTCACCTTTCAAACGCGCGCTCCCCTTTGAAATAATTGCTCCACTTTAAAAAGCGCGCGCCCTTTTCAAATACTTCAAAGCACTTACTCTCTAATGCTCTTGAGATTTAGTAAACTTCTAAATTTCGAAAACTTTGAGAGTTTGAAAGTTTTATTGTGTGTGTGGGAAGGCTGTAAAAAAATAGCCTATGTATTTCACTTGTCTAGTATTCGATGCTCCCACGTGTCCTATCCTAGTTGCCCCATCTCCCTCTTTTGGTTGTTTTCCCTTCTCTCTACCTTGTGTTCTTTAGCGCTGTCCGAGATGAAACCCGATATAATTTGCCTACGCCTCGACGTGTAAACATCCCCTCTCAAAAAACCCGACACGTTCCGTTTCCTCCCATTCAAAGTATGGCCCAGTGGCTTTCGATGGTAATATCTCAAATCCGAACGGAACTTGTCCTTAGAATTTTTCCCATTTTTGACTCTTCACCGTTTCATTTACCTTTCTTAACAGTCAACTAACGATGGTTCTTTTGCTAAATCCACTTAGAGAATCTCCCCTGAAAAGAATACTTGTATAATTTTGAAACCTTACTCTTATTTATCGGTTTCTCATTTTTCATGGCCTTCTGCCACCCCGCTTTTTTTTAACAAACCTTATACATTGCTTTCCGTGCCTTTCAAGCTTAGGCATCGGGACTATCCATGCTGATAACCTCCAAACACTATATCTATATATATATATATATATAATTTAAGAGAGTAACCTCTTACCTCATTGTACATCTTACTGCAAAGCTTTGGAGCTCTTAATCTCGGATCGCCAAATAATTTGACCCTTTTGACCTCTCTTTCTTTGATAAATTTGAAATAATATAAAAAATATCAAATATTTAGTAACTTACCCAAATTAGGTTCTTAATGTTAAATCTAGCCCTAAAGTTCACATAATAATAGTAAATAAAAATAATAAAGTAAAGTAAGTGCCGAATTTTACGGAAAATGCTAAAATACTGGTGTGGCCTACCAAAACGTATGTATATTTTCCATTTTCTGAACTTCCCAGTTTATTGTCCCTTACTTACAATTCGTATGTTTGTTCTTTCACAAAGTGTAATATTCTTTCCAATTAATTCACCGTCACTGTCAACTTACGACGCTGTAAGAGTTAATATATGGCTCTTATACTCTTCTCATCGGCCACTTAGCGCCTTTCTGTGACCAGCATGTTGAATCATGGCAATAGCACGCTTTGCTTCAATCTCGATCTGTCTAGGATTGTCGACTCAATATCTCAGCCGTTACCCTGAGCCTACATATATGGCTCCGTTATCGCGTGCTGCCTTAAAATTTCGTGTGAGCACAGCTCGAGAACAGGAACAAAGTTTTAAAACCTTTGTAATGAGGTGACATTTTACTAAGGCCATCACGTCTTGATATCACTCTCAATTGTGTCTATACAGGTGGTGGAATAATTAGAGGGAGGAAGTAATAGCAAACATAATCTGGTGGAGATCAGAGTTGATAACTTTAGAAACATATGTCGAAGGGGTTCATTGAACGCTCATAGAATAAGTTTGTGAAAGGGAGTCAGAGCACAAGAAAGAATTTGTACTCACTTTGTAGTGGGCCGAAAAATTTAGACTAACCCCAATCGATCCAACCCGCTCCCTACACTAATCGAGATGTGAGAAATCGAAGAAGAATGAAACGGATTGTATGTACAGTCCTTTACTAACAAAAAAATACAATATTTACCAAAAAATATGGGTAAATATGCACAAAATATCTACAATAGAGAGGGGCGATTATATTGGAGATCTCCTTACTTTTCACCAAAAAAATACAAAAAAGAAAATCCTATATATATGAATACTATTAATCGATCCTAAGAAACATAAAAAAAATAAAACAAGCAAAAAAATCCTAACTACAACAGTCAATATATAAATAAAAAACAAGGCCTCACTTGTTACAAAGAGGATGGGGGGATGTCCAGCCACCTGCCACTCGAGCGAGCAAAATGCCTAGGACTTACAAGTGTGGCGCCTCTACGCTTATCACGCTTGCGTGGCTATTATAATCCTCCTTCATTAAGCTATACTATTGGCCTTTATTAATTAATAATAATATATAGCTTTCCAGAATATAACGCTTTGTTTATCAATATAATGATATATGAAACTAAGTCCTATCTTTCCAGAATATGGCGCCTAGAAAGAAAGAAAAAAAACATGGTAATCATTTTTATACATAAAATAACAAAAAACAAAACAAACCCATTCCCATTCACAAACACACATTCTTACAGAGGGAGGGAGAGGGTACTGAGAAAAGGGGTGAGAGAATGGCCCTTTTACACACACTCACATTCGCTCCACCACAACTTGAGTTTGCATTTAGCTGTTCTCTCTTGTAAAGTTCCAATCACGGATGGTTGGAGATACACACCATACAAAACGATATGAAGCTTAATAACTACCTCTAATACGAAGAGAATGTGACTATGACCATTCGAAGGAAATATAAAGTAAAACTTGTTAATAAAATCAAATAACACCACCCAAGAGACCGGTTAAGCCACGGAGGGGGGAGAAGGGGATTTTTATGTCTTCTTTTTACCATCTCTTTCGAACGGGCTTCTTTCTCCGAATTTAAATGTCAGACCATCACATCTCCACCCAAGATAACTTCTTCCAAGATTAAACCAGAGATCTATAGATGTCTAACAAACGAGCCATCTGCCTGAAATTGCTATCACTCATCATTATTTTATCATTATCACTAACATATTAGCTTTCATTGCTCAGAAACATTTTCTTATCTTTCTAAATGTTTTTTACTTCGAATCATTTTCGTTTTGTTTGTGGAGGGGGGGGATTGCAAGTCCGTAGGATAAGGCATCCATGAAGTCTCTTTCATACCGCTAAAGAAGATTCCTGTTTTATTTCCTGTTAATGAAAATGGAGATCCAAGCAAAAAACTGGACAACAGCAGTGATTACGCTATTGGTTCGTATCCTTCCTCTTCTTGGTCTTTATTGAAGGATGAAGCTATCTGCAGTTTTCCTCTTCTCAAATTCTTAACTCATACCTTCCTTGTATCTTGGCTTTTAAATCAGCAAAAGCTCATTCCAGACAGAGTAAAGGTGATTTCATCGAGGGTATCTTTTTATTTATTCTGAGATCAAGTAGCAGAAGCGTTGCTAGCCCACTACGCTGTGCAGTAACGAGAGAGATACTGTGCATGTAGTATCCCCAAACAAGGCCGTTTTAACAAAAATAAAAGACACTTTGGGGAGCCGAACAGTTCTCATAGAAGGATACCATGAAGTGATTCATTCGATGACGATGACTCGTACGAATGCGTCTGATTTTGAGGAAAGTACACATGATTTGGAACTGTTAAAGCATTGGAAGTTGGGTGAAGGAAAACTCTTGAAGTGAATCGTCCCGGATCTTCAAAAGTTCGTGGATTGCCTTAAATCTTTTTGACTCTCACCACGGATTACTGCCATGATCTCCGACATATATTTAATGTATGAAATAAGAATAACGTGACGGCATTGTTTCCTCCAACAGTTTGGCCACCTCATTATAGCTCTTATTCCATGTAGTTTTTAAATACAGAGCAGGGCATCTAACCGAAGTCTATCTCCTCATAACAACCAACCTCTGTAGACATGACAATGCGAATGCTACCATGATGTTTGAGGATATTACGATGACGTGTAAGCACTTATCGTACTCTGTGTTGCTATGTATGTATGACAAAGAGATTTGTGGGGGTGCGCGGCTCTATTTCAGTAATTCAGAGACCTTTCTATTTTCAACAATATAATGAAATGAAAACCCACTACTTCTCTGGCGAATGGGAGATCCATGTTTTATTATGCTGACTCACATTTAAAATCAATTTTCCATTTATTCATCTCAAAAATTAAAGTTAAATTCATTTGAACTCCTAATTTATTTTAGATAATTTTATTTTCCTATAATGTGTGGTCTACACAAATACATTAACTCTTTGTAACTCTAGGTTACGTTGTAGTAGCTTGTAGACCAAAAGTAAAAAAGAGTGATTGTCTTTGTATCTCCCCAATAGAGTGCTAAATTTTTTGTAACTTTCAATTGCAATTTATATTCTTTTATTTCGTTATTATTATTTTTCGTCTATAAAACTGGAAAATTATTTTGTTAGCAGGCGTCATTAAATGCCAACTTCATTGAAAAATTTGTTCCTTTTAATAGGCTATTTGCGAAGATGTTACTTTCTCTGGTGAGAAATATCGTCTCTAGCTTTCGATACCTGATTCACAAGATTAACTGAACTGAATGATATAATCGTCTTTCCACTCTGATGTGTTCAAGACACCCGGCAATGTTTCGTTCAAATCATACTACGTTTAAGAAAGCTGTGAGGAAGAGATCTAATCTAGGTCAGGAGCAATTTATTCAATTAAAATCAGGAATAAGAAAAAAACATTAAAATTAACACTATACCCAAATTTATCATGGAGATATTTGGGCCTTTCTCTCTACGTATGTATAATCTTTAATTGTGTTTAAATTGTCAACTATATAAAATTATTTTGTATGAAGTAGTTAATTTATTCATATTTCAAAAGCACCAATAATTCTAAGTACACTAAAATAAGAGTGCAGTGGACAGTGGCAACAAAATATTGAAGAAATTTTCGTATAGCAAGATTTAAAATGATAGCCATTTGTTCTTCTGACACATATTAAGAATATTTCTAATTTGAATGCCTTTATCTTGGATAAATAGACCAATGACAAGGCTGAAACTTGTCAAACCTTTTCGGAAGAGTAATTGTGAGGCCTGCTATCAAAACAAGTGCAGTTCCACCGAGAACAGGAATAAATACGTCAGTCCAAACAACCCGGAAGCAAACATTCTTGGATAAAAAAGAAATAGATGTGGAATTTGCTCAAGAATGAAGGACAATAAACATTATGTCAAATGTATTACATGTTCTATATTATTTTATCCATAACACACTGGTAGCAAGGTACAACTTGTAGGGACTGTATAACATAATTTATATTATTAAATTTTGAATTAGGATAGATTTGATAGTTTGTTTAGTTTCCATTCAATTCTTCAGTTTGTGTCATATCAACATTTAAAGAAAAATTTAACCGCATTCATATTTATTTATACTTCTTAGATCATTAATTATCTTATCCTATCACATCTAATATGTACAAAAATGATTAAGGTAACTTATGTATAACCCCATTTAAATCAACCGTGATTGTTGAAATTCTTCATGAAGAGGAAGGTTAAAGAAACACAAAGAGTACAAATCCAAATTCTCATTTACCAAGTGTTATCATAAGAAGAAATTGTTTAAAATGTTATATGTTCCAGATATTCTTTCCAAACCACTATTAAACGATATGACGAGGCCAAGAGCTTGGTATCAAGCAAGATAAGTAGTAGAAAACATACACAGAGAAAACAAATTTTCAGTCGCGGGCTTCTATACTCGGTTGGTTGGTGCCCGTTATGCTTTTTTTTTATTTTGGTAATAACATTGTAACTCTTCTGCCAATTCTAAGTAAATTTTTCCCCTTATGTTGTTTTACATTTTCTTTCAAATGATATAATTCCCGAGGTCCTCCCAAGGTCCTCCCAAGGTTATCCCGGGAATTATTTTGCTTTGGCCATAACATCATAACTATTAGGCCGATTCTAACGAAATTGAAACGCTTATGTTGTTTTACATTATCTTTCGAATGATATAATTGTCTAAAGTTATCTGGCAAAATGAGAGTAATTGCCCGCTATGTATTGAAGATAATTAAATATGTGTTTAACTTCTAATTTACTTATTTCTAAATATTTTTCAGAAGAAAATTATTTAAAAATTTAATATTTTTGGAACAGTTTTACAGATTGGCGTCACTCTGGGGCTATATACGAGAGAAGAAGAGCAGGAGAGGCATTTCCTCCTGCAGGGATAGTTCCCCCAGTGAACCATAGATGAGATTCTAACATAGCATGACGATTAATTTTTTAATCATAGCCAGAGGAGAGTCCTTTCATGTTAGGAGAGATATTGCATCAAATAACACTATGAAATGAAGTCATATTTCAACAGAGAAATATCTCATGCCATACATCCAACCACACCAAGAAATGCAATATCCATCACTCAGCTCAGACATAAATCTATGTAATATGAAGTATCACAAGTACAACTAAAACAGAACTGTATGGAAAATTACAAACGGAGTAAAAAAAAGATCGCGTGAGAATTTGTAATTATAGCAAGATGGGATCCTATTAAGTCTAATATCTATTTAAACTATATGAATGATTTCATCGGGTGATATATATTTATGTCTATCGGCGGTCGTTTGCCACTTATATATATATATATATATATATATATATATATATATATATATATATATATATATATATATATATATATATATATATATATAATTAAAGATTAAACACAAATTGTGCGGCTGGTAACAATCACCACAGGACTTTCGCCTAATTTAATTTTTGCCTTTTAAAAACCTTTTTAGGACAGAAAGAAAGATTCAAAAACCTTGTATTGCAGATTATATGGCAATGCAGTACAAGAAAAGACGAATTTGACGTAAATGAGTTATTTAAAGGCAAGATGAAGATGCATTTGAAAACCATCAACAATAAAAGAAAGGAAGGCACAATGTTTCTTGTCATGGGTTACCCTGATTATGCCATTGTTTACTCTCCCTATCCTCTTTCTTCTCTCATTGTTAATTTTGGTCAAATTTCTTTTCTCTGTACTATATATATATGTAGGGTGACCCTAAAGAAGGCACGCCAGCGAATGGCGGAACAGATCCCAGTGAGAGGGTTAAATAAACAAAGTCGAGTGTGGTTGCCCTAAATAATCAATTCTTAGAGGTTCTGGGATTAGAGAAACTAATGGTAGAAAAATATATAACTTTACTATATACAAAGAAAATATTAATAACATAAGTAAATAAATAACAATAAAGGAAATGAGACCCGGGGTACCAAAGGGGAGGAGGGAGGGTTACAAATGAATCGACGGGTACGACAGTCCAAGAGGGGATATACGGAGATTTCTTCCAAAGAAAATGGTCGAGTTCAATTATCAGGGAGACTCACGTAAAGCCTAATTGACCGGAGGCTTGAATACGGTGAGGAATCGGGACGCTGCAAAGTCGGACTTGCAAGATTTCTTCTTCTTTAACCTCGCTGAGAAATGAGCGAGGAAGTACTCCAGTGCACTATGCAGGTGCACCCGGTATCTCTCACAAGAGTAGAGACACGGCAGCCATTAATCGGCCCGGATTCGAAATTAAGGCATCCAGGGGTATTCTTATCAAACCAGAAGTTTACCTGGTGGCTGCCAAGACTTGAGTTGCACGGGAGAAGAGAAGATTCAGATGGTGTTGATGGAGGCGCAGACGTGGCACAAATCTGGTGAACCTAGTTATTCCTAAACTAAGAGTTTGAGGGCAGTTCGTTTTCACGTGACCCACTACACCACAGGAAAAACAAACGATGGTTATCCTGGGGAAAGATGACGTAAGGCGGCCCTTAAGAGAACGGTTTTACATCCCGTTATTCGGGCAAAAAGAGTAGATTCAGCTTTGATGTCCCAGTTACCTTGGCAAGGTTTTTTCTATTTTGCGGGATGAGTTTACCTTTGTTTGGCTTAGGATTTGGGGAAAGGGAAGAGGTTTTCTTACCTTCTTTTGGATAAACGTTGGAGCTGACTGAATAAACGTCAGTCTCTGCTGTGCATTCCTTGAATGTAATGCAGCTACCGGTCATGTAAGAAAGTTCGGAGTTCAGCCGGAAGTGCCGCCACAACTGGTTTCTCAGGAAAAATTCAGCGGAGGCATCGTAGTCTTGCGGGATTTCCGAAGCATCGAGCTAAAAGTTTAGGTGACGATAGAGGGCGTACCCAAACAGACGGTACGTTTGGCCTGGTTGAAGGCGGGCATGTCTGAATTTGGATTGTTAAAACTCTGGGGTCATGTATTTGCCGCCAGTAATTCCGAATAATCAATTGTTGCCTTTCGAGAGGAGTGATATGAATATATCTCGGAGTTTGGAATTTAGCAAGGGCAACAATTGAGTCACTCCATCTGCCTCGATTTCGAAGATTTTCTCTTGGTGGATTAAGAATGCTCCAAAATCCTCGCCTTCCTTGAAAACCGGAAGTTTTCTCTTTTGATCCTTTCCTCCTCTCAAATATAAGCTGAGACGTTCTTGACGTTGAGCCCAAACGACTCTCCTTGCAACTTAAATGTGTTTAATAATGAACACATTTTATCGCGTTCGACCAACTTTCAAGAAAAGCACCACAAAAAAGGGAAGCAATTATTTAACGCACATTGGAAGTGCTGGTAGGCTTTGGCGGATCTACGATTCTTCACTTAAAAACAAACAAACACAGCGATAATTATTTCGCACGGCACAAATTCTTAATTATACTTGAAATATTCACTCCGGAATTTTAGAGAGAGCCTGTATTGACCAATACGCACGAAGAATACGAAAACACAATCCCGCCCCAAAAGAAATAAGATTAACTCCCTTACGATACGGCTGACGTTTTATAAAGCCTGGAAAGGATTAAAGCTTCACAGGGTCACAAAATTCAATACAAAATATGCACACAAAAGGGAAAATGAGTAAAGTCTTTTCTATATTTCTAAAACCAGAACCTTTAATATACAAGAATAACACCTAATAGAATCTGTCACAGGGTTAAAAGAAATGAGATCAGATATTGAGGGCGACCCTTAAAACCGGAGACTAGAATATAAAATAGATGTCGTAGGGTAACCGTTAAGAGGGCAAGCCAGCGAATCGAGATAGAGTTCCTAGTGCAAGGGTTAAATAAACAGTCGAGTGCGATTGGCTTATATAATCAATTTTTAGAGGTTTTTGGGATTAGAGAAACTAATAGTAGAAAAATATATAACTTTACTATATACAAAGAAAATATTAATAGTATAAGTAAATAAATGATAATAAATAAAATGAGACCTGGGGTACCAAATGGGGTGCGGGGTATACAAGTGATTCGACGGGTAAGAGCGCCCAAGAGAGGATGTACGGAGATTGCTTCCAGAGAAAATGGGAGAGTGCAATTATTTTGGAGACTCACGTAAAGCATAATTGACTAGAGGCTTGAATAAGGAGAGTAAACGGGACACTGCAAAGTTGAACTTGCAAGATTCCTTCTTCCTTAACCTCGCTGATAAATGAGCGAGGGAATATTCTGGTCGTTGGACGAAGGCGATAACCGAATGAGAGATGCCTGTTCGTGTCTATCGTCTGTCGGCGGGATCTCTGACCTTCGGTATGAGCAAGGCCGGGTAGAGATGACGCGTTGCCTTTGTAGTTGGAAGCTGTTGGGAGGCGAAGCAGGGTGTACGAGACTGTACATGGAGTAAACGCTTGTTATTGGTCCTCGTCTGACTTTTACTTCTACGTCTGTGATTGGTCAAAAGGAACAGAGAAGTAACGAATACCTCTATTCTTCTCAAATGTAACGAAGTAAAAGTAACATCAGAAAAAATACGCAAGTAGAAGTGAAAGTTGCCAAAGTATTGAGTAATTTCTATAAAGTAAAATGTATAACAAAGAGAATTGAGTAAAGTAATTAAGAAATTGTACTCCGTTATATCACAACTATGCGTATTAAGTAAATAAAAGAAACATCAAAATACACCCAAAAAGAAACAACATTTGCTTGAACAATAAATGATGGAGGAAAACTTTAATTTGTCAGAATTAGCTTCAAATCTTGTACAGAAAAACAACCAAGAATGAAGAACCATTCGAAATCCTATGTTATATGTTGCGAGCAAAGGATGCCGAAGTTCCTCTAACCATTGCTCCCTTAGAATGCAAACCACTGTTTGGTGCTTTATTCCAAAGTAAAATTGAAACCACCACAATTTTGGCTGCACTTACGAGCTTTATATCTTTTGAACTGTTTAAGCCCTGTTCTTAAATATACGTCAAATCTTTTGTAATTTTTTTCATATTCTATGTTTATATGATTGTATCTCAAATTTTGGGGTACAGATAAATTAATCTTTGTTAGAAAGTTTCACTCTGTTCCTGGGGATGATACGTGTAGTGTCGATACAAAACTGATCAATAAATTCTATTACAATAAATTAAGTTGCCCTCTACTCTCAGCAGGAAAATACAAATTTATTTAGCACACAATGAATTTTGGTGAAATATTTCGCAGGTTGAATCCAGATGAAAAGGTAGATATATGACAAATCGAGAGACACGAAAGGAAGATTTAACACAAAGTTAGCATTATCTTTTAAAAAAAGGTATTAGGAACAATATATGCTGCCCGAATGTACACACACACATAAGAATATATATCGTGAAATCTGCATTGTTGGATTACAGTAAATGACTGCGTAAACTAGTTTAGCGCTAGGCTAATGACAGATTATATGATTAAAGAACACCTGCAATAGGGCTTTTATGCTACCGGAAACTTATTTTGATCACTTTCTATAAGCATTTACATTTCGTAAGAAAATCTACCAAACATTAAAATGAAGTATTAAAAGTGACAGAATAGCAGAGTACCTTGAAGTCATGCAAATCCCCAGATTTGTATCAGTTTTCATCTAAGATCTCTCGTGGGTCAGTAACTACACCAATTAGGCTGTTCATGGCTAAACCAGGTTAATTGTAGAATTTCAAACGGGGCATTATAGTGGTCGCCTAATGAATGAGGAGTTCCGTCTCTTAATCTGTGGAGACATTTAAAATCCATTGATCTACGATGAAAGGTGTGGAAGGCCTTATCACCCAGCGTGGAGAATGCAGTAGCCTACGATGGGTACTTATGTTTGATCATGACCGGCGGCGTATTTCCGGAAATTTACACGCTATCACTCAAGCAACACTGGTTACAATCGCTTCCTTATTCAAGGAAGGTTATGCCATACGCATACTCCTCAGGTCCGTACAGTGTGCATTACCTTCCATGGAATATGGGAACAAAATTCCCATCAAAGTGGCCCTGTTAACCCAACAACACCCGATGCAGTGCACCACAGTGCAGTTCACGTCACTAACTGGACCCTGAAGTACTGGCAACTTGCGGCGTACTTTGATGATTCACTGTTCCATTATTTCGTGATGTTAGCATGGTTTGTGGTGTCACGCAAACTACATGGAGCCATCTATGTATCTAGCTTGTGTGGTATGTCTACTGGTCATGGTTTCGGTCCACTTCGCCAGCTAAACACACCATTGACCGCTGACAGTTTAGGTGCACAGTTTGTTGACTTTTTAGCTCCAGTCATGGAGCACAAGAACCCCAGCAATAAAAGGAAGTTACAGTAAGATTATATACCGTCTCATCCGGCGAAAATTGCACAGAATTAGTTAGGGTAGCATTCTGAAGAGCTCTACCGAATGGTGTGGCTACTACTTTCAACTGACATAAGCCCAATCGGGAATTTATAGAAGGGGATGACAAGAACTATCACCAAAGTTTCGAAACCGATAAATATTTGGGAACTGTTAAAAGCTCTCAGAAGATCTTGGATAAACAACTATCCAGAGGTCATCTGTTCAGTTGTGGAATCTATGCTACACTTTGCCAGGCAAGAGGAGGTCAGATACAACAATACATAGGCATGTGATCCATGACATTTAGCAATTAATTGTATAGAATATTAATTCAAATCTAGATTTGCATCCTTGAGCTTATTTTTATGTTACCTCATGGGCCTAATTCTGATATTCTTGAAATTCCGAACAACTTTTACTCGACCAGATCGATAAATTGCAGAAGAGAACCCTGGAAATTGCTTCATTTAAGTTTAAACAATAAATCGGTAAACTGGAATTAGTAATTGAACAGCATTTACTTTAGTTAGCTTACTAAAAGATGTTTTCCGATTAAAAGAGATTAATTATTAAACACATTTCCCCAAAAAATAAAATTAGCTCATCGACGAAACTTCTAGATTTTGAGGAGATTTATTTCAAATGTGTACTCAATAATCATATGTACATGTGAGTAGATGTGCACATCAGGCATACATGCATACATCATACACTAGAGACCTTTAAAAGAGTACGGAAGAGAAAAGGTTGGAAAAAAAGAGAGCCTCACAGACTCTCCTCGGTCTGTCTAACAGAGAGATAATGCATCTTTAGGTCGAGGAGTTCGTGGGGTTTTCAGACTCAGGGGCACTGTTTTAACTTTGGACACGACTCCTGTCTGTGAATCAACTTAGTATGAACAGCTCAACCATTCAACAAACATTTTATATCCAATCCTCTTTACTCATCTCAATTGTTCATAGTCAATAATCTAATGTTAATAAATAAACAAAACTTTGCACCCGGTCATCATTAAACAGGCGAAGCTGACAAATTACGATAAACGAAACATCTTTATTTGTTCAAGTTCTGTTATTTCTTAGTCTTGATTTACTGTTTATTATTTAATTTCGCTGTGGAAATATTTTTAAAGTTTAACTGAATTTAATAAGAGGTCGAATAATTTCATAGCCAAGTTATAAAAAATATCTTCTTTCACAATTGTTTATTTTCTTATTTTTCAAATTCAAGGATTTGTATAAACCAAGATTTTCACTTGAATCAACAGTCGCTCGAATATAAATATTTGATTAGCTCAATACTCACTTTACAACAAGCAAAATGCCACATCGTTAAACATTGACAGTGGCCCAATTTCTCACTTCAGGGCATTTATGAGTGCGAATTCTTGTTTTATTTATGATTTTTTCGATAATATTAGTCTTTCACATTAAAAATATAGGGGGATGGGGTTATGACAAAAATAACGACCCAATAATTTCCTATAGCATGAATAGCGAGACATCAATATAAATATGATGCAAAGGAAAAAAAACCTGTGATCTTATCTTAAATAAAAATGAACGGGTTACTAATTTATTCAAATGAATTTGAGTGGCAATTGCATTACAGAAATTTATTACACTGTTTACTTTTGTCCTTTTCATCTAAAAGACCTGTTGTATGGAATCTTGAAGAAATTCGCGCTGCATCTTAGCATGTTGTTAATTTTTTGCCTTATATCTTCCAAAATACGATTCAATTTTAACGCCTCTCTTTGGAGTCCCGAAATGCAAAGAGCGCTTGACGGATCTTAATTGGTAAGTTGAATTATTAGGCAGACTTCCTTGTGCTCGCAATTCATCCTATAGATGATTAATTGGCTAAACTCCTACTACTTTTCAAAATTATTTGTAAAAGTCTTTCTGGTCTCTGTATTCAACTAGTTCCATATTCCAAAATGCTGGTAAACAACTAGTATTTACTAGGACAAATACCTAAAGCTGAATCTAGTGACCCGAGCTAGATGGTGTTTTTGTTGTGAACTTAGTTTACATTAGCATGAGCCAATCTAATTTATATCCTAAACCCTCTTTCTCAGGTTATGAATACATCCTCGAAAACTTTCCATGACGAGAATTGCGAATACTGCTAGTGTTTGGTTTCCCATTCTTGACACGATTCAATTTTTGAGATTTTAATATCATTGTCTTGGCATCCTATCATCCAGGCAGCGAAGTCGATAGACCTGAAAAAAGATGAGAGAGGGCGCTAGACCGCTGCATAAGGCAGTGAATCTCTAGCAGCATTCAATTTCCAAGTAGTGATATTGAATTTTGCTATTTGCGTCTTTTTTGACATTTAACAGCTACATTAAATTATTATACAACGGTTTTAATTCAAGATGGCACTCGATTTTACTTATGGAAGCTGCATGGGAGGTGACCGAGTGGAGGAGCGGATTCTCATGGAATTGGAAATCCTTCTAGCCTAACGTCTACACCCTCAACAAAGTTACCAATGAGGTATCTAAGCTAAGATTGCAAGGTTGGCGTCCTCTATATATATACAGGCGGTATTGAATGACTTTTCATGTATCCTATAATGCCTGTCAGGATCGCATAAAATGCTATAGAATTGTTAACAAAAATAGATTAAAGTTGTTTACATTAAAGTCTCTAACAAACCCTGATTCCAACGGCATTTTTATTGCTTTAAAGGAGGGCGCCGTTTGATTCGAATGCCCCAAGGCAGCCAAATTAATCTCTCTGATCCTTACCCCTTAACAAGGAAGAGGAGGATTTAGGGTCACAGATTCCCAAGAGTGGATAAAAGGAGGGGGAGGCGATTATGGAAAGTTAAGCATCGCAATGATAAACAAAGCATATATATATATATATATATATATATATATATATATATATATATATATATATATATATATATATATACATATATGAATGAAATGTCCTGCAGGACATATATGCATAATATCCCACAGGAAAATTAAAGGCGGATTCCATGTACTTTCGAACTTGTTCAGTTCATTTTCCGTCTATTGTAAGCCTACCAAGGCCGGTTCTTATACTCATTTTTACTCAGGTAATAATGATTAAGTCAAATGGTCTGTATTTATTTCACTGTTTCTCCGTGGATTGCGGGTCGCCAGCTCGGAATTCTTGGATGTTGAAATTTCGAAGATCTTTGAAATAAGTAACAATCTTTGTTACGCTTAAAGATTTCTTGCAGGAAGTCTAGATTTGGCAAAAAAATACTTTTACATAACTGAAATGCCTCCCGCATACAATTCTATGAACTCCCTTGTTTTACCGTTTCCTGAGTACTTTTCCTTGCTTTCTGCCTCTTGAATAAGTTAAATATTTATGTTATATTCAAGTATCAGTCGACCATGTGCAGAATGCTGTTTCATAATAATAACAATAGTATAGGTGGGGGGGTATTCTGTTGATTGTTCAGTTTGCCCTAAGCAATACTTTGGGCAAACCGGTAAAACATTAAGTGTACGATTGACGCCACATAAATACAATATTAGGAGGGTGGAATGCAGCAGCGCTTTCTGTGTCAATTTATCGGAAAACAGTCACCCTATCAATTGGAATTCGGCTAAATTTATTTACAAATCTGACTTTGTTCAAAGAAATATTATTGAAGGCTTATTCATTAATTCTTCGCCTAATTTCAATATTTCTCCTGGTCTCTTTTAACTGGACCCTGCTATTAAAATGCTGGTTTATAACGAAATTTTCCATTTTAAATCTTAGCCCTTTGATTTATTAATTTATTTATGCTTCTCTAATTTATTTTTATGTATTCACAATTAGATGTGTATGTATTTAGTTTAGTGACCTAAATGTCTAGATTCTGTGCTCGCAGTTGGAATTTCCGGAAGTAGAACTTATCTATTTGTTTTTATACTTCATATCCGTCTTTCATATTATTTTTCTATTTTCTGTCCTTTCGTTGCACTTGTGCGGGGCAGTACTCTGTTGTTTCCTTTTGAATGAACTGAACAAGTTAGAAAGTACTTGGAATCCGCCTTTCATTTTCTTGTGGGATCTTTTGCATTTATTGCTCTACTCACGCGACACTTTGTGAATTTCTTATATACGTATATGCATATATTTGTTGTTTTTTTTTAAAGACTAGGTTGTATTTTGATTTCATCCATTTTATTTTGGAAGGTTCCAAGTCGCTATGCAGTTTTTTGTATCTGGTTAGATATTAAAGATCAGTGGAGGAAGATCCATTTTAATTTTTATTTTTACAACTAATTTGAGTTTGTGCCGTGAGTTTTCGCCTTTCTTAAGGAAACTTCAGACGGAAGTCTTCGGTATTGTTGAGGCTGCGTGATAAGGGCCGCGCTATCGACTGGGGGAGTTATGTGGCAAATTTGCTTCAGGTTACCAGTCATGCTACCTGAGATAGTCTTCAAGCCCAAGGTTGAGGTAAGAGAATCTACAGCGGCTGAATTAACGGCGGCGAGGGAGTGACCATGAGGCACACATAGCTGGTTCTGACCCTTACGACAAGAACATTTCGAATTTCCCCAAGAAGAGTTTTAAGGCACGTTTCAGGACACGGTCGGCGTGCAAATCGATCAGACGCTACAGCAATAATAGTTTGGCTTATGGCGATGTTCTTCTCACGGCTCACGGCCTGAGAAGTATACAGCGGTTCCTGCACTGAACTAAACGCCAAGTGTGGGCCATGAATGGTCTTTTGCAGTCTCCTTCTTTTCTTATGTTCTTATGTTCTAATTCAAACTGAGAAATCAGTCATTCATGAAATGGGACTATCACGCCCGCTCAAAGAACCACCAAGGTTGTATTTCAGGGTACAGTGGGCTATAATATGATAGTTGAATTGGAAACTGATCACCTCTATTTAAGTCATTGACCACCTCCCAAAATTAGTCTTTGCATCCATAGAACACAGGGATAGATCAGGGCAGGAAACAGAAAAGGTTCTCTGTGAGGGATGCGTAAAAACCTCCACCTTTAAGATAGCTAGCTCCAGCTCGTTTTTTGGATCGGCAAGGATCCTAACCCTAGGATTGATCGTGTAGTCCCTACACAGGGGTTGTATACCCTTCAAATCACCAAGCCGGATAAAACGACTCGAAAACAATGCATGATGTGGCGGAAACCCCTACATTGAAGTCGGCTGAGTGTGGAATGTATATTTCCTATGCAAGTCTCGCTCTCGCTTCCCTACTATTGCTAGAAATGACGTATTTAGAGAAAGTATAAGAACGGATAGATCATGGCAGGTGAAAATCGCGCAAAATTAATTCCGACCCGTGATGGGGTTGTAAAGTCCTTATATACCAAGAGGGTGGGAAGGTGGCACGCGTACACCATGAATACTTTGCAGAAGATACCTAATGGGGGACAGAAGGAGACAAGCATCCACAGCTCCTCTCAATTGGCCCGAACTGAACACCAAATCCATTAAGAAATATACCCTTCAGACTTAGCTCGAAGGAGAAACCGGAGCAGACTTCTATGAGATGTCCCTCACAAGAATAACCGTACGCTTCGTGAGGCAATACTACTGGTGCTTTGGCTGAACAAGCTACTGGAGGCGCTGTCGCCTTCGAGGAAATATCTGGGGTGGATGGTCTAGTTATGCAAGTCTTTTCCTCCCTTCGCGCCGCAATATTTGGTTAGTGGAGCAGCTTCGTAGGTGGGGTTCCGTCTTTTTGAGGATCTCTCATCTCAGATCCGCCTAGTTCAGGCTTGTCTAGAGGCAGAGTAACCCCGTAAGATGGCCTCACGATCACATTTCGGCATGTGAGTCTAACGACTCGGTGGAGGCACGTGGCGTTTTCGTATTATGGAAAATTTTCTCGCTGAGTGTGAATCCTTTGTGTCTCCAGCTCTACCACGGAAGCGCCCCGGCGGGATGGGCAAGGTAGAACCCGAGTAGGGGTTGCAAAGGGGCGAAAAAAGCGACCGTGTTCGTTGGCCAGGAGCCGCGCGGACCAAGTCCTTATACTCGCAAAATGAGAAAAGATCAACACCCTGAACAGCTAGAATTGCCTTCTACAGGAGATACTAGCCACATCTCTTTAGCCTTGCAGAAACTTACGCAAACAATGAGAAACCATACTTTGCAAGTCTACAGGAACAATTCATATCACATAAGCACACTCGCGGTTGTGGCACGAATTCTTTTACGTGGTAGCGATATCAACTGGCATGCACTGATTTAGGAAGAAAGTCACCGTAGAACGTACTGCAGAGTGTAGGAGTGTGTCTAGAGTTTTGTACCTGTTCTCTCATCACAAGTACGACCTTGCCGGCTCCCTTGGTCTGCGAGCTATTCTGTGATGTCTTCTTATGAGTAGTACACGACTATCTCACACAAACTGATCCTTTCACGAAGTTCATGGTAGAGTGTGGTGACACACTCACCGGCGAGGTTTTGAGTATCGGAACGGCAATAATCATTGACGTGCCGGGAGGTTCACCTTTGGCTCTCTACAAATCAAACTATCTAGTGATACTTATTAATGAAATTTGTTGCCCTTTGGCTAATACGAGGGCACAATGAAGAGCTTAGTTAGATACAACATTGAGTTCTTAAACGCATAATTATCATTGCACAATTGAAAATAATTCTCTATTTATAAGGCCGAGTTAAAATGGGTAAGAGTAAATTGTCTAATTTAACGTTTTAAATAGGTGATTCATAGGAAAATATTTGTTTTCCTTAGAAAGGCTGACTTATGCGTTGTCCTCTGAGAACTATAAAAAGAGCGACTTCGGTGGGTTTCATGAAGAGCCTAGTTACCTATAACATTGCCTTCTTAACCGCTTAATAATGATTGTGCAATGCAAATAATTTCCGATATATATATATATATATATATATATGTCGTAGAATGGACTCCCGACGATATACCATATATCACTATTCGTTGAGGGAACTTCTTTAATTATCTTTAGAGTGCGTTAATGTCTGGTGGGCCGATATTATGTATCTTCGATATGCTTAAGAAGTGGAACTGAGCTCAAGGATAATAATATTGCTATCATTAATAAAATAGAGTTTTATTAATAATAACTATCAACAAACACAAGACGGAAAATATTGACATAAACAGAGATTGGAAAGGGTCGTGGGGGCTCGCTCAGGCTAATCCGAGGATTAAAGGATCTAAAAAGGTAAAACAAATATAGAGTTAAAGAAATGGGATGGTTCGCTAAACCATTTAAAGAACAGGATATAATTGACAAAAGGGTTAAGTACTCAAAGGTGACGTTTGGCTTACGTAACTTTATACTAGTGGTGCAGTGGAAGGCGACGTAAAGGAATTTTCGGTCCGCTGGCGAGTTCCAGCCGAAAGGGGGGATAAGATGATCCTGACGTGGCGTCTATGGAATGAGGACCGTTTCTCGACTAACGGCGCGAAGAACAATGGCTGTTCTACGTTGTTCTCTTCTGAACAAAGGGGGGGGGGAGAACCGTCTCTTGTCTACGGGCTAAAGAACAATGGCTGTTCTAATGTTGTTCTACTCTGAACAACAAGGGGAAAGGGTGAGAACCGTTTCTTGGCGAAGAGCTCAAAAGAACAATGGCTGTTGTACGTTGTTCTCTTTTTGAACAACGAGGGGGAAGCCTTGAGAACTTTACGTCACGAAAGGCTCGAACCTTTGGCACTCAAAGGATATTGTCCTCCTTCTGGACAAGTGATGGTAAATCTCGAGTTTGAGGTCCCTTGGCGCACAAAGGGAGAGAGGATCATGGTGATGTTTCGCGACGAAAATCTGGATCTCCAATCTGATCTATATGGAAACGTTTCCATCTAAATAGTCGAGACACTCCCTTGGCGTGGGGGACAATGGAGTGGGAGCTTCGAGGGAATGAACAGCCGAGCCTGGGAACAATGCCTTATCTGCTCATAAGCCTAACTCAATCTGGCGAGGTCGGCGTATGGGGGCGAACGGGGGGATGATAACCTCCTTGTTCAAACATTGACATCCGGTGGCTGTGATAAGGCGCCAAGCTTCGACGCGAAGATGCACGTGGGAGCATCGTGGTTTTAAAATAATATGTGATAGGAGTTGAAACTAACGCTGCTCAACCCGTTCTATCACAATATATATATATATATATACATATATATATTTTTCTATATATATATATATATATATATATATATATATATATATATATATATATATATATATATACTCTTAATGACCCTCATAGTGGACATACTAGTGGAAAAAAAAGTAATTTATCCAAATAGTTTTCTAAAATGCTAGACAGAGTACGCAAGCTTCCAGTACTTTCATCAGATTTTTATTCTCTCTGGTTGATTGACCCAGATCAAATTTGATAGGTTCTAGTGGCTTTAATAGTGAGTGAAATAGGGTTATGTTCTGTAATTCCCGTTGTGCCATTTTCTTACTCTAGATTGGTTAGGTCTTATTCAAATTGACCTATTTCCGTAACGCAGTCATATATGAAAAAATTCTTATATATCTCAATCCGCTGAGCACAAATCTGTCATTATATTTTTTGATCAGGTCAATTTATTTTGCAACAACCATTTTTTAAAAATATTAATAATATATCTTATATTTATAAAGTAATTTTTGAAGAAGAACTGTGAAATAGAACACTTTTAGTGATACAATTGTTATAATTTGCGAAAATATACCAAGAAATATTAGAAAAATAAATAGAAGTATTAATTAGTTAAATAAGATGATTTTACAGATTTTGTGGGTTTTTTTCTACCGGCCATTCCTTTTTTCAACACCAAAATAGTTTGCAAGAATATTAATGTCACATCTTTCTGGATATCTTTCCTCTATGCACTCAATGTCGTAATGGAAACTTTTCCCTTGTCCATTACTGTAATCTCTACAATTTCCTGGGATGTAATCAAAATGCGATCCTAAAAAGTGGAATTTTCCCTAAATTCTGACTCCTAGGATCTGAAAGTTTTGTATTAAACCTTCTACAAAGGTTTGATACTTGGGAGTCCTATGATTCCCAGGAAAATTAAGAGAAAGTGATTTGAAAGTTTACCATGCACTTCTTCCTGCCTCACTGATGATTTATGTGAACAGACATTTGTGAACAGGCTTTCTACATAATAAATTTGTTAATGACTGCAGTCAGATGTATCATTCTCATTGCCATTATTTTGTTACTTACTGAGTCCTTTTTTTCCAATAAATTTATTTTATGCAAACTTTCTACTCTAATATATTAATTTCTAAATATATTTTTTTAAATTTTATTTTGGCTACTTTAAATATTAATTATTTTAGTTAATATTGAAAATCTCAATGTGGCTCTTGCACTGAAAAGTTTGCCCACCCTTTTATTAATTGTAAATTAATATACCATGGCTCTCAAACTAATGAGGAATCTGGTACGACACCACCACATGCATTATACGGATGTTTTGTCCATTTTCAGTCTACACATTCAAATCCTTAAGTGGCCCTAAAAACTCACGTCACGGTATCAATTATAAAAATAGAATTCACCTTCACCTTTTCTTTTTATAGAAATAAAGGGTTGCCTAGTCGTTTTTGTGATGCTCCTGAAGAGGGTTGAGTAACTTCAGGAGACATTTCTAACAAATTAATGAATTCTTATTATTACCATTATCTAACTGCATTGAGATGAACCTTATTTTTCAATTATTAATATATATATATATATATATATATATATATATGGTCTTAGGGCTTAATCTTTAGGTCTTTTCGATATATCAGTTGAGATTTGATGGCGTTGGATACCATAAATAGTATAGTTTTAATTAAAAAAGGTAGCTGAGATGTAGGATTGGAAGCCATCTGAAAAATTGAATATAGCTATTTCTATCAAAATACTGACATCACGACTGCTTTTTAATGCTCTTTTAAAACTGTAAAGGTTGTAAGATATCTCATGAACAGCTACAACCGAGACTACAAAGCAGTCGGCCACAAGAAAGAAACAGAGCAGACGTTTTGACTACGTCTCCAAACCAGAACTTATGAAACAAATGCATCACATGGTAATTAAAGAATCAAGCAAGGCAGTCAGGGCTTTGGCAGAGAGATGACTGCTGGAATAACCATGAGGAAGCTGGCCATGAATAAGGTCCTTTGCTCTTAGTCGTACCAGAGGAGTATGTGACAAATTCTGGGCGCATAGGAGAAGAAAAACCGCTTTCGAGGCAGAGAATTTCATGACCATGCTAAATCATTCTCTTGAATCGTGGATGATCTGCTTCTTATCAGATAAATAGAACTTAAACAGGATCAGATGAACAAACCAGAACAAAAGGTGGCTTGCCTATAATCAAGCGTCATTTCACATATAATGGAGGAAAGTACGTTCAAACTGTGATGGTTAGTGGGTGTGTCTCCAGTTAGAGTGACGTGATGCCAACTCATATATTAAAGCTGTGTCTTAAGTTTAATTCAGACGGTTATGTAGAAATGTTGGAGATTGTGCTCAACCTATGGCTGCTGATGGTTGCTGATGGAAGAACATAACCATTGAAAGATTCATAAGTGGATATCGAAGAATTGCTTCGACTTTAGCAGCTCAAATGCCTTGCCTCCAAGATCCCACGATTTTAATCTCATGAATTCGTATGTCTAGGGGGAGGTTGAGAAAGCCACCTCCCTCCCTGCATGCAACCCCAATCTCGAGGTGGTGGCCAAGATCAATGGGTTGTTTAAATATCTTCTTAAGAATAAAGTGAAGAACCATACGCCAGGTACTGCAGCCGTGAGGGGACTCTAGTGGAAGCTAAGAGCAGCTACTGTAAGTTAAGAAAACTGTTATCTCCAATCCAGAACTTAGTTAATATATTTTGAATTTCTAAAATATTGCTGATGGGCGGGGTTCTTTTAGGGCAGGCGGGTCTTTTATCCAAACAGTCAAATTTAGTTCGAACATCCTGTATATACGGGAAGCAACAGATATGTTTACTTGTTTACAGTGTCCTATTAATGACATGAAGATCTAACAAAGGATAAAGATACGATCGAAATTGCTATAGACAAATGGCAGGAGAAGAGAGAAATGAAGAAGATAAGCATGTAGAAGTAAAGAAGAAGAGGATATAAATACTGAGAGAGAAATAAAAGTGAAAGAAAATGAACAAAAAGAAAAGTAGAAGAAAAGAGGAGAGATGAAGAAGAAAAGAAAAGAAGAACAGTATAAACGAAGAGTAGAAATGAGGAATAGATGCAAAGAAGGAGGAAAAAAGTGGAGAAATGAAGAACAGGAGAAAGAAGATAATAGCAGAATTTTTAAAAAAGCTTTGGGAGCCTATCCGACAACTGCCTACTTAGGCATAAGTCTTCGTACACAACACAGCCTACTACTAGGCTATATTAAAAATACTACTTACCCCCCCCCCAAATAACAATATGTAAATAACAAATAAAGCGACAAAAAGGATAAAGACTAAACAATAACAACAACAGGAAAACAAAGCAAAAAGGCAAAAAGGAAGCGCTCTTCGTCGTCTGGAGTAGGCCCACCTACCCCGGCCCAGGAACATGTGACCTACAACCAGCCACTACACCTCCTCCCAAAAACTATTTAAAAAAGGGAGGGGGCAAGCTTCCTCCCAAAAGTCGTAAAGTCCACAAGTCAGTCTGCACGAATCGTCCTGAGTACAAGAGACAAGCGGTAGCGACTCCGCTCGTCCCGTCCCCGAGACAAAAACAAATGCCAAGATCACTCAGACTGGGACATTCAAACATTCAACAAGAATGAGCTAAACAGTCTGGGCGAAAACACAATTGTCAGAGTAAGGCGCAGGCGATCGCTCCACCGAATGGCGGGGCGTCTCGCGAGTGTGTCCAATTCGGAGACGACAGAAATCAACCTGAAGCCGTCGCGACATTGGCGGGTAGGTGAATGGGAATAGTCGCGGCGAAATAGCACGCAAATTTAAGTTCACCTCGACAGTCTCCCATCTTATTTGCCAAGCAGCCCGAAGAGATGCCTGTATTCCTGTACGGCAATCGGTGTGAAGAAGAGCGAAACGCTGGTCTATCGCCTAGTCTTCGCGGAGTCTTCGGTACCCTCATGAGTGCGCTCAATCCCTGCAATTCCTACATGTCCAGGAACCCAGCATAAGATAATCTCGATATCCGTGGCGTTACGGATATCGCGTACCAGAGGATGCGGAGATTTAAATGCCCCAAAAGTACTCAGGGCGCTTTGTGAGTCCATAAAAATTACAATCCGGTCTCTTGACCCTGCAAGTCGCGTTACTCTCCTAACCGAGCAATGTATTGCAACCAACTCGGCCGTGAAGACAGACGCAGCACCTGGCAGAGCCCCACCACCTTTTATATTTTGTTATTGGGTGGAATAGGTGTGTTGTGGTATAGGGCAGAGTATGCATGTACGTTTGTTTCGTACATGAATTATTCCATTCCTTTTTCTCTAAGAGTTCTTTACTTTTTTTTATCTTTGATTCTTTAACCAGTCAGGATTCGTATTATTATGTATTTATTGCCATATGCAGCGTTTTGAGGATTTACTTAAACAACATAAAAATGAAATATTAAAACTTTAAATATACTAAGGCTATAAGAAGATCTAAATAAAAATTAATACTACCAATGAGTACTACGCAATGGTTGACGCCAAGGTTTAATTTAGTACGGAATGGTAACTAAAGAAAATAAGTAAGTTGGATTCCTTTTACCTTTCGCTAAGAGGCAGTCTGGCGTGGGATGACCTTGAACGAAAACCTCGTTGATACGATAATTCGAGGTGTGAGGCTGAATCGGACACACAGATGTCCTTCTCGCTGCGTGAAGGATAACGTTAGTGGAGGTTATTCGCGAATAACAGTTGATCTCGAAGTAAGTTGGAGCGCGTGGCGATGCTTCTTGACTTGAAGATATAAGCGAGGAAATTGTGGATGTACGATTATTCCAATCCTTGGTTTACACTTGCGGGCTTTTCGATGATGAGACTTGACCAAGAGGGAAATCTCTTCTCGAGTGGGGGATATCTCTGATTTTACTCAGAAAACTGAGATAGGGGGTTTCTCTGAACCAAATTGCTATGAGAGTGATTTTTTATACCTCTGGTCTACTCTTCGATGTGACTAGACGGAACAGCCTCGGAAAGAAAACTCCTGTTCGGTTCCACTTCTTCTTGATTTCCTGTTTTACTCAGGGACTGCTCTTTTTCTCTTGATTGCTACCCTCGATTCTCCTCCTCTTTTCTCTCCTAGGGCATCACTTTTTAACGTTGTGACCCTTTCCTCTTCTGGCTTACGTCGGAGAAAGTGAAATTTTGTCTATTTGGCAAAAATAGACCTAAACAATAGGAGGGGACAGTGAGCCTGTCCATAGATTTTTTATTATAAAAGCTATCCCAACCTGATTTGTTTATATTAACGGACTACGAAATCTGTCGATGGTAATCCTTCTTTGCGAGTGATCTCGAGGAATGTTTGGACAGCAGGGCAAAGGAGGAGGAGGAGGGTTAAGTATCGGACCATATTGAATGTACTGTTGACACTGTGTAACCAAACCAGCGTCTGTTGGTCCTCGCGATATTGATTTTCCCATAAGGTGTATATACGATTTTGAGTGGATGGGTTTTCAAAGAACCGAAAAGTTTAGACTGTTAGGGGCGGTATTTTTGTGTTTTCGTATATCTAAGAATGAGAGGAAATTATTTTTTTGCTCCCAGAGCTTTATAATAATAGGGTGGCTTCCCTAAAAAGCTTATCTTCCAAAATCCAAATTTTAGGTTTAACAATAGGCTATGTGACAACATTTAACATTTGGGACTATAATTGCTCTCGTTATGGACACTTAAAAAGTATCAGTGGATTTTAGATAGAAGCTCTTTTATATTCTCGCAATAATATTGCATTTCAACCGACTGTACAAAAATTGAGAGATAGAGTAGGCCGCCTAGTGGCGGATACGTTGGTATTTAACGCTGCATGAATAAAGGAAGAAACACAAAAGGTTCTATAATCGTTGGTTGATGTAAAAATACAATAATACCCGCCACCTTCCCGTCAAATTGTATCGACTTCTGGAGACTTCGGGCTTGTGATCGACAGTCATTCTGATCATTTTGTTCATTTCATTATCTGGTCGGTGTCTCTCTCCCACGAGCGAGGAAAGTATGGCGCAAGATTCTTATTGTAGCGGAAAATATCGGTTTCCCTTAAAAAGTTCATTTACAAACCCTATAAAGGTCATTTACATCTTTGCACTAAGATAGATATCCACTAGCTAATGCAGAATTTGTTAAGTACTTTTCATATTATTCAAGAGTTTTAGTGTGTGCACAAGTCTTAAAATCGACCCTCACCCTCAATTTCTCTCTTTTCACCAGTTACCTACATCAGGATGATTAGTATCAGAAATCAAAAGGTTGTAAAACGTGAGATAGGCAGCTGCAACGAAGATTACGATAAAATGGTTAGCAAACAAAAACACAATAGCCGTTCCGACCGCGTTCTCATCCCGGAATTCATCCAAACACTTCACGCAAAGGTGGTGAAAGACTAGAGCAAGGGAACCAGTGCTTTGGCGAGAGAGATAGGCGTTGGTATTACAACCATAAAGTTGGCCCTAAATGAGGTTTTTCGCTTTGATTCAGACAAGAGGCACAAGGGAAATAATTCTGATAATAAGGCTAAGGAGAACAGCTTTGACAAAATTAAAGGAAGCTCCTAAACAGGCTAAAGCATTTTGTTGATCTGAAAACGATCTTCCTCTTCTCAGACGAAAAGCACTTCTGCCACTACCAGATTTTAACTAATCAGAACAACAGAGGGTTTAACTAAATTCCACGTGACGTTTACATCTAGCATGAAGACCAAGTTCTCCTAAATTCTTTGCTTGAGTCTCCAGTGTCGCCTATGTACAGCTAATGGAGATGGTGAACATACCATGGCTAAGAGAGCTTTGTTATGTAAGATAATACAAACCAGAAGACTGTCAAATGTGGTTGTCGGAGAATTTATACGACTTCTTCAGCCCCACTTCTTGGCTCCTAGATCCCCCAATTCTATTCCAATGGATTACTACATATAGGGCGTGGTTGTGAAGGCACTACCCACTCTACTTGCAACTACAATGCCCAAGATCTTCCTAGGGACACAGTGAGGAATGCATGCGCGAGTTTCCTGAGCCCTTTTGAGGCCGTTGTAAATGCTGAGGGCGGATACTTTGAGTAAAATATTATCTCACAGACATAATCTGGAAGATATTTTAAAAATATTTAAAATTCTTTTATTATTGTAGTTGTATTTTCTGTTTTGTAACCTGTCGAATTGATTCCGAACACCCTGTATAAACACCCTGTATATACGTTGTTCATTTTCTATAAAATTTAAATTCGAATAAATTAAATACACAAGATATGTACAATTATTGTTTCGATTATGGTAATAGGTTATGTCAAATATGCGGTGATGTTTCATAAAATGCACAGAAGAAAGAGGACGATCACCTATATGATTTACAAGACATATGTGCAGCAGATTAACAGGATAAGTACTGTGCACCACATTCTTGGTGAAATTATTGTGCTTCGATAGTCCGCCAGTAGCTTGTTGATTATTATGGAGATTAAATCTAATTTACCAGAGTTTTAGTTGTATAGCAGGTGTTTGAATGACTATTCCAAAAATAATCACTCTTGTTGCAATTCAATTTCTGCTCTACGTGAAGAAAAAGTACATACCCACCTGTGCCAATACTCCATCCTGTTCCAAAACAACCAGATCAAATAAAATATTTGATACACAGATTTACATTAAAGTATGGCTAAATATTCTGCTTTCCTCTTGAAATCAATTTTAAGTGAGGAGAAATTTTAAGTTTGAACACTGCATTACTGGAAAGACTCATCTCCATGGGGAGGAGTACCATCTAACTCTGTAAAATGGCAAGTCACCTAATAAAGTACCTGTAAGTTTTGTGTCCGTCCGCGATTGGTATGAATGAACCCGTGCCTCACCGTCAGAAATATTCAAGTCTCACTATCTACTCTTGCATTTAATTTTAAATCAGAGCCACTGCCTCATGCACCATTAGTTTCAACTGGTTAGTCCAGCATTATATGCTCCTACTTCGGGAAGCTAATCATAGTTAACGACAGTTAATTCCGTTTAATGCGAGTAATGGTGTTTCCACAAGTGCAGATAACAACTCTGGCCACTGCTGCTGATATCATTGCCGCTCATTAGAGTGAGCGCACTAATTTGTGCCAAAGAATCATACAATTCAATAAGGCACGACGATTTTTTTTTGTCAAGCAAAGATTAACATGGTTTTAAAGTTGCTCTGTGTTGATTTCGCTTTTTAGACACATTAACTTTCTTTCTGTTTAACATGAATCGCCCCTGATCTTTACCTCTATTGACCATCTACATAACCATTATAGTCCTAATTAATCGGTTTTGTTTTGTTAGGTAAGCAGGTACACGAAAAAAGGAGATAATGTATATATTGAGTTACCTCAAGCAATAGGATGGATTTGTTCCTGGCATGGAAAGCCAGCATCTATACATGCACCTCCCTTCCATATGCATTAAAACATAATTTCTCTTTATACTTCTATAAATGTTCCAAATTTACCATTGGCCTTTGAGGGTGTATTTCTTGATTTTCTTCATACATTTACGAAACAACCTGTTTGCCCTTATCTTTCCTTTCGTGTTGCTTTCTCCTACTTTTTGTCTTTCCTATTTTAGGTAAGCCCCAAATTTCTTACCCGTTTATTACGCAAAATCCTTAATTGTAGAAAACGAATCATCCTTTACCATTCTAAATGACATTTTCTTATTTTATGAATTGCTGATTCCTTCATCCATCAAATGGTCAAGGTTTCCTTTGAGTCCGCCAATTTTGTTTCTCTTTGATATATTTCTTGATGGAGGATATACCCGAAAGGCAATTCTGAGGCCGTTTTCAGGTGATCACTTAAAGTGAAATTGACATTTGCATAATTGCTCTATCTCTTAAATTAATGGAAGTTGCTAAATTGAGAGCATGCGAGGGGGACTTTTTTATCAAAAGAAATGATAACTTATGGCAGGATGGCCGACCTCAATATCTTTTTGTAACGATTAAAATATTATAAAAGGGTGAATTTGAGACAGATCATTATTCATTTCGTACAATAAATTACGTTAAATACACGTACAATTAGATTTTTTCTTAGAATTATTAATATTTTGATGATACATTTATTGGCATTTATTCACTTTACGATATATTATTTTAGAATTTCATATCTCCTTTAGGTATGGCGCTTAAAAAATGAAAAGAGTTTGCAACGTTTTTTAAATTTTATCTTTGTATTCTCCATGTTGGTATTCACTGCAAATCAATTTTGCATTTTTTATTACTGACGCAATTCTTTATTCTAAACCAGTCCTACATATAATTTAAGGCTTAAAACAAAATAGGGATTTAAGTTCTACATTTTCTAAATAAAAAAGCAAAGTGGTCAGAGACTCTACAACCTGTCACCCCGCATCCCATCAAGAAGGAATGCATGTAGGAAACAAATATAGCATTCATAGATCTCATTTTTCTATTGATTAGCTAAAATCTCTTAAAGATGGTTGTGTCGTAGAAATAAATGAAAAAGCTAAATAAACAAAACATCCACAAGAATATTAAAGAAATCTATAGTACAGGACATTTTTAAAACAGAAGAAGTAAAATGTTTGCCGATCGTACAGTTTCAGAACTGGTTGGCCGAGAAAATACTTTGACACCGTCCCACAAAACAAATTATAATCCAGAAACTTATGGTGCAGGAAATGAGTGTAGGAATACGTACATAAATGACGAGGAATGTCTCTCAAGTTGTACATACATGGCGTAAATAAGTAAGACTTTACTGAACTCTCTCTAATCGAGAAATTTTTCAGACCTAATCATTGATTTCACTGGACGTACTTGATAACGATAAGTAAACTATCATGTCTAAATCGATTTTTTTCATTAGAAATGACTTTTACCGCGTAAAACCAGTTTTTCATAGCTTGGTCAGAAAAAATAAGTCTCTTTAATGAAAGAAAAAGCCTTTATTTAATGCCTGAACATTTTTATCAGTTTTCACATTGAAAATGCGCCTCAATTATCCTATATTAAATTCAAATTTTCTGAGACAAGTGCATATGCTTTGAGGTGGCTCTTCTTCAATCGCTTCTTCCAATGTGTCTTTATCAAAATTATTCTATTTTCCTGATCGATTACCATCGGAGAAGACAAAATTAACTTTGACGCACATAATAACTACCTCTCATATTTTCAAAACCTCGTTAAATCCTGATACATAGTCAGTAAGTTATTGCTTGCAGTTGTTGTATTGTTGCCGCTAAGTAATTTGTAAAACCATCAATGTAGAATATGGGAAGTTTTTAATTCTTTGCCACCCTCAGATTATCCTTTAGAAAATTGAAAATACGACTTAAACCAACTAGAAGAAGAATCTCACTGATGTCTGAAATGAACTTCAACGTTTAAAGATCATCTATTACTTCTAGCTCCAAATAGTCTCAAACATTGTGGTAAAAATGCTATTTTACTTTACGTTTCCCATAATATTTCTTTGGAACCAGATTGTACAATGGAAAAAAACTATAAGGGTACCAACAAATTCTATGGATTTTGATTGAGACACTGAGATCACATACACGTAGGGGTGGCTAAAGTCATGGATTAGGTACTTCGTATCTTGTAGGAATTCCCTCTAGCACGGTGAAGTGCAGCCTCTCTAATTACCATCGACTCCTCATCCGAACGGATGACCACTTGGGTGATCACAAAATGGTCCATAACGTATCGAAAACTGTCCATACTTGCCCGATGTGCTAGACCATGGAGGCAATTTATCTTCTAAGCCGTCTATTTTCTCAATCAGTTTTCATTTTGGGTAAAAGTATTCACTATACCACTCGTTGGAAATCACTAGAATGCTCCTCAAAACAATCCTAGATGCTTGAAAAAATAATGTGGTGCATTATTCTATTCTAACATGCAATTGTTTTATTGTTTTTGTAGTTCATTAGATCGATGAATAGATGCCAATGGAGAGTCATCTGTCAAACGCAGGGGTAACAGTTCAATGCTGTTCATGCAGAACAGCAGACTCAACTCATGTCGCGCAAAGAAAATCCAACATCATAATGAACCTCCACTGGCCTCCCAGATCCTTTTTGATAACTAGAGTTCATGGCATTTACAGGTCTGCGCCAAACTCAAACTCAGACATCAGCCAGAAAAATACGGAACCGTGACTAAGCAGACCAAGCCAAATGTAGCCACTCCTCCAGGGTCCAATTTGAAATGTGACGATCTCAGATGTTACACTTTCCTGCCGAGTGATGTTAAAAAGTGCAATCTAGTTATTCTTCTACTCACATATCCCACTGAAGGTGAAGAACGCTGAAATTAACTCAAGGATATGCATCTGAAACTTCCTCCATTAACGGGAGTCACGTTTTGAACTCGTGCTGCTTGTCTAACGCTATGGGCATTTATACCCAGACGTCACTTATCACGATCATTATAGCATTATGGCCTACCGATGTTCACGGTAGGCCGAGATACCTGCTGCATAGTTTCCGAAATTAAATCTTATTCGTTTGAAACTATAATGTTAGGACGAATGTAATGACCAATCTTAGGATATATATTAAAAATGAAAAATGCTTATGAAAATGAAACAATATAATCATAAACACAAGTTCCATTGCTTCCCACATCTGTCAACAAGCTTATAAATTGCACGATTTTAAAATTCTTTAGGTTTTGATGAAAAATATTAATCAAACACGATTTCAATCTATTGAAATGATGTCAACCAAAACTCATCCAAAGTGTTCAGCAATCCCTTAAACAAGTGATAATCAGAGGGAGCAACTTCAGAAGAATATGGAGAATAATGCATGTATTTCGCAAGCAAGCTTTCCTCAAAATCTTTGCTCATTCGATCTGTGTGAAGACGGGCATTAACGTTATAGAGGATAATGTCCCTTCTGTTGAATATGGAGAGTTGAAAACAAAATTATTTTTTTATTGTTATCTAACAGGTAGTAATCGACACTTTCTTCAATATTCCACCATACACTCAACATAATATTTTTTGAAGAAGTCTTTCTCTCCATTTGTGTGAAATTCTGCTTCCTATACTTATACATGAACGGCAACGATTAACGTTTGGATAAACAATCAACTTCTCATCCTCAGTAACAAACCTGCACAAAAATGGTGCCAGATTTGCCGTGCCCTATTTCCTGGAACATTTACAATCCTTTTCAGTTGGTGTATGACAGACGCATAGGTTACGATCATTCGTTATACGAGTTATATAGAAGTTGTAACGCGATTAACTTTGACAACCTCCTTCACTCTTCGGAATCAATTTCTTTTTGTCCAACTTTTTGCCCATTAGCATCATTAGAGAAACGATAAAACCACTTGCTGCAACTTCTTTTATTTACCTCATCATCCCAATAAGTGTTCTCAATAAGACACTATTAGATTTTGGCGTGGATAAAGACCCGAGTGTCAATCTAAACTAATTGATTGTATTAGGATTGTGTGGAAAATATCTCTAAACAATTCAGCGATTTTAAAAGAAATTTTACGGAAGGAAGAGGTGGGGGTAGATTTTACAGCGGATCCAAATAAGAATGCGGATTCCGGATCACAAAATTACGTTCATGCTTAGTATTAGATATCTTGTAAGGTTATTTAGTAATATTGAAACGCGTTCAGCTTTTGGATAAATTTAATTATTGAAATTAGACGTAGATCTTACAATAAAAGCACTTAAACGTCCCAACTTTCTCCTACTGGAATATATGCATGCTAACTTATTTAATGCTAAAATAATAAAATTATTAACTAATATAAGTTATGACTCAATATTTGAGCGAGATACTAAGCGACAACTAGAAATAGCTGTATCAAACGAGTAAACTAAAGATTTAACACTGCGAAAGCACAAAATTTCTTTTATGACAAAAGAAAAAGTGAGTGGATTGCTTAAGAATCTCATCGGATGCGCTACAGTAAATTTTGTTAATAAAAGACTCGAAAACTCTCATTTTACCATTAAGCTTCACAGCAAAGGTAGTTGTGTATGTATTTTTTTAGCCACATCTTCTCTTCTTCTCACTTCTCCTTCACCTCAGAATTCCACACTTTTCCCCTCTTTTTTGAACTAGCGTCGAGTAGATCACATGATCTTTCATGTGTCGCGAATTTCTTACAGTACCGTAAATGAAACTGTACATAATAATTCTTGGAAATTTCATTGTGATAGAACGAGTTGAGGTTGCTTAATTTCATTCACTATGTCATGTTATTTAAAACCACGATGCTCCCCACGTGCATTTTTGCTTCGAAGCTAGGCGCCTTATCGCAGCCACCTGAGTCAATGTTTAAACAAGGAGGTTTATCTTCCCCCGTTAGCCCCATGCACCAACCTCGCCAGATTGAGTTAGGCTTATGGGCAAATAAGGCAATATTCCCAGGCTCGGCTGTGCATTCCCTCGAAGCTCCCACTCCATTTTCCCCCACGCCAAGGAGATGTCCCGTCTATTTATATGGAAACTTAACCACTAAGATTCAGATTGTAGATCCAGATTTTCGTCGCGAAACATCTCTACGACACACTCTCCCCTTGTGCGCCAAGGGACCTCAACCTCGAGATTCACCATCACTTTTCCAGAATGAGGACAATATCCCTTGAGTGCCAAGGTTCGAGCCTTCGTTACGTCAAGTTCACAAGGCTTCCCCTGTTGTTCAGAAAGAGAAAAACATTAGAACAGCCATTGTTCTTGTGAGCCCGTTGACAAGAAACGGTTCTCCCCCCACCCCTGTTGTTCAGAAGATAACAACGTAGAACAGCCATTGTTCATTTGAGCCCGTTCACCAAGAAACGGTTCTCACCCTTCCCCTGTTGTTCAGAAAGAGAACAACGTTAGAACAGCCATTGTTCGTTCGAGCCCGTTGACAAGAAACGGTTCTCATCCCCCCCATCCTGTTGTTCAGGAGAGAACAACGTAGAACAGCCATTGTTCTTTTGAGCTCGTTCGCCAAGAAACGGTTCTCACCCTTCCCCCTTTTTGTTCAGAAGAGAACAACATTAGAACAGCCATTGTTCTCGAGCTCGTAGACAAGAGACGGTTCTCACCCCTTTGTTGTTCAGAAGAGAACAACGTAGAACAGCCATTGCTCTTTAAGCCGTTCGTCAAGAAACGGTTCACATTCCCAAGACGCCACGTCAGGATCATATAATTCCCCCCCCTTCGGCTGGAACTCGCCAGCGGACCGGAACTTCCTTCACGTCGCCTTCCTTTGCACAACAATTATAATTACGTAAGCCGAACGTTACCTTTGAGTATTTGACCCTTTTGTCAATTCTATCCTGTTATTTGAAAAGTTTAGCAAACCATCCCCTCCCTGTAACTTTATATTTGTTTTACCTTTTTAAATCTTTTAATCCTCGGATTAGCTCGATTCCCCACGACGCTTTTTAATTCTCTGTTTATGTCAATATTTTACATTTTGTGTGTTGTTGATAGTTATTATTAATAAAACTCTATTTTATTAATGATAGCAATATTATTTTCCTTGAGCTCAGTTCCACTTCTTGAGCATATCGAAGATACATAATATCGGCTAGCCTAGACTTCCACGCACTCTAAAGTTAATTAAAGAAGTTCCCTCAACGAATAGTTATATATGGTATATCGTCGAGAGTCCATTCTACGACATTCTTAACTGTAGTTTTCTTTTTATATAAAGAATCTGATTTCCTGACCATTTGTCTTTGAAAGGCTGCTAGCAAAAGGTGCTCCAATTCTTTTCTAGTGATTTCTTCTCCAACGAAATCCTCGAGGTTTTCTGAGGCGATATTTTAAGGTAATTCTAAATCACATAAGTGATTTAATTATTAACTCTTTTTTATTTATTAGGGGAAAGATAAATAGATCTATGATTACCAATGATCACTTACTGATTGGGCCTATATATACTTAAACTATTGACATTAATCGTTGAAAGTAATGAAGATATCCTGGAATTAATCTTGAAAATATTATGTTTTGAGTTTAAGATAATAATTGGGTAATATCTTTTGAACAGCTAAAGCGATTTGTCTGGCAATGAATTTACGCGTAGTGAAAAGCTAATGGCTTTTGTTTTGCGTAGATTTTAAAATTACATTCACTCCAGATTTTATTGATCTATTTTATTTAAGAACTTAAATTCAACTTGTATTTGTTTATTATTTCCCGAATGAAATAATATAAAGACAGAATTTGTGCCATAGCACTGCATAGAAACAGTGAAGTAACCTCTCTCAGCCTAATTACTATTGGATATGGTGGACCAGTTAATGCCAGTAATATTTCAATTATCTTCCTCATCAACAAGTTTCCCCACTTTTCTTGTTCAACTCAACATTCTGGTTGCAATTGCTGCAATGAAGAGAGAATATGAATGTTTTGAATAAACAATCTATTTACCTTAACTGTGATAAACGGTCTATCGGCCAAATTTCCATAGGTACTGTAAAGCTAAAGATATTCTGAAAACAATGATGTTTGAATGGTTAAGTTACATTAGATGCGCTATATTTAATCATTTACGTCAAATAGAGAAGCATTTCGGATCTTACTAAAGAGAAGAATCTATCAACGGCAAAATTTTTAAACAAACCAACATGGAGAATGATGGCTAAGTATATCACATTACTAAATCATTTTACATTTCTCCTCATCTGAACTTTTTTTTTAAATATAAGATATAAAATAAAAAAGGAAAATTGATGTAATTAAATGGAAAATTTGGAAAAAGATTTCAAAACTCAACTCGCCACCGAAAGTTTAATAAGCAATTTACATACCAGTGAGTTTCTATAGTGAAGGTATAAAAAATATCAAGAGTTGACAAAGATTGGTGTAGCAAACATTTATACCGAAAGTGATAGGAATGTGGGACCAAATTTGGAAGAAATTTGTATACAGATCACTGTCTCTCCAACGGAAATTTTAGAGTTTCTATAAGTCCTCAAAATTAAGTCCGAGTACGTGAAGAATGAAAACTGGTTTAATTAATTTTCTTTCCAATTGAGTCAATTGAGAAGGGGATTTTGCTTATTTACGGTCACTTAGAAATATTTTTCGCTGATAGACTATCCTGTTTCCTAGGAAATAGCCTTTAGGCGGCGATTCAAATGGGCAACCATGAGAGGAAGCTAAAAATACACATCCATTGGAATGACTTATTTAGGAAATTTAAAATGCTTTAGGGTGAGCATGTTTCTCTCTTTCACATGCCCCGAAATGTATTGGCTAACAATTATACACTCATGTTTTAATGGCTAAAATTGAAAGTATTGAACAAAGACACTATTAATTTAATTAAAACTTCACTTGATGCACAATAAATCGAATACCCCAATTATTATTAATGCTCAATAAACGTTAACGCGTTTCAACAGATAAATATGACAGGTTTAATTGAGTAGCTGGATGAATTCGGATGGGGGCCATAGGGCCATGGGAGCCTTGAAGATAGTAAGAGTATTGTCTAACGGGTTCTTGGCGTATTTGGTTTCCTGTTGCCAGCTGGACTCGGTGACCTATGACCGAAGTGGCAGTCGTCAAATGGCCTCCTAAAATTGAAAAAAAGCCATCTGGTCTTCTCATTCGTCAGCTTTGCTTGTAGCAATCAATGAGCAAACGTAGATAAGTAGAAAGAAATGCAACTGAAACATAAATTTAAGGGTGCCATTCACCCGAGAAGACCCCTTGATTTTCTTTTATTTCTAATTTTTAGCGCTCGCGAGGACAACAAGTTTTGGGGTGATTTAGAAGCAAAATTGATCTTTTCAAATTGAGCGATGGCATTGAAAATTAGGCATGGTTATGAATACATATAATAATCAGTTGGCACAAAGTTTGGGCAAATGTTTAAATTTAATCCCCAAAGATGCGCAAATTTAAGCTCTATGGGTTTTTTTATATTACTCCAAAATGTCATGTATTCTATATAAGGACATAATTTACAAATGGGCCAAAAGAATTTGAATGGTTATAATATAACATATAGGTAATATTATAGATTAAATGTATATTTAATTCAGTAGTAGACATATTCCTTCTTAGATTTATTCATAGCAAGCTTTAATCTCCAACCTATTTTCTATTATTACTATATCAAAATAAAACGTCATTAAACTTATTATTGCTTTTCTTGCTAAACGTATATTTCTGAATGCTAGATAATAATATTTCTATGAAATAATGAAAAAGAAAATTTTGCTCTCTTTTGTAAATTCTGTTTATAATTAAAGATAACATATTTATACTTAAATAGGATAATATTTCTTAAAGAGGGCTTTTTGTAACATTTGTACTTTTTTGGTTAGACAGCAACAGAAAATGGATTTTCTTTAAGATATTGGCTCTTTTGGATGCCTGTAAAGACATTTTAACAGCCTTTTTGACACTTTGGCTTGAAAAGACTTTTGATGATATCTTATACCTGCCTTTCATCTTTAAAATTAAACATTGGAGTTTCTTAAACGTGAATGTTGCTGATATCAACTAAATCTTGCCTATATTAAATAAACATTGATCTGCGTCCAAATTGTTCTCTAAGTATCCTGTTGAGTCATATTCCTTGAGCTTGTTTAAGACAAGGAAGACCAGTAAGATTTTTTCCTACATTCATAATAAGTTTAACACCCTTATCTTTGTAATTTCAATCTTGCCGAGCTAAATGAGATTGAATAAATTTCTCTGTTATCAGAAAAAAGGCAATTCTTTCGAAGAAAGTGAAAAGTAACAACTTCAATTTTTTCCTCGAAGGCTTAGATGATCGTAAAGTAAAACTCTGTAGCAGAATAGAAGTATTTTATCTTCCAAAAGAATAATCAGAGAGTGCTGCTGTCAAAATTTCCTATTATCATAATCATGCAGTAGGATATTGTATTATAAAGAAAAAATAGAAAATCTGCTGTTAGCCATCTGGCACTATTAAGAGGACCAGTTTTTCTGAAAACAAAGTTCTCGTCACCTTACTAGACTTGCTTTCCACCAAAGACTTATAATATAGTCGCTGATCAATAAATGAGGATTTCATCACTAGGAAATTTAGCAGGTGTGCGAACCTATGCGACGAAATTTATTAGAAAACTATTTAAAGTATATTTTTGGATCAAATCCCTAAAAATTATTTCTTTGATATATGAATTTGATAATCCTGAATTTTCGTAAAATTTGGTCGATAATACATCGATATTTTGGAATAACATTTCAACTACTCTTACAAAACTGTAGAAGAATAAGGTCGAAGAGTGACCACGTGCTCTTCTCTACTCACGTGGTCTCGAGATCAGCGCATGCAGCATGCAAAACGCAGCTGATCTACGGCGAGGAGGCGGTCCACGCCATTTTATTACACCCCAGCTGTATTTGCTTAGGGTCACATTTTCTTCGTCTCAGATAGCCTTCCAACCAGCATTCCTTCCTGCCTTCCGGCAAAGATCGAAGTTCTTAGAACATTTTACGTCAACTTTATCTCGGTTTCCCCGAGGGAGTCACTGCCTTTTTTCCAAGATCGCACGAGTTGTAGAAGCTCCCACCAAGCCATTAAAGTCACCCCGCAAACCGTCCCTTTAATCCGCAGACTCGGTCTCGATTTTCCGCCTAATACAACGAACATACGATCTAAGGAAACGCTCACCCATCGCGATCGGAGACAACGACCATTTCGATTAGAGGAGGAAGGCTAAATCGACATCTGTGAACTCTGCCATAATCAATCAGCAAGTATCTGTCGTGGATTGCCATCTCCGAAGGCCAAACTACGTGAGCTCCCTCATTCACTCCGTTATGTAACCCAACTTTCCCATTGCAGTCATTGTATCCAGAATGGCCCTTCCTTTCAATGAACATGTAAGTAGTTGCAACAGTTGACACCTACAGATTATTTTATAATCTGACTAAATCGAATCCCCCATCCTTTGTGTGCGAGCCACGGTTTGAAATCCCCTTTTAATAACCGACCTAAACCCGACCACTAATCCTATAATTATCCCTCCTGTGTCTCGTGCCGACATTTAATTTCGCCTGTGCGATCATTCCCTTTGAACCCTATATCTGTGTATATTCAAATTATATTTCTCTTGTTGTTAGTAAATGTATATTTTCGTTATTTTCTTTCTTTTTCCACTTTAAACGTTTACGAGCTACCTATTAATCTTTAGCCAACTTGCACTCTGAATTATTTGTTGGAAAAGAACCTGGCGAATTTAAAAGTAAACCATCCCCTTGAATTCTTAACTATTTGCCACCACGAACCGGGTGTTTAAAAGAATTGATATCATTTGGAAATCTAATAACTTTGCCAGTTCCCATTCAAATGTTTTTATCTTTAAAGGTATAGAAATGCCATTCACTGAAATTAAAAAGGCGTTTTGTGTGTTGTGTGAACCTAGACTGTGCAGCGTATATTTGTGAGAGAGTTCTCTAAACACTCACCAACAGTGAGGCAGATTTGGACATGGCAGAAAAAATCCAAAGAGGAAGGCTGTCTGTGCAGGGCAAAAGGATATGGATGACCAATAACATCGGAAGAGACGGTCGAGCGGGTTTGCCAAAAAGTGTTGCGAAGCATCGAGAATTTTATAAGAAGAACAAGTCTCTAAACCCAGATTCCTCCAACGACAGTTTGGCGCGTCCTGAGGAAACGTTTGCTAATGAAATCCTACAAGATGCCACTAGTTCAGGCCATAACGGCAGATAACAAGCGAATGCGCAAACAATTCTGAGTTGATATGCAAGAGAAACTTGAAGAAAAAGAGTTCAAGGAACATCTTGTTTTCAGTGATGAGGCCGCATTTCATACTAATAGCAAAGTCAATAAGCATAATGCAACGTGTTTGGGATTAGCTGAACTGCCGATGTGACGTGTGCCGTGTCTCAGGCGGTGCGCATATAGAACATTTGTGAAATCATTCAAGATATCCACACACCTTCGATTTTCTCATTCAAATTTAGGGGAATAAATCTTATGTTGCTTAACATTAAGCCTGTTTAGATTCATTTACATTGACTATGTAGTTTCTGTGATATTTACATCTCAAATGATATAATTTCTTTTAAACACCCTGTATTTATATATATATATATATATATATATATATATATATATATATATATATATATATATATACAGAGAGAGAGAAAGAGAGAGAGAGAGAGAAAGATAGAGAGAGAAGGCTGGCTATTCCACGACAAAAACATTTTTGCTAGATCTTTACTCTTTTTATAATAGGAGTGTTTTTTTAACCTTACAAATTTATGAGTAGAGAATGTATGATTTTTCCTCTATGCTTAATTTAAATTACTATACCATCTTTACATTATCTGCTACCTGATATCTAGCATCGATATAATTCTATATATTCTTTTGTTTTCCTCCAGCAAAAAATACATACATACAACTGAAAATTCAGGTTAATTTATTTCCCCCTAATGGAAATGTTCAAAATTAAGAAAAAATGATACAAGTTCGAAGGTGAGCATGAATATATATATATATATATATATATATATATATATATATATATATATATATATATATATATATATATATATATATTTCTATTTAAAAAATGCACATTGACATGAGGAATTATTCATGAAATTTATTCAGAATGTTTGAATATCAACTTTCAAACAAGAGGTCGCTGGCTGTCACACCAAAGAATCGGCTCAGATTAATGCAGATGCAATTTGCACGGACAATCTTGGTCTTTGGTTTTGTCGCAGTTAAGGTGACGTCATGCGAGCCTACGTTTCACTGAGGGCATTAGGCTGAACTTCGCCGGCTACATTCGGGTTCTGATCAACGGTTCAACGGTTTATTAATGTAATTAAATACAAAAAGGGGTAATTACATACATTGTATGCAGTTAGAATGATAGAAAATAGTGTTCAAAATAGATTTTAGCAGAGGAGGTAAAAGCACTGAGTAGAAGTAGATAAAGATAGCTTCCCGGAGACATGGAAACGTTATCAATTTACTTTTGTAGGTTAAATTTAAATACTATACAAAGATTAAGGATAATATACAATACATTCTTAAGATTACTGTTGTTATATATTTTTTATTGTTGATTTAACTTTAGTTTATTTTATTACACTTTATATTTACAATTCAGATATTATAGAGAGGTTAAGGATAATTTACTATACAATCTTAAAATTACTGCTATTGTACACTTATTTAATTCGTTAGATTATTATATTTCACTGCACTTAATATTTACGTTAGTTTTTTATGCTTATTAATTCTGTTTTTGTAATTTGTTAATATAGTTTTACATTAAATCGATTAAAATTTGATTTATTATTATTGTTTAAATTTTTAATTTTTGCTTATTTATTTACTACATAATTTATTCTCACTAAATTAGTTTAGTAACACTTTTATTGTTCGTTGCTATATGTTAAGACTAGATTTTCTGTTACTGTCTATAATTTACTGTTTATCCACTTTTGCTTAATTTGTATTTATTTCATTTATTTTACTATTTTCACTATACGACTTTTCATTGAATTAGATTTATTTCACTAATTTGATTAGTTCATTCGCTCACAGTAATTATTCACTTTGATTGCACTTTTTTTGGTATTCACTATTTAATTTGTGATGTTTTTTGACCACTCCTTATGGCTTAATGTTGTCATATTTACATTGTGTACGTCTCTTGGGTTGATATACACTAGGGATTTTTAGAGTAGGGCCGACACTTCTTTCCTGGAGTATGGTCCCTCGTACATGTCCATTTGTACTCACCCGCAGCTAGGCCGATGATGAGTAGTTCCAGGTGTCTGTGGGGGCCGGGGACAGGGCGGAGCCGAAGACACGTATATCCACGTCTTTCCCGTCGAAAAAGAGACCTCTTTCGAGGATTTCTTTTTTCTCGGTGAGGGGAACCCTTCATGCCTTTCGTCCTCCTCCTCTTCCTCGTCAGAAGTATATTGTGGCTTCTGCGGTGTTTTTTCTGGTGTCTTCTTATTTTTCTTCTTTTTCTTCTTCGCGCCTTTTTTCTCTTCTTTTTCTTCCGAAGGCGTTTGAATTTTCCTTTCTTCTTCTTTACCAGTTTCCTTAACCCCATTACTTGAGGGTGTCTTCTTTTCTTCCTCGATGAACTCGAGGTTGAAAAGGCCCGCCGAGTCTGGGTTTTCGGGAAACCAAACCTTTTTGTTGCAACCGTTCTTCTCAAGAAGAAGGTTGAGGTGGGAAGAGAAGGTACCGGGGTTTGTTAGGTTTGCGAGGTGGGCAACCATGACCATCGCCATGATTTCTTGCCCTTCCTCAGGCATGACCAACTTCGTAAAATTCGTTCGCGTCGGAGTGGTAGTCCTTGCTGCCGTATCCGCGTATGTGAATTTTTTCCTCTCTTCTTTTTCTTCCCTCATCCTATCTCTTTTTTTGCGGATGGCCTCTTTACGAATTGGGCACCTCATGGCCAGGGCCCTGTGGTCACCCCCACAATTTACACATTTTTGCACCCTTTCCCTGCACTCTTTCCAACCGTGTCCGGTTTTGGCGCAGTTGGAGCATGCAGGGTCGGCAATTGTGCAATCTTTTGTTGCGTGTTTTTCGACTGCATAGCATTTGAAGCAGCAGTCGATTTGAATGTATTCTTATTTGACGATTTGCTCAGGGCTGACCTTCAGGTAGAAGCCGAGCAGCCCGTCGTTTTTGGCTTGGTTTGCCATATCGATGATACTGAATACAATCTTCACCACGCCATTTCCTTTACCAAATTTGTACACTGGTGTGATGCAGGCCCACTCTTGTTTCGCTTCGAGTTCTCTTTTAATATCTTCAAATGAATTTTCTGTGAAGATTAGGTCCAGTTTTGTTAGTATGAGGGTTCGTTGGGCCAGGATTTCCTGCGGTACAGTTGCTTCAAGCCCAATCTTCTTCAGATGAGCTGGAGCTTCGTCGGAGACCAGCCTCTCGACGTCCCCAATTGTGCTGCAAATGGTTGCATAACAATTGGGAGTGTCGAGGAGTCTGATCAGCACCACGTGGATCTTTTTATAAATTGTTTGTATCACCTCCATTTTTTCCGTTTTTGGTGCCCCTACTATGGTACGGAGGGGGATCCTTTTGCAGTCCTGAGGGGCTGCCCCCATGTTGGGGCCCCTTTTCTAGTAGCTGTTCTTGAAAGAGGATGTGTACTTAAAGTTTTTGCACGAATAAAAAATTAACACTTATTGCGGACCGCCTTTATATGCGTCCGCCCTTTTACTCGATTTTTACACAAAAAGGTTTACACTGCCTTCGTGGCCAATTGCTTACGCGGAGCTTTTCCTTCGGTAGACTTGCGAGCTGTCTGCAAAACAAAAATTCTGATCGAGGAAGTGAAACCCTTGATATACCCGCTAGCTACAGGTAGGCCCTATTTGTAGCAGCCAGAATATGCGCCCTGCCACACCACCTGGAACACACAGGCCTGGTGTTTGAGAATTTCTTTGATCACAATCTGCACCTTATTTGACTTGAATAGCTAAAAAATATAAACACTGTTTTATTTTACCCTGAGACAGTCATCATACAAACCAATACCGTTCGCACCCTGTATTTTATCTCCATTCAAAATATATTTACCCATAAAAGTATGGATAAATTTGTGTTAATCTTAATCCTTAATCGGTTTATGATATATAAACGTATCATCTAGTTTTTTTGTATTTAAAGGTAAATCTAGCTCTTTTTAGTTATTCTGTTATAACCTTTAGTCCTAAAAAAGTAAATTGAATAGGAAACCAGGAAAAGCATGAAGGATTTTTGTATGGACGTATAAACTTACAAGACTAATTTTTATCTCTTTCAAGATTTCATATACAGGACGCTTCTTCTTTAGATTTGTTGAATAGTAAAAATCTTCTAATTGGATAAAAATGTCGCAAATTTATATTGGGACATACATACTCAGCTAATTAATTTGAATTAATAATATGAACTATTATTATCTCCTGCCGACCAATTTCATTTTCAAATCTTACCTTTCATCCGCAGAGGGCAAGACTTATTGAAAATAATTCGACGCAAGAAATAGTGAACTCTTTTGCCTTCTATTGCAATGTTTAGATATTCAACTGAATTTCCTGGAAAATATCTTTTTTACCCTGTATGGCTCAATAATTTCCAATAAGTTCAAAATGAAATTTTGTTTTAAGAAAACTTAATAAAGATTTTTTCTGTCTTTGTAAGAGAGAACAGCAAATAAAATAAGTTGAGAAGCTATTTTCCTAATTAAGCAAATTAACTAATTTTTCTAAAAGAATTGTAGGATGTAGGGAAATGCGGAAAATGTAAAATAAAAAGTTTGATGCGAGAGATGACTTGTGACATACATTCCAAATAACGGAAAGCGGAATTTTCAAATAAGAAACATTTGGATCCCAATTTTTACGGATAGAATATAAGGAACACAAAAAATAAGGACAATATCAATGAAACAAGGGGATATTAATAGCGTATGATGTTTATATCCAAATAAAAGGTGATTATTTTATATAAAACTTTTAGGAAGAAAGGACAATGAAGTTTTTCTTCCTTTTTTGGCGGGGTGGTGGGGGGGTACGTGACGGTTTGCTCTCATGAGAAATCTAAGTGACGCGGTTGGTTAAAATATCACAATGAGTGTGATGACAACTTTGGATGTGGTTGTCGTTTTGGGTACGTGTAACTATCTTCACACTAGTGTAATACCATTTAAAGATAAAACACATTTAAGCATTAGTGATAATTTCTAAATAACTGCGGAAATTATTTCAAAATAACTTGACAATTTTAGTAGTTTTCACATGACTCGATGGGCGAATGGTTCTTTGGCTGAATTTCAGATCTGAAAGATTCGCAACCCCTTATACAACTTCTGTACCATCAATTTAGTAGACTAAATATATCTAGATATTTCTAAGTTTTATCCTCTACTTGATAAAGGGTCGAATATTTAGGCATTTCTAAACCTTTTATAATTTGTTTAGTGACCAAATGAGTATAATTCAGTAATTATGATTCAAATTATTGAAAAGAAGGATATGAAATAAAAGAGCATGGTGAATATGAATTGAGCAAAAAGTGCGCATTCACAGCCCCTATTTGTTTATTTTCTTTGCACTCGCCATATCATAGCTTGATCTTGCCTACAATTAATAGTCCAGATATATAAATAGCATAAAGCTACAGTAAAGGTGGGTAAATTATGATTCAGTTCGGGCCAGTGCAAAGAGAAGAAACCAAAGATGGGCAGGCACTGCCTGCTCTTTCTTTACTCATACATATGTAACACAAAAGGGAGAGGGGCAAATAAAACCGAAAGATAAATTAAATTTTAATAAAATTGATTGAATCGGAGTATGAGGTTATTCAAAGATAATCTGAAAATCAGACTATCTTTCTCGTGTTCATCCTGCCTACAAAAGAGAGACAAAACCTGAGATTAGGAGGAATATTTAACACTTCAAGACTTTAACGATAATAAACTAGAGCAAAGTTAAAATTGGAGAAGATAAAGAAACTAACAATTGGGGTTCCTGACTTACGGTCATCCGTGGGACGTCTTCATTGAGTTTCCAACACGAGTCGATTCTTCCCTCCTTCCACAGCTAGTCTGCTGTGCGAGGTTTCTTGCCTCAACACTTTTCTTGCAAGCTGAAGGCTTGAATAAAGATAGCTCCGTTGGTACCGAAAATAAAATCACCGAATGTTAATATTCCTTTTACCCAATGGGGTAACTTTGGACTTAAGTAAATAACTACGAACGGCTCATCTTAGCACTGCTTGCTCGAATGAAAATCGACGTTTGCTCTATCAGATTTTGAGAGCGACTTGGGAGCACGTTTCTCCGAGATACCCATAAAGATTCCGCCCAATTGTTGGTTTTTTTGTTGTAGTAAATTTAAATAAAATTATCCTCTGAATCTTAGGTGTTTATTTATTAAATTTATCAAATTTCTTAATTAAAACAATTCATGCAAATCTTTCAAATTTATTTATAAAATAATTTTTAAATATATTTGATTCTTTATACAAAATATTCTTCATATCTTAGTTTCTAAGGTCAAAGATATAATTAGGATTAAAATTTAGGCCTGCAAAATATATTATATTTCTAAATAAACAGTAATATTTTTATCTTTCGCTTTTGAATAGAGGATTGATTACATGATGAGAGCAATTGTCTAAAAATATTAATGGAATTAGTAAATAAAAAATGGAAAAAATATGCATCTAGTATTATCGCATTTAGGAGGATAGACAGCCACCCGACCGAAGCCAGCTCGTACACGATTAAACCATGCAGACATTCAGCCTCCCGGATCATGTTCTAAATTTCTATCAATTTTATCAAACAAGAGGCTTCGCTTTTTGCTAATGTTAATTTTATTTGCCTGGTTCGCCGAATAAAGACAAGTAAGCGCCGCCATCTCATTGACGCCAACTAAACGCTACCTCAATTCATTGCAAATCCAAAGAGGAAAAGAGGAGTTTATAGGTTTTGTTGATTTATTTAACTTTAATAAATTTAGTGAACTCGACAGTGGATTAATTTATAAGCGTTGCCAACAATTAGGCAGAAATAATTAGAGAATTCACATAAAAACTCCCAAATTTGCATGAATTCTCACTATAAGAGTCGAAGGTGACTATGAAAATTAAAAGCTGGTCTGAAGAGACGATGGTAAAAACATATATAGTGATTAATGCAATTTTGACTAATCTTTCGGTACCAATTTGGCTGCACTGAATAATAACTATTCTGCCGAACCGTAATGCAATCAAGCCTCTTCCGCCAGATCAATTGACCTTCATCATTTATGAATCCATGATGAATATACAACTTACGAAACAGGCCCAAACGCACAACAATATTTCTTATTATAAGATAGCAATTCTGGCTTATACCGAATCTTGCTATTTGAGGGAGAAACTTTTAGCAGCATATTTGTTTTAATCTAAAATTTGCTAAAGAAAATGAAACATTTCAATTAGCTACGAAGTTATTTTAACGAATATATATTGTAATTCACTGAAAGCCAGTAGATGATGACAATAATATGAGCAAATTGACCTAACAAATGGAAAGATTACTGTACCACTAAATCTTTGCAACGTTACGAAATTGAGTTTGGTATACAGGTGGCGTTTTTTCACATACCATTGATGGCCTTAACTTTTCTCATATGTCTTCAATGAAAAAAAGTTAAAAAAATGTTGGAAATACGAGGAGCGGTCAATAAGTTTTGCAATTCGAATATAAGGAAACGAGATATGAGGAAAAGTGTTTTATTATTTTTCAATATAACTACCCTCGACTTCAATACACTTGCGCCACTTGTCCCCGAGGCTTCGAATTCCCGACAACTATAAATCTCCCGACTGCTGTTCAATCCACTCCTGAACTGTGCGCTGGACATCTTCATCGCCCCTAACCTGGCGTCCACGCAGTGCAGCCTTGAGCTGGCGGAATAAAAAGTAGTCGCTAGGGGCCAGATAGGGACTGTAGGAGGGATGGTTGAGCTCCTCGAATCCGCACTCGCGTAGGGCAGCTTGTGTAACTCTGGCCTTGTGGACTTTGATGACGTTGAAGTCTATCATGGGGCGTGAGGTTTCTAGGCACCCAACGGGCAGAGACATTGGTCATGGCCAAATTGTCGTGGATGATGTTGATAACACTTCCATATGATATTTCAAGTTCTCGCTCGATTTCTTTGACCTTTACCCGTCGATTTTCGATGATGATCCTCTCCACACGGGCTACATTTTCCTTGTTGATCACATCTAACGGGCGTCCTGGACTAGGGTTATCTTCAAGGGACTCACGACCATGGCGGAACTCCCTATTTCAGTGAGCAATGGTTGCATAGGAAGGGGCGGTGTCAGTGTACACTGCAACCATGCGTCCATGGATCTCTTTTGCTTTCCTTGGTCAAAAATTTTATTACTGCGCGGTGCTCAACCTTCTCCAATGTTGAACAAATTAGGACTGACGATCTGAGATCAGCTATTGCTTCTTAAATAGACGAGGCAGGAGCGTGCGGCTGCAGGTCCTAACTTGTCATAACTTGTCCTAACACCCTCACAAACAGCCATTCCCCTTCCTCTGTTTTACCCTACCGATTCGCAAAACATTTTGACCGCCCCTCGTATAATAAGGTATGGGTATTTCATTTCGAGATGCCTTGGAACATTAAATGAAAAAATTCAAACTAATAAACATCCCACAGCATCAGTCCTATCAACCATGCGCAAATAGGACAGAAACTGTATGATTAAATCTGGGCCATTAACTAAAAGGAAGCAAAATGTATTACAAAATTATATTTCTAACATTATTAGGTACGATAAGATTGAGCAAATCTCTACTAAGACGGATATATATCAAGGTATTTTAGTGTCAACAGTGACTGAAATCTTAAAAACATCTACATTGTTACCAGGACAGAAAGTAACCATGCCTTCATAAATCTCATATGCAAGACTCTGAAGAGAAGCACGTTCACGGCAAATGAACCTATTGCAAAATACTTTGGTCTTATCAGGTGATGAAAAAAGGGAACTATTCGGCCTGAGAATTTTATTTCCGAATAACACAGGACTATCATGGAAGCATGAAAGAAGATTATTTTCAGGATTTATAGTCGCGAATGCCTGCATCGACATAATTCGTTTTCAGGTCATACCCAGTAATCATCAGGCTATATTTTAATAAAACTACAAAAATTATAAGTAAAAATAAATTATAAATAAACAAAAGACCAAAGCGAAACAAAATAAGTTAAGAAAGAAAATTGAAACAACGAAAAAAGGACAAACAAAACGCTATAGCCTCGTAAGGACGTCCCCATCCCTCCGGCGCTAGAGCTTGTACCAAACGACAAAAATAGTAATAGAGGAGGATGACAAACTCATGCAAATAGCATATAGTTCTCAAATCTGTATGCACGTGCCGTCCAGAGTATAAGCGACAGGTGCTGCGGCCCAACTTATCGCGTTATCGAGACGATAACGTGCGCGAAGATATTTCAGACTGAAACAATCAATCAGAATGTAAGATATATTTTGGGAAACAACGTAGCCTTTGCAGTAAGGTGCAAATAAACACCCCCATTAAATGGCCCTTCGTACCGCGATTGTGCCCAATTCGGAGACGCTATGTTATTGTGGTATAGATACAGGATAACAGTCGCTGGAGATAAATACTTGCTACAAGAATAGATTCGTTATGATTATGAGGGATAAGGGAAGTATTTATCTTTGGTTTTCTCTCACTCGACAAATGAGAGTGGGACTCCTATTTTTTATTTTGCTTATGGGGAGCCTTTAACCTACTTAAGTTGAAGTCAGCCTATTATTTGGTACGACCTCGCGTAACCTCTTCTTCTGAAAGTTGATCTGTTCTTGGCAGAAAAAGTCTCGATAGAGAATTGCTACATCATGGCTGGCTCCATCGCGTATCTCAACTTGTTGATTAGCTTCTTGGTGTGCTTGAGTCCTCTCTCCTACATCGCATTAGAGAAAGTTGTCTCTTGCTTATCTTGTTTGAAAAGTAGCCAATGTCCTCTTGCACGACCAGGATAATAATTTCATCCCCACTTTTTTCCCTTGCAATGACGCTTATACAATTTCATAGATAATTGTTGAGGATGCCTTGGAGTTCAACGACAAATTACTGCGTTCTTATGACAAAGTAAGGTGTTCAAAATTTCCATCGTCTATTATTCTACAAAAAAGGGATATTTTTTTCAACAAAAAAAGACAACAAGGGTAAACAAATATGCGTTGAAAATATACAAACGAATACTGTCAATACCCTTCAGATTGTTTAATGTGATAAGATTCGTGTTAAAGAACCTTCCATTTTCGAACACCGTTTTTAATTTAATGTATTCAATGCTAGCTAGCATTGAAAACTTTTTAGGCAAAGGCATATTGAAAGGGAGTAGATCTTATGAGTGTCCTGAACCCTGCGCTTGCTTTTTGCGCAACAGCGATGGCAACTAGGGGCTAGGAATCTTTGCTTCTGTAATTATCCCTAGAAATGGCCTTGAGAGGAGAGGCAAGGATAGGTCAAAGCCACCCTGGCACTTCGGTTTAAAATGTTTGAATGTGCCTGGATGTGGAAAGAATTTAAAGAGAAGTGAAATTGGTTGACTGTTTGAAAAAGAAAACCTGGCTGTTATTGCCCTGAGTGAAACCATTCGGAAAGGAAAATGTGTAGAATGGTTTGATAGAGTAAAAGTGATAAAATGAGGAGTAAAGGAGAGAGTAAGAGCGAATCATAGGGTGGTGGTACTGATCAGTGAGGAAGTGTGTCAGGATGTACAAGGGGGTAAATCCAAGAGTGTTGTGGGTGCGAGTGAAGTTCTGATGCGGGAATTGGGTGATAGGTCCACATGTGAGTGAACCTGAAAGTGTGAACGAAGCGTTTTGGGAAGAGCTGAATGGATGTCTGCAACGTTTTGATGTAAATGAGAAAGTAATTATAATGGTAAGCGATCGAGTAGTGAATGGGATAGTTAGGAGATACAGAGTGCTGGGAGTGAATGATAATGGTGTAAGGCTCGTGTAAATGTCTGTTAAAATATAGATGGTAGTTGGCAACACATGGTTTACAAAGAAAGTGCACAAGAAGTATACCTGGGAAAGATGGGTAGACAAGTGTGAGAAAGATTGATTGAAGATCAAAGAAGCATGTTAGACTGCATTTTGATAGGAAGAGAAAATGTAAAGAGACTTTTGGATATAAATGTAAAAAGGGCGATGGTGGGAGACTTATCCCCCTATCACCTGGTGAGAGCAGACTTAAGAGTGAGTGGATTGGTGAAAGAAGGAGGTTGACAAAGAAGGAGGTGTTAAGGGTGGAGAAGCTAAATAAAGCGCGTTGCAAGGAAGAATAAAAAGAGTTCGATGCATGGGAGTGGAAAGCGATAAGAGATTCTGAGGGTTTGGGTGTGGAAGACTAGTGGAAGTTGATTCGTGGTAGCATAGAAGAAGCTGCCAGGAAAGCATGTGCTTGGAGAAGAGAGAGTTAGGTAGGGTAGCGAATGATGGAATACTGAAGAGGAGGAGCCAGTGAAAGAAAAACGTGAACTGTTCAACAGGTATAGACAGAACAGAGGCGTAGAATAAAAATAAAATTACGGGAGGAAGCGAGAAGAGGTGAAAAATCGAGTGGGTTAAGTGAAGAGGGAAGCGAATCATAGGTGGGCTAAAAGAGTGTCAAAGTTCTTTGGAGAGAATAAAATGCAATTTTAAAAGGAGGTAAATTATTGCGGGGGAATTCCACGTAGAATTTCTTTTCCAGCATGGAAGTGACGTCTATGCGTTAAAGAAAATTCTAGAAGTTGGTTAGGCTTAAATTGGTAAGCCTCGCCCCCCCCCCCGTCCCATCTACAAGCGGTAGCCTTGAACCACGTCCACTCCGCACCACCTTTTCGCGGGTTAGAATCGCCTGGACGTGAACGTTCGAGACCATTCGAGAGTAGCGCTGGCCAAACACCCCATGTTTTCCACACGCCTGCATGGGGAGCCTCGGATATATAGGGCTCGTCTTCCAGGTAGGAGAAACAGATTTAAGGAGTCCCGCCAGGATCCAAGAAGCATTTGCCCTAGTTCCAAGTCAGGTGCTTAACAACGAAGCAAAGTGATGGCTGAACTTTTCATGTCGTTGAAATTAGCCCAGCCAGTGAGGTATTTCCATTTGACGATCGCCCCCAAGCGATTTTTCCTATTCCACTTATCAACTTCTGTAGAAGCCCTCCTCGCTCCCTCCTCAATGTGCGGGTGGTCGAAATACTCTCTCTTGGACCGAAAGTTACCGCTCCCCCCCCCCCCCTTGGAGAGCTGTCATCACGTCAACTTCCCGCTCAGAAGATCCGAGTGCTCTCGCCCTCACGTTTATTGCCTGCATAAGACATTCGTGAAACCTTCCTCTGACGTCTCACCTGGAATCCTCCGTAAGCCAACCCCTCCCCCCTTTAGCAACCCATTTGGAATAGTCTCCTTCTGTAACCCATTAATTTCTAACTTCAGAGTCTGATGCATAACTCTGCAATTCCCCCTTCTCATTTAGCAATATAATTTTTTCCATTGATTCTCTTATTTTATGTAAATAAAATTATATTTTTGTACATGCCTCTTTAATAACCTTGAGCTGTGCCCTTGCCCAAATTTTGCCTGACCTCGTTTTGCACTCTATTCTCGCTGCTCCGCGCGTCGAAACTCGTGGCCTTCCACACCTTTGTCGGTTCGCCTCAAAGTTATTAGTCCCTTCCCTAAGGATATAATATGGTATTGATCTAATATAATGTCACACCACGAAAATTATGTTAGAAAGAAAAAGAGGCGATATAAATAAAAGTTAATGTTGGAATGGATGAAGTAATCAGTACAGAAGAATTTGCTTAATATGGATGATAGTAGAGAACTAGAGCTATTATTTCTTGGAAGAAGTTGAATGACATCAGAGAAAATTCCAACGAGTGAAAAAAGTAGCAAAAAGAAAGTGGAAGAAGTAGTGAATAGGCCCAAATGTGGTTGGTGAGGTTGTTCAATGCATGTATGGACCAGAAGTGTGTGTCAGAAGATTCGAGGATTGCATGTCTTGTCTCTATTGACAAGGAGAACGGTGAAAAACTGAGTGTGTAGTTATAGGGATATATGTCTTTTAAGCGTGCCTGAAAAGGTATATGGACGACTCTTAAATGAAAGAGTTAGGAGGTGCATAGAAAGTTTAGAGACGAACAAAAGGAGTTTAGGAAAGAAAAAGGGTCTGTGGAACAGATTTTTAAATCGATGAATATATGTGTGAATTACCTGAAAAGGAATAAAAGTATGTACAATGTACATGACATTTATGAATCACAAGAAATCGTATGCCCGAGTCGATCGAAATGGGCGTGGAAGGTGTTGAGAATGATTGGGATTAAATGCACCCTAATAAGAGATATCAAAAGCCTTTATGGTGACTATATAGCATGTGTGAGGGTTATGAGAGAGAAAGGTGACTGGTTTAGTGTGAAAAGTGGACTCAGACAGGGGTGTGTGATTTGAACCTAGCTGTTCAATCTTTATATGGATGGCGTTTAAGATAGGTGAAAACAAGAGTGGAAGGTAGGGATGCAGCTATAGTGGATGAAAATGGAGAGATCTACGAGCTAGAACAATTGTAGTTTGCGAATGATTACGTGCTGATGTCTGAATCAAACGAGAAACTACAGGCACTGTTCAATGCAGGAGGAAGAAGGGCGTGTTAGGGATAGGAATGAATGGAGACGAATGGTTAGGGTCTCAGGATGAGCTGTGTAGGTTGACAAAAAAACGCAAGTAATGAGGTTTTCATGAGAAACCGGATAGCCGGACTCTGATGAGGGATGGGAAAATGTAGTAGGTGGGTCACCTTGGTTAGGGAGCTGATATTATGTGTGAATGGGGGAGTGGAAGTGTCTCTGGCTATTGAGAAGCTTATATTGGCAAGATTATATGAAACCAAAGTTTAATATGTTGTTTATTTCATTTTACAAAGACTTTTGTATCAATCCAATAAATATAATTGCAGTAAAAACATAAAATATAAATACTATAATAACAATGAATTTACTATTTGATTATTGAACTGATATCCTGACAATAAATGTTAGTAACAAATAAGAATTAGTGGTAGAACCCACGGAATTCCTAAGTTATTTATATGCACATGGATCCGCCCTCTTTAAAGATTTTGACATTAATATCACAATTCTCTTTTTAAGTAATTGATTAGATCTCTGATTACTTCATCATGTGGAGATCGATTATTTTTCCTCAAAATGATTTATCCAAATAAGAGTTTATTAAAACCTTACTCAAAAGTAACGAAGCATATAAATGAAAAAAAAACACTTTTTGCAAATTTATTTAGTAATAAAACATTAAAATCCGCTAGAAAATCAAGAATTTGGAAGTTTAAGACTCTAAAACGAAAGATTGAAATTAATATGTAGACTGCTTGGATTAAGGAGTGGAACAAATTCATTCATCTACAGTCAATAGTTAAAAAATTTAAAAGTTTCTGATGATGAATCACTATCGCATATGGCTTAAAAATATTGCAAAAATGAAGGCGTAAAACAGTATTTTAAATAAAAGTCATTATTTTGCTCATCTTGAATAAATATATCAGGAAATACTATATATACAATCTTCTAAAAAATTCAGGGCCATTTTCTTAAATGAAAGATATGGGGTCCTATTATTTGTTGGTGTCATCTTGAACGGCAGGCTATGTCAGCATTGTGGATGGGGTATTGCAAGAATGTGTGGATGAATGAGCAATGCATGGAGTGATAAATTGCTCGATGATGCCTAAGGTGGAAAGTAGGTCTGCATTCTTCAGTCCACCATCTTCACTTTGCACTACTGAGTCCAGTGGCAACTAAATGATCCAGAACGACTGAAGTAAGTTTAAGTCGAAAAATGTCCCTACTTGGACTATCGCCTAATACACGAGCACCGTGCAGGTTTGATATCCAGGTTTACTCCTAAAGCCTTGGCCCTTCTCAGGGTTCTCACAAGACAGTGGGGTTGGCCGGGTTGTACCATCCGGCACTTGATCTTGCACGTACCTTCAGTTAAAGGCAGGGGGACCACAAGAAGGTATTATGGCAACAGTTGAGAGGCAGAGGCTAAGTAACCTTATCTTCTTTGTTTTTAGATTAAAAATTAACGTTAGGATCTAAGATTATATATTGCGTATGCACTCTCAAACCCCCCACACCCATGAGGTAACTGTAATAGGCGCGTTCTTTTCATGTGGTATACACAGAAGGCCAATTCATCAGTGTTCTGCAATTAACTCGGCTTGTTTTGTTAATTGCTCATGCATTTCGTCAATGTATATTTTTGAGAATTTTTCTCTCCGAAATTAGACCACCTGTAGAAGATATTAAAGCTTTTCTCCATTTATGGTAAAAGGATTATTGTAGCTTGCAATCAGGACTACAGCTCTCTCTGCATTTTCATTGATGACGTTCATATTATGAGTATATTGTTTTACAGTTTGATAGTAATTTCTTTCACTCTATTCTGAAGAGTCTACTTATAAAAAAGACGAATTGAACGACTATTTTGTGAAGAAAAGTCGACTGGATTTAGTTACGAATTCTACAAGAGTTTTGTGTGAGATACTCTTATTTGCTCCCATTGTACATCGTTTCTCTGCAATGTTACAGCTATCCTTCTCTTAAGATCTAGAGTGACACCTTCATCCATGAAGGCAAGGGAGACAAGTTATTTACTTTGATACCAAAGGTGACGACCAAGTGCTTTGCAGGCTACGGAAGCAAGTTCCTTTTCTTCAGATACTTGGAAACTTTGCATGTATTGTAAGTCATTTCGTGGAGCAGTGGATGCAGTTGAAGATGTAAACCAGTTGCGAACATAGTACTGTAGATTTAACTGTGCAAATCGCTCGACTGATGTCTGCTCTTTCTTGGCCATTTTAAATTGTGACTTCAAGAGTACGATTATAATTTAATAAATGACCTTAGCCATCCAACGTGCTCGATTCAGTGTTCCATTTTGTGTGAAGAAAAAACTTTCTCTGTGAGTCACCCCTTAAATATGCAACTGATAGTTGCAAATTTCTTTGTAATATGTTCGAGGCTGATGACATTTCAACCGTTCTTGACAAAAACAAAGCACAGCTTCTTTCCAAGAAACACATGTATTGTGTGCTTCATATGATGAAACGCTTAAATAATTGAAATTCTGGTCCGGATGAAGCACCAAAACACTTTTGAAATATGTCTGATGCAATTATTTCATGAACCTGATTCCTGCAAGGAAAAGCAAGAAGACATCTATTTAGTTTTTTTTCTATTGTCATACATACTCTTTTCTTAGGACCAGTGTTGCTAGCAGTGGTAACAAAACACATGTCTAATCTTGGGCACATTCCACAACTGCTTTTGCTGTTTCATTACCTGTACCTAACCTTATTTTCAGTTTCACAAAACCTTACAGTTACCACCACCAGATACTAACGGAGGAGGTCTACGAGTATCTATGTATATTTTCAGTGCCAATTAAATCAGGAATTAATTTGCAATCACAATGGACTGTAAGAGGTGCATTTGTACTGAATGTTTACTTCAAACTATCTGCTATTTCTTTACGCAGTTTTTTTCTTTTTCTTTGCAGTTTAGTTCTCTTCCAAGGTCTAATGCTGTTACTGAGATCACCATCATCGCATGACGATCACTCATTTTTGCTTTGTCTAATGTAGCCACTAAGTTAGGCGAAATAATTTTATGGCTTTTAAATATTGTCTTTCTGGGAGGATTAGATGGAGCTGGCTCTACTTCATCTTGAATGTTTTTAGCTGTTTGAGCTACTATTAACGGAAAAGCTGACAAATTTCCTTTTTTACGCAATTCTCGTTCAATCTGTTGCGATTATTCTTCACTTCTTTTTTGTTTTTAGGTTTTCATTCTTTTCTGTTTTCTTGGCCACTTTACCTATATAGCCTCGTCTACCTTTCTCTCTGTGAACCTGTAGAAATCAACGATCTTCTTCATTGGTTATCAAACAACTTATTTAGAGATTCTTGAATGATGTTTCCTTCGATATTTGACTTTGATTTCGCCTTGAATTTGTTTTTGACGGGGTTCTAAACTGCTCATGTTTCTTCTGAATCTTTGTAACCGCATGTTGTTTTTCTCTAGTTGGTATTTTTGCTTTTTTCCATATTTGATATATTTCTGAATATGGATACAACGTTACAAGCCTCTTTTACATTCTTTTCCCATTGTGTTAAGAAGAAACGCTGTCTTGATATATTACCATTTGATGGAAGATTTGTGGTTTTAATTGCATCAATTGTTTCTCCAATAAGCCATACTTGTGTTTTACCTCATGTTTTAATTGAACTTGACATGTTAATTATACTCTAGAAAGACTTTCTTAAACACAGACAGAAACCAAAACAATGGTCACTCTTCAATGGTTCACACAACAGTGACTAGGGAAGGCATTGGTAATTGCCAACTAGGAAGGGATATGCTGCTGAGACAATGAAATGCGACACCAGAGCACCTACAAGAATACACGTTAGGCTTTTTTGTCCTTTGGACGTACCATATAACACTCTAAGTTATAGGATGATAATTCATCTTAAAATGCACTTATTATAGCTGTTAAAATAATACAACTATTAATTTGTATTTAGGTAATACCTACTCTGAAAAAGACAGAATTCATTAATATTTAACTATTTTCATACCTTGCAAATATTATTATTATTAGGGGTGAGACCAAGGATTTTTTTTCTTTCGGGCAAGTCTAATATTATATATATATATATATATATATATATATATATATATATATATATATATATATATATATATAATAACTGTCCCTAAACAAAAAATATTCTTAGAACTGCTTTATCTTTCACTTGATAACACCAAATTCCACAAAGCTTTACTGACTCTTAATAGATACTTTCCACAATGCAAGTTTCTCCTAATTAATTCTAATCCTCTTGGTCCTAATACTTTCCTTCGAAACAAAGAATCGCTCCCATTATGCCTGCCTTCTTTCATCATTTATGAATTCAATTGTGCGACCTGCCAAAGTCGCTATGTAGGTTAAACAAGTCTACAATTAAGATGTAGGATCGCTAAGCATATTGGAGTATCATACAGAACCAACATTCCCATCTCCAAACCCGAACACTCCTCAATACGAGAACATTCACTAAAACATAACCACCCGCTTGACCCTGATTCCTTTAGTATACTATCTTCTGCCTCCTTTTCTGTGGATTTAAAAATTCTTGAATCACTTTACATTGAACAAATAAACCCGGAACTCAATGATTATTCATCATCCCTCAAATTATTTACTATTTAGACAAATGTACAACCAACCACATACCCCTTAATAGTTTTCTTTCAGCTTAATTCTGTCCGTAATATCAGTTGATACTCCCAGCTACACCGAAATAAGGTTAGTGCTCGTGCAGAGAAAATTTTTATTTTTATTTTAGTTTGCCTCATTTTTTTTTAAATGATTTAGTTTACAAATGACCTTTCCTTAATTTAATGTTTTAGTCGTCCTCTTTGGCCCCTCTATTATTGATTATTTAATATTTAAACTTTCGTGCCTTAGTCTACTCGTATTCATTTAACGTTCAATCACTTAAATTGTAACTTTATTAATATTAATGCGACCCGGTTAAGAATTGAGATTATTAAAGCTCTTCTGTCCTAACAGGATGTACAATAACTTTAGTTAAGTTACTCCAAATCCACTAATCTCCGCCACTCTTTATAAATTGAAGGATTATCCTGCTGAAATTTTAGCAAAATTATACACACATTGTTACAGCGGGAAGGAGAGGTTTTTTAGAACGGGGGTCGGAGAATAGCCCTAAAAACACACTCACATTTACTCCACCACAGCCAAAACTTTCATGTGCTCATGTAACTTTATTGAATTACTTGCTTCGCTCCATCTATTAATATCCGCTTCGATTACATACCCCCTAATCTAACTTATTTTCGATTGTTCGTCCTGCCCTTATAATTCTTTCTTGCTGTGGTTTATAGTGAATTTTTTCTATTCCGCTTGATGCTTGATTCATGTTTATCATTCAAATTTGCTGCTCATGGGATTATTTAACCCTTTTTTTGTCTTATTAATCGATTTCTTCATTCCTTGCTTTCGACTTTATTGCTATAGTTTATAATTTTTGTATTTTAATAAAAATTTAACATGTTTATTATGCGTATTTTAAACTCAGGGGATTATTATTTAAATTATTTTTTTTTACGATATTAATCAAATTCTTATTAATAGATTTTTACCCATTTGCTTTCAACGGTTTAGGATTATATATTTCATTTTAACTTCTTGAATTCGGTTATCCTTTTCGACTCCTGTCCTTTTTTTTTATTGCTATGTTTGGTTATTCTTAGAAAAAAATAATTCTTTGTATTTAGATTTCGCTGATGATGGTCATCGTTAATGACCGAAACGTCCGGAAAATTAAATGTTCTGTAATAACCATCGCATATGTCTTCATATTCCTTCTACGAATAAGGTTTACAAGGAACGACTAAATCAGCAATATATATATATATATATATATATATATATATATATATATATATATATATATATATATATATATATATATATATATATATATTTATATATATATATATATATACTCGTATATATAATTGGTATAGAAAGCTAATAGTACGATACAAAATATAGGAAAGCAAACAAAGATAAAGAGGTAATAATGCCACGATCCACCCATGAATTTTTTTGCTATTCTTTTAAAATTATAAATGAATTATATTTCAAAATACGATTATGCGAATGATTTCATTGGGTGGAAAATATGCTTATAAATTCGCAGTTTTGTGGGATCTTCTTCCTTTGAGCTTATCGGAAATGATATTGGAACTGGAAATAGCTATTAAGATATCATCAGTGCATTTTTACGGATTTTAGAAAGTAACATAAATGCTGAGGTATTTGCATTATTCTTGAAGTGTCTCTACAAATGAGAATATTTTTTTGTTGACGAATAAATACAGGTGTAGGAGAGTTTGATGCCTTTGTGATTACAGGGGTTATAGGTCTTTGAGTTGAACTATGCTCTTTTTGCATATTTTATTTACTTCTAACCTAATTATTTACTCTGAAACGTCTGTTATGAAATTTTCTATCTTTGATTTCCTTTTTTTTATTTATGAATAATAATAGAATAAAAATTATATTTCTAATAGCCTTTAGGTAATCCTACAAAGTCATAAAACCAAATGGGTAAAAGAGAGGTAAGGAAACAACAAACACAAAATGAGTTAATAAAGAGAAGCATTGAAAATATTGCTACAATGCCACGATGTCACATAAAAGACCTTTAGTAAAGTTTCGTCCCAAGTCATATTGCAATTAGAAGTCTTAATCGGCTTTAGTTTGCCTTTAGTGTATTTTGCAAGATGCCAGCTATTGGTCTTATAGGAAAGTGGGCGAGATGAGAAGGGAGCATCATCAGTAGTGTATATAAACTCAAAATAAATATTTATTTGCCTAATTGAAGGTGTCTGGTGTAGCATTAAGCCAACATGTTTCAGCTGACACTTGAACGATTGCCTGCCTTTCCAGCATCAATCACACAGAATGATATGTGCATATGTAGCTTAAATACATTTCCACATCCTTTATCTTCACATATTTCTGTACTGATTTCTCCCTATGAGTCTCAGCTGGAGATGCCATTTTTGACTTTCGCTTTATTTAAAAACAACGAAGAAATCAATAATATTCCTTCATAAATTCGTAAGCTGAAGAATAGTTTCGAGGGCTTATTGTGTATCAGCAATTGACTCTTGCTTTGGCCTCATTATTTTGGCGCGAAATAAACGAGATATTTCTATGAATTCGTGGGTCTTGTTTTCCTAGAGACTTATCCTCAAATCGCGCCCACTATATTGTAAAGGATTAAAGCGTTATGGGGATGTAATATGTAGCAATGGCAATCTGGCTGCGGTTGAGTGGGAGGATTGGGTTCCTTTACTGCCTCACCGTCTTTGTGTTCGCTCCTTTCTCTTTGACATTGATTGCGCTTTAAAGCTGAAAGCAAAATTGAAAACGTTTAAAAAATTGACATAAGGCAAATTATGCAATTGGATTGACTTTAGATATGAAAATTATGATATTAAATCCTGAATTCACGATCTCACACTTTTGTATGAGAGAAGTATTTTTTAAATAACGACACAACGAGCTATCAACACTGATATGTAAAAATATTGCAAAAAGGTGGGTGTTTTTTCTGTTCTGGGACAATCAACTTCAGCTTAAATTATGAAGGCTAAGAACTAACCTAAATACCCATTTACTCGGGTGACCAACGGAGGAAGCTCTTTCGTCTGACCTTTGAAGGCTTTTATTAAGAAATTCTAACGGAGCAAATGCATTAATTTACATGTTAAAAATAAATCCTAACTCTCATTCTTATGTGCGAATTCAACTTGTGCCATGCTTTCATCCTGATATATACAGATTTTGACTTTTAGGAGACTGAAAATTAATGATTAAATTACGCCATGAACCTTGCTCGTTTACATCTAAGCTAGAGCTAGACCGTTGCTACAGCAAGGTGTAAAATCATAAGATTTGCCTCCCTTCTATTTGTCTGTCATTTCAATTTCTCTTCTTGCACTGACAAAACTCTTTTATATGTATGTCTTGTTAAATATCCTCCCTTATATAAAGAAAAGTAGAAGTTTGGTTTTATAAAACCTTCTCTTGGATGTCAATTAAAGATAAATAATGACTATTTGACTGTCTTATAATATTTCCTGTAAGATTTAGCTCCTGAGAAATTGTTTAATTAAGAAATTAAAAAAGGCAAAAAAGCGTGCATTTATGCGATATTGTGTTTCACTTTAATTTGGCAAAACAAGAATAAATAAGACCTTTTTGTAAGTGAGGCCTTTCAAGTTGGTAGCTAAGCTTATGTCGTTTTGAAGTTTATCACAAATTTCATAATTACTAGACGTGTTTTACATCGTCTCTTCAGCTAGGCTTTCAATTTTCGTAGTCCCCTTGTGTATTGTGACTCTCATTATCATTATTTATGCATTTTACTACTTTAGCAAATTTGGTGTGAATTCTGGATTAATAATTGTTTAAAGCGGCTATTCATTAAGTCACTGTCGGCTCTAATAAATCTTTCAAAGTTAAAAAAAAAAAGCAATATGTGTATACTTTTGATCGTTGCCTTAAAAACTGGTTCCCTTTCGTAAAGCTTACTCTAAAAAAATCAAATTTTCGATGCTGAAAGAGCTATAATTTAATGAAACAAACTGCAGTTGGTAGGTTTATATTGGTGTTTAGTTGCTTTGTAATTTAGTAATTTAGGCGATGAATTGAGTTTGCGTTGAGTTTGCACCAATGGGATGGTGGCGATTACTTGTCCTTATTCGGCGAACTAGGTAAATAGAAAGAACATTTAGTTTAATTATTCATTACTCTTTTATAATTAAAGAGATATGGTTCTTGCATTTTATAGAACTTTGGGTGAAAAATTAACGAGTTTTTTTTCCTTAGTGGACAAATAACTTATTTTTTTGGCGTTTTTAAGAAACAACTACAAATCGTGTTATGATTAATCTTTTTTAGAAACTTAGATTTAAATATAAAATCTTGTCCATTAAGAGCCTTATTCACCGCGCATATAATCTTTGTTCATCTTATATTCTTATAGATGAAGAGTTCCAATAAATCAAATTCTTCTTTTTAAGCAATGGTTTTCCTTTAAATATTGTTAAATAATCAATCTGCAAATTTTTAAGGGGAGTTTACCAACCTTGTCCCCAGGAACTAACGGTAGCAGAAGACAAACATTACTTGAGTATGCCATAGCTGGATATTTATAATAAAGTCCTTGGCCGAATATTACACGCATTATTTAAGAAATATTTTTTTCAAAGAAAATTTCAAATTACCTTTATACTCAAACTAAATATAAAATCTTTCTTAAAATAAAGGATCCGTTTACAAAGATTCTTAGGAGTTCGATAATATATATATTTAAATGTTCTGGGACTTTCCATGGCAAATACACTGTAAGCTCCGGGAGAACTCTGAAGGCAAGATTCTCGTCTCATATGGGCATAGGTAATCGAGCAGGCAAAATTCTTCAAACTAAAGACAAGTCAGAGATCAGAGATCAAGTAATAAAACGTAAAAGCGATCTCTATAGGAGATTTTGAAATTTTTTAAAATTTGCATTAATGCCCGATTACACTTCTAATCTTGGAAACATTATACCGGGTGTCCTAGAAAAAAGTTAACCGTAATTTAAATTAGTATAACTCAGAGACTATTGGAGAATTCTGGGTCCTGCAAAAAGCGTTTTATTTAACAACTATTTATCTGTGGATTCTGGAAATTTCATTAAATTTCCTTTTATGATCTTGATACACTAATGGGGTCCATCAATTCAGAAGTAAATTGCCGACCTCGGTCGGAAAATACTTTATTTGGTATGCCTACCCTAGAGAAGATCGAAATTAAGGCTTTAGCACACGTTACCCTGTTGATTTTCATTAAAGGTAAAGCTTCATGGACACGCGTAGCACATTCCACGAGGGTAAAGACATAACTATGCCCTTCGCTTGAAGGAACACGAATGGGGACAACAAAGTCTAAGGCCACTTGAGAAAGGGTTCCGATATGATTGGTCTTTTCTGAAAGGGGATCAGTTTAACACGCCCTTTTGCCGTAGTTTTCTGGCAGATGTCACATGATTGGCAGTATTCAGAAATGTCAACTCCAGCACTAGGCCAGTACAAATACCTGAAAATCCTCTGACCAGTCTTATTGTGGCTAAAGTGTCCAGAAATCACACTATCGTGGGAATTTTGGGGACCATGGGGACATACGAACGGGGAACACAGAGAGCGTGAGTTTCTGGGTTGACGCCATTCAAGAAAGCGCGATATAGCAAGCCTTCTTTCACGATATAAGAGGCTCTCATTTTACTGCGGGGTGAATCTGCTCGAGGATCCGCTTTTTTCCCACAAGGGAAGGGATTTGGGCACTTTTTCTGTCTTTGAGCGAATTCTTCGCGCATAACGCCTCTGAAATTTGAATCTAAGGGAATTTCAAGGACAGTGGGCGTCTGGGATTCCTTCTCTGCCTGTGCTCTCGTGATAACGGGCTGAGCTAAAAGGTTATATGAGACTTGAGGGGAACTGTCCTTCTGAAACGGAACAGAATTTGATAGGGGCTGACACGACTTCAGCTCATCCGGAATAGTACTAACACTCTACATTGGGGTAACGGTTTGTGCGTCCCAGGTAGTCATAGACTACCGCAAACTTTTTGTAGTTGAGAGACATGAAGGAAAGAAGTTCATTCGATACCATGATACCAGTACACCCGGTATCGCGGATGAGTGTGGAGACTCAGGAGCCATTATTGCTTCCGTTTTTGATTTTCAAACTTCCTGGAGAACTCATGTCGAAGAGGAAATTAACATGGTGCCCTGGAAAACTGTGAGGCTAGATTGGAGCAGGGATTTCTAGTCGCGATGAAGAAGGAGTAGGAGCGGCATTCACCTGGTGGACTTGGTGAATCGGATTACCACGGAGTTTGGAAATTTCGGGGAAAATTTGGGCGCGTGTGGCCTTCGACACCGCACGCAAAACATACCATTTGCCTACGGGGAAAGGTTAACGACAGGTGTTTAGATACGTGGGGCTTGATATCACGGAGTTCCAGTAGAAAGAAACTTCTGGGCTTAAAAGGGCTCGTAACCTTAACAACTTTTAGGAGGGAACGGCGAGTTATTAATTTTATTCTTCAGCGATGAAGTGTTGACTTTAAATTTTCCTTCGGGTATAAGATAATCTGCTTCTTCTATGCACTATTTGAAGGAGTTGCACCTACGATCTTTCACAAAGAAGCAAATCTCTAGTGTTAGCGCCCACCGCCAGAAACTTATCCCGTAGAATAAAATCTACCAGGGACACATAATAGTGGGGGACCTTCATAGCGTATAACCAAAAATTGAAATTACGGGAAAGAGTGCATCCAAAATGATGGAAGGTCATATTTGCCTATAGGCGGGTGTGGGGAAATTTGGCGCGGTAGTATTTAGGCGTCATATTATAGGCCGAGAAAAGTTCAGATTTGAGGATGAAATCATCCACCGTAGCTTCCGAGGGAAGGGATACACATAGGTATCGGAGCTGCAAGCTAAGAAGGGAAAGAAGCTTAGCAACACCGTCCTTCTCGATGTCCCAATGATTAACTTCAAAAATTTTCTGGAATTTAATGAACGTGAAGAGTTTAACAGAGGCAGATTAAGGGGCTCCTACTCGGGAATTTACTGAAAGAGTTTCTTCTCGATCACGATTTAATTCTAATTCATATTGGCGAATTCTTTCGCGCTCTTCGCTTTCTCTTTCTCTAATCTCTTTTTGTTCAGCTCTTTCTTTTTTCTACTCTTCTTGTATATAAGTGACAAGGTCTTTGCCACTTAAACCAAAGTATCCTCCTTGGAATTTAAATCTCTCGAATGACGACATTTTGTTGGTAAATGGGGCTTAAGTTGTCCGAAAGAAAGGGTTTAATGGACCGTCGGCACGGGACGGAGGATGCTTGGCTCACAAATTACTCACACACGGAGAAATATGCTTGTTTCAACGCGGAAGCTTTGCAATCCAAACTCTCACAGTAATATAATATACGATTAAACAAAAACAAAAAAAAATAATGGAGTCTTCGTGTGATGAGAAGGGCTCAGACTCTACTAATCAGTAGGGGATTAAAGTGACGGTGGGAGAAGCTATTTCCTAACAAAATTATCCTATTATAAGTTCTAGGTCCAAACACACATACAAACACTATGCTATAAATATATATGGGAGGGTTGTTTCCTTTTTTGTTTTTTCTTTGCAACTCAAACGGTACTCAGCTTTCAAACTGACAATAAAGTTTAAGGGTTGCCTTTAAAAAATGTCTTTAAAGACCTTTTAAAGACCCTGACACACCTGATCACTAATTTTATAATAGAGAAAAGTGTATATATATAAATATATGTCGTCGAATGGCCAGACTTTCTCCCTATATGCACATAGGTACTTTTTCCGCTTTGGACTCAAGTTTGTTGAAGACCCTTAGTGAATGGGGAAATTTTATGAGTCCAGTAGGGAAGGTTTATTATTAACTTTGCGGAGTCCTTTTTAAAACGAGTATTTCCTAGTGCAAGTTGGTCAAAGATTAACAGGTACCTGGTACGCTTTGTGATTGCAAAATAAAGTCAATGACAAAAATACATCTTTACTAGCAACAAAATAGTGTTTAAATATACACAAATATTTGGTTTAATCTGTATGCTCGTACAGATGGAGTTAAATGTCTTCGCAAGATAAAGGTTGGTTAATTAGGGGATTTCAGGAGGTCAGATACAGGTTAGTGATTTAAGGGCAGATTTTAAACCAGGGCGCGTATACAAAGAATGGATCGTTGGGTAAGCCAGATTCTAGATAAATCTGCAGGCGGCGACGGTTACAATTGCTTATGTGCTTGTTTCAGGAAAGAGCCAGTTAGGAAACGATGACTATTAGTGCTGTTTACTAAACTGAGTTAAGGATTATATAGACGACTGGTGAGGTGGCTTTTGGTGGCTTTAGCGGCCACCTCCACACACACGTGCGACTCCTTCCGGGGGTAGGGGAATTGTGATAACATTGGCGTGTAATGTTCGACGAACTTCGATCTTATGACGGAAGGCAGGAATGTTGGCTTAAATGTGGCCATGGGAGACGATGAATTCAGTCCCTAAGCAAATACAGCTTGGTGTGATAACGGCGTAGGCTGCACCCTCACCCTGATTCAGCCGTGCTTTCAAAGCTCCAAGCGGTGATCTCAGGACCACGTGGGTATATAAGGGCACATAGTCACCCTTTGACCTTATTCTACTACGAACATATTACCCTGTATTTTGCCAGCTCGTCCCTGTTATGTATCATTGAGATCAGTTTTTGTCTGGCAGCTGTTTCCTAGCATGCGTATGTTTGTGTGGCAGCGTAAGAACTCTGGCTATCCACGTTGCTCGATTATACTTTCTTGATATAGTAATTCGCTCTATTTTACATTGGTTCACTACCTATTACATGGCATATTATTTCATTAATTAATGCGTGTACCCAATTTGAGGATTTTAGAGATCCACCAGGCGCCCATTTTGTAGGGGGTTCCTCGCTGGGTGTATCTATCCTGCAAATTGTGTGCCACAGGTCTAGGTTTCTTGCTATTTGTGTTCTACAGAGAATAATCCCCTTCGAATTATGAAGTAACATCTACAAAGACCTAATAGGCATCGACTTGTGGTAAACAATTTGTTGGATTAATCATGCTACACTCTTACATTGCTTTGATGTTATATATATATATATATATATATATATATATATATATATATATATATATATATACATTATTTCCTCAAAATTTCAGGGTATTCTACTAGTTTTCTGATTACAAGATATGTTCAAATATATTACATGCTATAATGCATGATTTGGTTCGCAGGGTGAGTTACTATGTACAATATATCGAGGTGATCGGACAATTTGCCTCTTTTCTTTTAGTGTCCTAGAGGTGAAAATTACTATATTAAGTAAGTATAATCGAGCAACGCGGATAGCCAGAGTTCTTACGCTGCTACACAAACATACGCATGCTAGGGAACAGCTGCCAGACAAAAACTGATAGAAGACTGATTGTTTGCAACACATCAATTATAAAGTGGCAGTAATCCTGCGATTCTATATTTCAAACTATGCGATGCCAAAACGTGTTAACATTTTAGAGTCTGGATGCGAATCCTAGGCTGCAAACAAAAGCTTTTTGTTAATATATACATTAGTTTGTGTAGGCACGGAACTAAGAATACTGGAATAACTTTTAATTTAATATTTATATTAACTTTGTATACTTGATTCGTTCTGATAAAATTTATATCATTCCTCTTACTTTCAGACAGTGGATTATATTTTAATTACATTTTTTAAAAATTTAATAAGCCCTGAATTTACACCTCTTTAACTAATATGAACTGAATTTGCACTTTAACCTGATATGCATTGGCCTTTTTAAACTCTATTATAGTCATGATTAATATTTTAATTCTGTACTCGAACAAATGGCGTGAGTTTCAGTGTAGGCGTATTTGAGCTGCAATGGAAGGCGCTTTATCCGTATGGGGAGACTGAGCAATCTTTTGCCGGTAAGGTTTCCACCTAAGTCCACCTGTCGCGGTTCATCTTAGCTCGTTCATCTGTTTGCAGTGGTCCTCTTAGTAGAAAACAGATGATCCTCTTATTAACCTAATGCTCGTTTCGACGACGTCGACGGTGATTGAGTTCGCTAGAAAGAATTCACCAGACAAACTTTTTTTCCATCCTTAAGGGATCTCAGATCCTATCTCCTTGGGTAAGGAGGACCTCATAACCGATGACAAAACTTCTCCTTCATCCCTACCTGAGGTCTAGGGTAGAGGCCATTGACGGATAGCCAAGCGAGACGCTAAATATCACAAAATAGCAAGTAATCTATACTATCAGACGACTTAAGTGATTCTCTCTCTATCTTAGTCTCCTCTCCTATATGTGTGTTTATTATATACATATATGCCACTCGTTTCCAAGGGGTAATACTTCTTTTCACTTGATCTGGGCACGGTATGTAGCTAAATATCCGAAATATGTCCGTCAGTACTTTAGTTGCCCATTGAGCGGAGTTAAAAGAGGTATGTGCATCTAATGAACCTGCGTATTTTTCCAAGTTGGGCCTATACCCTGTATTAGAGAGATTGTTTGCATTTCACGGGTCATTGGAAATTTTAAAGGGTCACAGCACACATTACCATTTATTTGTTTGGCTTGTCCATGTTATCTATCATTAAGATCGTTTTTGTCTGGCATCTATTTCCTAACGTGCGTATATTTGTGTGGCCGCATGAGAACTTGCTATGCTCGATTCATATATTTTTAATTAATATACAATTGTGAAATAGTATTTCTCTTTATTTTACATTGGTTTACTAACTATTACATGGCATACTATTTCATTAATTAATGCTTGTAACAAATTTAAGAAATTCATAGATTTACTGGGTACCCATTTGTGGAGGTTCATCACTAGGGCTACCTATCCTGCCCTTTGGGTGCCAAAGGCCTACTTTTCTTGAAATTTGAGTGCCACAATTCTTCTTCAATAAAAAGTTAAAGCATGAGTGGTTTTCTGATTCCGAGACTGTTAAAGAGGCTAAGTATATGTATAGTTGCAGGCATTTTTCTTAGATATACAATCGATTTTCTACACCTGATTTCTCCCAATTTACCAATGGTTAATAGAGCAAAGTGGTTGATTCATTTTCCACCAAATTACTGAAGGGTAGGAGAGACTATGTTCAAATTTCTTTCCTGATAGGAAACTAGATTCGATAAATAATTAAACAAACGGTTGTGAATATTTGAGGTTGAGCTTGGAGCAACATAGAATGGAAAATGCTAAAAAAAACTTTGAAGCATACCCAAGCATAAGAAATATTGCAATAAAAATTAAAAAAAAAACATTAGTGTACTCCTAATTTGAAGTTATCAGGAAGAAATAAATAATTTTATTTTGTTTGAGTTTGCTAAGTTCTTAAGTTTATTCCTACACGCCCACAACATTAAATACTCCGATAAACGGTATAAACACAACAAAAAGTCATGTTGGCTGCGATTCAGTAGGTTCCGACAGTCATAGAGTGAGGAAGATAGAGCTGTCATTATTATCTGAACAGCTTAGTCCTTTTCTGTCCTTAATGAAAGTTATTAATTAAAAGAGAGTCATTAAACTTTGAATCTAGTCGAAAATTACAAATATCTCTCAGTTATTGGTGAGTCACATCAGTATCACGAGGGATGAAAATGTATCTGATCGTGACTTCGCGCGCATCTTAGGCCATAAGAATCGATGGACAGAATTTGACATGTAAAGTATATTAATTCGTAGCATTGGTAAAAAATGTTTACTTTCTAGCTGCAAACGTAAGACTCAGTTTGACAGAAATGAACAACAAAGGAAAGGACAAAGTTGAGATATATGAAAGTAATTATTAATGCACATCTACCATACATATATAAAATTAAAATGAGAAACAATAAGATATCCAAAAGGACTACATCATTTGAAAACGAATAAAAAATTATGGATTTAGGATTTATCGGTAGATTTTGAACGAGGTTTCCTTTTTAAAAATAATCTACATACATAAAATAATTAATTATAATATAACTATTAAAAGACAGATTAAATTATAAACTTTTTAGTTGAATTGATTCTGAGTATCATTTGTAATTGACTCCTGCTTATAGATTTATTTTCCTTACATAAATTGAAAAATATATGGATAAATTAGTACAAGTTTTAGTAAGATACTTTATGGATGATGATATATACAACGACCGAACCAAGTGAGACTACCCATTGAGAAATTAACAGAATATATATGGTTCACCGATAGCCTTAAATAATTTAGACTTGTTGTGTGGTCAGATAATGTACTCAAGTTTTAACTTTTCTCTATTGGGTTAATGATTATATTATACATTAATTTTTGAATAATGAAATACAACTTTCTCAACTAAAAGATGGATTCAAAAAATTATTATGCATTCAGCGATCACTGGAAATCCTATTTTGACGACTGTTGGCACTCTCAAAACGTTCAACGCCAACTTATTTTCCCGCTCAGGGGCAAGGCATATACAGTATCATTCACTCAACTCACATCTCTCTTCGCTAAGTACCAGCCTGCAATCAACGTCCAAGACGCTCCCAATACACAGGAACTGGGAGCCACTCGACTTTGTCGATAAAATGTATTAACTGTTAGCGTGCTATGATAACCCACCAGTGCCATGGTGACCGCGAAAAAGCTAAATTAGTAATCCCATCGTGAACAAGTTACTCTTCCCAAGCCAGCGTCAGTTAACCTCTTTGCTCAATAGAATAATCAACGCATTCGTTATTGATCTTCATTAACAAAACAGTCAACAGTCTTATCCCACAGAGACGGTTTCTGTTTCTGCGGTATCTAGTACCTCAATATTTGCTACCCATCTCACCATTGTTCTTCATCCGGGCACTTCATGGAAAATTTTCTACCCTAACTTCATTTTTCATCAGTCGACAATTCCACGAGAAGTAACAACTGCATTTCTCGTTGGAACACAGGACGAAATGTCACCTCGTCATATTTGTCATTTCCCTTTCCACATCTGAGTTTCAGAAGCTTGTTCTCAGTTAAACTTACCTCAGGTGGTTCCATCAGCCTGCCTCCGCATTTACCCTGGGGTAATGTGGGGCTCTAATCTTTGCTTCTTTATCACAGATCCCAAAATAAATCTCAACTATATTATTGAAAGCGGTTCTACCATATCCATAACCTCGACTTCACCTGAAGATAAACGTCGATATCTGTTAGTCTACTGGCTAACAACTATTTCATGTCAGGATATCTCAATTCCCTGACGACCTTCCTCTTTGGTGTTCTTAGATTATAACGTTGGTCATGGTATTTTGGGGGCCGAATTCATTCAACACTTTTCGCTAGCCTTAGGCATATAAAGGCGAGCTCTCATTGACGGAGAGTCTAAAAGCGTTATTTACCGCAATCTTTTTTAAATTGCCCAGCGGATTACTCTGAGTGCACCTGCTAAGGACTAGGCTCGCCATATTCAATTAGACACTTTACATACGTGGTGTCGTAGAATGCCGAGCTATATATATTTATTTGTTTTATTAGCTTTTAATAAACCAAATAACTTTAAATTTAGGCGTAAGTTCGTGCCTCCGAGATCGCTTGAGGATCGGGCTCTAAGAGTGCTAAACTTGATTTTTATTCTATTGAATGAATAAACTGGGTTTCTTTCTTAGCTTTATCAAATATTGCCACTTCAACTCATTCGGGGATAATTAAAACAGTGCATTTACTAAAGAAAAAATAGACTTTAATCAACATAACCCACCTCACTAATTAACATTAAAACACAAAGATCTAACACACGTATAAAAAGAAAATGGGATTACAGAGAGGGATACATATTTACGGAAGGAACAATTTTTAAGTTAATAGTTTTTGTCCTTAGTCAGACATCCAATAAACTAATTTTTAAGCACGGGGACATAAATAAGAAGATTATTCTTTACTTACATAAGGTCATGGAGATTAATACCAGTTTCCCGTAAGACTATCTTCGGGGTTTTTGATCGCTAGATGGCGCTCGGTGACTTGCCTGGCGAGTTGACGGGTGGACGTCACGAGGAATTTTGAGTTAGCGTAAGAGAATCAAAACAAAGACGCCGATGAGGAGGATGGGTTCTCGTACGTTTATGACCTTGAAACCGTTTCTAATCTTGGGATATGATTATATTCTTTCCTAGCGATTGTGTCTCGCTTATATAATTTCGATTTTGGATGAGAAATCTATCTAGTTTGGAGTTGTCAAACTCAGATAGAATAAGATTTGGAGTCCTCAATCTGTGTCGGTTGATACTCACTAATCTTGGTGCTCGAACGGTGCCGAGCTTCCTTGGTACAATCTAGTATTGTACAAGGACTGCAAATTCTCCTTAACTTGCAATAACTTTGTACCGGTGATTTTTGAGTCTTCTTGTCGAACTCGAAAAATCTTCTGTCAACCGGTGACTTTCTTGTCTCTCCAGTGGGAACGAACAAAAAGCCGTGTTTACACGGGTCCTCAGGTTATATACCCAACTTACTCCCGCTGAGGTGGGTGGGGAGGTGGATGGGGGGGGGCCTCGCAAGGTGGGAACTCGGGTTGGTCTGCCGCCCTTTTTGCGTCTGGTAGGCTCGGAGAGGGGGTAATAGGAGATCGGTAGTTTGCACTTTTGAATGGGTTGTTTATAAGTACACCCTCGAAGTGCTTGCCTTTTGAGCTCAGGTCAGGAATCAGTCTCGTATCACTTACGCTTTTGCCCGTTCTCCTATGTTACCGGAGAACATCGAAGGGGCACAGCTAAACCCAGATGTTTTTAATTATTATTTCCTTAGACTATATAAATATATATATATATATATATATACTAATTTCTTATTATTCCTCTACACGTGGATTCAAGAATTTATATGAATACCCAAACTATTTTGCATTTTTCTTAAACCTAACCTATCTCTAGTCGTGCAAACACCCATAAAAGACTCCACTTAAAAATCAATCACTCAAACTAACCACAGATATCTTTATTCCCGGTCAAAATGACGATTGCAATCTGGCACTGTTTGAAGGCAGCCACACATTCAGTCTCCTCTCATAACTTATACTTCAATTTTTCAACATTATTTCAAACAATCCGTTATTCCCTGCTAACGGCTGACCATCTTACCTAGTTGGTCGTTACGCGCTTCTTGAAAAATTACAGCCAAACTTTCATTTATCCATATACCTCTCTAATATTTATTTAAGAATATTCAATACAAAATTAAATCGTATTATTAATGATGAGTACTCTAAGCGAGGGTTCTGGAATATACAAAATATTTTCTACCTTCAATATAGCTCTAAAGCTGCGATATGTAAAGAAAACACGAATAAGCTAAATTTAGAATCAACATCCACCATACTCTGCTTAGAATCCTGCAGAACGAGGAATGAGAAACAGGTGAGTAGTGTGCTTTCTCATTTCGTTGTTTCACTAAGATTTTCTTGTTCACACCACGCTGGTATAACGAGAGATGAGAAACAGGTGAGTAGTCTTTCTTGTCATTTAGTTGTTTCACTAAGATTTTCTTGTTCACAACACGTTGGCGATGCATCTGCTGCTCAGTACTCTTTTACAAACGTTTGTGACTTACTTACCTACTCTCTTTACCAAATATTAAATCAGTTGAGTTTATTCTTTCGATCATTTTTGACAGTCAGTTTTATAATCCTTTTAATCTTTATAAATACATTTCAATAATCCTTATTTTATTTTTTGTCACCAGTTGTGGTGCTTCGATTTTACAATGCACTTAATAAAGTTTGCCGTTTCCCTACCTTTTAATACGTAAGCTTACTATTTATTCTTATTCTTAATTCCTAGTTTGCGTTTGCAAAACATATCAAAAATTAATTGCTGAGAATGGAAATTCAAATTTAACAAAGATGAAAATATCGATGCGAGACTGTAAGTTTAACACTCTAAGAGGGGTCCTGCGTTGGGAAAAAGAGAATTGAAACAGTTTTCTTTGGGAAGGTAATTTGGTGTATTCGATAAATTCCTTGTTTAGCCTAGGGGAGGCGTATCGTTCTCCAGACGTGCCCAATTTAGTGTGTAATTGTAAAAGCCACAAGAAAAAAACGTCGCCACGGCAAAGTCTAAAGCTAATGAACCAATACCGATAGCAATACATTTACCAGAAGTAAAGCTTCCAATTGCACGTCTGAAGATCATCGCACAAATGAAATTGTACTTAGAGGATTGTAAATGTTGAATCTTTTTCTTTATCAGATCATCTTCACCTAGTAGAGAAACAAACAGAAGAGTCATCTAGATAATAGATCTTAAATAAAACGGTAACTATTAAGTGTCACTCTAAACAGAAATACATTTAAAACAAAATATTCAAATGTCGAACATTAGTTCTGGAACATTTACTTTCAAAAGGGTAAAAGGAAAACGCAACCAGACATTTAAAATTAAAAATAAATGAAAGTACCAAAACGATGGTTAGGTACGTTTTTAGCAAAAAAACAGGATAGAAGACTGAATGCAAAATGAAAAGGAGGTAGGTTGGTTAGGAAAAAATTATATCAAAATAAGAAGTAATTGATGGGAAGAGCTGTCAGATTTTGGAGATAAAGAAACGTTTGTAATTTAGGAGGATTCGTAAATTTATTAAGAGATCGGTTTATGAGCACTTTTACGAATTTATAATTAGAATGCAAACGAACAGGGTCAAACTCTGAGTTCGAAAGCACCCCTCCTGTTTTCATGCTAAGAACTATATGCGAACAAAATCTCTCCCACTGTGATGAAAACTTACCAGGATTCATTTATTTGTAATTCACGTTGTCTTTGGCTTCTTCTATTTTGATCCTTGTTTAAGTACTTTTAACGGCCATTTTTATCCTTTTATAATATTTTGTTTGAAATGTATATCTGTTTAGAGTGACTACTAATGTTATTAGTTTGTTTGAAGCTATTTTACCTAACTAAGTTCTGTATTGTCATTTATCCACCAACTTAAATTGAGCCTCTATAGGATAAACTCACTGGGTTGTATATATATATATATATATATATATATATATATATATATATATATATATATATATATATATATATATATATATATATATATATATATATATATATATATATATATATATATATACATATATATATATATATATATATATATATATATATATATATATATATATATATATATATATATATAAAGACACTGTTTTCCCTAATAGCGAGTAAATTTTTGTACAATGAACCCACTTTTTGAGCACAAAGTTTATTGACCGGAACTAGTTTCGGTATGAAGTTTTCCATACCATCTTCAGCCGTTAACTAAGAGAAATTGACAAAAAAACAGAAATACAAATACTAAAATATACAGAAACCAGCAATTGACATTAAGCAGGAGGTGTTTGTTTTAGGTAAATTAACAATATTTTTTTAAAAATGAGGTCTGATACATAGCGTCTACATTTGTGTTGACCTGTTACTAATTTCATGAACCTTATATCACTTTGTACCAAAAATTGTAAATTTTTGTTCGAAGGTAAATATTTTTTCCAAAGTTTGTATTAGCTATTCATCTGTTCTTTCGAACTTATATATTGAGTTCTTCGAAACAAGACTCCTCCCTACTATTCTTGACATCACTGTTGTTTGGTACAGGTACGAGTATACTGATGATGTCATATGCTTATGGGCTAATTCTAAAGAAGTAAACAGCTTTTTTACTTAAGTTAATTATCTCGTCCCTCCTAATAAATTTACCTCTTAGGTTGAAAACAATAGAGCCCTTCCCTTTGTCACTCCTCTTATTCATAGAATCCAGACTGGTTTTAAATACTCTATCTATCGTAAATCTAATAATTCAAACTCTTTTACTAATTTTTTCTTCTGCGCAGAGTCCCACTCTGTTTTTTACGCCATGTTTCTATGGGTTAACGAGTGGTTAACCCTGATTATATGGATTTGGAATTCGCCAATATATTTGAAAGTGGCCATAAGTTTTGTTACCCTTTTTTTTAAATTGCCTTCCCTCTATTAAAAAGACGTTTTATAATACAGTTGATCATCGCCCTATTATGCTAAAAACATTTTAGTATTAATAATTTTAACATTTCTGTTGCTGTTCAATACGAATCGGCAAAGTTTCGTTGATTTTGCTGTTAACTGACTAACTAAAGTGGTATTCTAAGGTATTCTTTTTACCAGTGAAGATATTATACTATTTTATGCATTCCATTGGTATCAAAGCTTCTTAGAAAAATAAAATAGACTTATGTAGTACGATAGGAAAAATGATTTTACTTCTGGTAAAATGTTAGATTTCAACTTCACACTTTCATTATTTAACATCCTTGCGAATATTTTATTTTACCTCCGCCCAAACCATTTCTGTATATATATATATAAAAATATATATATATATATTAATAAGAAATTAAATTTAATGATCATAATGGAGAGATAAATATGTATTTGTTATAAAAAGTAAATTCAAATCTTGGTTAACCTTTTTGTAGCTCACCAGATTAATATATATATATATATATATATGCAAACAATACGATAGGAAAAATTAAAATTATTTCCGAGCACTTTCGAAATTGATTCAATTGTACTCGGAAATAGCTTTTAATTTCAGTTGTTGAATTTATTTGCAATTATTGCTAAACTTAATGAACAGAAAAGAAAAATATAAATATTAGAAGCGGTTTGTTTTCATTAAACCAAGTCCTATCTTTCTTTTTTAGGTCAAACTTATGAGTCATAAAAAATCAGACCTTATAGGAAAAACTTTGCTATCTATAAATACGGTGTCTCTCTATTTTGTAAAGCATTGTGAGTTTGAAAATGTTTAGTCACCGAAAGTACTTACTCAAATAAATCTTTCCTTTTTCTTACATGGTATATATATATATATATATATATATATATATATATATATATATATATATATATATATATATATATATATATATGTTCATATATATATATATATATATATATATATATATATATATATATATATATATATACATATATATATATATATATATATATATATATATATATATATATATATATATATATATATATATATATACTCTGGTTGATGGGAATGTTAAGCCTAGATCTTCACCAACCAATGCTTTATAAGATTCTAATATTACATTCTGAAAGACTCTAATAGAGTAAAAATGAGAAGAGGCAACCGGCAATTTCAGGGAAAACTAGGAGTGGCATATTTTTATATTTATTTAGAAATTAACGAGAAAGATATAAAAGTCAAACAAAGAGCAAGGGGAAAATGGAAAATAATCATAATGAGAATAATGAATTTGATCGAATATAAATGTAATATATTTGAATAAATGTTTATATAATTTTGAGTTAGAAAGTATGGAATGATATATTGGATATCTTTAATATAAGATCTGTTCGATATAATTTACAGGATATGATATATCCTGGATGAAATATTTTGGAACACAGAATAATCGCTTGAATTATAATCTCAAGGGGACTGGAAATGCAAAGAAAAGAGGGAATTATATTTTGAATAGTTAAGATATTCGATTTAGTTGAACATTGAGCGAACATTGGAGCGAGGAGAGTGATGCTGATTGGTCGGTTTAAAATACTTCAGACAATAATAATAACAATAATAATAATAAGTCTTTTGCATTGCGCGATCTTCAAGGCCTGAGGCCTTCCCAGAGCGCACGTTGTGCTGAGATGAGAATGGAAATTCAATGGAAATTCAAGAGGGGGAGAAGGCAATACTGAAAAGATGCGTTTTCAGGAGACGCTTAAATGTGGTAAGAGAGGGAGAAGACCTGATTTCAGCAGGAAGAGCATTCCACAACTTAGGGGCGTGGATTGAGAAGGAGAAGTCCCCCATTGAGCAGAGAGATGAACGAGGAATATTCAAAAGAGGCGCATGTAATGCCTGAAGGGACCGAGGGACATGGCGTGGCAAGAGGGCAGAAGAGAGGTAAGACGGGGCCTTGTTGTTTAGGGCCGTAAATGTGAAGAGAATTATCTTGAAGTGAGTACGGGATCTGACAGGGAGCCAGTGCAGTTCATGCAGCAAGGGTTTCGAAGGAGAGAAGCTAGAGCGACGGAGAAGAAGCCGGGCGGCATACTTCTGTACAAGTTGAAGGGAGTTAGAGTAGTTAAGGCGTGAGGTGATGAAGGCATGAGCAGCAGTCTCAAGACTTTGGCGATTAAAGTGAGACCGAATGCGAGAGAAGTTACGAAGGAAACATAGAGAGGATTTGCTGACATTGCGGATATGAGGAGAGATGCTCATCAAAAACAACACCCAGATTCCTAACGCAGTCAAAGAAAATAATAGTATTACCGCCCAGAGTAAGCGAAGGAAAGAGATAGGAGTGGACGTAACAATCAGGGGGAGCGAGATTTAAACAGCAAGCAGAAGGGGCAAGCCAAGTTTCCGTGAGTCCACGAAGAGTGACTCGAGTGTTAACGAGCAGGTCATGAATGTAGTCAGCCTTCTTCGAGAGGCTTCTTACATTGAGGAGAGACGCTGAGAGAACGGGTGAAGGGGCAGGTGAAAAAGAATCAGGGGTAAATGGGGGGTGGGGGGGTGATTCAAGTAAAAAAGTTTTCTAAGAGCAGGAGCTAAACGGAAATCACGTTTAGTGTGGTGGCGGGAACGAGAAATTCCCAATGTATTAATGTAAGGGTGTTTTGAGAAACACTGGTAGCAGTTCCCTTGAGGGCAAGAATCGTTAACCTATCAATCATAACACAAATTAGTTAACTATATAAGTAGAGTGGCTAAGCGATACAATATCTAGAGAAAAGCAAATTAACTATATGAGTAGAGTGGCTTAAGCGACACAATAACGGAAGAAGCAATAATCGAGACAAAATAAAGAATAATCGAATAGTGTAAACAAATAAAATTACGATAGAAACAAGAAACGAGGGGCAAAAATAGTGACGAATCAGAATTAGTGGTCGGTGAGGGGAGAAGGCGTGGCGGGAAGACAGAGCGGAGGTAACAACATGGCAGCTTGAAAAAGAAAAAACACGTGGCTGCGGGAAGACAGAGCGGAGGGAACAACGGGCGGCTTGAAAAAAACACAAAAATGCAACACAGCAAATGGTGAAAGCAAAGGCAATAACACTGCAAAAAACAAAATTAAAACACAGAACAAAAGATAACTTGAACCGTAGAAAGAACCACAGATAAGCGTATCGATCCACTCGCCAAGAAGGTTCTTCCTTTAGACTAGGATTTTGATTTTGTGGTTCTTCCTTGGTATCTCTTCTCCATCAGAGCAATGTCCTGATAGAACCGCTAACCATGCTCCTTACACACTTCTCCCAAATTTTCACGAAAAAACTCCAAATGTGAATGCAAAAAGGGCACCATTAGTGACATTCTACATCCAAATTCTTATAACTTTCTAAAGGAGTTTCTACCAGCTGCTTGTAGTTTGGGTCTTTATTTTTAACAGGAAATCTATTGACTATATTTTGAAATGCACACCACGCCTCAATTTAGACATCACGCATTTCATTCTCAAGTTGACTGACTTCAACATTTTCCTTATTCGGGTCCAGTAAATATACTACCCTTAACTTTGGCCTCTGATAGCTTTGAAAGAGTAGACGAATCTCTTGAAATGCTTCTCCACCATGATCTAATTCTTTTAAAATCTGTTTGACCACACCAACTTTATATAAGGTGGAGGTAGCAAAATTTAGCAGGCTTTACAAGAGGCTTTCAAATATCATTTAATTTTCCTGGCTTCAAGTCATCTCGAGGGGGCCACTCAACCTTCTGGTAATGTTCATGACCAACCCTACTGTCCCATAGGCAAAGAAAACTTAAATACTTAGTGTACCCTCATCGCAATTCGAGTAGGAAGGCAAGCATATTAAAATCACCATAAACATCCTATTTAAACTTAATATAGTTTACCTTCTCGAGAAGCTGTTTTACATTGTCATATTCTTCCTTCATCTGTACCAAGTATGCTATACGTAGGGATGGATACTGATTCCCATTATGTAGTAAAACAGCTTTGAGGCTTTTTGTAGAACTTTCCATGAAAAGCCGCTATTCTTCAGGGCTGTGATCGTTTGAAATAGCTGTAAACAAGCCATTAATATCTAGGCAGAAGCAGAGTTCATCACTTATATCAAGGTATACTTTTAATTCATCATGGCGCTTCCTGTAGAGTGTTGATCTGAAGTCCTCCCCCCAACAGATTCCATTCATTAAGTCTGGATGCTAAAAGCTGAGCTCTTGACTTAGTAAGACCAAATCCCTGATAAGCTCATCCGGTTTAGGTTGATATGGAAAGTGCGGGCGTGTACTCATTCTTGGCTCAAACGTTTCAGCAATTTCTTTATTTTCACAACCTTCCAACTCTAATGATAAGGCCTGCGTCATACCCTCTACCTGAAAAAATATATGTTAAAAAGATATGTATTTAATAGCTGAAGCATAAATATGGATTCCATGTGTAATCACACGCAAGAAACCTTAGCTAGATGTTTTAAATATTTCAGTATTGATTCTGTTAAAAGGATATAGCTTAAAATTTGATAGGATTTATATACATTTTCTGGCGTCCGTGGAACCAATAAGGTATCATGTGGCACAGGTGCAATAAAGGATGAAATGTTGGGACATGAAAAGGATTTTATTCCCTTAACTTTTCTGTACTTTGATATGTCAATCATGCAAAGATAGAAATCATCATGATGATTCTTTGGCTCTTGCCAAACTCTCGGCACAGTAAATGGCATTGCTCTTCTTTCACCTCTCAGCAATACATCTAAATTTGATCGAAAATTTCCACATATCACATGAAGGGCCCATGGTTTTTCTTGGTCACTCATACTCATTACGCTCTATCAGCAATCCAGTACTTTGCCCCTTTCACAATTTTATGTGATATATGCTTAGGTCCAACAGAGAAACCACACACAAAACAAAACGAATCTGGTGAATATCTGCATCCTCTTGTAGCCATAATCAAGAAAGTCAATATTTATCATATAAACCTGAAAAAGAAAGTAAATAAATTATCGACAAATGTAAGTGTGCTTTATCCGAACCACATACATTTCCCTAATTACTTGGCTAGTTAATCCCTAGTCACTTGGTTCATCCAAATTCAATCCAAGTCTAGCCTTACAAAATATTTCCATTTCCATCGCGTCAAGCACTAAAAATAATGTGCTAAAAGCATTTATTCTGGGCTTTTTTTGACAGTAATTTCAATAATAACGAGCCAGTTGAGGAAATGTTAGTAAATTCAAGTCACACCTGGAGTGGTCTGGGCTCTCTTGACTGCATTGATCCTATGTTAGATTCATGAAAAAATCAACAAATTGTCACCCAAAAATTATTCAGTGAAGTTTAACGGGACGCGGGAATTTGAACCTTTTAAAGCCAATGAAACAAAAAGCTAGGACCTGACTTTAAATACAGTCGTGACTTCATTCAGATGCGTAAAAAAAATCACAAATGTGAAATTTATCGGTCGGTTTCAGAAAAACCTGCCTCAATATATATATATATATATATATATATATATATATATATATATATATATATATATATATATATATATATGTATATATATGGATATGAGAAACACACAAAGTAGCGTATGAGTAGAGAAATAAATGAAAAAAATCACATAGGAAAATAAAAGGCGGATTTCAAGTATTTTCGAACTTGTTCAGTTCATTATCAAGGAATAACGACAGAAATTTTACAAAGCTGGTATATATATATGAGAAACAACAGAGTATTGTCCAAAGTACTGCTTAGGGGAAACTGAACAATCGATAATCTTTGCTCCCCTCAAAAATTTCTTGCGATGCCTTTATTTGGCAAAAAATCCTTATACATAACTGAAATCCCTCCCGCATATAATGTTAAGAACTCCCGTTTCCTTGCTTCCTCGCCTCTTGAAAAGTTAAATAATGCTGTCATATTCAATTATCAGTCGACCATGTGCAAAATGCTAATTCATAATAATAACAATAGTATAGGGGGGGGATGAGTATTCTGTCGATTGTTCAGTTTGCCCTAAGCAATAATTTGGGCAAACTGGTAAATCATTAAGTGTACGCTTGATTTTAATATATCCTCTGGCCTCTTTAAACTGGACCCTGTTATTAAAAGGCTCATTTATAACGAAATTGTCCATTTCAAATCATAGCCCTTTTATCTAGTAATTTAGTTATGTTTCTCTCGTTTATTTTCATATATTCACAATTATGTGTGCATGTATTTATCTTAGTGACCTAAATATCTTTATCCTGTGCTTAGAATTGGAAATTTCCTGAAGTAGACCTTATCTATTTGGTTTTATAATTCATATCCGTCTTTGATATATTTCTCTATTTTGTGCCCTTTTGTTGTACATTGGCGGTGCATTACTTTGCTGTCTTTAATATTCGTTATTCCTGGTAATGAACTGAACAAGTTCGAAAGTACTTGGAATACGCCTTTTATTTCCCCCTGAGATTTTTGGCATGTATATATATATATATATATATATATATATATATATATATATATATATATATATATATGCAAATTTTGTTGAAGACCATGGTGTATTGCCTTAGTTAATTTCCTTTGGCACATTTCTATTCTTCTAATTGTCTTTTTTATTCCATCTTGTAAATGGTAGCTCACTTGTCTTGTATTTATCTCTGTTTTAAATGAATGGGTTTGGTAAAAACCACACTAAATTCCTGAGCTTTCGATCTCATTCGATCAACTTCGGAGTGTCTTAATATAATGTTTCCTCCTTTACCAATGAAATGTGGACTAAATGAAAAAAAACATTTTTAAGGGGGATTTATTCCGCCTGGTTGATCGTACTTTAGAGTAAAAGAGTCAATTCGTTGAGTGCAATTTTAAAACGACTTTAATGTTCGATTCCAACTTAATGCTTGACTATTAATGGCCAGCTTTTCTTCGTTTATTAAAATGTTCAGCCTAGGTTTATTTCCCTCTTTTCTTTTAAATAAGAGTGTTTTCAACTAAAATGTCTCTCGTTAGATTGATGTTATGCACAATCACCTTATGATTTTTAGGTCCTCCGTTTTGCAGATGTATAGTTAAACGTCTCCAAAGTGTGGTAATTGTCATTCCATTTAGAGTTATTACAAAGCTTGCAGTCTGTATTCGGCCAGATGAACTCGTAAACTAGGTTGGTTGACTTGAAATTCGAGGAGTTTTGGCAGCTGTTGTTTTTCATAAGGAGATTGTTGGCTTTTGTTGTTTTATAGTAAATAATAAGTTTAATCTTCTCTATTTCATTCTTAAACTTGATCATACGGTGAATAAGCATCTCCGTGATGTTTTTTTATCTATTTTATAGCCTGTGGACATTTAATTTCTCTAGTACAGTTTGATGTTGTTGAATCTTATATTTGTTTTGTTCTATCAAACTAGGTTTTATAAAAATCAATAGGTACAAATATTCAATATTCCGTCACTTGTGTTGTGCAACAGATATTTAACCTAAAAAGCACCAGCTTTTCTCTTAGGTTACTTTGCTTACATGACTAATTTCACATTTTTTAGTAAAATTTAGATGTTTTATTCTACTATCAGATCTACTTTCTTAAATAATCAGAAAAATAGTAAATATGATGACATTAATTGTCTCACGCAAGATAACGATATTAAACACGTTACAGATAAGTTTATAAGAAATTGTACCTTTATAATTGACAAAATATCAAGTTCGCTCTCTTGTTGTTGCACGTCCAGCAATAGACGCCCATCATGTTATGACTGAATTGTTCCTGATATCTGCTCTCCATTATGGCAATATCTTGATAAAATCTTTCATCGTATTCATCACTAATGTCTCCAACGTTATCTGGGTTAATATGAATATGAGAGTGGACAAAAATGCAATTTCAAGGACATCCTTTCTCCCAATACATGATCATTCTGAAGCATGGTTGTAATGATTTCTTTGTAGTCATCAGAACGATAGTTTCCAAGAAAAAGCTTTTATACATTGTCAAATGATTCCTATGAGTTTCTTTCCAGTTCGTTTAAGGCTTGGTGAATTCGCTATCAGTAACTAGAATGTGAATCTGTGGTCCATTGAAGAAACCTGCTTTCAACTTGACTTCGGAAACCAGACCACCTAGTTTCTGGGATAAGTATCGAAACCCAACACAAGAATGATCTATAGCCTAATGAAATTATTATCCAAACACAATTTTAGATTTAGTAGAGCTAAAAATATATTTTCTGGACCTAAAAAAGAATTGCCAAGACAATTGAACCTTCCAGACGCGTTTTTGAGTCTTCTCGGCCAATCTTTTATCACATACTTCTCTGCATTAACTCTGCTGTCCCACAAACACAAAAATCCTAGTAGTAAACAGATGACTTTGAGAGCCTGACATATCTTCTACTGATGTGCCTCGTACTCTATAAGGGATATCAAAATCTTTATTGTTTTATAGCTTTTAGCTATCTTTGCTGCATGTGCTATTGGGACAATGCTCTCTTTTTAAAGCTCCTTAATCTATGGACATTCTCAGTAATTTTACTTTCTTACCTTCATCACTTTCTTCAAGAACACTAAAATATTTGTAGGATGGATACCCATCCTGTATCTGGGTTGAACAGGTAATCAAAATCAAATAACGTTTTATCTTTACTCATGTTTTTCTTTTTCTGGTATTCCTCATTGAACTTCTCATTATTCAAGCGCTAAATATGTCATTATTTCGAATACAAAATGAATTAATTCCAAGGCAATTATTGGACTTATAAAAGTGAATCCTTTCGAGCTTTATACAACTTGACGTTCCGAATATTCTGTTTGGGAAATATATCTCGTATTCTCCCTAAATTCTTTCTTGAGCTTATTAAATCGTTGGTATGGAATTAGACGTAACGAGGCTTGAATATTTCGATTTAACGCTTCGGCCGGCTTTTAAACTGTAATTGAAACTTGAAATAAAAAAATTATATATGTTACAAACAATGTTTAATTACGCATATTAGAGGGTCACTCAGTTTCAATTAATCAAACCGAGTGAAAAAGTAAGAGACATAATTTGCTTTTATTTAAATCTTCTAGTGTCTTTTAGATCCGATCAAATATACCCTTTATTTGTGCGTCTGCTCTAATAGCAAATAACATTGATGAGTTTGGGACAAAAGTGACAATTAAGAGAAAGTAGATAAATACTAAAAACTCCAAAAATATTACTGTCCTTTTCAAGAAATATAACAAAATTTATCTTTGGTAAATAATAGTTTAGAAAATGAGAGAATGATTTAACGATTCAAGGAGACCGTTGAAAACACGAAATTACTCCTAGTTATTAATTTATTTTAATTTAATAGGAGTAATATAATTAAGTGGTTTGCATTAGTTTAGGTGCAATTATCTATTTTTTTCTAATAGCGCCCTGCAATAATTTTTAGAATCACTATTCAGTTTCATTGTTTATTGCGATTTTTTTCAACCTGTCGCATTTGATATCGACAAATATTCAAAGGTTTAGGCATTCATTCTCCTGTCTTCTGCCATGTGATGTTTTGTTAATTTATTATAAGGATTTAGTATCTCCTGTACAACGTGCAGAATGGCTTGGTGTAATAGTTTTTACAAGAGAGTTTGTACTACCAACATAAGTGATATAATTGAAAGATTTTAGCATTTGCAATAGTAATCCAAACATAAACACGATAAACATATTTTGAAGAGAAGAGTTAATTGTTTACATAGCAGAATTGTTTTTAGTATGAAAGCGTGAAAAATATGGCAACGATTTGTGTTGACAATTAAATACGATTGAAATGCTTGTAATTTTTATAGGTGGCGGAGTATTGTGGCTAAATGGCCTAAAATATTTCAGACCATGTTCTTTCAAATGCCTTGTTTTATCGCCATTTTAAAGGTTTTATTCATAAAACACATGCACTTATCGACGCAAAATATGTAAATTATAAATTGTAAAATATATATCTTTATAATTGAATTTTAAGTCTATTTTAATTTTTCAGGTAGGTTATTTTTCATTTTGCTGAATTCGTGTTCCCATTTCTGAAGGGCCAAAAGTTATTTGCCATTTATCCTCACCTATTCTGCCTACTAGGGGCAAAATTAATCGAATTCCAAAGATTGACATCCGGACTTTTTATTGCTAGCAGATACCACAAGATTTCATCCCAAATTTTTGTACGAAAGGAAACTTTTTTTCTCTATTGAGAATTTCTTTGGTAAATTTCTAGCAGAAGGAAAAATTGAATTTTGACGAACTCCAACAATATTTTGTGAAAGTTTCAAACTTTTTCAACTTTGAAAACAGATGCCGAAAAAAGTTTGGAATACAAATGTGGGCGGCAAAGTAAATCTATTTTGAAATGTTATTTTTTATCACAGAGATATGATTATTTTAAATTTTTCTTTTTAAATAAAATTAAAAGACAGCTTTGAAAAAATGATTCCCAAAGATTCGGGGAAAAAGAAATGGGAAATGGTATTAAATAAAATAATACCAGAGGAGACACTTTTCTTATTAATGGATAAAAGTAAGACGGTAGACAAGGTTTACTTATCTGTCTGAAATTATTTAGAAAGCAAACTCTCTTTCAAATCTCATATGGAAGAATTAATGACAAATCGTCGAGTACATTGAAGTAAAAATTCTCATTGTCACAGTAAAATATTACTGCTTCTAATCACGAGCTAGTTAGAGCTAATTTCTCACCATCTAAAAGTTTTAAATTCCAGATTGAAATTATATATATGACAAAAATATCTTTATAAAATTTAAACTCCTGCGCATTAAAGCACCTTTATCTTAGACTTCATAAAAATTCCATATCTGCCTATTTATTTTAAGTTTTAAATTTTAGTTAACTACAATAAATCTATTGAGAAAGCCTTTTAAATATCAGCTTTGAAAATATTTCTAATTTCATTGCATTACCTTTTTTTCTTTAAAAGTAAAGCAAAGGCATAAGGTAAAACCTTAAAATCCTTTAGTCAGATTAAATGATTGTAAGCTTGACCATAATAGTGAAGGTTAGATATGCATATTGAGCTAAATATGTTCATCCATTTAGTGTGTAATGTAATTCTGGACTGGAAAATGATAGTTAAGTACCATAATGTCTAAAAAAATTTGTAAAGTTCTCCTATGCACACAATGAAGATGGTTTGAAGACATTCTCTCAAATGAGCAAACATTGGCAATTACTGAAAAATTGGAAGCTAGCTAGAATCACTTTAGAAATAAAAACTAATAATAGTTCATAGCAATAATAGAACAATTTTTTTTCAACATTCAAAATTGATAAGAATAAATTACCACATCCCAAATAATCGGAGAATTAATCTTAAATTTAAATCCTGCCTCTCTTTAGCGTGTGAATGCCTTTGTAAAGTTCACCTGAGATTAACATTTAGGCTTCTTTGCTTATTCAGGCTGGGAAGAGATATTTTTATTCACTTAGGCCAGTGCAAAATCATTAATAATGAAAATCTTATTTAGATCTCTCGCCATGATGAGATTCTAACAATTAATATTTAACTCATTTTATTAATTTCTTTGTATTTTCTTACTTGGTGTAATATTTATTTTTTGTGTAAACAATTTTTGCTTCATACTACGACATGCAAGAAAAAAGTAACGCTCAATTAATTAGTGAAATACATTTAATTTAAATTGAAAGAATAAAATCAATTTTGAACAAAGAAAATAAATTGTTAATATTTTGTTGAATTTCCTTTAGTGTATTCTAGAGCGGTAACTTCTCGTGTCAAATATTTAAAAAGTTCTAAGATTCTGCACATGTGGTATTCCCGTCTATGTTTGGCGTAAAACATTCATACATTCGGAATTTTTTTTAAATTTTCTCTAAATTCCCTTCTATTTTTCCACACACATCTTCTAGTTGCTTCATCAAAAGAGACGAACTCAGGCAAGTAAGCCTCCTCTTCCATGCACTAACAACTTTCTTTTAAAACTAATCATTTTAAAGCACAGGTATAATTGTCTCTTTAAAATTTAAATCTATTTTTCCAAATTGATAATGCAAACACAAACAATCCATTCTGATGATCATTTATCTATATTCCTCACCACACCATGATTGAAAATCCTATCCATTTTCACCTTTAGCTTTAATAGGCTTATGACCAACTCATAAGGGCGTAATTTGCAATTCCTACCAGCCAATGTAAGAAAATGATGTTCACATTGATTTATTGGAAGAAATTATGATGCGCCTAAACTCCAAAGGCCTGTTGCTCATTTCTTCAGCTCACTCATGCCTTTTCTTGATAATGCTCATAAATAAAAAGAGGCTACTCTTTCCAAGAGATTGAAAGTAATTTTTTATTTTCTTGGACAGATTAGAATATTTATAGGAGATAAGATCATTTTAACAGGTCATTCTCAGTAGATCGTTAAAAGACTAAGACGACCAGGATAAAGTTTCTTCTCTTTAAATTAAGCGATAATTCTTTTAAGTGTAGAAAGGTGTTTTCCAACATCTCTATCAATTGGTTTATTTAATAAAGTTTACCGCTGTCTTTTACCCCTTCGGAGGCCATTCCTGGAGTGGAAATGATAGTGGAAGCTTTCCATGAGATACAAATGGAAGACCCGAATGAGAGCACTAGTTTCTCTCGTGTCACTGGGGTCAGAAGGGTTTGCTAATCCTCTACAGGCTTCAGGCGGAGCAGGGATATTTTCCGCTTCTTGTTGGTCTCTTGCAATTTGTCCTTTGAACAAACACTCGAATTTAACAACTCTGCATACTCTTTTAAAATAAAAAAATCATTACGATGTGGCTTTTTAGGTCTCTTTGATAAATTATATTATGAAACTATGAAAATATGAAAACAAATTATAATGATAATACAGAGCGAAAATTGGATTCCAACATTTTATTATCAACTTTCTGTTTATTTATTTCTCTAATTTCTTTTAGATAAGTAAGGCTAAAGTAGTACTCTCTAAGGCTAGAAAACAAACGACCAAAATCTAAATTTTTCATGAAAATTGCATTAAATACGCTTGAAATGTATCTAATTCTGTCCAAATTATATTTTATGGAACAGTATATAAAAAGGTTTTGAGGAAAGTAATTTTCATTTTAGGAAATCAAGCGTACAAAACTAGAGAGGCTAAATATATATATGCAGCCATAAACCGACAGAAACAGGAATATCTAATAGAATTTAACAAACAATTAAAAGAACTATCCACATGCTCTGTGACTTGAATGAATCTGACTTAATTTTATTCTTATTCCATTCTTTGTCAGAGATCCCCAACTAATGTCAGATTCTGAACCATATGTATCTTAGCGAGTAACTTTCCCGATGAGTCACAGAACAGACTACCTGACACCTTTGGTGAGATGGTTACTTGGAGGCCCGTCTCGGATGAAGGACCTTTCAGATTCAGATAAGACTGAACCTGAGTTCGACCTGTGCATCAGCCTCGTGAGAATGTAGGCGCCACAAAAGACTCAGATAAATAGGAGAGATCTCCTCTGTGGTACGGAATATCTGCTTCATGAAAACACGCTCACGTACTTCCGATGTTCGGAGAGGGGACCACATGTTTACGAAACTAATTTTTGAATAGCACAGAGCAAACGGATGAGTGAACAGGCAGAATTGTTTGTAGAACATGCCACACACTATAACGCAGCTAACTAAATATTTAGCTGCATTTTACGTTCATGTGAGATCCAATCTTCCCCATCTAGGACGCCTTCGACGGTGCTCTCCATCCGATCTAATCCAAATTATTTGTTCTTGGTCTTCAAAATATATCTGTTCGATTTTTCAACAATCTTCTTATGAGGCACTTATAAATGCTTCCTTAGACTGGGAACGTGCTATGGGACACATATCTATCAAACTATGTCGACAGTCTAGGGAGATACATTCGGATTCTTGTTTCGAAAGTTTTACGAAAAAGAGCGGCTACTGTCTTATAATTGATCCATCATCTCAATCTGTCGAAAAGCATATAAATGTCTTTTCTTTGGCGTTCCGTTTTCCTTATAGACTTACTTGGAGCGATATTCTCGTGGATATTTATTATGCGTAAAATTAAAATATTTGGTCGATTACAATGCCTATAATTGTTCGAGTCATTACCTCACCCTTTCACTAGAGAACCTTCTTTCTGAAGAATATTTTATATCAATTCTTTTCACAATCCTAATAAATGAACAATTTCCGTCAGCACCAATCTATAACATATGTGGCGCAGTGTTATCAGGCATAAATTAGGAAGGTTTAACTGTAAACGGAAAGTTATATGTTATGTTCTTCATTCCTGACCTCAAAATTTTTATATCCGCTTTTCGATGAAATTAAAATTTTATACATTTAATAAATTATTTCTAGGAATTAAAAGAATATACAGGGTAGGATTGGTAATAATAAAAATAATATGATGGATTAAATTATATTTTTTTACAGGTGCGTGTAATTCAATTGAGACTATCAATTTTACCCCTCTGAATGAGCGACCGTTAGATTTGTCTTAGGAATTTCTACCTATCTCTCTACCCAATTAATAAACTGTGGCAGGGCATATTTTAGAATTTCTTACTGATTATTTGGCGAAGCTGAGGATGCGCATTGTGCCTTCCTCCTGATGCAGGGCAGGTCAACCATCTCAATCTCTGTATAGGGGTAACAGGGGGCATTTCTTCATGGATCTTCAGGAGACATCTGATTAAACAGAGATTTGTCTATTTGATTCAACCAGCATGCTCACTCCATAATTCTTCCCGGTGGGGATCGGCATCCAGCCTTCTTTGACTTTTTGGACTGACCATAGTCCCGATAAGTCACAGAACAGACTACCTGACACCTTTGGTGAGATGGTTACTTGGAGGCCCGTCTCGGATGAAGGACCTTTCAGATTCAGATAAGACTGAACCTGAGTTCGACCTGTGCATCAGCCTCCTGAGAATGTAGGCGCCACAAAAGACTCAGATAAATAGGAGAGATCTCCTCTGTAGTACGGAATATCTGCTTCATGAAAACACGCTCACGTACTTTCGATGTTCGGAGAGGGGACCACATGTTTACGAAACTAATTTTTGAATAGCACAGAGCAAACGGATGAGTGAACAGGCAGAATTGTTTGTAGAACATGCCACACACTATAACGCAGCTAACTAAATATTTAGCTGCATTTTACGTTCATGTGAGATCCAATCTTCCCCATCTAGGACGCCTTCAACGGTGCTCTCCATCCGATCTAATCCAAATTATTTGTTCTTGGTCTTCAAAATATATCTGTTCGATTTTTCAACAATCTTCTTATGAGGCACTTATAAATGCTTCCTTAGACTGGGAACGTGCTATGGGACACATATCTATCAAACTATATCGACAGTCTAGGGAGATACATTCGGATTCTTGTTTCGAAAGTTTTACGAAAAAGAGCGGCTACTGTCTTATAATTGATCCATCATCTCAATCTGTCGAAAAGCATATAAATGTCTTTTCTTTGGCGTTCCGTTTTCCTTATAGACTTACTTGGAGCGATATTCTCGTGGATATTTATTATACGTAAAATTAAAATATTTGGTCGATTACAATGCCTATAATTGTTCGAGTCATTACCTCACCCTTTCACTAGAGAACCTTCTTTCTGAAGAATATTTTATATCAATTCTTTTCACAATCCTAATAAATGAACAATTTCCGTCAGCACCAATCTATAACATATGTGGCGCAGTGTTATCAGGCATAAATTAGGAAGGTTTAACTGTAAACGGAAAGTTATATGTTATGTTCTTCATTCCTGACCTCAAAATTTTTATATCCGCTTTTCGATGAAATTAAAATTTTATACATTTAATAAATTATTTCTAGGAATTAAAAGAATATACAGGGTAGGATAGGTAATAATAAAAATAATATGATGGATTAAATTATATTTTTTACAGGCGCGTGTAATTCAATTGAGACTATCAATTTTACCCCTTTGAATGAGCAACCGTTAGATTTGTCTTGGGAATTTCTACCTATCTCTCTACCCAATTAATAAACTGTGGCAGGGCATATTTTAGAATTTCTTACTGATTATTTGGCGAAGCTGAGGATGCGCATTGTGCCTTCCTCCTGATGCAGGGCAGGTCAACCATCTCAATCTCTGTATAGGGGTAACAGGGGGCATTTCTTCATGGATCTTCAGGAGACATCTGATTAAACAGAGATTTGTCTATTTGATTCAACCAGCATGCTCACTCCATAATTCTTCCCGGTGGGGATCGGCATCCAGCCTTCTTTGACTTTTTGGACTGACCATAGTCCCGATGAGTCACAGAACAGACTACCTGACACCTTTGGTGAGATGGTTACTTGGAGGCCCGTCTCGGATGAAGGACCTTTCAGATTCAGATAAGACTGAACCTGAGTTCGACCTGTGCATCAGCCTCCTGAGAATGTAGGCGCCACAAAAGACTCAGATAAATAGGAGGAATCTTCTCTCACGCCTTGTACAACTTACTGGCCAAGATATTTTCTATATCTGGAAAGGATCTCTCTCAGGCCAGAACTTCCGGCATTGCAGGGCATTTTCGAGGTTAAAAAAGCGGCTTCTTTCTCCTTCCTCCTCCCCCTAAAAGAAAAAGAGTAAGAAAAAGAATTTAAAGAGGCTGTGGGGATATAGGGAGGTAGGCTTAGGTTGGATTTTTAACAAGCGGCCATGCTAATATCTACACGTCTAACTCCTGCGCCCTTGATTGGTGAGGACAGGGTTAATAGCAATAAGCTTACCGTTACTACTGTAATAAGTCAAGTCTCAAGTACCACGACGTACCTTATTTATATTTTGCCTGACATTTTTAATTCAAATCATTTCAAAGGATTTTTACTATTTGCTCTACTCACGGCAGCATATTGGACAAAGGCTATGAGATAAGTAAAAGTACATCATTAAATTAACTGGATGGTTGAGAACGGAAAGGACCCATTTCTCCGACGACGGTGTTAGGCAAAAGCGGCGATCCCTTTCAGTAAGGCTAGTAGGTGCTCTTCACAAACACACTATGGACGGCCTGAGAAGTTGACACCTCGATATAAGTAATGGGCGTGATTTTACCGTCTGTGCAAAACCCCTTGCCGCTCTTTTTGGCGGGTCTACGTACCTTCACCTAACGGGAAGAACCACCTTGCAGATGGGTGCAAGCCATTCAAAAGAATGCAAGGCATGTTCTCGCATGACCTACCCTCCTCCCGTTTTTCAGGAAAAAGTTACCGTAATTTCGGTTCCAACATTCGTGCCAGAATGTTTGCGACTGCTTATCTATGTACATTATATATCCGGAATGTTGCCTTTTATGAGTAAATGCACGTCATAATCACTTTGAAGTATAATGAGTGGATATTACCTCCAGAGGTGGAGAAACATTCAACAACAGGTTTACTCAATTTAAGTTAGTTTACCGTTTGCTTCGTGCGCTGACACCACTCATGGTCGTGACGAGGTGCCGAATAGCATTATTTGACACCTATATGAACGAGGCATGACCCCTTTGATAGATTTGTTCAACAGAATCTGAGCCCATGGTATCTTTCTAGACTCGTAACGAATGCCTACTGTGGTCTTGAATTGCAACCCGGGGAGAGATCATTCTCCCTAGTCGGTTTCTACTTTTTCTAACCTCTTTAGTATGATAGTTGATGGAGAAAATGGTAATATGTTACATTACCGTATTTTTTTGTAAAGTTTCACTTCACAACGGATGCTATTCTCCAGCGGGAAACTGCTGTCTAAAAGCCGTCCCTTCGGAGACAGCATTATGGTACGGTGTTGTTCGATCTGGAGAATGTTTATTCCCCTGAGCATCAGCGGTATATCCTCGGGCTGATAGAAGATGTTCACATCTGCCATCATCCACCGCTTATCCCTGACCTGAATTTATTTAATAAATTGGGTTCATCTGGAAGTCTGTTACTGGCACCGTTTTATTGTTCTTTTTTGTGACTGACGCCTCGCTTCAATTCACATCTATAAAATTCGCTCATTTTAGATATAGCTGTTAAAATGTTTTAGCCCTCTTCATTGAAATAAATGGCAGCAAATGAAATTAAAATTAAGTAAATATTCTATGAGCTACAAAAACTAAGTTACATAATCTTATATGGAATATTGGATTTTTCGTATTTAAAACATAAAATCTTAAATTAATTGGATCATTCTTTTTAGTAAGTATAAATTTCTCCAAAATATTCTAATAAATTGCTTGATTTTTTCGCACCTTATGCAAATACAATAATAGATTCCATAGACCACACAACATATTCTGAATCTATACATTCCAAACAGTAGCAAAATTGCTGTCAGCAAAATCTCCGAGAGAGTGGGTCGAGGAGGGTTTTAAATCTGAGGTCACGGTATAACAGGAACTAAAAAAGATACTATGGATAAAACAAATTTGGAAACATACATATATCAGCTAGATATAAATACAAAACTCATATGAATAATTTATGTAGGAGTTTACTTTTTTATACATATTCTAGCAACTGCCGGATAATATGTGAAGAAAGGGCGTTAATGTGAAGTTAATTTATTTCTTTGGTATTTGTTCTTATTTTCACATCACAGAGGAAAATATCTTTAAATCAACGGCAAAACTGAAGGACTAAGGTAATTTAAAAAAAAACCCACTATGTCAAGTATGGGAAAAACAATCAATTTAGTAAAAGTAAATTGTTCCCCTCCCTACTCTTTTCCCGCCAAAAGTTAATTGATTAGGAAAACGCATAAATCTTAAGTCTCCTCCCCCCCTTTTCTTCGATAAAATTAAAATTAAATTTGATGTGGAAATTTAATTAAAAAATATTAAACAAGGTCTGATCACCAAAGTTGCGTGCTCTGACTTATTTTGATTTATGACCTTCTCAATTTTCAATAATTCCTGACCTAACCATGGGAGGAGTTAACCTTTAAAAGAGAATGTAAAACAACATAAGGGTTTCAAATTTCGTTAAAATCGGCCGAATAGTTATGATGGTATTGCCAAATAATTTCCCGGCTAACTTAGGAGGACTTCGGCAATTATATCTTTCGAAATGAATGTAAAACACATAAACCTTTAAAATTCCGTTAGAATTAGCAAATAGTTATGATGTTATTGCAAAATAAAAGTAACTCCGGGGCTAACTTTGGGAGGACATTGGCAATTATATCATTCAAAAAAGAATGTTAAACCCCATAAGAGATTTAAATTTCGTTATAATCTTTCGACTAGTTACAATGTGATTACCAAAGAAAAAAGAGCGAAACGGGGACTGACAGAGGAGCATAATGAGTTATAGAGTCTCAGTCGCAACTAAGCGAACGTGACTAAAAATTATATGACTAAGCTAGAGATTACTTCTTGTTTGAAAAAAGAAATTAAATGGTGAACTATAGAGTCATGGGACTTACAGTTCTGGAAAGTGTCTAACATTGACCATAAATAAGTACTTGTAATCAGAGGCCAGACCCCGATTAACTAAAAAAAATAAGGAAATAAGAAATGTGAATTGAAATGAAGTAAGTTCAAGAGGATTTCTTCCTTATTCGTTTTTACCTTCCAGGATTGACTGTTGACGTTGAATACGACAAGAGAACCATGTGTCCCCCTTGCATTCGCTAAGGGCAATTTAAGTGTCTCTTTCTTTTAATTAATTGATCGTCTAAATCTTCTTTATCAATTTTAATAACGTTTCTTCTTTACTTATTTCTGGCAGTGTTTAGTTTCTGTTTTTAATATTGTATTATATTCAACTTTATTACATTTGTGTAATACCATTTAGAACTGAAAAGGTGAAACATTATATGTAACAGAATTAATGAGACACAAACTAGAAATTATGTTGCAAATAACGAACATAAGGGCGTCTTAAATTATAAGAATCAGTGTCTAAATCTATTACAATCTTTTCCTTATCTTACTATAACATTTTAATCGCAAGTGATAACAATCAAACCTACTTTCCTGATTTACCGATTGGACATTTTGTCGATTGCTAAATCTAAAGAAATTAAAGTTCGATTTTTGCTTTGTGGCCCCTTAAGTTCCTTATTTTTAGTCAAACCTCCTTTTCAGAACGATATTGGATAAACAATATTATGAATTTAAGGTTGTAGATAAGAAATATTGATTTTTTTTTTTTTACTCAGTAAACACAGTTTAGTAAAATACTAAATAATTAAGAAATATTAGCGAAATATTTAAACATTCGTGAAAACACACATTACTATCATACATATTTATAAATACTAATAGTTTCATTATTTATGTTAATTATTTAAATCAATATGGAATATATATATATATATATATATATATATATATATATATATATATATATATATATATATATATATATATATATATATATTAGTGTAGTTAGGTAGCAGTTTTTCCTGAATTCAAATTTTGTTGAAGACCATTTTGTATTTTGCCCTAATTTATTTCGGTTGGCCACTTTTTCTTCTTCTAACTATCTTTTTTATTCCATCTTTTGGATGGTGGATCACTTGTCCAGTATTCATCTCTTTTTTAAATGAATGTGTTTGGTATAAACCAAACTAAATTGCTAAGCTTTCGATTTTATTCGATCATCTTTGGGGCGTTTTGAAATGTTCTTGCCTCTTTTAATGATGTAATGATTGGAGTAAGGATCTGACAGAGTAAAAGAAATGGGCCACTCCTGTGAGTGGAATTTTAAAATAGTTTTAATGTGCGATTCCAGCATGTCGCTTTAATGTTGATGGCCGGTTTATCTTCATTTATTAATATCGTTTCTAAGATTTTCAACCTCGCTTTATTGACCTCTTTTCTTTTAATAATGGTGTAATCAACGAGCATATATCTCGTTAGGTTAATATTATGGACACTCTCCTTATCATTTTTAGGCCCTTTGATTTGTAGATGCATGGTTAAAGGTCTCGAAAGTATAGTGGTTGTCATGCCAATATATTTTTGAGTTTTTATAAAGCTTACATTCTTTATCGGGGCAAAATAACTCGTAAGCTATGTTGGTTGACTTGAGATTCGAGGAGTTTAAGAGATGTTGTTTTTCATCAGGAGATTGCTGACTTTTGTTGTTTTATAATAAATGATGCGTTTGATTTAATCCGTTTGATTTGTAACCTTGATGTTACGGTTAATAATCTCCTTGATGTTTTTTTCATCTAATTTATTAGCCGTGAATATCTGGTTTCTGTAATAGACTTTGATGTTGTTGACTTCTCCATGATTACTTTCACCAAACAATTGGTTGTAAAAGTCTCATAGAATATTTATAATTTTTTAAGAACTCAAAGTGTTTTTTATTCTTTCTTCAATTTTCAGTATATATTTTAGAGGTATCTATATCTAGTTGTTTTAAATAAATTTTAAATTTGCCTTTCTTTGTAAAACTCATTTATTAACCCTTTTGTAGTTATCTTTATACTCCTTTTAATCTAATTGATTTAAACTATAATATTTCATAATTTAATATATTAGTATTTTAACAGATTTCGAACTGCCTGTCTGCTTTTACAAAAGTTCTGTTACACTCGCTTTATTTTATTTTTAAAGAAGTTTAGGTGTTTGATAGAAAACCTTCAGCCCCCCAAAATTAGAGTTCAACTTCTCTAGTAATTCACATTAAAGTATATTTTCTATCGTGTAAAGAATCAAGATCTCTGATCTCATGCGCGTGGGCTACAACATAATTTCAACACCTCTAAGCAGCTCAACGTTAGCCGAATGGCCATCCACAGAGTCGTAAACAAGGTAAAGAACGAGGTTGAGCTCAAAGATCCTCTTCGTGATGCCATATATCTATTTGTCGACCGTTTGGCTGGGGGAAATGTCTTGGTGGGCGTCAAAGAAGAAGGGGTCGAGGACAACGTTGGGAGTTCTATCGTGGTCTTCTGAACGACTTGAATAGTAATAGTAATCAAATCATAATTTTTTTCTGATAAAAACTGTTCACTGTTGATTCGTTAATATATAGTTGGAACCCTCCATCATCTTTAACCAACACTGGAGAAGCTGCCTTGATATTCTCAGGAAGTAGAATATGGTCTATAAATAAAGAGAGAAATAACTAAATATATATATATATATATATATATGACAATTAACAGAGTAGTGCCTCGCCCATGTACAACGAAAGGAGACAAAATAGAAAAATAAATGATGTGAAGTATAAAACCAAATAGATAAGGTCTATTTCTGGAAATTCCAACTATGAATAAAGAATGTAGACATTTATGTCACCAAACTAAATACATACACACCTAATTGTGAATACATAAAAGACTAACAAACGCGTGGTAACCTTCGGCCAGAACACCTACGAGGTCCACTACGTCTCCACAACCAAGCACCCGGGCTCCATATTGATCTTTGGGAAGAAGATGTCGCGGTGTAGTTCGTGGCCGGTTACAGGCTCACCGCGGTCGATTGTAGAGATATCTTGGCCATGAAAGTACTGCCTAGGGTGAGAAATATCCGTTAAAAGGAGGCCTATCACTTTGGTTAAGACTGTGCCCAGCATCACACGGCCAAGACTGTGCAAGAGTGGTTAAGCGCCAAAATTAACTTTTGGTAAAAAGACTTTTGGCCGCCGCAGTGGCCCGATCTCAATCCTTCGAATACAGCTTGTGGGCACGTTGACGAGCTGAATTCGTCTACATGTGCTCGGCCTTCATATCTAGCCTGGAGCACGTGCTCGGTGCGTAGGCCGGCCAAAATAATTAACATTACAATTTGCAGAATAAAAAGTCATGGGTGAAGTGTTCTTCGAGGCCAAAATTATAATAAACCTCAAATTCCACCCTAAAATGACATTCATCTGAATCAGAATGCTAAGAGTGAAATAAACATAAATAAGAAAGACAATTAATTGAGATGATATCAAACTTCAGGTTACTTAAAGTAAAAATAATGTTCATCGAAATCCTATACTCAAAGTACTGCTAAATATTACTTAAATTAAGAGCAACGTATGGAATACAGAGATGAAAATTTATCCTATTCATAACAACACAATCAAATGTGAGAAAAATTAATCTTCCTAGGTGGAATTTAAAAGATCTCATTCTGTGGCCAGAAATCAATAACTGTTATATACGAATGGTTTTAACGGGAATTGCTCTTAGGATAGTGTGACGAAAAATGATGGTACTATGGTTAAAAAATAAGAAAAAATGTTTCATGTATGCAGAGAAAAAGGCTTATGAAGTAAATGATTTATTCTTTTTCGAAGAATTTAATGTGATGCCTTTACTAGCGGTTATTTCAGAGTGAAGAAATTCAAGTTTCGCTTTTCCTAATAGGCGGAAGAGTTAGTTGAGATTAAATACCAAATTCAAAGAGTAAGAATTGGAAGTCAGCATTACTCTGAAAAAAAATCAACGAGAAAGAACATAAAATGATTATTTAATGGTTTTGATTCTTTATTAATCCAAGGTATTGAATTTTAAAGTTTCATCAGTAAAGACGTATCGTTTTAAGATTTTAGAGCCAGTATATCGATGTATCTAGCTCATTGAATGAGAATCATGCATTCTTTAGTTCTATCGATAATATATGTGTAATATTTCAAAATATATTTTTCTTATTTTTATGCGGATTAATATCGTCGAATTTGCCAAGATATTAAGAGATGGTGGTATGGAAGTCAAAGGTGAATGTGTCCCTGAACTATCTTGGAAACCACAGTACAGAGAACTACGAAGATATTTGCGGCCATGTTGCAGAGTCATCGAGCTTGTGGTATTTATAGAGGTCCGTGAAACTTCATGTTTTCACTAATATATTAATTTCTTCCCAGATAACCTCAGAGAATTCAGTGATATGTACGTTTAATCCACCACGCTGAGCGACTATTGCATGGTACTGTTATGTATAGCCAAACGTATAACAAGCGAAAAAGCCATGTTTAGAAGAAATTTTACAACTTTCCCGATTTCGAATCAAATTTGCACTGAATTTCCTTATTTTCCGGATAGAAATTGTCACAAGGTTATTTGTGTCTACTTCAAGAGATAAATCAATGCTAAAACGAGATCTGTCACATTGAATATGTTTTCAATCTGTTATTCAAGGAACCTTGTGCAAGCAAAAAATCATTACCGAAGTCTGTGCTATACCATTAATTAGGGAACTCCATAGATTTTTGAATGAGAAGCATTTTGATGGAAGACAGTTTGAAAGAATGGACGAAAAAGCCAACACTGAATGTAATGATTAAAAAAACTGAGAAAGTAAGAATATGAATGTCTTTTATATATCGCTTCAGTTTAAAAGATTATTACCGTTCTTAGACTTTAAAAAAAATGGGTAAGATAAGAGTAAGAAGGGGTTAACCTTAGTGTCTTAAATAGCTTACTTTTTCAAAGATAAATGAGATCGCGATTTACCCTTTACCAATATGGGCAAATTAATCTGCATTTTGCCTTATTTTCATAAGGTGAAGTTACAGTCAATATTTACCATTTCTAATATCGGTAAATTAGATTATATTAGGCTCTTTTTTCATATACAGTCTTGGAATTTTTGAGGCTAGGTTAAAAATATATTTTCCAACAAGTACCATCGTTCTCATAAGTTCATTTGGTTATTTAATTCCAAATACCAAATATGAATGGACGAAAAAGCCAACACTGAATGTAATGATTAAAAAAACTGAGAAAGTAAGAATATGAATATGTCTTTTATATATATCGCTTCAGTTTAAAAGATTATTACCCTTCTTAGACTTTAAAAAAAATGGGTAAGATAAGAGTAAGAAGGGGTTAACCTTAGTGTCTTAAATAGCTTCCTTTTTTAAAGATAAATGAGATCGCGATTTACCCTTTACCAATATGGGCAAATTAATCTGCATTTTGCCTTATTTTCATAAGGTGAAGTTACAGCCAATATTTACCATTTCTAATATCGGTAAATTAGATTATATTAGGCTCTTTTTCCATATACAGTCTTGGAGTTTTTGAGACTAGGTTAAAAATATATTTTCCAACAAGTACCATCGTTCTCATAAGTTCATTTGGTTATTTAATTCCAAATACCAAATATGAATGGAGGAGAGCTTCAGAAGCTATGGTGAATTTTACGGTTTTTCTTAAGAGAATTGGCTCCCCATTTATATATAGTTGAAACCCTCCATCTTCCTTCACCAACACTGGAGAAGCTGCCTTGATATTCTCTGGAAGTAGAATATGGTCAATAAATATAGAGAGAAATAACTAAATATATATATATATATATATATATATATATGTATATATATATATATATATATATATATATATATATATATATATATATATATATATATATATATATGACAATTAACAGAGTAGTGCCTCGCCAATGTGCAACTAAAGGAGACAAAATAGAAAAATAAATGATGTGAAATATAAAACCAAATAGATAAGTTCTATTTCTGGAAATTACAACTATGAATAAAGAATGTAGACATATATGTCACCAAACTAAGTATATACACACCTAATTGTGAATACATAAAAATAAACAAAGAAACATAACTAAATTAATAAATCAAAGGGCTAAGATTTAAAATGGACAATTTTGTTATAAATAAGCCTTTAGTATATCCCCTGGCCTCTATAAAAAGAAGTTTAAAGAAGCCGGGAGAAAAATTAAAATTAGGCGAGGAATTAATGAATGAGCATTCAACAATATTTCTTTGAATAAAGTCATTAGATTTGTAAATAAATTTTAACTGAATTCCAATTGAAATGGTGAATGTTTTTCCGATGGTGGGAACCAGAAGAAATATAATGTCCGAAGAGGGAAAGATAACAGTGCTTTCTTTGTCCATATGTCAGATAAGAACTATTTAATTAACTGGAACTCAGCCAAATTTATTTATCGTTCCAATGACCCTATAAAAAGGAATATCATTGAATGTGTTTTTATAAGCCAATGTGATAATTTTAACTTTTTCCCTGGCTTATATAAAATAGATGCTATAATTAAAAGATTAATACTCAAAGAAATTAGTTTTGTCTTTCGTTCCTAGTTTTTTATATACATTCTTTAGTTATGTGGCCCCTATTTTATTTTATTTTTTATTATTATTTTTTATTTTTTAATTGTCACTGCTCTGTTTTGTACATTTTATTTTTCCCCCCTTTTGCTCATCATGAAATATAATCTCCCTCGTTAGGCTATCTCCATTTCTTTGAATCTGTTACCCTTTCCTTCGGCTTAGTTTGACCTTACTACCTGCTTCTTGTAATTCTTAATGTGTTTCTTTACCTTCCCCCTTTCGTCTTCCTCATTGGTGATTTTTTGTTTTTGAGGCGGTCTTTCATACTTTTCTTTAATATATATACCTGTAATATAATATTTTATCTTGTAGTTATCTTTGATAAGGAACTTAATAAAGTTCGAAAGTACTTGGAAACACCTTTTTATTTTTTTCCTGCGGGACATTGCATTCATTTGCTACCCTCGCGAGATACTTTGTGAGTTTTTCATTATATATATATATATATATATATATATATATATATAGACAGACATATATAGATTGTGTGTGTAATATACATGTGTTACTTTTCATTTACAGCACTTTCCATATCCTCTGTATACTTCCTATAATGTAATTTGAGGGGCTTGCATTAAATGAACAAGACAGGTGTGTAGTTTTACCGATGCATCCACTTCTGGTCAGCCAAGATTTTCTAAGTTAGCATCAACTGCAAGCTTAACAAAAACAAGAAAATAATTAAATCATAACTTGTATCTAAGTGAAATAAATCACTTAACATAATCATAGTAAATAAAAGCAATATCATATCTCTTTATTTTTAAAAGGACTAAGTTAGCCAAAATTCTTGACGGATGATTACAGACAAAGTCAATATTTTATGCCTTCAAAAATTTGAAAATGAGCAATAATACATGTTTTACATAAGCAGTTTCATGCAGCACAATATAAAAATAACATTGTAGAACTCACAGTGGTAAACAGAAAAAAAATTAATGCACATAAAAGTAAAAAATATACTCACAAACTTAATATGCCTCAATACTGGAAATTCTCAAAGTACGAGGGGTGTTCAATAAGTTTTGCGAATCGGTATGGCAAAACAGAGGCAGGGGAATGGCTGTTTGTGGGGATGTTAGTACAAGTTATGAAAAGTCAGGACCTGAATCCATACCCACCTGCCTCGTCTATTTAAGAAGCAGTAGCTGATCTCAGATCGTCAGTCTCGAATTTTTTATCAATGAAGAAGGTTGAGCGCCGCGCAGTGATCAAACTTTTGACCAAGGAAGGCAAGTATGCAAAAGAGATCCATGAACGCATGGTTGCAGTGTACACCAAAACCGCCTCTTCCTATGCAACCATTGCTCACTGGAATAGGGAGTTCCGCCATGGTCGTGAGTCCCTTGAAGATAACCCTAGTCCAGGACGCCCGTTAGATGTGATAAACGAGGAAAATGTGGCCCGTGTGGAGAGGATGATCATCTAAAATCGACGGGTGGAGGTCAAAGAAATCGAGCGAGAACTTGGAATATCATATGAAAGTGTTATCAACATCATCCACGACAATTTGGCCATGACCAAGGTCTCTGCCCTTTGGGTGCCTAGAAACCTCACGCCCCAAGAAAGACTTCAACGTCGTCAAAGTCCACAAGGCTAGAGTTACACAAGCCGCCCTACGCGAGTGCGGATTCAAGGAGCTCAACCATCCCTCCTACAGTCCCTATCTGGCCCCTAGCGACAACTTTTTATTTCGCCAGCTCAAGGCTGCACTGCGTGGACGCCGGTTTAGGGGCGATGAAGATGTCCAGCGCACAGTTCAGAAGTGGATTGAACAGCAGTCGGGAGATTTCTGGCTGTCGAGAATTCGAAGCCTTAGGGAAAAATAATAAAACATTTTTTCCTTATATCTCGTTTCATTATATCCGAATTGCAAAAATTATTGACCGCCCCTCGATGTCACCGACTGAGACCTTCGGATCATACTTCAAACCTTGCCTATAGGAAAATGTCACCTCCAGTTTTCTTTATATAGAGCTGGAGATTTGGTGTTGCCTTCCTCCTCTCTTGTTGCAGAAGAGTGAGGTGTCTCTTGATGACATCATCATGGCCTTCTGCCAAAAATTCTGAGATATACTCGTAAAAACCAGGATTATCAACATTTTTATCCTTTGAATTCACCAGTCATGATAGTAATTATTACTGCATTTTTAACAGTATAGAGAATATATGATAACGAAAACAGTCAAACAAGTCCAAACATGCAAACTATTTAGTAGTATTTTTCATAGTACACAAGATTTTTCTCCTACGGCACAAAACATTTCAAAGGTTTCGTTATTTTTTACTTGTAAAGTCTGAATTGATTGTACTAGAAACATTCGTTAGTTTAATAGGAACGGAAATTTAAACAGACGAATATTAAAATTGGTATTCTTTGAAGACATCCTTATGACAAAGTCGCTCTGATGTAATGAAAGCACCACGGTATTCAGAGGCGCATAAATCTTGTCAATCAGAAATCTGAACTCGTTTCTTGTTCATGCAGGTGTTCGGTGGCATCTCTTGCCTTAAATTTATTGATTTTCTTAGCTGTAAAACGATTGTTTACGAAAACTGTTATTTTTCTTTGACTCATTGATTAGATCTTCTAATAAAAGTTACCGCTCAGGGTGTATATTTTTTAACTTAAATCAAAGCAGGATCATGCATGAGGAGATCATAAAATATTAATGTATAATTTGTATTTCAAATGATAATAGAGCAATTGAATCAGATTCTATTAATGGGTTAATTGGGGCCTATGAGGAATTAAAATCATTTTTTTCTTCATATACGACGGGCAGGCAATAATTTTTGCAATTTGGATATAAGGAAACGAGATATGAGGAAAAGTGTTTTATTATATTTCAATTTAACTACCTTCGACTTCAATGCATTTGCGCCACTTGTACCTGAGGCTTCGAATTCCCGACAACCAGAAATCTCCCGACTGCTGTTTAATCCACTCCTGGACGGTGAGCTGGCCATCTTCATTGTCCCAAAACCGGCGTCCACGCAGTACAGCCTTGAGCTGGAGGAATAAAATGTAGTCGCTAGGGGCCAGATCTGGACTGTAGGGGGGTGATTGATCTCCTTGAATCCGCACTCGCGCAGGGCAGCCTGTGCAACTCTGGCCTTGTGGATTTTGACGACATTGAAGTAGATCATGGGGCGTGAGGTTTCTAGGGACCCAACGGACAGAGACTTTGGTCATTGGCAAATTGTCGTGGAAGATGTTGCTAACAATTCCATGTGATATTACAAGTTCTCACTCGATTTCTTCGACCTTCACCCAAAGATTTTCGAGGATAATCATCTAAACATCGGCCACATTGTCCTTGTTGGTCACGTCTGACGGGCGTCCTTGACAGGGAGCATCTTCAAGGGACTAACGACCATGGCGGAACTCTCTTTTCCAGCGAGCAATGGTTGCATAGGAAGAGGCGGTGTTGGTTTACACTGCAACTATTCTTTCATGGATCTCTTTTGCATTCTTCCCTTCCTTGGTCAAAAAATTGATCACTGCGCGGTGCTTAACCTTCTCCATTGTTGAGAAATTTGTGACTAACGATTTGCGATCAGCTAGTGCTTCTTAAATAGACGAGGCAGGAGCGTGCGGCTGCAGATCCTAACTTGTTTTAACACCCCCACAAACAGCCATCCCCTTTCTCTGTCTGCCCTACCGATTCGCAAAACTTATTGCCTGCCCCTCGTAAGTAATCAGTTCAACAATTAGCTACTAATAGGTTTTTTCTTCAAGGCATACATTTTAAAGACCCTAGAAGAAAACGCTTCAGAAGAAGTAAACGATAATTTGGCCACAAAACGAGCGATTCTATAATCTATTGCATCCCACTTTAAAATTTATACCTTTTTCATTTCTTTTTTTAATCGCAGTATACTTTTCATGTATTTTTTGAAATTTAATACGAAATAATGATGGGATGAAAAGCTGTATGCAGAACTTCAATGAGAATTAAGAAATATTTAGGAATAAGCTATTTCCTCTCCACCAATTGAAATTGCACAGATTTTAGGCGCCTGGCTATACATTTTTTATGCTTTCACTGACCATATTCATGCGATTTATGGAACCGTAAATTATATTCCAAATGTTGCCATTCTAAAATAAAATCAAATTGTTTCCTAAAATAGAAAGATTAGACCACAGTTAAAGCATAAACACATTCCCTCTTTATAATTTAATGCAATCTCAATTAGTGTAGAAAGTGCAATGGGAAATTCTAGAGTCCTGCTCGATTCGACCTGTCAGAAACCTATCAATTTTTAAAAAAATGATTGTTTCGCCAAAGTTACTTTGTTGTTTACAATAATTAAATAAATTTGGACACATGACTTCTTTTTATATAATGTGAATAACAGTAATTGGAGATATTAATATTGGTACAAGACAATTATTACTAATGCTACTACTCGGAAAGTAAACAGCGGAGGTTATAAGTTCCTGGATAGTAAAGAACAGGATGATACGCTACTTTCCAGTTTTTTTCTTTCCCGCTTAGTACAGGACCATAGGTAGCCTGAGAAAAGTGGAGTGAGGGAGTATAAGAAGACTTTAAGGTGAAGAGGTCCTTGTCTTTAATGCTCTAAACGGCAAATAAATGTTTCTTATTTGCCCAATAAAACTATTTTCCGTTAATGGGTAATTCTCTTTTACTTAATTTATTCCTAGGATAAAAAATTAAAACTTATTGACATAAATTTCGCTCGTGATATGAATCAGTTGTATGTTAGTGTGATTTTCAACACACCGAAGTTTAATACACTTAACAGAATATTTGCTTCAAGACTTGTGCAAGGATTTTTCCGACTTGGATGTTCAATTGTTGTAGAGTATAATGCACATAGCAGTCGAAATTTTCGTGAGAAGATATAGTTTAAAAATCAACTGGCTTGATATTAGCCTTCTCTACCTGTCCTCAAAATGCCGAAATATTACACAGGTTAAGTTGAGAGATTCAACTGTTTTGCACCGAATGTACCTATTTTGGACTGATCTTTCAATAGCTAAAATGTGTGAGAGATCAACCAGGCTGTGATAAAGGTGCTCTGGACTAAATTGTTTTCATAAAGGCAATGTTATTCTCGAGATAATTATTTTTCACTCAATTCCTGGTTTGCCTTTTGTCATTATTATTTTGATCTCTTTGCATTTATTAGGCACATCCAAGACTTCATTATGTTGTAATTTCCTTGATTATTTTGTGCCCGGATAGTATATTGTGATTCCTTAATTACGCGCTTGTTTTTTCTAATAGAACATATTGACCTCCTGCACATACTATATTTAAACTGCTATTAAAATGCATTTTGTTGAATGTCTTTACTTGCTCACAAATGTCCAAGTATTAAAGGTTGAACAAGGCAGTGCCTTGTAACATTTACTTAAAAAAAGCAAATTAGAATTTAGCTTCTCAATATTTTGATGGATTCTCATTTTATTTAAGGATGGAATCATCATTCTCGGCATCATCTACTTTTACTTGACCAGATAAGTCTTTAAAGTTGCAAAGGGAGATAATAATTGGTGAAAATAAAGAACACACTTCAAAAGTTCAGCATCTGCCACTTCCACCCAGTGGGTTGGGCCACTAAATCTTCCAGCGTTTCCCTCTAACTTTCTCCTCTATTAAACACAAAAGGCCAACCAACTTTTTTATGACGAGGGAACTTCTTAATGATGTAGAGCTATGTAAGTTAGCTTATCCGCCAGTGAGGTTTCATCACTTAGCACAAGGACCCATGAATCCTTATTTAAAATTACTCTCCAGGCACTGCTACCATACACAATATCACCCATTTCCTCTTTGGTCAGCCGTTTCTCACATAATCAACCCAACGTTTCCCACATTTCTCACACCTTGACAATTACTCTCCTATTTTCTCATCACAAGTCTCTTTCACTCCCCTCATCTTATATGTCCATAACACCTCAGAACTTCTAAGGCACAGCTACATTCACACTCTTCTTCACAGCATAACTAGCTTTTTTTCTCCTCATTTCTTAATCTATGCTCATTCGCACACTAAGTCTTATCCGCAAGTGCTCCATTTGCAACTCTCTCATTCACTAGCTTTCTCTCTTTCAATCCATGGTCCCATTTCCATACACCAATTGGGCACCAACATCTACTTATCTACCTTCCTGCCATAATAATCACTTAACCTTATAAGAAACTTATCTTATATTTGAAATCTTGTTCTCTCACTCTGTTTCTTATGTACAACTATTACTTACATAAGAGGAAAGATACTTCCAACTTCGTACTTGTTCAAGGATGAGTCCATGGACTTTCATATCACACCTATCCACTCTCTCCCCAATAATAGTACTGTACCCTTTCTACATTAACAATTAAGCCTTCCTTCTCACACATCCTCTCAATTCGTTTGCATTACATTTCCAATATAAATAAATCCATCACCATTCGTCATCAACCTCACACAAATTACTCTTATATCATACGCACTTCTCTTAGATTAAGCAATCTAATTTGAATAACTATTTGCTATCGCAGATACTTCATCATAGCGTTGTATCATTCGGCCTCAGATCTTCGCTAATTTCTCTACTGGAACCAGACGTGTAATTGGATAAGCTTAAATTGATTTTAAGTAGCACCTTTGAAATTATGGGATTGTTATTGACTATAAATCGCTGCCTATAATTTATAATCTAGGATTTGCTTTATCGATTTTTTATCGAAGACTCTCAGTGAACAGTTGAATTATTTTTACGTTTAAAATTAATGTAGAATAACACCCTGCCTCATAATGGTCCAAAGTCAAAACAATATTATATATAGTTTCTCGTAAAATTAAAAGAAAATAGAAAGCCATAAAAAAGATTAATGACATATTTGATTTATTTAATTTGTTAAATGATCGATTGTACTACCATATGTGGACAAACTAAAAGAGCCTCTTCTTACAAATAGAGATACTTCATTTTACTTCATTATTGTCAAACATTCAGTAAAGGATCTTGTCATTAAACTTACTTGAAATTATAAGCACTTAACCTCAATGTTTACGGAAAACACACTTTTTTGAACCTTGGATTAAGTATTTTCGCCTATATTAATGCCATCTATATCCTCATTTATACTGTTTACATCTAATGTTCAACGTTTACAACTGTTCATTTGTAATTCTAATTCTTAGTAAAAGTCTTTGCTCACAATGGTTAACCAAAATTGTTGTTTCAAAATCAAATTAGCATAATACCTAATAAAAATACTCCATTACTGGTCTATTAGAAACCATTAAGAAATTAAAGGTCCTTTCCTTCCATACAACGGTTCCCAATCCGAAAAATTTTAAATAATTAATTCTTTAAACTATGTAGTGATATCGTTCTATCCTCAATTATTCTCATGTATTGTTCTCATTTATGACTTATGACTAAGATCACTTCTAAAGTTCAAAGATCAATCACCCAGCTGTATGCCATCAAAAATTAGATACACATTTTGTTGTATATAAAGTAGCATCGTATCATATTTGGTGGCAACAAGCGATGCTTTTTACTTCCGTTCCTGCAGAATATGGGTAGATCTGAGACACTTTGCATTGAAAAAATCCTTCTTCCATTTAAAAAAAAAACTCCTTATCAACTTTGCTCCTATTTCATAAGCTTTCCCAATTGCTTTTCCTCTCCGCATTACTATTGTATTTGATTTGTTTCAAATTTTATTTTCATGTTTCACAATTTTTTTTGCTCATATTAAAAAAAACTTTTATTTACCTATTTGAATCTATATTTTTCTTTGATTCGTTGGCACTGATTATGGCATTTGTTTTAATCCTAAAAAGTATGCGATTTCTTGTATTAATAAACGTTAACACTTCGTTCGCGCCTTAAATATACATATAAATAATGAGGTTGGAAAAAAGTTCTCGCATAAGTTTTATTTACAATGATTTATAACCAAAAGATGCAGCAAAATGAACTTATCAAGAAAATATGTAATCGCCATTATTTTCGAGCACCTGATTCCAATGACATGATAGATCATGGGTCCCTTTATTGTAAAATTTAACTTGTTGGCTATCAGGATAAGCCTCTAACTGTAACTTTCTCTTTCTCTTTTTTATCATTTGGGAACGTTTTGCCATTCAAGGATTTCTGTAGTGCCAGGAATAGATGGTAGTCTGTTAGGGCCAAGTCTGTCCACTACAGTGGAAGAGAGAGAAATTCCAACCCAAGCTCCAGGAGTTTATCACCAGTATGGTTTGCAATGTGCGATAGTGAGTTTTCATGAAGAAATATGACATCAGTCATTTCTGAACAAACTGGTTACTGCAGATGAGAAATGGGTCTATGCAGCATGGGCAACATGCTGCATTTCTTGATGGTATAATTGAGCTTCAATAGACCTTTTGCGTTAAACCTTTCCTAATAAATCATGTAATTCGCATTCAACCAAGCACAAGCCATTAGTATCGGGGTATAAGTGTATAGACTAAGTCAGCGCTCATATATAAAAAAGATTGAAAATTTCGGTTGACAGGGTTTAGATTAATGGCTTGCCAAGTGGCAGTTCAAAAGATATATATAAACTATATCCCCAAAATATAATTTTAATATATATGCAAAAAGGGGGCAATTGATATATATATATATATACTAAAGGGGCAACAAATTACTTATGGTGGTTGAATGAATTAAATGATGATTCACGTGGTAATCTGGGGATGAGTATAAATGATCGATTTACCTTCAAGCGCTGACAAATCGGAAAGGAGTGGAAGACAACGGCGCAGGTCTTCAAGAAGATACTTCAGGGATTATTTCGTGATAGAGAATGATATTTTCTCTGCTCCAGAGAGAAGTAATCTCAACTTAAGACGATTCTACTAAGCAGGAGGGAGTCTCAGTCTCGAAAGATTATAATCCTGAAGGGGTGGTAAAGATGAGATGGCCGCACAACTCTCCGGAAAGAAGGGAGTTCAATATCTTTCCTCTGAACAGGAGCTAAAGCTTATCGAAGGTAGATCTGCTAACGAGATCTTTGACGACGTACGATAAGGAGTTACGTGGGGTCACAGGAAACAAACGGCACTCTGGACCGAGTGAATGACATTCTTTCAATCTCCTCGAGAGATAGTGAGCTTCGGGATAAATACACAGGTTGCTTCTCTGCTAGAAGCATCAGGGCCTTGTTGTTCCCAAGGAATTCTTGTCGCCAGTCTAAGAAAAAACAATTCATGATAACGCGTCGTTCCAGAGGATCAAACTCGCTTTGCGATATGGGGATAGGGTTAATATGTCCGCGCATAGGGTTATCGCAGGAGAAGGGGGACGATCGGCGTGATTAAGCGAGTGGACGGATTTTTCCTCGACTTTCTAAAATTCTCATTCTGACTCACGTGGTCTTGAAAGAATAGAGGGGTATTGCCAAGGTGCTTCCTCTTACGATGATTCTTCGTCATTTCTTCACAATTAGCTACTTTTTATGTAGTGCACCTTCGTCTGTCCAGCTTCTTTTGCGTAAATTGTTAGAGTATAGACCCATTTCTCATCTGCAGTAACCAGTTTGTTCATTCATTCATAACAACGGTTTTTTGGACAATATTGCTCTGCAGCCGTCTATGGAGCATCGACGGTCAAAATCTGTCAGTTTACATGAAATCCAATTTTCCAGTTTGATGCCTCATCCTATTTAATAAACATGATGCAAAATGGCCCTATGACTGACGCTAAACTTTTCATCCATCTCGCGGGATCCCAAATGTGAATCAGATTTGATACAGATGCACAAACGGTCATTTTGAAAAGGTGAGGCTCGAGCTAAAGATATTTGAGTAAAATTTGGGTTGATATCCAAGTCTTTAACAGAGTCAAGGAGCTATCCTATTGGTCCGGAATATCGGTTGTCAGATAGTGTTGGGCCATCCAGGTTGATAATTAGATGACGAAAATGGAGTTCCCCTGTGTGCAAGTTACAGACCAACCAAACAAGCTCTCTGCTGAAATGGAGTTACATTTTTCGCATTAATCGAACAATTACACCTGTGTTTACATTTGTTGAGTCTCCTCCAATGGCCATTAAGCTTTTATCCAAACCATTTTCTTTCAGCCATCCAAACATAGCCTTAGCAATCTTCTCTGCATGTGATTCTTATTTTGTAGCCTTTTCTGGACAAAGTGGAAGAGGTAATTGCTCCCAGGCTCACTGATGACAGTGCAATGATCCTCTTTTGTTTTTGCTAAAAACATTTTTTTCACTTCCCTCTGCCTCCATCATAAAGTTTGTCACATAAATTCGACCATCAAAGAGAACACAAGAAATACCCTTATCCTTCTTTAATTTTTCCTCAAACTCATGGTCAATAACTGTCATTAGCTTTTCCTGTGCTCTTTTAAATTTATTTTTATCAATTACTTTACTTATATCTTCCTCAGCAATGAATCCACCATCTATTAAAGCTGTTGTTGCTATAACTGCGGATGCCCTCAATTCAACACCATACCTTATACTAGCAAGATCAATATTTGAAATTTCATCATAATTCTTTCTATTCTTGGTGGAAGATTCCGGCTCTTGGACAACTTCAAAAGTTATTTCATCACCCAAACTGTTGTCACCATCCGAATTGTCTGCTTCCATATCTTCACCTTCTGTCAAAAAATTCTCGATTTCTTTTTTTGCTACTTTTTCTGCTAAAGCAGCGCTTTCCTCCTTACTTTTTCTCTTTCTTTCTGTTATCCTTTCTTTTTCTTTCCTTTCTGCAGCTCTTAAATGTATATTATGCTCTGGAATATCAGGAACTCTAATTTGAAAGGTACCTTCCAACCATCTCCTTTGTTCCTTTAATAAAGGCAAGTTCCATAGTAGGTATTTTCTCTTTATTACAACAGCAGTTAATGTGGGCTTTGGTCTCACAGCCATTACAACCTACTTCCCCACACCTGTCAATATATCAAATAACTTATCTAGTTTTGCAATGAACCTCTCTTTTACCTTAATTTTTTCTTTACCATGGGAAACATTTATCGGCCTCTTTCACACTTTTTTAAGCTTTGATATTATTGTGACCGATTGATTTACAACAGGTGGTTTAAAGAGAGCATTAGCTTTGGTTCACTGATTAATCAAGCTTTGATACATGGCATTTACCTGCTTGTCCTTTTCATAATTTCTCGGCTCATCTTCACTTTGCTCCCTCAGGTAGAAGCCGTACCTCAAAATATCTCTTATTGTTGGTAACTCAGACACCATCAGCTCTTGCCCAGTCCCAACAAAATTAGTCAGATGGGAATTTCATTTGGACCTTGTCGTGACTTTCGCCATTGTCACACTAATCGCAGGTATATCTGAAAATAAAAAGATCGCACTTAGATTAAGAAATAATCTCTACTAAATAATTATATGTTTTTCTAAAACAATCCACAGCCTTTGCTAGCATTCAAATAAAATGTAAATGCTCTACAAACAGTTACCAGTAACAATAGTTACCAGAACTGGCAACACTACTGGAATATTGCCCCTTATTGAGTAATGAGTACTAGCTACTAGCAATTTGGGAGTTAGACCAAACTAAATTAAGTGTAATTTTTAACAGGTTTCATATTTCTAATTTTTAATTTTTTTATATACAAATATCTGTAAGACTACATAAATGTATCTATGATAGAAAACTGTAAATATGATATTTTATGGGTAAATAAATAATAGTAAAATATAGTAAATGACACAGAACTAACAATATTTCAACTTTAAATTGATGTAGGTTAGATGAATCAGAATTGAACTTTTCTGCCCAAAGTATGTTCTTTTCACCAATATTCATCCTTTTATTACCCCTCATCATCAGCTTTATATAATTCTAGAGTATAACCCGCCCTACTGGACATGCTCAAACCCACAGGTTATCTCCACATGCTCTGATTCTTCTCAGATGAGATATGCTTTTGTCAATATAAAAATTTAAACAGGTGGAATAATAAGTAGCACTTCTCTAGCCACAATAATATCCATATTTATGCAGAGTAAGTTCTGTTACCTGTAAAAGGTCTTAATTGTTGTCAGCAAAGAAGACCATCTACTGACACCCAACTTATTCCTATAACGACTTAGGTTCAATTCTACTACCATAACGGGACAGTGTACAAAGTTACCACGCCCCAGTTCGACAAAGGGCTCGTGTAATGCTGTACATGATACAGCAAGTAAACACTTCCTCTCGCTTAGCTAGCACGACGTACATAGTGGTGGCTGACCAAAAATCTTCGAACTCAAGTGACCGCGTAATGACAATATCAAAGACTCTTTGAAAGTTGCGATCGTCTACGTTATGGGTAACAAGAATTTTAACCACTGGAAATATTTGCTTCTCTATTGATTATAATTCTTTTCCTTAAATATAATTGTTTTAAAGCAGCTGACTTTACCTGAAAAGGTATCTTAAACCAATCGGTTATAAAATTGAGAATAATATTAAATATAATAGGAATAAAAATTAAGTATTATCTAACGCAAGAATAATGTGGATTGAGAAAACGGAAGTACACAGTTAATGCAACGCTGATACTAAGAATTATCTGAAAAAAGTGAAGAAAGTGTAGAAGGGTCTTTATTTGGTTTATTGATTTTCAAAAAGCCTTCGCCGCAGTGAGATACGAAGATATATTTTTCCAGCTGAACGAAACGGATTTGTAAAAAAAAAGTACTAAACACTAGCAAATTATATTTTTCGTAGAGCTGAACTTAGATGTAGAAATAGGAGAAAGGAAGTCAGACTCGATTAAATATTAAGGAAATTGAGGCAACTATATCAACTTTCACTAGAAATATTTTCAGTTTATGGACAGAAAAGCAAGGATGACCCAGATGATATGTATACAGGTTTAGAAATGGAGAGTAAATAATTAAAGAGTATATGCTATCAATAGGATGAGAGCTTGTGCTTCGCTGCACTCGCAAACAGCCCTTAGAGCTTTGGCTTCAGGCCTATTTGGCCTTTGAAATAGGCTATTTCCAACACCCTTCTATTACGGTTTTTTTATTATTTGTTTAAACGCCTCTTGCACCCCTTTAAAAGTAAAAGGAAACAAATCACCTTAAAATAAAATACTTTCATGGGTACTTTCTGTTTCAAAAAAGAAATTCCTTCTGAATTTCTTTCTTCAAACAGCTTCTTTTTTTTAACCAGCAGTGGAATTGTTCATTTTTTTCTTCCTCTTCTTCTTATCATTATTATTTTAAATTAATATCGTCCTATCTATCTTCTTCTCCTTACCATTTCGCTCATTCTTTTTATCTCCCTCTTCTTTTTCTTTTCTTCTCCTGCTCTTCAATCTTTTTTTCTTTTTCACCTAATTATTTTATGCTTCTTCACCTCATACTCATTCTCTTCCACTACTTCCTAATTTTTTCTTCTCCTGTCTCTTCTAATTCTCCTACTCTTTGTATTCTTCTTTTCTAATCCTCATTCATTTGTTAAACTTATCCTTTTACTCCTCATCTTATTCTTTTTATTTTTTTCTTCTCTTTCATTCTTCGTTCTTCTTCCATCCTTATCATCATCTTCCTTATCTCATAGTTTTATTCTTTTTATTCTCCTCCTACATTTTTTTCTATTTAACACATGCCAAAATTCACGTTTTTAAAATATATTGTTATGGACAAAAGGATTGGCTTCTCCACTCCTCACTTAGCTCCACTCGTTTATAAATCAAGTATCTTTTCCTCCTGATAAAGATTAAGCTTTAAAATCTATTTTCGAAATAACAAAAAAATAAAGGAAAAAAATGGGACATGGTTAAATTTTTATACATTTTTTGAATAAAACAATTATAATAATATCTGGATTTTAGAAAACTGCCAAAAGATCCAGGTTACTCATTCCCCAAGCCAACAAAAATTTTACCATTTTCACACTTCTTTCCACATAATCCTGTTCTAAAAATATATCCCAAACATTATTTAAAATACATTATATAATAAACGTTATTTTCAAATGGTTTCATCCCTAACTATGTACCGCGTGTTTAAAATTTGATATCATTTTGCAATCTAATAACTTTGCCAGTTCCCATTCATGTGAAGAAACAGGTCAAAATTTTATGCTTAATGTTTGATGTTTTGATCTATAAAGATATAGAAATGCCATTCACTGTAAGTGAAAATGCATTTTGTCTGTTGGAGTATGCTTGAACACCGTCAAACAAAACTGTGCCACGTGCATTTGTGAGAGAGTTCTCTAAACAGTCACCAACGGCAATGTAGGTTTGGACATGGCACAAAAAATTCAAAGAGGAAGGCTGTCTGTGAAAGGCAAAAGGATCTAGACGACTAATAACATCGGAAGAGACGGTCGAGCGGGTTGGCCAAAAACTTTTGCAAAACCACAAGAAGTTCATAAAAAGAACAAGTCGCGAACCCCAGACTCCTCCAACGACAATTTAGCACGTACGGAGCAAACGCTTGCTAATGAAACCCTACAAGCTGCAGCTAGTTCAGGCCTTAACGGCAGATAACAAGGGGAAGGGCAAACAATTCTGTGTTGATATGCAAGCAAGATAAACTTGAAGAAGGCGAGTTCAAGGACCGTCTTGTTTTCATTGATGAGGCCACAGTTCATACTAATGGCAAACTCAATAAGCCATCTCCAAGAACCCTCTTTATGGCCCGTTTTTCTTTGAGGTAAGTGTGACCGGCCATGTTTATTTTCAAATGCTGCAGAACTGGCTAATGGATGAGCTCATTGCAAATGAGCAATAAAACTTCATTTTTTTAACAGAACGGGGCTCCACCTCCCTGGAAGCTCACTGTGCAGGCTTATCTCATTGACACTCTGAGAGAGAGATAGATCAAGTGTGCTGGTGATAGAGACAATGTGCTGTTGAAATAGCCGCCACGTTCACCTGACCTGACACCTTTTTCCTGGGCTATGTGAAGGGACTGGTCTATGCCCCCCATCCCTCCCACCACCATCACCTCTTTCTGCAAACCTAGAGGAACTCAATCACAGAATCACTACCGCACTGGACACTGTTACCAAAGACATGCTACAGCGTGTTTGGAAGGAGCTGGACTATCGAATTGGCGTGTGCCGTGTCTCAGGCGGTGCGTATATTAAACATTTGTGAAATCCTTCATGAAATCCACATACTTTTGATTTTCTAATTCAAATTTGGAGGAATAAATCTTATTTTGCTTAAAATTTAGCCTGTTTAGTTTCATTCGCCTTGACTATGTAGTTTCTGTGATATTTACATCTCAAATGATATCAAATTTTTTGCCCCACCCTTATATTTTTTAGCCTTGTTCATTTGATAGGTTTTCTTCAGAAGGATACTTTTTTCTTTAAATATTTATCAAAACTTACCCAATAATGTTTTTTTTAAACAAGTTTGATCAAAGTTGCATCTGTAATATATTTTTAAAATTAATATGAAGTCATTCATTAACTAAGCAAAAAATAAATTACTATTTTTTTACTCCTCTTAAAAAATCCTTAAAATATAGTTAATGAAAATGATGATGATAATAAACATTAGATTTGCGATGGAGAAGGCGATCATTTCAAATCAAGAGGATGGTTGGCAATAACAGGCGAAAATCCTGATATCCGAAAAATTAGATATATCTAAAAAGAAATAACAAGAAGTGCGATAGCGAAGACAGCCTTTGGAAATGAAACTAATATCATAACGAAAGTAAAAGCTGAAGAGATGAGTTTTCAAGAAAAATGGTCTGGAAACGAAAGAAGAGGTGGTGAGAAGAGTCGAAATAAAGAGGGAGCTATTAAAAAAGTTAATAAAAATGTAATTGAATATTTTAGGTCATTGTCTAAGAGATATAGAGATATAGGCGGATTAATACTAGGAAGAATAGGAAATAGAATATATTGAAATATGAAGCGAGGGAATGAAATTTGTGATGAAAAGATGATATGAAGAAAGAATTCAGGTAGAAATGATTGGAATGACTGGGAATTGGGCTAAGGTAAGTTGTAATTATTAACCCCATCCCACCTCACTTTAGCTCATCTGGAAATTCTATGGAACGATTAATAATTAATTATCATTGATTTAACTGTTTCTATCCCATTGGGATAATAGATCCCAGAGAAATTCAGAATTCCCATTGAAAAAAAATTATGATAAAACTGATATGTATTTAGTCTCAATGGTAATTTATGCTCTTAGTTTAGTTTAGAACATTTGGCAATCAGATTTCTTTGATAGCGCATGCTAAGAAAGTAAGTTATTTTTTCTAGATTGTGAGGGAATGAATATCGCAAGGAGAAGCAGACGCTAGTTTGTTTGTTTATACAGCGTCGACTGTTGCACTCCCCCCCTTCCCCGCTGCCCAAGATGTAAAGTCGCTCGCAAAGAAAGATTTCAGTCAACAGATTTCGTAGTCCGTTAATATAAACATAGGAGGGTGTGAGAGCTTTTAGAATGAAAATCTAGGAACAGGCTCACTGTCTACTCCGATTGTCTATGCCTATTTTCGCCAAATAGACGAAATCACAACTTTTCTCTCGTAAACCTGAAGGGGCAAATGTCACAACCTTGAAAATGTATGCCCTAGGAGAGAGGCTTAACTGTGAGCTAGTGAGGGTTTGCCCCTCCTAAATTCCCTTTTCTCTCCTTCTTCCAGGTAATAATCGATGTATATATAGATAGCTCGATCTTGAGAAATTTAAAAGAAAATTCGCGTAGCAATCGAGAGAAGAAGACGAGTCCATGAGTCAAACAGGGAATCAAGAAGATAAGTGGCTGTTCCTTTCGTCGCTTAGAAGAGTAGACCAGTGGTATCGAAATCACCTCTTATACCATTCTCGTCCAGAGAAAATCCCTTATCTCAGTTTAAAAAAAAAAAACAGATACTGCTCACCCTTGAGGAATACCAACGTGAATTCCCATTCGAGAAAAGATTCACCTCTTGGCTAAGTTTCATCATCGAGAAGTCTAATAGCCTCGCCATGCGCCTCCAGCTACCCAGTGAGAAGCATCATCTCTTTTCCTTACCTTCCTCACGTCAGCATGAAAGCTCGCAGTCCTACATACTCGCACTAATTCACCTCAGCGAGAAGATTCAGTTTCAAGGTCACAACAGTGACAGTGTCTACATACTCCCTCATGGTTAAAGGTAAAAAGAATCCCAAACTTATCCATTTTTTTGTTATTTCCCATTCCGTGTGAAAGTATATTTTAAGATTTAATATTTCATACTTTTATTTAATTAAAATTATATATTTTTCTGATTTGTTTAAAAAGATCCTTAAACGCTGCAAATGGCAATAGATATATAATAATACGAAGCCTTTCTGGTTAAGGAATTAAATTAAAGCACTCTTAAAGAAAAGTGGACCGGATTTACACATGTACGTAGCAAACATACATACATACTCGGCCGTAAACCACGACATAGATATTGTTAGATATTGCGGGTTATATAATTTAAAATGTATTGATATATTATTCCTAATATGTATCTTGTTTTATAGTATCGTTTTTATAAATACTTGCTTCTTATATACTGGTAATTATTGAAAAACTTTGATATAAGATATAATGTCCTAGTTAATAGTTGAAATGGCGTATACCTACTTTTTCTTTAGGAATTGTGTCAACATCCGGCGTCTATGTTTCATATGCGTGCGCATTTTCTTCTAAATCTCCTACCCATAGCAAATTTTATTGACATAGATCTTTTTATATATATATATATATATATATATATATATATATATATATATATATATATATATATATATATATATATATATATATATATATATATATATATATATATATATATATATATATATATATATATATATATATATAATGATCCTTTCTTTTTATAGATGTGGAGATCTATTAGAAGAAAGGGTTATATTCAGAATGTGTAAAACTATTTTTGGCTAAAGAATCTCTGATTACTCTTGATAGATTTTTTACTCGCGTCAATCTGATGCAAAAGCTGCAATTTCCAGCAATTGGAACTTGCCTCCCAAGTAGTAAAAATATGCTAAAGTTTGATGCTAAATTGAATAAAGAAGACTATAAATTCCGCAGTAATGAATTTGGCATTATAACTGAAAGATGGGGGACAGCGATTGCCATAGACAAAGAGTTAGCATTGCTAGCAGAAAGAAAAAAGATGGTACCAAGATCTAAGTTCAATGGCCTAAATCTATTGCAATTTATAACCAAACAATAGGCAGTGTAGTTCTCTCAGATCAAAAGGTTGGCACTTATAACTATGACTGGAAATTTGCTAAATCGTGAAAGAAGGTGTTCCACTGTCTGCTTTTATCTGCTAGAGTAAATGTTCATGTAGTACATCAACAAGTTGCTAATAAGAAAACCCAATTACTTCCATTTATTGTTGAGCTAGCTGAGCAATTAGTAATGATGGGACGAAAAACTGCTAGGATTCACAGAAAACATCCTCTAAGTCGTCCTAGATCTAAAAGAGCACGAATAATAATAAATATTGGAGATCATAAGCTTGAAAAAAAACAAGTTCGAGAAAATGCGTAAAATGCACTCAATCATAAATTAATAAAAGAACAAAATTTGTTTGTGCGGCATGCTCTGCACCTCGTTGCATGCCTTTCTTTACTAAATATCACTATTAAAGTTTCATGTGTTTAATTTTTTAATTTTTTTCAAATGTAATGCAAACAATTCCTAAATTTAATTTGGGCTTTTTCTTTTTCTTTACTTTGTAAATGTTAGAAATAAAATTCAAGAAGAAAAGCTGTATTAATCACCAATGTGAGATCAAATACAGGTGTAAAATACCACTGGGATAATATATCCCGATATTTTTTATTATTTAATAACCTAATGAATTATAATGAAATATTTATTCTTCGTATTATACCAGCAATTTAGCCATTAGTAACCAATTAACACTGTCGGAAGGTCTGGTTTGGTTAAATGCGACAGTGCCTAAATTTAGCTCAGGAGAAGTGCAGAGTCATGTTATAAGCGCCGAGCACCACGTTTTTTAATGATGAATGATCAATTCTTGCCTCTGATGGGAGGGAGATAAAAATATCAATAGTTGGGAGATCAGCATGGGCAAATAATTGTGCTACACCGTCCGTCTCGATGTCCCAATGGTTCATCTCGAAAATCTTTTCGACGTGGGTGAGATAAGATCAGAAGTCTTCGGTGCGTCTAGCCTAAAAGTTTCGAACAAGGACATGATCCTGATTTTTCACGATGGGCAAGGGAATTAAATTAACGCACTAAAATGAAAATGGCAAAATTATGGATTTCTTTACGCATGAACGAGAATGCGAATTGTTTTGCTAAATAAAACAAAAACACGAACAACAAAGGGGGAGAAATACTTGCGAAAGAGCTTTTGGGGTCAAGATTTTTTATCTAAATCCCTCACTGTGATTGAGATTAGAGTTACAGCACTTCAATTCAATTTCATGGGGAAATAAAAATAATAGTTAAACACGGCCACTCAACAATCCATTCACAAAAGAAAATGGGAACGGGAACAAATATTCTTCGCAAGTAGGTATGCAATGGTTATTTCTGACGTTTAAAATTCCAGAAACGGAACCAAGATTAGCCAAAAATTAACAATTTAGCCAAGGTTAGCCAAGGTTAATCCAATTTTAATGAATTAATTGAACAAGACTACCTTAAATAAACAAGACACCAGTTTAATATTTAATAGATATTACTATATATGTCGTAGAATAGGTTCCCTTTCTGCGTTTCACAGCCGAGAGAGATGACAACTCTGTGCGTGGGAGAGATAATGCAAATAGAGTCCAAATTAACCGACTTTTAGGTTGTTCAAATAGTCAGCTATCTTGTAGTGTTCTGGGGCAATAGAAAACGGGTACAAAAATAATTTACTAATATGCAGTAATATTCTTTTTACAAAGGTTAAAAAGGGGGTTTTTAAGCAAGCTATATAACACATTAGTCCGACATGAGTCTCAGGCTCTTAAAAGGGTGGGACGTGGCTAAAACGATCGCCGTACACAAAAACGAACAATACTGAACAAAGTGTCGCTTGACTTACCTTGAGCCTACACGAAGCCGACGACGAGGCATACCAAGATGGGCGGTAGAGAGAGCACTTGCACAGTAGAGAGCGCGTTGCTGTTACGTGGAAGATTCGGTCCAAGATAGTAATCCTTGCCTTAAAGCAAATTCAAATAATAGTCTCTTGACAATAACTACTAACGGGATGAACTTAGATCTTTCCTTCGAGTTTAGAACACAGAATTGAGACTGGGTGCATTTCGCTCGAGGAATGGGTAACAACGAGTACAGGGTAGGCTCACGCGAATTAGACGATGATACGAGGAGTTTGAGGGGTTCTGCAAGGAAATTTGCAGACTCAAAAACGACACGTATAGCAGATACGAACGGAAAAGTGCAGACGGCAGGTACTGATGGGGGCGGGCAGACAGCGGATACTTACGGGGCAGGCAGCAGCGGATACTGCCTTCCAACTCTGGCGCCGGAGAATGTAGAGTGTGGTCGAATGGGTTTTTTTTCCCTACGCCCGTAGGCGAGTGTTCCATGCCTCGACGCATCGGCAGATGAATGTAGCCTTGCCCTATTAGAACGATGGCGGGGAAGTTCCTAAGCTGGCAAGGCGAAACTTTCTCCGACTCCTAGTAGGACCTTCAATTTTCTCACAGCTTTCCTTGAAGACGGGCTTTCTGGCCACTGCGGCGTCTCATGATTTCGCCCCTTCATTATCGCAGACAAAAGGGATCGACCAGGTGTCTGTTCTCTCTCTCTCCATGAAAGGCGCGGCCACGCGCATGTTTCTCTCTCTTTCTCCCCCTTTCTCTCTCTCTCTCTCTTTCTCTCTCTGATCCCTGACAGTAGGAATAAAATAAATACAAGTACAAGCGAATTTATTAGACGCAAATTAATCATTCATATCTAAAGCATCATTAGTAAAAGAAATAATTTTTTTACGATTTACCACACACACACAAAACGTAGCAACAAGTTCCTTCTGAACAGTTTTCTTAAAAAAAAATCGTTCTTTTATTTAGAAATATATCCATGCAGAAGTATTTTATAAATTCATTTGGTTATTCTTATATTTTATGTAATCATTTAGCGCTATTTATAAGCTTTAACGGTGAATAATATTTTTTAGCTGAGAAGGGCAGTGTTTTACAGAAAAATTCTGTAAAGAAGGTAAGCCTAGCTATCTTTCTCTCTCTTTCTCTCTCTCTCTCTCTCTCTCTCTATATATATATATATATATATATATATATATATATATATATATATATATATATATATATATATATATATAGTAAAATGGTTAGCTCAAAAATCATAAAAGTAAAGCTAGTGTCTTCTTTCATGAAATATAACAAACATGGATAAAGTTTGAAACTGATATCTGTGAACTTCAAAGCTAATCTTCATTTTATATTAGACCCGATATAATCTACATAGTTAAAATAATATTAAAATGTATGTTTTTTATTTTGATGATGTTAGCAACGTAAAATAATTAATTTTTGATTGTATCTGAAAAACATTTTATATTCAGATTTAACTCAGATTGAGCTAAAGACTGCTCTATTCGGTAGGTAAAATTGTCTGAATATCAATATTATCCTCATCGTTCAATAAAAGAAGCAAGAAAGGATTATGTTACGCTAATTTCTATTTCATCGGTCTGTCAAAGTAATTACAAAGAATGGAAGAACAGAAGTAACTATTAATATATGGGGAAAAGAGCTTGACAGACAAACCCAATTTAATCAAGAAAATACCGGTACTGAGATCAAAATGCTTGAGAGGTCACCCCAAATGTTGTCTCCGCATCTCAATGGAAACACATCACTATAATTTTATCTGGAAGAAAGCGGTATGTTACTGTATTATATCTACTGTACCGGACACTCCTCCATTGGGTGCCTTCTTTCATTCTTATATTGCCTCTCACCTTTCCCAAAATACCTCCAAATCTCCGCAGATTCTCCTTTTCGACAGGATCCAGTAAGATTTTCATCCTATCGTACCACTTATTAAGTGATAGGGATTGTTGTACGAAGAGTGATGCAACCTTACATATTTTCAATATTGGAGACTCCTGTTTCAAAATTTTCTTGAACTTGTTTATACATAGCCTCCATTCTTATGCCTACTATGGAAGATATATTTTCTTGCGTTCACAGCAAAAAACTCATATTTTTTCCTATGTTTCCTTAGTCAAAAAGTTTTCCTCTTTTAGCTGACTATTTGGAAAGTTCTAAATGCCTTGCAATATCATTAATTTTTCCCCTTTCCTGCGATACTTAGCTGTGTCTATACCTTGAAGTACCAATTGTAATTTTATATTTATTCATCAACAAAATAAATTTTTAGCCGCCAATATTCATGTTTTTCAGCCGAAATCTATTGGGATGAAATTTTTTCGTTCAAAGGAGCATATTCATGCGCGTTTGAGTACTAGTTAAAATCTACAAGGCGCCATTTTTATATTAACTTTAAAATCGCAGAAATTAACCACAAAACTTTTAAAAGGAAAAATAAATGGAAATTCTTTTGACTTACTTTATTGTGGGTGGTATAGCTCGGAAATAGCGGCTAGGGTGTGATCTGGAAAAAAAAAGCCGCAGTTTATAGCCGAACGTTTGAAATATTGGCGATTGTTCTCGCCCGTCTCAAAATCACGTTTTGTTTTAGCACATTTAACAGAAAAATGATCATGGATGGCTAACGATTGCCCGCACTCTTCAAACTTAATTTGAACATTAATTAATTTATGATCGACTCAAAATGTAATTAATTTTTCTCGATCGCCAAAAAAACCCCGGAATGTTCGAGAATATTTTTAGGGCAAGTTGCACACAAGGAGTTCATGTTTAAACTGAAAATCCCGCATAAAGGATCGTTTTTTGTACTCAAAACCGAGTTCCTCTAAAGGATCTAGCTAAATATTATAAAATGTATAAAAATGATAAAATAGTCAAAAGCGTGCAAAAAAATCCTAGCTGAAAAAATAAATATCAAGTGATTAAAGTTATCTTAAATGGAATGAAAAAATAAAAATTCATTATTCATTCATTGATGACGTCAGCCCTCCCCACAAGTCGAAGAAGCGATTTTGTAATAAAAACAAACGTGCGAATTAACGTTAGTTACGTTGTTTTCTAAAAAATACCTCAAGGTCATCGGTGGCAATCCAGCCTACGACCCCCCTTCTCCCCCCACAAGCCGACCTTCAAAATTAGTGCAAAAATGTGAAACATGTTGGAACATGGATGAAATATTATGCGACCAGGACTACGGATCTAGAGGTTTACCAGATAAACTACCAAAATTTCTAAAAATAAATTTCTTCAGAATTGCATAAATAAATAGGTATTACTATGTAATTCGATGAGCTAAATAACATAGCTGAATAATATTGCTTCTATAACCTTTTGATTAGAAGCCTCTAAAACTCAGTTAACTCTCTTTTTACTGATTTTTAAAATATCGGTCCGTGTAGAACTGCAAACAAACATAACCTTTAAAATCTATATAAAGATTGTTTATTGAAACAGACTCGCCTTGTTTAATTGTGTTATATTGAAATTTTGAATTTTTTTTACAAGCAGTAAAATTTAATTCTCAAATATTAAATCTATTGTTTGATGTATAGATGTATAGACAGCAAAATAATTTCATTTATAGGAAGAACAAGCAAGAACTCATTTTTATTGAATGGCTATGCTAAAATAATGCAATGAAACTAAAGGAATATAGCAAAATTTATTTCATAATTTTTTTAATTTTCTTCTGGAATTATTTTTTTAAAGCTGATAAAAGAGAATCGATAATAATATGATTTGGACCAAGACCAATTCCCATAACGAAGAGAAATTATGACATCATCCACAACCCGCCAAACAAACATCGCTAGAAAGGAGGGGATCTGATATATATTCTTGCTCTATAGAGTGATAAATTTAACAATACACTTTTGTAGTTAAAATATTACGAATATCGAGTTAAAGGAGCAGCCAAAATGAAATGTACGTTAAATCGATGAGTGGAAAAAGATATGCACACACAACTTAGAAGAAATACAATCATGAAATTTTGTTCCAATCCTCCAATTTTGATTCCTTGTAAAGAGGAGTGACTTATATTGAAACCAAAATGAAGAAGAATAAAAGGGCAATAAGGCAATTTATGTTACCTTGGGTTAATAAATTCCTAAACTCAAACTTACCTATTTTGGACAAAGCCTAAACTTACCTCAATAATTAGGTTGCAGATATACCTACATTCAGCGAAATCTATGTGCATACACTAGTAAAGTGGGTCATACTGCAGTGCTAAAATAAAGATAAAAGCATACATACTAGGTCTAAGATGTGTTGAAATCAACTTGTTCTAAATATGGAATCCAAATATGATCCAATTTTATGTAGAGGATATATCTTACCTACATAAGTGTGGATTTTCAACTTAACTTTTAACCCTATAAAACTCCTTTATAATATATTTAGAGAAATAAGGCATATTATCTATATTGACAAACTCAAGTCAAACTTACATGTATTAAACAGGGGAACTGCATTTATATCATTGGGTACAATTAGCAATTGCTTCTCCTGACGTTTTATACTTTGCGAGGTTGCGCAATTCCTACTTTGAGTATTGCAATCTCATGATTCCCCAACGAAGAGCTGCGTCAATTAAAATAATTCCTTAACTTTAATTTTATTACACACACACACACACACACACACATATATATATATATATATATATATATATATATATATATATATATATATATATATATATATATATATATATATATATATATATATATATATATATATATATATATATATATATATATATATATATATATATATATATATATATATGAGAAACAACAGAGTAATGCCCCGCCCATGTATAACTAAAGGACACAGAATAGAAAAATATTATCAAAGAAGGATATGAAGCATAAAACCAAATAGATAAGGTCTACTTCTGGAAATTCCAACTGTGAATAAAGAATATAGACATTTAGGTCACCATACTAAGTACATACACACCTAATTGTGAATACATAAAAATAACGAGAAAACATAGGTAAATTAATAAGTCACAGGGTTAAGATTTAAAATGGAAAATTTCGTTATAAATAAGCCATATAATAACAGAGGCCAGTTTAAAGCAGCCGGAGGATATATTAAAATTAAGCAAGGAATTAATGAATAAGCATTCGACAATATTTCCTCGTACAAAGTCATCAGATTTATAAGTAAATTTAGCCTAATTCCAATTGATAGGGTGTGTGTTTTTAGATAAATCGACAAAGAAAGCACTATTGCTTTTCCCTCTTCTAATATTGTATTTAGGTTTGCCCAAATTATTGCTTAGGGCAAACTGAACAATCAACAGAATACCTCCCCCCCCTATACTATTGTTATTATTATAAATCAACATTTCATACACGGTAGATGATATTTGAATATAACAGAAATATTTAACTTATTCAAGCGTAGGGGAATCATGGAAAGGACTCAACAATTGCATGCGGGAGGGATTTCAGTTTGATGAAAGGATTATTCTGTCAAATCTAGACTTCCTGCAAGAAATTTATGAGGGTATCAAAGATTGGTACCAATTTAAAAGATCTTGGAAATCTCAAGATCAAAAAATTCCGGGCTGGTGAGCCGCAACCTCTGGAGAAACATTGAAATAAATACAGACCGTTTGACTTTATCATTATGACCTGAGTAAAATTGAATATAAGTGTCGCCAGCATTGGTAGGCGTACGATAGACGGACAATTTAAATCCATATCGAGTTCTATGAATGAGTATAACTAAGACGGAAAGACACCATGTTAATGGGTTTTTTTTTACTGAACTTAATTCTCTGGTTCACACTTTTAATTTTATTGCAGTCTAAATCCCTATATAAATTTATTATTTTTTCCGACAAAACTATTGTAATTGATAGCCATGTTTTTTTAGAGAAGCGAATTGTAAAAGGTCTCAAAATTTTTCTGGCCTTCAAATCTAACTTATTTGTATTAGTTTTAAATTCATTGTTTACTATTAGTTGACTAATCCTGGGACCAACAAAACATCTTCGTTTGATCTACGCCCTACTAAGCTTCGGAAATTTGTCTTTAAAATATGAGAAATATGGTTGATCGGGCATTGAATGGTTTATAAGTTATTTCATTAGCCCAAAATGTATTTGAAAAGCAGGAAAAAACATTTATTTTTTACTTGTGGGTCACGAATGATGTTATGTGAGCAAACTATTGATTTGTTCCGTGGTTGCTATAAAAAAGGTGTGTATATTTACTCTCAAGCAAGACTATACACTATTTGTATAAAAAAACATAATGTAGCATAACCTGACTAGTGTTCATATATTATTGCTGCTACCTTTAACTTTGTGCATTGTAAACCCTGTGCTCATTATACTTTATACTTCCAGAATAAAAGGACAATTATTCTAAATTACCTTGTTGAAAATGACAGCTTTCATGCTATAAAGCGAGGCTTTCAAAAAAAATTGTCTGCTGGCTATGATCATGAGGCCAAGAAAGCTTTATAAATTGCAATAAAACGTCATTACGAATAGATTATTTTACATGGAAAATTTATCTTGTAAGAATGAAATAGATCATCAACAGGAACTGTAATGAAAAGGAGCAAAGGTAAAAGTTAACTAAGGTGAAGTCTGGATGGTATTAAGTTTCTTAAAGATAAATTGTGTACGTTGAATTACCTATACCAACTAAATTATTCTTAGAATTTCTCTTCCTCTGTAGAAAAAACTATGCATTTACTTTCAATGGTAAATTCTTTCGCCAAAAATTTGGTTTATGTATCCACCGTTTTCTCTAACTTATTTATGGAATTTTTCGAAACGGTTTACCTCTATTCTATTGTAGCTTTTCCTATAATCTGGCTTCGCTTATATGGATGATATCCCGTGCTTGTGGTCCAATTCTGAAAATATTTTTCTTTTTTCAACAAACTAAATTCCCTTGTACCTTCCATCAAATTTACCCTTGAAATAGAACAGAATGAAAGTATTCTTTTCATTGATTTATTAATACACCGCACGCCTTCTGGTTCAAATTCTCTGTCTATCGGAAACCAACTAATTCTTTTTATTATATTCACTTTTACTCCTCTCACCATATTAAATTCAAAAGATAAATTTTTATATCAATGTTTCTTTTTGCACTTCGTGTGGTTAGTCCTGAATTCTTTCACTCTGAAGTTTCCAAAATCTCGGACAACGGCCATAAACCTTGCTATCCTTCAGTTAGCTAAAAAGACTTTTTATCATTTTGAACCTCGCGCGTCTTTTATAACAAGAATATTCTTATGCTTCCTTTTAATCTATCTTTCGCTTCTCTCCTTCATATTTTAAAATCTCTAGGCATTTGTGTAGTATTTAACTATAATAATACTATCTCTAAACTATTATTCAAGAACGCCCTTTCTTCTATTGGTGAGGTATATTGCGTTAAATTTATAAATTGCTCTAAATATGACTTTGGTCAATCAGTTAAATGTTTAAAAAAACGAATTTCTCAGCCTAAATATGATGTCCGCCGTCTGTGAAGATGAAGCTCATTTTGTGTTCATATGTCATATCTTAATCACAATATTGATTGGAATTGTGCTAAAATCATTTTTCATAATAACCGAGGCAATTTCACGAAATATCTTTGAATCGACCTTTATTAGTAAATTCCCAAATTTTAATTTAAGTCGGGGCTTATATAAACTTGATGGTTATTTTTTAAATTATATTCACGACGTACTGTCGAATCTTTTAATTTGAGACTATATATTTATATTATTATTAATAAACAATAAAATTTTATTTGTGTGCATTTCTCCCTCCCTAATAGTTTAAGTGGTATTTTAATCCTCTTCTCAACCTTTAGACTTTTGAATTTACCTGATTTAATGATCATAGTTGGTATTTATCTTCCTATTTCTTTTCTTTTTTTCTGTCACTCTTCGCTTACAGAAACGCATTTCGGGCACTTCGGGATTTTTTAGGCAACATAATCGACCAACCGAGAGTGAAATTAGGAAAATTATTCAAACAATAATTCAAACAAATTCAAACAAACGGGGTCGGTGGCAGATATGAAAACGCCATTGCGTGCTCATTTACGACGTTCAGCTAAAAACATTGCTGCAGTGAGCGAGAATAGGACCGAAGATCCAGACACCTTAATTTGTCATCGCGTGCAGGAATTGAACCTTTCCACAACAACGTTACATCGAATTTTGACAAAATATTTGTCTCTACACGTTTACAAAATTCAAGAGACACAAGAACTGAAGACTGCTGACTATTTAAAGTGCTGTACACTTGTCAATTGGGTGCACGAGCAAAGACAAGCCGATGATGATTTTTTGCAAAAAATCATCTTAGAGATGAAGCCCATTTTTATCTTGGTGGATTCGTTAAAAAGCAGAATTATCGCATTTGGGCTGATGAAAATCCCAGGAAGATTGTTGAAATGCCACTGCATCCACAAAAGATTAATGTTTAGTATGCATTTTTTGCTAGCGGCATCATTGAGCCGTATCTCTTCGAAAATGATACCGGGAATTCTGTTACGCTGACAGGCGAGTGATAACGTCTCATGATAACCAAATTTTTATGGCCTGAATTGAATTATAAGGATGTCGAAGATTTGTGGTTTCAACAGGACGGCGCGGCATGCCACACAGCCAATGCAAAAATGGCTTTATTGAATGATAAGTTCCAAGGTTGCATCATCTCTCGAACAGCGCGGTCAATTGGCCATCGTGATCGTGTGACTTGAGTGAGACCTTTAGATTTCTTCCTTTGTGGTCATCTCAAAAGTAAGGTCTATGCCAACAATCCAACAACAATTTAACAGCTGAAAGATGAGATTATAAAGTATATTGGTGAGATTGAGCAGCAACTATGCAAAGACGTCATCAAAAATTTGATCATCGAGTGGAGATGTGTCGCCGAAGCTTCGGCAGACATTTAGGCGATATTATTTTTCATTCATATTGCCATGACTTAAATAATATGATCCAATAGTGAAATCAATAAATTTTCACCAATAACAGTGTTTTATTTACTGTTAACTTCGATCCGTCTTAATGGACCGCCCTTTATATATATTTAGAAATAAATACAGAATGAGTACGGCTATTTCACGATATACACATATATATATATATATATATATATATATATATATATATATATATATATATATATATATATTTATATATAAATATATTAATTACGTAATAAATGTTCATTTGATGCGAATGAACCCTATGTTCCTTCGTGTTGTTCAACTATTTGATTTCCAAGTTGCCTATAATACGAGTTGATTAAAATATCTGAGTGAATGGTTGCTATAATTGCCTAAAAAAATGGGGGGGATATATTGGAGAGAAAGAAAGAATTATAAAATAATTTAAGAAGTGACATCGTCAACAACTACATTATATGATAGAAAAGAATATCACCCTGATGTATACATTTGTAAATATCGGAAATTTATGCATTGGAAAAACTCTTGATGTTATGGTAAACGGAATTATATATAAGTTTGCATATAGTCGTCGACTGGAATTTGATGTGTTCAGAAGTTTGTGAATTTTCTCTTAGAATCGATCCCAAATTGGTGGAAATGAGTTAATTCTTGAAATAAATTAAAGCAAATTTGGAAAGTCTACCTACAATGTAGATAAGGAATCAACAAATATTTGGGCATTTCAGAAAGATTGAACGAGCATGGTTATGTAATGTAAAGTAAAAGTAAAAAATACGTTAAAGGTATATTTAAAGGGTTTTGCTTTGATTTGCTTAAATCTAACCTCATTTTTCATCCACAGAAACACAATCTTTTAAAATTATGACTTCAATATTATAGACTTTTATGCATTTAAGCCAAAAATATAGATCAAATGTATTATTAAAATGTATTATTTACTTTCAAATTAGAGCTAGAACCATATAATTAATTTAATATCTCGCATTGGTTAAAACTAATTTTTATCTATCTAATTTGTTCAACTTAACTAATCAACCACTACCAGAAATAATATTCACTGTAAATAACATGTGGTTCATGTAAAAACAGCAGCAATAAAAATTTAAAATTCTTCAGGTTTAATTCAGACAATTCAAACCCTACATTAATTACAACATATAACTAAAAACAAAATTATACAGTTTTATGTTAAAAGGACTGACTATTCCATTATTTTTCTTGAATCTATACTAGCTCCATATGTAACCAAAAAGATTAAAGATTTTTACTTTATCTTTTTGGTATATTTAATTAGAATTAGAAAGTGATGTTGAAATTGTAGGTAAAATAATTAAAAAATCAGGAAAACCGCAAATTTACCAAAATAAATTCACTATTTATAGTTAATTTATTTTAGCAATTTAAAAATCTCGAGGCCATTTTGTTAAAAATTAATTCCATATTCGTGTTTTACGCAGGAATTTCAATTTTCTGTAGCATTTTGAATTCTGAACTTGTTGGTTAGTGTAAATTCCGTCAGAGAGTTATACAAAAACAGAAATTCTAGGTACTTTTGAGGTAAACGAGATGTTCGAGTTATGAAAATAAAAGAATCTTGGTTGAAAAGGGAATGAAGTTTGTATACCAACTCTAACTTTGGGAAATATAATTATATTAAGATAGATATGACAAATATTTTCACTATATGTGAAATCAGAATCTAGAAATATTGAAATCACTGGTTTTGAGATCAGGCACAACAATGCAAGTAACACTCTAGAAACTTTCCTTTCCCTCTGAATAAAGGGTAATTCTTTTTACTAGACTAGTAAACCAGCTGTTTCAAAGTTCTTACTGATTATTTTATTTGTTATAATAATCTGAGGAAAATTTCATGGGTGTTTCTGATTACATCCCCTCCAAATATGAACCAATTAAGCACTTACCATTTTTCGCTTTAACTTTTTTATTTTTTAGTCGCATGCAACTGTACATCTCACTAAGTCTGTCAGGAATTCGGACGGTTTCTGTTTGCTTTTTTTGTTTTGGTAAGAAAATCTTAACTATTAAGCGATTCTAACAAAGTTTGAAACCCTTATGTTGTTTCACATTATACTTCGATATAATTGTTAAGGTTCCATTAAGTTTAGCCCGGGAATTATTTTGCTTTGTCAATACATCATAACTACTCGGCCGATTCTAACGAAATATGAAACCCTTATGTTGCTTTATATTTTATTTCAAATGATATAAATGTCAAGGTACTCCCAAGGTTATCTCTGGAATTATTTTATTTTGACAATATCATCATAACTATTCGGCCGATTCTAACCAAATTTCAAACCTCTATGCTGTTTTACATTTTCTTTCGAATGATATAATTTCCATTATCCTCCTAAGTTTTCCCCTGCAATTATTTTGCAAAAAATTCATAACTGTTAGGCCGATTCTAACTAAATTTGAAATCCTTATTTTATTTTGGATTTTCTTTCGAATGATATAATTGCCAAACTTCTGCTATGATAGCTAGATAATTATTTAGCAATAACATCATAACTATTCAGGCGATTCTAGGGAAGTTTAAAACCCCAATTTGTATTGTATTCTCTTTCGAATGATATAATTGCCAAAGACTTCTTAAGTTAGTCCGGGAATTCTTGAAAGTTTTGAAAGACATAAGGTCATAAATTAGATAAAGTGACCGCCCCCGACTTTTGGTCAGCTTACCTCGTTGGTAATATCCTTTCCTCTATTTACTTCTATTTATCTTTTCATTAATCACCGCACCTCCTTTATTAGAGCCACAGGCAATGCGTCATCAATAATCTCATATTTAGCGGGGAACTTTAGATGAATATAATGGGATTTGTATATTCTCGCTTTGTATATTCAATGAAACCTCGTAAAACCCAAATTCGTTCCTGTCATTAAATGGAAAGGAACAAAATCTCTTAAGGAGTGAGAGAGAGGTGAGATTCGCGCAATAAAACAATTGATTGATGAACATTTCTCGCTGTCTCATCAAGAGTGTTTTTCATAAGAAATCTAAAAGCGAACTCGTGCAAGGGGAGGCAAAAAATTCTCAGATATATTTGAGTTTTAATCTTTCCTTCTTTAGATGTCTCTGTTTTAAATATTTTCCTTTTTAACTTCGGCGAGGCGAGCATGTCCATGGGTCTTGCACATATCGCGTTGTGTTCATCTTTTATCCGCGAGGAGCAGGCTCAATGTAACCAGCTAAAGCCAAATCCTACCAAAGGTAAATGAGAGTACTGAGTTCAAATATGATATAAGTTTACCACCAGGTGGCGCTACCTAATGACTAGATATGCTTAATCGGATATTTTCACCGCAGTTCCACTAGATCATACCCTCTAGTTACATTTCCTATATTCTCACTCCTTTGTCTAATTTTAATGCATTTTCATCAGAGGCAAAGCTCATTTGGCAGTAAAATGTGAGTACGCGTAGTATCAGTGTTTCCTGTTCGCGAAGGCGATCCTTTGGCATTTATTTATGAATAGGATAACTCAAAAACAAATATTATTTCATAGTTACCTAAACCTAAGAAGGTAAAACCCAATGGGGCATCTCCGCCTGAGGCCTGATAAGAAGGTATCGGTAAAGTAACGATAGAGTTGGAGCAAGTGGAAATGTGGGGAAGAAATATAATTGCAGATTCCCCTAAAAGCATTTTGGTCCGGAGAGCACTGGTCCTTTTTGTTTTATTTGCAGAGAAATAAATTAATAAGATTCCAGCATCAAATGATACTGTTCATGTGTTTATTCTGGAAATGTTCAATGATTTTGAAGAAAGTGTTGTCGTAATAAAGTTAAGGATTCATACTTTGCACTTGAAGTTGATGAATCAACGGAGATTACTAACAAAGTGCAACTACTCACCTTTATTCTCTTTTCTGATGAAGATGAAATAGTGAATCCTTATCTTTGCCTAAAAGTTAAGCTTACCAGTATAAATAGTAAATATAATTTTCATATTTTAAATTATTATTTTGAGAAATGGAAGCATCCTGCAAGTCGTGTGTGGGTGTTTGTACAAATGGAGCTCCAATTATTTTAGATTTTATGAAACTTTGCATCGTTTGTAAGGCAACACCAACTCTACTTATATGAAATGGATGTTTCTTACATAGATGGCTCTTGATGGCCCAAACACTGCGTACTATATTGTGATAAATCTTGGATCAAGGCGTTGAAACGAGAAATTTCGTTAAAACTAGACGGTTAAAAGATCCTATATTTAAGCTACCTTTTGAAAACATGGATTCACACCGTGCGCGTTTAATTTTGCATACGGAAGTGAGATGTTTATTAATAGGTTAAGTATTCTGAAGTTTGCTTGGAATTCATAAAAAAAACTATTGGCCTATTAAAGAACGAAAATAAAACTAAATTTTCTGGCCTTCTGAAATATTAGTTTAGGACTTCAAAATTAAGAGAACTGAGTGATATTTTTCACCAGTTGAAACGTTTGAACGTGATCATGCAAAAAGTAAATTTAAATCTTTCATCTACTCACAAAGTTAAAGCATTCCTTAAAAAATAATGGTTTGGAAAATAAAAGCTAGTTTAAGCTGTTTGGAATGTTTCCTTTGGATAGTAAGATCATTCCGATAGTTTAATTTTTTATTTTCGTGATCATTTAGCAATTATGGAAGGTTAAATGATTATTAAGTTTGGTTATGACTTATGTTTTTTTATCAAAGTTATTTATAATAAGTAATTTATAATAGCAAAAAGCAAAATGGTGTAATTTAGAAATAAATATAAGTATCGAAGTTTTGTGAATATTTTAAAACCCATTGAATTACAAATAGTGAAGTTCAAGTGATATTTTAAAAGGGGGGAAATTGAGTTTAGAGTTCCTTTTTAAAATTATTATAATTGGCGAAGTTCATAAAATTTATAAAAATATAACCATTGCTGCTTTTATTAAATTTTAAATTTTAATCTTAGTAATTATAATCTATATTGTAAAACAAATATATGGAACTTTTTCAATTCTAGAAATAGTAATTTCCACAGAAAAGGGTGCAACCAATGTTGACCTAAAATTTAAAAAGCGATTTGATAAAGGCATTGCATTAGCAAACACCATCTTTTAGATCAATAATTAAATACAAAAGACTAGTTACACTCCTATGAAAAAGTCTTCATGAAACCGATGAGCTTCAAATGAACGCAAATATTGCCTCCTTGTAAGCGACCAGCACAAAGATCGCGGTCCACTATTGCCAAAATTGCTCACAATTGAGAATAAGCAGGTATGACCACTTCATCGGGTACAGGGAGGCTAAGGGATACAAAGATGCCTAATCTCACAAAAAAACCTTGCGTATATAGTCCATTTATGTTGGTAATAGAATGTTGAAGGAGTGAACAAAGTAATATTCAATAATGAAGCTCCCTTCTCATTCATGTAGCTTCTGAAAGAACCCCATGATCAAGATAAATGGGGAGTGCTTTCATAAGTCCTGTGTCGCGCCAAAGATAAAGCATCCGGACGTTCTTATACCTGTAACTGCTCCTGATCTGTAAAAAGATTGCCAGGAACTCAAAATAATGCAAAAACCTAGTTCATCAGCACTATTTTCTAACAGTTCAAGAGCAATTTGTGGATGATAACTAATTTTTCATCATAAACAGGTACCTTGCCGCAAATTAAAATAATAAACCAAGTTCTTGGATAAAAATAACATTAAAATTTAGCATAAAACCCAGGAATTTACCAGATTTTGATCTAAAATAGAATTTGAATTTGGTAGGGATAATTAAACGGAGGGATTATAAACATCTTTTATCCATGTTTAAGATATTGCAAGTGCTTATTATAAAAAAACAGAGCAACATCATTCAAATATTTACATAATTGTGCTTGTATCTATGGCAAAACAAATTGGATAATTCCTGAAGAATATAATTGTCGTAGAATGCCCCCCCTTTTTTTTTAAAGTGCTAAGAGTGCTAATATATTGATATCTTAATATCTTAAAGAATAGAGCCGTTCCAAAACACGTAAGGATATAGAGACGCACAATAATTCCAAAATAAACTTATATTTTAACTTTGACAAACATTAACTACAGCAATACTCTGAATATTATTATAAACAAAAATTAATTAAATTAGTTTGACCCCCCAAAATTGGTTAATTTCTCTACACACAACAATAATATAAGATTTAGGCTTACGGACTCTACTGGAACTTAAAGGCCTCAGAAATGTTATTGACTCACGACGCGTTGCTGCTGGCCAGATGTAGATGGGCGAGATGACACGATCGTTTTGGCGAGGGTAGCAGCTGGGGGGTCCACACGGTATTCGAAGGGGGGGGGGAGGGGTTCTTCAAGGACGAGAACAAATACGGTGCTTTATGCGGCACCAAGGTAGTCGTGGTCTCTCTAGCGAGAGTGAGTCGAACTTGGTTCTTAAATCAAGTTAACTTGGAGTGCGGTGTGACCACCGAGTAACGAGCTCGAGGGGGAGCTTTTCTCCTTCGTTACTTAATTCCTCATGGACGAGGACTAAACTCGGGAAGGGACTTCTTCAAGGGCAAGGATCGATGAGGGGGGTTTCTCTAACGAGAACTGAGTTACTTAAGGTTCGGTTTGGCAACCAGGAACTAGCTCGAGGATGAGCTTCTTTTTAGTTCCAGTCTTCTTCAAGGGCAAGTATAACGGAGGGGTTTTTTTCGGACGAGAATAATTTGAACTTGGTTCCTTACCAAGTTAACTCAGGAGTTCGGTGTTGCCACCGAATAACGGGCTCAAAAGGGTAGCCTTTTCCTTCTTCTTTTCTCAATTCCTTAAGGACGAGAAATACCTCTGGTGTTTAAGGTGCACCAGGATATGAGGAGTCTCTCTGGCAAGAGTAAGTTAAACTCAACAAAGTTAACTTATCGTTTGGTTTGATAACCCGGGACTAGCTCAAGGATGAGCTTCTTTTTAGCCCCTTAAGTTAGGTAGCCCTGCCTCTCTTGCAGGGTACTTCTGGGTCTGGCGACCCAAGTAAACTACCTCTCCAGTCTCGGTAGCTTGGTTTTGTTCCGAGGACTTCGTCACCTAGAGACTGACGTACACTACCGCGATTTTTCTCAGTGTTCCTCATTTATACCTTGTCACCCCACTGGGGGAGTGGTAAGGGGCGGAGGGGCTTGAGGATGGCCCCAGGAGAGTTCTTATGCCCAACGGTTTTTCTCACCGAGTCTTACATCGGATCCTCATTAGCCTTCGAGCTTGGGAGAAACACGTCTACAATTTCTTATTCGACGTGAAATTGAATCTCACTCTCCTGGGGGAGATCTTGCATTTTGACCTTTAGGTCTTTCATGAGGCCGAGTGGAGCGCCGCTGCGGTTAAGCGCTGGACCCGCTGATACCTTCGGCCAGATGTCTTTGCGGTAACCGCCTTGTGACTGCACCACGAATGAACGGGGCTCGGGGGGGAAGTGACAATTCCCCTACAATAATAATAACTTATTTTCAGGAGGTAATTCACTTTACATTGAATGAAACAACCCCCAAGTGCTACAGGGTAAAAAGATGAAATATAAGAAATACAGAAACACATACAAATACAATTCAGAGGATAAAAACATAACTTGGTATATACTTGTAAAGTATTGGAAACAACTGGTAACTAAAAAGATTAGAGAATAACAATTTGTTTACATAAGCTTTGTAACACTTGCCGCAGAAGTATTGGACATATTTTACTTAATATTTAGTAACAAAGCTATTGTTGGCAATTAAAGCTTTGCAGACGTCCTTTTGTATTTTGTTTTAACCTGTTAACAAGTTTCAAATGTAATGAAATCCTTTTTTTTTACAAAAATTCTTTACGTCTTTCAAATTCCGTGGATTTCTCGAGTGAAGTAGTATCTTTTGCTCATTCTATAAAATCTAAATGTGATTTTGATCAGGAAATTGGTTCTATAATTCTTAAAGAACTTATATTGAGACATAAAACCTTCCTGAGCAAATATCATGACATCATTGAAAATGTTGACTGCGCTCATCAATTGATCGTATATTAATCTTTATATTTTATAATTCATCTTCAATTTATGATAAAAACAGTTGAAAATACTGCAAAGTTCTATTCATTTTTTTAGATACTAAATATAGTAACCTCACTCTTCTTTTAACTTCCTCACTTATCCTATTCTACATATTCCTTTACATTTAGCTACCTACTCTTCATGAACTTTCTAATTGATCGAAACCTTGAAATCAATTTTCGTAATTAAATCGAAGAAAATTTTAGTACTTTTTTATTTCTCCTAAAATTAGGTGAATGGATTTTAATATATTTATTGTTTAAGGTTGAGAACTCTTAAGGAATATCCTAATCAAAGCTATTCGTGATTTTATTAGTCATTACCACAGAAAAAAGAGCAAGTCAGAATCGCTTCTCTTTAGATTCAAGTACAAAAAATGGCCCTTTTGCGAATTGAAATTTGTTGGTATTTATAAGGTTTTTCTTTTCATAACCATAATGAAAATACTTCACGGAATAGAAATCCCATCCAGATCTAATTTACGTCTGCTGTCATAAATATTTAAACACCATCGTTGAAAATCTCTAAACTGGGACAACTATCTTCTCTCTTTTACCAAACGTCATCTTAAGTTAATTTTACTTGTAGATATTAAATCTTCCCTTTTTTTTAATGCAGTCCAGAGAATGCCCATTTGTATAAAATCTTGATTTGGGGAAAAATTCAAAGAAGCAGGACTTTGAGTTTCACTACTTTGTTATGATAATTCTATGCTGGTATTAGAGCAGAAGGATAGAAGACAGAAGTTAATTAGATACAAGTTTCAAGCTGAGACGGGATTGATGTTGAATAACAAGGATGTCCATACGATGAATGAATTCTATGAATTAACAAAATTCAGAATGAAAAGATAGGAATGAAGTTTAAGCAAATAAACACGCCCGGGATTTCCTTAAAACAACAAACTGTAAAAGCAAAACGTATAACTCTCAAACGTTCAGTTTTATGGTTAGGTGGGCAGTGATTATGATACTCAGATGCCAGCAGGAAAAGACCCTTTCACAGGCTCTAAAATGATCTTCCTTAAATAACGTGTCCGTTATTGAAGGAAGAAAATCATACTTGATTGAGTTCTTGGTACATTAATTTCAGAGCATAAAGGGAGAGATTTATTGATCAAAATTAAGGGAATATTCCACACTAAATATTTTTTAAGCTTGCTCAACGAAAGCAAGAGGTTCCGGGAAAATAGGAGTGTCATTCGTCCATGAGATGAGGTTCTTCCCAGAATCCATGGCATGTTGATGATAGGAAGGGGTGTGTAAGGCAAAAGAACTTGGCTGAGAATCATAATTGTAGAATTTGTGTATGGAATAGAGGAAGTAGGGAGATACTGCAAAATTCCTAATCTTTTAACTTGAGAGTTGCTGCATATTTTATAACAACATCATGAAGGAGCCGCTTCAAACTCATATGACACACTTCATTTCTTGTAACCTTAATTATGATATGGCCTGATTGAGATTTCCGATAACTTACAACACAATAGTACTAAGCTGATACCAAAAATTGAGAAATAAAATTATCATTATTCATGTAGAAAATAGGATTAAATGTTTGGTTTATCATAATACCGATGGCCTAGATTAAAATAATAACAATGTAAAGCACGAAGGAATATGATAACCACCGAAGATATTGAACATAATGAAAATGATAACCAGTGAGAACATAGCACATGATAAAATATGTACAAATACATGGTTAAGTGATTCTTTAAGGTAGGTCTAATAATTAGAACACTTTAAAGTAAAGAAAGAGTATACAGAGCAATGGAAAATAAATTAAAAGAGCTTGGTTGACTTTTCGGGTTGGATACTGATTGATTGTTCTCTACGTGAAAATGTGTACACTAGCTTTAATTAGCAACCGTTGAGTAGGAATCTGTTTTTAGCTACTCTGGATTGTTTAGGCATGTTTGTGCCTCTGTTAAACCATGAATGAGTTTTCTATGTTGTAGAAAATGCAGAACGCTTTGACTGGCCTTTACCTAGACATGCGCACACTCATCAATCTATTATGGAATTAAATTTTCCGGTTGGTTCTAAGGTCTGGAAATGATAGGTGAAAGAGAATTAATTTTTTTCATGCGCTTGTTTTGCAAAAATTGCTGTTCCGGTTGACAAACATGTAACCTGGCATTCATAGCGAGTAAGGTTGCTGGAAGAATGCGTAGCCTTTCTCCAGGTGGCATTTTTGGTTGAAGAGATGACTTTATATTCTTGTGATTTCTTTCCAGAACGGTTTTTCCGATCGCGCCGGAGTAGAGGTTTAGAGATCTTCTATGGTGGAAAGCTTTAAAAATTCTTGAACTAACTCTGAATGTATTTGCAATACATTGCCGTAGATTAATTATCTTTCATGGAACGCACCAACGCGAGACTTTATTGGCGAAGAAAGCTTTACCCATAGGCCAGGATATTTTTTTTTCTTAAGTATATAGTTCCATATCTATTTTGTGTATCAGAAAATTAATGCTAGAAGCTATTCTGTATCGATTTTTGGTGATCGGGATGCCACTTAAAATATCAACATGGATGGTAGAAACAATTTCTAACCTATTTCTATACGTTTTTTCTCATTCCTTTCTAAACAAATCTGTCTGAGTTAGTTTTGAGGGAAATGTGGGTCCTAAAATTATACAACTTTTGTTAATAACACTGGTCAACAGCCAAAATGGTTCACATAAGAGATTATGCTCACACAACTAAACTAGTATTGCTGAATTTGAATCTGATATTTGTTTTGTTCTCTTAAACTAGGTTTTATAAAAAAAATAATAGTTAAATGTGTTTACATGAAAAATCTTACATTGGTGACTATGATTTAGGTGTTTTATTTTACTATCAGATCTACTATCTTAGCAATCCGAAAAAGAGTAAAGATGTGACTTAAATTGTTTCACGCAAGATAACGATATTAAACACGTTACAAATAAGCTCATTTAAAATTGTTCCAGAAAGCATAAGTTCAAATCCTTTATAATTTAAAAATATGAAATTCTAAATATGCGCCTGAACTTTGCCCTTTCGTTTGTATGTACAGCTTGCTCTCTCCTCTTTTCACCTTCTAGTAATAATCGCCCATAATTTGGGGAATAAATTATCCCTTATATCTGTTCTCTATTATGGCGATGTATTGATGAACTCTTTCAGTGTGTTCATCACTAAGGTCTCCAATGTTAGCTTGGGAAAAATCAATATGATAGTGGAAAAATGCAAATCACAGACATTCTTTCTCCCAAGGCATGATAATTCTGCAGCATGGTTGTAACGATTTATTTGAAGTTGTAGCACGATAGTTTCTAAGAAAAGGATTTGACACATTTACGAATCCGTGGTCCATTCGAGACACCTGCTTCGATCTTGGCTTCGGAAACCACACCACCTAATTTCTGACATAAGTATCGAAACTCAGCACCAGATTGAGCAATAACATGGATGAAATTTTGAGCTAAACCGATATTTAGATGAGGTGGGGGCAAAAATAAATTTTCTGGATCTACAAGAGAATTGTAAACACACACATTTGGATCTTCCAGGCGCATCTCTTGGTCTCGTCTGTTGTCCCACAAACAGAAAAAAACAACTGTGATTTGTGTAGCCACTTTGAAGGCCCAGGAGTAAATAGATGACTATGATATCCTTAAAAAGTCTTCTACTGGTGTTTCTCGTACTCTATAGCAATTAACAAAATCTTTATTGTTTCAAAGGTATCAGCCATCTTTGCTGGATCTGCTATTGGGGCAGATGGAAACCGATTTCCATTTTGTAAAAGAACAGATTTCTGAGAGTCTCTTCCAGAGTCTATAAACAGCCTCCAATCATCTGACTTGTATGTCCAGACTTGCAGATATATTGCATGAGAGATACTTCGTCCTCACAGTAACAAAGGTTGTTTGCCATCAGGAAAAATGCAGGCAGCTCTTTGTGTCGGTAACGATCTATACTGATACGCACAGCTTCCAGCTTCCATCAAGGTACGCTGCTTTAGTCTGGATCCTCGAACTTTGGCTTTTTCTTTGGGCAAGTCTCGTTCCCTGATGGGATCATGAAGTGGTTCTTAAGTAAAGAGTTTAAGCCTGGTCGTCGTCTTCATTTGAGGTAGAATTAGAATAGGAATCACTTATCAATTCTTGTTTAGTAGGTGGATTTGGGGCGGAGAGTTCAGCGCTATGCGGAAGTGGTCGGATTACAGACGCGCTATTATTATTATTATTCCATTGATGCTTGTAGAACAGATGTAACAGTCACTGCTGTGGCGTTTGGATTCACGCCATATCATTGGTACAGCAAACGGCATTCCGGAGTTTCGTGTACTACAAATCCACTTGCTCAGGTGGTTGATACAAGACTTACAGGCTATATGAAGTGACCAGTTTTTGTCTTGCTCACCCAAAAGTGATTTAAAGTAACTTTTGTAGTTCAATCAAACAGCTTTTGTGATTGGTTTCTTGAGGCTACCAGGAGTAAAGGCGCCACAGATGTAATAAAAACTATCAGCATCGTTCACGCACTTGCGACGTTCCATTTTTTGTTAAGTTCCGACTAATTAGAAATTAGGCAGCTTTAAATATGGAAACAAACAAAAAAACACAACATATAAATTAGTCTATAAATAATATGGTGCACCAAATATATATATATATGCTGGTTCTGAACAACTGAGCCCAATATAGCTATATGAATGTAATTATTTAATTCATCACATACAATTACCCTAGAATCAAACTATTTTGATTCAAAACCATAGAAAATTTTTGTTGTCGAAGAATCGTTTGCAAAAATCTTAAGTGAGAGAGTGCGGTATAAGAGTTCTCTTGCAAAGAAATGAAATGCAAATTGGTATATTCAGCTTTGGTAATTATCAGAATTCGTAATGTTATATGATAAAATGATTCAGTTGATCTAGTAGCATTAATAAATGGGTGACATATTCTGATATTGAAAATGATGCATTGTGTTACATGGATTACGTGTTTCAATTTTGGATGGCTACCGATAGGAGAGTGTTCATAAGGTTATATCTTCCGGCTAAATGACCAGTATCATTAACATATTGATTAATGAGATCAGTTGTGAGATCTTTCCTGGTAGTATCCCTTAGTATGCCTAGTTGTTAGAGATTTGGCAGCTTTAATGATCGTTTTGCAAATGGTGAGAACTACGAGGGTTTGCCTTTGAGAAAATGTTGCAAATGTTAGCTTGTAAGAGCTATAAGAGTTATTTAGTTGATAATGTGAAAGCATTTAAATCTGAAAGAATTAAAGATTTACAAAACTTAAGTAAGACCAATTTAGGACGTATCCAAAATTAGACGAAGCTAGTAACATGGCTTTTGGGTAGGTAAAAGCAAATCCTGCTTGATGATTTCATTGACATATACAATTAGGAGTGCGTTTGTTTTAGTCTTTAAACAACATTTAGTAATAGGGTATGTGACAGCACTTGTATGATCCTTCTAAAAAAGTTTATTTGGCCAAGGAATCTGTGTTCACATTTCAATGCGGTTGTTCACCGATAATCACTGATAGCTTCTATCTTGTCGTTCTTTTGGTATTTTTCCCTGAAGTTGAGTCTATCGTATAAAACGAATTCATTCTACTGGGAAAATGATGTATGAAATGTTGATTTCAAGAGGTGTAACTTTAATTTTTCTTTCTATGACTAGTTCGAATTATATGTTAAATCGAAGGTATATGACTGATGTATTGTTAAAATAACAAGAGAAGTCGACATATTCTGACGAATGAAAATCTACTTGAAAAGGACCACTAGAATGATTAGAATTTTTTCTGGGGATTTTGGCCGCATTTGTATCAGAAAAAAACGAACTATGTTGGTCGGCCTCATATAGCACCTTAATTTTAACTTAGTCCGAACGTCGGTTACCACGCATGACATGGTAGGTGCTAGCTGATTTTTTAGGAAAATATTTGGTTCCTGTAAGAAGAATTGTGGGACATATTTTCTTGTTACCCAATTGAGTTAATACGTTATCTCTTAACAACGCTTCATAATATGAGGATACACATCAAGGCGGGTCAACAATGGATGAAGCATATATGAGGGACACTAGTAGCACTTTTACTACTATTCTCTTTGATATTGATCTTTTTAAGATCACTATGGATATATTGGTAGTACAGTCTGGTAAGCGCGATTATTTTTGTTAATTAAAAAAAATTTGTGAGCGAAGAAATCAGCTCCATGTTTGGGCCTTTGAGGTTGCGTTAAACAAAAATTCTCTTTGAGCATCCAGTAGCAGCCTGAAAGCGAATGTCGCCTTACTCTTTTTGTACGTGATCGTGCATGGAACGAATGACCAAAATTACTCATCCTCTATCCTAAAAAGAATTAACTTTGGAGGGACAAGGATAATAATGCATTTACTAATGTGTCCTTCGAAACTTTTCCAAGATCCCTTTGTTCGTGTATCATCGCGCACAGCTGTGTACAGGGTCAGAAAAATGCCTATGGTATCAACAGACTCTATCCTTGACAGCAAAAGCGTTACAGGATATAACAAGAGAGCTGCACACACTAAATGTTGAGCATCCTCTCGAGTGAGGAGTTGATCTCTCAATAGTCTCTAACATTAGGGAGAGGGTTGCAGGTTCCTCTTCGATGACGATCATTCCTGCCTCCATCTGCTCACAATGTCGCTGGAAGTGCTCCTTTGCCACGGACTTTACTGTTGATTGAGAACTACAGCTGCCAAAAAGTGCAGATTTCCTAGCAAATTATCTAACACAGTTTTGAGGGAGTAAATCTTAAGGGCTTTGTGAATTTTGGATGAAAGGCAAAAGGCATAAGACAAAGGCATACTTAAACCTTCTACATATAAAGTGAGATATATTAGCAAGCCACGAGTGAGCTAAGGCCTGCAAAAGCCACGAAAAAAAATAGCTAAAAGTTGTTGTAGCGTTGGAAAAAGTTCCTGTGTGTATAAATTTAAGATAATCACTTTATGGGAAAGTTTGCTCTTAACCCACAACCAGATATGCTGATTTCTATTGTATCTTTGGTCTCCAAAAAAGTTCAAAACATTAGTACGATTCCAAATTTCTTTTCAACATTGAATAACTTACACTTTGCCAGGAAATCGCATATCTCGTCCCGGTGACCTTTAGAACTTACCTTCGTTCTTGCCTCTTCGACAACAAAGAACCATTCTCTTCTCTGCTGTTTCCTTTTGTCGTAGGATTACCTCACACTTGACAGCATAATTATACAACGATAGCGTAGAGTCGAACATCGATTCCCTAGAATCTGTAACAGTTCTTAATAAAATGAGATCAGATACTGCGGGTAACCCTAAAAAGCCTGACACCTGAATTATATAATATAGATGTTGTAGGGTGACCCCATACCTGACACCAAAATTATATAATATTTGTCGTAGATTCAAACGTAGATGCAACCTAGGATTTACTCTGTGTTGAAGCAGGAAGGGAGCAGGCCAGAAATTGGGATATAAATCCCAGTGAGAGGGTAAAATAATCAAAACCGAGTGCAGTTGGCCTAAATAATCAATTCTTAGAAAAACTGATTTTAGAAAAATAACTTTACTATATACAAAGAAAATATTATTAGCAAGAGTAAATAAATTACAATTGATAGGATGAAACCCGAGGTACCAAACGGGGGGAAGAAGAGAATCGGATTGTAGAAACTTAGCCAATGAGGACTTTTCCAAGAAGGAAAAGAAATGTGATTCCCTTCAACTCCTGAGAATGAAATCCGTCGAAAAAACAGAAGTAGCAAATTGCTCAGTTTTGGGGTAAATAATATCCTTCTTTATCGAATTTACTTCCATGGAGACTCGTCTAAGTCCCAGATAGTGTGCGTTACGCGCTCACATGTGCGTCTCATACTTACAACTGCACATGACAGCTCTTTCCGCGGGTCATTTTGGCCACATCAAGACCACTAAATGGATCTTTAAATATTTTTATTCGCCTAGGGCGGCCGAAGAAATTTTGCAATTCTGTCGATCGTGCGACGTATGTCAAAAGACAGCTATTAACGGGCGAGTTAAGCACGTCCCATTATTTCTGAACCTTTCTCGCGTGTAGCTATCAGCCTAGTTGGTTCGATTCACCGGCATAGTTACATCCTCAGACTAGTTGATTTCGCTACCAGGTTCCTCGATGCCGTCCCACTAAAAGGATGACAGCTTCTCATGCGCTAAGGCGCTCATTTCACTTTTTGACCACGTGGATTACCCAAGGAAATTCTGTCAGATCGCGGCCCTCAATTTACTTCTTATTTATTGGAGCAAGTATAGAAATGTCTTATGATAAAACCTTTATTTACCACTACGATCCACCCGACTGGGAATAGAATGTATGAGAAGTTAAACAGAAATCTCAATGCGATTATATGAAAGTTGTGCGTAGAGCAATCGAACGAATGGCATCGTTATTTGCTTATGACTCTTTTCGCTTATAGGGAGATACCACATCATAATTTGGGATTCGCGCCCTTTGAATTATTATATGTTAGAAATGTTTGTGGTCCCTTAGTATACTTAAGGAGCTCTTTACAAATGTTAGTTTAGGCCAAGAAACACAGTTATCGTATTTCTACTTGATCGACCTCCGTAAGAAATTGGAAGAATTTAATAAAGAGGTGGAAAATTTATTAAAGCGGCAAATCATAGAGCCTTCCAAATCCTACTATTGTTCCCACGTGGTCAAGGTTAGAAAACCAGATCAGTCATACAGAATTTGTATTGACTAGGAAATTGAACGCGGTACCTATTCCGCTAATTGACCAAAATCTGTACTTTTTTGAGCGGGCAAAATATATTTCGGACCTGGATTTATGGAAAGCGTACAATCAGATTCCTCTGAGAGATTTACTGTATTTTCTACCGAAAAGGGGTTAATGCAGTTTAGAAGGCTTCCTTTTGGCCTCGTTAACGTACGTAGAAAATACAACCTGCTTATAAGACAGATTTTAGAAGGATGTCCTTATGTGTCCTATTTTGATAACATATATGTTTCCATGAACGATTTGGAAACGCGCCTGACTCACATTCATTCTCTACTACAAAGGTTGATAAGCCACAACCTTACTATCGGGCCAAACAAGTGTCATTTTGCCTTCCACACAATTAACTCTTTGGGATTCCGCATAGAAAACCAACGATTAGCCCGGCAGGAAGAAAAAATTAAAGCCATCGCGAGAATGGCGCTACCCGTTAACAAACGGCAATTGAGGTCATTTATGGGCTCTATTTCCTTCTACAGAAGATTTATTCCGAACTATGCCTAGCTTTCAGTCCACTTATGCGATCTCCTAAGGAAGAGAAATCCCAATCGACTCGCCTGGACTTCGTCTTCAGTTGCCAGCTTTAATACACTCAAAGGTAAACTCGCGGCTACCCTGATCCTGCGATTACCTAAAACAGCCGAGCCTTTTGGCATCAGGATAGATGCTATCAACAATGGGATAGGTTGCGTGTTAGTCCAATACGGACCTAATGACGAGTATTTTCCCATTGCATACGCTAGCCTAAAGCTGCTACCTCGTGAGAGGAATTATCTGTAATCGAGCGCGAAGCATTCGCTATTATATGGCGAATCCCAAAACTTGAGACTTATTTATTAGTTAAATAGCTTACCATTGAAACAGATCACAAGCCACTGGCGTACTTAAAAACCATAAAAAATAAGAAGGCTAAACTGAAGCGTTGGTGCCTATTTTTGCAGAGAATTGGATAGCAGATAGCATAAGTCGCAACTCCGTTGATGTTAGCTTCAATGAAACTTAGGCCGAACTTAATTCTAGTGTGATTATTTTATGTCTAGAGGTCTAACTTACTCTCGCTCCTTGTTAGTACCCTTATTGTAAATATACGCCCCTATCTGATGTAACTGAGGCCCGATGTGCCTCTGCTGATTTTTTAAAATATTTTAAGTGGATGAGTAATTTACCTTGGTCATGTCTACCATGAACTTTAGTTTTAGCTACTATTAATTTTTTTCTTTGTGAATGTTATTATATGTAGTTGTAGCTATACCCTGGTTGAATTATGTATTACCATTGGCATCGTAGTAATAGGTGGACATGTTTTCCTAAAATCACCAGTGTAATTATTATAAAACCATTGTATATATGTATTCCTTTGTTTGCAATGGGCAAGACTCTCAGTGGTGTACTCGGTGTACATCTCTAATTACGATTAGTTGTGATGTCACTTCCCTTGTGTGTTCCATCTCGAGGAGGGAGGTGTGTCGAAGAAAGCAAAGTCGAGTAAGATTTTTTTAAAGCAGTCGTTTGAAACAAGAGTTATCGGGAAGAGCAATGCCCTATGCCGAGATTAGCCGCGAAATTCTTCGGTTCAGTTGGACCATCAATTTCAGCCGCGAAGCTATAAACGCCGAGGCGGTAAGGCAGGGCTTAATTGCTTCCGTAAGCAAATAAAGGAGTTCAGGCGAACGCCTATATATTCCCCATTATAAAATTTATCGTGGAAGTATTCCGTCAGAATCCGCCCAAGGAAGAGTCCCGAAAAACCCAGGTCGTTGTGGTGAGCTGCCTCAATGTTGCGCCCGAGTGAGCTAATCCCGGAAAATACAGAAGTTATTCGGTGGCCTCTGTTATCACGTCTGTGGAATCATGCACTGACGGCGCATATCCTCGACCGATAGAAAACGGTGTTATACCGCCCGCAGCTAAGATCCTATTTGGAATGACGGCCTCAGGATCGAAGGACTCGTCCAGAAGAAGCGCACATTCAAAGCACCACAGGAGTTTTCCCCATCGAGCGTCTACAGGAGAATCTTTCCCCATTTGAGCGTCTACGTAGAGAATCTTCTCCAAGAGTCTACTTGCAGTACCCCCCCCCCCCCAAAAAGTAAGATATTTACACCTCTCCTTTCCTCGTCTAGGCGGTGTGACGCCCTCCGACTAAGACTCGTCAAGTAGTCTCCTCCTGAATCATCTCGGATACTTAAAGTGAATTATTGTGCCCCTAAAGCTAGGATTCCATTTGTAGTTTATTCTTAAACCCTATCGAGTTAGTATTCGGAGTACTCAGCCCTTGCGGCATGAGTAATTATTGGTAAATATTGATAATTTTCCCATTGCTGAATTTATTAATAACTAAAGAGTGTAATTATTTGTATTATATGTTTTGTTGTGTAATTAAAGATTATTTTTGCAATTCTGGTTTAAGTCATCCAACTACCAAAGCCTAATTAAATTTGACTAATCCTGGCCAACCATATTTAAAGCAGTCGAATAACAAAAAACCCGCGCACTCAATGAAATTCAATTCAAATTATTATTTTAGGCTGTCGTAGTCCTGCCTGTCTGGCTTGTGTGATATTTGCCATTATCTTTCTCGCAAAAGAGAGCAAGCATATACAACGATAGTTGTTTCAGTTGCGCCGGTCCACTTTATCTTTATAAATTAGGATGATCATTGCATCCTTGAATTCTTATGGCAAGATTTTCCTCTTGCCAGCACACTTAAATAAGGCTGGGTAGGTTTTTACTTTATTCTTCACCACCGAATTTGAACACTTTCACTGGTATGCAGTCAATTCTAGCTGATTTGTTCAGTTTAGTCTTATTAATGGCTACCATTTTTTTTCTAAGGTAGGTAGGTTATCTAAGTGAAAATGTTGTGGCTGCCTTGGTATTTCATCGTGATCCGAGCTTCAGCCATTGACTCTAGATTTAGTTGGTTGTCAAAATATTATGATAATATTTTTTTTTATTTCTTGCTGATCATTCAAATTTAGTCTTCCAGCAGTCAAAATAAGTGAGCTAAAGAACATTCTCAGAGATTGGAGAAAATCCGGCAGAGTTAGTTCCATCATCTAAAACCTGCATTTCATAAGCTTTTGTAGTCACGAGTTTTTTTCCATCTTTCCTAGTTTCGTTTGGCTCTACATTTTAATTTCCTCAGCTTTTCCCCATTCGATGTTGTAGGAAAGCTGAATTTAGTGTATAGGGATCTGTTTCTTTAGCTTATAATTTTATAACTTTTGCTATCATTTTCACTGAATCAGTCTGCATTTTTTCTTTTAGTATAGCCTATCCTTCATTTGCAGCATTGAGAGCTGGTTCACTAAAAGAATTTCAGAGCTCTTCTAAAGATTCAGGTTTATCTGTATTTTGTCCTAGTACAGACGTTATGTTGCAATCAAGTTCTTCTTTACATTATTAATCTTTTAATGGGCATATTAATTTTTCGCCTCCCATAGCTCTTGTGTTTTCGATGTCTTTGAGTAGTATCACTGCTCTGATAGGTGAAAGTAGGCATTTGTAATTGGAAGGTTGAGTTCTAAATAGAGGCAAAGTATTAGTCCACCATTTGAATTGTCTTTGCCTTGTCCAAAGTTTTCCATGGCAGAGACCTAAACTTCTAAATCTCCGCCTACTCTAGAATTAAAATCCTTAAGCAATACGAACTTGTCAGTTGTTGGCACACTTAGTATAATGTAACGTTTTTGTGAGAATAAAGCTTATTTTTCTACTCAGGATTGATCCTGGTTGGTTAGAACATTGATGATTTTAATATTACGATTACAACAGATGATTAATGATTTATCTAAAATTTCCTCTAGGCCTCTGTGAGCCTCTTAATTAGATCATTCTTTAGGACGAAATCGACGCTTGCCAACCTTGCTTAATCTTCAAGACGTCCCTTTTAGTATAATTTACACTGTGCTTATTAGCATTACCCCTATCTGTTGAATACTACTTATTACAGTGCTGCTATATCACTAATGATATTTTGCAGTTCTTTATCAACCTGTGCATTTCTTCTGTGAGGATTATTAATACCTCCTTTATTAGTAAGTGTTATAACACGCTATGTTACAATGTTAATATTTTCAATATTTTTGTTTTCTTTCTTTCCTTGGTTCCTACCAATGTAATGGAAATTTTCTGATCACGAATAGCTAGCCAGATGTCGATCTGGGTGAGAATTTATTTATCTCCCCTTATATAGAGACGTCCCATTAATGAGCTGGAGGTGCTGTGCATGAATATAGCTGCTTGGTGATCGTGAAACTCCCCCAGAGCATTTCTTCCCCCAACTATCGATGCTGCTGTGACCAATACGCACAGACTGCCTAAGTACAGAGGGGAAGCGAATGGCTCCCAGCTTTCACACCTACCACCTACACTTTAGCTCTATTGCCACAGGAATTATCGCTTCACCCCTTTCTTGCTTGCGCAGATCTGTCTATCATCTGTTGCCTTCAGATTAACATCCTCTGAACCTGCAATGCTTGGATCCAGTGGAGCAGATGAGCGATGACTGGCAGCGAAACAGGTCGCCTTTTCTGGCCGAATAACTCCTCTATGAGGTAGATAGTTACTGTAACGTATCAGCAAATACGCCCTTTTCCTCTGGATGAGGCTTCATAGCCTTCATCTATTCATACACTCTTAAAGACAATAGGTGGTTTGTAATTAGAGTTCCGTGTAAGGTAGCAGGGCGATTTGGAGTCGAAGTTAACTTCTTGGACATAACGGTCCGCGGCCTAAGGCAACCATCAGAGATGCCCCTCCTCATCCTTTACCCGAGGATACGTGCCTCTAACCTGTATAAACTCAGCGCTGTGTGTATGACTTGTGATTTGTATTGCTAATGTTCTTATATGTCAGCGTGAATGGTACTTCCATGAGTGGTATTGTGTATGGTCGTATATATTAATAGAGGTTTAATAACACTGAGAAAATTTACGTTGAAAATAATATATGATAATAATATTCTTCTGTCACCCTTTGATAAATTACTAACCCGCAGAAACCATATAATTCAATCCAGGACGTTTAAAAGAAAAATACTGAGTGCATGAACGATAAAGATATGAGAAGGAGAGGTTATAGATTAACACTAGAATGAGGGAGCGATCATTTTTACAGCTTTTCAAGTTTATTTATTTAGTTATCGCAATCCGCTTAAATTTCTTGAAATTTATTTTTTTATATTTAAAATGGCATTGTGGATGTATAAAATTATTACAAGAGTAAGGTAACGAGCGATTAATTATACTACCTAGAAAGAATGAGCGGTCAGATTGACTGCTCCATGATATAATCCTGTTTTAACGTCTTTATTTCATTACAGGGACTGGGCTACAGTTTATAACTCAGTGCACGTTTGTTCCAACATGTTGTGATAAGGTTTGTGTGTTTTCTATATAAACTCACTACAATTACATAATTGTGTAGTACACAATAGACTCTCGTTGGGTGAAGATGTCGTCCGATAGAAGGGAGATCCGTCTAACAGAGGAACGACTTCGACAATTTCTTGTTGCCACACCTTACGATGAATCGGAAGGAGAATCTTTTGAACACAATTTTTCATCAAGGTCAGGCGAAAAAAATGAAAACATTGAATCAACTACAGAGCAATGTAAGTGTGATGTGATTAATTTATGATGTTGTTGGAATGTAATTCGATATACCGTTCAAAATTATATGTAGCTATTTACATTATTATTCATATTATTATTGCTATTGTTGTTTTTATTGTTATTGTTATTATTATTATCATTATTATGTTATTATATTTATATTATTTATACTATTATTATCTTGTGTCGCGATGGGCATATTTTATTTTGATCAAAATAAATCTGAACATAAATATGTGGGGAGATTTTTTGATGTACTTTTGTTACATATGTATTAGTATGAATGACTAATGAATCCTTACGTCTTTATCTACAGATTAGGATGGAATTCTTGAGAGTAATACAACTGCTGATGACGAAATAATGGAAGAAAATAGATCAAATGAGGCTACTACATTTGCACATGACAAAAATCTAAAAGCTCCAGATGGGACCCAGTTGGTTGAAATCCCTACTAAAGGCTTCGATAGTAGTGGAAGATACAGTGCATAGAATATTCTTACTGAAGTTTACAGGCCTTCTGCATATGCCAAGAGACATGTTGTGTTGGGGAGCATGATTAGCGCATTTTCCTTATTAATTGATGATTTTATGATTCCAGAGATAATAAGAAACAGAAGCTTGCAGCAAAGTGAATGATTAATCATGGACTGTAACTACGGAAGACATATATCATATGCTGGCAATAGTCTACGCTAGAAGACTTATTGCTAAAGGAAAACACTTGCCTTTCTATGGTCAAAGGTTTGGGAGCCTCGTTTCTCATCCATGACTATGTCAAGAGATAGATGCAAGCTACTTTTTCGATTTTTACGTTTTGATTTGAAATCCACCAGAAGTCAACGAATTCATTCAGATAAATTTGCTACTTTTTATACCATATGGAATAGATTTATCGAGAATTGCCAATCATGTTACAGACCTGGAGCAGATATAACTGTTGATTAACAGCTTTTCCCCACTAAGTTTAGAAGCCCCTTCACCCAATATATGGCAAACAAACAGGATAAATTTGGAATCAAATTCTGGCTTGCTGTAGACTCAACGTCCCATTACTTGCTGAATGGTTTTACTTATCTGGGAAAAAATGTTCATCGTCCCCCAAATCAAAGCTTATCGGAATATGTAGTGATAAAATTGGTAAGTCCTTTTCTAAGTTAAGGTTGAAATATCACATGTAATAACTTTTTTACTTCGGTGAAGCTAGCTCAAACATTGACGACCAGGAAAACGAGTATCTTTGAAACGATGAATCGAATTCGGCGCAAAATATCAACAAGCATTAAAATTAGAAACAACCACTACACTCATCCATTATTTTAAAGAATTGTGACATGACACTCACCGTATACCAAGGAAAACCTTCTTAGAGTGTACCGATTCTAAGTACTTTGCATAAGACGGTGCATATTGACAGTGGTACAAAGAAGTTGCCAGAGTCTGTCACGAATTATAATAAAACAAAATCTGGCGTTGAAGCTGTTGACCAGATGGTCAGACTGTGCACCACTAAAGTGGCTTCTCGGCGTTGGCCATTACAGGTCTTCAATAACTTACTTGATCTTGCCGTGAATAATTCAGTTATAATATACCGTGAAGTGGTTGGAACTAAAATAAGTAGACGAGATTACATTATAAAACTCATAGGAGGGCTATGAACTTTTAACAGAAGTGTGGATGCAAACTTCGAAGACGAATGGACAGATGAAAAACTTTTGGAAGAACCAAAGGAAGAACCAAGAACCAATAAGCGTAAAACTTGTCAAATTAGCAAATGCAAGAAAAATAAAACTAATGAAATTTGCTACAAGTTTAAGAAATGTGTGTGTGGTAAATGTACTGGAATAATACGCAAGCGAATAATTTGTAAAAATTGTTCATGATATTGGTAATAATTGATACATCTAACGACCTAGTATTATATAAATACCTAAATACTTTTTGATAAATGTATTTATATTATATAGTTGCATCAATTATTCTATATGATAAACATAAATGGGATTGTTATTATGTTATTTTTCTCTTTTTCATACATATATGTAAGTAAATGGAAATATATTAATAAAGTATTTTCATTTATCATCTATTGCTACCTATTCAATACCTAAACATTAAGAAAGATTTGCAACAGAAGGAAGTTAAACTGGAACTAATATTAAAACATAATTCTTGTGATATGAAATCATCAAAAAATGTGTGAAAAAACGAAGAAAAAAGGGAAAAATAATACCAGAGGTCAAAATGACCGCTCAGTCTTTCTATGGGTTGTGCACTTCGCCGTCCATCTAATATTAGGTATTAGTTTCACAACACTTATTACTACAAAGTTTATCGATTCTTTCTACTTAAATATATTTACTGTTATTTTATTAGGTTATAAATTTGTTCTATCTCACTGTTAAATCATAAGTTTACTAGATTAAACCATAATGTCTATTTAGGGCTCTATTACATAGATCAAATATTGATCCATAATTTATATCAATAAATAAATTTAGGATTATAAAGAATCGATGAGCTAGCCACGAAGATGGGTGCTATTTCAGCCCTTGCTACCTTAGTGAGGACATCAAAAGAGAAATAGCATCAAGTAGGCGCAATCATTCTCTAGATGTATTCTGTTGTATCTGAGGACAGTTCATCAAGAGAAGAGCAATAATATTTGGTGAGAAAGTATCTAGGAGAGTGTGTGTGCCAGTTTAGGACCAAAAAAGAGTGGGTACCGCATTTTAGTTGCGAATCTGCATTAAAAATATGCAAGGTAAGATAATTTTTGTTCTAAGGAGTAAATTATTAAATGTAACAATTGTTTAAGCTATTATCTTTGGTGGAAGCAAAAAAAGATATAAAGTATATTTTTAAAAATTTACTTGATTGTATAGAGGAGTAAAAAGAGCCAAGATGTTTGGCATGCACAGTAATTGGAGTGAGAAAAAATCCTTTGTTCCAACAGTACCACCTACTGCTGATATTTCTGTGTTTACTAATTCAGAAAAGAATATGCCACACTCACAAGAAAATATAGATGCAGAAGCTGGAAAGATCAAGTGAAACACTAACTATAAAAATTAGAATAACCATCCCTTATCTTATTTAAAACATCTTAAGAAAGATTAAAACAGTGTAAAGCTCCCGCTACAAGCTTTGAACTTTAAGATCTATGGCTTGGAAGTAATGGTAGTAAATTTGCTGAGTCTCTCGGTAGGTTTAACCAAGCTTAAATGTTATTTCCCTTCTTTGGAACAGGAGAGATACCACGGCACATTAACACAACAAGTACTAGCCAAAAAGTACTGAGTCTTCTGTTGGAAGGCCTTATGTCAACCATGGGCAATTGATAGACTTTGAAAAGATATATTCCCTACCTTGAATTTAAAGTTAGGTCTTATAAGCGAGCAGATTTGAACTATTAAAAAAAAGTGCATTCTTCAAGTAGTTTCAAAATTTACTTGCTACACTTTGTGAGGTAAAAGTGAGAGCTAGTGTCTTTGTTGGACTACAAATCAGGAAAATTAGAGAGTAGACAGGATTCCCTGGTACAATTTTGTTTCACTGTGTCAGAGCGTTAGGGCAGCGTCAAGGCTGAAAACTATATTGAGCTGGTGGAAAACATAGTGTAAACTTATGGAGAAATGGACTCCAAGAGGTACCTGAAGTTACACATTCTTGATGGCCATCTTGACGTGTTCAAGGAGAATTCGAGGGCATATCTTTATTCTTAATCACTTCACACTTATCCTAATCTTACTTAGCGTTTACATTCTTTCCGCTCTTACCTATTTCTACTCTTTTACTCTCTTATTTTTTTATTAAACTAAACTAAACTAAATAATTTCGTCAGTTTGAGGCAGGTGAAGATGAGCGAAACGTCAATATAGAACTTTTTTCTTTCAGGTGTTTTTCCATCCTCCTCTTACCCCCAAATTGAAGAAAACCTAATAGGAATTTATTCGAATATTGATTAATTTGAAATTAGTATATATTCGCAATAATATTAATAAGAGAAGGTAGAAAAATTCATTGGAATTGATTTCATAGAACTAACATATAGCCAACTATAGTTAACTATGGTTAACTCGAGTAAGCATCTTAACGAAATTTCTAAAGAATATACATGTACAGCGATGGTCAATAGGGACAATGATACGATTTCAGGATTATTAAAAGGGAAATTTTTAAACATTATAAGAAAAACACAGCATTCCTTCGGTGAATGCAAAATCGCGCTATGGTCTTGTTCTTGTATTGGATATGTTTTGTCTCTGGAGCTTTGATGTTCGATTCAAATGGTAAAATAATTACCAAAAAAATGTTTCAATCCTTTTACGAGTAAATTCGAGAAAAGGTTCTTTCCAAATAAATGTGTGTAACTATTGCTGTGCTGTACTAAGGTCGCTTGTAATAAAAGGAGATAGTTGCTAATGGAATTGCATCAATGTGCACCCTCTCTAGGATCATTATCGACTTTAAAAAGATTTGTGTTAAAGGTCTTCTGGGTGCTAAGCGAATAAAATGAACGCCAGTTTTGCCTCCGGGTAAGATCTGAGCTCAGGATTTCGGTTGCATTCAATGCATCCTTGCTCAAGGTTAGTAACAAGCATATCATCGCTTTAGTGCGCACAGTAGGCAGTGATGTTTTGATAAATGTCTCAAATAAAGCGAGCTAAGGAGAAGCCTCATTTGATCAAAATGATCCTCACTAATAGGCTCCACCTTTTAAGAATTATAAGAATTGGACTTTTGATAACCTTAAAGTGATATTTCGAGATGAATCTCCTTTTCTTTTATTTAGATCTTCCACAAGATCCCTCCCCTGTAGCACAAAAGGGGAGCACTTTCCATAGTTCTGTGTAGTATCCACGGTTAGGCATCCAGACATATTCCTACTCTGTAGCTACTTCTCATTTAAGGAAACTAGATAACTTGAAATTTTGACCAAGAACACTATCAGGAATTCAAAATGGTGCCATAACATGGTTCATCAGTCTATTTTATCAACAGTGTAGGACAAATATGAAGATTTTAATGCTAATTTTCAGGGTAACATCTCACCTTTCCACAAAGCAATAGTAAAAACAAGAGTAATAATCAGTTAAGATATCATTATCAATTTGTTCTTCATTTTGCCAAAAGGAATTTTAGCAGTCCTGAAGAAAATAAACATCATTTTAGATATTAAGTGTGCGCATCAATTGACTGTATTTAGTAATAAAAATGGGCTTGCATCAAAACTCTTATATATTTCACTTTGAAATTCTGATACAAACATGCAAAATGAAAATGCAATTTTTAATTACTTCTATGAATTTTTTTACTTGAAAAAATGTAGTAGTCTGAACACTTTTGGCGATGAAAGTAGAGTACCGTAAAATAATTATGTATGCACGTATTACTATCAAAACCTGTTCAATGACTTTTGCTGAACAATAAACTAAAAGTATAAAAGACGTATGGGTGAACGATATGAAATTTTTATGAATACAATAAAAGTTAGCAACAGATAACCAATTTATTGGAATAAATTATTAATGGAATTCAAGTCTTCATTCTAGGCATGCCAGTTTCTAACAGTTAGGTGATCGTGTTCCAGGTAAGTTTTCACTGAATTTACCGTGAAACATGGGGCTTTAACGTGCATAAGAATGTTTATTGTGCAAAACAAGCTGTCGTACAATTCCTTGTAAACTTATAATTTATAGCATACGTTCGTAAATTGCTCAGTCACTTCTATAGAAATCACCCTATGGACTATGACACTTCCTCTGCCAAGATTTCCACTCTTTTATGTGCAATTTACAGGCGATCTATGGTTAGTTATGAAACTAACGAACATCCGCCCTCGGATCTGTACATATAAAATTAGATACTTCAATGAAATTGACTTAGATAGCTCCATTTCTTTAGTCCATAGAACTTGCAAAGCTAGCCACCTGGTTCTTCTAAGTGAGCAATTTCGTAACCGCTGGTAAAGCACCGCGGAGAATGTTCTATTCTCACCGGCATGCTTCACTCTGCCTGAAGAAATTGATTGCCTAAATTTCATTAATCTTTTATGAATATGCGGCAACTCTGTTTAAACAGCCTTCTTCTAAATTTGAGTAATAGATGGATCATCACTTTTTGAGCTCTTCCTACTTTGTCATTTGGGTTGATTTACCGGTTAATTTTCAGTTAACCTGTTTTGTCACTGCTTAACAGAATATTATGGACTGCGATTTTGAATATCGGTCAGAATTTAGAATGGTAACATCTGGCTGGGAAAAATTTGCCTAAAATTAGCTCGTAAAGAGAGAGGGGTGACAGATTTCTTAGGCAAGTTAACTCTTTGACAGTTGGCACGAGAATGATATAACCTAACGAAGACTGAACTAAAGGTAGATACAATGAAAACAACAACCTAAGGATCTGGATAATTTTTCTTTACTAAATAGCATATTTATATTATGTATACTTGAGAATTATTTTCCACCACTTTTGGAAATACAAGAATTTCTTTGCAATGTTTCGGAAGCAGTAGGGTTAGAAATTAGGGCGTTCTGGTATTTTCGCAGGGTAGGGTATGAAGCAAATATAATTAATACAAATATATTTAACTCAATTTACGTGATTCTCTTGCTTGTAATCTCAACGACAAAATAAATACTAAATTACATTTGAAAAACACAAATCCATTCTTTTGCCTTAAAGCAGACAGCGAATGAATACCCTACCAAAAACATAATATTGTAATCAATGCCTATGTTAATGCTGCGTTCACGCACTTTTCTACGTTGATTAACACGTACGACGAACTTGAACGAGCCACAGAGGTTGTTGTAAAAAAGGATTTAGGAAATATTTTATGTAACTGTTATTCATAAAAATAAACCATGGATAGATAGTACTATGCATCTAAAAAACCCAACGATTTAGGAAGATGACAAAACATAAAAGTATACTACATGAACCACATGAGTACACCAACAATAGAGACGAACGAATAATCAGGGATATTTTGAAATAAGGAGGAGAAGCAAATTCTACTAGTAAAAAACTTTCTTCCAACCTCTTATTGAAAATAACCCACGACATATTCAAGAACCAATACAGAAGAGTCATCTGATATTCAAATACACTTGAAAATTGGAAGATTGTGAGCTTCAACCTCATTCCCATACCGGGATGAATGAAACCAAACTTTCACCAAAATATACCTACTATTTAAATTACGGTGCCTCCAAAACATACATTCAAAGAAATGGACTGCAACTTTATAGAAATCAATTGGAAGAAAAAAGAAAATTTAGCACATGCTCCAAACCGCCAACAATTACTAATACTCAAAGCAATATATATAAAAGTGAAGGAACCAAAATTAAATATGCAAACAAACGAACAAGACAACTTCCATAATCACGGCCAGCAGCTAGCATTCACCGAGCTTCAAAATTACTACCCATGTCCTACCTCCCTGGCACAGTTGACACTAAGCCTCTAATTACATCCTTTCTATTTCCGATATTTACTCTGCTTATGAGTCAGAGCTCTTTCTAGTTGAGTAGATACGGAGTTGCTCTCCCAACTTTGCAGTACCGGGTTTGATCCCGGATTTCGGCATGAGCGGACGGACACAAACGTCAGCGCACGTACAGATCTGGCTACCATTCGGTAGAAGCGCTGTATTCTGGTGGATAGATCTTACACTTCTCATCACACACACAGCCAATGACAACATTGCTTTCTTTCCCTTCTCGTCTTCGCAGCAAAACACACACACTCTTTCTGTTTGAATAAATTCTGCGAATGGGTATCTATATCAGCATACCTCTGACGCAGAACAGGTCCCCTTGCACCGGGGCGATAAAGGTTCTACCTGAATTCTGATTTGTGTCAGAAACACAATAACTCGTAGCACCTTTTATACAATAAAATGACCGGGCTCTGGTGCCTTCGGGCTCACCAACGATTGTCATACTCACATTTATGTCTATTTCCATATCCGGTCGGGAATCCTCCTGGATAAAAGAAGGTTGGCGAATCGAAACGGAACGAAACTCTGCTTATGAGGTGTATTTTGAAAATCATTTATCTTTATGTTGTCCGAGTGTTTTTCCATATAACCTATTAAATACAAGCCTTGATTTCATTTGCTCAGCTATGAGAATGATACATGTGTGTAGCGAAACCCGTAAGGTCAATATAATATAGGTGCACTTTCTCCCTGCCCTCATTGGTAGTTTACTTTCGAATTAATTTCTGTGAACTTATCAACCGGTTGAACCATAGCGGAAAGCTGAATAAAGGACAAATCAACGCACAATAGAATATTTTCTGAAGAAAACTTAATCCCTATTATATGTATATTTGCGTCCACGACCGTCAGAACTTCACCATATGCCAACTCAACCTTAATCAAGCATCTCCCAGTAAACTACAAACACCCATTTGTGTACAGTAGAATAGGGAAAAGAAAAACCACCACCACATAAGAGTAGCATAAAATCGAAGAACCCAATTTTTTAACAACACCGCAATATGATACCGTTAAAAAACTAAGTAAATTAAACAGACGTCCTTAAAGATCACATAAGAAACTAAATGATACATTAATCTCTCAGAAATTTGTTTAAACCAAGGACAAGAAGACACTATTAAACCTTGGAATTAACTGCCACTATATAGGGAAGCGTAAAACACGCCTTGGAATAGACACTTCTAGGATGCATAAAACTCCTTAAAAAGAGATTAAATACACCAACACACCGACACTTGCAATCTATCTTCTGGCTGAGGATGAAAAATGCAGGGGCAACTCAAAACTAATGATCTTACTCCTAAAACCTTAGAAGTAACTCAGAAATAATGGTTATAAAAGCTGATAAATCGTCAACTTTTTTTATGGTATATAAAAACGAATACTTGCCTAAGAAGGATAATAATCTTAGGGACCGTACTAAATTCTGAAAAATCACAAGAAGCCAAACTAACGAAGTAGAAATGAAACTAAAACAAATCTATTACGTAAGCAGTAAACCAGGAATTGCAAAAATTAAGAAAATAATCGATGATATCACTCTTAGTTACATTTACAGGACCATCACTACTCACAAAAGCGCAACTCCCTCAAACCTATAATTATACAAGTAAATAAGAACTTTGTAATTTTCTGACTAGGATATTTACCCATTATGTGCCTACCTATTTTATCTTGAAATCATCTTCAGAATTAATTCAGTAGACCACCCTTAGAAGTACCATAGCGTCTATAAACATACCCAAGCATCTGCATGAAGGCAATAAGCTAATATCTCGATCGATACAAGAAAAGTGTAATTAAGGCCTATGTTAATCACGCGTTCACGCAATGTTATATATAGAAGGACAAGCACGACGAACTTGAACGAGCCATTTACGTTAATGTGAACAACTTACATATTTCCGAATTACAATATATAGCTAATACTCTTCTCCCACCTTAAATTTCGAACAGGAAGCTGACAAACACAGCCATAAATATGTCTTATTCACGTGTTATCTTAAACTCGAGCTCTGATTAGAGGATGGCAATACCGAAATTCGAGTCGAGCCAATCGGTAATGGGATCCATGACACATGCGAAGACTTTCTTTTTCTTTCTTATTATTGTTTCAGTTCGATTTATATTTTGACAGTTCGGCTGTTTTATTTGCGCTTTTATTGTATTGTTGTTTTCATTCGTTTTTTAGTTTTGGGCACTTTACCTCTTTATTTACCATTTATGTTATGTTTTTTTCATTCGTTTTTTTAGTTTTGGGTAATTCGCCTTATTTTATATAAGCTTTTGTTGTTTTGTTGTTTTCTTTCTATTTTTAATTTTGGTCAGTTTTCCTCTTTTATTTACGCTTTTCTTGTATTGTTTTCCTTCTTTTTCAATTTTGGGCACTTCGCTTATTTACGCTTTTCTTGTTTTTGGTGTTTTCCTTCGTTTTTCAGTTTTGGGTACTTCGCCTCTTTTGTTTATTTTTTTTAATTTTGCAACACATTGTCAATCTTAATGTGGGTTTTCCACCTCAATTTTATTTTAGTTTCCACAGCGGGTTTTATGGTCTTGATTTTGTAGAATGTTCCTTGTAAAGTTTTTAAGTGGAGCTTGGTCGTATGTTTTCCCTTGTAAGGTTACTTCCACTTGGAAATAACGAGGTTCTCTCGACTGTGTGTTGAATTTGTTGGGTTATAACGATTAACCTATTTCACCCCTATGAAACTTACTACACATTTTATCACATAATTCCTAAATAAAAAAAACATTTGAAGACTGTAACGCATGACATATGTAAATCCATTTCATCATTCGAAATTAATTGTAACTATATATTATCAAAAATCCATAAAGCAAGCAAATACGCAAATTCTCCATGTTACTCAAATAATGCTATCTGACCGTTTAATCCTTTGCCACTCTCAGATCTCCCAACGCAGCGAGATAATTTAGCCTATATCTCTCTTCTCGGGAGGAGTGACAATAAATTACATGCATTTATTTGACTGAGAGAGAGAGAAGGGGATGGCGGCATCTTGATAAAGATTGAGGAGTAACGAGGTGAAAAAGTTCATTGGTCCATTTGTGACCTCCATACAAATAAACTAGAGCTTCGACATCAATTCTAAAACGTCGACGGGCCTACCACAGGTAATATTTCTCTCAAGGGACCAATAGGAAAGTTTTTTCTTGAAGTTGGACCTGAAATTCTAATAACAAATGAACTGTTGTCGGATTTGTCCTCTAATCAGTAATACTTTTTCCTCGGCGCCAAATCCATTTACAGCGGGAAAATTGATCCACAACTGAAAACTTTGAAGCCAGGACGAATTTTCCACTCGAAATGGTTGACTTTAGCCTGTCGCCTTGCTGCAGCCTACATCTCCAAACACCCTTTTACAGGTAAAGTTAATACGAGCCTGCACATTTTCATCGTCACCAACCTCATTCATTGCAGGTTTGTGATCAAAACTCAACCAAATATTTTTGACGCCGCCAATCACATTCCTTTCCAAATCAAATGTATCATCCTTCTTCCTCAATCAACGCGAGACTGTAAAACATCAAATAAAGGAAAGTGAATCTAGAAAATCTGCTCGTCTCTCTCCTCTGTGACGACGGTACAAATCTCCGTGCTTTTGCCGTTCGCAAAATCATGGACCTTTGTCAAAAGATCGATATTGGACACAAGTCGGTGAGAAAATCCGTTCCTCCTCCCTTCAACTTCAATTTGAATACAGCACTATTGCTGAACTAATCAATTAGGATTCAATTAGGATTTATGAGTCGACTCGCTCTATCCATCTCACTATCACCGAACTTTAGGATTTGATTCTCAACAAATTTGAATTGTTATCTTTTCCAACCCACATCCAATCGGCGCAGCGCCTGATTCATGAATTAAAAAGTGCATAAGAAAAAATGGCTGGTCATGATATTTTGGACAGACATGAAAGTAATTATGTATTAATCAGCATAAATACAATGTTAGGAGTGCTGTAAACAATAGTGCGGGTTTTTTAATATGTCAGGAAATAAACACTTAATTAATTGGAATTCATCAAAATTTATTTTTCGCTCAAATGGCACAATTAAAAGAAACATTGTTGAATGTTCATGTATAAGCCAATAAAATAACATTATCATTTCCCCTGGTCTTTTTAAAATTGATGCTGTTCTGAAAAAACCTATTCCTAAGGAAATTAATTTTGATTTATGTTCTTAGTTTTGTTTGTAATATTCATTAATATGGGTACCTAATTTGTCAATTTAATTTTTTTTTATTGATTTTGTACTAACATTATTTTATTTTTCTTTCTTTCTCCTTCCCCCCTCCCCCAATCTATCTGCTTGCTTCTCGTGTATCTCCTAATCTCTCTCTTTAGAATATCTCCTTTTATGCTAATCCTTTTAACCCCGTTGACTCTGTTCTTGACCCTTTCTGTTTCTTGGTTTGACCTTGCTAGAGCTGCTAAATCGGGCATTATTAGAGAAATGAAGGTCAAACCAAATCAGAAAGGGTAATTGAGATTTATGAGTCAAAATCTGATTGATTTAGACGGCAGGTCTACTAGATCATGTCTTTTTAGTTGTTTGGATTATTTAAATCCTGATTTTTCGTCTTCCTTTTATCTTTTGCCTTGGTTCAAGTTTGGAAAGAAAGACATTAGAAGACAATTTGTCCTAGGCTTTATCAAAATATCGATATTTAACATCGTAGATTAAACACGAATCTTTCGCTTTGGCTACCTCCGAAGGAAATTTTATTATAAGAGTAAACATGGTTTTAGAGAAACTGTGTTTAGTTCTAGCTAGAAGTTCCTTGCCATATATATAATAAATTAGTTTCCATAAGTTCCCTTATTAATGACTAAAGCTTAGTGGCTAATAATTTCCTTTTGAGGAACTTCTTTGCCACTTTCCAATACACGGAGAGAAGGATTGATTTAAAAGGTAATTTAACAGTTTCACAAGTATAACGACAATTTTTTCACGTCATTAAACTTATTGCTCAACCCAATATATTCGAGCCAAAAGAAACAAGGATAAAAGTATTTCTAAGTTCTGTAATTACTATTTTGAACTAGTGTCTACATATATTAACGGCATTAGGGAAACATGTTATCTATCGAAAGAGAACTTTATATCTTTTGAGGCTATTAAATATGTGTGTATAATACAATCCCTGGTCGTAATTTTGCCGTCTTTTCGAGTTTATGTCCCGAAAAAGAAATAAAGTTCACTAAAGAATGAGGTCTGGTTTTACAAATCCACATTTGATTATTTCTGTCAGACGCTGGGTGAGAGCATGAAGTTGAATCTAATTTATTTGAAAACAAATAAAGCCAACAATTATTACCTTAAGATAATAAATATATAGTAGCAGATTTAATTCTAGGTTATTCATGCTTTTTTACGGCACTCACTTTGCAACTCTCAGCAGGGATATAGGCGCCCAAATTGCGCCTCTATTTTAAATTATTTTGATCCTAGATAGAGTAAGTAAATTTTAAAAGGAATAACCTAACCAACTTAAATAAAAAAAACAAGATTGTTGTGGTATGACATTACATTATATCAATTCTCTATTATATCTATGAGGGAAGGACCAATAACTTGAAAGCGAACCGACAAAAGGGATGGAAAACCACGAGTTTAGATGGGCTGAGTAGCGAGAGAGTGCAACGAGGTCAGGTAAATTATGTACAATGGCAGAGCTCAAGTTTATTTAAAGAGGCATGTAGAAAAATATAATTTTATTTACACAAAAATAATTAGAGAATTAACGGGCAAAATCACAGCAGTAGATGAAAGGTGGAATTAACTCAATTGGGTTACTGAAGAATGGGGAGAGGGGTTGGCTTAAGGATGTCTTCTACACGTGAGTTGTGGCCGTTCAGAACTTCTGAGCAGGATATTCGAGTGATGACAGTTCTCCCAAAACAAGTGGGGGGGTAACTTCCGGTCTAGGGTTGAGTATTTCGGCTACCCGAAATGAGGAGGGCTTCGACAGGAGTTGATGGGAGAAGTCGGGAAAATAACTCGGTGGCGATCGTTAATAGAATATCTCACTGCTGTTACTTTGCTTTGTTGCTAGCACTTGATTCAGAACCATGGGGAATCTTCTGGGTTCTGGGCGAGACTTCTCAACTCTGTATCTACTCATGGGAGTTGAACTCTATTTATGTTTGAGGCTCTCCCCGAGGGAGGTTAGAGGGAAACAGCTCTACGCTCGAATGGCTTCGAATCTTCTTTTAGAGTCTATTCTAGTCCGGGTAAAGGTCAATTGTAGGGGACGCGGTTCGAGGCTACCGCTTGTCGAAGGAGGGGGGGAAGGCTTACCAATTTAGGCCTAACCGGGTCGTCTGCAGCACATGAAAGTTCCGTCTGATCAAGAAATTCCACGCGGGGTTTCCTCACAAAGATAAATAATAGTAAAAAGGAAAGTTAAGGTGCTATTGTGATAGTCACTTCCTCAGGCCCCGTCCCTGCACTCAACACCATAATACTAAATCTGGTGGAGGAGATTCTCCCCTTCCTCTAGAGATCGATACTAATAAGAAACATTAAAAGTTCAAATACAAGTAACTTATCAAACTTAACATTCAGATTGTTTGTTTATAGAACCCTGTAACTTTTTAGATCAACACCCTCTAAATCCGCTGGTAAAGTTCACCAGCGCTCCAACATAACCTAATAAAGATACTAAATAGCAAGTGTTTACCCTACTGAGTGATTATGGAAAGAAATTATTCATCTGAAGAAATTTTAGTTGGATATTCTTTACATGATCACAAAGAGTAATCAGTCCTCATAAAAATGGCATGGAGAATAATCTATTAGGTGGCTTGCGACACTAAACTAATTTATACATTCGAGTTCACAGAAAGTGATATCGTGGCAACCATAATTTCTAGCCTCATCCATGCCATAAAAAGAAAATATGAAGAGCAAAACTCTTGTTTTAGTTCCTAATTCTTGGCACAAATGCTGGTTAGTAATTATTTCTACTTACTCGTTTCCTAAAAGGATCTCATGTCTAGGAAGCCATCAAAATACAATCTCGATGTCCTACCAACTTGCATCCTTGTTTAATTAATTTCTATTTGAAAAGTCTAAGCCAATGAAGATATTGTTTTTGATTATGAACCATAAATGTTCGATTTCTTAATTTTATACTGTTCGTTACGTTCCGTATGCACATTTGATTGTCTCTATTATCCCCGGCACCTACGAGTACCTTCAGTTTCACATCGCATTATTTCGTTATATATAGTTTGGGAATTGAACGATTTAATAAATTAAACATTTTCTAAACGTTTTAAACGTTTAGAATTTCATTCCAATCCAAATATTTTAACGAAAGCAATAAAAGAGTACAATATTTAAATTTACTTTTTAAATGGAAGCTCTCGGTAAGATTTTAGGAATATTGTAAATTAAATCAGATTATTTTGTTATTGCTATAGTAAATTATATCGTTAAAATTAAATTTAAGAGATTCTATATGCGTATTACTTCAAAGTTATTATGGATCAATTCTACAGCTGAGTTTCTTATTTATAGGTCGCTTTAATTATAAATACAGTTCCTGAAAATGGATGTCATTGCATACATCTGTTACTTTTTAAAATTTTAGCTGTAGAAGAATCGTCATCTCCCCGTTCTCTCTCAGTGGAGACACGAGGCGATTACCGCAAATAAATCCGGCTCCGGCACCGTAGGGTCAAGCGCGTAACCACAGCGCCTCACCTCGGGTCGTTCTGAAAGGCCTAAAGGTTAAAATGCAAGATCTCCCATACCTGAGTGAGATTCAATTTCACCTTAAGTAAGAAATTGAAGAGGTGTATCTCCCAAGCTTGAAGGCCAACGGAAGCAAATGTAAGACTTGGTTAGAAAAACCGTTCGGAATAAGAATCCTCCTGGAAAAATCGAGGTAGAATACGTCAGTCTCCAGGTGACGAAGTCTTCGGATTAAGACCCCGGGGTACCGAGACTGAATAGGTAAAATACGTCAGTTTCCAGGCGACGAAGTCCCCGGATTAAGATCGGTCTACTGAGACTGGACAGGTAGAATACTTGGTTCGTCAGACTACGAAGTCCCCTGCAAGAGAGGCAGGGCTACCTTAAGGAGCTAAAAAGCAGCTGATCCTCGAGCTAGTTCCTGGTTATCAAACCGAACGTTAAGTTAACTTGTTCAAATTCAACTTACTCTCGTCAGAAAGACTTTTCATATCCTGGTGAATCTTAAACACCAGGGGTATTCCTCGTCCTTGAGGAATTAAGAAAATAAGAAAGAAAAGGCTCCTCCTCGAGCCGTTACTCGGTGGCCACACCAAACTCATAAGTTAACTTGGTTGAGGAACCAAGTTCAACTTATTCTCATCAGAGAAATCAGCCTCCTCTATCCTCGCCCTTGAGGAAGACTAGAACTAAGAAGAAGCTCATCCTCAAGCTAGTTCCTGGTTACCAAACGCCCTTTAAGTTAACTTTTTTAAGTTTAACTTATTCTCGTCAGAGAAACTCCCACCTCATCGATCTTCAGCCTTGAAGAAGACAGTCCTCGCTCATGAAGAATTAAGTAACGAAGGAGAAAAGCTCCTCCTCAAGCCCCTTACTCGGTGGTCAAACCGAACTCTAAGTTAACTTGGTTTAAGAACCAAGTTCGAATTACTCTCGCCAGAGAGGCCACGCCTACCTTGGTGCCGCTTAAAGCACCGTGATTGTTCTCGTCCTTGAATCCTCCCCTGTGAATACCGTTTTGAACCCCATATGTTACCCTTTGCCAAAAGTAGCTTGTGATCTAGACCACCTCCACCTGGCCGGTCGGCACGCGTCGTGGGGCCAATAACATTTCTGAGGTATTTAAACTTCAGTAGAGTCAATAAGCCTAAATCTTGTATATTAAAGTGCGTATTGAATTTAGCAAATTTTAGAGGCTCAAACTAAGTGAATTAATTATTGTGTATTTTAATATTCGGAGTATTTCTGTGGCTTAAGGGTTAATTTTTGTGTATTAAATTGTTAAAGTTGAAATATAAGTTTATTTTGGGAATTATTGTGCGTTTCTCTATATCCTAACGTGTTTCAAGTGGCTCTTCTTTAAAACAACAATACTAGCACTCATATTAGCACTCTTAGAACAAAGCCTACTTCATCAAAGAAGTATATCACGACCACAAAGAATACCACGACAAAAGCGGTTTGTGTGTAGAGAGATTAAAAAGGGGCATTCTCCTACCTAAAAGTGGTATCAGGTGTGGAGTGATCAGAAAGAGCCATTCTACGACATTAGCCAAAGGCCTTTAAAAAGAATATTGTACTCTTCTGTTTTCAATTAGAACCTATGAAGTAGGGTAATAACAGTGATGAAATTATTGCGGATAATTCTGTTTTATATAAAATATAAAGCTTTTTCTTTTAGTTCCACCCAAAAAAATATATGCTTGTATTATTGACTTATAGATCACGGCATTTTTTATTATTTATCAATACATCGACAGCTAAAATCTCAGATAAAAAATTTACGCTTTCAACATTCTTATACATAAAATTGAAGCTAAGTATGTATAATATTCCCTAAACCTCTATTTTAGAAATTTCTAGCCACACCTCTATGATTTAAATATTATCAATATCTGACACAATTTAGACCTTTAAGTCATCGTTCTTGATCATAAAACTGTGCCTCATTTTTTAAAATATCTCAAGTTTCTGAATTTTGAATGTGTACATGACTATATCATTGCTACGAGCAGCACACTCCTATGCACTCTCCACTCTCTGGTTGATTCATGCCGCCAAATCCCTAAAGTATTATTTATGATTTTCTACTCGTTTCTGGTGCAACCCGGTCTATTTTGGAGAGCTTACTGCGCTCTAAAACCTCCACCATATATTGATAAATTAAACCAATTTATCTGCCAGAGAACGGTAAATCAGGGGTCGATTTATGTGTAGCTTTCCATAAAATACATTCACTGCCTATTTTTGCAAGTATATCTAAAAACAATACGTTCTTGATCTTTTCCTTAAGAGTTTCAGTAGATGGCAACACTTTGCAAAGAGTTTTTCAACCTTATAAATGGAATATTAGTAGTTGTTCATGTATAAAATAAAGAATGTATCAGGAACACCCATTCTAAATTTTGAGCAGTGCCCTATTTAGTTTTAATCGGCAGAATTTCTCCATCTGGCAAATAATATTATTGTTCTTATCAAGGCCCACTTTGGAATTATCTTTATCGCATTAACTAAAATAAATTATTATCACTCATTATTAGTGGCATCTCAGCTTTGGATCTCGTGGATTCTGGGCCCCAAGCTGCAGAAGAACTATTTGCACAAGCTCCCTCTCTATTTCTCTATCTCTATCTCTATCTTTTTTCTTTATCTTTGTCTCTCGTTACAAAGTCTCCTCATGACCTAAACATGGAATTCATTTTTCTTGGTAGGAAAATGTTTTTACATGATACTCTCTAGGGATAGCACAAACACAGCAGCTATCAGTTGATTTATTAAATGGGCTACCAAAGACAGTCAACTACTTATGCAACCTATTCGTTTCTGTTAAGCCATTGTTTCAGATAATTAAATCCATAATGGGGAGGTACTAGATAATGAGAGAAAAAGATTTTTGTTTTCATGTCTCGGAGCAAAATAGGAATATGCTATATGAAGTTCAAAAGGAATAATGCTTTTATTGGAAATTGAAAAAAAAAAATTTCTTTTATATAAGAAAGTGTAGCGACATTACATTTATGTGTAAAAAGGGTTGGATATTGTTTTGTTTAGTCCATTTAGAAGATGGAACAGATGTACAGTTAAGGGAACCACCTTAGACAAGAAGGTTAAACCGGGACTACATTAATTTGCTTTATATTCACTACCAATTATAAAACAAATAAAATTTGGTGAAAAAGGAAAATAGTTTAATATAAATACCCGATCAGAAATAGTGGAGCCATTATTTTAAAATAAAACAGATTAACAGATGAAAAGGGAATTTAAAGAATTTGTAGAGTTATTAAAGGAGAATTTTAATGTTAACATAAAGAACGATGCAAAAAATAAATATTTTCATCTTCCTCCTTTCCTCTTTACAATATTTTGAAAGCTTTATCCTTGGCAATGGAAACCCATTTGTATACTCAGGTGACAAACGCCAAACACCCTTCCCGGTATTTCGATCCGGGGAGGACGCATATGCTTCTGATTAATCCAATTTAGGATTCATATTGACAACCTCTCCCACGGTGCTGAAACGTTCAATGGCGTGGCATACATGTCTTAGGAATAAACAGAGAGAGAGAGAAATAAATGACGATTGGCAGGCGGAGAGTTTGAAAGGGGGCGTATTGCAAATATGCTAACAAACACCTTCCCCAAGCTTGGGGATGAGCGCACACGCCTTTATGCACTGACCTTGGATGATGGATGCAATCTAGTGGGCGACTAGCCGGTAAAATTGGTGATGTTCAAGAGAAGTAGGTGAGAAATGTTTTATAAATTATAGAAGTAATAAAGCTTATGTAGTTTTAATTTAGAGTCTCCCGAGTAGTGGGGCCGGAAGAACATGACACTTACACGTATCTGATGTAAAATTCTATATGCTTACTAACATATCCAAATTTGAACAATCATAAATATAAAACAAACGTTATGAGAGGTTTCAAGCGAGACAATCTTCAATCATACCTGTTGGAATTTGTGGTGACCGATTTTCTGAGAATTCTTTTAAGAATCTATGTAGTCATTTGTTCTTTATTATCATATGAGATGACAACTTATATCAAATTATTTACGAGAATAATGAATATGAGGTTATAATATAGGTTAAGGATATAATTATAACTGAAAAAAATAGTGGGATATTTTTCAAGTGCAAAGTTTCTGGTGGGATGATAATCTCAGGGAAACTGAGGAAGAGAATCTTCATTTGATCCAAGATAAGCTAACCAGAGATATATTGTTTAGTAGGAAATAAATTTTAATTATTAAATGTAGCATATATTTAGTCAAACAAACAAAAAACTTCAGTAAGAGGTTCGACTATCACTATCACCACGCACATATCTTGAATATATGTTTAGTTTAATTTATGTTGAGCAGCAATTGGCTGGTAAAATCAGGAAACGTATCTATCTATCAACATAAATTTCTGAAGATATGAATTCAAAGAGCCAATTTTCATCTTCGTCTGGAGTTATGTGATTTATGCATGTCAAAATAACTTCATTCTCGTTATTGCTTGCTGTCAGAAGATCGTCACCTAAGATTGACGTTAATATAGCATTAGATCAAGCGATCCATAACTTTAAGGTGTTTTTACCAAATATATTCCAATAACTACTTGCTAGGTTTCTATTATCAATTCAGAAATTTACTGTAATCTCTAAATATAATAGCCCATGATTAAGCATTTAAACAGAAGCAAGCCTAAAATGCGTTGCCAAACCAACGCATTGCCGTTTCAGCGCCAAGTTAATATTTCATCGCGAATATTTCGCTGTGACATTTTAACGTAAATATAATTATTAAGTTTTGTATCATAACGAATGCTGTAATGGAAAAACCAAACCCTTATTTAACCTATTTTATTTTTATAAAGTACAAATTAGCTTTTTTTATTTATTGTTAGGTAAGTAACATACTTGAGAGTTATACACTAACGAAGGAAATTTCAGCACAAAAATAAAAAAAATTAAAAAAGATTTTGGTAAGATTTAATATCTAGAAAAAAATAATTTGAATTATTGAAGAAAACAAGATAAAGAAAATATTACAAAATTTTGAATACCATTTACATATGGTCTATATTTAACCTCGTACTTTTCCGTACAAATCAATAACCTTTTAAAAAAATGCGCCTTTGTAGGCAGACACATAAAACGAAAATGTATTTATTTTTGAATTTTAATTTATCGTAAAAAGTGGCTAAGAATTTAAAAGATTTCTTGGACAAGTTTTGCATATCTTTAGGCACTATATTCTGAAAAGGTTATATCATTAAACTATGAGCAAATTCTTGCAAATATTATACATCATTTTTTCCTTATACTGCAAAGGAAGTAATAAAATTCTTGCATATAGCTGGTTTATTCGTTCCTAATTAGCATCTTATTCTCCTACGAGTATTTGCCGCTTCTGAATTGTTGTTTTTTCTGTCTTCCCTTCCAATAATCAGATGATTGACATTCCACAGCTCTTGGCGAAAAGATGATCTTATTTAGTTTGACATTTCCTCTTCTCATAGGTCAACCAATCTAATTATCTTCAAGACAAATCAGGTAACCGGATCTGAATTTCCTATTAGCTCAAAGGACAGAGCAGTGACCATTTTAGCGTGTAAAGCAAAATCACGATTATTACTATACTGACTCATATAGCCCATCTGGTGTATTTTCTTTAACACATTTTGGGCCAAGTGGAAAAATAATCCTCGCACTTCTACAGTCAGGAACTATTCCTTAATCGCCAAAATGGCTATCGAGGGCAATCACAATTGCCTGCTCTTGGCTCTGCATTTAAAATAATGTCTTTAATAATATTAAACATTCTTTTGTAAGTTTCGAACTGCTTTTTTTGTAAGAGCGGATATATGTAGTATTGGATGAAAACCGCCATGCTTGTTACAATTACGATTTAAACTTGATAAAATAGATTTGGTGCACGCGCAAAAGTTCTATCAACCTATAAAATGTTAGAAGTCACTAGAATTTTGAACCAGATCTCTCTTCCAAAAATGATAATACTACCATGGCCCTCACCATCGTTAACTAAACGAAAATTCTCCTCTCTTTATGGTGTTGAATTTTGCACCTTAAATCTTGAGGTATTTCTATTTCATGAATAGAATTAGGAGATTTAGGCACTTTGTTTATTTCCCTTCGCATTCGTCGAATCATTTTACTGAGTGCTGCTCTATTTGGTATATATACAATACCAGCGTGAGACACGCTGCCTAAGCAATGATTAATAAATATACTTGGAGGTTCACAAGTTGATGCAACTCTATCTCTGCTTCAGATTTGGCCCTTTCTACTTCGATATCAACAGCTAAGGGAGGATTTGTATTACGTGTATGACTTTATATTTAAGAGTATGAATTTTAGCCTTGCAGGTTTTCTTATGGTATCGCTAAAACTTTAAATCCGTCTTGGTCTTACCATCTTTATCAAATCAATAGATGTATCCGTCATGACTGAAATTTTCCATTCCTCACAAACTGCTTACAAAATAAATTGTTTTAAGGTTAAAAATTTGAAAAGAGGCCACAAGAATAGTTCAAATTAACGCTAGCCTCGGAAATGAAGATAATTCTTTATATATACACACTATGTATTAGATAGATATCAGCAAAATTTCCAAGTGAGCTTAAAATTACCTTTGAAGGAATTGGCTCGAATTATTCATGGATAAAACTTAACAGATCCATCGAACCCATCGCTAAATTAATCCTTTGAATATCTCGTAGCGTTGGAATATAGTCTATAGAATTATCTTCAAATAGTCAATAATTCAGCTTCTATTAAACTCTATGAGCATTTGTTTGTCGTTGGAATATGACATATGGATTGTCTGAATATAGAGTCAATAATTCAGCTGATATTAATTAAACTTTGAAGCATTTAGCTTTCGAAATGTCTTGGGAATTGTCTGGATATAAAATAACTAATCCAGCTGATACTAAACTTGATGTGAATTACAAAATAGTTGCTATCATAAAATAGGCTACTCTGCCAAAATCCTTGAGATAAAGAAATAGATCACTCCTTGTCGAGAATATTTATTTTTAAAAAATTGCGCATTTTTCCATACAGATTCCCAAGCAAGAATGCAGCAAAAACTTTTGAATATGGTTATTATTTTAACATATATAACATTTTAATCTTGTCTAAGAGGGCATACCGGTAAAATAATTTTACTAAATTATATTTTAAACTTAAAGGATGTCCATGTATCTAATGTTGGTTTCTTTTGTCCAGAATTTCAAAAGGATCGCTAAATGACCTTTTTCAATCTATCGTTAGATGATTTCGCACCATATTTAAAGAATCCGCCATTCCAATTAATGTTCCATCATAAATGGACTACCGTACCCTCCAAAGATAAATAATGAAGCCATAAATATATTTGCCCATGCGAGCCAAAAACTATCGTCTTAAGGTACTTATAATACGAAAATATGAGGAAAGATTCCATAAGCAAATTCTTCCAGCTTTTAATAATTATTGAATATTTTACAAGGAGGCGCGGAAGGGTCGAAAGAGCTGTTTTTTGTCTTTTCATTTCATTTCGGCCTGTGTGTAAACCGTCGCGGCCATAAATAAGCCTACAAAACAAAACCACTTACCCAACCTCTTCACTTCTGCCCAACACACCACTCCATTAAAATAATATCTGCCGGAGACCGCGACGCCGTGGTGTGTACCTAACCCCTCGACCTACTCTCTACAGCCCCTCTCCAGGTACCGATCTCAAAGATAACGCACTGCCCAATAAATATACATACTTAACCAAACATAAACCATCAGTTCCAAAGCAAATCTAGCTTACATCCTTTCCACGATAGCGAAGAGCAGGTCGAGGAACACCCTTTCTCTACACACCCGGCATCTCCACATCCTTTTAACCCCACCTCTTCTTCCTATACTAGCTCTCTCCTCCTTTGTATACTCTTCCTACTATCACCTCCACTTTTCCTTCAGTCCTTACTGCTTCCATCCCACCTGCGACCGCCCCTCTGTCTTAATACCCCCACCTCCGTCCATGTAGTCACCTTCCGCGTATCCTCAGCTCTCACTCCTCCTTTCTCTCTCTGTCTCTAAACCCTGTCCCTCGGACCCCACTCTCCCCTGCAACTTCCTAAGCACCCCTTTACAGTTTCCACTCTTTCCATCTCCCCTTCCACCTCCTCCATCGGCTCTTTCACTCACCAATATGTCCACCACTCTTCCTCTTGCTCTCCGCACATCCACCAACAACATAAAATCTATGCACCCCACTTGCACCAAACCACACTCACCACAGGCATGTGTAAAGATAGCCGCTCTTATCCCAAATTTTTTGTTAGAATCCCAAGAGATCAAGGGGAAGAGAGCGGCTGTTGCCCTCAGGGTCTCATATGAACTTCACTCTCGACTATAGGTCTACTGAGTAAAATGCAGCTAAACGTATGCAGATAGCACGGTATCCGTAATACTGTCGCCAAAATCATACTACTGAACTCCCTCACGAACACACAAATGAATTATATCTATGCTGCAAAGTACAAATTATTTCCGGCTCCATTATATTGGTCACTTACGAGAGACCTCAAAGCTCTATGTTATCAGAACCTTCCTCGCCCTTCTGAGTGTACCTGAAAAGATTACATTTCCACACTACTTTTGAATACCACTAATGATGCAGGAATATATGAGGCCGGTGAAATACAGCAATATAATGCGAGCTCATCGGCCTCGCCTTCAATGCAATCTACGGGCTTCGTGCTAGGGAGCACCTCACCAGACTTGGTCTTTCACAACAACCATTCTATAGGAATATAAAGTGACCTACTTGGTCGAAAGACGTCTAGGAATAAGGAATATCTTTCGCGGATGTTTTTTCTCGCCTCGAAAACACTGTTAAAAAACTTCTAAGAAATTTTAAGAAAATACAAATTAAAATTAATAACGCTGCCACAGCTGTGTACTTCGATAGAGCCTGCATACAACATGGCCTTTTACCTAATTAAATATGTATATATATATATATATATATATATATATATATATATATATATATATATATATATATATATATATATATATATATATATATATACCTATATATATATATATATATATATATATATATATATATATATATATATACCTATATATATATATATAATTTATAATATAAATAAATAATATATATCTATATAATTCACTTAATGTTAATCAAATTCTTAGTAAAAAATAAATACGAAAATATTTAAACATTAGCAAAATAAACACTTTTATCAGAGCCTCGAAACTACGGGATAATATTCCAAATAGTCAGAGAGCGAAATAGTCCTAATTTTAATGTTTCTTTTTTTTGTATGCACATATGGATATGCGTATTTGTGTCTTTGTATATCTGTATTTATATATTTGATTTCAATGTATATTTTCAGATTGTATGTTTATTGTATTTTCCAGTAAATATGCTCTTGATGTAGTCGTGAATATATGTTTATTATATTATTGTTATATTTTACGTTAGTCAATTGAAGCTACCTGCTTTAAATTATCAGCCTTAGGCGTTAAATTCTCAGTGGGCGCTCAAAAATTGTGCAGAGCACCCAAAAAGCTGTCGTGCCGTTTACATAAATGGAGGAAAGAACTTGGCCTATCTTTCATCTGAAATTAACAACAGAAAACAAGAAAAAACTGAGGAAATATAAAGATTTTTGTAAAAGAATTATTAATGGAACAAAAAATAAACTTTAAACAAAACTTCATTAGAGAAAATCTATGCCCCCAAAGCATATACATATATATATATATATATATATATATATATATATATATATATATATATATATATATATATATATATATATTTGTGTGTGTGTGTGAGAGAGAGAAGAGGGGGAAAACCTTATTTGGCTTCAACCACTTCCTACTCTAATCCCATCAATACAATTTCCTACATTTATGCAATACAACTTATCTAATAGTATTTTGTCTTGACAATAAAATTTAAAGCTGGATTTGTTTTTTTACCATTCAATTCCTTCTCAAATGCAGGTTGAATATTTTCACTGGCCAGAGTAAAGAATAAAGATCAATTTATGGACACAGAAAGTTAGAAATTTGGCTTCAGCGAAGTAAGAAAGATACATATCTATATTGGTAAGATTGCTTCTTCTAAATGTAAAAATTGCACAAAATATAGTATTATATCTACAATAGAGAGAGTATACGTTATATGTATGGAAGAAGTGGCTTTGTGAGAGGTATCACCTTTAAACATACTGGTGATAAAATTGCAAAGGTTAAATTCATGAAAGAAAAGCAATCATAGATGTACACTAATCAACCTATTATAGAAAGTGATATATCAAAGTATTAGTAATGAACCTTTCCACAGCTTTACATATCAATGATAATTGTGCATTAAATGAATTTTGCCTTCCACAAGACCTATAAATATAATACATTTCATGAAATTATTCCTTTAAAATTTAAACATGATACTTCCTTGGCCTCAGCTTGTGTCCGAGCATCGGTTTCGTTGTCAGTTATCCGGTCTCTTCGGCTGACTTCTGTGCCGGGTATGACTTAGGAGACAAAGAAGGTCAGAATAAAAACAGAGACGAATACTATTCACTGATTAATTTGTTTCGGCCGATCGTTGCTGTGCGACAGCCACGCGTGCGCACATGGCCAGTAACGCGTCCACCTCGGCTCAAAATATTGAGACATGCGGTTTCGGCAAGGCTGGTTGCATCGGGTTCTTGGTCTATCAAGGCCCGACTTTTTGTGCACTCTCGCCGAGCGCTGCCCTCCTCCGCCGGAGCCAGACATAGGAATCTTATACGGCCCATATCGGCTTGGCCCGCCGTTGGAGTCGTGTTTCTAGTTGAGTTTACTCTGGAACCTCATTCACCGCCTTACCGCCTTGGGTGACCATGCCAGTAGTTTGAAATTCTCCAACGATATCGCTCTTAGAATCATTGGATCACTCAAGCCCTTTCACATTTGAGGCTTTAGTAAATGTTCAATGAATAAGTGATTAACATAATCCATATTTAAGTGTCAATCGTGTCATGAAATATAGAGAAACTCAATCATTTCACCATAAACAGGCGTGTAGGGCACTGGTAAAGAAGCTAGAAGGTTTGAAGCCGAATAATTATTTGACCCTTACTTCCTACAACCCCTCGAAAATCTTTACTTTGATAATAGATCCGACTACCGATGTGATGACATTCGATTAAAAAAATATATAAACTTTATCTTTTCAGATTTGATAATTCTATTTTTTAGATTATTTAAATGTTATCACTATAATTTTTCCCGGATTATTATGCTATCAGATATACAGTTGAACCTTAGGCATGGTTGACTCGTTGGAGTCTTACTCATTTCTTTAAAATTGTTTCTGATCACGATCATCCAGTTCACTGTCTGATCCATCTCCCTCACGGCCGGTTCGTGATACGAGCCTCTCATTAAGGCAAAATGACCGTGATTTTCGTTTGCTTGAGTGAATACCACGCAGTTCTCTCGATCTATTTTTCCTGTCTTCTGAGGAACACTTTGCCTAATGATATCGTTAATTTGGATAATTTGATGTTTTTAAAAGGCAAGGGAAGGCATTTCTTCTCTCTTGATGTTTATGTTTTCTACTTTTATCGATTTTGCACCGATCGTTGGGCCCTCTGCTGCCTTACAACGTGTCTTAGTTTAGCCGAGCTTATATATATATATATATATATATATATATATATATATATATATATATATATGAATATATATATATATATATATATATAAATATATATATATATATATATATATATATATATATATATATATATATATATATATATATATATTTATTTATTTGTTTTATTAATTTTCAATAAACCAACTAACTTTAAATTAAGGCGTAGGTTCGTGCCTCGGTGATCGCTTGAGGATCGGGCTCTAAGAGTGTTAATCTTTATTTTAATTTTAGTGAATACACAGAAGGGGTTTCTTTCTTGACTTTATCAATTATTGCCACTTTAACTCGTTTGAGGTTAATTCAAACAGTCCTTTTACTGAAAAAATAGACTTTAATGAACATGAACCACCTCACTTAATAACATAAAACAATTACTAATCTAATACACTTAAACAAAGAGAAAATGGGCTTACTGGCTCAGCTCTCGCAGCTTATTCGAGATATAATTTTACGGCAGGGGGAACAATTTTAAGTTAATATCGTTGTCCTTGGCCAGACATCAAATAAACTAATTATTATGCACGGGAACATAAACAACAGGATTAATCTTTACTCACATAAGGTAATAGAGAATAAATACTCGCACCCAGTTAGACTATCCTCGGAGATTTTTGATCGGAGTTGGTTGTTTGTTCGCTAGATGGCGCTCGACGATCGCCTGGCGAGTTGACGGGTGACGACACGAGGGATCTTGGGTAGAGGCGACTTTAAGCTAAAACTTAGCCCTTCCACTTTGCTTCCGGAAGAGATGAAATCGTTGTCTTCCTTTTAGTTTTTCTATCTAGTTGGGGTTTGTCCAACTCAGATAGAGTATGATTTAAAGTCCTCAAACTGGCTAGCTTGATACTTAATCTTTTGGGTGCTCGAGCGGCGCCAAGCTTCCTTGGTACGATTTGTTTTCGTACAAGGAATGCAAAGTTCTCCTTAACTTGCAGAAAACTTTCTACCGGTGATTTTTCTGTTTCTTTCTCGAACTCGAAAAATCTCTCAATCGGTGACTTACTTGTCTCTTCCGTTAGAACGAACAAAAAGCCTCGTTTACACGGGTCATCCTGTTATATACACAAATTACCATCGCTGAGGTGGGTGGGGAGGTGGATGGGTATGGGGGCTCACAAGGTGGGACCTCAGGTTGGTCTCCCGCACTTTTGCGTCTTGTGGCTCGGAGAGAGGGTAATACAAGATCGGCAGTTTGCACTTTTGAATGGGTTGTTTATATGTGCCACCCTCGAAGGGCTTGCCTTTTGAGCTGAGGTCAGGAATCAGTGTCGTATTATTTACCCTTTTGCCCGTTCTCCTATGTTACCGGAGAACATCGAAGGGCAAAGCTAAACCCAGATGTCTTTAGTTATTATTTCCTTAGACTCGATACATATATATATATATATATATATATATATATATATATACTGAACTCTTATTATACCTCTACACAACGGGTTGCCTTGATTGACTTTGATAATAATAATTAATGAACAATCTACGTGAACCATGATTTTACATTAACAGTTCATTTATGCTTCATGATTAAGGTAATCCACATGTTCATCGTCCAGCTCAAATTCAACTTTTGCTTAATCGTCAACCTATTTGGTGCACCTTTTAAGCCTTTACCTACGTCTGCTCTTTAGCTCGTTTATTCGACAGGCACAGTGAGGGAGTTCGAGGGTACACTGGCACTTGAAGGACAAGAGGGCTAAAAGAGCATTAGGATTCGGCAAGATTCTATTTGGGTTCTGGTGTATTGTTGCCGGAATAATCAAATCATAAATTTCACCAAATCTGATACGTCCTCCCTGGGATTGAGAGTGGACCCTAATATTGCTTAAGGCAATTAAGCTAAACCTAAAATATCTGGAATACCAGCATTCTAGAATTAATCTTTTTCATCTCATCCATGCAAATTAGGAAACTTTTTATGAGAGATATTCAAAACATCATTCTCTTCCTCCCTGTAGACCAGGTACTTACAGCGATTAGCTTCTACCCATTGCCCCAAGTCTTCTCATGCTTCATGAGCAACTTGTTAATCTGACACATGAAATACTACGGTCTTTTATCTGTGCCGCAGAGATCCTTCTGATATGAACCCAGCTTCAAAGGAAACGTTCCTGAGACTGGCATCAGAGAATCTCTTACCAAATAATGTATATAGCGTGTGAATAGTTTGAAATAATTCAAACTTCATGATGATATATTTCTTCTTCTCTCTATTTCTATACAATTTCAGTAGCATTTGAATGCAATTCTTGTTATAAAAGTCAGCTAAATTAAATCGATGATGCAGAGTGAGTAGCTGAGGATTTTGTAAATTGTCGACATTTGTGTTTGTATATCCCAATGTCCTGACCCACTGTAACATAAGGTAAATGAGTTTCTAAAGAAAAAAGGGAGACTATTGGCGTTAAAAACAAGAAACCCAATTCTTCCCTTATATAAGGCGCTTGTACGAACTCTTTTAGTGTAGCAATGTTGTACAATTCTGGGGTCCATATATGCGAACGGACATTGGAATACTAAAACCAGTCTAGTGACAAGCAACCAAATTAATTCCTGAACTTGGAAATAGATCGTATGAAGAAATGCTGAGGATCCTCAAATTAATGTCACTCTAGAAGATCAATATCTGCGAAGCTAAGTAGTCGCGAATAATAAAATAATAAACAGATTAAGTTTTATTAACTGTTACTCAACATTTGAACTGAATAACCTAGTGCCAACTAGAAACCTCAGTTACAAGTTAGTAATCAAACGATTTAGCATCGAAAACTTTTTTTTATTTAGTAAAAAAAACATGAAAAACCTTGGGTAGGAATGTAAGTGAAAGTGTAAAAGTTAATATGATTAAAATAAAATTCTTATCTTTACTTTAAAATATTTGTTAAATAATTCTTTAGCAAATCCTTTATCCTTAATCACTGTCTAACACCTCGCACTTGAAATCTTTCCTATCTTTATTGAACTAGTCTCTGGAGGAACCTAGGGACTCTTCCGGCTCGTAATTATATACTTACTCCATATTAATGTAAATGTGTGGAAGAACGTAGATAAATTTACCCCTGAAGATAAAGAAACTGGTAGAAATTATCCAGTTTATTTCTTAAATTAATTAACTGCTTCAGGTACAGCACTACATGAATTGAAGTAAAAGTTAGTGTGATTGTTATGCACCTACGGAATCGTGAACCAAGAAGAAGATTAGTCAATGGTAACACATATATTGTATCAAAAAAGTATTAAATGGAAGTAAGGATGAAAACGAATCGTTCATATTACGAGTAAGTTCCACTAATTCCCCTAATCTTCCTTCCACTCTATCAGGGCCTATTTCCTCTTATCGCGTCTTTGGGGATGACGAACAATAAATCATTGAGACAAGTGCTAAGAAGGGCTGGAATATACCCGGCCCAACATATTTGCTTAAAGACAACTCTACATGTATGGCTCTTAACATGATCTAATGAAATATGAATAATCTTACACTTAAATAAGAAGGAGCAAGAAATCTGTCTGAAAATATTAATTACAACAAATTTTGAATAAGAAACCTTTGGATTTCTATAGATATATTTCATGTCTCCATTTAATTCATGAAACTCTCGAACTATTCTCCAATTTATGCTTTTAAGTTAGATGGTGGATCCAATGGTTCCTCCTGTATTTAATTCTGTTTCTACCAATACATAAGGGAAATACGATAAATTTAATTATCTATATGCTTTGGATTTAAGGAAATGGATATTTAATTTTGCGATAATTATCGTTATATTGTTTATAATTAAGAATTAATATATTGATTTATTTTCTTAAATTTCACGCATAGGAATTAATTAATGAACTCTATCAAAAATGTCATGATACAATATTTGAGTGATGTATTTTCGATGCGTAAAATTATAAAAATATGAATTAGTGAAAAATCCAACTCTTTTAATAAATTTTAAATTTTGTATGTGATTCTATTGATGATGACACTGGAGAACTAATTTTGGATAATGGATTTCCTAAAATAACAACATAACGATTAACAAAAAATAATCGTTGTGGATAGGCTTCTTAGAGATCAACAAACTTCGGACAATCTAAGAATTTTCTGGTTTATTACTAAATGTCAGTACAAGCTATTACTTCAAAAGCCATATCTCATCTTAATAAACTAATTTCCCTTTAAGCAGAACTGACTTGGTCAAAGAAGGTGATTGGTAAGGTGACGGGAGAAAGTTTGTCTTCATTTTACGTATAACAAAATGTCTTTTCTTCTTTGGAGTACTTTATCCATTTAATGCATCTATATATTTATTGACTCTATAACTTTAATTATTCCCACCTTTTGACAAAATATTTGCTACATAAATAAAGAAATAAATAATCCTTCTGAAAGTAGGAACCCATTGCATTTTCAGCAAGAATTCATATCTCTAAAAACCTTGCATTAAGCCAACGCTACAATATAAGTCAAATCACCCCTTTGTTTCAGAATTAATTCTTTGGTGCAAGCTGTCAAATGACGTCTCTTTGGAGACGAATTTTCTCCACTTTGGAAAGTAGAGAAAGCTAAAAAGAATTGGATAATATGTAGAATGACAAGCATGCAAATAGATAGAAAGTAAATTAGACATCCCTTCCGCTCTTGTACGAAATATGGTAGAGGTAGAATGAACTTCAATGAACATTAATTATATGACTGCAAGGTGAAAGAGAGAAAATGAGAGGAAAAGAAATAATGAAAACCGAAATTTAAAAGTAAATAAGTAAAAAGCAGAATTAACGATGGAATTCAAAGTGAAAAAAGTTCAATATAGCGGGAGATTAGAGCGAATTACGGAAGGATCGTATTGAAGAATCGTCAAAATCTTAGCAAATTAATCTGCTCATAAAGGAGTAAAGGAGAGGTGTGATCATTTTCCAAATGGAACCCAAATATATAGTGTAAATCGGACCCATTCTCCGCCCAAGGTTTCTACATATATAGAAAACTCTTGGGTGTTGCTAATCATTGTGTGAAATAAAAGGCAAAATGAAAAATTGACCAAGACAAGAAGAGTAAAAATAACATACGAGTATATGAGAGATAATAAAGTTAGTAATTAATGCCCTTATCACACAGATTCCAATACTCCGCGCGGATCGAGTCATTTATATCTATTCATTTATTTAAACAGGAAAAAAGTGGAAGCAACCAGGTTGTTTCCGTCTAAAATTGGGGACAAAGAGGTTGGTATGGAAAAGGTAAGTGTGTGAAAATGGATAGATGGGGGAGATCCCAAAATATCCTATAGGGCCAAAATGGACAAGAGGAAATGCAACTCGCCTAAATATTTTCCCTTCATGGATAAACAGGCTGTTATTTGCATATCTACGAGTCAAGTGCAACGACACGATATAAAATAAATATTAAATGAAAAAATAATTGAACTGGAATAACCTAGAGGTTCGATCGCTGTTCCTAAAAGGAAATGCAACTATTCCAATCTCTCGACCAAAGGAAACCTATAAAAAGCGTTGAAATTCCGTAAACTCCTTAACTTGAGCAACCTTATCTCCCATAGGAGAAAGTTCAATGCATCCACTGTGTTAAGAGTAAACCGAAATCAAAGATAAGCTTCCGGAATTAAGAAAAGCGCATTAAGCTTATCGCTTTCATCATTTTCAGATACGAAATAATACGGACATAAATTGCTAACAGAAATATTTGAGAAATCTTGAAAATTGCTTTTCTCCTATGATCACAAAGGCAATTTTGCTAAAGCAGCTCAAATTTTCTTCGCGTTTATTTTTTATTAATAGAGCGAGATAAAACTAGAAAAAGAAATTTAATTGCATCTTAAAGCAAACCTAAAATAGAAGAATCCTTTATTATATATTGATGCTTGATTTATTAGACTTCTCTGCATATAATTACTGTAAGGATATAGGGATAATAATGACTTGGTTTAAAAGAGCCGTTGAGGATGGAATGATAGTCATTGGGGAAGATTTGTTCTTTCTTCAATCTTGAAAACGAGGGACATTTCTGCCACTAATAATTCATCAAGATCCCGGATATGGTGGGGATGTAATTCGTTATTTACACAAAATAAAAAATAACTTATGGGATTCATACGATCAATTAAATATTTTTATATTCATTATTGATATTCAGCACTTCAAAATGTTCATTGAACTTAGGATCCGGTGAATTGCACCTACCGCCCAAAATCCAACCAGGCTGAGCATTCAATTTTCCACGCAAAACAATTTTTCTTTCACTTCTCTGTTAATACAGTCTCCATTCGATATAATTCATGCCATCCTATTTTACAGCTACTATGTAGTGAAGGATTAGTGGAGGACAATATAGAACAACGAAATAGACACATCAAAACATATTAGCGCAGTTCAATGCTTCAATAGTTCGCAAGAGCAAAGCAGCAGCTTGGGAGTACAAGAAAAAGTTACACATCTTCCGATACAAACTCCAATCCCATTACTAGCAGACCTTTTTGGGCAGTTTCTTTATCAGAGATTATGATAAATAAAAACATATAGCCAAAAGTATAACAAAGTTAGCCGAAAACTACCTAACAAATTTCTAATGTAAATGAGTAGCAGAATGGATAAAAAGTAAATACGGGAGAGTTCATGAAAAAGTTTATTAAGGAATACACAGATAAAGAAATGGTAGCTTAAATGGCTCAAAATTTGGATTCGTTACTTTTGATGGCAAAAGGTTAATAAATCGGTTATAATGTAATAAAGTATCATTAAGTGCTATACATAAAATAGATGAGATTTTCAGAAATCAAAAATTTGTTTTTTTACCTGCTTTACGGTAACGTGCTATAATATACATGTACGTTCATTGGAAGCACAGTCCATATCGAATTAAGAGCTATAGAATTTACATCCTATACTAATATATAATTATTAAAATAACTATCTACGTAGAAACCTCCCTCTTTAATCCAAAAGTCGAACCTGCGTGCAAATGGAGAGAGGTAATTTTGATTAACAAAAAGACATCCCTGATAACTTATTTTCGAAACAAGGTAAAAAAAAATAAAATACTAATTCATGCTCCTTGATTTGGATTTAAATGTTAATAGGTTAAGGCTACATATAAAAGTTATGTGGTGGTGATCATGGAACTATTAATATTCATGTTAAAAAAAGCTAAATTTCAACTCTTATGAATGCCAAAGCTTCCAAAATTACATTACATAAATAACACATGTGGTTTCTTTTCAAGTCAACCAGGCTTAACAAGTAGATTTTTTAGTTTCTTTTCTTAAAAATTCTCTGCTTCATCTTTTTGTTATCTAAATGTACTAGTTTACGATGCTACTATTTGATTTGTTCTTTATTATTTTAATAATTACTGAAAAAGATAGATAATTTGTTGCTGTTAGCATTTCTAAATTCCCCACAAGCGTATTGTCCGGCGTTGCTTCTCTCTTTTTCTACTCATAGTAAACTCAGTTCTTCATCTTCTATGAAGTTAATTCTCACAAATGAGAAAGGCAATCTGTACCTGTTGAATCTTAGGACGGTGCAGATGTTTACGAAATATAAGATATGTCAGGCTGTGATTACGAGTGTACGGCGACTTGAAAATCTCACTACAAGCATTTATATACGAAATAATCCAGGCCATCATTGAGAGCGATTCCAGAAAGTTAGTGTGAAGAATAACAATTTACCTGAGAATGCTAGATTCCCTGATCAGGCAGTTACTGCATGTGGTTATCCGCTCCTACTCAGGCCAGATGAAAGAGGGCCAGATTGTGTGACAGACGATGAAGTCCAGAAGGCATAACCACCCTTCAAATCTTTTGAAAAATTTGGAGCATCCCCCTCAGGTATGGCATGCTTCGGTTCTTCTCAAACGAGGAGAATTTCTACCAAGACTAGGTGGTGAACTTGTTTGCTGTTTCGCATAAAGACTTACCAAGAGTAATTAAGACCAAATTACAAGTATATATGATGGATTGTTTGGGTTGTCAGTAGGCGGGCTAAGTTATGCCCCTGTTTATTTTACCTGAGGCCTACTACAATTACTTACAATTGCGATGGATCCAGAAAGGAGCGTTGGAAGGATATGCGTGGGTCAGTAAACTCTGCACCATGCCACACAAGCAGGAGTACGCATTTCTTTTCTTTCAGATAATTTCTTTGACCACATCACTCAGAATTCAACCTCCTGTATTAATGAGTGTGCAGCTTGTTGAAGATAGAGAGAGCAACCAATGAGGATCTTATACCAAGTTTAGCAAAGGAAGAGTCAAAAAGGCCTGCAGTAGGTTCCGAAGCCGGTTGGTGGCTGTGTTTGATGCTGACGGCGAATTCATTGATTACAATGAATAGTAAAATGTATAAATGAAATCTGTGATTTTTTTAATATTTAATTTAGGTGAAACAGTACTCACCGTAATCTGTAGATATAGCACTTTAGTTTAATAATCAGCTATTTCTCTCATAATAAACCCAAGATTGATCAGCCTTATCTCACTCTGGGCCTCCATTCCATTGATTTATGGCATGAATTTATTTACTAGGCATTAATGAAAAAAGTCAAGTTATTTCTCTCACAGCTGCGCTGCATCTACAACCATGGTAAAAAGTATAAAGTACCGTACGGAATAATTTATATAATGTAATTAGATAATTTTTGTATATTAAAGCAATATATTATATATATTTATGCATTTTTAATTATTTTAATAGTTAGTTGGATTCTCTTTTCCTATAATTACAGCACTAATTCCTTGTAGAATGGATTTTACCAAATTTTCACAATTTTCCTCATCCAGCTTGTAAATTTTCTTAGTTATAGTTTATTTGAACTTTAGGTAATTTTTATTGCTTTTCCAAGTACTCTCGATATGTGTTCTATTTTATTAAAGTCTGGGCACTGTGGGGAACACTCATAAGTAGTGATCCTCATTTCTTCGAGACATTTCTTTTAGTGGTTGGCTGTATGGCATAGATTAATGTAAAGTTGAAATTTAACTTGATTTCTTGGTGTAGCCAGAATGCCATTTTTATATTGATGGCTCTAAAACCTATGAAAACATAGCAGTATAAATATAAATCAATTCCATTGGCACTAATAAGGAATCAAACCCATATATCATTCAAGTATAGTGAAATGTTTCTTCAACTCTTCGCTTCACTATCGAATGCTCCAGAAGTGCTGAAATTCTGTGCTGAAAGTTATTGTACACAAATTAAATTTTGAATTTTTGTCAAGATATATTTTGATGAAATTATATAAATTACATGTAAAACAACAATACGTTAGTTTTTTTACATACTTGATAACACTGTAAACAATGAAAACAACAGAAATGAGAATAACCTTTTCTAGGGGTATTTTTTTGCGTAAATCACGAATGATAAATTCGTCTCTTTCTATGACTCTCCAGTTTCTCGTTAATTACCATTTTACTTACGTTAAATAGACTGATGGTTCCGGAGGGATTGAATGCAAACAAGATTAAGCCAAAACTGCCAACTCTCAGAGTTATAAACGGATTTCTATATAATTTTAATGGGGTGTTACTAAGGTATTTACAACCTAACCTATGAAATATATGTAAGTATACTTAATATTTTTCACGTACAACAGTGATTTTTCTTCAGAGGAGAGAGAGCTAAAATGCATAGAGAAGGCAAAAAGTCCCGAGAGAGTTTCTGTTATATATGTGGATCAGTTACATTAAGAAAATGGAAAAGACCGTAGATTAAACATGTGAAGAAACTTTATGAGCTGTACTTTGTATGTAAAGTGCGTGACCAGGAAAAACGATCAGGACCTCTCAAATGTTCTATTAGGTGTACATTTACCTTTCAGCCTGGGTGAAAGGCAAAGTGCCTGGCCTTATGTTTATTGTATTTCTTGTCTGGAGGGATACAAAGGACCATTCAAAGGATTTCTAATTCTGCTTAACAGATATTAAAGGTGGATATTCGATCTGTTTTCTTTCCTGGTCTTTAAGTTATTTTCAGATGTATCAATTTAAAATATAAAAATACATATATGTTGTACTTTCACTATTTCTGAAAGTGATAACAGCTAGTAATTTCTATTTTTAGTCTGATTACATTTTATTTCACTGCAGTTGCAAAAGAAAGGGCAAGAAATCTATTATGTATCCATATCAATCACTTTGCTACCACTGCCTAATGAAGCAATTTACCAAAACCACTGTAATCTAACAAGCCATGTTTCTAGTACTTCAAAGCGATATTCCCTAAAATAACTGATGCTAAGATTGAAGAAGGCATATTCATTAACCATGAGATTCGTTAACTTATAGCTCATGAGGACTTCGAGGCACAAATGGATGAAACTGCGCTAGTGGTTTGGCATGCATTCAAACAAAGCACCAAGGGGGCCCGCAAGAGCAAATAGTAGAAATCCAAATCAAATGCTACGAAGATCTCCGATGCATTATGTCAGTGAAGAGGCACTTTCTTCATTCTCATCTCTCTTTCTTCCCGTGACATATGCTGCAGCAACCCGTGACATATTCTGCGGCAACGAGACGCTAAACTCCCACTACGTTTTCTATTGTCTATTGAACAAAAATTTATGTGGAGACAAAGACACAAAATTAAATAGTATATGTGCCAAGATAATGAGCAATAATGAAAAACTTAAGAAATCCTGTTTAAGTCCTACCTAAAGGTTGATTGGTTGAAATAATAGCAACTTGTTGATAAGAATTCCCTCACATGTCTCGAAGTTGACCAAGATAGGGATGAAAAACTGGTGCCCCCTGAACATCAATACTTGTAACGGAAGTAGTGAGGCAATACACAGAGAGTGGTTGTTCTGGAAACAGGGGAGAGTCCTAATCGGCCCAGATGTGTCCGACTTCCTGGTGAGAGCGACAGAGACGAGTAAATTGGGAGCTTGCACCTGGTGCAGTAGCAGAGGTAATGGTGGCAAGTACTGGCAGAGGTCTAGTAAGTCGGTCAACTCCAGAGGTCAACTCCAGATCGGCTCTCTGTTCTTCGAGGCAGCGGAGTCCCTATTTATAAACTTAACCATGAGTGTGTACGTCACTTGACTAAATTCATGCCAGCTTTTAAATAGCTGACACGCGTTTCCCAGCCTCTACGACGTAATTTACTAATGCGTTGTAAGCAACGTAGTAGTTCACCCTTACACTGAGCCCTGTTTCTAGGACAACAACCCTTTGTGTATTGCCTTTAATTCCGTAACAGGTATTTAGAGTATATCTTTTCATCTTGTGCTCCATTCTCAGGTTTTCGCTCTTGAGATCTAGTTTATTAAATGGACGTAAGACGTCGGTATATTCTAGTACAGATTTTTGGAAATAGCAATGCTTATTTTATAACGACATGTTGTCGTTAGTGGTTTAATCATGTGATATATGTGGCCTGATTGTACACTATATTTATTTAATATATTTGAGGAAGGATTCCTTGTATTATTTTATCCTGGCACAATCTGCGCACCTTCATGCCGGACCTCTCTTTCTTTCTGTTTTGGGACGATGGAACTTAGTTCCTCGTAATGCTTTTACAGCAATATAAGGTCTTCTTTTAACTATTTTGCAATTTCCAGTTGGAGGCATAGTCAAAAATTTTAGTTTTTTATCTGAACGATACAACATGAAATGATAATTGTAATTAAAATGTTTTAGATGAAGGTAAAGCAAGCATTATTAAGGCTTCCATTACCGATAACCAAATCGGATAGTTTGTGGGTTTTAACCTATATGGAGTATAAAATACCTTACTATATTTTAAAAGACAGGGAAGAATGGAAAAGGATAAGAAAACAAAAGAAGAGCTAAATTCAAACGTGAGGGACACCAAATTTTACAAATTCTTGCAAAGACATCTGAACGCTCCGCTGCACTAAACTGTTTGCCCTTTGGGCCTATTTGATTTTTCTTTGATTCACTTCCAGCTCAGAGTGAATGGAGAATAGGTTAGGGCATGCACTTTCATTCGGGAGGTTGCAGCGGAATTGGTGAGATTTTATGTTTTCCTAAAAAAATAATAATTAAGCAATATTAATTTGGTGGTCGAAATAATTTAGTAACGCTTCAAATATGGCAAATAGACTTTAATGAATAACGCTTCTGATATTTGAATCGACATGCAAAAGTCCTTCCTCAGGCCTTGAGATTTACGTATGGTCCCAAGCACAATCTGTATGTACTATGTTCTCGCCAATTTATAATTTCTTCTTTTTCCGTTTTCTAGCGTGTAAAGTGTTCAGCCCGTATAGTGCATTACATAGAAGAAAATCGTTATGGATAATTCGATGAAAGTAGGAAATTTGGAAGTGAAACAATATGTATGAGGTTATTATACTAATCTCTGTCCGCTTATTTCTTCTTTGATTTTAATCATATGCAGTAACAGCAGAGCACAAAACAGTCATAATTTCTAAGGATGAGATTGGCCAAAAATGCTAATAGCAATATATATTATAAGTTCGTTAAAAAATTACATTATTTGGCCATCTAATAATTTGGACAATTATTATTCATTTGCAAACAAATTCTAACAGAATGGGGTTGAAACACGTCCATTTTATCTATAATATTAAATGATTTTGTTTGTCATAGTTAGCAATGCCTTTCTCTGAGAAAAGAAAGGTGTTTTATATGTTAGACTATGCTCAAACTGACTCTAATAACCCATGCGAAATTTGGAATAAGACTATATTGGTCTTGTCGGAAATTCGATTGTACGAAACTGACTGGATGAGTATTGTGCAGGTGTCTGGCTAAATGAATTTCATTTCTTACTTTTCAGACAAAGCCACTGTTGATACATGAAATATAGTTCATGTTGACAGTAAAAAAAATTTTCTATTAGTTCTAAATGGGTTCTTGACCGTTTTAGGTCACTGTGGAGATAACGTACAGACAGAAGCTTTGAAATTAGAATTTTAGGAGTATTGCCACAAAAGGGTTGTCGTAGCAGCTTTCTTGGCCCACATTTGTATATTACTAACTGTTTAAATTTGGGGGGCCCACGAATAGGACGTGCAGTTCTACCAACGACAAGATATACTTTTGCAAAATGAATGGCAACTTAACAGATAAGGATGTGCTAAGTAGGCCAAACTTTTAGATAACGCCTTTCGCCTTTTCAGCTAGAATTGTGCCTACCTCCTTTAATAAGGATACTTTGTTTCAGCAAGATCCAACATATCTGAGAGCCACTCAAACGGAATCTTTTAATTCGTGGAGCGTTAGAAATAATCTCATCGCTGGCAAAATAAAATGATTAATACTTCTTATGCGAATTTAGTTTCAAAGTATATGAACCTTTTAATAACGATATAAATACAACTAGAGGAAGCGGCATCCTCATGAATGTAAGGGGCAATTTAAACGCAATAGTTTTTGTGGGCGTTACTATAGGAATACGGATATTTTATTAGTCTCTCTAACTGTGGAAAATAATAACTTTAATTTTTTTGAGGCATATAGAGCTCCATCGCATATTAAACAAAATGACAATGAATTATTTAAGAATTTAGCGAATAAAGCTACGAAGCAATTGACAGTCATATGTTGTGAATTTAAGTTTCTCAAGTGTAAATTTTAATGAAGAAGGTGCTGATAACTAGGGAAAGCAATTGTGCTATTTTTAAGCGGAAATGCTAAACGCTCTTACGTATAAGCCAAATATTACGCTAGGCTGCGTTGTTTTCAAGGTCAAATATATAATACCTGATTTTGTTCAGGTCTTTGAAATATGAGCACATACCAAAAACTCCTATATTTCCAAATATTTGTTGTGAATGAAACACATAATAGCAAATATTGAACCGATTTGCTCACAGAAGGTTGTACAGAATATTTTTAATAGATAGCATGAATAGTACAATGCGCAAAATAAGCTACTCATGGATGAATGGTCTCTTCAGTGACCTCCGATTGTGCCAAGCAGACACCACATCCCTCTTAAGGCACCAACAGTAGTCAGCCAGAAAGTTCACATCCCTTTGGCCGTCACACGGATGTCTTGGTGAAAGCGCTAGCCTTGTTCTTCACTGAAGTCTCTGCAATTTCTGGAAAATAGTCTAGATGAGACCGAAAAATGTGCATTTTCACTGACATACGCGCACCAAGTTTGCGGAAATTCTCCTTTAAGTCATCAACCATCTTCTGGTACTGAGGACTTCTGTAGTTAACAAGAAGGTTTGCAATGACTAACTTAAGGGACAGCTAGGCAGAGAGTTCAGTAGGATTTAAGGAATCATCAAAACTAGAGTCTTTTATGAGTTATCTTATCTGAGGACCATCAAATATACCTGCCCTATGCTTCTCCATGCTGATTCGTTTGAACTTGTGCTGGAGAAGGCAAATCCTCCACCTTCCATGTCCAGTGCTTTTACAAAGTTCTTCATTAGGCCGAGTTTAATGCGTAGGGGTGGAAGTAATACCTTGCTCGGTTCAACCAGGGGGTAAGAAAAAACATTGTGTGACCCGGGTGCTAATCCTTAACCTGATGGCCACTCTTGTCTGACATAATGCTGGTCGTCAGCCCGACTATCCCACAAGCACAAAAAGCATGGATACTTTGTATACTCACCTTGAAGTCCTAGCATGAGTCCAACAACTTTAAGATCTCCACAAATCAACCATTTATGTTCCTGCTAATTGAGAGCAAACAACAGACGTTCCATGCTGTTGTGGGATTCTTTCATTTCAGCCGAGTGTCCAACAGGGATTGATGAAACCTCATTTCCGTAATTCAGAAGAACTGCCTTGAGACTTCTGTTTAAAGAGTTAATAAAATGTCTCCATTCCATGGCAACCTACTTCATACCCATTAATTTCATCAGTTCAGCAATATTGTTACAATAGATCAGTGAAGACGTTTCATGGAACATAAAGAATTTTCTAAATTCGCTCTTGCGTTGCCGATACCAATAGAACTTTGTTCCTGGAGGAGGTAGATGTTTATCTCGAAGACGAGAACCCAGCAGCTGGGCAGTCTCCTTAGATAGGCTCAAGTCTGGTGTAAAGTCGTTGAGTTCGGCTTGTGTCAATGACACCGATCGGTCGTCCTCTTCTGGCTTGTATGCACCACACTCACCTGTACTAGTCATGTCAGTAGATTCGGTATCAGAACTAGATTCCATGATGACATCTGGCCCATGGGGGATTAGCTTTATGGCAGAAGGAACATCAGGGTATTAAATATGGTGCTTGTTCTTGTGATTAATGCCTTTTAATAAGCGTAATAAGCTTTCTTCACAAAATCCGTGATTTTCGCTAGATAGTCTGGAAGAACCCCGTGTCCGCAGATGAAACAAAATTTTTCAGGATGGTTCCTACACTTTTAATCCATCGTACTGCACAACTAGCCCTTAAAAAAAGAATAACTATTTATTTAAGGTAACCTATGACTAGCTGTGGCAAAAACAAAGCCCATATACGCTTGGATGATAGCGCCATTTGGAAAAAATATGCTGTAATAAAAATCGAGTGTATCTTAGAAACCAGACCTGACCGAGGAAAATGAATGATATTTTTTAATTCAACACGCAAAAGTAATCCTAAATTAGTTGGAAAACCCTTGACCTTTGAAAAAATTTTGAAACGCAGGCCAGTGTTATATACTTGATTATAGCAAATGAAAAAAAGTGAAGGTCTCTGTTTCATCAAATATATAGGCTACATTAATCACAATTCTATTCGTTAAAACAGCAAATAGACAATATCCGGAATTAGAGAGGCAAATTACGATACGTTTTCTATTAAATGAGGTATGTCGAGTGGCTAAAGTTCTTCAGTAAGAGTATCGCTGCGATCTACGAATTTTGAAAAAAGTATTTATTATGAACGATCAAATTGAAGCCAACTCTCTCAAAATATAGTCCGCTCTCTGGAAATGGCGGCATGGAAAAATAATATGTGAGGTTTGCTAGAAGAGAAAGAAACCACTTTTTCTACTAGCTAAGTGTAAACATCAACATTGTAAATCCCGATAATTACGTCGTTCATTATCGGTGTCGAGAGAAATGGGAACCCATTTCTCTCGACACGGATAATGAAAGAGAATGCAAAACAACATAAGGGTTTATAGTTTTGTTAGAATCGTTAGAATAGTTACGTTCTTAACAAAACAATAAAAGCAAAACGGGCCCCTAGCGACCGACTGATTGACCGGCATAGTGAGATATAGACTCACCCAGAACTAACTTCACGGGATTAAAAAGTGCAAATCCGAAAATATTAAAGAATAATTACCTTTTTGAAACACATTTATTTATATTTCCTTTTCCATTTTTTATGTCTCTCTCTCTCTCTCTCTCTCTCTCTCTCTCTCTGTCCCTTCGCTTGTAAACCTTCTTTAGCCAAAGTACAAAATTATTATAATTTATATGCATTCACAATAAACATAATTAACTATTTTCCAACGAACTTTGATTTCCATTCAGATTAAATTCCTACTGTTTACTATCATTTTGCATTATCATATTTAATAGGTAAGACAATGACCGTTTCAATACAATCTAATCAATTCCAAGTTACATTTATGTAATATAAGAAAATGGATTTTTTTAATTGTCATGTGTTTAGCAATTTAGAAAAGGGCTTTATCTAAGTAACTACACGAGAAATTTTATTTTATTTACTTTTTTCTATAGACTATATTCTTTTATGCTTCTTTTATATTCTAAATACATATCTTTGGTAGGTAAATAGTTATTATGAAATTTAATTTGTGGAAATAAAGCGTAGCAACTTTGATATCACTTGAACGAGTCAGAAATATGGGAAAAAAGCTAGTTCTGTTAAATTGAGCATATAGAATGGAAGAGAGAAAATCTTTGAGTCAGTGAGCGTAATCGACAGTTGATGAAGTCAAATTTCTGCTGAAGCAAATATACAGGAAAGAGAGGGAGATAGAAAGAAAGAAACATAAATATGTATAGAAAGAGCATGCACTTGAACTTGTCTTGCTGATTCCTGAAAGTAGTTCCTGAGTAGTCACTACTCCGTAAAAAGGTTTCCAAACTTCTCCTAAGCATGATAAAATATTTTAAAACATTGTAAAAAACATATTGTTCAAACCAATGTGTTACTCATAGCGCCTTCTCTAGTATTTGGTCATATTTTCCTTGTCTTGAATGATCATTTGAAGGCGTTTTGGTATGCCAAAATTTCCTTGAAATAATCCTGAATTATCCTCTTTAAATACATATAGGTGAGTGAAGATTGCAGTGGCTTAAATGACGTTATGTCACAATTCCCAAGACGTTTTATCATGAAATTCCAAGTATTATTAATGAGATTGATATCTTGACTGTTGTTTGGCCACTCTATGTACCCAAATTTGTTGTTGGTAATCATCTTGTTAACTTTATAGCCTTGTGACTAAGGGCAACGTAATGCATGAAGATGGTGTAACAACGAATTCATAGAAATGAAGCAAATGATCCTCAATTATGGCGAGTTAGTGGTTAGTATTCATATGAACGTTCTTTAGTAAATGGTACAACCTTCTTCCCCCTATCAATGAAATAAAGCAGCCCTACATCATAACAAATTCAGAGTGTTTAACAGTCCTCACCGTTAATTATAGGTCTAATCTTCTAATTAAAGAATGGCAACGAACTGTACTTCTGTAACTCTGAGTGCAGAGGAACGTGGTTTCATTCGTCGACTACAAAACATTTGGCCAATCCGCTGATTTAAAATGTGCATACATATAGCGAAAGAATGGCATTGCTTATTTATGGGCTCAATGAGAAAAAGGTTCATAGCTGGACGGCGAACAAGCAAGGCTTCGTTTTTATGAGCGTAATGTTTGATAGTGCTGGTATAGAATTATTCAAAAGCACACGTTACTTCTATTCACATAATGTTGTCTGTAGCTTTTGTGATGTTCATTGGCCGTCCAGGAGCTAAGTGGTAATATAACTCCAATTCCGAATCTCTGATTGATTTGAAGACATAAATGATCCAACCACTAACCTCCCTCAGTTGTACCCTGTCCTACTATAATTAAGAGCATTTGTATAACCTTTGAAATTTGGATAAAATGTATCTAAATTGTACTTAGTATCTTAAAAAAGTCTATCCAGTAAAAGTCCTTATGTTAAAATATATTAATTTAATAAATTTCTAAATCAAAATAGAATCAAATAATTCCGCAAATAATACTCGGAAGTAGCAACTCGACCAATATGCAAAAAACATAAAGTTTTTACTTATTTATTGCAAAGCCTGCCTTTGTGTCATGTGTTATATGACGATCGTCCATCCACACCGTGTCAAACCCAGACTCACAAGTTACTTTGCTCCTGGAAATGTATGTGGAATAGGTCAGAAATCTAGTCCAGAGTATTTATCAACGGTTGATTTCTTCGGTCATCCTACTCCACTTGTTTATGATCAACCAATTGATTGCATTGAATTTATGTAGAAATTGATGATTTAATCCTTTGTGAAAAATTAAAAATATGATGTTATGGATCAGTTTTTTTCGTAGGGGTACTCTGCAATCGTCACAGACATATGGATAAACTTTTTTATGAATATTACATTCTAACAAAGGGAATGATAGTGAAAAGTAAGGAATGTTTTACTGATACAATGAAATCCAGATTGAAGCGGCGAGAATGAAGGAATTATCCTCAATCTAAACTCAAGAAAAGATTATTTTGTAGACAAATTAAAAGTTGCCAGTAACATAAATTATTATTTTACCTTCTTGTGATAGATAAAAATCCTATTTCCCCATTTTCTTTTCTTCACATTAAACAGAGAGAATATTCTAAATTGAAAAGTTATCAAGTAAAGAGGTAATAATAATTGACAATTAGGCGGTATATATATATAAATTTTTAAATAGCATGTAGTCACCCTGCAAAACGGAAAGGTATGGTTTGATAACTCGCTTAAAATCCAACTCTTTTATTAAAAGACTTTATGTAAACCTTTTTCCCTCTCACTTCCTCCACCCAACCATATTCCTCGTCTTTTAAACCCATGAATGCTACATGGATATAGTTATCAGCTTCCTTTCAACATTAGGAATTACATAATATCTTACTGTATTATATCCTCTGTTTGACGGTTTATTGTAAATCCTTTAACAGAAAGAACTCTCATATACTTCACCACACTCTTCGTCTGGATACTTAACGAATATGATTTGGGATCCGTAGAGCAGAATGAATCTCCCTACCAATTTGCATCGTATTCATCTTTGATTTCATCTCTGTGAGATATCCTAGGAATTCTCTAATTATAGGCTACGGATTTGATTTCCCAGTGTATTGTGGCACTGTTTGTGTCACAACAATAATAAGACTTCGCTCAACAAGTCTGATTACCTAAATCATGCTTCGAGCATAAGCGGTTGTAAATGCTCTATTTGGAAGATTTGTAACGGAAACTGAAGATTTAAATTAGAAAACTCAAGCAACGAGCTGATTGCAAGCTTCAGCGGCTCATCAAGAAGCGAGTCTGGACGAGAAACACATGCTCCGATACAGTACTAAACTTTTCCTGACAAAACATAAACTTCAATCGTTCTACAGGTCGGCTTAAATATTTTCATCATTTCTGGACCATGGCGGTGTTTTTAAGATATTTATTAATTAGAAAAAAATGGCGATATTGCTAAAAAGTCTATAACTATTGCTAAAAGTTTCCTGCACCATCTATGTCTACCTGCTGACATTCAGGTTATATTTCCATGGTGCGTAAAATAAATTCAAGAATAATTCTGACATACATATCACAGAGCCGAAAAATCTGCCGGAATAGACATTTTAATTAAACAAACATTTTTTAAAAGTAAGTAAATTAATTAAAGATGACTCTATGTACATTTTTAAAAAAATCCTTTAGAATATGATAACAGTAATTTTTATAAAGTTGTTTCTTGGTTTGTTCCATTCTTAAAAAATGTGCCAATTTAATTTATAAGTTTAAATCTTTACATTTTATGACAATCTTTGAAATATAATAAAAAATAAAAAGGATTAGATTTGCAGAGGAAATTTAAAGATGATAAAAAATTAATATTTTTTGAAAATTAAAAACTTTGCCAAGTATTTTATTATCAATATTATGCTTTATTATCAGAGTTCATTAAGTTTTATGCACAATTTTATTTTTCAGTTTAATGTACATATGTATGTTATATAATTTATGCCTGTCAGTAAAACGATAATAAAAGATGTAAATTTTTCAGGAAAGAAGTGAAGAACATATCAAGAGAATCAGTGTATCATAAATATTAGAAGAACACCGAATGAGTAATGCTCACTCCAGCTTCCCCTTCTTAACCTAATTTGCCACCAAAAATACGAAACCTTTTTTGTTTTTATCACATCTGTTTTGAATTAAGATATTCTTTAGGAAATCCACCTCACCTGTCATTTAATTTTCTACATCACAAATACCTCCTTGCATTGAAATTCATAAAAATGAAACGAAAATTAGTAAATTTCGCCTCCCTCACTTGTTTAAAAGTATAGATTAACAAATTAAAGACATAAGTGCTGCTCCAAGTTGCTTGTCATGTTTATTAACTTAATATATGCGAAAATACACAAGTATTTACAGCTACCCCGCACTACATCCATGCAAGCAAAACTTTAGACTTACAACCACCTAGCCCTTTAGAGTTTACCACGCCTTAGGTCATCGCCTACATAATTTACTCACATATAAAATAACACTGGTATATCTTTCAGCCATATTCAACCCCTTTGTAAATCTCTGTCACATTTTGTACACAAGGTCTTAGCAAACATATTCTTATTTTTTTTCACTTGTCTCTTGCAAAATGCTCTAGCTAAAGATTTAACTCAAGGATCATAGAGCACAAGTATTCTAGATACTTCATTTGCATAACTCCACTATAACGCCTTACAAAAAACCCAGCCTATTTATACAAATATGAAGCAGAGATATAGTTTAGTTTCTTCTGCCTTACCAGTACTCCTTACCTGCACAAAAAAATAAATATCGACTTCTTTACCCCTGCTTATATTAATAATGTTCTCTTAATCTATTTAGCGTTAAACTTAATGAATTCCTGCTCCGTAACCTTGTTATATTCCTATGCTCTACATCACTCCTACTCGTACCTACCCTATAAATAATAAATCAACCAGCCTTTCTAAATCATACTTCCAAGTTCGAACTAAGAAATGTATGCATATTGTCATTCATCACCAAGCATACGACATATACCTGAAATCCTCTATTCCGCATCACTCCACAAACATAACCAATAGGTTCTAATAATGCCGTCCATTCAAGTAAAAATAATAAGTACAACCATGAAACTAATATCCTCACTCGATTATAAACCCAACACAAAATGGATTTTGAGCCAAGTACAAGTCCTTACTTTAAAAAAACTTAAAATTTAAGGTATTGAATAAGTTATAAAACGTAATTGTAATTTCATGATTCATTTGTACCTTATTTTGATATTTCAATTTTACTTTTTGTTTCCAACATTCAATATTTAATTAGGGGTAAATCTATTTGCCGTTTACGTGCTCGTTTTGCTATCAAGTGAAATATAAATAAAATCACTAGAAAATCATGCATCTCTGTTCTGTAATATCGGAAGAAGACATTTCAACGCTGCAAATTCACAAACACATACAATCGCACAGAATGATAGTGAGTGAATGGTGCATGCTTTCATTAATGCAAGCCTATCTCAGAGAGAAATCAATTCACATGTGGAAATAAAATGAAACAAATATACAAAGAGACTGAAGAAACAAATGAATAGATAAATTGTGAGGCAAGGATTCGGCAGCTCTTTCTACTAAGCAATGAAGCGGGAGAACCTTCATTGCCTAACAGTTAAATAGGACATTCCAGAATTTAGAGCCAGTCGTACATTAGATTATGTTTTTTAGATTATATTGAATATAATATAATTATTAAATCATTTGCTTTTTTCTTGCTTCTCCTCCACTCCATTTACTGGTGAATGACCGAACCTTCAAGATATTATTAAGGTATCCTTGCTTTTATTTTACCATCTCCAAATATCAGCTGAATTTCGATTATCAATTTAAATCCAACTTCAGTTTAATTAAATAGGATTTTACTATTATAATTACGACTAAATAGATATAGCAGCTTTTTTAAGCTCTGCCAAAAGTTATTGTATGCAATAAGTTAAATCAAACAGAAGCCTTTCTCTCATCTTGTTCTTATAATCTACATAGAGTAAAGGAATACAGCACAACTCTATCGGCCGAGTAGTCTAAAAAGGAAACTACTCTGACAGTTTGCCATTAGTAATTTCTAGAAATGATTTCGATCTTGCATTTTATCGTTGCACTAACAGAATAGATTGTAGATTCAAAAATACCTTAATAGCTACCTCATTTCAGGCCATATAGACATATAGAGCGTTGGTCCCTTAAATTATTAACAACGTGTAGAAATGTAAGATATTTCTAATGTCTTGTTTTTGTACCGCTATGTGCGTAAATGCTGCAATTAGGCTTTAAATGGTTAAAAAAGAACGTAAGAATAATTTAGTTTAAAACAACCACTAGGAAATCTCTTGGTGAACAACATCTGCAGGATGGCCTTTCTTTGGGGAAATTTAGTTTACTCTCTATGTCCTGTAAATCCTTCCTACTCCATTTCCTTTCAACTTTAGTTTGCTAGAACTACCCATTCAATTTTACTTTTAGTTTTGAGAACCACAAGAATGTACAAATTGACCATATGAAGCTAGCCAGGCTATTTTTGTTTGAACGTCTCTCTTCAACACTATTTCAATTGTAAATCAGTCGTATGGATCCTTCTATGAAGCAGAAAACTAATTGACAAAGACCCAGCCCGAAAATCAGATTCTACGACAAAGCAAAGCTGACTGACGGAAAGAAAGAAACCATTGTCTAAAGGCACAAGATTTTATAGTTTAGTTGATTTACCGCTTCATTCGTCAAAAATCTTATTAATTGCGACGCTTGTAAAATTCTTTAGATTTTTTATCGAAAATGTGAATACAGTTCGTTTTTCAACCTATTCTCTTTATGCCAACCTAAGATTATCCAAATGTTCTGTAATCAAAAAGAGCAAGTTCAGGAGAATATGGATTATTAAGCAATATTTACTTTCCGAGATCCTTCTCGAGTGCTTTGGTTATTCTATCTTGTGCTTCCTCGAATAATCCGCAAATGGTGGCGTAGACAGTTCGTCCTGTACCCAGTTTCCAATCGCTGGAACCTTTCAGTTGGCGTACTACATTATTATGGGTTACTGTAAATTATTCCGTAAGTCCTTTCGAAGTTGGAGCCTTTTTTGCTCTAACAAAGTTTCTAACTCGTCGGAATCAATTTCTTTTGGACAATCTTCTTTGGTTCATCTTTTAGAGTGAAATCTTTAATTTTTAAACGGGAAAACCATCTCATGCAACTTCTTTCATTTACTGCATTATCTTCATAAATGCGTTGAATAGATTTTAGGCCTGTTCATGCATTGTCACCTTTATTAAACTTAGAGTATAACAGCTCTAATATGTTCTTTTTATGGTAAGATAGATTAGGGTGAAATCAGAAAAGAATTCTGCAAAATAGTTTTAGTTTCTAAGAAAAAGGCCTAAATTACCTATTGCAGCACTCCTTGAACTTAATGAGGCGCTACTCTTATAAATACTATCTAATATTAATTCCAGAATGTTTAGAATTACTTTCTTTTTAACCTATCTTTTACAGTAACATGCTGTACTGCAAAGTCATTAACATGGAGGTTACTATATTTTATATTGTTAGTGTAATTACCACAGTAGGTCATCTGAAATTATAGATTCGGTTCACAGCTTTGGCTGTTTCCGATAAGTGAACAACTAATTTATTGCAATTGCTATCAAAGAAAGCGAAAGATTCCCGACAATGCGTCAAACATTTATTTCTTAACTTTGAATGTATCAAAAATTACTTCTCTTTTCTACATTGTAAATTATTGTGAATGTAATGTCTCCGGTAATTTACTAGCAGCAAGAATGCATGATATTTTGTGTTTTAACACAAAATAACATGCATTCTTGCTGCTAGTAAATTACCAGAAACATTAAATTCACAATAATTTACAATGTAGAAAAGAGAGGTAATATTTGATATCTTCAAAGTGAAGAAATATATGTTTGACACATTGTCGGGATTCGTTCGCTTTCTTTGATAGCAATTGCAATAAATCAGTTGTTCACTTATCGGAAACAGCCAAAGCTGTGAACCGAATCTATAATTTCAGATGACCTATCACCTTTAGTGATTTGAAAATGTTTTGGTGTATCTTAGGAAAGTGCATTAATATTTGAGGAAGGTTTTGAAGACGACGAGATAATAGCAATATAATTTTGATGTTTATCTTCTAATGGTTTGAGGTTCAAATCTAATTAAAATATAAATTTTTGGATAAAAACTTACTTGTATTTATTGCACAAATGCACAAACATGGTTAAAACCAAATCTCCACTAATCTTTCGTTTATTGTTGTGCATCAATGAACAACTAATAATATCTGACTAATTATCATGTGAAATGGTAGACTGGAGCATCTAGAGGGGATGGTGGCTCTTGAGCTAATCGTGTATTGATTGTGCCTTTAAATTGTACTTTCAACGCTGGATAACAATATGGAGAGAAGAAAGGTGTGTGCATAATTTTTCCACTTACCAGAATGTACAATAACAATAGTTCTGGTGTACTTTCTTGCAGCCCAGCGAGGCTAAACATTCCGAATTCTATGTGATGTATCCTGGTGAAGGATATTTTCGTAGAAATGTCTGATTAAATTTTGTTCCTAATACTTTAGTTGCTGGCACCAATATTTGGAGATATCTAGGCGATGCCTTTAATATTATCAACAATCATATTGATTTGAAACATCTTGGGAAAATTTTTATTCAAAATTCATGTGAAAGGAAATTAAGCAAACTGTGTTGCACTTACACTACTGCAGGATCTGATAAGAGACTGGGCTTCTAGCAAGATATCGCAACTGCTTGTTGTTTTGGATTTTTCTTCCCACTGGAGTTCATTTGTGTACTCCAAGGTAGAGATGCGGGGGTTTTTCCCAGCCACACCAGCATTATAAATTGGCCCCTGTGCTGGTCTTTCATTTTTTAGGAGGAACATAAATGAAAAATGAAATGCGTTTTTCCGTTTCGGCGTATAAGCATAAGCAAATAAAAAATTTATAAGTAAAACATAATATTTTATATATAAAATATTTCAAACAACAGTAGTTTTGCTAAAATTATATTGCTTTAAAGCCCATTTTTTTCCAGACAAACTAATATTTTCTAAAAAAAGACATGGTCATTTGTAAAGTTTTCTTTTTATTAAATGTAATTTACAATTTTAATGAGAAGAACAATGTCTTCAGTTTCAACAAAAACTAGAATTTTTTTCATATTTTAGGAAATATCCCTGTATTTAAAACAAATTAACGTTTGATTTTGCATGGTCTTTTGCTATGCTGCTTTTGTGTTATGGTAACTGCACTTATTTTTAATTTTTAAGATATTTCTAGAACATATGGATCTTTTCTCTTATCAAGGCGCAATTTCGTCCCCTCAGCTAGATGGCTGAACGGCCGGTTATTCGAGTTATTAGGCACTGTCAGCTTTAGTGATATGATATCTTTTGGTTTGTGAGGAGCATATGCATTGTTTTTACCCTTAAAAATGGCAAAGTACGAACTTTCTAGAAAAAAAACAATGTCTGGAGGATTTTACCAGAAAAAGAGTGTTCAGAGAGATTTTCACGGAAACGTGCGAGTGTTTTATGTATGCAGGTCCTGAGAGATCGGAAGACACATTATTATCTATAAGTAATCCTTGCCAGAGATGTGGTATAAAGGTTTGACTCATAATCACTGGCATAACTTTAAAGATTCAGAAGAAACCAAATACAGTCGCTTTGGGCCAAGGCGAAAATGGGGAATAAAAGAGAATGCGGAACTGCTCGTTCTCTGATCGATTCCAATATTTGCGTTTTGATGAAGGCTACGAAATAAAAGACAAGACTTAGGTGATTAAATTTACGAAGACTTTGTAAAATCTTATCTATTAAATAATGTTTAGCTTTTACTTTTTTAACCTTCCTTAGCTTTTATTTTTTTAGTTTCCTATTATGCGCCCCCCCTAAAACCTCAAAACTTCCTAAGCCATCTGGCTTAAGAGACGAAATTGCGTCATAATAAGAGAAATGATCTGAATATATATATTTGGGAAAAGGATAGTTTGCCTTAAAACTTTTCTCTAGCAATGTTTTATTTTACGGCTAATCTTATAAACTTAAAGTTGTAAAATAACTTGGTTGCAGCTATGATATCACATAATGAGATATCTGAATTTTAAGAAATCTAAATTGCGCCCACTTTTCAATATAGCGTATAACGAATGTATGGGATAGCATGTTTTTTTTTATATCTTCAACATAGCATCTCTACAGTTTTGTCTACTTTCAATTATTTATCTAATTATTTTCCTTTACTCAAGTTTGTGGGGAAAGATTCAATGTCTGGTCAAGGATATATAATTCCCGACTTCCTCTCCCAAGCCATACAGAGCAACCGAGCGGATGCGTGTTGGGAAAATAAAATTATAAAACGTTCAATTATTTTTTCTTGTTATGCTCTATGTATATATATTTACTATCATAATTTATTGCCTTAATATTTATCTTTAGGACGATGTCGTGTCATTAACATGGAAGAATTATATTAGTATTTACATAATATATAAAAACTGACATTAAAAGTTGCTCCAAGTTTTGCGTAGGGAATCGAAGGCAGGCATAAATGTGCGAAGTTTGGTTAGATTGCGCGAGGAAGACGAGAACCCAGAACACATGCAAAACTGACCCACTTACTGCCATCATTTATTGGCTTGATATTTATCAACTCATATCAATGGAACGATGCTGTGTCTTAAATCTACATGGAAGAAACTCGTAACCAATGAGAGCAAGTGCCCTTTCCTTTCTTACAATACAATAGTGTATCTTTTCGCTTGCATTTGGGTCCATATTTTATTTCGCAAAGAACCCTGGGAATAGAGGAAAATTTATCCAAAACACAATAACTAATTTCTAAACCATATCCACTTTCCTCGAAGGGCTAATGGAGTTATTGTGTTGTGAACCTCCTTCGAGAATCAATGGTCAGACCTTTTGAAAAAGGGAGAGTATTATTATTTAAACTAGACCACCGTTATTGTATAAAATGAAGATGATAAGTTTCATAATTTTCTTGGAAAATACGATACGGACAAATATATAAAAATGCAATACTTTATTTTCAAAGGGGCAATTGTGTCAAATAAACAGGTCATACATTTCAAAATGTTTCCAACCAAATATTTTTTATGATAATTTTCACAATTTTCTTCGAAAACATTATGCGGAAAAATGTTAAAAAATACAAACCATTGTTTAAATATTCAGTCACCCCGAAGAGTCGTTCACACTTTGGGAAATATTTCAAACAAAATTAAGAAAAGCAGGAAATGTTTCTATTATATCGTTCAAAAATCCTCAAATAGACTTTAATGATTACTGATAGACTTTAATTGTCTGTGTTGCAGACTAATAATATTTTTATCAAAAAGGCTTGAAGATTATTATAGCGCTATGAAAGAAAAAAGACAATGGTTATTGTGGATATTTTTGTAATATGGATGATTAAATAATAAATGATATATAAAACTAAACTGCGGAGCAAAGGCCACATTGAAAAAACTTGTGACCACTGTTAAAAAAACATCAAAATGTTTTGCTATTACTGCCTCAAATACCGCAATAACGTAAAAAAATGCTAAGTAATATACTTTGAAATCTCCATCTCTTATTAAATAATAATATATTAAATTATGACATTTTAAAGAAATTCAACATATAGTTTGACATGACTAATTGGGTAAATATACATTAGTAATTTTTTTACTAAATGAATATGGAAAGTATTCCATATTCATGAGTGTGGACGGTTTCATTTTTAAATTTCAACTGCTATGACAAAACAAAAGAGATTTCAGTTTCCTAAACATCAGAAGAAGGATGATGGAAAAGGAGAGGAAGGAACTTGAGGATTGAAGATTCGACTACGACGTGACAGCAGAGAGAGGAACCCATGGTCATCGATCTGACGCCATTATAACGCAGAAATTCATCAATAAAACCCATGAGTTGATCAACAATGATCCCAGCAAGTCGGCTTGGATCTACATAACATGTTATTTAGTCAAACTCACAAAACCTGAACGAGTATAAGTTTAAAATAATAAAAGCGCTGGTTTTTCCCCTGAGAAAGTCAGTCCTAGACCGAATTCCTTTAGCACCCAGTACACCAGTTAAAAATGCTGAAAGGTTTATAACCTGCCGATGTAAAGATGGAACATTTAAAGTAATGGATAACGTAAGAAGGAAGCATCGTTTGTAATACTCAATGTTTAAAAGAAATGATTGATCGTTCTTAGACATCGCCCCCAGAGAACACCATTCCTAATTAATGCCCGCAAAGAAATTATAATCCTAAAAGATGACATCCAAAAATATCAGTCATAGTTGATGAACCCCAAGAAAATTCTTGGTTTATTTAAAAATCTATAAAAAAACATTTATTAAACAAATGAATACACAAACAAATTAAATACAATTAAACTAACAAGAAAGTCCAATATTAATCCAATGGGTGAAAAAGAGAAATGTGTTGGCAAAAAGTTTCATATTCTTTCAAACTAAATCGAATCCGACAAATAGATACGGATCGATTAATTTAGGTTAGGTTAGGTTAGGTTATTTCAACTAAACCTAACATAACCTTACCTAACCTAAATGAATCCATCTTCGGAAACACCGGTTATCGACGCTAGTTATTTCACATTTTTTTCAGAAATTTCTCTAATCAAACCTTATTCTTAAGGAAAGAAAACGATGTCTTGAATCTTCCTTCTATTTTCGCCTTCTAACAGATACATCTGACATGAATTCATTTTCTCCAAATTTTAAAATAATCATAATATCATAAAATCAGGAAATTTTACAAACTTAAATGGTTATAGTAGATAATACTTATTGCAAATTATAGTGGAAATACAGTGCCTACTTACTGTATCAGAGATGCTAAGCAATATAATTTGTAACTGGTTGCCATGAAGAGTTGCGCTTTTGTATAATTATGTTTTATTATAATATACCGTAGTGATCCATAGAACGGATTGCATGTCAAAGTGCGTAGATTACCTTAAATAGCCAAGGTCGCAAAGATACAATGGACGCATTATCCTGTCATTTTTATACCATTACATATACTAGGTATCTAAATTAATTTTTTTCCCATTTGAAAAAGTAAGATTGAAAGTATCTTGCAGGGCAAAATTTTCATGAATAGGAAAAAGATTATTGAGATATTATTTTTTTCCAAATGCCTCATTTTGAGATGGAAACGTGATTTAGGATTAAGGAAAACCGACGTTCTTATGTCAAACCAATTGGTTTTTCATTATGGTTGAAAGAACTTGAGTTGTCGAGACATTGTCATGAAGGATATTGCTGTCATTAATTTCCTGGTCAAAAGCAAATTCAAAATCATTGACCCAAATACATATGTTCAGTTGTATGATAAATTTGAAATTGATAAATAAAGGAGTGAGCAATTCTACTTCCAAAAAATAGTAGAAAATGCCTTTTGAACCAAGCTACATAATAAAAAAGACAAAAATCAGCTCAATAGAATAAAGTAAAAAAACCTTATGCAAAATTTGTTGAAACAGAATAGGGAAAAGATATTTGGCGGTTGTCTCTGCCTTGGACCAGGATGCAGTTTACTATCGTGATTAAAAAATATTTTTGAGTGACCGACAAGGCGATCATTTACAGTAAATATGAAGCAGTACATTAAAATTGATACAGGCTATATAAGTTGAGTAATAATGAAAACTATACATGGCCACATCAGCACTCAAATGGATGCATAGCCATTTTCTGCTGATAAATAATAATTATTAACATTATCAGTTATAGAAGTTGAAACGTAAAATAAAGTGAACTTAAAATTCACTTAATTAATGGTACAACGCAGGCAAAACTAGTTATGCGAGTAGGTATTTCCTATAAGATCTTTAACAGGAAAAAGGGATGGTAGCTGGAATCTTTGTCCCATTTAACTTGTAATATTTGGTCACAGTGTGATTTAATTTACTACGTTTGATTGGGTGTTTTCTTTGTAGGAATTTGTATCTGTACGAATATAATACGCCCTTATAAATATGCATACATAAATAACTGGGTCTATGAGGTTTCCTGTTGAGAGAAGATAGTTAATGAGATCTTTTATTGATGTGGAAAGATCTATGAGCATTGAGAAATTCGTGGGAGGATCGATGAGGTTTTCTCCTTCCATATTTGTTATCCTCAGCTTTGGTACAATACAAGTTCTATTTTTACACCTTTTATTTTCTTCTATTACTTCTTTCACTTATCTCCACCCTGGGTGAGACAGAGCTTCGTTCGTAAATTATTTAGTAAAATAATCATACGAATACATTCAAAAATGCTTCTTAAATTCAATATCTCGATGGTGTCATGGTGAAAACATAAAGAAATTCACAAAGCAAAGCACATTTTTGGATAGAAAGCGATTAAGAAGCGCAGTAGGCCAGGTCGTTAACGAACTTATAGTAAACCTTAATAAGGGTCTCTTTACGAATAAGCTTCATATGATAATAAAAGTAGTTTATAATGAAATAATTATAATAAATGAGCTGAAGTCCATTTTCATTTTTTTAAATAAATTCCAGCAAAGACTAAATCTTCACAGGGAATTATTTCATAGACATCCTCCTAACTCTTTTGATAAAATTATAATTAAGCGTCGATTCTTAATTCCAGATAAAATTCTCTTAAAATTGTCAAAAAGATGAAAATAAGGTCGATGGGTTCCCAAAGGCCTTTATGAACTTAATATTCCAATATTACTTGATATTGTTATATTTATTTCCATAGTTGATCAGGATATTGCAACAATAAATTATTCTGATACTACTAATCATTTACAAATCTACTTAACTTTTGGCACAAATATCATCCTAGACGTTTCCTTCTTATGAGGAAAACAATAAATTTTAAGTGTCAAGAAATATTGATCGAGTGAAGAAGGTTTCCTCGGGAATGGCGCCAAAATGGATTTGAAAATTAGTTTAAAAAACTGTAGGATATTTTTACGTAATCTTGCCAATAAGAAGAGGTTGAAGGCACCAATATAAAGGGTTATGCTTCAAATATAACTGTAAAGAGGCTCACATTTGGTGTAAAGAATCAATTAAAATATCTTATTTTTGTTTACTTATTTAAAAGGAATTATCTTATATTATATGTTTAATATTAATGTCACTATATATGTTATAGGTCATTTAATTAATGAAGGGCTTAAAATATATAGTAAATACGAGCCTATTTAGCCTTTGAAACAGCCTTTTTCAACCCACTTCCAATACGGTTTTTTTATTTGTTTAAATGCTTCTTGAGCCACTGTTAAAGTAAAATGAACCCTAAAACCATCTTTAAATAGAATAAATACTTTATTTGGTAATTAGTAACACACCTTTACAAAAATTAATTCTTTCTACATTTCTTTATTTAATACTCTTATTCTTCTCCTACTGAATTTCTTTCTATTTAACCCATCGCCAAATTCCTGTTCTTAAAATATATTGTTAGGGACAAAAGGAGCGGCTTTTCTACACTTCAGTTAAATCTACTCGTTTTTAGTTGCCAGTAGCGATTTCTTCCTGATAAAGATTAATATTTAAAATCTAGTTTAGAAATAAATTCGTAAAAAATTCGAATATAGACAAAATAGAATAAAAAAGCAGCCATGGTTGAATTTTTTAAAATTTTCTGAACTTCACTAAATATAATTATTATAATAATAACAATAATATTAAAAATATCTTGATTGTAGAAAATTGAAAAAAATTATCATTTTTTTTCATTTCTTTCCCCAAATCCCGTTCTAAAAATATATCCAAAGCATTATATAATAATCTTTATTTTCAAAAAGTTTCATCCCTAACTCAATCTTTTGTATCGTTGCTCATTTGAAAGCTTTACTTTAGGAGGATAAATTTTTCCTCTAAATATTGATCAGAACTTATCCAATAATATTTTTGTAAACGATCAAAATTTTTTGCTTTTTCTTCCAAAGTTGTTTTTTAATTCATTTTGTGTTTGAAATTACAAAATGGAGAAGTTCAGAAAAATTAAATATCCAATCGTGAGGTTCAGAAAATTGATTTAAATTTAGGCATGGCTGCTTTTTTTATTTTATCTTAAATTCGAAAATTGTATCGAAGTTAGATCTAAAATAGTTTTAATTTTAATACGAAGTCATTCATTAAATAGGTAAAAAAAATACTAAATATTTTTTACTTCCCTCAAAAAATCCCGTTTTCGAAATATAGAGTTACTGATGATGATGATGATATTGTGATACAAGAATCATCTGACATGAAAGGCTAGCTTTAAAAAGTTGAATCATGGGGAAAATAACAAATTGTATTCTTGGATAAGAAAGAGATTGAATGAAAAAAGAGAAGATAATATCAAAATATGGACTATTAGAAAAGAAATGTTACAAAATCTTCTAAAATTTAGACAAATCAGAAATAAGCTTTTCGGCTGATGAAATAAGTTTGCCTGAAAGAATTTATAGAAATTAATTCATTTTATTTTTATGGAGTCAAACATATTATGAAGTACTAAATAAAAATTTGACTTTAATCATCTTCTCTTTAACTTTGTATAATAATACATATAAAATATATTTTACATAGCATAATATATTAACATAATATAACCTTTAACTATCATCGTTTGAAGAGGAAGTATTAATTCAACATAATTACAAGAAAGTTAGACAATTTCGATCTGGAATGCATTCGTTAATATTAATAACTCAATTATATAAAAATATATAAATTATACGAGTATATTTCAATGTAAAATACTTTTTTATCTCGTTAATCTTAGGAAAACAATCATATAGAGATTCAAATATTAGCGAATATTTTATTATTATTGTTTTGTGGTCATTTTCATACATTTGTCATGAATGAAACAATTCCGAAAGTTGTTGGAAATAAAAGTCAATCTTCATTATTATCTTCAGTTATGAGATATGGTGGAAAGTTGCTGCAGCTCTTGAAAATATCATTTTTAGATATTTTGCAATATTAAGTGGTACATCCAAGCATGAGTTTATATTTAAAAGCAAGATGGATGTTAGAAAACCAGGGAGTCAAATATAACTTTGAATGAAATAGAAATTAATTCATAAAAACAATTGGATTTCCCTTTAAAAGAGGCAAATATAGTTATAAACGAAATTGATGACAATCCAGGAGTTTAACATGTCTGTAGTAGAATCACTTCTTCTTGAAGGAAAAAAATCTTATTAAAGAAAGAGCGGTTGACCATTCCTCTGCTTAATCAATTTCTCCAGAATTGACAAAAAGGACCACGCGTTTCTCTGAAACAAAAACAGTTCCAGAGGATATTAGCAGTCTTGATGGTGATGGCCGCAACCAGTGGTACTGAGAAGGGGCAGATGCAAGCATCAAAACGAGAAAGATGTTCCAGCGTACTACTGTAATAAGTGTAAAGTAAATCCATGTAACAGGAAAGATAAAACTGCTTCGTTTGTTTCACACAAGGTAGAATGACCAACTATTGGCATGGAGCCTCCTACGAAACCACTTTGTTGCAGTATATATTTCTTTTTTATGTTTGCATATGATTAATTCTATTGATTTTGCATATTTTCACATAGCTAAATACATAAATATTGCTTTTAGTTTTGCAGTTTTTTATATTTTTCGGCTTGCATCTAAATAGGCTCTCTATATACTCATATCCATTGGTTTGTATCAGTTTAATGGTGAAATAAACACGCTCTTACTTATTTTGATGTTTTGTTATAAAAACATATGCATTGAGTATAAATAACATAAGTAAAGAAGGAAATTTTATTTGAACGAAAATTGGCGTTTCATTTCTCGACAGACGAAGGTAACTATTTAGTCACGTAGGTTTAAAATATATACAATATACTTTTGGAAAAAAATATTATACACATGATGTCAACAACACTAATATTGCTAAAAATAAACAATTATTTATTTTTTTTATGATGGAAAAATAATTCAGGCGTTATAAGGTTTGCGTGCATTGATTTATTTGAGGAAGAAATGAAATGTTCATTCCATTGTGCTTGAGTTAAATCAATCTTAATTATTATTCGTATCTCAGACAAATTAGATTGTAATCTGAGATTTTACTTCGTTATTAATTCTAACTATAAATGAACTGAAATGTTTGGTCGGAACTACTTGTCCAGTAATACTTATTATCATTAGTTTTTATTTCAATTAAATTGAGTGCATCACCCTATCCTTAATATCATTTGGTGAAAAAAAGGACTTGCAAGTACAAATACTCTTACAACTTAAAATGACTTACGGAAATCAGTGATCATATAAAGATTTCACGGTTTTTTCGGAATTCAAAATACAATTGCTTTAATAAAATTAAATTGTTAAGTCCAGGACGTCAAATAATAAATTGAGAAGTTGAGAGAAACTAGTTACCCATGAAATATTCATCTGAGAAAGAGATACAGTGAAATGAAAGATATGACCACAATAATTTTAGCACCATTTCAGACCGTAATAGAGAATCTCTGTTAAGAGGGTCTGATATTTATAGACAAGAGAGATGATGGACAGAAGATGAAAACTCTCCCATAGGTGGACGACAAAATAGATTAGATCCTTTTCATTCGATGAAGTGATTGTGGATTTCACTTATCTTTATACAATCGATGCAGATATTGTTCTTAAGCGAGGATGCTGCAATCATAATATTTTTCGAAGATTGTGAATCAATTCTACTCAAGTGCGACCGTAAGACCGAATGTTCGACCGTAAAACCAGAATATTGAGTGGCAAAAATTGAGATAAAAGCCGAAACGATTATTTTGCAATTGATTTCAGGGCGTTATCTAGAGGGAAGCAAAGATTCTATTTTAGGTTAAACTAAGCGCCTCTCCAAAGCTGAATGGGTGATGCGTCGGATGGTCTCATTTTTTGTATTATCATGATTCTGAACTGGAGTATGGACAGGCACATGTTCATAAAATTTCCGATTAGTTGTCGATGATTTTGGTCGTTCATATTTAGTTAAAATGTAGAATATGCAGTGGGCCGAAAATAGTTAGATAAGCAAACAAGGAATAAGATAAGTAGATGTAATGATTAGTTTAGGCTTATAAGCATGTAGAAAGGCAATCATAAGGAAAGCTTAGATCTCTTTGGTTTCTCCAGCAAAATGACCTGGTGAATTTAAAAGGGGGAACGTAAACGAGATAATCTTCTTAACGATAGTAATCAAATAATCTTCATAATGTAATAATCATCCTAACTGAGCTACTCCGACTTATATGATTATTTTCTAAAGGGGGTAGCCTAGTGGGATGAGCTTTAGTTGTCTTATATATCCCAAGTTTTATCTAGATAACAAAATATGCTTGTCGCAGCTTTGTGATGCAATTCCTTTTGGCCAATAGGTCTATTTATTCAGGTGCTTTGTAGACTTTCCTCCTCTATTAAATTTATTCTGAGACGTGAATTGTTTGTTTAGGCGTTCTCTTATTGACAAAGGTGTCACTTGCCTTTCGCGCGTTCGTCCATTCGGGTGTCCCGCACTCATTCCCAACTGTCGCTTGCCTTCTATATATATACATGAACAAATATATTTACATTCTTTATTTTATGGTATTGTATTTTATAGCTACAAATTAAAATATACATTCTCATTTCCTTATTCCAATTTTATACATATTATTTTATATGGGTAGAGTACGCTGCGATTAAATAATTCTAACGCGCGTCGATTTTGTGGAGGTTTTCGTTCGGCCTGTTGAATCGTGCAATTTGATGCCAGTAGCATATCTATTACATTATCCGATCACCACATATGTATGTACATACTATCAGGTGCGTGTGCTACTCAATTATCTTGAATGTGTTTCTTCACTGATCTTTTACGTATTTATCCTACAAATGTACGATTATGTGGTCAACTATCTGTAATTCATTTTTTCTAAAGATATACTATAATTGATAATTTATTGTTCCATGAAACTGTGACGTAGTAGTGACAGATCTTTAATGCATTCTAATTTGGGGGTAAAAAACTTATTAAAATTAAAAAACAAGGACATTCCCTAAAAAAATTTATACATGTTTTTACTTACTGATGGTAATAATTTATTCTATAAAACGGCCTTCACACTTAGTAAGTAGTTGGCGTTAATGTTTCTTCGGAATATACAACTATTTCTTGATCAGGTGGTCACACATATGTTGGTCATGACGCCCATGATAGCAGCTTTCAGTGTTGATTTAACATTGTGTTACGGTAAGTGATCTTTCTTTCAAAGATGCCCCAGACGTGGTAGTCAAAGGAATTCAAATTAGGAGAGCTAGGAAACCATACTATTGGGGAATATGTACGTTAGTTTTCTCGGCAAAAGAGTTCTAACACAGGAAGAACGCAAAAAAATAATTCTCCTAATGTCTTCAAAATGTTCTGTACTATATATTATTGTCGATTTATTTCTTATTCTTAAGCATGTTTTTTATTCAGATTTTTCATAAGGAATTCCTATGATATTATTCTCTTTAAGCGATTTCCGTCTATCATTAAAAAAGTGAGGTCTGTAAGTGTCATGATACTATGGGGGGGCATTTTTTAGAACTTTTCTTATTTATCAATATCATGCTTCATCGTGAGATTTTCTATATTCGAATCTATTTATTTATTCTTGACTGAATGCCCCTTTATCATTAAGTTGGCCCTTCAAACATTGTCTTCCATTTATCTGACTCTTGGTATTCTAGTTGGCTGAGATTCCTTCTTCTTTAAGTTGCCTGGGTTAATTCTTGATCTTCTTATCCTTCCTTTCTTGATGCATCTTCCAATTAAATTGTCGTAATTATTTCTACTTGCTTCTTGATGAGTTCTTCTTGCTGAGTTGAGGATTTCTTGGATTCTTGACGAGTTTGATGAGTTAGCCCTTGAAGTCGTTTTCCTTGAGTTCCGTTTTCTTCGTGATTTTTCTTCGTAAAAATTTTGGACTTTGAGAGTTTCGAACGCGGTATCTTTAGATCTAAAGGCCAATACTCTAGCCATCACGTTATGGCGAAGTCCATTTTTAGTTGGTAATTTAATGGGCTATTTATATTATCGATTTGGAAGAAATTTTTCTCTGATAGATCTTCGCACCCCTACAATACTTTAATTAATAGGATTCCTTCATGATGGGTTGACAGGTGGAAGATTTTAAGAGTGTATGGCCATGCCTCACTTTTATTTTAAAAATGTAGAAATTCAATCGTTATCGTGTTGTAACTCTTAAATTACAGCTGAGATAAAACCTGGTTCAATATAGACAATTTCCTCAGTAACAAAAATTAGATAAAATTGATTTTAGTAGTCATCAACCTAGAGAATTTATCAAAAGTTGCAAAACTTTTTAATTTCTTAAGCGCTATGCCTTTAGAGGATATGAAATTCTAAAAAAAATGCATTAAAATTTCCATATATGGCAATAAAAATATGAGCAAAATTTGAATTATTTATAAGCAAAACCTCAAGGTACGAGTAATCAATCTTCTGTGGAAAGCGGAACCGCATTCGTGTCAAGTTCACCCATTTATAATATTTTAATCGTTAAAAATGATGTGGATATCAGCCATCCTACGCTAAATGATGAAAGGTCTCCATTACATGTTCTCAATTAGGATCTTCCATTAATTCAAGAGATAGAACAATTATGCAAATGGCAATTTCAGTTTAATTGATCGCTACAATATGGCCACAGAATTTCCTGGAAACTGGAGAATTTCTGAACAATGCAAATGTGATGAATGGATGTGATGGATAAGTGGGAAAGTAAATATCACTGAGTATCCACCTTCAAGAAAAAATATCGAAATTAAGGGTTCTTAACGGAAACCTTGACCATTTGATGTATGTATGTAAGAATCAGCAATCAATTCATGAAATATGAAAATGTCATTAGGAATGGAAAAGGATGGCTCATTAGGTTTAATCAAGGAAATCAAATTATTCTTTTGCTACAATTGAAGATTTTTATGTAATAAAAGGGTAAGAAAATTGAGGCTCCCAAAAATAGAAAAGTCTTTAATGAGCTAAAGATAAAATCTATGAGGAAAAAACAAGACATGAAAGGAAAATGGAAACAGCTTTCTCTGTAAATGTGAAAAGAAGATCAAGAAATAACGCTTCAAATGTTAATCGTAAATTTGGAGCGTTTATAGAAGTATGATGGCAAACATTTTTTGTGCAAATATGAGCTGCTTTTATCAATGCTGGCTTTACATACCGAGAACGAATCTATCCTATTTAGTCTTCCTAAATGAAACCAAACTGAGCAATTAGGACTATAAAAATTGCAAGGGGGCGATCAGTTGCGATTGATGTTAAACGCAAGGAAAGTTAATGTTTCTACAACGCAAAGCCAGCTCAAAGGCACTTTAATACCGTGTTACTCGTTTCTTGACAATCGAAAGCGTTGTTTTTAATCGCATTGTATGATTAATTGGCAAAAATTACTGCTACCACTCTAATGAGAGGCATTGATATAAGCATGGCTCTCCAAAGTTGTTATTTTCACATGGGGAAACACCATTCTTTGCTTTGATTAGTCTCCTGATATAATTACATATTAGGGTCAACTTAGCAGCGGTAACTAATGGTGCATAATGCAGTGGCTCAGATTTCAAATTAAATGCAAGAGTCGATAATGAAACTTGAAGAAATTGAACTATAGGAGTTATTAAATATAAGTGATAATTTTTGGAATATTTATTCAAACACTTTCTAGACAATTAAAACACTGGTAAGTTCGATTTAATCTCCATAATAATCCGACACTGGTGGACGATCGACGCACAAGAATTTCAGCAAGAATGTGGTGCATATTACTTATCCTGTTAACTTGTGGCACATCTGAATTATACTCACATATTAACATGCCTTGTAGATCCTATGGGTGATCGTGCACTTTCTTCTGTGAATTATATGCCACAGCACCTCATATTTCACATAACATAGTTTAATAATCAAAACAATTGTACATATACAGTGTAATTAATTCAACAAAACTTTAATTTTATGGAAAGAGAAGAATGTATTATATTTCCTATAGAAATAGAAATATTTGTAAAATGGGTGTTCGGGATGAATTTCATGTTTTGCATAACACAAAAAACTCGCGCAATAAAGAAGTTTTAGATATTTTAAATGTTATGACTTTGAGATAATATTTTACTTGAGGTAGCCGCCCTCAGATTCTACCATGGCCTCCAAACGGCCCAGAAAACTGGCACATGCCTTTCTAATTGTGTTCTTGAGACGACTTTCGACCCCCTACTACTCTTAGTCCAAGGTTCTGCATTATGGTTACATATAGAGCTGTTGGTGTCTTTCCCCTCCGTGCCTTACAAATATTAATTTATGGGATTAAAATTGTAGAATCTAGGAGGTTAGATAGTTCGTCTGATGAACTCGTTGAAATTCTCCGACATCCACTTTTGACTCTCTCCTTAAGTATTGCATAGCAACAAGAACTGTCTCACAGGTATGCTTTGATAATCATCTCCATTAGCCACACATTTTCGCCTTAATTGAGCCTAAGAACCTGGTCAAAGATGTGTGAACGCCTGGTGTCTCCCACACTAGAAACACACCCACATACCATGAGAGTTTGAAATAACTTGGTTTTCAGGGTAGTTAAGACGTTGCTTGGATTTTAGACAAGCCCCCTGCTGTTCTGAGAATTGACAAACTAAAATTGTCACAAGTTCTTTTTGTTTGAAAAGAACCAGATGGTATCCGGCTCAACAAGTGCTTTAGCTTGTTTAATAGCTTATTTGACTTTCTCAAGCGGTTCGCCTTAACCTTAGCTGGCAAAATTTTGTCTGCTTCGCCTCTTTTATGAGAGGTAGCGAAGATTCTTATTTAGAGCCAGCATCATGGTACTGACTTAAAACAACCATCTTTCTCGCCAAAGCCATTATTTCCTTGATCTGATCTTCCTTCACCCTTTTTTGGTGTTATTGGTTGAATTGCGAGGTAAGAACACAGTCATAACGCCTGCTTGGTAACTTTTTGCTAGCCATTGCTTAGTAGTCTCCGTTGCAGCTGCCCATGTCACGTCTTACAGCCTTGTGTTAAAAGAGCAATGGCCACCAATCATGATGTTGGCATTTTGATATCTGGCAGGAATCATTATAATGTAGTCAACTGTAGTAAAATGTAGTAACGTAAGACTATTGTGGACACCAAAAATCTTGAATAATATGCAAAATGCTTAAAATATTCTGCATTACTTAGTCGAGATTTATCTTACTGCAAAGAAATGAATGAGGTTCAAAGCAGATCAACTTCACAATGGAATCCGAGATTCACCTTTACAGCATAAACCTTGCGCCGTCCTTACGTCAGTCATAGAGAGAGCCACCGACCGGATAATAGAATGAACATAATGATCAGAATAATACTCACTGACAAGCCCAAAGGCTCTGAGAGTCGCTACAAAGAACCACATTCCAGGAACCGGTTCTCAGATTTGGGTTTTGAATTTTCCAATTTGATCCGACATTACCAGATATATTGGTTAAAAATAGCCATTCTAGTTATTTTCTAATAGAAGGGATAACTTTATCCTTTATACTTGGTTGATCCTTGTCCGGATTTGCGTATAAATGTTCACACTATTCGTTGATTAATACATCTAACCCAATCAGTATTCTAATCATATACTTAAATGAATCGTAGAAAGTTATTAGGTCGTGTTAGCTCATGTACATTAAAAATAATTAATAATAAGACAATTTATATGATAAAGTGAGAGTTAATCATTACTTTATTTTAAAACTTTCTTTCAAATATTTTTTAATACAAATTTCTTTATTTCAAATCCTTTTCGTCTAAAAGAGCAAAACTCAGTAACTGTTTGAACAGTCTCCTTCTTGCTTCGGGCAAAGAGAAACGTGTTACTCTTCCAATTTATTTATATAAATTATTGTTACTCTTTATATTTCATTTTTTTTATTATATTACTAGAAGTAAGATATATATATATATATATATATATATATATATATATATATATATATATATATATATATATATATATATATAAAGCTTTCCCTTCTGACAACGCTACATACGCGGTGTTTCATGGGTCCAATTGCCAACAATTTTCACAGTTGTTACTCCTTACCTCTAAAGAAATTATATTTAATTTCAATGGCTCCGTCTATCGTCAGGTAGATGGTATTTTGATAAGGAGTCCCTTGGGACCAAGCTTGAAAAATGCCTTAATGGTATCCCTGGAGGATAGGCTTTTTAAGGAATGTCCCTTCTCCTTTTAGGCTGCTTTTTATAGATATTTGTTGACGACACCTATGCCCTATTTAAATCTGAAAATGAGACTTTAAGTTTCTTTAACTTTCCTGACAATAAATTCAAAATGAACAGTTTGTATATTTTTATGCAAAGAGCCATACGTCATTGTTTATCCTACCCTTTAATTCACATTGAATTGGACGTTCTAAGAAGTTTTTTCGTGTCCACCTCATTCCCCCTAGATTTGGTTAACAGAAACATAGGCAAAATATAAATTGACTCTTTCCATTCAAACTTTGCAAAGATCGATGTCACTAAGGACCTGCGATATTTTCTCCTACCTGATCTTGTTCCTGTGAATTAAGAGGCTTTAAGATGGTACTAAAATCTTTTCAGGTTTTTTTTCCACAAATACATTTCTGAATAACCTTCATTAACAATTTAAAAATAGGTAATTTCTTCCGCACCAAGGATTTAACTCCTGCCTATTTACGCAATAGTATTGCACACAAGTTTTATTGCCCTGGATGTTCCTAGGGAGCATATATTGGTAGTACAATTCGCTCGTTGCACTCGAGTGTTTGGGAATATCTTGGCATAAGTTGCCGAACAGGAAAGTCTCTCGCCAGGACGGAAGTCTCACAAATCAGAGAACACATTATAAAGTGTAAGGTTGATACCATCATCAATAATATTGAGATTCTTGGCTCTAAACCTAACATCACCCAGCTACTCAGAGTTCTGAAATCTCTCTTCATAAAAACACATTCGCCCATTTTAAATTCAGACTCGACATGCCAACCAGCTTCAGACCTGTTAATATTCTTCCGACAACAAACTACTTATAATCGTGTCTGGTTTTGGTAAATTCCTTAGTCATTCCCTTGACTCGCTGACAGCAGGTATGAATTTGTTCCTCGCATTTGCTTTGAGCTTATCTGTATATGTACTTGTAATTATTAATACTTTTAATTTTATAAGTTTACTATCTTAATTATTTGCTTTGAATTTGTATTGAAAACTGGGAGCTTAACCGATCGGAACTGCGGAACTCCAGTCCGGGAGCTAACCGACACTATCTCCAAAAGAGTTCGGCTTAGTTCGAGCTCGTGTTGTCTGATCCTCTCGCATTCTTCCATTTCGAGTCGTTCTCTCTCACTTTTGGCCTACCTTTCTTCTATCTCTGCTTCCTTTCTTCTATCTAAGACATTGTCTTAAGGGATTAGCTGAGAAAATTTGCCAGTTGGTCTATGTGCGCGCGAAAAAACGTCTCGGTAATATTCGTAGAGTCTAGCTTGTCCCCCCCCCCAAAAAAAAAAAATAACTACATAAATAACTAAATTGCGGTTCAATTTGGAATAACGGTTCTTTGTGACTGGGACGGCTATAAAAACCTTAATCCGTTCGGGGAATTAGCTTTGCATTCAGCGCTGCTGATTCTGAGAAATATCCCACACAAATTAATCATAGTCCCACATAAAAAAAAAACAAATAAATTCTCGAACCAAGCTGAACGCACTTTCGACCAAAATAAAGAACAATAACAAAAGGGGAACACGAAAAATTGGAGGGAACTTATAAAGGACTTTAAAGTTATCAGAAAAATAAACTTACGGTAAATCACACACTTGACACTAGTTGTTTTAATAATAGATATATATATATATATATATATATATATATATTTATATACATATATATATATATACAGGTTGAATCAAAATTATGTCAACACTTCTATAAGTTTTATTTTATTCAAATTTTAACACTAGAATGAGAGGAATTATTTATTCAGAGTTTACTGAACAGTCTCCACCTGTCCACCAGCACAATTTATGCACACAAACCAGCGAGCAACAGTACAATTTATTGCCTTGATACACATTTCACGGGGAATATTTGATATTACACCATTTATTCTGTCCTTGAGTTCTTCGATGTCACTAACGCTTTTGCTATACACGCGAGCCTTTACCATACCCCATAACCAGAAGTCACAGGGTGTGAGATCAGGGGAGTATGGTGTCGATGCCAACGGCCCGCCGCTACCTATCCAACGATTTGGGAAAGTTTGATCAAGATAAGCGCAAACAGTGAGGCTAAAATGAGGTGGTGCACCATTATGTTGGAAATACCCTGCTCGTCTGATATGTAGGGGTGTGTTACCAATGGCAAACGTTAAAGTTGTAAAGGAATATGGGCCAATTACATTAGTAGTGGTCACGGCACACCACACATTTACCTTCGGAGAGGCCCGTTCATGCTCTTGAATGACACGGGGATTTTCAGTACCCAAGAAAATAGTGTTATGTCGGTTAACATGACCACTTGTATGAAAGGTGGCTTCATCACTAAATATGATACGATTAGCAATGTCCGGTTGGATCCTTGTCATTTCAGCCAGAATCTCACATCATTCTACTCGAACCTGTTTTTGCCGAGCTGTCAAAGCTTGGGCAATTTGTAGGTGATATGGTCGCATGCCAAGGTCTTTGGATAGAATTCGGCAGACTGTGCTCTGTGAACTCCCTGTTTCCAGACTGTAACGTCTCGTCGATTTGGATGGACTCTGTTGTAGGGCTTGCTACACGATATCAATGTTCAAGTTACTTCTTCTAGTCCTGGGCCCCCCAGCATTTCCTCCATAGTTGTCTGCTACTAAACTAGTGGATACAAACTTGTCATAGCTGCGATAAATTGTTAAACAGCTTGGTGGGCTACGATTTGAAAATTGTTCAGCAAACTTTTGACGCATTGTTGTTGCCGATCCAAAAACTTCCATCAACCTTGCAACCACCATTTTGTGCTCCATTGTTAGTCTGTCAGCCATGGGTAATGTAAATCTGTAAAATAAATATGAATAAATCATTAATCATAATAATAATAAAAATAAATCATAAAACTTATAGAAGATTTAGCATAATTTTGACTCAACCTGTATATATAGAAAGGGACTGCTCCTAGTGAAACGCAATTTAATCCGGAGTAAAAATCAAATAGCAAAGGGAATGACAGTATTAATTATTTATTTCTTTTGGGTACGTTTCGAGCAAAGTAAAGCTCAGCTTCTGGCCTAATAAATTCAACAAAATTAGCTTTAAATAGCCAAACAATAAGCATTAAGATTAATCAGAACTTGAAGTTACAATTATATATCAATATACATTTTATAGTGATAAATCATAAATAGTTAATTATTTAAACAAGGATTGAGAAATTGTGAGCATAGAAGAAGGGGGAGGGTAATTTATGAGCAGCTAAGTGCGCAAAGTTTTATAATTTTAATTTTTTAACAAATTGAAATCTTACGGGTCACACAAGTTTTAGAAATAATACTAAAGCAATAGAGAACAAGAAACAATGAAGAAGGTAGAGGTATAATAATTGGTTGGTTATTATAAGACATGGAGAGGGAAGGCGGATACATAATTTTTGAGAAAGGGTCTAAGGGTCTTCATATGAATGGTGCAATTGTATCATCTTTGGAAGAATCTATAAATTTAAAAATCATTAATGGTGGCATCGGTTTTGCAAAGGATAATATAATCCCGAACGGAGCAGCATTCCTTGCGGGTAATGGGGTTACCAGTTCTGCTACTTATGCAGAACAGGTACTAAGCAGTGTACTACCGACATAATTGCCTCTACGACACCGAGGACATGTAAATAAATATACTACACGGCCGCGCAGGCTACACTCCCGTGTAGCCTACAATAAATAGTGAACCTATTGCTAAATTATTCAAAAAATGCTTCTCAAGTTGATTTATCCTAAATTATATTTAAGGACTTTTTGTATTTGTTTGCGGAATTGGTGATTAAGAGAGCCTAAATCCGGGAGTGAAAGATATCGTATGTCCTTGGGAACGTTATATGAATGTAATTTTGGAGAGAAAGTATTGTCTAGGAAAGTTTTAAGAGTAGTCTCAAAAATGTGTGAAGGATAAGAATTGTTTGTGAAATAGGTGCGGTGGAAGTCTAATTCTTTATCAAGATTAAAATATGAAGATGATAAGTGGTAGGCATGGTGAAGAAGAGTTTTAATGGAATTTATTTTAAAGATTTTGTCACAGGCCCTGAACAAATTCAAACATAACCCAGAGAAAGTAGGTTTACGATATACCGAAGTAGTGAGCTTGTTTTCAGATTTATTAATTAGTATATCAAGAAATAGGAGGGCATTATTGATTTCGTATTCAACGGTATACTTAATATTGGGATGTATTGAATTAATAAATTTGAGAAATTGTTCAGCTTGTTGGGGAGTGTCAAATATTGCTAGAGAGTTGTCTAAAAATCTGCAATAAAATGAGGGTCGTATATATAATGGGGAGGTATTGAAAATCTTTTCCTTTAAATGAGTCATAAATATATCTGCGGCTGATGGAGCTATAGGGAACCTATTCCTACACCATCAGTCTGTTTGTAAATATTATGATTAAATAAAAAATATGTGTCTTTGAAAATAAGTTCAATAGTTTGTTTAAAAGAAGACGAGTAAAGCCATAAAACTTTTCCGAAGCAGCAAAAGACATATTGAGATTTATATTAATGACTTCATTTAAGGGTATGTTCGTGAAAAGTGAAGAAACCCGTTTACCACTAACCAATACAGCTCTCGTAGAATGCCGAGCTAATATATATTTATTTGTTTTATTAACTTTTAATAAACCAAATAACTTCAAATTGAGGCGTAAGTTCGTGCCTCCGAGATCGCTTGAGGATCGGGCTCTAAGAGTGCTAAACTTGATTTTTATTCCAGTGAATGAATAAACTGGGTTTCTTTCTTAACCTTATCAAATATTGCTACTTCAACTCGTTCGGGATAGTTAAAACAGTGCATTTACTAAAGAAAAATAGACTTTAATCAACATAACCAACCTCACTAATTAACATTAAAACACAAAGATCTAACAAACGTATAAAAAGAAAATGGGATTACAGGGTTAGCTCTCGAGATAAATTTTTACGGGAGGAACAATTTTTAAGTTAATAGTTTTGTCCTTAGTCAGACATCCAATAAACTAATTTTTATGCACGAGGACAAATAAAAAAATTATTCTTTACTTGCATAAGGTAATGGAGATTAATACCAGTTTCCCGTAAGACTATCTTCGGGGGTTTTGTTCGCTAGATGGCGTTCGTTGACTTGCCTGGCGAGTTGACGGGTGACGTCACGAGGAATTTCGAGTTGGCGTAAGAGAATCAAAACAAAGACGCCGATGAGGAGGGTGGGTTCTCGTACGTTTATGACCTTGAAACAGTTTCTAATCTCGGGATATGATTATATTCTTTTCTAGCGATTTGGGTCTCGCATATATAATTTCGATTTTGGAATATAAATCTATCTAGTTTGGAGTTGTCAAACTCAGATAGAATAAGATTTGGAGTCCTCAATCTCCGTCAGTTGATACTCATTAATCTTGGGGCTCGAACGGCGCCGAACTTCCTTGGTACAATCTGGTATTGTACTAGGACTGTAAATTCTCCTTAACTTGCAATAACTTTGTACCGGTGATTTTTGAGTCTCCTTGTCGAACTCAAAAAATCTTCTGTCAACCGGTGAATTTCTTGTCTCTTTGGTGGGAACGAACAAAAAGCCTGGTTTGCACGGGTAATCCGGTTATATACCATCCTTACTCCCGCTGAGGTTGGTGGGGAGGTGGATGGGGTGGGGGAGCCTCGCAACGTGGGACCTCGGGTTGGTCTGCCGCCCTTTTGCGTCTTGTGGCTCGGAGAGGGGGTACAACTAGATCTTGTGGCTCGGAGAGGGGGTAATACAAGATTGACAGTTTGCACTTTTGACTGGGTTGTTTATAAGTACACCTTCGAAGTGCCTGCCTTTTGAGCTAAGGTCAGGAATCAGTCTCGTATCACTTACCATTTTTCCCGTTCTCCTAGGTTACCGGAGAACCTCAAAGGGGCTAAGCTAAACCCAGATGTCTTTAGTTATTTTTTTCCCTTAGAATCGATACATATATATATTATATATATATATATATATATATATATATATATATATATATATATATATATATATATATATATGTATACTAATTTCTTATTATACCTCTACATTCCTCCACCCTTTAGATGATCCTGGGGGGGGAGGGGAATCGCATGTGCTCTACGCAAAGAGTCCTACTAAAACATCTGTACAAAAAGCTACTCGACCGATAGTGGGAACGCTCCACTCACATCACTCTTATTGATTGAATTATGTCTTCCGTGCGCCTAATTAACACATACCTTAATCGATTCTACGAAATACACAAACGAAACTTCAACATTAGGGATACACTTAAACGTACAAAATAAACCAGCTAAAAAAAATTCTATCTACACACAAAACAAATTGCCGTAGGTAAACTATATTAACCTGGTATTACCTTATGGCTAATTCTTTCAGTACTTCAGTCGCATACGCTGTTTCTCCCATTGAGAGTTTTCGACTGGCATAACATATGTTGAATGAATTTGTGGTAGCATGGGGTGGTTCTTACGAACGAACGAACTTGCTTTTTGGTTCGGGTTAGCGGCATCTTTATTAAGGCGTCCACCCGATTCTGTCTTGTGGATAAACCGATTTTCCCAATTTCGGCTCCTAGCTCAGAGATGGCCTCATCAGCGAAGTAGTATTTAGACGTTCCCATCTTGCGAACGCATTCGCAGGGACGCTTCCAGACGGCGCTACGTGCATGTAAGGGTCCTCCCCGTGTAGGGGTAGTCACGTACAGGTGGTCAGGATAGGAGGCTGGCCTCTTCCAACCACCTACACATCTTCTTGCTTCTCCTTCTCTTTCAATCTTTATTTGCCTATTTACTCTTGACTTTTCTTCTGTGGAATTTGGTTTATCTACATCAGGGAGAGGAGAGTGATCTTCCTGACATTCTTCGTTCATTTCTTCTTTCATTAAACTCTCTTTAGAACCGTCATTTTCTTGAGAGTAGCTTGGTACTCCCGTTTTAATCACTGCATTTGACCTTGAGTTTTCGGTCACCATCTTTGTCTTCTGAAAATTTTTATTTTTAGGGTTTTGCTCCGGCAGCGATTCTGCACATTTATTTTGATCTTGCAAAGATTTCTCAGTCAGAACTTTTTCTTTAAAAGTTTCTTTGATTGTCCTGTGATCAGGAGGGACTTGTTTGGCTACAGCTTGCTTATTAGGCGTATGTATTACTTTTCTTATATTTATTCTTCTTTCTTCTCTTCATTCTTTTTCTTCGCTACCTTCCACTCCAGGGGTGGGAGGGACGACACCACATCCGTCGCAGTCTTGACTACTCGTGAACATATCCCTTCGTTCACACGTTTCTCGGACGAAAACAAATGGGTGAAACTGGGTGTCTCTCATTCGCGGGTATCCGGGTGACTACTAATTGAGCTATCGGATTTGGGGAGAGCTGCGCTCTCTGGCCTATTAACACAGTGCAGACTTTAATAGGCGCTGCTACTACGTCGGTCCAGCCAGAAAAATATTTCGACTGTATGTGGCATCGGACGACAGAGAACTTAGTGGGTCTACCCAACAAATCCTGGACGACCACGAACTTCTGGTGTTGGGGGTGATAGGGGGAAGCAATTGGTTCAATACAACGATACAGGTACACCCCTTGTCGCGTAACACGGTTGAGATTCGGCGACCATTTACGGCCCGTCTCTAATTTTAATCCTTCGGGAGAATTTTTGCTCTATACATAATTCACCTGCTGTTCAGGGGAATTCGCTGTGGTCAAAGGAGGTAAGGGATTTGAAGGTTGTTCTGATTCCAACGTTGCTGTCAGGTTATGTACCTGTTGGTTCGAGGGCGACTTAAGCCTCAAGTTTTGGGGGCAAATGTAGCTAAGGTGGCCTTGGATGCCACAACTATAGCAAGTTATGGGGTTTCTGGGATTTACGGCGTTCCTAACGAATTTAGGGGTTATTTTGCGGGGGTTATGGGGATAATCCCCTTCCTTTGGCGAAAAGGGTTTCTGATGATAACTACCTTTCTTGGGGGACGAGGGCTTGTTTTTATTACACTCTCTAGGATATAACCTATGGTTTGATGAATGCAAGTCAGCTTCTGACACACACTCATCGAAGGACTCTGCTCTCCTGTCCTTGACAAAGGCCCTTAATTCTGGAGGCAGCGTGCTTAATAGCTGGTCCTGCAGTATGAAGTCGATGAGTGAGTTAAAATCATTTCTCACTCGAGCTGACTCTAACCAAAATTGGAGGTGTCTCCTAATAATAAAACCAAATTATCGGTAGGTTTGTCCCGGCTGAATCTTAGCCTGCCTAAATTTTATCCTATAGTCTTAAGCATTCAGGTTAACCGCTCAAAGTACTTCTGCTTTTAGGGTGGAATAGTCTATCGTCGCCTCAGATGGTAGAGACACGAATATGTCTCTCACTCGGTTACTGAGAAGGGGAAGTAATCTGGCGATACCATCTGTCTCGATATCCCAGTGATTCACTTCCAAAAAAATTTCGAAGTGCGAGAGGTACGCGTATAGGTCGTCTTCGTCCTTGTACGCTGGCAGATTCATAGTTTGGACCTGCGATGTCCCAGTCCTGGACCCCACGGACTGTACTTCCACTTGGTCCTTACTCAATGCTCTCTCGTGTTCTCTTATCTTTTCTCTTTCATCAGCTTCCATTTTCGTCTTTTTTGCCTCCATCTTTCTCTCTTCTCTCCGTATTTCCCTTTCCGTCCTTTCTTTATCTTGGACGTATGCAAGGAGTTCTTTGTCCTTTAGTCCCAAGGTTTGACCTTGTTTAACAAATAATTCAAACGAAGACATATTAGCTATGTTCGTCGAAACCTCACCACTGTAACGAACGTTACGTATGCAACTTGGAGTCCCTTAGCTTTTATTACCCTAACCTTACCTTTCTCTAAACCTCTTGATTGGATTATTTCTATGCGAAAACAAGACAGCACACTACACAAAACTCTTCGTCGAGTTATAATTCCTACCTTCGTAACTACACTTCACTGAATCTTTAAGACTTGTTTGAAGTCTCGTTATTTAAATTTTTCTCGAACGGGTTGCCAAATATTTGTTATGGGTAAGCGCTTAAATTTGGGTTCTTCTGACTAAACCGCAATAACCTGACACAACTTAAATAATATGTCGTAGAATGCTGACCTAATATATATTTATTTGTTTTATTAACTTTTAATAAACCAAATAACTTTAAATTTAGGCGTAAGTTCGTGGCTCTGGATCGCTTAAGGATCGGGCTCTAAGAGTGATAAACTTGATTTTTATTCTAGTGAATGAATAAACTGGGTTTCTTTCTTAACCTTATCAAATATTGCCACTTTAACTCGTTCGGCGATAATTAAAACAGTGCATTTACTAAAGAAAAATAGACTTTAATCAACATAACTTACCTCACTAATTAACATTAAAACACAAAGATCTAACACACGTATAAAAAGAGGAACAATTTTTAAGTTAATAGTTTTGTCCTTAGTCAGACATCCAATAAACTAATTTTTATGCACGGGGACATAAATAACGAGATTATTATTTACTTACATAAGGTAATGGAGATTAATACCAGTTTCCAGTAAGAATATCTTCGGGGGTTTTGTTCGCTAGATGGCGTTCGTTGACTTGCCTGGCGAGTTGACGGGTGACGTCACGAGGAATTTCGAGTTGGCGTAAGAGAATCAAAACAAAGACGCCGATGAAGAGGGTGGGTTCTCGTATGTTTATGACCTTGAAACCGTTTCTAATCTTGGGATATGATTATATTCTTTCCTAGCGATTGTGTCTCGCTTATATAATTTCGATTTTGGATGAGAAATCTATCTAGTTTGGAGTTGTCAAACTCAGATAGAATAAGATTTGGAGTCCTCAATCTGTGTCGGTTGATACTCACTAATCTTGGGGCTCAAACAGCGCCGAGCTTCCTTGGTACAATCTAATATTCTACAAGGACTGCAAATTCTCCTTAACTTGCAATAACTTTGTACCGGTGATTGTTGAGTCTTCTTGTCGAACTCGAAAAATCTTCTGTCAACCGGTGGGAACGAACAAAAAAGCCTGGTTTTCACGGGTAATCCGGTTATATACCCAACTTACTCCTGCTGAGGTGGGTGGGGAGGTGGATGGGGGGGAGGGGCCTCGCAAGGTGGGAACTCAGGTTGGTCTGCCGCCCTTTTTTGTCTTGTGGCTCGGAGAGGGGGTACCACGAGATCTTGTGGCTCGGAGAGGGGGTAATACGAGATCGACAGTTTGCACTTTTGACTGGGTTGTTTATAAGTACACCTTCGAAGTGCCTGCCTTTTGAGCTAAGGTCAGGAATCAGTCTCGTATCAGTTACCATTTTGCCCGACTAGGTTACTAGAGAACCTCGAAGGGGCAAAGCTAACCCCAGATGTCTTTAGTTATTTTTTTTCCTTAGAATCGATACATATCTATATATATATATATATATATATATATATATATATATATATATAAACTAATTTCTTATTATACCTTTACAACAGCATTGCGAACAGTTTTGCGCTTGTTGATAAATTAAAACGTCTGCCCCTTCGTCCCTCTAATATTTGTTGTTTTGACGTTTCTTCACTTTTCACGAACATACCCTTAAAAGAAGTCATTGAAATAATTCTCAATATGTCTTTTGCTGCTTCGGAAAGTTTCATGGCTCTTTGATCGTCCCCATAATTAGGGACGACCTTCAATAGCACCCCCCTTTCCCCTATAGGGGCTCGGCGAGACGACCTTGTCGGCGTCTTTAGAAGAGGGATCTTCGTCAGGAGAAGAGTGGGAACGAAGGCTATGGCGGGAACCTTACTAGCGGGTTTGTGAAAGCCTAAGTTCTAAACTTTGTTGGGGCTCGAGGGGGGGAGCTGGAATCCATGGTGATTCTCGGAAGAGGTATGGCTACCTCAACGTAACTTCGACAGGGGTGAGTGCTTCGCTGACTCAAAGGAGTAATCCGACGCAGTTGCCTTAGAAGACGGCGGGGGCAGAGGCTTCTGTATGAACATGGATGCCTTAACGGATAGAGAGTGTCCAGCCTTCGTTTGGGTGCAAACCAAAACACCGACTTGGGACGAGGGATGTATTCTGGCTAGCGAGCCTTGTGTTTTATTACTGTTCCAAGACGGTAAAGTGGTTCAAATAAGGAGAGTCTCGTTATGTGGGAGATGGTGAATAGCCGCCCTTTGGCGAATTCCCAGGGGGCAGCTTAGGTGCCAAACAGTCGGCGATAAACAGTTTTTACCCCATCATTCTATCTTCACGGGGAAACTGCTGGAATTTACCACCGCGTAGAGCTCGAATTTACTTGAATCGTATGATGGGGTGTAGAACATCTAGGCTTGGTTCGCCATGTGACTCTCGGCCGCGTAGGGTCTGGCTAACCACGTGGCCTCTAGCAACGTGCTAAGCATTGTATAGAAGAGAAAAAAATGTATGCTTCTATAAGCATATTTACATTGTTCATGAATATTAGCTGATAATATTTTGTCATTGTATTCCTTTTTAAACTGGTGAGAAAATGTGATTTTAAGAGATAACTTACTGAAAGTGCACTGTAGAACGTGCTTCCTAACTATGAACTCCTTGATCTTTACGCATCAGTGACCATATATATTCTTCCATCATTGCAGTTTCCCATTTTCCTTGGTATCCTTTCTGCATTACATGAATGTCCTGATGGGACCGCTCAACATGCTCTTCACTCACTTCTCCCAAATTCTCATGAAAAAACTCCAAATGTGAATGCAAAAGATGAATCTTTGGTGATATTCTACATCCTATTTCTTATAACTTTCTAAAGGTTTTGCTACCGCTGCTTGTAGTTTGGGTCTTTATTTTTACCAAGGAATTCATTAAATATATTTAGAAATGCACACCACTCCTCACTTTCGACATCACTCATTGTATTCTCAAGTTTTACTGACTTAAACATTTTCCATACTTGCGGTCCAGTAAATATACCACCCTTAAGATTGGCCTCTGATAGCTTTGAAAAGAGTAGAGAAATCTCTTAAAATGCCTCCTCACTTTGATCTAATGCCTTTAAAACTGTTTGATTAAACCAGGCTTTATATGAAGTGAAGGTAGCAAAACTTTGGCATGCTCTACAAGAGGCTGTTTAATAACATTTCGTTTTCCCGGCTGCAAGTCATCTCGAGCGGGCCACTCAACATTTTGGTAATGTTCATGATCAGCACGACCGTCCCCTAGGCAAAGAAAACATGAATACTTTGTGTAACCACCCTGCAATCCGAGTGAGAAGGCAAGCATTTTAAAATCACTACAACATCCTATTTAAACTTATTATAGTTTACCTTCTCGAAGAACTTTTTTACATTGTCATATTCTTCTTTTATCTGCACCGAGTATGTTATATGGTTACTAATTCTTATTATGTAGTAAAACAGCTTTGAGGTTTTTGTAGAACTATCCATGAAAGGTCGCCATTCTTCAGGGTTGTGATCAATTCCAATACTTGTAAACAAACCATTAATATCTGTTAAGAAGCCGAGATCCTCACTTATATCAAAGTATACTTCGAATTCCTCATGGTACTTCCTGTATAGTGTTGGTATGCAGTTCTCCCTTAACAGATTCAATTCATTAAGTCTGGATGCCAAAAGCTCAGCTGCTAAATTAGTGAGACCCAAGTCCGTAATGAGATCATCCAGTTCACAATGATTTGGAAAGTGTGGGCTGGTACTCTTTCTTGGCTCAAACGTTTCATCTATTTCTTCATTGTCACAACCTTCCGACTCTAATGATAATACCTCCAAAATGCCCTCCACCTGAAAAAAATATATAAAAAGAGATGCATTTGATAGCTGGAGCATAAATGTGGATTGCATGTGTTATCACATTAAAGAAACCTTAGCTAGATGTTTTGAATATTTCAGTACTGATTCTGTTACAAAGAATATAGCTTACAATTTGATAGGGTTAACTTAAATTTTATGGCAGCCGTGGAACCGATAACGTGCCATCATGTGGCACAGGTGCAATAGAGGATGAAATGTTGGGATATGGAAGGGATTTTTTTCCCTTAACTTTTATGTACTTAGATCTGTCAATCATGCAAAAATATCAATCATCGTGATGATGTTTTGGCTCTCGCCAAACTCTCGTCCGAAGAAATGGCAGTGCTTTCCTTGCACCTCTCAGTCTTGCACCTAAATTTGATCGACAACTTCCACATATCACATGTTTTTCCCATGGTTTTTCTTGGTCACACATACTCATTCCAAAGTACAGTCTATAAGCAATCCTGTTCTTTGCCCCTTTCACAGTTTTATGTGATACATGGTTAGGTCCAACATAGAAACCACACACAAAACAGAACTAATCTGGTGAATTTCTGCATTATATTTTAGCCATAAGTAAGAAAGTTAAAATTTATTAAATAAACCTGAAAAAGAAAATAAATAAATTCGCGACAAGTGTACTTCACACGTTCTCTATACATTTCTTTAGATCAGCATAATTTGTTGTATCTTTGAAACAGGCGATGGTAGAAAAAAGTAACACAATATTTGGAATCAACGCAAAATCTAGTATTAAAAAGCCTCAAATAAATAAGAGAAACAAATATTTTGTGAAAGTTGTTACCCAGCGTAATGATTACTTTACGAACAACCTCTCCTTATATCTCCTAGCGCGGCCTTTTATATTGCTTCTAGTGGAAGAAGGGGTGTCAGTTATAGCATGGAAATGAAAGAAAAATATATGACCATCTCCTTAGCGTATATACCTCGTTCAGAGAACATAGAAGGACTCTCCAATCGTTCGAGAAGACGCTTATATTCTTATTTTTCCTTTGTTTTAACTGCTTCTCGCTTTTCTCTATTTGCAAATTCACTTTATTTACCTTCTTGTAATCTTTTCCTACGGAATACGCTTCGAGCAAACTCAACGGGTCCCTCCACTCATGAATAAGTGGTTAAGTTAAGAATGAAACAGCTATCATATAAAATAACAAATCCAATGAGAATTGGTGATAAAGTAGAGAAATTAAAGATACAAATGAAGAGAAAAAGCACACAAATGAATAAAATTTTACATTTTCTTAAATCTAATATTCTGCCTAGGCTGCATTGCCTTCTCTTCTTAAATTCAAATCTATTCCTATTTCCGCTATTTCTTTCTTCGGTGACATTCATCAGCGTTAATACAGCGTATTCCAAAATTAGGCTCTATAAGAAAGGTATAGAATCAAACCACTCTTACTTTATTATAATATTTATTATTTATCAGATATATAACGTGTTAAAGAATAACAATTATTTAATTCTATACATTTTTGGACGCGTTCAACGCAAGGCATTTGCACAGTTCTGGGAATGCACCTATTGTTTTTTATGGCTTTAACCTTTTTGTTATTAAGTGGAAACAAAGTTCTCGTACAATTTTTATTGACAATGATTTACAATGAAACTGCAACAAAATAAACATATCAATGAATATTTCAATCACGGTTTATTTTGTTGCCCTGCTTAAAACGATATGATTGATAATGCCTTTGTTGTATGTAAAATTCAACTAACATGCTATCAAAGAATTCTGCACCTGCAGTTTTAAGTTCGTCAGAATTTGCAAACGCTTTGCCATTCAAGAGATTCTGCAGTGCCGGAATAGATGGTAGTCGGTTGGCGCCAGGTAGGCAAGAACGGTGGGTGTGGGAGAATTTTCTCCTCCAGCTCATGACATGAGTCAATTCTAGTCCTCTCTGCACAATCGCATATGACACCAGTTGCAGTTATTGACTGTATAATTTACCATTAATAGACCGCTGGTGTTTCTGATTTCCTAATAAATCACTCCCTTCACATCCCACTAGACGCAAACCATAAGCTTCATTTAACATTGGTCGACCATTCCCTGAACTTGTCCAGGTGACCTATTCTCGGTCCAGCTACTTATGCGCACCATGTTCGAGTGTAAACCACATTTCTCATCAGCATTAACCAATTTGTTTAGCCAATCAAAACGACGTTTCTCTGACAGTAGCGTCATGCATGCATCTATGAGGCCCTGAGGATCGAAGTCGCTCAGTTTACTTGGAAACCATACGACCGCTTACTAACTTTGTCCATTTACTTAATATTATGCAAAATATCTGTATGGTTGATGTAAACATTTCAGCCAACTCGCGTGATGTCAGATGTGGACTAGCTATTACACAGGCAAACAAACTGTTTTCGTCAATATGTGAGGGTTAACCACTTCCTGGCTGATCTTAGAGATCGAGTAGGCCACGATGAAACTTCTTAAACTAATCTCAGACTGTACGACGACTTAATTTATCTTTTCCAAATGCTTAGTTGAATACGACATTGCGATTGGGCAGCGTTTAAAACGGAATAGTAATCATAGAGTAAAAAAGTACTTAGCTTTTCCCAAGAGAGTCATTTGGTTCGTAACTTTTGAAACTTTAGATATATAGGGTGTCATACTAATTAATATAAGTGGCATAGGCTTTCCTAAACCTAGCTTGAAAAGGGATAGTGACTTATTCTATCTAGACTCTAGGTACACAATAACTAGTCTTGCACCTTTTATATATCTATAAGCAAATAACTTTTTAAAATAAGGCTGTGCTGGAACTTTGTTTTCAACCAAATATAATTTCTATAAGGCCAAACTATTGGGCCTGCTCTACTTAGTTATACAAAGCAATATTTGACATGAGCAATAAGATATTTGATCGTATAAGATTCTAATTTAAATAACGCCATTGCTTTGTAATCATCGTTCATTTAAATATGTCATATTAAATTAGAAAATTTGTATCAAGATGAATTTATTTGTTCGTCAATAAATTGATGCAGTTTGGATGACTCATTAAATATGTTTCTTAGACTTATTTCAATTGCACCAAATGTACTGCTATCTGTTAATTAAGCTAGCAATGAATAGGCTCTTTCAAGCTGCAAATTGGATTAGTTTATGCTCGCGCCATCCATGAATTTAATTCGCCTCTGACCACCCAACCACCAAACCTATATGTGATAGAACGGGTTGAGGGCGCTTAATTTCAACCACTATCACATGTTATTTGGGACCACGATGCTACCCACGTGCATCTTCGCTTTAAAGCCGGGCGCCTTATCGCAGCCACCTGAGTCAATGTTTAAACAAGGAGGTTTCTCTTCCCCCGTTCGCCCCATGCGTCGACCTCTCCAGATTAAGTTAGGCTTATGGACAGATAAGGTAGTGTTCTCAGGCTCGGCTGTGCATTCCCTCGAAGCCCCCACTCCATTGTCCCCCACGCCAAGGGGAAGTGCCGACTATTTATTTGGAAACTTTACCACTAAGATCAGATTAGAGATCCAGATTTTCTTCGCGAGACACCACTACGGTCCAGTCTCACCTTGTGCGCCAAGGGCCCTAGACCTCGAGATCTACCATCACTTGTTCAGAAGAAGGACAATATCCCTTGAGTGCCAAGGTTCGAGCCTTCGTGACGCCAAGTCCACTAGGCTTCCACTGTGGTTCAGAAAGAGAACAACGTTAGAACAGCCATTGTTCTTTTGAGCCCGTTGACAAGAAACGGTTCTCACCCCCCTCCCTGTTGTTCAAAAGAGAACAACGTAGAACACTATTCTTCTTCAAGCCCGTTCGTCAGAAACGGTTCCAATTCCCGAGACGCCACGTCAGGATCATTTAATTCCGCCCCCTTCGGTTGTAACTCACCAGTGGCCTGAAAATTCCTTCACGTCGCCTTCCTCTGCACAACAAGTGTATTTACGTAAGCTGAACGTTACCTTTGAGTATTTAACCCTTTTGTCAACCCTAGTTTGTGCTTTAAATGGTTTTAACGAACCATCCCATCCCTTTAACTTTATATTTGTTTAACCTTTTTAAATCGCTCTTAATCCTTGGATTAGCTAGATTCCCCCCGACCATTTCCATTCTCTGTTTATGTCAATATTTTCCGTTTTGTGTGTTGTTGTTGATAGTTTCTATTAATAAAACTCTATTTTATTAATGATAGTAATATTATTATCCTTGAGCTCAGTTCCACTTCTTAAGCATATCGAAGATACATAATATCGGTCAACCCAGACATCCAAGCACTCTAAAGATAATTCAATAAGTTCCCTCAACGAATAGTCATATATGGTATATCGTCGAGAGTCCATTTTACGACAGATATATATGTATATATATATATATATATATATATATATATATATATATATATATATATATACTATTTAAATTTGGTATCAAGTGTGTGAGGGTTAACGCTATATCTTTGCAAACACTGGTCTCAGTCGAGTAAAGCATAGTGTTATTCGTTATAATAATAGAGTATAGTAGTTCCCTTGTGTTTTAACGATTGCTATCCCCTTTTTTGCAAACGTAAGAAGCTGGAGTAGCTCAAGGAACTGTTATAATAATTTGTTTTGTTTTTTTGGTGATTTTAGTCAGTGGTTATTTACATCGAGAAATGCGCAAACATCGCCTATGAAAATGACGATGTCAATTTGGAGAAATACAAAACCTATTTTGATGTCAGGTCCGAAGATCGTAAATTTAAGCCCGGTGATGAAGTACTCCTGCTTCTTCCCACAGCCAGTAATAAATTACTGAGCCAATGGAAAGGTCCGTACTCGGTCCGCGAGGTACGAGAACCGGTAGATTACCTCATTGGTACCCTAGCAGGCGATAAGCTCTATCACGTCAACTTATTGAAAAGGTACCACCGACGCGCCCATGAAGATACCTTCGTAGCACTGGACGAAACATCGGCGCTTGAAGAGGATTACCCCGCGGAGTCCCTTAATGTAATACAGACATTGTGCCTCCAACCTGATGCCGATTACCCTCTTCCTTCCCTACCAGGCGAGCCTTTCGAACTCTTGACCTAGATATCGACGCGCAGCTGACACCACATCAAAAGAGTCAGCTACAAGAACTATTATGTCGGTTCGACGACGTTATTTTAGAGAAGCCTGGATGCGCTACTAGTTTCGAGCATGATATCAAATTAACAACCTTATAACCCGTTCGTTCAAAACCCTATCCCATGCCGATTCATTTACGCCAAGCCTTTAACGCCAAAATTGATAATTTAATTAGTTTAGACATAATAGAACCTTTCACCTCTAGTTATTGTTCCCCAATCGTCATGGTCAAGAAACCTGATGGCTCTTATCGGATGTGCATTGACTTCCGGAAGTTAAATTCGGTAACTGTTTTCGACGCCGAGCCCATCCCGTTGGTAGACCAAAACCTCCACCTTTTTGAAAACGCCAAGTTCATCTCAGAACTCGATTTGTGCAAGTCGTATTATCAAATCCCCCTCGGGCCCAAAGTGAAAGCATATACCGCCTTAGCAACGGAGAAAGGCCTTATGCAATTCAAGCGCCTTCCTTTTGGCCCTGTCACTGCTTGTAGCAACTATAACCGTCTCATGAGAAGGTTGTTAGACGGACTTCCGAATGTATCCTTCTACTTCGATAATGTCTGCGTCGCTACTCGCGAATGGAGTCATCATTTAACCCCCCTATTAGCTCTCTTTGAGCGACTGCGCGAAAATGGCCTCACCATTGGCCCCAGCAAATGCCATTTTGTCCACGAAACCATAAAATACTTGGGCTTCAAAATAGGACAAAACCAGTTGGGTCCCCAAGAGGACGAGATTAAGGCAATCGCCGACATGCCCCTCCCAATTATAAAGAAGGAATTAAGATCGTTCCTAGAATCAGCTTCTTACTATCGGCGATTTGTTCCAAATTTCGCTGCAATTTCGGTGCACCTCAGATCCCTTTTAAAAAAGAATTTCCTCGATCGTCTACGTTGGAATGATGTCGCTGTTTCCCATTTTAATCAACTCAAGAGTAAGCTCATTTCTGCCCCCATTTTAAAGTTGCCCAACCCAGAAAAATCCTTTGGGATTAAGACCAACGCGAGCAACGAGGGCATTGGAGGTGTACTCCTTGAATACGAGGATGACGGAACGAGTCATCCAGTTGCATATGCTAGTCGCCAATTATTACCACGCGAAAAGAGATATGCCACTATAGAGAAGGAAGCTCTATCAATTATCTGGGTTATAGACAAATTCAAAATGTACTTGATAGGAAAAGAATTTCAGATAGGAACCGACCACCATCCGTTAGCATATATTCGGAATTTACGACACTCCAACGGCGGAATCATGCGCTGAAGTTTACTCTTGCAAGAGTATCAATTTTAAATAAATTATATAAAAGGTTCCGATAACCAGGTCGCTGACGCACTCAGTAGAAATGCGTTACCGAATAGCGTAGAGTAATTGTATTCGTAGGATTAGGATCTCCATGTATTTATGAACCGTCTTGTATGAATTAAATTAAATTCTCTTGTAATATAATTAGTTAATGGATATGTCTGAATTTTGTAACGCTCAATGTCTATTTTTTTGTATGTATATATATTTGTACCCATTAAATAACGTATAAAATATTTTGTCCCATATGTACTAATTTTATATCATTTCATTGTTCCATGCCCCTTTTATGATTTAATTTGTATTAAAGGTTATTTTCCCCTATAATCAAAAGATCAAAATAATCATATGTATTGAGGTAATACTAGTTAGGTGCATGAAGATACGGTTGGTACAAGAAAACGAGTTCCCCACAATGGAGCTCTGTCGTTGTCCCTTCTCTCTTTTTATGAAGTGACAACTTCCCCCGGAATGGAGGGGTGTGATAGAACGGGTTGAGGCCGCTTAATTTCAACCACTATCACATGTTATTTAAATTCTACGATGCTACCCACGTGCATCTCCACTTTGAAGCCGGGTGCCTTATCGCAGCCACCTGAGTCAATGTTTAAACTAGAAGGTTTATCTTCCCCCGTTCGCCCCATGCGTGGACCTCGCCAGATTAAGTTAGGCTTATGGGCAGATAAGGTATTGTTCTCAGGCTCGGCTGTGCATTTCCTCGAAGCCCCCACTCCATTGTCCCCCACGCCAAGGGGATGTCCCGGCCATTTTATTTGGAAACTTTACCACTAAGATCAGATTAGATATCCAGATTTTCTTCGCGAGACATCACTACGGTCCAGTCTCACCTTGTGCACCAAAGGGCCCTCGACCTCCAGATCCACCATGACTTGTCCAGAAGAAGGACAATTTATTTTGAGTGCCAAGGTTCGAACCTTCGTGACGCCAAGTCCACTAGGCTTCCCCTGTGGTTCAGAAAGAGAACAACGTTAGAACAACCATTGTTCTTTTGAGCCCGTTGACAAGAAACGGTTCTCACTCCCCTGTTGTTCAGAAGAGAACAACGTAGAACAACCATTGTTCTTTCAGCCCGTTTGCCAAGAAATAATTCTCCCCCTTTCCCCTTGTTGTTCAGAAGAGAACAACATTAGAACAGCCATTGTTCTCCAGCCCGTAGACAAGAGACGGTTCTCACCCCCCTTGTTGTTCAGAAGAGAACAACGTAGAACAGCCATTCTTCTTCAATCCCGTTCGTCAAGAAACGGTTCTCATTCCCAAGACGCCACGTCAGGATCATTTAATTCCCCCCCTCCCTTCGGCTGGAACTCGCTAGCAGACCGAAAATTTCTTCACGTCGCTTTCCTTTGCATAACAAGTTTTTTTTACGTAAGCTGAACGTTACCTTTGAGTATTTAACCCTTTTGTCAACCCTATCCTGTGCTTTAAATGGTTTAGCGAACCATCCCATCCCTTGAACTTTATATTTGTTTCACCTTTTTAAATCGTTCTTAATCCTCGGATTAGCTAGATTCCCCACGACCCTTTCTATTCTCTGTTTATGTCAATATTTTCCGTTTTGTGTGTTGTTGATAGTTTTTATTAATAAAACTCTATTTTATTAATGATAGCAATATTATTATCCTTAAGCTCATTTCCACTTCTTAAGCATATTGAAGATACATAATATCGGTCAACCCAGACATCCACGCACTCTAAAGATAATTAAATAACTTCCCTCAACGAATAGTCATATATGGTATATCGTCGAGAGTCAATTCTACGACACTATACATACACCAGATTCTTTATTCCCCTCCCTCTCACTTCTACAACACAGCTCCACAAATAGCATTTTGTTTAGGATTGATGTATATTTCGCAAGATTCTGGCTTTCTTTATTTTTGGTTTATATGGTATAATGGAGTGCGGTCGCTGTGGTAGGTCGGGATTAAAGTATTCGAAAGGGCAAAAACCGAGTGAAAACTTTCCTTTGGGCAGTTAAGGTCACGTTGCTTTCTAAGGCCCGCATTTGAACAAGTGCTATTCTTTAATCTATATACTGTTTTCCGCGCAAAGCTTCAATTCAAACTATACGCCTTATGACATTTAGCAATTGAATTTTGCATTTAAATCTGATTATAGGATTTCGAATTAGGAATATTACGAATCTTTTATTAAGTTACAGGTTGTGTGAGGGGTATGGCGGGAGAATCTCCACATTTCGAAAGTACTTAAACTTTTTTTAAAGAATGTCAGAAATAACTTTAAGTAGGCGGCGCGATCGTCATCATATATTAACAGGTTAGGTCTGGTCTGGTTCTGAAACTTTTAAATGATTTGGATAATGTGTTTTTCTTAGGCAGTTTTATGTTTAGTTTTCAGATCTGAAATTCGTTTTCATTGGAAGTACAAAGTACGAGTATGTATGCATTTCCAGGGAAAAAGACTGTCAGATCTAAAAAGTACTAATAAAACTGCATAGGAAAAACACATTTTTAAATTACTGTGTACACTTGTGCTAAAACGAGTCTATACCATAATCAAAATAAACCATCCTGCATCTCTAGGGATGAGTCTCCAGATGCTCCTCCCCTTAGCCCTTCTTTTCCATATAATTATCCAATCTGCGCTTGAAAATATTTAAGTTTGGACTGTCTACACTCTCAGGTGGAAAACTATTCTAGTAATCTACAACTCTGTTGGTGAAAAAATACTTTCTAACCTCCAACCTGCACTTCTGTTTTTTAATTTTTAAGTGGTGACCCCTAGTCCTATTGCTACCTTTCAACTGAAATAACTTGCTAAAATCCAATTTATACTTTCCAGAACAGATTTTAAAAAACTCTATCATATCTCTCCTTACAAACCTCCTTTCAAATGAAAATATATTTAGGAGCCTCAGTCTATATTCGAATTAAAAGTGCTTCGGGGAAGGTATTATTTTAGTTTCTCTCCTTTGTACTGACTCGCGCAGGATGATATCATGGCTAAAATGTGGTGTCCAAGCTTTTATACAGTACTCTAAATGTTGCCTGTCATATAAGTTATAGAGTTTAAAGATAACCTCTTTAATTTGCTCGCTAAAATTCCTCTTAATGTATCCTATCACGCTCCTTGCTCTAATCTTTGATTCAATACATTGCTTTGAAACTTCAGTGACCTATCTCCTACTACTCATAAGTCCTTCTCATTCTTAACTGAATTCATCACATACCTATCCATTTCATAGCTAAATTCCTTATTATCCTTTCCCATGTTAATAACTTTGCATCTTTGAAGGTTAAAAGTCATATGCCACTTCTGCGCCTAAGCGGACAATTTTGTTCCATCAGGAAAACTTATACTTTCTTATTTTAAGCCTCCTCAAGATCATAAAATCTATAAATAATAATGGGCCTAGAACTGTCAATGAGGTACGCCAACAATAACATTCTTCCATTTTTACCTTGTAGGGGTCGGATTACGCACAGGTAGGCTTTTGCCACCCCCAAATTGCTGGATTTAATAGGGCTGAAACATACATCCATAAATGGACGCGAATGTGTTCTATAAAATCGAAGCATGCTCTATTAAGTGTATAGATCCAATTGTGTATGAGAAATAAAATGGGTTTATAAATATCCATATGTATCAAGAAGCATGAGACAAAAAAGACGAGCAAAGAAATGGTTGAAAACCTGCGTTTGATAAAGTTATGTCACGAGATAGAGTAATCAAAGATGGATATTTATTTAGGAAAAGCCGAGTAAACAAAGCTGCTGACCATTAGAGATGGCACAGCGAAAGTTGTAACAAAAGACAAATAAAGGTTTAACATATAAGCATACACATATTATACAGGAGCTACCTAGCCCCGTCCAGGGATTGGGGATAGGAAAAGAAACGGAGGTAAGCTGTCCGACAGTAGCTGCCCCATGTATAAGCCACGCCTTCTGGATTTAGAGCACAAATATAAATAAAAAGAGAGAAGTCAGGTACAAAAGGTAGTTAATCAGAAAGTATCAGAAAGAACAATAACGAATACGGCCGCGTTCACGCTCCCGTTTAATCCGCTGAGACTTGTTTCTCTCTCTCCCCTAACTCATACTCTTGGCGAAACAGTATAGAGACTACTACATAATCGCTCGCTTAATACATTGCCGATTGAGATCATAAGATTATGTTATTAGAATAAAGTTTATTTTGTTAGTCCATTTTTGCCTTGACCCTTCGAAAATCTCAGCCAAGAAGAACACCGTTAAAAACAACTATCTTTGGAGCAAGATAATATATTTCGCCGTAAAGCTATCCTTCATCTCAAAACTGGAACTAATCGTTCCCCTAATAAGTTGGTGATTTACGTTTATCTCATAATCTGGTGACGTAACCGTAAACAGGTTACCAAAAACCTCACTATAACCTCACCCCATTCAGTAATACTCTCTGCCATTCACCTGTGCAAATCAAAACTTTCCCACATATCCTCTGCATTTTGAAATTGGGAACTAGTCTCCTATGCGGAGCCTTATCAAAAGCTCTGCTAAAATCTAAGTAAATTACATCCACATTCTCTCCGCTATCTAATTGTTTAGTTACGTAATCCATAGAATCTAGTAAATTTGTTAAACACGATCTACCTCTTCTAAACCCATGTTGAGCATCATTTATTATCCTACCACTCTAAATAGTCAGAAATTCGCTACTTAACTTTCATCTCATGAATTTTCCAAAGTTTAGAAGTTAAGCTTACTGGTCTAAATATATTTGAGTCCTTTTTAATTTACTTCTTGTAAATTGGCACTACATAGGCTATCATTAAGTATCATTAAGTATTTCTCCACATTCTAGTGATCTAGTATATATGTTATCAAGAGCTACTATAATACTATCTACACGTTCTTTTAGTAGTCTAGAATGAATGTTGTCTGGTCTAGCTGTCTTACAGGTAACTCACTCTAATATAAGCTCATTATTTAATTCTCCATCCACATTAAGGGTATTTAAAACCACTTTTCTTGACCTAAACATATCATCACTAAACTGTCTGGAATCTCTTCTGTAAATACTGGAGAAAAATATTCATAAATACCTCTAATATTTCCTAAATAGATTCTTTCAAAGGCCCATCATATTTTATAGGCCCTATTTTATCACTGTTAGATTTATTATTAATTTTATAAAAGCAAAAAAAATTCTTTGATCTTTATTATTATTTTGAGACTATATCAATTTCTGCCGCCTTTCTACTCTTCTTAATAATCTTATTTACCTCACTTCTGGTTGACCTATAAAAATTTAGATTCTCAACAGTAGTTTCTGCCTGTAATCGATAGTATGCCCTTTCCTTGTCAGAAATGTTGCTAGCTATCTCGTGATTCCACCACAATTGCTTCCTGCATTTCTTCCTAATGGCTTTCATTGGGATACACTTTTCCTGGACAATGTTTAATATAGTCTTAAAAGTGTCCACGTGTCACAAGTATTCTTACCACTAAATTTTATATCAACCTTTATCTGATTTAGCAAGTTGTCCTTATGAAAATTTGTAGTTCTCGTAGTGTTTATTGACAATCTACCTTTTTCTATTCCTAAGTTAAAACGAACAACCTGATGAAGTGTATTTCACAATGCTTCCCCGAATTTCAATTGCCGAACGAAGTAATGATTATTTGAAAGAACCAGATCTAATATATTGGCAGCATCTGTTGGCTTATTAACGAATTGAGTCAGAAAACTATCCTCAAAGCATTCCAAAAACTTATAACTTGCTTTATCCCTTTCTATCATATTTTCCTACTTCGCAGAATTTAAACTTAGTCCCATAGAATAATTGAATCTGCTTCATATCCTTTATTTATTTTATTGACCATTAAATCATCAATAAGACTTGTCTGTCCAGGTGGTCTGTAAAAGACTCCCAAGTGTATTACTCTATTTTTACAAACCCTTCCTTCATACTAGAGCAAGTAAAAATACTCATTTAGATAAAAGTATATGGAAAAATTAGGTATAGGGTGCAAAATACCATAATTCCCCTTTAATATAGATGGCCAAGATTTAACTTCAGATTTCATCAGATCATTCATACATCAACAAATAACATCCAAGAAAAATCGTAGCGCTAAACAATAAGATAGATGGACACAGACATTTTTTTCGACCTGAACTCTATTTGCCCATGTACTTTTATTTTACTCAGTAGGGGGACTTTTAATTTTTGCAATTGCTCCTGTACAAAGTGAGAGACAGGCTTGACTGCACTGCCCTACAAAGGCAGAACGCATTAAGTACGTTTTTGGATTTATTTGATTCTGAGATAAATGTACTGCACTTAAAGGGACACTTCACCAATTAGCAATAAGCTTTCGATTATTAAAAGACCTTTAGTACATACTAAAGATGGTGTTTCCTCCAGCTCAGTTTCTTTCCATACTTTGTTTTCTGTTGTTTTTTCCTTAACCAAAACCCTCCAATGACATCGGAAGATTTTTTGGCCACCAGCTAAAACTAAAATTCTTTTGCCAATTCCTTCTCTGGAAATAGGAATGTAGTCTCCTGAAATATATAAAATAAGATTGCAGATTTCAGTTTAAGTCTAGATAAATCTTCCAATGACATCTTCGTGATGTCAATGGATGATTTGGAGAGAAGGAAAAAATAACCGAAACAGAAGATGGAAAGATCCTGAGCTGGAAGAAAACAGCATCATTAGAATCTACTAAGAGCTCTCTAATAATAAAAAGCTTATGACTCATGTGTGAAGTGGCCTTCTAATATCTGTCTAATTTCTGCTGTCAGCCTCTGTAATTCAAACAATAATAGAAGATACTCAGGACATACATGATGTTATCAGTCTCACTTACTAAACAAACTTAATCAAAATATGGTGACTCTTGGGTTACCAGAAGTAAATATAACGAATGTGATATATGTGCTAAAAAACAAAGATTTGATGAAGGATAGTAATCTGACCAGAGACAAAAAACTGTGTTTAAGAAAAGCTTTAACTAGATAAAGCCAGTGCCCATACTCCTGGGACAAAATTAGTCTGGTTAAGAATGCTTTGCCCAATATGTTCCAATCAAAGAGACTTTAGTTTCTCTTTTTCACTCTCAGTCAGTGAGAGAACAACACGCATAAGTGCATGTCCGTGTTAAAAGACATGGTGATCAGACTGTGTCAAACAATAGAGGTTAATTAACACACGACCGCATTTTTTCCATTTAAATGGACGCAATATATGCATTTTTCGTTTTGTTGTAAATTTTAACGCTTACTTTTAAATATTTTTTTAGGGCTAGAGGCTCATAGGAAACGTTGAAATTTCATCTTGCAACATCAACTATTGAATTCATATGTAAAAAATGTCTACCAAAAGGTAGGTTCCATGTTATAACTATTACTATGACGAATAATTTACTATTATTTACGGTTAATACTGTACCGTACTCAAGTGATTAATTAATGAGATAGACACCTAAACACTGCCTGTAGTTTTAATAATATAATTTTGTGGCTGATTGAATGAAACTGCCCATTTAAATGGGCACCAGGTTGGACAATATTTCAGTTTATACCAGGCAGTCTCATTTTCACAGTACCTTTTGTTTCATGTATGTGTTACTCAGGCTTAATACTCCGAAATCTTATCTTAGGGTAAATATATAGTTATATTCTATATAAAAACTTTCTTTATTTTTAAATTATCAATACAATATTTATCGGTAGGCGTATTGTGAATGTAGAAGAGGCTGTTTTATATCTACACACATCGTCTAAGGATGATGATGTAGATGATCCAGCCGAAGAGCTGTCGATATTGTGCAAGAAAATATAAAGCGTTAGGGAGCAAATATTTTGGCAAAGCCTCCACATATTGAATTTAACAATAAAAATACTCTTGGAGAGCCATCTTCATCATCGAGCTCTCCAATAATTTGAGTGAGAGAATTTCAGCTCAGTGAAAAGTTAAAGTTTGTACTGTAGTACAACTGTAAGTAATCTACAATTGTATTTTGTGGTTAATAATTGTATACATAATGATTTGTAGGTTCCTATATAGTGTATAATTAGAAAGCAAATATTAATGTTTTTGTTTTGTTTTTTAAATAGGGGAAAGGTTTCTAGACATGAAAGGTAAGGAAAGTGAAAAAGAGATTCCAATTCCAAGCAAAAAGATGAAGTTTAAAAAGCTTACTTTCACATGGACACCTACAATTTGAAAAAAATATATTCAAGTCCAGGATCGAAACCAGGGCAATATAATCCAATTATTTTGAATAAATGGTCTAATGAACTATGTACTTCTACCTATTGATGTCTTCAAAGTGTTTTGGAACAATGAGCTAATGGATCTTATTAAATCCGAGACAAACCTATATCACTATCGGAGGAGCTCTATAACGTCTTGGGTATTCTACATACTGTTATCTGGATATAATATGGTGAGCACATTTTCAGATGCAAAATAATGACATAGCCATTGACAATTAAGTTTTATATTGAAATATTGCCTAATAGTATTTACAGGTACCAAATAATAGGCTTTTCTGGTCCAGACAGGTAGATACTCAGAACCTTGCTTTCATTTAATGTGGGATGAGTGTGAATAGATTTGAGGAAATTATTCGAAGCCTACATTTTATGGATAATACTAAACAACCAGTAGGAAATTCAAAGTCTTAGGTTAGTCCCTTATTGGAGCACTTAAACAAAGTTATTTTAGAGGTTTGTTACCCTTTTTCGATGTCACGGGCAATTGATGAAGCAATGGAGTCTTATTATGGACGACACGGGCTAAAACAGTTTATTTGAGGAAAGCCTGTAAGGTTTGAGTATAAGATATGGTGCCTCCGTTCTCATAAGGGTTTTCTTGTAAAATTTAAGCATTGGAACTAGTTCCAAAAGCAAGTCGCGGGTACATAGATAACTTTATGACCATCTTGTCTATGCTTTCATTATTCCGGGGAGAAGATATAAATCTCACATGTACGAGTAGTAGGGATAGGATTAGTGTTATTCCTCTTTCTGATAGGAAAATAGCAGAGAGAGGTAGAGCAAAAGTGGTAATTGATCAAGAGAAAAACATCGTAGTTATTCATTTGAAAGACGATAGTGATGTAACTATTGCTACCAATAGAAAGGATGCTATTTCTCTTAGTATGGATAAATGCTAGCGATAGTAAAAAAATTCAAGTGAAGTAGTAGTTCTACCACAACCAGTGATAATACAACAGTACATTCAAGGTATGGGAGGAGTGAACCTGTTTGATCAACTTCGAGCAGAGTATAGAGGGACATTGCGTAAACGAGTCTGGTATTATCCACTAATTAGATTTGTTATAATTGCTTATATTGTCAGTTGATGGATTCTTCTCCGAAAGATCCATAATAACATCACTGGACTAGACTTCCTAAGAGAGGTTGTACAGGTTCTTCTAAAACCTGCGGATGTGCCTAGTAAATCTGTGCCACTCAAGACTCCCGATGTAATATGGTATGACAGAATCCATCATATCATTGTGATGGGTGAAAGACAGGGGAGGTGTGGTGTTGTAAAAAATTGTCAAACCAAAATGTACAAAATGCGATGTGACATTACATGTTCAATGATGGGTCCAATATCATTCTAAGCCAAAATGATGAAATAAGTATGTCAATCTAATAATTGATAGTAAAAATCTTTGTAATGTTATTATACTTACAACTCAGGATTTAGGAAATGTTCAATACCTCTCTTTTCTCCATATCTCTCTCTCTCTCTCTCTTTCTCTCTCTCTCTCTCTCTATATATATATATATATGTGAGAATGGAGGAGGAAGTAAAAACCCAGAAAATATACTGAAGTTCTTTATTGACGTTTCGCCTGTTGGCTTCTTTAGAATTGAACTAAACGAAGAATGCGAGATCGCTCCATATATATGCAAAAGATTTATCCCGGGTCACTCTGGCTCGACCCTCGTAGTCTTCTCTGGTTCGATTTGTCCAGCTTTAATCTTTCCGCTTCGTGTCTGATGAACCGTGCCGCTCTATAAGCCAGCCGAAAAAATCCTTCTCATTGATAACCTGTCGGAAACGATATATGCAGCCTCAATTATTCTTCTCTCTCTTTTCGCCAACCCTTTGTGGATACCTTTAATCCCATCCCAATTAGGCAAGTGACCGTATTCATCGATATGGACCACCATGGCATTCAAAGTTCTATGAGCTTTGACGTCTTTTTTATGTTCACTAATCCTGTTTCTGAAATCTCTACCTGATTCTCCATAGTAACTTTGGTCGCATCCCCCAAGGGTATTTGATAGATAATAAATACCCTTATCTGTTTTGGCTGTCGAATTTTTGTGCTTTACTAAGTCTCTAATTCTAGTCCCTGCAGACATTAGAACCAAGATTAGTGAATAGGATTATATATATATATATATATATATATATATATATATATATATATATATATATATATATATATATATATATATATATATATATATATACTTTATTTGTAAATATTTAAAGAATAGATTATTTTGCTTCTACAATTTATGTGTACCATTTGGTAAACTAGTGCTTATTTAAATTGGCGTTCGATAACTCAGGTGGCATTTTAAATATTTAATAAATTTCAGCAGCAGTCATTTTGAGTCATTTGATGTTATATCTGCAAAAATTAACTAGTTTGAAAAGGTACAAAGTGTCTCATGCGATCGCAGGTTAAGACAAACATCTCGTCTTTAGGCTTGTCCTGTATCAGGATGCTTTTGAGGGGTCAATCCACTGGGATCTGAAAAGAAACAGGACAAAGTTATTGGAGTCTATCTTAGCCTTGCAGATATGTTTCCTCATAATCGTTACAGCATTGATCAAGTGCAACTTATACTTCTTTGTAGAAAATAAAATTTCAAGTCACTGTTCAATGGCTTGAAGAATCTTGAGATCAACTGTGTTAATCTGCCTGGTGTTTAAGTGCGTAAAGGAACATATTGTGCTATTTGCGGTGACAATCTTAGATCTGACAATATTGGTGTATTTGTGGAAAATTTCAGCAGTTGCATGCACTTTGCAAATTCTGTAAAATTAATAGAAAGACATTTCAGTCAGAACCCCATTCATAAGTGCCGACCAGGACAGAACGATGCTACAAAGATCATGTACAGATAAAAGATGATGAATTTGATATACGCTTTGGGATCAAATTGAATTTCTCTTTAATGACCTCACTTACTCTCATGTTGCTCAGCTATGGTGACCACCTTACCTCGGTCATGACATTTTTTCGAGTAAAGTGTCTTATGATCTGGCGGTATTCCTTAAACACCTTGTTACTAAGGAGAAACACTCCACCTATTTAAAGTTCAACACACGCATAAATCAATTCAGGTACCTTGGTAATGACGCAAATGACAAACTTTAGGAGGCTAACCCTGTTAGTAAAAAGCTTAGTAGTCATGCCGTAGAGAATTGGTGTTTTCTTCGAGTGTTGCTTCTTATGATGAGAGACAAAATTTATTCCTCAGCTGAGAATGAGTTATGGCAACTGGTATTACAACTTCGCTAAATTGTTGAGCTCATTTGCGCTTTAGCCATCACCTCAGGACAGATCGCCTGCTTGATGGTCCTGATTGAGGAGTATTTAAGTATTCGATTGCTGTTCTTTTCTGCCCAGCTACTGAAACCTAAGCATCACTACATCATGAACTATCCAGACCTCATAATCTGCTGTGGGCCACCTTTCCTTCTTTGGACGCTCAGGTTTCAGAGCAAGCACACATATTTAAAACAGTGTGAAATAAAGTTGCATAAATTTAAAAACTTGTGCTTAATTCTTGCAGAAAGACCTCAGCTCCGCAAGTTTTCTTGGTTGCAGGGACCCTCTTCCCACCAGATGTTGTTGTGGATAGGAGAACATTGTTTGATTCAGATGATTACAATGATGAAATCTGAGAGTCGGTTGCCTGCTTTGACTTTCAGTCGGAGAACACCATGGGGAAACATAGCTTCACAGTGAAGGGTATATGTTACAAGAAAAAGATATTTGTCGCTATATAAAAAATTGATGAGGGCATTTTGTTTTGTAGACTCAAGTTAATTCTTATTCACAGGGAATTTGCAGTGTATTTTATCACAGAGAGATGCATTAGTCAGGAAAAGATATTAGACTACTACCCCTTACCAGAGTATAGCATGTGTGGCTTATCTATTGTGGTTCTTCACCACAAGGAGTAGATCAGAGGAGATGTCCTACCGATTTTTTCAAGTATTCCTATCGAAACACAAGACCAGTTGTTGAAGAGGCTAATAGAACATTGTGGCGAGGAAAGTAAAGAAGATTTACAATATATAAGAGAGGAGGAAAATCCAGAGTGCTTCGAAGTTAGTTAAGATCCACAGATAATTACATAGGGTCTTTGGGAGATGTTTGCTAATGTTTCAGATCACATACACACATGTATCTGAATAAAGGCTAGTTGTTATTGATAGTAGAAGAATCTTCATTGTAAAATGTCCTAATCCTAATGTGGCAGATAAAAACAAGTGAAAACAATAAATCATAGTGGACATGAAAATTAAAGTGCAAAATATGATCCTGTGTCTTCGAAAAAAAGATGGCAACGTCTAACAAACACAAATAAGCGGTACTAAATGTGTAGTGTAAAATATGAGCACGGTATCTCACAAAAGTCAGTACACCCCTCATATTTTAGGAAATGTATCCTTTCATGGGACAGCACAGAAGAAATGATACTTTGCTACAATGTGAAGTAGTCATCGTACAGCTCGTATAACGGTATCAATGTACCATCATCTCAAATTAACTAAACACTAGTTAAAGTCTGGACTGCTGGCAACAAAGGCTGGTAGACCTAATGTAAAAAAATAAATCCATGGGCGGGCACATTTGGATTGAGTTCCACTAAAAAACTGTGTTCTAACTCGGACCATTGTGCACGAATCCAGTGGGTTTACTTCAGATCAGATCAGTTCAGTAACGACTCACGGGTGCAGGTCCACGGGCCTCCCAAACGAAGCTACCCATGACCGTCATTCATTTTGTAAACCAAATTAGGTAGATTCATTTCATATGCATAAAATGCTCTAATTTGCATTAACTTACTGGACGGGTATAAAATGGTCCACCGAAGAAACCTATAAAATTTTGGTTTATATGCAACTTAATGGGTCGTTCCAGGGGCCATTCAAACGTGGGTGCCCATGAACCTCCATGCATTTTTCACATTATTTGCTCATTTTTCTTTCCAGTGGTTGACAAGAATGGCTATGTGACTTATTTTGAGTGAACAGTAAATTTACACCTTTAATCAATCTGTATACTGACTGTTTCACATAGCAAAGGGTCATTTCTTCAGTGTTGTCTCATGACAGGATATAATAAAATATTATCACAAATGTGATCGGTGCCGGTGTACTCACTTTAGATGTTGTAGGTATGCCAAGTTTCAAAAAAATAGGCTTACTTCAATAATCCTGATTAAAAAATAAGCGGGGGAGGGGGAAAAACCCAGAGTAGGCATTAAGAGAAGTCATAACACACTTCTTTCTTTTTTTCATTTTAAAACTAGGCCAACAGCTAAATCGCTGTGAAAGAGTAGACCTCACACAAAAACCAGAGTGAAAAGCATAGTAGGCCACTATTAGCATCTTTTTAGACAAATAGTTTGGCATTTTTCCCCATATTGCTGCATGTGCCTTTTGTATTTTTATCCTGTTTTACATATTCCTTGTTTTATATTGTTTGTACCTTGTTTGTCCATCCTTGTGCCCTGCTTTGCTTCATGCTTGTCTTATTAGACGCGTCAGTATAAGAAAGAATTCACCTAATTTAACAACTTGAAACAAAAGGGTTTATAATAGATTTAGGTACTATTTGAAATGCTTAGTCAGATTCTCCCGTGTGGGGCGACCATCTTCCATCGGGCGCGCAGCTAGGGTTGCGGATAGGGCATCAGCCATACAATATTATGGCTAGCTGCAAATAAGTCAGTGACCCATTTGGCCATTGCAAATAAGCAATCGCGGACAAACTGGTGGTAGCTCTGTTGAGTGAAAAGGCCTGGATACTGGCAATACGCATTTACTAAATCTTTCCCTAAAGCTATCTAACAGGGTTATCAGGCTAGTCAGGGCGACCTTTATGGTGTGCCACTTCGTAGGAAAGCTCCATCTAATGACAGGAGCTATGACATGGCACTGCAGCCACACACAACTACTCTGTTGTCTTGGACTCACCTTGCTATCAGGTGCTATTTGCTGTTGTCAAGTGTGTGCAGCTTTTGGAGGACGCAGCCGTTTTTTGCAGCTAAATCTCTCCCTTTCGCAGGTTTCCTTATCCTTTTTACTCTTTATTTCCTCTATTTTCTGCGGCGACAAGAGTTCGAGGTGACGGGGACACGACATAGATGTGTTTGGAAGTTCTTAGCTCCCCTCTTGTCCGCATAGCGGTACAGTTCTGATAGTCGTAGGGGTTAGGCAACTGCAGCGATGATACTTTCCTGAGTCAGCGGGCTGTATGTTTGAGCAGCCCATTTTAGTGAGCCGAGAAAAGGAGGCCCAAACATTGTTTATCTCCCATTAAACCTGTGGCGGGCAACCGCCCACACCAAGACATCTCTCTGGTGCGGTCTAAACCACAAACAAATGAAACTGAAACTGGTATGAGGGAATGTCAGGACACTGATGGACCAACCACTCGCCAAAGATCAGAACAGACCTCATAGGCGCACTGCATTTGTTGCATCTAAACTTTGCAGATACAAATCGCGATTGCAGCGCCCAGTGAAACCAGACTGACTGATGAGAGCTCGTTACAGGAATTTGGCTCCAGCTACACATTTTTCTGGAAGGTGCTACCAGAAGACTCCCAGATAATTCATCGTGTGGGATTCACAGTTAGAATATCCCTACTTAAGCGCCTCCGTTATGCCCCTGTTGGTCTAAATGAGTCCCCATGACTTTTCGTCTTTCCCTTATGAAACAGAGATCTGTTACACTTATTAGTTGTTATGCTCCCACACTACCATCTTTGGAAGAGATAAAAGATATGTTCGATGAAGAACTAGACAATCTGCTCCATAACCTTGCTAAACAATGAGAAAGTAATTCTTTTGAGAGACTACAATGTGAGAGTTAGGTCCAACTTTGATGTTTCGCAGGGAGTCATAGGACGCCACGCAATTGGCAAAGAGAATTCCAATGGTATCCGGCTATTGACTCTTTGCTCTATTCATGACCTCACCCTAACATATACTGTGTTTCAACTCTCTAACAAGTATAAAACGTCTTGGATGCATCCACGCTCTAAGCATTGGCCTTAAATTTATTTCATATTAACCCGCAAGACTGATTTCCGTGACTCCTTGATTATCAGAGCCATCAGACGTCCTGAATTGTGGATGGATCACAGACTAATTCGGTTTGTTGTGTCATTCCATATTCGCCTTCCAATATGCAAGCATGCTAAGAAAAAGCAAATAAACCGAGCAATGCTTCACAATCAGGATAAGCTGACTAAACTTCAAACAGCACTCCGCCACAGCATATTCTAACTTCATGAGCGAATTACTTCTATCCCAACTCCTGAACAAATTGAATCTGACTGAAAGACCTTTTCAGACTCCATCTACTCTGCCCTAACAGATACCCTTGGATTCTCGACACACAACCGCCAAGATTAGTTCAACCAAAGTCGAGCAGACATCCTAGATCTCCTCAGGAGGAAAAACAATGCCCAATTAGCTTCCCTAAACAATCCAAATTCAATCTTTTTCAGACATAAGTTTCAATCACTGACACAAGAAGCACAAAGGGCCCTTCATAGAATAAAAAAATCAATGGTGTTACAATGAAGCAGTTTAAATTCAGAAATATGCTCAATTCAACGACCAGCAAAATTTCCACAATGTCATAAAAGCTACATATGGCCCAAGGAAGCACCTTAGCTACTTTTATGTCAGCTGATGGAGCAAATCTGATAAAAGACAGAAGAGGCATTTTAGACTGCTGGGTTGAGTCTCTAAGCAGCCTTCTAAACCAGAACAACCCCATAGATCCTACCTTTGCTGATCGACTCCCAAACTTAAAATTACTTAAAAATCTGGATCGAGACCTGCAAGAGGTTTGCAAGAGCTTGAAAAAAAATAAAGCACCAGGCTCTGATTTAGTCCCGGGAGAACTCTTCAAGTTTGATGGCTAAACGAAAAGGTCAGAAATACGAATGCGGGAATTATTGAGGGATATCCCTGCTCGATGTAGCCGGCAAAGTATTTGCACAAATACTCTTATTCCGTCTACTAGACTCTGTCACAGAGACCATCCTCCCTGAATCCCAGTGTGGCTTTGGCAACCAATGGAAAAGAGCAGGGAGCAGAAGCAAGATCTTTTCATAGCCTTATAGACCTTGAAAAAGCTTTTGACACTATCAACATAAAATGTTATGGAGGGTGATGGTCAAATGTGGCTGCACCTTAAGTTTATTGTTATCATTAAGGCTTTCCACGATGGCATGACTGCTCGTGTCTACATGGGCGAAAATGTCTCGACCCGTTTGCTCTTATCATTGGTGTCAAACAACCCCATAGATCCTACCTTTGCTGATCGACTCCCAAACTTAAAATTACTTAAAAATCTGGATCGAGACCTGCAAGAGGTTTGCAAGAGCTTGAAAAAAAATAAAGCACAGAGACCATCCTCCCTGAATCCCAGTGTGGCTTTGGCAACCAATGGAAAAGAGCAGGGAGCAGAAGCAAGATCTTTTCATAGCCTTATAGACCTTGAAAAAGCTTTTGACACTATCAACATAAAATGTTATGGAGGGTGATGGTCAAATGTGGCTGCACCTTAAGTTTATTGTTATCATTAAGGCTTTCCACGATGGCATGACTGCTCGTGTCTACATGGGCGAAAATGTCTCGACCCGTTTGCTCTTATCATTGGTGTCAAACAAGGGTGTGTCCTGCACCCTACTATCGCAATATGAATATAAATGTTCTTTCTAACTTACATGACAGACTAGATCAACGATTGCCAGATGTCGTTGGGGGGCTTATCTTGCGCTTCGAAGATTTGGAGTGGCCGATGTTAGAATTTCATCGAGATGGGATGGAGGAAGCGAGGTTGGGCGATTTCAACTTATTATTACAAATTTGCCTCCAGTTACGTTAAGAAGATGGAGAGAGTTACAGTGCTATTCACTCCAAGAGTCCTCTTCTGAATAATCTTGAAGCCTCTTGGTGCCAAATTCTTTAACGCCGGGTGCTCAAATAGTTTTTGGGTATACGTGGTGATTTTTACCATAATTAAAGAATAAAATCTCGTTGGGGCTTGGTTCTTCTCCTCTCACTAAAACGGAGCTTGAGCTGTGAGAGTCAATCGAGTGTGAGCAGGTTTTCTTTTCTCCAGTCAGACTTCTTATAAGTTTATAAAGGATTCCTTCTTGGTATGGCACTGATACAAAACTTGTCGATTTATGTTAATTCGGCCCTGGGAGGGAAGGATCGATCTTCTAAATCTGATCCTTTATCGTCTCTTCTCGAATAATCTTGACTGGTTGAAGGATCGATCATCGCGAACTGATCTTAAGTCGTTCTCACCGAAAATAATCCTTTCTATTTCCTTCGAGGGCTTATTTATAGACGGACCACCGCCCCATTTAAGGGGGAAGGGGCGTGGCCACAGAGAGGAGCGCGAATGGTGAGTTATTATCTGGAAGAGCAAGAAGTGCAGAGGTTGGCACTGAGGTGCCCAAGTCGGCTTGTTAATAGCAAGACCCTCAATCGCCACATTTCTTGGCGTGCCTTTTGACTGGCACCGCTTTTTGGTGATATAACCACGGGCCTACGGATCTCGTAGCTAAATGGATCTTTAGAGCCTCGTTTAAAGGCCTTTGGTTGTTGCCTTAACACAGATAGTCGCTCCAACTACCTATGCGGCGGGGAGATCAAACGGGGTAGGCAGTTACTGTTAAAGGCCGGCTACCGTTCTCACGAGTGTCCTCATGGGGCTCGCTTCTTCGGCTTTCTCCACAAGGGAGGGTGACTTTGAGGTATATTTCCGCCTGGCCCTCCAGGAGGCTCTATGTTGCCATTCCTCTAAAAGGGGTGTACCATCGTCCAATTTAGAACCCATACTATTTGAAAGTGGATCAAACTCACCGGGTGGTTTCACGGGCCATCCATTGACCTCCATGGTGTTTAGATCATGAATATACCTCATTTGCACATTATTCTGTGAATTAAACTTGTAATACAAATATTTTTGTGTTTCATTTTGCTATGTTTAGTTTCATTAAGATAAAACTAAACAAAGAATCACCATATTAAAGGGGAATTATGGTTTTTAGCACCCTGGACCCCATTTTCTCATCTACTTTTATCTAAATTACTGGTGGGGTTTGCAATATTAGCAATTGATCCAGTACGAAGTGAGGGGCGGCAATTCCAAAGCTTCTTTAGTTGTATTCCAATGAGGCAATTGTAAAGGTCACATATTAATATTTCCAATTGTCCCATTGGAAGACATGATAACAAGCTTTGGAGTTGCGGTCCCTTGTTTAATACTAGAGCAATTGCAAATACTAAAAATCCCACCAGTCTCTCATGTGTATATGCCTTTTTAAAGGAGTATGTGTCCTGCTATGCAAAGGTTATCATAGGATTCTAAAGCCATTCCATCTAGACACAGTCAGTCGTTCTTTGGCGCGAGGTAAAGGTAAACAAATGATTTCTTTCGTGTGCTTTGTTCCTGCAGGCAGGTGCATCACCTGCTGATGTCCAAGAATCACTTGCCCTACCTGTCAGTCCTTGACTGATAGTGTTTGGCATCTACTTTATGGACTATGTCATTGAGGCATTGTATATTGACACAGCCTGCGTATATGGAGTGTTAAAGGGGTAATCCTCTGGTTGAACTGAGCATATGTTATTTCTATTTATGCGATATAAAATATAATATAGCCACCAATTTTGTTATTCAATCATTTTCAAGTGTTATAATATGGCTTTCCATATTTATTTAATTCATCCTTCTAAAATTCACCTTGGCAAGTTTGAATGGAGGAAGCGGGGTTACTAAATATGTCTGACATCAGGCATTTAGACGAGCTCCCCCCCCTCCATCAGAATCACTTACCATAAAGTATATTGTATCGCATGCTACCAGGCATAACCATTTATCTTAGATATGAAATCCTAAATGATTTCTTGTTTCACGTGACACTCAGCATTGTGTGGTGAGCAATGAGTGTCAGGTGGTGTGCGAGGGGACCACTTTTGTGTCTCTGGCCTTGCAGTGCTTTTTGCGTCCTAATACAACTTTAACCTGCAATACCAGTATGAGGCGGCTTGTACGCTGGAATTCATTCAAAGGTTAGCAGATCACACACTTTAACCTACATACTAATGTAGTTTATTTCACTCTGATTGTTAATTGTAGGCTGTCTGTTTTGGGGAATCACACAATGCCGTTCTGCATCATGACTGTCACACATTGAATCACATATTGTGTGTTCTATAGTTTGAAAACGCTTTATGGTTAATCTGGACTGGGATTAGACTCTCTACTTAGATTATTGTTGAGCAGGGAATTATTTCCATGCACAAAAGTATGGCGGGTATAATTTTATCTACCAGACATTTGTTTTTTGAGTTAAAGTTAATTCGACCACTGACGACATTAATTGGTACAATTGTGCTGGGGGTCTCTGGCTATTAATACTTGAACCGTACTATTTTACTTAGCACTGTTTTATTTAATAATAACAATAATAATAATTAAAGGTTTATTGAACCAAGAAAGTTAGACAAAAGAATATACATAGTGCAAAACTTCGATGTCTTGGTTTACAAATTCTTAATTAAGATAAAATATATATGCACAAAAAATACATTTATTCATCTATTCTTTAGCGAAATTGAATAGAATACATTATTATGATATGTATATAGACTAAAAGTTTTGGCTATTAGTATAGTTCATGAATGATCTAAACTGTAATATTGTCGTTGAGTTTCTTTATTATATAGAGTATTGTGGACTTCTTCTACTTATTGGTAATTGTGTTACACTTCATCCACACTGAGCTTTCAGCACCTTCCGCCACACTCAAACACACACACGTATCTAGCCTCTCTTCAAGAACTAAGATTTACCTTTAGCCCGTCCTTCTACTTCGGAGCCAATATGATGGGCAATGAGAGAGATTCAGAGGCGCTATGAAGGTATCAGCTTACTATGTGCAGAGATTTATGTGTATTTCTTTTTGTTTCCGCTTAAAAATTGCAATTTCAGACGGTTCATCGAGATCAACCTAGAGAGGGGAAAAAAAGCCAAACCAGGCAAAGTGGATTCCAAGAAGAGTGGAAAAAAAGGCAAGCATTGGCAATGCACATGTCGTCACCCTTATGAAGAAGCTTAAGGATTACAAGGGAGACTTTGTAAACTAGTGAACATACACTTACCCACACACACGCTCAGAGGAGAGAGGGAAACGCAAGATAGAGGGAAGGAGGAGATGGGTTTGGAGAAGAGGGAAGAAATGAGAGGGAGGGAAGGGGTAGAAATGTACGGGTGAGAGAGAGGGATTGGAGAGAGGCAAAGAAGGAAGAAAAAGGTTGGAAGAGGGAGAGAGGGAAGTGTAGGGATACAAGAGAGAGAGAAGGAGATAGGAGTTAATAAAGAATCTAAATATTTTGCAAGGTTGTATGAAGAAAGATCTAAGAGGCTACGATGGGACGTAGGGGGTTACCCTTCTTGTAGCATTTGGGAAGTCCTCCGACCATTACAAAAGGCAAAATAGCTTCTCATTTTTTTAAGAATTACAAAGTTTTCGGGATCAATATCCCTCATTTATGACTAGCCTTGATGTATCATGGCTGTTCACAAACATCTCCTTAGACCAAACTATTTACATAATAATCCAACGAGCATTTTCCCCAAACATATCTCAATTCCACTGATTTACTTCATCCCTTTTAAAAGATACACTAATATTAGTCGTCAAGTACGATTACTTCACATTCAATAATAATACATATTGCCAAATAGATGGGGTGAGCATGAATTTCCCCTTGTGCCCTGTCTTCGCCGACATTTTTATGACTTTGTGTGAAGATCATCTATTCATTTGAGATTTGGGAAACATCAGACATATTCTCTACCGCCGTTTCTTTGCCCATACATACATCCTGTTTAGCTCTAATGACTCATGTAAAAAATTCCTACAACTTGCGAACCTATATGTATATCGTCATATCCATTTTACCTGTGAAAAAGAGCTCAATGGTTCTGTAGCAGGATGGCCCTTTTTTCTGATCACTCCACTCTTTGACACCACCTTTGTAGCGGTATGCTTTGTGGTACGTGAGTTACTTCTTTGATGAAGTAGGCTTTGATCTAAGAGTTCTAATTCGTTTGTTTTGTTCTTAAGGAAGAGCTATTTCAACACGTAAGGATAAGAGAAAATACAAGATTTATACCAAAATAAACATAGATTTTTAAAGAAACACTTAACTATGACAAACAAACAGCTAACACATTTCTATCCTTGTCTGAAGGATAAACTCGACTATTTCGCTTGTCATCTAGGCCTCTCACAATGCCTGCTATGACAGAAATAAACAAATAGGCTACCCTTAAACACACCAATTGCCGATTAGTATTTTTATCGCGCCTCTATTTGATTAGCGTTAAACATTAAGTTAACGTACTCTAGTCTCCAAGCAAATATGACCTAGGTTCCCTAACAATGGTTTCTACTCCCCTTAAAAATTGTGAGACGTACTAAACTTCTACTATCGCAATATGAATATAAATATTCTTTCTAACTTACATGAAAGGAGGTATTAGGGATTGCCGGATGTAGCGGGAGGGCTTATCTCTCGCTTTGGAGTGTTGTGGCCGATGGTTGAATTTCGTCGAGGAGGGATGGCTTGACGCCTCTTGGTGTCTGATTCTTCCACGTAATTACAAAACGGGTGCTCTTTGGGGCTGGGTTCTTCTCCTCTCACTCTTACGGAGCTTGAGATGTAAGAATCACTCGAGTGTGAGCAGGTTTACTTTTCTTCAGTCACACTTCTTCTCAGTCTGTAAAGGATTCTTCGGTATGGAACCGATATAAAACTTGACTATTTATGTCAATACGGCCCGGAAAGGAAGGGGGGATCGATTTTTTCAATCTGATCCTATCGTTTCTCACACAAAATAGTATTGTATGGCTGAAGGATTGATCTTCACAAACTGAACCTTCTTCTCTCTTATCGAATTCTAATTTTCTTGTCCTGCTCAAGGATCGATCTTCACGAACTAATCCTTCTACTTTCGTATCGACTTCTAATACTCTCTCTTTCTTTGCGGGGCTTATTTATAGGCGGATCACCGCCCCATCTAAAGGGGGAAGTGACCAGGCCACAGGGGGGGGGGGGCAAATGGTGAGTTCGCAACTAGGAAGAGCAAGAATTGCAGAGATTGGCACTAGGGTGCCCAAGTCGGCTTGCTAATAAGACAGACTCTCAACCACCCCACTCCTTGGCGTGCCTTTTGACTAGCACCGTTTTTTTTTCAAAACCATGGGTTTATGGCTCTCGCAGGTAATTGGATCATTAGAGCGTCGTTCAATGGCCTTATGTAGTCGCCTTAAAACAGATGTTAGCTCCAACTGCCCAAAGCGGCGGGGAGATCAAACAGGTTAGGCAGTTACGGTTATTCACCGGCTACCGTTCCCACGCTTCTCCTCATGGGGGGGGCTTTAATGTCCCTATACTCCTCCTGGATGCTTAATGTAGCCATTTCCTTACAGTTCCCATTCCTTTCTAGATATAAACATTTCCCATTCTCCCACCGGTTTCCAAACAAAAGTTACGAAAACCAAACTTCAGTGGTCAAGGACTAAACCTCTTCAGCTTCTGCGACTTTTCATTCGAATTCAGCGCAATCAAAACACTAATAATCCGTGCCTACATCTGATTTCCACAATGAGTCGAATTTTTGTTTAATTCTTTCAAAAGAAACGCCTTTCCCGTGTCGCTGATAGAGACTATTACGTCAAAAGTTTGAAACAACCTCTACAATCCTGAATTAAAACTTCCTACTGTATGCAGACACCTGTTATATAGTTTTCCAGGATATGGGTTTCTTTAACCAAAAATTCTCTAAAGAAATAACATCCCGAATTTAAGATCATTTTTCAAAGTAATAATCTCTTAGGACATTGACTTTAATTTTAAAAAGAATCCCGCCAGAAGCCAAACGCTCCGTCATTTACAAATTTACTTGCCCCGGATGCAATTTGGGGAATTACATAAGAAGTACAGTACGTTCTCTGAAGGCGAGATTCTGTTCTCATATGAGATTTATGCACAGGACCGGAAATGTTCTATCAAAGAAAGAGTTTTCGCCTGTTCGGCTACATTATATCCAATGTTAAACTGATGTATCCATTGAAGATTTCAAAATCCTAAAGACCATCTCTGACTCATTATACTGGTCAACAAATTTTAACTTTATCCTGCTGACTTAAGTTTGAAATCTGTCCTTGGGAAATTCGGGATCACTGAGTTTAAAAATGGCAATAGGTTTCCCCTATCACCTCAAGTTTTTTATTTAGGGACTGGTCCACATTGGTCCACTTAATAGTAGCAGGCTCTTTTACGACCAAGTGAACTGAAGTGGAGGCGTTTGGTATTATTCTTATTTTATTTTATCTATGTATTTAGAGTTCTTTTTATGAAGTTAAATATATAAAGCAATTGTGTTTAATATAATTTGGTGTTTTATCAGATTTGCTTTATGAAATCAGTAGTATGGCCTGATTACGAAGAAATGTTTGACTTCCCCTCACTTGTTTTGCTATACATGTAGTTGTTTTACTGCACCTACTCAAAGAATAAACATTAGTATCATTGTGAAAAATGCATACTTTGCTTACTTTAAGATTAAATTAGGTGATTAAGATAAACCGTAAGTCCCGCACAATGTTTGTAAACCATGGGTCGAAAATCTACGCCAATCCGTTAAGGGCACAATGAAACAACTAAGATTTGGCATTCTTATGGTGTGGCAGGAGCCAAAAAAACATGTAAACGGTTGCTACTTTTATCTCGCAAAGACTTCTGGTTATAGCACGAAAACGCGACATAAAATAAGTTACCAAAATCTTGATTTAGCACTTCGTCCAATACCAGTATTCAAGAAACTTCCTTGACTAAACGATATAAGTGATGTGGTGAATCTGATGTAAGTAATGAAATTGACAGTGATCCACACTTTGTACATACATGGACCCAAGAACGTGAAAATTTCAGCCAAATAGAACTGAATGATTTATTTAGAGACCTAAGCCTGTCAAAAATGTTAACAGAAATGTTAGCTTCCAGACATAAAGAGAAGAATTTGTTGCAGGAAAAAACAAATATAACTTTTTATCGGAACAGAGATAGAGAGATATGTTGGTATTCTTTAAAACTGAAGAAAAATTTGTTTACTGTTGTCACGTGGCGGGACTATTAAACACGATGGGTGTTTCAGAGTATGATCCAAATGAATGGAGACATTTTATAAATAGCACAAAGAAGAGTCTAAAATGTATGTTACTCCATAATGGAAACTTGTTCATTGTGATACCTATTGGTTACTCTGTGCATTTAAAAGAAAAGCATGAACACATAAGATCTCTATTAGATTTACTTAAATATGATGAACACCAATTGATCATATGTGGGGAACATATGATCAATTGGTGTTCATCATATTTAAGTAAATCTAATAGAGATCTTATGTGTTCATGCTTTTCTTTTAAATGCACAGAGTAACCAATAGGTATCACAATGAACAAGTTTCCATTATGGAGTAACATACATTTTAGACTCTTCTTTGTGTTATTTATAAAATGTCTCTGAAAATGGTATATTTTTTACTTGGCCAATAACGAGACTATACAAAATATCCGTATTTCCTGTCTTTATGGGACAACCAAGCCAAGGACAAACATTGTGAACAGAAATTCTGGCGAGTTAGAGAAAGTTTGACTTTTGGGAGAAGAATATTTCTAAACCAACCACGTGGTGAGCGAGAGAAAATCATCCTCTCACCCCTTTATATTAAACTAAGGCTGATGAAACAATTTATGAAAGCTTTAATGTTGTGGGTGACTGTTGCAAATTCATATGTACAATATTTTCTGGCTTAAGTTATGATAAAATAAAGGTTGGAGTTTGTGATGGGCCACAAATCAGAAAGTTAATGGAAAACTGAAACTTCTCGCGTTCGATGACTGACATAGAAAAAGAGCATAGGATTTATTTGTGGCTGTTGTGAAAGGATTTCTTAAAAAAAAGGCTGTTAACTACAAGGATTTAGTAGAGATATTACTCGATAGCTTTCATGGTTTAGGCTGCACTTGAGTATAAAGGTTCATTTCCTCGAGAGCCATCTTGGCAACGTTATTTATGAACACGGGAAGCGTTTTCATCAAAATATCAAGATTATGGAAGACAGATATCGAGACCGATGCAACACAAACATAATGGCAGACTAATGTTGGAGTATTCAACGAGACTGTGTAGAAATCAAACACTCCAGACACTCTCGCGATGTATAGATATGTCATGATTGCTTGTTTTTTCTCCGTTATATTAGAAAAATAACGTGTATGTATTTCGTAATAGGTGATGTTATCTTACACTGCATTTATACTTTCAAATTCTGTTGACATTTTAAGTTATGGTTTGAAACTATAACACTTACAAACTACAGAAATAAGAAGCAGCAAAGACCCTAAGGTCCGCTCAAGGCCAGCCCGCTTACACAATCTAACGTTAGTGTATCATGCTCTTTTTTCATGCTGTTTTTTTGTTATATATATATTTTTTTAACTATTTCAACTCTACATTACACACTTATCTACATGTGTACCCTTGACATGCAGGTTTAGCTATCCCTCAAATACACTAACACGCTTCTTCGCACCAGGGGGACGGGGTTGATAGCACAGTACTCTCCACTCCCGCAGGCGTCACCTGCTAGTTATGAAAATAATATACTTATAGGACAGAGAGAAAAAGAAAAGGGGAATTCACATTCACTCTATGCATGGAGGCGTCGCTGGCATCTTTCTATTCATCATTTTATTTTAATACTCAACTCCTTATAATTTATGACGTTTTAATCTGTGCTCCCACTACGTTATATTTACACTATTGAAGTGCTCATCAAGTCGGTTTTTAAACATATTAACTGACGTGCTTTCAACTACACGGTTAGGAAGGCCATTCCACGTCTGTGTGAGTTTAAACGTGAAGTAATTTTGGGCTATAGTAGAGTTAAATCGCTTGTTCACTAATTTAAACCTATTTTGGCGTGTGTTGGCCCCTTCGTCCAGCTCTAAAAATAGTCTGTAATCAATATTAGTAAATCCTTTTAAGATTTTGAATAATTCTATCAATTGTCCACGTAATCGTTTACTTTCAAGTGATAGTAGGTTTAATGAGCGTAGTCTATCTTCGTACGGTTTGTTTCGGATTTCAGGAATTAGTTTCGTAGCCCGACGTTACACTCTTTCTAACTGCGCTATATCCTTATTTATGGAGGGACACCAAAATTAGACCGCGTATTCGAGGTGTGGGCGCACGAGCGATTTGTATAGTGGCATGATTATATCTTTCGATTTACAAGTAAAATTCCGAGCGATATATCCTAGCCTTCGGTTTGATTTTTTGCAGGCTTCTGCGCATTGCTTTGTTACTTTAAGGTCCTCGGAGAATAAAATCCCCAGGTCTTTTTCTAAGTTAACGGATTTGAAAATTTAGTCTTTTATATGGTATTTTACTTTTAAGTTCTGACATACTGAATACATGATCTTTCATTTACCTATGTTGAAGCCCATTTGCCATTTATCCGCCCATTCCACAATTTTATTGAGGACCCTTTGCATTTGCTCTACATCGGGTCTCGCAAGGGCACGGCTTCCTAGCTTTGTGTCATTTGCAAATTTAGAGATCCTACTAAACACTCCATTATCCAAGTCATTAATGTACACAATAAATAATAATGGGCCCAGAACTGACCACTGTGGTACCCCGCTGGTGACTGGGGCCCAGTCTGAACACGCTCCATTTACAACAACCTGCTGTGAACGATTTGATAGCCAGTTTCTAATCCATTTAGGTATGTTACCCCTCCTTCCAATTGCTCTAATTTGGATCAATAGCCTTTCGTGCAGAACTGTATCAAAGGCCTTTTTTAAGTCAAGGTAAATTATATCCGCCGCTTTAGTTTCATCGTAGATGAAAATCATGTTATAAAAGAATTCGAGTAAATTTGTTAGGCACTAGCGCCCCCGTCTAAATCCATGCTGGGAGTCTGCAATTAAATTATTCGTTTCACAAGGGAAACTTAGGAAACTATCCTTACCGAGTTAATACATCCAGTACCTCGTAAAGTAGGAATATGCTATAGAATGAAAACTTGATGTGTTACAGAAAAATGAATCCCATATTTGAAATCAGCAAGTAAAATTAGTTAAAAACAACCAGATAACATAAGTCAGCTAAAGCTATGTTGACCACTGTTATCCCTACGTGTTCAAGAATCAATATTTATAAAATAAAATTCTCCTACCATAAATTCTGACTCCTCTTCCCACCCACTACTTCTTCTCTAAAATAAACCAACCCCCTAAATCTTTTTTCCTCTTACACCCCTCACGCTTTCCGCGCCAGTCTTCGTTCAATAGCTGTTCGCAAAAGTTAGTATTTTTTCCCTAAAATGTTTTCCAGTGTTATCTACATTTATTATTGTTTAATTCCATTATCCATTGAATTATCTAACTTTGCAATTATCGCCACCCACCAATATTAAATGTCCGATCTATCTACTACAACCCAAAATCTTTTTAGCTTTTCGAAAGTTTAAATTATTAACCTATAATATTAGTCATTCATGAGTTTTTTAAAAAAAAATTCCAGTACCAAAAGATGGGTGAATGATTTACCCGAAACCTTGTACAATCAAGTAAATTAGATGAGCTTCCCGTTTTCCGTCATATCTTTCAACCTGCAAACTAAATTACGGGTGAATAGGAGAAACCCTTATCAATATTTATACATATATACAGGGGTTGGACCAAAATAATTGGAACTGGTGTTAAATACAATGAATATTTATTCAATAAGGAGTTGGTTCTCCTTTTGCTTTCTAAACAGCATCAATGCCTGTTGGAATTGATTTCTACAGCTTCCTGAATTCATTGGGAGAAATCTTGAGCCATTCTTCTTGCAATACCTGCTCCAACTGCTTCATTCCGCCCGCTGAGTCCTCACTGAAAAGACGTGTTATCTCTGTGCTCCTGCTTAATTCATCTGTGCCCATAAATTTCGTTTTCTGAGTAACTTAATAATTATAGATACTTCCTGCGCTCATATAATATTAGTCGCTGTATTAAAAAGATTGGCCGTCTTATTCGCTGTGTTAATTTTATTTATCTTCATACGTATTCTAGAAATCGACAATGCCCGTGATCAAATTTGAATGTTCGAGTTGTGGGGCTTCCTTTAATAAGGAAATTTACGTTCCTTCTAACATGGAACAAACTAGAATTTGCCGTTTTTGTATGTTAAACGATGCATTGGAGCGTAAGTTTGCTAACGCTATTAGCGAAATTAAATTAGAACTAAATTCCGTCGCGAGGGACGTTATATCGACCAACCGTAAAGTCGACGAATTAAATTCAAGTCTAAATTCTACCATTCATGACATGCGGGGGAGGGAAAATAGAAATCGCGACAACCGGCCTACTCGTATGAATCATCAGGCAATTGTTGACCAGCAACAAAGGATTTTGAACTCGTTTGGACCCCAGGATTCACAATATAGACCCTAAGATTCGCAATTTAGGCCCGTTAGAAATGGGGCTAGACCATCGAGGGAACAACATTTTACATTACCATGCTCGAACCCCTTCGCACTGCTAACTCCTATCGAAGGGGAAGAAGAAACTGTACTAATTGGGGATTCTCTAATTAAAAACCAAGAGCCGGAATTCACAGCGCGAAACCCGTCAAAACGAAAACGATTTTGCTTTCCTGGTGGCCGCATAGATAAAGTAGTTAGTGAAATTGAAAAATTGGACCAAACACGTGACGGACGTAGATCCTCACGCTCGTAGGGGGGAATGATGTGCACAGATATGACAGCACCCCAGAAGGAATAGTAAACCGCGCTAAGACTCTGATTCATACTGCGAAAGTTAAAGCGGATAACATAGGAATAATTGGCATTTTACCCCGACTAAAATCCACGTTGCGTCTGCAGTCCCGTGCTATATATACAAACGAGTGCCTTAAGCGGTTGTGTCGCGATACTGGAGTTAGCTTCTTTAACGTTTGGGATAAATTTCAAGACCAACCTTCACTTTATCAAACGGACGGTATCCATTTAAGCGATGTGGGGAACAGCCGGCTGGGTAGGATTTTAGACCAGTCAGTACGTAGCATCTTAAGTAGGAGAGTTGCGGGGCCACGTGATGCCCAAGCGCCGGACCGGTCCTCGCTTGAAGGGGCAATGAGTATTGGGGAGCAGGGAAACGGAACCGATTCGCGTGTGATAGAGGAGTCAACCTAAAGCGCAAATTGAAATGTATATATTCAAATGTTCGTAGCTTAAAAAATAAACTTGCCGAAATAAAAGCCGTAATTCTAGAGGGAGACTACGATCTCGTATTCTTAAATGAGACTTGGATAGATACACATTCGGGGATCAGTGTTTGCGAATTTGATATACCAGGTTATAAAATTCATTATACAAATAGACAAACTGGTAGAGAAGGCGGCGTATTAGTGTATATAAAAGATGACTTAAACGCTATAACGATCGACTCGTCTACGGCAGATATGAGAAGTGAGGCCTTATTAATCCAATTATGTTGTAATGCAAAATATAAAATTAATTTAGCCGTCATATATCGTCCTCCATCGCAAATAGAAAGAGAAGATGCTGCACTCTTTGATATGCTTTCATCTTGGGTTAGAAAAGGGACCACATTAGTCTGCGGCGATTTTAACTATCCAAACGTTAATTATAGTAACCTAACGTCAGATAAAGCTGGGGAGAGACTACTAAACTTTATTCTGGAGAATTTTCTCGTTAAAAAAGTGGAGGAACCAACTCGTGATAATAATATCCTCGATTTAATCATGGCGACTGACGAGTCATTGGTAGAAAATGTTTGTGTAGGAGAGCATTTAGCCTCGAGTGACCATAATGCGATTAGATTCGTAGTAAACACGTGTGTAGATGTAAAAATTAGTACACAGCTCATGCCACGTTTTGGTAGCTGTAATTTTGATACTTTTCGCGAAAGGATTAAGGATGTAGACTGGAGAATGCGCTTCGAGAATAGGTCAGTAGGAGAAATGTACACTGAGCTTCGGCGTACACTCCTTAGTGTAAATTTCAACTTAGTAAAGTATGTGCGCCGTAAGAGCGGGAAGTCGATGAGAGCGCCGTGGGTTAGCCCACTAATATTAAGCTTAATTAAGGACCGAAATAGAAAATTTCAAATACATAAGAACAATGAGTCATTTATAAGTCGGCAAAATTATATAGATTCTCGAAGAGAAGTTAAACGGGCGGTTAGAGATGCGAAGCGGAAATATAAATTTTAACTGGCGAAGGATTCAAAGAAGGAACCGAAACGGTTTTACGGCTATGTAAACAGTAGGAAACCCTTAAAAGGTTCAATAGGGCCGATTAAAGACAAAGATGGTCGTTTGACGGAATTTCCGGCGGAAATGTCTAAAATTTTAAATGAACATTTCACAAGCGTCTTTACTGTTGAAGATTCGTCCCAATTAGGATCGTTAGTTGAAGAAGTAGATAATAGTGATATTTGCATATCCGATATAACGGTTAATGAAGTGGAAATTCTTAAATATATTAACCTGATGAAAAAGTCGAAATCACCCGGGCCCGATGGCGTTTACCCCACTCATTTAAAGCAACTTAAGAATGAGCTTGCGAAGCCGTTGCGTGCAATTTTCAATCGCTCATTAGAAGATGGCGTAGTCCCTGGAGACTTCAAGCGTGCGAACGTTACACCAATATTTAAGAATGGGAATAGATACGAAGCAACGAATTTTCGTCCTATTAGTCTAACTTCGGTAGTTGAAAAGCTTTTAGAATCGGTAATTAGAGATAGAATAGTGTGCCACCTCGAGCTAAATAATCTGATTAAAGATTCCCAACATGGGTTTAGGCGGGCGAGATCGTGCTTGACAAATTTGCTCGAATTCTTCCATAAAATGATTTGCGTTTACGACGAAAGCAAAGCTTTAGATGTAATCTATCTAGACTTTAAAAAGGCGTTTGACACCGTTCCGCACGAGAGATTATTAATGAAAGTTAAAGCAATCGGTGTGAAGGGTAAGATATTAAATTGGATTAGAAATTGGCTGAAGGATCGTTCGCAGCGAGTAGTTTTAAATGGTGAATGTTCTGATTGGGTCAACGTCAGTAGTGGAGTGCCACAAGGCTCCGTTCTTGGCCCATTATTGTTTCTAATATATATATAAACGATTTGGATAATGGCGTATTTAGTACGATTTCTAAATTTGCTGACGACACTAAGCTAGGCAACCGTGCCTATGTAAGATTGGATGTAGAAAAATTACAAAAGGACCTAAACTTGATTGTCAGATGGGCGGATAAGTGGCAAATGCAGTTTAATTTAAGTAAATGTAAGGTGATGCATTTGGGTTGCCATAATTTGAGGGTAGAGTATACCATGAAAGGCCAGGTCCTCGACGTAGTTAAATTGGAAAAAGACCTGGGAGTTTTAGTCTCGGATGACTTCAAAGTCACGAAACAATGCGCGGATGCATGTAAAAAAGCAAATCGTGTGCTGGGTTATATCGCGCGTAATTTCACTTTCAAATCCAAAGAGATAATTTTACCTTTGTATAAATCACTTGTGCGTCCACTGCTCGAATATGCGGTTCAATTTTGGGCTCCATACTTAAAAAAAGATATCGCGCAATTAGAAAGAGTGCAGCGTAGGGGCTACAAAATTAATTCCCGAGCTGAGAAACAGGCCCTATGAGGAAAGACTCAGGGCATTAGATTTGCCATCTCTCGAAGGCAGAAGATTACATGGCCAGCTAATAGAAGTATTTAAAATATTGAAAGGATTTTCAAACGTTGATTATAGGAATTTTTTCGAATTGGATCATAGGGGAAACACTCGGCAACACGGATTAAAATTATTCAACAAGCGATTTAACACTAGTATAGCCCAAAACTATTTTACGTTTAAAATTACTCAAATTTGGAATAGGCTACCCACCCACGTAGTGGATAGTAGGTCGGTAAATATGTTTAAAAACCGTCTCGACGCGCACTTAAATAGTATAAATATAACGTAGTCTAGAGCACAGTAAAGAATAACGTCTTTGCAAAAGGAGTTTGGAGCGGAGGAACAACGAGAGTAAAAATGATGACTAAAAATGATGCCAGCGATTTCTCTTGCATGTGTAGTTTAGATATCCATTTTCTTTTCCGCCTATCCTATAACTAGATTTTCACCACTAGCAGTCGAGGGCTGCGGAAGTTGAGAAGAAAAACTTTCTATCACCCCCCCCTAGGTTGAAGTAGTTAATATGCATGACATTGTACACATGTAGATAAGTGTGTACAGTAGATTATATATTTAAAAAAAAAAAATAATAATAAAAAAAAAAAATATATAGCATGTTAGAGATACACTCGTAGATGAGTGTGTATCGTAGTTTCGGATGTAGTGTAGCGGACTAGCCTCGAGCGGACCTTAGGGTCTTTGCTGGTCCTAAATTCTGTAGTTCTGTAGACACGACAATGTAGGCTCAAGACTTTTAACTTGTCTTTCCAAGACTCACCACATATGATCAATAATATTAAGATCTGGGAATTGTGGGGGCCACTCCATATGTTGTAGCTAACTCTTATGCTATTCATACCAATTTATAACCACATGCGCGTTATATATTAGGGCATTGTTATCTTAAAAAAGTACTCATCATCAGGGAATAATTTCTGGACCATGGGATGGACCTGATCTTCGAAAATATTCAAATATTCGTTGTTGTTGATTCTACTATGCAAAGCAGTGATTGAACCAAGAGAATTCTAAGGTACGGCTACTATAACCACCAGTGACTCTCCTCCGTGATTTACATATGATCACTTATATTAAGATCTGGGAATTTTGGGGGCCACTCCATGTGTTGTAGCTAACTCTTATGCTATTCATACCAATTTATAACCACATGCGCGTTATGTATTAGGGCATTGTTATCTTAAAAAAGTACTCATCATCAGGGAATAATTTCTGGACCATGGGATGGACTTGATCTTCGAAAATATTCAAATATTCGTTGTTGTTGTTTCTACTATGCAAGGCAACGATTGAACCAAGAGAATTCTAAGGTACGGCTACTATAACCACCAGTGACTCTCCTCCGTGATTTACTAAAGGAAGAAGGCAGTCAAGATTTAAAGTTCTCCGGGCTGCCTCCGCACATAAACTCGCCCTTGTGATCTATACACCAGTTCAGCCTTTGCTGGATGTTTTAATAAGAAAGGAGAGGTTTCTTCATATTCAGCTTTATTTAGCTCACGGCGAACAGTTTTCGTTGAAACTGGGCTAGTGAGATGTTGATTCAACTCTGCAGTTACTTTAGGGGCAGTTGTCACGGGATTTTTCATTCCAATGTGATTCAACACTAGTCGGTCCTTAATATGGTAGCTGTTCTGGTGGCGGAAGTTCCTGCAATTCGAGCGACAAAAATATTTCCTTTTTTTGAAATCAGTGAGGTCACGCATCTTGGAATCTATACCAAGCTCTGATAAAGAAATAAAAATAATCATGAAAGTGATAAATAAAACTATGTATCTAAAATAAGAACAAAACACTAACAATGAAATTTATCTGCATATTCGTAATATAAGGGCTCATTGAAATATTGGTGTTAAATTTCTACTGTTAAATTTCTATATATGCATGTACTATTGAAGCCCACAGCCGTTGTAGCGTTATTAATTTTAACTTGTATTTTAAAGAAGGATAGGATTTTGATTGGTTGGTTGTTGAATAAGAGAAAGTTGGTTGGTTGCTGAGTGAGGTAGTTATAATTAAGAAATAAGAAGGGGAACAGCGATATTATCTTCGTTGAGTGTAGGAGATTTTCTCTGTATCAGTAGGGATTCTAAAATACTTAGACTATATTCATTGTTAGTACCACCGATTATTTCAAAATTATCGATGGAATATTCTGTTTTGCATTGTATAATATGATTTCTAATTACAGAAGCTTCCTTCTTAAACAAAGTTTTACAGTTCGATGGCTCATTCCCATGTGAGAACAAAACCTCACTTTCAATGAGCGAACCGTACTACCAATATAGTTTGCTTGCAAACAACAAGGATAAGCAAAAGCGTAAACAACCCGGCTGCTCATTTTAAGAGGTTTGTCTTTTGACGAGAAGAAACTTCCTATGGAAAGTGGGTTGACAAAAGTGATTTTGAAGTTGATATCAGAGAAATATTTTTTTAGTAATTTGTTGCATTTTCTAGTAAATAATTTATTGTAAGTTCCCATTTCAGATACTAAGAATTTTTTTTTAGTTTTGGGAACATCATATGAGAGAAAGGATTGAGAGTAAAATTTGGTTAGAAAATTATTGATTAATTGGTCAACCAAAGATAGGGGGGGCAACAATTATTTTTAAAATAAGACTAGTCTGGAATTCATTGTGCATTAGGGAATAATAAGAGGAGAGATAACAACCTCTATATATTAGAGATTTTATTTCACTGAGTTTATGTGACAAGTCACAATGGCTGAGAAAATTAAATCCTAGGCCACTAAAGGTAGGCTTTCTGTATATTGAGGTAGTTAGTTTCTTGTTTTTTTCTATAAGGAAGTCTAGAAGAGAAAGTTGATTGTAACTTTCTAATTCATTGGGGAATAATAAGAGGAGAGATAACAACCTCTATATATTAGAGATTTTATTTCACCGAGTATATGTGAAAATTATGAGAAAATTATGAGAAAATTAAATCCTAGGCCACTAAAGGTAGGCTTTCTGTATATTGAGGTAGTTAGTTTCTTGTTTTTTTCTATAAGGAAGTCTAGAAGAGAAAGTTGATTGTAACTTTCTAATTCATTAGGGAATAATAAGAGGAGAGATAACAACCTCTATATATTAGAGATTTTATTTCACTGAGTTTATGTGACAAGTCACAATGGCTGAGAAAATTAAATCCTAGGCCACTAAAGGTAGGCTTTCTGTATATTGAGGTAGTTAGTTTCTTGGTTTTTTTCTATAAGGAAGTCTAGAAGAGAAAGTTGATTGTAACTTTCTAATTCATTGGTATATTTATGTTTAGATGAAAAGTTATATAAAATTAAAAAAATGGTGGGCATTTTCTAAATTATTGAAAATAGCAAAGGAATCCTCCACATACCTACGATAAAATATGGGTTTGAAATCTAAAGGGCATTGTGTCATGAAGTTCTTTTCAAGATGAATCATGAAAATATTAGCTGCTATTGGAGCTATTGGTGAACCCATTCCTACTCCATTTATGTGTTGGTAAACTTTGTTATTAAATAAAAAATAATTCACATTAAAACTCATTTCTAAAAGAGTCTGGAAATTTTGACGAGAAAAATTGTGTAAGGTGTTTGTTCTGTTAAAAATTAGGTTTAAAATAATATCAATTGTTTCATTAACAGAAAAATTTGCAAATAGTATATATATACATATATATATACATATATATATATATATATATATATATATATATATATATATAATATTGAGGATAAATCCCAGACCCACGCTAAGCGGATGCAACATCTTTTAATTTTTCACGATTCGAAAACTACAAGTTTTCATCTTCAGGCAGAATAAGTTTACAAAGATAATACATATGAAGAAAACTTGAAAAGGCCAACAAGACATTCTTTTAAAAGAGACCAATTATAAAATATGAGTAAAATGTACTATAAGTTGAAAAAATTTCAAATATGATTTGGCAACAGTTAGATTTGCTTTAAAACTGACTCAAAATATTAGTTAATAAATTTAAAGTTTATTGCAGAAATTAATTAAAAACTATAAGAGAAATTGACCTGGCATTATTTATAGATAGTAAATTTAAACTTTGTTTTTAATTTTGTAAAGACTGTAAGAGTTAAAAAAACATTTAATAAAAAAACGTTAAATTTGGGTACTTACTAAAGGGGATCCATCCTAGAGCGTGAATGGTAGGTTTCACATGGTGCTAGTATTTATAGGTTACAGTGAGGCTTGGTTTGTTAAAAACAAACCAACTAACAAACTGTAGTTAAAATTAGTTAATTAATAATGATATTGCACTCAAATCCTGATTGAGTGTAGGTTTGTAGTGTTTGATATATAAAGATTCAAGGGTTCTTAGGCAATGTTTGTTGTTTTTAAAGGCTAATACTTGAAAATTATCAAGAGAAATGTCAGTTTTACAGCTTATGGTGTGTTCCCTAATAGAAGACTTTTCCTTTTTATTTAATATTTTGTTTGTGCGCCAAGTAATCCCCATATGAGCAGAGAACCTAGCTTCAAGAGACCTGACGGAGCTGCCAAAGTAAAAGGCTCCAGTACAACTGGGACATTCAAATAAATAAACATTATCAAAGTGGAACTCTAAAGAGATAGTATCTTTACTGTTAAAAAAACTTCCTATAGATAGTTTGTTTATAAAAACTATTTGTGGGTTGATTTGGGCAAAATATCTTTTAAAAATGAATAATATTTTTCTTTAAAAAAAAAAAATATATATATATATATTCACTAGGACGACAAGAAAAAGGAAGATCAAGTTCATTTTCTTGTATTTTTCAGCGTTTTGAGCTTACTCACTCATCTACTGGTAATGATATACTAATTCCGATAAGATTTAAGTTTTCTCTGAGATAAATGGACTTGGAAATTTCCTCAGGTGATTTATTAATATTTATATCTAAAAATGGGAAGGGAAAATTTGATTGAACTTTCATTGGGAATTGTGTATTAAGGTTAAGTGAATTGATATTTTAGTGGAATTTCTTCGCCTATGTAATGTTATCAAAAATACTGAAACGATCGACAACAAATAGGCCGTAAAATTTAGGTTGGAATTCTTTTGGACATTTCCTTAGCATACATTCTCTTTTTACAAGAGTTACATAAATGACTGCAGCTAAAGGGACATTTGGGAAGCCCATAGCAACACCATCTTCCTGTTGATAAATTTTATCATTAGAACATGGGAAATTATCGTCACCTCATCGAATTAGACATCAATATCACTGTAGTAGGTTGACCCCACTCCTGATGCCAGTTTAATATAATATAGATATTACTATATGTTGTAGGTTGATGATAGAATCCAACCCTTTGCAAAATTTCTAAACCCAAGGAAAAGAGGCCTATGAACGGATTAGTCCGTTACGAGCTTGTATAGAATTATAAATACAAATCATAGTGCAATTTTAGGTTGGCCAATTCTTAGATTATCTTGGAAAGGTTTTGGGTAATAGAGACGGAGTACAAAAATATACTTTACTACTATGCATATAATATATTTACTAAATTAAAAGGGTTTTAATTAAGGTATATAAACATAGGAGACGTAAACGAGTCTTGGTTTGAAAGAACTACCTGGGCTGGGTGGGGTCGACCGCGGTACACACAAACGAAAAATGGCAGATGGGACGCTTAAATAACCTCGAAAGTTTGGTTCCAGGGAGTAGTCATGCTTTGTAAGAGACGGCGTAGAGTCCAAAATCATAACCTCTTAAAAACAACTATTACGCGAGATGAAATAGGATTTAACCTTCGGGTTTAGAATACCGAATCTAGAATTCGACGCGTCGGATTTGGGTAGCGGGTACCAACGAGTACCGTGTAGACTCTCACGAGTTCTAAGGGAATACACGAAGCTTGGCGGGTTCTACAATGGTTCATGCATAACTAATGGGAACGAGAGAATGGCATATACTCGCTGATACTCGGGACACAGGCGGTTACCAGACAGAACCATTTAGTTGAAGAAGCAGTAGGTTCATCTCTTTGACTGGAGCGAGTATTGCAGGAAGCTTATGCAGAGATTACTCATTTAGGTGGAATCGGTAGTGTTGAGGGGTCAGAAAATGAATTCGATATCAAAGAAAACTAATCAAAAAAACAAATGCAAAGATAATGGTCAAAGAGGTTGCAAAAGAAGTGATAATAAATATAGATTGTACTAAAACAGAGGATATATTTGTAAAGCTAGAGCTTGCTATAATCCTATCGATTTTTTTAACCTCTTTTTCATTAAAGATTTTATAAACTTGATTGTTGAACAAACTAATTTATATGCTCTTCAAAATAATAAAATTCTTGATATGACCAATTCTAAATTATTGTTACTTTTTGGTGGAATATTATTGTCATCTCACAGCCTTTATCTAAAAATGATAAAGTAATGGTCATCAGAAGACAATGTACCAAAGATATTATCAAATAACTTTCGGAGTGACAGTTTTGAAAATATTCTAAAGAATATACTTTTATTGGACAACACAACCAATACAAAAATGATTAGACATGCAAACTTCGACCATTATTTTGTCATATGCAAACTTAATTTTTAGAGAATGGTATATTTGGGGAGCATATGTACATAGGTAAAGTATGATACCTTACTATGCTGAACATTATTCGAAGCAATTTATTAGAGGTAAACCAATCAGATTTGTCTTTAAAATATGGGCCCTTTGTTCTAAGCATTAAAACATACATTCTTTCTAATTGTATGCAGGAAAAACTGCGACATCTAAACCCCGTAAGGGGCGCGGTGATTTGCCATCCTGGCCGCCGTGCTAACGGGATCCAGCGCTCCGTCCGGCCCCAGCTTAGCCTCTCTTCCTTCCTTCAGATAGCCCGATTTCTCCCCTACCTCGTCGCTTTTCATACAACCTCTCCCACAACTTTCTCTGGTCAGCCTCTAATTTCACAGGGTAGAATGCTGACCTTCTCAAGCCAACCACCCCGGATCGGGGCTGAGGGGGGAGGGGACATTGTTCCCTAACCCCTGAGCTCCGGTTCGGGATGGGTTTTTTTTAACAACCTGCTTCATCCCCACCCATACCTTCCTCACATTCCTTTTCCTCTCCTCTTCACAACCTATATTTTTTACGCCGTGTTCAAGGTGGAGCCGCCATGCCGAAGGACTGCCAGGCCACCAGGCGGGAGGGGTGGTCCCGAATGGCGGCGCCTGGCTCTGCCGGGCTTGTAAGCACCCCTCGCAGTGCGGGCAACTGCGAGAGGTGATGAGCTATTGCGTCCCGTAATCAAAAGAGGGTCACCATGCCCATGAATGAAAAAAAACACCAAAAAACCCAACCCCCAACTTCCCCAAGAAAATCAACGGAGCCGCCCTCGGGCAGCTCCACCGAGAAAATGGAGGTCCCCCCCCTTGTGCTTGCGCAAGGGACCCTCCATAATTCTTGAACCGGAGAGGAGGCTTACTCCTCTCCTACGCCTACGGGTGTAGGGGACTCCCCCTCACCCCCTTCTCTGGAGGTGCTTTCGGGCACCTCCTTATCTCCAGCGGCAGTCCCTCCTTTGCTTTCTAAGGGGACTGCCAAGAAAGCCAGCAGGCAGCCCATTGCCGACCGCCCCTCGTGCAAGCGGCTCGGTAGGGCAAACCCCCTTAGGGGGAAGAGGGAAGCCAGGCCCCCTCGGTCGCTTCCCTCAAAAGACCTGCTGGCAAGAATTTTAAACCTTGCTGGGGTCAAGGCATGTGCCTCCCCACACCACCTGACTAGTGACAATACTGCCAAAGGGACCTGCGATGTCCTGGGAGGGGATGGCCAACTGGAGGCCCCTCCTGTGATAGACATGGTCCTTGAGGAGACCCAGCCTCAGACGGTAGGGCCTTCCATGGGGGGGAATTCGGGCTCGGCGCCAAGCACCGAACCCGAATCCGCCCCTATGCAAGGTCCTCCTCAAATGGCTGAGGGCTCCGAGGCAGTAAAAGGAGGGGAGGGATCTCCTCCGACAGGTGCCCCTACGACAACCAGGACCTTCTCCATTTCGGAGAGGGACCTGGCTGAGGCTGGTCCATCTGGCCTGGGGACTTCTGCCGGCGGAGGTGAAAAGCGGGTTCATTCCCCGCCCTCCTCTCCGAAAAAGAAAAAGACTAAAAAGACAAAAAAGACTCGGGGCTCCTCTCCATCCGCGGGGGCTGCGGGGACGGATGGGTCTGCTGCCACTCTGGCAAGCGACCAAGCCAAGATCGGCACATCCGCCCCCTCTGCCCCCGTAAGGGGCGCGGCGATTTGCCATCCTGGCCGCCGTGCTGATGGGATCCAGCACTCCGTCCGGCCCCAGCTTAGCCTCTCTTCCTTCCTTCAGATAGCCCGATTTCTCCCCTACCTCGTCGCTTTTCATACAACCTCTCCCACAACTTTCTCTGGTCAGCCTCTAATTTCACAGGGTAGAATGCTGATCTTCTTCTCAAGCCAACCACCCCGGATCGGGGCTGAGGGGGGGAGGGGACATTGTTCCCTAACCCCTGAGCTCCGGTTCGGGATGGGGGTTTTTTAACAACCTGCTTCATCCCCACCCACATCTTCCTCACATCCCTTTTCCTCTCCTCTTCACAACCAATATTTTTTACGCCGTGTCCAAGGTGGAGCCGCCATGCCGAAGGACTGCCAGGCCACCAGGCGGGAAGGGTGGTCCCGAATGGCGGCGTCTGGCTCTGCCGGGCTTGTAAGCACCTCTCGCAGTGCGGGCAACTGCGAGAGGTGATGAGCTATTGCGTCCCGTAATCAAAAGAGGGTCACCATGCCCATGAATGAAAAAAAACACCAAAAAACCCAACCCCCAACTTCCCCAAGAAAATCGACGGAGCCGCCCTCGGGCAGCTCCACTGAGAAAATGGAGGTCCCCCCCCTTGTGCTTGCGCAAGGGACCCTCCATAATTCTTTAACCGGAGAGGAGGCTTACTCCTCTCCTACGCCTACGGGTGTAGGGGACTCCCCCTCACCCCCTTCTCTGGAGGTGCTTTCGAGCACCTCCCTATCTCCAGCGGCAGTCCCTCCTTTGCTTTCTAAGGGGAGTGCCAAGAAAGCCAGCAGGCAGCCCATTGCCGACCGCCCCTTGTGCAAGCGGCTCGGTAGGGCAAACCCCCTTAGGGGGGAGAGGGAAGCCAGGCCCCTTCGGTCGCTTCCCTCAAAAGACCTGCTGGCAAGAATTTTAAACCTTGCTGGGGTCAAAGCCTGTGCCTCCCCACACCACCTGACTAGTGACAATACTGCCAAGGGGACCTGCGATGTCCTGGGAGGGGATGGTCAACTGGAGGCCCCTCCTGTGATAGACATGGTCCTTGAGGAGACCCAGCCTCAGACGGTAGGGCCTTCCATGGGGGGGAATTCGGGCTCGGCGCCAAGCACCGAACCCGAATCCGCCCCTATGCAAGGTCCTCCTCAAATGGCTGAGGGCTCCGAGGCAATAAAAGGAGGGGAGGGATCTCCTCCGACAGGTGCCCCTACGACAACCAGGACCTTCTCCATTTCGGAGAGGGACCTGGCTGAGGCTGGGCCATCTGGCCTGGGGACTTCTGCCGGCGGAGGTGAAAAGCGGGTTCATTCCCCGCCCTCCTCTCCGAAAAAGAAAAAGAAAAAGACTAAAAAGACAAAAAAGACTCGGGGCTCCTCTCCATCCGCGGGGGCTGCGCGGACGGATGGGTCTGCTGCCACTCTGGCAAGCGACTAAGCCAAGATCGGCACATCCGCCCCCTATGCCCCCCCGGTTGCGGAGCCCCTGACAAAGAAGACTAATACCAAGAGTGCACAGGGCGGAGCCTCGATGACATCGGGGCCCCTCATTTAGAGGTTACCTGGCGTTTTCGAGCCCGCTGGCTTCAAACGCTTCCTCGTTATTCGCTCCACTGATAAGTGCTCTTCGGACACTTCATGGCACCCCGGTGAGTGTGATGCCGCACTCTACCATAAACTTTGTGAAAGGAGTAGTTTATGCGAGGGAACTCGTTGACTACTCCATTGAGGACATCACCTTAGAGCTGGCCGACCATGGGGCGGTCAAGTTCGAACGTGTGATGAGAAAACAGGGAGGGGCCTCGAGACCCACCCCTACACTCTTCGTCACGTTCGACTGTGACAAGCTCCCTGAGTCGGTGCGTGCCGGTTGGTACCGCTACCGCGTGAAGGCATTCGTGCCACTGCCGCGGCGGTGCTATTACTGACACCGCTTCGGCCATACGAATCGATCATGTAGACGTGCAAAATCGGGGTCACCCGAAGTCTGTGTAAATTGCTCCAAGGTCGCACACGATAAGTCCAAATCGTGTGTGGCCAAGTGTGTCAATTGCGGAGAGCCGCACCCTGCTTCTTCAAAGCAATGTGGTGCATATCTCCTTGAGAAAGAAATCCTGGCCGTTCAGGCCCAGGATCGACTCTCATTCCGCGAGGCTAAGGACTTGGTCCTGGCGCGCCCGGCTCTGCCTGGCGCGCCAGGACCAATGGGACCGCAATCTCAGACCCAGCGTCCGTGGCGGAATCCTTAGCGACCGCTTTTTCCGCATTCTCTAGCTGTGATGCTGCTCGGCCAGCATTCAATGCACGTCGTGATGTCGCGGAAGGACGCCGGCTGGACTTTACCTCCAGAGGCGGAGAACCCTTCAACGACAAGTTTACTGTGAGTGAGTTGCGTTCCGCTCTCGCTTCGTGCGCGGACACCGCCCATGGTCCGGACGATGTCCCGTACGCCATGCTTCGACACCTGGGTGAGCGAGGCATGGCCTTTCTGTTAGATTTGTTCAACAGGATCTGAGTGAAAGGTCTTCTCTTAGACTCCTGGCGAATCGCTACTGTGCTCGCCTTTCGCAAACCGGGGAGAGATCACTCTACTCCGACCGGTTTCCGCCCAATCTCTCTAACCTCTTGCGTGTGCAAGTTGATGGAGAAATTGGTAAATGTTAGATTAGCCTTTTTCCTGGACAGCGGAGGCCATCTGTCTTCCGCACAGTGCGGCTTCCGCAAGTTCCACTCCACGTCGGATGCTCTGCTCCGACTGTAAAATTCCGTCTGCGAGGCTTTCCTTCGTAGACAGCACTACGCCACGGTCTTTTTCGATTTGGAGAAGGCCTATGATACCGCATGGCGATACGGTATCATGGAGACTCTCCACACGATGGGGGCGAGGGGACGCCTCCCAATGTTTATATCTGAATTTTTGCGAGATCGTCGATTCCGCGTACGGGTGGGGGGAGCTCTCTCCGGCCCAAAGGAGCAGGAAGAGGGTGTCCCGCAGGGAAGTGTCCTCAGTGTCACAGTCTTTGCCCTGAGCATCAACGGCATCACCTCGGTGCTGCCGGAAGATGTTCTCGCTACGCTCTACGTGGACGACCTTTCGATCTCTTTTGCCTTGCCCAGATGCCAACTCTGGAGCGTCGACTCCAACAGGCATTGAACCGCGTCTTTCGCTATGCCGAAGCGCACAGGTTTCGGTTTTCTTTGGCCAAGACTAAGGTGGTGCACTTCTGCCGCCATCCACGGCTTCACCCTGACCCAGATTTGTTTCTTAATGGGGTGCGCCTGGATGTGGTTGAGTCTCACCGTTTCCTTGGTCTTGTATTCGACCGACGCCTCACCTGTGGGGGGCTCATATTCGCAGCCTTAGGGTCTCTTGTACCCGCGCCATGGACATTCTCCGTTCGGTGACGTTCAGCGCTTGGGGCGCTGATAGGGCTACTGCCCTACTTTTTTATCGATCCTTTGTTCGTTCCAAGCTCGACTACGGATGCGAGTTTTATGCATCCGCAGCCGAGCGTTTATTGCGGAAGGTGGATTCGATCCACCACACCGGCCTTCGCATAGCGACCGGTGCCTTCCGCACTTCCCCCATTGAGAGCCTGTTGGTCGATGCTGGGGAGATGCCACTCGCTCTGCGCCGCGTGCAGTGCATCACTCGCCTGTACGCGCGAGCCCGGCGCCTCCCTCAGTCGCCAACAGCTCTCACTGCATCCGCAGCTGATCACGATGGTGCCTATGCCGCCGAGAGACGCCAGTCATACCCTAAGCCCTTTGGGTTTAGGGCCAGGAAACTCCTTCGAGAGGTAGATAAAAGCTCTCGGGCCGGTGGCGCCCCTGGTTCTGCCCAGGACGCCACCCTGGAGGGTACCACATTTGGCTATTTGTCGCCACGCCTCTGCTCCCAAAGCTTGTACTGCGCCGGGAGTATTGCGTTCGACCTTTTTGGAGCACACATCGTGTCACGCTGGTACCGTGCCAGTGTATACGGATGGCTCCAAGTCCCAAGAGGGGGTCGGCTTCCACGCCGTATCCCCTCTGTTTGAAGTCAGCGGGGCTCTACCAGGCGCTGCGTCTGTCTTCACGGCCGAGCTGGTGGCAATACACCACTCGGTACGGGAGATTACGCGACGTGCCCGGTTCGGAGACCGGATTGTGATCTATAGCGACTCACAAAGCGCCCTGAGTGCTCTCGGGGCATTGGAATCTCCGCATCCCCTGGTTCGCGATATCCGTGACGCCACGGTTTTGGCGAGCCAGGCAGATGTCGAGATTGTCTTCTGCTGGGTTCCTGGACATGTAGGAATTGCGGGGAATGAGCGCGCCGATGAGGTCGCCAAAGAGTCCGCGAGGACTCTGCGACCGGACCAGCGTTTCGCTCTTCCTCACACCGACTACATGGCAGGAATACGGGCAGCTCTTCGGACTGCTTGGCAAACAAGATGGGAGAGGGTCGAAGGGAACCTAAAGTTTCGTGCCATTGCGCCGCGACTGTTCCCATGGACCTATCCCCCAATGCCGCGGCGGCTTCAGTTTGCTTTCTATCGTCTCCGAATCGGACACACTCGTGTGACGCATCGCTATCTGATGGAGCGCTCGCCTGCGCCCTATTGCAACGACTGCGTCGTCCCCCAGACTGTTCGGCACATTCTTGTCGAATGTCCCAGTCTGGGTGATCTTCGCGCACGATACCTGTCCCAGTACCGGGATGGGCGGGGTCGCTACCGCCTGTCCCTTGTGCTCGGGACAGATTCGTGCACATTGACTTGTGGACTTATTGACTTCTTAAAGAGAGGCCGGCCTTCTCCCTATTATTTAAGCAAGGTTTGTTTGTTGTTGTTTTTTTTGTTGTTTTTTTTGCATTTGTTTTTTTTTGTTTTTTGTTTGTTTTTTCCTTTAGTTGCACGCTCCTGCGCCGGGGGGACCTCTCCCCGACGCACCAGCTTGCTTCCCTTCCCCCTTTTGGGGTGTTTTTTTGTTTTTTTTTTGTTTTTTTTTTCTCTTTAATTTATTTTAAAGTAGCCTAGAACTAGGCCAGTTTTAATACGGCGACTAATGCCCAAGTAGGCAGTCGCCAGATGAGCTCATAAAAAAAAAAAGAAAAAAAGGAAGGACCTGGCTGAGGCCGGTCCATCTGGCCTGGGGGCTTCTACCGGCGGGGGTGAGAAGTGGGTTCATTCCCCGCCCTCCTCTCCTAAAAAGAAGAAAAAGACAAGAAAGACGAAAAAGACTCGGGGCTCCTCTCTATCCGCGGGGGCTGCGGGGACGGATGGGTCTGCTGCCACTTTGGTAGGCGACCAAGCCAAGATCGGCAAATCCGGCCCCTCTACCCCTTCGTGTGCGCAGCTCCTGACCAAGACTAAGACGAAGAATGCACAGGGCGGAGCCTTGATGACATCGGGGCCCCTCATTCAGAGGTTACCTGGCGTTTTCGAGCCCGCTGGCTTCAAACGCTTCCTCGTTATTCGCTCCACTGATGGCACCATGTTGTCTAAGGGCAACATGATCCATCAGAGGAGAGGATTAGCTAGTGCAATTGGTAGAGAGCCGAAGGTGACCCGTTTCTCGGACGGCAGCCTTCTGGCGAATGCGGCAAATCCCGCCGAGGCGGCCAAGATAAGTGCTCTTCGGACACTTCATGGCACCCCGGTGAGTGTGACGCCGCACTCTACCATGAACTTTGTGAAAGGAGTAGTTTATGCGAGGGAACTCGTTGACTACTCCATTGAGGACATCACCCTAGAGCTGGCCGACCATGGGGCGGTCAAGGTCGAACGTGTGATGAGAAAACAGGGAGGGGCTTCGAGACCCACCCCTATACTCTTCGTCACGTTCGACTGTGACAAGCTCCCTGAGTCGGTGCGTGCCGGTTGGTACCGCTACCGCGTGAAGGCATTCGTGCCACTGCCGCGGCGGTGCTATTACTGTCACGTCTTCGGCCATACGAATCGCTCATGTAGACGTGCTAAGTCGGGGTCACCCGAAGTCTGTGTAAATTGCTCCAAGGTCGCACACGATAAGTCCAAATCGTGTGTGGCCAAGTGTGTCAATTGCGGAGAGCCGCACCCTGCTTCTTCGAAGCAATGTGGTGCATATCTCCTGGAGAAAGAAATCCTGGCCGTTCAGGCCCAGGATAGACTCTCATTCCGCGAGGCTAAGGACTTGGTCCTGGCGCGCCCAGCTCTGCCTGGGACGTCATATGCCTCAGTCGTTCGAAATGCACCCTCTGCTCCTGGCCCATCCAGGCCAACGAGCACGGTTGTTTCCGCGCCCATTCGGAGCCCTTCTGCGGGCTCTACTACACCCGGGCGCTCCCCTGGTAGAGCTGGCGGCAAAAAGGGTTCACACCCAGCCCCGGCTAAAACCAGGGCTCCCCCCTCTTCCCCCAGCGTGACCGTTTCCCGTAAGGCGAAACGGCCACGCGCCTCCACAGAGTCGTTAGACTCACAGGAGGCAACACCCCTGAAGATGGTCGCTAGGCCATCTTCGGGGGTTCCTAAAGCTGTCCCCCGAAAGGAGGACAGCAACAAAGGAGCTTCGGCTCCTTCGCCCACGCCACAAGGTGGAGCGAGTGGCTCGGAGACGGTGGTTCCTCGAAAAGAGGGCCCCCCGCCTCCGAAGCCGCAGCGCCCGCCTAAGGTTTCGAGGCGGAGGGAGGAAAAGACTCGCATGGCGAGGTCAACCTCCCCCAATAAGTCCTCGAAGGCGACAGCGCCTTCAGCGCTTTGTCCGGCCAACAGCGCCCGGGGTTCTGCCCCCGGGGTTCTGCCCCTGGGAAGCGTACGGCCATTCCCGTGAGGGTCTTCAATTCGAGGAGGGCCCCCGCGTCTCCTCCGAGCTAGGCCTGGAGGGCATATTCCTTTAATGGAATTGCCGTGGACTCCGGGCCAACTGGGAGGAGCTGCGGAGGCTCGCCTCGTCCCGTTCCCCGTTAGCTATTTTTTTGCAGGAGACCATGCTAGGTGCGTGCCCCCTCCCTGCCCTCCCGGGGTATAAGGGTCTTGCAACCCAACCCCCGCGGGACGGCCGGGCTGGGGGATGCGCGGTTTACACCCGGCATGATGTCTCCGTTCTTCCTTTCTCTTTAGATACCTCCTTACAGGCAGTGGCTGTAAGGCAGTGGCTGTATACCTGGATAGGAGGTATACTATCATTTCTGCGTACATTCCACCGTCAGCTGACTTCGACGCGGGGGACTTCCGCCGCGTCGTAGCATGGTTGCCGAGGCCCTATCTCTTGCTTGGAGATCTGAACGGCAGGCATCCTCTCTGGGGAGATTACACCATAAATCCCAGGGGACAAGTCCTTGCCGATCTGATCGAAGAGCTTGAGATGGGTGTCCTAAACGTGGATGAGTTTACGCATCACTGTCCGAGAACTGCTTCATTTTCTTGCCTTGACCTATCTTTGTGCTCTTCGGATGCACAGCTTGATTTTGATTGGGGGGTGGTCGATGACCTCCATGGTAGTGATCACTTTCCCATTCAAATATCATTTTCAGGGCAACTGCCGCCTGAGAGATCACCTCGTTGGTGCTTGGCACGGGCGCGGTGGCATGCATTTCAGGAAATGACTGAATTCTCTATCTCAGTCGAGGAGTTTAGGTCGGTAGATGAGGCCGTTGAGTTCTTCTCCGGCAACCTTATCGCCGTGGGCCTGACTACTATTCCTAGGACGTCTGGCTGTTTTGCACGCCGACCACTCCCATGGTGGTCGGCCGAGTGTAAGACGGCCCTCAAACAGAAGCGCTATGCCTACATGCGCTATAAGCGCCGCCCGAACGATTTCACTGTCGCTGAATTTCGTTGGGCTAGGGCTAGGTTCCGGTATATTTCGAAGCACGCCCGCCGCTCTTCTTGGCGGGCATACGTGTCTTCACTTAACGGGAAGACCCCTTTAGCTGAGGTGTGGAAGCGAGTCAAAAGGATTCGGGGCAAGTTCTCGCAGGACCCCCCTCCCGTTCTCCAGGAGAATGGGACCGCAATCTCGGACCCCGCTTCCGTGGCGGAATCCTTAGCGACCGCTTTCTCTGCATTCTCTAGCCGTGATGCTGCTCCGCCAGCATTCAATGCACGTCGTGATGTCGCGGAAGGCCGCCGGCTGGACTTTACCTCCAGAGGCGGAGAACCCTTGAACGACAAGTTTACTGTGAGTGAGTTGCGTTCCGCTCTCGCTTCGTGCGCGGACACCGCCCATGGTCCGGACGATGTCCCGTACGCCATGCTTCGACACCTGGGTGAGTGAGGCATGGCCTTTCTGTTAGATCTGTTCAACAGGATCTGGGTGGAACGTCTTCTCCCAGACTCCTGGCGAATCGCTACTGTGCTCGCCTTTCGCAAGCCGGGGAGAGATCACTCTACTCCGACCGGTTTCCGCCCAATCTCTCTAACCTCTTGCGTGTGCAAGTTGATGGAGAAATTGGTAAATGTTAGATTAGCCTATTTCCTGGACAGCGGAGGCCATCTGTCTTCTGCACAGTGCGGCTTCCGTAAGTTTCACTCCACGTCGGATGCTCTGCTCCGACTGGAAAATTCCGTCTGCGAGGCTTTCCTTCGGAGACAGCACTACGCCACGGTGTTTTTTGATCTGGAGAAGGCCTATGATACCGCATGGCGATACGGTATCATGGAGACTCTCCACACGATGGGGGCGAGGGGACGCCTCCCAATGTTTATATCTGAATTTTTGCGAGATCGTCGATTCCGCGTACGGGTGGGGGGAGCCCTCTCTGCCCCAAAGGAGCAGGAAGAGGGTGTCCCGCAGGGAAGTGTCCTCAGTGTCACACTCTTTGCCCTGAGCATCAACGGCATCACCTCGGTGCTGCCAGAAGATGTTCTCGCTACGCTCTACGTGGACGACCTTTCGATCTCTTTTGGCGCGGCCCAGATGCCAACTCTGGAGCGTCGACTCCAACAGGCATTGAACCGCGTCTCTCGCTATGCCGAAGCGCACAGGTTTCGGTTTTCTTTGGCCAAGACGAAGGGGGTGCACTTCTGCCGCCATCCACGGCTTCACCCTGACCTAGATTTGTTTCTTAATGGGGAACGCTTGGATGTGGTTGAGTCCTTGGTCTTGTATTCGACCGACGCCTCACCTGGGAGGCTCATATTCGCAGCCTTAGGGTCTCTTGTACCCGCGCCATGGACATTCTCCGTTCCGTGACGTTCAGCGCTTGGGGCGCTGATAGGGCTACCGCCTTACTTTTTTATCGATCCTTTGTTCGCTCGAAGCTCGACTACGGATGCGAGTTTTATGCATCCGCAGCCGAGCGTTTATTGCGGAAGGTGGATTCAAGCCACCACACCGGCCTTCGCCTTGCGACCGGTGCCTTCCGCACTTCCCCCATTGAGAGCCTGTTGGTCGATGCTGTGGAGATGCCACTCGCTCTGCGCCGCGTGCAGTGCATCACTCGCCTGTATGCGCGAGCCCGGCGCCTCCCTCAGTCGCCAACAGCTCTCACTGCATCCGCAGCTGATCTCGATGTTGCCTATGCCGCCGAGAGACGCCAGTCATACCCTAAGCCCTTTGGGTTTAGGGCCAGGAAACTCCTTCGAGAGGTAGATATAGCTCTCGGGCCGGTGGCGCCCCTGGTTCTGCACAGGACGCCACCCTGGAGGGTACCACATTTGGCTATTTGTCGCCACGCCTCTGCTCCCAAAGCTTGTACTGCGCTGGGAGTATTACCGTTCGACCTTTTTGGAGCACACATCGTGTCACGCTGGTACCGTGCCAGTGTATGCGGATGGCTCCAAGTCCCAAGAAGGGTTCGGCCTTACGCCGTATCCCCTCTGTTTGAAGTCAGCGGGGCTCTACCAGGCGCTGCGTCTGTCTTCACGGCCGAGCTGGTGGCAATACACCACTCGGTACGGGAGATTACGCGACGTGCCCGGTTTGGAGACCGGATTGTGATCTATAGCGACTCACAAAACGCCCTGAGTGCTCTCGGGGCATTGGAATCTCCGCATCCCCTGGTTCGCGATATCCGTGACGCCACGGTTTTGGCGAGCCAGGCAGATGTCGAGATTATCTTCTGCTGGGTTTCTGGACATGTAGGAATTGCGGGGAATGAGCGCGCCGATGAGGGCGCCAAAGAGTCCGCGAGGACTCTGCGACCGGACCAGCGTTTCGCTCTTCCTCACACCGACTACATGGCAGGAATACGGGCAGCTCTTCGGACTGCTTGGCAAAGAAGATGGGAGACGGTCGAAGGGAACTTAAAGTTGCGTGCCATTGCGCCGCGACTGTTCCCATGGACCTATCCCCCAATGCCGCGGCGGCTTCAGGTTGCTTTCTGTCGTCTCCGAATCGGACACACTCGTGTGACGCATTGCTATCTGATGGAGCGCTCGCCTGCGCCCTATTGCAACGACTGCGTCGTCTCCCAGACTGTTCGGCACATTCTTGTCGAATGTCCCAGTCTGGGTGATCTTCGCGCACGATACCTGTCCCAGTACCGGGATGGGCGGGGTCGCTACCGCCTGTCCCTTGTGCTCGGGACAGATTCGTGCACATTGACTTGTGGACTTATTGACTTCTTGGGAGAGGCCGGCCTTCTCCCTATTATTTAAGCAAGGTTTGCTTGTTTGTTTGTTTTTTGTTTTTTTTTCCTTTAGTTGCACGCTCCTGCGCCGGGGGGACCTCTCCCCGACGCACCAGCTTGCTTCCTTTCCCCCTTTTGGGGTGTTGTTTTTTTTTGTTGTTTTTTTCTCTTTAATTTATTTTAAAGTAGCCTAGAACTAGGCCAGTTTTAATACGGCGACTAATGCCCAAGTAGGCAGTCGCCAGATGAGCTCATAAAAAAAAAAAAAAAAGAAATGCGACATCTAAATGTCAGGTTCAGATAAATCGTGTGTTAGCAGAAATGTTGGGATGGATCTGATTGCAAATAGCGGAGTACATCATAAAAGCGGCAATAAAGTATTTTTTGATAATTATTTTACTAGTATGGTCACATAGATGAGCTAACCACGATTGGATTATATTCATTAGGTACTTGTAAAGAAAATATAAGAGGAAGATGTCCATTGAAGTCAAAAGTTGAAATGAAAATATAACCAGGAGGAACATTTGACTTCCGCTCATCTGATAATTTGGTCGTTGTTGAGCAGAAAGATAATAACGATGTGAAATTAATGTCAAATTTTCTAACATATACATACAATGAGTTCAACCCAGCGATGGAATAAAGTTCAATGTATATGTATATGTATATGTATATGTATATGTATATGTATATGTATATGTATATGTATATGTATATGTATATGTATATGTATATGTATATGTATATGTATATGTATATGTATATGTATATGTATATGTATATGTATATGTATATGTATATGTATATGTATATGTATATGTATATGTATATGTATATGTATATGTATATGTATATGTATATGTATATGTATATGTATATGTATATGTATATGTATATGTATATGTATATGTATATGTATATGTATATGTATATGTATATGTATATGTATATGTATATGTATATGTATATGTATATGTATATGTATATGTATATGTATATGTATATGTATATGTATATGTATATGTATATGTATATGTATATGTATATGTATATGTATATGTATATGTATATGTATATGTATATGTATATGTATATGTATATGTATATGTATATGTATATGTATATGTATATGTATATGTATATGTATATGTATATGTATATGTATATGTATATGTATATGTATATGTATATGTATATGTATATGTATATGTATATGTATATGTATATGTATATGTATATGTATATGTATATGTATATGTATATGTATATGTATATGTATATGTATATGTATATGTATATGTATATGTATATGTATATGTATATGTATATGTATATGTATATGTATATGTATATGTATATGTATATGTATATGTATATGTATATGTATATGTATATGTATATGTATATGTATATGTATATGTATATGTATATGTATATGTATATGTATATGTATATGTATATGTATATGTATATGTATATGTATATGTATATGTATATGTATATGTATATGTATATGTATATGTATATGTATATGTATATGTATATGTATATGTATATGTATATGTATATGTATATGTATATGTATATGTATATGTATATGTATATGTATATGTATATGTATATGTATATGTATATGTATATGTATATGTATATGTATATGTATATGTATATGTATATGTATATGTATATGTATATGTATATGTATATGTATATGTATATGTATATGTATATGTATATGTATATGTATATGTATATGTATATGTATATGTATATGTATATGTATATGTATATGTATATGTATATGTATATGTATATGTATATGTATATGTATATGTATATGTATATGTATATGTATATGTATATGTATATGTATATGTATATGTATATGTATATGTATATGTATATGTATATGTATATGTATATGTATATGTATATGTATATGTATATGTATATGTATATGTATATGTATATGTATATGTATATGTATATGTATATGTATATGTATATGTATATGTATATGTATATGTATATGTATATGTATATGTATATGTATATGTATATGTATATGTATATGTATATGTATATGTATATGTATATGTATATGTATATGTATATGTATATGTATATGTATATGTATATGTATATGTATATGTATATGTATATGTATATGTATATGTATATGTATATGTATATGTATATGTATATGTATATGTATATGTATATGTATATGTATATGTATATGTATATGTATATGTATATGTATATGTATATGTATATGTATATGTATATGTATATGTATATGTATATGTATATGTATATGTATATGTATATGTATATGTATATGTATATGTATATGTATATGTATATGTATATGTATATGTATATGTATATGTATATGTATATGTATATGTATATGTATATGTATATGTATATGTATATGTATATGTATATGTATATGTATATGTATATGTATATGTATATGTATATGTATATGTATATGTATATGTATATGTATATGTATATGTATATGTATATGTATATGTATATGTATATGTATATGTATATGTATATGT